>CM024563.1:30301317-33030526 GCA_014182515.1 Eucalyptus microcorys
TCCCGCCATCACCGTCCTCGAAGGCAAAGCAGACAACTTCTTCACGGAAACCCCCGCGACTCCTCAGACCGCTCCAATCCAATCTCAATCTCGTCCTGCTCGAGCTGCCGAAGCGGGCGACTCAGACGTGACTTCTCGCGGAATTAAGAGGGCTGAAGCAGCAGCTGCCGAGCTGCAAATGAGGACGAGCGGCGGCGCTCGTGCTCCCCATCTTCCGGATTTCGATTCCAGAGCAAGGAATTGTATCTCTCTCTCTCTCTCACGAAGAAGAAGGAAGAAGAAGGAAAATCTGAGGCTGCGTGTTTGGAACGGTTGGCTGAGAAACGGGTTTGGACAAATCCTGCAATTGTAATCAATCTCGCCTTTGTTGCTCACGTTATTTCCCCTAAAATGGGAGATGATGAGCACAATTTTCTTAGATGATCATTTGTTTTTCACAGGACAAAACTCCATTTCACATAATGTCATGATCTCTGACCATTTTTCGTATCATTTTTTCACCATAAATTACAATCCCGTAAATAATAATAATAATAAAAAATAATAATAATAATAAAGACTATATCAGATACTACTTAATTGATCTTAATTTATTTTTATCATTTGTTATTTTCATCACTTATAGTACTTTTCTTGTTACATATCATTATCTATCCTTTATTCACAACACGATAATTCCCATTTTGTCATTATTATTTCTAATATATTTGTTGGGCAAACTTGTTCGCCTCTTATAATAATTTGCTCGTTACATATTATTATCTATCTTTTATATACAAGACATAATTCCCATTTTGTCATTATTATTTCTAATACATTTGTTGGGCAGGCTTGTTTGCTACTTATAATAATTTGCTTATTACTTATTATTATCTATCTTTTATTTACAAGAGTTAATTCCCATTTTGGAATCATAAGTTTTGTGAGTCCTATGGTTCATAATATTCCATAAAAATATGGCATTTGCCTAAGTAAATAATAAATTTCTTTTCCCATTATTTGGAAATTACCTATGAGTATTACTTTCCTTTCTTCACTATGGTGATTTATCGGTAATGTATGATTTCGTGACTTCTGTTTAGAGGGTGTAATTTCTCTTAGGTGGTCATAAGTACTGTGATTCAAAATTATCCCCAAAAGTAATGATCTTCTCAAGTTGATGGTTAACTTCTTTGTGTCATTGTTCTTCACATACGTAATTGATCGGAACTGTCCTTTACACTTTGCCAAGTTTTGCAACCAATGCGTAAATAATTTCCACTTTTATGGTAACTTTTCTCGATTGGATGTAAGTCTGTTCGACCTTCCATCTGAAACTTTCCTTTCATATTCAGACAAGTTGAAAGACAGATGAACTGTTTTACAAGCAGAACTTACGGACCACGTGATTTTCCCTTTTGCTCCAAGGATCCATATTGAGCGAAAAAAACACATTCGGTACAGTAGAACTGTATGGAGAAAGATAATAACTCCTGTGTACCACTTTTCTCCTTCCATCTTGACATGTCGACAACAATGTCATTGGGCAAGGCAATCCAATGAACACCTTTATTGGAAAAGTTCCAAGAGCTTTCGATGCAGCGGATGACCGTCCAAAAGATGGTGCGAGATATAAAACATGTGAAGCACATTCCAAATGGCAAAGCTACATAGAATTATCAAACCAACAGTACTGCGAATGTCGCAAAACATGGAAGCAACTCTGACCGAAACTGCTAAAAAAGCCCCCTTAAGAGGACGACACGAACTGACTATTATCTAGGACTCTGATTCTCTCTGGCCTAGCAAAACAAGCATTTACAATTCTTTAAGACTTTAAAAGCATATACAGCAGTACAAGGAAGAAAAAGAAATCAAAGAATCAATGCCCGATAAATCGTAAGTCAATGCCTCTTTCTTTGCATGCTTCTATGTAGCTGCCACGACCAGACAATCAGAAATGCTACGATGCCCAAACCAACAGAAGACCAGAAGACTACCAACCACTGAGGCATCGGGTTTGGATACAAACCTTGCAAAATTCAACAGAGCCAAGTCATTACTGATGAAAATCTCACCTACCGTCAACACCAATGAATTAGCCATCAAGAGAATTTACCATGTCCAAACTTGATGCATATGAGAAGCTCCACAATACATATTGCCAGCGAAAGCCAAACTAAAGCCCCAACCTTTTTCACTTTTTTCCTGAATATTTAAAAAGTAATCATGTTAATGAACTACTAATAGTTCGAATCGCAATTCTAAACATTCCCAGATAATGTCCCACTTGTAGGCGCACGCACGTGCGGTGAGAGAGAGAGAGAGAGAGAGAGAGAGACCTGTCCTGGAGATATGAATTGTATTCACGGATTGTGGGGATTGCAATGAGCCACCATAGGATCAACCTATACACTATGACCGGGTTCCTAGGAGGAACCCACAGACAGAACTTGAGAAAGAATGTGTTCAGCTCCACTGTCAAGAAGACAACACAAAGACTAAGGACTTGAATGAAACGCCATGGACCAAGCAAGGGGTGCCACTCGTCTTTGTCCCACTGAGCTGGGGTGAATTGTCCCAATGTCCGTTTTACCTGAAAAGCAAAGTTCAGCAGCCCATTAAGAGCCAAAAATGGCATGCAGAGGGGCATTAAATTAACCAAGTATAAAGTTTTCAGACTTTAGAGACATAGTGTTGCATGATCCAATTTAAGCCTGCTATGCACGAGTCATTTTTACCAAAGACCAGAGCACAGAAGCACACCAACACCACGAACTTCAAAGAAAGAGGGTGATATAGCAAAAGGAGGTTCTAGGTTCCTGAAATTCCTGCACTACAATATATTTTCTGGAAGACCAAAATTACTCGAAAGAAACAAGCAACCGGATGCCATGTGATTCACTGCTTACTATGGACGAAACTGAGGGATGGTTATTTTGTTTCAGTTATTTTTCATGGGTTTTGGTTTTGGAGACGTTAAGCTTGAAAGAGTGATACTAAAAACTACTTTACCAAAGAAAAATCAAATGGAAAATGAAGCCACATGACGTGCATATAATATATAGCAGGATTCCCTGAAGAATTCTTGAGATGCGTCCTTTTATCATGCTTATGACGTTTATCTATAAATAGCAAAATGAATGGATAATATCAATTTACGAAAATGAGGAATAAATTACAATGTCCAAGCTGTAAATTCCTCTGTACCTTCCCTATGACATTAGGGTTGTCGACTTATACCAACCCACTCATATGTTTTCCCATCAAAATACCTGACAGTATGCATTCCAGCCCAAATACCTGAAAAATGAAGCAAAGAACTAGTCACCAAATGCTTAATATTTCGTGCAGTTAATTCTGTCAAAAGCAACAGAACTCAAGACATGACATCGCCAAAGGCCTATTAGAAATTTGACTGATATTATTCATGAAGCAAGTTATGTTCATGCAATGCTCGTCAAGCCGCAAGGCAATGACAGTCTCTGTAATGGCAATTATACAGGAGCTACACAATCATAAATATGAAAAAGCCTGCACATTTTTTTACAAAGCTCAACAAATAATCCAAGCAGACAAATCCTATCAGATAAAATCAAGAAAATAGGTAAAACCTCTTTGTGAGACCACTTTAAACACCAATACATGCACACATATAGTAATTATTAAACTATAATGACCCAATTGAGGAAATATAAAGAGAACCTAAGAAGGGAAGGAAAACTGACCAAACCAGTTGCATATGAATATATCCAGAATAATGCTGTCCCACCAGCACTCATTGAAGTTGGGTAACATGTGACGAAATGTGAGCTGAAACCAAAGAGAAAAGCAGCTTAATTGCAAAAACAAGGGTCCCACTATAAGTTGAGAACAGAAAACATTCCACAACTGTAGACAAACACAAGAAGGGGCATTCACGTGTTTGCATGCACATAAGCATACACATAGGGCCAAAAGCACAAACCTCCATGAACTCAAATCCAACTGAAAGCACCCACAGAAGTGGCTGATTACGAATCAATATCGCTTTTCCCCACCAGCCAAAGATGTGGGCAAGCACAAATTCATCAAACAGTGTATCCTGGAAAAGGAATGGCATTAAGGAAAACGATCAGATAGACATTCCATAAGATCAGACTTAAAGCAAGGGAAGTTAAAATGACCATTCAGGAAGAAATCATACATAAACATTCTTAAACCTGCTCGTAGGATTTTCTGGGAGATAAATCCTGCAATCAGCTCCGTATGATCGTTCAGGAAGTTCTGCAAAATTCGAGCAGATTTCACTCAGTCCCAAGTCCAACTAAAAACATTAATGTAGGAAACTGAATTTTTCATACTATCTATATCAACACAAGAACACTCAAAAGGCCCAACAACTAATGCATCATGACAGTAGGTGTGAATGGAATCATTACCGACTCCCAGATCAGGATGGAGAAACTTCATGAATTGTCGAGCATCATCACGCTTCTGGAACATATTGCAATATGAAGTCAGTTAAACACCTTAAATTATGGCAGAGATAAGTAGCTAACAAGGTCTTTTAAGATTTCAGAGTACCGAGCATGTATATCCTAGTCAGGATGTCAAATAGAACATTAAAAAGATCGTCAAAAGTTGAAAAATATATGCAGACAATTATCAGCCATAATAAATACTCAGCAGAATAAATGATTGGGACAAGTTGAAGTTCCTTAAGTTTTCCTGAATATTTGCCTCAATTACCAATATCGCAAATCCTCGTCCCCCAAAAATTAAAATATGGAGTAAACACTCTGTGGACCAAGGAAAACAAATCGAAGTAGACTTAACCAGAAGAATTGGGGAGAAAAAAAAACACAGAACAGAGGAAAAAACAGCAGACTTGGCCAGAGAGAGTAGTTATAAGAATGGCTGGCTACATGGGAACCAACCTGAAAAAGCAAGAATGTGAGAGCAACAAGGTATATAACAGCCATGCCATGGACTAGACGCCAAATTGCAGGATGAGGCCTAATAAGGACCCTGCATAATGCAGCAGATAGGTGAAAGTTAGACAGACCCTAAATATTGCAGCAGAAAGCGAAAGTTGGATAAAAACAAACAGAAATTTAAAATTAGAAGCAGGAAAGTAACTAAACCTGACCATAAGCCATTAGAAGATCAGAATGATAGAAACCCAACTAGAACCGGTAAACCAAAGGCATTAACAATTATCATAAGTCATGACTGTCACACAATTCCATTCTCTATTTTTCAACACATCATTCAAAAACTTGTCGTGATATCACTATTATCTGGATCTGTTACATATAAAAAATCCCTCTCATTGCATCAGGTATATAACAACGGACAGTATGCAAGGGTGAATACAAGAACAATAACTAAAATTGCTAATCCCACTAAGTAAAGGTAATAAACTATGCAAGAATGATCATGCCGTCACTCCATCCCCTCATCATGCCATCACACCATCCCCTTCTCTATTTTAAGCAAATGGAAATGCAGCATTGACTAATGTACTTCATTTACTCAACAAGTCAACATGCAACCATTTAAGTAATGTTGCAAGCTACAGCCTCACAATCACAACCATACAAAGGAGTTGTAGTTAGTACTCTATCCACTTCCTCCTTCCATCTTGTCCATTCCCCAAACATTGGGTTTTGTCCCTCCATTTTAGTTCTAAATAAGTGAATAACATAAGGATTTAATATCTTTTATTCTCTAGATGTCAGAATATTCAAGTGCAAAATGAAAAACAATATAAAACGACGGACTAATTTGCTATACCTGTAAGTAAAGTACATGCACGAAAGGAGAAAGACAAGCTGATGGTTAGATGTAAGTGAATAACAAACGGACTTACGTGGATGGGGCTTGCAGCAAGCAATAAGCCAGAAACACTGCAATCATGGCCCACACACCCTGCAAGAAACAACCAAATTAAGGGCATTAAAAGATAATTCTTGATGAGCGAAGTACATGAAATGCAACATGAAGCATTCGAGGCAAAACACGACAGCGTACCTTTTCACAGATGTAACGAGATCACCAGATTCACTTCTTTCTGGATCAAGAGCTCCACTTGCCCATCTAGACAGAAGATATTTGAATTTTGGAAATTAACGAACAGCTCAAGTATAGTTTAATTTATGTTACTACACTTTTCGTAACAAACTCCATTTGCTCAAAAAAGAAAATAAATCATATGTTCCTGTGAGTTAAAGAAATATCATCGAGTCTTCCTCCAGTTCATAAGATAGGTGAAGTTATGCACAGCATAGAAAGCAATCAGGTCCAACAATGCCACCATGAGGACAAAAGAAACAGATAGCAGCTAGCACCCACTTTTTTTTTCTCTTTCTACCCGTAGTTAACATTCATTTCAACATTAAGGAAGACCAGAAACACATCAGAGTTTAAAGGAAGAGAGTCTGTCATTCAATGTTAGCTATATGCAAAAAAAACTTAACGTAAGCTTGCATATCATTTGAACCATGGTTGCCAATCAGCATACACTTACATCAGAAAACATGCTCCAATTAGTAAGAGGGATATGGTCCGTGGCTTGTATGCCCATGCAGTCCAAGGATCAAATTCATCGACAGTAGTCACATTGCCATTGCCATTTGTGTGCAAAAGATTATTCTGTCTCCTTTGTCTTCTATGATCATGAGGCTCCATAGCTGATAAGATACAACTCAGTAACTGCAAATCATAGAAGACAATAAAAACATGATCTCCTTTAGAAATAAAATCCGATAAGAAACAGCTAATTCCAAGAGAATAAGGATCATAATAAAACTACCATTAGAAAACCACCCACAAAAGTTTCGTAATTAAATTAAAGAACAAAGAACACTGTTCTTGCAACAACTAATTAAAGCCAATTATAGCGAATGTAACATTAGTGCTGTCCAGAAGCAACAAATGCATGCATCGCATTAACATCTGCCTGTAGTAAAAAATAAGTTAATGCTTAAATTACTGTTGAGACTGTCTTAACATGAAAAAGCCGACCCCCTCCCTTTTTCTCTCACTCCAAGAAAAAGAAAAAGGCATAGCAAAAACCACCACTTCTAAGGTTTTCCCACACAAGATAAAAGTAGTGACTTTTCAGCCTGTGTACTGCAACATGTACATTACAGTTCTTAGTTCCATCAAGTACTCATCACAATGTAGTAATCTTTCCAGAGCATCTCCGCCCCAAGAAAAACATCTGCAGGTGAAAAAGAACATGGGATGTCTGATCTTTAAATCCAGCTCATCCCACAAACTGTCATGGACCCCTACAGGTTGTCCCAGATAATACACTTACATTCAGCCACACTCCAATGATACGAGTACCCATTGAAATAAAGTTTCCGACATTGAAGCACTCTATGTACTGCTATAGCTACAAATAACCATGACACCATTAAAAAAGGTCCTCAACTTCCGACAAAGCAATTGTACCTTGCTTGCTTAACCCAGACCATACATGTTGTATCTATCTAAATTTCAGCAAGTTAAGAAGTATACGCTGAACATCTATCTCAAACCTTTGTAAGCATAGACTCTAGGAAGCATTCCCTATATTCACTACAACTTCAATATGTTGTGCACCTATTCTTCAAGTAAAAAAATAAAATAATAATAAGTATAAATGTAAATCAATATTGACAAGTAACTACAAAAATATAACCAACCTCACTTCAAAATGAAAAAGTAGGAATTCTATAATCTGATTTCAGGAAATTGAGATACACCAGGAATTTAACCAAAGTTATATGTTTATTATTTATCTTTAAAAACGTCTTTGCAATAACGGGCATTTATTTTCGATTAACCAAGAAAAGAAAATTTTCACTTGGACTAAACATAGGAATCACAGTCCCACAAAAGGGATGCTTTTCCTACAATTCATCCCTTCGAGATAAAAAAAAAAAACCTGAAAGGCATCTACCCACTGTGCAACTGCCAAACACTACCAGCCATTTCTAATTGAGAAAATCACTTTAAAACGGTTAACCATTACCGGAAAAGAATATGGAGAAACCTTTGATAATTGGGATCCACAGGGATTCCTCAAAGACCAAAAACAACAAATAAATGCGAATGGGTCGGCCACACCCTCGCTTATGCAGTAACTCTAAGCGAGAATAATCCACAGAAATCTGAAAAGAAGAGGAGAGCAATGGGTATCAACATGCACACGAAAGAGACGACCTTTTCGAGTGGGAGAACATAGAAAAAGAAGAAACACGTGGAGGATTAAGCTTAACAGAGAAGCAACAACGAGGGAAAGAAATGAACAGAGAGATGCCCAGAAGATGCCAGAAAATGATAAAACAGAAAGTCGGAAGAACATAGAGCAACGACGACACTACACAACACAGCAAGAGAGAGAGGGAGGGCGGCAAAAAAAACGCAAAAAAACACGAAGAGCGTCCATAAAAGCGGTGACCCTAAAGGGGAAGTAGGTAGATAGATGTGCCGAAGCGGACTTACGTAGAGATGAGAGAGAGAAAAAAAGAGAGAGGGAGGGACGGGCTGACAGGGGATCCCTCGGCCGTACGATCGCAGACGAGAAGATCCGGGCCGTCGGATCGCGGAGACGGACGCGAAAGGGGGAACCGCCGCCGCGACTGGTCGATCGATCCTCGCGAGAGAGAGAGAGAGAGAGAGAGAAGAGAGCCTCCCTGCGCACTCGCCCCGCCCCGCGCCGCCCCGCGCGCGCGAGATTAACGAGCGGCGAAGAATTTAATGCAGCATCAGACGACGGGAAGCGCGAGTTGACGGAGAGAAAAGAGAGAGAGAACAAAAGGAACTCAGGAAGATTGCTGGCTTGGGGGCGCACCCTTTTCGCTCTGGCACCGAGAAAACTTATTTATATCCGAATCTGAGAGGCAAAGGAGGAAGCTTTAAGGCTTTTAAGATGACGACGATGACGACAGAGCTCGAAAAGGTTGAGAGAGAAGAAGGGAAGGAGAGGAGGGAATGGAGATGAATAGAGAAAGAGAAAGAGAAAGAGAAAGCCCCCCCCCTCCTCCTCTGCGCGTCTCTGCAACTGCAACAGCCGTTGATGATTTCCACCCATTAATTGATGATCTCCGCATTCACGGTCGCGACATATTTTTAAAAAAGGTTCTTTCTCCTGCTGCTTCTTCCTCTTCCTCTTCCTCGGAGAGAGGAGAGAGAGAAGAGAGAGGAGAGAGAGAGTACGACGGTCAAAGGGAGATTTTGAAGACGTTTCGGACCACCCCTGGGGACTCGAGGGGGAGCTGTCCGGGCCAGGTCCCGAGAATGCCCTCCTGCTGGTGGCGTAATTACGGGGCATCATTCCCTGATGATTCGATTCTCCCTCCCTTTTATGCTCTCTCCCCCCGGTCGATTTCGTGACATGATTAGCGCACTGCTTACGTCCGATCCTGATTCCCTCTCATGATTATCCAATCGCTTTTTAGGACCTAAAATCGCTGCCAATCCCCGTCCCCCCCCGGTCTCTCTCTTCCTTTTCTCCCATTGACTCGGTTTTCATCATTTCTCACCGAATGAAAACGGATTTGGATTTGACTCGCGCCCTTATCCGGTCATGATTGAGCTCTGAAAAAGGGCCGGTCCAGGTTCCTGGAGCACACTATCTGAGCCCGAGAAAAAGTAAAGGCCAGTCCGAGTTTTTTCGCTCGTCTCGGACCACCCTCGACCCGTTCCCATTTTGTACGCCCTACTCCTCCCACTCCCTCCCTTCCTTTTCAAAAAGGCAGAGGAGGACAGTAATCAATTCCGTCCTGCCGACGTGTATACGTGCGTACTTGCGTGTACGCGTACAGGTCCAGGTCCAGATCGAGTCAACCGAGCAGGCGTGTGTACTCCCCCCTCTCTTTAATTGCAGTCCCGTTCAAACATGAAAACGAAATGTCAAACGCCCTCCCCCCGCCGTACGGCCCCCGCCCGTGTAATGAAAAAAGCGGGGCAAAGTACGCCCGTCCCAGAGCGCAAAAGGCCCAACGTTTTGCTGCTGCTGCTGCTGCTGCTGCTGCTGCATCTTTGTGAATTATAAAAGCAAACTCATGAACAACAGCAGAGGACGATGCGAGCGTAGGGAGAAGGGTTATTAAATGGAGAGGGGCAATGGGTCGTTGGACGCAGGAATAAATGTAAATGCGGTGTCGACCCAGCTAAGGGGGAATGTCGCTTGGAGGTTGTTGCGTGTCGAGATCGAATCCTTCCTCTCTTTTCTCCTGCGCCTTCAGCTGCACTAGGGTCAGCATCTCTTTTTCTCTGGATACAGCTCACGAAAGGGTTTTCCAATACGAGAACCGCTTTTTGTCTTGTCAACCTTTTTCTTTTCTCGTGTGCTCGCGCGAAAGGGATCCAAAATAGCTATAGCCTTTTGTTCCGGGGATGGAATAATTGCATGCATTATCTCATCGGGGCAGCTATTCTTAAGTTTTACCTTAACGTGTAATATCATATGTGGACTTTTAATTCTATCGATGTGATCCTTAAACTATTTTCAAAAATTGAATGGCTCCTATTAGAATGATGGGTCAATATGATCTAAGAATACGTGATAATGATTTCAATTTTTTTATACTTGTTATTTTTGTATAACTTGATTTTTACTAATTCAAGGATTATATTGGATAAAATGGTCTACGTTAAATATTTAGTAATAATTCCAGGATAATATTGAATAAAAATTACACATTAAGTATAGTTTAGCCACTATAGGCGTTGTTAGTGAGAATGAGATTGGTCAAGATTGCCTGAAGATTTCGATCGTGTGCACCTTTTGACTTCTAAAAGCTGATTTTAATTAAAAGTAGGTTTGGACGATAATGGGGCTTATCACATCTCGAGATTCTCCTTTCAAGTACGAACATAAACTTCAAGCAACGACAAGAGTTCATTCATATTCTTTGAATTTCTTCGATTATGTTAAACTTCAAATCATAACACATAATATCGTAAACATCTTAATCTTTTACAGAGTAGGCTTGAAATTCCACTCTAAAAGTAATGATGGCAGACTAGATCGCTTTTTCCGGAAGAGAGTTTTGGTTGATTTTTTGTGTTTGGTACATGGAAAATGAATGGTGAAACTTAAATCTATTTATGTTCAAGCAAATCGCCACATTATAAAAGGTGGAAATTGACTTTCTTAATTAATTAAGCCTTCGTTTGTTCTGTGAGTAAAGTTTTCTCAGAATCTATTTCATCATTCTCTGATATTCAGATCACTTCAGAAATTAAGTTAACAAAAAGTAATTCATAATCAACGGAAAATCTATGCTTAAATTAAGAAAAATGGTTTTCTCTTTCAAAATTCAAATATGATTAAATATTGGCACTTGAATCAAAGAACTCGGTGCTTATGTACCGGTATCCTGACGCTCATGCTAGGGTCCTTGGTAGCAAGCCCGACTCTAGAGACCGAGCTTGGGTTCACAAATGTCAAGGCTAGAACATTGATTCTCATGGCTAGGTCCCCAACTGCCATGCTCGGGTACCCAACTCTTGCAACAAAGTCACTGACACTTGGGCCCAAGTATCGAGGTCGAGCCATATTCCTCGATGGCGAAGCCAGGTCCAAAAAGGCTAGGCTCGGTCCTTCGATGCCTAGCTCAACACTTTGGTGCTCGTGCTCGAGGACCTGACTCTTTCATCAAGTTTTCGGCACAAAGGCAGATTCGAGACATTGTTGCCTGTGCCCAAGTCCACAACAACCATGCTCGAGACCCCAAAACTTATGCATAGGTCTCTAGCCACCCTGCTTAGGTAACTTATAGAGCCCGTTTGGTTCGGCTTTTGGGAAATGTCATTGGGAAAATGCAAATACCTTTAGAGTAAAAAGGTTTTTCGAAATGCTTTAGTGTTTGGCAGATTATAATTTAAAGTGCATTGGAAAGTGATTTTGGCGTAAATACCATTTGGTAAACTCTACATTTGCAAAGTGCTTTTATTAATTCTTTTTGAAAAAATTTAAAATCAAGTCCGATGAAACTCTATTGCCAACCAATGGCCACCACCCTGGCCATCGGTGAGGTTCCCTGTATCTGGCCACTGGCTAGGCTGCTTGAGGTCGCACAACCTCAGGCAGTGCCACCTAGGCCTTGCCAATAGCCGATTTAGGTTTGCACAACCCGGACAAGCGTCGCCCGAGGTCGCGCAATCTCAAGCAACGTCGCTTGGGTCCACGTGACCTGGGTGACGCCGTCGGAGGTTGTGCGAACCCAAATCTAGCCATCGGCGAGGCCCATGAGGCACTGCTTCAGGTCGTGCGACCTCAAGCAACCTCGCTGGCAGCTAGATTTGGGCTCGCCTAACCTCAGGGAGCCTTGTTGGCGGTTGGCCAGCCTTCAGCAAGTATGAGAAGACGAACGCTTGGGGAAAAAAAGTTAAGGTCAATGGGTCAACAATAGAAGGTGGACTTGCATTTCCAAAATGCTAAAAACCCAAAACAAGTTAGACTTGTTTTGGACTTTCCGCATTCTCAATGCTGACATTTGGCCAAGGAACTTCAAAAAATGCTTGTCAAATGCCTAATATTTTCCCCAAAGCCCCTTTGGGAAAACTGAACCAAACGGGACCATAGTCCCGAGTCCATTGAAATTAGGACCAATTCCACGGCTACCAAACTCAAACTACAAAGGCTTGCCCCAAATCCCTTACAGTCAGGCCCAAGACCCAGGTACTATTCTTCTATGCCCATGTCACTAGCACTTCGACTCGAGTCCATGGAGGTCGAGCCGAGACACCCATGCTGGGTGCTTGGGTCCCCGATGACTATGTCGGCTCCCACGCCCAAGTCGGTGGCACTTGGGTCCTAATTCAATGCTTAAGTCCATTAAGGCTGAACTTAGGTCCACAGAGGCGTGGGACTTCGATGCTCGTGCACGAGTCCTCGATAGAAATGTCTAGGTATTCAACTATCACTCTCGAATCATCAGTGCTTAGACCCAAGTCCACGTAAGTCAAGCTAGAGACGTCGGTGCCCTGATCGAGTCTCTAGCAACCATGCCCGAGTACCCGGCTCTTGCGCCCAACTCATTGGTGCATGGGTTCAAGTTCATAGAGGCCAAGCTTTGGTCCATGAAGGCTGGGCTCGAGACCTCGGTATCCGTGCTTAGGTCCTCAACGGTATACCTAGGTACCTGGCTCTACACATGCAAGTCACCGGCACTAGAGCCCAGGTCCATCAAGACTAGGCCCAAGTCTTCGATGCCCATACTCAGGTCCTTAACGGGTGTCCCATGCACTTGCTCTTATGCCCAAGTCACCGTCCACAAAGGTCAAGCCCAAGTCCCCATTGCCCATGCCAAAGGCCCTAGCAACCATGCTCGAGACCCCGACACCCATGCTTGAGTATTCAACTTCCACAACCAAGTCATTGGCTCAAATCTTGTTCCACAAAGGCTTGGGCTCAAGTTCCTCAAGGCTAGATCCGAACCTCAGTGTTCATGCCTAGGTACCTGAGTCCCATGCCCAAGTCACCGACACTTGATCCCAAGTCCATCAAGGACGAGCCTCGTCCTCAATGTCTTAGATTTTCGGTGGTTGGGCCCATGAAACACTCACTCATGCAACTGAGATCCAAACACTTGAGTATCTCTTACATCATATGAATAGTACATGTCTTATTAGAAAAAGAAAAGAAAATTTTCCTTTCTAAATAACAAAAAATGATCTCCAGTTCATTTAAATATTTCGGTTAAATACCAAAAACTATTATCAGATTCTCGGAAAATGAATTTTTAAAAAACATTTTTCTGGAATATCAGGTTTTTTACAAAATAAAAGTTGGCTAAAGTGAAAAGCATTTTCCAAATGAGGAGATTCTGGGCTAAACTAACCTGGCTCAGGAGTGGAGTTACTTCTCTCTCTCACACACACGTGTACTGCTCTCAAAGTCCTACAACATAATTTGACCGAAAACACCTACAGCTCTTACTATACATTTGAAAAAACTATTTGTCCAATTGGAGAGAGTACATATGATCTCTCCAGCTGGAGAAGGAGAGAGGAAAAGAGAGGGAAGAGAGGGGGGGGGACTGACAGATATGGTAACATAATCAATGTCCTCATATGCGAACAACGATCGCAATCCAATCTTGCATGCCCTGATGCCGGTCGAAAGAGGAGAAAGAGGATCAAACATGCGTGAGGGGGGGGGTCATGCTCCAAAACCCTAGCAATCTCTGCCCACAAATGCAAACATAGAAAAAGAAGAAATTCAAAACACATGTGTACATGATCGGGGGAAAACAAACGAAACCTTCCAAACAAATGCACTGTCGTTCTGACACTCCCTCCACTTGCTCCGCATCGTGTGTAGTTTCCAACATCCGCGTCCCCCCCATTTCCCTAATTTGACATCATCGTTTTCATCTTCACATGGGTTTATAGTGGTGAGCAGAGCTATTACCTTCCGGTTTTTTTTTTTTTTTTTTTTTGGGTCGGTTATTACCCTCCGGTTTATAAGGAGGATTTGTCAACCAGACTGCCTACCCACTAAATCAGGCCTAAATGTCCAGCCGAACTGTTTGACTTCTTTTGAAAATTTCCTTTTGGGATATTAAACACATTTTAGGTTATATAGTATCAAAACTTTTGGGCGCCGTAATTAGGTACGTTTCACGAAACCTTGTCAAACGTCTAGGTCATTTTTCTGAGGTACTTTAAGCCCAAACTTGCCTCGGCAAAGCTCAAAACAAAGCAAGCGCCCACTAACTTTGACTTTGAAGCATTTTCCAAATGCTACGTGAGGGCTCTAATGAATCATGGGGTCCCTATCTTACCCTGGCAAGCTAATTATTCTTCCGATTTCGTCCCCTGTAGTCCTAACATACCCAAGCCACCACAGTACAAAAAGGAGGGAGAGTTAGCTGGTTAGCTGATGCTCGCCGCTATCGTTGCCAACTATGCCTATGAAGTCGACGGACATGTTGTGGTAACATAAGCTTATGGGATTGAGGTGTGTGCACTAGAGAGAGAGAGAGAGAGAGATGTGGTGGCATTTACATTAATTTACGAAAGCGGGGTCTTGTGAGACTTTAGGATAGCCAGATCTGGTAGTAGGACCGCCATCTTTGTTTGGCATTTGGTCTCGACTTCCCTCAAAGCTTCTTTCGTAACTCTCTCTCTCTCTCTCTCTCTTCACTTTAAAGTTGCCATTATAGTTAAGTGATTAAATATCCGTTGCCAAACGAATTAGTACGGTAAAAGTAATTTTGAGTCAAGGACCTTTTACTTATTACAAAATCTTAAAAGCGAAAGCATTTTCAAACGCACCCTTAATCTGTCTCTCTCAAATCAGGCGTGCTTGTCAACTTCACTCATCTCGCTATCAATTAATCATGCTACCATATCTCTTCAAGATTTTTTTTTTTTTTTTTTTTTGGGAATCTGTAGTTTTCTTCATTGCATGAAATAACAGAGAGAAAGGTCACATAGAATCCCCTTTAAAAAAAAAAAAAAAAGAACTGCATAAAATAATTAGGAACATGATATAAGTCTTATTTTCATATTTCCAGCCAATCTATAAATGCTTGAAAAATGGCGAATCCCATCCATGGCCCGACACCCCGGCAGCCCTACAGGTATAGGCTACAGCTCGACGACGAAACCGCATCTTCACATGGTTTGATGGGTATTCTTCCCGAAACGCACCGTTTTTGTCCCGCTCGACGCGTTACGCTCATCCCCCCATCTTAATTACTCAATTTCCTCAGAAAAACTTGTGGTGTCCATTGTCCATGTCTTTGTAAGTAATAAATAGGAAAATTATTCGGATCTCAAGTAAAATTTCGTGCTCTTTTTTCTTTTTCGTTTGACTCAGCACTCTAGATATTTGGCTGTTGATTTTTGTTTTGTTTTGTTTTTTTTTTTTTTATATATATCCCTGGATCGGGATTGTCATTTATCCATGTTAATAAGTATGTTTCAATTGTTATCATTGTGAGTGAAGATAAAAGAAAATGGTTAACACTAGCAGAATTCTCGAATTGATACATTCGTGCCATATTTATTTAAATTGATTTTCGTGTTACAAAAAGTTCCAAACCAAGTACACCCGTGCCATATATGCTAGAGTTAGTTTTCGCGTTATGAAAAAATATCAAATCGGAGGCAAATCTATCCAAATACTAAGGCAAATTGGGGCAAAAGGAAAGATTCAACAGATTTTTTGAAACGTGAAAGGGAGCTCTTATGGCAAAGTAGCAAATTTTAGAAGATTTCAAATCTCAGCTCAATTTTTCCAAATCTGCATTCCCAAAATGACATCATTTAGGAGACTCATCTATGTCAAATTTCCATATTCAATTCACATCACACATCGATCATCCGAAGCATTGTCACATCTGATTTTTTGTCATAAATGGACTTTAACAGAAGATAGATTTGTCATAGTATCTACCAATTTGAAATTTTTTGTGACTAGAAAATTAGTTTAGGGTAAATGTGATGTAGTTGTACTAAATTGAAATTTTTGGCGGTATTAATCCTTAAAAAGGAAGTTTATGAGAGGACAAGAATGGAAAGCTGAGAAAGCAACCTTAAATTTTCTTCATATAAGGTTGTGCTCTTAACAAAATTGAATCTGCTGCGACATGCTAAATAGGAAAGAATATTCGAATCAGCGTCACTTTTTTTCCTATACATTTTCATAGCAAATGTCGGATAATTTCTAGTGGCCAAGAGTGCGCTTCAAGATATATATATATATATATTATATCAGCATGACCATTTGCATATGAAGGACACATGTGAGCAAGATTCCAACTGTTTGATGACAACGTGACACGATAACAAGAGGGCTTAGAGATCTTGACCTCGAAGTCAGTGCGGCAATGAAGACAATTTCGTTGACACTAATCTTTTCGTTCGAAGATAACAATAATTAATTCTTTTTCCTAATTAAATGAGACGTGAGTCGTAATTTTGGTTACTCTAAGCACTGCCGTGGTAACACAAATATAAATTTACCACAAGTGGCATAGAAGTTACAAACTTTCTTGTGGCATTCGATGTGGTCCCGTACATCAATGGGCCTTGTCATACTAGGATTATAATAAGTAAATAGTTACTCAAATTGTCATGGTGCACCCATTGATTGGACCGATTAGATGGCATATTTGAAGCTAGTAACTGTCCGTTTCCATTATATTTGGAAGAAAGAAAAAGATTTGAGATACCCAAAAAGATATGTGAAATTTTTTATGTTATATGATAGTATTGATTATGGTGGTGTTGGAGTTTGGTCAGGTCAGATTCGGGGAACATATATGAAAATTGAAAAGCTGCCTTAGAAGACAAAACACGCCGCGAGAAAGTCTAGTCTAAGGTTAAGAGTCAGAGGCACCTCCAGAGGTGGTCTCTAGAGATTGCAACATTAGATAATTTAAGAATTCACGACTTGGATTTTGAGTCATGTGATCTCTGGCCAAAAAACTTCAGCTGATCGACAGCCTATGATCTGTCCGGGGTCGCCATTTTCACGTGTGTGCTCTCAAAACTGTCCAAAATGAAGTCATCGCTTTGTTACCGATAAATAGGTTAGTAATTGTCCATACTGAAGCCGCAACCACATCTCATCCTTCCGAGCAGAATGATGGTGAGAACTGAAATTGAGATGATCGAAATTAGAGCTTAAAGTTATATTCACTACGAAACTGAGGCGACCTATGACCGTGCTTATTACTACTAGAATGATCAACTACAAAACAATTCAGCCGGCAGATGAGAATGAAAGGAATTGCCCCAAAAATTGTAGATTTATAGTCAAAGATTGGACTTCAGACAAACAACCTTTTGTGCCAGATATTGTCTCCTAAGTGAATGACGAGGAGCAAAATCTGCTGTGGAACATACATGGTGTAGGATGGTAGCAGACACTGAGCAAGTTAAGTCGACCTATCAGATAATGAGAAGACAAAAAGGGTTCGGGCCATCCCCCGTTAGGCTATGATTAGTGGGCTTTCTTTGGGCCTATTGTGTTAACTTGTCCTAAACACGGGGAAGGGACAGCTGCCCCACACACTATCTTTTCTCAAAATTAGATACTCAATTATACAAAATTAGATTTTTTCTATTGACATATAAAAATTAGTTTTCAAAGGGTAGTATTTACTTCATCTCCATTTATTGTAATAGTACAAAGACTATCGTATAAATATCTTTAAAAAGAATCACAGGGGCATTAAAAAGAATCACCAGGATTTGCCCCAATAACCACCCTTCTAACATAGAAGAGGGAAGTGGGGTTCAAATCTCCACCTTCTCAAGAAGGTTATGATAGGGATTCAACCAAAAAAAAAAAAAAGGAGATTAGGATAGGACGATTTACTTTTAAGTATGGATTTCAACTTTTACGCTCTATAAAAAGACATGGCAAAAGTCTAAGAGTAAGAGTTAGAAGTAGAAGTACAGTAGGGCAAAAGTCTAAGAGTAAGAAGTAAGAGTACACTAGGACTAACCAAAGAAAAATATATATATATATATATCTTCAAAAAGAACTAAGAAAGTGTGAAAAAAGAAGTTTGGAACATAAATTGAGGACCACGGTTTATTCTTGCTAAAAACTTGCATGACAACGGTAACATGACAATAGAAATGACCTAATTGAAGGACATATTGTATCTGTCCACACATAAAAATCCAGCATATTAAAAGTATCCTATGAATGCTTACAAAATCATTTAGAAAACAAGTTGTTCTAAACCTTTTTAAGGATCCATTCACTTAATGTCTTAGTTTAACTATCACATCACTCTCCTAATGCCGTTCAGGAACCATTTCCTTTCTCACGGGTATTATTTGGAAGTGGCAATAAGGCAAGGATCCAAGCCAAGGAACCGAAACACTCATGAATCCTCATTTAACAGAACGATAGATGAAAAACAGACCACAAAACACTTCAACCGAATTGCGGTCCCATTGTACCGAAGTTGCTCTGAATTTTGGGGGCTTAGTATGTGTATCCTTTTACGAACATCCCTTTCTTTGCTTCCTCGCTTTCACCCTCGGCAGAGTACCTTCCAAGTTGAGCCAACGAGTTTGCCTTGGCACGCACCAACAGTGACTTCTGTGCGGCTTCAACATTCTCTGGACTTCCTTGCCATGTCTTCAGCACAGTATTCTGCAGCGCTCGTGCATATGAGAAGGAAACATGCCAAGGGTTGGGGCTCTGGTTCATCGCGTTAAGGTTCTGGGTGGCTTGGACTTCAGATTGTCCTCCTGACAAAAACTGGAAACAAAGAGAAAAAAAAAATGCCCATTATCTAATAGGTTCTATTGAAATTGATGCTCGCTGATCATAACTATGCAATTACCTGCTATCATGCTAACCTCCCAAACAACCGCGATTACTATCATATATTCATAAGAATCCCTCCCACATCAGTATATCTATGGTAGTCAAACCTAGATGCCCAAACTTACCCTCGGTTTCATATATTGGTGCCTATTTCAGCAGAAACATACCATATGCATCATGTACCGCAAAAGGAAAATCAACAAGAAAAGCCATCAAACATTAGAATAAGAATGAATGACAACACGCGACCAGCCTGCTAAATTGTTAGGCTTATATGTACTACAATAGGCTGCAAAGATGTGTAAATGTTAACATGAACATACCATGATTCCTGGAACAGCAGGTGGAACTCTCCTTCTCAACATTGTAAGAGTGTACTTGGCAATCGTCTCAGGAGAAGCCTTCTCCTTATGCTCAGCTCCAGGAGTTACCATGCTGGGTTTAAGCAGGATACCCTCAAACAAAACATTGTTCTCAGCCAAATAGAAAAAGACCTCAGACCAAACCTTCTCTGCCACTTCAAGAGTCCTCTCAATAGGGTGGTCTCCATCAAGAAGAATCTCAGGTTCAACAATGGGCACAAGGCCATTATCCTGCACATTAGACAATATATAACAACTAAGGGACACCAGATATGAAAGCAGTACATCCTATTTACAACCTTCAAGACGGATGTTTACTGAATAGGAAAATTCCAGCCTATTAAGTAAAATAATCATCTAAAATAGTATTTACTCTATTTTTAAGTAGAAGGCATCACCCAAAAAGAAAGAATTTTCAAGGACCAAATCGAGCTGACAAGTCATGCAGGCATAAAATTGGACATATTGTCGAACAGTCAATCAGTTTCAAATTTCAGCTCCAAAATAAAAACAGTGATCAAGAAGTTACAGTCATTGAGAAGTCCTTTATTTAGTTCTTACACCAAAAACAGTTTGTAAAATGAGAACAAAGGTGTCTTAAGTTGATGAGTTACCTGAGAGATGGCAGCATATCGTGCAAGTCCCCATGCAGCTTCTTTTACTGCAAGAGCAGAGGGACCACAAGGAATGCTAACCACTGTCCTCCTGCATAATAATTTAAGCATTGAAGGTTAATGAGCACAAGTGTAAAGCATTCAAATAGCAAGGGGAATATTCAGCAATGGCAAACAGATTAGTTACAAGTCGTGTAATAAGATATTTTCTGGACTTCTTTTTTTCATAAAGAGAAATTAAAGAAAGGCCGAAAGTAACATCTTAATGAACAAATTGGAGCACAAGCTGACTTACCATTTGGCAAAACGAGCACCTTGCTTGTAGTATTCAGCGGACCTTGAAGCCAATCCATCCAAGCCTTGGCACCAGGATTCATTATTGGATCCAGGAAGAGGAACCAAACCCTTTGGACAAACAGAGTGTACTGATGATAAGCACATTGATAACAACAGTTTCTATTTGAAGCATAGACACTCAGGAAGGGCTGCTCAAAGCAAACCTTGTCAACTTTAATGCCTGGAACAATTTTCTCCTCACGCAGGCAGTCAACAAATTTCTTCCCATCTGTTGTCGATTGGTAAAGTGTCTCCTCAAACAAAATGGCACCAGAGATGTATTCACCCAGACCAGGCGTGGTCAACAGAAGTTGTCTATAAGCTTGACGATTGACCTCAGTATTGTCCAACCCGATGGATGCTAACCTTTTCCCACATGTTGCATTTGACTCATCAATGGCAAGGATACCACGACCAGGAGATGCAATGGATTTCTGTGCATAATGAACCAAGAAAAAGCTCACCAGACTGGTAGAATATGTTTACAAACATCTACTTTCAATGAAATCCCGCTGAGAGTAAACGATGTTTCAACTCTTAACTTGGGGAAAGAATTACTTGACACACTCTCTCTCTCTCTCTCTATCTCTTACATAGAGCAACAGTTGCAATTTATTGCAAGATCAGATAAAGGGAAAAATGTTTGGGCTTGTCATAATGCACTACGACTCATCCAACATAAGAATATAATCAGATGACAAAAATATGAAGCTGCTATGCATTGCCAGAAGACAATAGTGATAGCAAAACTCAATCTCATATTCCAAAACAACAGGTGCAAGATAGGATAACATGAGAGGACACTTAGGATTAGTATCTTATGAAATTTAAAATTATGAGGTACAACTCCTCAAGGGAAGGACATAAGGAATTTGAAACATCCCACAGAGTTGGCTGTTTTGGGCCAAAGTAACTTTGGTAGGTGAAATCCAACATAAACTGAATTAAGAGGTAAAGCAGCGACGAGTCAAATGAAATGTAAAAAGTGTCTCCACCAATTGGGGTCCCAAAGACAAAAGAAAACAAGGAACGCTATGTTCATTTATTCCATATGCACGCCCGGCGGCAACATTAGTTTTCATTATCCATCACGAGGAGAGTTCCCTCGGGATCGTGGTAACGATTGGGCAGGAAGGCTCGTCCCTGATCTGAACGAAGTTGATGGTAGGTCAAGTTTGATTTTTTACGAATGCAAACGAGCCGACCCAAGGAGGTGGACCACTCATTTGAGACAAAGATGACAAACCAAAAGAACGCAGATAAATCCAACGAAAGATCAACAATCAATAGCGATCTCTCCTGGCCCAACAGAAGTCAATTCTGTCTCCATGGAACTTCAAGCAATAATTGACCCACGGGAACACTCCACCGGTCAACGATCAAAGCCAGCAAGATTCAAGATTCAAGATTCAAGCGCCCAACAAAGGATCGATCAAGCTACCCAAAGCTCTCAAACCTCATAATCAGAGATCCCAAACCCAAAACCCCACACCAAACCCGCATGCAAACAGCCAGCACCAACTGATCAATTGTCCAAAACAAAAAACAACCGATTGTAGCGAGCGAGAGAGAGAGGGAGGGAGGGAGGGACTGACGGCGGTCTGGACGAGCTCGTCGGAGTAAGCGGCGGCGCGGATCGGGGCGGAGACGCGGCGGGCGGGGAAACGGGCGGCGGACGACCCGGGGCGCTGGGCGAAGGACTGCTGCCCGGCGATCCACTGGGAGGAGGTGGCGTTGAGCTTGGCGAAGCTGGCGCAGGCCATTTTCCCTTCACTTCGCACAGAGGAATCCGATCGATCGAGCGAGCGAGAGAGAGACAGACGAGGAGGATGAGCAGGAGAAGGAGGAGGAGGAAGTGGAGGTTGGTGAGGAATACGAAGGCTTTGCCTATAAAATATAAAGGGGGCAGCGGAAGATGGGACTTCTTCAGTTCTTCTCGTGTAGTCCGCAGACCGTGAAAGAAGACGGCCCCGCGTGCGGAGCCTACCAAACCTTCGCCGTCGCTGTTCTCGTTTTTCTCTTTCCTGGCCTTCCGCCTTTGTCGCGAATTTGCCCTTCTTACCTGCCCGAGCCTAGCTTTGTAGCATCGACCTAACCATCCCTGTCCTTTCACTAGTTCTTCAACTCCCGTCCTCCCGCAGGGCGGGGATCGACACGGGCCCCTCGATCGGGCGTAAGGCATCGCCCCGGCCCGCCTATCCTGGGGAATTGCAATTCGATTATGCGGGCCGGGTGAGCCGGACTCGCCCCGTTTAAGCAAGGTTTCGTAATTGAAGACCCTCGTTCGAACCCGCTCGAAAGTGTCTTTGGGCCCTTTTAGCGGGATCCGGCGCAACTTGTGTAGTTTTTATGAGGATTGCTACGTTTATTCAATTTGATGAAATGGTTCTTCAGTGTCATCCTCTGAGCTATCTCCATTTTTTGACCTTCTGTAGTCTTTCAACTTTCGAGATTTCGAGCCGGTCATATTATGTGGATTCTAGGGGCTGATAAAATGATGCACTCAATTGTTGACCCGGCGCAATGACATTAATAGATAACCGTGTTTGTTGCTTTGATCTCCTATATTTGTTAGTGCGTTACATGGCTAGAAGAAAAGTGTTTGAAAGCGCTTGTGGTATCGAGCATTTATTAATAACCAATTTCTTAAATCGGTCTTAGTAATTGGCCATGATAAATGTCGAGGAAGATGTGGCTGTGGTTTATGTGGAGTGATGAGAATTACAATCTGTCAGACGAGTATATAAAGGAAAATGAACCACGAAGGCAGGCTTAAATTGATGTATGAAAAATGTATTGTAAGATACCGTCCCCGTCATAGAAACGAAAAAAGCAAACATCCGAGGTATTGTATATATCCATGTTTTCACTTCCTTTTCCGACCCAATTTTTAAAATTGAAAACGAGATGTCTGTTTTAAAGGGGATTCAAACAGCCATCACGAGAGACCGCAAAGCCAAAACATCCTCTGTATCGTCAACCACCTGCGAATCAGACCAGTTGTCGCATTTGGACCTCACTTGCACGCCTGATATTCAGGTCAACATGGGAAGGCTTGAAATTAAAGGAAAAAAACAACACACACACAGAAAGTGTGATATCTAAAGCCAAAAAAGAAGAAAAAAAAAGACCATTATTGGCCAAGTTGAAATTAAAGCAAATAACTTATCTACGGTAAATAGTATAAAAAACACAGAGTATGGTATATTTAATATTTAACTCAAATTTGTTTTCAAAGAGTAGAGGGTGGTTAATTGATAACACTTGTTATTTATTTTAATTTTCTTGAAAGTTCATGGGACTATATGTCGCACAAACTCAAAGCAAAATAATATTCATGTGGTTAGAGAAAAAACAGGGGAAAATTACCAAAAAAGTCCTAAACCTATTGTAATTGTGTCAATTCAGTCATAATTTTTTTTGACTAATTTAGTTCTAAACATTTTGTTTTTATTCCAATTCAGTCCATTTGGCCATGCATAGTCGGAAAAATCTGATGTGACATCCTAGTCGGCCGGTCAGCATTGCCAACGCTGACATGACACTGGAGAGCAAAACATCACCCTTTTGCTTTAAAAAAAAATAAAAGCCAAAAACAAAAGGCATAAGAGAAAAGGGCGTGGGGTTGGCTGGGTTCTTTCCCAAAATCAAGCAAGAAACCTAAATTGAGAGGATCTTCCATTGATTCATGGTCGCCCGACATTGATTCTTGATGGATGCCTCCGTTCAACACCTCCGTCGAAACCCTTTGGCCGACGCTTGCCCAACGCCTCCATTTGACGCCTCCGTCCAACCCCTCCGGCCAACGCTCACCCAACACCTCCATTCGATGCCTCCATCCAACCCCTCCGGCCAACGCTCGCCCAACACCTTCGTTCAACGCCTCCATCCAACCCCTTCGGCCGATGCTCACCTAACGTCTCCATCCGATGTGTGCGTCGGCCCGACGCCTCCGTCTGACGCTCGACTCGCCCAACACCTCCATCCGACGCTCGCCCGACGCCTCCATCCGACGCTCGCTCAGATTCGCCCGACGCTTGCTTGACACTCACTCAACGCCTTCATCATCTTCTTGAAATTGCGGTGCTTTATATTTATGTTGAGGCTTTAGCCGTCTTGATTTCACTTGAATTTTATTTTAAATTTCGTTGACATGCGTTTGTTGTAATAATGGATTTGTGGTTGTTGAACTGGTTCATTTGAAATGGCTGGACAAATTGCTGACATGGGTTTGTGGATGGTCTCGCATAGAATGTCTTTGTCTCGCTTAGAATTTTTGGTATTGTTACTGCTTTTGACTCATTTGGGAAGAATATATTACTTTGAGTTGCTGTAGCTGGTTCAGATCGACAAAGTTTGTTAGGTATATGAAGTTCCTAATATACTCCTCTTTCTGATTTCCCAAAGCTCGTTTGGATCACCTAAATCTCACAACAATTGCAGCAATTTTGGCCTGCCTATGTTGTGGATTTTATATTATACTTGGAGGGATTTTGTATATATCATCCATGAGCACATCAATTTTTTTTTTCACAACTCAAACTGAATATGATATGCATATCTGGGATTGCAACTTCAAAAAAGTGATTGAAAGTTGAAACTTTTTATTTTAATTTGCCATGATGCAATTCATGGAACATTGTAGGTTTTTCTTTTTTTCCTTTGCATCTGAAGCTCACCGTTGTGGAAGCTTGAAAATTTACTATTTGATTATCTCCTTAGCCTGCTGATAGAAGTTGACTTATAGAAAAAATCTAGATTCACACTTTCTCAATATACAATGCTAAAGATTACTGGGTTACTGTTGGTGCTTTGTTTTAGCTAAACTAGACTTCACTCTAATGTTGTCTATTTTTATATACCGGTGCTCACTCTTGTTTATAGAAATAATATAACATGTTAACTATATTGCCGTCTTATTTATGCTGAAAATGCACTGTCTACATCTTACTGTTGGTGCTTTGTTTTAGCTAAACTAGACCATCATATCTACATCTTTTTAGGTGCAACCTAAGTGCACAAATTCGTAGGCTTACGAGGCTCCTATTTTCAACAATCATCACAATCAATGAAAATACCAATGAATTCGTCACAATCAATGACATCGGTCCCGCTAATCACCAACGATACATATGTGCTTTGTTATTGTGGCTTGAAATGTCCATTACAAGTAATAAAGACAAACAAGAATCGAGGAAAAAGATATCACGGTTGCCCAAAATACAAGATTGGAGAAAGTTGCGGTTTTTTTGCTTGGGTTGATGCGGAAATTAGTCCATTGGCAAGAAATATGTCAAAAAATTTTCATTGAAGCAATGTTGAAGAGAAACTATCAAGCCATACTAAGGATGATGACAATTTAATGGATGCAGAATTCATAGTTTTTAAGACACAACTAAAACATTTCGAACAAGATGTGTCGAAATTAAAGAAACAAAATTTCCGCATTGAAGACAATGTTAGTTGTGTCGTGGTGTTTATAGTGATTTTATGAAACTTGTTATTTCGAAATATGATTTTATAAAATGTGTTAATGTCGTTTGCATTATTAAGTTGTTCTAGTAGATGTCATGTATTTGTCCACATGAAGTTGGAACATGAATGAAGTTCAAGTTTTTTACAATCTCCTTTGTTTTGCTTGGAACGGAAAAGGTATCGCACCAGATGATTAAGGAACATATCTAGAAGGTCGGTATAGTAAGACAAAAAAATATCAGTGTTCGATCTTAAAACAAGTATTTGGCGCAATAATTAGACTACACTCCTCCCATCCAGTCACGCCCCAAACCAAGTCACCTTTCTTGAAGTTTTGATGTACATAAGTCATTTGCTCAATCTTCGTTACTATATTCCTCCTGGTTCACCTTTTCAATGGTGCATCCACATCCACTTCTTCCTTGTAGTTGAAAGCGCCATCAAATCCAAACTTGTTCTTCAGCAAATCAACATTTTTTCCCGAACATAACAGCAAGCGAGAATTTTAAGTAAATATAAAATCGGGAGGAGAATATTAAGCAAATTCTATTCAAGGAAACAATAGACAGATGCGAGATGATTACCTTCTTTTTGCTACCGGTGATACTAAACCCGACACCTCATTTTTAAAACCTTCTTATTTTATTGAGCATATAAAATTTGGCGTCCAAACCCGACACCTTATTTTTTTTCTTTATTTCTTGCCCAACAACCCTTTTCGAAATAAACTTGGGCAACTTTTTTTTTTTCTTTAAAGCTTTTGGAAATAAATTTGTACGTGTTCCCGTACTCAAAATTAATCCATTAAACTTTGCATGCACCTAGTTTAAAATCTCATTGTGTTATTGAGCATAGAAAATTTAGCGTCCAAACCCGACACCTCATTTTTTCTCTATTTCTTGCCCAACCACCATTTTTAAAATAAACCTAGGCAACTCTTTTTTTTTCTTTAAAGCTTTCGGAAATAAATTTGTACGTGCTTCCGTACTAAAAATTAATCTAGCAAACTTTGCACACACCTAGTTTAAAACCTCATTGTGCTATTGAGAAAATAAAATTTTGCGTCTAAACCCGACACCTCATTTTTTTTTCTCTATTTCTTGCCCAACAACCCTTTTTGAAATAAACTTGGGCAACTCTAAGTCATTATATGTGTTCATTTAGATTGAATAAATTTGTGTCACCATGTAATATTTGACGAAGCATGATAATGATAAGGAAGTACCTATAGCTCATCCCACTCCAGTGCATTAGAAAGTTATTCACAAACCTAAGCGATAAATGATTAGGTACTATGTTTTAAGGAGGCAAGACCGACTTGTAAGCCTCACAGCCTTGAGGTTATTGAGTAGGTCAATCCCTATTCCATGCTAATGATGTGAGCGGGGAATAATAGGGGAGATGACATGTTCATTAGAATTACTCAATTTTATTGTTGCCAAATGCCATGTCTTTCTTTGGGCTCCTACAAAGTAGCTCGCATCATTATCCATGAGTAAGTAGTGAACATGTCAACTTCATTTGCAATGATCATATTTTTCACTTCCAAGGAAGGCTGTTTTTCTTTTCTCTCATAGGGGAAGGTTGTTCGTGGAGTTCTTTTTCGTACAAATTCAGTGAATATTTCAACTTCACTATGCAAGGTTGTGCATAAATTTGTTAATTATATTCAAAGACAATTAATCATAGTGTTTAGTAGCTATGACAATCTTGATGAGAATTCTAGGATTCCTTTGTGAGATTTAGAGATGGTTTCATGAGGAATTGTGCATGCTACATACTGTGTGAATTATTGAGTATAATTGGCGGCTAAGAAAACTTGAAAGTGTTTGAGTGACTTGAGCATGGTCATAACCTCCATAGTATTACTTGATCAATGGTGAAAATTTATGTTGCTCTCCTCGTGGATTAGGTCATACTAACCAAACTATGTAAATCCAATTTCCAATTTACTTTTCTGATTTCTGATTTATTGTTGTTATTTTTTTTTCTTTCACAACAAAAATCAAGATAAACATGTACATTTTTAGTTCGACTCATGCATTTTTTTGTATTGGCTGCTTTTTTTTCTATATAGTATAAACTAAGTAATTATAACACTTATAACATATTTAAATATTTTGCAATTGATACTTTTCTACAATAATGATTGGAATTATATATATATATATAAGTGCTGAGGTATAAATTTCAATCCATCCCGTGTTTCGAAAGCAAGGATAATTATTAGATCCATGTATGTGTTCACTTTACTTAAGAATGAAATATCCATTTCCAAAAAAATTGGTCCCGCCTGTTTTAGGGAAAAAATCAATACAATAAAACTTTAATTAGTTTGATTAATAAGCACCCTAAAGGTAATTCCTTTAAAAGAGAAGCTATGGTTATTTTGATTGAAAAAAAGCCACGGTTGTAGTTAACTTTTTCCTATCCAATCAAACGTTTCATGGACTTGTACTAGTGGGTGCACCTTATCATAGAGACTGTCGCTGCTTCATGTTTGGATGAAAAAGTGAAAATAATGAAGACGGTCCCAAGTTCACAAAAGTTCATCCAATCAAACGTGGCATGTCCATTTTTTTTTTTTTTTTTTTGTCGGTTCTACCCTATTCCTACTCTAACTCTCACGCTTAGACTTTTGCCTTGCCTCCTTGTAGGGCATATGAGTCGAAACCCACCCCTGAAACGAAATCATCCCCATCCCAACCCCCCTGAAAAAGTGGGGATTCGAACTTCCCACCTCCCCCTTTCACGTTGGAAGGGTGGCCACTGGGGCAAATCCCAATGGTTACATGTCCATTTGAAACGTGCCACGTTTTTGGCTACAAACGAAGCACGCAAAAAAAGGAAAAGGAGAAGCCTACATTATTGTTCTCTAAGGACCCATAGTGGACTATGGACTTTATTGGTGTTTAAATAAAACAAGGGATTGACATGTGAGACATTAAAAGATAAGATGATCCAAAATTTTCAAAAGCTCATCCAAAAAAAAAAAAATCGAGATAAGAACGATATCATTGTCATAACTATTGTACGTCATCCATTTAAATGCCAAAACTTTTTAAACAAAAAAATTATCAATTCAGTCCTAAAGAGGTTTATTGTGCAGATTCCGATGTACTCCTAAAATTTTCAATTTTAGTAATGTAGTTCTAAATCTTTGTGTGAGCTTTTAATATATTTTTTTTGCCTAATTTTCGTCTAAAATTGAAATATGATGGTCTAATCATCATTGGCCATCCCACACGGTGCATTGGCAATCTGACTTAGACAAATTATGAGTATGATTCATAGATACTTTCTAATAACAAATTCGAATAGCATTTTCTTGTTGAGAATTGGCTTTATTAGATTATCAATATCATTAAACCCAAGTTGAGAATAAAATGGGAAAAATTACCAAAAAAGTCATAAACCTATTATAATTGTGCCAATTCAGTCCTAAACCTTTTTTTTTTGCCAATTTAGTCTTAAACATTTTGTTTTTGTTCCAGTTCAGTCCATTTGACCATGCATAGTCGGAAAAATCTGATGTGGCATCCTAGTCAGCGCCGGTCAGCGTTGCCGATGCTAACATGGCACTGGAGAGCAAAACGTCACCATTTTGCTTTTAAAAAAATAAAAGCCAAAAACAAAAGGCAGAAGAGAAAAGGGCATGGGGTTGGCTGAGTCCTTTCCCAAAATCAAGTAGGGAATCCTAAATTTAGAGGATCTTCCATTAATTCATGGTCGCCCGACATTGATTCTTGGTGGATGCCTCCGTTCAACACCTCCGTCAAAACCCTCTGGCCGACGCTCGCCCAACGCCTCCGTTCGACACCTCCGTCCAACCCCTCCGGCCAACGCTCTCCCAATGCCTCCGTCCAACCCCTTCGGCCGATGCTCGCCCGACGCCTCCGTTCAAAGCCTCCGTCCAACCCCTCCGACCGACGATCGCCCGACGCCCCCATTCGACGCCTCCGTCCAACCCCTCCGGCCGACGCTCGCCCGACGCCTCCGTTTGACGCCTTCGTCCAACCCCTCCAGCCGACGCCGCCGATGCCTTTGTTCAACGCCTCTATCCCCCCTCCGCCGACGCTCGCCCGACGTCTCCATCCAACATGTGCGTCGGCCCGACGCCTCCGTCTAACACTCGGCTCGCCCAACGTTTTCGTCCGACACTCGCCTGACGTCTTCGTCCAACGCTCGCCTGACGCCTCCATTCGACGCTCGCTCAGATTCGCTCAGCGCTTGCTTGACGCTCACTCAACGCCTTCATCGTCTTCTTGAAATTGCGGTGCTTTATATTTATGTTGAGGCTTTAACTGTCTTGATTTCACTTGAATTTTATTTTAAATTTCGTTGACATGGGTTTTTGTAGTAATGGGTTTGTGGTTGTTGAACTGGTTCATTTGAAATAGCTGGGCAAATTGCTGACATGGGTTTGTGGATGGTCTCGCGTAGAATGTCTCTGTCTCGCCTAGAATTTTTGGTATTGTTGTTGCTTTTGGCTCATTTGGGAAGAATATATTACTTTGAGTTGCTGCCTCTACTTCAGATCAACAAAGTTTGTTAGGTATATGGAATTCCTAATATACTCCTCGTTCTGATTTCCCAAAGCTCGTCTAGATCACCTAAATCTCACAACAATTGTAATAATTTTGGTCTGCCTATGTTGTGGATTTTATATTATACTTGGAGGGATTCTGTATATATTATTCATGAGCACATCAATTTTTTTTCACGACTCGAACTGATTATGATATGCATATCCAAGATTGCAACTTCAAAAAAGTGATTGAAAGCTGAAACTCTTTATTTTAATTTGTCATGATGCAATTCATGGAACATTGTAGGTTTTTTTTACCCTTCGCATCTGAAGCTCACCGTTGTGGAAGCTTGAGAATTTACTATTCGATTATCTCCTTAGCTCGCTGATAGAAGTATAGAAAAAATCTAGATCAGATTCACACTTTCTCAATATATACCAAAGATATTACTAGGTTACTACTGGTGATTTGTTTTAGCTAAACTAGACTTCACTCTAATGTTGTTTATTTTTATATACTGGTGCTCACTCTTGTTTATAGAAATAAGACAACATGTTAACTATACCGCTGTCTTATTTATGCTAAAAATGCACTATCTACATCTTGTTGACCATCATTTATACATCTTTTCAGGTGCAACCTAAAAGGCTCCTATTTCCAACAATCATCACAATCAATGAAGATACCAATGAATTCGTCACAATCAATGACATCGGTCTCGCTAATCACCAACGATACATATGTGCTTTGCTATTGTGGCTTGAAATGTCCACTACAAGTAGCAAAGACGAACAAGAATCGAGGAAGACGATATCACAGTTGCCCAAAATACAAGATTGGAGAAAGTTGCGGTTTTTTTGCTTGGGTTGATGCGGAAATTAGTCCATCAGCAAGAAATGTGTCAAAAAATTTTCATCGGAACAATGTTGAAGAGAAATTATCAAGCCATACCGAGGATGATGACAATTCAACGGATGCAGAATTTAGAGTTTTCAAGGCACAATTGAAACATTTCGAGCAAGATGTGTCAAAGTTAAAGGAACAAAATTCCGCATTAAAGACAATGTTAGTTGTGTCGTGAGTGTTTATAGTGATTTAAGGAAACTTGTTATTTCGAAATATGAACTTGCCGATATCCCATTTATTTTCTATTTTCTTGTCCAACCACCATTTTTGGAAATAATATTGGGCAACTCTTTTTTTTTTCTTTAAAATTTTCGGAAATAAATTCGTACGTGCTCCCGTACTCAAAATTAATTCATTAAACTTTGCACGCACCAAGTTTAAAACCTCATTGTGTTATTTAAGCAATAAAATTTGGCGTCTAAACCCGATACCTCATTTTTTTTCTCTATTTCTTGCCAAACAACCCTTTTGAAATAAATTTGGGCAACTTTTTTTTTTTCTTTAAAGCTTTCGGAAATAAATTCGTACGTCCTCCCGTATTCAAAATTAATCAATCAAACTTTGCACGCACTTAGTTTAAAATCTCATTGTATTATTGAGTCAATAAAATTTGGCGTCCAAACCCGACACCTCATTTTTTTTTCTCTATTTGTTGCCCAACAACCCTTTTTGAAATAAACTTGGGTAAATTTTTTTTTTAAAAGCTTTCGGAAATAAATTTATACGTGCTCCCGTACTCAAAATTAATCCATCAAACTTTGCACGCACTTAGTTTAAAACCTCTCATTGTATTATTGAGTAAATAAAATTTGGTGTCCAAATCCGACATCCTATTTATTTTTTATTTTCTTGCCCAGCCACCCTTTTTGGAAATAATTTTGGGCAACTATTTTTTTTTCTTTAAAGCTTTCGGAAATAAATTCGTACGTGCTCCCGTACTCAAAATTAATCCATCAAACATTGCACGCACCTAGTTTAAAACCTCATTGTGTTATTGAGTAAATAAAATTTAGTATCCAAACCTGACATCCCATTTATTTTCTATTTTCTTGCCCAACCACATTTTTTGGAAATAATATTGGGCAACTCTTTTTTTTTTCTTTAAAGCTTTCGGAAATAAATTTTTACGTGCTCCCGCACTCAAAATTAATCCATTAAACTTTGCACACACCTAGTTTAAAACCTCATTGTGTTATTGAGCCAATAAAATTTGGCGTCCAAACCTGACACCTCATTTTTTTCTCTATTTCTTGCCCAACAACTCTTTTTGAAATAAACTTGGGTAACTCTTTTTTTTTTCTTTAAAGCTTTCGAAAATAAGCCCATAAACAACCATAAGCGTGTCGACAAAACAACTATTTCATATATTCGAAACGAGACCAAATTTTGGGATGTCACACTGACGCCACCGATATGAAAATGACATCACATTTCTTAGGAAAGTACACCTAAAAAAACCCAACACAAGCATTTCTTAGGAAAGTTTCGATTTATACATATTAGACGAGTTTCAAGATTTGTTGAAAGGTAAGTTTTGCATATTATATGCTTTTCATTTTGTACGTATCTTTTGGAATTGTTTATCTTCTATTACAGCTACAAGTTTTTTTGTTTTCTTGGGAGAATGATTTGTTTTAATAAATAATAAAAGTTGAGTCCTTCTAGTGTGATTGAAATGCTACCATCTTGAAATTGAAATGTCTTAGAATGAGGAGCTTTCTAGTAATAATGGTTTCTTTTTTTCTTTTAAATTGAAATGGATTTTTATGTAAGGTGCTCATAATTGCACCACATCCCGAAGAAGTACTGATCCATTGAGTATAAAAGAGCAAATGATGGCATACACAATCTCATTACTTCACGAACAAACACTAGTTATACATTATTCAAGTAAAAAATAGATAAATAAACTCATTTTACTATAATAAGATGGTTTAAAAGCACATTATCTCTCTGATCCCAACAGTTATACAAATGACTATATAAAACAAATCAAAAAGATACATCCACAACCCTACTTCTCTGATGCTATCATCATTGAACCCATTATCACAAAAGATATTACCACAACATGTCAAAACTAAACATTCTCAAATGTTGTCACTTTTGTCTCTTCGAATAACTTCTAACGCTTGTGCTCTTGACATTAGTAGGACGATCCATACTAGTAGAGCCACCAACATTGCCACTTATATTTTTATTTATACGTCTCTGAACATGCAAAGAGTATATATTTTTAAAGTATTATTGACGAAACAAGTATAGTATAATAGAAATGGAAATACTAACCGGAACTTTTTGTCTTGAAAATTGTATTTGCAAAGATGTAGACCTAGTCTTCTTAATTGGACAAGTTGAACTATTATGTCCCGTTTTCAAGCAAGTTCGACATGTCATCTTTATTCCTATCCTCGACATCATAATTCCACTTACCACCTCACCTTCATCTCTTGATCTTTTCTGTTTACGTCTACCGAACTTCATCCACTACATATTTGTCACCCTTATCCATTACCTCATATCCAGCATCATCATTCCATATTACTTGACATTATGTTGCACTAATTCTATTTTCTTCTATTTTTCTTACGATTCTTGGACCACAATCTTTTATCCACTTGGCACATGCATCCATCTGTCTATGCATTCTTATCATTATCATTATCCGCATTTCCTCCAACATACTATATATGGACTTACACCCAACATGTATAATTTTTCCATTGAATGCCTTATATAAGTTATTGTCAACAATGTCACATTTCACATCAGTATTAAAAAAATCCTTACACTAGTGTTTTGGCTCTATTTGCACCAAATCATGATATGCATAAGAACTAATTTTCTTCAATACTTAAGAGTGTTATCATATTCCGTCCTAGTATTGCTCTTAGCACACTACAAAAATAGTCTATGCATTTGTATTCCCTTATATTTTTTGCCCTCAATTAGCATAAATGTGTCTAGCACACATCATATGCTCAACTGCAGGTAGTAAATCAGCCACAGCTCCTATAAGGCCCTGCAAAAGATTATTGTAATGTAAAACATATCTTATAAATGTGAATATCTAAGAAGTATAACAAATAAAAATTAAATGAAGAACTTACCTTTTGTTTGTCGCTAATTATGACACAACATCATCCATATGTGTCAATAATATTAAAATCATATATCAAATTTCTTAAGAACCACGTTTAGGTGTCGTTATTCTCAACTTTGACAACCGCCTAAGCAATTAAGAACATCTGATCATTTGCACCCTTTCAATAGCACATAAAATCTAATCTTGACAAATTTATTTCAAGAAACAACTATCTAACCCCACAACTTGCCTACATCCATTAAAGAACTATTTCTTATAAGCAGCAAAGCAAATGTACATTCTTTCAAACAATGCTTTAGAGTGCATATCTGGCTTTTCAACCTTCAATGTAATTGTACTCCCAGGATTTTCCTCCCTAAGCTCCTCCGCATAATCTCACAATTTTGCATATTCATTCTTATAGTTTCTCATCAACACTTTATAAGCAAACAACTTAGCCTTCATACATTGAGCTATGCTTACATCTAAACCCAACTGTTCCTTGATTAATTCATTGAAAGCAATATTTTTAATAGTTGGCATTACTTTTATTATAGGAAGATATTGATTTGCCAATCAAGAACTTGTCACCCTCCTATTTTTGAAGCAAATGCTACAAGTATGCTCTAAATGTAAGGTCTTGACATGAAATGATTCAATACGAGCATCAACAGAGCCAGAAATCTTTCAAGGACAACTCTCATTAACACAATTTTGCTCTAACAAACTTCTTATCATTCTTTGTAAATTTTATCTCTCTACGTTTAGTTATTAAGTACTTTTTCAAAGTATCTTTGAATTGGCTACTACTATCAAATGTCATAGTCACAATAAACACAGGCATGGCACAATTAAGATTGTATCTTGGAAACTTACTTCTCTTTCTAGTAAAATCATCATCTTCTCCCTCTACATTAGATCCCAAACTGTTATAGGCATCTATATCATAATACTCCGTCTCGGAACTAGCTTCAGCATCAACTCCACTATTCACATCTAACGGTCGAGATGATACCAATGCTGTGGATGGTTCCCCTATAATCAAATCTTTTGTAACTCTCCCACGAAACTCAATTATATTCTCCCTTGCTTCTAGAAGCTCTTCATTATCAATATCATCATCATCAGTCCAAAATCTTACATTGCCAAGAAAATTTGTCTCATCATCAATATCATCATCATCACCACCCCCGCAACCAAAACCCTCACTCAGACTAGCACTCTCACCCTCACCCACACCCACACCCATACCGACCCCTTGACCATCACCCTCAACTGTCTCATCGATTGCAAAATTTTCTCCATATATCTTAATTAACCCACGATGTAAATAACTGAAAATTAAATCAACGACACTACTCTCATTCCATATATATCTCAACCCATCTTTTAGAAACTTTCCAGGAAACTTAAAATAATGTTTTTCAAATTTACAATTTACCACATTCTCAATATCCCTAATGAAGCTTTCATAGCTCCTTGAACCGATATCAATTTTTACCAAATCAATCTTACCCCCAACATATTCAAGCATTGGGCGACGGTAAAAATTTCCACCATGGAAAAGGCAAGCCCATGCCGACTTGTCGCTCATCTCAACCCTACACAAAAGAACGTAATATATGTTGTAAGAAGCCACATAATGGAGATTTTAACATGAATGACCAAAAGTGCTAAATAAATATAAAGAGTTTGACTTGAGCATAAGTGCAAAATCTTTTCCATCTCATAATTACAAGGGAAATTTCTCTCTAATTTACGAGAATTAACTAGGTCGATTAATATCTAGTACCTATGATACGAGAGTTCAAGGTGAATAGTGGCATATAATTAGTTTGCTTTCAAGTTAGATATTTGGTTTGTATAGCTGTTTGAAGCCGGTGCCAAAAATCTTAGGGCTGATAAAAGAAAATTTTCTCCCATAGTATACGTGATCTTGTTTTTTTTGCAACTAATGAAGGAGAAAAAAGACCATGATGCTAGGTTCCTTGTATATAGATATAGCAGGTCAATGTATTACAAGCACCATGGCTCACAAGGCTTTAATTTTAGAATGTTACTTCATATTATCTCGATTCTTTCCTACCATTCCTACCATCACTTCCATGGATATTGTTGGTTTTCTCTGTCTTTTGGCTTTTCAGGATTTTTGACAATAGTTTCATTGTTTAGGCGGCTGAAGAGTGTACTTCTATGCTTAAACTTTGAAGTTAATTTGCTCGGAATCATTGATCTACTTTCAGTTTAAAACCAAACGGTTGGTTTGTTCAATGCACGCGAAGAAATAAGATAATTTGGGAACACAACAAAGACAATCATAGAGACAAAATAATTTAGGAACACGACAAAGACAAACATAGAGACAAAACATAGTTTAGGACCACGGCAATATACCTTTTGACAGATTTTAACTAACTTCACGACCACCCACCACGCAGTTCACCACTTGCCGACAACACAATCAAATTGGGACCACCTCACTTGCTTGTGTTTGCTGTGGACGAACGAATCGGGTCAAGTTGTGCGCGAATCGAGTCTTCGGGTCTTCGTGTCTTCTCGTCTTCTCAATTCAGGCAAGTAGAGACAAACGAATCAGGTCAAGTTGTGGCTGAATCGGGTCTTTGGGTCTTAAGGTCTTCTCAATTCAGGCGAGAAGTGACAAACAATGGCGTTTGCCAAAAAGGGGCTTGATTCATGAAGGATATTGATGTAAAAACGACCTAGGTTGAGGAAATCGCAAGATAAGATCAAATCAACTCAAAATATGCAAGAATTTCGGAGGAGATCTCATTAAGGTTTTTTAGATGATTTTGGGAAGAAGCAAGGAGCAGCTGCACGAATCCTATAGCCAACCCACGCCCTTTTCTCTTATGCCTTTTGGCTTTTTTTTTTTTTTAAAGCAAAACGATAACGTTTTGCTCTCCGGAGCCATGTCAGCACCGGCAACGCCGACCAATGCTGGCTAGGATGCCACATCAGATTTTTCGACTATGCATGGCTGGATGGATTGAACTAGAACAAAACAAAAGGTTTATAATTAAATTGGCCAAAAAAAAAAATAGGATTGAATTGGCACAATTGTAATAGGTTTATGACTTTTTTTGTAATTTTCCCGAAAAAACCATGAAATTGCAAAATTTTATTGAAGAACTTCAATTCACGTCAACTTTTCGAGACACACATTTCAAAGCCTTTGTCTATTGCCGTCATAACCTCTCATTTGTTGATAATTATTACCATTAGTATCTATTTGAAAACACATTAGTCCCTATTAATAATTCTCAAGAAAAAAAAATCAGCATTAATGGCTCACTTTTATATATGATTATAGATATCTAAGATGTTGTCAGTAACGTCTTTCAAAATAATAATTTTTCCTAAAACCAACTTGTTTAAGGACTTAAAAATATAAGGAATCAGTGATCAAGGACAACCCATTTCGACCAAAAAAAGGTACAGTCCATCATTAATGCTCCAAAGCCCAAATATACGGGATAAGTACACTAATGGTGCCATAAATTGTGTACGGCGCTCACTTTGGTGTCAAAAGTTTCCGTTGGATCATTTAAGTGCCAAAAAATTTGAAAAACGCTCACTTTGGTGCCAACGCCGATCTGATCGGCCGAAAATCTAACGTGGCCTTTTTTTATTAATTTCTTATGCTGATGTGGCTCGCCGGAGTTTCCATTAGATCACTTAGGCCTTCAAACGACGTCATTTTAGCATCCTAACACCAAAACGACGCTGTTTTGTGTCTTTCCCCCAAATTCAAAACCCTAAATCCCCAAACGACGCCGTTTTGTGTCGTCTTCTTCCCCGAACAGATCCAGCAACACCAACAGCGTTGAACCAACAACACCAGCAGCGTAGAACCAGCAACACCAATGATTTTCCAGAAAAGAAACCACGCATTCGTCTCCGCCCTCCCCTAGTAGTTTTTCCCCATTTTCAATCACCTTATCAACCTTTCAAATCCCCAAATCTCAGCCCCACCACCACCTTTTTTCAAGGAATATCGTTGGGTGTAGAGGAAATGCGAGCTCGAAGAATCTCCAGAAGCACGAGCGATCCGGCCAATGGTAGCCGCGAAGATCTGGAACGCCACGGAGGTTGTCGGTGAAGCTAGCTGCTACGAAGGCGGCGGCCGTGGCCCCACCATCCCCTCCTTCACCCTCATCGTCGACACCTCCCTCTCTCTCGGGATTTTCTGTTCGTTTTTTTTTTTTTTGTCTTGCTGTGGCAAGCAACTACAATGGAGGTCGAGGAATGGCGGCTGAGCGATGGTGGCCGAGGGACGGCAGTTGAGCGACGGTGTGACGAAACCCTAAATCCCCAAACCCTAATTTCAATCTCCAAATAAAATTTAAAAAAAAAAAACGGCGTCGTTTTTGTGAGGCTATCCACGTAGGACGGCAAAACAACGTCGTTTTCTTAAGGAAGACGGAAAACGACGTCGTTTAAAAGGCTTCTCGATTTTTTTTTTAAATATAAAAGCCACATAATCATTTTGGCCGGAATCTATCGTCGGTGGCACCAAAGTGATCGTTTTTCCTCCGATTTGGCATTTAAGTGATCCGGCGGAAACTTTTGGCACCAAAGTGAGCGCCGTACACAACTTATGGCACCATTAGTGTACTTATCCCCCAAATATACATACACGCACATTGAGTAGCTTACAACTAGCTTAACTTATTTTTGGTCGGTTAGCTTAACTTAATTACACCATGAATATTAGATGTCATTAGGTAGCCATGGAATTATCTTTTGTAATCATTACCATATTCAAATAACTAAGGAGAACTACTCTAAAAGGTATGAAATCTTTGTCTTTGAGGGAGTTGTAGGTGTTCTCCTTCCTTTTGATCAAGAAGACATCGATTTGGATATATTACCTCTATAGTTAACTTATTCTCTTGCATACGAGTTACAAATATTTCTTGGGATTTGTATGGACTTGTGATGATACAAGGCTTTCCCCCCCTATAATTGCCTGTGATTGCTTGAACAATATACAGTCCATCAACTGGATCCACCGCGAATTTTGTACTCGGAGCTTTAGGTTTTCGATTTCATCAATTAAGCATTTCATGGATGGGTTTCAACTTCAAGAAATAAATTCAGGCATTTGTGTCGTGGGGATAAAGTGATGGGTCATTTATTCAGAGTTTGTTACAAAATCTCCGCTGTGCTGAAGTGCTGTCCACGTCGCTTGTTTATAGATTTATGGCCTCATGGTTTGAGCTCGGGGGGTTCGACTTTTATCATGGTTTTAAGAGTTAAGTTTCGATCTAGGTCACCCCCATTAAGTTTATTTCACATGTAAGTCCGTGAATTGCAGTTCTACGTGCATTCATATGATCTTGGTCTGATTTGCATGTGCAAGGAGGTGTTAAATTCTTTTTCACATCTCTTGTTTATGGGGTTAGAATCTTTGATAATCTTATCAGCACGTACCCTCTTTCAATTTAATAACTCAAGTTTTTGGATTTGATTTTTTAAACATTTTCAAATGGGAAATGACATTGTACCGTGCATGAAAGGCGCATTTGATCATCATCAGCATCAGCATCTGGGTAGCATTGTCTTTTTAGACTGAAAGACGAAAAAAGGAAACGCATATTACCGTGAGAAAGCTAACTTCACGTAATAACTGTCAAATGCATTGTTCTGAAGGAAAGCTGAAATGTGTACTTGGTCTCGGAGATGTATACTGAAGTTAACGTCAACACTTTCGAGAGGACCACTTGTATTAACCTTTCCAAAGTGAAAATTTGCTGCGTCCTTTTCCTCTTATGGAAGCAAGCGTTCACTTCGTGGTTCTCACATTTCTCACCCACGATCAGAGGAGGTGACGAGATGCATCCTCCGAGACAGATGATCAGATGAACAAGCCTGATGAGCAGAACTCCGACGTTGCAGAGTTCTGCATTGATGCTGGTTCGGTTGGAAACACTGCCACGTTTATCAATCACAGCTGCGACCCTCTCCATTTAGTAGCTAAACACTTATTTGAACATATTCGGCAGCAATGTGTCAATGCATAGCTCTCTCTTGTAAGAGTTTTTATAATGGGGACTATATTAATTGATATTGTAATTTACCGTTTTATGGTTATTTTTTTACGAGATTGGTCTAAAGTGAGATAGAAGGTTTCTTAATTAGTCTAATATAAGACTGACTAATGTGGGTCGAGTTAAACCTGACCATAATAAGAGGGCCTGGTTGGAAACTCTATAAATAGTACTCAAGTCTCTCCCCTAATCCTAATTCTCACATGTATCCTCACATAGCTAAAGGGTGAGGAGGCTATCAATACGGAGGGTAATGAGGCAATAGAAAAGGAGAATGAGGCAATAGAAAAGAATGACTTAATGCGTGGACCATCGCTTTTCCGCTTCCAACTTCTAAAACAAGTATGTTAATCTTTTTTCTCGACCATCTATGCTCTTGTTCTAGTTATGGAGATCTATGTTCTTGTTCTGGTTATGGGGATCTTGAGTTGCGCATTTTGCATCTAATATGTATAGCAGAGAAACCATAACCTTAGAATTCGAACGCATAAAATTTTTGCCATAATTTTGTGATTTTTGTGATTTTTTTTCAATAAAAATCAAAATAAATTACAAATTCGGACTCGTCTCGTCAAGAGGAGCAAGACCGTCGGCGGCGCGTCGCCAGGGCGGCCTCACGCGGCCCCACGCGCGGCCACATGCCGCCAGGGCGTCGGAGACGCGCCCCACGTGCGGTCACACGCCCTCACGCGCTCCCACATGCTGGGCGCGACTTTCGTGCATGCACGCGCAGAAGCTGACATAGCGACCCAACCCGACCCAACCCATTGACCGTTGACCGCAATCCGACCCGTTGACCGTTGACTTGACCCATTGACTGTTGACCCGACCCGACTCGAATCGGTCAACCGGTCGGATCGAACGGTCAAGCCTCACGCGTTGTGCTCAGGTGGCACATGCAGGCGCGTGGCGCTCAGGTGGCGCGTGCAAGTGCGTGGCTAGCGGTGTTAAGGTTCGTATGACTGTTCACTATCTTATAGTGTATTTATTTTACATGTTTGATGATTTTATGGATGCGAAAATATATACAAAACCCTAAATACATGTATTTTAAGTGTATTTTGCATATTTTTTTTTGGTATTTTTCTGTGATTTTGGAAATACAAGTATTGAGTTACTAGTATGTTATCACATAAACATTATAAAAGTATGATTCATTAATAAAAATTAAACTTTATTGTGAAGTGAAGCTAGCTTAATGAGATACAACGATAAGGTTAACATATTGCTATGTACTACTACTACACTCCCCTAATTACTTTTTATATTAGTGGTACAATTTTGTTGCACTTGACAAAATCAACAGAAAGTGATCAGCCTCCCTTTTCCAAAGCGCCAAACTGCCGGATAGATAGATATGCCGCGAATCACGATGGGATCTTAACCAAAATTAACCTAACATTCTTCTGAAAGAGAAAGAAGGATTTGGAAAGATTTAAAAGTATCTCCTCTAATCAAATCGCAGTTTTTGTGGGATTTTATACGACGGAAGCTATCTTGAGATCTTATTTTTAGGGCATTTTCTTGAAAAATAATATCACGATGGGGATTATATGACTATGAACCCAATAACCCATAAGGTTATTATTAGTAATATATAAATTTGGAGTATATTCTATTATTACTAGCAATATAAATTAAATACAGTTTCCTCAATGATGGGCACTAAAAAGGTGAAGAAGGTGTATCATGCAGCACCGCTTAAGAATATCCAGAATCACGCGCGTGAGGATTTCCCGAATCGGAAAAGTAAAGATCGGCGATCTGCAGCTCTATATATCGTTCGATACTTGATCCTTTTGCTCGGCAAATTCTTGTCCAAATCGGTGCAATACACGCACAGAAGAGAGGGAAGATGGGGTGTGCAGAAAGCAAGGAGGAGAGGCTGAAGAAAGTGGGGAAGAAGATACAATCGACCAAGGAGAAGAAAGAGAAGGCGATCCAAGAACTCATCAAGGACGTGCAATTGCATGACGGCAGCGAGCGACAGATCGACGAGAAAGATCACAAGATGTTCCGGAAGTATTCTAAATTGAAGAAAAAGCTAGAGAACTTGCAAAGCGAGAGCAACGAAATAAATAAGGAAGAAGTGCAGATTCCTGGCGTGGGGTATGAGAAGGGCGGCTCCAGCATCGTCGGTGATATTAAGCAATTATGGTCGAAGTCCAGGAAAAGCGACAGCTAGGGCACGCATGAACGTCGATTTTTCTAGTCTTTCCGCTCCTTACCTTCTCAAGCAAGATTCTTGAATTCTAGGGTCCGTTCATTTTACGGAAAATGAGCCATTTAGGAAAATATATTCTTATGAAAATGATAATATTTTTAAGTATTTGGCTATTCGAAAAATATTTTCCAATGTTCGATAAAAAAATATTTTCTAAAACTTCACCACTTCAGCATGTATCACTCAAGTTCAAGGTTCGCATGACAATGGTCGACGACTAACCAAGAAAGAAGAAGATGGAAAAAAAAAAAAAAAAAAAAAAAAAAAAAAAAAAAGGAAATTAAAAATAATTCGAATTAAAAATAAAAAAAGAAAAGAAGAAGAAGAAAGGGTGGAGGAAGTGAGGAAGAAAAGAAAAATAAAATTAAAAGGAAATTAAAAATAATTCAAATTAAAAAAGAAAAGAAGAAGAAGAAAGGGAAGGAGGAAGTGAGGATTTTGTAGAGGTGTAAGATAAGAGAGATCAAGTATGGAAAATGTTTTCCACTTTTTAGAAGACTTTTTTTCTTTTATTGGAAATATTTTTCCTTAGGAATTCATTTTCCGTGAAACGAACGCCGAAAAATTCAAAAAATATTTTCTCAAAAATTATTTTTCGCGAAACGAACGAATCCTTAGCATAACTTATTCTTTCTCCATTGATATAATGTCAACGGTGTTTATGAATGACACCTGACGTGTGCCCAGCAAGATCATTCGAATTCTAGTACGACTTCTTTCTCTGTTGCTATACTTTCAGCTATGTTCATGAATGATTCCTGCCGTCCCCCAAACCAGATGAAATTTATAATTTAGATTGTAGCGTGTCTTCATTGTAAAATGCTTATTACTTTTTTAGCATGAAATATACATGTGCTCTCTTTGTTAGCGCCGTGGCTTCTTCTTTTGATAACCAAAAATCCTAAACTAAACACTTCTTGGGCATTGAGGGAGAGAGAGTTTCACAGAAATTTTTATCAGGTTTGACATATTATTAACATCTCTATATTTGGAGTAAATTGTGTCCGAACATCAAGTTAGAATTTAAGGTTACTCATTTAAAATTTTTAGCATGAAATACAAAGCTGAGTGGAGACTAAGTTAAAACCAAATTGAGACTGAGTTAAAATTGACCAGCTCTGGAGTTTCTCATGAGTTGATTTGGCCAAGTCCAAGTAAAATAATAATGTGCAATGTGGTTCTTAATTGTTCAATGTGTTTCATAAACTTTAGTCTAATATTTAATATGGCCCTCGAACTTTTAATTTATTCAATATGATTATGAATTTTCGGTAAATATTTAATTTATTTAATGTGATTCACGGACTTTAATTACATGTTCAAATATAGTTCATAAACTATATGAGAATGTTCAATTTAGTCATATCATTAATTTAAGATCATGAACAACAATGAACATTTTCACATAGTTCAAGAACTAAATTAAACATATACTAAAAGGTTGAAACTACATTGAACAAATTAAAAGGGTCACATTGCACTCGCACGTTAGGCTAAAGTTTATGAACCATTTGTATAATTTTTCGTAACATTTTTCCAACTCGGCTTTCTTGGTTCTCATGCTTAGCTCATTCACTCAGTTGACTTCACTGATTTTACGTTAACATATTAGAACTCTCTCTTGTCCGATGTCATTCCTTTTTGTTTTTTTTCTGGTCAATTCGTAGACTTTGTAGTTTCTGTAAAATCACTTAAGCCTAATGGAGATTTTCCAATCAAAATGTGATTGTCTTTTATTAAATAATGTGATCGTCACAAATCATGTGTTAAAGGTGAAAGCTTGAGAAGGAAGAAACGTGGAAATGGAAAGAGTATAAATAGTGATAAAATAGAGGTCATTATTTGAATATTCCCATCTTATTATTAATTTGCACTTCTTAAGGCTACATTTGAATGCGAGGACGAGCATTTCCCTGTAGAGTTGGGGAAAAAAAGAAGGAATAAGAAGAAAAAAGAAAAAAATTTAAAAAATATTAAAATATTATTAAAAATTGTCTACATGAATGCTTGCCGTGTTATATAAAATGGCTAGATCTACGTTAGTAAGTTTCAACTAAAATTGATTGGATAAACTTAATTGGCAAAGATGAAAATATGTAGAACTTAATTGGTAAAATTGAAAGCTCATGATTGAATTAATAAAAATGTAATAAGTTTATGATTTTTTAAAATGATTTTCTCTTCTCAAGACGTCTATGAACAAATTTTGATTTAGACTAATTTAATTGTTAAAAATAGCAATTGCATGTGATATAAGAGTAATTATAGCAGTGAAAACTATAAAATGTTTGAATTAATTCTCAAAGAGCAACGAAATTAGCGAAAATGGAGAATGTATTTTATGCGATGAATGAGCCACGAGTAATGTCGCAGACGACCAATTAATTAAAAGTGAGATATACAGATACATAAATTATGGTTATTGATCACAAAATCTTTGTCACATTAACGCGCACGCACTCCCAGACGGGTGTTTCCCGGACTAAGCTTTTTCATTGGGTGTACCTTACCGGAAATGGTTATCCGGGATCAGCATTGCGCCCTTCAAGGTGGCCTCCCAACCCCTTAAAGGGGTTGTGTGCGGGGGTGACCAAGCGGGCCGGAATATTTATCGAGGCCCGGGTCCCGGTCTCTATCCTGTCTTTCCAGGATGTCAAAGCCTTTTAAAATCTTTCTTATGATCAATTAAAAGTGAGATATACAAATACACAAATTATGGTTATTGATCACAAAATCACTGTCGCATTACATAACTATCGGATAAATTAAATTATATTATATATTATGACATATGTGTGTGTGTATAACTTTTTGGGGAGATCGAAAGTGGGCCCGAGTAACTTTACAAATATAACTTCCACGTAGTCAAATGGGTCCCGCCATCCCAGGCACACCTCATTTCCCCCTCCCTAATCACCACCTGCTTCTTCTCCTCCTCCTTCCTCCTTCCAACCGCGGACTCCCCTGAAACCCTAACGGAAACTCCGATTCGCAGAGCACGCGCGGTGGGGGCCCGATAATGTCGGTGGACGCCTCCCCCGCCGATCGCTTCAAGCAATTCCGGCCGGCCAGCCCCGCCAGCAACGGCAACGGCAACGGCAACGGCGCCCTCTCGGCGGCCTCCCCGGCGCCGGCCCGGGCGGCCCACCGGCTCCGCCTGAACCCGACCGATCATCACGAGCCGGACAGCTACGAGGACCTGCAGAGCCAGCTCGACTTCAGCCCCATGCTCTTCAGCTCCCTGGAGCGGTACCTGCCTCCCCCGCTCCTGGCCCTCTCCCGCGACGCCAAGGTCGACTACATGCGCGACATCCTCCTCCGGTACTCCCCCGAGGGCGAACGCACGCGCGTGAGTGCTCTCTCCCTCCCCCGTAGCAGCAGAGCGTCGATTCCGGACATTCGAGTGTGTTGAGTTTCCGGGACGAGAGATCGCTAATGCAATGCATGATCACGTGGCGGCCGTTGAGTATCGCGGCGTTTCGTATGCTTGTTTGAAAGCTTTGATCCTAAACGTGCCGGTCTTGTCCTGTGATTTAGTCTTCGATAATTCGAAAGATCGAGGTTTTGAGGGAGGGGCTGGAGAGAGTATTATTCAGATCCTGAGAATGAGCTGCGTGTTTTTGTGCGGTCCTCTTTGTCGTTTCAGTTTCTCGCTTGACTATTTTAGTTTTCACGGAGTCGTTGCAGTTTACAGTTGTGCTAATCGTTGACAGGTCCTAAGGCATCGAGAATACAGGCAGAAGATTCTAGCTAATTATAAGGTAACCTTCATGCAAATATAGCTATTTCAATATCTTTACTTTGACAGCAGGTGAAGGTTTGAACTCCGTTTGTTATGAGAAGAAGCCATATAGCACCGCGCTGTTGTGGCAGGGTCATGTATATGTGATGTTCAAAAGAACACTTTGAGTACTGATGCATAACCCATTTCTGTCAAAATGGTTCTCTTTCTGCAAGTAAGTAGATGCTATGGGCGTCTCTGTTAACCTTCCCTCATCTCTGTAGCCTCTTCACAGAGAGCTTTACACCCTGCACGCCGCAAGTTTCTTTGTGCCCTCGTTTCTGAGGGCGTTGAAGGAAAACACGGAAGAGAGTTTTAGAAGTATAATTACTGAACCCTCTCCGGGGATATATGTGTTTGAGATGCTTCAGTCACGGGCCTGTGAAATGTTATTGGACGAGGTATAATTTCACTTTTCTCGCCATTATGTGGCACTCTATTTTCAGCTTGAGTTTAGTAGCTGTGTTGTCTTATCAGGTTCTGATTGCTTAGGTAGAGAACTTTGAGAGATGGGTCCATGACACAAATTTCAGGATCATGCGGCCTAATACAATGAATAGATATGGCGTTGTCCTTGATGACTTTGGTTTGGAGGCCATGCTTGCTAGAATGATGGATGAATTTGTTCGTCCCATAGCTAGGGGTAATATGAACTACATATTCATTATGTGATTTATAGAGGGAGGCTGTGTATGATGGACTCTAGACTTGAAAACTCTCATCATGTTTTTGCAGTTTTCTATCCAGAAGTTGGCGGGTCCACGCTGGATTATCATCATGGTTTTGTTGTTGAATATGGAATGGATAGGGATGTTGAACTTGGTGGGTAATTCATTTAATCAATCATTATTAATTGTATGGTACCTTATATTTGAATTTTCAAATAATGTGTAGCTGAAAACTTCTCTTTAAATCATTTGGTTTATCGTTTGGCATATCGAAAAGTCCGAACTTGCTGGCGAAAGTCTCAATCCGTATGCTTGCCTGATCTTAACTTTTCAAGACTGATTTGCTTGGCAGAACATTTGATTGATCTTTTCAGAAGTTTGATCTAATCCTGGTCTACAAAGCAAATGCAGCCTTCTACTTTTTGTATAATACATTTTAGTTTATTCAAATGTCCAAAATCGGTCTAGCTGTGGTGGTCCCTTTATGCTCAATAATGACTTGCATGACAATTCTTCAATTCTTTTGTAAGATCTTATTTTCAGTCATACCTCTGTTCTCTCTATTAATTAGTTGGTCTTTTTTCTGGTATTATCTTACTTGCATCATGGTACTTTTGCCATTTTCTGTTGCCTGTTCTTGTTTTTCACCTGTTGGTCATTTTCCACCTTTTTCTGAAATTGAAGTTCTGGATTCTTCTTTATAACTCTTAAGTGAAACTACTCTGTTTTTTCAGGTTTCCATGTAGATGACTCTGAAGTCACTTTAAATGTTTGTTTGGGTGAGCAATTTTCGGGTGGAGAATTGTTTTTTCGCGGCGTTCGATGTGATAAGCATGTAAACTCAGAGACACAGCAAGAGGTATGCCGACCTGTTATTTTGTTCTTGTGCAGCTATGTTGTTTTTATATGTATTGATGAAGTGTAGGTTTCTGTTTCACTGTTCTTAGTAGATTTTTATTTGTTAAGTGCTCATTCACTTCACTGTTGTTAAATGCTCTTATGCAGGAAAGCTTTGACTATGCCCATACCCCTGGTCATGCAGTTCTTCACCGTGGTCGCCATCGTCATGGTGCTAGAGCCACAACATCCGGACATCGGGCCAACTTAATTTTGTGGTGCAGAAGGTACTTTTCCTTCCATTAGTTTGCCTCACTTCATGATTTGTTCTTCCTACATGAAATTAATTTACATGATTTCCTTTCTTGGAAATACTGGTGTTAATATGCAAGTGATCTACAGCCAAAGCATTGGCACCATTTTTCATAGTGGTCATCTATTTCTCTAATAATGTGCTACCATGAATAATTTTTTTTTTTTTTTTTCATAAAGTTGATACAATCCATTTTAGAGTTGCAAGCCAGTCAAACGACATCTTTACTTGAGCTTCACTGAAGTGTATGTAGTTGGAGCAGCGACGAGTTTCAAAAGACCAATAGCATGTTTGATGCCTTTTTTCTGTGCAAAGTACACATTAATTTATTATAGTTTGTTCAGGATATCTGAGTGAGTTGTTTACGATCAAGTTGAATTTTAGCTCAATCTTGAGTTCAGCAGAAACCTAATTTGGATTACTTATCAACTAGAGTCTCTCTAAAGTATGCCGATTACCAAATATCCTTTAAACCGAACTCAAACATATGGACAAGCAAATGAGGAAGACAAAGATCATATTCCAACCATAGTAGAGAAAATAAATCAAGCATGAGTTGGGTATCAAATAACAAGCTTCTTAAGTTTGAATCCAGTTTAAATGCCATTCGTAAATTCACGTGCCTTCTCTTTCTATTCTATAGATATGCTAACACATCTTTAGCTAAACAAATTTTTAAATGACATTTGAGCATTGAAGATGGTAAGAAATGCATCCTTTCATTGCTATATTGCCTCGTGATGGTAAAAGATGGGTAGCTTAGTTTTAATGGAGCTAGAATTTTGCAACCATGTGATGCAATGTTTATGGTCGCTGTTACTGCTGGATTGCCTGACCTGTGTCGAACACCTTCGAAGCAGTTCTGTCTTTCGAGAGCTGAAGAAATATCAGACAGATTTCTCTAGCTGGTGTGGGGAGTGCCTACGCACCAAGAGAGTGAGGCATCAATCGTCACTTGCCAGCACCAAATTGGTATGGTTTAGATTTAAGTGCATGGAAAAGTTAAGATTGATATTTCTTGGTAACAATATGCTGTCTCAAATTGTATTCAGGAGTTGATGAAGAGGGAAAGAAGAGCAGCTTGAGTTATGGAGCTTGCCACCCCTTGTTGGGAACTTGTAAATCAACTGTCGCATTTGTGAATCCAAAGGAGCATCATCCATGATATGGCAATGAATCTCAGCCATCGCTGCCCCTCTGCTGATTTTGGACTGCTTGGTAGCTGTACATAAAAAAAGTAATCCAGGTTGAGTACACGAGGGCTTCAAATGTATTTTTTGATGTGTTGCTTGTTCTAGTGAAGGAAGATGTTCCTTGTTTCACCGTGATGGTCGTTTTTCTTTGCTAATTGACTTATGATGTCAGATTCGGAGATACTGGTTGTACGATTTTTTTGGTGAATACAAGAGGCTATATAGTACGAAGGGTAGCCTTAAGATATCTAGCCCGTATGCGGCTTAGGGGGAAATTTGCCTCTGAGCGTATTCTACGGCTAAAAGTGGTCAAACCAATGGGCAGGCTTGTTGCCTACTCCCAACACATGGTGCACCTGAATAGATCGATGTTACTGGATTTCAGCTGTTTGACTTAGTATTTAGATGGGGGCCCTGAAAAATAAAGCGTAACCAAGATTTTTGGCAACAGAAGTGCAAGGTAGAAGTTCAGTCCACTTCGGCTTTGAAATGGAAAAGATTGATATATGTGGGAGGCAGGAGTTCAAATTATTGATTTACATGATTGAGTGTGAAAATGATGGGGCGCTGTTTTTTGGGTTAATATCATGAAAAATTTTAAATTGGTCTAATTTGTGACAAATTTATTTTGAGCTAATTTTTTCACTGCTAAAAAATCCAAACTAGTATATGTGTGATAAATTTACTCTAAACTAATTTGTGATAAAAAAATCCAAATCTACATTTTATTAGTTTCTATTAAATTTGACTTTTAAATTGTTGAGTCAAATAACACGTGATAGTTGATTAATATATATGTTTGAGATTTTACTTTTCGTTTGTCAAAAGTCGTGTCAGTTTTGTGGTTTTTTGTAATATTAATCTAATTTAACGGATGATATATTTGTTATAACTGCACTAATTTGGGATTTTTGACGGTCAAAAAAATTAGGTTACGGTAAATTTGTCACAAGTGTACTAATTTGAGATTTTTGTGATTATTTTGGGTGAATTTGACATGTGTATTAATTTAAGATTTTTTGTGATAAAAATTAATTTATGATAAATTTATTATAAGTGTATCAATTTGATGTTTTTCATTATAAAAAATTAACTTTAAGTAAATTTATCACAAATATATTAATTTAGAGTTTTTCATGATATTAATCATTTTTTTAAGGAAAATCAAGGATTTATAGGACATTTGAAAAATGATTATTTATATTACTTACAAAAATGAATAAATGAAAGATATTCCCATTATCTATAAAAATGTTTAGGTACATAATATTATCGATAGTAAAAATATCTTTCATTTCATTGGCTAATTAAATTATTTCAAGTGATGCAAACACTCATTTTTTAAATATTGAGGATGTTGGCTCCGAGTTTCATTTTCTCATCCTTTCGAATGGACCGACAGATTCCGGACGCTCGATGTCAGTTAAAGAAATCTCAATAATATGCGAGGGGGGTGATGGTGCCGTGCAAGCGTCTCCCTTCGACTGTCTTCCCTTCGTTTTTAACTCCTGTTCCCATCTGCGATGGCACATGCTCGGTAAGGATTGCTACGGATGGACGTTTGTGTGGTACAAGCAAACCTGCAACACGAGAAGTCACGACCTTTCGAAAGAGAGTTCCCATCAATCGAATCGGAGCACATCATCTTCATCATCTAGTACGATTAGACAGGTGCGGTTGATTAATCGAGCGAGGGACCGGCGGAGAGAACATCGCCATCCCTTTCGCTAAATTAAAATCCAAGTGGGGCGCGGGAACGTCGGTATCTTTATCCTCTCTGCCTTTTGTTAATCGTGCATTATTGACGGCAGGAATAGAGAAGTATCGAGCGCGTGCGCGAGCGGCCAAGTCGCGCATTGGCGGTTCGAAAGTTGAGGATGCGCACCACTAATTGGCCGGGGGGGAAAAGCCTAATCAATGTTCATCGCGCTTTTCTCCCCCCAATAATCTGCATCGAACGAGAACATCCTAGACCAACTTCGATTCTAAGGGTCGCCCCATCTTTTTATTATATGCAATTTATTGTGTATATTATAGACCCGTCTTGCTCATTATCCTAGGGAAGACTCCAGAGAGCCCGATTCTCTTCTCAAGGTATCTCTCTTTCTCTAGGGCTTCATGAATTCTTTTATCTTTTTCTTATCATTGAGAATTGTTCTATGGGGGGTGGTTGTTGTACCTATAGAATTTGGCCGCGGATTTTTTTTTGAATAGCAAAATGGGGAGGGGAAAAGCACTACTTAGTTAGGTCGAGTCAAACTGCCTAAGTGACGCTTTAGAACGAGCAAGGTCAAGTCTTTCTATGGTATCGTAAGCATTACCTCAGACCCAGAGAAAAAAAAAAAAAAAGTGGCTGCAACGCTCAAATAAAAAAACCAATTTTTTGTCGCCGAGCAATAGATTGGGAAGAAAAGGTTAATTCTGTAGATTACGCTAGGGTGAATCAATTTTATACGAGAGAGACTATGATTGTCGATACGAGGAAAAATCGCTCAATCAATTCTAAATTCATTGTATAGATGCTAATTTGATTATAATTTTTTTTCGTAATTTTGTTATTTAGTTCAAAAATTTTGCGTGAAATTTCAATATGGTTAAATATATATTCTTCCTTAATAAATTAACTTATTAGAAGAGTGCCGATCCTATAATCTCATCTTTGACAACTTAAGTTGGGCAATACAAATGTGGTAAATATTTTCACCCATCATAAATAAATAAAGGGAAAATGATGCGGATGATCCATGAACTTAAACTCAATATGTAATATAATCTTTAAACTTTAGTTCAATAGATGATCCTTGAATTTTGAGTTTGTTTGATGTGGTTTTTGAATTTATGGTTAATGTTCAATATAGTCCTTGAATATCCAAAGACTACATTAAACAAGCTTGTGATATATATTCAATCTAGTCTTTAGATATCCATGGATATATATACAAGTTCAGAACCACATTGAATTAATTAAAAGTTTAGAAATAACATTGCACACTAAATTAAAATTTAGAAATCATACTAAATAAATTAAAATATCAGGGATCGTATTGCTCGTTGAACCTAGGTTCAATGATCATATGTGTAAACCTTAAAAAAGTGCACTTTTTTTTCTTGATGGCTGCATATAAATTAAAGCTAATCTTTAAAAAAAAAAAAAAATGAAGACAAGCAGCGGGGTCAGTGGTCCCCTGATCTTCCTTGGACGGTGAAGATTCCGCCCTTTTCCTTTTCTTTTTCGTTTTTTTTTATCTCCATTTCGCGATATGACTTCAGCTAAAGTGTTAATTGGTGCCGGCAGATAATTGTGCCGGAGATCGCGGCAAATCTCAATCTGGGATGTGGTCGCTGTCCCGACTGTCCGATCTCTCACCATCCAACGTCCACTTGCGCCGTTTATTAATTGTGATTACTTATCGTAACCCATATCATTTTGGCCTTTTTTCATTATTTTAATTTTCCCCATTCTTTTCATCCTAGTTGGCATATGAACCCCATGGCTGAGTTTGGCTCGACATTTGGGAAAAGTTCTTGAGTGACGCACAAAGACTTTACGTTAAGTTTTTTTCAAAATGCAAACAATATTTAGTAAAATTTAATTGAAAAGCATATTTGAAATCAACTTTGGTTTAAATGATGCATGAAACAAAATTATATTCGTAAAGGGCTTAAGTTATAATTTAAATAAAATAAGAAAAATTGAATCGGTGGTGCTTCGAAGATTGTTGACGAGTCAAAGATCTGACTCGTCGGCGACATGGTGCGTTGAGGGTAAAAGTAGAATTTCAAAATTTTAATAAAGGCAAAGTTGGAAGAAAAAAAGTTCATTAAATTCTCAAAGTTGTTTCCGAAAAAATTGGAAGCTCGGGTCTGCCTCGGGCTTTTGGTTGTACCAATGCCAGTATTTCTCGAGAGTGGTTTCGGAAATACTTGCCCAATGCCTTGACTTTACCAAGGAAGAGCAAAACCAAACCTAACCTACGTTGTCTTTCTATGCCAATTCAAGTAGTTAGGCAATGTTCCTGCGTGGGAACCCTTTCTTATGCCAATAACAACCGTAAAAAGAGTTTTACGGCTTTTGTAACGTATTTCAAAAACTTCTCCTAAGTTCGGCCATCTCAAAATCACGACAGTTTCTAGCAATCTGCCTCACCTAATTTTGAGCTACTGTAGCTTCATAGCATGTATTGTCAAACATAAGCACTTCCTAGCACAACCATGATGCAAATGGAATCACAAGAGAGCTAGGAGTCTGTCAAGGTCGAGAGCGGAAGCCATGAACATAATCTTGAAATTTATCAAAGAAATTTTGGGAGGTCCCTCGTCAAATGCAAATGAGGATAAATTGCTAAGTCGTAAAATGCCTCAATTTCCCTCCTCTCTCTCTCTCTCTGTTCATTAAAATTTTTTATTTTCAAAATATCTAATCGAATTTCCTTCCTCTCTATATTTCTCCGATCTCCTAAAAGTAGCAGAGCGGCAAAGTTCGACAATTGATCTGACAATATATAAGTCGAGACTTTCTCTTGCATTCATTTACAGGAAGAGAAAAAGAAGTAGTCATGCTGAGGGGGTTGAAGAAGGAGAGATGTTGACTTTATAGTGTAGAAATTATCTTTATTTAAAGTGAGTGGCCGATTCAATCTCAATTAAAAGTTAGAAAACTCACTCAGCATAATTTATCAAATTCTCGAAAAGAATGCCGAGCCATGCTGCCCTTTTCCGCGATGATGGGGCGGCAGCAACAAGGGCCTGCCTCATTTGTTTAATTTTTCCTTTTTGATGTTCTTTTTTAAAAAGAAAAATTAGCATTGTTTACTTTTTAATCTACTTCCATTAAGATTTTAGTTAAAAATTATAATTTGGATCAATATGACATCCTTTTAGCCTTATTTTCATTGTTTTAGTAAGATCAATGTCATGTATTCACATCATTATTAATCAGTTAAGTTGGATGAAGTTAACAAAAATACTTAATTACTCTTTTTTTTGTAAATTTTAGAGTTTAATCCCATTTCATATGATTAGGAAATACAATAGAAAAGGCCATACATCTGCTTTCTAAATGGATGGTGAGGAAAAGTTCATTCACTGAGCAAAGGGAGCTTATATTCATGTTCTATATTCATCATTTTTTAAGAGCTAGTGGTTTCAAATTTTGTATAGATTTTATGTGAAACTTGGAAGAATAGGTTCCCTATTTTTGGGAACCTGAAATTTATTTTGCATATCTTGAAACTTATAACCTATCTTATTATAGATTTCAGGTTCTATTTAGGTTCCCTATTTAATGACTATTACTTGCTGTTATAATCTACTGATCACAACTTATATATAAACACAAGTAAAATATGAAATGTTAATAAATTAAAAAGTCTTAATTATATAATAAAAGTTAGATAAGTGATTTTTAAATTATACACTTATCATTTGACGCTATTAAATTATCATAAGATTGTAAAGATATAGATAAAAAAACACAAAAATTTCTATCACCGTAATCTCTTCTGGTTGCTGCTCATCTAATCGTGAGTCTCGTGACCCTCGAGGGCCAGCCACGAGCGCCTGCTTTGACGCCGCCTCTTCGCCACCTGCGACGTCGGGCACAACCAATCGCATTCGCCGAAACGCCATCAAGTCAGCAACTTGGCCTGACTGACGTGATGAAAGATAAAGAAAAAAAGTACGCCACGATTAATTAGCAAAAAATCACCATGAAACTTTGCAACATCCCGAACAACACGTGTGGCAGCATCGTTACCCACGCATCAGCCCACCACCCCAAAAAAACGAAGATCAACAATTTGCTAACCCAAATTAAACAAAAAAACAAAAAAAGAGTTTTGATAATTTTTTTTTTCTGAATTTTCCAATCAAAGATCCAAACATTTTTCAAATGGAACGAAAGTGGGCCCCCCCCCAAAACACAGCACATGCTTTGCTATAATACATACAGCGCACAGCCCTCTCCCATTCTTTTGGCCCTCCCCAACCCAACCCAACCCAACCCACAACACGAGCGTCTCTCTTTTCTCCTCCCATCATCCGGAAACGAGCACCCGAATCGGACGACGGCGATGTTGCAGAGCCAACTCCACGACGTCGCCTCCGGCTCCATCCCCCTCCTCCTCCTCGCCGTCGTCGCCCGCAGCGTCCGCCACCTCCGCTCCCTCCTCCTCGCCCTCCTCCACTCCCTCCGCCTCTCCAGATCCATCCACCGCGCCGCCTCCGACTCCTCCGTCGACGCCGGCCTCATCGGCTCCGGCCTCGCCGGCCTCATCGTCCTCGCCGACCACCTCAACCAGAACCGCCTCTCCTCCCGCTGCTGCCCCGCCCCCGCCGCCCCCGGCGGCGGCCTCGGGTCGCCCGACTGCGTGGTGTGCCTCTCCGCCATGAGGGAGGGCGAGCAGGTGCGCGAGCTCGGGTGCCGCCACGTCTTCCACAAGGCGTGCCTCGACGGGTGGCTTCAGCACCTGAACTTCAACTGCCCGCTTTGCCGGTCCCCGCTGGCGGCGTCCGGCGAGCCCGCGGACGCCGAGGGGAGGCGCGTGGGGGAGAGCTGGTGGAGTGGTTCTCGCTGCGCTGAGCCGACCCCGGCCGGGGGGTCGGGGAGGGGGACCCTTGAATTTTGGGCGGGGGCGGTGGCGATGGGCCACGAGCTTTGACCGTGTCTTCTTGCGCCATCAGTCGTGGAGCAGAAACGGTGACACACTTCTTCTTCCATCTTGCTCTTTTTCCACAGTCCTTCTGACCATCTTTTTTTTTTTTTTTAAACCCTTTCACTGCTAGGGTTGTTTTGACTTTCTTTTTTTACTTGGTGCTGTTCATATAGGTTTTTGGGCTAGGTCTTTTTCCATTTGCAATAATGAGATCGTGATAGAGGGAGAGAGATGCGTATGTAAGATGATGATGATGATGATGTCTGGGATTGGCCCTTAGGGTTTTTTGAAGAGCTCCTGCTGTAGGGGAGCTCTTTTTCACTTCGCTGTAAATGTCGACCTTTTCGGAGTTTTTAAGAGTGATCTTAATAAAATGGCATTTACCATTACGTTTATCTTTTTTTTTTTCATTACTAACATCGTTTGTATCATTCTTATGGCCTTCCCCCATTTCATAGATAAGTGGTCAAGTGTATCTTTTACGAATCTCGCTCGCTTAAGCATACACAACTCATTCGGGACTCAAATTTTATCAACATATTTCATACAACATTTCACGCATTAGCATAAATATAATGTATTAGCTTTTGGATTGACGATTCTTATTGACTGGGAACTCTACCTTGTCACGTTTGCACGTTTGAGGCACGGCTTTAGTCATAATTTCACATGATTACGAGTACTAATGGATTAAGACTACTTGGCAAAGTATTTCATGCAGATCTTACCTTCAAAAGAAAACAACGAAATATATTAGGACGATCTTACTTATGTTTTCTGACGGATTAAATTATATGCCGAACTTCTCCTCGATAATATCGCCCAATGTGTAGAGCTTCGGTTGTAGTTTCTCTTTCACCAAACTCGTACGGCAATTCAAATGGAGGTTCCTCTCTATTATTGCTCGTGACATTTTGCATGACTTGTCAAACCTTTTTTTGGCGATTGCAATATTGAACTCAAAACAAACAATAACAAAATGGCTTGGCGGTGCCCCACGACAAGTACCACAAAAGCATCCACTTTGTAGAACCAAAAGCGAAGCTCTTCGAGATAGACTTAATATGTGATGTATGCGCACTAAACATCACTTTGCTTGATGGAAAATTATTTCCCTATTTTCCAGTATTTTGATGATGGAGAACTAATTGATATATAGAAATCATCTAACACGGATTAAAATAATTAATCTAGATCGAGGGAATAAGTGGAAGGAAATCACTTGTTATAAACCATAAAATAAATGAAAATTAATTATTTTTAAAAAACAAATTTCATGTAAGATATTAGAGATATTTTTTGTTTTGAGTGAAATAAATGCATCGTAAATTTTTCACGAAATGCACAAATATTTTGTTAGAAAATAAATTTGGGATCATAAAGTGTCCAATAAAGGAAAGGAAGTGGACCCAATCCTGTAAACATTGACATTGACATTTTGAAGCTGCACAGAAAAAATATAAAAAGGAACTGATTGCCGACCTGATCACTTCTTGTCGGCATTATTAACTTTAATTATTGGGAATGAGAGTTTATCCGATGAAGTATCTCCTCCAATCCCCTTCGAGTCGTGGGTGCTGATGCAATATGAGTTGCCTTGGTGCGGTCAAACAGAATTTAATTTTAAAATTAAAACCTGTTGTTGTTTTTTTTGGTCGAACACCCATAACCTGTTGAAAGGTACAATTTTCTCCCCGTTTATTCAATTTAAAATTAAATTTCATCCAAAAGGGCTTCTAAATACTCGATAAAAGGAATTAATTATGCTTAGAATGTTATGTTTTCATCAATGGCATTTTGAAAAGATAATATATTTCAATTTTCGACGTTGTTTGCTGTGTATTGAAAATCTTTCTTTCTATCGTTAACTTTATATTGAGTGTCTTGGGACACTTGTTAATAATACCTAGATCTGTCTAAATGGGTTATAGGCCCAATTTTATTTTATTTTTTATATAAAAAAAACCCATATATGATAGGTTGAATTATTAGATGAGTTAGTTATATTTTGTAAATGAGTTTAAAATAATAAAACCCTAAATAATATGGATGTTTAATGAGTTTGCAACTTTCTATCCATCTGTATGACTTCTTGCCTTCTCTCAATTTCATGCTCGTTCGCTTTGTGCTCTCACCCCAATTTGGGTATGAGTTTTCCAAAATTAGGTTAAACATGGAAGTATTTTAGCAATATGTGTTAAGTTTGGTATGGGTCACTAGATTCATATTATATGAAAATGGGTCAAAATAGATGAAATTGATCAATTTGGGTTAAATCATTTTCGATCTGACTCGTCAATTTGACAGGTCTTAACATCATTTCAAAAATTCAAATTTTTAAGTGAAGAAATGTTCGTTTACTATGTCACTCCCAAGGAATCATGAAATACGTGGTAGAATTTCTTATTTGTACTTCTAATGGGTGGCAAGCATGTTGTTGATCATTAGTGACGGAACAACATGTAACAATGGAGGACAAGAATGGATATATATGGATAATATGGATATATATATATATATATATATATATATATATCTCTACAAATATGATTATTATACCATTAGACTGTGTTTGGCAATCCAGATGTGGATTGGAATAAGATATGATAAAGGGGGATTTAAAATCCTCTAAATATCCTTTGAATTGTAGAAATAACCCATATGCGTTTGATGCAACCTAAGATAGGATTTGAAGGTGGAGCTATTTTGGTGGATGGAGCAAAGCCAGCTACAAAGAGAAATGGAGGGGGGCGACCTCCTCCATTAAGCAATAGTCCAAACTAAAGACAAGGAGAATTTCTCTCTGGCATTTCATCAAATAGTTGGTGAGCACCTACTTTAGAGTTGACCAAGAGAGAGATTGTGAAACAATGGAGGACAATAATGAGCAATCGAAAGTGAAGTAGAGAGAGGAACTGAGAGATGATTCAGTGACGGTGAAAAAGCTAAAATCGATTGAAAAAGTGAGGGAGCTATAGATGAGGTGGTGACCCCTAGCATTCCAAGTGAGTCATGAGCAAGGGAATAGGTGAGGATACTCGAGGATGCCAGAGTGAGGAGTGAGCGACTGTTGTGGTGGATGGCTGTCAGAGTGGTGGTGGGGTGCCATTGAGGAGAAATGCCAAGGACAATGAGTCTCGCTTGAGGTAATGTTTTCTTGATACGTGGGAATTGTTAAGTTAATTTTTAGATTTTTATATCTAATCCGGATTTATTCGACTCTCAACATCGGATTTCTTATCTAGCATTTTATCAGAGTATATTAGGTACGGAGAATATCACTAAATACTAGATAGGACAATGGACTCAAATCCGGACCACCAAATACAATATTATAATTTTAATGGATTACATCTTTTACAGAAGATTGAGATGCTCCTCATTTAGGTAGTAGGATTGGAATCCTCTAAATTTTGGGCACCCTTTGGACCAAAATTATTTTCTATTTAGGAGCTACCAAACACCCTTACAAATTTCCTCCCTTTCTTTCTATGAGAGGGGAGAAAATTTGGATGGAGGAAGAAAATTTCCAATTTTGCTCTCTCTTTCCCTCACAAAATTCTTAAATTTTTTGTTACTTTTTACACTAACCCTTCCCAAACTACAAGCATGAGTTTGTTAGAATGGTCTTTGAACTTTCAACTTTTAGATGAAAGAGTGGGGGAGACTTGCAATTGTCATTAGTATATATATTTTTTCCAGTACTGTTATTAGTAGTTGACGCAGGCATATACATTGATTTATAGGAATTTCGATGGCATCTTGACGTCATTTGGAGTATCAGCCTAGTCAAAATCAATCTGAAGGATTCAGAAAATCATTAACTTGCGTTGAGAAACGGGTTGACATTGCTAATGGTTTCGTCTACCCTTTTGAGGAATTCTTTTGCTTTTTTGCATAAGCGACAATTTGAGGATTGATGCACGGCCATACGAAATCCGTTCATGGGCTCAGCTCGGCCTGAGTACGTTGCGGAATAGATGGAAACAGGATCGAAGCAACCATGTGACGAAACGAGCCTGCTGGGCTCCTCCAAGTACGAGTCCATGGCCATCTATTGCGGCCTCGCGGGGCTCTTCTTACTCTATCGTCGTTAGCTCCTCCGACTAATCGAGTCACGCTGCACGCTCACGCGTTTGCTTCACCAATTATTTACTTTCGATAGTTACTTTAGCGAATCTCTAATTCTTATGCCAATTTCAGTAATAAATTCCCACTCCATGTACAAGAGATCGTAACGAATTTTGATAATCGATGATTAGAAACAATCAATTATGTATAAATACATGGTGATTTTAAATACCTACGTATCACGTGTTTTCAATAGTTGCTCATGATGAGTTTTCCAGTGATAGTATTGAAAGATTGAATTCATTCTAGGGTAATCAATTAGACAAAAAATAATTTTAAACTCGTTTGGAAAAGAATAATATGAAAAGAATTATCAAATACACTTTACTAATAAATGAATATAGCAAAATTATCCATCATAGAAGGAAAAAGGGTTCTAATACATGATTGGATATACTAAATAATATGCTTAACGAAATATATTTTAAGTAGTAATTGTTATGATTGAAAAGTTACGCGGATACCCACTACAGAAAAATTGTGTCGCGTACTGTAGACATCTATGGTAGACATATACGGGAGATGATAAATTTGGTGTGGTGGCCGTCTTGCCTTAAGATATATGCACATATTACATACACATGCGAATTAATTTATGCTGATGTTATGTTCACGAACAATGCATTTGTTTAGAAATGGTTCAACTCCATGCCACAAAAGTCAAGCGTGCTTACTTCTTTTCCCATAGTCAATATGAAACATCTTCAGATTATTATGTCAGAAAAGAATCGCATGTTCTTCCTAATTAGGGATGGACGAAAAGCACGCTGCAATTTTTGAGCAGCAAACAGGTGCGCGACTATTCAAAAATGTTAATTCATCGTTCGACAATTTGACGAGTCTTTTCTTTTCCTTTTTTTTTTTTAATCCCCTTTTGTTCTGGTCGGACTTTCTGACGAGGTGGATGAAATGATGATCATGGTTCACGAGGGTTTCCCAGCTACAAGACAATTGACGCCTAAGTGGGAGACCAAACGCATAATTCCGGGATGATTATCTGGGACCATACCAGTAAAATCTAATCCTCTTTTTCTCTTCTTTTCCGCTCATTTTTCCGGTTTCCTTTCTTTAATCTTTATGATGATAGAAAGAAATTTACAGAAACATCATGGCTTCATCATGCAAATCGGAAAAAGCCAGCAGCCCATCTGAACATGAATACGGCCAAAGTTTAAGATACTCCCGTGATCTGAACAACAGAACCTCTTCCAAATTATTGATTCATGATGTGTACATCCGCTGTAATCTTCCACCAAAAGAGAAAAAACAAAAGGGGTCGTGTACAAATACATCAATCCAAAACTCAATCTATTATAAGTACACAACACACCTGACAGACCACATGGGAAGATTAGTCCCAGAATGTCCACGAGAAAGAAGCCAAGATGAACTTTTTCTTGCCCTAAAAGTTTTGTTAACTTCATAAACAAAGCAAAGATACATTATTCTCAGGTGTAAGTGATGCATGCCCAGCAACATCTCCCTCCCTCCCTCCCTCCCTCCCTCCCTCCCTCTCTAGTCGCAAAGCCCAACCGACCACAATCCCTCTTTTAAAACTCGAGCATGCGTCTCTTACATCCCATTTCCAAAGGATAGAAAAAAAAAAGACAAAAATCATGAGAAGCAACCCCCTAAAAGAAGGAACATAGAAAAGCTAAAGTCGATAAGTACTACAGAAAGAAAAAGAGAAATACATGATGATGAGTTTAACGTGAAAATCGGACCGCTACCCTCAATTCCCCGCAATGCAACGATGCTGCTCTCCCAACTCTGCCCGTCTGTTTAATTTCTTTCACTTGATGTGAACAGAAAAAAGGGTTAGAAACTCGGGAGAGCGCAATTGCAAAGCTGTTTTCGGCGCTTTCGTGCCTTACTTTTCGCTAGACAAGCATCGCCCTAGTACAGTTTTTGGGACGCCGTCGACGCCAACATCCGCTGCTCCTTCCGTAACCGCTGCTGGAAACCACCGCAACATGCCGACGACCGCCCATCCCGGTGGATGTATATGGTTTGGTTTGTGAGAAAGGGAATGGAGATTTGCGTGTGGAAGCAAAAGTTAAGTGAGGGATGAGATGAAAAAACAAAAGGAAAGAAAGAGAGGGGGAGAGAGCTTTATGAGTTGTTGCTACATAGCTAGGGAAGCTCTACACAGAAAAGAGACCACAGTTTCAAGTGAGTGATGATGATGAGTGAATGGTGGTGGCAGGGGACATGACGGGTCGTATATAAAGGCGAGATCGTAGCTTTTGGTCGAAGGCGTGAGTGGTCTTTTTCCCTTCTTTTCACCCTCTCTCTCTTTTTGTTTTAGCTTTTACTTTTCCATGGGGTGCAAATTTGTTTATAATTATATCCCTTCTTTGTATTTCTTTTTTAAAAAAAGTGAGGTTGAAATTCACGTTGAAGAAGGGCATGTTTGTGGGGAATGAAAATAACTCCACTAACCCGTTTTCCAAGGCTCTGGGAATTTCCACACTCGAAAATTTTATATATTCCTCCTTGATGCAGGAGGGGGGAAGGAAAGTGGGATTGATGGGGCTCCTTTGTCTGCGTGCGGGAGTGAAACTTTGCTTTACATTTATATATTTTATATATATATATATATTATTCCTCCTTTTGCTTGCATTAATTCGGGGGCTACGGGGCTTTCGGATGGCGACAAGAGTCTATTCATTAGCCAACTTTTTAGATTTATTGCCTTATAATTGAGGGTTGGATGGACGTTTGAGGATGGCCATTTGCCTAGATATTTGCGTAGTATGGATCTTGAAACGATGGCACACGGACCCGAGAAGGCCATCAATCCCACTTTCCATGTGCACTCTTTTTGAGTTATTTGCTAAGTTGCTGGTTTATCACAAATTAAATGTCCAAAAATGATGTAAGTTTGAAAAAAGAATAGTAGTCATTCCATGATAGATCAATCATGATTTTTAAAACTTTGGAACTTAAGCTTTTATGAATAAAGAAACAAATTGTTTTTAGTTCAATGAGTACCGACAAGTCGACTGTAATTATCACGAATCGTGATATATACACATGAACGGCCTCTTGTTTTTGACTAATCCTCCTATTGGAACTATCACTCACAAACTCGTTAACTAAAAGCTTACAATTGATAATGATGAAATTGATAAATAATATAGAAATAAATAAATAAATATGATATTTTTTAGTGTAATTCTTCACACAGTGCATTTATACTATAAAACTTAATAATCACTTTCTATCTCAACTATTTTCCTACGTTTTGCATGTTCTGAATTCTTGTAGATATTACAAGAGTTGCTCCTTCTCCATGACGATGTATGTGGTTCCAAAGTGGATCGATGTATTCGTAATTCTTCTCCATGGGAAAAAAAATGCTAAAAAGTCTACTATGTATCGTGAAAGCTCCGATGCACCTTAAAAGCTCCAATGTTCCGAATTGGATCATGAGGTACCTTTTAAGTACTAAAATTCGATTACTTGCATATCAATTATGTAGGTCTGAAAGTAATTGTAATATTCCTTGCCTAATGTGTATTTATCTTCCCCGCATCCCTCATGTAAACATGAATTTTGGAAAGGAAAATTCTACACTTGAATCTCCACGTCGTCGTACTTTTAATTGGTGAGATTGAACTATATGGTAATAGACCAAATTTAACCTGTAAAACACTCCTTTTTTTTTTTTTTTTTTTTTTTTATAAAGAAATTGGGATCCTCTTAGTCTAAAAGATGAATCGAGAATTGCAGTTTACGTCATTGAGAGGATGACACATCAAACACAGCCAATATTGGACGAATTCAAATTATTTTCCCTCCTTTTTCTTTAAAATTAAAAAAATCTTCGTCTTTCCCCGTCAATTCTTCTTACTTATTCCAACTCCAATGTCATCCTCCTTCACCATGACGCCCTCGTCGCCGTCACCCTCCAAACCTCAGTTGCGTGACACACCACCACACATTGCCAATTTTTATGTGTGTGTATGTATCTATGCCGTGTTGAACGGCACCCAAAATATGAGGCTAGTACTCAAATCCGATGTCTTAGGCATCGGCGACCCCTATTTAGGGTTGCCTACAGTGAGCCACAGGCTTGCATCGTTGTCGCGACTCGCTGCATTTGCGTAAGTCTCGGTCTTTGTTGAGAGAGAGAGAGAGAGAGAGAGAGAGGTTAAGGTTTGGATAGTTTTGGATGAAATTTCTGAAAGTCTGAAAGCATTTTGGTCAAGATAGGGTAACTTGAGCATGTTACTCCATACGTTTGAGCGTGTATCACCTTTTCCATGGTTAGAGATCAGAGTGGGTTGTTGCTTGTTTGACCTAGGATGCCCGCAAGAGAACAAACGATAAAGGAAACGATAGTGGTCCTCGTTGCTCCTCTAATTGATCATTCTGTCACGATATTGACTGTTGAATCATGAGACGTAGCTGTACATAACTACAGCCGTCCATGGGTTGGAGGGATATGATGGACGGAAGAAAAGCAGCAGCTGAATCAGTAAGCGACGACTACCGGATAAAAGCGCCCCCTATTTCACTTTACCACGTTCAAAGCAAAGAGAGAGCAAAAGAAACGCAAAAAAAGTCAGCGGCGAGATCGTGCTTGGATCTCGCTTTTCGCTGTTCACACTCGCACACAACGTTTTTTCCACCTTGACAGAGCTGGTGGCCTTGTCCCCATCATCACACCCCTCCTCCTCCTCCTTCTCCTTCTTCCTTCCATGCATGGTGCATCCTCGTACAGCGCCTTCCGATCTCTCGATCCGACGGCCCGAAGCAATGACACGCCATGCCTTTCCTATCGTGGGTTCATGATGCTGATCCATCGATGGACCTATCATCTGTTCTTAGTTGACCCGCTCGTTGTGTCGTTTCCTCCTCTCATGATAAACCAATAATGCATGCCGGACCCATTTTTATACCACATTCTAGAAAAATAAAAGGCCAGGTTGCGCTACTACCCTCATGCCTGCTTTTAGTATAATAATTTTTTTTTTGATGATGCGTCATGTGGGTACGTATCCACTCTTTATATTAAGTGAATTTCGCACGTTACCCTTTAGTCAAGTTTGTCGTTTTGAAAAAAAAAAAATATTGACCCGAAAGGTGTTCTTAATTTCATTTTGCGTCGTTTTGCTTAGATAGGTTGCAAATTACTGATGTTTACCCCCCGCCGGCCGAATTTGAGGATTACATTAACTTGAGACAATGTGCTCTCAACGTCAAAACGAGAAACAAGAAGAAGAAACTGTCTCCCCTTATTAATTAGAAGGAGAAGAGTTGCAAAATGTATGAAAATACATGTCGGGAGGACGTCCATGTTCCGGCGGATTCGAAGTTTGAGAGATTCTTAAGCGTAAATATCTTTGAATAAAACTATATTTCTACTTTTAACATGTCAGAGTTTATATTAACGAGTGTCTTTGGGTACTTGTTAAGAACATTGAATTGAAAAAGGTTATACCTTCACGGCGATTGATCACACATAACATAGGAACAATCGGTATATATATTGAAGACTGCATTTTGGATCGTGTTGAATCATCATTTTGACCTTTGCATTGGGCAAGGAGATTTGTAAAAGTTGTTTTATCAAAATTGATGAAACAATCTAACAAAATACCGCCGATAGTTTTCCAATAAATGGAACTTCAAGTCGGTAAGTAAATCACTCATATTGTGACCAACAAAGCTTATAGATGCAATCGGGTTTGTGCAAATTTTGCTTCGATTCGGCAAAAATGCCAAATTAGAACTTAACCAAGTTAATAATCTAATGAAAAAAATGAGGTTTTCCTTAAGTTCGGTCGAGTTCAAGTCTTGAATTTTAAGGTTTCCATTCAACCAGGGCCCGATCAAAATGGGCTTGGAAGTATGGAGGGCGACCCGGTTATACGTCATGCCACGCAATTAGTACGTCATAATTAGCGTATGTATAAATGTGGCTTTTTCTTAGCTTAGATAACGAGGCTTGTTGACTTCGACGCTGAAGTATGAAGAGGGCTGAAGCCACCCAGGCGACGCCGAGCATTCTTCCTACGTGCGCCTGCAGGGGCGCGTACTCTACACTTGCCATCGTTCATATGGAACGTGGACCATCTTGTAAAACCATATGGACATGATTTATATATCACGCAGGCCGGCTAAAGTCATTCCATGGATTAATCTTGATGCGCACGGCGATGCACATAAATTTATGGATTGGGATACTCTAAATTTAGAAAGATAATCAACATTTATTTGGTTTATGTAGTCTTTTTTGTTTCATTATGTTAAGAGTGATTTCTTCCATTCACGTGAAAATGATGACGGCAGATATTCAAAGAAGCTTTAAATTCATTTTTTTTTGTGTGCAATGCCTTTTGATCATGACTGAAGTCAACGTGTCCCAAAACTCTCAAACCCCAAATAATTATGTTAAGTTTGACAATAGTTTTGATCTCCAATTGCTAGTACGACAATGAAAAAGGAAAGCACCAAACACATATCCGAGTTTTCAACCACTTTGCATTCTCTATCTTTGAAAGTGCAAGTTTGCATCCTTATTTTTATAGAGTTTTGCATCCATTTAAGACATTTCAATTTTCCTTTTCGTAAATGCTCATGCGCTCTTAAACCCAAAAATCTAACCCTAATCCTTAGGTTAGTCACCAAGGACGCCCCCTCCCTCTTACGCCTGCAATTGTGACCTTTGACAACTTGCGTCGCCCTGTCGCTAAAAGACTTGCCTTGTGGCCCCACAAATGGACCCATCGCAGATTTTCATCACATTTCCTAAACATTATTGTCAAGGTCATTTATGCTGTCACGATAGACGTGAGGACTTTGATTGCAAGATTGGCAAGAGAGAGGCGATTAACAACAACTGAGGGTGACAGGCGATTAACAACAACCAACGGTGACTGTACATTTGGATAGAGAATTCACACATGAATGAAATAATTAATGTTAGAAATTTTTAGAAAACCTCATCCCCTTTCTTTTTTTCTTGTTTTGTGTAAGAAGGATATTGTGATCATTTTCAATTGGACGTTACACAGTTGAGAAGGCAAAACTTCATCGTCAAAAAGTAGAGAATGGGAAGTGAAAAACTACAGATAAAATCTCTAGAGAGCGCGTGCCGAAGGAAGGGATTCTCCGGTCGCGTGGGGGCGCACGTCGGCGAGATGGAATAAGGCGAATAAAGAAAAGGAGGGCCAGGGAGTGGGTGGGGGGAGAATGGTCAATCATTGGATACTCAAAAAGGGCCAAAATTGGGGGGTGCGAAATCCGATAAAGCGCCCCCCCAAATTGGGTCACACCACTGTCGGCCCAGCAGTTGACACGACACCGGTCACTCTCGTGTGCACCTCGGACCTTGCAATGCCCTCTCTCTCTCTCTCTCTCTCCACTCCCCACGACACGAGAAAGGCAACCCAACCAAAAAAAGAAAAAAAAGAAAAAAAAGAAAAGGTCTTCCCACGCCCACATTGCATGCTTCAATACGCTGTGCAACTGATCGCTCTAGCTTTTATAAAAATTACACCTGTGAGATCATTGACAGGGCCAGATTTATCTTTTTCTTTGGAGCTTTGATTTGGTCCGACCATGCGAAGTTTCGTGATTATTGGTTTGGAAAAAAAAAAAAAGTTTGATGGCTCAAATATTGTTTGAAATTTTCAGTGTGATGTACAATCGCACGCTCATTTTAGTTTCCCTTCGCACATCATACTCGACGTGCTTTCGTGAAATAGTCAATGCCTTTCCATTTTGTTGTAACTTCAGCTTGGATGTCGAAATAATTATACTTATATTGAGCTTACAGATATATAAATAATGTCCATTGTGACATCGATACGCCAAACTTTTTCGTATTATGAAAACCTCCAAATTTGGGGAAAAGTGTTGAAAAAGTCTTAAATCTATTATACTTGTAACAACTTAGTCCTAACTAAAAACCTTTTGAACTAATGCAAATTTAGCCATAAACTTTATGATTTTGTGCCAATTTAATCATTTCAACTAATTTTGACCGGATATTACCATGGCCAGTTAGCTGATTTACGTGGCACCATTGTCGCTAATAACTTTTCAATTTTTTTCTTATTTTTCTGATTTTTTTTTTCTTGTTTTTTCTCATTTTTTTCTTCTTCTTCTTTTCTTCTTCTTCTTCTTCTTCTTCTTCTTCTTCCTTTTACTGGTGATTGTCCACCGGGGATGGCCAGGAGGCTGGCCATCGGTCCTTGCCCAAGCCAAGGTGACCAAGCTGAGCGTCGCCTTCGCTTGGGGGATGCTTGGCTCATTAGATTTGATGAGGGGAGCCTTGCTAAGGTTGCCCTTGCCCAAGCTATATCTAGTGAAGTTGACCCTTGTCGGGGCTCAGTCTTAACATGGCCAGGCAAGGCTAGGCCGCTCAGTCACTAGCAAAAGGAAGAAGAAGAAGAAAAAATGAGAGGATAAAATAATAATAATAATAATAATAATAATAATAATAATAATAATAATAATAATAATAATAATAATAATAATAATAATAATAATTAAAATTTGTCTATGTCAGCGCCAGTAGTGCCACATAAGCTCACCAGCATCCACATTAGTAATATTAGGCCAAAATTAATTGGAAGAACAAAATTGGCATCAAATCAAAAAGTTTAACCATTAAAAAGTTTGGAACTAAATTAGCATTAATGCAATAAATTGAGGACTTTTTTGACACTTTTCCCTCCAAGTTTGTATCAGTATGACAAAAATACTCTCAACTTGCCATACAAAGCCCAAAACTTTGGACTTTGAAATATTGTCGGTGTTTTGGGCAAAAATACGTTCGTTGCTAGTACAAGTCTGTGGTATGGATGGAGTGGTAAAAAAATGTGGCATGTCGATGCTACCGTATGGAAAAATATAAGGTTTTTGGTGGTAGATAGATGGCATTTTTATCACACTAGTACAAGTTTGAGGTATCAATGGCACTTGTCATACTAGTGCAAATTTGATGATTTTTGTAACACAAAACTATTTTGGGAGTAATGGTGCCAAAATGAGCATAATTTAGAGTTTTTGGTGGTATAATAGCAATAAATCGTTGACCACTCGAACTTGTGCCGTTTAAAAATAAGGAACTTCTTATCCGAACTTAGACCAATTGATCAAAAGTAGTTACATAGCTATTGATCATGCGGGGCTCACATAATCGACAAGTAGGATGGACACAATCCCTATGCTCTTGGGTACGGGAAGAATTTGAGAAGCTTTTTGTTGGGCCGACGTTTATGGATGTGATCACTCACTGCTATTGATCATGTAGGGCCATATATTGAGCTTACAGGATTAACGGCTACAATGGATTCGATTCACGGAAACACGAGTCTCACGCAGGAACTTTGCCCTAAGAGATTGGCCCCGTCTGAAGAAGGCCATCGAAGGGATGGCCTTCTACGGCGGTCCACACGGTCCTCCACATTGGATCCCATTTCGGTAGCATCGCCCTCTCTTTTGACCCGTGCGGTAAAATAATCCAAATCCAAAGGGTGAATGTGAACGAATGGATGTGTGGGTAGGCGACAAGGATTATCATCGATCACCTCATTTTCCTTTTGACGAGGGGAGGCCATCGAAATTATCCCACCAACCCACAGCTGCCGACGCGTAAAAAGAAACGACCGATAGGTGAAAAGGGAACCTCACTAAAGGAAGGGAGCTTTCGCTCTTACTTGGACATCCGCGGCCTGTCCGTTTGATTTACGGGGATGGCGGGCTCCATGGATGCTTTCCTCATTTTAACGTGCTTGTTGTGCCTGGAAGGGGGAAGGGAACAATACCCTCTAAAAATTTTACATTTCAGTGATTCTGAGATCCAGATGAGGACGGAGATGAAGCCTTTTAAGGACTTACCTAGTTCCGAACAGTTCCTTCTCTTTACATCGTGCTTCCGAGGTTAACTCTGCCGAGACTAGTGTTAATTTTTCATCAAGACTGCTCTAAATCTGGTCTCGCTATTGATTTCCATCGCTTTCAGAAAAAAACTAGACAGGAACAAAGCGTAAACACGAGCACCCTTTGGCGTTTCTATAGCGAAGGGCAATAACCTAGGCGTGATCTATGCTCAGTTTCTGCAGATTCTTCTCGCCTCTGCTTTCCTTCTCTTTAATTCCATGGACTCCTTAATGACGCTCTAAGCATGTAGTTTTGCCTGCGTTTGCTCGAGATACGGGAAAATTAATTTACATTCAGAAAAACACAAGTAGCACAGCAGGACCAGATCCATAGCCCCAGTAATCTCTTAGAGCTCGTCACTTATGTACAGCACAGCTACAGAACATGAAGATGAATAAAGACCACTCTCAGTCGCTTCTCGTGACGCCAGCGGTATCAAGAATCGTACCCCCCGGTCTTTAACCTTCCCTTTGCACGCTTCCGTGCATCTGCTTTCCCTCTTTGGGATGCATTCTGCGTTCTTTTCTCGTGCCTGGAAGAAGGAACATTCATCTGCTTTCATAAAGAACAAGTTCTATGTTGACCAATGTTAGCTTCTTTTTTCTTGCCATGATTTCGATCAATGTAAGTGAAAGATCCTTGTACTTAGGCCCCCACGCAACAGGGTCCTGCAGATTTATAGCAAAAACTGTCTATACTTCCACCTTTGCCGGCTCACGGGCATAGGTGGCAAATCCGTGCGAAAACAAGCACCTTAAAATGACTCGTTTGCACTAATGAACGTACACTATTTCGGTTGTTAACATGATGAGAGTGATATAGTCCAGCAAGGTCAGTATGTTCATGATTCGTCAATCAGATTCAGGACTAATTTTTTCCTACCACGGTCCTGATATGAAACTTGAGTTATGCACACCTCCTTTTCAGTGATAAGTGTAAATTAAGTTAGCCTACTTTTTAAAGCGAGTCAATAGAAGAACTCAAATCATTGAGAAGACACATCGCATTGTTTGGGTCAAACTAGTGTGTACCTTCGAGGTTTCTCTCTGTCTATGTTGTTCATCATGTTGGTTTGTGTGCCATCCCTCTTGACGGTGTCCTCCTCACGCAAGTCGCATTGTTGTTCTCCTCCAATGATGCTGGGTGAAAGACTGCTTTCAAGATAATCTAAACCGGTGCTTTCTGAATTGAGCCTTGAAATTGAGGATGACAATGTCGAATAAGATTCTCGAATGGAGGGGCAGGGATCCAAGGTTCCCTGCCGTATGAAATTAACCTGGTTTTTAAGAACTGTATTGCCATCCATAACATTGGTGGCGCCAAAGCAAACAGATGTAGCCACTGAAATATCCTGTCATAGAAAATTACATCCTGCTGTGAGATACACATTATAGAATCCGCAAATTCATGTCACATGAGGCTAAAGTATTGAAAATCAGATTGTCAGGTCTGCCAGAAAATTGATGACAGCATTTTATCCAATCAAATGAAGTTTAACCAAATTTGAGGCCCATTATAATTTGTCTACTGCCACCGTTATCTTCCTTGATCCACTGCTTCAAGTGCAAAACAAACAACAGATTTGTGGTAATTTAATGAGTAGTTAACAGTTTGTCAAAGGGAATGCCTGTATTTCCGAACCTCTAAACTTTGTTCTCCAAAATCCAGACTAGACCATGCAAAAGAACAATACATTAATTGGAAAAAACACTGATTCGTGATAGCTATATTATACCATCCCATGGCAGTACTAAGAGTGAACTAATTGAGCACGTTGCTTGTACTTCTCATTGCCGGTCTGTCATATTAAGCAGATTGTCACAATAATATGTTTTTTTAACATTTCATACTCAAAGAAAATTTTATAATTCAGTAACCTATTCCTTCTGGTTTTCCCTGCAGTTTGTAATAACTTCTCCTCATTTCTTGGTCTGTGTTTGTGCGATTGTGGGGAGTTGGGGGTGGGGATAGAATCTAAATCTATTATCCTGCAGTATGATACTCCAACTGGGAAGTTGGGTTGTAGTAATTAAAGGTTCTTCCATTAGAGGGTTGTCAGTAAAACCTCGAAAAGTTTGGCATGGCTATTCTCTGAGTCATCAAGAGGAGCATCCTTGTCCAAAGAAGAATATGCCAGCTTGCTTTCATCAAGTAGAGCTCTGATTGTGTCTTGCTCTCCTCCAAAAAGTTCTTCATAGTTTTGGAATGTCACATCAACTTCTGGAATGTCAAAATCGTCATGGCAAGCAAGCTCGTTGCAAACCCCAAGATCTTGCATATTTTGGGTCCAAAACTGCACATTCAATGGCTCTCCATGAGTGGTAATACATCATGCAAATAAAGATTACCTTAACAAGAGTAGATTAAAGAAATTCCCTATCTTGCGTTATTCTACCATCAAAGCACTGGCACTTCTCACTGATGGCTTTTAGGAAAAAGTACCATATATGAAGCCCATTACATTTCATCTTCTTGTTGTCAGCATCTTAGCTGCACATCTTTCATCACCACTACATGCATATACGTGAAGAAGCAATAGGAACAACACGACCAAAAATTTCATAACGAATGAAGATAAGAACCACAAAACTCTGTCTGAAACTCCAACTCAACCTTTGAACTGTCTAAAGATATTTATGATTATGAAGTTGCTCTTGTTCAATGAGAATTTCGGCCCAACTTGAAATGAAAATGTTACATAAATTTAAAGAAGAGGAAACTCCCTTATAAATGAACACTGCATCCCACATGGAGAACTGAACCGAGAAATAACATGCAATTATTATATACAGCAGACTCAACGACAATGATCAAACCTGACTAGTCTGAAAAGGGCTTCTGCATTGCCAGATGGATTCGCTTTGCCAAGGGCTAGGAGTGCCAGAAGTTGAAGATGATGGTAAGTTCCCTAGTGTGGAAAATGTTGAAGGAGAGGTCTCCACTTTCAGATCCTGGAGCAAGGTAATCCTTTCGCCAGAAAGATTGTGGCAGCTCAGCAAACTCTGATCAGTAGTCTCATTGAACTTCCTTGGACTATGAGAAAATGACGAAGAAAAATCATTTTGCTCTTGATCACAAATCAATGGCAAGCTGTCCTTCTTCTCATTTAGTTGAAGCTTTCTCAAGTCAAGAATCTGTTGCATAATGAAGCAAGATGACTGATTCTGCTGACCATCGCATGATGTCTGAAAATAAGAGGAGATAATAGACACAAGAACAGTCATTCTATTTGTCCCTTTGAGACTACAAGTATGCAAAACAAGCTCAAATCGGCCACCTAGAACTCAACTTGATATCTTATGATGACTGGTTAATCATCACAAAGAACTAACAGAGCTTATGCCATTGACAAGTATGCAAAGATGCCTACCTTAGCTCTTTGTCGATTTCTTGATCCAACATTACATTCCCCTGGACAGACTGAACCTGAAGTATCCACAGTTATTGTGCCCAAATCCACGAATTCATGGGAAGAGGAATCAGATGGACTGGTGCAAGCAAGATTGCCCAATTGGCTCAAGTCTAAGTCCCATAAGTCTGCAAAGTCATTAGCTGAAGGGGATCCCATGTAACTGTAGATTGCCTGCGTCCGATGCTGACAAGACCCATCGTGGATCCTCCTGTCACAATTACGACAGATATACAGCTTGTGGTCCAGACAGTGAGCATATGCGGGGCGGTACTGGCAAGAATCACATAGGAGAGATCGGAGATGGCGGCTAGACAGTGCATTGGCTGAATGTACTTTTGCATCACAAGAGAGGCAAAGTTGCGCTGCATCGGCTTGACAGTAGATGATGGGCCTCAAAGCCCTGCAGAATTCACAGACTTTCTGCATGTTCCTTTTAGTTTGGATCATAAGCTTCAATTTTTTGGTGTCATGATTCTGTATGCCATCCCCATCCAAGAGTCAGTACCAGTATATGCCTTTGTATGAGAGTGCTTCTTGTTAATGTCAATGATCAACTGGCTATGCATAAACAAATGATTCAACTAGATTCAAGAGGGGAAATGGGAAACCAGGCATCCAGCACAGAACCATTAAAACAGACATGATCATGGCTTTAACAACAGGCTTATGTGGCCATCAAACCGTCAGGATCCAAGGTGGTTTCCTAATGAATGAAAAGCGTAAGTTCCACGCATCTAAAGCTTGAGGAACTTCAGTCCTATCATAGAAATCAGTCGAGGATTTTCATCTATGATGTGAATTAAATTTAAATTACCCATCACAAAGAAAGTAACTAGTAAAGAATAGAACCAATCAGATCATACTGCATATTGCTCATTCCATATGTTTTTACCCTTTACTAGATAACACGAATATAACTTCATGATCCTCACAGAGTCACAGCCTTGTTATAGTAAACGAACGGCCCGAAATATGCGAGAAAAGTTTAAAGGGTGTCGAAGGACTGGACATTAAAGCCAGGAAAATAAAAAATCTTTCCAGTAATATGTTCAGACCTAGAAACTGTTTCAGTTTTTTAAAATATGCATTGGTAGAAGTGAGAATTCCAGTTCAATGTCGCTCTAGATAATCAACCACATTCGGACACTCCAATCATACGAGCTAAAGTCAATTCCATACACAGATCTCTACAGTTCTTAGACTCCACCTAATTTACAGACAGTACTTTTCGATGTGCACGTAGCTAAAATCAAACCAGAAAAAATGAAAGGAAAAGAAAAGGAAAAAAATCGAAACGATTTCCCGAGTCCCGACAACATAAATGAGGATCATCTCTGGCAAATCAACCTATCAAGAGAGAGGACTAAAAGAAGAAGCTACCTGTCTGCTTCATGAGGAGATCAGAAACCCCGCTTTTCTCCTTCCCTTTCATTTCCCATTTTCCCTGGAAAATTTCATCTCTGACTTTGGAGCTTTATCTCAATCCACTTTTTCTTCCCCTTCCCCTGATCTCATCCTCCTTTGCCTTGCCCCAGCCAACCTTTTCGGTCCGACGTGTCATCTCTCCGCGGGGGGCGGAACTTTCTTACGTGGGTCGGCGACACGTGGGCTGCGTGGGCCCCGCTGACGTTATCTGGGTTCCGCATGTGAGGCCCGTACTGTTATCCACTAGCCGGGACATGCCGTCCAATGGACGATCGCCGCGTGGGAATGGCAGTGCGGATGACGGCGTGGCTCTCTTCGGCCGGTGGTCTCGGAGGGAAAGCAATGCTCCATGACTGATCTTCATAGATTTTATGCGATGAATAACGTCTTGAGTTAGAAGTAAGCATGCAAATATAGCAGATCATTTCAGCGTTTGATGGAAGTATTATCTCAAAGTACTTTTAGGTTGATAATTATTCTATTTTCTTTTTTAATTTTGTTCCTAGAGAAGTTTATGAGCATTTGAATAAATTTGATAACTGTTTGAAATTTTTATTTCCAAAATAAAAATGCATTTGATAGGATTTCAAATTCTTTTACAATTTAAAATTTCTTTTTAATTTTTTAATAATTAATTATATATATTATTTTCTTCTTCTCCTTATTCCTTTGGCCGGCGACCTCTAGCGAGGTCGAGGCTCCCCAGCGAATGGGCGAGCTCGGCCTTGCTGGGGTCCAACAATACTATGATGAGGTCGTTGGGTTGGCTGAGGGTTGTGATTGGCCAAAGGAAGAAGGAGAAGAAGAAAATGGAAAAAAAGAAAAGAAAAGAAAAACATGAATTTGACTCGGAAGTGGTTCTCAAAAGCAAATAACTTTTTTTTTTGTACTTCTTAATTCTATTCAAAATTTATTTTTAGGAAAAAAAAATCTATTAAACGGATTTTTTTTTTCTTTTGGTGGGGGAAAATAGAATCACGTACTACTTGGTCGATTACTAAGGTAGCACATGAGAACGTTTCTGTTTCTCATGGTTTCTGTTCTTTTGTTCTCCGGAACAAAAAAAGAACAGAAACTCGTTTGGTAACGCCAAGTTATTTTTTTATTTTTTTATTTTTTGGTAAAAGGTAATAAATATATAAAGCTAAGGCAATTTACAAAAGACCGGCACCAAAAACCTACACTCAAATCTCAAAACGAGACAGAGTGTAGGGGAGCCAATGTAAGAAGCCACAAAGGCAAACAAGAAAAGCCACAAGGGCAACAACAACCAAAAAACAACAAGCGGGAAAGAAAAAACAACAAAGCTGACCAACCCTTAGCCCACCAAAGGAAGCGGGCTAAGAACGGAGAGCCAAGAAAAGCTAGGAGCAGCTCGCGCAAAACATCAACTAAGGAGCACTGGGCGGATGAGAGAACACCGCAGGGTCAAAACCCCAACCACGCTGAAGTCTCTTATTCCTCGGGGTAAGAGGAACATCTTTGAATGTTATAGCTTTATCCCTCACAACCTTAATAAGGTGGTTATTTAGAGCCGAGACCACTAAGGATTAGCCCCGAAATATAATCGCATTCCTCTTTTTCCAAATAAGGTGACACATAGCTCCAAAAGAGAACCGCACAATGCAATGGAAGAAGTCCTTACCGGATAAGAACTTTAAGGCCCAACTGAGGATGTCTTTCCAACATCTATTCCACCACGGAGGTTACACCTGGCGGCCCAAAAGTAGGCCAGAGAAGCCGAGGTGCGACACTCGAAGAATAAATGTTCGATAGAATCTGGAACATCATTGCAGAAGGCACAAACATTATAGTCGATCCTTCCATAAGAAAGAAGCAAAGACATCGAGTCGGCGGGCGATTTTTGGTTATAAGCCATAAATTAAACTGGAACCGCGGGGCTATAGCATTGTCCCATACAAAAGACGCCCAATCAACACGATCCTTCTTGACTCTAATGGAATTCCATGCTGAAGCTACAGAGAAGGATCCAGAAGCATCACAGCACCAGGTAAACCTGTCACGAGCCGAAGAGAGGACCGGAAGAGAGATCCCCCATCTTTCCAAAAAGGATTTAAATAAACAACCCACCGAGGTAAACAGATCCGCAACAACAGCATAGTTAGGAAGACATAAACCTTCACGGAATGAGCAAGGGATAAAGGCATCAAGCGGGCCACAAGAAAACCAGTGATCATGCCAAAGAAACACTGATAGGCCATTTCCAATCTTCCACACAAAGGATAACCGAAAGTAATTCCTCAGTTGAAGGATTTTTTTCCATGCCCAAGAACAACGACCAGGCTGGGAAGAAATCCAAAAGTTTCTTTTCATTAAGAAGTTAGAGTGTACCCACCGACACCACAACGATTCTTTATCAGTGAAAAGAATCCAGATATATTTAAGCATGGAGGCTTTGTTGCAATCTTTAAGTTTCTGAATGCGTAGACCGCCCTCAACCTTCAGGAGACAGATATCGTCCCACGAGACTTTGCCCCACCTCGGCCAAGGGTCGTGCCCTTCCATAAAAATTGTCTCAAAATGTGCTCAATACTAGCTAGTACTGAGGATGGAAGGTTAAAGACACTAGTCCAATATGCTTGAATTGAAAGGAGTACTGACCTTATGAGTTGCAGCCTCCTAGCATAGGACAGAAAGCGGTGCGCCCAAGATTGAACCCTGGCAGTAATACGATCAGTCAATGCAACACAGTCTGCTTTGCCCAATCTAGTAGTAATAATCGGAACACCCAAATAGCGAACCAGCAGTTTCCCTTCCTGAAAACCGACGGCCCATTGCACCCTATTCCGAAGAGACGAATCCCCTCCTAAGATGAAGATTTCACATTTGTTTTTATTTGGGTAGAGGCCGCTCCATGAGGAGAAAATGTCCAAACCCCTTTTTAGCATTGTCACCGACGCCCAATCAGCTTGACAAAAAAGGAATATATTGTCAACGAAAAAAAGGTGAGTCAGCTGCACAGATTTGCATCTCCAGAAATATTTGAAGTCATTGCTAGTAGTACGGGAGAGCAAAATTCCAGAGAAAATTTCCATGACTAAGGTAAATAGGTAAGGTGACATAGGATCACCTTGCCTAAGTCCTCTTCCAGTAGGGAAAAAACCATGCAATTCACCATTGATAGAGATGGAATATTTCGGCGTACGTACACAAACCATAATTAGCATAATAATCCACTCGGGAAAACATAAGGCACGGAGAGCAAGCTCCAAGAAATCCCAATCAACCGTGTCAAAGGCTTTATGGAAATCAACTTTGACAGCACATTTGGGCAAATAAGGCTCTAAGTGAAATCCAGCAAACAACTCTTGAGCGATGAGGATATTATCTCTAATCCTCCTACCCTTTACAAAAGCATTTTGTGAAGGGCTTATCAAATCACTTAAGACAGTAGCAATGCGATTAGCAAGGATCTTCGTAGTGACTTTATAAATGGTATTGCAACATGCAATAGGCCTAAAATCAGTGACTGCACTTGCGTTAGGGACTTTAGGAACTAGGGCGAGGATAGTGGTATTTACCTCATTTAGGAGTTGTCCCGAAGAGAAGAAATCCTGGATTGCTTCCACCACCAACGGCCCCACTAAATCCCAATTAGTCTTGTAGAACTCTACCGAGAACCCATCGGGACCTGGGGCCTTGCCTTTGGCAAGAGAGAATAGAGTATTCTTAATCTCAAAGGGAGAAACCGGCTCACACAGGGAACGCACCTGAGCATCCGAAAGCGGGTGACGAACAAACGTCTTCAGCTCCTGAAGCGAAGGTTTAGATAAAGCCTCATGATGAGAGAGCAAATTCGAGAAAAACCGGACAAAAACTTGCGGTACAAGAACAGGATCAGTGATAACAGCCCCCGACTGATCCTTAACGGAAAGGATTCTATTAGTAAGCTACCCCCTCTTCACCGAATGGTGGAAAAACTTAGTATTCCTGTCACTTTCTTTTAGCCATATCACTCTCGACTTTTGTCTGAAGAAGGATTCTTCTTGATTCCTCAAATCAACAAAAACACGACGCTGAGATTTTTCCAACTCGGCAAGTGAAAGGTTGGAAGGGTCCGATTGAAGGCTAACTTGAGTGCTTCGAAGGGCCTCTCTTGCTTCGGCCGTCCTCACAAAGATATCCGAGAAGGCGTCTTGGTTAAGTAACTTGAGTCGAGCTTTCACAATTTTCAGCTTGGAAACAAGCATGTACATTGGAACGCCTGTGATGGAGAAGTCCCAAGCCTGGCGGACAATTGAGTTAAAGTCCGGATGGTCAGCCCAAAATTCAAAATACTTAAATGGCTTCCTCCTATGAACCGGCTGAAGAACTCTGACAATCATAGGAGTATGGTCCGAGATACCAGGGTTAAAAAACGAAGCCTCAGAGAACGAGAAATCAAGGTTCCATTTGTTGTTAACCAGAACACGGTCGATCTTCCTCATCTTCCTGGCATCCCCTGCCGAGGTAGACCAAGTATAACAGAGGCCAACATATCTGAGATCCATCAATTCTGTTTGTGCTAAGCATTGGGCAAACTCATCAAAATAAGGGATCCAGTTGTTGGAACTTCTAACTCGATCGAATGGGTCTTTAATGGCATTGAAATCCCCAGCAACAAGCCAAGCCGAATCCTGCATCAAGTCATTGAAGTGGAGGAGGTCCTCCCATAAAGGTCTACGACGCACAAACAAATGCTCCCCATAAACAGCAGAGATGCAGCAGCTCACACCAGACATATTAAGCTTAAGGCTACCATGCAAAGCCTGGTCATTGATAGAGATAGGCACAAAAGAAACAAGATCCGGGTTCCATCCAACCCAGATTCTACCATGAGAAGAATACTCATAGTTTGCAATCCATTTCCAACCCCTAAGTAAGGAAGCCGAGACAGAATCAAAAGACTCTTCAGGAACCTTAGTCTCAAAAAGGCCAATTAGGCAAAGTTTATTAACAGCAGCAAATCTCCTGATCTCCGCACGCTTAAGAGGGTTGACCATGCCTCTAATATTCAAAAAGCCAAAAAACATATCAAAAAGGATAGGGGGACAGAATTACCTCTTCTTAGACCTGCGACCTGTAGCAGGCGCTTTTGAAACCATCGAGGGTGGTGGGTCAGGAAGAAGCAAGAGGAGCTGATCTTGTATACTTCGAGCACCGGCCGGGGTCGGGCCTTTCGGCGAAGGGGAACCCACAGACAATACATCTTCATCATTTAATTCCATTTGAATACTAGAGTTGCATATTTCATCCGAGCTTTCAACCGGAAGTGAAGGGGCGGGAGCACCTCCTTCACCTGCCGGGAATAGACCAAAAGAGGCAGCTTCCTTCTCATCATGCTTTTTCTTTTTCCTGCCTTTCCCCTTCACCTGCTTCCATTCTAGATCGACAGCAGGAGCTGAGGACATAGCCACCATTTCACCACCATCCTCAGATGTAGAAACCCTAGCAACAGAGATCTTCGAAGGCTTAGGAGGAACCTGTGCGGTTGCCTCCAGTTGCAGATGAGAATCAATCTCAGGATCGATCATGTCCATGCCTGGGGTAGTAAGTGGAACTTGTAAGTCCACCATAACTTGTTTTTGACGATTCTGAGAGAAGGTAGGACCATCTGGACGAGTAGGGGAATTAGGATGCACAAACTTGTCTTGAGCAGGATGAATTCCAACACCAGCATTCAAGACCTGATTAGCTTCTTTAGATTTTCCTTCTGCAGGAGAGAATAGCAGAGTTTCGAGGAGCATCTGTTTTATAGCTGTGACCAAAGATACCGCACACAGAGCAAGCAAGCGGTTTCCATTCATATTCGACTTCCACTTCCACCGATTTACCATCAAGGAGCAGCTCAATAGATTCACAAGTTGGTTGCTGGGCTGTTATTTCAACACAAACCCTGGCGAACGTTAGCATTGTCATCTGCTCTGATCGTTGATCCACATAAAGTGGTTTACCCACTACACTGGCCACCTTTCCAATGGATTGAGCTGACCAAAATGAAAAAGGTAAGTTCCGAAGTCTCACCCAAACCGGAACCGAGCGATAGGTGTCTTTATTGAGTTCCAAACCTGGTTTCCATTGCTGCAAAACCAGTGGAATCCTTGCAACTGTTATATGGCCTCCTTCAAGGACTTTCCTTCGGAACTCCCTATCTGGTATGCGCAATACAAACAGTCCCCGCCCATTAGACATGACTTTAAACAGATTCGGACCCCAGGCTTTTTTAAGAGCCTCTTCAATAACTTTAAACGGCAACCGCCTTCCAATGAAATACCCCACAAGACACTCAAAGAGCTTGGGATCAGCAACTTCAAGATCAGATTCCGTCATCTGTATAACTGGTTTATTATTCACAAAGGTCGGAGGAGTATATTCAAGATCATATCCTTTATTCACTCCACTAGCAACAGCAGCCCAAGACCGAGTTACCGGGTTTTTCGACTCACCCCTGCGTTGAGGGCGCTTGGATCTCGATCTACCTCTACTCTTCTCACGCGCCTTAAAAGGAGCAGGAGGAGGTCGTGAGTCATTGTTCTCGATCACAACAGATGGGGACGAAGGATTCGGCCTCTGTTCGCTCAATAAAGGAGCGGCCAACGAGGGATGTCCATGAACAGGAGGGGAAGGGCTTCGATTGCTCGGCCCCTTATCATCAAAACGGGCCTGGAAGGATCCGGACTCCATCGATTCAGCAGACTCGAAACAGCAGAAATGCGAACAAAACCCTAACCCATCGCAACCAGATAAAGCCCACAAAAGAGCACGTACCAGGCTATACTTAAGAGGGGTTTGAAGAGCAGTAGAAGGCGCCCAAGACCGCCGAAGAACAGCTCCAACTACCGGTCAAAACGGCGGAATCAGCAACGCAAGAATTTGCAGGAACAGTACTCCGGGTTTAAGTATTTGTTAATGCCAAGTTGTTTTTCTATTCCCGAGAATAGAAAGTTAGCCCAAGAATAGATTTGGAGCAGAAACGAGAAGCAAAAAAAAGTTGCTTCTTGTTCCCGGGAACAATTTCTAGAAATAAGCTAATTTTCTTTTTTATTTTTCTTTTATTTCTCTTTCTTGCCGCGGCCACCGTTAACCGCCTGGAGCCACCGCCCATCGTCGGCCACCGCCGCCGGCCGCCAGCCGCCGCCACCACCGGTCGCCGGTCGCCGGCCGCCACCGAACGCCGAACGCCGCCGTCACTCGCCACTGCCACTGCACGACCGCCGACCGCCGCTGCCGCCCATCGGCCGCCGACGACCGCCAGCCGCCTCAGCGGTGGCGGCGGGCGGTAGGCGGCGGCGATTCATGAGTAAGAATAAAAAATGGATAAATACAAAAAAGAAATTATTGCGTTATCAAACGCATTTATATTCTTTTTCTATTGCAAGAGTAGAAATTTTGTGTTGTTACCAAACAGGTTCTTTTACTCAGAAATTGTTCCCCGGAACAGAAATAGAAAAGAACTATTTCTGAAAAAAAAACTCTTCCCCAGAACAGAAGCGTTGTCATGCGCAGCCTAAATAGACTCTCAGTACATGTATGACCCAAATTATTTCCCAATACACCAACACTAGGGATTGACCAAGTCCCAAATCCTATAACAGGTGAATGAGTTGATCACCTTATATTTTAGGTCGTTATCACATTGCCAATCTAATATTAATATTTTCTTATTACTTCAAAACATGCCGTACGCAATCGAATCGCAAAGAGCTAAAAATCAATCCTCTCGGAGCTGAATTATAATGTGATGATTATGCAGTCGACATAAATAGCCTTCTTAGATACCAGACATTTACTCCTAGGGAAAGTTCTTCAACTGTCGACGAACATCAGGAAAAAAGAAAAAAGAAAAAAGGATGTCATGCTTTAGACACGCCCGTGGATGCAGGCAAAATAGGCTTATTAAATCATCAGATGAACAAGCATGAAGTGAAGAAGAGTCCCGTCTCATAAATAACACTTTGTTCCAGTTGTCTGAGTTTTCCGATTGCATGAGACATCAAATTACTGGAGTTATGGCACGAACAATCTCGCGCACATCTAAACAAGTATATTGCCGTGTGAAAAAAGAAAATCTTTGGCAGGAAGAGAGAGAAAGAGGGGCCCGCTGCGATTTCTATTCAACGTCATGGATGCATAGCTACTGCATTTTTCTTGTATGGCTGCATGTTTCTGCACATCGTGCGCAACTAGTACACTGAATTCAAGTATCTATATTGGTTATGGGACCTCTAAACCAATGCCGAGCGCTGAAGACCCAAGAACAAACTGTAAGAATGAGCAAGCCGCCGACTGCAACGGGAGTATAATTGAGCGTCTCTTTTGTGATGGGGTAGGCCACAGGCAATGAGAAGAGAACCGAGATGGTCGCCACCCAGAGGACTGCAGTCCATCCAACAAACACCCCGTATCGTCCCAAGTTGAATGGCCCCGGGACAAAGGACTTGCGAGCCAACGTCACCCTGAAGAAAATTGGGAGGGCATAAGCAATGTACAACCCGATTGTCGCTATGGACACCATTGCGTCAAAAGCTACAATGCTCCCAAGAGACTGCAAAACAGATTGAAGAAGCACAATGATCAGCAGATTGAGGGATGCAGAAAAAGTTCATTGAATTGGCGAGGACAGAGCTAAAGTGGCACTTAGTTGGATCTTTCCACGTCAAGAGATCAAACCGAAATGATCTAAAATGTCACCAAAACAGGGATAGAAAATTCAAGGGGTGAAAAAGTAAAACGATGTTCTTACGGTCAGCGCCATGCAAAAGGATATAAAAGCGGAGAGCCAAACTGCATTTATCGGGACCTCGTGCTTATTCACTTGATGCCACAGAGATGACAATGGCATTGCTCCATCTCTAGAAAATGCATAAGCCATCCTGAAAATGACATTTTGCATCGCATGAGTCTCCTACTCAGAGTCAATATGATAATAGCTCCAGAGAGAAAAATGTTTACCTGGAATTGCTGGTGACTGAACTCATGCCACAGAAAAATATGGCAACGGCCACCACCCCTAGGCAAATTATACCCCCAACTCCACTGCCGAATCTGCTTTTGAATGCTAAATAGAATATTTCGGCAATTGCATAACCAGCAGCATCGTTCTCATCGCTTAGGAGATAGGTGATGTTTGTCACTGCAAAGGTGATGCCTACTAGGTAACCCCATCCAAAAATGATAGATATCCCGATGGAACTAATAATTCCTTTCGGACCATTCTTATCAGCATTCTTGGTTTCCTCTGTCTAGAAAAAGAAGAATATGAGAAGCAGGATTTCAGTTTCACACATCTAAATATTAAGGAGATAATAAGGGAAATAAAAGGGCTGAAGTGAACTACGCATCTGATTATATCATTTAGATGATACGGTCAAGAGAATAGGCAGAATCTCCAAGAAGAGTGGAAGATACTAATTTACTAAGCAAAGTAGCTATACAATGTTCCCATCAACCGTAACTTAAAGCTTATGGGAATCATTTTGAGCAAATTTCCTATGTCATGAGGCTTTTCCGACCATTTTATCTCAAAACCCCCTCTAAGTCTCATGTTTGCAATGATTTTATTCCCAGAGTTGTGAAAAAAAAAATGGCAAAAAAAAGAAAAAAGAAACGAAGGTAGACTTACCATGTGAGCAGATGCATCATACCCAGTAAGTGTATACTGACTCATTAGAAGTCCGAGAACAAATATATAGGGTTTGCTGTCAATGCCTTCCCCATTATCAGTATTAAAGTAAGTGAAAACAAACTTGGCACTAGCCCTTTCCTTTGCAACACAGGGGATGAGAATCATGAGAACAACAACACCTGAAACCAGAATGCCAAGGCTTGTAGGAGGATGAAGGAAAGGATCACTAATGAAACAGAAAAATTAAGACTAGCAAAATGTTCTTCAGGGTTTTGATTCCTCACCGACAAGATTCCAAAGAGCAGCAAGCTGTCCAAAGAAAGATAAAACCGAAATAGGAAGACTGTTTATAATAGCGTGAAGGAGCAAAATTCCCCCATGGAAACCAATAACTACATATTTCGATGCCTCGTATCCGCCGCCATTTTTGCCACCGGTGCTTAGGAGAATAATAACCTGAATCAACTGTGCCAGAGAAAAATCTATGCTAGCTGTGACAGCCCACTGCAAATGAGAGTATAGCAGAAATTGTTAGAACTGGTGAAAACTTGGGATCACTGAACATAGCAAAGGATTTGCAGTTCCATAGTAAGGAGTTTTCAAAAGTACCTGACCAACAATATTGAACCTGAAAGAGAGAATTTGTAAGCATGTTAGGAAATATGTCATTGAAAAGAAAAATTCAGCTCTTAAAGCTTGAAAATATAGGGTGGACACCACAACCAGATACTTGCATATAGTTGGATAAAGAAGATAAATGAGAACGGCTGGCTGCATGACAGAGGAAAATCCATCTTGAATCTGCATAACCTAACAGTGAGTGTTTCGAGTTTATGCACCCACCATGAAAATTTGACTCTTTTCGCTGAATTTGCATGACATGGCAAACTGAGAGTGGGGGTTGGATTGCACAACTAAAATATTAGTAGTTTCATGTGGTCTATCTGATTTACATATCTTAAGATGCAAGTATAGGATCTCTGTGTCTTATTTTAAATTGACTAAGTAAATGGAATGGCATACGTAGAACTCATGTCAAGGTAGTACCCAGACATTCAGAATTTGCTCTTATAAACCATTGCCAGATAAATGGGCTTGTAAGGAGAAGTGAATTAGTCCCCTTATCTTAATTCCCTACAGTCAATCTTGCTGCATGCCATAATGCCAATGAACAATTGCAGTTCACGAGAGGGTCCAGCCATACACACAAGATAACAGGTTTAAGCACAACACAGTAACACTTCCATGCTTGCACTACCTCTATGTGATGCATCTCTGAGTTTACACTAGAGCTATCGACTGCAGTACTCGCACCTCCTCAGGCAGAATTTGAGCCTACCAAACTAAAGAAGCAATAGCTGTTCAATGAATTTGAGCTTTTTGTATGAACCACACTCGTCTGTCATAGTTGTTCACTCTATGATGTTCAAACCATCGCCCTGCCTATCATCGAAGTTACAGCAAACCGAGGGGCTGTAGGAAAGGAGCGGGTTTCAATTTTCAAATTGCTGCTACTGCATCTCATCCTACGTTGGCTGCAATTCTCACTGGTTCATGGAAAGTGCAAGACCGTGATCACGAAGAGAAAGGGACAGCAATGAGACGTTCTTGACAGGCTTTCTAGATTGTGAAAGGACTAAACAAAATCCAACCAAAATCAAGCAATTGTTACTGAGGCACCTACTAAATCCGCAAGCAATCACTTTTCACGGAAAGTGACACCGACACCAGACCCCACAAAAGAACATGCATTCCCGCTCAATAGCAATACTGTGATTGACTTTATCCACCACATCGAACACAATTACTTATAGAAACAATGACACTGGAAATGAACAAATTCGATTCGCTACTATAGGATATAGGATGCAAGGGAGAAATTGGGGTCTCCATCGCGGGTATTAGTATCGAAATCTGCATAAACACTTATGTCGTCATAAAACTAACCGAAGAGACAATTTACCAGCCAGTCAACCAAGAGGCGAACGGTGCCCAATTCCGGCCTGCGAGCTTGGCGCTCCAGTAATAGAGGCCCCCAGAGGTCGGGTAAGCTGAACAGATTTCAGCCATGGACGACCCGACAAACATGGTGAAAAAACCAGCGACGAACCACCCGTAGACCATCGAGGCCGTCCCGCCGTACCGGAGCCCATTGTTGAAGAGCGTGGTTATGCCGGTGAGCACCGATATAATCGAGAACGAGAACGCGAAATTCGATATAACCCTGCAACCAAAAAATTCACCCCCCACCAAAACCAAACCAAACCAAACCAAACGACCCAAACGCCTCAGCAAAGAGCCCACCCGAAGAAACTACGGAGATACACAAGGAGGAAGAGAGAGCGTTACGAGAGGTCGCGCTTGAGCTCCTGCTTGTAGCCGAGCTCATGCAGACGGGCGTGGCCCGAGTCAACGGCGTCGGCCCCGTTTTGAGCTGCGCGAGTCGGGAGGTCCATTTTATCGCGATCATAAACCATCTTCTCCTTCTTCTCCTTCTCCTTCACACGCCCCAGAAAAAGGGAGACTTTAAGAATGCTCTGTTCAGCCTCTCTGCTTCTGTTCCTCCCTCTGGAGATCTTCTTTGTTTGTTCGTGTGGTATTTGTTCGGTGGGTTTGATAAGTTCTGGGAAGGAGCGGAGTTCTCCCACTTCAGAGGAGCAATCCAATCAGAATCACCGCAGCAGAGTCATCTCGAAATATCAAAGGGAGCGGCTCTTTTCTTGGATTTGCGCCTCTGAGGAGAGGGTCAAACAGAGCAGCCAGTGACGGAATGAAGGAAGGGAATCAAGAAAGCAAGACGCGAGAGCTTGTGAGCATGACTACTTGAAAACGATGCTTCCCCTTCTCAAGTCAGGTTGATACCGTTTCGCCTCTTCGGTCATCAGTCGATTCTTTATTTTCTTTATATTCCCCTTCTTTCTTTTTTAATCAATGATCGCGTTAGGCGTCGGCTGACTACCGCTTGTCATACCCAATACAGCCAATCGAAATCGAGACGCAGGACGTTGAAATCTAATATGATAAATTTCATAATAAGGCCGGGGAGGAATTCGTGCACGTGAACACTTTTTCTCTCTTCTTTTCTTGTTTTCTTTTTTTCTTTTTTTTCGGTGAAAGAGAATCGTATTTCATCAAGATCGTGATTCAATTAAGTTTTCGCTGTCCTTCTGCCGACGTGATCCAGAGGTTGACATTGCGCCCCCCTTCATGTCGCTTTCCGTGCCTCTGTCTGGCATCCTTCCTTGGAATGCGTAACCATACAACATAAGTTGAATATTTTCACATATTCGGATACGGTATTTTTTAACCAAAATCTATAGAATACAAATATCGACGCGTAAGTTCACGTGTACTCATTGTGTTAAGCTCCCGGCATCCCAAAAAATATGGCCAAGTTGAACCAAGTGATAAGTTTCCTAACGCATGCTACGTGGCCATGTCCGGCGAGTCAACAATTTCAACGCACGAAATTTCTCTTCACGGAACGATTTTTCCGAATTTCAGGTTGCGCTTTTTTCCAAGGTAAAAGCATCGCCCGCTTTGCCATGGAGACGGAGGTTCGAGGGCACGAACGTGTTTCCTTAGAAACCACACGAAAATATAAGAAAATTATGCATCGATCAGCAAAGTTGACCAGAAAAGTATAATTTATAAATGTCGCATGGAGGGACGTGTCAGAAAATTCAGCCCCCGCGGGCTTTCGGGTCAACGAAACGTGCGTACTAAAACTTCGAAACGGAATCTGAATCTTTGATCTGATTTTCTCTGTCCATGTGGAAATGTGATGGAGCACGGCAGGCAAATCGATGAGAGATCTCGCACGTGGCAAAGCATGTAACCACATGGCGGGACCGCGACGAAAGAAGAAAATTATTTCCGATCCAAGTTGGTCAAAGCCGGACGATCCGGACCCCAATCGATGATCTTGTACCGCAGCGTCATACGGCGGGCCTTGTCTGCATCCAAAACGCGCATCGTTTTCTACATTGGGCTATATCGTGGGCCATTCAGTTTTGTAGTTGGATCTGGATAAGCCACTGCGCTCTGCGCAGGCAATTTTGATACCGCAAATAAGGCTAAGCACCATTCTAAAAGACACGCGATACCGCACATAAATCTGGCCGAGTATTCGTTTGTTTACTTGCTTATTTTTCGGACAAGGAAGCCACGTTGGATATGTTGATCAGAACATATGTAACAACCTACTGACTTCTTGGATCCAGTAAGAGGCGGGCCTAAAGTCGAAATGGGCGGGTCTAAATGCAAAACCGCTTTCCGGTTTATGTTTGCAGAGATTGCACTTGGATATGTCATATGCCTATCTAACATGGTATTGCAAGTAAGGTTTAGTGAAAAAGGAGAGAGTGAGGGCGTACCAGCCGGTGAACCAAGAAGCGACGGGTCCCCACTTTGTCCCGCAGAGCTTGGCGCTCCAAAAGTAGAGGCCGCCGGAGGTCGGGAAAGCGGAACAGATCTCGGCCATCGAGAAACCGACCACCAGAGTCATCATGCCCACGAATGGCCAGCCGTAGATCATGGTCAAGGGTCCGCCGTAGGTGAGTCCTGTCCCGTACATGGTGGTGAGTCCCGTGAGTACCGATACTATGGAGAAAGTCACGGAGAAGTTGGCGATCGCCCTGCTCAAAACCCCAAAGACACATTGAATACTTTGAAACAATACAAGCACCCGATCGAATCAATCGAATTAGATTAAAAGTATAGGGATATAAAATGAAATGGATTTGAAAGTTCAGAAATGTCATAAGAAATTGGACAAAAGTTCAAAAACTAGTATAAAATCTAAGGCTTCCTCTGTGCAATCAGAAACCAGACTGAAAATAAGAAAACGACATCGAACACGTACTTAAACAAAATGGCCCGTGTAATCTATCACGATTCTACATAAACTCTCAAGTACACTTGTTGGAGTCGGAGGAAATGAAATGGGTCGCTTTTATGCAGATTCTGTGTATGAATAATCCATTCAAAACCGATCCGACCCGACCGTCACATTCCACCTCTGCCGCTCCCATTGGGCGAATGTGAAGCCATCGTTCTAACGAGGAGAAAAATATAAAGGACATGAAGAGATGTGTGTCCCCAGAAAGGAACATCTGACCCAAATCGAACCTCTCATTCCAGATACCGATAACATCTCCACGGATTACCGCACCATTTTCAGGGAAAAATGCACGGAGAGAGAGAGAGAGAGAGAAGGGGAATTTCGAGTTCAAGCGCCTTAATTTCGGTCGATTAACTAATCAAAGAAATCAAAGAATCAGATAACGAAATTCGGGAGAGGGCAGAGAAGGGGGGAAGGTACGCACGTGAGGCTGCGGCGGAGCTCCTGCTTGTAACCGAGCTGTTTGAGTCGAGAATCGTCGGAAGCATCCTCGATGGCGTCGCGGTCCCCTCGGTCGGGGAGGAGATGGTATTCCTCGGCTGCCGCCGCGGATGTACCCGCCCAGTCTCCGCCGCGGCTCGCCATCGCCATGGGGTCAGTCTTTACGAAGGGGAGAAGAGTCTCGGAAGCAGGGGAATCGTGACTTTCTCAGCGGTTCTCCCCTTGACTTTTAGTAGCGATAGAGAAGTCGGCAGAAGTTTGAAAAATAAAAGGGATCGAGAGCGTGGGGAATGATGATGATGTGAGGGATCCCGCATCTAACGGTCCAAGTACTTTTCCTTGAAAAAGTGAAGAGATCGACGGGTGCGTGTGTGTGGGATTGGAGGAGTAGCTTGACGAGCCGACTGTTGGAATCCTGCGAGTGGATCACGGGACGTGGGTTTGGCGGTATATCGTGCTCATCACCCCCGGCCAAATCTTGCTCGAAGCTCGGACTTGTGTACCCCCCCTCCCCCTCCCCCTCCCCCTCGTCTTCATTAGGGGTGAGTGTTCTAGATTGTTGCAGATTCCGTACAAGTTCTATATAAAATCTAAAATACATCTAATATCTTAGAATTCATCCTATCACGGGTTTTAAGGTAGGTTTCAGGTTTTATTCAAGTTTTACTTATATTAGAACGATGGTAATAGACCGTCACATTTAATAACTATTACTTGTTGAAATAATCCACCGACCACATTTAGACAAACAAATAATATGAAATATTAACAAAGTAAAAGCCTCGACTAGTGATTCCAAATTATTACTCATCATTCCACAAAATAGCGTGAAGATATAGATTAAGAAAAGTAATGTTGTAGGTTGTAGGATTTTTTTTTTTTTGGTCAGAAATTTGTAGGTTCTACCTACTTAAAATTTTGAACCTATCTATTAAAACAAATTACTCAATTTTTTGAACTAGGAACCTATCCCGCATACCTTAGAACTTAGAACCGAACAAATCTCACTAACTCTACTGGGGCGGAACTTTCTTACGTGGGTCGGTGACACGTGGGCTGCGTGGGCCCCACTGACGTTATCTGGGTTGCGCATGTGAGGCGTGTACTGTTATCCACTAGTTGGGACATGCCGCCCAATGGACGATCGTCGCGTGGGAATGGCAATGTGGATGACGGCGTCGCTCTTTTCGGCCAGGGGTCTCGGAGGGAAAGCAATGCTCCATGACTGATCTTCATAGATTTTATGCGATAAATAACGTCTTGAGTTAGAAGTAAGCATGCAATTATAGCAGATCATTTCAGCGTTTGATGGAAGTATTATCTCAAAGTACTTCTAGGTTGATAATTATTCTATTTTCTTTTTTAATTTTGTTCCTAGAGGATTTGAATAAATTTGGTAATTGTTTGAAAAATTTTATTCCCGAAATAGAAATATATTTGATAGGGCTTCAAATTCTTTTTAATTTTTTTAATAATTAATTATATTTCTCTCTTTTTTTTTCTTTTTTTTTTCCCCTTTTCTTCTTCTCATTCTTCCTTTGGTTGGTGACCTCTAGGGAGGCCGAGGCTCCCCAACGGCTGGGCGAGCTTGGCCTCGCTGGGGGCCAATGACTCTTTGATGAGATCGTTGGGTTGGTCGAGGCCAGTGATCGGCTAAAGGAAGAATGAGAAGAAGAAAAGGGAAAAAGAAAAGGGAAAAAGAAAAGAAGAAAAACATGAATTTGACTCTGAAGTTGTTCTCGGGAACAAGGAAGTAATTTTTTTTTATATTTCTTAATTCTACTCCAAATCTATTCTCAAGAACAAAAAGTCCACTTAACGGATTTTTTTTTTTTTGGGTGGGGAAAAATAGAATCAAGTACTACTTGATCGATTACTAAATAGACTCTTAGTACACGTGTGACCCAAATTATTTCCCATTACACCAACACTAGGGATTGACCAAGTCCCAAATCCTATAACAGGTGAACGAGTTGATCACCGTATATTTTAGGTTGTTATCACATTGCCAATCTAATATTAAAAATTTATTATTACTTAAAAACATGCCGCACACAATCGAATTGCAAAGAGCTAAAAATCAATCCTCTCGAAGCTGAATTATAATGTGATGATTCTGCGGTCAACATAAATAGCCTTCTTAAATACCAAACATTTACTCCTAGGGAAAGTTCTTCAACTATCAACAAACATCAAGAAAAAAGAAAAAAGAAAAAAGGATGTCATGCTTTTGACATGTGTCACGACCCTCACCGGTCGAGAGTTCCCTTGGCCAAGAAACAACCCGTACGGCGCCTGGTGAGCGGAATTCACCAGTTCAGCTTTCCTTCTATAGCTAGTCTAGCAAACAATACAATGAATAACTTCTCTGTACGAGATTATACCACGCACAGCTTCGCTCGGACGTCTAGTTTATCGAGTAAGATAGCAGATCTTTTTAGGCTTAACAACTGGTTTCGGCCTGCCATGGCCTCGTCAGTAGAGCGGCATAAGCTCCCGACTAGTTTGTGCATGGGAGACCAACCCCGCCTTCAGAGCTCCTAAGTGATATAATCATTTTATCCTAGAACTCCTAGCACCAATTGTCCTGATGCTACTCCTATGGACCAGTTGTGTTTGTCCCTCTAGATTCTCACTCTTCACTCGATAACCCCAAGCACCACTTACAAATGTCACGAGTATGGAAGGATTCACGGATTGTGACATTTTCCCCCACTCAATTTCGCAACGCCCTCATTACGATATGTTTTGTCACTTCCTTGCATCCCGTAACCATTGATGTGCCACTCTCGGGATTTCACATCGAATGGTCACGTTTGCCCAATAAAACAGGTTTTGCTCCATTGATAGCCTCTTTTGATCTCAGCTGTTCAGACCATTCTTGGTCACTTTCACTTTCTTTGGCAAGTGTGGCATTTTTTGCCAATCGCATCTTTTGGCAGCACCATTTTTTCCTACTAAGCATCTTGACCCTAGCAAACCAAATGGAGGTTATTTCCTTGTTGAAAACGTGGCAGTAGACCTCTTCTTTGAATTCATCTATCGATCCAGAAACGTTATCCCCATTCAGCGAGGCTTTGGTTCTTCTCTAACTCTCTATCCGCTCGGCAAGAAATTGACTCTTCCTAGTGCCCCTATTGTCATCCTACAAGCTTAGTCAAGAGCCGCATTTTGTCCGAGCACCTTTTGCCTCAACAATTCACTCTCCGCCCTCATAGGACTGGGTAGACCACTAGTACTTCCCAGCTCGACCCACATTGGTGCGAGGAGTTCAATTCTCCGACTCACCCACTTACTGGAGGAATTCGTGCTCTAATACCATGTGTCACGGGCCGACAATTCCCTTGGCCGCGGAACGACCCGTGCGGCACCTGGCAAGCGGAATTCGCTAGGCCAGCCTTCCTTTTATAGCTATTTTAGCGAACAATACAATGAATAGCTTCTTTGTATGAGATCGTACCACATCCAGCTTCGCTCGGGTGTCTAGTCCATCAAGTGAAATAACAAATCTCTTTAGGCTTAACAACTAGTTTCGGCCTACCATGGCCTCGTCAAAAGAGCGGTATCAGCTCCCGACTAATTTGTGCACAGGAGGCCAACCTCGGTTTCGTGATATAATCCTTCCATCATAGAACTCCTAGCACCAACCATCCTGACGCTACTCCCACGGATCAGTTGTGTTCGTCCCCTCTGCATCCTCATTCTTCACTCGATAATCCCAAGCACCGCTCATAAGTGTCACGAGTACTAGAGAATTCAGGGACCGTGACACATGCCTGTGGATGGAGGCAAAATAGGTTTGTTAAATCATCAGTTGAACAAGCATGAATTGAAGAGTCCCGTCTCATGAATAACACTTTGTTCCAGTTGTCTGAGTTTTCCGATGGCAAGAGACATCGATTTACTGGAGTTATGGCATGGCACGAACAATCTCGCACACATCTAAACAAGTATATTGCTGTGTGAAAAAAGAAAATCTTTGGCAGGAAGAGAGAGAAAGAGGGGCCCGCTGCGATTTCTATTCAACGTCATGGATGCATAGCTACTGCATTTTTATTGTATGGCTGCATGTTTCTGCACATCGTGTGCAACTAGTACACTGAATTTAAGTATCTATATTGGTCATGGGACCTCTAAACCAATGCCGAGCGCTGAAGACCCAAGAACAAACCGTAAGAATGAGCAAGCCACCGACTGCAACGGGAGTATAATTGAGTGTCTCTTTTGTGATGGGGTAGGCCACAGGCAACGAGAAGAGAACCGAGATGGTTGCCACCCAGAGGACTGCAGTCCATCCAACTAACACCCCGTATCGTCCCAAGTTGAATGGCCCCGGGACAAAGGACTTGCGAGCCAACGTCACCCTGAAGAAAATTGGCAGGGCATAAGCAATGTACAACCCGATTGTCGCTATGGACACCATTGCGTCAAAAGCTACAATGCTCCCAAGAGACTGCAAAACAGATTGAAGAAGCACATTGATCAGCAGATTGAGGGATGCAGAAAGAGTTCATTGAATTGGCGAGGACAGAGCTAAAGTGGCACTTAGTTGGATCTTTCCACATCAAGAGATCAAACGGAAATGATCTAAAATGTCGCCAAAACAGGAATAGAAAATTCAAGGGGTGAAAAAGTAAAACGATGTTCTTACGGTCAGCGCCATGCAAAAGGATATAAAAGCGGAGAGCCAAACTGCATTTATCGGGACCTCGTGCTTATTCACTCGATGCCACAGAGATGACAATGGCATCGCTCCATCTCTAGAAAATGCATAAGCCATCCTGAACATGACATTTTGCATGGCATGAGTCTCCTACTCAGAGTCAATATGATAATAGCTCCAGAGAGAAAACTGTTTACCTGGAATTGCTGGTGACTGAACTCATGCCACAGAAAAATATGGCAACGGCCACCACCCCTAGGCAAATTATACCCCCAACTCCACTGCCGAATCTGCTTTTGAATGCTAAATAGAATATTTCGGCAATTGCATAACCAGCAGCATCGTTCTCATCGCTTAGGAGATAGGTGATGTTTGTCACTGCAAAGGTGATGCCTACTAGGTAACCCCATCCAAAAATGATAGATATCCCGATAGAACTAATAATTCCTTTCGGACCATTCTTATCAGCATTCTTGGTTTCCTCACTCTAGAAAAAGAAGGATATGAGAAGCAGGATTTCAGTTTCACACATCTAAATATTAAGGTGATAATGAGGGAAATAAAAGGGCTGACGTGAACAAAGCATCTCCAAGAAGAGTGGAAGATACTAATTTACTAAGCAAAGTAGCTATACAATGTTCCCATCAACCGTAACTTAAAGCTAATGGGGATCATTTTGAGCAAATTTCCTATGTCGTGAGGCTTTCCGACCATTTTGTCTCAAAACCCCCTCTAAGTCTCGTGTTTGCAATGATTTTATTCCCAGAGTTGTGAAAAAAACACAAAGAAAAAAAAAGAAGAAACGAAGGTAGACTTACCATGTGAGCAGATGCATCATACCCAGTAAGTGGATACTGACTCATTAGAAGTCCGAGAACAAATATATAGGGTTTGCTGTCAATGCCTTCCCCATTATCAGTGTTGAAGTAAGTGAAAACAAACTTGGCACTAGCCCTTTCCTTTGCAACACAGGGGATGAGAATCATGAGAACAACAACACCTGAAACCAGAATGCCAAGGCTTGTAGGAGAGGATGAAGGAAAGGATCACTAATGAAACTGAAAAATTAAGCCTTGTAAAATGTTCTTCAGGGTTTTGATTCCTCACCTACAAGATTCCAAGCAGCAGCAAGCTGTCCAAAGAAAGATACAACCGAAATAGGAAGACTGTTTATAATAGCGTGAAGGAGCAATATTCCCCCATGGAAACCAATAACAACATATTTTGATGCCTCGTATCCGCCGCCATTTTTGCCACCAGTGCTAAGGAGAATAATAACCTGAATCAACTGTGCCAGAGAAAAATCTACGCTAGCTGTGATTGCCCACTGCAAATGAGAGCATACCAGAAATTGTTAGAACTGGTGAAAACTTGGGATCACTGAACATTGCAAAGGATTTGCAGTTCCATAGTAAGGAGTTTTCAAAAGTACCTGACCAACAATATTGAACCTGAAAGAGAGAATTTGTAAGCATGTTAGGAAAGATGTCATTTAAAAGAAAAATTCAGCTCTTAAAGATTGAAAATATAGACTGGACACCACAACCAGATACTTGCACATAGTTGCATAAAGAAAATAAATGAGAACGGCTGGCCGCATGACAGAGGAAAATCCATCTTGAATCAGCAAAACCTAACAGTGAGTGTTTTGAGTTTATGCACCTACCGTGAAAATTTGACTCTTTTCGCTGAATTTGCATGACATGGCAAACTGAGAGTGGGGGTTGGATTGCACAACTAAAATATCAGTAGTTTCATGTGGTCTATCCGATTTACATATCTTAAGATGCAAGAATAGGGTCTCTGTGTCTTATTTTAAATTGACTAAGTAAATGGAATGGCATATGTAGAACTCATGTCAAGGTAGTACCCAGACATTCAGAATTTGCTCTTAAAAACCATTGCCAGATAAATGGGCTTGTAAGGATAAGTGAATTACTTCCCTTTTCCTTAATTCCCTACAGTCAATCTTGCTGCATGCCATAATGCCAATGAACAAATGTAGTTCACGAGAGGGTCCAGCCATACACACAAGATAACAGGTTTAAGCACAACACAGTAACACTTCCATGCTTGTACTACCTTTATGTGATACATCTCCGAGTTTACACTAGAGCTATCGACTGCAGTACTCGCACCTCCTCAGGCAGAATTTGAGCCTACCAAACTAAAGAAGCAATAGCTGCTCAATGAATTTGAGCTTTTTGCATGAACCACACTCGTCTATCATAATTGTTCACATTATAATGTTAAACCATCGCCCTGCTTATCATCGAAGTTACAGCAAAATAGAGGGGCTGTAGGAAAAGGAGTGGGTTTCAATTTTCAAATTGCTGCTACTGAATCTCATCCTACGTTGGCTGCAATTCTCACTGGTTCATGGAAAATGCAAGACCGTGATCATGAAGAGAAAGGGACAGCAATGAGACGTTCGTGACAAGCTTTCTAGAATGTGAAAGGACTAAACAAAATCCAACCAAAATCAAGCAACTGTTACTGAGGTACCTACTAAGCAAGCAATCACATTTCACGGAAAGTGACACCGACACCAGACCCCACAAAAGAACATGCATTCCCACTCAATAGCAATACTGTGATTGACTTTATCCACCACATCGAACACAATTACTTGTAGAAACAATGACACTGGAAATGAACAAATTCGATTCGCTACTATAGGATATAGGATGCAAGGGAGAAATTGGGGTCTCCATCGCGGGTATTAGTATCGAAATCTGCATAAACACTTATGTCGTCATAAAACTAACCGAAGAGACAATTTACCAGCCAGTCAACCAAGAGGCGAACGGTGCCCAATTCCGGCCTGCGAGCTTGGCGCTCCAGTAATAGAGGCCCCCAGAGGTCGGGTAAGCTGAACAGATTTCAGCCATGGACGACCCGACAAACATGGTGAAAAAACCAGCGACGAACCACCCGTAGACCATCGAGGCCGTCCCGCCGTACCGTAGCCCATTGCCGAAGAGCGTGTTTATGCCGGTGAGCACCGATACAATCGAGAACGAGAACGCGAAATTCGATATCACCCTGCAACCAAAAAATTCATCCCCCACCAAAACCAAACCAAACCAAACCAAACGACCCAAACGCCTCAGCAAAGAGCCCAACGGAAGAAACTACGGAGGTACACAAGTAGGAAGAGAGAGCGTTACGAGAGGTCGCGCTTGAGCTCCTGCTTGTAGCCGAGCTCATGCAGACGGGCGTGGCCCGAGTCAACGGCGTCGGCCCCGTTTAGAGCTGCGGGAGTCGGGAGGTCCCTTTTATCCCAATCATAAACCATCTTCTTCTTCTTCTTCTTCTTCTTCTCCCTCTCCTTCACACGGCCTAGAAAAAGGGAGACTTTAAGAATGCTCTGTTCAGCCTCTCTGCTTCTTTGTTTGTTCGTGTAGTATTTGTCCGGTGGGTTTTATATGTTCTGGGAAGGAGCGGAGTTCTCCCACTTCAGAGGAGCAATCCAATCAGAATCACCGCAGCAAAGTCATCTCAAAATTTCAAAAAGAGCGGTTCTTTTCTGGGATTGCACCTCTGAGGAGAGGGTCAAACAGAGCAGCCAATGACGGAATCTGAATCTTTGACCCGAGAAAGGATAAAATCTGAATCTTTGATCTGATTTTCCCTGTCGATGATGGGAATGTGATGGAGCATGGCAGGCAAATCGATGAGAGATCTCGCACGTGGCAAAGCATGTAACCACATGACGGGACCGCGACGAAAGAAGAAAATTATTTCTGATCCAAATTGGTCGGAGCCGGAAGATCCGGACCACGTTTCGATGATCTTGTACCGTCGCGCCATACGGCGGGCCTCGTCTGCATCCAAAACGCGCATCGTTTTCTACATCGGGCTATATCGTGGGCCATTCAGTTTTGTAGTTGGATCTGGATAAGGCACTGCGCTCTGCGCAGGCAATTTTGAGAAGGTCTTCGACCGGAATGCCATGGAATTTTGATACCGCAAATAAGGCTAAGCACCATTCTATAAGACACGCGATACCGCACATAAATCTGGCCGAGTATTCGTTTGTTTACTTGGTTATTTTTCGGACAAGGAAGCCCACGTTGGAGAGATTAATCAGAACATATGTAACAACCTACTGACTTCGTGGATCCAGTATGAGGCGGGCCTAAAGGCGAAGTGGGCGGGTCTAAATGCAAAACGACTTTTCCGGTTATGTTTGCAGAGATTGCATTTGGATATGTCGTATGCCTATCCAACATGGTATTGCAAGTAAGGTTTAGTGAAAAAGGAGAGAGTGATGGCGTACCAGCAAGTGAACCAAGAAGCGAGGGGTCCCCACTCAGTCCCGCAGAGCTTGGCGCTCCAAAAGTAGAGGCCGCCGGAGATCGGGAAAGCAGAACAGATCTCGGCCATCGAGAAACCGACCACCAGAGTCATCATGCCCACGAATGGCCAGCCGTAGATCATGGTCAAGGGTCCGCCGTAGGTGAGCCCTGTCCCGTACATGGTGGTGAGTCCCGTGAGTACCGATACTATGGAGAAAGTCACAGAGAAGTTGGCGATCGTCCTGCTCGAAACCCCCAAGACACATTGAATACTTTGAAACAATACAAGCACCTGATTGAATCAATCGAAAGTTCAGAGACAATAATACATATTGGATTAAAAGTATAAGGATATAAAATGAAATGGATTTGAAAGTTCAGAAATGTTATAAGAAATTGGACAAAAGTTCAAAAACCAGTATAAAATCTAAGGCTTCCTCCGTGCATTCAAAAACCTTGACGAGCCGACTGTTAGAATCCTGCGAGTGGAAAACGGGACGTGGGCAGGGCCCTAGCAGTAATCAAATCCCTTTGTTTGCTGACTCGCCATTTTCTATTTGGATCAAAAACTTCTGAGAATCGCATTCTGCCCAGCCCCCACTAAACTTTTGGGATATTGGCAAACGGCTCTGCGGAATTTCAATCACCCCCACCTCACATTGCGAGACGGTTTGGCGGTATACCGTGCTCATCACCCCAGCCAAATCTTGCTCGAAGCTCGGACTTGTGTACCCCCTCCACCTCCCTCTGGTCTTCATCAGGGGTGAGTGTTCCAGATTGTTCCAGGTTATGTACAAGTTCTATCTAGAATTTGAAACACATCTACATATCTTAAAATTTACCTTGTGATAGGTTTCAGGATTGGTTCCAAATTTTATTTAGGTTTTACCTGTATTAGAACGATTGTAATAAATCATCACTTTTAATAACTATCATTTGCTGCTATAATCCACCGATCACATTTAGACAAACAAAGAATATGAAATATTAACAAAATAAAAGTTTCGGTCATAAAATAAAAGTTCAGACTAGCGATTCCAAATTATATACTCATCCTACCACAAAATAGCGTGAAGATAGAGACAAAAAAAAAAAAAGTAATGTTGCAGGTTATAGGTTCTTTTTTTTTGGTTAGAAGTTTGTAGGTTCTACCTACCTAGAATTTTGAACCTATCTATAAAAACAACTTACTCAATTTTTTGAACTAGAAACCTATCATGTATATCTTAGAATTTGGAACCAAACAAAATCCACCGGCTTGGCTCTTTGGTTCCAAGTTTTATCATAAAAGTATAGATATACTTCTTCTTTTTTTAATAAACGAGAAGACATGTCGAGATCACATAGAACGGATCTTATTCATGTAATTAGGTCGCGCTCATGGAGACATGTCAGATGTCTTAGCAAAGAGAACGATCGTTTTCATAGTACTTTGTCGTGCTGATTATGCAAAATGTGAACCGTTTGAAGAGATTGGTTGTCGACGCTTATGAAAAGAGGCCCATTCTTCCGTCGAATCAAAGCAACTCACTATCAACCGTCTGATCGCACCACGGCAAAATTGTCGTGAAACCCGCGGCACTAGGAAAAAGGCCCGAAGAGAACATGATGAACGGGCAGGTGTTGAGCGCCCTTGAATCATGTCTGTCACCGTTAAATAATATGGATCTCACGTGAGGCCACTCTTATCGAATGACGTAAGTTAGTTCAGCTTATCTGTATAAGGTATAGTTAAGATTTCTAGCGATGAAAGTCTATCCGATAAACTGCTCACCACAACATACCGAAGTCACGTATCAATAAATCTGAAACGAAGTATCCCCTTTGCTTTTGGGACACGCACAAGACGCATCAAATCAACCAAAAACCGGAACCTAAAAATATACACGAAACAGCAATCCGAACGACGAAAGCATCACGATTCCTTCCGGCTCAAAGCTCCATCAATTGCCGCGAAGCCGCCAGTTTCTTATAGGCCTCCACGACGAACCTGCCGTCGACCTCCTCCCCGGTCGAGACCACGGATATCTTCTGGCTCTCCCTGGTGATCCGCTTCCCCCGGAAGATGCCGGCGCCACTGCTCGACTTGACGACGCTGCACGCGAGGCCGATCATCATGTCGATGTAGCCGTTGTGGAACTTGGCCAGTAGCTTCACGGGGGAGAGCGAGGCGGCGGCCATCTTCCACTGGAGCTTCGGCGCTGTCCGGACCTTCCAGTGGCACCGGCTGCCGCTGCCGCTCCCGCCGAGCCTCAGGACCTTCAACTTGCTTCGTTTGGCGGGGCTACCGGACAGCTTTTGGTACCTTCTTCTCCTCCAGTACCTCTTCAGGCTTTCGTAGTACGCAGTGGGGCGAACCATCTCCATTTTGTGTGTATGTATGGCTACGCAAAGAGAGAGAGAGGTGGAGAGAGATTGGGATGATGAGTGGAGAGCTCTGCGGAAAAGGTCTGTATTTATAGAGGAGGTGAGAGGCAAATGGGGCTTCAACGAAAGCACGTTACACATCAGAGTTCAGCTGTCCAAGGAAGGAACGGTGGAGCGACGAGGAGAGAAAGAGACGCGTAGCAGAATTTTGTCGCGTTGGTCAACATTGGCTGTTTTTGACCGGCAACTTGGAAAAGCTCGTTATAAATGCATTAGAACGACGGTCCAGATACTCCATCATCCGTAGATTCTTATATAATAAACGTGTTTTTTTTTGAAAAAAAAAAAACTCGAGACTCGAGTTTGACTTACTCGATCCTATGTAGTCATATGAGGGTATATATGTTCGAAGACACTAATCAGCTCCATCTATTTCGTAAGAAATGAATGATCTAAATAATATTCTTCTAAAATGATTGCTTGAACTAATTAGTCAATGAAAGAAAGGTTTATAATTGACAACAATATATGTCTAGACATTTTCGTCAAAGATGAAAATTCTTTTCACAGCGAAACAAATGCACCCTATGTGTCTATGTAATTACTCTATTTTGCTTCCAAGAAACTCGTTAGAATGTCTAAATTGCATCTATATAAGAAGCAGATAACTCCTGAAAAAAAAAAAAAAAAAAAAAAAAAAAAAAAAGACGAGATATTTGAACCGACTCAATCTCACAATCAGGAGGACCGAGAATGGTGTGGTCCTCTTAATAATTCATGACTATGCTGATATTTTTCTTTTGTATGGAGCGTCGAGATCGCGTCTAATTTGACTTTATGGAAAGAGTTGAACGCGCGTCCAAACAGAACACCCTTTTTTTCCTGTCAATCTTCAGTCCATTTCTTCGAAATTGCCTGCGGGCGACGCGAACGCAAAAAGGGTTAAGCAGATGGGATGAGACTGACCAGGTCCGGTCTCAATTTTCTGCAAATTCATCATTGGAGGCTAACTTGTAGCTATAGTATAGTACCCCGGAGTGAACTCTGTCAACGAAAACATTCCCTAGTACAGTCAACTAACTCTGGCCGGTACGCCAGCTGAATCCCAGTGAATTTTCCTTTGTTGGGGAAAATCTGGGGACACAATTCACCACGGCTAAATGCAATCCAGGATCAATTTCTTCCCAAAACTAAATCAACTTAAAATCTCTTTAACCCCCAGTAACAACCAACAATGTATAGCCTCCAAATATAATACCGAAATGATAAGTAGACAAAGCAAATAACAACACCGGGATTTAACGTGGAAAACTCGATGACGGAAAAATTACGGATCGCTAAAAAACATTCACTAATCACCAAGAATAGTAGAAAGAATAGCAAAATACACAAAGTATTCTTCTCTAGTCACACTAGAGGCTCAACATCAACATTACAATTATCTTTTTTCCCATCACATAGGAAGATAAACAAGTTTTGAGCAAGAAAATTTTAATCGTAACTGAAGAATTCGGAGACGATTCTCGACAAATAAAAACCATCAACTTGTAGTCCTTGATCTCACTAATAACATATTGAAATTTGAGCCGATTCCGACAATATTTGACTTTCGAATCGGAGTCACAAAGTAGCAGCCGTCTTTCTTTCTTCTCTCCTCTCTTGCTTATGCAGTTTTCTGTTTTCTCTCTCCTCTATTCACTTTTTCGACCCACACCCACGCACCACCACTCAACTTCTTTTTGTTCTTTTCTTTTCTTTTTATTTTTCATTTTATTTTATTTAATGCTGGCTGGGCCCCGCATGAAGGTGGACCCAGCCAACATTTTCCTAAGGTCCTACTTTTGTACGGTCGTACCTTTTCTCGCCCGCGGGAGGCAGAAGAAGAAAATCCCGGGTAGTGTTCTAGAAGCGAGAGAGTCCGTTTGAACGGATTACTGGAATATGGTCAACTGTGTACCAAAAGAAATCGGAGATGAAAAGCCTGTTTCATACCACACAAGACGACCCTCTTATAACATTGATTGATCTCAACACGGCATCACTACGTAAAACTCGGAATGCTATAGACCTCATTCCCATCTTCTCACGCCTCGTCATGACCTACTTGGCCGTCCCTGCGACGGTATCCTATCTTGTTACTAGAGCACGTTGAGATTGTTCTCCTCAAATGTCTGAAGCTTTTACAGCAGTTTCCGGCATCAAATCCTGAAGATTATCGACTGTGCTGTCACTCATTTTTCTACACGTTGTTTGGCCGGCCTAATTTCAACTGCTGAGTTTCTTTTTGAGATTGAGCTTTTACAACCCTTGATTGTGTGAAATACCAGAAGCACTCTCTCTACCTTTGATTGGCACTTGTATTTAACTATTCCCGTTCCACCACCAGGACCTAACTGATCGCTTTCAATTTGTCCTAACAAAGTAACATTTCACTTACAGTGGACGGATCGCATCTTCTTATCTTATAGGATAATTAACTAGAGCCATCAGTATAGCGTTGACTCGCACACACGATAGTTCGATCATGCACTTTCTAGGGTTTTAATGCCTTTGACTGCCGGGTACCAAGCTATGCATTTGCCTCCACTTATCCTGGCTCGAGGGACCATGTATTGCGTCCTAATTCCAATTTGACATTCACTTCCCTCATTTGCATTTTCTGCAAGTGAGCAAGATAACATTGACCCGCAAATAATGACTTTGGAAACAGACATTTGATTTAGAAGCTACAAAATTAGAAGACAACCATAACCTGGCACTCCCAAACATCCAGAGGAATTAGAGAAACAGTATTTTGTTTTTGATGGGTACTTTTCCATATGTACTGATGAAAACTAGAGATTCTATGTGTACTCGAAGTTGAAGCCCAAAGTCAGTGCCTCCAGTCGCTCTCCACCCTATCTAGTACAGCGCTTGTATCCCTAATGTTGCCACTTGACATTTCTATTCCATTTCGAGAATCAATGTACACACTCTCGAGCTCTGATTGCTGTTCTCTCTGGTTTGTGCTCGTCGATGACTGAAGGTCATTCTGAGATTCTTTCAACATCTGGAAGTAAGCATAAGGCCCCCAACCTGCGGTTAAACATAGAAAATCCTTATAACTTGACGATAACATATATTTAAAGCAGTGCTGGACCCTCTGATTGCAACTCCTAACTCTGTGCTGTTGATTGAAAAAGGAAGATATGACCAGCATAATGAGGATCAACGTAGCAGCCAGTTAATCTTGGAAATTGATCTAAGTTCAAAAGTGCATGAGCAGAAAGAATTAAAAGAACAGTTTTTGCAGTAAGCAGACAATTTCCATTTATCCTTCTGGTCTAGTCTAGTTCATAAATGAACTGGAAACAATGTTTTCATGTGATTCGGTTTAACGGACATTGTTCATCCCAAGAAATCCAAAATCATACACTAAATCAAATTACTGAGAATTGTGTAGTCGGATTTCAAGTAAGTCGTACAGAAATTGAGATACAAATCAGCGACCAATCATGCTCAAAAGGGCACGTTCATATTAACAGAAAGACAAATGTATTATGCTGCTAGCTAGGTGACACGAAAATGGACAAAGAAGAAGAAGAAGATCCATAGATCGCTCAAGTGTATTGAGCACCGGTGTGCTCATAAAACTCTAAAGGTTCCATGGGATTTGAAATGGAGGTCGATCAAGAAAATGATTCACAGGACATTAAAGGTACATAAACATGTACATGGCATGACACTTCTTTTGTTTTTCGCTCTTTCGTGCACAGAAAACGAAAATTATACTTCAAAAGTAATGACACACTAAGTGAAACAAAATAAGCTACCACTTTCGACGCTGTCTAATGAGACCTTCATATCATACGCCTTTCCTTTTCCTTAACATAAGCAAAACTGTACTCCATAGCTTAGAAAAAGAAGAGTACAAATCTTGTAGGCTTCTGTGTGTTTTCCTAAGGCTAACAGTTCATGAAAGAAAAGGTTATGTAAAAAACATAAGACCCTTTCAGAAAAGAATAAAGAAGAGTACCGTTTACATCGTGTGGAGGCGGAAAGGACTGCAAGTAACAAAATGAAGCAACGATTGTACCTGTGAGGATTAAAAAGAAGTCACTTATTTAAGGAGACGGCTAGTACTGCAATGATTAGAAAAAAAATTCAATATAAGTTGAAAACTAACCTAGAAGAGCCCCAGTAAATACATCTTGCCAATGATGCCAGTAGTCAGCAACTCGAGAAACTCCTACGAGAGCTGCTGAAAGTAACGGGAGAAGAACAAGACAAAGCTTCGCAATATGGCCTCTACGATCGAACACCCTGATTTTCCCTGACAAATACCACGCGAAAAAAACCAGTCCAGCAAAGGTCCCTGTAAAACCAGAGCTCCTCAGAATGAATATCGCGTCACAAACAGCAAATAACTTGGTTTGCAAAAACAAATTAGTAACATTAGAATTAGAATTTAATATGCGGGACTATCGTTTCTTTACCGCACAGTGTTGTCCCTTAGCGACTGATAATGTTCAAGGTCAATTAATCAATGTGTTAGGCAAAAAGTATTCATCTATTACCTTTTCCAAATTTCCCTAATAAACTTGGTAGTTGGTATTTTTTCAGGATTATGAAAATTAAATAATTTCATTAACCGGTCAGCAGATTTAATATGGTCCTCAAAGTTCACTGGTCCTTCTAGATTTTGACTTTCTCTGGAGGAGGAGATATACCAGCTTAAAGAGGTACCCGGTTCTCTATTATTGCTGTACAATGTTTGACCACTGGTGATTCAAAAAGAATCGTGTTCCTGGACAAGCGGGTCAGCATCTTGTTTCAAGTTGACTTTTTCTCCCCAGACGATGATGGCGACAACCAATTAAATGATAGAAGTAAAACTATTCAGAAACTTGATTCTTCTATGTTGTCCTTATCTTCATCGTGACTACTTAAGCAAATCAACAAAATGATCACAATTCGTTGAATGACTTTGGAGCACTTCTTTAGCAATCAAATGAGCAAATACTGCATTTTCCAATGCATTAACTACCCTCGTGATAAGCACAATCAATGCTTTGAAAATCGAATATTTCTTCATTAAGCATGTTTAACAAGTGCCCTTGTTAATAAGACCTTTCAATTATGACAAGGCATGCTCAGCTACCATCAAATTTGGCATTTAGTAAAACAAGGCAAAGTAAACACTATTCCATTGTCACTCTATCTTCTTAAGTTTCCGTCATCCATAATCTGATTTAAGATCTTGATAGGGTACACATTGTTTGGAATCAGGTTCTTTGAGAGCCAAAATTTTAGCGCCATGCTGCATATAGACAAATCCAAAGTTTCCTGGCCATCTGTAAACTTCACTCAACAATATATTCAAGAGAGATTTCTTTTAGATGCTTACATGAGGTATGCCCGCTTGGAAAACTTTTATGTCCTTCTTTGATGACAGCCTTATCTCCGGTACAAATTACACCCCGTGTGACGGGGTCAAACACCTGCCACCGTGGCACAGGTCATTTTTCATTCTTCGCATGTTCAAAGATGTTAGCACTATCTAGAAATGGCAACATGACAGACAAGTTGAACTCATTCGCAAAGGAAAGGTGAAAAATTCATAAGTGCTAGATTTTCTTTAGGTCCTACCCCTTCACCATCAGGAAAACAACGCCAGAAAAAATCTGGTCGAGGTCGGCCAACAGCATTTTTGATTGCGTCAGTTATAACTCCAGTGATAAGGATAGAAAACAGGAGACCTGAACAAGTTCACTTAGATCAGTTACCTTTGGAAATGATATTCATGCACATGCATTAGCACAAACTCACATAGATTGAGAGGATTTACCCATTATGGCATGGTGCAGGTCATAAATATCCCTTCTGATGAAGTATAATATCAGAAAAACAGCAATTGGCAGCAACATCGCGATAACCTATGTCAAAATGTCATAACTTAACTCAAAATGTATATAAATATGTAATTTTTATGTCGTGTGAACTTTGTTCACATATGTTTTGACCATTTACGTACTGGAACAGCCCAGAAGGGAACAGTGTTTTGCCGTAGAGGGTACTTCAAGTCTGTCATCATGTCCTCTCCAACAAAACGATGAAATGGTTCTACCACGTTCAATATGATATCTATTACCACAAGAACAAAGAGGATCAACCAGTCATAAATGTGTACTCTTGCCACTTTGATTCCATGGGACCTGACCGTGTGACAGCCCAATTGGATCTCCAGCATCTTCAACTTTTAGTTGAAAACGTTTCTTGCTGATAATATGTATAATAGAAGGAACTATGAGAGCCTGTCAAAGGGATTTAACACGTGCATGCAAATGCTCATTAGAACAGAAAGGACTTTACACAAGAGAGAAGCAAAATCAGCAATGGTGACCAGTAATAACCACGGGGCAGTTCAGTATCCAAATGAATTATTGAAAATACTGTAACGTGGTAGGAAAAAAGGAAGCAAAGCATCAATAAAAGTCACTTCTCAAGTTAAAAGTAAGAAGTTGAAAGCGAAAAATCTTATGAATACATAGTGAGATTACACAGACATCATGCCACTGTGACAAAGAAATTCCCAGATTACTTGACAATCTTCCTTCCTTTCAATGTACAACCTCCTCCATCACCATGATTAGAAAACTTGGATATTATGAGTTGAAGTTGAAGATTCGTATAGATCAAGGTTTTGTAAAAAGATGAGGACTTAAGTTTCAAATCCCATCTGTCTATACGAATGTTCTTGAAGAATGACAGAAGCTCAAAACAGTACCTTCCTTCAATACAACAGAGATAAAACGGCAGCTCCAGATCAAATCAGTAAGCATGCATGAAAAGCACGAGCTCTACATAGAAGACATCCAAACCTCTAGTAGGAACAACTCTACTTGTACAACACATATTACGAGAGGAAAACCTCTCCAATCATTCCCATCCACTATGGCCAAAGGACTAAGGACTCGAGTCAAAATAACAAAAAACATTAAGACTTAGCCATCGTTTGCAGACTAACCCAAAATCAGATGCACATGAAAGCAAAGGAGGACTCGATTATTAAATAGGTTCAAGCAGGACTCTAATACTTCTGTTGGAAATGGTGATCCATTTTCTAGAATTTCCTAGAGTTGCTAAACTTCTAGAATTCCCTAGATGAAGTTTCTAGAAGAAAGAGAAAAATGTAGAAGCATAAATGTAGAAGTTTCTAGAAGAACTACAATCTAGAATTTCCTAGATGAAGCCTACATGGACAACATTCTATAGAAATCTAGAATGTTGTACTAAGGCGGTGCTCACGCCTATAAATAGGCTTGTAGTTCATTCATTTGAGTGGGAGAGGAAAACCCTCCACCTTGTGTGTGAGGTGAACCCTCCACCATGAGAGGTCATAGATCTTTATTGTACCTCCATCAAACTATTTTATCCAACTAATGAAACTATTTTCCCCATGTCCTATATCCTTCAATTATCATATATTGTCCCTTATCCATCCTCTACAAACTATATCATACACTTGCACACAACATCATTAACCAAAAACTATAAGTAATACCAAAACCATGCTTCCGCACGCACACATCCAAAATTTGTTTAACAACTTCTAATACACCAGGGCCAAACCCAACATCATGCATACCAGACATGACACCAAAGATGATGTTTCCCAAAGCACACTAGGCTTAACACACAGGTGACTGGCAAGGGACATGTCAAGTTTAACTTCTTCAGGAAGATAAAAGCAAGACCAGACACGTCTCCAAAGCTGACAGTCACAGTGATTTTGGCCACCGGTTTAGAAATTTCTCAAAGTAGTTCAGCCGCTTTACTAATGATGCCAGCAGATAGAATTGGCAAGAGAAATCATCGTAAAAACTTTGAATAGAACGTACAAAGTAAAACAAGAGCACTGCTACCCGCCTCTGGTGGCTTAACACAGGCCACAAGTCACGATGCTTAATAAAATTCTCCTGATTATCGCCCTAAAAGAAGATTACAGCGGGTGGAGCAATGGAGCATATACTATTAGATCGGATCATACAAAAAGGAAAATTTATCATTCTTACGTGCCTATAATCTGCATAAAGCAAAGAATGAAAGGAACATAACAACCAATCTCTACAATTTCCAGGGTGAACATAGAGCTGCATTCATAAAATGTATTTCCACAACTACAGGGAAATTCTGCATCGGCATAGATGAAAAGACGCACCTGCAGTACCAATCTCCAGCAAAGTAGAACAATCTAGAGAAAAGCGCATTGATAGGATACAAATTTTACAATCATCTAGCCGCATCGATTCTACACTCCAATTTCATCGAGACAATACCAAACGCTATACTCCAACTCCAACTAAACCGAGCCAACCCCGAAATATCCTCTCCTCACGTTAATCCTCCCACGTCCTTTCCCCGGCAAACGGAACTCGAAAATTCAGAGTCACGAACGCATAATTTCAGTCGAACGAAAACACAACACGTACCGTAGCCAAATGCTCGGTAAGGACAGACTCACATTCAAATTCAGACCCCAAGATGAACAAGAGCCGTTACCAACAAGAGCACGCGGTTTTCAAAATGGACAGAACAAGAGGACGCCAGCGAAGCAGAACGAGTGACCGAGCTGAGACGTTGCTCAGGGGAGGTGGAGAAGAAGAACGAGAGCTTTTCGGGATTCAGAATAGCTCGCTGGAGACGCCCGAAAGGAACTACTCAGAACCGCGTGGTTCTTTTGGGCAGCACCATGAGCGAACGGGAGGATGAGGCTCGCACCAAGGCATCGTCACCTTTCCAAAAGAGGGAAGCCCGCCAAGTAGAAAGAGAAGACGAAAACGGCAGTATATCAGAGGTTGTTGCTTTTCTCGGCCGTTTCTACTATAGGGAGCCGGATGATAAATGCATGAGATACTGTGTCCCTTTAAAGCTAAAACTCGATCTAGTCAAGGCATGCATTATTGCACTCGGATAGAAGGCGTTCCTCTGCAACCGGTGCTCTCATCCCCTGCTGGCGGATGCTCGAATCGTAACTCGTTATACCTCTCGAGAAAAATTTGTGACGATAAACGGGCGAGATTTACTCTTAAAGTTGAGGAGTTGGAGATCCGTTCTCCAAAAATTATCGTTAAAACACCCTGGAAAAAAGCAGAGTGAAATCCATCCTTGCCTTAACGAAAGATGAAAATTGGGGAAAATTATTAGGTGCTTTCGGAGCGTGCACCGACTAATCGTGAAGTAAAATTCTTAGAAACGATCATGGGAAGTCAATTTAATAATACAGTTTTTGGATCATTTAGGAAAGATAATTTCATTATTACTTGGATTTTTATTTCCTTTTGCACGATTGGAATTCTTTTAGTAGCAGATGGGACGCTTGTAAAATTCTTTTCATAAAAGCTTGAGGTTGGAAACCCATTTTAAGTTTGACTGTGATTTATCGTCTATAATTTATAGTTGGCCATCTAAATTCGCATTGACATGGAAGAATAATATTTGCACTTATAGTAAAGATAATCTTTAACACCAGAACTCGTAATTCGAAGCTTAGATAACTATCCCTTTGAGTTATGGCTGCTAGCCTCTATGTCACGGATCATAAACAGAGCTTATATTGTGTCACGTGTGTGTTATGCTAATATTATGTCCTTGAATCAACTATGTGACTAAGTTAGCCAAAAGAAAAATATGATTAAGATTTCATTTGTTTGCTAAAGTGTCTAAAGTGGGGGAAAATTTGATATTTTTGGAAAAATATCTTAAGAAGTAATTTTCCAAAAATATGGCAATATTTTCCAGTTATTTGAAGTGGAGATATTTTTTACCTTTTGAAAAGGAAAACTTGTTTTTATTCTCTTACATATACATGTACCATCCGAGTGCTAGTTAGTGATTTGGACATGGGCAACCCAAGAACTGAGCATGGACACCAAGGTCTCGAGCCTAGTCTCCGTGGACCCGAACCCGGCCTCGATGGACCCAGGCCCGAGCATTAAGGAGCTAGGCAAAAGCACTAGTCCCACATCCAAATAAGTTGTGCCCAAGTTCTCGATGCCTAGGTCCGCAGCCGTTGAGGCAGGGCAATGGAGGTCCAAGACCTAGCCTCTATGGACCAAGGCCTGACCTCTGTGAATTGGGCCTAGCCTCCAATGTCTCGAACTTGGGCATCCAAGTCCTAGGCCGGTGTCTTGGACCTAACCTTCGTGGATTCAAACCTAGCATTGAGGAACAAGGCACTAACATCGGGATCCTAGGCCCAGCCTCTTTGGACTCGGGCCTACTACTAAGGACTTGAGAATGGACGTTGAAATTCCCATGCCCAAGCACAGAGTCTCTAATGCAAGTACCGACATCTAGTTATATATTAATGATTTCTGATTTTTGAAAGAGAATCATTTTTTTCTGAATTTAAGTATAGATTTTCGGTCAATTCATTTTCTTAAGCGATTTAAACATCAGAAAATGGGGAAATACTTTTTTCAAAAAATATTCTACAAAACAAACGAAACCTGGGAAAAAGCATAATATATATATTTTTTGTCGATATTGTGTAGAGAAATTTCATGGAAAACACGACGTTTTTTTTTTTAAAAAAAAAATGAGGGGAGTAGTGAGAGTGCAGAGTCCATGTAGTGGGTTTTGATTTTCTCTTACCTACTCCCCATTATCTAATTTTTATTCCTTCCAAATGAATTTTAGATCACTATATAGTGCATCTTATTTAAACCTTTTCTTTTACATTTTTTATTTCTCTCTTTTTCCAATTTCCATATTTTTAAATTTTAACACATCATTATGTTCTAACGTATACATACATGATACCGGCCACATAAACCCAATCAATTTGTATTTGATATCTACAATTTAGTCAATATATTGTTATTATCACTTAGAATTTAATTTACATATATTTGTATATGGAATAATATAAATACTACGAGTGGCTGTGATGCATATTTTCTATGCGAGTTAAACAAGATCCTTCCAGTTATGCCAAAATTATATATGTTTGCCCATAAAAAATATTCATATACTAGCCCAATTGATTTCATTTTCTTTTGCTTTACTAGTTTAATTGACCACTTTTTATGCGGCGTCCTTTTTATACTTCACAAGGATAGTTGAGCGATTAAAATCATCAACGGCTGTCTCATATTATTTATTTATTTATTTCATTTGGATCTCTAAGAAATAACATGATTCATTATATTTCTCAAGTTGTACATTTAAGAATACGATGCTATCACCTATATAATATTTTAGCTTAAAATCAAGTATGAATGAAATATTCTAATTAAAAATGATTGTGCACAGTGAAGTGCAGGTATGTTGTTGATTAGAGAGAGAGAGAGAGAGAGAGAGAGAGATTGGGCACTGCGAGGGTTTTCTTGGGGCCTTTTTTTATTACTTGCTCCCGCTCACTTTTATTTCTTTTTTCTTTTCTGTTATTTTTTTTCCTTTTCAATCACTAATTTATTTCTTGGCCTGAAAATAAATATATATATATTTACCTTTCTATATACTATAGGAGATTTTTAGAAGAGCATATCACACATGTCACTTCCTCCGTTCTTTTTCTCCCTTGTAAAATTCTTAAACTGAAATTATATCCACTTTCTAGTTTTCCCTTTATTTCTTCACCTTCTTTATGCAACTATTCTTTTTATCAAATTTATTTTATTTTATTTTATAATTTATATTATATAATCCCTTATCTTAAATAAAATATTTGCCTGATTATAAGATCTAACTTAAAGTGCCGTTATGAATTTCGAGGTTGATAAATTTTAAATGTCAAAATTTCTACTTAAATTCCTAAATAAAATAACGTTACACTAGTGATACGCAACTTTAAATGCTCTCAATTTCTAATGATTGTATGAGAATATGTCTCGTGCACAAGCATGAATTCACAACTTGCTAAGGAGAGACATAATTTATTAACTTATTTTTATGAGAATCAATTCATCAAAACATTGAGAATCAACATGGGCTATTAGTGGTTTTATTGTGACACAACATGAATCTGTCCGGAATTATGCACTTGAAGAGGTCTCCCAACTCTAAATTTGACACATATGCTTTACATATAAAAGTAAATTTGTAATTATTTATATATTTGTCGATAGAAGAGCCCTCAAGTATCTTGACAAGCGCATATAAAGCTATCTAAACTCCACTTTGAAAAAAGTATTACGGTAAATCAAGATTTATAAAGAACACCACATATGTTTGAAAGATTAAAAAAGGATTAAGCCAATTCAGTATCGAATTTTTAGCGTAATAAAAGGATAGATAATGTCGTGATTATTAAATTTTTATGGTCAGGCAACACGCGTGCAAGAAACTCCGATATTCTACCAATTCTCTCAGTAATTCCACAGGGGAACATGCTCTATGCAAACTCGCCCATAACATCCCTCGTAAGATGTAATTTGCATGTACTTCTATAGAGACAACGAACATGCTCTATGCAAACTCGCCCATAACATCCCTCGTAAGATGTAATTTGCATGTACTTCTATAAAGACAACGATATATATCAGAGTCAAGATCACTGCATGCGTCAAATCAAGGAGTAGCTAATTAATAAGAACTGCACTTATGCCTGTCCAGAGACAGATATTAGCTTTATTATAAAGTAAGGTTGATCCCTCGTTCAAATTCGAGAAGTCATTTTCCACAATCATGTCGTTGACCCTCGTTGTGGCTTTTAAGTATCGTCACATCTCCTTCTTAAAATTGAAACCGTGTGCTGCCAGGTGTTTGCAGCTTCATCAGTTGATTTAGATAAATCCAGTCGTGGAACTAAGACTGAAGACTTCCGAACCGATGTCGATTCTGACCCGGAGCTGTCGATGAATACAAGGCATCGGTTTAAGATATGGTGAGGAGACCGGACAAAGTTTTATCCTAGGAGCTACTCACAATGCTTCACAATGAAGAAAGATAACTCGGCCACATCGAAGTTATCAATGCGAATACTGTGAAAAAAGAGAGATTCATCTGCTCAGGATGCCAAGGAATCGTGGATTGAACAATAGTGACGGTGACATTCTTTGAAGAACTTGTTAATGCAAATTATGGTAATCCGGAGTACTGTGGCCTTGTCCACGTAACTCTCTTTTGGCCTATAGTATGAATAGAGAAACGATAACTACATATACATAGAGATCGCCCTAAAGAATTAACGTGCTGTGTGATATGTTAGAATTGTAAATGGACGTTTAAATAAGCGAAACATCCTCGATTCCTGCCGCTGGATGTCTATCGCATTGCTTGTTATATTAATTTTGTCGAGAGATTCTTTGCTTCTTCTGTTAGCCATGTCTTTCCTTACTTCACACATGCGACCGAAAAAGGAGAAGGTGAAAAAGATGAGAGAGAGAGAGAGAGAGAGAGAGAGTGGATCGGCCAACTTCGTGTATAACATCATGGACCTTCCTGTCTCTTTATGCCTCCCTTTTTATATCAAGAGAACTATCTTAGGAAGATGTTACGTGGGTTGGTTCATGTTCTTTTTATGCAAGAATATTGAATTTGTGGACGGTGTTGATGGAATCGACCTTTCGATCGATGGACAGAATAATAATCTTTAACGCAATAAGTGTTGATTGATTGACAACCATGCTAAGCTAAACAATAGCCTGTTTGGCAGATATTACTTCCAAATTTGGTGACAAAAGAATACTTTCTTTATTTGCTATAAAAGACTCATCTTGTAAATGAAATAGAAAAGTCCAGGCGCCATCAAAATCGTGTGAAAGCTCAGTTTAATAATGTAATTCAAGAATTGACGGGTTTCGTCGGTACTTTCGAGCTTTTGATGTCTCGAAACTCTATTCGAATTGAAGAGTCGAATGCAGCTAATAGGAAAGTTAGAGAAAATAAAAAGATGTACGTATATATTGGTAAACATAATTTGTTTGGCCTTTCAAATTAAAAAGATTATTTGGACGATAAAAGAACATAATCAATCGGTACTACCAATTAGCAGGGTTTCCTACCCCTACATGCATGTCAATGGAATATGCAAAAACTTGAGATTATAATATATAGACACACACACATCACTGTGTATGGGTGTATGCTAGATGAATTCTGGTGTGAAGCTCAGGCGAAATTGCAATTAGCAAGCAATCAGAGTTGTTCCAAATCATCAGGCTTTTCAGAAACTTTTAAATCTATTATATGATAGTCAATTCAATTTTAAATATTTCAATCGTACCAATTTAATTATAAACATTTTAATTGTGTCAATTTAGTCATAATAATTTGCTATTTAGTCATTTTGGCAAATTTTGATCGGAAATCTCAAAAGTAGTGGTAAAGTTAGCACTAGTTATCCAACATGGTATGTTAGACGCTAAGGGGGTGCATAACAAACTATAATTTCTGTTCTATAAACAATTTTTCTATTCCAGACTTGTTTCTGGAATAGAAATCTATTTGATAAAATTATTCCATTTTTCTATTTCGAAATAGATTTTTGTTCCGAAATAGATTTGGAATAGAAATCGATATAAAAATTTTCTACTTTTCTATTTCTGAAATAGAAATAATAAATAAAAATTTTCTTATCATTCATCCTTGCTATAAATCGATCGTTCATCCATCGTCACCAACCACCATCTACGGGTTGCCGGCCATCGGCGCCATTCGCCGTTCGCGATCCGCCATCCATCGTCCTTGATCGCCGGCCGTCGCTGCCGTTTGCCGTTCGCCGTCGTGGCCATCGCCGTCCGCTAATCGCCAACTGCCGCCGCCCGCCAGCCACCGTTGCCGATTCGCTGCCGGTCCGCCACTGTTCGCCATCCGCCGGTTGCCGTTTCTTGCCGCCGCCGCCGCCACCGCCCGTCCGAAAGGAAAAATTTTTATATCTTTATCAAACAAATTTCTATTTTTAGAGTAGAAATTTTATGTCATTATTAAACGGCTATTTTTGTTTAGAAACTCATTTAGAAATAGAAATAAAAAAATCTATTTCTCTTCTAGAAATCAATTTCTATGATTTTTAAAATTTTTAAAATTTTTTGATTTTTATGATTTTTTTCTTTTTTTTTTTTCTTTTCTTTTTCTATTTTATCTTTCCCTTTTTCCCTTCTTCGACCATCACCAAACCTCGTCAATGGTCAGTGGAGGTCACCGGCCTCAAGTGAGGGCTGCCCTTGCCTGGGTAAATGAGGCCAACCTTTGCGCAAACCGAGCATATGTGTTTAGATAATTACTTGGTTTGCTTGCAGAAACTTGTTAGAATGCTTAAATTGCATCTATATAAATAGCATATGACTCTCGGAAACAGAAAGACACATTTTTTAAAAAAACGTGATCACAACAGTCGATACAAAAGAAAACTAACAAAAATAGTGATTAATTATTAAGAGGACCACGCTATTCTTGGTCTTCTAGATAGTGTGATTGCGTCTAATATCAAAAAATTGTACAAAAAATTCTAAACCTATTATACGACGGCTAATTCATTCATAAAATTTTAATTATGCTAATTTAATCATAAAACTTTTGACAATTTGTCGATTCAATTTTAAACATTTTAATTATGTCAATTTAATCATAAACCTTTTAACGAAGAACCAATATAATTCTTTTGGTTAATTTTGACTAGAAATTGCTGATTTAGCAATCTAGTCAACATTAGTCTTCTTACATGACATAGTCAATGCTAACGTAAATATTTTTTTTAATTTTGATAACTTTTTTAGTAACTTATTATTGATTTTTTCATTTTTTTTTTGTTGGTTCAAAGGGCCGAGGCTACCGCCACTAGACAAGGGCTAGCGACCCCAGTTAGCCCCTAGGTAAGGATTGTGAAGCCCTCACTACTCTTGTTGTATCTAGCAAGGGCTCGTGAGCCACAACAAGGGTGTTGTAGCCCTCGCACACTATCGTTATGGCTGATGAGGACTCATAAGCCCTCACTCTAGCCCTCCTTGCCTGCCCTTATTGTGGCCCACAAGGATTGTAGCTTCCTTATTAAATTGGTAAATTCACAAAGGGTTTAAGACTAAATTAGCATAATCAAAAAGTTTATGATTGAATTGGGCATCGTACAATAAATTTAAGATTTTTTGAACAATTTTCCTATCTAATTTTGACTTTATGGAAAGAACTGAACATGCATCCAAACAGAACATCCATTTTTTATATTTTTCAAAACTTCAGTCCATTCTTCAAAATTGCCTATGGGCAACGCGTAGGCATAAGGGTTCTGTAGATGGGATGAGACTGACCAAGTCCGGTCTCAATTTTCTTGAAATTCAACGTTGGTGGCTAGCCGTGGCGATGGTACAACAAAGAGAACTTTGTCAACGAAAACATTCCCCCAGTACGGTCGACGAACTGTGGCCAGTACACCGGTGAGTCCCCATGAATTGCCCTAAAGGTCCTACCTTTGTACGCATGGACGTTTCCCGTGCCCGTGGGAGGCAGAAGAAGAAAGTCTCGGGTCGTGATCTAGAAGCGAAAAGAGGCGGTGCCTGAACGGATTATTGCAATATGATCAACTGCATACAAGAAACATCAAGATGGAAAAGGCCGTTTCATACCACAAGATGGTCCTCTCATATCATTGATTAATCTTGACTCGAGATTGTTCCCTGTTCAGTATTTGCATCTCGTCACTCGAGTGTATTGAGATTGTTCCTTTCAAATGCCTGAAGCTTCTTCTACAACAGCTCTCCGGCATCAAATGCTGGAGGATTTTCGACTGTGCTACCCTCATTTCATGCTCATCGTTCGGTCAAATTCCCACATCGAACTTTGCGAGGGTTGGCTGGCCTAATTTCAAAAGCTACATTTTTCTTCGAGATAGAGCGGCGACCTTTGATCGTGAAAAGTACCACATGCACTCTCTCTACCTTTGAAAATTGAATTGTCTCAATCGGCACTCAATATTTAACTACTCCTGGTTCACCTCCTAGACCTAACCAAGTAAACATTTCGCTAACGTTGACTTTGTACACACCATAGTTCAATTATATTCTTTATAGGGTGTGAATGTTTTTGACTGCTGGGTACCAAGCTATGCCTTTGCACCTGACTGCTTCATTTTGCACTTATCTTGGCTCCTTGACCGTGTAATTATACACTACCGCCAAGATTTGACATTAACATCCCTCATTTGCATTCCTACGACTGAGCAAGATACACTGACCCCAAGATGATGCCTTTGTACAACACACATTTGATTCGAAAGCTACCAGATTAGAAGACAACCAGAACCTAGCAATCCAAAATTACGCCATGCACCACCAGACATCCAAAAGAACTAGAGAACCAACATTTCCTTTTCGTTTGGTACTTTTCCATATGAACTGATGAAAGCTAAAGATTCCACATGTACTTGAATTTGAAGCCCAAACTCAGTGCCTCCGATTGCTCGGCACCTCGTGTAATATGGGGCTTGTATCCCTAATGTTGCCACTTGAAGTTTCCATTCCACGTTGCGAATCGATATGAACACTCTCGAGCTCCGAGTGCTGTACCCTCAGATGGTTTGTGCTTGTCGATGACTGAAGGCCATTCCGAGATTCTGCCAACATCTGAAAGTAAGCATGAGGCCCCCAACCTGCAGTTAAACATAGACAATCATGGACATAAGCAGATGTCTCTCTACAGTAACATGCACCCTTATAATCTGATGACAACATTAATTCAGAGCAATTCCTGACACTCTGATTGAAACTCTTAGTTCTGCCCTGTTGTTCTAAAAAGGAAGACATGAACAGCAAATGAGGATCAAGGCAGCAGCCAACTAATTGGGAAAATGATCTATGTTCATAAGTGTATAAGCAGAAGGAATTAAAACTATGGTTTTGCAGCATTGTAAGCAGAAGACTTCCATTTATCATGATCTAGTCTACTACATATATGAATTGGAAGCGATGCTTTTGCATAATTCAGCTAAATAAACTGTTTATCACAGGAAATCCAATATCATATACTAAATCAAAGGGAAGAGTCCACCAAAAGCACCAAACCATGTCCGCTACGATACATTTACCCTACACTTTTTTCTGTTTTTTTTTTCCTTCTGGTGACATCAAAAATTCCAAACCATACTCACTGTGATACATTTACCTTGAACTTTTTTCTTGTGATATAAAAAACCCCAAACTTGTACTATGTGACACATTTAACTTCAGTCAAGGTTCTGTTAGATGATTTTTCAGCCAAAACAACATAGTTTTTATTTCACTTACTGCACCCTGTCGACACATTTGCTTTCCAGAGTAAATGTAGGCAGATGTTTAACAGTGCTCATTGACGGAACCTTGACAAAGGGTATATGTGTCACGAAAAAAAGTTCAGGATAAATATGTCACAGCGGGGCATAGTTTGGGGATTTTGGTGTCTTTTGCTCTATATTAAATTACTGAAATCTACCAAGTTCTCAGATAATTGCACAGAAATTGAGAAACAAATCAGTAAAAAATTATGCTCAAAAGGGCATTAAAATCCTAAGGCACTAACAGAAAGGCAAAAGTATTATGCTGCTAGCTAGGCAAGATGTAAACAGAAAGAAAGAAAAAAAAAATCCATAGGTCACTCAAGTGTTCATGAAAGTAGAAAAGCTGGACACAAATTCTAAAAAGCTTCCATAGGGTTTTAAATGGAGACCAATCAAGAAAACGATTTTCATTAGACATCGATTGTACATAAACATGTATGGCACTCCTTTTGTTTTTTCCTTCTTTTGGTGCGCAGAAAACAAGAATTTCACTTTAAAAGTAATAACATGCTAAGAAGAAACAAATAAGCTACCACTTTTAATAAAGTATAATGAAATCTTCATGTCATATGACTTTCCTTTTCCTCAGCATAACCAAACAGTACTCACAGCTTACCAAAAAAAGAGTACATTCCTGTAGGCATCCGTGTGTTTTCCATCACGAAAGAAAAGGTTATTTAGAAAAGATTAGACGATTTCAGAAAAAGAATAAAGACAGTACCATCTATATCATATGGAGGCGGAAAGAACTGCAAATAGCAAAATGAAGCAACGATTGTCCCTGTATGGATTAAATTGAGTGGTCACTTGTTTAAGTAGATGACTGGTACTGCAACAAATGAAAAAAAATTCAATCAAAGTTGAAAACAAACCTAGAAGAGCCCCAGCAAATACATCTTGCCAATGATGCCAATAGTCGTCAACTCGAGAAATTCCTACAAGAGCTGCTGCAAGTAATGGGAGGAAAACAATACAAAGCTTCGCAACATGGCCTTGACGATCGAACACCCTGATTTTCCCTGACAAGTACAATGCAAGAAAACCCAGTCCAGCAAAGCACCCTGCCAAACCAGAGATCCCTCAAAATGAATCATGTCACAAAAAGGAGATATAATCATTCGCAAAATCAACATAGTGACATTCTAAATCTGATTTAATCTGCGTACATGCCATTTGTTTACCTTCTAGTGTATTGTACTTTAATGACATGTCAATTACGTTTAAAATCAATCAATCAAGAATTCATTTATTATATTTTGCAAATTTCCCTAATAAATCTGGTAGTTGGTAGTTTTTCAGTAATTTGAAAATTGGATAATTTCATAACCTGGTCAGCAGATTTAATCAGGTCATCAAAGTTGACTGGTCCTTCTAGATGTTGACTTTCTCTGGATGAGGAGATGTATTAACTCAAAAAGGTACCCAGTTCCCTATCATTGTTGTACAATGTTTGACCACTGATGATTAAAAAAGAATCATGCTCCTAGGAAAGCAGGTCAGCATCTTGAATCAAGTAATCTTTTTCTTGCCATTAGAAGTAAACTGTCCAAAAACTGATTCTTCTATGATGCCCTCGTCTTCATTGTGAAGACTTACAAATAGTGCAATGGCTTGCATAAACTGACAGCATGCAAACATAGAAACCTGCTGGACATCTCTTTAGCCAATTCTATTGTCACAGCCAACAGAATGGATCACCTTGAGAACTCTCGCATAGAGCCTCTATTTGCATTCAATTTAATTTTGCAAAATTCAAAGCATTATAAAAAAATTTTTAAAAAATCGGAATGAACAAAATGATCACAATTTGACTATTTCATTGAGATTTTGTTATTTAAAAAAAAAAAAAAACCGGAGCACTTCTTAAGCAATCAAATGAGCAGATATTGCAATTTTCCAATGCACTAGCTACCCTCATAGCTACCCTCATAGCTACCCTCGTGATATGCACATTCGATGCTCTAAAAGTTGAATATTTCGTCATTAAGTAGGTTTAACAAGTGCCCTTGTTAACAAGACCTTTCAATTAGGACTAGACATGCTCAACTACCATCAAACTTGGCATTAAGTAAAATACTATTCCATTGTCATTCTATCTTCTTAAGTTTCTGTCATCCATAATCTGATTTAAGATCTTGTAGGGTACACATTGCTTGGAATCAGTTTCTTTAAAGTACATAATTTACCCATGCCAGTCCATGTCATACGGCATATAGACAAATCCAAAGTTTCCAGGCCATCTGTAAACTTCAGTCAATAATATATTCAAACAACAGATTTCTAGATGCTTACCTGAGGTATGCCCGCTTGGAAAACTTTTATATCCTTCTTTGATGACAGTCTTATCTCCAGTACAAATCACATCCAGTGTGACATTGTCAAACACCTGCAGGTGGCACAGATCATTTTTCATTCTTTGCATGTTCAAAGATCTTAGCACTAGCTAGAAATGGCAACATGACAGACAAGTTGAAACATCATTTGCAAAGGAAAGGTGAAAAATTCATAAGTGCAAGCTTTTCTTTAGGTCTTACCCCTTTACCATCAGGAAAACAACGCCAGAAAAAATCTGGTCGAGGTCGGCCAACAGAATTTTTGATTGCTTCAGTTATAACTGCAGTGATAAGCACAGAATATAGAAGACCTGGACAAGGTCACATAGAATAGTTACCTTTGGACATGATATTCACACACATGCATTAGCAAAAAGTCACATAGATTAAGAGGATTTACCCAATAAGGCATGGTGCAGGTCATAAACATCCTTTCTGATGAAGTAGTAGATGAGAATTACAACAAATGGCAGCAATATCGCGATAATCTGTGATAATTAACTAATTAATACAGATAAATGAGTAACTTTTACTTCATGTGAACTTTGTTTGACATGTGTTTTGTCTATTTACATACCGGAACAGCCCAGATGGGAACAGTATTATCCTGCAGAGGGTACTTCAGGTCTGTCATCATCTCCTCTCCAACAAAACGATGAAATGGCTCTATGACGTTCAATACAATCACCATTACCACAAGAAGAAAGAGGATCAACCAGTCATGCATGTGTACTCTTGCCACTTTGATTCCATGGGACCTGACCGTGTGACAACCCAACTGGATCTCCGGCATCTTTAACTCTTAGTTTAAAATGTTTATTGCTGATTATAATATTTTAAAAAAAAAAAGAATTATGAGAGCCTGACAAAGCGATTAAACAAGTGCATGCAAATGCTCAGTAGAAGATAAAGGAGTTTACACAAGCAAAGCAAAGTCAGCAATGGCGACCAGTAATAACCACAGGGTAATTCAGTATCCAAATGAATTGATGAAAATACTGTAAAGTGGTACAAAAAAAGAAGCAAAGCATCAATAGAAGTCAGGATCCTAAAGTTTAATTAAAAAGATAAATAAATAAAAAATTTGAAAGGGAAGCATCACAATAAATATATAGAGATTACACAGAGACATCACACTACCATGACAAAGAAACCCCTACATTACTAGACAACTCTCCTTCTTTTCAATCTACAACTTCCTCTATCACCAGTAATAGAAAACTTGGATTTACTGCCATTGAAAAACAAGGTTCTGTTAAAAGATAAGGACTTGAGTTTCAAATCCCATCTGTCTATACAAAACATCTTGAAGAATGACAGAACCTGAAAAGAGTACCTGCCTACAATAAAACAGCAATACAATGGCAACTCCAGATCAAATCAGTAAGCACGCATGAAAAGCATAAGTTTAAAACAGAACAGATGAACCAAACCTGAAAATCAATCTAGAAAGAAAAACTATACTTGAATAACACATTATGAGAGAAAAACCTCTCCCATCATTCCCATCCACTATGGCAAAGGAGTAAGGACTCGAGTCAAAACAACAAAAAGCAGTAATTTGCAGACTAACCCAAAATCAGATGCACAAGAAAGCAGATACATATAAGAAATACTGCAGAGGCCATACATTGGACTCAATTATTAAAAAGGTTCAAGCAAGACTTTAATACATCTAATACACCAGGGCCAAACCCAACATCATGCATACCAGACATGACACCAATGATGATGTTTCCCAAAGCACTAGGCTAAACATGTAGGCGACTGGCAAAGGAGATCACAAGTTTAACTTCTTCAGGAAGATAAAAGCAAGATTAGACAATAGCAGTAATTTCGGCCATCACTTTAGCAATTTCTCCAAGTAGTTCAGCAGCTTTACTAACATTACCAGCCCATAGATTGGCAAGAGAACTCATCATGACTTTGAATGGAAAGTTAAAATTCAAACAAGAGCACTCCTACCAGCCTCATGTGGGTCAAAGATCTACAAGGAAACTCCAAAAGCTAAAACAGAAAAAAAGAGAAAACAAGATAGACAAGGTCACAAGTCACCATGCTTAAACAAATGCTAATGATTTTCACAAACAAGCCCTAAAAGAAGATTACAGCAGGTTGGACATGCACGGCCGAACTGTTTCGGATCATACAAAAAGAAATAATTCATTATTGTTACGAGCCCATTAGCTGCATAAGCGAAGGAACAAAGAACAAAACAACCAATCTCTACAATTTCCTTCCACCAAAAAAAGAAAAATCTCTAAAATTTCCAGGGCGAACATGAAGCTGCATTCAGAAATTGTATTTCGACAACTACAGGGAAATCCTGCACAGGCCCAGTTAAAAGAACACACATGCAGCACCAATCTCCAGAAGAGCAAAACAATCATTCTATTCGTTCCTGAAAAGAAAGGTGCATTGATAGGATACACATTTTCTACAGACAACAAGTTGACGCATCGATTTCTAACAGCCTTGCATCTCCTCAAATCTAACTAAAAGCCAACTAAAGGGAACTTCTACACCGGCCCAGATAACCCAAGAGCCGTTTCGAACAAAAGCACGCGACTTTCCAAGATAGACCAAACCTGACGGAGGAGGAGGAGGAGGAGGAGGAGGAGGACGCGAGCGGAAGCAGAGCGGAGTGCCTGAAACTCGGAGACGTTGCTTGTCGGGGGAGGAGGGGAAGAAGAAGAAGAAGCGCGTGAGCTTTGGGGTACCGGAGGAGCTCGCCGGAGATTCCTGAAAAAGACTACACAGAGACACGAGGCCCTACTCGTAGCGTCATAGGCGGCCCGGAAGAGGACGAGGGTCGCACCAAGACGCCATCTTTTTTCCAAAAAGAAGAGGCCAAAGCCAAACGGCAGTATGTCAAAGGTTGCTTTTTTATCGCCGTTTTTCTGCTACATGGGGCAGAGCAAAGCAGACACCAAATTCAAAAAAATCGCTCCGTCTGGGATGGGTGGCGTCGGTCGGTGGTGGGTTTTGATTTAGAGCCTGGTTTTTTTTGGAAAAAAAGGAAAGTGAGGATGAACAGCTAAGGGTGAGTATTACTGGGAGATATTCTCTTTCCCTTTAAAGCTAAAAAAATCAACCTAGGCTCGCATGTGTGGTTTGCTCACGGATGGAAAGTGTTCGTACGTGCCAGTTTGCATCACCATCACCTGCGATAAAATTGCTTCAATGGTCACTAATTCTAGCTCTACACGAAACGTTACACCACAAACAATGGGCGACGTTTACTCTTTGATGGAGATCTTGATCAATAAATATCAGATTCAACAAATGGGCCAGGTTTACTCTTTCGTCCACCCGAAATCAGAGTTGAAATCGCAGCATGGGTCAAATCAAGGAGTAGCTAATTATTGACAACTGCGCTCACGCCCGACCAGACATGGATATTGTCTTCATTATGTAGTAAGGTGATGATCCCACATTCGTTCCTCCTCGGGAAGTCATTTTCCACTGCCCCACTCGCGTCTTTGACCCTCGCCGTGGCTTTCGTGTATCATCAAATCTCTTCCTTAATATTGTTACGTGAGCTGCTAGGTGTTTGCTGCTTCGTTAGTCAATTTTGATCGAATTCAGTCTTGGAACCGATACTGAAGACTTCCCGACAGATTGTCGATTCTGTCTCGGAGCTGTGAATGGATACAAGGCCATCGGTTTAAAGAAATGGTGAGGAGACCCGCCACGAAGCTACTCGCGATGCTTCCCTAAGAGAGCTAACTTGGCCTAATCAAGGGTGTCGATGTGAATTCAAATGTGAAGAACGGAAATGGGATTCAATTGCTCTAAGATGCTGAGGAAGGATCATGTATTGAATAAAGGGAAAATGATACCAATGATCTCTAAATTTTGTCCCAAAATATAATATGATCCTTATTTCTTTAAATTATTTAATATGATCCTTGAACTTCTAATATATGTTCAATTAAACTATATGAAAATATTCAATATTGTTTATGAACTTAAGTTAATGGAAAGATAATACTAAATATTTTACATAACTCAGGGACTAAAGTTAATATATTTTAAGAATTCTGGATGACATTGTACATTTAGGTAAAGTTTAGGGAGTATATTAAACAAACTAAAAGTTCATGAATCACATCGCATATCCGATTAAAATTCAATAACCATTTATGTCATTATCCCCTTAATAAAAGTGATGATAACATTCTTTTGACTTTAAGTGATTATTGTAGATTAGGAAATTTGGAGCATAGTGCATCACGAGTGTCGTGGCTTGGTCCACATACTCTCTATCTCTTTTGGTCTATAGTATGAATAGAGAGATGATAAATACATAAATAAAGATTGGCCTAAAGAACTAACATGCTATGTGATGTGTTGGATCGTAAATGAGTGTTTAAATAAGTGGATCATTGTCGATACCTGCCACGAGAAGTCTATGAAATTACTTAGTTATATTAATCTGTGGAGAGATTCTTTGCTTCTTCGGTTGGTCGTGACTTTCCTTACTTGGACACATGCCACCATAAAAGGAGGTGACAAAGATGGAGAGAGAGATGAAAGTGGATATACCATCCTCGTCTGCTTCGCATTATGGACCTCCCTGTCTCTTTATGCCTACCTTATCATATTAAGAGGACTATCTTATGAAGATGTTATATGGGTTGGTTCATGTTCCCTTTATGCAAGAATATTATATTTGTTGACGGTGTTGATGAAATATAACTTAGTTGATTAATTGACATCCATGCCAAGTTAAATAATTGCCTGTTTAGTGAATATTACTTCCCAATTTGGTGACAAAAGAATACTTCCTTCATTAGCTACAAAAATAACTCATTTTGTAAACAAAATAGAAAAGTCCCAACACTGTTGAATTTATGTGAAAGCTCGGTGTAAATTTAGAAGTAACAGGTTTTATCGGTGTTTTAAACCTTTCGATGTCACGAATCTCTATATGAATTCGAAAGTCGAATGAAGCCAGTAGAAAAGGTAGAGAAAAAAAGATGATGTACATATACGCTTATTAGAATAACTTGCCTTGGTTTTTCAAATTAAAAAGATTACTAGAACAATGAAAGAACATAATAAATTGGTACTATTGATTTAGCAAGGTGTTCTACATGTCAATTGAGTGTGCAATAACTTAGATTAGGGGGCGAGAAAATAATATATATGGATTGAAACTTTATAGAACTTGCATAGATTATAACATATACCTACGCATATCATGGCATATGCGTGTGTACTCGATGAATTCCAATGTGAAACGTGAGTGAAGTTGAAAAGAGAGAGGCACCGGCCTGGACCAATCCAATGGGCCTTGAATTAGTCATAGCTGGTCCAAGTCAGGCCCATTAATTTCTCTGGCTTAAATACTCAAGGCTACGCATAATGACTTTCGAGAGAGCGTAACTCATTGCTCGGGCATCTTTTTCGAGCGATCATTATTTTGACTCCGCGTGGCTTTTCAAGAGATATCTTATAAAAAATAATAAATTTCAAGAAAATAGTGAGAAGAATGTAAGCTGTAATGTAATTCTTTAATATGAAAATTCAAAATAGGAGATCTTTGATCTTTGTGAATTTCTCACAATGAAAGGGATAAAGACATACCATTTATTCATAGCAATACCATTGAAAATATTTGTTATTGAAAATAGAAGAGATGAATAAATTTGATTACTCTTCCTTAACTCACACTTTGCCTTAATGTATTTTATTTTGTTACTTGGGTGGAAAGGACTACATTTCATTTATGCATGTTATCAATAGGTGCTTTTCATCAAAGCACCTTTTCACTTTGCAAGAGTTGCACCTTTTTGGAAGAACGACAACTTCCCAATAAAATTGTATATTTTCATCCTTTTATAGCCAATACGTTTTAACACTTATATAATTTATTAAACCATTGATTAATAACATCATGTGAGTCACAATTATTCTGACAAAGAAAACCATTGGAACATGTCTCTTGTTATTTCTTAATTCGCAAGAAGTTTTGTAGGCAAAACTTCGTAAGAGCGTAATTTGTCGCTCGGGATGGGGGGGGGGGGGCGCATTTTAGTCCTTGGACCACTAGGTTTTCCCAATAAAGAAAAGTTCCTGATATAATTAAAATCATCCTAGTTCACTCTCTTCTTGAAATCAATCTCGAAGCTGAGTGCTTTTCGCTATCATGATGAGTCAAGCCGTCCCACCAATAGCAAGGGAGATCATTCCATTCTTGAGCGTAATTTGTCGCTCAGATTTTTTTTTTCTTTTTTGGAAGGGCGATTTGTTTTTCAGTCTTCGTCCACTAGGTTTTCTCAATAAAGAAAAGTTCCTAACATAGGTAAAATGGTCCTAGTTCTCTCTCTTCTTGAAATCAATCTCTAATCGAGTTGCTATCATGATGAGTCAAGCCGTCCCACCAATAGCAGGGGAGATCATTCCATTCCCGTAGATTAGCTGTCCCAATAGAAGAAGCCTAAGCTCCACTCGGGAACAAGTTTCGTTAGTGGTCCATTTACTTCGGAGCATCTTACATTTCAACCCTAAAACTTTTAATATTTTTCAGAAATCTAGTGGGGCAAAGCGCGACAGAGCTCAAGACGTCCCGTCAAATTACCTTACAACTTGATTTTTACGTTCGGTTCAAACTCGCAATTAGATGAACCCATCTCGTCATGTGAAAAAAAAAAAAAAACTGGCCGAAAGAGAACAAGGGCTTCTTCTTTCGGTCGGCACTGAACAAGGGGGGTGAAGCGAATCGGGACGGGACCGCGTCGCCCTCGTCAGCCAAATCTCAAAGGACCGTTTTGGTCAAGATATCGTTCCACTGGCGCTCGTCATATCTTCGAGTCCCCAAAAAGTGTAGAGGACAAACGAGAGAGAAAAGAAGAAGGGAGTTTTTTGCCCTCCTCAAAACAATGATGTCCCCGACTCCCAACGAGGGGCATTATCAGGGGGTCGCTTTAGGAAGTAGATTAGGTTGCTTTGCGTCCCTCTCTCCCTCACTTGACCACTTGCACCGTCCATAATTGAGAGCGTAGAAAAATATGGTCGTTCAGGCGGGTTCGGATGATGTTACCTACGGTGGTCCCGGGCAAATACGGATCCGTCTTATTAGGGCTTTGAAGTCGACTATGCGCCAGTTCTGCCGTGCTCAATCCGAAGGTCGATGCTTGAGATTATGTATGGATGTATATTGGATGGTGTGCTTCCCGCGACGCTTTGATTTAATTAAAATCAGGTGATTACAAATGTTCTACGAATTTTGACGAGTGAAATTGGTGATGAGGTGGCCCACCTAGCTGTGGGGGAGGGGCGGTTCGTCCAAGGCGAAGTGGCCAAGGTTGCTGGCGGCAGCAGTAACATAGGTTTTCCCCCTTTTTCAATGAATGTAGTGGTTGTATGGGTTTTTGTTTTTGGTCAGGAAAGTGGTTGTACAGGTTGGCTTGCTAAAGTTTTGGACTCCATCAAGGTGATATGGACAGCTAGTAGTCATGGGTCTTTTTCGTTTTTTTCCACCGAGCATGTACAAAATTAGGGAGAAATGTGCAAACCCACTTCAGCTTTGCAAATTGCATTTTGCATTCTTTCACTTCTAGGAATAATTGAGACAAATCTTCATGGCTGGAAAAATATCAAAATGGCCCCTAAGGAAGAACTGCAATCCTCTAATTCCCTTAAAAGCGTGGCCCCGTAAACTCCAGGAAGCTTGACGACGGCGATCTCAATATGGGGGTCATAATTTTCTTGGTCGGCCGCGTGATTGAGGGAGAGAGATGGCAAGTTGAATGGTGGACGAACGTGATAGAAGCAGTTGAGACGACGGCTAGATCGAGATTTGGAAAGTGCATCTATTCAACTCAGAAAAGTAGCATGAGTGTTTGAAAGAAGGAATTAGCAATTTGATTGATAAACTTACGTGACCAACTTTTCTTGTTTTCGGAACTGGCAACTAAGTATAGAAATAGGTGGGGAAAAGTGTCAGAAAATTTCTAAACCTATTTTTTTTTTTTTTCTGGTAAAGACTAAACCTATTTTATTAGTACCAATTTAGTCATAAATCTTTTGACATTATGCTAAATTGCTAATTAAGTCATTCCAGCAAATTTTAACCGAATAATACTAACATGGATGCCGATCAACTTACGTAACATAATTGACGCCGACGTTGATAACTTTTAATATTATTTTAATATTTTTTTCAAATTTATTTACTTATTTTCTTTTTCCTTTTAATCTTTTTTTTTCCTTCCTCTTCCTCTAGCCAATTGTTGGACCTTGCCAGCCTTTGGCTAGCCTCATCGAGGTCCGGTGATCGACTAGAGGAAGATGAAGGAAAAAAAAAAGAAAAAGAATAGAATGGAATAACCAAAAAAATATTAAAATATTATTAAAATTATTTAAGTCAACACTTGCCATCCGACCAGTGTCTATGTTAGTAATATTGGACCAAAATTAACCGAAAGAAGTGAATTGGCATTAGATCAAAATATTTAGAATTAAATTAGCATCAATAAAAGTTTTATGATTAAATTAGTATCAATATAATAGGTTTAAGACTTTTCTAACACTTTCCCCGAAATAAGTGTGTGGAGATGCATTTTGGAAAGTAAAGCACGCAAAGTGGTATTGAGATGATAACTTAAGGAAAAATCTTCCCATATAATTATATATAGAATCAAGCAAATATAAATGAAGTATGGATACACATAGGCATGACCTGGGCGTGGCATAACACTTCTAAGTGACACGAGACTAAAGTAGAAAAATGAGTGGTTATATCGCTTAAAAAAATTTGTTAATAAAAAATGCTTTCATTGTTGACAACAATTTATACCTAATTATTTTTGTGGGCGATAAAAATATTTTTCATTCATTCATTTTTTATAAAACAATCATTTTTTGAAAAATTCTTTTTCAAATTTTAAGTTTTTCGTGAAACAAACGCATCCATATTTAGTTTGTTTCGCAAAAAAAATGAATTTTTGGAAAATATCTTGAGCAACACTCCACGCTTGCCCTGCTCTCGCTCGTTGCTCATGGCTCGCCTTGCTCTTGCACATTGTTGGCTCGCCGCTCGCCTTGCTCTCACATGTCGCTCGCTGCTCACCTTTCGGATTTACTTTGTAAATACGAAAGAATAAAGCCCTAATAAGAAATTTAGAAACCCTCTTCGTGAGCAACACTCGATGCTCCCCCTGCTCCTGCTTGTTGCTTGCAGTTCGCCCCACTCCTGCACATTGCTCGCTCGTTGCTTGTCCCGCTCTCGCATGTCGCTCGTTGCTCTCCCTATTACTTTGAAAATCATAGGCTGCAAAAGATCAATCAACATCACATCAACCTAAAAAGAACCCTTCTCAATGGTTGCTTCAAGTCATTAGTGTCACTCATTAATATTGGAACTTGATGCTTATTTTTGTTTTAAGTATGATATCCACAGTTCTTTTCATGGAGTGTCAATAGTGTGGATTTGGTGTAGAATTCTATATTTGAAAAGTGGTACTTTCTTAGTAATGGTTGATTTCTTCTAATGATTCAGAGGATACTGGATAGGGATTCAATTCTCTAATTGAAAGAAAAAAATAATGTGTAGAAAATTATATTCCTCATACTTTCTTGCTCCATTGCGATAAATTTTTTTAGAGCTTTGCTTTGAAATTCTCTCTAAATTGTAGAATTGTTGTGCTGAATATTGAATGAAGGTGTATGACTTAAGCTCATGTTACTTTTGGCCTTTTATATTTTTCACTTTACCTTTTCTTTCCTTTTAAATAGAAATTTACAAAATAGCATTAGTCGTAATTTCAAATAGTAAGTTTGTCGTAATTTCAAATAGTAAGTTTGGAATACAAAAAATAAAATAAAAAATTTATTGATTAGTCATGAGTTGATTCTAGAATCAGACCAGATCCATAGGATCAGTTTGGTCATCGGTCCCATGCTCAATAGGATTTGTCCTCAATCTAAAAAATTGAGGACTAATACTATACGGGTTGGTCTTTAGTTTAAGCATTAGATCGATCAAACTCAGACCATACTCACCCCTAATGCCATACTCCAACTTATGCAATTATGTGTTGCGTAAGGGTCATGTCAAAGCCCACCGACCAATCATAAGTTAATCTAGTATGATAGAAACGTCTAGTTTCAATTATGATATTCGACTCTCGCGATATTTAAAAAGATAGAGTAAAAGCAAGAAATAGAGAGTCGTGTTAAAGGAATTAGCTGACCGCAGCTCTTTTTAGTTATTTTCATAATCACGCAATTTCTATACAAGGGATGCGCATCAATTATCATCATCATCCCACGTCGAATTAATTCCGTACCCTCATCATAATTAATTAAGTTTGCTGAAAAAAAGGAGAAAAAAAGAGAGAAAAAGAGGAAAAAAATCCCCAAAATAACGGAAGCGGTCCCCGCAGAGTGGGCCACACCTGGTAAAAGCGCGCCAACTGGAGCCAATCAGCGGGACAAGCTGTCAACCGTCGAAAGCCTGTTGACCGCCAACCGTTTTCTCCTCTCCCTCCCGTTGTATTTAACTGCCAAACCCCCCCTTTTCTTGCACTGAGCCCAACCCACTGCTGAGTCAGAACTTAAATTTAGACTATTATCCTGACGAAAAATTAAAAATTATTATTTCACCATTATCCCCGTAATTTATTACTTTCCCACCGCCCAGAAAATAGTAGACCGATTTTTTAATTGCCGGATTATGGAAATAAATTGCCCAAAAAGAAAAAGAAAATCTTGAATCGAACCTGAAAAAAAAAGAGCAAGGAGCCCCGGCCAGCTATGGCGAAGCTATAAGACCATCGCACCCCTCTCTCTCTCTCTCTCTCTCTCTCTCTCTTCCCGCTTTCGAGAGTCTTGGAAACGCCGCGCGACGAGATGGAGTCGCCATCGGCGGCGGCGGCAGCTGCGGCGGCGGCCGGCGGGGCGCCCTCGCTCGCGCCGAAGCTGCGGCTCATGTGCAGCTACGGCGGCCACATCGTCCCCCGCCCGCACGACAAGGCCCTCTGCTACGTCGGCGGCGACACCCGGATCGTCGTCGTCGGCGACCGCCAGCTGTCCTCCCTCGCCTCGCTCTCGTCCCACCTCGCCAAGACGCTGCTCGACGGCCGGCCCTTCGTCCTCAAGTACCAGCTCCCCAACGAGGACCTCGACGCGCTCGTCACCGTGTCCACCGACGAGGACCTCGACAACATGATCGAGGAGTCGGTGAGCTCCTCCCTCAAGCACCCCCGCACCAGGCTCTTCCTCTTCCCGTCGCCGTCGGCGGCGCCGGAGTCGTCGCGGTCGATCGGCCGCCTCCTCGAAGCCTCCGGGACGTCGGAGCACTGGTTCGTGGACGCTTTGAATGGCGCCGGTGCCGCTGGGCCGAACAAGGGGTTTTCGGATTCTGCTCTGGTCAATTGCTTGTTAGGGCTTGAAGACGGTGAGTCCGGATTGGAGAAGACGGCGAAGCAACCGCAGGAGGTGCAATCCGTTCCGGATTCGCCGATGCTGGCGACGTCGTCGTCTTTCGGTTCCACCTCCACTGCATCGTCGCACTCTGTCGTGAATTCGCCACCGATACGGGTTCAATCAGAGTCGGAGGTGGCGCGGGATGAGAAGTTGGGGATTGAGGAGCAATTTGCGCTTATGGGGGTTGGATTTGGCGTTGGCCCAAAGCAAGATCATGGTTCTGTAGCAAGTTCAGCGCCTCTAACGCCTGCAACTTACGCTGATTGCATGCACCGCGTTTTCTCTGATGATGAGAGATCGGACCACGGTACGCCGGTGAATTCTCAGAAGTTGGGGATGCAGCAGCCTCAGCTGCAGTCGGTACCGCAGAACGTGCTTCTGAAGTCGCAGCAAAGTAGTGGACTAAATTCGCCTTTGTCCGATTCGCTATCTAGGTACTGAGAAAATCGCCTAATATTGCTTCTCAGTTTGTTCTTGCTGCTTTTCGCTAACATCTCTGTATGCTTGCTAGTTACTACTTGATTTTAGAGAAAAATGATTAGTTAATGTAGGAAAAAATGTGGAATAAAAGCTAGACTGGAAGGTCAATGAATTTGAACCGTTTGCTGTTTTGGAAATATAATAGAATCTGCATATTGTAGAAGTAGAAGCGGTAAAATTGGATAATTGCATTTCTTTAGAGATCTTGCTGTAGAGTAGAGCCTTGTCTTGTTATATCATGTTTAATTGGCAGTACTTTCAGTTTGTTTCTTGAATTTCTGCTTGCTTAATTCTTGCTTGTATTAACTTTGCAGCGAGAGTACTTGGACAAACACAGTGTTCTTCCCAAATCCTGTAAATTATCAAGAGTTGATTGCACAAATGCCTCCTGCAACCACAAGGAACCCTTCTAATCAGGATGATCAAAAGGTCAATACATCTGATCTGATCAGTCAGGTTCATTTAAGACAACAAATTGCTGATGCCCATCACTCGTTTCCCTCTCAATCTGATCAACGGCAGCCTGAACACCATCCACCACTGCCACAGCAGCAATTTGTACAAGCTGCTTCGAATTTTATTCCCCTTCAACCCACTGGAGCGGCTCAATTAACTACCTATTATTCTCAATATCCTCCTTCACATCAAAATTGCCAATATTATCACACTCAGCCAAATCAGCAGTTTCCAGTGTACTATGTCAGAGCAGCGCATGATGTGGCTGTGCAGCAACCTAATATAAGTGAAGCTTCCGCTGCTGCAGCTGTACCTTCTAGCCAACCACAAATGCCTCATAACCTCGTAAGAGATTCTTCTGTCGCTAAACCTCACCAACAGTTTGCTGGTTACTCTCAAGTTCATCATCAATCTCGGTCATTTGTGGCTCCGGCCACTTATGGTTCTGAATATGCGGATCCCGCCACTGCGTGGAAGTACGGTGGCCAACCCATGGTACCAATGTTGTATTCTCATTATCAGCCAACTGTGGGATCCAATAACTTGTTGTTTTCAGAAGGTTCGACTCAGCACGCTAGTGACCAGATCAGGCAGCAGATGCAAGTGTCAAAGCCATTCTAGTCCACTTGCCTTGGTGGAATGGGTTTGTTGTGTATTCTTAAATGATCTGCCCTACTCTCTGCTCCTTCGTCGTCTTTTATATATTTTTGATATTGGTAATGAGGAGACGAATTCTTCTGTGTCTTTTGTATGTCTTATATAGTCTGATATCATCATGAGTGATGAAGTTGGTCGAAGAGCATATTGTGCAAACTGCAAAACTTGAGTTGTACTATAAGGGGGTTTACAGTTTATATGTATAGTCATCGCATCTGTACAGTATGTTTCAATCTATGTGTGCATGTTGTCTATCTCAATAATATAGTCTTAATGCTTGAAAATTATAATGGTTCTTGTGGATATCCTTTGAATTAAGATAACTTAGCATTAAAGTACCATGAGATTATAACTGTGATTCGATAATTTCATCTCTTATAGCACAGTGCATATACATCATCCCCATGATCTTGGTGTTTTCACATTTGCCTCTTTTAGCCGGCAAGTTGTCTCCATCTGCTCCTCCCTCTTAATCAAAGATGTAATTCACTCTTTAGTCTTGGCTGGAGATAGATATAATAGTCTGTCGACATCAACTCTTTTAAGGGCTGTGAAGCTTGGAACAAGAGAAAAGCCTTAGGAAATAACTTCATTTGGTTGCAGACAGTAACAGAGAAAGATGGAAGAAATTTGTTTTGTTGACCTGAGCAGGCAATGTCGGTATACTGTTTGTTAATGTTTTTTAAAAACTAAATATCGATTCATAAGCATCTTGCGGATTGTCAATTGATGTTCATTTTTCTACATATAGTGCAGCACAAAGTTAATTTCCATGTGTGTGTGTGTGTGTTTCTTTTTTTTTTTTTCTCTTCTGGGTAGAAGTCACCAGCTCTATGATCAATAGGCAGTGATTGATTATCTTATGCCAGGGGGTGGCATGTTCTCTTTTCACGAACTGGGTATCGTCAATTTTTTCCAGATAAAGGCTTGTGGTTTGTGAGCCCTGCCTTCATTTGTCCTTTGTCATGTCATGAACAAAATATGATTGTCATTGTTGACATTATCCATTCCTAGCTGCAATTGCACTTTTTTGTGGCCAGATGGTTGCGATTGTGCTGAAAGGAAATAATGCAACTATTTAAAAGCCTTCATTGATTTCACTGAAATTTTATCGTTACTTATAGATTGATGACTCAGTTAAGGGTATGTTTACTCTTGATTTCTCCATTCAAAAGGATGCCTTAATATATAACAGTCTCTTTCAAACACAAAACAACTTTTATGCTGACTGTAATTTTAATGCAAAGTAAGAAATAACAAGTTTCTTCATGGCCAAATGACAGTTGTTCGATTATTAGTTGGTGTGCATGGAGAGACATCTGTCTACACATATAGATTTTGGTATGCTAAGGTTTCTACTCTGGTTAGCTCTTGTCATGTACTCGTAGAATAATGTTTGTTAGTCAGTGCATGACACCATGTAAGAAAGTATTTATACCTTTTCTCTGATTCTTAAGTGACCTCGTATCCTCTCTTGCATTAGACTGATAATTTTTATGTGCCATTGGATTTTCAGTTGGTTTACAAATTTCAGATGGTTAATCTAATATCGCTTCATGCTATCATCACTGCATTAGTCTGAACAATCAACTTTAAATGCTTTTTGTGCATATGGGTGGTTCTTCTGAATATTCTTAACTTTATATCATCTTCTCTGAGCAAAACGAGAAGTTGTTTTGTTTCTTTGAAAGATCAGATCCAAGTTTCTTTGGCAATCTGAGGTTAATTGGATCATATCAATGATAGATTCTGGATCTACAGTTCATTGGATCCATGGCATCTGCTGGATCAAATGATGGATGTAACACATCTTCATTGTAAAAGTTAATTTGCCTCAGAGTTTCCAATTTTTTGTAGAATAAACAGCGGACCAAGATTATGGAACCATAGGTGACTATTTACAGTATAAAGTCCGAGGGATACATGGTATGGCCATGAACTTGGACTGTTGGAGCGGAACTCCTGTACTGGCTAAAACTTGACCTGAAATTGGTTTCGTGAATTTGGGTGGAGCGTTCGAGCAGAGACGTGAAAATCTTTTATCTTGTTCAGTTTTAGACCTTTTTGTTGCTCTTCATGGTCATTCAGAAGACGTCTCTTCTCGATGGGCAGGCAGAAATGGGACTGCGTTTTGCTGCCTCCGAGCGATGACTTTAAACGGTGAAATCTGGTGAACATGCCCTTAACAAAATTATATCGTCGCTGTCTTTAACTCGCGGGAGAACTCAGAAAACCTGTGAATTGTTTGCACAATACTTATTATACGAATGCCACAAACAACACGCCGTTGTTGTCACTCGTCGGCGGATTTGTTGAGCTCTTATGTATGGACAGGTGCCTTGGGCTTTCCCTTCGGCCAGAACAGAAGTTTTAAGGTTTACAACACGATCTTTCCAGGCTCGAGCAAGAGCAATCTGCCATAGCATAATTCGATTGGTCTATTCTTTCCGGACGCTTGATGGGTATTCTCCTCCGATAAAAGAACGAAGTGGAAAGCACCTACTTGGATGCGACATATTATGTCGATTAATTCGAGTCCCTCTATCCTGAAGAGCCAGTTTCTGTTTCCTCACTAGCAATTCAATTTCAAGATGAAGAGAATGAGTGGTTGTCCCGATAAGAGGTTACAGTATCCGAACCGACTTCTACTTAGAATCACTTTGGCCATCCCCTGTTTTTTCTTGGCTTTTCTACCTCTCTCTTGCTTTTTTGGCACGTAACTGGGGAGGAGCGGGAGAAGACAAAACACCATTCAATAATATGTCATGGGTCAACTTTTTCTTGTCTTCCATGTGTCCCTAAGCTCCACTTTACAGTTCCTGCATCATTTGTGGCCAAATTACTCCCAGGAGCAGTGCTGGACAATATAAATAGGATTTGATACCGATGCCCCGTAACGTGAGCAGTTCTTGTGAGTACACAAATCATGGATCGAAATGCACCTGCTGGTTTTGTTTTCAACCCCTCAAGTTCTCACTCGATGTATTATCAAGACAAGAAGGGTAGCCGAATGATCGATCTGGGTCTTAGCCTGAGAACTCTGCAGTCTGATTCATGCGATGATCCATCTGGCGATTGTATGTTTAAGCTTGTTAATCGCTTTCTGTAGTTTTATGCTTTTCTCAGATCATTAGTTTTCTCATAATCTAACCCAGAAATTCTGGTGTTGTATTAACGCGTTGTGCCGTTGAGGTTCTAGCCCACATAGGAAGAAGCCGTCCAGGGACTTTAGTGATGTTACTGACCAAGATGAGAAAGGAGATGAGAAAGAAGATTTAATTACAATATTAATGCAATGCAATCATCAGAATCTGCATCATGTATAGGTTAATCTTTAACTGAGGAAATGAATTCTGAGATGGTTGTAGTTGCTACCGTTTTTCCTCGTGTTAAGTTGTAGGATATAATGGATTACGATGCATTGATTTAGTTCACTTTCTGGTACATTATCTTAAGCAAAAGAAAACTGGCATGAATCTCCAACTCGGGGAGATCCAAGCAGAATCGCACTTAGAATCTCCATATTATCAAACAGGGCTTAGATGTTGGCCTGGATTGAGCCGACGCATCGTCCTGAACCCATTTTCAAGTGCTTATGGTCATATATGGTGACCTTTTCAAAACTAAGTCGAGTTCAGGCGTTCTGGCTCTGTATTGCTCTCGTTTTGCCGTGAGTGAGTGAGAAGAGAAATGATAAACCCAAATCTTCCTTCTCAGCAGCAATGACCACACATGGGTGCGGCGAGCTATTTGATTGGCAGCAATTGAACCAGTTGCAATACTCAAACTCGAAATACCCGTGCTCGAAAATTCTCCAGGACGCCTACTATGATGAGGAGGCAGAGTGGGTTCAGAGCGAAGAGCGATCGATATATGTCAAAGTCACCATGGATGGATTAGTCGTCGGTAGAAAACTGTGCATGCTTGATCACAGCAGTTACTGCAGTTTGGCACTTCAATTGGAAGACATGTTTGGTTGGCCACAATGACACTTTCTCGGAGCTTCCCGAATATTTGTTGCTTCGGCGCGATCTCATCGAATAATCAGAGTATTTGATCTTCTGTTTCAGGTGGACAATGCGCATACGGGTTGAGATTATCCGACCATAAGTCCGAATACACCTTGCACTATAAGGATAGGGAAGAGAATTGGAGGACTGTGGGTGATGTTCCGTGGATGTAAGCCATCTTGTCTCTTGCGCTGATATACTCTTCTCAGCTCTTACTCTCTGTTATAGTTCTAGAGTTGTTGGAAATTGCTGGAAATATGCATCCAACGTTCTAACATCTTTGTCGATTGATGTAACAGGGAGTTCATCGGACGTGTTAAGCGCATGCGGATCACGAGAAAGAGCGAAGCATTTCTTCCAGTGATCCTGGAAAGGCATCAGCCGACGAACAACCAACTTAACTGGGGTTTCGAGAGCAATGATTCGACCGAGATGTAAAATGAAGTTTGTGTTCTTAAAATTAAAGGTGTATCATGTAGACCTTTCAAATTACCGTTTCATGTCTAATAAAAATTTGCTGACTTTACCTGTTAGACTTTCTTCCCATAGAATAATATTAGGGATGAGCATCGGTCCAGAATTGACCCTAGATTGGCCTAACCTTGTCGGTCCTAGTTTGGCTCCCGGGGGCATTGGATCGGTCCTTAGTCTTGAGACCTTGGACTCTATATTGTGTGGGTGGATCCCCGATTCTGAGAGTTTAGGATTGGTCTAATCCGGACCAACCCTATAGATATTATATATTTAATACGTTATGTATATTATTCTTTTATCTATTCTAAAGTCTATAACCCTAACTTAATGCGTTAACGAGTCCTCTTCCTCCTTGTTCTGTCCTCTTTTTTCTCTTTTATCTTTGCCAAGTAAATCCGAAAGAATAAAACCCTAATTAGAAATTTAGAAAAACTCTTCATGAGCAACACTTGATGCTCGCCCGCTCCCACTCATTGCTTGCTTGCTGCTCGCCCCACTTCCGCTCGTCGCTTGCTCGGGCAAGTCGCTTGCTTGCCGCTTGCCCCACTCTTGCACGTCGCTTGCTGCTCGTCCCTTGCTTGGCTCACCCTATTACTTTGAAAATCATGGGATGTAAAAGGTCAATTAGCACCATGTCAACTTGAAAAGAACCCTTCTCAACGGCTACTTCAGATCATTAGTGTCATTCATTAATGCCGGAACTTTGCTGCATATTTTTGTTTTAAGTATTATTTTCGTAAATCTTTTCGTCAAGTGCTAGTAGTGTGGATCTAGCGTAAAATTCTATGTTTGAGAAACGGTACTTCCTTAGTAATCGTAGATTTCTTCCAGTGATTAAGAGGATATTGGTTGGGGGCTCACTTCTCTAATTGAAAGAAAAAAACAATGCGTAGATAATTATATTTCTCAAACTTTCTTACTCCATTACGACAAAGTTTTTAGAGTTTTGTTTCGAAATTCTCTCTAAACTATAAAATTGTTGAGTATTAGATGAAAGTGCATGCCTTAAGCTCACGCTCCTTTTGGCCTTTTATGTTTTTCACATTACTTTTTCTTTCCTTTCAAATAGAAATTTATGAAACGGTGCTAGTTGGGCTCCGTGAAATTATATTGTTGGTTATCTAAAATTTATGTTGGATATGTATTGGTGTTTATAGTTTGGTTAATCAACGCCACATTGTTAATGGATATGTAATTTCAAATAATATATTTGTATTTTCAGGGAATACAAAAAATGAAACAAAATATTTATTGATTGGTTCTGAGTTGATCCTAAAATTGGATTGGATAGGACCCAAAGGATGGGTCTGATTCTCAGTCCCAAGCTCAATAGATCGGTCCTTGGTCCCAAAAATTAAGGATCAACATAGTATGGGTTGGTCCTTAGTTTAGGTACTGAACCGACCCAATTCGAACCATGCTTATCCCTAAATAGTATGTTATGTTGAAAAGACCATAAAAGGATTCAAGGCGGCAAATGCTATTAGGGAAAATTTAGAAGATGTCTGTACAATTATCTCCGATCTAGTGACATGTTTGGTTCCTAAATTAACCTTTGAACACGATTATGAGATGAATTCTCAGATTTATGTTCAAATATAAGTGCCGAAAATCCTTATAATGTCACGATTATGTTGAAGTGCTTTTGAAAAGATACAATCTCGTCGGTTATCTACACAGACAACAAACCCAGGCCTTGAAAACCTTCTAGATAAGATTACTACTTTGGTGGCATGTGGTCTCGGCAAGTTGCAACCCTCAATTGCTCATTAGTTATTTTCCATGGATCTCCTCTCTCGTGAATCTAAGTACAGGAGACAAACTTCCCGACCAAAAACAAAAGAAAAAAGTACAGGAGACAAACTCACATATACTTGATTACTAGGCGGGCCTAAAACGGGCCAGGCCTAATAGTTGGCAAAAAGTCCTGTCCAGAAACTTGCCCGTGATTAGAAAGAAATTGAATTTTTCTGTATGATTTAGATCTAAAAATTAGGAGGATGAAACTTTTGAGGGCTCAAAAAGAAAATTACTTGTTCGGACATACTTATTTCGCTCTTTCTGCCAACTGAACCTTTGCCCATGATCACCGCTACTTCTGATCTTTCCATCTACAAGCGGAGTTGGATTGTTTGTTCTGGAATCGTCCTTGTAAGTCTAACAAAAGAGCTGAAAGAATAAAGCATGACAGTTTCTCCACTATGCCTCGAATAATATATTTTCCAAATCACCTGTTTCCAAAGTTAATTATAGCATTTCCTTTTTCTCCTCATCCTCAAAAGTTTATTCATTTCTTCTTCACCAAAAATTAGAGGTATTGCGAGAGTCTGGCTACAGTAGTCACCCCTTGCTCTTTCTCTTCTAATTGGGATTGATGTATGCGCTGCTTTTGTTCAGCTTCTTAGCAATTACGCTAGTTCCCTCGATGAGTGGAGTCCATGACAGCGTTGCTCATCTGTACATATCATGACAGTTTTTACAGAGAATGGACGAAGAAGACGATGTTCATGTCAGTCATGTACACTAAGACAATGTTATGTCAATTGGATCAATCATGCTCTATCGGTTGGAAAGGTCTGCTCATGCGGATTCTTGGTCATCCAGCAACAATGCTAACTAAATAAATAAAAATATCATATTCATATATGAACAAGATCCTCCACCCTCATCTGTCCAATTACATGACTACAACAGTTAAACTCGTAATGTTTAAGAATAAGTGCAATTGAAGTTCTTAAACTTGTTACGAAAATGAAATGGAAATCTCAGATTTTATAATTTGTGAAATCAAGTCTTAAAATTTATCTAGTTTGCGCAATCAAATATCTCTGATTAACTCCATTCAATTTTAGTGTTGGGAAATACCAACTTATCTTTTCCATTCACTTTTCTTTCTTAAGTTATGAGTGCAATAATCATCAAAATGACGTTGTTTTCTTACTATATTTTAATAAAATTAGATTAAATAGGAAAAAAAAGGACCGAAAAGCATAAAAGAAATTCACCTTAAAGGGGTTATGGCTTGAAGATCCTTACCGAGTGTAAGGGAAGCTCCTTGCCTAAGTGCAACGGTGACACCACCACTGCGCAAAAGCCGAACATGAAAGGTTCTTGGTGGCGCCATCACCATGCGTCAGGCGAGGGGCTATTAGCCCTCACTTATAATTAGGGGAAAAGTGTCGGAAAAGTTCTAAATCTATTGTATTATTGCCAATTTAGTCATAAACTTTTTAATAGTATTAATTCAATTATAAATCTTTTGACTTAGTGCCAATTTAGTCATTTGAGTTAATTTTGGCTAAATATTGCTGACGTGGATGTTAGTTGGTTTACATGATATGACTGGCGCTAATGTGAACGACTTATAATAATATTTTAATTTTTTTGAAATTTTTAATATGTTTTTTTTTTCTCTCTCTTTTCGTCTTTTTCATTCCCTTCCTTCTTCCTACAATTGGTTGTCGGATCTTGACGATTGGCCAGAGACAAGGGACCTCGCTACCCATTGGCGAGGCTCACTCAGCCTTTAGCAAGCTTACTAGGGGTCATGAGGGTGGCCTTGCGTTGGGTTGGTGAGGCTCACCTTGGCCGGATTGGTAAGGCTCACCCTCATTATTGCTAGCGAGAGTAATCCTCGCTGGCCTGGGCGAGCTTTGCCCTTGTTATTGTTGGTGAGAGCGAGCCTCGCCAGTGGCCAACAATGCTCAGTAGAGGTTGGTCGTTGATCGGTGACTGGCTAGAGGAAGAAAAATGGGAAGAAGAAAAAAAAAGGAAAGAGAAAAGGAAAGGAAAATGGAAAAAATAAATAAAAAGAAAAATTGAAAAAATATTAAAATATTACTAAAAGTTTTCTACGTTAGCGCCGACCATGCCGTGTAAGTCGATTGATGTCCACATTAGCAAAATCTGATCAAAATTAGTTGGAAGTATTGAACTAACATTAAATTAAATGGTTATAACTAAATTAGCACAAATAAAATGTTTATAATCAAATTGACACAAATGCAATAAGTTTATAACTTTTCTAACACTTTTCCTAAATTTAGGCAAGTCTTACAACCCTTGCTAGCGAAGTAGGGGTAATGCCATCATCCCACCAATCGAATCCAAGAATCTCTATCCTTTTTTTTTAATCCTTTTTTCTTTCATTTTTTTGTTATTTAATGTTTTCCTTTTCCTTTTACTTTTCAATCCTCTCACTAATGTGGTGCTAGGTGTTGTATGTATTCAACTAATAAAGAGATAATGCAAAGTTAGTATTTTTTATTAGCTAAATTAGACAAAACTAATAGAAGAAATTGATTGAACTGATTCGATAAGTTTTCGGATTCATTACACATTTTGAAAATTTTAGAACCTAATTGCACTTTCACAATTAGTTTCAAGATTTCGATTATTATGATCCCTAATATATATTATAATTGTATCCATATCCTCATTATTAATAACATCAGGCATAAGACATATCTTTGATCCGACACTACCTTCATCTTGGCTGTTGGACTAGTACATCTATCGCGCGACATCAAAAGATCTTGGCCCGTTACAGAGTCATTGAGCACCAGTAAGCTCCGATTATAGAGGACAATATTATTATTGGTGGTAGGCTGAGGGCACAAGCGTTATTTCTTAGACCCGTCTATTACGTGGCTGCGGCACCTCCATGGGTGTGGTGGCCGTGAAGAATTGAGACATTTGGAAGCTTTACATTGTTTGTTGTACTTGTGTCTATCTCGTTCATCGAGATGATATATGTTGCCGTATCTCTTGTCAGAGTCAAATGCTTCCGTGTACGTGGAAACCACCGTATAATTGTACGCCGATGTATAATCTGTCGAACGACCTTGTTGGCATAAATTTTGGACGCCAGCTAGTTCTACGAAGAGATCTCTAGGATTTCAAAAAGAGAAAATTTGTCTCCTTCTCTCGTCTCGCCGCCGTTGAATCTTTTTTTGGGCCAGCGATTGTCGTTATTGATGGATGATGGCTATTGGATTTTGAAGTTGGCAATGGGTGAACGTTTCCCAACGACATTGCTCGAATTTCCATGCTTTAAATTCTACCAATCTTGACCTTGTAAAAAAAAAAAAGTATTTGATTATGGGTGATCAGTGTGGGCTGATTCCCACATTGAAACTGAGAATTGGCTCACCTGGTCCTAAAATTGGATGAGGCTGGTGTGGTTCCTGAGTGGATCTTGGAACTGGCTTTCAACAACTACACCAAAATGACGGTTGAAGGGGAGGCCGTGAAAGTGAGACCCACAATTCCCTTACCACGAAAATGATGGCTAAAGGTGAGGGCATGACTACAACGGAGGGTTGGACATGCCTGGCAAGGCCGCGACTATGAGGGAGGGCTAGAGGAAAAGCAGAGATTGAGGCAACTGAGATGGATGCGGCTGTGAGGCCACGGTGGAGAGTTGGAGGTGAGGCTACAACTATAAGGGACGGCTAGAGGTGAGATCGTGATTGGCAAGGAAGGTTGCTAGGGACTAAAATGAGGTGACTAAGAGAGAGTAGAGATGGAGAGGAAGAGAATCATGAGTGCAAGAGAGGAGGAGGAGGCTCGGGTTTCTAAAGTTAGTCCTTTACTTTTGAAGAAAGAAGAGTAAAAAGATTAGGGTTTTAGTTCACTCTTTTATTTTTAGGAAGAAGAGCATAAAAAGAATTAGGATATACTAGTGTGATCCGGATGATTTGAGTGCATGGATTCACACCTAGAATTGGGAATCGGATTGATATTCACTTGTTCTAAATTTTAAGAATTGAGAACCAGTTGGTTTGAGCGATTCCTTTTGCTTACCCTAATTGGAATATGCTTTCTTATCTATCCGATATGACATTAAATATTTCAAGAGTCATACCATTAGTATCTATGTAATATATATATAATTACACCAATCCTAGAGGGGCCTGAAGCCTTAAGGTTCAAAATACCCTTCGCCAAGATGTAAGCAAGGCTTTCGACACTTATTAGGGGTTGGCAAGAGTTCATTAACCCTCGCCTGTTGGGCGGGGCGGTGGCGGTGCCATGGAACCTTTTGTGGCTGGCCCTTGCGCAATGGTGCAACCCCATTGCATGATAGACAATGGGCTGTGAAGTAGTAGGCATAGAGTGATGGTGAAGCCATGATGACTCAAACAAAGTGTAGCTCTTGGTAGGCTTTCACGGGAAAAATTGCACAAAAAAATCTTAAACTTATTGTTCAGAAGCCAATTGAGTCATAAAATTTTCAATTATATTATTTGAGTTTTAAACCTTTTGACGATTTTAATATACCAATTTAATTCTTATTCTTTTAACGATTTGTCAATATAATTCTTTTGGTCATTTCTCCAAAATGGGTTTCTAGGATTTCAAAAAGGTAATCTTCGTTCCCCTTTCTCATCTTCCAGATCCGGCTGTCGTTGTTGGACTGTTTTTGTGGCCAGCAATTGTCATTATGGAATGATGATGGTAATTGAGTTTTGTGGTTTGCGATGGGTCAAAGTTTGCCAACTAAAATTTCACCCCAAAAAAAAAAAAAAAAGGTTTAACAACTACATTCCACGGATTCGCATTCATCTCGACCTACAAATGTGGCATTATGCGAAAAATGTGGCATTTTTTGAAAATATTTTCTAAGAAGCTATTTTTCAAGAAAATGACAATATTTTCTAATGCTCAGCTAATATATAAAAATGAACTATAAAATATTTTCTGTCATTTAATAAGGAAAATCTTTTCCTCCATACATATCTTTTAGTAATTTTTATTTTATTTTTTAAATAGATTTTTTAATTAATTATTTTTTTTTTCTTCTTTCTTAGCCAATTGTTGGTCACGGCGACTGGCCATAGGCGAGCTCAAGCTTGATTTGATTAGGGGAGGCCCGAGCTCACTTGATCGGCCTTGAGTGAGCTCGAGGCCTCGCTAGATTCGGCGGGCCGGGCGAGGCTCGAGCCTCCCGAAATCGCTAGAGGTTGGCGAGGTTCCGGTATCCTTGGGCAAGGCTTGAGCCTCACCTGCCTTGTCACAGGCTAGTGAGGCTCGACCTCACCAAAATCTAACAAACTCAAGCCTTATCAGCCTATGGTGAGGCTCAAGCTCACTTGTGGCTGGTGACTGCCTAAGGAAAAAAAAGAAAAAAAAAAGAGAAAAAAAATTAAAATAATTAAAAAATTTAAAACTCAGTTTTAAAAAAAAATAAAAAGATAGAAGGAAAAGGGGTTAGGTGAAAGAAGATATGGAAAATGTTTTTTTTTTCTATTTTAGAAGATTTTTTTTCTATCAATGGAAATTGTTTTCTCTGACAAGTTCATTTTTTGTGAAACGAATGTCGAAAAATACGAAAAATATTTTCTTGAAAGGTATATTCCATAAAATAAACGGAACCTTAAAGTCAATTGTGTCTAATTCAGAGGATGCAAAACCGAACCTGTGCCTTATCCGTAATTTTACCTTCATTTTGGTATTGGAAATTGGAAGTAGCTTTCCTTTTTCTCTGAAAACAGATGGCAACAAGTTGCAGCAGGGGCTTCAACAGTTGGCGCATTCTTCTCTCCATCTTCCTTGCTTGCTCCATAAACTATTCTACAAGATCATGTCTCCCTCTTGCCGACGTATATTTGACAGATTCTTCGTTATTCAAAAGTCATACCATGCGTATTAATGCAACATCACAATATGCTTTGTCAATCTCGACGCGGGTCCTCCAGTTCTTAAACGAGCGAGAAATCTTCTTATGCTTCAATCAATTGCACTAACCCTAATATGATATTCTCATGTCAGGTCACACAAATGACTACTTCTTCGTAAATATGTTGCTCTCTCAATCGCCAATTGCACTAACATGATGTAATATCCTCATGTTAGTTCACAAAAACGTCTACTCGTTCGTAAATATGTTGCTCTCGATCGCTATGTTTCACTGTATCGATAGCAAATTACTCGATATGATGCTCCGTACTGACCCTCCCATACGTTCGGTACGAGTTTCTTCCTTTGAAATGAATGCATTGGCCTCATCCGAATTTGCCAACGAGTGTTCTACAAGTTTCGTCGACACCTGTTTGGTCCCTTCCGAACCAGCAAGTCGCATGGAGGGGAAACACGGACGGCAATCGACACGAGTCGTGGGTGCATGGCCGCGTGTGTTGGCCCTCACCCAACACGTACGCCTTCACAGATGCAACGCACCAGATCCATCCAAACACGACCAACGCTACCACCGATTTCCCTCGATAAGGTTACCGTGGACACGTAGTGAACCGTGCCGAAACTGATGCAGCTCTGACTTCATCAGTAACGAGCTTCGACATTGGAAAACAAAGGAATTAAAAAAAAATCTTATATTAGCCATGAATTCTATGCAGGACTAGGTCGTAGCGTATAAATCTGAGTTGGAGTGTTATAGTTCTGATCAATCTGTACCTTTTTGATTTAAGTTTCTGCGTATGGATCATGTCTATGCAGGACAGCCGCTGAAACGGTTCAATGAAGGATAAGCAAAAGACAGCTCCACACAAGTAGGCCTTTCTCCTCCTTTTGTTGCTATTAATATTGTATTATTGTTTCCGCAGGCAATTGCAAACTGAAACTTTCCACCGCCTTGGAAAATTTTGGCGCCCATTCCTTTGATTTTAAGAAATTTTGCTAGGATAACAATTTTTTTGGTAATTATGATAATAATAATTTATCGCGAATAATAAATTCTTGAGAAAATGAGCCCACAATAATTATAATTATTTATTATTTAATTTTTTATGATCTAGAATAGATTAAAAATTATCACAAAATCATTTCTCAATTTTAAGACAACTTGAGCTCCTAAAAACTGATGGCATGAATTGATAAAGAGGTAATTAAGTTAGACAATAAGAACCAATATTAAATACAAAATCGATAGATTGCACGATTTCACATGTACCAACCCACTCAACATCCAGTTATAAAGCCGACCGCTCGCAAGTAACTATGATCTAAACACGATCGCATTATAATGATTAAATTTTAGGAGTACAACGTGATTGACTAGGAGCTAAACACGATCGCATTATAATGATTAAATTTTAGGAGATACACATATAGCATACAATCGTGATTGACTAGGTCTACGATGGATCAAGTCTAGACAAGTATAGTCTTCCCTTTCCCCCCTCCTATTATACCATAAGTTTTGTGTATGTTTGTGCCTTGATGTACAACATGATGGGAGAATAGTAACAATTCAATCAATATCAAATTAACGCGGCGGAATAAAATAATCTCCCCTCTTGTGTAAACCTAATATAAATCGATATAGTAGAGTAAAATAAATATCAAGCATATGAACACAAGACGAATTTTTTTACGTGGAAAACCTCATCGATGTGAGGAGATCTAAAACCACAGGACAGAAGTCTACCCGAAAATCTTCACTATCAACAAAATTAGTTAAAGAACGTTCTTCTCTAGCAAATACTAGAGGTACATAGCAGCAAAGACTTCAAGAACATAATTCTTGGCAATACACATGAATTTCACAAGAGATCAAGTATAAATTTGACCAAAAACGCAAGTTTTGATCAATCCACAAAAAACCTGATGTAAGGAGCTTCAAATGGAAATCAAACCGTTCAAATTTAAGAAGATTGCGCCACAAACATGCTAACAAAATTTCAGATCAATCGGACCACGAATCAACCTCCAATGCCTACTTAATGTAAATCAGACTTTGTCCCAATCCCAGATTTTCTGCTTTTTCTTTTTCTCTTATTTCTACGTTCTTTTTGCAGCTACCACTTTAAAGATAGTGAGAAACCGTATTTCTTCATATGACTTATTATATGGATTCAAGCGCTTTTTAGGCTTGCAACTCATTGGGCTTCCTTCACATAGGAGCGAACCCAGCTAACACAACAACTGTTATTTGCACGTTTTAATGAGTCTAGTGATTAACAGGGAGCTTTAACATATCTTAAGCACCAAATTCATCTTGAGTTTGATAAGTTTTGAGATATATCCGTTATGCATACAAATGACAGGCATTGAAATGGGGAAAAAAAAAAACCATACAAACAGACAAAGGTCACAATGACAAAAGCTACATAAATTGTATGCAACCATAACCATTGATAAGTAATCCAACTTGTGAGTGTTTATGTGTGACCAGCATATTCGGTCTATGCGAATCTGGAACCAACAAAGCATTTTGTCTATACTTGCTGCTTTTTAGTGACTAGCTTTTACCCTATTTTTGACCTTGCTTCTGCTTTTTGAAAGCCTGATATATTATAACGCTCCAAAACGGATGACTATATTTTGTTTAATATTGAATGAATAAAATTTGTAGAAAATCAATTTTATGCCCAATCACAACTTCTTTCACTTAAAATAATTAATTTTGAGAGTTGTGTCTACAGTTTGATGTGTAAAACTTTACTAATGCGCGTGAACAAGACGGTTTGTGTGCATCATTATAGATAAATTGAACCAAAAATTTTAATATCCTTTTTTAATTACAAAAATCTGCACATATAAATATGTTACATGTATCACACACGTACGTACGTGTGTATGTCCCTAGGCTAGGATTGGAAAGGCTAAAGGCAGATCGATTGTTCTCGTCACTTCCTTCATCTTCCTTTTCATACCCTCAGAAGGTGTGGGACGTTACCCCTTCGAGCCATGGAAGACCGTGTGCCGGATTGGAACTTTGCCTCGGCGATTGCCACCGCCGCCTCCTCTAGGGAAGAGGGAGACCTTCGGAGCTCCTCCATGAACACCACTGAGAATGTCGCCCTCTTCCCGGAGATGGTGTTCTTGAGCACAATTATTGGCTTCAAACAGCTTCTCCAACCCCTTTCGAAATTAGCGAAACCGATCAAGGAGATAGCTTTCGTGACATTTTTAATGCCCTCCAACACTGTCAACTTATTAACACAACAAGAGTGGAAGCTGAGGCTCTACCAGAACATACTGTACCACTTTCTTGGGACATCTTCTGCAACCCAAACCAAGCTGAAGCGTGTGGAAGTGGAAGCAAAAGAAATGGCAGTATCGAAATGGATGATCAGCGACGATGCAAAAGCGCCACCCAACACAGTAGAGGACAGGTTTGAATTCGGATATATTGCTGCTGAAAATTAGCAACACTAATCAAGGTGCCATCTTTGTTGCTGCTGCTAAAATATGTTACTTTAAGTTATCCGTTGTGATTGTAGGAGGTTGATCATGGGATGCGTGAGAAATTGGAAGATCAAAGGAAGGCTAGGGTTAAAAGGACACGTTCTGCGGAACTGCACAACATGGCCGAGAGGGTTAGACATTCCAATTGTTACGAGGGTTTTTCTTTTCTGGAATTTACAATCGCGTCATTTGAAGCTCCTTTTTAATTGTAGTTTGCATTGTGATCCACCCAAAAATAAATAAATAAATAAATAAACACACACACGAAAAAAAAAAAAAACACATGCAGAAACGAAGGGACCGAATCAAGGAGAAGATCAAGACGCTTCAGCAACTAGTACCCAACTGCAACAAGGTAATCAACAAAAACAATATTTCACCATTTTCTCTCCTCCCTTCGCGTGTTACCTGATATCACGTCCACCTTCAACCCTCTGCTCTCCGTTCGACGACGTGAACGTTGACCATCTTCCTTCGTCACGTGATATGGAAGCATTGGCTGATTATGCGGCGAAAAGATATTAATGGATGTTGGGGCTGTGCACTTCGTGCGAGGTTTATTGACTAAATAACTGGGTAAGTCATGGAAACGAGGGACCAAACTTCTATGCTCCAGCTAGGGAGGTTCTAGATGAAAGCATCTAATAAGTCCTCTACCTAGGGGGTGTTTTGATGTTTTTCTCTCAAGCAATTGTACCTTAGAGACAAATCGCTACATCTTGATGCTATATTAGCTTGGGTTAGCTGCTCAATTAATATTCATTTAGCTGATGTGTGTTTCTTTCTTCCTGCTTTGCTTTAGCCTGACAGAGCTTCAGTTCTAGACGACGCGGTTAAATATCTTAGAAGATTAAAGCTCCAAGTTGAAGTAAGTATTTCTCTCACGTGCACATCTTTGCTTGAAAGTTATCTAACCCATGGACACTATCAATTAGATTGGAAAACGACACAGAGATATTAGGAGTGAAGAGTCTTTGGATGTTTAACTCTCCTTTGATCTCACTAATTTAAATTTCAGAATAAGTTGACTGATCATTCAATTCTAGGAATATGATAAATGCTGGCCTTCTTGGTGTAAGCCAGGTTTCCATTCTTTCATAATTGATTCAAGTAATCATATAAAGCGCGTCCTACTTCCCTATCTCATGGGCATATGTTTTCTCTATAACTAATTTAGTAACCTCAGATAACATCTTCAAATCATTTATCAATTGTCTCAACGAATTAAACATTCAATGAATTTCAGGGTGATCTAATTACCCCCATCACATTAACGATCACCAATTCAATCTAATGAGATTGAGATCCTTTTGCTTCATCTTTTGTTTTATTTTAATGCACCACATCTCCAATTTGTGTCAGATGTTCACCACCGGAGGAGCTTTGACCCTCAATCCATCACCAGCAGTATCGGTGATCGGGACTGAGTACATCAATCAGGGATTGTTCTGGCAAATTCCAAGGCCAATCGTGGTCATGGGACCATCCTATGGCTTCAACAGCCCCTCGACCGGACTTCCGGCCATGCCCTTCCATCAACTGCCGTTGTTCCCGACTTCTCCTCCTTTCCTGGGCCAAGAAGTGTCTTTTCCATTTCATAATGCGGGACCCCATTCGTTGTCACCGGCTGCTTCCAGCGCGGTTAACACCGGCTTCTTTCCTGGATTCAACTATCCCACAACAGATAAAGGGGAATCTAGCCACTGGAGTCTGGAATTCGAATCCAACTCTGTCAAATATCGACCGCCAGGTATTGCCTGCACCAAGCCATCAAGTCTCTTCCCTCTGTTGTTTATTTGCACCTCTTTTCATGCGAGCGCGCACAGTCACGCATCTTCATTTGTTTCCTTTGATTTATATTCATTTTTCCCCGTAGAGAAGGTTTCGTGTTTCAACAATTACAAAAGAGAGATTAGTCGATCGATTATGTAACACTTCAAAGTTTTATGTGTAACAAGAGATGACCTGTGATGTTATAATCAATATGTAGTGACTATATTCACCAATAAAGATCTATAATTTAGAATATTTACTTCGAGTCATTAAGGATTATGTTAAATCAAGACTCCCCTGAGTAGATATGTGATACAAGACTGAACTAATCCCTTAATCAATCTAATCCGATGTGGGTGCTAGGCAGTGATAATGGATTGAGAGGGTCTAGACCAAGGTGCCTCTTGATAGGCTTCAACAATGAAAAAAGGAGACATAAATGAATCGAGTCATCACCTCTTTAAGAGTTTGTGAGAGCCAAGTTCATTTGCTTTTTATAACTAAAGAATCACCTCTCGATAGTCATCACTGATCACTTCTTTTAAGACTTATATGTCCCATGTCTATCGAGCTGGGTGTGTAGATATGGACAGTGATAAATACGCAAGACACGAAGAAATAGTAGTTGCATTGATTCAAAGATAGACATAGAGATATGAATATAGAAATATAAACACATTCTGTTGCAAGGATATCAATCGATATTTCGTGCAGGCAAACGAGCAATGACGTAGTCGAAGACTCCCGTTTGAACAACAAAAAACTGGCTTAATTAAGATATTGTCTCTCTCTCATTTCAATTGATTTTCCCGTATTTCAGAATAGATTTGTTTTTCCCCCTACTTTGGCTTGTGGAAATAAATGTAACAGATGGCTTTGAGATTTAACATCGACTTGTCGCCGTGCAGGTTCTGGATAGGACAATGGCTTGGTGATGATGTCAACATCTGAAAAAGAAATTTATTAACAAGCGAATAGTTTCCACGACAAGGGGAGGAGACAAAATAGCTGAGTATATTCCAGTTCTGCCCTCGTTTTGTTCTTTTTTATTCTTCCTCGTACCAATTTCCAAGTGTAGGGGAGGGGACAAAAGAGCTGAGTAATTGCCAACCACATTCCACGGATTCGCATGCATCTCGACCTGCGCGAAGCTTTAAATTCTACTAGTACCTGGCCTTGTCAAAGGTATTCAGAAATGCTTTCTTGTCTATAGATGACTCAAGAGTCATACTATTTGTATTTATGCAATATCTACCTATATGATTGCGTCAATTAGGGATGGTCAGTTCTACCAAGACTCGATCCCCCGCCTAGAATCGAAACCAAACTGGCCTTTCCATTTCGGTCCTAATTCTACCCAAGAATTGGCCTATTTAATATTTTTGTAAAAAATCAAGTTCTTAAATATATTATAAAAGCTACACCACCTTATGAAATTATATGTTGGTCAAGTGGGTATATTTTTATTTACATTGAAAACCATCATTTTATTCTAGATGGATGCAAAAGTGATTCTTAAAAAAGAAGAAGAGAGATTTCAAAATCGGTTTAGAACTGAATCTAGAATAGAATGGAGAATCACAACCCTTGGAGATGAAACTGAATCTCTCTAAAATCCACCTCAAACTTGTCTTCTAGGTTGGTCTACTATGATTCTCGAGTTGAATCAAACTTGGCGTTTCACTCTTAGCGCCAGCCCTGATGTGGGATCTCCAATCTTGAATGAGAAATCTCCTAATATGTTAATTGACTGCAATAACCTAATATAATATTATCATGTTAGTTCACAAATAAATACTTGCCTAGCAAATCAATTGATGGGATGCTCAAAGCTTACCAACCAGTACATACGATATAGCTTTCGGTATAGTTTTTTTTATCTATGCAATGAACAGGTGGGGGGGAGGGGCGGTTTTCAAAAAATCGAACCAAACTGAAAAGTTCGGTTTTTTTTTTTCGATTTAGTTCTTATTTGTTTCGGATAATATAAAAAAAAATGAAACTTTTTTAATCGGTTAAGTTTTTATCGGTTCGATCAACCGAACCAAACTGATAAAATCTAAAATTTTAATTCTCGCTCTTTTCTTTGTTTGTTAATTTCAAAAGCGAACCTTGAACTCCCTTGCTAAAAATTCAGTTTCATGTCTACAATTCATTCATTTGAAAAGGTAAAAAGGATTATAATTTTTTTAACATCACCTATAAAAATGTCACTATCACAATGCTGAGACAATTAATGAAATGTTAATTTGCTTGGGCTCTAACATTTGTTTCACTAATTTTAGTCCACTTCACCATTTCGTAATTTGTCGAGTTTACAATTAATAAATTAAGATAATATAAAATTCATTCATCTTTTTTGTAATTAAAATTCATTTATTGGTGATCAATTCTTCTCCAAGCCTATTATGCGAATTAATAATACAAAGTAAGCAACCATGGATTGTGTCCTCAAGCCTTTATTATCTATTATATGTATTATACACCTAATATGTCACATTAAATTTCATGCAAAAAAATAAGGATTTCGGTGTCTTTTAAAGTGATAAAAAAATTAAGTAAAATGCTAATATTAAGGTAATTGAATTGCTATGGAATTTAATATTGCATTTTACTTATTTCCACATGGTAGCTTTTATAAAATTGTTTTCATTTGGAGAAGTAATAGTGGTATATTGAATTTATTTTTTCACATAATTAAAAAAATGAAATTCTTATGAAAACCAATGAAAGTTTTTTATCTTACTGGGCAAAAGACAATTTGATTGGAAAGTTAATCTTATAATATATAATAGCGAAAAAAAAAAAACTAAAGTAAAAACTAAAAACTAAAAAGTTGAACTAAACCGAATCGAACTGAACTGAAGATTTCGGTCCGGTTCATTCGGTTTTGTTTCGATTAGATTTCAGTTCGGTTTAATAAATTTCATTATCGGTTTGGTTTTTCAAAAAATTCGAATCAAACTGAACCACTTACCCCCTAGGCAGCGTTGCTAGTGGTGGCCAGAGGAGGTGGCATTCACGGTGGTGGACTGGTGGGTAATTGCTGTGGACAATTTGGGGGGGAGGGGTTGAGAGAGAGAGAGAGAACAAGGAATGAATACTTACTAACCAACCAATACAAACGGTACGAGTTTTGGTATGCTCGACCGCACTCACCCCTTTGAAAAGAATGCATTAGCCTCATCGAAATATGCCCACGAATATTCGACAAGTTCGCCGTATTCAAACACCTGCTTGGTTGCTTCCAAACCAGCAAGTCGCTTGAAGGGAAAACACGGTGGGCAATCGACACGAGTCGTGGATGCATGGCCACGTGCGTTACCCACCCTCAACAAGCACGCCCCGCACAGTCACAGACCCACCATATCTATCCAAACACAACCAATGCAGGCACGGCCGATTTCCGCGATAAGGCGTCGGGCGGGGGGACACCTAGTGGAGAGTGCCAAAAACCGATGCAGCTCTGACTTCACCAGTAATTCAAAAACCCTAGATTAGCCATGAAATCTATGCAGGATTAGGTCGTATGTATTCTTTGTATCTGAACAAGAATGTTGTAGTTTTTGATCGATCTATACTTAAACATATGAATATCTGCGCCCGGAGGACTGGAGGATACGCAAAAGATAGCTCCACACCAGTAGGCCTTCCTCCTCCTTTTGTTGCCATTCATGTCATGGTATCCAGAGGCATTTGCAAACTGCACGTTTCCACCGCCTCATAAAATTTCGGCGCCCCCCCCGTTTGTTCTAAGGACAACTTAAGCTCCTGCAAAGTGATGCCATGAATCGATCGATAGGTCGCAAGTTAGACAATGTGGAATTGGAAATCGATGGATTGCACCATGAACCGTGCACCCACTAGACGTCCAGTTGTAAAGCTGACCGCTCCCAAGTAACCATGATTTAAACATGATGAAGTCGTGATGATTTAGCTTGTGAGAGTTACATTCAGCATACAGTAGCGATTGACTAGATTTATAATCGAGTCCAGACAAATTCTGTTCTTGTATTTCACCCTTCCATCATACCGTAGGCTTTGAATTTGCTTGTGCCTTAACGTGCATCTATGATGAGCAAGGTGCTTTAACATGTCTTGAACACCAAATCCACCATGGTACACAAGTTTAATGGGTCTGTTCCCATTTATCGTATACACGCAAGTTACAAGTATCGACTTAAAAAAACTAAAACTTCATATGTACAGAAGTCACAACGACCAAAGCTACAAAATTGTATGCAATCATAACCATCGATAAATAGATCCAACTTGTGAAAAGCCAGCCCGCAAATGCTATAAGCCTGCTCCATGTGTACCGGGATCCAATCAAGTTTTCTCTTCAGATACAAACTTTTTACTATATTTTTAACTGTGCTTCTGCTTCGAAATCGTGTTAAAAATTACTTAAGCTACTGTAAGTAAATCATATGTCCAAATTACACCTCTCTTCCCACTTCCAGTAATTGATCTCGAGTCCTGTTGGAATTTGTGATCCAATTCTAGAAACTTCAAGATAGATTCGAGCTAGAAAATTCAAGAAAAATTCTAGAAGAGTCTACAAGCTGCCATCTCTTATGTGTTCTAGAAGTTTCATCTTATGTTACTATAAATTAATAGTAGCTATTTGTAGAGAAGTCTAGAGACTTCCTCCATCGACTTTGGCAGCTATATAAAGGAGCAAGTGCTCCATGTTTTGTGGGAGAGCGAACCATAAAAACCACATCATGTAGCTCCCTCACCAACACCTCCTTCAACTATTGTATACCAATCTTTATAAGCTAGTGAAACTATCTTTGTCCCATAAAAATTTATGTTTATCTCTCGAACTATCCTATTTCGTCCCTTGTCCAACATCATGTAGCTCCCTCACCAACACCTCCTTCAACTATTGTAAAATTATTTTATCCAACTAATGAAACTATTTTCCCATATCCATGTTCTTATTCTTAAACTATCCTACCTTGTCCCTTGTCCATTCTCTACAAAAAATATCATACACTTGCACACATTACTAACCAAAAACTATAACTAATACCAAAACCATGCTTTCATGCCCTCATCCATAATTTTTTAACATGGTATTAGAGCCATGTCTTTGGTTGGTGTTGGGCGTTTGTCCTCACCATCCTCAACTAAAAAAGCCAGAGCCCGAGCGAGAGCCAATAGAGCTAGAGCCGAAGCCAGAGCCTGAATCAAAGGCCAGAGCCCGAGCGAGAGCCAATAGAGCCGAAGCCAGAGCCAGAGCCTATGAGAGCCAGAGCAAGAGCCCGAGCTAACAACTACAACTAAGAGCATTTTGATGGCTCGAGACATATGGGACATCGTTGAAGAAAATGTTATAGATGAAGTCAAATATTTGTTTTTAGGGGCTTTTTTGTCTTTTCCATCAGATTTCCTTTTAGGTTAAAAGTGATATCTTTATATTAGCGATGGAAAGACCCTAGCCGTTAAGACACTAAAAAAGGAAATAGAGAGGCAAGAAAAAAGAGAAGAAAAAAAGTGAGTTTTTTTCTTGATGAGGGTTCTCAATCTCTTTGTGCCCCGATCTTGAGAGAAGATCGTCGTTGTATTCCAACTTTTTCGAAGTCTAGTGGATTCGCGAGTGCCTCTGCGTGGAGACGTAGCCCAAGTTTGGGTGAACTTCGATAACAAATTTTCTGGCGTGTTCATCGATTCGCTCTTTTATTACTATATTCTGTTTGGTGAATTGTTTGCGAGCGTTATTTTTCTGGAATCGACGTGCGATTTCGTAATAACGGTATCGAGCCTGGGTTGGCTAATTGAGAACATCGAGGGTTTTCGGTGACGTTCGATTGAAAGCAAACATGATGGCAGAAGATAAAATCAGAATCGATAAGTTCAATGGAGAGGATTTCGGATGGTGGAAACTACAAATAGATGATTATCTTTATCAAAAAGATCTCTATGCACCACTTGAGGGTTGGAAACCCGAGATGGCGGAAGTGGATCCGACAGCAGAAGTCGGATGGAAAATTCTTGATCGAAAAGCATTAGGTGCGATTCATCTAGGGTTGACGAAAAGACGGGGTACTACATCGCGAAAGCAAAAACTGCAAAAGAAGCCATGGATATTCTAACGAATATTTTTGAGAAGCCGTCCACATCAAATCGGGTATTTTCTTTGAAGAAACTGGTTAATATGAAGTTATCGATAGAGGTTACGTGGCGAGCATATTAATAGTTTCACGCAGTCACGGGTCAATTGGAATCCGCATGAGGCATAAATTTAGACATGAAGCTTCAAGCTTTATTATTTTTATGTTCTCTTCCAGAAAGCTACAATACCGCAGTGTAGGGAATTTCGAGCACCATGAAGGATGATTTAACTCTTGATAATGCTGTGAGTAGTATCATGGATGAAGAGATGTGAAGGAAAGTCTCAGGTGGAGATAATTTTTTTGCATCTACATCTTCAACGGCACTCGCAGTGGAGAACCGTGGAAGAAGTAAAAGTAGAGGAAATTTCAGCGGGCGTGGCGGATCACAATCAAGGGGTAAGAGACAGGTTGCAAAAGATGAGTGTTAGTATTGTCACAAAACCGGACACCGGAGGTTTCAGTGTGAATCCTACAAAAAGAAGCAGCAAGATGAGAATCAAGGAGCTAATGTGGTTAGCGATGAATCTTTGCTAGATAACTTGTGTTTGTCTGCAGGGTTTAACTTGACAACAGATAAATGATTTATTGATTCTGGTGCTTTTTTTTCATTGCACCTCGCAAAGAGACATATTTGATGATTATGTCAGTGGAGATTTCGGACAAGTGGTTGTGGGAAACGGCCACATGTGTCCCATTGTTGGGAAAGGAATCGTGACTGTGAACATCTCAGGTGGAGGACGTCTAGTTTTGCGTGAAACTAGGCATATTCCGGAATTAAAGAAAAATTTGATTTCAACCAGTAAACTTGACCAAGAAGGTTTGGTAATAACCTTTGGATGCGGAGAGTGGAAGATAACCTCAGGGGTAAGAGTAGTAGCAAAGGGAAAGCGTACATGTACACTTTACCTTCTCCAAGGAGACAATATCGGTGATATGGTTGCAACTACAATGGCTACGGAGTAATTTGTCTACTCTTTGGCATTATCGTTTGGGACATCTTGGTGAAAAATATGTAAAGCGAGTTACACTCGAGGAAATTACTTCCGGGTTTACAAAAAGTTGAGTTAAATTTTTGTGAGAGTTGCATTTATGGAAAACAGAAAGCTGTTAGTTTTCAATTGAATGGGCGACAAAATAAAGGCTAGCAGCTAGAGTTGGTTCATACTGATGTATGCGGACTTGCTCAGGAACTCTCTTATGGTGGTAAGAGATATTTTGTCACATTCATTGATGATGCAACAAGGAAGACTTGGGTCTATGCTCTTAGAGAAAAGTCGAAGTATTTGGGATGTTTAGAATGTGGAAGACCATGGTAGAAAAAGAGACAGATTATCGATTAAAGCTCGAAATCGATAATGGTGGTGAATACACGAGTAAGGAATTTGCAGAATATTTGAGTCGAGAGGGCATACACGGGTTAAAGACTGTTCCTAGAACTCCTCAAGAGAACGGTGTAGCTGAAAGGATGAACAGGACTATTCTAGAACGTGCGAGATGCATAAGGCTACACGCAGGTCTCCCGCTACACTTATGGGCCGCCACAGTTGATGCAGCTGTTTATCTTATCAACAAAAGTCCATCTAGTGCGTTGGATGGAGAAATACCACAAGAACGGTGGTGAGGTAAAAAGATTAATTATTCACATCTAAAGGTGTTTGGTTGTATTGCATATGCTTTGATTGACAGGGAGGATAGGAAAAAGCTTGATGCTAAGTCCCAAAAGTGCGTCTTTATCGAATACGGTGGTGATGAGTATGGCTATAGGCTTTGGGATTATGAGAATAACAAAGTCATCCACAGTCGCAATGTAGTAGTCCATGAAGAAAAGATGTACAAAGATCGTCAGACAGAGCATGAGAAGGTAGTAGAATCAGAGTATGTTAAATTAGACACAATGCCTGTGAAGATGTTTCGAGTAGATCAAAGTGCACTTGAAAGAGAGGTTCAAGATGAGCCTATTATCAGTGAAGAGATAGTTCAAGAGGAACGCAATGATTCGGAGCAGACTAACAACCCTGAAGTACCTGTCTTGAGGAGGTCTACACGTGTGAGAAAGCCAAAGGTAATTTTTTATCCATCAGCTAATACTGTTTTGAGCCATGTCTTATATATAGATTCGGGGGAACCGAAGATTTACGATGAGGCAAAGGCAAACACGTCTCACTTGCAGTGGGAGTGTGCTATGAAAGACGAGATGAGCTCGATACTTCAGAACAAAACTTGGAAGTTGACCAAGTTACCCACAGGTAAAAAAACTTTATTAAACAAATGGGTGTACATGATTAAAAATGAAACAGATGGTAGTATTAGATACAAGGCGAGACTTGTAGTCAAGGGCTTTTATTAAAAAGAAGGGATCGACTACTCCGAGATATTTTCACCTGTAGTGAAAATGACATCAATTAGAGTTCTGCTGAGTATAGTTGCAGTGGAGGATCTTCATCTTGAGCAGTTAGACGTAAAAATGGCATTTTTACATGGTGACTTAGATGAAGAATTATACATGGCATAACCTAAGGGTTTTGAAGTCAAATGTAAGGAGCACATGGTATGTCGCTTGAAGAAAAGCTTGTATGGCTTGAAACAAGCTCCGCGGCAATGGTACCTAAAATTTGATGGTTTCATGCAAGAGAAAAGATTTGCACACTTGTGAGTCGATCCTTTGTGTTTATTTTCGCAAATATGATGATGGTGACATTGTGTATCTCTCTTTATATGTGGATGACATGCTGGTGGCTAGTTCCAATATAAAGAGAATCGTAGAAGTGAAAAAGATGTTATCATCACAGTTTGCTATGAAAGACTTGGGAGAGGCCAGTAATATTTTAGGCATGAAAATCATCAGGGATAGGAAAAATAAGAAATTATGGTTGTCGCAAGAAGACTATGTGAACAAGGTGTTAAAGAGATTTAACATGGACAAAGCAAAACCGGTTGCAACTCCTCTAGCGAGTCACTTCAAACTTTCCAAGGATATGTGTCCAAGCGCTCAGGTTTTGAAAGATGAGATGGCTGTAGTTCCATATGCATCAGCAGTGGGGAGTTTGATGTATGCCATGGTGAGCATGAGACCAGACATTGCACAAGCAGTGGGAGTTATGAGTCGATATATGCAGAACCCAGGCAGAAAGCATTGGAATGCAGTGAAATGGATATTGAGATATCTAGCAAGTACTTCCAATTACTCACTTTGTTATAGTGGTACATCTCTAGAGTTGCAGAGTTATGTAGATACAGATCATTCAGGTGATCGAGATAGTGGTAAGAGTACCCCTGGATATGTCTTTACAGTTGCAAGTACAGCAGTAAGTTGGGTGTTTCAACTACAAAAAGTAGTGGCTTTATCGACGACAGAGGCAGAATACGTGGCGATCACAGAAGCCTCTAAGGAAATCATGTGGTTACAAGATTATATGGAGGAGCTATATCGAAAACAGCCAGTCAGTACACTTTGGAGTAATAGTCAAAGTGCAGTGCACTTAGCAAAGAATGCAGCTTATCACTCAAGAACAAGATATATCAAGAAGCGTTATCACTTTATTAGGTCAGTATTGAAAGATAATGAGTTAAAGCTACAGAAGATTGATGGCTCGAAGAATCCAGCTAACATGATGACCAAGGTAGTAGACAGAGAGAAGCATATTTTCTGTACTACTACCATTGGTATTACTCCATGTTGATCGATGAGGAGTATCGCAGAGGCACAATTTTTTTTTTTCAACTACTATTTCTTGAAGAAGATGGATGCAAAGTTGCTTGGTGCTTGGGTATATTTGTCTTCAAGTGGGAAATTGTTATAGATGAAGTCAAATATTTGTTTTTAGGGGCTTTTTTGTCTTTTCCATCAGATTTCCTTTTAGGTTAAAAGTGATATCTTTATATTAGCGATGGAAAGACCCTAGTCGTTAAGACGCTAAAAAAAGGAAATAGAGAGGCAAGAAAAAGAGAGAAGAAAAAAGTGAGTTTTTTTCTTGATGAGGGTTCTCAATCTCTTTGTGCCCTGATCTTGAGAGAAGATCGTCGTTGTATTCCAACTTTTTCGAAGTCTAGTGGATTCGCAAGAGTGCCTCTGCGCGGAGATGTAGCCTAAGTTTGGGTGAACTTCGATAACAAATTTTTGGCGTGTTCATCGATTCTGCTATTTTATTACTATATTTTGTCTAATGAATTGTTTGCGAGCGTTATTTTTCTGGAATCGACGTGCGATTTCGTAACATAAAAGACATGCACATTCAAAGACAAGTGCAAGTGTTTCGACAAGAGAATGCAAGGGATCGTGGAATGAAGACGGAATAAAAAAATATGGGACAAACTACAAGAAAAATTTCAAGATATGTCCGAGACTTTACAACACAAGTCCGGATTATCCCAAAATTGGATCAAGGGGGAGTGTTGGAATTTGTGATCCAATTCTAGAAACTTCAAGATAGATTTGAGCTAGAAAATTCAAAAAAAATTCTAGAAGAGTCTACAAGCTGCCATCTCTTATGTGTTCTAGAAGTTTCATCTTATGTTACTATAAATTAATAGTAGCTATTTGTATAGAAGTCTAGAGACTTCCTCCACCGACTTTGGCAGCTATATGTTTTGTGGGGGAGCTAACCATAAAAACCACATCATGTAGCTCCCTCACCAACACCTCCTTCAACTATTGTATACCAATCTTTATAAGCTAGTGAAACTATCTTTGTCCCATAAAAATTTATGTTTATCTCTCGAACTATCCTATCTCGTCCCTTGTCCATCCATTATAAACTATACCATACACTCGCACACACACATCTAAACATTTTTTTAACAAGTCCAGACCACCACTTATTTGTAGAACCTTATTGATACGCGTGAATGAGGTGGTTTGTGCGCATCACTTTTGATTTGTGGAACCACAAAATTCCAATATCCTTTTTTAATTACAAAAATCTGCACATATAAATATGTTACGTGTATTACACACATATAAATACATGTATGTGTCCCTAAGCTAGGATTTGAAAGGCTAAAGGCAGATCGATTATTCTGGTCACTTCCTTTATCTTCCTTTTCGCACCATCAGAAGGTGTGGGATGTTACACCTTTGAGCCATGGAAGACCATGTGCAAGATTGGAATTTTGCCAGACTCTCCAACCCCTTTCGAAATCAGCGGAACCGATCAAGGAGATAGCTTTTATGACATTTTCAATGCCCTCCGAAACTGTCAACTTATTGGTTCAGCAAGAGTGGAAGCTGAGACTCTACCAGAACATTCTGTACCACTTTCTTGGGACCGAGCTGAAGCCAGTGGAAGTGGAAGCAAAAGAATGAGCAATATCGAAAGGGATGATCGGCGGCGATGCAGAAGCACCGCCGAACACAGTAGAGAACAGGTTTGAATTCGGATACATTGCTGCTGAAAATTAGTGACACTAATCAATCTTCCATCCTGCCTCTAAACTATGTTACTTTAAGTCATCTGTTGTGATTGTAGGAGGCTGATAATGTAATGCGTGAAAACTTGGAGGATCAAAGACCGGCTAGGATTAAAAATTCAAAAGCGATGTTGCACATTGAATCTAAGTCCATAGACTATTTGTGTTATTTTTTCAATGATATTTCTGTAAATTTCGGCTTAGAGGCTGAGGTGGGGATGGATTGCAATGAGGAAGCTGCCCCATATCGGTGGAGGTGGTGGCCAGCGATGGGAGATGGTGGCCACCGAGCTAGGCTGAGTGATTGGGTGTGGGTGGTGTGAAGTCAAGGTTGTTGGAATCTTTACACAAGGCACGGTAATTAGGTCATTTTAATTAGCAGATGTATGTAATTGGCGATTTCGAGAATAGAGGTACTTTATTTAGTCTTGAATTGAAAAGGAAAATCTGATTTTGATATTTTTCCTAATATGGAGTTATCCTTGAAAAAGCGAGATAAATTTTAAAGAACGTGAGGTCATTTATCCCGATGGGAATCTTTCTCTTTTGCCATGAAATCTTTGACCATTTGACCCATGGGAGGATTCAATGATTGCTCCCATGGCGTATGGAGTGTGGACTATATCGATAATCATAAGGCAAGTTGGCATCGTACAAAAGTCAAACTTGTATAGTGATTATTGAATTTCACATTAATTCAAAATGATTTGCCACTCGCCGTTTTCCTTTCATGATAAACAATAAACATGCTATTTAACTCAAATTTCCGGAAGCAAATTTCTTTCGGATGGACAATTATGTGGACGACCGTGATTATTAGAAGTAACAAAATTCACAGTTCCCATGACAGTATTGAGTCATGTGCCATGAGAAGATATCATAGGAAATTGATGACAATCATCTGTTAAACTTAAATCATAATATGTGCTTTTCTAGCAAATTAAACTTTTAAAGCAACTGATTATTAGTAAGAGGTCTCTACTTCGGTGCAGCACACAATCTTTCATTCATTTAGGGAGTGATCCTCACTTACATATGATGATTTCAACAACCCCGTTCACCTTCGTGCTTTGGGTTCTCATGCTTAAGGTACGCCTTGGTTGTATTTTCAAAAATTTAAATCATCAAAGCAAACGGTTTCACCCTTGAGTAAAACATTTAAAGTGCAGCTTGAATTGACATATTGGTGAAGGGCCCCGGTACTATTAGAAACTTTGTGCACTCTAGCGATGTGATTTCAAAGTAAGCGTCTTTTTGTTCCGTTAATGATTCAAGAATTGATCACATAAGATATCATTGAGAATCAAGAAATATGTGCGAATTGCCTATACTAGTCAAAAAGGCCATTGAACTCCTAATGACACGGGTAATGATAGTCTTTGGGCCCCAGTAATCACCATTTCCTCCAAAAAAGTAACCCATCTTTGCTCCAAAATAGAGGCAATAATACTACCCCTCTTATCTCCATAAAACCTTTTTCCCACTCACAAATCTCACCCCCACAACTTTATCATCATGACCACAATAATAACCCTTAACTTCGAATCTCGCCATGAATAAAAAGAACAAGAGACACGATATTCAAAAGTCGAAAAAGAGGAGTGGATCCAAAGGAGCGCTTGATATAAATTGGAGGGATTGGATTTCCACCCAAGTGCCATCTCCTCCCTTCTTTGTCCATCACTTAGTTAGAGAGCTTGAGAAACTTGAGAACATGTCCAAATACGTCCTGTGCATCGTCCTGATGATTTTGTTTGTCAAACTGGAGCCGTCGATGGCGGTCACCTGTAACCCAATTGAGCTGAGTTCATGCGCGAGTGCAATAACCTCCTCGAGCCCGCCATCGGCCACGTGCTGTGCCAAGCTCAAGGAACAAAGGCCTTGCCTTTGCCAGTACATGAAGAACCCTAACCTCCAGAAGTTCATTAACTCTCCAAATTCCAGGAACGTGGCGATCAAGTGCGGCTCTCCGTTTCCCTCCTGTTAATGTCTCTACTCGCGGTGTCTCTAAGTGGCGTTTGGTTGTTTTCCCGGTGTGAGGTTGAATCTTGCGTTCGAAGTAGTAGCAGTGCAGGTAGTAGCAGTGCAGCGTCGTCGGTGCTGACTTACCTGGTAGTCATGGAACTTCGTGGTAGTATCGTCATTGTACCGACTAAATAAAGGTTTTGATATCTCTGTGTTACCTATTTTCGGAACAGTAATCTGTAAGTGCAATTTGTACTCTTCTCCACACATGACCACGTCCATGTGCATTAGCCTCGTGACTGAGCTATTACTGCTCACCAATATGAAAGTGTGTACACGACAGTACACGACAAAGTGAGCTTGATTCAATGCGTGAGCGAATCAATAGAAAGAATCAGCCCGCGATTGTAGAGACACTTGGTCTATGATTCCCAAGCCGAAGTTGCAACTACTCCGATGAAATTGGAAAAAGAAATATATCAGCCAAAGAAAGGGACAATCACCATATTTTTTATTTCCTATAGAAGACTGCTCAAAAAAAGAAAAAAAGAAAAAGAAAGACAATCATCAGCATATGTTGAATTAGATGCAGCTTTCTTAAGAATACTTATGAAGTCACCAAACAGATATGCTGATTCTAATCCTTGAGAAGGATTCATCCCCACTTATTAAATTGGGGAGAATTATCAAAAAAGTTATAAATCTCTTACAATTGTCTCATTCAATTATAAATTATTTTTTTAGTCAATTCAATCTTAAATTTTTTACAATTATGCCAATTCAATATGCAGCTAAATATGGCCGACGTAAGCCAGTTTCGCCGGCCGTCTGGCAAATGTTGACGTGTCAATTTTTTAATAATATTTATATATTTTGAATTTTTTATTAATATTAATAATAATATATTTTTTTTCTTATTCCTCTCCGGCTTCCTTACCCACAGTGGTCCACAAGGCATCGATGGCATCGATGAAGCTTGCTGACCAGTGGGTGAGGCAACCCTCACCAGACCTCGCTAAGGCGAGGCCGTCGACGAGGGTGGGCAAGGTTTGGTGAGGGCCATGACCCTCGTCGACCATCGCTAGCGAGGGCTTCGTGGTCTTCACCAGTGGTCGACGAGCCCCGTCGGAGCCTCGCTAGCCGCCGTGGGGAAGAAGTACAAGAAGAAGAGAAAAAAGAAAAAGAAAAGAGAAAAATAATTTTTTTTTTGAAAAAACACAAAATATTATCTAAAAATTGTTACATCAATGTTTGCCGGACGCCCGGTGCCACTAAGTCAAATTTGGTCTGATTGGCTGAATTAACATAACTACAAAAAATTTAGAACTAAATTGACACAAAAAAAAAAAAATTAGAATCGAATTGATACAATTATAATATGTTTATAATTTTATTGGTTACTCGCTCCCATCAAATTGTACAATTATAATATGTTTATAATTTTATTGGTTACTCGCTCCCATCAAATTGCCATGCTAAAAAGCTTCCCCAAACCAAGCATCGCCTTGGCAAACAACAGCCAAAAACCTGGAAATGATTACGCAACTACAATCACGCAATTCCAACTTCCACTACACATCTCGAAGGGAACTGACTGGGTTTGGATACTAAAATGAGGGGATTATTGTTTGAAAGTTCAGAAGACAAAGTATATCATTCTCGGGTGAAAGATTCATTCCAAAACGCATCAAGGAAAGAAAACATGCAATTCGCCCCGGGGCTAAAGCCAGCAGGACCGGGTAGCCCAACCATGAGATTCGACATTCAAGCTCCAGGCATGACAAGTAGTCTAGAATCAAACGATAACGAAGCATGTACACCCTTGAGTCAGTGAAAGGAATATGTCCCAAACCACAACACGAACATATGCATATATATTGCGGGTATATATAAAGAGAAAACAAAGAGGCGACTCTGACATACTCAGAGATCTGCCACTGACTAGTGACTATAAGTTTTCAGACCAAGAGACCAAAATTATGCCCCCCTTACATCATCATCAGACTAGGATTACGCTTTCTCAAATCCACCACTGTTCTGATGATGTTGCTGTTGCTCTGTATAATTGGATGCAGCCAAGCCAAGACCTTCATTCTGATGCTTCTGCCATCCACCCGTGTCAGCTCTTGAGTGAGCCCAATAGTAAGCTACTGAACCGATTAATGACAACAATGTCAGAGCAGCACCAGCAGCAAATACACCTTTGCGAAGAGTGGCACATGATATTTCGTGTCCACCAAAAGCTCCTCGGTACTTCGTGTGGTACGCATTTCTTGCTGACCCAGCCAGTAAGCAAGCTTCAGCTCCCAAAAAGGTCACCCTATACTCTCAAAGTAATTCAGTACATTAGAGAGGAAAGTGCCAACAGGTTTCTGTTCAAGGAAATTAAGACTAATTATTTTTTTCCTGGGAATTAACTGCAGAGGCTTTTTGCACCATTCCATCTTTAGCAAGAAAAGAGAAACAAAAGGGTGACATGAATAAAAAGTGTGAACTCCAACAAGACAGTAGATTCTACTGAAACTAGCAAGAAGTTTCTTTTACTCTTATGATGGACCTTTTTAGTGGGAGAGCAGACACATATATATTATCATGTAAGCCGAGTGAACAATCATTAGATGGTAGCTTGGGGCAATGGCAATGTCATGCGAATCATGCTGATCACAGGTTTGTAATGTTGACAGAACAAACATTGTAGATCTGTGCTCCAATAGGGCAACACAACGAACCGTTTGAGTCTCAAACTTGACTGTACATTGACACTCATGCTTCAATCCTTAATTTGAGCTTAATCTAACTCTACTTTCTTGGTTTATGTCAAATCAGACAAAGCAATCAACAAACTACGATCATGGCCTTGAGTAAACTAAACCAAACCATCATCACCATTGTCACATTGAGCTTAAAACTGGAAATGATTCAAACAATAATTAGTTCCCAACAGCTGTCACATATTGTTTTGCACATGACATAGATTGGATTCTAAAATATCAACCACTTGCTTTATATGTGAAAAGATTTAACAAGCGACGCACTCAAGGTTGGCTTTATCCTGCTCATTCAGACCCCACCAGCGACAAAAACCAAACTGAAATCACTATATTCCTCAAAACCAACACTGATTGATAACTCAAGCTCAACTTATTACAATGGATTCTTACAAGCAGTCAGTCAGCACACACAAGCAACTGGACAACCACAGAAGAATTAACGCCTTTCTGTTGGCAAAGAGACCAAAACCCAATTGTTGAAAAACACTCCATAACTTGAAACAGCCATGATCCATAGTCGAATTCGTTAAAATGTGAATGTTGGATGCTGTTTCTATTCTAGGATGCATTAAATGGTTAAAACATTATTATTAAAACAAAGCCATCGAGGAGGTGCAGCTTTAATGGAGATGAAAACTTTCGAGGTTGACTGAAGAGGATCAGAGATGCAAAAGAACTTCCTCCTTTGCCTGATTAACGCTGAAAGCCTTCAACATGGTTCCTTTGGCTTCCTCTAATAAGACTCCATTGCATTAGCTTTTGTAACAGGGGAAAAAGAATGGACACGAAGGTAACCAGGGGTCATTAACATGACATTTTGGTAGATTTTACAATGCCGTGACTATGACCGGAGAGGTTTAAAAACATTCGGTAGGCTGAAACACGATCCATCGCACTAGGAACTTCTACACAGCAGGGAGATAAAATCCACTTTCCTTCTGTCATTTTCAGTTTCATGGGGACGGTAACCTGGAATGTCAATTTGTTCTTCATGGGACAAACACCATCTAAGAGCCGCGTAATTGATTTTCCCACCACAGACCATGACTCTCAAGAAAGAGAACGTTTTGCGCAGAACAATTTGAAGCTACTAGCTAAAGCACGGAGCAGCCGAAATTGGACAAAGGGCAGTGACTGCCGCGTCAATATCTCACAACTAAATTTCCACCGACATCACTGAATTTGCAGGCGGTTCATATAACGAGCGCCCAATTCAATAAACATGACACTCGTACAGCCAGGCAATGCGGATCAGACAACTCTCGGTACGAAGCAAACAGCAGTCTCGAACTAGTCGAAATTACCAGGAGAAGATGAAGAAGAAGATGGCGCAGGTGGTGACGGAGGTCCCGGTGAGGAGGCCTCGACCGAAGCAGAGGCACTTGGTGACGACGGTGACCACCATCTGGCTGATTAGCAGCAGCCCGAACGCCGACAGGCCGTAAATCGTGGACGCATCGGTGTCGTACACGCAGTAGGTGCGCTCGTCGTACTGGTCGGGCTTCACCGTCGCCTGCCGAAAAGCGGAAAGGGGAACCGAAATTAGCAAGCCGCGGCGCAAAAGCAGACGCGCTCGAGGAACATGGTGAGAGAGAGAGAGAGAGAGTTACAGTGCTGCGGCGGCGTTCGGCGCCGACGGCGAAGACGAAAGCGATGAGGTGGAGGGCGACGACGGCGGCGAGGATGGGAACGGAGACGGCCATTTCTTCTTTCCCGGCGGCGGCGAGGAGAGGAGGAGTTGGAACGCGGGCGGGTTGACTCACACTGACTCGCTCACTGCGTAATTTCCCTTTATCCCACCCTTCGCCGCGCGTGAATCGCACTCGAATTATCTTTCTTTCGAGCGAGAGACACGGAAAGGCGAGGAAGGAAGAGGAAGGAAGGGGGAAGAAGTAGCAACGATCGCCTGCTTCGACGGCCCACCGCGCGCCTGCGATCTGAGCCGTCGATGCTGAGTACTTCGCGGGGAGCTGGAGAGATTGCGACCGACGTGGAGGGCGGGGATTCGGGGGGATAGCCCAGAGAGGGATTTGGTTCGGCGCCCTCTGCTTTTGGTGGGGCCCATCTTTTGGACCGCTTTTTTGACAAACGAGGAAACAAATGTCAGGAGAGACAGCTGGAGAGCCGTTGGATCCCGGAGGCGCCGATCCACCTGGACGGGTCGCCAGAAGTCGCGGGTCGCGACGGCCCATTGCCGGCCAAGCTTTCGGGTTTCTTTTTATTATTATTATTTATCTTTTCCTTTTCTTTCCGCGCGATATTGCGTTTTATTTTATCCGCAGCGAAATAAGGAGAGTGAAACTATAATAGAATTTCTGAATCTGCAGCGGAAGTAGATTAACCACTTGATTTGGACGGAGTGATTGGGAAACAAATGAGAGAATCTGAACAAATTATGAGGGATAAGGAAGTAAAAGATTTAAAGGAATTTCTTGTGTTCTATTCCCAAAAAAAAAAAGAAAAAGGAAAGGAAAACTACAATAAATGTTCTGAATTTGTAACGTAATCACTTAATTTGGATGGACTGATTAAGAAAGGAGTGTGAGGATCTGGATAATTATGAGGAGAAAAGTAAATAATGATTTAGAGGAATTAAGTATAATGTTATTTGGATGCAAGTGAGAGAAAAAAAGGAAAAAATATATATTATTCATGAATATTTTCTCATGCATTTATAAATAAATGTAAAATAAAAGTATAAGCGAGGAAAAAATAAGTTTATTTAAAATGGTCTTAAAAAATTCACCAGACCGATCTTCCAGGTAACTTTGTTTTACGGAAAATGAACAATAGGGAAATTAATTTTTTAGAAATAATTGTTTGTATTGTTTATAAAAATGAATGAACAAAAAATATTTTCGTCATTTATGAAAATATTTAAACATAGATTATTTTGATAATAATTTTTTTCATTGGCTAATTATTTCAAATAATACAAATTATCATTTTTATGAAAAAAATTTCAAACCATTTATTTTTTATGAAACAAATGGAACATTAATCTTTGTAATCCTTCCTAATTGTTTTCTTTTGTCTATTTCCTTCCAATTAAACACGATTATGCTCTTGCCCAAAAAAAAAAAAAAAACACGATTATGCTCCTTTACACTTTATCATGCCTCTTAATCTTTCCTAACAAATATTGTGCAAGCCTTAATATTTACCAAATATGTTTTCCAGGAAGTTATTTTTCAGGAAAAATGATAATATTTTTGTGATTGGCTCAAATTTGAAAATGAATTAGATTTTTTTTTTTGTAGTTTAATATCTTATTTGATTTTGCTCTCCTTTTAATTATTTTATTTTTTAAATAATATTTTTATTTTTATTTTTATTGTTTCGTCCTTGGTTGGCGACCTGCCTTAGACAAGCTCAAACTCTTACTAGACCAGCGAGTTTGAGCCTCACTAGATCGGCAAGGCTTAGGCTTGAGCCCAACATTATATTAACCGAACTCACTTCATTCATCTTTCATGTGTCAAAATGAGTAAAATACTACAATTATAAAATAATTATACTAAGCTTAAACGGTAACAACAATCTCCACAAAAAAAGAATATTAACGTGAAGCTTGAACTCGAAACTTGATCATACCATAAGAAGATTTGTGAAGCACTAAAAGACCCATAAATAAGTCAACTCAAAATCGAACCAAAAATCATAGAAATTTAGTCAGAAGGCCACTAATTGCCCACTAATCATTGCTCAGGACCAACTTCAAAATTTTATTTAGAGCAAACGGTAAATCCAAATCAAGCTCTGTAAAATCTTATAATACCACAATATTATAAGCTATTATTTCAATATATATTCGCAGCTTAACAACTTCTTAATCAAATCTTTATTTCAAAATGCACAAAGCCCGCAAATTTGTGTACTAACCCAAGACGAACGGAGGCGTGAGTACTTATTGGGATGTTGGATACGAAGTCGAATTAGACTTGGCAAAGTCCTCGTTATGCAAAACCCTCCTCTTTTAACTTTCCTTTCCTTTCATCTTTCTTTCTTTCTTTTTCTCCCTCTTTTTTCTTTCATTTTCCCGAGAAGGGCCCCTCCTCTTTCTTTTCCTTATCCTTATCCTTTTTTTTTTTTTTTTGAGTTTCACCCTATCTTTATGACTTGATAAAAAGATCAAAATATTAAAAAAATTGACCGAGACGACTTCGGTCGAAGAGGAGGTAAATGTAGAAGTGAGAAAGGAAATTACTCTCGCGATGGCGAAGCTCGAGATTCAGCTAACAGCGAGGGGCTCTTGACTCAGTCGGAGAAGATGAGTTTTGACTTCGATTCAAGACCAAATCTAGAACCTCATTCGGACTTTGAAGGGTGAGACAGGTTGCAGAGGAGCTGCTTGGAAGCGGGTTTGGGAGGGGATCAAGGAGAGGAGAGAGAGAGAGAGAGAGTGGGAGTGAAGGGATTTTAGAGAGAGAAATCGAGAGGAGCCAGAAAAGGCCAGGGAGGGATTTCCATGTCCAGGTTGAGAGATGCCTGCAAAAGATGGGAACGGAAATTATTTTACCTAATTTTAGAAGGGCATTTTTCATTGACCGGAAAAGGTTTTATCTGACCACTCCTTTTCTGCGCCCCAAAAGCCGAAGGACGAGGAAAAAGTTCTTCGCAAAAAAAACAGAGCTTGTTCTGGTCTTCAAGTCCACTCTTCAGGTCTCCTGTTCATTTCTTTCATGTCCACATTCCAGTCAACTAAAGTGAAGCAGCAGATTCCGAGAAACTGAATATGCAGGAAGGAATTACCAATGAGAATGCCTTCTTTAACGTACAAATAGTAAAATCATCCTTGTCTTTGCTTATGCTGATGCTATTCATTGGTAGAGAGCGTACTTTGATATGTGCTATCGACTCCTTCCTTTTCTTCTTCAAAAACCAGAGTTAGTTTTCCAGTTCGTAGTATGGGTATAGAGCGTGTAGTATTGCCAGAGCGTTAGCTTACATTCTCTTCCTCTCCATCTTGGTAGTGTCAACCCAGTTGGTGACGAATGAGGATTGTGAGGCCACTATGTGTAGCAAGAGTGGTCTGACCATAAGCTATCCCTTTTATGTTGCTGGAAGGGGAAGGAACTTTGTGGCTATCCTGGCTTCGAGGTTATATGCGTACGAGGGGAAGGTATGTATGGCAGCTTCTCCATCCGAAGCATCTCTTATGAGAAGCGATCCTTTTGGTTAGCAAATTGGTATATGGATGACAGCGGTCGGTTGCTTCGTTCCTCATCTCTTCACCTATTATCACTATAATCCCTTCCAGAACTCCAGTTTTCAGTATTACCTACATTTCTTCTATGACTGTAGTGATACATTTTCTACAGACTTGCCTTAATCTCGGCTAAGTTGCACTTCTGATCAATTAAATTACACGTTTGTTGTGCTAACAAGTAAGGAAAAATGGCCAGTACTGAAGGATGGATTGTGTCATTCAAGCAGTAGAATAGCAGTTGAACTGAAGGGGGCAATCCTAAACACAACCATAAATAGTGTTGACTACAGGGAGCTCCTGAAGGATGGGTTCGCATTGAGCTGGACATTGTTGACCAATAAGAATACACAGCGGAGGCCGATGTGGCAAACCAAATGACAAAGGCTTTGTTTGTTATTGCTCCGGGGGATCCCATCCCAAAATATGTCATGCTGGTAACATTTAGCAGGACTTGCTGCAATAAGCAAATCATTTTGTCTGCGTATTCTCACAACTTCCTAGTATTTGGTCACTAGCATCATTTTAAGTGTCTCCACGTCCTCAACAAAGTCGCATCTTTTGCATCTATTTTTTGCAGGGGATTTTTCATACTGTCTCTGCTTTAATGTTGCGGGAAAGTTAACCGCTTATTGAAGAAAGGTGCCATTTGTAAGTAACATGTACTTGATTTCTTAGCCATGCGTATGAATTAAAATCAAGACTTTTGGCAGTGGCACGGTGCATGCCTTCCAGAAATCAAAATTCCTATTCATTTACCATTTAAGAAGGAGCTCTCACTATAGAAATGATTTTTTCCTATTTTATATGCACTTAGTATTTCCTTTTGGTCACAGTTGCTTCATTATGCTGGGTGGGTGCTGCTGCAATGGTTCTAGCATATCTTTGTGAAAAGACATTTTGCAATCAGAAATTCATGGTCCCATAGAGCAAGAAGATGAATGGGATTGATAAATTTGAGGTCGTTTTCGAAAATGATGGTATGTTAATTCCGAGAAGATATTCTTATGCTAAAATCAAGAGAATGACGAACACATTCAAAGAAAAGCTCAACCAAGGAGGTTATGGTTTTGTGTGCAAAGGCAATCTCCTAAATGGTTGTCTTGTGGCAGTGAAGATCTTAAGCAAACTAAGAGGAGATGGTGAAGAATTCATCAATGAGGTAAACGGTATAAGCAGAACATCTCATGTCGACATTGTTCATCTGCTAGGTTTCTGCTTTCATAAAACCAAAAGAGCTCTATGAGTTTATGGCCAATGGATCTTTGGAGAAATTCATATATGAAGAGAACTATAGCAAGCTAGGTCATTGCCACCTCGGATGGTACACCTTGTACTAAATCTCCCTAGGCATTGCTGAAGGACTTGAATACTTGCACCGAGGCTGCAACTAGAGAATATTACACTTTGACAAAAAGCCGCGCAACATTCTTCTTGATGAAAATTATAGCCCTAAGATCTTCGGTTTCGGCCTTGCAAAAATATGCATCGAGACAAGAGCGCCATCGAGACAAGAGCACCATCTCACTATTTGGTGCACGAGGGACCGTGGGGTTTATTGCTTTGGAAGTGTTTAGCGGGAACTTTGGTGGAATATATGACAAATCGGATGGGTACAGCTTTGGGATGATAGTACTCGAGATTGTCGGCGGGAGAAAAAACATAGTGGCAGGTGTTGATCAAACCAACGAAGTATGCTTTCCGCATTGGATTCACAAGCGTCTTGAACTTCAAGAAGAGCTTGGACCGCAGAATATTGTGAATGAAGGAGACAGTGAGAAGGCTATGAAGGCGATAATAGTGAGCTTGTGGTGCATATAGACCAATCCTTCAAATAGGCCAATGATGAATGAGGTGGTGGATAAGTTAAGAGGTGGCGTTGCCTGTCTATAAGTTCCTCCCAAGCCCTATTTGTCTTCTCTATCAAGATCATCAGCAACCACTTCAATGTGCATGATTGTGTGAAACATAATTTGGCAAGAATACTTTTTTAACTAAGAGCTTTAAGTTCAATGCAATGAGCTGTCTATAAGTTCAATAACAGGACATGTAAATGGGATAAGGCGGGCTCATTTCATGACCAATACATGAGCTAGCTATAATTTGCATTTTTGAGCTAAATTTATGGACTATGTTTTATTTGCCATATTCATTTCATTTGTGCCTTTGATAGCGGTAAGAATAATACTATTGATAGAACATTTCTTCTAGCTTTGTTTAGAGGAACCTACCAGTGGCTATTAAACTTTTGGTGAATGGGTTTGTTCGAACTACGAAGATTCACAAATTTCACCATTCAACTTCGAAGAGAGAGAGAAAGACGAAGGTTTCGAGAATGATTATTGTTGGAATTTAAGTTGATGGGAATAGATTGAGTTCTTTGTGGGTAACAGCTTACGTATTCTAATAGGCTCAAGGATGGATCTTCCTCATTAAAGCTAGTATTCTGTCTCCCACTTATAATCTCGCAATAGTATTATGAATCTAAAGACATTTGATTTTTTCCAATAATGCTCTACCATTGCATATTCTAGAGCCACGTAACCGTTTGCATTTCATGAATTATGTTCATATTCCTTTTCTTATGCATACTACGTAGGAAAAATAAGTACTAACCGAAACTCTCGGTATAGTTGCTTGATGTTTTTTGTCACCAAATACCTTAGTCACCCAACAAGTTATTACTCAATTGACGTTGCTCAGCTCCTCATCAACTTCTCTAGTTCAATATCAATGGCTTCAACTCTCTCTCTCTCTCTCTCTCTCTCTCTCTCTCTCTCTTACGATAGAGCCCTTCCTTTTAATCTAGGCAGAGTTTCTTCTTTATCCCTCCCATGGGTGATAGCATAATCAAATCCCAAAAACCCCCCTTGAATATGATCCCAGTTACAGTTCAAATGAATAATCCCATTGTCCTACTTAAAAAAGAAATATCTTTTTCACATCACCCGTAGCTTTCGAATCCCCAAACCCTAAAATCCTAGAAACCCAGCTTCTATTTCGAATAAAATCTAAATTTCTGCCCTTATGATTGTGTCCAGAAGGTTAGCAGGACTTTACCAAGCCATCCACTCACTGGAAGTTCAATCACATCACTCTCCAGCTTGGGCGATACTGTTCCATTGGGTTTGCTGGAGGTGAGTTGATCAACCTTTTCAACCACAACTCCTTACATTTCAAGCGAACTGGTTCTTTGGGCTTTGGCTAAAGTGCATTGTCCGGCCTTTTCCACAGAGCTCCCTTCAAAGTAACCTCTACCTAAAATCTGCATCAACTTTGGCTAGACAACACATCTACTTAGTGAACAACAGTAAGTCTATCGAGCGTGATCTGCAAAATAGGAAAATGGAAATAGATATTGAGAATGAGCTTCGTCTAGCGGTGTTATGTAAAAGCTTGGGTCATTTGTGGTCGGAGGATGATATGGTAAAAGTGAGGAGAGAAATTCCAGTAGAAAAAAGAATGGAATGCAGTCTAACCTTGTATGGCAAGTTATTTTCGAAGCCAAATGTAAACTTGTAGGCTTTCCAAAACACAATGAAGAAGGCATGGAAGTTAGATACAGTGGTTTGTAGTAAGAAAGAGCCGGGATTTTACTCCTTTTTGTTTGATTTAGAGGCTAATAAAGAGTTTTTTAAATCAAGGACCTTGATCCTTCGCAAGTAATATATTGGTGCCGAAACAATGTGTAGCGGACATACCCGAGCACTGTTTTCATAAAAAGTGCATTTTGGGTTCAAATAGTAAGAACACCTCCAAGATGGGTGCTGAAAGATATATACTCTGATTTAGTTGAGAAGATTGGGAGGGTATTGGAAGTCAATTATAGGCTAAAGAAGGCGGACCCTATAGAACAAGGAGAGTGAAGGTTGAAGTAGACTTGCTGGCCCTTCTGAGATCCAGAACTATTATTAATTTAGGAGAAAGAATGCTGTGGGTGAAATTTAAATATGAACGGCTACCCCATATTTATTAGTCATGCAAGAGAATGGGTCACTATGTCTTGTATTTCGAAAAAAAATCCCGTATGAGCAAACAAAATGGGCTGAAAATAAGGCAAGCAAATATGGATCTTGTCTAAAAGCTGAAGTGCATGAAAAGAGTCCTCATTGGGAAGCTTTCTATGGGGTGATAACCCAATGAAATGAAGAAGAAGAATTAGTTTCAAAAACGCAAATTCAGCCAGCTGAGATGAAAATTACAATAAGAGAAGAAGGAGTAAATAGTCCAACTCCAACTAAAATTAAAAAAGAAAAAGAAAAAGAAAAAAAGAACTGATAGCCCCTCACGAAAAGAGCATGATGGAGATTTAGCCCCAATTGCAGCAGAAAAGGAAAGTAAATGCAAACAAATAGTGTTATTCGAACCACCACCACTAAAGTTCTCAAGATCGAGGCACCAAGTGTCAAGAAAAGCCAAAGTTTTAAAAGAGCCAAAAAACATAAGATGATTCAAGATTCTACCATTGCATTAGTAGATGAAATGGAGTTATTAGATATGCCTATTCAGGTGGTAAGGGAAGGAAATGAGTGAACTTTGGTGGCTAGCTCTAATAAGCCATTGAAGATGGCATGAGGGTTTTGAGTTGGAGCTATCAAAGGCCGGGCAACCCCTTGATGTTCCAAGGGCTGAAAACCTTCGTGGCTCAGAAAATGCCCAATTAGTGTTTTTAATGGAAACAAAGAATAAGAAGTCGCTAGTGGAGAGGATAAGAAGACAACTTAAATACCCACACTCGTATTTAGAACAACCGGAAGGAATAACAGGCGGCTTGGTCATTATGTGGGATGAAGAAGTAGAAATCAAAGTGATTTTTAGCTCAAAAGAAGTCATTGATTTGGAATATGAAAATCTAGAAAGCGACAAACAAATAAGAATTACTTTCCTCCATGCTTCCACAAACTTTCAAGAAAAACTAGCACTTTGGCAACAAATATGAGGCTTCCAAATAATAAATCAGCTTCCATGGATATGCATGGGTGGCTTTAATAAGATTTTGTATAACTGGGAGAAAGAAGGCAAAAGAGAGTATGATCATTATAGAAAATGGCTTTTCGAGAATTCATAAATGACTATTCTTTCATGGATATGGATAGTAGCTACGCTTACACCTGGACAAACAATAGGGAAGGGGATGCACTAGTTAAGAAAAATGTTAGATAGGGTGATATGCACAATGGGATGGAGGGTAGCCTTTCCAAATGTAGGGGTTGCGGCACTACTTGTCGTGGGATCGGATCATAGCCCACTCATGCTCTATTTGTATCCACTTCATAACAAAAGGAAGAAATAGTTTAAGTTTGAGGTTTTCTACCTTGAAGAATAGGAATGTGATGAGATTATTACAATGAAATAGTAAGAGGAATAGTTTCATCTATTGAGTTTTTCATTTTAAGTCAAAGAAGTGTCAAAGTAACTAGCATTATGGAGTCAAGGAAAGTTTTCCAACACATCACACCAAATTAGAGGGCCGAAAAGGAAATTAATGGAAATAAATAACAGATCAAGGGCAAACACCAGCAAAGCATAAATCCAAAATATAGTAGCCCAAATGGAAAAACTGTGGAGATAAGAGGAGATGTATTGGGGGATGATCCCTTATTTAATGGCTACAATGGGGAGACAAAAATACAGAATACTTTCACGCAACTACATGATTCAAATGAGACATTGAAATGGGATAACAATGCTGAAGATTGATGAAGAAAACCAGTCTAAAGAACCAAACACCCTTAAAAATCATATAGGGGACTTCTATCGAAACTTTTATGCATCGGTAGGATCTCGAAACTTCCAACCCATCTTAGACCAATGTTTGAGCTTGGTTAGAGATGAGATAAATGACAGATTAATGGCAAATATTACTATTGAGGAAGTCAAAGAAGCACTTTTTCAGTTAGGGGCATCTAAGGCCCCAAGACCCAACGGTTTGAATGGCCAATTTTATCTGCACTTTTGGAAGGAAATCAAGGAGGATGTACTTCAGTTGGTTCATAATTTCTTCAATACAAGTATCCTCGACCCAACTTTAAACAAGACCTATATTGCTCTTATTCCAAAAATTTAAGAACCTAGTAGAAATAGGTCAGTTTAGACCTATAATCTTATGGAACTTCAGCTATAAAATCATCTCCAAAGTGATGGCTAATAGGCTAAAACCATGGCTCCATGAGTTGATAGCAATAGAACAAAGTGTTTTTGTTCAAGGTCATCGGATTAAAGATAATATTCTCATAGTCCATGAAATATTGCATCAATTGAGGGTAAGGAAAACAAAGAATAAGTTCCAAGCCATCCTTAAATTGGACATGAAAAGGCATATGACAAGGTAGAATGGGACTTCTTGAGAGCATGTATGTTGAAAATAGGGTCTTGTGAGCGTTGGGTCAACTTAATCATGCAGCGTGTCTCGACTATTTCGTTCAGTGTGAAAGTTAACGAAGAACCCATGCAATATTTTCTACCCTCACGTCGAATCAGACAAGTCGATCCACCATCCCCCTATCGATTTATACTTATGGCCAATGTTCTATCACGGATGATACATAATGCCATAGCGGATGAAAGCGTCAAAGGAATCAATCTTAACAGGTATTGCCTTACACTGTCACATCTATTATTTGCTGATGACGTTATATTTTTCCTAGATGGAACAGTCAAGGAATGCCAAAGGTTGACGGCTATCTTAAATCAATAGTATTTTGCAACATGTCAAGTTGTCAATTTTAACAAATCAGGAGTTGCTTTCAGCAATGGTTGTCCCCTAAATTTGAAGAAGAATATGGCTCGAGAGTTGCATGTCCCAATTATAGAAAAGATGAGGAAGTATCTCGGCATACCATCCCATTGGGGTCAGTCAAAGAAAGAAATGTTTGTATGGATATTAGCAAGAGTAAACATGAAGATGGAGGGATGGAAAGAAAAAAATTCTGTCAAAAGCAAGTAAAAAAGTCTTAATTAAGAGTGTAGTGCAAGCTATTCCTCAATATGCCATGTCGATTTTCAAAATTTCAAGTTCTATTTGAAATGTCATTGAGAAGAGAATAGCCTCTTTATGATGGAAACAAAATGATACAAGAAGGGGAATGCACTAGAAAATTGGGGAGTGATGAAATTTAGGAAATATGAAGGAGGGTTAGGCTTCAAAGACTTGCAAATTTTTAACAAGGCTTTGTTAGGTAAACAAGCTTGGAGACTATCTCAATATCCTTAAGTACTTTGGAGTCGGGTTCTTAAAAGGATATATTTTCCGGATGGAGATTTATGAAAAGCCAACAAAGGATATTGCCCTATCTTGGGGTTGGCAAAGTATCCTAGTGGGAAGAGAAACCATTGAGCTGGAGGTTAAATGGTTGGTGGGAGATGGTAAATCTATAAAAATCTGCTTGGACAAATGGCTAACCTTAGGTTTAATTGGGGTCCTGCAAATAGGGATGATCCATATAAAGTAGCAAATTTGATAATTAAGGAACGAAGGAGTGGAAAGAACCAATTTTGCATAATCTTTTTGCGGAGAATGTCGTCAAAGAAATACTAGCTATCCCCATTAGCCCTTCCCCTAAGGCAAACGTTTTATGTTGGACAACAAACAAAATAAGAAGCTATAAGTTAAAGCGGCTATGACAATGAGCATTCCAAGTCCAACAAGCAAGATCCTAACAAGGCAACAACCTCATACCAGCCTTCCATACAACTATGGACAAAAATATGGAATCTCTGAGTCCTTCCCCCCTCCCCAAAAAAATGCAAATCTTTCTATGGAGCATATGCAAAGATGCCCTACCCACATGAGAAAAACTTTTCAAGAGATGAGTGATATCAGACCTGTTATGCTCGTTCTACTCAAAATACCTAAAGACAATCGAACATATGCCTTGATTTGCAGCTGGATAGCGAAAATCTAGTTAGATCCAATTTTCAAGACACACAACCCTCTAAATGTAACAAGAGCAGACAAATGGCTACTGGACGTATTCGAAGCAAAACCTAATCTGCCTAAAGTAGAGGTAGTCACGGCAACACTTTGGCTCATATGGAAGGCGCGGAATAATGTTGTGTTTCAGGAGGCAACAACCTGATGCTCAAGCCATACTAGAAGAAGCACGAGCTCAAGTCAACGGCCATCTCTAATGGAAGCTACAAAGTAGCAAATCAAAGCCCAGAACAAGAAAAGAAGCGACTAAGTGGAAACCTCCAACCGCCGACAATTTGAAGCTGAATGGGGATGTTTCGTGGGTGGGGAGCAAAAACCCGTGTTCCATTGTCAGGACCTTGAGGAATTTGAGCGAGATGGTGGAAGGTGGATTCACAAGTGAGATTGGGGTAGAGTCGCCCCTTCAAGCCGAAGCCCTAGCTTTTGTGAAAGGGCTGAAGTTTTTGCAACAAATCTAAGTGAGTCACGTACAGCAAGTACAACAAAAGTCAATAGATTATATTTGTGAAAGTGACAATTGGATGGTAGTGGAAAGCATCTTGGCCGAGAAGAAGCACCTTGGGCCACGAGGAACATAATAAGTGAAGGAAAAGGGTCTTAGGCTAGTTTGGCCGAGCAAAGCCGGCCTATTGTCTAAGGGAAGGAAACCGAGCCGCCAATTGAGTAACAAAAGCCCATCGCATCGAAGCAAAAACTTCCTTTCAATTGGTGTCTTCTCATCCCCAACCTCTTTGGGATATTTTATATTCAGAAGTATGTTTACATTTATCATGTAGCTATTGTATTAATAAATGAAAGTAATCACCGATTTTATGACCAAACAAACAAAAAAAAAAAAATCAGGTTATTACTCCTCTTAAGATCTCTTTGAATTTTATGTAGTCTAGTGTCTCGGTGAAGATATGGAAGGCCTCGACAAATTCCATCAGCAATGCCGAACCGTCTTCTCCAGTCCAGTTGGTCTCGTTTGAGTGGATCTGACTTAGGCCATGAAAAGTGAAATTCATATAAAAAGTTCAAATGTAAACTGATACATGTGTAAGTATGTGCAAAAGCAGACATCACGTTCCGTCAAAACTTGGACTAGAGAGAGAGAGAGAGTTGCAGTGCTAAAGCGGCGATTGGCGCCGACGGCGGTGAGGACCGGAAAGGAGACGGCCATTTTCTTTTCCCCACCAGCGAGGAGAGGAGTAGGAACGCGAGCGGGTGGACTCACTCTGACTCGCTCACTGCGAAATCTCCCCTTTTCCTATTGTTCGCCACGCGTGATTGGCAGTCGAATATACTTCTTTCGAGCGAGAGAGATGGCAGAGCGAGAGAGGAGGAGGAAGAAGGGGAGAGAAGTAATGATCCCCTGCTTCCACGGGCCATCGCGCATCTCTGATCTGAGCCGTTGATGCTGAGTACTTCGGGGGGAGCTGAAAAGATTGCGACCGAGATGTCGGGCAGGGGGTTCGGGCAGATGGCCCAGAGGTTTCGGTTCGGCGTCCTCTTTAACTAGTGGGGCCCATTTTTTGACCGCTTTTTGGACAAACGAGGAAACAAATGTCTAGACAGACAGCTGGAGTGCCGTTGGATCCCGGAGGGCCGAGGCGCCGATCCACCTGGACGGGTCGCCGGAAGTCGCGGTTCGCGACGGCCCATTACCCGCTCAGTTTTCGGGTCTCTTTTTTATTTATTTATTTATCTTTTCCTTTTCTTTCCATGCGATATTGTGTTTTATCATTTTATCCCCCACAAAAAGAGAGTGAAACTATAATAAAATTTCTGAATCTGTAACGGAAGCATATTAACCACTTGATTTGGACGGAGTGATTAGGAAATAAATGAGAGAATCTGAACAAATTATAAGGGAAAAGGAAGTAAAAGATTTAAAGGAATTATATTGTGTTCCATTCCCAGCAAAAAAAAAAAAAAAGGAAAGAAAAAAATACAATAAATATTCTGAATTTGTAAAGTAATCGCTTAATTTGAATGGACCGGTTAAGAAAGGAATGAGAGGATCTGGATAATTATAAGGAAAAAGTAAATAAAGATTTCAAAGTAATTGAATTATAATGTTATTTGGATGCTAGTGAGAGAAAAAAGGAAAACAATATATTATTCATGAATATTTTCTTACGCATTTATAAATAAATGTAAAATAAAAGTATACACGAGGGAAAACGAATAATGCGGAAAAATATTTTTTATTAACTAATTATTTCAAGTGATACAAATTGTCATTTAGGAAAATATTTTTCAAACCATCTATATTTCACAAAATGGAGCACGAATCTCTCATAATGTTTCCTAATCGTTTTCTTCCATCTATTTCCTTCCCGTTAAACATGATTGTGTTCTATTACACTTTCTCATGCCTCTCAATCTTTCCTAACAACATAGTCCGCATCTTAATATTTACCAATGGTCTATCCGAAAAGAAAAATCAAGTTTTTTTCATTAGGATTCATTTGTTTCGCAAAAAAAAAAAAAAAACTTATTTATAATCTTTGTTTTCAAGAAATCATTTTCTAGAAAAATAATCATATTTTTAGGTGTTTTGTTCAAACCTGAAAATGAGTTAGGAAAAAAAATTTCATTATTTATTATTAAAAATCTGATTTGATGTTCTTTTGTGAACTCCTTTTAATTATTATTTTTTATTTTTTAAAAATTAATTTTTTAAAATTTAATTTTTTAATTTTTTTTTCTTTTTGCTTTTTCCCGCAGACAAGCTCGAGCTCTCACTATGCTAGCAAAATGATTCATATAAGCTAACATTATCCGCAAAGCAGAGCTTAAAGGCAAAGCCCGATCATGCTGATAATTCTCTCCACTGAAACTAGTTTTAGGAGACTTTACCATCAAAAATAAAAATATTGAAACACTAGACTCATATCTTAGTTGATTCAAAATTGAGTCAAAAATTTTATGAATCCATAACATCCTAAACTATAATTTCTATATATATTCATAACTTAATCACTTCTTAATTAGTTCAAAATTTATAAAACCCTAATTTGTGTCTTAACCCAAATATTACTCCGATTAAACCAACGGAGGAGGCGGGCGCGTACTGGCATTGGATACAAAGTCAAATCGCTTGACGAAATCACCTGGCGCAATAGTCTCTTCTCTTACCTCTTCTTTCTTCTCCCATTTGTCCTCTCTTTCTTTTCGCTGAGCGAGCTCTCGTTCTCTTTACGCTGAACATGCCCTTTTCTTCTTTTCCTTTTTTCAATATTTTTTTATGGGTGCTTCCACCACGATCCTTTGACTCTAAATATTACAAAAAATTGACGGAGACGTCTTCGATCGAAGAGGAGGATAAATGTAGCGATGCGAAAGGCAATTACTGATGGCTAAGTCCGAGATTCAGCTAACAGCGGCGGGCTCTTGACTCGGTCGGAGGAGACGAGTTTTGACTTCGACTCAAGACCAAATCTAGAACCTAATTCGGACTTTGAAGGGAGACACTGCTTGCGGAGGAGCTGCCGAGAATCGGAAGCGGGTTTGGGAGGGGGGGATCGAGGGGCGAGAGAGAGAGAGAGTGGGAGTGAAAGGGATTTCAGAGGGAGAAATCGAGAGAAGCGTTAGAAGGTCGGGGAGGGATCTCCATGTCCAGAAAGAGGATGAGAGGACGCCCTCAAAAGAAATCATTTTCCCCAATTTTTTAAGGGAATTTTCTGTCGACAGGAAACGCGTTCTTTGACCACTTATTTTCCACGCAATTTTTTTTTTCCGAAAAATATTTTTTTGTGATACAAACGGAAGGGAGGGCCTGTCTAATCTTCAAGTTTACTCTTCAGGTCTCCTCTTGGAGTCTTCCATGTCCACTATTCCAGTCAACTACACTTTATCAGCAGATTCCAAGAAACTGAATATGCAGGAAGGAATTACCAATGAGAATGCCTTCTTCAACGTCCCAATAGCAAAATCATCCTCGTCTTTGATTATGCTGATGCTATTCATTGGTAGAGCGCGCACGTTGGTACGTGCTATCGACTCCTTCCTTTTCTTCCTCAAAGACCAGAGTTTGTTTTCCAGTTCGTAAAATGGGTATAGAGCGTTGTAGTATTGCCAGTCCGTTACCTTACATTCTCTTCCTCTCCATCTTGGTAGTGTCAGCCCAGTCGGTGAAATATGAGGATTGTGAGGCCACTATGTGTAGCAAGAGTGGTCCGACCATAAGCTATCCCTTTTTTGTTGCTGGAAGAGGGAAGGAACATTGTGGCTACCCTGGCTTTGAGGTTAGATGTGAAAGAGGGGAAACTATGTATGGCGATTTCTCCATCCAAAGCATCTCTTATGAAAAGCGATCCTTTCGGTTAGCAACTCGGTATATGAATAACACCGGTTGCTTCGTTCCTCTTCCCTACTTCCATTTTCCCTATAATTTCTTCCAGAACTTCCGTTTCCAATATTATCTAAAGTTCTTCTATGGCTGCACTAATACATTTTCTACAGACTTGCCTCAATCTCGGCTAAGTTGCACTTCTGATCACTTAAATTACACGTTTGTTGTACTAATACGTGGGGAAAAATGGCCAGCAGAGAAGGGTGGATCCTGTCAGTCACACAAAAGAATACCGGTTGAACTGAAGGAGGGAATCCTCAACCCAACCATACATAGTGTTAACTATACGAAGCTCCTGAAGGATGAATTCGCATTGAACTGGACATTGTTGACCAATGAGAGTTGTGCTAAGTGCATAAACAGTGGAGGCCGATGTGGCAGATCAAATGACAAAAACTTTGTTTGCTATTGCTCTGATGGATCTAGCCGCGAAAATTGTGATGCTGGTGAGTTTCACCAGGACTTGAGCAAATCCATTTGCCTAATTTCCATTTTTATTTGTCAAGCATATTCTCACAACTTCCTGATGTTTGGTCACTAGCGTCATTTTACGTGTCTACATGTCTCAATGTCCCCAGCAATGTCGCATATTTATAGTCTATTTTTTGCGGGGCCCCCCCTTATATTGTCTCTGCTTTAATGTTGTAGGTAAAGGCAACCGCTTACCAAAGAAAGGTGCCATTTGTAAGTAACATATACTTGATTTCTCAGCCATGTGTGTGAATTAAAATCAATACTTTTGGCGATGGCACGATGCATGCCTTCTTGAAATCAAAATTCCTATTCATTAATCATTTAAGGCTTTTTCACTATAGAAATGAATTTTTCTTGTTTTATATACACTTAGTATTTCCTATTGGTCACAGATGCTTCATTATGTGGGGTGGTTGCTGTTGCAATGGTTCTAGCATATCTTTGTAAAAAGAGATTTTGCAATCAGAAATCCATGGCCTCATGGAGTAGGAAGATGAATGGGCTTGATAAATTTGAGGCCGTTTTTGAAAATGATGGTATGTCAATTCCGAGAAGATATTCTTATGTTGAGATCAAAAGAGTGACAAACTCATTCAAAGAAAAGCTCGGCCAAGGAGGCTATGGCTCTGTGTACAAAGGCAATCTCCCAAATGGTCGTCTTGTGGCAGTGAAGATCCTAAGAAAATTAAGTGGAGATGGTGAAGAATTCATCAATGAGGTAAATAGTATAAGCAGAACTTCCCATGTCAACATTGTTCATCTGCTAGGTTTCTGCTTTCACAAAACCATCAGGGCTCTTGTCTATGAGTTTATGGCCAATGGATCTTTGGAGAAATTCATATATGAAGAGAACTACCGCAAGCTAGGTCATTGCCACCTTGGATGGGACACCTTGTACCAAATCTCCCTAGGCATTGCTCAAGGACTTGAATACTTGCACCAAGGCTGCAACTCGAGAATATTACACTTCGACATAAAGCCACACAACATTCTTCTCGATGAAAATTATCGCCCCAAGATCTCCGATTTCGGCCTTGCAAAAATATGCCATCAAGACGAGAGCACCATCTCACTATTTGGTGCGCGAGGGACTATGGGGTTTATTGCTCTGGAAGTGTTTTGCAGGAACTTTGGTGGAATATCTCACAAATTGGATGTGTATAGCTTTGGGATGACGGTGCTCGAGATGGTTGGTGGGAGGAAAAACATAGTGGCAGGTGCTAATCGAACTAGCGAAGTGTACTTCCCGCACTGGATTCACAAGCGTCTTGAACTTCAAGAAGAGCTTGGACTACAGAATATTCTGAATGAAGGAGACAACGAAAAGGCTAGGAAGATGATAATAGTGAGCTTGTGGTGCATACAAACCAATCCTTCAAATAGGCCGACGATGAGTGAGGTGGTGGATAAGTTAAGAGGTGGCGTTGCCTGTTTGCAAGTTCCTCCCAAGCCCTATTTGTCTTCTCCGTCAAGATCATCACCAACCACTTCAATGTCCATGATTGTGTGAAACATAGTTTGGCAAGACTACTTTTATTACTAAAAGCCTTAAATTCAACGCAATGAGCTGTCTATAAGTTCAATGACAAGACATGTAAATAGGATTAGGTACGCACATTTCATGACCTAGACATGAGCTGGCTATAAATTGCATTGCTGAGCTAAATTTATGGACTATGTTTTATCTAGCATATTCATTTCATCCATGCCTTCAACAGTGGTAAGAATAATACTATTGGCAAAACATTTCTTCTGGCTTTGTCCAAAGGAACCTGCTGGTGGCTATTAAACTCTCGGTGAATAGGTTTGTTCAGACTAGGAAGATTCGCAAATTTCACTGTTAAGCGTTGAAATAACAGTTGAGATGGTACAGAGTAGCTCACTAATATGCATCTCAAACTTCAACTTAGAAGCAACTTAGAAGCATCTCACAGATATTTCCCGATTGGCTAGTGCTCGAACTTAGTCTTCCTTCCACAATTTCCATACTTGCGAAAAAAGAGAAATAGAAAAGCGAAGATTTCGAGTCTAATTATTATTGGAATTTGAGTTGATGGAAATATATTGAGTTCTTTGTGGGTCACAGCTTACGAATCCTAATAGGGTCAAGGATGGATCTTCCTCATTGAAGCTAGTGTTCTGATCCCCACTTATGATTTGTGGCAATAGTATTCAGAATCTACATATATTTGAGTTTTCTGAAAACGCTCTTTCATTGCATACTCTGGAGCTACGTAACCGCTTGCAATTCATGAATCATGTTCATATTCCTTGTCTTATGCATGCTACGTAGGAAAAAGAAATTGGTATTAGATTTATCAATGAGAGAGGTGCTTACCGAGATGCTACGTAGGAAAAAGAAATTGGTATTAGATTTAATAATGAGAGAGGTGCTAACCGGAACCCTTGGTATATCTGCTTGATGTTTTTTGTCCCCAAATACCTTGGTCATCCAACAGGTTATTACTCCTCTTAAGATCTCCTTGAATTTTAATTAGTCTATTGTCCCGGCAAAGATATAGTAGGCCTCGACAAATTCCATCAGCAATGCCGAACCGTCTTCTCCAGTCCCGTTGGTCTCGTTTGAGTGGATCTGACTTAGGCCATTAAAAGTGAAATTCATAATAAAAGTTCAAATGTAAACTGATACATGTGTGAGTATGTGCAAAAGCAGACACGCTCAAGGAACATCACGTTCTGTCAAAACTTCGACTAGAGAGAGTTACAGTGCCACGGAGGCGTTCGGCGCTGACAGCAAAGACGAAGGCGATGAGGTGGAGGGCGACAACGACGGCGGCGAGGACGAGAACGGAGACGGCCATTTTCTTTTCCCCAGCAGCGAGGAGAGGAGTAGGACCGCGAGCGGGTGGACTCACTCTGACTCGCTCACTGCGAAATCTCCCCTTTTTCCTACTGTTCACCACGCGTGACTCACAGTCGAATATACTTCTTTCGAGCGAGAGAGATGGAAAAGCGAGAAAGGAAGAGGGAGAAGGGGAGAGAAGTAATGATTCCCTACTTCCACGGCCCATCTCGCGCATCTCTGATCTGAGCCGTTGATGCTGAGTACTTCTTGGGGAGCTGAAAAGATTGCGACCGAGATGTCGGGCAGGGGTTCGAGCGGATGGCCCAGAGCTTTCGGTTCGGCGTCCTCTTTAACTGGTGGGGCCCATTTTTTGACCGCTTTTTTGACAAACGAGGAAACGAATGTCTGGACAGACAGCTGGATCCACAAACGAGGAAACGAATGTCTGGACAGACAGCTGGAACGCCGTTGGATCCAGGAGGGCCGAGGCGCCGATCCACCTGGACGGGTCGCGGGAAGCCGCGGGTCACGACGGCCCATTACCCGCTCAGTTTTCGGGTTTCTTTTTTTATTATTTATCTTTTCCTTTTCTTTCCACGCGATATTGTGTTTTATCATTTTATCCCCCCCAAAAAAAAAAAGGAGAGTGAAACTATAATAAAATTTCTGAATCTGTAACGGAAGTATATTAACCACTTGATTTGGACCGGAGTGATTAGGAAACAAATGAGAGATCTGAACAATTATGAGGGATAAGGAAGTAAAAGACTTAAAGGAATTATGTTGTGTTCTATTCCAAAAAAAAAAAAAGGGAAAGAAAAGCTGCAATAAATAGTCTGAATTTGTAACGTAATTGCTTAATTTGGATGAACTGATTAAGAAAGAAATGAGAGGATCGGGATAATTATGAGGAGAAAAGTAAATAAAGATTTAAAGGAATTAAATTGCAATGTTATTTCGATGCTAGTGAGAGAAGAAAAAAAGGAAAATAATATATTATTCATGAATATTTTATTATGAGTTTATAAATAAATGCAAAATAAAAGTATATATGAAGGAAAATGAATGATATGGAAAATATTTAGAAATGATTGTTTATATTGCTTATAAAACTAAATGAATAAAAAAATATTTATAATTGAGAGAAAAAACCACGAAAAACCCTAAACTTTGCTCAAAGTAACAGATTTACCCCAAACTTTTTTTTTTGTAACATGAAAAACTCTGAACTTTGCCAACCGTGGCATATTTACCCAAAATTTTTTTTGTGACACAAAAAACCCCGAACTTCTGTCGTGTGACACATTTACCATAAATTATAGGGCATTTTGGTATTTTTACTTTTTAATTTTTTTTTTTTTTTTTTCTTCTCTCTTCCCTCCGCCGGCGGAGAGAAGTTGATGTCCGGCGAGGGCTACCCTCGCAGGCATCAAGCTGCCCTCGCCGGCGTCGGGCGAGGGTCACCCTTGCCTAGTCTGGCTAAGGCCGCCCTCACCGGTGTCCACCAAGGGCCATCCTCACCCAACGCAGGCGAGGGCCGCCCTTGTCGGCGTTGAGCGCGGACCTCCCTCGCCAGGCCCTCGCCGGCGACGTGCAAGGATGGCCCTTGCCGATGACAGGCGAGGGTGCCCCGACGGGCGAGGACACGCCTCGCCGGACGCCGGCTTCCCTCCACCATGGCCGGCGGAGGGAAGAAGAAGAAAAAAAGAAAAATAGAAAAATAGAAAAAATAAGACAAAAACGCCCTTGATGGAGTAAATGTGTCACAATTTGAAAATTTTAGGGTTTTTCACGTCACAAAAAAAAATGGAGTAAATGTGTCACTTGGGGCAAAATTTGGGATTTTTGATGGTATTTTCCCTATAATTGACCAAAACATTAAGATACAAATTATTGTCGATAATAAAAAATATTTTTCATTGATTAATTATTTTAAATGATACAAATTATCATTTCTAGGAAAATACTTTTTTGAATTTTTATTTTTCACGAACAAATGGAGCATTAATCTCTTGTAATCTTTCCTAATCGTTTTCTTCCATTTGTTTCCTTCCAATTAAACACCATCGTGTTCTTTTAAACTTTCTTATGCCTCTTAATCTTTCCTAACAACATAGTGCGCATCTTAATATTTACCAAACATGTATGGTTTATTTAGAAGGAAAAATCAACTTTTTCATTAAGGTTCATTTATTTCACGAAAAATATTTCATTTATGAAAAATGTTTTTCAATAAGCCATTTTTCAAAAAAATGATAAAAAATTTCTGATGTTTGGCTCAATCCTAAAAGTGAAGTAGGAAAAAATTTTCTGTCATTTGTTATGGAAAATTTTATTTGAATTTCTTCCGTGCACTCTTTTTAATTATTTTTAAATTTTTATTTTTTTAAATCATACTTTGAATCTTTTTCTTTTGTCTTCTCTTTCTTTTTGCTTTTTCCTTGACTGACCATAGCCAAGCTAGAGCTCTCACTAGGCTCGTGAGCTAGAGCCTTGTCAGATGTCATGTTTACCAAACTCATTCCACTCGTCTTTCATATGTCAAAACTAAGTAAAATCCTACAACTACTACAAAATAGTTATACTAAGCTTAAACGCTAACCAAACCATTCATACATGTTAACAAAACTCTCAGCTGAAGTGAATATTCAAAGTTAGCCGTAAAGCCCAATCATGCCAATAATTCTCTCTACCAGAACTCGTTTCAAGAGACTTTACAATTAAAACTAAAAATTTTGAAGTACTAAAAGACCAATAACTTAATTGACTCAAAATGAGTAGATAATTCTACAAATCCACAACATCCTAGACTATCATTTATATATATAATAATAACTCAATCACTTCTTACTCTGATTTCATAACTCAAAATCTACAAAGTCCAAAATTTGTGCCTCAACCCAAATATTATGTCTCAACCCGATTAAACCGACGGAGGAGGCGGGCACTTACTGGCGCTGGATACAAAGTCAAATCGCTTGACGAAGTCACCCGGTGCAAAAGCGTCTCCCCTTTGTCCTTTTTCTTTGCACTGAGCGAGCTCTCGTTCTCTTTACGCTGAACACGCCCTTTCTTTCTTCTTTTACTTTTTCTTTTTAAAAAATATTTTTTATGGGTTCCACCACGATCTTTTTGACTAAATATTACAAAAAATTGATGGAGACGACTTCGCTCGAAGAGGAGGATAGATGTAGCGATGAGAAAGGCAGTTACATGATGAAGTTCGGGGCAAAGTATAGTCCAAGTGTCAAAACTTGGCGCGAAGGAATATTTAAGTACCAAAAGTTAGAAAAGTGACACTTAAGTGTCAAAATCGGAGCAAAATGGATCACTTAAGTGCTAATCTGGCCAAAATACTGATGTGGAGATTTTTCGGCGAAATAAGTGCAAAATGGTGTCGTTTTGCATGCTGACGTAGTTAGATAATACAAAAACGACGTCGTTTTAGTATTGATGTAGTAAAAAAATTAATAAAATAAAATTAAAAACTAAATATTAAAAGGGGGGGGGAGGCGATTGAGGGCTGAGCCCTCACCACTACCGCCTCCCCTTCGTCGTCGAGAAGGGCCGGTGATGGAGGAGGGAGGGTCGGCCGAGGTTGCCGGCCCCTGGCCGACCGGCGGCGAGGGCCCGTGAGCTCTCGCTAGATCCGGGCGAGGGCTTGTGGGCCCTCGCCGCCGTCGGCCGGGGTCGGGCCGGCAACCCCGGCCGACCAACGACCCCGGTTGACCCTTCCCCCTCCGTCGCCAGCCATTCCCAATGGTGGCGAGAGCTCACCCTCGGCCCGCCTCCCTTCCCCCTCTTTTTTAAAATTTTAAAATTTAAAACTTTTAAATGTTTTAAATAAATTTAATTATTTGAAATTTAATTTAATTAATTTTTATATTAATCATTTATCACGTCAAAGATAAAATGACGTTGTTTTTGCATTTTCTAGCCACGTCAGCATGTAAAACGACACCGTTTTGCACTTATTTCGTCGGAAAATCGTCACGTCAGTATTTTAGCCGGGTTTTGGCCAGATTGGCACTTAAGGGATCCATTTTGCTTCGATTTTGACACTTCAGTGTTACTTTCCTAATTTTTGACACTTAAGTGTCCCTCTATGCTAAGTTTTGACACTCTAGGTATCCGGCACTCCGAAGTTCGAGATTCGGCTAACCGCGACGGGCTCTTGACTTGGTCGGAGAAGACGAGTTTTGACTTCGACTCAAGACCAAATCTAGAACCTCATTCGGACTTGAAGGGAGAGACTGGTTGCGGAGGAGCGGCCAAGAATCGGAAGCGCGTTTGGGAGGGGATCTCAGGGGGAGTGAAGGGATTTTAGAGAGAGAAATTGAGAGGAGCAGAGGAGGTCAGGGAGGGAATTATTCCATGTCCAGGATGAGAGGATGCCTGAAAAAGATGGGACCGGAAATCATTTTCCCTAATTTAAGAAGTGTATTTTCCGCCGACCGAAAACGTGTTCTTTAACCACTCATTTTCTACGCCAGCTAAAAACTAAGGAAAAAGTTGTCCGCAAAAAGTCTTTCATGTCCACTTTCCCAAGTCAACTAAGGTGTATCAGCAGATTCCAAGAAACTGAATAGCAGGAAGAAATTACCAATAAAAGAATGCCTTCTTTAATGTCCAAACAGTGAAATCATCCTCGTCTTTGCTTATGCTGATGCTATCCGTTGGCAGAGTTCACTTCCATACGTGCTATCGACTCCTTTCTTTTCTTCCTCAAAAACCAGAGTTTGTTTTCCAGTTCATATGATGGGTACAGAGCGTTGTAGTATCGCCAGAGCGTTAGCTTACATTCTCTTCCTCTCCATCTTCGTAGTATCAGCCCAGTCGGTGAAATATGAGGATTGTGAGGCCACTATGTGTAGCAAGAGTGGTCCGACCATAAGCTATCCCTTTTATGTTGCTGGAAGTGGGCAGGAACTTTGTGGCTACCCCAGCTTCAAGGTTAGATGTGAAGGAGGGGAAATTATGTATGGCGGCTTCTCCATCCGAAGCATCTCTTATGAGAAGCAATCCCTTCGGTTAGCAACTCGGTATATGAATGACACCGGTTGCTTCGTTCCTCATCCCAACACCTCTTATCGCTATAATCTCTTCCAGAAATCCAGTGCACAGTATTACCTAAAGTTCTTCTATGGCTGCACTGATACATTTTCTACAGATTTGCCTCAATCTCGGCTAAATTGCACTTCTGATCAATTAAATTACACGTTTGTTGTGCTAACACATGGGGAAGAATGGGCAGTACGGAAGGATGGAGACTATAATTCAAGCAGTAGAATACCAGTTGAACTGAAGGAGGGAATCCCCAACCCAACCATAAATAGTGTTGACTACAGGAAGCTCCTGAAGGATGGGTTCGCATTGAACTGGACATTGTTGACAAATAAGGGTTGTGCCAAGTGCATACACAGCGGAGGCCGATGTGGCAGATCAAATGACAAAGACTTTGTTTGCTATTGCTCAGATGGATCTAGTGGCGAAAATTGTGATGCTGGTAAGTTTTACCAGGACTTGCTGCGATACGCAAATCCTTTAGCTTGATTTCCATTTTCCTTTGTCAAGCGTATCCTCACAACTTCCAAGTGTTTGGTCAGTAGCGTCATTTAAGTGTCTACATGTCTCAATGTCCTCAACAATGTTGCATATTTATAGTTTATTTTTCGCAAGGGATCCCTCATACTGTCATTAACGTTGCAGGTAAAGATGACAAGTTACTGAAGAAATGTGTCATTTGTAAGTATTATATATTTGATTTCCTAGCCATGCGTATGAATTAAAATCAAGACTTTTGGCAATGGCATGGTGCCTACCTTCCAGAAATTAAAATTCCAATTCATTTACCATTTTTTTTTTTTTGGTCACAGATGGCTCATTCTGTGGGGTGGGTGCTGTTGCAATGGTTCTAGCATATATTTGTAAACAAAGATATTGCAATCAGAAATCCATGGTCCCATGGAGCAAGAAGATGAATAGGTTTGATAAATTTGAGGCTGTTTTCGAAAATCAGGGCATGTCAATTCCGAGAAGATATTCTTATGCTGAGATCAAGAGAATGACCAACTCATTCAAAGAAAAGCTCGGCCAAGGAGGCTATGGTTCTGTGTACAAAGGCAATCTCCCAAATGGTCGTCTTGTGGCAGTGAAGATCCTAAGCAAATTAAGAGGAGATAGTGAAGAATTCATCAATGAGGTAAATAGTATAAGCAGAACTTCCCATGTCAACATTGTTAATCTGCTAGGTTTTTGCTTTCATGAAACCAATAGGGCTCTTGTCTATGAGTTTATGGCCAATGGATCTTTGGAGAAATTCATATATGAAGAGAACTACACTAAGCTAGGTCACTGCCACCTCGGATGGGACACCTTGTACCAAATCTCCCTAGGCATTGCTCAGGGTCTTGAATACTTGCACCAAGGTTGCAACTCGAGAATATTACACTTTGACATAAAGCCACACAACATTCTTCTTGATGAAAATTATTGCCCCAAGATCTCTGATTTCGGCCTTGCAAAAATATGCCATCGAGATGAGAGCACCATCTCACTATTTGGTGCACGAGGGACCGCTGGGTTTATCGCCCCAGAAGTGTTTTGCAGGAACATTGGTGTAGTATCTCACAAATCGGATGTGTACAGCTTTGGGATGACAGTGCTTGAGATGGTTGGTGGGAGGAGAGATACAGTGGCAAGTGCCGATCGAACTAGCGAAGTATACTTTCCACATTGGATTCACAAGCGTCTTGAACTTCAAGAAGAATTTGGACTACCGAATATTGTGAACGAAGGAGACAGCGGGAAGGCTAGGAAGATGATAATAGTGAGCTTGTGGTGCATACAGACCAATCCTTCAAATAGGCCGACAATGAGTGAGGTGGTGGATAAATTAAGAGGTGGTGTTGACTATTTGCGAGTTCCTCCCAAGCCCTATTTGTCTTCTCCATCAAGATCATCACCAACCACTTCAATGTCCATGATTATGTGAAACATAGTTTAACAAGAATACTTTTATAACTAAGAGCTTTAAATTCAATGCAATGAGCTGTCTATAAGTTTAATAACAGGACATGTAAAAAGGATTAGGCAGGCTCATTTCCTAAGCGAGACATGAGCTAGCTATAAGTTGCATTGTTGAGCTGAATTACAAAATATGTCGTATCTTGCATGCTTATTTCATCCGTGCCTTCGACAATGGGAAGAATAATACTATTGGCAAAACATTTCTTCTAGCTTTGTCCAGGGGAACCTATCGGTGGCTATTAAGCTCTCAGTGAATGGGTTTGTTCAAAGTGGGAAGATCCACAAATTTCACTATTAAGCATTGAAATAACAGTTGAAATCGTATAGACTGTAGAGTAGCCCACTAATATGCATTTTAAGGCCTTGACTTCGAAGCAGATATTTCCCGGATGACTAGTGCTAAACATAGTCTCCCTTCCACAATTTCCATACCTGTCCAAAATAATAATAATAATAATAATAATAATAATAATAATAATAATAAAGCAAAGATTTCGAATAGGATTATTATTGGAATTTGAGTTGATGGAAATAGATGAGTTCTCTATTGGTAACAGCTTACGAATCCTAACAGGCTCAATGATGGATCTTCCTCATTTGAAGCTAGTGTTCTGTCTTCCACTCATGATCTTCGGCGATGGTATCCCAAATATAAAGACGTCTGATGTTTTCTTTTTTCCCCGAAACCGCCCTTCCATTGCATATTTTATAGCCATGTAATCGCTTGCATTTCATGAATCATGTTCATATTCCTTATGCATGCTACGAAGGAAAAAGAAATATGTACTAGATTAATAATGAGAAAGGTACTAATTGGTTCTCTTAGTATATTTCCTTGATTTTTCTTTGTCCCCAAATACCTTAGCCATTCTGAAGTCTGACATTTTCGGTTTGAGCTCTTCATCTAATAGGTTATTACTCGTCTTAAGATCTCTATAAATTTTATGGAGTCCATTGTCCTGACGAAGATATAGTAGGCCTCGACAAATAAATGGTAAAAAATATTTTTTTTTATCAATGATTGTTTATATCAATTATAAAAATAAATAAATAAATAAATATTTTTATGTACATGACAACACTTTCCAATGTTTAGTTTAAAATGTTTTTCGTCATTTAATATGTTCATTTAATTTTCTTCGGTTCCCCTCTTTTAATTATTTTATATTTTATTTTACTTCTTTTTCGGCCGATCACTAGGGTGAGCTCAAGTCTTGTGAGAGGCCAATGAGACTGAGAGGTTGGTGAGACTCGAGCCTATGTCATGTTCACCGAGGGGATCAGTGGGGATCAGAGGTCAGTGAGGCTTGAGCCGACGTCATGTTCACCGAACCCACGGCCTCCCTACCCCTCTCTCCACTGATTTCGAGATCATGCGACCTTTTTCTACAAATCAAATTCAAAGCGTCTCTCACCAGACCGAATCGAATCGACAGAAACTCCGACCAGAACTCTGCTTCGGACGCACAAAACCAGAGCATTTCCAGACCGATAATTCTCCAAAGCTACGTCAAACAAATCGATTGCACAAGCGGAGCGAGCGGAGGAAAAAGGGCTCCCGCGACCAATTGGCTACACGGCGAGCTCCAAGCCGATCGACGGAGCGTAGACGACGTGGGTTCGACGAGGGAAATTGACGGAGACTGACTTCGATCGAAGAGGAGGATAAATGTAGCGATGCGAAAGGCAATTACTCTCGCGATGGCGGAGTTCGAGACTCAGCTAACAGTGACGGCCTCTTGACTCGGTCGGAGGAGACGAGTTCTGACTTCGATTCAAGATAGTTATCTTACCAGTAAAAGAATAGATCTATTCATCAAAGATTCTAGTTGTTCTTCACACCTATACTCTGTGTATCCCTGTCTGTGAATCTGAATTTGCGGACTATCTACACCGTATGTGGAAATTTTTCATCGAACTGACCAACGATGTCTGTGCACGAAACGGAGGTCTGTGGCAGAAGATGAGACCAGGTAAATACGTACATTTTACCTATTCGTGCATCACATTTACTATTTGGCGACTTAAACTAATCCTCTTGGCATTGAATATAATGTGCAAAATCACAGTTGGGTAATTTAAATTTCTGACTGTCATGCAGGTGGAAAGCTTTCAATGCAAAACGTGTATAAAAGTAAAATCAGGCTGGCTTACAAGTGATACTTCCCATTATTTCACACGGCTTCAACAAAGTGGAACCTTTGACCACTTGGGTGGTTTTGTCAAATGTTGCCTTCGAACGTGCTTAGAAAATGTTTCCTTTTGCTTCTAATAAGAATGCGTGCTCATTGGTTGTTATCCAAAGTCCTGGTGAAAGTGCATAATTCAGTTGCAAGTAATCTGATAGATTGGAAGCTGCTTTTTCAACATGTCCATTTTTCTGTGCAACTTTACTTTGAATAACCTCATCCACGGTCGCCCCTAGAGCAGATTGAAATTTCCTTGCATAATAGGTGTTGGAATTGGAGGCTCTGTCATTGCCGCTTGCCTCTTCATCTATATGATCTACTTGGGAAGGAAGGATGTTTCTCTTAAGTTCCATCTGAAGAACATCACTCCTTGTCCTTCCCTTCTTGGTCCAGACATGGAGGAAAGCAGTGTATACTTTGAGGTCCCCATTTTCACCAGTAGTGAACTCAGAGAAGCCACAAATCATCTTGCTTCTTCCCATGAACTTGCAGATAAAGGTTTCGGAGCTGTTTACTACAGCAAGAAAAGGTTCCTCCGTGTTTTTCCCATTTAAGGGACAAGAGTATCCTCCAACTTGCATCCTTCCATTTCTTTTGACAGGAAAACTACGGGATGAGAGTGAAGTAGCAGTGAAGCGCCTATACAGGCACAGCTACTGTAGGGTAAGGCAATTCATGAATGAAGTAGAAATCCTAACCCATTTATGGCACAATAACCTCATGCCTCTGTACGGTTGCACTTCTCACCACAGCCATGAACTTTTACTTGTCTATGAGTACACCTCGAATGGCGTTGTCGCGAATCATATCCACGGCCAGCAAGCGAACTCACCTGCTACATTGCCTTGGCGAATCATTATGAACATCGCCATAGAGATTGCAACTGCACTAACTTACCTTCACGCTTCCGACATGATTCACTGTGATGTGAAAGCTAACAACATCCTTCTCGACGATGATTTTGGCATTAAAGTTGCAGATTTCGGGCTTTCAAGGCTATTCCCAAATGATGTCTCATATCTCGGCAGCTCCTCAAGGGACTCCAGGTTATGAGGACCCTGAGTACTATCAGTGCCACCAGCTCACCGAGAAGAGTTGTTCTAATTGAGCTTATGTTGTCCATGCCAGCTGTGGACATAACAGGGTGGCACAAGATCAGTTTGGCCAATTTTGCCATAAACAAGATTCAAACATGTGCATTTGGCGAGTTGATCGACCAGACCCTAGGATTTGAATTGGGTAGTGATTTCTTAGGATGACAACTTCAGTGGTGGAGCTGGCTTTCCGGTGCTTGCAGCAGGACGAGGAATGAGGCCTTTAATGGATGAGGTTTTGGAAGAACTGAAGGCAATTGCGCGTGATGAGAATGCTGCGAACAAATCTTTCGATGTAGATGAGGGTGAAGGTGCCCTTGCTCCATCTCCGATGGATAATGACGATGTCCAGCTATTGAAGAACTTGCAGTTGACTCATTCTCCTGTTTCGGTGGCTAAAAAATGGGCTAGCAGTAGAAGCGGTTGTTCTACTGCCGTTGCTGATGTTTAAATTTTCTTTATAGTTGTATCTAAGATATTATGCACATATGAGGATGCAAGTGAGATGTTACCAATTTCAGTGCCTGGTCTGAATATGAAGGAATATACATGGTAATAAAGTGCTTTTCTCTCTCTAGCTTGCACATAATATTGGACCTTGTTGGACCATATATGCAGTTTTACCGCTGGAAACGTGGGTATTTGAGAAGTTTCAACACATGGATTCAAATTAGTTTATGTCACACCCCATGTCTTAGCAAAAAATGGAGATGACATGGTCGTCCTTACAATGTAGCCTCTTTTTAAATATTTTTATTTTATTTTAAAATGTTTTAAATAAGTTTAGTTTTTAAATGTTTTAAATTTTTAGTTTTTTTAATCTTTTTATTTTAAAACTTAGTTTTTTTAAATATTTTTATTTTATTTTTAAATTTTTAAATAATTTTAGTTTTTTTAAAAGTTTTAGTTTTTAATATATTTTTTTAATTTTTATTTTTTTAAAACAAATTAGTTTTTTTAATATTTTTATTTTATTTTTAGATTTTTAAATTTTAAAAAATAGTTATTTTTAAATTTTTAGTTTTTTTTATTTTTATTTTATTTTTAAATGTTTTAAATAAGTTTAGTTTTAAATTTAATTTTTTTATTAATTTTTTTACTACATCAGCACCAAAATGATGTTGTTTTTGTATTGTTTAGCTATGTCGGCGTGCAAAATGGCATTGTTTTGCACTTCCTTTGCCGAAAAATCGCCACGTCGATATTTTGGCCGGATTTTGGCTGAAGTGGCATTTAAGTGATCCATTTTGCTCCGATTTTGGCACTTAAGTGTTACTTTTCAAACTTTTGGCACTTAAGTGTTCATCCGTGTCAAGTTTTAGCATTCTAGGTGTCTATACCTCGTTTTTCTCCAAAGGTTTTGTTCATGGAATTACATCAAGAATTCTAACCAATTAATTTTTATGGGAAGATTTGTTAATTCTTTTGTGAGAAATTGTGAGGTAAATATTGTATGAGTTATTAGGTGTGATAAGAGGCTGGAAAACATTGAGAGTATTTGAGTGACCTGGGTGTAATAATAATTTATGTTATATTGCTTGATTTATAATGGGATTTGTTACTGTTATCCTCATGGATATAAGTTACTACGATTGAACCACATAATTCCTGCATTTGATTTATTTTCTTGTTCAAATTATTTTATTATTTAATTGTTTGTTTTCGTAACAATTGATATTAGAGCTAGACTTGGCTGAGTTGGAGCGAATCCATGGTGACGTAAGAAGGAAAAATGAAAATCAACACTTCCACAACAATTTGAAATGACGGATTTTGGTTTTCGGAAGATGCAGATTGATGATTATCTTTACTAGAAAAATTTCCACTTACCCTTTTCGGAGAGAAGCTAGAGTCAATGAAGTAAACTGAATGGAAATTACTGGATAGACAAGTGTTGAGTGTTATTAAGCTAATATTGGCTTGTAATGTCGCATTTAATATTGTGAAAGAGAAAATCATTGTGGGTTTGGTGAAAGCCTTGTTGATCCTATACGAGAAGCCTTCTACAATCAACAAAGTCTATTTGTTGTGATGTTTGTTTAACTTGAAGATGAGCGAAGGGTCATTAATTGTTGATCATATTAATGAATTCAATGTCACTGTTAGTTAATTTAGTTCAATTGAGAATGACTTCAATAATGAGGTACGTGTTTGATTCTATTATCCTCATCACTTGATAGTTAAAATTATTATTATTATTATTATTATTATTATTATTGGTAGTAATTCTTTTAGGTCGACAAGCTTGACGTTTGAAGAGATTCAAGATTTGATTATAAGTATAGACATTCATAGAAGAGAATTTGATGAATCTGCATCTACTACTTTAGTAGGCGAAAACAGAGAAAGAACTAGTACACATGTTAGTATAAACTTGAGTAGACAAAGTCAGTCTACAACTGGTGGTGTTGTCCTTTAGAGTTGTGGCAAGAGGGACATCTTAGAAGGGATTAAGCTGAAGAATGAGAAGGGCAAATGAATTAGAGTTGAGCCTATTAATGATGTTACAGCTGTAACTGACAATAATTTGGGTAATGCTTATTTTATCTTGTTCGGCATTGATTTTTCGTTGTTTGACGGATGAAATATGGATTATAGTTATTTTTTTCATACTACACCAAACATGAACTGGTTTACTAATTATCAATGCATGGATAATAGTAAAGTACGGTTGGGAAACTACGCTAAATGCACTGATGTAGGCGTTGGCGATGTTAGAATCAAAATGCATGATGGTATTTTAAGGACATTGACTGGAGTGGAGTATGTTCTATGATGATTGAACTTATGAGGGGCTAATGGAGGGTAGCGGCAAAGTTTGGATTTTTTAGAGAAACAATTGTGACTTGTCTCAAACATCAAGTCAAGATATTGTTAGAATATGTCTTAAGTTTGAACTCGAAGAGGAAATTTGAAATTTGAAATAAATAAATGAAAGGAGGACAAAGGAAAAATGTAGAAAATTTACTTTCCTAACGTGCAAAGTTGGCAGCCAAGAAAATAAGGAATAAATAAACGGAAAAGAATAGAAAATTGATTTGGGTTGACCGTCTTTCACACGGATTCCTTTCCCCGTTGAATTTGGCCATCGAATGTCGTTTTTGTCAATGTGTATATTATTCTTGAACTAGGCCATGAGAAAAAAGAAGAAGCGTCGTTTTCGTCGAGTGCTTAGCGGGTGCTTAGCGAGGGTTTTTCTCCAAAAGTTTTGTTCTACCCGCAGGTCCTGGTGCTTCCAACCCGGCTGTCTCAACAACCTAGCATAATCGCCGCGCAATCAAGAATCAACAAAAAATTTGTCGGATAAGTAACGGAGTTACCGATACCAAGGGTCTCCTTTTCACTTTCACACGTGTAAGAAGACCAAAGAGCAGACAATGCGACGTCAATAATAAGGGCCTTCTTTTCAACTCGAGAAAAGGACACGAAACCGCTGAACATGTATACATAGCTTTCACCCAAAAAAAAGAGAACATTAACAGTACTTTTAGCAAACTAATTTTCCCCTCGTCTGATGAAAATATTTGTCTGTGCATATTGGTTTTATTAATGTCATGAGAGAGTGAATAATTCTACTTAGCGTTCTGAGGAGCAGGGAAATGGTTAGGACGTGATTTTCAAAGTTTGCAATCATCGATCTCACCGCAGATCCAGTTGCTTTCATAACCTCAGCATCATCATCACTATCATCACAATCAATAAATATTTGTCGGACAAGTGAGTGCACTAATAGCTGTAACGAAGATCTAGTACCGTGTGGAAGAGGGTTCAACATCTCTTTGGTCGTCGGGTATATGGAATGGGAAGCTTGGACATTGTCCTGTTGTCCGATACGACCCACTTAGAAAGGAAGAAGGCTTCTTTAAAGTCCCATTTGGTAAGAGAGCAGTGTCGCGTTTGGGGTCCCTATTTTCACCAGAAGCGAACCGAAAGAAGCCACAAACAACTTCTCTGCTTCCATTGAACTTGGATGTGGAGATCTTGGAACCTTGTACTACGGTATGAGGATGTCAATGTTCCCGCAGGTGATGGTGTTAGCTGGGTTCACTCCTATGTGGAGGAAACCCAAAGTTGATAAGTTTCAAAAAGGCTGTTTCATATAATAAGTTATATGAGGAAATATGGTTTCTCACTATCTATATAAAGAGAGCCGCAAAAAAAAAAAAAGGAAACAAGAACTGCAGAGAAAAAAGAAAAAGAAAATGGGGTTTGGGCAATATTTGATTTACATCAAGCTGGCATTGGAGGTCGATTCGTGGTCCGATGGAGCTGAAATTTTGTCAGCATGTTCGTGGCGCAATTTTCTCGAATTTGAATGGTTTGATTTTCGTTTGAAGTTCCTTATATCAGGTTTTTCGTAGATTGATCAAAACTTGCATTTTTGGTCAGATTTATCTTTAATCTCTTGTGAAGTTCATGTGTATTGCCAAGAATTATGTTCTTGAGGTATTTGCTGCTATGTACCTCTAGTATTTGCTAGAGAAGAACAATTTTATTGATAGTGAAGATTTTCGGGTGAACTCCGATCCTGTGATTTTTTATCTTCTCATATCGAGGAAGTTTTCCACGTAAAAAAAATCGTCTTGTGTTCGCGTGCTTGGTATTTATTTTACTCTACTATATCGATTCCTATTAGGTTTACACAAGAGGGAAGATTATTTTATTCCGTGACGTTGATTGATATTGTTCGAATTGTTACCGTTCTCCCATCAAATGGTTGCTTGTCTTGAAAGGCGTTTTCTACTTATTTTTCACGGGAAGACTCAGAGATGGGCGAGATGGCAGCAGTGATTTCGGGTGGGACCCATCTTTTTAACCGCTTTTTTGACAAACAAGGGAACGAGGAAACGATGTCTGAAGGGACGGCTGGAGCGCGCCGTTGGATTCTGGGATTCTGGGATTCTGGGGGCGCCAAGCCACCTGGATGGGTCACCGGAAGTTGCGGGTCGCCACGGCCCATTACCTGCTTAGCTTTGGGTTTTCTCCCCTCTTTTTCTTTTCTACGCGAAATTATTTTCTATTCCCACAAAAAGTAAAGAAAAACTACAATAAAGATTCTGAATTTTGTAACGCGAGTAAATTAACCACTCGATTTGGATGGAGTCATTAGGAAAGAAGCGAAAGCATCTGAATAAATTATGAAAAAATAATGAAAGATTTAAATAACCACTCAATTGGGATGGAGTAATTGGGAAAGAAACGAGAAAATTTGAATAATTATGAGGAAAAAGGAAATAAAAGATTTAAAAGGATCAAATTATAATTTTTTTTTGTATGCTAGCAAGGAAAAAGAAAGGAAAAGAATATATTATGCATAACAATATATTTTTTTATGTATTTAAATTTGAATGTAAAATAAGTGTATAAGTATGGTTATTTTTTTTCCGATCGAAAATAAGTCTATTTAAAATATACATAATCTTTCCTCATCATTCTTTCTTCATGTTTTTCTTTCCATCTAAACATTGTTGTGTTATTAAGACATTTTCGCGTTCCTCTCAATCTTACCTAATGAATATTTTGTAATTTAAAATTTTCAAAACATGGAAGATTCATCGGAAAGTTTAAACAAAGCTTCTCCATTAAATTCGTTATGTTAAGTGACCAAAAAAATAAATAAAAATCCAATGTAACTGATGGGCCATCTTCAATCGCATATGTGAAAACAATAAAGAGCAACCACCCGATTCTTCTTCTCTGTTTCATCTGCAATGGTTCAGAATCCCGGAGCGACGGTGGTGCGGGTTCAAGGATTTTCCAGTGAAGTCTTCGATTTGCTTTAGTGGAATGAATCTAAGTAACAAAAGCTCCAACAGATCACCATCAACAGAATTGACGGAAGAGAATTACCTGGCCTACTCTTCAAGTCTGCCCTTCAAGTCTTCCGTGCCCACTTTTCAAGTTAAGACAACTAGAGCATATCAGCAGATTCCAAGACACTGATTGGGCATGAAAAAAAATACCAATGAGAATGCCTTCTTTAACGTCCACTTAGGAAAATCATACTCGTCTTGCTTATGCTGAAGCCATTCGCTGGGTAGAACCCACTTCAATTCGTGCTAATTGACTCCTTTCTTTTCTTGCTCAAAAACCAGATTTTGGTTTTGAAAATCTTAGGATGGGTATCCAACAGTGTAATATTGCGAGAGCGTTAGCTTACACTCTCTTCATATTCATATTAGTAGTGGCGGTTCAGTCGGTGAAATATGAGGATTGTGAGGCCACTACGTGTAGCAAGAGTGATCTGAACATAAGCTATCCCTTTTATGTTCGTGGAAGTGGGAAGGAACTTTGTGGCTACCCCAGCTTCGAGGTTAGCTGCGAAGGAGGGGAAACTATGTATGGCAACTTCTCCATCCGAAGCATCTCTTATGAGACGCAATCCTTCGAGTTAGCGAATCGGTATATGACTGACACCGGTTGCATGGTTCCTCATCCCTTCAGTTATTATCATGAGAAGCTCTTCCAGAGCTCCAGTTTCCACTATTACCTATGGTTCTTCTATGGCTGCACTAATACATTTTCCACACAGTTCCCCCAATTTCGGCTAAATTGCACTTCTAATGGTTCAAATTACACATTTGTTGTGCTAACCCATAAGGAAGAATGGCCAGTACAGAAGAATGGATCCTGTCATTCAAGTAGTACAATACCATTTGACATGAAGGTGGGAATCCCTAACCCAACCTTGGAGAATGTAGACTACAGGAAGTTCCTCATGGATGGGTTTGCATTGAACTGGACATTGTTGACCAATAAGAGTTGTGCCAAGTGCAAACGCAGTGGAGGCCGATGTGGCCGGTCATATGAGGAAGACTTTGTTTGCTATTGCTCTGATGGATCTATCACGAAAAATATGATGCCGGTAAGTTTTACTAGGGCTTGCTGCAACACGCAAATCCTTTTGCCTGATTTCCATTTTTATTTGTCAAGCGTACTCTCACAACTTTCTAGAGTTTGGTCACTAGTGTCATTTTACATGTCTACATGTCTCAATGTCCTCAACAATGTTGCATATTTATCATTTATTTTTTACGGGGAATCCCTCATACTGTCTCTGCTTAAACGTTACAGGTAAAGGTAACAGCTTACTGGAGAAAGGTGCCATTTGTAAGTAACATATATCTTATTTCTTAGCCATGTGTATAAATTAAAATCAAGGCTTTTGGCAATGGCGCTTTACATACCTTCTAGAAATCAAACTTCCTATTCATTTACCATTTAAAAAGGAGCTTTCACCATAGACATGATTTTTTTTTTCCTATTTTATATACACTTAGTATTTGTTTTTGGTCACAGTTGCTTCATTTTGTGGGGTGGGTGCTATTGCAATGGTTCTAGCATATCTTTGTAAAAAGAGATTTTGCAATCAGAAATCCATGGTCCGATGGAGCAAGAAGACGAATGGATTTGATAAATTTGAGGTCATTTTTGAAAATCATGGTATGCCAATTCCGAGAAGATATTCTTATGTTGAGATCAAGAGAATGACCAACTCATTCAAAGAAAAGCTCGGCCAAGGAGGCTATGGTTTTGTGTACAAAGGCAATCTCCCAAATGGTCGTCTTGTGGCAGTGAAGATCCTAAGCAAATTAAGAGGAGATGATGAAGAATTCATCAATGAGGTAAAAAGTATAAGCAGAACTTCTCATGTCAACATTGTTAATCTGCTAGGTTTCTGCTTTCACAAAACCAAAAGGGCTCTTGTCTATGAGTACATGGTCAAGGGATCACTGGAGAAACTCATATACAAAGAGAACTACAACAAATTAAGTTGTTGCTCTCTTGGATGGGACACCTTGTACCAAATCTCCCTAGGCATAGCTCAAGGGCTTGAATACTTGCACCAAGGTTGCAACTCGAGAATACTACACCTCGACATAAAGCCGCACAATATTCTTCTTGATGAAAATTATCGCCCCAAGATTTCCGATTTTGGCCTTGCAAAAATATGCCATCAAGATGAGAGCACCATCTCACTATTTGGTGCACGAGGGACCATGGGGTTTATTGCCCCGGAAGTCTTTTGTAGGAACTTTGGTGAAATATCTCACAAATTGGATATGTATAGCTTTGGGATGACAATGCTTGAAATGGTCGGTGGGAGGAAAAATCTTGTGGCAGGTGCTGATCGAACAAGTGAAGTATACTTCCCGCATTGGATTCATAAGCGTCTTGAACTCCAGCAAGAGCTTGGACTGTGGAATATTGATAATGAAGGAGATAGAGAGAAGGCTAGGAAGATGATAATAGTGAGCTTGTGGTGCATACAAACCAATCTTTCAAATAGGCCGACCATGAGTAAGGTGGTGGATAAGTTAAGAGGCGGTGTTGATTGCTTGCAAGTTCCTCCCAGGCCTTATTTGTCTTCTTCGTCAAGATCATCACCAATCACTTCGCTGTCCATGATTGTGTGAAACATTTTTTGTTAAGAATAGTTTTATAACTAAGAGCTTTGATTCAATGCAATGAGAAGCTTGTATACAAAGATCGTTAGATAAGTGTATTATAATTTTTCAACTATTATTGTTGAATGTACTGAACATTAAGCTGATTCTTAAGTTACATAATGCCAAGTCATTAATAATACAAGAGCATCTTAACATGACTTTGCATCTTATGCAGCTCTATGTCAATATTCAGTGTAAAGTTACATCTATATTATCATCATATATAAACCATACAATTTGAATGTTGGAATAGCCCAATTTCCTGCCAATGTGAAGTGAAAGCACTATCCTCATAGATGGGATAAAACATTTGCACCTCAATTTTGGAATGACACAAGCATGTTTATCTCAAGAATTGTGAAGTGTAAAAACTATTCGTGCTAACAACACCTAACTGTGTGGCCCAATGTACAGTAATTTTCTTTTTTAGGGTCCGTTTGGTTTAGCATTCCCAATGGGCTTGTGGCCTCTAAAGCCTATTGAGGAAATGCTTAATCGTTTGACAATTATATTGGAGGAGCTTTCTCTTGAAAGTCAACATTGGGAAGGTTAAGAGCCCAATGCTAGTAGGATTAACTTTGGGCTTTCAATATTTGGCAAGCTGAACTCATTTTTTTCTTCCAAAACTCCCCTAACCAATTCTTCAAATTTTTGATTTTGTCTTACATTATTTTTTATTAAAAAGGATCAAACCCTTCGTCGGTTCGGCAAAGGACTGTGGTCGCCGACACTCCGGATCTAGCATTGGCGACCGTCGATTGAGGTTGCTCGAGGTCAAGTGACATCTAGTCAACCGTCATGCTATGCAAGTGACCATCACCTAGGTCTCGCGGCCTCAAGCGGCCTTCGTTGGGTCTCACGATGGTCGTGCGATCGATGGCTGCCGGCACCAAGTTGGGCTGCTAGTGACCGTAGCCCTTTGCTGAACCGACGAAGAGTTTGGTCTCTCATTTAAAAAAAAATATATATATATATATATATTATTTTTTTCAATTTTAAACAAATAAAAAATATTTAAAATACTAATATTAATCACCAAAGGGCTTTTCAAATGTGTTTTCTATCAAATGGCATTTCTCTCAAAGTTATTTTAAAACATAGTTTACTAAACGATTTTTGCATTTTCCTAAAACCTTTTAGGCTAAACTACTTTGTATTTACTCAATGGGCTTTCAAAATGTTAAATCAAATGCACCCTTAATACTCCCATTGATTGGTGTTCCTACATTTGGAAGCAAGATTGAATTTGATCAATGGTGAAACAACAAAGGCTGCGCATTCAATAATAGGATGTGTAAATACGATCAAGCAAGTTCATTTCATGACTAAGACATGAGTTGGCTATAAGTTGCATTGCAGGGGATCGGGGATCGGGAATCGATCGACGGAGCGAAGAGAGGCGGCGTTACGGCGGCGAATGTTGGTGAGAGGGGTGGCGACCTCGGGGCGGGTGGACAGGCGGAGGTTCCTGGGGAGGTAGCCGAGGGTGAGCCGGAACGCGACCGACGCGACGAGCCATATCCAGAACCCCGAGCGCACGCTTTTCTGCTTCTTCGTCTCCATCTTCTGCTTCGTTGCCGTCACCGGCGCCATCGAGCTCATCGTTTTGCTGGAAGAGAGGCACGACTTTGCGGAGGGGAAGAGAGAGCAAAGCGGACGTTGCGAGAGGGAGGCAGAGGAGCGTCGTCAGCGTCGGCATCGGGGTGGGAGGGCGATGGAAGCAACCAGCAGAGGCGGAGGGGAGAGAGACGGACCAGGTCCTCCCGCGCGAGGCGCGAAGAAAGAGACTCGGAAGAAAGAAGAAACCCTCAGTCAGTTAGTCCGAAATTTTTTCAAAATGGTGCCTGACACGAGGACACGTGTCGTCTTCCGAGCGCCTTCTTGTTTGCCAGGCTAGAACGTCTCACGTACCCAATATTTTTTGCGGGGAGGGATCTCCATGTCCAGAAAGAGGACGAAAGGACGCCCTGAAAAGAAATCATTTTCCCCAATTTTTGAAGGGAATTTTCTGTCGACAGGAAACGCGTTCTTTGAGGGCCTGTCTAATCTTCAAGTCTACTCTTCAGGTCTCCTCTTGGAGTCTTCCGTGTCCACTATTCCAGTCAACTAGAGTGTATCAGCAGATTCCAAGAAACTGATATGCAGGAAGAAATTACCAATAAGAGTGCCTCCTTTAACGTCCCAATAGCAAAATCATCCTCGTCTTTGCTTATGCTGATGCTATTCATTGGCAGGGCGCCCTTTCATACGTGCCGTCGACTCCTTTCTATTCTTGAGCAAAAACCAGATCTTGTTTTCGAGTTCGTAGGATGGGTATAGACCGTTGTAGCATTGCCAGAGTGTTAGCTTACATTCTCTTCCCATCCATCTTGGTAGTGTCGGCTCAGTCGGTGAAATATGAGGATTGTGAGGCCACTAAGTGTAGCAAGAGTGGTCCGAACGTAAGCTATCCCTTTTATGTTCGTGGAAGAAAGAAGGAACTTTGTGGCTACCCTGGCTTCGAGGTTAGCTGCGAAGGAGGGAAAACTATGTATGGCAACTTCTCCATCCGAAGCATCTCTTATGAGAAGCGGTCCTTTGAGTTAGCGATTCGGTACATGAACGACCCTGGTTGCTTGGCTCCTCGTCCCCTCACTTATTATCGTGAGAAGCTCTTCCAGAACTCCAGTTTCCACTATTACCTCTGGTTCTTCTATGGCTGCACTAGCACATTTTCCACACGCTTCCCTCAATCTCGGCTAAATTGCACTTCTGGTGGTTCAAATCACACGTTTGTTGTGCTAACGCGTAAGGAAGAATGGCCAGTACAAAAGAGTGGATCCTGTCAATCGAGCAGTACAATACCTGTTGAATTGAAGGTGGGAATCCCGAACTCAACCTTGGAAAGTGTTGACTACAAGATGCTGCTGAAAGATGGGTTCACAATGCATTGGACGTTGTTGTCCAATGTGACTTGTGCCAAGTGCATACACAGTGGAGGCCGATGTGGCCGATCAAATGACAGAGACTTTGTTTGCTATTGCTCTGATGGATCCGATCACGAAAAATGTGATGCAGGTAAGTTTGGTGGGAACTTGCTGCAATAGGCAAATCCTTTAGCCTAATTTCCATTTTTCTTTGTCAAGCGCATTCTCAAACTTCCCGTCTATACTGTCAGTAGCGTCATTTTAAGTGTCTCCATGTCCTCAACAAAGTCGCATCTTTTGCATCTATTTTTTGCAGGGGATCCCTCATATTGTCTCTGCTTTAACATTGCAGGTAAAGGTAACAGCTTATTGAAGAAAGGTGCCATTTGTAAGTAACATACACTAGATTTCTTAGCCATGCACATGAATTAAAATCTAGACTTTTGGCAATGGCACGGTGCATACCTTCCAGAAGTCAAAATTCTTATTCGTTTACCATTTAAGAAGGAGCTTTCACAATAGAAATGATTTTTTTTCCTATTTCATATATACTTAGTATTTCCTTTTGGCCACAGTTGCTTCATTTTGCGGGGTGGGTGCTGTTGCAATGGTTCTAGGATATCTTTGTAAAAAGAGATTCATGGTCCCATGGAGCAAGAAGATGAATGACTTTCATAAATTTGAGGTTGTTTGCGAAAATCATGCTATGCCAATTCCGAGAAGATATTCTTATGCCGAGATCAAAAGAATGACCAACTCATTCAAAGATAAGCTTGGCCAAGGAGGCTATGGTTCTGTGTACAAAGGCAATCTTCCAAATGGTTGTCTTGTGGCAGTGAAGATCCTAAGCAAATTAAGAGGAGATGGTGAAGAATTCATCAATGAGTTAAGCAGTATAAGTAGAACTTCCCATGTCAACATTGTTAATCTACTAGGTTTCTGCTTTCACAAAACCAAAAGGGCTCTTGTCTATGAGTTTATGGTCAATGGATCTTTAGAGAAATTCATATATGAAGAGAACTATAGCAAGCTAGGTCATTTCCACCTTGGATGGGACACATTGTACCAAATCTCCCTAGGCATTGCTCAAGGACTTGAATACTTGCACCGAGGTTGCAACTTGAGAATATTACACTTCGACATAAAGCCGCATAACATTCTTATTGATGAAAATTATCGCCCCAAGATATCTGATTTTGGCCTTGCAAAAATATGCCATCAAGATGAGAGCACCATCTCACTATTTGGTGCGCGAGGGACTGCAGGGTTTATTGCCCCGGAAGTGTTTTGTAGGAACATTGGTGGAATATCTCACAAATCGGATGTGTATAGCTTTGGGATGACGGTGCTTGAGATGGTCGGCAGGAGGAAAAACATTGTGGCAGGTGTTGATCGAACCAGCGAAGTATACTTTCCACATTGGATTCACAAGCATCTGGAACTTCAGGAAGAGCTTGTATTGCAGAATATTGTGAATGAAGGAGACAGGGAGAAGGCTAGGAAGATGATAATAGTGAGTTTGTGGTGCATACAGACCAATCCTTCAATTAGGCCAACAATGAGTGAGGTGGTGGATATGCTAAGAGGTAGTGTTGACTGCTTGCAAGTTCCTCCCAAGCCCTATTTGTCTTCTCCATCAAGATCATCACCAACCACTTCAATGTCCATGATTGTGTGAAACATAGTTTGGTAAGAACACTTTTATAACCAAGAGCTTTAAATTCAATGCAATGAGGAACTTGTATACAGACATTGCTGGATAAGTTTATTAGAATTTTCAACTATTATTGGGGAACGTACTGAAGTTTAAGCTGAGTCTTAAGTTATATGATGCCAAGCCATTACTAGTACAAGAGTATCTTAACATGACTTTGCATCTTATGCAGCTCGATGTCAATATTCAGTGTAAAGTTATGTCTGTATTAGCATAATCTACATACAACCTGAATGTTGGAACAGCCCACTTTTCTGCCATTGTTAAGTGAAAGCATTATCCTCGCAGAAGGCACCAAACATTTGCACCTCAACTTTGGAATGACACAAGCATGTGTATCTCAACTGTGAAGTGTAAAAACTGTTCGGCTAACTATGCCCTAACTGTCACCCAACCTACAGTAATTTTCTTACCACTAATTGGGGTTCCTACATATGGAAGCAGTATTGAATTTGATCAATGGTGAAACAACAAAGACCGTGCATTCAATAACAGGACATGTAAATAGGATCAGGCAGGCTCGTTTCATGACTAAAGCTGGCTATAAGTAGAATCGCTGAGCTGAATTTGCGGTATGTGTTGTATCTGGCATGCTCATTTCATCTGCCTTGAACAGGTGGTAAGAATAATACTATTGGCAGAACATTTCTTTTGGCCTTGTCTGGAAGAACCTGTCGGTGGCTGCTGAACATCTGGCGAACAGGTTTGTTTGGACTAGGAAGATCCACAAATTTCATCGTTAAGCATCGCAATAACAGCTGAAATGGTACAGAGTAGCCCACTAATATGCATCTTAAGGCCTCAACTTCTAAGCATCTCACAGATATTTCCCAGTTGACTAGTACTAGAACATCGTCTTCCTTCCACAATTTCCATACCTGAGAAAAATAAAGCAAAGATTTCAAGTCTGATTATTATGGAATTTGAGTTCATGGAAATGGATCTAGTTTTCTATTGGTAACAGCTTACGAGTCCTAACAGGCTCAAGGATAATTCTTCCTCATTGAAGCTAGTGTTCTATCTTCCAGTTATGATCACTGGCAATAGTACCCCATATCAAAAGACGTCTGATTTTTCTAAAGATTGCCCTTCTGTTGCATATTTTGGAGCTATGTGATAGCTTGCATTTCATAAATCATGTTCATATTCCTTATGCATGCTACGAAGGAAAAGGAATTAGTACTCCCAAATTGCATGAGCAATAGGTCTTACACGTAAGGGGCCCTGTACCCATGCCTCAAAATTTCCTTGCCAAGCTACATGAAACAAATTTTCGGAAGTCCTTCAAAGTGAATTTTCCCTAGATACATCTATTCAATTAAATTTTGGATTCATTCCGAATACATAAATTAAATTATGCTAGATTTAATAATGAGAAGGGTACTAGCTGGAACTCTCAGTATATCTGCTTGATGTTCTTTGTCCCCAAATACCTTAGCCATTCCAAAGTCCAAAAATTTTTGATTGAGCTCTTCATCCGACAGGTTATTGCTCATCTAAGATCTCTATGAATTATATGTAGTCTAGTTTCCCGGCAAAGATATGGTAGGCCTCAACAAATTCCATCAGCAATGCCGAACCAGATTCTCCAATCCAGTTGCTCTTGTTTGAATGGATCTGACTTAGGCCAGAAAAGTGAAATCCATAACAAGTTAAAATGTAAACTGATAAAAGTGAAAGTATGTGCAGTAGTACAGCCAGACGCAGCTTAAATGGCTAAAATTAAAGGTTAGACTGGGCACAAATAGGAACTTGATGAAAGACTTACCAAATAGAAATGCATCTAGACCCTTTGTTTGTCATGAACTCATTATAGTGCAGAGACCAAAACTGAAACATAATACAAAGACCAAAACTGAATTCGGGTTATAATGCGAGGACAATTTTTGTAATTTCCCTAAATATTAGTACACTCACTTGCAATACCCATTATTCCATCACTTGGTTGAATGCATGGGTGTAAATGTTTTTGCCCCACAAGTAATCCTTTTAATCCTATAAATACATACTCCGTACAAAATATTCTGTGAGAGGGTGTTGTAACTCGTCATAAACCATACCGTTGCTATAAATTACAAGGGCGCCTTCTAAGCTATTGCGCTATCTATAGTAAAATACTTTGGTGATGAATTACTACTACTATCTTAAAAGTAGAGCTATGATGGTAAGCTATTAATTTCGATGGTAATTTACTATTTAAGCCGTAAGATTCAGTTTTGAGTAGTAAATTTATAGAAAAACTTAATAATTTACTATTGCACCGATGTTCTTCAATTGAATCGTAAATTGCTTACGTTGATAATAACTTACTATTACTACCTTAAAAGTGAAGCTATGTCCGTAAGCTATTACTTTCATTGTTAATTCTACCAAACTCATTAAGATTTAGCTTCAAGTGTTAAATCTATAAAAAGAACTTTATGAGTTACTATAACATTGATGGTCGAAAGTCTCTAACGCCATTCGTAGTTTATAATTGGCAAACTAACCAACTGGTTAAAATTGCCCAAATTTATCATAATCATGTTCATAAAACAAATATGAGCATTGACCGCGTGAGAAAAGCCAAATAACCTGACAAGGAACTGAATTATAAACAAACAGAAGCTCAGTCAAATTCAACCCCAATAGAGAAACTCTGTTTTAATTAAATAAACAAGTTCTGTTGTGGCATGTAAATGTTGGCATTCCTCTCCTTCCTTGTTGAATTCTCAGTTCTCGCTCATTCATCCTCAGTCCATCGTGTCTCCCACTGTGACTCTGCAGCAGAGCTTGGTGAGCTTCAGGCTTTTCTGCTTCTTCATCTGGACTTCACCAGCAGAGTCTGCTTATCAAGGTTGCGACTCTTGGGCGCCAGAAACTGTGGAGGCCTTAACATAAGCCACCCTTTCTTCATTGTTGATGATGGATTGGATTTCTGCAGCTACCTGGGCTTCGACATTTGATGCCTTGAAGACAAGCCTATCTACCGGGCTTCTACTGCTCATTACTTGATCAAGGAGATCTTGTACGAATAGAACTCATTCAGAATTGCCCCATGCCTCAGCTTAATTCTAGCTTCGACTGCTCATCCGTTAATTTCAGCCCACACCATGCTGTTATCTGCTTCTTTTACAACTACAGCGACTCATTTTCAGTCAATTCAATGGTTTCTTAGGTCACTTGCGGTGTCATTGAACTAAGGAGATCTTTTGTTGCTTTGAGCCTTAAGGATGATGAGTACTTAGACTGGACTTGAGATTCATGTGAGTCCATCATTGCTGCCCCCAGTTCAGATGGATCTAGAGAAATAGCAGACAAAAGCAACGACAGAAACCATCGAGTACGTTGAACTGTTATGGAGAGGGTTCATGCTGACACGGACAGGATATGGTTGCACGTCGTGCTGGAGCAGTGGTGGAAGATGCGGTTTTGAGAACGAAACTAGCGCGTGCATCTGCTCTGATGGACCACTGACCAAGAACTCCAAAGACGGTAAGGCAATTTGTAAACTGTGGGTTCTTACTTTACATTCTATCACTAGAAGTAGAGAGAGGAATTCACGAATCCCATGAAGCACCGTTAGCAATTTGACAACCGAAACAGATAACGCGGGGTGAAGATTTTATTTCTAGCTCTTTGGGACTTTGCTTATGCAAATTTGTTTCTTGGGTTCTTGCTATAAATGTTCGTACATGTTTCGGTTGAAGATCCTCTTCCTCTCTATGTTCAAGAACAGAACAACTCCACATAACCCGTGTTGTACTTCTCAAAGCCTCATGTCGTCACTTCCGCCTCCAAAGAAATTTTCTTAAATGAGGCCACCGGCACCACCTTTTTTCCCGTCTATCGTACTTAAAAAATACTTCTTCTTTTTTTTTTTTGCGTGTGGAATTCCAACTGTAATGCCCAGCTGATTTGGGCTTTTTACTTCTTTGTGATTTTGCTGATATGGAAAAATGATATTAGAAGGGCTATATATTTTCTAATAACATTCATTTCAGTGCCAAAATTTTTCGAGCAATTATTTAACTAACACTTTTGTTAAAAAAATTTTAAAAATAAAAAACGACCACTACGATGCCATCGACGCATCGTCAATTTGGATTGCTGGAAAATCCATTGTAATAATATTTAATGATATTTCGACCGATATGACTTGCTGACAAAGTGAGTTAGCATAAAATTACTCTAGATGACATGATCTATGAGTGTTATTTGCCCCAAATTTGTGAATTTGGGCTAATTTTTTTTCTTATTCAAACCTTAATTTTGTTGTCTTCTTCAATTGAGAAATTGGGCAAGAATTGTCGTAAATGAGGTCGTTTATGTGTTATTTGTCCCGTATTTGCAAATTGGGGCTACATTCTTTTCCTTCTTCGTACCTTAATTAATTGTCTTCTTCAACCAAACGACTGGGGCAAAATTAGATGCTGGAATTTGCAGCGGAGAGCAGGAGCAGGACGAACATCGCCAAATTAAACATGTTCCGGTCAAGAATTGGACGAACAAAAGCCGCGAAGGAGAGAGAGCGAGAGATGCAATTAGGGTTTTCATTGAACATAGACCAAGATAATCTCATATGCTTTTACTCATTATCGACGACAATGAGCGCCAATTCGTCATCATGACTGATACTGTTTGAGTTTGAGACGAAATTCTTCTTGCATAATCCTCCTACCATGGCCGGATACTCCCCATCTTCTTCTTCATGCTCCAAAATGAAAGATGGAAGCCTTGTTCATCATCGACATGGCAAATCCAGTGGAGGTACATTTTCAGATGAACAAGAAAGCTGGTGCATTCCTGTAGACGGTGGTCAAGAAAATGGTTGGAAAAAAAGAAGAAAAGTATGTATAAAAGGAAATTATCAGCTGAAGACGGAGACGTTGAAGATGAAGACGAAGATGAAGATCAAGAAGATAAGGAGAACAGAGGCCATTTACCATGTCATCCGGTCCCTCGTCTAGGTTGGACTCAAATTTTGTTAAGAAAGCCAAGTAGGAATTAGAGTTTTATTAAAAAATTTCATATTCGTTGAATTGTTGAAATTTATCGCTAGAGGAACTTAAGTGAATGTTTTTCTATCGATGTAACATTTAGTGATCGATTGAAAAATTTTAGAGCATTATATGAAAATTATAATATTTTGCTTAGACTTACTTGATGATGTTGAAAGCTTATAAGGGATTTGGAATGATCCTCTAGTCATGATGGAGAGTGATCGTTGACATCAAAAGGCTTAATAAGGTGTGACCCCTAAGATAGTTTTGGAGTGGCGACTACGGTGGCAATAAACAAATCATCCCTATGCTTTGTATGTGGAAATAAACCTAACCCGTGAACGTTTATGACGTAATTATGAGGGTACTCAGACGAGAGCATTATCACGATGCGGACCTCCTCGAGCCTCACTGACACGAAAGTGCAAAAACCACGGGGCAAAGGACGGACCAAAGTGGACAGGTCCTCGCGGCTGGCGCGTGATTCCTTGTAAAGAGTCCAATTTGAGGACACACACGAGTGCGATTAAAGGGGTTGAACTGGTCAATGGGGACAAGTTGCAAGTTCACCGATTGGAGGAGGTTTTCAAAATTTCACCGACCGGAAGAGATGGACCACATATGAGAGACCCAGAACTCATCCTTCACTTGGGGTTGTCCCTACCACTACCGGGCTGGTCTCTTTCTTCGAGTCTTCCCTGTTTAATTTTCAAGTCAACTAACGTGTTGAAGCCGCAGGAGGTACAATCTGGACGAAGCAAGATATGCAAGATATAGCCTCCTCTTGCCGATGCTGATGTTCTTCATTAGCAAAGCACTTTGATCTACAGCATTTTCTCTTCTTTACGCTGCAACCGTATTTGTCAACTCAGAAGATGGGTCTACACTTTTGTGATGATATTACCAGACTTCTGCTGCACTTCAGGTTTCATATCCTCTTCATGGCCATCTTAGTAGAAGCAGTTCAGTCGGTGAAATATGAAAATTGTGAGGCCACCAGGTGTAGCAAGAGTGGTCCGAACATAATCTATCCCTTTTATGTTCTTGGAAGTGGCAAGGAACTTTGTGGCTACCCTGGCTTCGAGGTTAGCTGCGAAGGAGGAGAAACTATGTATGGCAACTTCTCCATCCAAAGCATCTCTTACGAGAAGTGGTCCTTCAAGTTAGCGGTTCGGAATATGAATGACACTGGTTGCTTGGCTCCTCGTCCCCTCACTTATTATCGTGAGAAGCTCTTCCAGAGCTCCAGTTTCCACTATTACTTATGGTTCTTCTATGGCTGCACTAGTACATTTTCCACACGCTTCCATCAATCTCGGCTAAATTGCACTTCTGCTGGTTCAAATCACACGTTTGTTGCGCTAACGCGTAAGGAAGGATGGCCAGTGCAGAAGAATGGATCCTGTCAATCGAGCAGTACAATACCGGTTGAGTTGAAGGAGGGAATCCGGAACCCAACCTTGGAAAGTATTAACTACACGGTGCTGCTGGGAAATGGGTTCACAATGCAGTGGACGTTGTTGACCAGGAAGAGTTGTGACAAGTGCAGACACAGTGGAGGCCGATGTGGCCGATTAGATGACAAAGACTTTGTTTGCTATTGCGCTGATGGATCCGATCACGAAAAATGTGGTAAGTTTTACCAGGACATGCTGCAATAAGCATATCTTTTCTTTCCCGAGTTTTTATAAAGCCATTAGAAGGCACTAGAGGCCAGTCTAAGAGGGTCATGTTTCCATCGGTGGCAGCAGCTCTTAGAAGAAATTACTGGTGACTTTTTTTGTTTTGGACATAATATTACTAACAGTTGAACAAACAAAAGAATGTAAATTTTTGGGCTGCAACTGTTTTTCATCCTGAAGGACTAATTTTAAAGCCTTTCAAAGTGCATGTTATAGGGGAGATTGCAAATAACCTAAGAATAGCCATTCCATATCTTCCTTCCGTTAATAACAGCGATCCACCAAGTTCCCTTCACTTAGATTCCTCCATGACTTGTCCATGTCCATCATCTGTGCGATTTTTATGCTATGCAGAATGATCTGACAGCGTATTACCATGCTATACAGAATGTTCTGACAGTGGGTCTGCGCCAATTCAAAGCTATGAAACCTCATCTCCTAATATTGTTAAAATGATTACTGAAAGGGACCACAACCAGAGAAAGAAGATAACAATTTTGGATCTTTTACTCCAATTCTCTTCTTGTTTCAGCCACAAAGTTTTTGGGCTGCTATGCCCTCTTGTGTCTCCAAGCATAGTGGGGCTCATGCTGTCTAACACTGGCTGTAATTGAATGGATGACCTCATTATTTGATGAAGGATTATTTTGTGGGCCACGATAACAAGGATCATCATTACTTTTGGAGACAAGAATTCTTTTCTCCTAGGTTTATATTGCAATTTTTGTGCCTCCTAAGGAACTGCTGTGAAACACAAATCTGAACAAGATAATTATCTTACTGGTAAAAGGATCAATCTCTTTAATGAGATTTATCAAATATTCTGGTTGTTCTTCACATCCTATACTCTTATCTATCGTAATCTGTGAATCCGATTCAGTGTACTACAGATATGTGGAGATTTTCATGAACTGACCAACTACGTCTGTGCAGGAAACAGAGGAAACAGAGGCTTGTGGCAGAAGATAAGACCAGGTAGATAAAAATATTTAACCTGTTCATGCATTACTTTCACTATTTGCTGAAATTTGCCGAACTAAGCTAATCCTCTTGCCATTTACAATAATGTGCAAAATGACAATTGCATAGTTTAAATTTCTGACTGCTATGCAGGCAGAAATCTTCCAATGCCAAAAGTGTATAAAAGTAAATCAGGCTGGCTTTCAATTGATACTTCCCGTTATGTTACCAATCTCACATCTTCAACAATGTGGAACCTTTGACTATTTGGGTGGTTTTTTCAAATGTTGCCTCCAAATAATTTTTTTTTTTTTTTAAAGTTCTCTTTTTCTTCTAATAAGGATGCATGCTTCTTGGTTGTTATCCAAAGTTCTGGTAAACTACACACTTCAGTTGCAAGTCATCTGATAGATTGAAGATGCTGTCTCAACATGTCCATTTTTTCCGTGCAACTTTCCTAAGAACAACTTCATCCACAGTTGCCCATATAGCAGAGATTGAAATTTTCTTGCATATCAGGTGTCAGAATTGGAGGCTCGATCATTGTTCTTGTTCTTTGCCTCTTCATCTATATGATCTACTTGAGAAGGAAGTATGCTTCTCTTAAGTTCCAACTGAAGAACATCACTCCTTGTCCTTCCCCTGGTCCAGACATGGTGGAAAGCAGTGTATATTTTGAGGTCGCCATTTTCACCAGTAGAGAACTCGAAGAAGCCACAAATCATTTTGCTTCTTCCCATGAACTTGCAGATGGAGGTTTCGGAACTGTTTACTACGGTAAGAAAAGGTTCCTCCATATTTTTCCCAGTTAGGGGACAAAAGAGTATACTAAAACTCACATCCTTCCATTTCTTTGACAGGAAAACTTCGGGACGGGAGGGAAGTAGCAGTGAAGCGTCTATACGAGCACAGCCACCGTAGGGTAAAGCAATTTATGAATGAAGTAGAAATCCTAACCCGTTTACGGCACAATAACCTTGTTTCTCTGTACGGTTGCACTTCTCGCCACAGCCGTGAACTTCTACTTGTCTATGAGTACATCTCGAATGGCACAGTCGCTGATCATATCCATAGCCAGCAAGGAAACTCACCTGCTACATTGCCTTGGCAAATCCGTATGAACATCGCCATAGAGACTGCGACTGCACTAAATTACCTCCACGCTTCCGACATTATCCACCGTGACGTGAAAACTGACAACATCCTTCTTGACAAGAATTTTGGCGTTAAAGTTGCAGATTTCGGGCTATCAAGGCTCTTCCCAAATGGTGTTTCTCACATCACGACAGCTCCTCAAGGGACTCCAGGTTATGTGGACCCCGAGTACTATCAGTGTTACCAGCTCACTGAGAAAAGCGATGTTTATAGCTTTGGTGTTGTTCTAATTGAGCTTATATCATCCATGCCAGCTGTGGACATAAGCAGAGAGAGGCATGAAATTAATTTGGCCACTTTTGCCATAAACAAGATACAGACATGTGCATTTGGCGAGCTGATCGACCAGACCCTAGGATTTGAGTCAGATAGTGAAGTTCATAGGATGACAACTTCAGTGGCAGAGCTGGCTTTTCAGTGCTTGCAGCAGGAGAAGGAAATGAGGCCTTTAATGGACGAGGTTTTGGAAGAACTGAAGGCAATCATCCGTGATGAGAATGTTGTGACCAAAGCACTCAATGCAGATGAGGGTGAAGATGCCCTTGCTACATCTCCTATGGGTAATGACAATGTCCAGCTGTTGAAGAACTTGCAGTTGACTCATTCTCCTGTTTCGGTAACTCAAAAATGGGCTAGCAGTTGTAGCAGTTGTTCTGCTGCCGGTGCTGATGTTTAAATTTTCCTTATAGCTGTTTGTAAGATATTATGCACACATGAGGACGCAAGTTGAATTTCCACTTTTATTGCTTGGTCTGGATTAGAAGGAATGTACATAGTAATAAAGTGCTTTCCTCACTCAGCTTGCCCATAATATTGGACCATGTTGGATCGTACTGAAGGTTTACTGTCGGAAACGGTATTTGAGCAGATTCAACACATGGATGCAAATTAGTTTATCTATTCTTCTTCGATCCTCTAACCCTTCTTCGACTTCTCTAGTAAGTTATGTTGTCACTATCCCCTCGCAAGAAGTTTTCTTGGATATGCCAAGAACAACCTTTTCTATGATTTCACACTGGTTCATAGACCTTCTGCTGCTGCTTGGAGTTTTTTTTCTCATCAGATATGCCTAATATTGTAACAGGCCCACTGATCCTGTCCTTTTTCATACTTACTTTTTCCTTATGTTGCTTATCTTGTTTAATTTAGGGAGGATAAGAGGGGGTAAAAGTTTTCCTTGGAAAGGGTTCAACTTAAGGGGATATGTCCAAATCGGGGGAGTCGATTCTTAGAATTACTGGTCCATGGGGGCAAGATTTGTAGAAGTTCATTAAAATTGCAAGTTCTCACATTCAAAGACCTATAATTATCAAGAGAGAAGTCATGGATGGCATTACTTACTGCTCAGTTGAGTGTCTTTACCTTGCTTTCTTAATAGTCTCTTGTTCGAGCCTTCCGTTTCCTCTTTTCAAGTCAACCTGCCGAGTAGTTGATAGGACAGGACAAGTAAAGGAATTGGCAATACCGACGACCTTCTTTTCGCTTTCGGATGTGTATGAAGACAGAATATGCGGATCCTCCAGAAAGAAGACAATGCCACGTCAACCACAAGGGCCTTCTTTTCACCTTCAGAAAGCTTGCGAAACTCCTGAACATGTATACATAGCTTTCACCAAAAATAAGGGAACATCAACAATCCTTTAGAACGCTGATTTTCTACTCCTATGAGGAAAATATTTCTCAATGTATATTCATTTTGTTTATATCAAGACAAAGGAGCTTCCAACCCGGCTTTCTCATCAGCCTTAGGCCTCGTTTGGTTCAGTATTCCCAAGGGGCTTTCAGCCCTGAAAGCTTATTGGGAAAAAATTTAAGTGTTTGGTTCAACATTTGGAGGTGTCATTGGCCAAATGCTGGCCTTTGAAATGCTGAAAGCCCAAAGCAGGTGGACCTGCTTTGGGCTTTCGACATTTCGGAAATGCAAGTCCACCTCTACTATTCATCCGTTGACTTCTTTTTTTTTTAAAGCGATCATCTTCCCCACACCTCAATTGCCGTTGATCGGCGACGGAATTTCATCGGATTTTATTTTTATTTTTTAAAAAAATAATAAAAACCCTTTGCAAATGTTGGGTTCACCTTTTTTTTTTTTTTTTTTTGGTAATTTTTATCTTTTGACAATCAATAGCCCAACTTTTTATTAATACACTAGAATGATCATTAATTAACGAAGATGATTAATACTACAATAATTAAAAAAATTATTCAAAGTTGAAAACAAACCTAAAAGAACCCTAAGCCAAAAATTGAGCTTTACATCTAATCTATAATCAAATTCTTTTAATATAATTTTTAAATAAATTTACTAATATATATATTTTACATTACTCTCAACATGAAAATGTAAAATGTTAAATAGTCATTGTTTCTTTTTTGCAATTTTTAAAATACTAAAACTAAAAAACTTAATTTGATCACACTAAATGGTTTTTCAAATATATGTTTACTAAACAGTCTTGCATTTCCTTAAAGCACTTTTCAGTTATAATTTATCAAACAGTCTAGCATTTCGGAAAACCCTTTTACTTCAAAGATATTTGTATTCTTCCAAGGACATTTCCCCAAAGCCGAACTAAACGGGCCCTTAGTATCATCATCGGACAAGTTGAGGAGATGCCAACACCAAGGGCCTTCCTTTCACTCTCAGATGTGTAAGAAGATGAATATGGGGATCCCCTCTAAAAAGAAGACAACGTGACACCAATAATAAGGGCCTTCTTTTCAACTCCAGAAAGGACATGAAACTGCTGAACATGAATATATAGCTTTCCCCAAAAATAAGGAAACGTCAACAGTACTTTAGCAACTGATCTCCTCTTAGGAAAATATTCATCAGTGCATATTTATTTTGTTTGTCATAAGAGAGTGAATAGTTCTGCTTTAACTTCTTGAGGAGCAGGAAAAGTTAAAAGACATGGTTTTCAAGTTTGCAACAGTCGATCTCGCTGCAGATCCAGTTGCTTTCGGCGCAGCTTTCTCAACATCCTCAGCATCCTCATCATCATCACAATCGAAAAAAGGTTGTCAGACAAGTGAATGCATTTATAACTGTACCAAAGATCTAGTACCATATGGAACAGGGTTCAGTACTCGTTGTTCGTCAAGTATTGGAATAGGAAGCTTGGGCAATGTCCTGTTGTCCGATACGATCCACTTGGAAAGAAAGAAGGCTTCCTTGAGTCCAATTTGGGAAACAGCACCTCAGATCCTCACTCTAATTCAACATGGAAGAGAGCAGCGTCTCACTTGGCGTCCCTATTTTCACAAGTCGCGAACTCGCAGAAGCCACAAATAACTTCTCTGCTTCTATTGAACTTGGTCGCAGAGATTTCGGAACCGTTTACTACGGTATGAAAATGTTGATTCACTGTTCCCAGCAGGTGATAATTGCTTATCTTGAAAGGCGTCTTCTACATATTTTTCACAGGAAGACTTCGGGATGGGCAGAGAAGCGGTAGCCAATTGCTCCTACAAGAGCGCAGCTACCGGAGCGTCGATCAATTCATGAATAAAGCAGAGATTCTTGGCCGTTTGCACCGCGAAAACCTCGTCCTGCTTTACAGCTGAACACGCCGTCACACCTGGGAACTTCTACTTGTCTATGAATGGCACGGTGGCTACTGGCTAATCATGTCCACGGTGTCAAGTCAGTCCTTACATGATTGCCACGGCATGTCCTTATGAACATAGTCGCCATAGAGACTGCTGCCGCAAAAGTCTACCGCCACGCTTCTGACATTATCCACCGTGATGTGACAAACAAGTAACATTCTTATTGGCAAGTAATTTTGGCGTCAAAATATCAAGTTTGGGGCTTTTGTGTGTATTCCTTGTTATGAAATGATGCAACAATTAATTGATCTTGCAATTCAAAACTTAGAAGGAAATAACTGGAAAAGATAATCTCTGAATGATAAAAAACATGAGAAATTTACGTGTGGAGAATCGACCGCAAAATTAATCAAAGAATTTAGCTTACAACCGTTCAGTCTTTAACGTGTTTTTCAGTCCTACATTACACTCAATTCCATAATTTTAGCCTCACGCAATTGTTCGATTAAATTAATCAAGAAGAATTACCTCCCAAAGAAATTATTCCGGGATGTAATTGCACGAATGTGGCAGCCATTTCTTGAAGTCATGGCACACATACATCAATAACAGAACCCAAAACAATGAGTAAAGTCCTATTGAGTGAAGAGAAAGATCCTCACAAACTCAATATATATAAGAGTGTGAACCCATTCTTTGATCCAATTAACGAAACTTCTTTTGTAATAATCTCTGAAGAATTTGGCCAATTGCAATAGGAAGTTGACTTCCTTGTTTTCGACGCACCAAAACGGCAAGAATCCGGACTTTCCTAATTAAGCACACCACATATGGTATCCCAGAAATTTTATTTCGGGCAGCTTTTGTTCAAGGCTTTAAACTCGAGGCATATTCTAACCTTGCTAAAATGCGTTTTTATCTGGACAGCTCCTCAAGGGACTCCAAATTATGGGGACCCCCAGTACCATCAGAACTACCAGCTCACTGAGAAGAGTGACGTTCACTGCTCTGGAGTTAGTCTCCTGGAGCTCATGTCATCCATGCTGGCTGTGGACACTAGACATGCTGTGGACACAAGCAGAGAAAGGCACGGAAATACTTAGGCCACCTTTGCTGTGAATAGCATTTAGAGATATGGGTTTGCTTAATTGATCGACTGGACTCTAGAAATTGAGTCCGACGGCGAAATTTATCGGATGACAACCTCAGTGGCCGGGCTGGCTTTCCGGTGCTTGGAGCAGGACAAGGAAATGAGGCCTCTTAACGGGTGAGGTTTTGGAGGATTGGTAGGCCATTGTGCGAGATGGCCAAGCTGGCTTGCAGCAGAGAAAAGGAAATGAGGCCTTAGATTCCACGCCCACTTTGCACACATCCTGATGCAAGTTGTGATGTTAACATTTTCATTGTTTGGTCAGAATATGGAGGACCATAGATGGGGAGAGATCGCTTTTGTCATCTAGATTGAACACTTTATAGCTAAAAACTGGGCTTTTAAAGAAAATAAAATAGTAAGCCCAAGTTCAAGTGTCCCACAAGCCCAAGTGATCCCAAAACCCATAAGGCCATTTCTTTATGAGCTTTAGTTCTTTTACTTCAGTTGGGAGACCATCGACAAAAAGAAGGAGAGCCAAGGAAAAAAAAAAACAAGAAGAAAAGGAAACCGAGCAGGAACCCGATGCCCCATGTGGCGCTTTGAATATCCTGATAAGCTGGATTAACTCCATTTCGCAGCGTCCAACGAGGAATTTTAGGATCTTTTTAATACTTTTTTTTTTTTGTCGAAGATTATTTAGTACTTCAAAAAAGCTTTATTTTAACAGTAAGCCCAAAATGAAATATGGCATGAGAAAGTTTGTTGCGCATATGGCTATTTGTTGTATGAGTAGTCGTTCTTCATGTTAGTGGTTTTTATCATGATTGGCGTTCTTGAGGCTTTTTGTAAACTCGTAGTGAACATTTTGACTTTGAAATAGCATATCATATAATCGAGTCTTAGTTAAGGTAGCTATTTTATTTTATTTTTAATGTGGCTTATCATTTAATCAATAAGATTTCAAGTATGTGGGCTAGAGATAACTTTGGTGGTTTGATTTAGACTTTTAGATGAGCGTTGCTTATCTAATCTATGAATTTGTGTATTCATATTTAAAGGTGGTAAGGATTAGATATATTATGTGCAAGTCATGGTTTGATCAAAAGGCAAAATTGATATTTAAAACATATTTAACGCATAAATTTGGATTAGGAAGTTGTTGCCCTATTTGTTACATGAAGTGTCAAAGTAAAGCATTTCTTGATGTAGTTTGTGAGTTGATCAATTTAGAAATGGTTTGAATTGCGAAAGGTTATTTATAATGATTTGTGAATCAGATTTATGCAATAAATTCTAAAATGATTAGAGAAATGTTTTATGAAATGTATTATACTTGATAAATTAAACTGTCATGGGTTATCAGATTTGGGTTGTGAACCCTATTAATAAGATTAGGTTGAAAATTTTAATTACGATAAGTGCACTAGAAGTTCTAAAACTTGTTATGAAAATACAGTTGCAGTTATAAGACTTTCAAAACATGCAATCTATTCCTAAAACTTGTTATGAAAGTATAATAAAGTCATAAAACTAAAAGAAAGTGCAATCAAATCCTTAAAATTTTTAAAAAAGGCAATCAAATTCTAAAACTTTCAAAAAGTATAATAAATGAAATGACTTAATTAGACTAATCTAACAAGTTTTAGGATTTGATTGTACTTTTTAAAATTTTTATGACTTAATTACACTTTAATGACAAGTTTAAAGACTCCCTATGCACTTATCCTATATAAATTTGTGAGATTATTGGAGATTGATGTTAGCGGTTCGATACTTATTGTCTCTATTTTCTAGACCTATTGAGTGGTAATGGGTATGCCTACTATTAAGAATATCCTTGTGAATTGAGTCACTAGCAATATAGATGGAAATCTAGCCAATGAGAAAATCTTGCTCATTTTTAATGGAATGGACCATTCATGCGTAATTTGATGGAGACTAATAGATGGAATTGATCATTTATTTTGTTTTGATATTATTGATTGATTCGATATGTATGAACCTTTATTAAAATGATATAACTCATTTTTGAGAGGGATTTTGCAACTCTAATCTTATCAAAATTATAGATAGAGATGTCTATTTTGATAATTTTGTGTAAGAGTTGAAATGGTTCGATATATGTTTAAAAATGTTGGTTATATATATATAATTATAGATAGAGATGTCGTTAATGTTGGTTATATATATTGGTTACAACATCAGAATTTCTATAATTCACAAAAAATAATATGTACAACTAAAACTTAGCCAATCCCACAAACTATCAACAACTATATATACAGCTTTCTTAAGACATGCCCAAATACAACTTTGAAAAGTTCTCTACCGATAGTGATCTCACCCTATTTATTACTACCCAAGAAACCTAAAAACACGAAAGACTAGTGAAATGAGCGACCATAGTTTAGTGAGTAGTACATCTCTTCTAAGTAAATCGACAATCACTATATATGTAAATAAAGCAATACCACAACTTTACAATCTAAACTTAAGATATAATATACATATTGAATCATATATGTGTTGTTTCTTATCAATAAGGCTTTATACTAATAAAAAAGAAAACTCATTTAAACTATCATCACATCAATGGTTAAGTTAATTGCTTTATCTATATCAAAAACCACATCAATAGTCGATTCCAATAACTAATCTATTGCTTGATATACTATTATGGTCACGATATAATGCTTGGTGACAATGCAATCAAAACTCTCTCCTTGACAAAGTCTTCACTTACAAAGCCGTGACTTGGCTTTTAAGAATATCTTTAACCAGTATGCATACCTACAAATTCCCTCATCGAATTTATAGCCATATTGAATATAAAACAACATCCTCTAATATCATAAATCCAATCTAATATACATTTCACAAATCAAACAAATAATTTTTTTTTCCACAATACACCTCTTCCATTAGATATACTTTTTGTAAAGCATTTCCTAGATAATTTCTGAATTCATTTTATAAACTAGTTTGTAACACAATACATATATGCAACTTTTTACAATATTTTTCTCAAAACCATTGTCAAACCATTCACAAGTTCCGAGAGAGAGAGAGAGTAAATGTTTGATCCCACTTTTTATGCAACAACAATACAATTTCGTAATTCGTACTATATATAATTCATATTACTTACAAAATATGAGTTTCACAAACTTAAAGAAGAGATAATACTACTCACTTTGAAACACCAACGACCAAACAACACAAACTACTTGAACCGTTAAACTCGCAATACCGTCAATTAAATGAGAAAATAACGTTAAAATTAAGTAAAATTCTTCCTCAACGACCAATCGGCTAGACTAAACTTAAATGCTAATAAAAAAATCCTATGCGTCAATAAATCAATCACCCAAAATGATTATTTAAGCCATTCACAATGTGGAGCTTACACTTGAAATCCTAAAATTTTCATTATGACTAAGCCACTGTTCCAAATTGACTCTCATCAAAAGCCTCAGCTTTACATTTGTTGATACTCAAATTTTGTCAACCATTCAAGTGTCCATTATTTGTAAAAATATAAAAATACAAAAAAAAAGAAGAAGAAGAAGAAGATGTAATAGGGAGGAAATAAAAAATAAATTCGAAGTCCATTTTATTTAACAAAATTCGGACTTGCCAAGCCCTTGTGCCCAGCCCACTTCTTTAATCTCTTCTATGTCTTTCGGCCCACGTGCCCAGCTCCTCTCCCATGGTCCATCTTCCTTTTGTTTTCGGCCCCGTTTTGTTTACGTTTTAATGGGTCTTTTTAGAGCCCATCGGAGAAAATTAAAAGAAGAGGCCCAGCCCCACACGTTCTCTTGTTTCCCTTTCGCACGACTAAACGTGCGGGTGACGCAAGGAGAGGAACGGAGAAGGAAGCGCCCACGAGCGAGAGGTCCGACAGGCAACAGCAGGTGGCGTGAGCTGATCCATGGCCTTCTAGAAGACCCTTAGCCGGCGCAACGGAAAAGATTCCATTTGGGGGAGCAAGCGAAGGAGCATGCCCGACGATATATTGGGGGGGGAACGAGGAAGGTTTGAGCGGGCGTTCATTGAAGAAAAGGAAGAGCGTGGGGTGCTGGTTCTGACCGGAGAGATAGAGAGAGAGAGAGAGAGGGGGGGAAGGAAAGGAGTTGGTTGGTTCGTCATCCGCGCAGCTTTACAATAAACTACAATTTTCATGAAATCTCATATAACTCAATTACTCAAGAATAACACTTTACAACTTGAATTTTATAAAACTTTAAAGTTAAGCCATAATTCTGAAAATTCCGAAAATTACTCTGATTGAATGAATGAAGGGCACGGGTAACTTACTCGGCATTGCCATAGGTAATAAATTTAGCTCAATGAGTTATTCATGTGAAATCTCCCTTTCTTTTTTTCGTCTTCTTCTTTCTATTTCTTTCCTTCTTCCCTTTTGTTCTCCGTCTCTTTTTTCTTCGCACGTTTTCTCGGTCTAAGTGAGCTGGAGCACCCCAGTCTTTCTTTTGTTGACCTTTTTTTTTAATGGGCCTTACATTGACTAAGTAAAAAAGCGACTATGACAACGTCCGAAGCACGTTGTGTCATTTCCCCCGCTCTCGTAGAGTTGGGGTACGACAATATATGAACTGTATAAATGTGAACATAGGTTTGCGAAGAAAACCAAGGCGTAAAAACACGAGCAGATTCAGCACAAGGATTCCAATTAGTTATCTACTCTTCTTTACCGTTCTTCAACTTCTCCAGAAGTAACTCGCGCTGCCTAGTCACCATTCCCTTTCAATAATAATGTTGCTTGGTTATTATACCAACGAACACGTTCAATTTTTGGGAAAAATCCCGTAAAAAATTCTTGACCTTTTTTCATATGACATCAATATCCGAATTTTTCTTTTTGTCTCTCCAGTACAGCCAAAATTTCCATTAAACTTCCGTCCACTATGGTCATTGCAAATCCAACGCGACCGGTGTTCCATGGAAAAAAGTTCTGAATTTTTTTATGAGATTATCATTGATTTTAAAATTGTGCTTAGTATTTCGCACTGTTTCATGGACCTCCTTCTGCTGCTTCTTGAAGATTGTTTTTCCATCAGACTCCTAGTATTATCTTCTTCTATTTATTTCCTATCCCTAATCTTGCTTATCAAGTTGGATATTTAGTAAACATACACGAGGATGAAAGTTTATTGGAAAGGGTTCAATTCAACTTGAGGCGATATATAGGAGTCAAGTCGCAGATTATAGGTCAATGGGGGCAAGAATTTTGCCAGTTCACTTATTGCAAAATGTAACATATCAGATACTTACCATCAGTTTTGAAACCCACCTCCAACCGCCCCCCACCCCCCAAAAAAAAACTATCATCAGCAAAGAGGGAAGTGATGGATGACACTAGATATTGCTCATTTAGGTGTCCCTGCTTTGCTCTTCTCAACATCTTGTTCAAGTTTTCCGTGTACTTCAAGAAAAGCTTGGACTGCAGAATGTAACAAATGAAGGAGATAGAGAGAAAGCTAGAAAGATGTTATTAGTGAGCTTGTTGTGTGTTGACAACTAAATTTTTGCACAATTTTTGGGTTAATTTTTTACTAAAAAAGAAAAAACACATGGCATATAGTTTAGAAACATTTTATTTTTATTTTGTTTTATTTTATTTTAGGCTGCCGGTGAAGGGAATATTTTTCACATATTCCATTTAGATTTTTCATATTTTTAGGTAATATACACTAAGGGGTGTATTTTGTGCAAAGAGGAAATTTTTTGGATAGAATATGTGAAAAATACAAAGGGAATATTGCGCGAGGTAAGTATATTTCAGCGACATGTTCAGGAGTATCGTGCACAAATAAAAAAGGAAAAAATATGCCGCGAAGATACATTATGGTGCGCGATTTAATGAAGGGGGCTCTTTCTTTCGGGTAAAAAAAAAGTACACAAGAGTGAAAAAGTGAAAAGTGACGTGAGAGAGAGAGAGACCAAACCGAAAAAAAAAAAGGGAAAAGAAAAGCCCCCACGTGACTGTTCATCGGGCTGTTCCTGCCGATGCTGCCTGCTCGCACCGTCGCCGTCTCGCCTGCCGCCGCCGTTGCGACTCAGCCGCACCCGCGACGCCAGACCGCCGCTCCGAACCTCCACCCGCGAGCTCACGTCAATCCGAAGCCCCTGCTCCATCGCGCTCCGCCTGCAACCTCATCACGACCTCCGATCGGTGACCCGACGCCACAGATCTAGTGACTTGACGACTCGGGGTTGCTCTCCGCCCTGCTCGTGACCGATGCCAGGAGATCCGAAGCTCCTGCTCCACCTGCAACGCTGCCTGCCGGTCTCGCCATGCCGCCCGCGAGCCTCCTGCTGCCTCTTCCTCGTGCCGGCCGTCGCTGCACCTCCTCCCGGAGCCTGACTTGAGCCGGATCACAGCCCCTTCGCTCCGACGACGCTGCTGTCTTGTCTGTGCTTGCAGATCTCCGCCGGTGCTACTCCGGTCAGCGACTTACCGGCGATCCGACGCCTCTGCCCGAGCCCAAGCCGAGGCGCTCCGCTCTTTGCCTCAGCCTGAGCGAGGCCGCCTTTCGCCGCTCCTCGCGACGCCACCCTCGCCGCCGATCCGCTCGCTGCTGGCCCCCCTTTGCCGGAGCTCCGACGATCGGCGATCGCCGGTAAAACTCCCTTCACCGGGGCGTCCATCACGTTACTGCTTTGCTTGAAAAAGAAAAAAAAAGAAAATCAAAGAAAAATTAGGTAGTTTTTCTTTTACTTATTTATCTTATTTTATTTTTGTTATTTTATTTTTGTTGTTTTATTTTATTTGCTTTTTTTTAGTATAATTATTCCTTGATGCAATGATGAATTGTGCAACATGAAATAGCCTATGAAGTTTGTGATTGTCAGTCCGATTTTCGCGCCCGAAATCCGACTCGCAATCACTTGTTAAAAAATCACTAATCCGATCTCCCGCCTAAGATTCGATTCGCGATTTATGTAAAATTGGCCAACCTGATCTCATGCGCGAAATATGGTTCGTCAATTTGGATATCATCTTGCTCTGATTTGCCGTCGTGCCGTTTAGTTAAATTTGCTTTCATAAAAAAAAATCATAAAAATGTAGGTTAGAATTAGATTTATTTCCTATTTTAGGGTTTCCATATTTAGAGTAGAAATTTTATTCTGAATTAAAAAAATAAAAAATCAATTAATTTAGGTTGCTAGTTCTTTTTTTAATTTGGATTGCATGTTTAATTATTTGGCAATTATTAATTTCGAAATAAAAAAAAACAAAAAAACAAAAACACAACAAAAATAATCATCGTGCATATGTCATATAGAATTAGGGCATCTTTTGTACGTCATTGCATATTATGGTAGAATTGCACTTAGTTAAATTCTAGATTTTTTTTTAATTTATTATAAGTTTAGGTATTTTTTTAGATATAATGCGTTTTAGGATTATTTGGGTTAAGATAATATTTTAGTTTAAATTAGGATTTGGTTTAGCTTAATTCCTAATATAAATTGAATAGGATCTTAATCTAGCTAGATAATTTTCACATTTTACCTAATTTCGAATTTCATGAAAAATACAAAAATGCCATAGGTTGAATTAGTTTTATTTTCTAGGATAGATTGCATTCTTTTAGGAAAAAGAAAGAAAAGAAAAAAAGAAAAATGTCACATGCACATCATTAGGATTAGATTCATTGAAATGCATGTCATGTGATAGTTGTTGCTAGGTCCATCCAATTAGAAATTACATGTCATTAGAGTTAGGTCACTTAGTTAATATTGCATCGCATATTGCATAATTTTCATTAAATAAGTGAAAACAAAAAAGAGAAATTGCGTATTAATTAAAAACCATATACAGGGTTGTTGATGTGGATTTTAATTTAACGTTACAGATGCTTTCGTTGTTTTGAGGTAAGTTTTTTTGCAATTTATTCATTGCTTTTATCTGGGTGTTAAATTGATGGTTTGCGCACTCGCATGATCACCTCACATGCTAAGGAGATAAATTAAAATCAATTCAAGTTGCTTGCCAAACATTTTTCAAAATAAAAAAAAAAGGTAGCAAAAGGGCATTAGAGAAATCTAGTGTAACCAAGTCCCCGTACCTAGAGTCTCTAGTTCGTAAGAGTAATTACTTTACTTGGATTTCTAATCGACCCACCAAAAAATAGATTAATGGCGACTCCTAATTGAAAATTATTTGCATGTTAAGAACTCAAACTTAAATTGCGAATTGGTATGGGCTTAGGAGAGCCCGAGTTAAGTCCAGGCTTAATAATCCATTAGCCAAACCCTAGGTGATTTACACCCGCAAAATTTTGATCGCGACATTGTGTATACAAACTAATCCTTCAATTAGGCCAACAATGAGTGAGGAGGTGGACATTTTTAGAGGTAGTGTTGACTGCGTGCGGGTTCCTCCAAGCCCTATTTGTCTTCTCCGTCAAGATCATCACCAACCACTTCAATGTCCATGGTTGTGTAAAACTTAAGTTCATCCTGTAAGCACATCTAGCCTTTCAATCCAATGAGCAACTCGTATACAAAGATAGTTTCCGTAATTTTTCTTATCGTATTTCTTCAAGCCGACATAAGTTATATAAAGCCATGTCAGTAATTGCAAAAAGCATCTTAACGAGAATTTGGATGTTGGGTAGCTGATGCACATGACGGCAAGACCACCAAGAATTCAATATGGTTTTAATTTCCTTCGTTTCTAGATTCGTTACAGACTTAAAAATTTCACAACCATTCTTTCACGATCATTGTAAAAGAACTGAGGAATTTTGGAATAAAAATTCCGTCCTTCATTGCCACGGAAACGCAACATATATACAAGAAGATACAACTATCAAACAAACTCCTAATTAGGCTAAACTACCAAAAATACAAGGACAACACAATAAATAAAAAGATATGCACAAAATACTTCCTAAGTAAACGGCCTAAATAAAAGCAGATCACAGCTGCCTTTCCAATAATCATCTCGCTCTAATCATTATCATAATAAATTAGCAGCGTCAGACTACATAAATATGTGCGTGTCTTCGTGAGACAAATTATTAGTACATCAACAAAGTGGGAAAAGGATTCGACCAAATGAAGAAAATATCCAAAAAATTCTAAACTTATCGTGTGATGGCCAATTCAGTCCTAAATTTTTTCATTTTGCCAATTCAATTTTAAAACTTGTAACAATTTTCTAATATAGTTCATCTAGTCAATTTTAATTAAAAATCAAAGACGACGGCTAGCGTTGATGTAAACGATTTATATATTTTTCTTCCTCTTCTTTTCTTTTTCTTATTTTTGCGTCGGTAGCCAGCCATAGGCAAGGGCTATGATTGCCTCACTAGTTGTTCCCAACATTATATCTGGGTGAGGGTGAGGGTGTCCTCGCCTGTGGCTGGCAATTGACGACCAATGGGGAAATATTAAAAAAGAGAAAAAATGAGAAAAGAATGGACGCAAAGGTTACCCGGGTTCATCAACATGACATATTGGTAGATTTTACCATGCCCTGACTATGATGGAAAAGGTTTAGAACATTCAGGAAATTGAAACACAATCCATCATACGTAGTAATTGTATGCAGCAGGAGATGAATCCACTTTCCTTCGCTCATTTTCAGTCTCATTTGGACGGTAATTAGAAAAAGCAGTTTGTTCTTCGTGTTAAACGAAGGCTATGTAAAAAAAAGCTAAAGACACCTTTAACGCCTGTTTACTCAAACGAAGAATGCTGTCGTGTGAAAGGACATACAAACATATTATCTACGAGCCTCCAAATTCATTTTATCACATCCCACCACAGACCATGTTATATTTTGACTAAGTCAAAGTCGCCCCCCCCCAAAAAAAAAAAAAAAAAAGAAGAGAAAAATTAAAAAGGATTAGTGGACTTCAGCTTTCTAACGCCGAGATGAGCGCACAGGACGAGATGAAAGGGCGAAAGAAGAAAGGAAAGGAGGTGTTTTGAGTACACACCACAAAAGCTTAATTAAGACAGAAGAATTACATATCACAACGTCTGATAAGTGCTCGCCCTTTTCTTTCTTCTAGTCAAAGAAGTTTTTGGAATTAAGCTTAACTTCGAAGTTTTGTGAAATTTGAGCCACAAAGTCCGATTTTTGAGTTATTAAGTTTAAGGACTTCGTAGAAATTGTTAATTATGACATTGTACAGCTGTGGATTTTGATGGGAATCTTTTTAGAGCAACAGTTTTATCGAAGCAAAATTTTATGTTTAAAGAGAGAACACGGAGAATCTAGAAGAGGAAGTATAATAGTATATCAACAAACGCTAAAGAAATCAAGAAGCATCAATTGAGACAAGCAATTCAATCAATAGAGAAAGCTCTACATTTTACTATTTTTTTAGTCCACTGAGAAGGGGAAAAGTGTTAAAAAAGTTCTAAACCTTTTATAGTTATATCAATTTAGTCATAAACCTTTCGTTGGTGCCAATTTAGTCATAAATATTTTTATTTGGTGCCAATTCACTTCTTCCACCTAATTTTGATTGGATTTTGCTAATTGGCATTGGTTGATTAACGTGGCACGATCAACTCTAATGTGGACAACTTTCAATAATATTTTAATATTTTTTTGAATTTTTATTTTCCTCTCTTTTTTTTTTTTTTTGTTTTTGTTTTGTTCTCCTCTCCTTTCTCCAACCAGTTGCCAAACCTCAGTGATCGGCCTGACGATCGACGAGGTCGACCTCAACCTTGTTGGCCATGGCAAGGCTTGAGCCTTCGCTAAAGACTGGAAGGGCGGCCTTGCCGGATCTAGCGAGGGTCAAGCCTTGCCAGCCATGGGCGAGGCTAGCTTGAGGCCGCCTAGGTCACGAGGGCGACCTTGCGCTAGGCTGGCGAGGCAGGTTGAGCCTCGCTCATGGCCGACAAGGCTTGACTCTCACCGGCTTGAGGCCGCCCGGGCCACGAGGGCAGCCTCATGCTGCGCTGGAGAGGGAGGTCAAGCCTTACCCATGGCTAGCAAGGCTTGACCCTCGCTAGATTCGGCAAGGGCTTGAGCCTCGCTAGTGGCCAGTGAGGGCAGAGGTCGATCTCGACCTTGCCGACTATCGCCTCAGGCTGGTCGTCAACGGAAGGAGGAGGAGAAAGAAAAAAGAAAAAGAAAGGAAAAGAAAATAATTCAAAAAATATTAAAATATTATTAAAAGCTATCTACATTAGTGTTGATCATGCCATGTCAGTCAATGGTGCCAAGTCAGCAAAATCCAGCCAAAATTAGTTGAAAATGATTGAATTGGTACCAAACGAAAAAGTTTATGAGTAAATTGGTATCAATAAAATGTTTATGACTAAATTGGTATAAATACGAAGGTTTAAGACTTTTTTTGACACTTTTCTCCACTGTAAAGTGTAGTATTTTGAGAAGAGTATCAATATTATAGTTTATACTTAGGATTGTGATAGTGAGATCTATGTGCTTGAGTATAAGCAGCACCAGCTTCGAGAAGAAGTGCTTTGACTATAAATAGTACATACTAATGTAATTACTTAGAAGATTTTTAATGGAATCTAATCAGGAGGCTTTTAGTTTGGGGAAAGAGTTACACTAAGCCAAACTCCTATAAAGCTCTAGGTGCATCATTTTCTATGTCCCTACTTATTCCATGTTTGTCTAATAGAAGCACATTGCACTTAATATAACTACCTGTTTCCACTTATATCAACTCGTTTTTGTTATTCCACTTATATTTAGCCTCATGCTTATAATTTTGCAATAGATAGTCAAGTTTTCTTAAAATCACCTATTGACCCTCCTCTATATGATATTATTAGCCACTACAAACACTACATTAATTACAGATCGGCTAAACTACACTTAATCGCTAACAAATTGGCCCTCACGTGTCAATAAATCATCACTCAAAGCAATTATTGAAAACTATTTACAGTGCGGAGTTCGCGAGAGAAACTCTAAAATTTTACTTCGATTAAACTGTTAAAATCTCATGGCTCCACGGCGCCCTCATCCATGATCTTCATGTAATTTCATAGTCTAACAACTCCAAAATCGGGTTTCGCAATTAAAAATTCATATAATTTTGAATTATTGTCATAATTTTGAAAACTACTCAATAAGATGAACAAATGGTGTAAAGCCTACTGAGCGTTAAACGGATCTGGCTTGACAAGAATTCCATGGTGTGTATTTTGGTTTAGCATTTGGAATCCTCATTTGGGCTCTAAAGTCCCTTGGTCAAATGCAAAGGTGTTTGGTTCGTTTTTTTGCGCAACTTTGGCGAGATGCAATTGCATCTCCAAGTGACTCTAAGGGCCTTTAGCCCAATGCAGCTCTTGAGGTCCTTTGGAAGTTGCATCTTTGGAATGCAACTTCCGGTATTGTTCATCTCTCCGGTGGAGAAGTCGATTGACCGCCCGAATAAAAATAAAATAAAAATAAATATGTTTATATAAAATAAATATGTTTATTTTTTTATATAAAAATATAAACATATCTATTTTTTATATTTTATGTTTAATAAATATATATTTATAAAAAAAAATATAAAATATAAAATATATATTATATAGATATAAACATATCTATTTTTTTTATATAAATATATTTTATGTTTAATAAATAAATATATATATTTATAAATATAAACATATCTATTTTTTTCTCCGATTGTTTTTATATAAATATATATTTATATAAACATATCTATTTTTATATATATTTTATGTTTATATTTTTATATATTTTATATAAAAATATGTTTATATAAAAAATATAAACATATTTTTTATTCAGGCTATTTTATATATATTTTATATAGATATAAACATATCTATTTATATATATTTTATGTTTAATAAATATATTTTATATTTTATATTTTTATATTTTTTATTCAGGTGGTTTGGCCGCCGGATTCGGCGGTCCGGTGGTCGGACTTCAAAAAAAAATATAAACATATTTTTGCTTTTTTAATTTAATAAAAGTTAATTACAAATGCAAATTTTACTAAACGGTATTTTGGCCAAAGTTGTTTCTCAATGCAAATTTTACCAAACGACATTTGCATTTCGGAAAACCCCCTTCACCCAAAGGTATTTGCATTTCTACAAATGCATTCCCCAAAAGCCGAACCAAACGGGCCCAAAGTCCTCTTTTCCTTTCCCTCTCCTTTTTCTTTCTCCAATCTTTCTTTCCTTTCTTCTCTGTTTTCTGGCGTGCTCTCGTTTTCCCTGTATATCTCTTCTTCTTTTTTTGGATAAATAAAGCCCACTTTTGACCAAGTCAAAAAGAGGGATCAAATATCACGGTTGGCACGTTATTGCTTGAAAAGAGTTCAATTTGACGCATAAATGAGTTCAAATTCGAAGAGTCAAGTCTTTCTCTTTTTCTTATTTTTTTCTTTTGTTTTTAAATTTGTGGTCAATGGAATCAAGGTGCGTGCAAGGTCCTTGATTGGAGGAGGCTTTCAGATTTCACGGACCAAAAGAGATAAATAACATATGGGAGACCCAAAATTTATTCTTCACTTGGGGTTTCCCCACCACTACCAAGCTAGTCTCTTCCTTCAACTCTTCCATTTCCCTTTCCAAGTCAACTAACGTGTTTAATCAGCAAGAATATTAATAAGACAAAGCCAAAAATGCTATAAATATTATTGCTGATGCTGATGTTCTTCACCAGCAAAGCACCTTCATAAATAACAAGTGTCTCTTTTATATGCTAGAGCCACATTTGTTGATTCAGAAGATGGGTCTGCACTTTTATCTCAATATTACCAGAGTTCTAGGAAACGTCAGGTTTCATATCCTTTTCATGGCCGTCTTAGTGGAAACAGTTCAGTCAGTGAAATATGAGGACTGTGAGGCCACTAGGTGTAGCAAGAGGGGTCCAAACATAAGCTATCCCTTTTATGTTGCTGGAAGTGGGAAGGAACTTTGTGGCTACCCCGGCTTCCAGATTAGATGCAAAGGAGGGGAAACTATGTATGGCAACTTCTCCATCCGAAGCATCTCTTATAAGAAGCAATCCTTTCAGTTAGCAAATCGGTATATGGATGACACCGGTTGCTTCGTTCCTCATCCCAACACCTTTTATCGCCGTAATCTCTTCCAGAATTCCTGTTCACAGTATTACCTAAAGTTCTTCTACGACTGCACTGATACATTTTCTACAGACTTGCCACAATCTCGGCTAAGTTGCACTTCCGATCAATTAAATTACACATTTGTTGTACTAACGCATGGGGAAGAGTGGCCACAACAGAAAAATGGATCCTGTCATTTATACAGTAGAATACCAGTTGAACTGAAGGGGGAAATTCCCAACCCAACCATAAAAAGTGTTGACTACAAGGAGCTCCTGAAGGATGGGTTCACAGTGAAATGGACATTGTTGACCAATAAGAATTGTGCCAAGTGCATACACAGTGGAGGCCGATGTGGCAGATCAAATGACAAAGACTTTGTTTGTTATTGCTCTGATGGATCTAGTCGTGAAAATTGTGATGCTGGTAAGTTTCACAGGATTTGCTGCGATGAGCAATTTCTTTTCTTTTCCCTGAGTTTTTATGAAGCCATTAGAAGATACTAGACGCTAGTCTAAGAGTCATGTTTCGTCAGTAGCAGCAGCTCTTATTACTGGCAATTTTTTTTCCCTTTCTGGTCACAATATTACTGGTGATTGACAAACAAAAGAATGTTATTTTTGGACTACAACTGTTTTTCATCCTGACGGACTATTTTCTTTTTTTTGGGTATGAAGAAGGACTAATCTTAAAGTCTTTCAAAGTGCATGTCTTAGAGGAGATTGTTAATAACCTAGGGAGATTCCTCCATGATTTTTTCATGTCCGTCATCCATGCTATTTCCATGCTATGCATAACGATCTGACAGTGGATTTCCATGCACAATTTGACAGTAGATCTTTGTTAAGATTCCTGAACCCAACCTAAAGCTATGAAATCTCATGCTCCTGATATCGTTAGAATGAACAATGAAAAGGGTGAGAGGAGAAAATATGGATCTTTCACTCCAGTGGTCTTCTTGTTTCAGCCACGAAGTTTTTGGGCTACTATGCCCTCTCGTGTCTCCAAGCTTAGTGAGGCTCGTCCATCAAAAACTGGCTGTAATTAAATGGATGACCTTGTTATTTGACCAAGGCGGTATTATTTTGCGATCCACGATAATGAGAATAATAATTACTTTTGGAGAAGAATTCTTTTCTCCTCGGTTTATAATGCAATTTTATTGCCTCCTAAGGCACTGCTGAGAAACACAAAAATCTAAACAAGATAGTTCTGTTACCAGTAAAAGAATAGATCTCTTTAATGAGATTCATCAAAGATTCTAGTTGTTCTTCACATCCTATACTCTATCCTAGTCTGTGAATCCGAATCTGTGGACTAACTGCACTACATGTGGAAATTTTTCGTCAAACTGATCATCAACGTCTGTGCAGGAAACGGTGGTTTATGGCAGAAGATAAAACTAGGTAAATACAAATTTTGCCTTCAAACATGTCAAATCCACGTTTCGTTTATCATTTAATAAGAATGCATGTTATCCTATGTCCTGGTAAATTGCATAATTCAGTCGCAAGAAATCTGATAGATTGGAAGCTGCTTTTTCAACGATGTCCCTTTTCTGTGCAAGTTTCCTTAGATTAACCAACTCCACAGTCACCCATAGAGCGAGATTGAAATTTACTTGCATATCAGGTGTCGGAATTGGAGTCTCAGTCACTGCCCTGTGCCTATTCATCTGTATGATCTACTTGAGAAGGAAGTATGCTTCTCTTAAGTTTCATCTGAAGAACACTCCTTGCCCTTCCTCTGGTCTAGACATGGAGGAAAGCAGTGTATACTTTGAGGTCCCCATTTTCACTAGTGGCGAACTTGAAGAAGCCACAAATAATTTTGCTTCTTCCAATGAACTTGGAGATGGAGGTTTCGGAACTGTTTACTCCGGTAAGAAAAGGTTCCTCCATGTTTTTCCCAGGACAAAAGAGTATCCTTAATCACGCAGCCTTCAATTTCTTTTGACAGGAAAACTTCGGGATGGGAGGGAAGTAGCAGTGAAGCGCCTATACGAGCACAGCTACCGCAGGGTAAAGCAATTTATGAATGAAGTAGAAATCCTAACCCGTTTACGGCACAAAAACCTTGTGTCCCTTTACGGTTGCACTTCTCGCCACAGCCGTGAACTTCTACTTGTCTATGAGTACATCTCGAATGGCACTGTCGCTGATCATATCCACAGGCAACAAGCAAACTCATCTCCTACATTGCCCTGGCAAATCCGTATGAATATCGCCATAGAGACTGCTACTGCCCTAACTTACCTCCATGCTTCAGAAATCATCCACCGTGATGTGAAAACTAAAAACATTCTTCTCGAGGAGAATTTTGGCGTTAAAGTTGCGGATTTCGGGCTTTCAAGGCTATTCCCGGATGATGTCTCTCATATCTCGACAGCTCCTCAAGGGACTCCAGGTTATGTGGACCCTGAGTACTATCAATGCTTCCAGCTCACTGAGAAGAGTGATGTTTATAGCTTTGGAGTTGTTCTCATCGAGCTAATATCGTCCAAGCCAGCTGTGGACATAAGCAGAGAGAGGCACGAGATCTGTTTGGCCAATTTTGCCATAAACAAGATCCGGAAATGTGCACTTGGTGAGTTGATCGACCCAACCCTAGGATTTGAGTCAGATAGTGAAATTCGTAGGATGACAACTTCAGTAGCAGAGCTGGGTTTCCAGTGCTTGCAGCAGGACAGGGAAATAAGGCCTTCAATGAATGAGGTTTTGGAAGAACTGAAGGCTATTGCGCGTTATGAGAATGCTGTGAACAAATCTGTCGATGCAGATGAGGGTGAAGATGCCCTTGTGCCATCTCCGATGAATAATGACAAAGTCCAGCTATTGAAGAACATACAGTTGACTCATTCTCCTGTTTCGGTATTTCAAAAATGGGCTAGCAGTAGTAGCAGTTGTTCTGCTCCCGTTCCCGTTGCTGATGTTTAAATTTTCCTTATAGCTGTTTGTAAGATTTATTGCACACGAGGACGCAAGTTGAGATGTTACCAATTTCATTGCCTGGTCTGAATATGGAGGAATATATGTGGTAATAAAGTGTTTTTGTCACTCTAGCTTGCACATAATATTGGACAATATATGCAGGTCTACTGTAAAAAATTCAGGTATTTGAGCAGATTCAACACATGGGTTCAAATTAGTTTTTAAATCCTGTGACAAATTCTTCGAATTCTCTAGTAAGTCACGTTATCTCTGTCACCTTGGAAGAAGTTTTCGTGGCTATGCCAAGAGCAACCTTTTTCTGTGATTTCGCACTGTTTAATAGAACTCCGTGTTCTGCTGCCTGGAGTTTGTTTTTTCATCAGAGATGCATAGTATTCTAAAAGGTCCACTTATCCCATTATTTTTCACACTTCCTTTATCCCCATCTTGCTTATCTGGTTTGATTTTAGTGAGCATAAGAGAAGATAAAAATTTTCTTGGAAAGGATTCACATGAGGGGACGTCGCAAAATTTGATGGGTCAATTGTCTGAGTTACCAGTCAATAGGGGCGAGATTTGTGGAAGTTCACTAAAATTGCGGGTTCTCACATTCAAAGATCCATCAAGAGGGAAGTCATGGATGACATAACTCATTGCTCGGTTTAGTGTCTTTACCTTGCTTTTCTAAGAGTCTCTCGTTCAAGTCTTCCGTTTCCTCTTTCCAAGTCAACATGCCGTGTTTAGGCAGTTGATAGCACAAGACAATAAAGGAATTGGCACTAGCAAAGGCCTTCTTTTCACTTTAAAATGAAAGAAGATAATGCTACGTCAATAATAAGGGCCTTCTTTTCACCTCCGAGAAGGGCATGAAACTGCTGAACATGTATACATAGCTTTCATAAAAAATAAGGAAACATTAACAATTTAACACACTGATTTTCCCCTCCTCCGAGGAAAATATTTTTCAGTGCATATTTATTTTCTCTATGTCTTGAGAGAGTGAATAATTCTGCTTTGATTTTTGGAGGAGCGGGAAAAAAGCGAAGACATGGTTTTCAAGTTTGCGAACGGATCTCACCACAGACCCGGTGCCTTCAGCCCAGTTTTCTCAACAACCTCAGCGTCATCGTCGACATCACAATCCACAAAAATGTGTCAGCCCACAAAAATGTGTCAGCCAAGTGAGTGCATTTATAGCTGTACGGGAGACCTAGAACCATATGGAACAGAGTTTATTGTCTCTGTGTTCGTCAGGTATTAAAATAGGTCCGAAACAATCCACTTGACCCAGGCCCCTTCAGCCCAGTTTGCTTGGCAATTGTCCTGTCGTCCGAAATGGTCCACTTCTGTCACGCCACGTCCCTTATGTGCGCGATAACCCTTGTTCACTTAGGCCATTGAAAATGCAATGTCCCAAGAGACATTACCGACACAACATGATATTATCGTTTAATTATACGCAAGCAAAAATAGAGACAAATCACCCAACCAAATCAAAATGGGGATAGCATAAAATATTTATATACATCAAAACACACTTCATTTATTTATGCACATACTAAACTATTATAGGCTAATTTCATCTATAACGAAAAACTTAGCTAGCCACGCACTTCCACCTGGGTTTGGGGGCTTGATCTAACACCTCTACTACTAAGAGGGTGACCTCAAAAAATGACGTACCCCACTAACTCCTAACACCCCATAAGCTCCCCAAAGTATCACTGCTCGGGGTTGGGGTCCTGATCCGAGTTAGTATCCAGATCGGTAACCTCACCCTGAAGGACGTCTAGGTCCATGGCGTCCCAACTAATGGTCGTAGTCCCCATCCCTAAGGGTCCATCGAAACCTCTAAGGGGGGCCATACAACATCCCTCTTGCCCAGTAGTACCAAGTGATGAAATTGTGGGAAATTAAGTTGGTTAACCCCTCGTCTACCCAGATGATAGTGACGCAGTGCTCATATCGATTCTTTGTCCTTATGATCGTGTACTCTGTCACCTTACAGCTTTGGTCTATAGGGACCCCGAAGCATACATGTTGGAAGGGTTCAGTCATGCTTAGAGCCTGAAACATTTCGACAAACAACAATGAGTAAACTTCCTAATCCTTACATAGGGAGGTAATTTATCTCGGAATTGGTCTAAATGTGTAAGTTAACTATTGATGGTAGATCAATAGCAAAGCCCTTGCTTTGCCCTAACTATTAACATGAATGGTTATCCCACTTTCTCACAGCCATCATAACATAAGCACATAGGCAAATCCCACGACCAATCACATATATACAAGGTAGGCATGTTAACGTGTAATATTTCATAATCATGCACAAATGCCAACTAATAATCTAGACATAAACAGATATAATTTTCCATGCACATTTCACACATATTATTACAACTGCCTAAGGCAATGGCCAACCCAAAGGTTGGCGATTTTCTAATATAATCAGGCATCGTCTCACCCTATCGGGCATGGCATCATTTTGCGTATGCATATGCCTCGGGATGGCATTCCAGTTGAGGAGTTTCGTTCTGAAATCCATCCATGAACGACATCTCGTTGACATGAGGGCATCCAAACTTAATCGGATATCATCCTGCATAATCATTGTCATCATGATGATTCCATCACCTCGCATATTCATACGTATCAAGATATATAGGTGATTACATAGGCATATCATCACTTAAACTCATTTCATATCTGTCTCATTAAGTGATGCAGGAATGTAATGCCCATACAACATGCAATAACTTTTGCCACATGCCATCATATCATACTTATATCTCATATCATATCACATCGATGCATCACTAAAATACTTCAACATGCCATCTTTCCACATATTTTTTCATGCATCTTAATTGGCTACAATCATCAAATATCATAAACATTGATCACTTTCCATTCTAAGGGTTAGGTAAGCACGCGCTATATTTAACTTTAGCAACCAACGAAGCACCAATCAATTTAGAATTCATGGCATATAGAACACTCGCTAAAGTACAATAAGTTATTGCAATTGAGTATAAGTTTTTAGAATAATCTATTACATGCCATCATAACCTATATAATAACTTGTCTCACATTAATATAACATGTCATAATAACTTAGCACTTATCGCATATCAAAACAGGATAAATTATCGTGTAGCTGCTTATCATATTTCACTAACTTATTGAATATTAGAAAAGTTTATCCCAATAACTTATCGCAACTTATGATATCTTATCATGATGATTTATCGGAAAGTACGATAACATGTCACGATAACCTATCGGTAAATCATGATAAGCTATCTCGATAACCTATTGGTAAAACATGATAACCTATCGCGATAATCTATCGGAAACTTACAATAACCTATCACTTAAAACTATTTATCACATAGTCAAAACATCATTTAACCTTAACACTAATCTAAGTCCTAAGTGTAACCATAACCTTAAATAAGGGTTAGAAAGTCACTCACTCTCGATTTCAAGCTTGGAAAGCGACGGCAAAAGTGCGGCAAAGGCTGGACCGGCATTGGCTGTGGCTGGTTAAGCCTCAATAGCCCACGGTGAGGTGCTGTGGTGGTGTTTCAGTGGTGGAACGGCAACGGCAAGGCGGCGAACGACCTCCAACGTCCACGGTGGTCCAAGCCAAGAGGGAAAAAAGAAAGAGGAGGTTGCGGTGAGAGTCTAACAGCTTCCTCCTAGGCTCCAAGATCCAGAACATTGACAAGAATGGCAGTGTGGGAATGGTGTCTCAATAGAGGATGGGGACGGTGGATGGTGGCCAGTGAGACCTAGAGGGAAAAAGAGAGGAAATGGCTTGCAAAAGTGGTGGAAATGGAGAGGGTGAGGTTTGGCTATAATTGGGGGGAGAGAGAGAGAGAGAGAGAGAGAGAGAGAGAGGGGGGGAAATGAGAGAAAATGGGAGAGAGAAATGAACGAGAGGGAGGGTGGCCGAATTTGGGGGGAAAGAGAGAGAGTTCATGGCCAAGTTCCATGGATGCCAAGATGAGACCTTGCTTCCCAAGTCAAGAATAAGCGGCCAAGATGGCTTCTTGAAAACTTGTCCTACAATCTCTATTTAGGGTATACTAGGCTAGGATGATGTCACTTTCTCTCTCATCCATCCCCTTGAACGCTCCACACTTTTTGCATGCAAAAAGGCTTTTTGTTTTATTAGGCTAGAAAGGCAAAATAATAATTTTACTAACCTTGAGTACTGTTCATGCACTATTCATGCACATGAATTCATTAATGAGGAATTTGAAAGACCAAAAAGGGCTTGGGTGGCCATGGGCCCCATTGGGCCGCCCACTTGGGTGTGAGGCCCATTGGGCTCACTTGTGGGCTTGGGCCCATGTGGGTCCTTGTTCGTAATCCATTTCCATATTTCTGAATTTTTACTCCCTGCCGATAAAAATCGATTTTTCATCCTAAAATGGCATTTTCTGCATTTTCGTGGCCTATTAATTCTCATTGAAATCTTACTTCAAAGGTTTGTCATCGTTGGAATTGCGTTCCGAAAAATGGGGTAGGATCGAGGGTGTCACAACTTGGGAAGGAAGAAAGCTTCTTTAAATTCCCATGTTGGAAACAACACCTCAGATCCTCACTTTGATTCAACATGGAAGAGAGCAGTGTCTATTTTGGGGCTTCCATTTTCAAAAGTAGTGAACACGAAGAAGCCACAAATAACTTTTCTGATTCCATTGAACTTGGATGCGGACATTTTGGAACACGTGGAATGAAAATGTCGATTCACTATTCCTACGGTGATGATTGCAAGGCATTTTCTACAAAATTTTCATAGGAAAACTCTGAGATGTATGAGAAGCAGCAGTCAATTGCACCTATAAGAGCGCAACTACCAGAGGGTGGAGCAGCTCATGACCAAAGTAGAGATCCTTGGCCCCTTGCACCACAAAAACCTCTTCTTGCTTTACGGCTCACGAATTTTAAATCCAGACATTTGGCCAGTATTTAATAGAAACTAGGATTACTAAAACCCCACGAAAATGATTATCTCTATTTATGCTTTGCATTCCTTTGGTTACGTTGGTGCATCAATCTGTGCATTTATTGTCACTATAGTAGTCCTAGCCTATCTTCATCAACAGACCATTTCCAAGCAGAAATGCATGATCACAGGAGCAGAAAGATTTATAAGAGTCATAAATTTGAGGTCATTTTCAAAAATTGCAGAATTTTAGCGACAAGAATATAGTCTTATGTTGATATCAAGAGAATGACCAACTCATTCAAAGAAAAACTAGGCCAAGTAGGATATGGTTATGTGTACAAAGGGAAGCTCCCAACGGCCATCTTATGGTAGTGAAACTCCTAAGCAAGCTAAAAGGAGATGGTGAAGAATTCACAAAATGGAAAGGGCTTGTCTTGGAGTACATGCCCATTGGATCTCTGAAGAAACTTGTTGAAACCCAAATTTTTGCTAATTTTTAGGGTATCTGTTTATTTAAAAAAATACAAAAATATATAAAAAGGAAAAATAAAAAGATGAATAAAATAGGTGAGATAAAAATGATAAAAAATATTAAAAAACGAAAGGAAAAAAAAAAAAAAAGAGTCAAGTGGGAAGCCCATTATTTTTAATGCTTTTGCAGCCAATTCCTTTATTTCTTCTTCAGCCCATCCATTTTTTGTTTATTTTTTGAGCCCCTCAGAACCTAAAATGGAGAAAAAGCCCAGCCCATACGAATGTCTTTTCTCTTCCTCTCGCGCTCCACCATTTCCCCAGCGATAAGAAAAACGACCATGACGCCACAAGAGTGACGCGAGCAAAGTCAGGGCAAAAAGAATAGCCGACCTGGCGCAGGAGGGGGAGAGGAGCACAGCAGAAAAGATTCCATCTGGCCGAGACAAGTGGGGCATGAGGTGGGCGGCGCGCGAGAGGGAGAGGGAGACAGGGAGAGAGCAGAGAGCTGTGTTTAGTGGGGGAGACCGAGAGAGTGAGCAGGAAGGGAGAGCGAGCGGGCTGGTCTACTCGCACGAGGAAGGAGAAGGGGGCTCGCCGCCGCCGGAGGCCAGCCCGCCCGTCGCCATCCGCCACAGCGCCCCGCCCGAACCAGGCAAGTCCCCCTCTGCCTTTGTGTCTTCTCTCTGTCTCGGGTACACCAGGCCGGAGCTCGTGCCCGTCCGGTTCGATCGAGCTCCGGCCTGCATCGCCTTTCGTTTTGTTTCTGATGTGTTGTTTGTCGTGTGTCGAAGATCCCGGGATGGTTCGAGCTCCAGTTGAGCCAAAAACACCTCGTTACAGTAGCGCGCCTCAAATGTTTGACGTAATGCCTAAACTAGATCTGAAAATTTGTGTTGGGAGTGTGTGTTCCTGAGCTTCGACCGATCGTTAGCTCGACGTGTTGTTTCACCTATGGTTGTCACAGTCCCTTTCTTTGATCGAGCGGACGCGGCCAAGCGTTGCGTGGTTCCCGAAGGGTGAGAGGGTGTGTTGAGACTTTGGAGTTGGCCTCGGCTTGGCCATCCGGGGCAAGGTCGGCCGACGAGTGGCGGTCGGGGCCGACGACTGGTTAGAGGTTGGGTGTCAGCCAGCGCCGGCCCGAACGCCGACGAAGGCTCTGCAGAAGGAGGCTTCGGGCGTGAGAACGCCAGGAAGAAGAAGACCAACGGGGTTAAAAGGACAAATAAAAAAGGAAAAGAAAAGAGAATAAAAGAAAAAGAACAATAAGTGAAAAAAGAGAAAAAGCCGAAAATAGAAAAATAGAAGGGTTAATACCTCAAAAACCTCAAACTGGTACACTTGTAACAAATTTATCCCAAATTATTTTTTTGACCATGAAAAACCCAAAATTGGAATACCTATGACAAATTTACCTCAACTAACTATAAAAAATCCTAAAATGGTACATTTATGATAAATTTACCCAAACTAATTTATTTGACTGCAAAAAAACCCAAAAATGATAAATTTGTGACAAATATACCCTATGCTAAATTGGATTAATACCACAAAAAAATCACAAAAATTGTAAACTGTGACAAACGGAGCGTAAAATTCTAAATTGATATACCGGTAAACTATCACGTGTCATTTAACTTAATAATTTGAGAATAAAATTTAATGAAAACTAACAGAGGGTAAATTTGTCACAAGTGTACCGATTTTGGGTAAATTTGTCAAAGATATACTAGTTTGGGGTTTTTGGTGGTCAAAAAAATAGTTTGGGGTAAATTTGTCACAAATGTACTAGTTTGGGGTTTTTTTTTTAAAGTATTAACCCAAAATAGAATAAGGAAATGGGCTTTGTTTTTAATTTAATTTTGGGCTGATCCGTGGGCTGGCGTATTATGGGCCCGAGAATGAGGATTGGGCTAAGAAGAGCAAATGGGAGCGGGCTGGAATTTGAGTAGGCTATTTTCAAATTTTCATGGGCCAATTGGGATTAATTCAAAGTGGGCCGTAACGCAGCCCCTTTTTAGTCTAACCCGAACCGATAGGGCTTGGGTCGGATCTGGCTATGGATTGGGTAGACCTGGTCTGAACCCGTTCCCAAATATAATAATAAAATGAAAATTAAAAATTAAAAAATCGAAAAAATTGAAAAAAATTGAAATTTTTTTTTGGGAAAACATTAAAACATTTGAGAAAAATCAGAAAAATTCATAAAAATTTAGAAAATTCGGAAAATTCACAAAAGTTTTAGAAAATTCAGAAAATATTTTAAAAATATAAAATCCAAAAAGAAATAGAAAATTACAGAAATCATTAAAAAAAATAGAAAATTCTTTTAAAAAAATCAGAAAATTTTAATAAAAATTGGAAAATCTTTTAAAAGTATTGAAATCCAAAATTTGCAAGCCCTTAGGACTTTACAATACGGGTGTGCATGGTCCGAGCAAAGGCGGTTCCCGACCTAGAATCGAGAACCGCCCGCTAAGGACGGGTTCGAAAAAATTGGAACCAGGATCCACCCGTTTGTTGCATGAATCCACTTGGGAACCGGATCGGCGGTCCGATCCGGATCCTGGGTGGATCCATGGAACTGATCTTGACGCGAAACAATTTTGGTTTTCAACATAGAACGGTCGGGTCTATGTGTTGGGAAGGAGGGGAGGAGGTCTATGGTCGGGTTTTCAACATAGAACGGTTGCGAAACAATTTTCCGCGGCTGTGGCGGGTGGTGGCCGACGCGAGGGGGCGAATAGTAGCGGCGGAGGAGCAGCGGCGGCGGCGTCGACACTTGGGGAGGAATCGAAATGGCGATAGGATTAGGAGGAACCGAGGAAAAGACAAAGAGAGAGAGAACCGAAGACGAAGGGAGTGAGAAGATGAGATCTAATCTAAGGTTTCTTTTAGTAATTTTTTTTTTAATATTAAAAGGGTTTCGGTCCGGTCCGGGTGGGCAGATCTGCCCAAGGAATCGGGAACCGGACCGGTTCCGAAAAATTGGAACTGGGAACCGGACCGGTTCCCTTAAGAACCGCTGGTTCTGGGCGGTCTGGGCGGCTCCCGGGTATTTTGCACACCCCTACTTTACAATAGGTTCTTTGTTTGGTTTTTTTTTTTTTTTAGGGACAATTGTAGGATGCATGTGTATTTTCTCTGTGATTATACTTGGTTGCGCTTCTCAATATCTTGGACGTTATTTTCTTCGTTTTAGAATGGTAAGGACTAAACCTAGAATTCTTCGATGGGTTGCTGTGGCGTTAGTTAGCACATGATTAAATTAAGTACGTTTGCCTTAGGGCTAACGTAATCAAGCCCTCAATTCCACATTCTCTAGTTACGTAAATAGTAAAATATACTCCCAAATCTTACTGGGGGTTCTAGCTGACCCCTAAAAAAGGTAGTGGCGACTCCTTTGTTTAACTTTGCATAGGCTTAACTAATCAAAATTTTGAATGCCTGATGTCATGCAAGGCATAGGCTTGGGAGAGCTCAAGTCAGTAAAATGCCATCGACCTGAAGTTGACAATACCTTACCCTAATAGCTTCCTCCCACGCAAGAGGGTTTAGGTCACGACAAAACTCACACACGAAGAGAACTACAGCAAACTAGGTTGCTACCACCTCAAATGGGACAACTTGTACCAAATCTCCCTAGCCATAGCTCAAGGGCTTGAACACTTGCACCAAGGTTGCAACTTGAGAATATTACACTTGCTAACAATTATATATTGACAAAATTGACTAATTATATTTGTAATTAAGTCCACACATTATGTTGTAGTTTCTGTGGCTACATTCTAAATCTTTTTGTCTTTGCTTTTATTTGTTGTTCTACTTGAGACGTCAGATATTTTCCCAAATAAAAGCTCTTAGTAAGTATTGGTTTTCCAGGAGAAACAAGAGTACAACCTGATAATGTTCATCTCATGAGTAAAAGAATCTGAACTTTGACCAAGTATGGAAACCAAATTACCTGACGAATGACTGAAATGTAAACAAGAAGAATCCCAGTCAAATTGATCTCCCAAGTAAGGAATTTTCGAATTGAATAAACAACTCCTGCTGTAGCATTTACATGGCAGTGCTCTCCTTCCTCATAGACTCGTCAGTTCTCAATCATCCATTCTTATCTCAGTCTACCATCACTTCTACAGAGTTTGACAAGTAGCTTTAGGCTCTAATTTTTCTTCATCTTGGTCTCACTAGCATTGTCTACTTATCAAAGATACGACTGTTGCATGAACAAGAAACAATGGAGGCCTTAAGTAACACAAGAGGTGAGATATGGCTAATTGAATATACCTCACTGTCAATTTTGAGCGGTAACTTGCCGATGATCTCCATTGAACGCAGCTGAAAGATGTAAAAACACCGAGCAAACACAATCATAAAGAAATTGTTCAGATTTGATCTCGGTGGAGATAAAATGCGGAAAAAATCATGCTTAGTCATAATAATAACAAAAAAAAAATTGCAATCACACGTGACATATCATTCATTACACACTCAAAACAGGTCAGGATCAAGGACTAATCTATAAGGACTCGGTTTGGGCATTTGTCGAACATGTGGTGGGAATTTTGGTTGCTTAGTTTATATGTGAGTTTACCACAACGATTCATTGCTTAGATTGAGAATGTATGAAGTCTCAATTTTTGTTTTCATTCTAAAACTATGACCGAGAGTAACAAATGATGAACTCACATTCATCAAGCTTAATTTCTAGCGCGGAACAGTGAGAAAATCCAAGAAAGGACGTTCCAGAAATGTCGCCAATGAGGATTGGGAGTTATATTGAAGAATTAAACGCGAGATAACTTTTATGAGCTAAGGATTACTCAAAATGTACAAGAGCCCATACTGAAAAAGAAACTCTCCTTTTTATCACTTCTTATCTCTTTTTAATTTGTTATGTATTTATTTATTATTTTGGTTATTGTCTTGCTTTTTTATTATAAAAAAAAATTGTGCTAAAATTTAGACGTCAACAAAACCTTCTCCTGAAACTTTCTTGGATAGGTCAATCGCTCATTGTGCTTAGGATATTTACCTAAATAGAATTTCCAGTTGTTTCTTGGAACTAACTCCTGCCACTTCTTTGAAATTAATTTTTGAATAGAGACCTTTAATTGTCAAAGACCACTAATTTATTTCCTTGAACTCATTTTCCTAATTTTGCTTGTTTGGTTAGATTCTAATGAGCATAATAGGGGATACAAATTTTTGGGTCTTTTATTTTATTTTCTCATTATCCTCTTGTAAAGGATCCAACTTGAGGGGATATATGAAAAGAGTAGACAACTCTTGGAATAACTTGTCAATAGGGGCAAGATTTGTGCAAGTTCACTAATTGCAGGTCTTCCCATTTCACTGACCTATAATCATCAAAGAGGTAAAGCGATGGATGACTCCGTTGGGTGTCTCCATCCGAGTCTCTTGTTCTAGTCTTCCTGTCCTTTTTCCAAGTCAACTGCCGTGTTTAAGGAGCTGATCTCATGAGACTAGTAGAAGAAATTGCCAATAACAGGGGCCTTCTTTTCACTTTCATGTCAGGAATCGAACAGCTTCTTCGTCCATTCTAGAGCATTGACATTACCAAAAAAAGAAAAATGAAAAAAAGAGAGAGAGAGACAGAAACATCCTACGTTCAAGACTAGAACCATATTGAAATCCGGGGATGGGTCCACATTGCACTCACACATGAGGCTTAGTTTGGACGGCTTTCTGCATCTTCTTCATTTCCATCTTACGAGATCCTATCACACCGTCATTGGATGAGGTGTCATATGAAGAGTGCAAACCCTGCAGTTGTGAAGGCAATCACCGTCTGAATATAAGCTATCCCTTTTATATTCATGGAGAAGGAAGAGATTTATGCGGCTATCCCGGATTTGATATCACTTGTGAAGGAACAAAACCTACGTATGCTCACTACTCAGATAAAAACATCTCTAAAGAGGAGAGCTCCATCGAATTAGTAAGCCAATTGGATACTTCTTGCTTTGCTCTTCGTCCCTTTATTTTCGCTTCCGTAAACATCTTCCTAAACAACAGCGTTTCTCTTCATCGTACACTCAAGTTCTTCTATAACTGCACCGGCCCTTTTTCTTTTCCCTTGCCAACATCCCTCGTGAGTTGTCCTTCTAACGCCACATACAACTCATCTGTTGCGTTACTTCCTAACGACACCTTCCATCACCAAAGTGAACCATGCGGGTCATTCTCAATGGTTCCAGTACAACTGAAGGGAGGGTTCTCTAATCAGACTATCAAAGATGTCGACTACAATGAATTGTTGAAGAACGGGTTCCGCTTAAAATGGGATATATTAACTAATAAGAGTTGTAATGGTTGTCAAGAAAGCGGAGGCCGATGTGGACGATCACGAGACACAGACTTTCTGTGCTATTGCCCAAATGGAACCAATCATCCCTTGATCTGCAACGGTGGGGGCGGTAAGGTTCTTAGGAATAAATGGTTTACGCAATAAGTTCGTCATAATTTATTCTCTTCCCTGAACAGAATGTGGTTAATATGATTATATGAATCTCATAACTATTGGGAGGAAGATGCATGTGGAGCTTGATGAATTGTATCATCTATATATTTCCAATAAAAATTCTCCGGCTATTATTGCTTTTATGTCACAGGGAAACTGAAAACTAGGAGCTTACCGAAGAAAGGTGCTCTTGGTAAGTAGAAAATCAAATTTCTTCTGCGTGCTTACGAATTGAAATGCAGACATTTGGACAGTATTTAACAGAAAGTAGGATTACTACAACCCTGGGAAAATGATTATCTCTAATTATGTTTTGTATGTCGTTTGGTTACAAAGATGCATCAACCGGTGCATTCGGTGTCGCTATAATATTCCTAGCCTATCTTTGTCAACAGAAAATTTCCAAACAGAAATCCATGATCATAGGGAAGAGAAAGATGAAAAAGAGTCATAAATTTGAGGTAATTTTCGAAAATCATGGAATTTTAGTAACGACAAGGTATTCTTACGCTGACATTAAGAGAATGACCAACCCTTTCAAAGAAAAACTAGGCAAGGGAGGCGATGGGTGTGTGTACAAAGGGAAGCTCCCAGGTGGACATCTCGCGGCTGTGAAAATCCTAAGCAAGCTAAAAGGCGACGGTGAAGACTTCATCAATGAGGTAAACAGCATGGGCAGAAATTCCCATGTCAACATTGTTAAACTACTAGGTTTCTGCCTTCACAAAACTGAAAGGACCATTGTCTATGAGTACATGCCCAACGGATCTCTGGAAAAACTCATATACAAAGAGAACTACTTCAAGATAGGTTGCGGCCACCTCGGGTGGGACACCTTGTACCAAATCTCTCTAAGCATGGCCCAAGGGCTCGAAAACTTGCACAAAGGCAGCAACTCAAGAATATTACACTTCGACATAAAGCCGCACAACATTTTTCTTAATGAAAACTATTGCCCCAAGATTTCCGACTTTGGCCTTGCGAAGATATGCCATCGAGAGAAGAGCACAATCTCACTACTTAGCACAATCTCACTACTTGGAGCATGAGGGACTGTTGGATTGATTGTGCCAGAAGTATTTTGCAAGAACATTGGAGGAATATCCCAAAAATCCAATGTGTATAGCTTTGGGATGACAGTGGTGGGAGGAAAAATATAGTGAGCGGAGTAGAGAGAACCAGTGAAATATACTTCCCGCATTAGATTCATAAGTGTCTTGGAATTCAAAAAGAGTTGGGACCGCAGAATGTCGCAAGTGAAGGAGACAGAGAAAACTGAGAAGATGGTACTAGTGGACTTGTGGTGCTTACAGACTAATCCTTCAATTAGGCCAACAATGAGTGAGGTGGTGGATATGCTAAGAGGCGGTGTTGATTGTTTGCGAGTCCTCCCAAGCCCTATTTGTCTTCTCCATCAAGATCATCACCAATTACTTCATTGTCTATGGTCGTGCGAAATTTAAGTTCGTACTATAAGTACATCTAGCCTTTTAGCGCAAGGACCAAGTTGTGTACCAAGGTAGTAAAGAGTACTTCCAAAATTTTTCTTTGTTGAACGTGTGATACCAATGCTAGAGCCGACAGAAGTTATAAAGCCATGTCATTACTTGCAGAAAGCATCTTAACATGAATTTGCATCTTATGCGGCCGAATGTACATGACGGCATGACCACCTAGAATTCATTATGTTTAAAATTTCATTGGTTTCCGGTTTCATTACGGACTTACTAATTTGATAACTATTTTTCCACGATCATCTTGATCTAATCACTGAAATATAACAAATGGGCAACATCAAGACTATATAAATATGTGTGTTTCTTCTCGAAACAAATTATCAGCACATCAACAAAATGGAAAAAAGTGTCCAAAAAGTCCTAAATTTATTGTACAGTGGTCGATTCAGTGCTCTATATTCAATTTTGCCAATTTAAGACTAAACGTTATGATGATTTTCCAATGTAGTTGATATGGTCAATTTTGATAAAAAAATTTGTTGAAATTATAGTCTAGTCAAGATATCCATCGTTGACGTAGACGATTTTGTTATAATTTTTTATTATTTTTTCCTTTCTTTTTTTTTTCTTTTTTTTTTTCTCGTTTTTGCGTAAGTCGATGGCTATAAGTGAGGGTTGTGATGCCCTCACCATATGTTCCCAACATTATATTGGGGTGAGGGCAAGGGAGAGGGTGTCACGGTCCTCACATGTGGCTGGCGACTGGTAACTAGTAGGGAAATAAGAAATAAAAATAAAAACAAAAATAGCAAAGACAAAAAAGGGACAAAAGGAACAAATTCTGAAAATTTAATTCAATTATAAGAATTGTCACGTTTACCTACTTGTGTCTTATAAGACAACTAACATTGACTATACCGTAACGTTAGTGATTTTTCGGTCAAAATTAGTTGATTGGACTATATTAAAAAATCGTCAAAAGATTTTTAAGATTAAATTGACAAAATCGAAAATTTTATGTTTTAATTGACTACGTACAAGAATTTTTTTGACAATTATCCAATGACAAAATTGACTGATTATGCCAAAGTCAATCATTTCGAGACGATGAGGTGGACACTTCCAAGAAAGAGCCGTGGAGGTTGGATTAGCACCCGTGCCTATTGATTGGTTAAGTGGAACAAAAGGCTAGAAGTATCAATCGTGCACTTGGTACGTCACGGCACCTAGAGTTTTCTTATAGTCATAACTCAGTTCGCACGATACGTTGCAGTTGCTGTGACTATATTCTAAATCTTTTTTTTTTCTTTGCTTTTATTTGTTGTTCTATTTGAGACATCAGCTATTTTCCCAAGAAACTTGCAAGCACTGGTTTTCCGAGAGAAAGAAGAATATAGCCTGATAACTTTCATCATATGAGTAAAAGAATCTGAACTTTGACCAAGTATGCAAATCAAATTATGGACTCAAAACAGGTCGAGATCAGGGACTAATCTATATGGACCCAATTTGGGCATTTTGTCAAACATATGGTGGGCAGTTTAGTTGCTTAGTTCATATATAAGTTTGCAGTAACGATTCATGTCAGTCCATCACAATAAGAGCTAACATAAATAATCAACTCAACATCGATCATTTCAGACTTTAGAATGATGATGTATGAAAGTCTCAGTTCCTGTTTTCATTGCAAAACTATGACCGAGAGTAACAAATATTGAACTCACATTCATCAAGCTTAATTTCTAGCTCCAAACAGTGAGAAAAACCAAGCAACGATGTTTCAGAAATGTCGCCAATGAGATCGGAAGAACTAAACGCAAGATAACTTATATGAGCTAAGGTTTATTCAAAAGGTTCAAGAGCCCATACTGACAGAGAAACCTCATTTTTTTTTATCACTTTTGATCTCTTTTTCATTTGTCATGTAATTATTTATTTATTTTTGTTATTTTATTGATATTTTTAATTTTTTACTTTTACAAGAATGAATACTTGAAGATCTTTGTTAGCATAATAATTTTTAGCCTGTAAGAATAATAGCATGTTGTGAATTACAATTTTTTTAAAAAATGGAGCTCAAAACAACTTCTAATTATTTATTTATTTTTGTGTTTCAAAATAGTCTATTATTCTCACAATAATCATTTCTTATACTTGAATAGTCAACTAAAATTGAGGTGTCGACAAAATACTCTCCAGAATAAAATCCTCTCCAGAATCTTTCTTGGGTAAGCCGATAGCTTTTGTTGTTTACGCTCATTATGCTTAGGATATTTAGTTTAATGGAATTTCCGGCTGTTTTCAGGAACTAACTCCCACCGCTACTTCTTTGAAATTAATTTTCAAATGGAGACCTCCAATTGTCAAAGACCCACTGATTTTTCTTTTTGTCTTGAACTTATTTTCCTAATTTTTCTTTTTTTTGTTTGATTTTAATAAGCATAACTGGAGATTAAAATTTCTGCGTCTTTTATTTTTTTCATTATCCTCTCTTGCAAAGGATCCAACTTGAGGGAATATGTGAAAATAGGAGTCAACTCTTGGAATAACTTGTCAATCGGGGCAAGATTTGTGGAAGTTCGCTAATTGCAGGTCTATAGATTTCACCGAGCTATCATCATTAAAGAGGTAAAGTGATGGATGACATTACCCCCTTGAGTGTCTCCATCTGACTCTTCTCAAAAGTCTCTTGTTCTAGTCTTCCTGTCCCCTTTCCAAGTCAACTGCCGTGTTTAAGCAACTGATCTCACAAGACTAGTAGAAAGAATTGCCAATAACAAGGCCCTTCTTTTCACTTTCCTGTGAGGAATCCAACAGCTTCTCCTTCTTTTTCTCCCTCTTCTTCCTGCCGTTCCATTCTGTTCTAGAGCATTGATACCCAAAAAGAAAAGAAATTTCCTATCTTCGACACTAGAACCATATCGAAATCCTAGGATGGGTCTACACTGCACTCACACACAAGACTTAGTTTGCACGGCTTTCTGCATCTTCTTCATTTCCATCTTAGGAGATCCTATCATGTCGTCGTTGGATGAAGTATCATATGAAGAGTGCAAACCCAGCAATTGTGGGGGCAACCATGGTCTGAATATAAGTTATCCCTTTTATATTCCTGGAGAAGGAAGAGAATTATGCGGCTACCCCGGATTTGAGATCACTTGTGAAGGAACAAAACCTACGTATGCTGACTACTGCTCAGTTAAAAGCATCTCTTACGAGGAGAGCTCCATCGAATTAGTAAGCTCATTGGATACTTCTTGCTTTCCTCCTCGTTCCTTCCATTTCGATCACATAGGCATCTTCCTAAGCAACAGTGCTTTTCCTCTTCGTACGCTCAAGTTCTTCTATAACTGCACCGGCCCTTTTTCTCTTCCCTTCTCAACATCCCCTGTGAGTTGTCCTTCTAACGCCACGTACAACTCCTCTGTTGCGTTACTTCCCTCCTCCTTGCCGTTACTTCCTAATGGCACCTTCCATCACCCAAAGGAAACCTGCGGGTCATTCTTAATGGTAAAAGTACAACTGAAGGGAGGGTTCTCTAATCGAACTATCAAAGATATCGACTACAAGGAATTGTTGAAGAACGGGCTCCGGTTAAAATGGGATATAACTAACAAGACTTGTACTGGTTGTCGAGAAAGCGTAGGCCGATGTGGACGATCACGAGACACAGACTTTCTGTGCTATTGCCCAAATGGAACCAATCATCCCTTCATCTGCAACAGTGGCGGCGGTAAGGTTTTTAGAATTAGGAATAAACAGTTTACGCAATAAGTTCGTCATAATTTATTCTCTTCCCTGAACAGAGTGTGGTTATCACGATGACACAAGTTTTATAACCGTTAGGAGAAAGATGCACGCCTAGCTTTGTTAATTATGTCTTCTCCCTTCAGGCCTATTTACTTGGCATATTCCGCTGGCCTTCCCCACTCTCCCAACTCTAACACAACCATAATAGCCCAAATCAAGGCTGGAATTCACTATGTAATCCTCAAGATGTTACCACGATTGAAAATGTTTCTTCTACTTGTAGCTCTCTACTTTTGCAAATCCAAGCAATCTTCACTACACTTCACACTCTATTGTCTAATTACAATCCTCAGACTTCTACCAAAAAAATAAAAATAAATTACAATTAGATTTACACACTACACCCAAGAACAAGAGGATGAACACTCAGAGCATAGACTCTTATTCATTTTCCCCCAAAGCTACCACTTGGTTGGTTGATTTATAGCCATGAGATCTCAAATGACCATTTGAAATTCAAATCCTACGAGTAGCCTTGATTCTGTCATCTACAATCGCAGAACTCACTTTGTAGCTCCATTGAGAGATTTTCCCGAAGTAGTCGATTCTGCTTCTGTAGCTGCCTGTCATCCTCTGTTGCCTGCACAAATGTGGTGAACGGTTTTGATCTTCTCTAGTCCGCTTTTTTGTGGATTCCAATACCTAAGATCATTTGTACAGCACCAATTTGAATTCAAATTACATTGATAAAGAATCTACGTCTTCCCTTCATGATTGTAGAGGCTTATAGTAGAACCAATACGCCATTTATAAGCGAGAACACTTTGTGCATTCAGGTTCATCTGAGCTTCTACGCACCCAAAATTGTTTGCTTACAACATATAGGCACTTTCAAGCATATTGACGTCTTTATGTTCTATAGACTGTTCACTTTTTAGTTCTTCCATCAAAACTCTTTAACGACCACATGCCCTCTAGTTTGTAAAAGTTTTGCATGGTCCAACCAAGGTCATTGATGACTTCATGTCATTTGTTTTGTTCCTCTTCTATTGGTCCATTCCAATCCTTTTTGCCGATCACACGTCCTCTAGTTTGTCCTTTTGAACATTGACATATTCCTTGTCTAATGACTTGTTCGCCATTTGCAACGTGCATCCAGCTATCAACATATATCGCGTCCAGTAGTTTGTTCATCTTTTAGAGCAAAAGTTGTTCTACACTCTTAAAACGTCCTATTGCTAACACCATCTTCATATGAATCTACCAGTATGGTCTGCACACTCAATGGCAGATGTTAGCATACTTAAAATGTTTTGTCTTCCTCAAAATATTAGGCCTCTTTCCTAAAAGAATGACTTGAAAGAATGGACACAATTGCACTTAATCATAGAAATCCCACGCCATAGCTCTATGGGCATTGCTCACATTTAACTTATCAGTTTCCGCTACTCATTTTGGCTTTCCTTGGGTGGGATAATACACAATCGGCATACATGTTTTCTTTCTATGCTAAGTTATCATTTTGCATTGGTGCAACCTCATGAATACTTTTACAGAACCTTTAGAACGGAGATCTTATGACAATTGAACTGACTTTTTCATGTCAGGAAGATGAATATATAGGACTTTTTGTGCCAATAAAATGCTCGAGTAGTTGACACGCCTCATTATGAATGGCATACATAAGTTACCCTACTTTATATTTTGAACTTGATCTGCCGTTCACGTTGGGATAGGTTGTGCATCAATTTTAGATCAGATAGGATTCTGAAGACAGTACAGGCTGTGCTATTCTCCCTTTTATTATTCTCTATGTAAAGTTGATTTATGAACTCTATGGAGGCTATATTGGCATCCTTTCCCTCAGTTGACCAATCTGCTTTTTGATGCAGGAAAAGGGAGTTTGTGGTGGAAGATAGGACATGGTGACTTCCTTTTTCTTAGTTTCTCGTCTGCTATCACATTGCCTTTGCTAACGTGAACAAATCAAAGTATAGCTAGGACAATCTGCTCCCTGCTTGACATGATAAAACAACTAAAACAGGATCACCTCATTGCAGAAGTATCCTCTCTGGTTTTTACTGCAAACCAATCAAACAATGCTGATCAAATCAAAGTCGGCAGTAGTAAAATCTTCTTACTTCGTCTTAAGATCTCAACTATCCGTCCATGCTTCCAGCCAACATAATCCATATGTCCTAGGAAACGACATAAAAGTTAAAAGCGTTTTCCTACATAGGATACTGGTTAATTATCTCCTGGTGCATCAGGTATTGGAATCGGAAGCTTGGCCATCATCCTGTTGTCCTATATGATCTACTTGAAGAAGAAGAATGCTTCTTTGAAGTCCCGTTTGAGAAACAGCACCTCACATCCTCAGTCCAATTCAGACATGGAAGAGTGCAATGTCTACTTTGAAGTCCCCATTTTCAACAGTACCGAACTTGAAGAAGCCACAAACAACTTCGCTGCTTCCAATGAACTAGGAGACGGAGGTTTTGGAACTGTCTACTACGGTGAGAAAATGTTTCTTCACTATTCCTCCAAGGGATCTTCAACTGAAAGACAATTTCTACAATGTTCTTAACAGGAAAAATTCGAGATGGGCGGGAAGTAGCAGTGAAGCGCCTATACGAGCGTAACTATCGTAGGGTAAAGCAGTTCATGAATGAGGTAGAGATCCTAACCCGTTTGCAACACAAAAACCTTGTGTCTCTGTACGGTTGCACTTCTCGCCACAGCCGTGAGCTTCTACTTGTCTATGAGTACATCTCGAATGGCACTGTTGCCGATCATATCCATGGCCAGCGAGCAAACTCTTCTACTACATTGCCTTGGCAAATCCGTATGGGCGTAGCCATAGAGACTGCTACTGCATTGGCTTACCTCCACGCTTCTGACATTGTCCACCGTGACGTGAAAACAAATAACATTCTTCTCGACAAGAATTTTGGGGTTAAAGTTGCGGATTTTGGGCTTTCGAGGCTATTCCCCATCGATGTCTCTCATATCTCAACAGCTCCTCAAGGGACTCCAGGTTATGTGGACCCCGAGTACCATCGGTGCTACCAGCTCACGGAGAAGAGTGACGTCTATAGCTTCGGAGTTGTTCTGATCGAGCTTGTATCATCCAAGCCAGCTGTGGACATAAGCAGAGAAAGGGACGAGATTAATTTGGCCGACTTCGCTATTAACAAGATTCAAAAATGCGCGTTTGGTGAATTGATCGACCCAAATCTAGGATTTGAGTCAGATAGCGAAATCAATAGGATGACAACTTCGGTGGCCGAGTTAGCTTTCCTGTGCTTGCAACAGGATAAGGAAATGAGACCTCCAATGGATGAGGTTTTGGAGGAACTGAAGGCGATTGCATGCAATGAGAATGCTGCAGACATATTTGCTTATGCGGATGAGGGTGAAGGTGTCCTTGCTCCATCTCCTTCGCATTACGACGATTCCCAGCTACTGAAGAATATGCAGTTGACCCATTCTCCAGTTTCTGTGACTCAAAAATGGGGTAGCAGCGGCAGTTCTGCTCCTGGTGTTGATGGTTAGATTATCCCTGTAGCCTCTTGTCACATGCTTTGCACACACGTCGATGCAACTGCAAGTGAGCAGTCATATATGTTGAGATATTACTGATTTGAGTGCTGAAGGTATGGACATGGTAATAAAGCATTAATGTCAATATGGCTTGCGCATTATATTGAACCATATATAGGTTATTTAGTTTATTTGTTGTTTCATTACCCCTTAAAAAGTATCCAACACGATACATGAATATATTGGTTGGCCGAAAAAAAGAACGGCCTATAAACATGAGTAGATTAAACACATAGATAACGATTACAGGGAAGTCTTCAGAGACCATCTTTCTTTGTAGTTGGTCGTGACTATACAATCATTCAAGCTTACAACCATGGCGACTTGCCATGTGACAACATGTATATCAAGTCTCTTCGCTAAAGTGAGCATGGGGTGAAAAAGGGAAAGATGGTAACTGTTATGGTTGATGTTCAATTCAAAGTTTTGTCCACTCAGACTAAGCCATCCACACTCTTTTTCCTTTCTGCAGGACAAGGAGATTGGATACTTCATATTGCAAATCCAAGTTTGTCTATGGTTCAATTCGATGTTGCATAAAGAAAAATTATTCTGATAAATACGTTCCTTAGTAATATTATCGTGACTCTCAAAGTCATGCTCGATCACAATACCAAATCAAATACAACAAGTGGTAATCAAAATAAAGATAATAACAAATAGAGGGTCCAATAGTAGGTAGCACTTAATGTTCTTTCCATGACCCCCTTTAATTGACATAGATTGGAGAAATAATTTTTGAAGAGGAAATCTGTACAATGGCAATAAATGTGACTTATCTATCAACTCCTTTCAATTGTTTTGAATCCATTAATTGAAGGGAACCATTTTGTTATCTCCAGTTAATCAATAATTTCAATTTTAACTTGGATAAATGGTTTTGGTGTTTTTACATGAATTAGGTACCTAGAAAAGAGAACACCCATCCTAATAGTTTCGACACAATCATTAATTCAAAATCCCGCTAGCTGTAACCTTACCTTGCAATGTCACCACTCTCGATCCTCAATGAGACATCTTCAAAAATTTCCCCTATTCTCTTCTAGCGATTGTCTTCCTACCCGTGAGCCATTCGGATAGACCAGCATAAAGTCATGCGCAGGCCAGGGATGACGCATATTGTAATATTTGCCTTGGGGGTTGAAATGTCAACAAAAAGGGAAAAGAAAAGGCACGCTCGGCACAAGGAGATCGAGAGCTCGCGCGAGGAAGGGAAGAAAAGAAAGGAAAAAGGGAAAAAGCAAAACCGTTTTGCGTGTACATGCCACAGGACCTCGCCAAGCCGAATCAATTACGTATCTCAATGTCCAATAAGTGATCGTGCCCTCTGTTCATTTATTCGAAGTAGTTTTCGGAGTTCGTATATTCAGAGTTATGTGAAAATCGAATCGTGAAGTTCGATTTTTGAGTTGTGAAGCTTTGAAATTTCATGAAAATGATGGATAATAGCATTGTGGAGCCGTGGGTTTGACAAGAGTTGTTTTAAAGCAAGGTTTTGTTGGGGTGGGGTTTGTTTAGGTTTGAGTAATCGTTTCGGATAAGTGGCTTGTTAGCACATAGGAGTCGTTTTGCTAACATTTGGGTATAGTTTAGCTGTTTTGTAATTGGGATAGAGTTTTATTTGATTTATGAAATGGTATATGAAATGTTTCTTGGTTTACGAAATAGAGTTTGAAATAATTTGGAAAACGCATTGTGATATATAAAATTTCTACATTTAGCTTTGTGAATTAAGGAAGATGTCATGGATTGTTGTTGATGCTCAATATCGCTATAAGCCCAATACTAATGCCAACAAAGTTTACATGGATAAAGCATCTTAACATGAATTTACATCTTATGCAGCTGAATGTACATAACGGCATGACCACCTAGAATTCAGTATGTTTTTAATTTGATTGGTTTCTGGTTTCGTTACAGACTTACTAATTTCTGATTTCATTACTATTTTTCCACGATCATCTTGATCTAATGAGCAACCTGAAGACTATATAAACATGCGTGTTTCTTCTTGAAACAAATTATTAGTGCATCAACAAAAAGGGAAAATGGTCAAAAAGTCCTAAACCTATCATATGACGGCCGATTCAATCCTAAATTTTTAATTTGTCAATTTAATGCTAAACTTTACAATGATTTTCCAATGTAATCCATCTGATCAATTTTGGTAAAAATTGCTAACAGTATTGTCTAGTCATGATATTTGGTACTAACGTAGATGGATTTTGTAAATTATATATATATATATATATATATATATTATTTTTCTTCTCTTTTCTTTCTTTTTATTTTCTTTTTTTCCATGTTGGTCGCTAGCTATAGGCAAGGGCTGTGATGCTCTCATTAGATGTTCCCAACATTATATTGAGGTGAGGGCAAGCACGAGGGTGTCATGGTCCTCACTTGTGGCCGGCAACCAACAACTAGTGGGAAAATAAGAAAAAAGAGAGAAACAATAAAAGGAAAGGAAAGGAAAGTAAAAAGAAAAAATTGAAAATTTTAAAAAATTTTAAAAATCATTCACGGTAGTGCCAATTATGTAACATGATACAAGTGACATTGATTGGATCATCACATTACAATTTTTCGGGCAAAATTGATCGGACGAACTTCATTGGAAAATCCTCAAAAGATTTAAGATTAAATTGATAAAATTGAAAATTTTAGATTTGAATTAGCCAAGTACAAGAATATTTTTTTGACAATTATCTGCCAACAAAATTGACCGATTATGCCAAAGTCAATCATTTCCCAAGGCGGACACTTTCAGGAAAGAGCTGTATAGGTTGGATTAGTAGCTTGCTTGTTGATAGGTCAAGTGGAACGAAAGGCTAGAAGTATCTATCATGTACTTGGTATGTCACGGCACCTAAAGTTTTCTCATATTTGTAATTCAATTCGCATATTATATTGCAGTTGTTGTGGCTTCATTCTAAATCTTGTTTTCTGTAATTTTATTTGGTGTTCTATTTATTTATTTTTTTGGTCAGATATATGTTGTTCTATTTGAGACATCGAATATTTTCCCAATAAAAGCTCTTAGTAAGCACTGATCTTCCAAAGATAAATAAGAATATAGCCTGACAATGTTCGTCATATGAGTAAAAGAGTCTCAACTTTGAGTCTTTGACCAAGTATGGAAGCTAAATTACCTGACAAATAAATGAAATGTAAACAAGAAGAATCCTAGTTAAATTGAGCACCCACCTAAGGAATTTCTAAATTGAATAAACAAGTCCTGCTTTAGCATTTACATAGCATTGCTCTCCTTCCTTATAGACCTCTCAGTTCTCGATCATCCATTCTTATCTTCCATTCTTATCTCAGTCCACCGTGACTTCTACACAGTTTGACGCGTAGCTTTAGACTCTAGTTTTTCTTCATCTTGGTTTCACCAGCATTGTCTACGTTTCAAAGACACGGCTCTTGCGTTTACAAGAAACAGTGGAGGCTTGTCCATAAGCCAGATTTTTGCAGATAGCCAAGTTCTAACGTACAATTTGGAGACAAGCCACTTTACAAATTTAAACTTTTAAAAGAATTTGCGGTAATTTCACAAAATTTTATATGATAATATTTAAATATTAAATCACAACTTTATCTAAGAATCATAATGTTTCACATGGTACTAAAATCTTCAAATCTTTCCAAACCCCTTATTTGCCTTTATTATTGAATCTTTTCAAGCTTAGTTTTAGGCCAAAGTTTACCCTGCAATTGAAGGGGACTGCTAAAATATTTAAAATATCAAACCATACTCTCATTTAACAATTTCAAATTTTAGAATAGTTTATGATAGACACACAAAATTTTATAGTCTTTAAACCTATCGTGGCCCTCCCAAATGAATAAGGAAGACGAGCTTTAGAGTTAATGTTTAGTTGGAGACCAAAGTTCAACTAAGCTATTCATGCAGTCTTCTAACTAAATTACATATCTGAAGGTTTTTGTCCTCTAAGTGTCTATGCAATGTTATTGTATTTATTATGGTCTAAAACGTAACCTGCCCATTCAACTAAACCCGGCAAATCACAATTAAAAAAAAAGCAATATAAAAGCATCACAATCAATTTATAAGAATTAATAATGAAAGGACAAGTAAGAGATAAAGTACATTAAAGTACCCCAATACAAGTCAAGCAAAATATATTCCCTAGCCTTGTTTTTAAGCCTTGCGGCGTTAAACCCCTCGAGCTAATTTCAAATCATATTCAATTTTCTAAAGCAAGTAATTTTTCTATATCTAAACTAGAAAAAATCACGAATTTTCCTAAACCCTGGGTGTACCCTCTAACTAAAACTAAACTGATTCTAATACTAAAATCTAACTATCAAGGCCTATTTTTCTTACCAAATTTCCATATTTTTTTTGTATTTTTCAAAATTTTATAATATTTTTATATTTTTATATTCTTGAAAATTAGAAGTCGGGCCAAGTCCTTGGCCTGGTTCAAAAATGGGCCACGCTCTGATCTCTCAGGTCTAGGCTAATGGGCATAATTTTAGCTTTTATATTTAGCTCTCTCCAATTCCAACCTTTTTGAGACCAAATCATTTAAGCTCATTTTTATCACAACCGCATCAAACTGACGCTAATCCTTTTGTTAATATTAATATACGAAGCCCAATTCTAAATACAAATTGAACTCAGCCCATAGTATGCGTATTTTTCGTGATAGGCCCTATTTGTTTTATACTCGTTAATGTGCGTTTTTCTTTGCTTTCTTTTTCTTTTCCTATTTTTCTTTTTCTCTATTTCCTCATTATACTGTTGTCTTCATAGTCTTCCTCATAATCAAAGATCCGTCTGCCAAATCATCAAAGCACGAACATATATTTGTCTCTGTTAACCTACCTATACTTCTTATCAAACCTCCATCATCATCCACCATATAGTCACCAACGTACGCTGACCACACTCTTGTGGGAGCCACCTTTAAAGTCTTAAGATATGATATGATATGAGTTTGGAAATTGACCATTGACATGATTTTTATTAGAGATTAACTGATGGACTTGACTATTGATACATGTATTAAGATAGTGGATTTAAATGAATATTTTCGATTTGTATAAGGATTGTTGAAATGAAACAAAGATCTGTTTATAAGATATGTACTAGTTACTGAATTGTGATTGTTCACCCCTCTCCTTCCCAAATTTTTCAAGTTCCTCGATTAGCAGTGATGGTACAAGAGTGCTTTCGTTGGGGGCTTTTGGAAGTTAAATTTTGAGTATGATTTTGGGAGTAGGTTCTTTAGTTGTATTTAAGGCCGTGTCCTTTGGATGGAAGGACGACCGTGCCATACCCCTATTCTTGTAGGATTCAAGGTGCGACATCTTTTGTTATCAAATCAGGACCCCCTCTATTAGGTGTCCATGTGAAAGTTAATGTGCCTATAACAACCCGATCTGATGAGGGTGGGGATCGTCACTAGGGCTAGAGAAACTGGACAAGTAACAGTTCTTAGCAGGTATTTAGAATGGTGAAAGGGGTAGGAATGAATCGAACTGTGCGTCGGATAAGAGGAAAGCTATTATGAAATATACATGTGAAAAATGAAATTAACTCATAGGAGATGCCTTTTAACGCAATGGCAACCTTTGCTTTGGAACTCCAAAATTAAGCAAGTCCACGCTAGAACACTAGCACCTCCTGGGACAATGTTTGCCTATACACCAAAGGACAAAACCCTAAGGCTCGGCATGGGACTGATCAAATTGAATAATATCTTGGGTTAGTTAAACCAAAATTGTCACAGCCAATGACATAGGTAGGCCACAATCTCCACAAATGTAGAGAACAAAAACAGAGACATGATTAGGTAAAAGGATGTGATAAACAAACCAGGACAATTGAGCTTAGAAATTAATCCCGGACTGTTAATTTTGAACGGTACCTCACCGATGACTGTCATTGAACACAACAAGAAGAGGTATAAACACTAAGCAAACTTGATAAAAAAAATTTGTTTAGATTTGGTCCGGCGGAGATAAAATGCGATAGAAAACATCGTTTGTGATCATGTGTGACATGTCATTACACACTAAAAACAGGTCAGTGTCAAGGACTAATCTATACAGACTCAATTTGGTTATTTTGTCGAACATATGATGGGCGGTTTAGTTGCTTAGTTTATATACGAGTTAGGGTAACGGTCCATTTCATTCCATCGCAACAAGCACTTACATACATCATCATCTCAGCCTCGATCATATCAGATTTTAGATTGATGATGTATGAAGTCTCAGTATCTGTTTTCATTCCAAAACTATGACCAATGGTAACAAATATCTAACTCCCCTTATCAAGCTTAAGGTGCGCATGTCAACGTTTCTATTCCGGGGAACTATTTATTTTTAGAAAGAGTTTTTTTCTATTTATACTCCGGGAACAATTTCTGAGTAAAATAAGATGTTTGGTGATTATACAAAATTTATATTTTTAGAATAGAAAAAGAATAGAAATACGTTTGGTAAAAATTTATAATTTTTTGTATTTATTTGTTTTTTCTTCTTACTCACGAACCGCCGATTGCTACCCGCCACCGTATGATGGCCGCACGACCGTCGCATGACCGCCGCATGACCTGCCGCATGACCACCACCTGCTGCCGCATGACCACCGCCTGCTGCCGCATGACCGCTACACGACCATCGATTGTCACAGTCGATTGCCGCTGCAGGATTGCTGCCCATAGCCCACCGGCCACGGGAGGGGGCAGTGGCCGGTGAGTTGTGGGCGGCGTCTTGTGGCAGCAGTCGGCGGTGACGGTCGGTGGTCATACGGCGGTAGGCAGCGGTCGTGCGGCGGTTGGCGAAGGCAGGCTGCCGGCGAACGGTGGCGGTCGTCGGCCGATGGGCTACGGGCGGCGGCAATCATCGTCGGCGTCGGCTGTCGACAGTGGCCGCGAGCAGTAGGAGGTGGCCGACGGTTGCGGGCGGCCAGCGATGGCTACAACAAGGAAGAAGAACAAAAAAAAAATAGAAAAGAAAAAAAAACTTATTTTTAAAAATTGTTCGGGAACAAGAAGCTACTTTTTTTTTTTTTTTCTGTTCCAAATCTATTCCCCAGACACTTTTCTATTCTGGAGAATAGAAAAATAAGTTGGCATTACCAAACAGATTTCTGTTTTTTTTTTTTTTTTTAGGGAACAAAAGAACATAAATCAGGAGAAATAGAAACATTACCACGCATGCCCTTAATTTTTAGCTCTGAACTGTGAGAAAATCCAAGCAAGGACTTCCCTAGAAATTTCACCACTGAGGATTGGAAGTTAAATTGAAGATATAAACGCGAGATAACTTCCGCGAATATTTCCCGATTGTGAAACAGGGAGGGGCAAAGCAGGAAAGGCGCAAATCCGGAATGCCGAGAAAATATTAAGAAGAGTTAGGACTGCAGAATGTCACAAGTGAAGGAGACAAAGAGAAAGCTGAGAAGATGGTAATAGTGTGCTTGTGGTGCATATAGACTAATCCTTCAATTAAGCCAACAATGAGTGAGGTAGTGGATATGCTAAGAGGCGGTGTTGACTGTTTGCAAGTTCTCCCAAGCCCTATTTCTCTTCTCCATCAAGATCATCACCAATTACTTCAATGTCTATGGTCGTGCGAAATTTAAGTTCGTACGATAAGTACATCTAGCCTTTTAGCACAAGGACCAAGTTGTGTACCAAGATATTTAAGAGTACTTCCGAAATTTTTCTTTGTTGAACGTGCGATACCAATGCTAGAGCCGACAGAAGTTATAAAGCCATGTCATTACTTGCAGAAAGCATCTTAACATGAATTTGCATCTTATGCGGCTGAATGTACATGACGGCATGACCACCTAGAATTCATTATGTTTATAATTTCATTGGTTTCTGGTTTCGTTACGGACTTACTAATATGATAACTATTTTTCCACGATCATTTTGATCTAATAACTTAATCACAACAAATGAGCAACCTCAAGACTATATAAACATGTGTGTTTCTTCTTGAAACAAATTATTAGCACATCAACATAATGGAAAAAGTGTCCAAAAAATCTTAAATCTATTGTACGGCGGTTGATTCGGTCCTCTATTTTCAATTTTGCCAATTTAATGTTAAACATTATGATGATTTTCCAATGTAGTTCATCTGGTCAATTTTGATTAAAAATTACTAAATTACAGTCTAGTCAAGATATCCATTGTTGAAATAGGCGATTTTTTTAATTATTTTTTTTCTTTTCTTTTCTTTCTTTGTTTTTCTTGTTTCTACATTAGTCGATGGCTATAGGTGAGGGCCATGATGCCCTCACCATATGTTCCCAACATTATATTGCGGTGAGGGCAAGGGCGAGGTTGTTGCGATCATCACCCGTGGCCGCCAATCGGCAACCGGTGGAAAAATAAGGAAAAAAAAAAAGAAAACAAGAAAAGCAAAGAAAAAGAAAGGGACAAAAAGAACAAATTCTGAAAATTTAAAACAATTATAAAAATTGTTCCTATTTATGGCGACTATGTCTCATAAAACAACTAACATTGACTGGACCATCATGTTAGTGATTTTTGGGTCAAAATTAATTGGATGGACTACATTAAAAAATCATCAAAAGATTTTTAAACTAAATTGACAAAATTGAAAATTTTAAGTTTGAATTGGCTACGTGCAAGGAATTTTTTTGAAAATTATCCGGTGACAAAATAGACTGATTATGCCAAAGTCAATCATTTCAAGACGACGAGGCAGACGCTTTCAAGAAAGAGCTGTGGAGGTTGGATTAGCACCCGTGCTTGTTGATAGATTAATTGGAACAGAAGGCTTGAAGTATCTATTGTCTACTTGGTATGTCACGGCACCTAAAGTTTTCTTATAGCCGTAATCAGTTTGCACATTACATTGCAGTTGCTGTGACTACATTCTAAATCTCTTTCTTTCTTTTTTTTTTCCTTTTTTTTTCCCTTTGCTTTTATTTGTTGTTCTATTTGAGATTTTGGATATTTTCCCGAGAAAATCTCTTGCGAGAACTGGTTTTCCGGGAGAAAGAAGAATATAGCCTAATAACGTGGTGGGCACCTCAGTTGCTTAGTTTATGTATGAGTAAAAGAATCTGAACTTTGACCAAGTATGGAAATCAAATTACGGACTAAAAACATTCAGGATCAAGGACTAATCTATACGGACTCAATTTGGGCATTTTGTCAAACATGTGGTGGGCACTTCAGTTCCTTACTTTACATATGAGTTTGCAGTAACGATTCACGTCAGTCCATCACAATAAGAGCTAACATAGATAATCAACTCAACATTGATCATTTCAGACTTTAGATCGATGATGTATGAAAGTCTCAGTTCCTGTTTTCATTGCAAAACTATGACCGAGAGTAACAAATATTGAACTCACATTAGATTTCCCATGTTAATTCCTTTCAAAATAGTAGTCTCATTTTCCATTTTCACCTAACTATTCTCTATGATCTCCTTAATGGATTTACATGTGCCTGAGCCTTAGATGCAATCTTCTATATCGATCATCTACATATAATATCGACCAATCTTCAATCCATTAAATTGGCTTCCTCCACGGATAATCAAATAAGCTTGGATTGTATATTCTCCACTCTTTTCCCTTTTTTCTTCGTTAGTTTTGACTGTTGCATATGAGATTATCGAGTCCACTTTTGTTGCTTTCGAATAATCATCACATATCAATAATAACTAAATATTGAGCACTTTTAGGTGTCAACAGTACCATTTTGTTCTAGAGCATTGATACCAAAAAAGAAAAGAAATTTCCTATGTTCGAGACTAGAACCATATCGAAATCCCAAGATAAGTCTACATCGCACTCACACACGAGACTTAGTTTGCATAACATTATGCATCTTCTTCATTTCCATCTTAAAAGATCCCATCGTGCCGTCGTTAGGTGAAGTGTCATATGAAGTGTGCAAACCCTGTAGCTGTGGGGTCAACCACCATTTGGACATAAGCTATCCGTTTTTTATTCCTAGAGAAGGAAGAGAATTTTGCAGTTACCCAAGATTTTGCGAAACTCATATACGTAGAGAACTCCAGCTAGCTAGGTTGCCGCCACCTCGGTTGGGACACCTTGTACCAAATCTCTCTAGGCATAACTCAAGGGCTTGAATACTTGCACCAAGGTTGTAACTCGAGAATATTACACTTCGAGATAAAGCCGCACAACATTCTTCTTGATGAAAACTATTGCCCCAAGATTTCTACCTTTGGCCTTGCGAAGATATGCCATTGAGAGGAGAGCACGATCTCACTACTTGGCGCGCAAGGGACTGCAGGGTTTATCGCACCAGAAGTATTTTGTTGGAACATTGGAGGAATATCCCAAAAATTAGATGTGTATAGGTTTAGGATGACAGTGTTCGAAATGGTTGGTGGGAGGAAAATATAGTGACTGGAGTAGAGAGAACCAGTGAAATATACCTCCCTCATTGGATTCACAAGTGTCTTGAACTTCAAAAAGAGCTTGGACTACAGAATGTCACAAGTGAAGGAGACAGAGAGAAAGCTAGGAAGATGATAATAGTGAGCTTGTGGTGCATACAAACAAATTCTTCAATTAGGCCAACCATGAGTGAGGTGGTGGATATGCTAAGAGGTAGTGTTGACTGCTTGCCAATTCCTCCCAAGCCCTATTTGTCTTCTCCATCAAGATCATCACCAACTACTTCAAGGTCCATGCTTGTGTGAAGTTTAAGTTCGTACTGTAAGCACACCTGGCCTTTCAATGCAATGAGCAACTTGCGTGCACAGATGGATAATAATAATTCCGAACTTTTTCTTCTATTATTTGTTGAACACGTGAGGCTAGAAGTGTCTATTGTGTACTTGGTACGCCACGGTAGTTCGCACATTACGTCGCAATTGCTGTATCTACATTCTAAATCTTTTTTTTTGTTTTTATTTCTTGTTCTTTTTTTTTTTTGGGGGGCAAATATATGTTGTTCTATTTGAGACGTCAACTATTTCCCCAATAAAAGCTCTTCGTAAGCACTGGCTTTCCAAGAGAAATAAAAATGTGGCCTGATAATGTTCTGAGTAAAACAGTCTGAACGTTGAGCAAGTATGGATGATTTGACCAATGACTGAAATGTAAACAAGAAGAATCCCGGTCAAATTGAGCTCTCAAGTAAGGAATTTCTAAATTGGATAAACAAGTCCTGCTATAGCATTTACATGGCATTGCTCTCCTTCCTTATATACGTGTTAGTTCTCAATCATCCATTCTTATCTTAGACCACCATGACTTCTATAGAGTTTGATGAGTAGCTTTAGGCTCTAGTTTTTCTTCATCTTGGTTTCACCAACAATGTCTACATATCAAAGATATGACTGTTGCGTGAACAAGAAACAATGAAGGCCTATCTATGACCAAAGATTTATGCAGATAGCTAGGCTCTTACGTTCAATGCCTTGGAGACAAGGCACTTTATAGGCCTGAGCTTTTAAAATAATTGACAATAATTCCACAAATATATTATTTTATAGTATTTAAATATTAAATTACACTTTTATCTAAGGACCACTATTTCACATGGTACTAAAGCATTCAAATCTCTCCGGATCTTTTATTTGCCTTCCTTATTGAATCTTTTCACACTTAGTTTTAGGCCAAAGTACCCCTCAAATGAGTTAGAGTTCTAGAATATTTTAAAACTTCGAACCACACCCTCATCTAATGATATCAACTTTTAAATTAGTTTTCAATAGACACATATTTTTTTAGTCTTTAAACTTGTCACGACCCTCCCAAACGAGCTAGGAAGACGAGTTTTAGAGTTAATGTCGAGTTCGAGATCAATGGTCAACCAAGCTATTCACGTTGTCTTTTTACCATATTATATATCTGAATGTTTTTGTCCTGGAAGTGTCAATGCAATGTTGTTGAATTTATTATAGTCGAAAAATGTAACCTAATCATTCAACTAAAACAGGCAAATCACTATTTAAAAAAAAAATGGCAATATTAAAACATCACAATCACTTCATCAAAAATAGTAATGAAAGGATGAGTAAGAGACAAATTGGGCAAAAATATTCCCTAGCCTTGTTATTAAGCCTTAGGGCGATAAAGCCCATGAGCTAATTTCAAATCATATTCAATTTTCTAAATAAACTAATTTTCCTATATCTAAATTAGAGAAAATCATGAATTTTCCTAAACCATGGGTGTACCCTCTAACTAAAACTAAACTAATTATAATACTAAATTATAACAATCAAGGCCTATTTTTCTAACAAATTTTCCACATTTTTTAATTTTTCAAAGTTTTAAAATATTTTTATTTTATATTCTGGAAAATTGGAACTTGGGCCGGGCCGTTGAGCCTGGTCTGAAATGGGCCACACGCTGATCTCTCGGGTCTAGGCTAATGGGCATAATTCGGGCTTTTATATTCAGCCCTATCCAATTCTAACCTTTCGGAGCCTGAATTATTTAAGCCCATTTTTATCGCAATTGCGCCAAGCCGACACTAATCCTTTTGTTGTTATCACCAATTTACCATACGAAGCCCGATTCTGAATACAATTGAACTCAGCCCATACCATGCGTATTTTGACTTATGATCATAATAGGCCCTATTTGTCAGTTTTATGCTTGTTAATATGCATTTCTCTTTATTTGTTTTTTTAATTTCTATTCTTTTCTTCTCATCGTCTTCCTCATAATACTGATGCCTTCATCGTCTTCCTCATGGTACTGAGAACACCCAAAACAAAATCAATGATCCGTCTACCAAATCATTAAAGCATGAACATATATTCATCTCCGTTACTATAGTTATTCTTGTTAATAAACCTCCACTCAGCCACACAGTCACCAACGTATGCTGGTCACAGCCTCCACAGACGCAGGGAACAAAAACAGGGACACTATCTGATAGCAGGACGTGATGAACAAACCCGGACAATTGAGCTTAAAAATTAACCCTCAGACCATTCATTTTTGAGCGGTTCCTCACCGATGATCGCCATTGAATGCAGCTGGAAGTCGTATAAACACCGAGCAAACACAATCAAAAAGGAATTGTTCAGATTCTGTCTCGGTGGAAATCAAATGTGGTAGAAAATCATGCTTGGACATCAACAAAAAGTTATAATCATGCATGACATATACACTCAAAATAGGTCAGGATCAAGGACTAATCTATTTGGTCTCAGTTTGGGCATTTTTTCGAACTTATGGTGGACATTGATCCATTTCATTCCATCACAATAATTGCTAACAAAGACCTAGATCATCTACTCAGCCCCGATCATTTCCAATTTTAGATTGGCAACATATTCAGTCTCAGTTTCTGTTTTCATTCTAAAACTATGACCGAGAGTGGCAAATATTGAACTCACCTTCATGAAGCTTGATTTCTCGCTCCGAACGGTGAGAAAATCCAAGCAAAGACGTTCCAGGAATGTCGCCAATGAGGATTGGAAGATTTAAACGCAAAATAACATTTATGGGCTGAGGTTTATTCAAAAGGTTCAAGAGCCCGTGGTGAAAAAGAAAATTTCCTTTTTATCTCTGTTTCATTTGTTATGAATTTATTTATGTTTGTATCTTGCTATATTTTTTTGTACTTTTATAGCAACGAATACTTGGGTTGTCGATTGAAATTTAGATGTCCACAAAACCCTCTTCAGAAACTTTCTTGGATAGGCTAATATCTTTTGTTGTTCATGCTCTTTGTGCTTAGGATAGTTATTTTATTAGAATTTTCGGCTGTTTCTTGGAACTAGTTCCTGCCGCTGCTTCTTTGAGATTAATTTTCGAACGGAGGGGACACTTCTAATTGTCAATGACCCACTGATTTTTATTTTTTTTTGCTTGAACTTATTTTCCTGATTTTGCTTATTTGGTTTGATTTCAATAAGCATAACAGGGGATAAAAGTTTCTGGGTCCTTTAATTTTTTTTCATTATTCTCTTGTAAACGATCCAACTTGAGGGGATATATGAAGTCAACTCTTGGAATAACCAGTCAATCGGGGCAAGTATCGTGCAAGTTCACTAATTGCAGGTCTTCACATTTCACCGATCTATCATCATCAAGGAATTAAAGTGATGGATGACATTGCTCCCTCCTTTGGGTGTCCCTACCTCTCAAAAGTCTCTTGTTCCAGTCTTCCCATCCTTTTTCCGAGTCAATTGCCGTGTTTAAGCAGCTGATCTTGCAAGACTAGTAGAAGAAATTGCCAATAACAATAACAAGGTCTTCTTTTCACTTTCACGTCAGCAATCAAATAGCTTCTCTTTCTTCTTCTTTTTCTTCTTCTTCACGCTGCTGTTCCATTCCATTCTAGAGCATTGAAAAAAAAAAAAAATTACTCTGTTCAAGACTAGAACCATATTGAAATTCCGAGATGGGTCTACCTTGCACTCATACGAGAGGCTTAATTTGTATGGCTCTCTGCATCTTCTTAATTTGCATGGCTTTTTGTATCTTCTTCATTTCCATCTTGGAAGATCCTGTCGCGTCGTCATCGGTTGAAGTATCATATGAAGCGTGTGAATTCCGCGGTTGTGGGCAACCACTATCGAACATAAGCTATCCCTTTTATAATCATGGAGGAGAGAGAGATTTATACTATGCGTATTTTCACTTATGATCATAATAGACCCTATTCGTCAGTTTTATACTTGTTAATATGCATTTTTTTTTTCTATTTCTAATTCTTTTCTTCTCATCGTCTTCCTCATGATACTGATGCCTTCATCGTCTTCCTCATGCCACTGAGAACACCCAAAACAGAATCAAAGATCCGTCTACCAAATCATCAAAGCATGAACATATTTTCATCTCCGTTGATCTAGTTATGCTTGTTAATAAACCTCCACTCAGCCACAGAGTCACTAACATATGCCCCGGCCACAGCCTCCACAGACGCAGGTAACAAAAACAGCGACACAATCGGATAGAAGGGCGTGATGAACAAACCGGGACGATTGAGCTTAAAAATTAACCTTCAGACCATTGATTTTTGAGCGGTTCCTCATCGATGATTGCAATTGGACGTAGCTGGAAGATTTATAAGCAAATAAAATAAAATAAAAGTTGTTCAGATTTGGTCTCGATGGACATAATATGCCGAATAAAATCATGCTCAGCCACCAACAAAAAGTTGCAATCATGTGCGATACACTGAAAACAGGTCACGATCATTGACTAATTTATACGGACTCCATTTGGGCATTTTGTCGAACCTACGGCGGGCAGTGTAGTTGCGTAGTTTATATGTGAGTTTACGGCACGGCAATGATTCATTTCATTCCATCACAATAAGCGCCAACAGAGACTTAAATCATCAACTCAGCCTCCATCATTTCAGATTTTAGATTAACGATATATGAAGTCTGGGTTTCTGGTTTCATTCTAAAACTATTGACCGAGAGTAACGAGTGTTGAACTCACGTTTATCAAGCTTGAATTCTAGCTCGGAACAGTGAGAAAATCCAAGCAAGGACGTTCCAGAAATGTCGCCAATGAGGATCGGAATTTATATTGAATAATTAAACACGAGATAATTTTATGGGCTAAGGTTTAGTCAAAAGGTTGGGAAAAGTACAAAGAAAATCTTAAATCTATTGAACCGGTACCAATTGAGTTATAAACATTTTAATTAGACCAATTATTCCTAAACCTTTTCATATTGATACCAATTCAATTGATCTAATTTAGACCGAAAATCGGTGACGTGGATGCCGGTGATCTCACGTGGCATCGTCGGCGTTGACGTGGACATTTTAAAATAATTTTTTACTTTTTTTTAAAAATTTCCTTTTTTCCCCTTTTCTTTGGACTATGGCCGGTACCAGCCATCGCTAGCGACCAGCCACAGGTGGGGGCCGGTGAGGGTGTCATGGCCCTCGTTGGATCTAGGCGAGGGGCAACCCCTTGCCTAACCCTCACCCAGGCCATAAGGGTCTTGCCTTTGCCAGATTCGGGAAGGGCAACCCTCACCGGCCCCACCTGTGGTCGGTCACCGACAATGGCCTATGGCAGCCACAGTCTAAAGAGAGGAAAAAAAGAAAAAGGGAATTTTTTAAAAAATTAATAAAAAACTGAAAATTTCTTTAAAAAATCATTTTAAAATGTCCATGTCAGCACCAATGATGCCACATAGGATCACTAATGTCCACGTCACTGATTTCCGACCTAAATTATTAGATGAACTGAATTGGTACCAATGTAAAATAGTTTATAACTAAATTGGTCCAATTAAAAGGTTTATGACTGAATTGATATAAATACAATATGTTTAGAATTTTTTGGATACTTTTCCCCAAAAGATTCAAAAGCCTGCACTAAGAAGAGAACCTCTTTTTATCTCTTTTTCATTTGTTATTTTTTTTATTATCTTGCTATTTTTTATTTTCGTACTTTTACTAGATTGAATGCTTGAATTGTCGACTAAAATTTATGTGTCAAAAAAACCCTCTCCAGAATCTTTCTTGGTAGGCTAATATCTTTTGTTATTCATGCTAATTATGTTTAGGATTTTCACCTTATTGGATTTTCTGGTTTTTTCCTAGAACCAACTCCTACTATTGCTTCTTCCAAAATTAATTTTCGAACGGACACATCTAATTGTCAAAGACACGCTAATTTTTTTTTCTTGAACTTATTTTCCTAATTTTGCTTATTTGATTTGATTTTATTAAGCATAACAGGGGGTAAAAGTTCTAGGTCTTCTATTTCTTTTTCATCATCCTCTTGAAAAGGATCCAACTTGAGAGGATATATGAAAAAAGGAGTCAACTCTTGGAATAACTTGTCAATCAGGGCAAGATTTGTGCAAGTTCACAAATTGCAGGTCTTCACATTTCTCTGACCTCTCATCGTCAAGGAGTTAAAGTGATGGATGACATTGCTTCCTGGGGTGTCTCTACCTGACTCTTCTCAAAAGTCTCTCGTTCTAGTCTTCTTGTCGTCTTTCCAAGTCAACTGCCGTGTTTAAGCAGCTGATCTCATAAGACTAGTAGAAGGAATGGCCAATAACAAGGGCATTCTTTTCACTTTCACATCAGGAATCAAACAGCTTCTTCTTCCTCTTTTTTTTCTTCTCCTTAATGCCGTTCCATCCCAATCTAGAGCATTGATATTGAAAAAAAAAAAAAATTCCTATGTTCAATACTAGAACCATATTGAAATCTAGAGATGGGTCTATACTGCACTCACACACGAGGCTTAGTTTGCATGGCATTTTGCATCTTCTTCATTTCCATCTTAGAAGATCATGTTGCATCGGCGGCAGATAAAGTCTCATATGAAGTGTGCACACCCCACCATTGTGGGGGCAACCATCATGTGAGCATAAGCTATCCCTTTTTTATTCCCGGAGGAGGAAGAGAATTGTGCGGTTACCCAGGATTTGAGGTCTCTTGTGAAGGAACAAAAACTATGTATGATCGCTACTCAGTTAAAAGCATTTCCTACAAGGAGAATTCCGTCGATTTAGCAATCCAAGGGGATACTTCTAGTTCTTGCTTTGCTCCTTGTCCCTTCACTTTCCCTCCCATAAACGTCTTCCTAAACAAGAGTTTGTTTCTTCATCCTAATCTCTGGTTCTTCATTAACTGCACAAACTCTTCGTCTTTCCCCTTCTCTACATCTCCCATGAATTGTACTTCTAACGCCACATACAACAGTTCTGTTGCGTTACTTCCAAATGGCACCTTCCCTCGACAAAGTGGATCCTGTGGGTTAATCTCAGGGGTACCAGTACAGCTGGAGGGAGGGCTCTTGAATCGAACTATCAAAAATGTCGACTACAAAGAGTTGTTGAAGAAGGGGTTCCGGTTAAAATGGGATTTATTAACGAAGAAGAGTTGTACTGGTTGTGAAAAAAGTGGAGGCCGATGTGGACGATCACAATACACAGACTTTCTGTGCTATTGCCCACATGGAACCGATCATCCCAAGGACTGCAAAAAGGGCGGCGGTAAGGTTTTTAGAGTTAAAAGTTAATGGTTCACGCGACAAGTTCATCATAAATTATTCTCTTCCCTGAACAGAATGTAGTTATTACAATGACGCACTTTTATAACTGTCAGGAGGAAGAAGAGCTTTATTACTAGTGTCATCTCCCTATGGTCTATCCACTTGGCCTGTTGAGCTTGCCCACTCCACCCTCACAACTCTTAACAACCCAAATCAGGGCTGGAATTTACTTTGTTAATCCTTGAGATGTTACGGCGTCCGAAGATGTTTCTTCTACTTGTAGTTCTACTTCTACACATGCAGGCAATCTTCACTACACTTCACACACTATTCTCTAATTACAGATTCTCAAACTTCTACAGAAAAATGCAATTAGATTTACACAGCTTGTACACACGAACAACAAGATGATGGAAACTCAGAGCATACTCTTGTTCGTTTCCCCTAACTCTACTACTTGCTAGAGTTGAATTTACAGCCATGAGATCTCAAATGACCATTTGAAATTCAAATCTTATGAGTAGCCGTTGATTGTGTCATCTACCGTCGCAGAACTCACTCTGCAGCTCCATAGAGAGTTTCCCGAAGTAGGTTGTGCTTGTGCAACAGCCTGTCATCCTCTGTTGCCTGCACAAATATGGTAAAATGTTTTGATCTTCTCAAGTCCGCTTTTTGTGGATTCCAATACCTAAGATTAATTGTGTAAAACCAATTTGAATTCAAATTATATCGGTGAAGAGTATATATCTTCCCTTCATGATTGTAGAACCACTATTCCATCTATAGGGACAACACCTTCCGCAGTTAGGTCCATCCAAGTTTCTATGCACCCACCAAAGCACCTTCAAGCATGCCAACGTCCTTATGTTCCACAGACTATACGGTTTTTATTAAGTCTATCAAAACTCTTCGACAACCACACGGCCTCTAGTTTGTTCAAGGTTCGCAAGGTCCAACCAAGCTTAATGATGTCTTCTGTCCTTTGGTTTGTTCTTCTTCTCTTGGTCCATCCAAACCTTTTTGGCAATTACACATCCTCTAGTTTGTTCACCGTCCACTAGGTCCTTTCAAACATCTGGCATATTCCTCGCCTAATAACTTGTTCGCCATTTGCAATGTCCATCCAGTTATCAACATATCTCATTTCCAACAGCTTGTTCCTCTTCTAGAGAAAAAGTCATTCTACACTCTTAGATGTCCTACTGCTAACTCCGTCTTCATATGAATCTGCCAGTATCTTCTGCACACTCTATTGCACATGTTAGTATACTCAAAATGCTTTGTCATCCTCAAAATATTATAGGCATCTTTTCTAAGAGTATTACTTGAGAGAAGAGATACGATTGCAATTAACCATAGAAATCCCACGCCATAGGTCTATGTGCATTTCTCACATTCAACCTATCAGCTTCCGCTTCCCATTTCCACTTTCCTTGGGTGGGATAACACATAATTGGTATACATGTTTTCTTTCTATGCTAAGTTATCAGTTTGCATTTGTGCAACCTCATGGATACTTTTGCAGAATTTTTAAAATGGAGATCTGATGACAATTAAACTGACTTTTCATTTCAGGAAGATGAATATGTAGGACTCTTTTTTGCCAAAAAAATGCACAAGTAGTTGACACACCTCATTATGAATGGCATACATAAGTTTCCACACTTTATATTTTGAACTTGATCAGGCGTTCATGTTGGGATAGGTTGTGCATCAGTTTTAGAACAGATGCGATTCTGTTGAAAGTACAGGCCGTGGCCATTCTCCCTTTTATCATTCTCTATTCATTTAAGCTATGAACTCTGTGGGGGCTATATTGACATCCTTTCCTTCAATTGACCAATCAGCTTTTTAAACTTTGATGCAGGAAAAAGGCCGTGGTGGGAGATAGGACTAGGTGATCTCCTTTCTCTTATTTTCTTGTCTGCTATCACATTGCCTTCGCTAACCGGAACAAATTGAATTATAATTTGGACAATCTGCTTCCAGCTTGACATGATAAAACAACAAAAACAGGAACACCTTATTGCAGAAGTATCCTTTCTGGTTTTTACTGCAAACCAATCAAACAATGCTGATCAAATCAAAGTTGGCTGTAGCAAAATCTTCTTGCTTCATCTTAAGATCTCAACCATCTGTCCATGCTTCCAGCCAACATAACCCATATGTCCTAGGAAACGGCATAACGTTCAAAGCATTTTCCTAAATAGGATGCGGGTTAATTATCTCCAGGTGCATCAGTTATTGGAATCGGAAGCTTGGCCATCATCCTTTTGTCCTGTATGATCCACTTGAAAAGGAGGAATGCTTCTTTGAAGTTCCGTTTGAGGAACAGCACCTCATATCCTCAGTCCAATTCAGACATGGAAGAGAGCAGTGTCTACTTTGAAGTCTCCATTTTCAACAGTACCGAACTTGAAGAAGCCACAAATAACTTCGCTGCTTCCAATGAACTAGGAGACGGAGGTTTTGGAACTGTTTACTATGGTGAGAAAAAGTTCCTTCACTATTCCTCCAAGGGATTTTCGACTGAAAGACATTTTCTACAATGTTCTTAACAGGAAAAATTCGAGATGGGCGGGAAGTAGCAGTGAAGCGCCTATACGAGCGTAACTATCGGAGGGTAAAGCAGTTCATGAATGAGGTAGAGATCCTAACCCGTTTGCAACACAAAAACCTCGTGTCTCTGTACGGTTGCACTTCTCGCCACAGCCGTGAGCTTCTACTTGTCTATGAGTACATCTCGAATGGCACTGTTGCTGATCATATCCACGGCCAGAGAGCAAACTCTTCTACTACATTGCCTTGGCAAATCCGAATGGGCATAGCCATAGAGACTGCTACTGCATTGGCTTACCTCCACGCTTCTGACATTGTCCACCGTGACGTGAAAACAAATAACATCCTTCTCGACAAGAATTTTGGGGTTAAAGTCGGGGATTTTGGGCTTTCGAGGCTATTCCGCAATGATGTCTCTCATATCTCGACAGCTCCTCAAGGGACTCCAGGTTATGTGGACCCCGAGTACCATCGGTGCTACCAGCTCACAGAGAAGAGTGACGTCTATAGCTTTGGAGTTGTTCTGATCGAGCTTGTGTCATCTAAGCCAGCTGTGGACATAAGCAGAGAAAGGGACGAGATTAATTTGGCCGACTTCGCTATTAACAAGATTCAAAAATGCGTGTTTGGCGAATTGATTGACCCAAATCTAGGATTTGAGTCAGATAGCGAAATCAATAGGATGACAACTTCGGTGGCCGAGTTAGCTTTCCTGTGCTTGCAACAGGACAAGGAAATGAGACCTCCAATGGATGAGGTTTTGGAGGAACTGAAGGCGATTGCATGCAATGAGAATGCCGCAGACATATTTGCTTATGCGGATGAGGGTGAAGGTGTCCTTGCTCCATCTCCTTCGCATTACGACGATTCCCAGCTACTGAAGAATATGCAGTTGACCCATTCTCCAGTTTCTGTGACTCAAAAATGGGGTAGCAGCGGCAGTTCTGCTCCTGGTGTTGATGGTTAGATTATCCCTGTAGCCTCTTGTCACATGCTTTGCACACACGTCAATGCAACTGCAAGTGAGCAGTCATATATGTTGAGATATTACTGATTTGAGTGCTGAAGGCATGGACATGGTAATAAAGCATTAATGTCAATCTGGCTTGCGCATTATATTGAACCATGTATAGGTTATTTAGTTTATCTGTTGTTTCATTACCCATTAAAAGTATCCAACACGATACATGAATATATTGGTTGGCCGAAAAAAAGAACGGCCTATAAACATGAGTAGATTAAACACATAGATAACTATTACAGGGAAGTCTTCAGAGACCATCTTTCTCTGTGGTTGGTCGTGACTTATACTGAACTTCTGTGATGCAATCATTCAAGCTTACAACCATGGCGATTTGCCATGTGACAACATGTATATCAGGTCTCTTCACTAAAGTGTGAGCATGGGGTGAAAAAGGGAAAGATGGTAATTGTTATGGTTGATGTTCAATTCAAGTTCTGTCCACTCGGACTAAGCCGTCCACACTCTTTTTCCTTTCCGCAGGACCAAGAGATCGGATACTTCAAATTGCAAATCCAAGTTTGTCTATGGTTCAATTCGATGTTGTATAAAGCAAAATTATTCCGATAAAGACGTTCCTTGGTAATAGTATCGTGACTCTCAAAGTCATGCTCAATCACAATACCAAATCAAATACAACAAGTGGTAATCAAAATAAAGATAATAACGAATAGAGGGTCCAATAGTAGGTAGAACTTAATGTTCTTTCCATGACACCCTTTAATTGACATAGATTGGAGAAATAATTTTTGATGAGGAAATCTGTATAGTGGCAATAAATGTGACTTATCTATCAACTCCTTTCAATTGATTTGAATCCATTAATTGAAGGAACCATTTTGTTATCTCCAGTTAATCGATAATTTCAATTTTAACTTAGCCAAATGATTTTGGTGTTTTCACATGAATTAGGTACCTAGAAAAGAAAACACCCATCCTAATAGTTTCGACGCAATCGTTAATTCAAAATCCCACTAACTGCAACCTTCTCTTGCAATGTCACCACTTTCGATCCTCAATGAGACATCTTCAAAAATTTCCCCTATTCTCTTCTAGCGTTTGTCCTGCCCGTGAGCCATTCAGATAGAGGGATGAGGCATATTGTAATATTTGCCTTGGGTGTTGAAATGTCAACAAAAAGGGAAAAGAAAAGGCACGCTCGGCACAAGGAGATCGAGAGCTCGCGCGAGGAAGGGAAGAAAAGAAAGGAAAAAGGGGAGAAGTAAAAGCGTTTTGCATGTACATGCCATAGGACCTCGCCAAGCCGAATCAATTATGTATCTCAATGTCCAATAAGTGATCGCGCCCTCTGTTCATTTATTCGAAGTACTTTTCGATCGCACCCTCTGTTCATTTATTCGAAGTAGTTTTCGAAGTTCGTATATTCAGAGTTATGTGAAAATCGAATCGTGAAGTCCGATTTTTGAGTTGTGAAGCTTTGAGATTTCATGAAAATGATGGATAATGGCATTGTGGAGCCATGGGTTTGACGAGAGTCGTTTTAAAGCAAAGTTTTGTTGGGGTGGGGTTTGTTTAGGTTTGAGTAATTGTTTCGGATAAGCGGCTTGTTAGCGCATAGGAGTCGTTTTGCTAACATTTGGGTATAGTTTAGCCGTTTTGTAATTGGGATAGAGTTTTATTTGATTTATGAAATGGTATATGAAATGTTTCTTGGTTTATGAAATAGAGTTTGAAATAATTTGGAAAACGCATTGTGATATATAAAATTTCTACATTTAGCTTTGTGAATTAAGGAAGATGTCATAGATTGATGTTGATGCTCAATATCGCTATGAGCCCAATGCTAAAGCTAACAAAGTTTACATGCATAAAGCATCTTAACATGAATTTACATCTTATGCAGCTGAATGTACATAACGGCATGACCACCTAGAATTCAGTATGTTTTTAATTTGATTGGTTTCTAGTTTCGTTACAGACTTACTAATTTCATTACTATTTTTCCACAATCATCTTGATCTAATGAGCAACCTGCAGACTATATAAACCTGCGTGTTTCTTCTTGAAACAAATTATTAGTGCATCAACAAAAAGGGAAAGTAGTCAAAAAGTCATAAACTTATTATACGACGGCTGATTCAATCCTAAATTTTTAATTTTGTCAATTTAATGCTAAACCTTACAATGATTTTCCAATGTAATCCATCTGATCAATTTTGGTAAAAATTGCTAACAGTGTTGTCTAGTCATGATATTTGGTACTAACGTAGATGAATATTGTAAATTATATATATTTATATTATTTTTCTTCTCTTTTTTTTTTCTTTTTCTTTTCTTTTTTCTGTGTTGGTCGCTAGCTATAGGCAAAGGCTGTGATGCCCTCATTAAATGTTCCCAACATTATATTGAGGTGTGGGCAAGCACGAGGGTGTCACGGTCCTCACTTGTGGTCGGCAACCCACAAGTAGTGGGGAAATAAGAAAAAAGAGAGAAACAATAAAAAGAAAGGAAAGGAAAGTAAAAAAAAAATTGAAAATTTAAAAAAAAAAATTAAAAAATCATTCACGGTAGTGCTGATTATGTCACATGATACAAGTGACATTGATTGGATCATCACATTACAATTTTTCGGGCAAAATTGATCGGACGAACTTCATTGGAAAATCCTCAAAAGATTTAAGATTAAATTGATAAAATTGAAAATTTTAGATTTGAATTAGCCAAGTACAAGGATTTTTTTTTGACAATTATCTGCCAACAAAATTGACCGATTATGCCAAAGTCAATCATTTCCCAAGGTGGACACTTTCAGGAAAGAGCTGTATAGGTTGGATTAGTAGCTTGCTTGTTGATAGGTCAAGTGGAACGAAAGGCTAGAAGTATCTATCGTGTACTTGGTATGTCACGGCATCTAAAGTTTTCTTATAGTTGTAATTCAATTCGCACCTTACATTTCAGTTGTTGTGGCTTCATTCTAAATCTTGTTTTCTTTAATTTTACTTGATGTTTTATTTATTTATTTTTTTGGTCAGACATATGCTGTGCTATTTGAGACATCGAATATTTTCCCAATAAAAGCTCTTAGTAAGCACTGATTTTTCAAGACAAATAAGAATATAGCTTGATAACGTTCGTCATATGAGTAAAAGAGTCTCAACTTTGACCAAGTATGGAAGCTAAATTACCTGACAAAAAAATGAAATGTAAACAAGAAGAATCCTAGTTAAATTGAGCTCCCACCTAATGAATTTCTAAATTGAATAAACAAGTCCTGCTCTAGCATTTACATAACATTGCTCTCCTTCCTTATAGACCTGTCAGTTCTCGATCATCCATTCTTATCTCAATCCACCGTGACTTTTACACAGTTTGACGAGTAGCTTTAGACTCTAGTTTTTCTTCATCTTGGTTTCATCAGCATTGTCTACATGTCAAAGACACGGCACTTGCATGTACAAGAAACAGCGGAGGCTTGTCCATAAGCCAAGATTTTTGGCAGATAGCCAAGCTCTAACGTTTAATTTGGAGACAAGCCACTTTACAAATTTAAATTTTTAAAAGAATTTGTGGTAATTCCACAAAATTTTATATGATAATATTTAAATATTAAATCACAACTTTATCTAAGAATCATAATGTTTCACATGGTACTAAAATCTTCAAATCTCTCCAAACCCCTTATTTGCCTTTATTATTGAATCTTTTCAAGCGTAGTTTTAGGCCAAAGTTTACCTTGCAATTGAAGGGGATTGCTAGAATATTTAAAATATCAAACCATACTCTAATCTAACAATTTCAGATTTTAGAATAGTTTATAATGGACACACAAAATTTTATAATTTTTAAACCTATCATGGCCCTCCCAAATGAATAAGGAAGACGAGCATGTCGAGTTGGAGACCAATGTTCAACTAAGCTATTCATGCAGTCTTCTAACTAAATTACATATCTGAAGGTTTTTGTCCTCTAAGTGTCTATGCAATGTTGTTGTATTTATTATGGTCTAAAACGTAACCTACCCATTCAACTAAAACTGGCAAATCACAATTCAAAAAAAGCAATATAAAAGCATCACAATCAATTTGTAAGAATTAATAATGAAAGGACAAGTAAGAGATACAGTACATTAAAGTAGCCCGGTACAAGTCGAGCAAAATATATTCCCTAGCCTTGTTATTAAGCCTTGCGGCGTTAAACCCCTTGATCTAATTTCAAATCATATTCAGTTTTCTAAAGCAAGTAATTTTTCTATATTTAAACTAGAGAAAATCATGAATTTTCCTAAACGTTGGGTGTATTCTCTAACTAAAACTAAACTGATTCTAATACTAAAATCTAACTATCAAGGCCTATTTTTCTTACCAAATTTCCATTTTTTTTTTCAAATTTTTATATTCTTGAAAATTAGGAGTCAGGCCAAGTCCTTGGGCCTGGTTCAAAAATGGGCCACGCTCTGATCTCTCAGGTCTAGGCTAATGGGCATAACTTTAGCTTTTATATTTAGCTCTCTCCAATTCCAACCATTTTGCGACCAAATCATTTAAGCTCATTTTATATCACAACTGCATCAAACTGACGCTAATCCTTTTGTTATTATTAATATACGAAGCCCAATTCTAAATACAAATTGAACTCAGCCCATAGTATGCGTATTTTCCGTGATAGGCCCTATTTGTTTTATACTCGTTAATGTGCGTTTTTCTTTGCTTTCTTTTTCTTTTCCTATTTTTCTTTTTCTCTATTTCCTCATTATACTGTTGTCTTCATCGTCTTCCTCATAATCAAAGATCCGTCTGCCAAATCCTCAAAGCACGAACATATATTCGTCTCTATTAACCTACCGATTAGGAGGAGAGCTATTCTAAAATATATATGGGAAAACTGAAATTAATTCACGAAAGATGCATTTTAACGCAATGGCAAATTTTTCTTTGGAACTCCAAAATTAAGCAAGCTCACGCTAGAACACCAACATCTCCTGGGACACATCAAAGGACAAAACCGCAAGGCTCAACATGAGACGAGTCAAATTGGACAATAGTTTGAGTTAGTTAAACCAGAGTTGTCAAGTTAGCAACATAAGTAAGCCACAATCTCCACAAACGTAGAGAACCAAAACAGAGACATGGTCACGTAAAAGGATGTGATAAACAAACCAAGACAATTGAGCTTAGAAATTAATCCTGGGACTGTCAATCTTTAAACGGTACCTCGCCGATGACTATCATTGAACACAAGAGGAAGAGGTATAAACACCAAGCAAACACAATAGAAACAAAGAAAGAAATTGTTTAGATTAGGTCCGGCTGAGATAAAATGCGGTAGAAAACAAACATTGACAAAAAGTTGTGATCATGTGCGACATATCATTATACACTCAAAACCGGTCAGTATCAAGGACTAATCTGTACAAACTCAATTTGGTTATTTTATCGAACATATGGTGACGGTTTAGTTGCTTAGTTAATATATGAGTTAGGGCAACGGTCCATTTCATTCCATTGCCATAAGCACTTACATACATCATCATCTCAGCCTCGATCATATCAGATTTTAGATTGACGATGTATGAGGTCTCAGTATCTGTTTTCATTCTAAAACTATGACCGAAGGTAACAAATATTGAACTCCCCTTCATCAATCTTAATTTCTAGCTCCGAAAAGTGAGAAAATCCAAGCAAGGACTTCCCCAGAAATTTCACCACCGAGTATCGGAAGTTAAATTGAAGATATAAACGCGAGATAACTTCCGCGAGTTTCCCGGTCGTGAAACAGGGAGGGGCAGAGCAGGAAAGGCGCTAATCCGGAATGCCGTGAAACGCGACGGCGACGAAGGCTAATAACGTCAGGAGAGTAGAAGTGAAGGAATTCTCAGCGGGAGCAGGCAGCGACGAGCGGCGATTAGGGTAATCAGAATTGGAATCTGAAAGCAATCTCTGGACGAGCGAGGTTGAAAGCCACTAGAAGCTCTCAGTCGCTGCAAAGGAACGGAGCACTTCCATATTCTGGAACCTTCCCAATGTTCCTTCGCTCAGCATTCCTTCTCGCGCCCGCCGGCGTGGTCTCATGCTCGCTCGTTCAAGAATGAACGTGAGAGAAAAAAATGAGGGTCGAATTGATAGGTGAATGGGCCTCCACTGAGAATAATGGGCGGAACGTCTTGCCTTGGTCTCATAGGCTTGGAATTAATAAGCCCAAATGCTGAATCAAATAAATGAAATGCACAAATCGGATCCAGATGTTTTTATGGGCTAAGGTTTATTCAAAAGGTTCAAGAGCCTGTGCTGAAAAAGAAAACCTCGTTTTTATCACTTTTCATCTCATTTTCATTGTTATCTATTTATTTATTCATTTAATTTTGATATTATCGTGCTATTTTTTATTTTTATTTTTTACTTTTACAAAAATGAATACTTTTACTTACTTTTACCAAAAAAATAAAATAAAATGAATACTTGAATTGTCAACTAAAATTTATATGTTAACAAAACCTTCTTGAGAAATTTTTTAGGACAGGTCAATAGTTTTTGTTGTTCGTGATCATTGTACTTAGGATTTACCTTTTTGGAATTTCCCACTGTTCCTGGACCTAACTCTTGCTGCTATTTCATTGAAATTAAATTTCAAACAGAAGCCTCTAATTGTGAAAGACCTGCTGATTTTTTTCCTTGAATTCATTTTTCTAATTTTGCTTATTTGGTTTGATTTTAATAAGCATAACAAGGGATAAAGTTTCTGGATCTTTTATTTATTTTTTATTATCCTCTTGTAAAGGATCTGACTTGAGGAGATATATGAAAGTAGGAGTCAACTCTAGGAATAACTTGTCAATGGGGGCAAGATTTGTGCAAGTTCACTAAGTCTACAGATTTGACCGACCTATCATCATCAAAGAGGTAAAGTGATGGGTGATTTTGCTCCCTTGATTGTCTCTACTTGGCTCTTCTCAAAAGTCTCTTTTTCTAGTCTTCCTATCCCCTTTCCAAGTCAACTGCCGTGTTTAAGCAGCTAATCTCACAAGACTAGTAGAAGGAATTGCCAATAACAAGGCCTTCTTTTCACTTTCCTGTGAGGAATCAAACAGCTTCTCCCTCTTTTTCTCCATCTTCTTCCTATTGTTCCTATTTCACTGAAATCTAATCGACGACGAAACATCCTTTTGAAAGTCGTTCTTGGCTTTTGATGAGAGGAGATGGGTTCTAAGTGACTTTGGATAAGAAATATCCAGGCAAATAAGAAATAACTGTAACCATTTATTTCGAACTTCGAACCAAGTTGTACATATAAACTGTACTAGAATTCAATCAACGATAAGGCTTGAAAATATAACAATTTCCACAGAAATACATGTGCATGAATTGTGCTAGAATTTAATTGCTGATAAAGCACAAGAAGGTGCAAAGATGTAATGCCATAATTTAATCGACGTCACAACTTCCATAATAGAGATGCAGGCCAAAATTGAATTGACGACAAAGCATTGGGATAAAAATATGCGTCGGAATTTAATTGACGATGCGAATCAGAAAACTATAACTAAGGAAAAATAAAGTGTAGGAAAGTAAAGATAATAAAATATTACAATTTGATTGTTAAAGGGGCCTCTTCCAATTGATAGAACTTGGTATTTATATACCTTTTATTGTAACTATCTGGGAGTAGTTTCTTTGTGGTTGAATTATAGTTTTACGTTTCTGAAAATAATGGTCACATATTCCCACGTTGTCAACTACCTTTAAAATAGTAGCCTTATCTTGAATGAATTGTTTATTTCCCATGTTGTTAATTCCCTTCAAAATAGCAGCATTATCTCCAAGGAATTGTTCTTTTCCCACATTGTTAATTATCTTCAAAATAGTGGCCTCATTTTCAATTTTCACCTAACTATTCTCTACGATCTCCTTAATGGATTTACACGTGCCTGAGCCTTAGATGCAATCTTCTGAATCGATCATCTACATACCATGTCAACCAATCTTTAATCCGATAAATTGGCTTCCTCCACGGATAATCAAATATGCCTGGATAGTATATTCTCCACTCTTTTCCTTTTTTGTTAGTTTTGACGGTTGCATATGAGATTATCAAGTCCACTTTTATTGCTTTCAAACAATCATCACAAATCGATAATAACTAAATATCGAGCACTTTTAGGTGTCGAAAATTCCATTTTGATCTAGAGAATTGATACCAAAAAAGAGAAGAAATTTCCTATGTTCGAGACTAGAACCATATCGAAATCCCAGGATGAGTCCACATCGCACTCACACAGGAGACTTAGTTTGCAAAACATTATGTATCTTCTTCATTTCCATCTTAAAAGATCCCATCACGTCGTTGTTGGGTGAAGTGTCATACGAAGTGTGCAAATCCTGTAGTTGTGGGGTCAACCACCATCCGGACATAAGCTATCCCTTTTTCATTCCTAGAGAAGGAAGAGAATTTTTCCATCACCCAAGATTTGAGATCTCTTGTAATGGAACAAAAACTACGTATGCTCACCACTCAGTTAAAAGCATTTCCTACAATGAGAATTTGGTCGATTTAGCTGTCTAAAGGGATACTTCTTGCTTTGCTCCTGGTCTCTTCACTTTCGCTCCCATAAACATCTTCCTAAGCAAAAAGTTTCTTTCTTCATCCTATACTCTTGTTCTTCCTTAACTACACCGAATCTTCTTCTTTTTCCTTCCCAACATCCCCGTGAGTTGTACTTCTAATGCCACATGCAACCCTTTGTTGTGTTGCTTCCTGATGGCACCTTCCAACATCATAGGGGATCCTGCGAGTCATTTGCAGTGATACCAGTACAACTGGAGGGAGGGTTCTCGAATCAAACTATCAAAGATGTCGACTACATGGAGTTGTTGAAGAATGGGTTCCGGTTAAAATGGGATTTATTAACTGACAAGAGTTGTACTGGTCGTTAAGAAAGTGGAGGCCCATGTGGATGATCACAAGACAGACTCTCTGTGCTATTGCCCACATGGAACCAATCATCCTTGGGACTGCAATAGTGGCGGTGGTAAAGATTTTAGAATTAGGAATTAACGGTCATACAATAAGTTCGTCATAAATTACTTTTTTCCCTGAACAAAATGTGGTTATTATGATGATACAAATCTTCCAACTGTCAGGAGGAAGGTGCGCGCTAAGCTTCATAAGTTGTATCATCTCCTCTTTCCAATAAAATTTTCCGCTGCTTTTATGTCGCAGGAAAAAGGAAAGCTAGGAGCTTACTGCAGCAAGGTGCTCTTGGTAAGGAGTAAATCAAATTTCTTACGCGTGCTGACAAATTAAAATGCAGACATTTGGACAATATTTAACATAAAGTAGGACTACTAAAACCCCAGGAAAATGATTGTCTCTATCTATGCTTTTTATGTCCTTTGGTTACGCGGGTGCATCAATTTGTGCATTTGGTGTCGCTATGATAGTCCTAGCCTATCTTCGTCAACAGAAAATTTCCAGTCCGAAATCCGTGATCACAAGGAGTAGAAAGATGAATAACAGTCATAAATTTGAGATCATTTTCGAAAATCTTGGAATTTTAGTAACGAGAAGATATTATTATGCTGATATTAAGAGGAAAGGTATGCCATCAAGAGGAAAGCACGATCTCACTACTTGGCACGTGAGGGACTATAGGGTCTATGGCGCCATAAGTATTTTGCAAGAACATCGGAGGAATAACCCAAAAATTAGATGTGTATACCTTTGGGATGATAGTGCTCGAAATGGTTGGTGGGATGAAAAATATAGTGACTGGAGTAGAGAGAACTGGTGGAACAGACTTCCCGCATTGGAGACACAAGCATCTTGAACTTCATGAAGAGATTGGACTGTAGAATGTCACAAGGAGAAAAAGCAAGGAAAATGGTAATAGTGAGCTTGTGTTGCATATAGACTGATCTCTCATTTAGGCCAATAACAAGTGAGGTGGTGGATATACTAAGAGGCAGTGTTAATTGCTTGCCATCATTTATATTCAGTTGCATAAGATGCAAATTCGTGTTAAGATGCTTAAGACAATTTTTATAAGTTTTTTTTTTTTTTTTTTTAACTCTTTCTTTCTTTCTTTCTTTTTTTTTCTTATTTCTACGTCAGTCATTGGCTATAGGCAAGGGATGTGGTGCCCTCACCAGATGTTCTCAACATTATATCAAGGTGAGGGTAAAGGCAAGGGTGCCGCAGTCCTCACCTATGGCCGGCGACTGATAGAGAAATAAGCAAAAAAAAAAACAAAAAAATAAAAAAGAAACAAAAAAATTGATGAACAAAATTGATCAAATGAACTACATTGAAAAATCATCATAAGGTTTAGTGAGGATGTCCAATGCTACCATAGACAATTTTTATAAGTTTTTTTTATATATTTTTTTGTATTTTTCTTTTTTTTAATCTCTTTTCTTTCTTTCTTTCTTTTTCCCTTATTTCTACGTCAGTCATTGGCTATAGGTAAGGGCCGGGGTGCCCTCACCAGATGTGCCCAACATTATATCGGGGTGAGGGTAAGGGCAAGGGTGTTGCGGTACTCAGCTATGGCCGGCAGTTGATAGAGAAAAAAAAAAAAAAAGAGAAAAAACAAGAAATTAAAAGAAACTGGAAGGGAAAAATAAGAGAAAATTTTGTAAATTTTATAAAAATAACAAAAATTTGTTCACGTTTACGCCAGCTATATCACATAGGACAATTGACATTGACTAAATTGCCATGTTAGTGATTTTTCGGTCAAAATTGGTTAGATGAACTACATTAAAAAATCGTTGAAGTGTTTAAGGCTAATTTTTTTTTTTAAATGAAAAGTTTAGGTTTGAACGTACAAGGAATTTTTAAATTTTTTGACAATTATTTATCAACTAAATTGACTAATTATGCCAAAGTCAATCATTTCAAGACATGAGTTTGACACTTTCAATAAGAGTTGTGGAGGTTGGACTAGCACCCCTGGTTGTTGATTGGTTAAATGGAACGAAAGGCTAGGAGTATTTGTTGTGTACTTGGTATGTCACGACACTCAAAGTTTTCTTATAACTGTAGTCCAGTTTGCACATTACATTGCAGTTGTTGTGGCTACATTCTAAATCTTGTGTTTTTTGCTTTTATTTGTTGTTCTTTCTTTTTGGTCAGATATATGTTCCTTTTGAGATGTCGAATATTTTCCTAATAAAAGCTCTTAACAGCACTGGTTTTGCTTTTCCAGGAGAAGTAAGAATATAGCCTGATAATATTCATACATATGACAACAGAAATCTGAACTTTGACCAAGTATGGAAACTGAATTATTTGACAAATGACTGAAATGTAAACAAGAAGAATCCCAGTCAAATTGGAGCCCAAGTAAGGAATTTCTAAATGGAATAAACAAGTCCTACCGTAGCATTTACAAGGCATTGCTCTCCTTCCTTATAGACTTGTCAATCCTCAATCGTCCATTTTTATGTCAGCACACCATGACTACTGCAACGTTCGATGAGTAGCTTTAGGCTCTAGTTTTTCTTCATCTTGGTTTCACCAGCATTGTCTACATGTCAAAGCCATGACTCTTGCATGTACAAAAAATAGTGAAGACCTGTCCATAAGAAGAGATTTATGCAGACAGCTAGGCTTTGACGTTCAATTTGGAGACAAGACACTTTTCATGCTTAAATTTTCAAAATAATTGGTGGCCATCCCATAAAATTTTATATTATAATATCTAAATATTAAATCACGATTTTAGCTAAAGACCACAATATTTTACATGGTGCCAAAGCATTCAAATCTTTTTAGGCCCCTTATTTGCCTTCCTTATTGAATATTGTGATGCTTAATTTTAGGCCAAAGTCTACCCTACGAATATTTAAAATATCAAATCATACACTTAGGCAACAATTTTAGCTTTTAGAATAGTTTATATTTTACAGTCTTTAACCTGTTATGACCCTCCCAAATGGGCAAGGAAGACAAGTTTTAGAGTTAATGTCGAGTTGGAGACCAACAGTGCTCAACTAGCATGGATTCTCCCAAGTTCTTACCTCGGGTGACACTGAGATTTTCATTTTAATTTGATTAACCCTATAACGATTTCATATGAGGAGTCGCCATTAGTCTATTGTGGTCTACTGAAAATCAAGTGAGGTATGAAAGTATAACTTACTTGCTACACAACTTGAGATTTGGGGTCACACTTGATTATACTAGAAAGCTAAGTTTTGGTATCCAAACTTGATTATTTGTCGACTAAGGTGTTCGTAGTCTTCTAACTAAATTTTGAATCTAACGGTTTTTGTCCGTGTCAATTCAACGTTGTTGTATTTATTACAGTCTAAAAATGTAACATTGCCATTTATTACGGTTTTTGGCCTTGTTATTAAGCCTTAGGCAATAAACCCCATGAGCTAATTTCAAATCAAATTCAATATTCTAAGGAAACTAATTTTCCTATATCCAAACTAGGGAAAATAAGGAATTTTCCTAAATCATGTGGGTACCGTCTAAGTAAAACCAAACTAATTATAATACTAAAATCTAACGATCAAGGCTTATTTTACATTTTTTTTTCAAAGTTTTATAATATTTTTATATTATATCCTGGAAAATTGGGACTCGCCTTGGGCCTGGTCCGAAAATGGGCCATACGCTGATCTCTCCAGTCTAGGCTACTTGGGAATAATTCGGGCTTTGATATTCAGCCATCTCCAATTCTAACCTTTTTGAGCCCAAATCAGTTAAGCCCATTTTTATCACAACCCCATCAAGCCGACACTAATCATTTTGTTGTAATAACTATACTCAGCCCAATTCTGAATACAATTGAACTCAGCCCATATGTGTTTTTTCTCTATTTTTTTTTTTTTTTTATAATCTTTCTAATTCTTTTCTTCTCATCGTCTTCCTCATAATACTGCTACCTTCATCGTCCTCCTCATAGTACTGACAACAACCAGAACACAATCAAATATCTGTCTACCAAATCATCAAAGCATGAAACATATATTCATCTCCGTTAATCTATTTACACTTGTTATCAAACCTCCACCGTCGTCCACCACACGGCAACAACAAACGCCGGCCACAGCCTCCACAGACGCAGAGAACAAAAACGGGGACCTCGGTCTGGTAAAAGGACGTGATGAACAAACCGGGACAGTTGAGCTAAATAATTAACCCTCGGACTGTCGATTTTTGAGCGGTTCCTCACCGATGACCGCCATTCAATGCAGCTGGAAGAATTATTAACACTTAGCAAATACCATCAAAAAGAAATTGTTCAGATTTGGTCTGGGTGGAGATAAAATGCGGTAGAAAATCATGCTTAGCCATCAACAAAGAGTTGCAATCATGTGTGACATATCATTATACACTCAAAACAGGTCGGGATCAAGGACAAATCTATACGGACTCCATTTGGGCATTTTGTCGAACATATGGTGGGCAGTGTAGTTGCTTAGTTTGTATGTGAGTTTATGGGAACGATTCATTTCATTCCATCACATTAAGCACTAACAGACACTCAAATCATCAACTCAGCCTCGAACATTTCAGATTTTAGAGTGACAAATGTTGAACACACCTTTATCAAGCTTGATTTCTAGCTCGGAACAGCGAGAAAATCCAAGCAAGGACGTTCCAAAAATGTCGACAAAAGGATCGGAAGTTTATATCGAAGAATTAAACGGGATATAACTTTTGTGGGCTAAGGTTTATTCAAAAGGTTCAAGAGCCCAACTGCGAAAGAAAACATCCTTTTTATCACTTTTTGTCTGTTTTTTATTTGTTATGTATTTATTTATTTATTTATGTTATTGTCTTGCCATTTTTTTTTTTTTTGCTTTTGTAAGAATGAATACTTGATTGTCAATTAATATTTAGGTGTTAACAAAACCCTCTCCAAAAACTTTTTGGGATAGGTTAATAGATTTTGTTATTCATGCTCCTTGTGCTCAGAATGTTTAATTGAATTTCTGGTTGTTTCCTGAAACTAACTCCTATTGTTACTTCTTTGAAATTAATTTGTGAATAGAGACCTTTAATTGTCAAAGACCCATTGATTTTTTTTTTCTTGAACTTATTTTTCTAATTTTGCTTATTTGGTTTGATTTTAATAAGCATAGTATGGGATAAAAGTCTGTTTTTTTTTTTTCCATTATCTTCTTGTCAAGGATCCAACTTGGGGGCATACATAAAAATAGGAGTAAACTCTTGGAATAACTTGTGAATCGGGCTAGATCTGTGCAAATTCACTAATCGCAAGTGTTCACATTTCACCGACCTATCATCATGAAGGAGTTAAAGTGATGGATGACATTGGTCCCTCCCTCGGACGTCTCTACCTGCCTCTTCTCAAAAGTCTCTTCAACTGCCGTGTTTAAGCAGCTAATCTCACAAGACTAGTAGGAGTTTCCAAAGAAAAGGGCCTTCTTTTTGCTTTTTTTTGAGGAATCACACAACTTCTTCTTCTTCGTGCCATCCCATTCCATCCAGCGCACTGATACCAGACAAAAAAAAAACATATATTTCCTATTTTCTAGACTAGAACCATATCGAAATCTTGGGATGGGTCTACGCTGCACTCACACACAAGGCTTAGGTTGCACAGCTTTCTGCATCTTCTTCATTTCCATCTTAGGAGATTCTATCACGTCGTCATTGGCTAAAGTGTCATATGAAGACTGCAAACCCAGCAGTTGTGAGGGCAACCGCCGGAATATAAGTTATCCCTTTTATATTTCTGGAAAAGGAAGAGATTTATGCGGTTACCCCGGATTTGATATCACCTGTGAAGGAACAAAACCTATGTATGCTCACTTCTCAGTTAAAAACATCTCTTATGAGGAGAGCTCCATCGAATTAGTAAGCCAATTGGATACCTCTTGCTTTGTTCCTAAACCTGTGACTTTCGCTCCCACAAACATCTTCCTAAACAAAAGTGTTTCTGCTCATCCTACGCTCAAGTTCTTCTGTAACTGCACTGGCCCTATTTCTATTTCCTTCCGAACATCTTCCGTGAGTTGTCCTTCTAACGCCACATACAACTCATCTGTTGCGTTACTCCCGAATGGCGCCTTCCATCCCCAAAGTGAACCCTGCGGGTCAGTGTCAATGGTACCAGTAGAACTGAAGGGAGGGTTCTCTGATCAAACTATCAAAGAAGTCGACTACAAGGAATTGTTGAAGAACGGGTTCCGGTTAAAATGGGATATACTAACTAACAAGAGTTGTACTGGTTGTCAAGAAAGCGGAGGCCGATGTGGACGATCACAAGACACAGACTTTCTGTGCTATTGCCCAAATGGAACCAATCATCCCTTCATCTGCAACAGTGGCGGTAAGGTTTTTAGAATTAGGAATGAACTGTTTATGCAATAAGTTCGTCATAATTTATTCTTTTCCCTGAACAGAATGTGGTTACTATTACGATGATACAAGTTTTATAAGTGTTATGAGGACGACGCACGGTTAGCTTTGTTAATTATATCTTCTCCCTTCAGGCTACTTGGCCTTTCCGCTCGCCTTCTCCACTTTAACACAACTATAATAGCCTAAATCAAGGCTGGAATTCACTACGTTATCCTCGAGATGTTACCGTGATCGAAGATGTTTCTTCTACTCGTAGCTCTACCTACGAATCCAAGCAATCTTCACTATACTTCACACTCTATTCTCTAATTACAATCCTCAGACTTCTACCAAAAAAAAAAAATTACAGTTAAGAGTTACACACTACACCCAAGAACAACGAGAGGATGAACACTCAGAGCATAGACTCTTATTCATTTTCGCCCAAATCTACTACTTGGTTGGTTGATTTATAGCCATGAGATCTCAAATGACCATTTGAAATTCAAATCCTACGAGTGGCCTTGATTCTGTCATCTACAATCGCAGAACTCACTTTGTAGCTCCATTGAGAGATTTGCCCAAAGTAGTCGATTCTGCTTCTGTAGCTGCCTGTCATCCTCTGTTGCCTGCACAAATATGGTAAACGGTTTTGATCTTCTCTAGTCCTCTTTTTTGTGGATTCCAATACCTAAGATCATTTGTACAACACCAATTTGAATTCAAATTACATTGATAAAGAATCTACGTCTTCCCTTCATGATTGTAGAGGCTTATAGTAGAACCAATACTCCATCTATAAGCGAGAACACTTTGTGCATTCAGGTTCATCTGAGCTTCTACGCACCCAAAATCGTTTGCTTACAACATTTAGGCACTTTCAAGCATATTGACGTCTTTATGTTCTATAGACTGTTCACTTTTTATTTCATCAATCAAAACTCTTTGACGACCACATGCCCTCTAGTTTGTAAAAGTTTTGCACGGTCCAACCAAGCTCATTGACGACTTCGTGTCATTTGTTTTGTTCCTCTTCTATAGGTCCATTCCAATCCTTTTTGGCGATCACACGTCCTCTAGTTTTTCCTTTCGAACATTGACATATTCCTTTGTCTAATGACCTGTTTGCCATTTGCAACGTGCATCCAGCTATCAACATATATCGCGTCTAATAGTTTGTTCATCTTTTAGACAAAGTCATTCTACACTCTTAAGATGTCCTATTGTTGATACCATCTTCATATGAATCTACCAGTATGGTCTGCACACTCAATTGCAGATGTTAGCATACTTAAAATGTTTTGCCATCCTTAAAATATTATAGGCCTCTTTCCTAAAAGAATGACTTGAGAGAATGGATACAATTGCACTTAATCATAGAAATCCCATGCCATAGCTCTATGTGCATTGCTCACATTCAACTCATCAGTTTCTGCTTCTCATTTCGGCTTTCCTCGGGTGGGATAATACACAATTGGCATACGTGTTTTCTTTCTATGCTAAGTTATCATTTTGCATTGGTGCAACCTCATGAATACTTTTGCAGAACCTTTAGAACGGAGATCTTATGACAATTGAACTGACTTTTCATGTCAGGAAGATGAATATATAGGACTCTTTTTTGCCAATAAAATGCTCAAGTAGTTGACACGCCTCAATATGAATGGCATACATAAGTTACCCTACTTTATATTTTGAACTTGATCTGCTGTTCACGTTGGGATAGGTTGTGCATCAATTTTGGATCAGATAGGATTCTGAAGAAAGTACAGGCTGTGCTGTTCTCCCTTTTATTATTCTCTATTCGTCCGAGTATGTAAAGTTGATTTATGAACTCTATGGAGGCTATATTGGCATCATTTCCCTCAGTTGACCAATCTGCTTTTACAACTTTGATGCAGGAAAAGGGAGTTTGCGGTGGAAGATAGGACTAGGTGACTTCCTTTTTCTTAGTTTCTAGTCTGCTATCACATTGCCTTCGCTAACCTGAACAAATCAAAGTATAACTAGGACAATCTGATCCCTGCTTGATATGATAAAACAATAAAAACAGGATCACCTTATTGCAGAAGTATCCTTTCTGGTTTTCACTGCAAACCATTCGAACAATGCTGATCAAATCAAAGTCAGCTGTAGTAAAATCTTCTTACTTTGTCTTAAGATCTCAACTATCCGTCCATGCTTCCAGCCAACATAATCCATATGTCCTAGGAAAAGGCATAAAAGTTCAAAAAATTTTCCTACATAGGACACTGGTTAATTATCTCCTGGTGAATCAGGTATTGGAATCGGAAGCTTGGCCATCATCCTCTTGTCCTATATGATCTACTTGAAGAGCAAGAAAGCTTTTTTGAAGTCCCGTTTGAGAAACAGCACCTCACATCCTCAGTCCAATTCAGACATGGAAGAGTGCAATGTCTACTTTGAAGTCCCCATTTTCAACAGTACCGAACTTGAAGAAGCCACAAACAACTTCGCTGCTTCCAATGAACTAGGAGACGGAGGTTTTGGAACTGTCTACTATGGTGAGAAAATGTTTCTTCACTATTCCTCCAAGGGATCTTCAACTGAAAGACATTTTCTACAATGTTCTTAACAGGAAAAATTCGAGATGGGCGGGAAGTAGCAGTGAAGCGCCTATATGAGCATAACTATCGGAGGGTAAAGCAGTTCATGAATGAGGTAGAGATCCTAACCCGTTTGCAACACAAAAACCTTGTGTCTCTGTACGGTTGCACTTCTCGCCACAGCCGCGAGCTTCTACTTGTCTATGAGTACATCTCGAATGGCACTGTTGCCGATCATATCCATGGCCAGCGAGCAAACTCTCCTACTACATTGCCTTGGAAAATCCGTATGGGCATAGCCATAGAGACTGCTACTGCATTGGCTTACCTCCACGCTTCTGACACTGTCCACCGAGACGTCAAAACAAATAACATCCTTCTCGACAAGAATTTTGGGGTTAAAGTTGCGGATTTTGGGCTTTCGAGGCTATTCCCCAATGATGTCTCTCATATCTCAACAGCTCCTCAAGGGACTCCAGGTTATGTGGACCCCAACTACCATCGGTGCTACCAGCTCACAGAGAAGAGTGACGTCTATAGCTTCGGAGTTGTTCTGATTGAGCTTGTATCATCCAAGCCAGCTGTGGACATAAGCAGAGAAAGGGCGAGATTAATTTGGCTGACTTCGCTATTAACAAGATTAAAAAATGCGCGTTTGGTGAATTGATCGACCCAAATCTAGGATTTGAGTCAGATAGCGAAATCAATTGGATGATGACTTCGGTGGCCGAGTTAGCTTTCCTGTGCTTGCAACAGGACAAGGAAACGAGGCCTCCAATGGATGAGGTTTTGGAGGAACTGAAGGCGATTGCATGCAATGAGAATGCTGCGGACAAATTTGTTGATGCGGATGAGAGTGAAAGTGTCCTTGCTCCATCTTCCCCAGATTATGACAATTCCCAGCTACCAAATAATATGCAGTTGACCCATTCTCCAGTTTCTGTGACTCAAAAATGTAACTGCAAGTGAGCAGTCATATATGTTGAGATATTACTGATTTGAGTGCTGAAGGTGTGGACATGGTAATAAAGCATTAATGTCAATCTCACTTGCGCATTATATTGAACCATATATAGATTATTTAGTTTATATGTTGTTTCGTTACCCCTTAAAAAGCATCCAACACGATACATGAATATATTGGTTGGCCGAAAAAAAAAGAACGGCCTATAAACATGAGTAGATTAAACGCATAGATAACTATTATAGGGAAGTCTTCAAAGACCGTCTTTCTCTGTGGTTGGTCGTGACTTATACTGAACTTCTATGATACAATCATTCAAGCTTACGACCGTGGCGACTTGTCATGTGACAACATGTATATCAGGTCTCTTCGTTAAAGTGAGCATGGGGATGAAAAAGGGAAAGATGGTAACTGTTATGGTTGATGTTCAATTTAAAGTTCTGTCCACACAGACTAAGCCGTCCACACTCTTTTTCCTTTCCGCAGGACCAAGAGATTGGATACTTCAGATTACAAATCCAAGTTTGTCTATGGTTCAATTCGATGTTGTATAAAGGAAAATTATTCTAATAAAGACCTTCCTTAATAATATTATCGTGACTCTCAAAGTCATGCTCGGTCACGATACCAAATCAACTATAAGAAGTGGTAATCAAAATAAAGATAATAACGAATAGAGGGTCCAATAGTAGGTAGAACTTAATGTTCTTTCCATGACCCCCTTTAATTGACATAGATTGGAGAAATAATTTTTGAAGAGGAAATCTGTACAGTGGCAATAAAGGTGACTCATCTATCAACTCCTTTCAATTGGTTTGAATCCATTAATTGAAGGGCACCATTTTGTCACGAATCTGAGTGAAAGAGGAAGTGTGGGAAGCTATTCTGAGAGGAAAATGTATTGATCTCATTCAATTGTATAATCGGTATACAAGAGTGTATATATTACAAGAGAAGACTCAATAAAAAAGTAAATAGATATTTTATAATCTTTTATAATCTTTCTAATCCTAAAATAATCACAATTCCTATCAATTACAATTGACACAAATCTTCAATCATATCTTCCAACACTCCCCCTCAAGCTGGTGGCTTATATATGTTCAAGATGCCTAGCTTGTTTAGAAGTTATGCATGCTGTCTTTGACAAAGAGGTTTAGTAAATATATTTGTGGGTTGCTTCGTGATTCTGATCCCTCTTATCTCGATGACACCTTCTTGGATCTTCTCTCGAGTCAAATGGCAATGAACGTCTATATGTTTTGTCCTCTCATGTAAGATGGGATTTGCTGCAAGCTTGAGTGTTGAATCATTGTCACAAAAGAGTAATGTCGGACCCTTAACTTGTATCCCAAGATCTAGAAGTAAGCCTCATAGCCATACTACCTCACAAACAGTCTTAGACATAGATCGATATTCGGCTTCCGCTGAGGATAAAGATACAGTAGACTGCTTCTTTGTCTTCCATGAAAGTAATGACTCCCTAAATTTTATACAAAAGCCAATGATAGATCTCCTTCTCATAGGACATGTAGCATAATCCGCATCGCAATAGGCTGTCATCTCCATATTGCACTTTCAAGAAAGGAGTATCCTTAGACGTGGACATTTCTTCAGGTATTTCACTACCTTCAAAACTGCATTCATGTGGGACTGTTTTGGATTTGCATGAATTGACTAAGAGTTTGGACTGTATAGCAAATGTCTAGTCTAGTCATGGTGAGATAGATAAGTTTTCCAACAAGTCTTTGATAGCTTGTCGGATCTTTTAATAATGGATCGTTGGAAGGAGATATCCCAGCATCATAATCAACAGTAGTCAACTTGGCATTTTGTTTAATGGGAATAATGGTTGGTTTGCATCCTGATAATCCTGCTTCTAATATAATCTCCATCACAAATTTTTGTGGGTTAAGAGAGATTCCTTGATCTGAACAAGCTATATCTATTCCAAGAAAATGTTTAGGTGACCCTAAATCTTGGCAAAAGAACGCTTCAAGTGTTATAACTTTGCACAAAGGGACACTTAAGTGCTATAACTTACAAAAAGTACACTTAAGTGCCATATTCGAAGAAAAAAAGATCACTTAAGTGCCACTCCGGCCAAAGTCTAGCCAAAACGCCAACGTGGCATTTTTCCAGTAAAGCCAGCCCAAAACGACGCCGTTTTGCACGCTCACATGGCCAAATAATACAAAAACGGTGTCATTTTGGGCCGACGTGGTAAAAAAATAATATAAAAAGTAATAAAATTAAATTTAGTTAAAATATTAAAAAATAAAATTTAGTTAAAATATTCAAAAATAATAATTTTAAAATTAAATTTAGTTAAAATATTCAAAAATAATATTTTTAAAATTAAAAAAAATTAAAAAAATTAAAAAGAATTTTTTTATTAAAAAAAAAAAAATGAAAGGGGGAGAGGAGGCCGGGGATCGCCCTCGGCCACCGCCACCGCCACCCCGCCGCTACCGGGAAGGGCCGACGACGGCGGGGGAAGGGGGTCGGCGGGGGTGCAACCCTAGCCAACCCGGCGGGCCGGGGCGAGGGCTCGCGGCCAACCCCGGCCAATCGGTAGCGATCGGGCTCGGGCCATCGCCCGGATCCGGCGAGGGTCGACGGCCCTCACCCGGTCGAGCCAAGGGCCGCCGACCCTCGCCGGATCGGGCGAGGGTCGCGACCCTCCCTAGATCGTGGCCGGTGGCGAGGGGTCACAACCCTCGCCTAGATTCGGTGAGGGTCGGTGGCCCTCGCTGGATCTAGGCGAGGGCTGCGACCTCGCCTCGATCTAGGGTGAGGGTTCACGAGCCCTCGCCGCCGGTCGACCTAGGTCGCCGGCCCCCGGCCAACCCTCCCCCGCCGTCGCTGGCCCTTCCTTGCGGCGGCGGTGGCGGCGAGCGGTGATCCGAGGGGCGATCCCCACCCTCCCTTTTTTTTTTTAAAAAAACATTTCCTTTTTTAATATTTTTAACTAAATTTAATTTTAAAATTATTTTTTTTAGTATTTTAACTAAATTTAATTTTATTATTTTTATATTATTTTTTTACCACATTAGCCCAAAATGACGCCGTTTTTGCATTATTTGGTTACGTCAGCGTGCAAAATAGCGTCTTTTTGGGCTAGCTTCGCCGGAAAAATGCCACGTCGGCGTTTTGGCCAGACTTTGGCCAAATTGGCACTCAAGTGATCCATTTTACTCCGATTTTGGCACTTAAGTGTACCTTTCTTAAGTTATGGCACTTAAATGTCCCTTTGTGCAAAGTTATGGCACTTAAGTGTCCCTTGTGCAAAGTTATGACACTCTAGGGGTCTGCACGTCCTAAATCTTTGATGTGAAAAGATGAATGTAAATACTCCTTAAGCTTCTTTACAGCAGAATCATCATTTCCCATGATAAGTTTGTCATCAACATAAATCATCAAGTAGATAGATGACATACCTTTTGTCCAAGTGAATAAAGCATAATCATGCTTGGACTGTTTGAATCCGGCAGCCATAAGTGCATTAATAAATTTGGCATACCATTATCGAGAGGCTTGTTTCAGTCCATAAAGGGATTTGTGGAAACGACATACCTTAGACTCCCCCTGTCTCCGTAATCCCTATGGAAGATCCATGTAAATTTCTTCATTCAGATCACCATGAAGAAAAGTATTGTGGACATCCATTTGGTATAGTGACCAGTCGCGAAAAGCAGCAACCGATAAAAAGGAACAAACTGTGACATCCTTGGCCATCAGAGAAAAGGTTTCGTGATAGTCAAAACTGTGTAAAGCCCTTGGCCACCAATCAGGCCTTATATCTTTCTACAGAACCATTTGCTCTATATTTAATCTTGTATACCCATTTACATCCAATGGGTTTACGATGGGGAGGTAATGGTACTATATCCCAAGTATGATTTTCAATTAGGGCTTATAGTTCTGCCTCTATAGCCTTTTGCCAACATGGATCATGTATTACCTCATTATAACTAGAAGACTCTCATTCCTCATAGATTTAGCTAATGCAATATAAATGTTCTGATGACAGCCAATCAAATGAAACATATGAAGAAATAGGATAACGAGTACCTGACAAATTCGAGGAAGAACACACATAATCCTTTGTCCATGCTAGCGGCCGAGTAACATGACCAGATCGTCGCGGTGGCTCATTCTGCATCTCCAAAGATGATTCTTTAATAGTTGTAGGTTCTATGGAGGCTGTCATCTAAGACTCCTTTTCCATAGGATAGTCTTCAATTGAATGTCTAGTAGAAAACTCATTGGACGTTGAAGGCGACACTATATCCATTCTCTAATGTCTTGGAGGAGAAACAACAATATATGATTCTCCAGAAGATAGATCTTCTTCCGACAAGAATCGATGATTAATTTTCATATCATCTGCAGACGTAGAAGTGGCATCTCGGAAGGGAAAAATATCTTCATGAAAAACAACATCCCTGCTGACAAAAAAATTCTCCGGTGGACTGTTCATAAACTTGATATCCTTTCTTCACGTTGGGATATCCCATGAATATGCACTAACGAGCACGAGGGCCCATTTTATCTCGGGGCCCTATTGTAGTCACATAACAGAGACAACCAAACACTCTGAGATGACTCATGTCTGGTTTCTTCCCATATAATATCTCAAATTGAGTTTTCCCTTCTAGAATGTGTGATGGCATACGATTTATCAGATATGCTGTAGTAACCACACAATCTCCCCAAAAGTTTTTAGGAATAGATGCTTGAAATTTAAGAGCACGTGCTACTTCTAAGAGGTGACGGTGCTTTCGCTTAACAACTCTATTTTGATGTGGAGTATAAGTACAGGAACTCTCATGCAAAATTCCATTCGAGGAAAAGAAAGAAGCACATTCACCATTAAATAATTCTCTTCCGTTATCAGTGCGAATGCATCGAATCGACTTCCCAAATTGATTTTTGGATAAGGAAAGAAAAATCTTCAAGTGAGAAAGGACTTGATTTTTGGACTGCATGAGGAACACCCATGTGGCACGTGAGAAATCATCTACGATTGTGAGGAAGAATCGTGAACCATCATGATGCAAAGTGTGATACGGTCCCCAGACATCAGCATGAATTAAAGAAAAAATACTGTCTACTCAAAAACTACTGTTTTGGAAAGGGGCACAAGTCTGTTTTGCCAAGGGGCAGATGGGACACTGAGGACAAGGGAATGAAGCAGTGTGACCCAATCTTTGATGATAAAGAAAATTCTTGTCATTGGTAGCAGTGTTACACAATGATTTATTGAATTCAACAGGAGATAATTAAAAACTGTTCGGAAAATTTATCCAAAAATACAGCCCTTGATAGATTCTACCCAAGTCCATCAGTTTGCCAGTCAAAATGGCCTAAAAGAAACATTTATCAGAATCAAATGAGACATGACAGGAATTTTCTTCACAAGCTCGAGAGACCGATATGAGGTTGAAATGGAAATCAGGAACATAAAGCACATTTTGAAGTGTGATAAGGGAACTAAGATTTACAGTGCGAGTCATTGCAACATGTGTGGTGTTTCCATTTGGGAGTTGTACTGATATAGGAAAAGATAACTTCTCGATGTTGGAAAAGAAACCTTTGTTATAGACAATGTGATCACTAGCACCTGAATCAATAATTCATGCATCCTTTGAAATTGAGTTCATTAAACAATCGGAAATACTTGTGAAGCTCCCAATTTTATCGGAAGCATCCAATTTCTTTAAGGCTTCCATCAGCTCTTGATATTCCCTATGGATAATTGACTTGTCTGCTGGTTGACTCGACACCTGAAAGACGGTCAAAAATTTCCCCTTTTCTTTTTCGCTAGGTTTAACATGCAATTTCCAGTAATTTTCAATTGTATGATGTGGCCGCTTACAATATTTGCAATATAACTTACCCTTTCCTTTTTTATTGTTGTTTTTCATGGCTGAAGAAGGCTTGTTCACGGACTGGAAAGCATGGGCCGTCAGATCCAGTAAAAAAGTGGCCGCGTGAGTCGTCCGATCCACAAAAATTCAGCCCACGTGGACCGTTAGATTCAGGTGTACCGTTGCTTTGTGGACCGTTAAATCTAGCTGCTCCATAAAACGATCGCAAGCCGTCCGATTGTTCGACAAAATTGTGGCCATCCATCAACTTCTTGTATCTTCTAGGGTCTTCTTCGAGAAACCCTAGATGCAGTCCTCGATGCTCTCTCCCTCCTGTGGTTCTCTACGGCAAGCATGAAAGAACCTTCGTTGCCAGAGCCATTCCTTCGCCACCTTTCCGTAATCTACCACCTTCTGTTGGCTTTCCTCTTGGATAGCAAGCTAGTAGATGCGGCCAAGGCTCGGCATGGGCTCCATGGTCAAGATTTGTGAGCGAAACGAGAGGTAAGTCTCGTTCAAAATGAGGAGAAACATCGTTGCCTTCTCCTTGTCCCGCATGTTTTTGTACTGTTGTAGAATTGGCTTTGGCCAATCAAACTTCTCTTCAGCTACTTCCAAATCATTCCACAGACCCGAAAGTTTATTATAGATTGCTACAATAGTCATGTTTTCTTGTTTCAGTTCTGAGATCTATTATGTAAGAAATTTTTTTGATTTGATCCAATTTTTCATACATTTCCTTAATGTTTTCCCACATTTTTCTTAAATCCTCCGTCAGGGGAAGTCCGGCCGCGACTTCGGAAGTGATGCGGTTTCCGATCCATGTTCTGACTAGTTGATTGCATATGTTCCAAAGTCGTGCCATTCACTTGTTAGATGGGACCGAAATCGTTTCGTCAATAAAACCCTCATTGTCTTTCATTACTAGTGCACGCCGAACTCCTGCGACCAACTTGAGTAATTGTCCGGTCTGGTTAACTACTGAGTAATAAGCTTCAGTTCTGGTCCGTCAGCATTTGTTGTGTAAAGGGGGTCGCCAAGCTCCGGCTGGCCGTTGGCAGCGAAGATTGGTATGGGAGAAAACCAAGCGGAGGATTTAGGTAGGGATTTGCTCCTAAACCCGAACCGCTAGATCCAGTTCCATGACCCACATTGAAAAAAAAGGACATGGGTAGGGATTTGTTCCCATACCTAGTTCGCCTGACCCACCCGTCTACTGTGGGCTAATGGTTGAGCTTGCCCCGTTGTTGGTTGGTGGGCCTCCATCAATTTGCACGCTACTCTAATAGCCCAGCGATGATGTATTTGGGCCTGGCCCATAGTACCATGGATATGGTACCCATTGGTAAGGATGGCCCGAAAAGGGCTGCCCCATATTGAACTGAGTTGGAACAGGTGCCCATTGTGTGTGTTGGGCCTGACTCTAAGTTTGTTGCTCAGACACAGTAACTATTGCCGAAGGATCTTAGATCTATGAGGTTTGTGGCGTTGCCTCTCCTAAAGATTGGTCATCAGAGGCTGAGGTCAGGTTTTGTGGTTTGGTCATAATGAAAAATTTCTCCTAAAAAATCCTACAACAAGTCTGTTTTGTAGGTTGGATTTTCTTGGCAAAGTGAAGACGGAGGTTCAAGAACGAATTCCTACCGGTGGCTGTTTTGTTTTGCAGAGTAAGTGTCGCAACAACAAAACAAAGAAAAAACGGAGGCAATTCGGAAAGGAACGTGGAAGCTATGCCAGGATTAGAATTGCTCTGATACTATGCCACGAATCTGAGTGAAAGAGGAAGTGGGAAGCTATTCGGAGAGGAAAATGTATTGATCTCATTCAATTGTATAATATGTATACAATAATGTATATATTACAAGAGAAGACTCAATAAAAAAGTAAATAGATATTTTCTAATCTTTTCTAATCTTTCTAATCCTAAAATAATCACAATTCCTATCAATTACAATTGACACAAATCTTCAATCATATCTTCCAACACATTTTGTTATCTCTAGTTAATCGATAATTTCAAGTTTAACTTGGCCAAATGATTTTGGTGTTTTCACATGAATTAGGTACCTAGAAAAGAGAATACCCATCCTAATAGTTTCGACGCAATCGTTAATTCAAAATCCCACTACCTGCAACCTTCCCTTGCAATGTCACCACTCTCGATCCTCAATGAGACATCTTCAAAAATTTCCCCTATTCTCTTCTAGCGATTGTCATCCCGCCTGTGAGCCATTCGAATAGACCAGCATAAAGTCATGCGCAGGCCAGGGATGACGCATATTGTAATATTTGCCTTGGGGGTTGAATTGTCAACAAAAAGGGAAAAGAAAAGGCACGCTCGGAACAAGGAGACCGAGAGCTTACGCGAGGAAGGGAAGAAAAGAAAGGAAAAAGGGAAAAGTAAAAGCGTTTTGCGTGTACATGTCTAAGGACCTCGCCGAGCCAAATTAATTACGTATCTCAATGTCCAATAAATGATCGCCCCCTCTGTTCATTTATTCGGAGTAGTTTTCGAAGTTCGTACATTCAAAGTTATGTAAAAATCAAATTGTGAAGTCCGATTTTTGAGTTGTGGAGCTTCGAGATTTCATGAAAATGTGGATAATGGCATTGTGGACCCATTGGTTTGATGAGAGTCATTTTAAAGCAAGGTTTTGTTGGGGTGAGGTTTGTTTAGGTTTGAATAATCATTTCATATAAGTGATTTGTTAACGCATAGTAGTCGTTTTGCTAGCATTTGGGTATAGTTTAGCCGTTTTGTAATTGGGGTAGAGTTTTATTTGATTTATGAAATGGTATATGAAATGTATGTTGGTTTACAAAATAGAGTTTGAAATAATTTGGGAAACACATTGTGATATATAAAATTTCTATATTTAGCTTTGTGAATTAAGGAAGATGTTATGGATTGATGTTGATGCGGAATATCACTATGAGCCCAATACTAAAGCCAACAGAGTTTACATGCATAAAACATCTTAACATGAATTTACATCTTATGCAGCTGAATGTACATAACGGCAGGAGCACCTAGAATTCATTATGTTTTTAATTTCATTGGTTTCTAGTTTCGTTACAGACTTACTAATTTCATTACTATTTTTCCACGATCATCTTGATCTAATGAGCAACCTGAAGACTATATAAACATGCGTGTTTCTTCATGAAACAAATTATTAGTGCATCAACAAAAAGGGAAAAGCGGTCTAAAAGTCCTAAACCTATCATACGATGGCCAATTCAATCCTAAATTTTTTAATTTAGTCAATCTAATGCTAAACCTTACAATGATTTTCCAATGTAATCCATCTGATCAATTTTGGTTAAAATTGCTAACAGTATTGTCTAGTCATAATATTTGGTACTAACGTAGATGAATTTTGAAAATTATATATATATTTTCTTTTGTTTTTCTTTGTTGGTCGCTAGCTATAGGCAAGGGCTGTGATGCCCTCGTTAGATGTTCCCAACATTATATTGAGGTGAGGGCAAGCACGAGGGTGTCACGGTCCTCACTTGTGGCCAGCAACCGACAACTAGTGGGGAAATAAGAAAAAAAGAGAGAAACAATAAAAGGAAAGGAAAGGAAAGGAAAAAGAAATTGAAAATTTTAAAAAAATTTAAAATTCATTCACAATAGTGCTAATTATGTCACATAGTACAAGTGACATTGACTAGATCATCACATTACAATTTTTTGAGCAAAATTGATTGGATGAACTTCATTAAAAAATTATCAAAATATTTAAGACTAGATTGATAAAATTGAAAATTCTAGATTTGAATTAGCCAAGTACAAGGAATTTTTTTGACAATTATCTGTTGACAAAATTGATCGATTATGCCAAAGTCAAAATCATTTTCACAAGGCAGACACTTTCAGGAAAGAGTTGTATAGGTTGGATTAGTAGCTTGCTAGTTGATAGGTCAAGTGGAACGAAAGGCTAGAAGTATCTGTATTGTATTCTTGGTACGTCACGACACCTGAAGTTTTCTTATAGTTGTAATTCAATTCGCACATTACATTGCAGTTGTTGTGGCTTCATTCTAAATCTTGTTTTCTTTAATTTTATTTGTTGTTCTATTTATTTATTTTTTTTGGTCAGATATATGTTGTTCTATTTGAGACATTGAATATTTTCCCAATAAAAGCTCTCAGTAAGCACTGATTTTCCAAGACAAATAAGAATATAGCTTGATAACCTTCATCATATGAGTAAAAGAGTCTCAACTTTGACCAAGTATGGAAGCTAAATTACCTGACAAATAAATGAGATGTAAACAACAAGAATCCCAGTTAAATTGAGCTCCCACCTAAGGAATTTTGAAATTGAATAAACAAGTCTTGCTCTAGGATTTACATAGCATTGCTCTCCTTCCTTATAGACCTGTCAGTTCTTGATCATCCATTCTTATCTCAGTCCATCGTGACTTCTACATAGTTTGATGAGTAGCTTTAGACTCTAGTTTTTCTTCATCTTGGTTTCACCAGCATTGTCTATGTGTCTTTGACACGGCTCTTGCGTGTACAAGAAACAGCGGAGGCTTGTCCATGTCCATGAGCCAAAATTTTTGCAGGGAGACAAGCCACTTTACAAGCTTAAACTTTTAAAAGAATTTGCCATAATTCCACAAAATTTTATATGATAATATTTAAATATTAAATCACAACTTTATCTAAGAACAATAATGTTTCACATAGTACTAAAGTATTCAAATCTTTCCAAACCCCTTATTTGCCGTTATTATTGAATCTTTTCAAGCTTAGTTTTAGGCCAAAGTTTACCCTGTAATTGAAGGAGACTGCTAGAATATTTAAAATATCAAACTATACTCTCATCTAACAATTTCAAATTTTAGAATAGTTTATAATGGACACGCAAAATTTTATAGTCTTTAAACCTATTGCGGCCCTTCCAAATGAAGATGAGCTTTAGAGTTAATGTTGAGTTGGAGACCAATGTTCAACTAGCAATTCATACAGTCTTCTAACTAAATTACATATCTAAAGGTTTTTGTCCTCTAAGCGTCAATGCAATCTTTTTGTATTTATTATGGTCTAAAATATAACCTGCCCATTCAACTAAAACCAGCAAATCACAATTCAAAAAAAGCAATACAAAAGCATCACAATCAATTTATAAAAATTAGTAATGAAAGGACGAGTAAGAGATAAAGTACATTAAAGTATCCTAGTACAAGTCGAGCAAAATATATTCCCTAGCCTTGTTATTAAGCCTTGCGGCGATAAACCCCTTGAGCTAATTTCGAATCATATTCAATTTTCTAAAGCAAGTAATTTTTCTATATCTAAACTTGAGAAAATCACGAATTTTCCTAAACCTTGGGTGTACCCTCTAACCAAAACTAAACTGATTCTAATACTAAAATCTAACTATCAAGGCCTATTTTTCTTACCAAATTTTCATATATTTTTTTATATTTTTCATTTTTTTTAATATTTTTATATTTTTATATTCTTGAAAATTAGGAGTTGGGCGGGGTCCTTGGGCCTGATTAAAAAATGGGCCACGCTCTGATCTCTGAGGTCTAGGCTAATGGGCATAACTTGACCTTTTATATTTAGCTCTCTCCAATTCTAACCTTTTTGAGACCAAATCATTTAAGCTCATTTTTATCACAACTGCATCAAACTGACGCTAATCCTTTTGTTATTATTACTATACGAAGCCCAATTCTAAATACAAATTGAACTCAGCCCATAGTATGCGTATTTTTCGTGATAGGCCCTATTTGTTTTATACTTGTTAATGTGCGTTTTTCTTTGCTTTCTTTTTCTTTTCCTATTTTGCTTTTTCTCTATCTTCCTCATTATACTGTCGTCTTCATGGTCTTCCTCATAATCAAAGATCCGTCTACCAAATCATCAAAGCACAAACGTATATTCGTCTCTGTTAACCTACCTATACTTCTTATCAAGCCTCCATCATCGTCCACCACACAGTCACCAACATATGCTGGCCACACTCTCGTGGAAGCCACCTCTAAAGTCTTAAGATATGATATGATACGAGTTTGGAAATTGACCATTGACATGATTTTTACTAGAGATTAACCGATGGACTTGACCGTTGATATATGTATTATGATATTGGATTTAAATGAATATTTCCGATTTGTATAAGGCTTGTTGAAATGAAACAAAGATTTGTTTATAATATATGTATTACTTACTGAATTTTGATTGTTCACCCCTCTCATTCCCAAAATTTTCAAGTTCCTCGATTAGCGGTGATGGTACAAGAGTGCTTTCGGTGGAGGCTTTTGGAAGTTAAATTTTGAGTATGATTTTGGGAGTAGGTTCTTTAGTTGTATTTGAGGCCGTGTCCTTTAAATGGAAGGATGACCATGCCATACTCCTATCCTTGTAGGATTCAAGGTGTGACGTCTTTTGATATCAAATCAGGACCCCCTCTAGTAGGTGTCCATGTGAAAGCTAATGTGCTTATAACAACCAGATCCGATGAGGGTGGGGATCGTCGCTAGGGCTAGAGAAGTAGGTATTTAGAATGGTGAAGGGGGCAAGAATGGATCGAACTGTGCACCAAATAAGAGGAGAGTTAATTCTAAAATATATATATGAAAACTGAAAGAAAGACCTTTTAATGCAACAGCAAGTTTTGCTTTAGAACTCCAAAATTAAGCGAGCCCACACTAGAACACCAACACCTCCTGGGACAATGTTTGCCTATACACCAGAGGACAAAACCTTAAGGCTCGGCATGGGGCAGGTCAAATCAGATAATTTCTTGAGTTAGTTAAACCAGAGTTGTCATAGTCAATGACATAGGTAGGCCACAATCTCCACAAACATAGAGAACAAAAATAGAGACATGATCAAGTAAAAGGATGTGATAAACAAACTAGGACAATTGAGCTTAGAAATAATCCCGGGACCATCGATTTTTGAACGGTACCTTGCCGATGACTATCATTGAACACATTAGGAAGAGGTACAAACACCGAGCAAACATGATAAACAAAAAAAGAAAATTGTTTAGATTTGGTCTGGCGGAGATAAAATGCGGTAGAAAACATTGTTTGTGATCATGTGCGACATATCATTATACACTCAAAACAGGTCAGTATCAAGGACTAATCTATACAGACTCAATTTGGTTATTTTGTCGAACATATGGTGGGCGGTTTAGTTGCTTAGTTTATATATGAGTTAGGGTAATGGTCCATTTCATTCCATCGCAATAAGCACTTACATACATCATCATTGTTGACACCTAAATTTTAACGGCCCGTTTAGTCATTAAAAGTTAGGGTTTAATTTTATCAAAAAAATTATATTAATTACATAGCATATAGATTTAGGTGCATTTTATTTTAATTGGCATTTTATTTATTTATTTGGACCGGTGCGGATGGGTTCAAATTGATCGGACTAAGCCCATAAAGACTACAAGTTAGCCCGAGCCCGTTTTCTGAAATTAAGATTTGAAATGAGGATTTTTGGAATTTAAGAAAATCGGGTTACAATCTTATCTTTAAAAATCAGTAGAAGATATTCGGGAGATAAAGAAAAGGATTTTCATGATCGTAGGAGTTATAAGCAATCTTCATAAGAGATGGAATATTTACAAAAGATTGCATTTTGTTTTCCTTATATAAGGAGTGCACGAAAAAAAGTAAAAGGGGGCTTTTTCTAAGGGATTCTCTTCGTCGAAGGCTTCAAAAAAAAGAAGTGAAAGAGTGCAGCAGAACAGTGACAACAGAGAGAGAGAGAGAGGGGGAAAAGGTAAAAAAGTAAAAAGGCAGAGGTGAGGGGACGTTTACTGTTCATCGTCTCCCTCACGCTCGCCGGCTCTGTTTTGCCTTCCACCCGCAGCCACGAAGCCCGCCGAACGCCGAACCTCTTCACCTGCCGCGCCTTAGCCTCAGCAACTTCCATCCGCGAAGACCCCGCACCCACCGCCGCTTCGCCAGAATCCCGATCGGCGACCGACGTTGCCCGCCGGACGCTGCAGTCTTGCCACACCGACGCCGCCTGGAAGCCGAGGCCAGCCGCGGCCACCTCGCTCGAAGCCCCGCCGTTGTCCGCCCGAGCTCTCCCGTTCGTGCCGCGCCGACCCACGATTTCGGTGACCCGTTGCCGCCCAACGCCTCCCCGTGCCGCGCCGACCCAAGATCCTGCTGTTCGTTGCCGCCGGAGACCGTCTTCGCCGCCGCTGCGACCCAAAGCCCGCTGCAGTCAAGCCCGAGCGCCGCCCGTCGCCCAGCAGCCGAACGCTGCTCCCCGGCCTCGCCTGCACCGCGTCGGCTCCGAGCCTCCCCTGACGACTGCTGCTGTTGCTCCCGTGTCGTCCCTGTCCCGCCTGACCCGCGACCAACCGTGCCTTCCCTTCGCCGGAGCTGCCCTGCCGGACTGACGCCAGTTGCCGTAGGTGACCTGCCACGAGCAACCTGCGCTTGGGAAGGGAAAAAGAAAACAGAAAAACAAAAAGAAAAAAAAAAAGAAAATCAATTAGGTAGTTTTACTTTTTTATTTACTTTATTTTATTTTTTATGTTAGTTTCATTCATTTACTTTGTTTTTAGTAGGATTATTCCTGAATGAATGGTTGAGATTCGACATGAGACTGCCTCTGAAATTAGGGATTGACAGTCGATTTTCGCGCCCGAAATCCGACTCGCAATCACTTCAAAATCGACAATCCGTCTCAAACCCGAGATTCGATTCGCGATTTAATTTTAAATTTGGTCAACCCGATCTCACGTACGCGAGATATGATTCGCCGATTTTTAGATATCAATGATTTGATGTCGTATGTTTGGATCAATTTTATTTTCATAAGAGAAAAAGAATATAAAAAATTCGAAATAGGGTTAGGTTTGTTTTAGAATATTCTTAGTCTTAGGGCTAAAATCGCAATCTTATTTCAAATTTTTAAATAAGAAAATCAAAAATAAATCTGAATAAGGATTAGGTTTGTTTTTATTATCTTGCATATTTAGGATTGCAATCTTATTTCGAATTTTTAAATAAAAAATCCAAAAAAAGAAAGTGCATTCATTTAGGTTGTTAGTTTTTTATTTGAATTGCATGTTTAATTATGTGTTAGTTTTAATTTCGAATTTCTTAAAGAAAAACACACAAAAAAAATCATTGTGCATATTAGATTAGAATTGCATGTTTCATTTTAAATTCAGATCATCTTTTTTTAGATAAATTGCATTTTAGATTTAGATAATGTCTTAGTTTAAATTAGGATTTAATATGACTTAATCCCTAGTTTAAATTAGATAGAATCTTAATCTAGCTAGATCATTTCAAATTTCATAAAATTTGTCTTAGGATAAATTAGTTGCAATTTCTAGGATAGATTGCATTTTTTAATAAAAAAATGTCATTTGCATGTTATATAGAATTAGGTTCATGAAATACACGTCATTTTAGTGATTATTGTTAGGTTCATTTCTAATTAGAAATTGTCCGTCATTAGATTAGGTCATTTAATAAATGTCGTGTGACATATAGCTCGCATATTAAATTGTATGTCGCATGTCATTTTAGTTAAAATAATCTTGTACGTCATTACATTGCATCACACGTCATTAGAATTAAGCCATTGCATATTTAATAATTGCATGCTCATTAAGAGATCACAAAAATTTTATTTATATAGTTTAGGATATGTTGCCATGCTATATCATTTCATGTTAAATTAAAAGCATTGCATTGCATATGGATTATAATCTCATTAAAAAATGAAAACAAAAAAAAAGAAATTGCGTGTTAATTAGAAACCATATCTAGGATTATTGATGTGGATTTTAATTTAACACTGCAGATGCTTTCGTTGCTTTGAGGTAAATTCTACATCATTTAATTGCTTTCTTGGGTGTTAAATTGGTGATTTGCACACCTGCATGAACACCTCACATGTTAGGGAAATAGATTTAAAATCAATCCAAATTGCTTGCCAAACATTTTTCAAAATAAAAAGAAAGGTACCGAAAGGGCGTTAGAGAAATCTAACGTAACCAAATCTCCGTACCCTTAGTCTCAGTTCGTAGGAGTAAAGTAAATCTCCCGTTACTTTACTTGGTTTCTAATCGACCCACCAAAAATAGATTAGTGGCGACTCCCGATTGAAAATCATTTGCATATTAAGAACTCAAACTTAAGTCGCGAATTGGTATGGGGCAGGAGGCCCGAGTTAAGTTAGGCTTAACAATCCATTAACCAAACCCTAGGTGGTTCACACCCGAAAATTTGGTCGCGACAATCATCTCAGCCTCGATCATATCAGATTTTAGATTGACGACGTATGAAGTCTCAGTATCTATTTTCATTCTAAAACAATGGCCTATGGTAACAAATATGGAACTCCCCTTCATCAATCTTAATTTATATCTCCGAACAGTGAGAAAATCTAAGCAAGGACTTCCCCAGAAATTTCACTACCGAGGATCGGAAGTTAAATTGAAGATATAAACGCGAGATGACTTCCGCGAATTTCCCGGTCGGGAAACAGGGAGGGGCAGAGCAGGAAAGGCGCAAATCCGGAATGCCGAGAAACGCGACGGTGACGAAGGCTAATAATGTCAGGAGAGTAGAAGTGAAGAAATTCTCAGCGGTAGCAGGCAGCGACGAGCGGCGATAAGGGTAATCAGAATTGGAATCTGAAAGCAATCTGTGGACGAGCGAGGTTGAAAGCCACTCGAAGCTCTCAGTCACTGCAAAGGAACGGAGCACTTCCATATTCTGGAAACTTCCCGATGTTCCTTCGCTCAGAATTCCTTCTCGCGCCCGCCGGCGTGGTCTCATGCTCGCTCGTTCAAGAATGGACGTGAGAGAAAAAAATGAGGGTCGAATTGATGGGCGAATGGGCCACCACTGAGAATAATGGGCCGAACGTCTTGCCTAGGTCTCATAGGCTTGGCATTAACAAGCCCAAATGCTGAATCTAATAAATGAATTGCACAAATCGGATCCAAATGTTTTTATGGGCTAAGGTTTATTCAAAAGGTTCAAGAGCCTGTGCTGAAAAAGAAAACCTCGTTTTTATCACTTTTCATCTCATTTTGATTGTTATCTATTTTTTTATTCATTTAATTTTGATATTGTCTTGCTATTTTTTTTTATTGTTTACTTTTACAAAAATGAATACTTGAATTGTCAACTAAAATTTATATGTCAACAAAACCGTCTTGAGAAATTTTTTAGCATAGGTCAATAGTTTTCGTTGTTCATGATCATTGTACTTAGGATTTACCTTTTTGGAATTTCCCACTGTTCCTGGACCTAACTCTTGCTGCTATTTCTTTAAAATTAAATTTCAAACAGAGGCCTCTAATTGTGAAAGACCCACTGATTCTTTTTCCTTGGATTCATTTTTCTAATTTTGCTTATTTGGTTTGATTTTAATAAGCATAACGAGGGATAAAAGTTTCTGGATCTTTTATTTTTTTAATTATCCTCTTGTAAAGGATCTGACTTGAGGGGATATATGAAAACAGTATCAACTCTAGGAATAACTTGTTAATGGGGGCAAGATTTGTGCAAGTTTACTAAGTCTACACATTTGGCCGACCTATCATAATCAAAGATGTAAAGTGATGGGTGACTGCTCCCTTGATTGTATCTGCTTGGCTCCTCAAAAGTCTTTTGTTCTAGTCTTCTTGTCCCCTTTCCAAGTCAACCGCCGTGTTTAAGTAGGAATTTCCAATAACAAGGGCCTTCTTTTCACTTTCACGTCAAAAATCACACAGTTTTCTTCCATTTCCAATAACAAGGGCCTTCTTTTCACTTTCATGTCAGGAATCACACAGCATCAATATCCCAAAGAAAATTTAAAAAAAAAAAAAAAAACTCCATACTTTCTACTTGATCCGATTCCACAACATCGATATCCCAAAGAAAAGAAAAAAAGAAACTCCATACGTTCCGGACTAAAGTCAAATCAAAATCCCGAGATGAGTCCACACTGCACATACACACGAGGTTTAGTTTGCACAGTGTTCTACATCTTCTTCATTACCATCTCTGAAGATCCTTGTCGCGTCGTGGTAAGATGAAGTGTCATATGAAGTCAACAAAGCCGCAATTGTGGGGGCAATCACCGTTCGAACATAAATTATCCGTTTTATGTTCCAGGAGAAGGAAGAGAATTATGCGGTTATCCAAGATTTGACATCACTTGTGAAGGAAATAAAACTATATATGGTCCCTACTCACTTAAAAGCATCTCCTACAATGAGAGTTCCATCGATTTAGTAAGCCAATGGAATACTTCTTGCTTTGGACCTCGTTTCTTCGGTTTTCTTCCCCAAAACGTCTTCCTAAAGAATTGTGGTTCTCTTTATAGACTATGGTTCTTCTATGACTGGACGAACGCTTCTTTTCCCTTCCCAACATCCCCTCCGAATTGTACTTCTAACGTCAGATACAACGGCTCCGTTGCTTTACTTTTAATGCGACGTTTCCTCGTCCACAAAGTGGATTCTGCCGGTTCTTTACGTGGGTACCAGTAGAACCGGGGGGAGGGCTCTCTAATCAAACTATCGAAGATGTCGACTACAAGGAGTTGTTGGAGAAAGGGTTCCGATTAAGATGGGTTTACTAACTAAAAATAGTTGTATTGGTTGTCAAGAAAGTGGAGGCCGATGTGGACGATTACGAGACATGGACTTTCTGTGCTATTGGCCACATGGATTCAGTCATCCCAAGGACTGCAATAGCGGCGGTGATAAGGTTTTTAAAGTTATGAATTAACGGTTCATGCAATAAGTTCATCATAGATTATTCTCTTCCTTGAACACTGAACAGCATGTGGATATTATGATGGTACGAATCTTATAAACAAAAGTCACGCACGCCGTGCTTTATCAATTGGATCATCCCTCTTTTCCGGTTTACTCACGTGGGCTACTCCACTCTCAGTTCTAAAAGCCAAATTAAGGCTGGAATTCACTGTGTAATCCTCGAGATGTTACGATCCCATCTTTATATAGCTCTGCTTCTACGGATACAAGCAATCCTCGCAACACTTAACATTCTATTCTCTAATTACATACACTCAAATTTCTACAAAGAAATAGAATTCTCATTTAACAGCTTCGACACACAAAAACGGCAAGATGATGGACACTCAGAGCATATGCTCCTTTTTTTTAAAAGGAAAATGATATAAATAATCGTTAAACTTTAACTCGATATGTAATGTGATTTCTGAACTTTTAATTTATTTAATATAATCCCTAAACTTTAATTGAATGTGCAAGTCGTCATTAAACTTTTAATATATTTAATGTAATTCATGAACTTTTAGTATATGTTCAATATAGTTATTGGACTATATGAAATTGTTTAATATTATGCCTAAACTTGAATGAATGGGAGAATGATATTGAACATTTTCACGTACTTTAAGAACTAAATTAAACATTTGTTATAAGTTAAGGAACACTGCACGTTTGGTCAAAGTTTAGAGACCATTGTGCAATTATCCTTTTTTTTTCGTTTCCCCTAAGTTTGTTACGACCATTTTGGAATTCTAATGCCACGAGTGGCCATTGGTGCGCCATCTACGGTCTCAAAACCTCACTATGTAGGTTTCCGGAGACAATTTCTCAAAATAGTCAATTCTGCTTCTGCAGCGGTTGCGTGCCCAAATATGGTAAACTGTTATGATATTCTCTAGCTCGGTTTTTTGGGATTCCAATACCTAAGACCAGCCATAGAACACCAATTCGAATATAGATCAAATTGATAGAGTCTGTATCTTCTCTTTAGAATTTCAGAGGCTTGTAGTAGAACCACTAGTGTAGTGAGAGCAACTTCTGTAGTCAGGTCCATCCAAGCTTCCACATACCCAAGCTTGTTCTCCTTCCAATAGCTACCTTCGAGCGAATTGACATCATAATGTTCTGTATACCATTCAACTTCTACTTGGTCCATCCAAAATCTTCAATGATTACACGCCCTCTAATTTGTTCACCATTCGCAAAGTCCATCCAAGCTTATTGATGTTTTCTTGTCCTCTAGTTCTTTCACATTCTATTAGTTCATCTGAACATTTTTTATGATGATACGTCCTTCAGTTTGTTCACCATCCACTTGGTCCTTTTGAACATCGACATATACCTTGTCTAATTATTTGTTCACAATTTGCAGGGTCATCCACTCATCAACATATCTCATGTCCAATAACTTGGTCACCTGCTACGAAACAAAAGCCGTTCTACACTCTTAGATGTCTTATTGCTGACACCATCTTCATAAAAATGTATATGGAGAAGATATCTTCTGCACACTCAATTTCACATGCTAGTATACTTCTTTTGTAATCCTCAAAATATCATAGAAATGTTTCCTAACATTATGACTTGAAAGAGCGGATCCAATTCCACTTAACCATAGAGATCCCACGCCATAGCTCTTATGTGCATTTCTCACATTTAACCTATCAGTTTCCACTTCCCATTTTGGATCTCCTTCGGTGAGATAATACCCAATCGGTATACAAGTTTTCTTTCTATGCTAAGTTACCATTTGGCATGGTGCACCCTCATGAATACTTTGCAGATTCCTACTTTAGAATAGGCATTTTATAATAGGGAAACTGACTTCTTATTTCAGTGAGATAAATATATAGGACTCCTGTTTACCAATAAATTGCACAAATAGTTGACACGCCTCATTTTTAATAGCAAATATAAGTTACTCATAATATTTGGAACTTGCTGCCATTCTCAGGCTGTGCATTAATTTTATATGAAATAGGATTCGGATGAAAGTACAGGCTGTGGCAATTTTTTCCCTTTATATTCTCTATTCATCCGAGTATGCAAAGCTGATCTATGAACCCTATAGATGCTATTTTGCCATCCTTTCCCTCAATTGACCTATCTGTTTTCTCAACTTTGATGCAGGAAAAGGACGTTGGTGGATGGACTGGGTAATTTCCTTTTTTCTAGTTATCATATTGGCTCTGCTGACCTGAACAAACCAAAGTATAACTAGGACAATCTGCTCACCGGTTGACATGATAAAACAAAAGAAACAGGATCATTTTACTACAGAAGTATCCTTTCTGGTTTCTACTGCAAACCAACCTCACAATGCTGATCAAATCAAAGTTGGTTGTACCAAAATCTTCTTACTTCATCATAAGAGCTCAACTTTCGGTCCATGCTTCCAGCCAACATAATCCATATGTCCTAGGAAACGACACAAAAGTCAAAAGCATTTTCCTATGTGGGAAACAGGCTAAGTGCTACACAGTGACTCAAGTCCTATGAGAGCCACCTCTAGGGTCTTATATTATCGATATACATTAGTTAAGGACTAACAACAACTTCATGGAAGCCACCTATATAGCCTTGTACCATTAATATGTGTTGATCAAGGGCTAAGTGCTATGGTGATGCGATTCTCGTGAGAGCTACTTCTAGGACTTTGTACTACTTAAGGGCTAAGTGTTACATGATAACGTAAACTTCATTGAAGCCACCTTTAGGGCTTTGAGATGTGGTATCGTACGAGTTTAGACAATGGAAGGACAATTGACATTTTTTTTATAGATATTAATCAATAGACTTGACCATTGATATATGTATTTTAATTATAGATTTAAATGAGTATTTCCGATTTATATAAAGTTTGTTGAAATGAAACAACTCATATATGATTTGATATATATTGGTTACTTGATCTGTTTAGCATTAAGATATGGTTGCCCATCCCTTTCCTTCCCAATCTTTTCAGGCTCCTCAGTTAGCGGTGATGGTACAAGAGGGCTTTTGATAAAGACCATGTCCTTTTAGTGAAAGGATGACCATGTTATATCCCTATCACAATAGAATTCGAGATATAACATCTTTTGATCTTTTGATATTTAGAGCAGCACCCCTCTAGTAGTAAGTGTATGATTCCGAAAAAACCATGCGAAAGCTGGTAGGTTTGTAATAGCCCAATCCAACAAGGGCAAGGAATAGTCGACGAGGCTAGGGGGTCTAGATAATGAGCAATTACTAATAGGCTTCTAGGATGGCGAAAAGGGCATAAATGAACCAAACTGTATATCGAACAAGAGGAGAGCGAAACTGAAATTAACTCACGAAGGTGCCTTCAAACATAACGACAAGTTTTGCTTTAGAATTCCAAAGTTAAGCGAGTCCAGGTTAGAGTAATATTAAGATGAGGAATCTCCTATGACAATGTCTACCCAAAGTACAAAAACGTGAGGCGTGCCAAAGCCGACAATACCTTATCTGAGTTAATATAAGGATGCCACATAGTTATGAACATACGCACGCCACAGTCTCCACAAACATCGAGAACAAAGAAAGGGGCACGACCAGATAAAAGGATGTGATGAACAAACTGGGACAATTGAGCCTAAAAATTGACCCTCAGACCATGATTTTTGAGTGGTTCCTCGCCAATGAATATCATTAAACGAAGATGTATAAACACCGAGCAAACACAATAAAAAATAAATTGTTTAGATATGGTCCCGTGGAGATAAAATGCGGTAAAAAACATGGACAAAAAGTTGTGATCATGCGTGACATATCATTATTCAGTCAAAACAGGTCAGGATCAAGGACTAATCCATACGGACTCAGTCTGGTTATTTTGTCGAACATATGGGGCGCGGTTATACGGTGGGTGGTTTAGTTGCTAAGTTTATATGAGTTTAGGGTAACGGTTCATTTCATTCCATTACAATAAGCGCTAATATAAATCATCACCTCAGCCTCGATCATATCAGATTTTAGATTGACACTGTATGAAGTCTTAGTTACTGTTTTTATTCTAAAACTATGACCTATAAGAACAATTATTGAACTCACCTTCATGAAGCTTAATTTCTATCTCCCAACAGTGAGAAAATCCAAGCAAGGACTTTTCGAGAAATTTTACCACTGAGGATCGGAAGTTAAATTGAAGATATAAACGCGAGATAACTTCCACGAATTTCCCGGCCGTGGAACAGGGAGAAGCAGAGCAGGAAAGGCGCAAATCCGGAATGCCCAGAAACGACAGGCGACGAAGGCTAATAACGTCAGGAGAGTAGTTGTGAAGGAATTCTCAGCGGTAGCAGGCAGCGAGAAGCGGCGATGAGGATGATCAGAATTGGAAACTGAAAGCAACCTCTGGATGAGCGAGGTTAAAACCACTCGAAGCTCTCAGTCAACTGCAAAGCACCGGAGCACTTCCATATTCTGGAACCTTCCCGATGTTCCTTCGCTCAGCATTCCTTCTCACGCCCATTTGCGTCGTCTCGCCCTTAGTCGAGAGAGAGAGAGAGAAGAGGGACGGGCTTTTCCCATGTAAGCTGATGTAGTGTTTACCTTCACCACCAAGTAACCCCAAATCCCCGGCCTATGTCTATCCACCGATCGAGGAGATGAAGAGGCAAGTACGAGGTCACTTACCTAGGGCGTTTTTCTGCCTTTAGCTCTAGGAGCAGTTTAAGACCTGCTCAGGTCCAGCTTCTTTTACTTAATTGGGCCGAAAAAATGAATTCCACACTAGGCATTATCATGAGTTTCAATTAGACTTTTTCTCGTTGGTTCCCTTGCAGACCGCAAACTTTTCGGGCAAATTGATAGCTGTGAATGGGCCTCGACTGAGAATATTGGGTAGAATACCTTGCCAAGGTTTCAGAGGCTTGGAACTAATAAGCCCAAGTGCTGAACCTAATAAGTGGAGATACGGACAGCACTAAATCATAATTTTTATACAACGTTCACTTAAATATTATAATTTGTTTCTAATCACTTGAGTGACATAAATTTTTAAAAAATATTCGTTTGAGTGTCATAAATTTTGATTGATTACTTGAATGCTAAAAATTTTAAAAATATTCATCTAAGTATTGGAAATTTGACATAGAACGTTTTAGCAATTAAGTTCTAAAATATTCACCGTAACTTTCGATTGATCACTTGAGTGCTAAAACTTTTTAAAAATGTTCACCCAAGTGCCGGAAATCTAATGTGGCATAGCACGTGATGAACGTTTTTAAAAATTTTAAACATTCAAGTAATCGATAAAAAAGTTATATGACACTTAAGTGATCGAAAAAAAAAATTATGGCAATTAAGTGAGTGATATATATAAATTATAACACTCAAGTGATCAAAAAAAAAAAAATTATAACACTCAAATGAGCATGTTATATAGTACCTTTTTCCATCTTCTTATCCGCTTTCCACTTGTTATGTATTTATTTATTTATTTTTATTGATTCATTTTTGTTATTATCTGGCTAATTTTTACTTTTGTACTTTTTACAAGAATGAATATTTGAATCGTTGACTAAAATTTAGATGTCAACAAAACTCTCTCAATAAATTTTCTTGCGTAGGCCAACGGCATTTGTTACTTATGCTTGTTGTACTTAGGATTTTCCTTTTTGGAATTTCTCGCTAGTTGCCGTAACCTGACTCCTCCTGCTGCATCTTTGAAGAAAATTCTCCAACAGAGACGCCTAATTGTCAAAGACCTACTGATTTTTTTTTTCTTAAACTTATTTTTCTAAATTTGCTTATTTTGTTTAATCTTAATAAGCAAACAGGGGATAAAAGTTTCTGTTTTTTTTTTTTTTTTTTACCCATCAATCCTCTTGTAAAGGATCCAACTTGAGGAGATGCATGAAAAAAAGAGTCAACTCTTGGAATGACTTGTCAATGGGGGCAAGATTTGTGCAAGTTCACTAAGTCTACACATTTCGCCAACCTATCATCATCAAAGAGGCAAAGTGATAGACGGCATTGCTCCTTTGAATGTCTCTACCTAGCTCTTCTCAAAAGTCTTTTGTTCTAGTCTTCTTGTCCTCTTTCCAAGTCAACTGCCGTGTTTAAGCAGCTGATCTTACGTGACTAGTAGAAAGAATTGCCAATAACAAGGGCTTTCGTTTCACTATCACATGAGGAAACAAACAGCTTTCCCTTCTTCTTTTTCTTCTTCTTCTTCTTCATGCTGTTCCATTCCATTCTTTAGCTTTGATTTCAAAAATTAAAAGGAAAGAAAATTCTTATTTCAAGACTAGAACCATATTGAAATCCTGGGATGGGTCTACACTGTGCTTCCGCACAAGAGGTAATTTGCATTGCATTGCACATCTTCTTCATTGCCATCTTAGAAGATCACGCCGAGTCATCGTCATATGAAGCTTGCAAACCCCACAACTGTGGCCCTGATGATTTCAACATAAGCTATCCCTTTTATATTCGTGGAGGAAGAAATAATTTATGCGGTTACCCTGGATTTGAGATCACTTGTCAAGGAAAAATGGCTATGTATGGGAGCTACGGAGTTAAAAGCATCTCCTACAACGAGAGTTCCATCGAATTAGTAAGCCCAAGGGATACTTCCTGCTTTGCTCCTCGCCCCTTCCCCTGGCTTCCCGGTAACGGTTTCCTAGAGGAAAGTGTTTCCCGTCATCCTGTACTTTTATTCTTCAACAACTGCACCGACCCTTCTTTTCCCTTCAATACATTCTCTGTGAATTGTACTTCTAACGCCACATACAACACCTCTGTTGCGTTGATTCTAAACTGCACCTCCTATCGACAAGGTGGATCCTGCCGGTCATTTGCAGAGGTACCAGTACAACTGGAGGAAAATATCTCGAATCAAACTATCAAAGATGTCGACTATAGGGAGTTGTTGCACAAAGGGTTCCAGTTAAAGTGGGATTTATCAACCAGTTGTACTGGTTGTGAAAAAAGTGGAGGCCGATGTGGACGATCACAAGACGCAAACTTTCAGTGCTATTGCCCACATGGAACAATTCATCCCAGGGACTGCTATAGTGGCGGCGGTAAGGTTTTTGGAATTAGGAATTAACGGTTCATGCAATAAATTCGTCATAAACTATTCTCTTCCCTGAATAGAATATGGTTATTACGATGATACAATTTTATTGAGTGTTAAGAGGAAAATGAGCATTATTAATCATGTCATCTCCCTTTGGCCTATCCACTTAGCATATTCAACTGGCCTACTCCACTCTCCCAACTCTAGCAACACAAATCAACGCTGGAATTTATTAAGTAATCCCTGAGATATTATGGCATCTGAAGATGTTTCTTCTACTTGTAGCTCTGCTTCTACAAATACAAGCAATCTTCACTACACTTCACACTCTATTCTCTAATTACTGATGCTTAGACTTCTACAGAAAAATGCAATTAGATTTACTCATCTTTTACACACAAGAACAACAAGAAGATGAACACTCAAAGCATAGACTCTTGTTCATTTTGCCCAACTCTACTACTTCATTGTTTGAATTTACAGGCATGAGATCTCAAAAGACCATTTGAAATTAAAATCCTACGAGCAGCTTTGATTGAGAGAGTTTCCCAAAGTTGTCGCTTTTGCTTCCGCAGCTCCCATCATCCTTTGTTGCCTGCAAAAATATAGTAAACTGTTTTGATCTTCTCTAGTCCACTTTTTGTGGATTCCAATACCTAAGATCATTTGTATAACACCAATATGAATTCAAATTACATTGATAAAGAGTCTACATCTTCCCTTCATGATTGTATAGGCTTGCAGTAGAACCAATACTCCGTCTATAGCGAGAACACCTATTGAAGTGAGGTCCAAGTTTCTATGCGCCCAAGCTTGTTTGCGTACAACTTTTGGGCACTTTCAAGCATACTCAAGTCCTTATGTTGCGTAGACTATTCACTTTTTGTTTGGTCTATCGAAACTCTTCAACCACTGCATGCCCTCTAATTTGTTCAAGGCTTGCAAGGTCCAACCAAGCTTATCAACGTCTTCATGTCATTTGGTTAGTTCATCTTCCATTGGTCCATCCAAAACTTTTTTATGATCACACGTCCTATAGTTTATTTACCATTCACAAGGTCCTTTTGAACATTGACATATTCCTCATCTAATAAGCTGTTCGCCATTTGCAATGTCCATCCAGTTATTGCCATATCTCACGTCCAATAGCTTGTTTATCTTTTAAAGCAAAAGTCGTTCTACACTCTTAGATGTCCTATTGCTAACACCATCTTCATATGAATCTCTACTAGTGTCTTCTGCACACTCAATTGCACATGTTTGTATACCTAAAAAGTTTTGTCATCCTCAAAATATTATAGGCATCTTTCCTAACAGTATGACTTGAGAGAACGGATACTATTGTGCTTAACCATAGAAATCACACGCCATAGCTCCATGTGCATTTCTCACATTCAACCTATCAGTTTCCACTTCCCATTTCGGCTTTCCTCGGGTGGTATAATACACAATCGGTGTTCATGTCATCTTTCTATGCTATCTTTTTGCATTTGTGCAAACCTCATGAATACTTTAGCAGAACCTTTAGAATAGAGATCTTATGACAATTAAACTGACTTCTTATTTCAGGAAGATGAATATATAGGACTCTTGTTTGCCAATAAAATGCACAAGTAGTTGACACACCTCATTAGAAATGGCAAACATAAGTTACCCCACTTTATATTTTGAACTTGCTCTGCCATTCACATTGCGATAGGTTGTGCATCAATTTTATATAATTAAGATTCGGATGAAAGTACTGGTTGTGGCTATTCTCCCTTTTATTATTCTCTATTCGTCCAAGTATGTAAAGTTGATTTATGAACTCTTTGGAGGCTATATTGGCATCCTTTCCCTCAGTTGACCAATCTGCTTTTTCAACTTTGATGCAGGAAAAGGGAGTTTGCGGTGGAAGATAGGTCTGGGTGACTTCCTTTTTCTTAGTTTCTTGTCTGCTATCACATTGCCTTCGCTAACCTGAACAAATCAAAGTATAACTAGGACAATCTGTTCCCCGCTTGACATGATAAAACAACAAAAACAGGATCAACTTACCTCAGAAGTATCCTTTCTGGTTTTTACTGCAAACCAATCAAACTATGCTGATCAAATCAAAGTTGGCTGTAGTAAAATCTTCTTACTTCGTCTTAGGATCTCAACTATCTGTCCATGCTTCAAGCCAACATAATCCATGTGTCCTAGGAAACGACATTAAAGTTAAAAGCATTTTCCTACATAGGACACTGGTTAATTATCTCCTGGTGCATCAGGTATTGGAATCGGAAGCTTGGCCATCATCCCGCTGTCCTATATGATCTACTTGAAGAGGAAGAATGCTTCTTTGAAGTCCCGTTTGAGAAACAGCACCTCTCATCCTCAGTCCAATTCAGACATGGAAGAGTGCAATGTCTCCTTTGAAGTCCCCATTTTCAACAGTACCGAACTTGAAGAAGCCACAAACAACTTTGCTGCTTCCAATGAACTAGGAGACGGAGGTTTTGGAACTGTTTATTACGGTGAGAAAAAGTTCCTTCCCTATTCCTCCAAGGGATCTTCAACTGAAAGACATTTTCTACAATGTTCTTAACAGGAAAAATTCGAGATGGGCGGGAAGTAGCAGTGAAGCGCCTATACGAGCGTAACTATCGGAGGGTAAAGCAGTTCATGAATGAGGTAGAGATCCTAACCCGTTTGCAACACAAAAACCTTGTGTCTCTGTACGGTTGCACTTCTCGCCACAGCCACGAGCTTCTACTTGTCTATGAGTACATCTCAAATGGCACTGTTGCCGATCATATCCATGGCCAGCTAGCAAACTCTTCTACTACATTGCCTTGGAAAATCCGTATGGGCATAGCCATAGAGACTGCTACTGCATTGGCTTACCTCCACGCTTCTGACACTGTCCACCGTGACGTGAAAACAAATAACATCCTTCTCGACAAGAATTTTGGGGTTAAAGTTGCAGATTTTGGGCTTTCGAGGCTATTCCCCAATGACGTCTCTCATATCTCAACAGCTCCTCAAGGGACTCCAGGTTATGTGGACCCCGAGTACCATCGGTGCTACCAGCTCACGGAGAAGAGTGACGTCTATAGCTTCGGAGTTGTTCTGATCGAGCTCGTATCATCCAAGCCAGCTGTGGACATAAGCAGAGAAAGGGACGAGATTAATTTGGCCGACTTCGCTATTAACAAGATTGAAAAATGTGCGTTTGGTGAATTGATGGACCCAAATCTAGGATTTGAGTCAGATAGCGAAATCAAGAGGATGTTGACTTCGGTGGCCAAGTTAGCTTTCCGGTGCTTGCAACAGGATAAGGAAATGAGACCTCCAATGGATGAGGTTTTGGAGGAACTGAAGGCGATTGCATGCAATGAGAATGCTGCAGACTTATTTGCTTATGCGGATGAGCGTGAAGGTGTCCTTGCTCCACCTCCTTCGCATTACGACGATTCCCAGCTACTGAAGAATATGTAGTTGACCCATTCTCCAGTTTCTGTGACTGAAAAATGGGGTAGCAGCGGCAGTTCTGCTCCTGGTGTTGATGGTTAGATTATCCCTGTAGCCTCTTGTCACATGCTTTGCACACACGTCAATGCAACTGCAAGTGAGCAGTCATATATGTTGATATATTACTGATTTGAGTGCTGAAGGTATGGACATGGTAATAAAGCATTGATGTCAATCTGGCTTGCGCATTATATTGAATAGTTTATCTATTGTTTCGTACCCCATTAAAAATATCTAACACGACACATCAACATATTGGTTGGCCGAAAAAGAGAACTATAAACATGAGTAGATTCAACACATAGATAACTATTATAGGGAAGTCTTTAGAGACCATCTTTCTCTGTAGTTGGTCGTGACTTATACTGAACTTCTGTGATACAATCATTCAAGCTTACGACCATGGCGACCTGACATGCGACGACATCTATATCAAGTCTCTTCACTAAAGTGAGCATGGGGTGAAAAAGGGAAATATGGGGATAACTATTATGGTTGATGTGCAATTCAAAGTTCTGTCCACTCGGATTATTCCGTCCACACTCTTTTTCCTTTCGCAGGACTAGGAGATTAGACGCTTCAGATTGTAAATCCAAGTTTGTCTATGGTTCAATTCGATGTTCTGTCCCCATATTTTCAATTCTGATAAAGACGTTCCTTAGTAATATTATCGTGACTCTCAAAGTCATGCTTGGTCACAATACCAAATCAAATACAGCAAGTGGTAATCAAAATAAAGATAATAACGAATAGAGGGTCCATTAGAGGTAGAATTTAATGTTCTTTCCATGATCCCCTTTAATTGACATAGATTGGAGAAATAATTTTTGGAGAGAAAATCTATACAATGGCAATAAAGGTGACTTATCTGTCAACTCCTTTCAATTGGTTTGAATCCATTAATTGAAGGGAATCATTTTGTTACCTCCAGTTAATTGATAATCTCAATTTTAACTTGGCCAAATGATTTCGGTAATTTCACATGAATTAGGTACCTAGAAAAGAGAATACTTATCCTAATAGTTTCGACGCAATCATTAGTTCAAAATCCCACTACCTGCAACCTTCCCTTGCAATGTCACCACTCTCGATCCTCAACGAGACATCTTCAAAAAATTCCCGTATTCTCTTCTAGCGATTGTCGTCTTGCCCGTGAGCCATTCGGATAGACCAACATAAAGTCGTGCGCAACCCAGGGATGACGCATATTGTAATATTTGCCTTGGGGGTTGAAATGTCAACAAAAAGGGAAAAAGAAAGGCACGCTCGGCACCAGGAGACCGAGAGCTCACGTGAGGAAGGGAAGAAAAGAAAGACAAAAAGGGAAAAGTAAAAGTGTTTTGCGCGTCCATGCCACGGGACATCGTCAAGCCGAATCAATTACGTATCATAATGTATCGTGTCCTCTGTTCATTTATTCGGAGTAGTTTTCGGAATTCATATATTCAAAATTATGTGAAAATCGAACTGTAAAGTCCAATTTTTGGATTGTGCAACTTCAAGTTTTCATGGGAATGATGGATAATGGCACTGTGGAGTCGTGAGTTTTCGAGAGTCATTTTAAAGTAAGGTTTTGTTGGGTTAGGTTTGTTTAGGTTTGAGTAATCGCTTCGGATAAGCGACTTGTTAGTGCCTATGAGTCGTTTAATCTATACAAACTCAGTTTGGTCATTTTGTCGAACATATGGTGGTTTAGTTGCTTAGTTTATATATGAGTTAGGGTAACGGTCCATTTCATTTCATCGCAATAAGCACTTACATACATCATCATGTCAGCCTCGATCATATTAGATTTTAGATTGACGACGTATGAAGTCTCAGTATCTGTTTTCATTCTAAAACTATGACCGATGGTAACAAATATCTAACTCCCCTTCATCAAGCTTAATTTCTAGCTCCGAACAGCGAGAAAATCCAAGCAAGGACTTCCCCAGAAATTTCACCACCGAGTAAATTGAAGATATAAACGCGAGATAACTTCCGCGAATTTCCCGGTCGTGAAACAGGGAGGGGCAGAGCAGGAAAGGCGCAATCCGGAATGCCGAGAAACGCGACGGCGACGAAGGTTAATAACGTCAGGAGAGTAGAAGTGAAGGAATTCTCAGGGGTAGCAGGCAGCGACGAGCGGCGATAAGGGTAATCAGAATTGGAATCTGAAAGCGATCTTTGGACGAGCGAGGTTGAAAGCCACTCGAAGCTCTCAGTCAACTGCAAAGGAACGGAGCACTTCCATATTCTGGAACCTTCCCGATGTTCCTTCGCTCAGCATTCCTTCTCGCGCCCGCCGGCGTGGTCTCATCCTCGCTCGTTCAAGAATGAACGTGAGAGAAAAAAAAATGAGGGTCGAATTGATAGGTGAATGGGCCACCACTGAGAATAATGGGCGGAACGTCTTGCCTTGGTCTCATAGGCTTGGAATTAATAAGCCCAAAGGCCGAATCTAATAAATGAATTGCACAAATCGGATCCAAATATTTTTATGGGCTAAGGTTTATTCAAAAGGTTCAAGAGCTGTGCTGAAAAAGAAAACCTCATTTTTGTCACTTTTCATCTAATTTTCATTGTTATCTATTTATTTATTCATTTAATTTTGATATTATCTTGCTATTTTTTATTTTTATTTTTTACTTTTACAAAAATGAATACTTAAATTGTCAACTAAAATTTATATGTCAACAAAACCTCCTCGAGAAATTTTTTAGGATAAGTCAACAGTTTTTGTTGTTCATGATCATTGTACTTAGGATTTACCTTTTTGGAATTTCCTATTGCTCATGGACCTAACTCTTGCTGCTATTTCTTTGAAATCAAATTTCAAATAGAGGCCTCTGTGAAAGACCCACTGATTTTTTTTTCCTTGAATTCATTTTTCTAATTTTGCTTATTTGGTTTGATTTTAATAAGCATAACAAGAGATAAAAGTTTCTAGATCTTTTATTTTTTTTAATTATCCTCTTGTAAAGGATCCGACTTGAGGGGATATATGAAAATAGGAGTCAACTCTAGGAATAACTTGTCAATAGGGGCAAGACTAAGTCTACACATTTGACCGACCTATCATCATCAAGGAGGTAAAGGATGGGTACTGGTCCCTTGATTGTATAGCCTAGCTCCTCAAAAGTCTTTTGTTCTAGTCTTCCTATCCCCTTTCCAAGTCGACCGCCGTGGTAAAGTGATGGGTACTGGTCCCTTGATTGTATCTACCTAGCTCCTCAAAAGTCTTTTGTTCTAGTCTTCCTATCCCTTTTCCAAGTCAACCACCATGTTTAAGTAGCTGTTTTCACAGGACTAGTGGAAAGAATTTCCAATAACAAAGGCCTTCTTTTCACTTTCACGTCAGAAATCACACATCCCAAAGAAAAGAAAAGAAGAAAGAAACTCCATACATTCTACTCAATCCCATTCCCCAACATCGATATCCCAAAGAAAAGGAAAAAAGATACTCCATACGTTCCAGACTAAAGTCAAATCAAAATCCCGAGATGAGTCCACACTGCACTTACACACGAGGTTTAGTTTGCACAATGTTTTACATCTTCTTCATAACCATCTCAGAAGAGCTTGTTGCATCGTCGTCAGACGAAGTGTCATATGAAGTCTGCGAAGCCTGCAATTGTGGGGGCAACCACCATCTGAACATAAGTTATCCCTTTTATATTCCTGGAGGAGGAAGAGAATTATGCGGTTAATGGTTCTAATATGGTTAGCAATTGTGACGGCTGAATGCAAGTGAGCAGTCATATATGATGACACGATACTGATTTAAGTGCTGGGTCGAAATCTGAAGGTATGGACATGGTAATAAAGCACTTTTGTTAATCTAGCTTGCCCATGATATTGAACCTTGTATAGGTTACTTAGTTTATCCGTTGTTTCGTACTCCATTAAAAGTATCCAACACGACACATGGATATATCGGTCAGTGAAAAAAAAGAAGGCCTATAAACATGAGCAGATTCAACACATAGATAACTATTATGGCGAAGTATTCACAGACTTTCTCTATGCTTGGTTGTGACTTGTACTGAACTTCTATGATACAATCATTCAAACTTATGACCATGGTGACTTGACATGCAATGGCATGTATACCAGGTCTCTCGCTGAAGTGAGCATGGGGACAAAAAAAGAAAAGATGGGGATGGCCATTAGGGTTGATGTTCAATATAAAGTTCTCTCCACTCGAACTAATCCACCCCCACTATTTTCCCTTTCCACAGGGATCAGGAGACTAGATCCCTAGAAGCGCAAATCTAAGTTTGTCTATGTTTCAATCGATGTTGTATAAATAAGAATTATTTCGATAAGTGGGTTCCTCAGTAATATCATCATGACTCTCAAAGTCATGCACGGTCGCAATACCAAACCAAATACGATGAGTGACAATCAAAATAAAGATACTAATGAATAGAGGGTCCAATAATAGGTAGAGCTTAATATTCTTTCCATGACCATCCTTGAACTTTATTGTTCTCTCCAGTCAATTGATAATCTCAATTTAAACTTGGCCATATGATTTTTAGTGTTTTCACAAGAATTGAATACGAGAGAAAGGAGAACACTCATCAATCCATTACTTAAAGGAAACTATATTGTTCTCTCCAATCAATTGATAATCTCAATTTTAACTTTTTTTTGGTGTTTTCACAATAATTGAATACGAGAGAAAGGAGAATACTCATCGCTAATAGTTCCGATGCGATCAATGGTTCAAATACTGTAAGGGCCAACTTCTAGCCTTTCTTGCTAACCATATTGTCCAGTTTGAGCTGAAGCTTAGCCCATCCTCACGGGCGTGTTTTTGGCCCATCCCTCGCAAGATTGGGTTGTTACAAAGCCATTGGCTTCAGCCCGATTCGTCCTCGAACCACACACTTCCGACTGGGCTTGGCTCTATACCATTGTGAGGGCCGACCTATGACCCCACTTGCCAACTATATTGTCTACTTTGGGCCAGAACATGCACGATTTTAAAATGTGTCATTGGTAATTAAGAATGGTGCCACACCTTATAAGGCACATCACCTCACCGTCCTCAAGCGATGTGGAATTCAATTAATTCCTATCCCCATCGCCATTCTCATAAGGTGTGCTCTTTGCCCATCCCTCGCAAGATCAGGTCATTACAAACACAATTGGTTCTCTATTGGTATGGCAGGCCTATTTAGGAGGACAGGTCTAGAAATAAACATTCGAGTACGAGTCCTATCCAATGTGCAACAGAACTTTTGGTTATCTCTTTAACTGCCCTTAGATTCTTGGCAAAAATTTGTACCCCCCAAACATCCATGCAAGCGGCGCAAATATAAGACATTGGCCGGACTGTATATAGATTCAATGGCTAGTGCTAGGAGTCTTAATCACGGGCAAAAAGGGGTTCTCTATACATTTAGCGAGACTCTAGTCTGTTTATTACTCCACTGCTACTGTATTACTATACTCTTCTTCTCTTTAGGCACGTTCTCTTAAGCATGTGATCAGCTAGTGGCATTGCTTGACAATATTAGCAGACGTTACATAAATGCATCGCACCAAATAAGCTCCAAGTGATGGTATCGGTTTGAAAACTTCAATTGACATAATCACCGGCTCAAGCACTGCCTTCCTACCACTGACACTAATGTAACTGTTCAGAGAGTAGTTCTTACATCTTCTCAAGAGACTTACCAAATGGATATAGGAGCCCCTTAAAGGCTAATCAGCCTCTCATCTGACTGAGCAATTCCTATTGCAACTCATGAACCTTTTCTATAATCATCTGCTTTCTTTCCCTGCCCCTTATAATTATTCGTTTCATTTCACGACTTGTGTTTCTTTGTAGAATCTCACCTTTTTATGGAATCAATTGTGGTTAGACCCAATTTTATTTTATTTTTGTTCTTTTGTTCCTTGTCTTGCTTATTTGCTTTAATATGTGAGGGTCACCCTGTAATTGCTTGGAAAGAAATAGAGTCGTCAAAAAGTCTTTCAGTAAGGGGCAAGATAGGATGGAAGTTTTTCCGATCGGAGGTTTTAATTTTTCATCAGCCTATCATCATCCTATCATCATCAAGAGGGAAGTGACAGATGGCATTACAATTACCAACGACGGACGGACGCAAAACTTAAAAATCTTCAGTTGGGTGTCCCTACCTTTATGTAATCAGAGTCTCTTCAAGTCTTCCGTGTCCTCTTTTCCAAGTCAACTAACGTGTCTATGGAATTGCCAATCAGAGTCTCAAGTCTTCCGTCTCCTCTTTATGTAATCAGAGTCTCTTCAAGTCTTCAGTTGGGTGTCCCTACCTTTATCATTGTGCAGGAATTGCCAATAAGAAGGCCTTCCCTTCAAGTTCAAAGCTGCTGCATTGTAGAGCATCAATGGAAAACGGAAAATCTTCCTCTCTCGTTTGAAGCCTGGAAACCCCGTGTAAAGTGTCAGGATGGTCATGGTTCTATGCTGTGCTCATGCGCAAGTGTTACTTCACATTGGGTTGCAGATCTTGCTCATTGCCATGTTAGCTGAGCCAAATAACTTATCACAAAATCAACCTTGCGAACCCATGAAATGTGGCGGTGGCAGAAGCCCAGAAATAAGGTATCCCTTTTACATTCATGGAAAAGATAAAGATTTTTGTGGTTTTCCAGGGTTTGAGATCAATTGTCAAGGAACAAAAACTATGTATGGTCACTATTCAGTTGAAAGAATCTCCTATGAAGAACAATCCATTCATTTGGCGAATCAGTACTTTATGGATGCTTCCTGCTTCACTCCTCGTCCCTCCACTTTCTATCCCGTGAACCCGATTTTAGGTTACAGCTACTCCTTTCATCCAAGACTCTGGTTCTTCTATAATTGCACAGATTCCTTTTCTTTTCGCTACCCAAAAGTCCCAGTAAATTGTTCCTCTAAACCCATGTACAACTCCTTTGTTGCATTAATACATCCAAATGATTCCTACTATCAAGAAGGTGGAACCTGCCAATCGTCTGTGCAAGTACCAGTAGAACTGAAGGAAGGGTTGTCGAAACAAACAATAGGTGATGTTGACTACAAGGAGTTGTTGAAGGAAGGGTTCGTCTTAAAATGGGATTTATTACCTGAAAAGAGTTGTAATAGTTGTCAACAAAGTAAAGGCCGATGTGGACTGTCAGACAAGCAACATTTCTGGTGTTACTGCCCTGATGGAACTCGCCACCACAACCACAAGGACTGCGATAGCAGCAACAGCGGTAAGGTTTTTAGGACTAGGAATTGACAATTCTTGCATCGTGTCCTAAATAATTCTCTTTCCTGAATAGAATTGGTTATTAGGGCAATATAAACACTATGACTATCAGGAGCAAGATGACCAAGGTGCTTCCCATGTCCTCTAGAGAACCTCCCATATTTGGGATTGGTCAGGGACTTAAGAGGCCTGGATAGGATGCCCAACGTCATAAAAAGGAGATTCTTTGAAAAATTACATCCTTATGTTGCAGAGTATCCATGACTTGTTTACTCTAACCCAACGACCACACATTCCAGTATGACCTTTGCAGAACCTAAGACAATATATTACAATAGATTGCTTAGTAACGAGGCAAATGGTTTCTCCCTTCGGTGATGTCCACATTGGCTTCAGATGACAGTACCGGTTTTTATTGATAGCATACTCTATAAATCTCCGAATGTGCAAACCTAATTCATGAACTCTATGGGCACTAACTCCATATCCTTTCCCTTATTGACCAATCTGACTTTCATCTTTGATGCAGGAAAAAGAGGCTTGTGGTTGAAGATAGGGCTCGGTAAATTTTCTCAAGTAGCTTGCCTAACTGCATGCCCTTTGTCGACTAGAACAAAGCATAGTACCATAAAGATAATCTGCTTGCTACGTGACATGATAAACCAACAGAAACAGCATTACCTTATTACATATGTTTTCACTACAGATTCGGATTATCTAATGCATGAGCAAGAAAGTGCAAAACAAAATCCAATATGTGGCTTCCCGGGTTGTATTGGCCTTCCAATTGTCCTGAATCTTCTCATTTGTTATCAAAATATGGAGTACCAAGCTATGCTTATAGCGAATAAAATTCCATAGTCCTGGGAACTGCTAACCAGTTAAAACATTAGCCCATTAAGCTTCTTCTAAGCATCATTTTCCATGTACTCTGTTTTTCCCGGATAATTTTTAGAAGCTCATCATGTTGCCCGCCTAGGTGCCTACAGAGCAGGTTTTGATATCTCCTTGTATGTCTGTCAGGTACCGGAATTGGAAGCTTGGTCATTGGCCTTTTGTCCTATCTGATCCACCTGAAAAGGCAAAATGCTTCTCTTATGTTCCATTTAAGAAACACCAGTTCATGTCCAAATTCAAATTCAGACATGGGAGAGAGAAGTGTCCACTTTGAGGTCCCCATTTTCACTAGTTCTGAACTCGTAAAAGCCACGATTAACTTCTCAGCTTCCAATGAACTTGGGGATGGCGGTTTCGGAACTGTTTACTATGGTAAGGAAAGCTCATTTCTCCTCTCTTTTTTTTTTCTTTTTTTTTTTTGGTCAGAATTTTCCCTCTTGTTAAAGGATGACGAATTATATTTAAAGACTTTTGTTCAATTTTGTAACAGGAAAACTCCAAAACGGACAGGAAGTAGCGGTCAAGCGCCTAAACAAGCACAAGCACCTGAGGGTGAAGCAGTTCATGAATGAAGTAAAGATTCTCACCCGCTTGCGCCACAAAAACCTCGTCTTGCTTTACGGTTGCACATCCCACCACAGCCATGAACTTCTACTCGTCTATGAGTATGTCTCCAATGGCACTGTGGCTGATCATATCCACGGAAGAAAAGCAAAACTCACCACGTTGCCTTGGCATGCGCGTATGAGGATTGCCATAGAGACCGCCACTGCATTAGCTTACCTCCATGCTTCTGACATTATACACTGCGATGTGAAGACTAATAACATCCTTCTCGACAAGAATTTTAGCGTTAAAGTTGCAGATTTCGGGCTTTCCAGGCTGATCCCTAATGATGTCAGTCATGTCTCAACAGCTCCTCAAGGAACTCCAGGTTACGTGGACCCCGAGTATCATCAATCCTACCAACTTACTGAGAAAAGCGATGTTTATAGCTTTGGAGTCGTTCTGATCGAGCTTATATCGTCCAAGACAGCCGTGGATGTAAGCAGGGCAAGGCATGAGATTAATTTGGCCAATTGGGCTGTCAACAAGATTCAGAAATGCGCATTTGGTGAACTGATCGACCAGACTCTAGGATTTGATTTAGATGACGAGATTTATAGGATGACAACTTCAGTGGCTGAGCTGGCGTTCCGGTGCTTGCAACAGGACAGGGAGATGAGGCCTTCAATGGACGAGGTTTTGAACGAACTGAAGGCAATTGCGAGTGGCGACAAAGCTGCGGATGAATTTGTTGATGTTGACGAGGATGAAAATGTCCTAGCATCTCCCCCGGATTATGACGATGTCCAGCTATTGAAGAATATGCAACTGACACGTTCTCCTGTTTCTGTGACTCAAAAATGGGATAGCAGCAGCAGTTGTTCCGCTCCCAGCGTTCAAGTTTAATTTGAATTTTTCATGAACTGCCAATACATACTTTGCATGTAAGCGAGTTGTTATGTATATTGCATCTGAGGTGCCAGGGTTTATGGTTGGGCTAATATCCGCAGGAATGTACGCCATATTAAGCACTTTTTGTCGATCTCATTTGCAAATGATATGGAATGACATCGTGTTATCTACTTCATATTTTTGCTTCTGTACTCTTTAGAATCAAGAATTTAACATACTTCCTATTTGATAAGATAGTAAAGCGAGGAGAGGAGAGACGACTGACATAATTATCTATTGAGCGTTATCTTAATGGTTGCACATTTGGCCATGGATATCTCAATATCTCTAGTTGTCAACAAGAGACGAAAACACGGATGCAATGTCAACATATCAATAATGCATTGTAACTTTTCTGGTTCTCCAGCTGAAATTAAGTGCCATGTAAAAATCAGCCAATATGGCTTTGCTCATGCTGTTTTTTTTTTTTTTTGGTAAATTGCTTTGCTCATGCTGTTGCACCACACATTTACCAATTTATGAATGTACAAAACATTGAGTGGCGCTGCTCTAAGGTAAATTAGTAATGCTTACAATTGGATGTCGCGGTGAAACAAAAACCATATAACAAGTACAGATATCAGAAGACAGCTTCAACCCAACAATGGAAGATAAAAAGGAACTCGCTAAATAAAATAAAAAGATAATTGGCTTATTAAACTCTGCATTTAAATGAAGGACTACAATCCTTTCTAAACAATACAATTATCAAATCAGAAAATGCCGTACATCGGAAAATCTAATTAACTTCTGCAGCTAGCTGCTCTTTTTTTTCCACATAGAGCCTAGTGGGTTGGCTTACATGAGTGGGTCGCTGGGACACTCCACTATTTACTCCCTCTTCAGCTCCTTGGGTTTCTGGTTGGCGATGGGATTGGGAATGGGAATGGGAATAGATAGTGAATGTATTTTGTCTGGAGGTAATACTTGTTGCAAAAATCTACGTACCGTTTCATAACTGGTAAACATAACAACGGCGTACGGAGTAGTCCTCAGTAATTTTGTGGCACAGCCTCGATAAAATTTAGAAATACCCTCCTTCTGAAATACTTCCTTTAAAAGAGAGGATTATGAAACAATATAACTCTCCAGTCCAGAAAAAGAAAAAATACCTCAAGTGGATAACTTATGATGGAGGCAGTGAGCTTAGATATTGTGGAAGCAATGGCTACACTTTGGTGGCCAAGTTGATCGACAGTTGTATTGTCTGGAAACAAATTACAGACAAAAAGCAATAACTATGTTGAAATCAAAAAAATACGAAAACATAAGTAACAAATAATGCAACCACTTAGAACAAGCATATACCTTTTCTCACTATGTAATGTCTGATCTTCTCATATGCTGGAAACTGAATTGCAACATGACTTAGTCCAATGAGTGATGGGAGAATGCCACTGTTCCAAAGAAAGTTGGGAAAAATGTACAAATAAAAATTGAAATATTCCTCATAGAATGTCTGGAATTGGGAATTGCTCCTAGCAGATGTAAAAACTGACCTATACAAACCACGGAGACCTTCCTCACGTGCGATCCTGCTTAAAGCAGAACGTACGCTTATGTAAGGAACCACTTCTGGTCTCTTACCCTGTGTCTACAACAAGAAAGGCAACTGAATTTCATAGGTAAAGTCTTAAAAGATGATCCTTCACTCAGCACATAGAGGATATATGCCCATTGCAAATAGACTGCAGGACTTTAGACGGAGAAGACAAACATGGAATTACTATTCTCAGCAACATCTCAACTTTCTCATAAAAATTTTTTGCAATGTTTACCAAACATAAGCAAGAGAGCTGAAAAAATCATTTGCACAAATTATATCGCAGTTTCTGGGGTTATATTGCGACTTCTGGGGTAATATTCTGAAGTTACCCAAGCCAAGCGACAAGGTCAAATCTGAGATATCAAGAATAACTGAAACTTGGCATCGTGCAATTAATTTTTTTGTCTGAAACTCTCATCATAGAGGAACTCACTAAGGCAGAATACCCACTGATCAGCTCACTTGAAATCTGATTACTACAACCCATAAAGTATTTGTAGTGATTGCTGTGGCAGCTCCAGCGCCCACAGCAGCAATCATGATGGCACCGGTGCTTGCTTGATTGCCATTGTCAACTGCATCCAAAGACATTGAGTGCTTTAGAAGGTCAAACAACAAAGTATACATGAATCCACTTCCTTTCCAACATATATAATCCATAGTTGCTGATAAAATGTATTCAATGAAAAGCTTCAATCTAGGAGATCCATTACTAAGTAAGTGATACTTTGAAAAGCAACCATTTGAATGGACTAGGCCCTTAAGTCTCTCGTATACCGGGAAGGAGACCTGCATATAAATAAGCATTCTGTCATTTGAAAGAGCATATAAAGCAAACACATTATTATCACATGCATCACATTATGTGAGACAAAATCATTTTAACCTGTAAAAATCAGCAACTTGCAAAGGTCCAGCAGATCATCTAAGATGATAGAATGAACTCCAGATTGACTAATAAGATGTGAAAATGATTGTGGACTAAAGAAACTTGTTTTCCTAACAACTGACTTCCTCGAGTATAAATAAATTGTGTGTTTAACATGCATATATAAGATATGCAGAATACAAACAGGGTTCCCCATCTCCCAGATAAGAAATTAGTACTGTAGATATTTCTCCCAGCCACCAATTCTTTTATGGAAGGAGAGGAACATATAGTTGCCTCACTCCATATGTGTTGTTTGGAGACCATGTCCCAGCTTATTTCCACTATGAACTGATTGTGAAGTATTTACTGCAAAAACTTTGTGGCTGAGCACCCTTTCCCTTTGTGTACTTACCCGACATTGACTTAAGTAAAAGGTGATTATGGTAAGAATGACATCAGTTGACAGTGGCGGTATAACAACTAACAAGATGTGGTCACTGACCAGCATTGTCACTCAATCTCCACCAATAGACGATTATATACGCGACTGCCTTATCACTAATCACTATTTGATAGACAAAAATTCGTAATAGATGGCAATTAGGTTGGAAGCTGTTGGCGAGAAAATCAGCATAACAAAATTCTTATCAACAATAGCAACAGATGCAATCTAATTTTCTTGCACTGACTAAAACTAACAATTCCAATCAATAGAAGAAAAGAGTAGTACTACTCACAGCCCAGTTCGGAAGAAGAGCCAGAATTGTTGGTGAGAGACCATGGTACAGTCCCTTCACGCCTTCCTGCTTTATTATGTACTGTCGGCTTGTGATTATAATGCTTCCTCCGTGTAAATGGGAAAAAGATAAAACGGCAACAAACAATAGTAGACAGAACTACTAAAAACTTGAACAGATAGGTAAACCCAAAAACTGTTTCAGAAGCACTGATAGCTTTTCTGAGTAATTATAAATATTGTTCCAGAAAGAGAGTGAAAAACGATGTGCAAGATTTAATCATAAGGGTTTTGAGGCATTCTCAAGGTCAAAATGTTGCAAAAGTAGACAAGATAAACAGTTGAAGTTCAATGGTGAAGGATAGCCATTCAATCAATTAATTGCATAATATTAGGTTGACTGTACTCTAGTATCATTATGACATTCTCTTTCCTTTTTCATTTACCTATTTGTGCTTTCTGCACAGTTACCATCTTCAACCACTGTCAATGTACTATTTTCCGTTAATTCCACCTATAAGTAATATGTTGTTCTTTCGCCTATCAGGGAAACTTGAAAAATGTCACTTTTTATGCATCACACCTATCTGATGTAAAACCCTACGAATTCACGCCTCATAAGGATGGCAAGATCTACAAATGAAACAGATATTAGAATTTGGATGAAAGTAAAGATGAAAGGAAATGCCACCTCTTAATTCTTCTCACATCATTCAAAATCACTTAATCTTCCTGATTGTGTGATACTAATCCTAGAGCAATTCCATGAAAGAATTCAAATACCTGATTCCACCCAGTGGAAAAAGCCCCGGCTGTTACTATTTCACATATCAGTCCGTTCTAATTTCACTACTGGAGACAATTAACAGTTATAAACTATTTCAATTGGGCAACAGTGGACTTTGAATTAACCAGTTGTTGAGAGATTGCTTTTAGAAGATAAAAAAGGAATTCCCATCAACTTATGATTTATCCAAATAAATCCTAAAGATCAAATATAGAAGAAACCTCTGTACATTTTAGAATGTACATCAACACTCAAGCAAAGGTTCGCATGCCAGACTGGATAAACAGGAAAATTGGTTGCTAGAGGAAGAAAGGGATGGGTGAGTGCGTGGAAAAGTACTTTCCGCAGGTCATGTGAATTGGCAATTTTGCATGAAATTCCTTGTTCAACTATAACTACACCAGTAGGATAGAAGTAGACCTAAGAAAACCTCCATGCCATTAAAATGGCTAAATCAAGGAGGATATTTATTCACTGAACAAATGGTTTATCGCATCCTTGATCCTAGGTGAAACATATTAATAAGAATATTAAATTTTACTCAGACTCTGGTGCCCTCATTGAAAGATCTTAACAAGCTGGTAAAGAATAGTCTGCCTTTGTCTTGATTCCATGAAAGACAGGAGTCGTACCTCATCATTTCAAAGCACAAAACCGGAATGTAGCCAACAGACGGACAACCCTAGATTCTTGACAAGGGCAACCTTGACAACTTCACGCAGGACAGACATGGGGCAAAGAGAATAGCAAATGGGAGTGCTTAGGTACTGTTTGACTGCTACTTGGCTCTGCTGGAACTCGTTAGGCACATTCCCTTGCCCTTTTTAGTTTGATAGGTGACGCCGCCATTGCCCTTAGCCATGTATTACCTTAAGTTGTTACTAAACTACACCAGAGAGAATTTGAGAAGGGAGCCAAGCAAGCCGTTCATCAAAGATAGTTCAAATTCCTAATATTGGCGGACAATCTTTATTAGTAAGACTCTGGCTGAAGCAATGCCTTCCTCTCAACTAACACTGATGTAATTAAGCACGGAATGAACAGAATTTCCCTAAGAGATCTGTGTAATGGGTCTAAGTACTGAATGCAGGCAAAACAACCATGTGACCATGCATTCATCAATCCAGGTAGAATTCTGACAGCCCAAATGAACCCTCTCCCCGTTAACTCGCTAGAGCCAGCAGTGCTCAAGACCCTATTGTTAGCAGCAAATCCACCCTGGCTTCTGCATACTAAAGTAGCCCTTCGTCTGAAACTTCTTACGAAGTCCCACGGTTTACGTTAATCTTGTCGTTGTGTTCACTTTAGCTCATGCAGTCAAATTTAGGTGTCTGTTTGTAATGCAATATAATAAATGATTTGTATAACTAGCAGATATAAAGCAAATTGAAAGGTCCAACTAATTTAAAGAAACCTACTTTCGGATCTCAGTTCAACTTTGATCCATTTTGACTCTATATTCAGATGTGGCCTCCGTTAAGTTTGTGTCTAATGTTGCTGCTCAAGGCGTGACATGTCAATTTCAAATATATATCTCTCCCCCCTTGTGTCACTAGTGGAAATTCAGCTCAATCCCATTTTCTTTTCCCAAGAAAAATCTTATTTTCCTTGCAGCCCCTGTTTACCAACTGGCTCAAGCTCAATTCCGGGTCGCTCGGATCTTAACCTCATCACCTCATATATAAGCCCGCGCCCCTCAATCGCGGTCGGTAACCGTTGTTAGTGGAGGTCGACCATGAAAAGCTGGAACCAGAATAAGGGTCTCCGCCGAGCTCGCCAGAGATGCTTCAGACGACTGTCAACCGTCGCAGAAGGATCAGCGGAGGTCTGGTTGGCGATGGGTGAACGCCGGGAAGCTGCGACCAGGTGAGTCCGCGCAAAGAAACGATGAACGGTGACGAGGAGGAGCTCGGGCGACGGAGGAGGAAGAAGACCGAGCTTTTTGAGTGGATGAACGGTGCATGAAACTGCAATCCGTGATCGAGGCTCGCAAAGTACACATGTGGGCAATTATGGGCGTACGCTGAAAGTAATCAAAGTCTCTAAATTCGTTGGCTGAAGGCTGATTCGAGATGATGGACGTGGTTGGATTTAAGGTTCCGCGGGAAAAGTACGTAGGTGTTTACTGAGCACTGGTGCGAAAATGAACTCAATCCGATCTTTGAGTTATGGCAAAATAAGAATTTATTATGAGCCACAAATTATAAAATAAGTACACTTATAATAATTTATAATTATTTTTTATTTAGTTTTTTATTTTCATAGTAAATTAAAGATCGTCTTCAAATCATTTCTCAATTTAGCTTCCATGGAAAATCCGAGATTGAGATGAATGAAGGAAAGAAAATTAGATTTTTCTAAAAAAAAGTATCCTATTAAGCTGAAAGTACCTAAATATGGAGTGAAGCTGGTGAATTTTTCATGAAACAAAAAATTTCGAGTTAGAATTGGGATACGATCTAAAATTTATATTTTTTCAAAAGAATTTTACCTAAATCGAAAGAAATTCCTCCTCGAGGAACAAAACTCACAAAACCATAAGATGGTTCCAAATTTTGGAGGGCCAGTTTCCAATTTCCGTGATTAGAGCCGTACTCCCTCCCCAATAGCCAGGAGGAAATGGTTTAAAGGAAGAGCATATGTCTTTTGAACCATACAAATGCATTTCACAAAGAAATTGAGCTGTCTGTCTCCCCTTGTTCAATAGCTTGTTCTCTTCCTTCTACAGCTAAACCTCATGAAGCTCAAACAAGCCCACCTCGATCTTGATCCACAAAGCAAGAAAAAATGTCCATTCTCATCAAGAGGTAGCTGCATCTTCCGGGAAAGATCATACCTTTGTGCCATCCAAGGGACAAACGAAGGTGGCCGCGATGGTACCTGCGGCAAGTCATATCTACCACCGCTCACAAACCAGCTAGGAAAACCAGCAAGACCCATCATCGCTACTGAAACGACGGAGCTAGGAATTTCGAAGTTGATAAGCGCACCTGCAGCTGCACCGGCACAGGCTTTGCAGAGGTCATCTCAAGCGTCCCAGCTTGCGGCGACGTGTGAAGCTCCGCCCATCCTCAAGCTCCACCTCCAGAAGAATCTTGATGATTTCAAGGAACTTGGAGCGAAAACGCAATGCAGATCTGCCTGTAAACTTGGCTTAACGGGTTCGATCAATCCATATATATAATGAACATAGACACAGAGAGAGGGGGAAAATTCGGGGGAAAGTAAAGTCCTCCCATACGTCAATTAATAACTTTCTTATGTTAAAAAGGTTCGTTAGCCGTCGCTGGAGGGCTTTTCCTTTCCTCACGCGTGAGACACTTGGAATAAGATCTTCCCTCACACTTCCCTCCCCTCTTTCTCTGTGCGCTTGTTATACAAGTGGAGTAATCATATCCATACAGCCAAGTTTATCGGTACATCTGCGGTGCAATTTCGCTTCAACTTCCTTGAAATCGTCAGGATTCTTCTGAGGATGACCAGAGCTTCGCATGGCACCGGTGGCATTAGCACTCAGATTTCTTCTGCCATGCTGGTGCCAGTGCAGCTGCAGGTTCGCTTATTAGTTTCAGGTGGCCTATTTCTGCATGCTCGTTGATTGCCACACTGGATGGTAGCTAGTGGTTCTGGCTTTCGTAGCTGGGTTGTGAGCGGACGTTAATATGACTCGCAGGTGCTATTGCATCCGTCTTTGTTTTCCCATGGATGTCATCGAGACGAGACTCCAGGTCCGTGGCGTTCCCTCCAGCCACAAAGGTATGATCTTTCTTGGAACATGTAGTTGCTGCTTGATGAGAATTAACTTTTTCTCGCTTTGTTGCTGAAGATTGAGATGGGTTTGGTGGAGCTAGTGAGGACAAACTATTGTACAAGGGCAGATGCTCTTTTAATTTGTGAATTGCAGTTGTAAAGTTCACGCTTGAACCTCAACCTCTTGGCAAGGAAGGCAGTGCTCTACCATTAAGCAATTTCCTCCTCCGATCGGGGGAGGGAGTGCGGCTATAGCATGGAAATTGGAAGTGGCCGTCCAAATTTTAAACTATCGATGGTTTTGTGAGTTTTGTTTCTGTAGGTGCAATTTCTTTCAATTTGCTGTATAGTGTATCCACTAGATATGCAAATTCACTTTAACAAATTGCTGTATGGACATCTAGATTTTACCGCGTGATCTAAAACAGACAGAATGACAAGATTTAACTTAAATTATGGGAATTTGCATGAAGTTAAGATGAAGGACGACTGCAGAGTGTAGAAGCCATGAGTGGATTTTGCCGGTAGGAATGGATCTCAACAAGTTCAGTGTGTAGGAGCTGTTGAGATACTACGGACATCATTAGGAATAATCCTGGACAGCCCGAAATCTGCAACTTTGACACTATAATGCTTGTTGAAAAGGATGTTATTAGCTGTCACATGATGCGAAATGACGTAGTTTTATCTACTTAATTTATTTGCCTCTGTACTCCTTAGAATCAAGAATTCAACATATACTTTCTCTTTGAAGTAGAGACACCTCAATATCGTAAAGTTGGCATCTCAATGATGCATTGTGATTTTGGGTTCTCCAACTGAAATAAGAGCCGTGTAAAAATCAGCCAGCAAGTTTCTCGCTCATGTTGTTGAGCTACGCATGCACCTATCAATGAAGGCACAAAAAATTAAGAGCGGAGCTGCTCTATGGTAAATCAATAGTGCTTACAATAAGACATCTCGCCCATATTCAAAAATCAGACAAGTACAAAAATCAAAAGACAGCCCCTACCCAACAATGGGTTAAAAATAAAGCAACAAAAGATTATTCTTTTATTCACCTCCGCATTTAAATTAAGCATTACAATTTTGGAAACATAAAAAAAAATTTATCAAAATCGGAGAATGGAATACATCAGAAAATCTAATCGACTTATGCTGTTAGCTGCTCTTTTCTTTCCCTATGGAACCATGTGGGTCGGCTTATGTGAGTGGGTCTGCGATTGTTGAGAGACTCCACCATTTTTTCCCTCTTTAGTTCCTTGGGTTTCTGGTCGGGGATGGGATCGCGAATGTCTTTCGTCCGGAGGTAATACTTGTGCCAAAAATCTATGTATCGTCTCGTAACTGGTAAATGTAATAACAGCGGATGGAATAGTCCTCATTAAATTTGTAGCACAGCCTCGATAAAACCCAGGGATACCCTCCTTCCGAAACACTTTCCTGACACAATCAACAACTCCAACATACCGAACCTTAGCTCCATGTCCCTGCTCTTGCAACCGGGAACGTACCACCTGAATAGACAGTTTTAATCAGGTTCCTTGTGCACACAAACACAAGCATATAGGTGAAAGTTACATGCGATGGTTTCACTGAATATAGAGAATTATGAAATAATATTACTCTCCAGTCCAGAAAAGACAAATACCTCATGTGGATAAGTAATGATGGAGGCAGTGAGCTTAGATATTGATGAGGCAATTGCTACACTTCCGGCACTAAGTTGATCGACAGTTGTATTATCTGGAAACAATTACAGACAGAAGGCAATAACTGTGTCAAAATCACAAAAATACAAAAACAAAAATTTCATGCACCCACTTAGAACAAGCATATACCTTTTTTCGCTATGTAACATTTGATCTTCTCATATGCCGGAAACTGAATCGCAACATGGCTTACTCCTACCAATGACGGGAGAATGCCACTGTTCCAAAGGAAGAAGCAGGGGGAAAAGCACCAATAAATGAAATATTCCTGATAGAATGTCTGAACAATTCCAAGCAGTAGCAAAAACTGACCTATACAAACCACGGAGACCTTCCTCATGTACGATCCTGCATAAAGCAGAAGGCACGCCTGCATATGGGACCACATCTGGCCTCATACCCTGTGTCTACAATAAGAAACGCAACTTAATGTCGTAAGTGAAGTGTAAAAGCATAACCCTTCAATCAGCACAATCCTTACATTTTTCCTTTTCTAGCAGTGACCAGCTGTTAAAATTAACAATAGCAAACAGGAATTATCTTATGAACCTAGATATTTCAAATGCAAGGATCACAGAAGATATATGCCCATTCCAAATAAACTGTGAGACTTATAGATGGAGAAGACAAACATGAAATTACTATTCCCAGCAACATCTAAATTTTCTCATTGAATGTGTTTGCAATTTTTACCAAACATAAGCAAAACAGCTGAAATCATTTGCAGAAAGTATATCATGACTTCTAGGGCTAGTTTCTGAAGTTACCTAAGCCAGCAACCAGGTCAAATCTGAGATATCAATAACGAAGCTCAGTGTGGTGCAATTATCTTGTTGTCTAAAACTCTAGTCAAAGAGGAAACTCACTAAGGCAGAATAACCACTGACCAACTTACTTGGAGTCTGGTTTTTACAACCCATAAAGGATTTGTGGTGATTGATGTGGCAGCTCCAGCCCCCACAGCAGCAATCACGTTGGCACCCGTGCTTACTTGATTGCCATTATCATCTGCATCCAAAATCATTCAATGCTTTATAGGACAAAGTATACATTATTGGACTTCATTTTAACATAAATAATCCCCAAATGCTGACATAATGTATTCAATAAAAAGCTTAGATTTAGGAGATCTGTTGTTAAGCAAATAATTATGTGAAAACCAACCATGTGAATGGACTAGCCCCTTAAGTCTCTCGTAAACTGTGAAGTAGACCTACATATAAATGAGCATTCTGTCATTTAAAAGAGCATATAAAGCAAACACATTATATCTCGCATGCATCATGTAATGTGAGACCAAATCATTTGTAAAAATCAGCCTTGCAAAGGTCCAGCATTATCCAAGATGATAGAAGGAACATCCCAGATTGACTAATGAGATGTAAAATTGACCACAGCAGAATATTCTTACATGGCAATTCCATTTTCCTAAACTGTAAAGAAGCTTGTCTTCCTAACCGTTGTCTTCGTAGAGTAGAAATAAATTGAGTGCATAACATGCACATATAAGATATGTAGAGTCCAAAAAGGGTTCCTTATCTACCAACCAGCTTAGAGCCACCAATACTTTTAATTCATGAGAGTAACACACAGTTTCCTCACTCCACATATGCCATTGTTTAGAGACCATGTCCCAGCTTACTTCCACTATAAATTGATTATGAAGCATTAACTGCAAGAACTTTGTGGCAGAGCATGCTTTTCCTTTTGTGCTTACCAGTTGTCTATTTAGTAAAAGGTGATTATAGTTAGAAAGGTATAAGCTAACATTATTGGTGCAACAGCCAATAAGAGGTGGTCACTGAACAGCACTGCTACCTAGTCTCAACTAACAGATGATGAGATACGTGGTTGCCCAATCAGATGATAACCAGTTTGCAAGCTGTTGTTTAGAAAATCAGCACAACAAACATTCCTATTCAGCGACAGATGCAAGCTAATTCTGTACACAGACTAGAATTAACTAGTCTAGTCAATAGAGGAAAAAATAACAATACTCACAGCCCAGTTTGGAAGAAGAGCCAGAATTGTTGGTGAGAGGCCGCGGTACAGTCCCTTCACTCCTTCCTGCCTTACTATGTTTCGTAGGCTTGTGATTATAATGCTTCCTGCATGTCAATGGGAAACAGATGGAACAGCAACATACTATATGAGACAGAACTAGTAAAAACTTGAAGAGACAGGTAAACCTAAAAATTGTTTCAGGAGCATTGATTGCTTTTCTAAGTAATCACAAGTAATAGTTCAACAAGGAGAGCAAAAAAAGATGTACAAGATTTAATCATAAGAGTTTTGAGGCATTCGCAAGGTCAGCATGTTGAAAAATGTGCAAGATAAACAGTCGAAGTTCAATGGTGGAAGGATAAGTGCATATTAAGTCGGCACAAAAGATAATCCTGGAAAATTTCAGATGCCATTCAATCAATTAGTTGCATAATACTAGGTCGACCATACTCTGGTATTCATATGACAATATTTTTCCTTTTCCATTTGCCTGCTTGCACTATTCAAGCAGTTACCATCTTCGACCACCGTAATCTACCATTCTCACTTGATACCACCTATAAGTAATAGGTATTGCTCTTTTGCAAATCAGGGAAACTTGAGACATGTTACTTTTTACATGTCACACCCTGTCAGGTGTAAAACCCACAAATTCACACTTCACAAGGTTGGCAAGATCTACATATGAGACAGATATTAAACTATGGATGAAAGTAGAGATGAAATACAATGCCACCTCTTATTTCTTCTCACATCATTCAAAATTATTAAGACTCCCTCTGTGTGTGATACTAATCCTAGAGCAACTCCCTCAAAGAATTCAAGTAGCTGACTCCACACCAATGGAAAAAGGCCTGGGTGCTACTATTTCTACATATTAGCCAAAGTCATGGCCTCTCTAATTTCACTATTTGGAGACAATAATCAGTTATAAAATATTTCAATCTGGCAACAGCAGACTTTGAATCAACCAGTTGTGAGGAAAACCTCCCTGCCGATTAAACTGTGTAATTTTTTTTTTTTTTTTGGTCGAAAAAACTTATACAATGAATCAATGGTTCGAAATCCAATTAGATGTAGATGTCCCTTGCAAATATTGCACTCTTAATCCTAGGTGAAAGAGTTTAACAAAAATTCTAAATTCTCCTCAGATTCTGCTCTCCTCAATGTAAGATCTTAACAAATTTTCTAAAAAATAGTTACGTATAGGCCTATTCTTTGTTGGTTAAATTGGCAATAGGAGAAGGCCACAAATGGCCATTGAAACAGGATCATAATCAAGACTCTACCCCAATATTCAATGGACAAAGTACCTAGAAGAAAATCACCAGCCTTAAGCTTGATTTTGTTAATGACAGAATTGTGTCTCATCATTTCAAAGCACAAAATCAGAATAAAGCAAACAGAGGGCTGACCCTAGGTTCTTGACAAAGGCAACCTTGCCAACTTCATGTGGGGAAATTGGGCAAGGTGAATATATATAGGCAAAGGGACTCTTACAAACGGACTTAGGAAGAGCTATGGTTACTATTTGACTGGTACTTGGCTCTTCTTGAACTCTTTAGGCACATTCCCCTTGCACTTTTTCATTTGATAGTTGATACCCCCATTGCCCTTAACCATGTAATCACTCATTGGTGTTACTCAACTAAACCAGAAAAATTCTGAGACTATATTGAATCATATATATAGGGTTGGGAGAGCCAAGTAAGCTGTTCACTAAAAATAGTTCAAATTCCTACTATAGGCCAAGAATCTTCATTAGGAAGACTCTAACTGAAGCACTTCCCTCCTCTCTATTACACTGATGGAATTAAGCACGGAATGAACAGAATTTCCCTGAGAGATTTATGTAATAGATTTAAGTACTAAATGCAGGCAAAACAACCATCTGACCGTGCATTTATTACCAAACTCTTTAACTTGTGATATATTTATATGGGACCCTTGCAAAATTCTTGTTGGTGTTATTCTTACTGCATGTTTTTGTCAACCCAGCTAGTATCCTCACACACCAGATGAACCCTCACCCTATTAACCTGCAAGAGCCAGTAGTAGTCAAGACGTATTACTATAAGGAAAATCCACTCATGGCTTCTGCGCACTTAAGTCCTTCATCTAAAACTTCTTGCAAATTCCCATAATTTATGTTAACTTTGTCCTTTGGTCTGTTTTAGGTCATGCAGTAAAAGTTAAATGTCCATACTGGAATTTAGTGAATGAATTTGTACATCATGAGTTTAGTAATTGAAAGAAATTGCACCTAGAGAAACAAAACTCACAAAACTATCGACAGTTTAAAATTTGGATAGCAGCTTCCAAATTCCATATGATAGCCGCACTCCCTCCCCCAATAGCTGGGGAAATTGCTTAACAGCAGAGCATAGCCTTCCTTGCAAAGAGGTTGACTTTCAAGCGTGAATTATACTACATTTCACAAAGACAAAAAGCATCTTCCCTTGTCCAGCAGCTTGTTGTTTAACTTCTACAGCTAAGCACCAGTAGCTCAAACAAGCCCACCTCAGTCTTCATCCCCAAAGTAAGGACTACATATTTTCGAAGAAAGATCGTACCTTTATGACCGGAGGGAACGCCATGGACCTGTAGCCTCGTCTTGATAACATCCAAGGGACAGACGAAGGTGGCCGCAATAGCACCTGCAAGTCAAATTCACAACCAAATTCACAAACCAGCTACCAAACCAGAACCCCGACCTCCCAACCAACCAACGCATCAATCAACAAAGGCACGCAAAAGCCATTCGACCAAAATCCCCCAATCTTCCCCGCAGCACGAAGATTGCCAGTAGCATCGGCAAAGACCGCAACCCCCGAAACAAAAAAACGGAACCAAGAATCCCGGAGCCGGACAGAGAGCTCACCTGCGGCCGCGCCGGCTCCGGCATGGCAGAGGAAATCGCGGGTGGTGCTGCCGTGGGCGGCGTGCGAAGCGCCGGTCATCCTCGAGCTCTCCGCCCCGCCCCGGCCCGCCGCCCTCCGCCCTCCGCACTCTCGCTTCAGAAGAATCCCGACGGGTTCGAGAACCGGAAGCCAAATCGCATCGCAGATCTACCCACGCACTTGGCTATACGGGCTCGATTCCCCCGCATATATAGCCCAGCGAGCGCGCCCGGAGAGGACAGGGGTGGGGCGGGGTGAAATTCTGGGGGAAAAGACTCGTTCGAAGGGTTTGACACGTTTGATTCGGTCTACAGCAGGGAATGGCGAGACGCCATTGTGAACGGGCGAGGGGGGAGGAACGAGGATTCGACCGGAGGAATGGGACGCGTCGCTTTTCGGCAACTACGAAGAAGAGGGAGAACGAGAAGGAGTAGGAATCGATGGGGGATCGGTGCGGTCCTTTGTGTCTGAATATATCTCTCTCTGCTTTTGGGGGAAATCAAAAGGCGAAAAAGGGAAGGTGGGAAATTAGGGGTGACGAGACTTTGGTTCTTACTGAGAAGTTGCGGTCCATACCATTGGAATCTCAAAGCATATGGTTTGACAGCTTTTGCGTTTATCTCGTTTTTGGACCATTGAAAGACCAGTCAATATTTTCTGCGAGAGAGAGTTTGGGTCTGACCCAAAGAAAAAACCCAGAAATTTAGACCCTGCTGCTACTCCCGTCTTTTTCCTTACTTTGAATGAAAGACCCTAGCAATAATCAATGAAAAATTTGAAGGGCAACAACTTTCTAGGGTGTACGTTTATTAAAGACCATATTAAATTATCACGATGGGTGCAGTCTATGCTTTGAATTTGAATTTGGAATGCTTGTGAGGATGTTTCGCATCATTTACTCCTAAAAAATTTATAAGGAAATTCACTGTAATTTGTTGTGGGTATGCACATCGAGTCGCTTTCGTGACATTGTCATCAACCTACTTTTCAATGTTTCCTCTCAAATTTTCATCATTCAGGTTCAATTCAGTTCCTCATGTAAGATCTTGAACTTTTTAGGTTACTAATTAGTAAATTATATCAATAATAATTAAGATCTTGATCTCTTATAAATATCTAGATATTTTGTGGGCTAAGTGTTGCATCAATTTGTTTTTGAGTTTTTTTATGCCTTTAGTTGAAGGGATTTGAGTGTAGTGATTAAGTTGTGTGATAAAGTTTGATTAGAAGGAGATCTTTTGATAATTATTGCGGCAGATTAAGATTCTTAAGTAGATAATCCCTTTGATTGACGTGTTTATTTAGATTTCAATTAGATGCTAATATTGGAGATTAACTAAGATTTTTATTTGATGTTGGACATTTCGTGGATGAAAGGAGGGAAAAAAACAAAGGGCATTCGGATTTGGATGTCTGTGATTCGAGGAGATTTATCTGAGACGTGAATTTGTTATTCCTAATGCAAGCATTCGTGGATAAAAAGGGAAACATGATGATGGGATTGAGAAATTTTAACTTCACATTGCAGCTGATTGGTTGGATCGAAGTATTGGCTCCCATTGTTTTTATTGATGATATTTTCGAGTTTCAATTAAAAGAAATTATTGCATGATTAGTCGAGCTTTGGTCGTGGGTGTAGAACTTTCTTTTTTTTTTGAAAAAAAAAATTCCTTTATTTATCATAATCAAACATAAAAGGAAAATAGAAAACTTCCAAGAAAAACAACTCCCAAAAGAGCAGCAAAACAAAACAAAATCCAGAAAATAGAGTGTTGCTAAGCTAACGCCATCGTTATTCCTGATGAATAACGGTGCCCTTTTGACCAAAACCTGCTATTGAGGATTTTTAGGCAACCGGAACTTGCATTATAAAAGGACATACAGCAAATCTAAGAAAGTATCTCAGACAACCAGATATTGGACACCATTTCTTTCTTTCAAAAAGGACATGAAACCAATAACAAGGAAATTTAATTACCACATGTGAAATTTGTTTAATCTTAAATAACTAATTAAATGTAAAATCAATTCTTTTACGTTATATCTAGGATAATATTCTAACATAAAAAACACAATGAAAGCCACATTAGCAAACACACATATTTTTATGGGACTTAAAAGGTAACAAAGTTTTCCATGCCTAAAACTCAATTCTTTCACTTCTTAAATATGTCAAAAACGCATGAATTTTTAGCCACGCAAATTAATGAATTCATTCAAAATCATCGATTTGGGACACTAACTTTTGTTTTGGGCCAAACAAAACTCGGTTCACTAACCCCGATTCTTTCAATTTGTGGCTACTCATTTTTTTCTTCTTTATCACTGAAATACGCAAGTTTTTGATTGAAAAAATAAAAAGCATCAACATCATTTTGGCCTTGCTGACGTGTCTTATATACGCATCCATATCAATAATCACATTATGGTACCAGCTTGCATGTATGAAAATTTTAATCTTGCTCTCGTCACTTTTAAGTAAAAGTTTTTTTGAAATCCTTTGGGAAATCCACCTTCTAATTACTTATTTTGTCTTTTCTTTATTCTTCTTGTTATTTTGCAGTTTGTTTTTTGGCCCAACTATGTTCTCTTTTTCATTTGATCTTTGCATCTTTGAAAGGCCCACCGAACGGAATTGTTTAACAACACCATAGCGTTAAATTTAAAGTATACTTTTGCTGCAAAACTGGATGCACCAGTTAACAGGTTTTGGGGGGAAAACTTGTGGTGAAGAGTGCTCCGTCACATTTGGTAAAGTAATGTGACGGACCCGTTCTTTTCTCATTTCCCCAGAAAATAAAGAAGGATAACTCGCAGCTATATAAGTATACTCTCATCCAAAAAGACCAAATCTATCACAGCCCCTAAAAGCAATTGACAACTGACCATTGAAACCCTCAGTGATGGACATAAGTCGAGATCTTCCCCTTTAGGAATCATGGCTTGTAGTATGCACCTAAATTCAGTGTCTCTAACATCATTGCCATACAGAGACAAAAATAACATATTGAACCACCATAGATTGAACGTCTCTAATAAACTCTCAGATCTAGATTTAGGTCGAGAGAGAATAGCTCCATAATTTAGATCTATACCTAAATCGGGAGAGATAATATTTCGCCGAGTCTAGGAGAAATCATAGAACCATGTCCCAAGCATCCTACTAGCTAGATTGGTGATGATGTACTCAAAATTTTTTTGCATCTACAAACAAATTTATTCACCACGATGAGAGGAAAAAAGTAACAACAAGTGAAAGAAGACGCCAAACAAGGCGAAAAAAACTCACCGATTAGATCGAGAGAGGAAGAAAAAAAAGAAATCAAGGCATAGGAAAGAAAGCAAACTCTTCAACTTCAGAAAGCCTACAGGTGAAGTTTCTTTAAGCGAGAGTTTTTTTGGGGGGAGAGACAGATTTATTGAAAGAGAGGTTAGGATTTTCGCCGAGATGTGGAGTTAGAGTTTGTAGATAAGAAAATTATCAAAAAAGTTCTAAAATTTATTGTACACATCCAATTCATTTTTAATTTTCAATTTCAATTGATTTAGTTGTAAACCTTTTTATGATTTGTCAACATAGTCATTCCAATCAATTTTGACTGAAAATAACTAACGTGAATGCCAATCATCTTTCGTGACATAGCGTTGAGCATCTGATGTGGCACGGCCCACATTGACACCAACACTTTTTTTTTCAAGTTTTTTTTTTTTTTTTTTTTCCTTCTCCTTTTGACGGTCAGCTAATGAGTAAGGGCTAGGAAGGTTGACCCTCACTAGATCCAGCAAAGCTAGTGAGTACAAGACTCGTCGGCCTCTAGCAAAGTTCAACCTTGCAAGCAAGATTTGGTGAGGGAGAACCTTGCCCAAGGCCGATAGATCAACCCTCAATTATGGCTAGTCCACACCAGCAAAGGAAGAAGAAAAAAAAAAAAAATATTTAGAAAAATTGCCCACTCAACTCTAGCCTTTTGCAACTTTTTCAATAGGTAAACTATTAAATGGAAAGCTAATGGATTACCAATTCAAAGCTTAGAGCAAACTCTTCTAAGCACATATTAACTACAACTTTGGGGTTTCAATTTAATCAGTTTAACATGTAAATCAATTCAATTATGAGTTGCCATTTATTTATAATGAGTCAATTAGAAACCCAAGTGAATTGTGGGAAAAATACATTACTTCTACAAACTAGAGATTCATAGATACGGAATCTTGATTATGTTAAATCAATCTAACGTCATTTCGATGCATTTTCTCTTTATTTTTAAAATTACTTACCTGACAATCTTAGTCTATTTTAATCATAATCCACTAATGTGTAATCGATGACTATGCAAGTAAACAATCAATAATGTAACACTCAACAAATTGAAACATAAATAAATTGCTTTAAATAGGGCAAACCTCAATGCATTAAACAAAGCATAATTTCATTATGATTAATTTCCCAATATCTGCAAGGTGTTAATTAAAAAATGCATGCCCTAAACATGATTTCCAAATGCAATGGCATTTAATTCCTTTTTTGGCTTTTTCTTGTTTAACAAAATATTAAACTCTAAGCAATGCACAAGATACAATTTAATTCTAGGTTATGCTTATGTGATGCTAATCTAACTAATGACATGTGAAATGATTATCTAGATGCAATCTATATGTAATCTAATTCTAAAATAGTATGCATACTTACCCCCCTCAATGGGTTCTAATCACAGTGACATGAGCACAATCAACCAATATCTTTCTCCGAGAATTTACAATCAACACTCTAAACCATTTCAAAACTCAAGTATACTAATCAAATCATATAACTTTTCGCGATTCAATATATATGAAAGTATCTTTTATAAACCACATTCATAAATCATGAACTTTTCATAATTCTTTCATAAGAGGTTTCGTAAACCATTTATAAGGAATCAACTCAAACTATAATATGAAGTTATCTTGCTATTTCAAAGAGATAATTACGGTTTTGTCCCATCTGCTAAAGCTTGAAGAATTCCCAAAGGACTGGCGTACTAGGCAAGACCCTACTTGTTGGTTTATCCAATTCAATTTCATGCAACGAAAAAAATATATGATTTTTTAATTCATAATATAACTAAGGGTTAATACCACAAAAATCTCTAAATTAATACATTTATGACAAATTTCCCCCAAAACTAATATTTTGACCATTGATAATCCCAAACTAACATATTTGTGACAAATTTACTCTTCATTAGTTTCTGTTAACTAAAATCAAGCCCACTAATGGACTTAGGTGGCGAATGGAAGTTGTCGATCTCTCCAACCTTTGGTGTTTAATGCAATTTTTAACAAGTGTAGGCTATAATTAATTAATCGTCTCATGCATCTCTGTATCCCATAAGATTACTATTTAAGTATGGTAGAAGAAAGGTAGCCTCTCTTTTTTTAGCTCTTTTGGAGCTTGATCGAAGAGATTTTAATTATTTTAACATGGCAATTCAAGTCAAACACTCTAAAGTCACTTCCCCGGTTTAAAAGAAAAGGCAAATATAAAAATGAAGATGTTACGATCAATGCATACGTGCCTAAATTGACCTCGAAGTTGCTGTATAATAAAAGATACTTTGAGATCCTCCTTGTAGTAGAGGCAAAAATGATGTCTTCGCGTACAAATAGGCTACCCCGATACCCTTTAATATGAGAGATCCCTAAGCGTTAGCGGAGTGTCGCGTCGCTCTCCACCAACCAATCGCATCGAACCAAGTACCACAATATTTCATTATTTCAACTAGGAGAATGCGGTAAAAAAAAAACTAGGAGAAAAGTATCTTCGTCGAAATTTTTATTTTGAGGAATTAGTGAGGTGGATGAGTGCCGTGATATCGTAAGAGCCCACAGATACTCTCTCTTTCAATTTATCATTGTCAACTCATGGGAATAGTTTAGATATAACGTCACTAGACATCAAAATCATGAATTGGTCTATAAAGAATAAAACAGGCCTCAGCATTTTGCCCAAACAAAAGTGTCGCATTCTCTTTGGTTTGAAAAGGATTTGCGTTGCCAGGTCTTTACGAAGGCGCTTCCCTTGAAGCATATGCGATGACTAAAACCATCACAAGGACGAAAAATCGACCACTTAAGCAAAGCATAAATCGATGGATTCATTGCAATTGAAATGCTTCCATGTTCAGAAAGCAATGGGCCGGTTTTTCGCAATTAGCATAAGCGACCAAGCTGATTACCCTGTCAGCTACTGTCTATCAAGGCCATGCAAGGTCAAACCTTCAGTGACAGAAGGATCCTTGCATGGGCCGTCTAGAGAAAGTATTAAGACGGCCTTACAGGAACACGACCCTGTAAGGGAATTCTAGTTGAGCTGCTCGCCCAAACTTGACCCGTCTGTCGCTTTCGTCGAAGCACTAAACCATGACCAGACGGAACATATCTGGTTGGCAATCTACACCGTGTCCGTTTCATCTGTTTTGGGCCGTTGGCATTTAATCTTTGTCAACAAAGGACTAAGACGGCTACGCTTTGAAGAACCGAATTCGTCCCAGATTGCTTCTACATCAACATGAAGTTCGGTGAAGACGATCGAATGAGCTTAAAGATTGGGAAACTACGAAACAAGGACCATTTCTGGCGACAGATGTCGCTTAAGTATTGCACTATGTTAGAGGTTTCTCCATTCAAGGTTATTAAAAAACAGCATGGGTGTCACATATGGTTTCTATTCTGAAGTCTTGTGTTTAGTTTGCGCTTGTCCTGAAACTATTTCAGGTCAATGTAAGTAACAAGGTCTCGATCAAAGCTCTGCCTTTGTGTACTTTCTAAGGCTATCATCCCTTTGCAAAAATATCAGAACGGAGGAAAAATAAGCAAGAAAAATCACTTTTTTATTAAACTTTTTCTTTTCATTCTTTAGAATAACATGGTGTATACGTGAACTTGCACTAGACTAATCCCCATGCGAATTGCCCATCTATGCGCATTGCATTTCGATGATAATATATGTAATATACCATAGGTTATTGGTGTTGGAAGAAAGTCGGCAAAAGAAATGACTAACCTCTTCGATGTGCAATGAACAAATTACCAAGGAACAAACAATAAATCACGAGCGAACGACGGACGACACAACTTCACGATGGTCCAAATACAATCACAAGGAAAGTATTCACGTTCCACAACGTTAATGCCGATTATCTTCTCAAAATAGTAATTGAATTGCCTTTTGTTCGTTCTTCTTTGATGGAATGAGAGAGAGAAATGAGGAGCATTATTTTCTAAAACGTTCTATTGTTATCAGTCAGTTACCTTCTGAAGTCATCCTATTTATACTTCCTTTAAAAGATAACTACTCATATCCCTTCAAATAGTGCATTCTCAATCACATCACATCAAGACAAGTAGATGCCTTAATCGCACCCCATCATGAACATAACATAGAAATATAACATCTTCCACTCAGACACGATAGACTTGATAGTGCTCTATCAAGAATATAAAGCATTCAACATTCATCTACTTTAGAAACAATTCATACTAACAAGAAAGCCATGCGATTAGTGAGTACACCTACACTTGAGAGCTCAAATTATACACTTGTTAAGGATGACATAATGGCTACGACCCCAAAAAGAAATAAACAATTGATGTCTCACAATACTCCAAACATATTTTGCCACATCAATCCAAGTATGCCTATCCCTTAAAGGTTATACTTGACTATTCTCATAATACAATATATTTACAATTATATCCAAAATCACAAAGGCAATATAATTAGTCAACTGGTAAATACATGTGATAAATATAAAACAACAATAGTCATCCCTCGCACTTAAGTCTTTCTCCATTGCAGAACAACTATTTTTTAGACACATCGCATAAAGTCATATCTATTCATGACGGCCGGTAACATGCTAAAGTAGAAACATTGATTTTTCACTTTGAGAATATAATCAGAAGTAACATGAGGAAAGAGGTAAATTATAAATTTCCTCAAGGGCTTACACGATGGGTAAATAAGGATCATTTCACTCATCTTCTCTTGTCAGTAGTACAATGCACATGTAGTATGAATTACATGTTATGGTGATATTCTCTTTCAACAAGAGCGCATCTCGTTTATTAAACACATCCATTATATAGATTTTAACTTAAACATAGTCACGTGCTTCTCATGTACTCATATTTAGCTCGAGTGTTATATCATCTTGCTTTCTATAGCGCCTAATTAAGTACTTACATCCGGCATCCTACGGGCATACATGATTGTGAGACTATTATGTTCGGTTTTATCACATACAAATCACAAACCTCATCTTGACTCCAATTAAAGCGACGTAAAATTATTATATACTAAACTTGCTTTTTCAACATTTATAGTACATAACATATCATCTAAACATACTAACTATAGCACTTGAGATAATTGCTTGTGTGAGTAAGCCAATCATTATCTGCTGATATATCTTTCAACAATATATGTGTGTTTGTGCTAGTCTCATAATAAATTTTACCCATTGATTAAACATAAAGTCATTAGAGACAAACAAGTATAATATATATGTTCACATATACATCAACTAATGATCCCTAACAATATTATATATCACATTTTACATAAACCTAAAAACATCCTGGGGGTCAAGAACACATCTCTAGGAACAGCCTTCGTAAATGGATTAGCAACTATTTTATTGGTTGAAATATATTGTATAATCAGTTCTTTTTACGTTATTATATCTCTGATAAAGTTGTTCTTTATGTCAATGTGCTTCATCCTACCATGATACTTGGGAATTTTCACATAGATAATGACCGCTTGACTATCATAATAAACTGTCACTGATCTTAAAACCTTAGTGACAATGACTAAATTTTTTAAGAAACATTTTAACTATGCTGCTTCCTACACTGCAGCAGAGCATGCAATGAACTCTGCCTCCATAAAGTCATACATATCTATTTCTCGCTATTCCAAAAAATTACACATTCATTGAGCAAGAACGCATATCTAAAAGTTGATTAACCTTCATCTAGTTTTCTTCTCGTATCAACATCCGAATAGCCTAATAAGTATAAATCATTACCTTGATAATAAAATTGATAATCAGTGATACCTTTCAAGTATCTCAAAATCATCTTCACTGCTTTTCAATGTGCTTGATCAGGATTTGATTGATATTGACTCACCAACCCCATGGTATGACATTAGGGTGAGCGGTTCTAGGTTCCTTACAAGTTCCGCTTGAAACTTGGAACCTACCATCGGGTATAGGTTCCTCATTTTTTGAAACTTGAAACCTACCCATCGAATCAAGAACTTGGACTCTACCATGTCACAGGTTCTAGGGTCGGTTTTAGGTTCTAATAGGTTCTTTTTATTTCTATTTTTTGTTTCATTTTTAGTTTAAAAAAACGGAAGCGAGCGCAACAATAATAAACAAACTTGTCATTCATCAAAGAGAATATAAAACAAAACTATCAACAGAGGAAAATGAATTCTTGGCAAGGAATTCAACTAGATAAAAGAGAGAAAATGGAACAAAAGTCTGCATTGAAATGGAACAAAATTCACTAGACCATATTTAAAACTTTGTATCAGGGAATTTATAACACCATAGAACAAACTAAATTATAAAAATAAGAGCATTAAAATTGTAGATATGAGCATTAATAGAAAGATGAGTTTTTGGTCCTCAAACATCCATGAAAATTTGATCCAAAATTTGATCTCCTGAAATCAAAAGAAACATTTACAATAACTAAGGCTGCATTTGGTCGACCGGATAAAAACCAGGATAGGATATGTTTTATCCTATCCCGTGTTTGGTAGTTGTCTAGGATAGGATAAGGTCGGATATAGATGGGATATAAATCGGATAAAAAAATCCTAGGGGGAGGGGTGGATAAGGTCGGATAGGATTTCTTTTATCCGAAACATAAAACTCTACGCTTTTTTTCTTTCTCCCTTGTTCACCCATATACGACTCTCTGTTTCCAAAGTATCGATGTTGAAGCCTTCTCCTCAATAGCTCTCCGATTCTCATCGAAATTTTACGAAAGCCTTCTTCCTCCGCCAAGGTAAGATCCCCCCATCCACCGGCGATCGCCCGCCGATTGCCCTCCCGATCAATTCCCCCCCCACCGCGATGTTTTCCCCGCTTCGATTGCGCCGCCGATCGCCCTCCCAATCTGACTATATTTGCCATTTTTTGGTCTTAACCGTTCATCTGGTAATTAAGAGGTATTCAGGCAAAGCAATTCTTTTCTTGGATAATGATCTTTAAATTTCATGTTGCAAGAAGTTTGTAACAGAGCACAGACGTGCCAATAATCCAGCCAACTCAGGTCATAAGATGGAGTTGAAGCGAAAGAGACTACATACATCTGGAATGATGTAATTCGCAATTCTCTTCCTTAAATCTCCATTCACTTGTTTATTCTTTTCTACACGAGTGCATTTCCCCTGATAAACATGTGTTTGTGTTTTTGACTTTTACATTGACTTGTAAACATGGAGTTTCTGATTAAAATTTTATGTTTAGGACTCCCTGCAACAATTAGAGTTCAAAAACATATAGGGAGAAATCATGTCCCACGAACAGTAACGATAATGAATCGGCATTTGACATGAATGCTAAACAAGAACAGGGATCTCCTCGGGTATGGCTTTGTTGCTAAAGTTCCTTCTCTTATCCTTTGAGCAAGAAGTGTGAGATATTTCTGGCTTAGCATGCTTAAATTGTTGCTTCTTGAACCCCTCTCTCGTAGTATTTTATGTTTTCTTACTGTTGGACTATCCCAAATAACAATAACAGCAACAGCAAATGCATTTCCTTTCGCATGGAATTAGATATATGATGCTTTCATTCTGTCATATTTAGAATGTACTCTGTCCAAACATCCATACATTGATGTTTATCGAGTGTTTTACAACTTCTTTCTCTGATTTTAAAAGTCTTTCAGGCTTTTGCAATTAGCATGGTTGGCTCTGTTAGCTCACTTATACCCTATTTGCTTCTCTTCTCTTGGCTAATAAACCCAAACAAAAGGAATTGCAAGATACTTCTTTATGGTTCTGTTCCATTTTTTAATAGGCCTAGTTGACGCTTTGTTCTCATATGAATCCGTTACATAGGAACGAAAACTTGGTTTGCCTCAATGAGGTTTGTCCAGGTACTTATACCAGTATTTGCGCTTCCCCTGTTGTAGGCACAGTAATTTCCACTTGTGAATGTGAATGAAGATGAGTCATTTTAGAAAAATTCTAAATCTCATGGGAGATCCACTAGAAAGAAAATAAAAAATCCCACACTCCCACTAATTAGTGCATATCAATATGCTTCTCGAAGTGCAATGCTTTCTTCACCAAACGATAGATTGGATAAGATATGAGGATATCCGACTTTAAATCCGTAGTTCACCAAACAGTTGATTGAATAAGATATGATGATATCCAACTTTAAAGCCGTGGTTCACCAAATAGTTGATGGGATATGAAGAAATCAATGGATTTCTTATCCTATCATATCCAATCCTATCCCGTTTAGAAATCCGGACGACCAAACGTAGCCTAAGAGAATAAGCATGGATAAAAGATCGATACAGAGAAGCTAGAGATGACGACAAAAACAAGAACGTCCACCATGTTCTACCATAAGAAGCTAAATCCAAATTATATTTACGAGAGAAATGTAAATGCAAACAAAATCAAGTAATGTGAACAAAACTCTGTAATCTATCTTGACATTTTGAATGTACAGAGACAAAGAACAAAGATCAGTTAAATAAGCAAGGAATCTTAGGCATATTGTAATCCCTTACCACTTTATTTACAATATTTTTGTAATTGTTGCTTTCCCAAGAGATAAAAAAGACTGGAGACATTATCAATAATTTAAGGGTAGCTGATGATCCATCATGCTGGTTAAAGTAATGAAACAAGATGTAGATTTGCAATTTAGAGGACAGTATAAAAAGATAACAATGTGTGGAATGTGACGTATGTGAAGAAGTCGAAACTTGGTTAACATGAATTTGGATATCTGTGACAATACATCGGAAGAAAGCTGGTGTGCACATTAACAAAAGAAGAAGCATGAACAGCTCAGATATTGACATTAGACCAAGAATTGAAGGGTTGCAATCATCTCTCTCTCTCTCTCTCTCTCTCTCTCTCTCTCTCCATCTGAATCAAATCTTTCAAACATGAATGGCCAAAATATGCTTTAAAAATGGTTCTAGAAGTGACCCAAAAGTGGCAAATGCATGAGCACTTCTCAAGACAACATCATTTTCTCAACCTCGTCCCTCCTAGATTTGTGAGTGAGATATATTCAATAGAAGCGGTAATTTTAATGTAATGTTCAATGATTGCAAAAATCTAGGGCACCATCTTAAGCCATGGATTTGGATATTTGAGGCAATACATGGGAAGAAAGCTCGTGTGCACATTAACAAAAGACACATTAACAAAAGAAGAAGCATGAATAGCTCAGAGATCGACATCAAACCAAGAATTGAAGGGTTACAGTCATCTCTCTCTCTGAATCAAATCTTTCAAATTTGAATGGCCGAAATTTGCTCTAAAAATGGTTTTAGAAGTGACCCAAAAGTGGCAAATGCATGAGCACTTCTCAAGACAACATTATTTTCTCAATCTCATGAAAACCAAACAAAATGAAGAAAACCTATATAGAGATACCCACAAACAGAGAGAGAGAGAGAGAGAGAGAGAGAGAGAGCTTACAAAGAAGAGGTCGAGAAGGACGAGATCGAGCAACAAAGAGATCGGAGAAGTGGGCGAGGTTGAGGACTGTCGACGGTGGAACAACAACAACGTCGTGGTGGTGGCTCAACAACAGCTCGTTGTTTGGAAGCGGCATGCGCGATGCCTAAAGCCAACAGCATTGTCAAATGGAGCGGCGACGGCGTCGCAGCAACATCGCTGGTTATGACGGTGACGTCGAGGGCGGCGAGAAGTGAGGATGTCGAGAGCTGCGAGCAGGTTGTTAGCAAGTCGAGGTGGAGCATTGCAAAGGAAATAAAAAGAAGGGAAAGTGAAGAAGAGGAGAAATTAGGCTTCTATGAAGGGTAATCCCACTTCCCAAAAAAATGGAATCAAGAACCAGAACCGATCTCTCTAGAACTGAGAACCAAACCGGACCCACTGGTCTAATTTTCCGGTTCCTAGTTCTACTCGGGAATCGTGCTCACCCCTACATAACATATGTCAAGTTGAGTACACATTATAGTATATATTAAACTTCTTACTACACTAGCACGATGAACATTTTTCATTTCTTTTCTTTTAGAGTCTTAGGACACATCTTAGTACTCAGATCTTCAAATTGCATGATAGAAATATCAATGGGATTATAATGCTACAAATTAAAATGCTCAAGAATTTTCATTATATAAGACTTTGTGACAAAGTAAGGAGTTTATTTGATCGATCTCTTTCAATCTTAACTCTCAATATATAGGCAGCTTCTCTCATGTTCTTCATTTCAAAATTGGAAGACAGCCATTTTTTTTTTTTTTATGGTGATAACCAAACCCTCATCATTCCTAACCAACAATATATTGTCTACATAAAGTGATAAAATCATAAAATTTCCTTTGGATCGTTTGACATATACACATTGATCTTCTTCGATCATCGTGAACCCGAAAGACGTTATGCCTCAATAAAACCATTGTCTAGATGATTACTTAAGGTCATATATTGAGCGATAAAACTTGCAAACATTTCGCTCTTGACCTTCAGTTATGAAACATTTTGGTTGTTTCACATAAATTTATCATCTAGTTCTTTATTGAGAAATGTTATATTTACATCTATTTGATATAATTCTAGATCCAAATATGTAACGATAGCTAAAATAAGGTATATATAGGCAAATCTTACAATTGATGAAAATGTTTCCTCATAGTCTATTGATTTTTGTTGAGCATAGTCTTTCACCACAAGACATGTCTTATACTTTTCAATGGATACATCCACCATTTGTTTAATCTTGAAAACCCATCTGTTTCCAATAGCCTTATAAATGGGTGACAGATCAACCAAGTCCCAGATACGATTTACTCTCGTTTACTCCATTTCATCTTCCAAAACCTTTTTCCATTCTTTCTTATCAGAGGATGAGAGAGCTTCTTTGACAGATTTAGGCTTGGCATCATCTTGTAGAGTAATCATAAATGCTTCCCCTTTAATCTCAAATCGGCAACGGAAAATACTTTTACAATTATTTTTACATAACTGAACTTCTTCTGAATTTAGTTCATTAGGCAATACAACTCTCTCACAAGGTCTTGTATGTTGAAATAAATCTACATTTCCATTGATAACATTAGTGAGTGTGTTATTAGGATCTTTCATCTTATATAATTGGAAATCCCCATCAATCTCACCTCCACTAGGAAAATCGTTTTCTAAGAACGTGACATTTCGTTATTCCATTTTAGTCATGCTTTCATCAACTTGTTCACCTATGAACACGTACCATTTGGAGTGTTCAAAATATCTTCTAAAGATACATCTCTTCCTTCTAGGGCTTAATTTGCATAGTTATGGGAAGAATTATAAATATAAGCTACACACCCCCAAAGTTGTAGATTATTTAAGTCTAGTTTTCTATCAGTCCATAATTTATAAGGGGTGGAAGTGACTGACTTAGAGGGCACACGGTTAAGTATATAAGCACTAGTCAATAACGCATCTCCTCAACATGAGATAGGTAGATTTGTCTGCGTCATCATAGACATAATCATATCCAATGAGGTTCTATTTTTTCTCGGGTGAAGTACAGCCCAAGTGCCAAAACTTGGCACGAATGAACATTTAAGTGCCAAAATTTAGAAAAGGTGCCACTTTTTTTTAAAAGTGTGACACTTAAGTGCCATCTCCGACGAATCTCACCAAAATCCTACGTGGTAATTTTTTATTATTTTTTCGTCTACGTGACTCGTCGAAATGTTGACTCAACAAAAAAAAAAAAAAACGACATCGTTTTTGAACAGATTCGAATGTATATATAAAAATTAATTTAATTAAATTATAAAATAAATATTAATTTTTAAAATTTTTTTTTTTAAGTGGAGGAGAGGAGGCAGTGGCTGAGGGTTGAGCTCTAGCCGCCACCGCCTCCCTACCGTCGCCGGGAAGGGCCGATGACAATGGGGGCAGCGTCGGCCGACCAGCAGCCCTCGCCCAAATCCGATGAAGGCTCATGAGCCCTTGCCGCTGGTCAGCCGAGGGCCAACAACCCCGGCCGACCCTCCCCCTCCGTCGCCGCCCCTTCCCGGCGACGGCAAGGAAGCGGCGAGGCCCCGCGAGCCCTCGCCGGATCTGGGTGAGGGTCGCCACCCCTTCCCGGTGCGCGGCAAAGAGGCGGCGAGGGCGATCAACCGAGGGCCAGCAACCCCGGCCAACCCTCCCCTCTCCATCACCGCCCCTTCCTAGCGAGGGCTCACGGGCCCTCGCCACCGACCGGCCGGGGGTGCCTCCCCCTCCTTCATCGCCCCTTCCCGACGACGGCGGCGAGGGCTCAACCCTCAGCCATCCCCCTCCCACTCCTTTTTCAATATTTTTATTTTTATTTTTAAATGTTTTAAATAAATTTAGTTTTAAATTAAATTAAATTAGTTTTTTAGATTAATTTTTTGTCATGTCGAGACAAAACAACGTAGTTTTTGCATTTTTTTTTTTTTAGCCACATCAGCGTGCAAAACAACGTCGTTTTGCACTTACCTCGCCAGAAAATCACCACGTCAGCATTTTGGCCGGATTGGCACTTAAGTGATCCATTTTGCTCCGATTTTGGCACTTAAATGTCACTTTCCTAACTTTTGACACTTAAGTGTCCCTCCGTGCCAAGTTTTGGCACTCTAGGTATCCGGCACTCATTCTTTCTCTTAGCACTCTCATTTTGTTGCGAAGTGCCAAGAATAGTTAATTGTTTTATAATTCCCTTTTTCACCATAAAAGAACCTTGAATTACTCAAATAGATATTTATGTCCGTGATCGATTCTCAATGCCTTCGTTGTGTTGATCAACTGATTCTCTACCAACGTTATGTATCGTCTAAACAATCTAATGCTTCTGACTTATGGGAGATCAAAAAAACATAAATGAAACGCGTGAATTCATCTCTAAAAAATGATGAAATACGAGACTCCATGCCTCGCCCTCACGTTCAATGGATCACAAATGTCAAAATATATGAGTTGCAATGGAGGTTGAGACATGGTTTCTTTATCGAATGGTTTTTAGTCGCTTTCCTTACTAGACAATGTTTACATACGATTAGGTCAACATTAGCGAGTGACCATAAAAAGCTTTCTCTAACTAACATTTGCATTCTTTGTAACTTAATGTGACTTAATCTAGTATGCCAAGTACTTGCATCAATTTCAATATTACTAAAAGATACAATTAAAGAAAAACAACCATCAACATTAATATTGTACATATCAAAGTCAATATCTAACACCATAAAACTTTTCAATACATGACCAAAATCGTAATAAACTGTTCCAAACAAAATATCAACACAATTATCATAGAAATTCAATATAGAATCTAAGTTTAGAAAAACAACTATATAGACCAAGTTTCGTTGAATATCTGGAACATAGAAAACATCATGTAAAAATAGGTTTTGATCAACTCGTAAGACTAATTTATATGTGCCGATACATTTTACTTCAACTCTTGAGTTATTCCCAACATATATATCTACTTCCAGGCCGTATCCGATGATATTCCATAAATGCTCTTCGATCTCTAGCTACATGAGCTATTGCTCTTGAATCTACAATCCACATAGGATGAGATTCAGTAAGTATTACAGTGCTAAAACCAAAATCATTACTTAAAGTAGTGGAATATTGGGGTACCTCTTCGACTTAGTGCATTGACGAGTGAAATGACATAATTTGCCACAATTGTAGCACTTTTATCTTTAATCTTGTCCTTCTTCCCACCCCACTTCTTGCGTCAGAGGGTCTTAGCTCTCTTGGGTGCCTGATCAATTCCCTTCCTTTTGTTGTTGAATTGATGGTTCCTCTTGTGCTCGAAGTCCTAAACTTTGCGCAAACCTGATTTAGTAGCATAAGCATGGGTAAAGGATCTTACAGTCTCTAGGCATTCATCCTCTAATTTCAAATGACGCGCTATCAAAAATGACAATATTCTTATTGTTTGTCATGTTGATTTTCATATACTCCAAACTATTAGGAAGAGACATTATAATAGCCTGAACTTACTGTTTATTAGTAAATGTGTGCCTTAGCAACTTCAAATCACGTATGATGTTTGACATCTACTAAAGATGCTGTCTCATCGTTATATTTGGGCGTTTTCGGTATATGTCAAATTTGATGGCGAGTTTCCTCAACTTAGCGGTATATTACCTACAAACTTATCTTTTAAGGCAATCTACATTACTTGAGCTTTATCATAACTTTTAAATTCACACATAAGATCATCTTGCATACAACTTAGTAATGTGATGCGAGTGATGTTATTTTTCTTTTTTCAAACTTGATAAACTTTTTGATCTTGTCTTTGCTAAGCTAAGGTTCCATGCTCAGGTTCATCCATGATGTGATTGAGGATTTCAAAAATTTCTTGCTCCTCAAGGATGTACCAAACATTTCAATGCCAAATATCATAATTGTCACAATTCAATTTCTTACCTTTATTGAGGTCAGCCACGATGGTTTTAAACGCGGAAGTCATAATCAAATTGCTATAACCATATTGACAAAATAAACGCAAAATCAATACTAATACATTTTTCACATTAACACACATATTTAATTTACAGCAAAGACAAACTCAATTAATGAGAATTTAACAAAAGACATCAAAACGAAAATTCACTACGTTCCCAATCAGCTTCAATATACTATTGCTCTACTATCATTAACTAGTTTAATTTGTGCAAATTACAAGTTCTAGATGAGAACTCATTCAAATTTTACCATCCTACGAACCCCCACTAGAAAAAAATAATTACATTACCTCATGTAATTTCAATATTTTTTTATTAATATAAAAAAGCATAGTATGATGTGAACTAACATACAAAACAATTATGCAACAAGTGTAATCGAAAACGGAATTCATAACATAATGTAAAAATCAAAGATCTCCAGCCATTCTTTAAATTTGCCAAAAACTAGAAAATTGCAAGCACGTTTAATTATTTACAAGCTATCATGGAAACAAGCTTTGCACAATACATATATGGTCATTTACATGTAGGCTAGCTTCTATATTTCCAAAACCATATGAAAATACAAGTTGGAAGGAATAAACAATGCATTTATAACTCAAAAATATGCATACTTAGGGTTTCAAACGCATTTTTATATCTTTAAAAGCCTCAAATGTGTAAAATAATTATACCACAATATATAGCACATCTATACAAACCAAACGCAACCGACCACGTGGCGACTGGACTATACACGGGCCTACACCTGCCGCTTGAGTGCACAACAGTGTGGTGCACATGCTAAAGAGCTAACAAGGCTACTAGCCGGTTCGACCAGTTGACCAGTCAACCGAGTCGGGTTGTCAAGTTGGGTCGGGTCGATCGCTGATTAGTGGCTAATGTTATTAATGACGTCATGAGTCAATTACTAGCCGTTAGATGACGTCATTGCTGACATCAGCATGCGTTGGTCAACCGATGCACGTGTGGGACTCGTGGCACTCATGCGCTTCGGCTTATGGTTGCATGTGTGGGCGTGTCCAATGTTGTCCAACGGCATGCCACCCACCGTTGTGATCATCTCAATGAGTACTTTCACCCCATATATTCAAAAATTGATTTTGGTTGAAAAAATATTCTTAAAAAATGGCCAAAATTGTACGGTGGTCCGCGACCCCCAATTTGTTCTTCACTTCATTTAGTTTTTTTGAAGATTCATATTGTAATTTCCCAACAATGAACATCCAGACGATGTGAAGTTCATCCTCTTGATCCCAATATCAAACAACAAGTGAGAAAATTCGATGCAAAAATAAGACAAAGATCACAACACAAGCTATAATACCAATGTTAAAAGAAAGTCAACGGAAGAAACAACTAACCTTTTTGATGTGCAATGAACAAATTACCTAGGAATGAATGATGAATCACGAGCGAACGATGGACAATACGACTTCATGATGATCCGAATGCAATCACAAGGAAAGTATTCACGTTCCACAGCATTAATGGCAATTGTTTTCTCAAAACAGTAATGGAATTGCCTTTTGTTCGTTCTTCTTTGATGCAGTGAGAGAGAGAAATGAGCAGCGTTCTTTTCTAAAATGTTCTATCGTAGTCAAGTATCTTCTGAAGTTATCCTATTTATACTTTCTTTAAAAAATAACTATCCATACCCCTTCAAATGGTGCCTTCTCAATCGTATCACATTAAGATGAATGGATGCCTTAATTGCACCCCATCATGGACATATCATAGAAATATAACAATTGTATCATAAAGAGAAGAAACTCTAGAACATTTGGTGGGGACACTCATGAGAAAGAAAAAAGGCAGCTTATATTTATGATGATTGACATGCTTTCATCTACTTACATATACTCTTCTTTTTCTTTCTTTTTTTTTAGTATGGAAAAGGGTTAAAGCTGGATACGAAAATTGAACATTATAAATCTACTATCCTTATCTTATCACCTAATAAAATAAAAAGTAACCCTATGGAAGATAATGAAAAGAAACTAGTATCCAAGTGCTTATCTAAACCAAAATTAGCAAACCAATCAGCAGAGCACTTTCATGTTGCATTTGAAACTCAAAGTGAGAGTGCATAAGTCTTCTTATACTTTTAAGCAAAGCAAGGCCAACATTGTCAATTATGAACTTCAGACTAACAAGATCAATGATGATTTTAGAGTCAATCTCAACAAGCTCTTATGGAAATCATGTTGTTTTGCAAAGTTGCGTCCCAACCTCAAAGCCCAAAGTTCTTATGTCAATGGACATATTCCTACAAATATGGCAAAACTACTAAGCTAGTCACGCCCTTTGTTTCTAAATAAATTCTCTACGCTAGTAAGTCCTAGGTTACCTTTAGAGACCCCATTGGTATTCAATTGAATCCACCCAAAAGGTGGAGGATCCCATCTAACTAAAATCAAAGAAATGCAAAATTCACTTAAACTTTTTAAATGATATTTTCATCTAGAATTTGGCTTAATTCCCTAAAAAAAAAAAACTCACCTTTATGTTTAATCACAACTCCTCCTTGGACTTTTTTTGTAAAAAAAAAAAAAAATCATAATTTTTTTTTTAATTTAATACTAAATCTTTCCTTGTCAATGTATCATCCAAACACCACTATCGGTTTCTTCAAAATTATTAACATTAGGACCATTTAGAAGTTCATTATCAAAACAACCAGGAGCTTCTTGATGTTGACAATTTTGAAAAAAATCAATAGTGATTTTTGGACGAAAGGTAGACCGTGGTAGATTTAAGATCAGAGATAAAGTTAATGATTTTTTCAGATAAAAGAAAGTTTGGAACAAAATTGGGATTGGATCTAAAATTGAGGAGGGCTTTTAAGGAATTAAGCCTTCAAATTTTGCATACAATATGATTATCAATCCTAATTTAAGTACTGCGTAAAATTATTTTTCTCTTCTGACCAAAAAAAAAATTATTTCTCTCTCCTATGGTAGAATGAGACAAAATTATTTAAGACGTGATAGTGAATGATGGCGCTTTTACCAAGAAGTGCCTTGACTCTGTACATACATGTAAACAGCACGCCCAATTAAGGAAAACAATTAAGCTGACTCTTAAGTTAGATTTATATATGTCATTAAGTCAGCAAAGTTACGATGGTCAAATGTCTCGTTGGTGAACAAGGTCTAGTGCGTGTCTCGTGGAGATTGGTAGAGATTTTGCAATCCAAGGAAAGTGGGTTAGCCAAAGAGCACTAACGACAGATTTATATCTCAGAAAAAGAGGGAGATCTCAAATTGAATTCTTATTCATCTTGTCATCGTAAGATCATGTCATAGTATCATAATCATAATCAATCATACATTCCCTCAATTCAACACGGATGGCTCGCTTCTTATCAAGCCGGAACGATTATTGAAAGTCCATGCAGAGCACCCTATCGACGCCCAAACAAAAGGGAAGAACATGGTGTGTCGGTAAATTGCACCCGCCCGCCATAAACAAAAATGAGCGAACCAATTTGTGGTTGGCAAGAAGTAGTTGATTGTCCCCTTTTTAATTGGGCCAAGGCGGAAGTACACCTCAATTCGTGGTCCTGTCTGTTCAACCATTTCAATTGGCATGATGGTTTCCGAGCAGCTTCCTCGCAAGTGCAAGAAATTCTAAAAGAAAGTGCTTCGATGCAATGAAATTTCTCTCTTGCTTTCCGAAGTCCTCGTTGAATTGGGATGGGAGAGAGGTTGGTGGAACGGCGTTCGATGTTAGGCACATGCATGCAAGCTTACCCCCTTGACAATCATTCAACCAATAGTCATAAAATAAGAAGTCGGATCGACATACGAACTTGTATCCAATTATTTACCTCTATTTTTGAAAATACAAATTCACCTCCTTACCGCCTTCATCGTCACACCGCCACAAAGGGCCGCCGCAGAAAGCTCCCTCATCAGCATCGAACAATGGCAGCGGTGTGGCCAGAGACGACGGGGGTGATGGCGGTAGATTGGGGGAGTATAGACGGTTTGAGGATATTTAAGTCATTGCCGTGGGGTGGGAAGACAAACTAAGGTCTCAAAAGTAGATGATCGAAAGTGATAAAGTGAGAAAAATACTGCCATGTTATTGATATCATCCTTAAGATTTCTATCATAATCATAGGCATGCACATGTTAATATCATTTGATTTCTCAATCGATGGGTCAAAAATCGATATTGACACCATGTGTATTCTAGTTTGTCAGATGTTCAATATCATTTTTGAAATTTTATCTACTCATTTACATCTAAAATGCTGATCATGTAGTCATTTGTTAAACTTGTAGAGGACAATTTGCAATATTGTGTTCGATAACCCAATGCAATAAACTTTTCAACATTTTGCAATCCAAGTTCCTTGGTTGGAATCCCAGTCATTCTTCGGACAAATGCTAATGTGGTGCATGGACAATTGGTCAAGCAACTGCCACATCAGCAGTGATTTCTTAACATTAATTACATAGAACACGAAAGAAGCTAATTGTAACGGATTTTACTTTGTTGACTATTTAACAAGATTTTTAATGTGTTTTAACCTATTCCACTATCAATCAGGGTATGTTTGATCACCTAGATAAAAAGTTTTATAGAATACAAATTATGTTTTTTTTTTTTTTGGGAGGGGGAATGGGATACAAATTATGTTATCTAGGGACACGTTTGGGTAAGGATAAGACTAGATAAAATATTGAATATATATTATTGGAGCATTGTGGTGGGTTATACTAACAGAAAATTCAAGAGGAAAGGGCATAAGACTTAGGCAATAACAATCGAGTGCACTAATGGCAACCGCCACACAATGATCACACTACTTGGACGACCCTATGGACACATGAGATTTCTCCTTTCCCCACCCATTTCTATCGTCGGTTATCCTATCAAGTTGTAATGTTGGTCCACTATCACGATAGATGATATCACTATCACAGCAGTCATGTTTGCATTTGAAGGTTGAGATTTGAATCGAGATCCAATGCCCTAACTCTATCGTCTTGGTCTTAGGCAATCACCACAAGAAACATGATCACCACCATGGCGGTCACCACAGAGGCACTACCACCTGGGGACCACCGTGATGAAGGTGGCTTCCATTTTTATGTTTTTATTCTTTCACTTTATTAATTGATGTTTTTCTTTTTTTGCATTGCCATTATATTTTTATTACTAAATTAGTGATGATATCCAGTATCTTACCAAATATCAAATTTAACATAATAGATCACTTCATATTTCTTATATGATCATCTTATCTCATCCCAATTTTTATTATGGCAATCAAAGCAGTCTTATATAATTATGAAATTTATGAGACCCAAGCAAAATAAAAAAACCCAAAATATTTCTTTCCTATGAAAGAAAACATGGGTTGTTCCTTTTTCACTCTTATTGATTTTAATTATTTTGTCCATTGAGTTCATATAATAATGACATATCTTTTTCTATTTGACATTTTTTTATTCATCCCAGCTCCCGCGTGTTCCTCACCGGTTCAGTAGACATCTTCTTCCTAGGAAAGTGAGGATTTCATTAAGTGATTTTTTTTTTTTTTTTTTTTTTTTTTTGCATTGCCATTATGTTTTTATTACCATATTTGTGATGACATCCAGTATTTTATCAATTATGATATAACAAATCCCTCCACATTTCTTATCTTATCTCCATTCATCTTATCTCGATTTTTATTGTGGCAATCAAAACAATATTATATAATTATGAAAATTATAAGACCCAAGCTAAATAAATAAATAAATAACCAAAAATATTTCTTTCTTATGAAAGAAATGAAAACATAGGTAGTTCGTTTTTCACTCCTATTGATTTTAATCATTTTGTCCAATGAGTCCCTATGATAATTAATGACATATCATTTTCTGTTTAATGGTTTCTTGGTGCATGCAAGTTCTCCGCATCTTCCTCACCGGCTCGGTAGACTTCAATTTTCCCGGGAAAGAAGCAAGGACTTTACCGGAAATTAAAGAAAGGGAAACTTTCATGGAAACTTTCATGTAGGCAGATCGCTTTCCGATGGTCGGCGAAGCTTGACTTTCTCTCTCTCCTCCTCCGAACCATTCGATAGGAAAAAAAGAAAAAAAAGAAGATTTGTCTTGCCAAGCAACCGCATTTTCTCGGCAGCTCCTTTGTCCTATTTTATTAGATCACTTTGTTTAAGGTTGTCTGAGGAGGAAGACAGCATGGGGGGGAGGTGTGAAAGAAGGAAGCGAGCGAAAGCTGACCTGGTTCTCTCTCTCTAAACCGAGTCCGGTGCTTTTTTTTATTCACTTTCATTAAAAAGGGGATCTTTTGGGGCAATCGATTAGTGGGTTCTTACAGTTCATACCTCCTCATCATCACTACGCGTTTCTTTTGCGTGTTGATTACCTGTTTCCCTTCTTTTTCTTTCATCGCCCGTCCCCGTTGTCCCCTCAACGTGGGTGCTGTTTTGCTTAGCGTCCCGCCATTGGATCTGCATTCGGGTCTGTGCTCGGTCCGTACATGCAGACATTCTCTCAGGTAGTTCCCCGTTTTACGAGCCTTGCTCGAGTTTCTTCCATGTCTGGAGGGCATTAGACGGCTAAACTTAGGCAGACCCATATCGTAAAATCCACTCTTTTTTAGCTAAATCTGGTCGATCTGGCTCAAATCTGGTTTGAACTGCTGAAGAATCGATTTTCTCGGCTAATGTTTGGTGGTCTGTGTTGGGCTGACCGCTGAATTTCGTGTACTCAGTGGGTGTCCTACCAGATCTTGTGATTGTTCAGTTACAGATCGAGTTCAGCGACTTCTCGACTGATCGCAGAAGCAAAACAGAGTCTTGTTCTGGAGTGGAACTTTGTCACGCCCTTTATTAGTGAGGAGCTGTGCTATTGAGCTTTCTGGGTGTTGCTGACCTTAGCACGGTTATCGGATGCTAAGCTTGTTGAGGATAATGAAATTTAGAGGAAGGGTCAACTAAAATTGCCAGCCAGAGGGAGGCGGGTTGAAGTTATTAGGGAAGTGTACATGGCCTCTGGAGAAGGGAGGCGCCGTGGTCACGATCTAGTGCCTCTTGCCGCGCTGATCAACAGAGAGATGAAGAATGAGAAATTGGAGAAGCCCACTGTGAGGTATGGATGTGCTTCCCAATCTAAGAAGGGAGAAGATTTCTTTCTGATAAAGACGGACTGTCAGCGGGTCCCCGGAAATCCTTCGTCAGCATATTCTGTTTTTGCAGTAAGTACCTTTTTTAGGACTTTCCTTGTTCTTCTGTTTGTGGTACCTCTGTACATCAGAGAGGGCTAAGTGAGTTGTCTATTCGAGTTTTGTATTTAACTTTGTGGGACTTTTGAGTGGTTCAAATCGACGGTCAGTTTCCTGATTGATGTTGGGATCGTTATGTACTTCTCAAGTTTCGGAACTGGTTTTTGTCTGTTCAGATTCAACACATAAAGCTAACCTGGATCTACTTTGTTGTATGCTTTATTATCCTTTGTAAAAGAGTGAACCTTTGTAATTTTAGAAGCCTGGAGTCATATAAACAGCTCATTGTGACTAAGGACTGCTCTGAAAAAACTTACCGATTCACACTGGATATGTATAAAGATGGCATCAATCAATTGCTTACAGTAAATTCTGCATAACTCTTTTGGTTACTATCAGAAACATAATCAGTTCATGTCCTTGACTACATATTCATCAAACAGAGGAGATTGGTGCTCGCATGTAATTCATGAATGATTTAGTTTTCAACCTCTCACCCGCTTCTTCTAATCATTAGGTCTTTGATGGTCATAATGGAAATGCTGCCGCCATTTATTCGAAGGAGCATTTATTAAATCATATTATCAGCGCTATGCCTCGTGGTCTTGGACGAGAGGATTGGCTCCAAGCTCTACCTAGGGCATTAGTTGCTGGATTTGTGAAGACAGATAAGGAATTTCAGAGGAGAGGTATGGATATCGTTCTTTGGGTCAACAGTTCACACTGTTTAAAGAGAGACTTTGACAAAATAATTTGGAAATGAACCATGTGTCCCATATATTGGTTTATGCAGGAGAAACCTCTGGAACAACTGCTACTTTTGTAATCGTTGATGGATGGACTGTGACCGTTGCATGTGTTGGAGATTCTCGTTGTGTTTTAGATGCTCAGGGGGGCGCTGTTTCTAATCTAACTGTTGATCACAGACTTGAAGATAATGCGGAGGAGTAAGCATGCTATAAGCCTTATGCCTTTTGCTGCTTTTTCCAGATAGCTTATTTGTTATTTATGATTTAATTGTAGGAGGGAGCGAGTCACTGCAAGTGGAGGTGAAGTTGGAAGACTGAGCATCTTTGGTGGTGCTGAGGTAAGGTGCTTTTGACTCCTGGACTTGTTTCCTCTTGACATTCTCTTCATAGTGATCAGGATGGCCATGATGATGTCAGGTTGGATAAGAATGGTTGTAATAGATGGAGTGGAGATATGTTTCTGGTTAAAAGAAGGGTTGACTGTGATTAGAATTTGAGGAAACATTAATCAGGAGCAGAAGCAGTGAGCAGAGATTTGACAGGAGAAGGCATGGAGGTGAATGCTGAATCCTAACAACTGACAAGCAATAATAGCAGGACTTTAACACCATAATTTGACTTAAATTTTATCAGCTATATCCAGCTTTATGAAGTTGGAATTCGTCACAAACTTAAAAACCACAATGAAAGACGTGTGAAGATGAAACCTAAGCTAACAGATCTGACTCCTCATGGGGATATCAATATCTGTATTATGGAAATAATTATAATCTAACTAATGGTGTTTTGACTTCGGATTTCTTCTGAGTTTCACCAACATAGTTCTGCCTTCAGCAGTAAACTCTCATTTATATCCCTTGCTTATGTACGTTGTGCTATATGATCAGAAATCAGTGGAGATACTTGGTATTAGGGGTTACTGTACTTTGCTTGCTAAAAATGTGTTCTTAACCATTACAGATTGGTCCCCTCCGCTGTTGGCCAGGTGGATTATGCCTTTCCAGGTCAATTGGAGACATGGATGTAGGAGAATTTATAGTTCCAGTACCCCATGTTAAGCAAGTGAAGGTAATTATCTTTTCAAGTCAGCTGGAAGAATTTTGTGACCAGGAGATTGAATAGCATGTGTCCATGTACCCAAACAATGCATTCGCTTTAATTTATGTATATTGTTTTGAAGTTTGTAATTACACCCAATGAAGTTGAGCTTTGCATTTATATCCTTCATGTAGTTTCTGTTGAGTTTGTTTGATCTTAGTAGATGACGTAGAATTTCAATAGAGTACAGATAGAGAGAAATGGCGATTTCTGCTTAACTTGAAATAACCTAATAACCAAGTTTTCGTGAACAGTTATCAAACGTAGGTGGGAGACTCATAATTGCTTCAGATGGTATTTGGGATGCCCTTCCTTCTGAAATGGCTGCAAAATCTTGTCGTGGAGTGCCTGCAGAACTCGCTGCTAGACAAGTGGTGAAGGTGAGTTCGGCGACTAATACTTGATGCATTCTCAATTTCCTTGTAGTCGTGTTGAACTTTCTTGAACATCCTTATTATAAAGAGTAATCAAGTACGGGAATGCATATAAATTCAATAATGTTTGAATTTTGAAGGAAGCATTGAGGACAAGAGGGCTGAAGGATGACACGACATGCATTGTTGTTGACATAATTCCACCTGATAATTCCATACAGCTTGCGCCTCCCCCAAAAAAGCAGAACAAACTGAGGGCACTATTATTTAGGAGCAAGTCCAAGGGTTCTGCTAATAAGCTCTCGAAAAAGCTGTCAGCTATTGGCATAGTTGAAGAACTTTTTGAAGAAGGCTCAGCGATGCTCGCAGAAAGGTTTGCGCTCTTTTTTACTAAATCAAAGGTTTGGTATATTAAACGTGATGATTTTCTTACATTTTTCTTTGATATGTCCATCTTGTATGGTTTTTCTTCTGACCAATGGTTCCATGAGCATACATTTTGGTTATTCTTTGTCATCTAGGAAAAGCAGCAAGTTCACATGAATTACTTTGTAGTCTTTGAATCACACGATCACAGAATCTAGACTGATATGAGGCTACGATGAATCATAGAATCTAGTTAGTTTACCCTTCAGTATACTTCTGATTTAATGCTGGGTTGGTTGTGGAACATCCAAACTTCTAGGAGTTTTTTCGATGGTTCTCTTTGCATGCGATGGATCTGCATAGTCTGCATCTTTTTCACTTGTTTTAGAGAGCGATTTTGAGAGCTCTGTCCATCATCCTGCACTCAAAGTTCCACTAGCACACGATCAACTCTACCTGCCTGTTTCCATCGTGTAAATGGACGGGCACCTGCCACATCATCTGCGTGAAATCTCATTCTAAGAATTATCTCATTGGAACCTTAATACTGTAGTTTGTCAAATGCTCTCCTTCATTGAATTATTTTGAAAGTATCCCTCGTTTGATAATGTCTACTGCATCAAACTCTTTTAGTGGTTAGACAAGAACTTTCTGTACTCATGGGTTGTTCTACGATGATCACCCACATTGCTTTGGCATTTTGAACACTTGATTGTCATAACATGGAAACTGACACGTTCTTATTATTTTATTTTTTATTTGGTCAGAAACTGACACATGTTTATAAGCTGTGATTTGTGGCATCAAATTCTGGACATATTTTCATTTGCGCTCCACCAATCTGATAAAGTCTAGTTCTTCTTTTGATTATATTTGCTCCGTTTATGCAGATTAGGGACTGATGAATCCGTGGGGCAATCCACATCCGGTCTATTTGTATGCGCAGTGTGCCAAGTCGATCTTGCTTCCAGTGAGGGCATCTCTGTTCACGCCGGTTCTATATTCTCAACCAATACAAAGCCCTGGCAGGGGCCTTTCCTTTGTGGCGATTGCCGTAACAAGAAGGACGCAATGGAAGGAAAGCGTCCGAGTGGAGTTAAAGTGGCCTAAATTGTAGCTTGCATTATTTTTGTTCATCTATTCTTTTCCCCGCTCCATTCTTTTTGTCCTAAATTCACCATTTTCGTGGTCTGGGCGATTGTTTGAATCTTAAAGTGGTATCGACGCTAATGTATATGTAATGTCACCAAAATAATGTCGACCTTAGAGTAGTATTTTAATTATGAGTTCATTTGTGAGTTGTGAGGACAGTACCTCTCTCTCTCTCTCTCTCTCTCTCTGTGCTGTGGTTCTTCCATAATTCCATTCACTGTCCACTTATTCTCGCTGGTGTCCAGTCCCCCCCTCTCTCTCTCTCTCTCTCTCTCTCTCTCTGTGCTGTGGTTCTTCCATAATTCCATTCACTGTCCACTTATTCTTGCTGGTGACCAGACTAACTAGTCCGTTCTAATACTCTCTTATATTCTGTAGTTGTTTTTCAGTTATTTTCATGTAAAATCTTGACCTGGTGCTCCAATCTTTTTTATCAATTTTTGGCTTTTGGATGATAATCATTATATTTTGAAAATGAATTTTTAGATAGATTTTTCTATTTCTATTTATACATTTGATTAAAAAGTTCTCCCTCTAGGCGGTCGACATGAGGCAGTGGATGGGCAAGTGGCTAGTTGGGACCCACCCGGACCGCTCAAAATCGGACCGGATTTCTCGGGAATCGGACCGGAATCGCCTAGAATCGGTGATTCTTGAGGGAACCGGTTCGGTTCCTAATTTCAATTTATGGAAATCGATGGGTACTAATCTAGTTCTCGATTCCATGGGCGGATCCGCCTATCCGGACCAAACCGATTATATTATAATAATATATTAATTTTAATATTAAAATAAAATTCAAAATTACTAATTAGCAAACTAAATTTTAGGATTCCATCTCCTCTCACGGTTTCCATGTTTTTATAAAAATTTAGTAAAATGCGTAAGCTGCCTTTTAGCAACTTAACAAATGGATCCTTCAAATGATACTTCCGAGACTCTCATAAAACATTGTATTCAAGAATACGTGGAATACCGCTGGAATTGTTTTTGCATAAAGAATTCAGTAAAGCAAATGTTATAAGAGATTGAACACTATTAAGGGATAAAAGAAAAGATGATCTACATATGACAATCATTAAGAACCTTGAACTTAAAGAATATTTTAGATTTCAACTTAAATAAAAAATAGGAAAAAAAACATATTTCTCTTCTTTGATAGTGTTTTCCAATAAAATAAAATAAAATGGTACATTTAATTAAGCTGATTTGATTTAAAGAAAAATATTACTGGAATATGAAGAGTATTCACGGTGACGGGATTTGGAAAACGATATTATTATTGGTGAGACCGGTTCCATTGATCCACCGAGAACTGGACCGAACCGGCGGTTCGATTCTCGAGTGGATCCATGAAACTAATAGGTGGTTCCTGGTTTTAATTTTTCGGAACCAGTCCTTAGGGGACAATTCCCGATTCTAGGTCAGGAATCGCCCATCAAGACTATGCACACCCCTAGTAACAATGGCGGGTGATGAGAAAATTTTTTATTTTTTATTTTTGTTTCAAAAGTTGAAAAATGAAAAACTTTCACTTCTCATTTCTAGTCCCTATTTTTGGACTGAAAATTTTGTTTTAGAAATAGAAAAGTGAATTTACGTTATCAAAATGATTTTTGTTTTAAATCTACTGGGAACAAAAAAATAGAAAAATAGAGATATAAAATTATTATCATGTGCATCCTAAGTAACTGCTCAATTTTTCTTAGCTTAAGAAGTAGCATTTCTTTGAAATGTTTATGCAGGACAAACAGGAATTATTATATGCCGCTTTTGCCATTTATAACCGAAAAGCCTGAGGAGATCAAAGAACCATAATTAAAGGTCACCGGCTCGTGACTCTTTTTTTTTTTTTTTTTTTTTTGTTGTTCAATCTTATGTATATGATCTTGAACCAACATATAATCATTGCTGTTATCAAGTTTGCAGTCAGGAAGGTTCAGCTGGTCAGTGAGTGTTATAGAAAACACACCTGCTACTCATGAGCCAGGTCAAGTCTTTATTTGACACTGCCATATTGTCATGTTCTATGGGACAAAGCCAAGCAATGGAGGAGCTATCTTGAGGAGAGGCTGAAGAGTGTTTGGATGAAACTTTCGAGCGAAAAGGAAGCAAATTGAGGTCGTGATGCCTTTATAAGTACAATTAAATCCATGTCTTATCCTATTCAAGAACACCTGAGAAACGTCCGTCCTTGTAAATTGTTTGGGGTGTGAACCGCCTCCCGACCAATCAACCCAAGTGATGCTCCTGTTCGAGTTTGCGCCTGGGCAGACTTTAGTGACAAGGGTTGGCAAGTAATGTTCGTCCATGTAACAAGGAGGCTTGCAGTGGTTCCGGAACACGGGGTAGTACATGACATCGGACACTATCTCGACAGCGACCCTGCGTTGGACTTCGAACCATTGAGAGCCCTTACGCCACTCGGACAACGACACTGTGGGCCACATCCGTTTGTTGTACCGGCCTCTTCCCATGGGCCTAGGGTCGTCGAACGAGCCGAGGAAGTTCTCATTAGAGTTGATGAGGTAGCTGTAGACTGAGGTGAAGTTGAAAAGAGGAATGCACGTTTCCGAGAGTAACACGAATCTCTCGTTGGAGAAGTCAAGCAGGGCATTAGCCAGGAGGCGCCTCTCAGCATCGATCATGCTTGCCCGTCCCCATTGAGCCGGCTGCAAAAAAGGGTTCCGCAATCATGTCGTGATCACCTCAAGGAAATTACTTTGTGCATATCGGACCATTAAGTTGGGAATGCTTAACATCCTTAGCAGCTTCGTATCAACAGCATGCAATGTGGTATTTGGTCACTGTAATTCAAACAACAGTGACGCCGACAGCAGATGAAGAAACATGAACTATCATTGACTCATTTGTCCTGGCCCTTCCACAGAAGAAAAGAACAAGATCAGGAATAAGGAGTAGATGACTCGAACCTTGCTTGGAATTCTGCGCTTGTAAAACACTGACATCTCCGGCATCTCGTCATTGCCAAGGTCCACCGACATGTGCAGGTAGATTGAATAGAGATCCTTGTGTCCCTTGAAGAACCTCTCCCAAAGAGGAGCTAAAGGCAGACTTCCTCTGCTCAAGAACATGAAGGCCACCTTCGGCGTCCGATTATAAGGATACTCTAGGATATGGGGCACCATGGAGGCTCGCCATGCAAGTTCCTCATCACTCATTGAATGCCATGACGTCTCAGGACCCACCGGACCAATTGCACGTTCAAATGGGATCGGTGAAGAAGCGGCCAACGAAAAGTTGAATAATGAAAACGCTGAAGTGGGTACCAATGTAAGCAGTGGAGTCAGTTGAGTAGAATAGGATTCATCTGAAATAATGAACCTTTTTATGTGATCGTGAATGTACATCCCGAGGGCGACTGTGAAAAGCGCCATAGACAGACAGAAAATTATGGTCGCCGTGACGTGAAACCTCCTGTCTCTTCCAATGCGCACTGTGAGTTCTTTAATGCACACGGTAATCTTAGACCTCTTCATCTCTGCGGTATTACTGTAAGAAACCGTTTTTGTAGTACAGCATTCAGGAGACGATGGTACAGTAACAGCTTATAAGGCGGACTCTTGGGGATGAGATTAGGGCTGAGCACGTTTTCTAGGAGATGTGAACACATGGTAAGTGCCAAGCGTTGTTGGCCTGTGAGTAGGCTTCGAAACAAGAAAGAGGAGCCATTTTCTCGTGAATGATTGCAAGCTCAAGCATCCCAGGCGAAATGTCGTATGGTATGATTTGAAGCGCGGGGTTCACGTTTCATGGCAGAAAATAAACGAGAGACAGGTTGGTATCATAGTCTAGGCAACTAAATCTTCAGTCAGATCGGAAGCTAAGCAGTTCTTTACATGTGGAAAAAAAGGCATTAGAGTAATTATTTTAGGCATTGACGACTTTTTCCAACGTTTCCACCCCCAACAGAAGTTACATAGTGTCGGATTTTTCAATGATTTAAGCACTGGCAATGTCCCAGTGCTCGTGACTAATGCTGGAACTAAATCAACTTTCAATTCCATCCTATGGTAACCAGACTTGTACATGGAATGAGTCTGCTTCAATTCTAATGTGGAAGAAAGATATGCATGGCAGACTGTAAAAAATTTACGGTTATGGATTGTTCAATATTTGAAACACCCAAAATTCAAGCTAGGATAGGGACATAAAAGGACCCCGCAGATTATCATCCTGCAGAAAGAAAAGGGAATGCATATATTTCCCATGTGCATCCATGTCTGAAGTACTACAGCAATGATCTAGTTCAGATCCTCTCCAGGCGGATAATCAGCTGTACACGAAGTTCACATTTGACAACACAACTTTATAATTCTGCTCTGAAAACTAGGATTGCAAGTTCCTCTCTTTAACTATTTACAATGAGCTTTTTTTTATTAAGTAAACTGAGGCAAAGCCAGCCATCAGGCCAGAAACTATAAACGTCGACTTGCTTAGCTTGCGGCACATCACCATCAATAGATATATAAAGTAGGATCCAAGCCACCAAATGAAGAAATGCAGCTTACAGCTTCTTTGGAATTTCGGAATTGAAAATTCCTGCATCAGGGCAACAAATTATCATCAGTCAGTCAAAATTTGAAGATTTATAGAGTTACTATTGCAAGATTAATTTCCAGTAAGAAACAATCTGCTGCAATTGCAGTGAACAATGGGTTTGCATCCTCATGTCTAATGATTTACTGAGTCAGTCAACTTAAAAATGCAGCTAAGAACTTTCAGCCCTTACGTTCAAAGTATGCAAGGTCCAATCTAAATTAGAGCAGGTGGAGGCAGGCCAGAGAGCAGCTCTCCTTATTTGGCCCCATGTTTAGCCATGTGATCAGGAAATGCAACCAAACTGTGACTGAAAGTGTCCATTGAAAAGTCCTGCAAACTCTCAACGTTCATTCAGTTTTAACTCCAACCAAATTGTTCAGAGACTGTACGTGAAAGAAAAACAGAGGTTAATATAGCATGACTTGTGTCGCTGCCTGTACAAGGGGATGAATCCTAAACCTTGCAAGGATAAGAACCACCATAAAGCTTTGAATATTGTCAATTCGATTACCAAAACTGGATTCTAGCATCCCATCTCAACTCAGTGACCCCTCAATATTAGTTGAGAGAAAACCAAGTTTTTCTACATTCTTCTCACTACCTGGTTCATCCTAGTTTCATTTTAGTTTCTCCATCTAATGAGATCGACTTCGACATCACAGATCATTTGATACCCAGTATACAGAGAAGATAGCTTCTTGGAGGCTGATATAAATCAAATCAACTTAGAAAGAGTTGCAAAATTTTATTGCAAATGGAATAGCTTTCCTCCATTCTTAGAGGATAGCCATTGCTTGAACACATTCTCCCCAGAAAAAATCTAAAGAGGCAATTTGACCAAACTTCAATCTCAAAGCTGAACTTACTACGAGAGTGACACTAGTGTTACGTAGTCTTCTGTAATAACTAATAACTGAAGTTACATTAGCTTTGATAGCAAAATGTGATATCACATATACTGCACAATTAAAAGCTCCAGAAGAACGCCATCAGAATTGATATGAAAAGCAACCCTAGAATGAAGGACTTATTTATGTATATTGTATAATTCCTTGTATTTCCATATACCTCCTAAGTTTTGGGGAGGCTATTTAGCAACACATAAATTCCAAAGCTGTGATAGAAAATGCTATAACAGTACCCTCAATAAGATAGCGAGCCTTACTTTTGTTCACATCCAAGACAACCAATGAGTTGATCTGAGAATGCTTGAGGTGTAACAAGATTCAAGGTGTAAAATGGAAAATCCTTTATGTTTATTTATTAAGAGAAAAAGTTCAGTAGGGTCATTTCAATTAATTCCATTCAGTACTAAAATTTCCAGTGGAAGTAAGAAAGCATCTCTATACATTAACCTATGGGATCTAAATGTAAGGAGTGCTCAGTCTCAAAACATTAATTATTTTCAACTTCCTGTGCAAAATTAGTAGGCACACGGACAGAGAAAGACATTAATGGATGGTGTACGATCAACCAACCTACACAAGTAAGTAGCATTCAATTGTAACTGCATGTTGAATGTTGAATTTTAGGACAAACCTTTGGTAACTTATCTTGTTGGGCCAAATGATCCACGTGAACCCTCACATTTGACGTAGCATAAGGCCAAACACTGCGATCAACCCCAGAATAGACATTTGCAACAATGTCAAATAATGTCTGTGCTCCACCTTCTATAGCTTTCAATATGGATTCCTCTCTCTGCCTCCGATTCCTGAATACAGACGCGACAGTGAGAACTAGCTATCTGTCCCAGTTTAATTTTAATGTAGTTTTTTTTTTTAACAAACAATTTTAATGTAGTTTAGTAACCCAAAAAGATCAGGTTTAGGGAAAGTAAAGCAAATGCACATCTGACACCAATCGTACACATGACATCATTCATACAAGCTGTGAGCAGCCAAAATTAATGTCTATGTTTGTACTTTGCATGAGCTGAAAAACCAAGTATTTGTCCTTGAACAGTCGAAAATTTTTACTCTGCCAAAGTCATCAAATCATCCCACACAATCTTTGACAGTGATCTGAAAACCGCCAAACTTTTTCTTGGAACATAATAAAAAGAAACCTCCAAGGTAACAAACAAAAGTTGCAAAGGTGGAGTTGTAATTATGAATGTAGGTTTTAGTATGATAAGATAGAAATTCAGGGAGCAAAGCTGATTACATACTTCAGATATCCACAAAGCATGTGCTTTGGCCACAGGTTGACTCTCCCATGCATGGGGATGAGAGCATGTGGAGAAAGCTCCATGAATTTGTATGTTGATTGGAAGTAATCCTGTGCAAGCAAAAGGGTCATCAAGAATAGTTTCAAGATAACAAAGCATAGGAGAACTATACCTTCTCAGAAGATAATACAATCATTTGTTAAAGTTTCCCAAATTACTGCACATTTGTTTTTTTTTTTTTTTTTTGGTAGAATTACTGCACATTTGTTCAATCACATTTAACTCTAGAATCTTTTGGCAGCACTAGAGAAGAAGTGCTATGTTCTTAATTGGAATAATACAGTTCCCCCTCGGTTATTATCAAATAAATACCCACAGCTGACCAAATAAAGAAATAGTCTTTAACTAATAAGAAGTGAGAAGAACCATCAATTGACTCCTCAAGAAGACAATTGTAAGTAGCATTGAAGTCTAAATGAACTTTTAACGTTCGATTTTATCAATGTAAAATTTATAATCACATTCAAGTTTGTAACAAAGACACCATAACAAGGCAGATAAACAGTTAAATCCATGGAAATCCCAGTACTCAGCTCATCACTGGAGCTTAATTTAGAAAATAATCCCTGGAAAAGCCCAGATCAAAATGAGATGCATATAACTATGAAGAGATCACTGATTCAATGGAGTATAGGGTACAGGTGCTGCTTGTGGTGTGGCACTGTTGGGGAATTATTCTGTTTATCAGTATAGGTGCTTAGAAGTGTATACATGTGAAAGACCATATAATGTATATCAAAATAAGATAAGGGGTCTATAGTAAACCCCAGCTATACAGTCACACTTTCTCTCTTTCATTTCTCATCCCTCGCAAATCAGGTTGCACTACAAATAGCTTTCAATCTAGTGTCCCATGAAAGTACCATTCACGTTGAGACTGTCTGCCACATTGTCAAGAAGAAACTGTTTTACGGTGAAATTGCGACAGCCTTTGGAAAATCAATTAGTTTACAAAATCTCTTGGAGGTCCCCATTTGAGTTACATTTGTGACAAGTCAGGAACAATAATTCATATGCTCCAAATTGAGGCGGAGTGTGAGGAAAAATTGTTTAGTGGTTCCAATGGTATAATAATACATAGTCATACAATGTCTATTGTAAATTCATTAGGTGTACAAAGTAAATCCGAACCATTAAATCTCAATTTCTGTCTAGTTCATTTTTCCTCGACTTTCAAAGGCCCAGCATTTACGCATTATCACTTACACAGATACTTAACTTGTTTGATTTCATTTGAATATCTTTTATATAGGCAGGTATTCTTTATTTCTTAAAATCAGACTTATATACATAATATGGAATGATATCATAAGAATGAGAACACACAATTCATAGACAAATAATTTGAATTAGGAAGAAACTAGGAAAACATAAGTTACTGAGAGTGGGAAGTTATCAAGAAAATTACCAAGGGGAAGACAGATTTTTTTCTCAGACCAAAAAAAAGAAAAAGAAAAAATATGCATATGAACCAGCAACAGAATAAGGGAACTGATTGAGGGTGCCCAAGCAAGAAAATGCAAAACGAAAATCTTCCTTTATGCAAAAGAGTCGAATCTTTCACAACATAAGTTACTGAGAATGGGAAGTAATCATTGAAGGGTATCAAGGGGGTGACAATTTCTCTCTAAAGCAATTTGGCCAGTGAGAGGTTCCAACTATTTTTTTTTTTTTTTTTTTTTTGGGGGGGGGGGGGGGCGCTGGGGAAGCCACGTGGTGACAAATCCTTACTTTAGATAACCGATAACTAAGAGGAAAAGCACCTGTTAATAGGTGTTTCCTCTGCAAAAAGGATGCAGGTATAGTGCAGCATCTCCTCCATTGTTCTTTTTTGGACAATTTCCTATGCTGTTATCTTGGGTTATTGAAGGTACCTCAAGCAAGAACTTTGGGCCGGGCAGGGCATTTGTTTCCAGTGCAACAAGACAAGGAGGATTACCTCAATTCCTCTCTCTGTTCTTAGGTTGATATGGAAGGAGCGGAACAAGAGAGCTTTAGATGGAGAGGAATCTTCCATTTCTATTATTATTTGAAAACTGGCTTGAATGTAAATGCGTTGGTTGATAATGTCAATGATTTATCCTGTATTTGAGCTCCCTTTTGGTTTTGAGAGCTGTTTTCTTTATGGCCTTAGCTTTCTGGTCTCTCTTTGTATATGGTTTTGTTTTTACCCCCAATTGCCCTATAGTTGAACTTTTCCATTATCAAAAAAATGTGCACATGAACATCTAAGACAGAAAATTGGGTTGACTGAATGAGTGTACCCAAGCCAGATAATGTGAAATTAATTTTTCCTTTTTCTGGCAAATTTCATTTTGGTCTAGTCAAATTTTCAATTTAACTTTCTTCACTGACAACACTTCACATTGGTGATGCTTGGATAGAGTAAGCTTATTCTCCCAAGAGTTGAAATCGGATCCTATCATAGGGTTTCTGATTATGAATATTGGGAAAGATTACAGAGCAACTAGTGCAATCAATACATGCTAAAATAACAAAGGTAAAGCATGAAGAGAATTTGTTATTGAACTTACAATTATATTTCCACCAGAATTAACATCCAGTACAGCACTTCCTTGGCTGAAGAGATCATTTGATAAATCAAGACACCATTCAAGGGTGACAAACCAAAGATTAGGAGTAAGCAGTCCATGAATAAAATGGAAAGAGAAAAAAAGAACATTGGACAATGTAACTGCATTTGACACGTCATTTGAAATTATCTCTTCTGCTATATTTTCACTTATCTTCATATTATTGACACATCAATTCCCATGCCCAGATTGTGGATCATTTTTGCAAATCCATGCATATCAAACTTAGAGAAATAGATGAGTCAATCTCAAGGGCACATGCTCACATCTCACAGAGCCAGAATCAAATAAAACATGAAATAGAAAAGCTACACTTCACCTATCTGTTGTTTTACCAGATAAACTCCCAAAAATTATACTATTCTAAACTAGCCACGCTTTATATCTCCATGACCTTTATAATTTTTAACCTAGGTAAAAAGTATCAATAACAAGCACCATCCCTGTTTGACCTACTTTTGCATAAATTTGCCACTCAAGTGATGACAGCATGTAATTCTCTGTCAGATTACACAAAATTACTTACTTTATTGCATATATAAAAGAGAGTAAGCCAAATAAAACAATTAGAATTTAAGTAGGCTCTCCATGAAAGCTGATTGATCCACATATACAAATATTTCCCCGAATTTAGAACCTCAAATTCTATAAGCACACATCCAATCTAGTTTCATAATGACCTGTCTTTCAAGAAACTTACCCCACACAATGATCACCTCCTATGAGTGAGTGAGTACTGCTGTGCAATAGTGCCAGATGTCCATCCGTATGACCCTGAGTTAAAAGACTTCCTCCATAAACAGCAAATAACAAACAAATAGATGGACATACTAATTCTTAAACCTGATACTGATAATTAGACAGGTAACAAACAAACTAGAAAGAAATTAACCAATTGTCTACATGCCAAAAAAATTTTGGTTCAAAGCATCTGACCTGGCAGCTGTCTTTGTCTACCAACATCTACAGTGAGACAAACTAAAATAGATAGTGATTTTGTGTATGATCTCTGGACAGATTGAAACAGAAGTGGATATGTGGTGACATGTATAGTAGTGCAGAAAATGAACAACAACTTCACTATTTACTTTCACCAACCAAAACCAAAATAAACAAATGAGAGAGCAGACTAACAAAGAACAAAAGGGTAAATTCTTATATGCATATTTCACTACTGATAGTCTTTCTGCTGTAACTTTATGCGCATGCAGTATTTTAAGCCTGGAGTCTCGGCTGATGGTTCAAGATGCAAATACATTTCAGCAAAAATCCAAAAAAGTAAAGTACATTGCTGATACCATAAAAAACCCAATCTTTTCGAGGCAACTACTACTAGTGACCCAAAAAGAAAAAAGTAAGCCAACACCTGCACAATATGTTCTTAGTTTTCTGGTCCAGTCCATCTCCCCAGTCAAACCATGACCGGAGCAAAACATATCAAGTTAGACATGGTTGCCCCTAAACCACTATGCATGGCAACTACCTTGAGAAGCAGCTGATCAAGTAGCTTACCGACTTCTACAACATAGGTTGAGGAGGCTGGAAGTTTCAAACCAAACGGAGGTTCCAACCAAATTCAGAGCTATGCAACCCAATCTTGTGCACAATCCAAAACTTGGCGGACATAACATAAGTTCTAGGCAATCATAAAACTCAGGGCGATTCTAGGGTCCCGTATGAGAGAAAGGGGACCCCAACCCATATGCAAAAAGACTGACTACAGTTAATTTATAAACCCAAAAGATAATTTATGACATGTAAGATCATTTTTGCATTTACACTAACAACGCTAAATCTTATCTTACAAACACAAAATATAACTTACCTACATCATTTTGTATTTACAATATAATAAGGTATATAATTACGATTAGATTTTGGTAGCAATTTATTGAGAATAATTATAGTTACAATCATCAAGAATTAGCACTCACTTAATTTACAAACTACAACGGAAACTACTACTTTAAAGGGGAATTACATATTATAAGATAAATTACTACTTTGAATTACTGTCTATAAGGTAAATTACTTTGCCTTATGAGATGTGTAAATTACTCATTTTGGGAATTATAGCTACGAGTAATTTATTACCTAAGAAAGATATGACCTTGTGAAGTCATCCCAAAAATCCAATTAACACAAATTTAACAAATAAGATGATTTGAAATCTCTAGACCTCACAACATCCATAATTTCACTTTATACCAAGAGGATGTCGTCACTAGTGATTGTCCACCATATATCACAATTTCCCTCAGATAGTAGTAATTGGTAGTTCACCGTGGTTACTAATTCAAGTACCCTTTATACTTCAGAACTCAACAATAGAATCCCTTAGTAATTATCCTACCATTTTGTAATTTTCCTCAATCCTTCATAACTTATGGCTCCTGTTCTTACTAATTATACCTCCAATGATCGTAACTGATCTAAAATCATCATAATCTCGATTGCACATATAGTTAATGCTTTCCCTTCTCACGTAGTAATTTAACTGTAGATTTCACATCCTATAACTTAGTAATTAACCAATGGCATAGTAACGTAGCTCAAATTGTTGTAGGAGACCAAACTTTTAGTAATTGGCCTCAATAATCGTAAGTTACCCATAAGTCTATGTAAATGATGGTCAGTGATCCACCTTTAAAGATAGGAAATTACCTTAAGTTCTCATAAGCTTGAAAGTCTTTAATATTTGTAAGTTCTCTTGAGAAATAGTATGCAACCTAAAATTATTGTGATCCCCATTCCCTATTCTTAGTAAACTTAGAAAACGATCGTGACATTTCTTTCAAGTTTGTTAATTAATTCAGCCTATCCATAAGTAATAATCATTGGTTGTTGTAAGTTTCCTTCATTAACTGTAAAATTTATAATCTCACTTCCTCAAATGTCAGTGATGCTTTAATGGGGAACCTATTACATTTCTTAAAATTGATCTGGTGAACAAGATTTTTTGGCTTTCCATCCAATTTCCCATTTTCTCTATGGGACCAGTCCAACAGAGCAGCCACCAGACCATGGATTTTTCCTAAAAACTTGACCATGAAGAAATGTTTAGAAAAACTCAGCTTTAGCATTCCATTTGGCATATTTAAGAAGACTGTAAAGTCATGAGCCAAATTAGTAAATGAGAATGGCAAGTCTTAATGCATCTTGCATACAATAAAAGTTTCTTTTCTCTTGTTAGCAACCTTTTGAACTTAATTTTAAATTATGATCCATAAACCATACAGTAAGAAAAGTTGTTCATATAAAGGTGAATTACCGGTGCAAATATTACACTTAACCTCTGACCACCAATGCAGATATCCTCTGCTCCCGAAACTGGAGTAAAACCAAGAGACCAAACGTCTGCCAAAAAAAAGCATCAATCAAGGGAAAAGTAGATGAATTTGTCGGTTTCTATGTAGTTTCATATCTGTCCTCAATGGGATATATGTAATTACAGATATGAGGCTACAGAGGACAGAAATTCGAAAAAAGCATCAATCGAGGGCAAAGTAAGCTTTATCATCACCTTTCTGAATGCGAGAGATGGTATTTTTGTGTGCTACTAAGACGGCGTCACTGTTGCATCTCTGAATGACTGAGAGACCTGAAAAAAATTTAGTGCAAAATATCATATGCCATGGCAATCAATTTGTTAATGATAAAAGACTTCTGTTGCAGTCGATGTATGAAGGAGAATTCTATTATGAAATTAATTCCTCTTTTTAACCAGTAAAGGGTAGAAAAGTAGTAGAGAATATTAGAAAGATGCTTTATCAATAATAGTATCAACCAATTCATGACTATAAACACACTCAGCTTTTCGGATACCTTCCTTAAGTGTCTCCTTAAAAGCAAAATGTAAGCTTTTATAATAAATAATATTACCAGAGTATGAGGCAAAGAAGTATTATCCAAGTAGAAATAGATCTAATATCGGTTTATGTCATCTCTTAAACTGGAAATAAATACTTAATATCACCTCATATTTTATGATAAGGATCATCATTTGAAGATATTGATACTAGCTTAAGATTTTTTTGACACAAAATTTAATAATATAGTTCCTCCAGTTTTGGGGAGGTGAGTGGGTGTTTCTAAAGCTGTCCATGGTGCTCACATCTGTATTCAGAGAATGCAAGCAAGCACATCCGTACCATAAAGCATAAGGGCACATGCGACATTATGTGAGTTCATTGATGTGTGCATGCGCACATGAGAGAGAGAGAGAGAGAGAGTGAGTGAGTGAGATTTTGTGGAACATATTGTCAACTATTTCAAAAGCTTAAGCTATTAGATGAAGGTGTGGTTTATTATTTAAATATTCTAATATTTCCCGTCAGGCTTAGTTTGGTCTTTCACCTAGTTCTAAGCGCAGAAATTTAATTGGGAAGGCGAATGGGATCTGGAAAAATTTTGAACTCAGAACTTCTAACTTTGATACCATGTGAGATTTTGTGAAATACACTACCAACTGTTCTAAAAACTTAAGCTGTTAGATGAAGGCATGGTTTATTATTTATATATTCTAACAGAGAGTACATTTTCTGCTATAACCAGAATTGTAAAGACTCTAAAGTCAATAGCAGCTCATGCATCGACCAACTGACCAGTTCTTCACATGCACCCCAACTGTCATTCTATATCCATCCTTGTAAACTATCAAATGACATAAGAGAAGTTGAGGCAGCAGTCCTAAAATTTTAAACTTGATTCTGCACTCAAAAGTTTAGGATCTTAAGGAAATGGATGCACCAAGAGCCCAGGAAAATTAAGGAGCATGATGCTCTCAGGGCAAATCAACGTTCTCTAAACCATGATTTCTTCACTAATACAGATGACCATCCTTTAGGTGACATTCTACCTGTGGATTGAGTTATCTCAGTCATCCAACATGTGGGCCCCACGTGGAACCCAAGATGAGATTGTTGGATCAATGGTGGACTGAGTCTAGGCAAGAGAAGGCCTTTCTATAAATTCTGAGTTCTTTACCTTCCAATTCGCAACCCAAGTTGCAGGGAATAAAAAATGACATGACCAACGATTCTCTATACATATTGGGTACAGTTTTGATTGACTAAATTTTAGTCCTAGAGCCCCTTTGGAAATGAAAGAGCTTTCAGTACTGTATGAAGCTTAACTCACCTTCAATGTGATCATGGTGATGATGGGTGATAAACACAATCAACTTTCTTGGCAAGGCAGCAACAATTTTCCCAAGCTAATAAATAGGAGAATAGAAATCAACAAATTTTCAAAAAGTTCATAAACAAAAACAAAAGCAGATGCAAATCCAGATTAATTCCATGGAGAGTTACTGACTCGCAACATTTAATACCATGTAATCTGTCAATAAGTAAAAATGCCTCAAATTTAGAATAGGTACTCATAGAATTGTTAGATGAGAACGACTTTTTGATCCATTTTCTTTAACCTTTTTTTGCTGAAAATTTCTTTGCTGTATCAAGCTTCCCATGCACTATCACGTCATTCACATATATGTTAGACTGAGGAAGCTATAACATTCTTATTTCATGAATTTATATGCAACTGCTGAATGCCACTTAATTGAATGGAAATACTTACTGGAGTGAAACTATGTAAATTATGTATTCTGGCATGGATATAGACAGCTAACTTCAGAATGGGCAAATAATGAGTCTAGCCAAGATATTTTGCTATGATGATTGACTGAATGAACAAGTAAAATGTGAAGTAAATGAAATGGCAAGTTTTACAACCATTCAAGACGAAGAAGAAAGAAACTCTTTTATTATTGGTTTAGGCAAGTGAAAATTTTGACTTCAAGTGTGAAGATATGCCTTTAGAGAAGAGGGTCGTCATAAGAATGAATTAACAATGCGTAGGGAACTCTAAAGACCAAATTCATTAAGATCACTTGGAGCTCATGGACTGACCCAACAATTAGAAGTTAGTGGTTTCTATTTGCCATGTCTATAAAATTTAGAGGCTTAGAATGCACTTGATGGATCTAAGCGCCTAAATTATGCATGCATAAAACAAACTGAACTTACAAACTTACCTCTTCATGGTGTTGGGATTGGCAACCTGGATCAACTATGAGCGCATCTCCTGACATAATAAAATTACCTTCCCCACATTCATCTGAACTACTCGCAGGTGCAAACACCACTAAATTGGTGGTGTGAAAAGGCTTTGCTGTCCTACTTCCCATAGGAACAACTACAACACCTGGAGGATACTCCTGAAGTAAAAAGAGATTATTTAATGTTTTCAGAGATTTGGATCAAGCATCACGTGTCACGCACCAATGTGGAATTCTCTTATGAGGACAGGCATGAAGGCCAGCCAAAGAAGTGCTTCGTGAAGTCTTGCTATTAGAATGTGCCAAAAATAAAGATAACAAGTCTTGCTACTAGTGGAATATATTGAATAAATCCGCTCAATGTCCTAGGGAACAACACATACACAGATAAATTGACTGAAGTAAGAACAAACCTGATAAATTAACGTTGACGGGACCTTAAATTTGGATGGTGGCATAGAGTCATTTATTAGACCGAGAACCGTTAAAGGTCCAACGCGATCACTACTTGGTTTCACGTCCACGAGCCAATCTAGGCAACTTTCAACGGACATCCATTTACATGACTCTGCAAATGCAATCCTCACACGTTATTCACATCCAATGGGATAAAACAGTAGCCAATGAAATCCCCGTGCTCATGCTCGTCCTTGCAACTTCCAGATGGCCAGAATTACTAAAAGACAACACCCAGGCATACACACCTCAAAATACTCCAGAAATTGCAGGAAGAAAAACGCAAAGAAACGGCATCAAACCTGGTAAATTACAGTCCCCAGCGATCAATTTGCCCTCGATGAAGACAGTATTAACAGGTAATCCCGGCCCGAACTCGCTTCTTCGACATACTTGAAGAACCTCCACTCTCCCACATCGGAAACCTCCAGTCCAACAAGCCCCAGAGCCTATCCGACCACAAAGTGTAGCAATTCAGCTCCACTTCATCCAAAAAAAAAGATCACAATAATTCCAGTGGAGCGTCGCCAGTTCGCCGAGTACCTGGACGACGGCGGAATCCACATCGAACCGTCCCAAATCGACCTTCTCCGAGCACGCCGCGGCCGCGCCTCCGATGCGGACGCGGACCTCGCCCGGCCGCCCCGCGAGGGGGCTCAGCGGAGCGGATGGCAGGTCCCAGAGGTCGGAATCGACGTAGGAGTCGTACTCCTCGTCGCCGAACGCCGGGGGCCGCCGCTGCTTCGCGAGGAGGAACCGGGCGTCGCCGGACGAGCTCCGGAGGATCAACGCGAGGTTGTGAGCGGCCATTCGAGAGGAAAGCGAGAGCGAGAATTTGGGGGGAATCAGTAGCTGTTGGCTTTGCGTAGTGATGATGGTCGCGAATCTTCGTTTTAAGCGAGACGAAGGATTAGTTGAAGGGGACGGAGTCGGTGGAATGGCACGTTGGCCACACGCAAGGCCGGGTTCGATTACCCAGCAGCACGTCATAATGCGCGACGACTAAAGTGGAGAGCCATGGATGGGTAGGTCCTGCGCTAGCATCACATGATTTATGCGTAGCTGATGTCGATGACCAGGCGATTCTACGGTCATCACAAAAAAAAAAAAAAAAAAAAAAAAAGGAATAGTTGAAAGATTTCTTACCCAAAAGAAAAAAAAGGGATTAGTTGAAGGGATTAAATGCGAGTTCGGTTGCGCGTGCCCCTAACCAAACCCCGCCCGCCAAAATGTCCTTTTTGACGTCCTCCCGTTTGCGCCCGTTATCAGTACAATCGAAGTCTAGTTTCTTTCTTCAGCCTCCCTAACGATGTCTAGTACCATTTTTGTTTTTAGAATATTTTTTTATGTACTTACTTTCTCATGAATTTTTAAATAGAAGAATGCATTTATTAACTACATAAAATTAATATTTTCAGAATAAAAATAAAATTAAAAATATATTTGGTACGATTATAAAGATTTCTATTCCTGCTTTTTTTTTCATTTAATTATAAAAAGTCAATAGATAAAACTGAACTTTTGTAAGAACTTAACGATTAAGATATTTTAAGATGGCTTCATAAAATCCAATATGATAATTAGTCAAAAATAGATGTCTGAAATAATAACAAAGAATTATATTGGCTTATAACTCACAGTATGAGGAGATTTTGACGATCTTTCAGCATTACAATAAACAAATGTATAGATTTTTTAAGCTGTAGGGTGTAGGATTTAGAGCCTGGGGTTTAGAGTGTATGGTGTAGAGTGGGCGTAAGGTTTATGGTGTACAATGTACGGTTTACGGTACAGGGCTTAGGGTGTAGGATGTAGATTGTAGCATATAATATGTAGGATGTAGGGTAGTGTTTAGGGTGTTGTGGCGTAGGGTTTAGGATGTACGGTCTTCGCTATATAGTGTACAGCTTAGGATTTGGATACGCTAAGTTGGCTTATCTAAAATGATAATGTTTCTCTTTTTGTTTTTTGGAACAAAAAAATATTTTCTTTTACTTTTTATGTCTGTTTAAGATTTATTTTTTTGTCAATGATCTATTACAAAGACTAGAAAAATTGACCGACGACGTATACCAATAGATTTTTGCTATTTTTCTGTTCTGGAAATAAAAAAGAAAAAAAATAAAAAAACAAAAATGTTATCAAATATATCCGTAATGTTTGTTGCGAATTTTTTTTTTTTTAATAATTTAGAAGCATTTGCGTGGAGATGCGACAATTGAAACGTCCATCAAATACCCCACAGATCTCATTATCCATTTTAAGTCTTGCTCCTGTCCCAAAGCAAGCTATGTGGCAAGAGATCGGGGTCGATTGTGGGGAAACGCTTTGCTAAAAAACGTCAGCTAATCGAGCTTTAGATAAAATCACCAGTAGTCAACTTCTTCGTATGGCGATGAAACGCGGGATCTACTCTCATTTAGATAGCAATCAACTGATCAAGTAATCGCGGAATAGGAAAGGGTGATTTCAAGGTGTACCATAAATGCGAAAAACAGATAATGGCTATGTGAACTTAGTTACTGCTAAAGTCATGGATCAATAGTTTGCTTCGAAACTTAGATCTGGACACGATGGGCTGCTCCTTTGCAGACATGGGATATTATCTACCACAAAAAATGCACAGTAGCCAAGGTCAAACAACAAGCATCCAACCCAGTTCACATATGAAAGATATGTAAATTAAGGATGCATTTGATTAGAAGAAAACACCAAGATAAAGGAAAATGCCTTTCAAGAAATTTATATTCAAGAAAATTGTTAGTTTTCTTTATTTGATAATATATGATCGAAAATGTTTTCTAATATTTGGATCTCACTTGGAAAATGATTTTAATCTCATGAATAACGTTTGAATTTGCCACACGAGCAAACTTTCCATATATGCCTATCAAGCTACTTTCAATGAACAAGTTCAAATCGAACCCATGCCTCACTGCATATCCATGAATCTCCTTTCCTTTACAAGCATCTACATGCTCCGCGAATATGGAAGAACGTCGGACAGAGTAAAGGAGTCGGCTCTCAAGTTAGCATTTCCCATCTTCCCAACCATCGCTAGAGTTTCTTCATACATACCATTCTGCACATTCCCAGCAATGACAGTATTCCAGGAGACGTCCCTCTGCGGCATCGTATCAAACACTTTCCTCACGCTATCCCTCCGACAACATGCTTCCCTCCTGATTTCCGTCGAACGATTTCTTCTTGTCCCAATGAATTCAACTGATACATCTCGGGTCCAGAATCTCAACAGCTCTTGTGATCATCCATTTGTCTCATTAAATTGCCACAGTTCACCCGTTGTGACATCTCGTCGAGCTGTTCATACACAAAACCTCTAATCCTAACATGACTGCCCAAGAGGGGACTTCGTTGACGACGAGGAGGGACTCGTGGACTGGAGAGGAGCTTGGAAAACCAAGGAGAAGGTCGCAATTCTCATGCTGTGAATCTGGATTTCGGCATCCCTCAGAGTGACGGGAGAGGAGTTCGACAGATCACGCTGATCAGGCCACTCGCTCACGCTGGAGGCGGGAGGCAACGATGCCGAGGGATTGGGCACGCTTAGGTGCTTGCCGCGTTTGAAGAGTCCTATATTAACTCTCAACTTGCAATGCCACTTTGCAGAGGGTAAGAATTTAACCCATGCCTCAAATTAAACATCCCCACCCTAGCACCTCAGAAGGTGAGGAATCAAACTCCCCGTCCCTCCCTTCGCATGTCAAAAGGATAGCCACTGGGCAACAAAGTGGTTAGGTTTAAGGATTGACTTTTCTAACTTTGTACGTGAATATTTTCGTTGATCAGAAAGTATTTTCGGTTGGCTAATCATTTTCGGCGAGAAGTCAGGAAAACATTTTCACTCAAACAAACACGTCCTGAGAGAAGTGTCCTTGACCAGATGAATACCATGGTCGAGGATACCTTGTACATATCTGAAAACTCTTTAAGCTGATTGAAGATGATAGTTGGCAGGAGCACGCATGTACTGACTAAGCAAATTCACAGCACATGAATGGTCTCGTCGTGTCATGTTGAGATATTGAAGTGCACCTACAAGACTTCTATAAGCTTCAGGATTCGACAGATCTTTTAAGTCAGAGCTTTGCATTGAGAGGAGTAGAAACTGGACTTGCCCTCCTGCATGCGATTCTTGAAAGAATCTCACTTGCGAATTTCATTAGTGGCAGCAATGAAGTTCTTCATCATCCTGTCATCTTGTTTCCACCATGAATGAGCTGCAATTAGCTCTTCCTCGCCATCGGTGTTCGACCCAAATTGTCTCAGTTCGGATGAACTTGGTCTCTCCACGGGAGATGACGTTTGGGAGTTTGACTTTGTCGGTACTTGAGTATATCATCCGGGGGGGGGGTGGGGGGGGTTGGGGGTGGACTTGTTGCCCATGATTAGAGCTGATCTGCAGATGATTAGTTCCACCCTGCGCGGATAGGCCCTGATGTTAAGAAGACGACCAGCGTTTGTAAACAGTTGAACAATCTATAAAAAAATAAGTTTACAGATTAAATAATGGAGAAGTGGACTTTGCATACAAATCCTCGAGTTGCGGAATCAAGGTCAAAACATGCCTCCCAACCTTTTCTCCCGCTCATCATCCTTTTGATTCACAAAATTGCGAGATGCACGTCACTTATTTAAAACTCATCTAAACTATCCATTCACTCGAGTAATGCAACAAAATAGATCAAATGCTCGAAGGAACACATTACTATAGTTCTGAGTATAGGGATGTGCAATGTCATGAGTATCATACCTTTGTCGTACATTTATATGAAAAAGTGATGGGCATGTCATGACATGGCACGCGAGAAAGAAAAGCCCTGTGAATGTCAAATATGTGAGATTTGCAATTCATTTTGGCACGCATTATAATTTTTTTACTGTTCATATGATAGTCAATACGAAAAACGTTATGATATTTTTTGGTAAAGGTAAGAATTTATAAAAGCTTTATCAAACTATACAAAAAAAATTGGCGCCAAAACATTCACTCATAGTGACAACAAGTTAGAATGAGTGAAAGGGAGCCAATGCAAAAAGAGGACACCCGAAAAGAACGGGAAGCCAAGTAACAAACCATGAACCAAAACAAGAGACAAACAAAAGGCCAGACGGCACTAAAAAGGAGGACCGAAGATGGAAGAGTCAAATCCCCAACATCGCTAGAGCCTCCTATTTCTTGAGTTATCCACCACATTTCTAAAGGTAAGCGCCTTGTCCTTAACCACTTTGATGAGATGATTCTTTAAAACCGGCAGCTCCAAGGTCTCCCATCGAAAGATAATGCTATTGCGCTTCTTCCAAATCAAGTGGCACATGGCACTAAAAGAAAACCTGACTATGCAATGGAAAAAATCCTTGCAAGGAAGAAATTTCAGAGCCCATAAGAGGTTTTCCAACCAAGATCTGTTTCTCCACAGAAAGTTACATCTCGCGGCCCAAAAAAATGCGAGACTAGCCGAGATATGGCAATCAAAGAACAGGTAATCAACAAAATCGGGTCTGACATTACAAAAAGCACAAAGCCCACTACTTATTCTACCATAAGAAAGAAGAAGAACTTGGGTGGGAAGGCGATTCCGAATAATAAGCCAAAGGATGAATTGGCATCTCGAAGCAATCGAATTATTCCAAATGAGCGAAGCTCAAGGGACACGATCCTTCTTCCTCCTAATGATATCCCACGCTGAGGCTATCGTGAAAGCACCAGATGAACTCCCAAGCTAGGTAAACCTATCCGGGGTTCGAGAAAGGATCGGAAGGAAATAATCACCAGCTTTCAATACGGTCCTAAGCTCACCACCATAAGGGGAATAGAGATTCGCTAGAGTCGCTTGTCTAGAGAAACTTGAATTATCAATGAAGGAGTCCAATAAAAATAAGTTTAAAGGTCCTCTCGGGTGCCAATGATCAAATCATAGAAACACAGAAAAGCCATCACCAACTTTCCATAAGAAAGACAACCGAAACTCCCGCTTCAATTGCATGATCTTCTTTCAAGCTCAAGAACAAACAAATGGAGTGCGGGAATTCCAAAAGTTTTCCTTCTTTAAAAAGGTCGTATGGATCCATATTCCTTAACAGTAAATAGAATCCAGATATATTTGAGCATCGTAGAAAAACGTTATGATTTTGATTGGAGAAGTTACGAAACGATAACACAACAGGAAAGGAAAAGGGTTAATTCGTTATGGCATATAAATCAAAAAAAAAGTCGTGTCTACTCATTCATGTTCGGACTTCACCTTCGTACGATGAATTGATAGTGACCAGCGACAAGTGTCCTGTGAGTTTGACTTGACTTGGGGAGTGCCTGACGGGCCACTAGTGGTCCGATCGAAAATCATCCACGCGAACAGTTCGCAATATCTATTAAGTATACTATATAAAAATATATATTTATATGTAGCACATTTTTATTTTCACGCCAGTCAAACACGTCTCCCATGCTTTTCCAGGCGCTCACCTTCCTCCTCACCATCATCATCGTCACCGCCCAACCCCAAGACGACGCCTTGGACGGCGCCCGATGCCCGCCCTTGACCTGCGGAGGCATCAACTTCTCCTTCCCCTTCCCCTTCTCCAACCCCGCCTCCTCCGGCACCGACCCCTTCGACTGCGGCCTCCCCCACTTCAACGTGTCCTGCGACGGTTTCGGCCACCCCGTCATCGACCTCGCCGGCACTCCCTACCGGATCCTAGCTCTCTACCCGAACAGCAAGGAGCGCGCCGTCACCGTCGTCAACGACCAGCTCATCAAGGACCTGAACGGCGACTCGTGCGAGTCGCTCCAGAACGTGACCATCCCGAGCTCCGGAGTCACCATCGCCAACCTCAGCCTCCCTCAGTGGGGCTTCCACCTCACCTTCTTCGAGTGCGCCTCCGGCATCGCGCTCCCCCGCGAGCTCGCCGACGCGACGCTGGTGAACGAGACCTGCGGAGACGAGAGGCTTTATCTGTGGATGAACCCATCGAGCAAGATCGGTTCCTATTACTCGTACGGGGGAGCGACGCCCGATGGATGTGGGCTCGTGGAGGTGCCTGTGTCCGATGTCCTCGGTTTAAGGAGCAGTGGATTTATGAACAAGAGTAATGGCGAGAGGTGGAGCTTCGTTCTGGATCTGATGAGAGAAGGATTTCCTCTGGTCTGGTCCGCCATTCCGGATTGCGACGGCTGCCAACTGAGAGGCGGACGGTGCGGATTCGACGTCAATTTGGGAAAAGTCGTCTGCTTCTGCGGCGACTGCAAGTAAGTCCTTTTATCTTTTTTTCTTTTCGTCCAACTTTTACTATTCTTTGTTGATGAAAATTTCATCACCGATGTAAATTGGGGAGTTCAAATTCCAACTGGGAGCCGGAGGTGGGGCCGTTTAATTTCAGATATGGATTCGACTCCCATGCCCCGTAAAAGCGTAAAAGGGTAGAGCAATAGTTTAAAAGTGAGTTGAGAAATAAAATAGAAAAAAAAACACACACACACAAATGAAAGTTTCCAAAATTAAAGAAAACACCCAATAATTTGAAATTTAAAAAAAAAAAAAAAAAAAAAAAAGAAGAATCAAGATCAAGAGTATCAGGAAAATCATATAGAATCCTCCATATTAATATTTTTAATAAAATGGTTACTGATTTAACACTAAAAGTAACACTTAAGTGGTCATTCAAACGTTATACTTTTTATTAATTTTAGGGTTAGTAATATGAAAAACTTTAAATCAGTACATTTGTGATAAATTTATCCCAAATCAGTACACCTATAACAAATTTACCATCCTTTAGTTTTGTTGAATTTTATTGAGTTTGATGATACGTGATTGCTGACATGTATGCCGGTTTGAGGTTTTATCTTCCGTTTGTCATTACGTACCAGTTTTGTGATTTTTCGTTATACTAATAAAGGATAAATTTATTACAAATATACTAATTTGAGATTTTTGTGATTAAAAAATTAGTTTTAAGTAAATTTATCACAAATATATCAATTTGGAATTTTTTGTAGTATTAATCATTAATTTTAAACATAAGTAGTTTAAACTTACCAACAAATAAGTTTCATGGCAATAGTTAACCAACATCACATGACATTTCACTAAAAGAACAATTTGTGTAGGGCAAAATTATGTCCATGCTAAATACGTAGACGGCAACGGAAAAAAAAACAGAATCAAGTCATTCATTGCAAAAAAAAAAAAAATTATCAAATGGTAGAATGAATAGCACAAGGAAAGAAATGAGGCACTAAATTTATATTATTTGAATAATGTGATTACTCCACCACAGAACAATATAAGATTCTACTCTAGATCAAGCGATATAATAGTAATTATAATCATATTCGAATCACTCAAATATTCACATGGTGTGAAAGTGTGTAATTGCATTTGATAACTTACATGGTGTTCAACACTCATGAGTTATCACGAAACAATTTATCAATCTTAAAAACGAATTCATAATCTTACCACAAGATTTATTGGTGTCAAAGAATTTGCAATTTCTTTGGAACGCACAAGCAAGCTGCACAATTATATTATTAGGGCTAAAAGCTCCCCTGATCGTTAATGGCCTTAAACCAAACCACACCCATGTTAGCCAATTCCCAAATAAAAAAACTCTCCCAAACTATAAATCTATTTATCCGCACAGCCGGTGCGCTAGAAGCTAAAAGCTAGAGGTGAGATAGACTTCGCCGCGACTTAAATATACACAGCATGCGGCGATTTGCTGTTGCCAGTGCCTGCCAATGCGGATATCGGAAGTTGAACTTCATCACTTCCCTCCAAAAGAAATCCTAGATAGTACTCATATCCTTCATCTGACCTTTGCAGGAAGCCAGGCAAGACCAAACTCAAGCCAGGCAAGACCAAACTCATTATTGGTATGCACATTTAATTCATTGCTTCCGAAGTTTTAGACTCTAGAGTTAAGTCGGACATGGAGGGAGTATGAAACTTAATATTCAATGTGATCTCTGACAACCATGTTGTTGTTTGAAGTATTTTGTGTTTGGATGCGTAATTTTTCTTATATCATTTCGTTTTCTGCTGGCAGACTGTACAAGGCTGACAATAAGAAATTTTGGAAGCTAGACGAGGATTGTCAGCAATGACATATCTGTATATTATGAAGTCTGATCATTGTTAGTTTCACTGGGTGGTTTGGTTTTGTCTCTGCCTATTGAGAGAGCTACAGACCATGCTTGTATTAGGAAATCCCAAGGAATAATGGCACTGAAATTTATTTTAGTTGTTGGCGCTGGATTCTGTTTTAGTTGTTCTCTTGTGAGAACCCGAAATTGCTTATTAGCTTCTGATCAACACAATTTGCTCGAATGTCTTCTGAAAACTAATCGTCGTCAGCACTTTGCGAAAAGATTATTGGTTGTCCATTAAGCTAATCAGTTTGTTCATGATTTGCAGGTTGTGCATTGGGAAGCTCTTCTCTTGTGCTCGTTATGACCTTACTATACATTTTTAAGACGAGAAGTTCGTCAGTTCAGGAGACATCCTGGTTTGGCAAAGATGAAACTGCAGAAGAGAGGGCAAAGGCAGAGCAAATCTTAAGAACTTATCAGTCAACCTTACTGACCAAGTACTCATACAAGGACGTAAAGAAGATGACCAACGCCTTGAAGGAGCGACTGGGTGAAGGTGGATATGGTACTGTCTACAAAGGAAGGCTGCCAGACGGGCGACCCATTGCCGTCAAAATACTCGACAAGTCCAGCAACAACAGCCAGGACTTCATCAATGAAGTTGCAACCATAGGCATGATTCACCATGTTAATATTATCCGTTTGCTCGGTTTCTGTTTGGAAGGTTCAAAACGAGCTCTAATCTATGAGTACATGCCTAATGGGTCTCTAGGAGATTTGCTGCATAAAGAAGGGTCAAAACTTTCTTTGACGATGGAAAGACTACTCGAAATTGCTGTAGGGGTTGCCCTTGGAATTGAGTACTTGCACAAGGGTTGCGACTCGCGGATATTGCATCTTGACATAAAGCCCCAGAATGTTTTGCTTGACGAGAACTTCAACCCAAAAATCTCTGATTTTGGGTTGGCGAAAATATACTCCAGGAATAGAAGCTTCATCACCATGACGGGTGCTAGGGGGACGATCGGGTTCATTGCTCCCGAAATATTCATGAGAAATCTGGGAAATCCTTCTCATAAGTCCGATGTCTACAGCTTCGGAATGCTATTGCTCGAGATGGTTGGCAGGAGGAAGAATGAAGAAGTGAAGGGAAGCGCATCGAGTGAATCATATTTTCCAGGCTGGATTTACGATGAAATCAATGAAGAAAGAGCACAAGAATTTGGCGATCTCATGGAAGAAGAAGTTGCTGTGTCAAGAAAGATGGTTATGGTAGGTTTGTGGTGCATTCAAATAAATCCGAAGGATCGGTCCTCAATGACACAAGTGCTGCAAATGTTGATGGGCAACTTGAAAAGCATTCCAATGCCTCCTAAGCCGCAGTTCTTTTCTCCTCCTCACGCGCAGGTCGTGCCTGGAAGTTCTTCCAAAGATGTAGACGCTGGTGTTGTATCCCTCATCCTTGACAGTCAAGAAATGTAGCTGATCGATAGAGGGATTCATCTCTGTGCCAAAGCACATTTGAGAATGGCGTCTGATAGCATATCAGGATGACATAGAGTGGGAAACAAGTTGACATTGGCCCCTTCATGTTCCAATGTGAATGTAGGCATCAGCATAGGATAGAGAAGAAAGAATTGACGGAAGTCGAAGAAAAGAAAGGTTTGTACGAGCCACACCGGAAACCTCAAGGAAAGATCTTTCTCTGTGTTGGGTTCTGGGCAATACTGAGGGACCCTAAACTCAATACGTACGAACATCCAATTTGATTGAGGAACTTTTCTAAGATGGTACTTGGTGATTCGCCCTTATTGCGCATGATCCGGAGACATTAGACAAATGATTATTCTCCCTAATAAAGTATAAGTTCATTTAGGACATGAATTCACCTCGAGATCTACTACTTGAGGCATGATCGAATAAGAGTAGGAGAGAGTTTAAGCTACTCCGAGTTACGAGGAGCTCGGCTTGATTTGTTTCGAATTTGAATAGCTCAAGTACTTACTCGTGCAGAACACAAACTATAAGTTCTCAAGCATGATCGAAAAGTTGTTTGTTATATATTATATACATATATACACATTTATAGAGGGAAAAGTACCAAGAAAGTCCTAAACCTATTGCATTGGTATTAATTTTGTCTTAAACTTTTCAATTGGATCAATTCAGTCCTACACTTTTTAATATTGATACCAATTCAGTCCATCCGGCCAATTTTTACCGGCTGGCGCTAATGTGGACATCGGCCAGTGGCCGGATGCTAACGTGACGATTTTTATGATTTTTTTATTTTTTTCAAATTTTTTTATTAATTTTTTCTTTTTTCTTTTCTTTTATCCCTCCTTGCTCCTTGGACCGTCCTTGTGGCGGCCGGCGAGCCTCGCTGAAGGCTCGCCGGTCACTGGGTGAGGGCCGCGATCGTAGCCGGCGGCCTTTGATATAGAAGCCCTCGCTAGTCACTGGCAAGGCCGCCTTTGCCCGCAGCAAGGCCAGGGCAAGGGCGAAGTAGCCTCGCTGGCAGCCCTAGGAGAGGCCAAGCGAGGGCTTCACGACCCTCGCTAGCCACCGCCAGAACAGTCCAAGGATGAAGAAGGGAGAAAAGAAAAAAGGAAAAAATTCAAAAAAATATTTAAAAAATTACCACGTTAGCATCCGGTCGATGTCCACGTCAGCACTAGCCGGCCAAAATTGGCCGGATGGACTAAATTAGTATCAATATAAAAAGGTTTAGGACTGAATTGGTCTAATTGAAAATTTTAGAGTTGAATTAGTACAAATATAATAGGTTTATGACTTTTTTGGTATTTTTCCCCATTTATAGATATTACAAGATTGACAATGCAATATTTTCATTTTAGTTCACTTTCCATATTCTAGTCGAGTATGGCCTTATAACTCTTGTTTAGACTGAGAAACTTACTGTAAAAGCTTGAAGCGCCACGATTTAAATCGAGTCGAGCTTGGCTGATTTGAAACATCATTTGAGTTGAGCGCAAGTCTGAGAATTTATGATCGATAAAGCTCCCATTATATTTCGAGTCTAGTACAAACTCTGCGACCCCACAGGATCACGGCCCTAGATCAGAATTTCTACTTGACCTCTAAGTCAATCCAAGCAGTTGAAGTGTCTCTCGAGGAAGCTTCCCCAGTATGGTTACGTGGGATCTCGTCCATCAACTAGGGTGAGTCCTCCGAAAGTCAAGAATCTATATACATGAAAATATCTGTGCAAGCTTCTCTCCCATCTTGTTCTTGAAGTTCTAATCTAATGTACTTTCTAGGTCTTCCAAGGATATCTGAAAAGAGATATTCAATCATGAGAGTCTCGAATCATCATATTTAAATGAAAAATGTCTATCACCAGATTAGGTTACATTCTTATGAAGAAAAAAAAGTAGGGAAATTGCACCATTGGCTAATCAACTTTTCAACTTACTTTTAGATTGGCCCTCCCTCCTACTTTAACGTATAAATTGACCAACTATGGCTTTACCTTCAATCAAGCCATTATCTATCATGTGACCAAAATATCCCCAAAAATGTGGACATAACTTGTACCATACCACTTATTTTACTCTTATATTAACATATAAAATGCCATTATGGATGCATCCGACCTTATCGAACTCTCATTGTTCAACTCATTTTAGCTCTCACCCAATTTTAAAGACTTCCACTGTAGCTCGCTTGACTGTTTTTTTACGAATTTCGAAAAGGTCCTTGCACCTGTAGGGTGGTTAGTATCATCGCTAGTTTAATTATAATGGGAAAAAAATAGAAATTACGTTGTAAATATTTTTCTAATATAAAGGCAGAATTACAATGCTTTAAAAAGTCTTTCTTTTTGGGTTAACACCGCAAAAAATTTCAAAACCAATACACCTATAACAAATTTACCCCAAACTAATTTTTTTAACACGAAAAATTCCAAACCGATATACGTCTAATAAAATTACCTTAAATGACCACAAAAAACCTCATACCAATACACTTATAATAAATTTACTTCAAACTAATTTTTAAACACTAAAAACCGCAAAATGGTACATTTGTGACGACTATACTCTTCGTTAAATTGGATTAATGTCACAAAAAATACAAAACTAGTACAATGGTAAAAGGTGGAGAGTAAAATCCTAAACTCATATACCAGTCAACTATCACTTGCCATCCAACTTAACAATTTGACTAGTAAAATTTAACGAAAACTAATAAAAAATAAAATGTCACAAGTACATAAGTTTTAGGTAAATTTAAATTTTTGATAATCAAAAAATTAGTTTAAAGTAAATTTATCACAAGTACACCAATTTGAGATTTTTCATGATATTAATTTATTTTTTTGGCTTAAAAAGGGATGGCTTCAATATATCCTTGGCCAAAAAAAAAAGGAAAAGACTTAGAATCTCGTACTTGAGTGACCGTCGCATTTCTCATTCGTAATTTCGTATGGTAAAGAATTCAAAACCTTAAATTTTGACTTCAAGTGTGAAGATATGCCTTTAGAGAAGAGCGTCGTCATAAGAGTGAATTAACAATGCGTAGGAACTCTAAAGACCAAATTTATTGAGATCACTTGGAGCTCATGGACTGACCCAACAATTAGAAATTAGTGGTTTCTATTTGTCGCGTCTATAAAATTTAGAGGCTTAGAATGCACTTGATGGATCTAAGCGCCTAAATTATGCATGCATAAAACCAACTGAACTTACAAACTTACCTCTTCATGGTGTTGGGATCGGCAACCTGGATCAACTATGAGCCAAACTAAGAAAAGAGTAGAAATACATTTAGTACAAAACTAGACTTAACAATTCAATTTTTTTCATTTAATTATAAAAATTTCGGTGGCGACTTAAGAATTTATGTTTGGATAAATCTTAGGACTTAATTGATCAAGATACTCTAAGATGGTCCCAAAAAATCCAACGTAATAGTTAGTTAAAAATAGATGGTTGAAAATGGCAGTAGAGAATCTATTGATTTGAGGAGGTTGACGGTAAATTATTAGGCATCACAATAAACAAGTGCATAGATTTTTTGACCTTGCATCACAATAAACAGGATTTACTCTCATTTAGATAGCACTTGAGTAATCACGGAATAGGATAGGATGATTTCAAGGTGTACCATAAACGCAAAAAACAGATAAGGGCCATGTTAACTCGATTACTGCTAAAGTCATGGATCGATAGTTTGCTACACACGATAGGTTGCTCTTTGCAGACACGAGACACTATCCATCACCAATAATGCACAGTAACTGGAGGTCGAACGACAGGCGTCCAACCCAAGCTACATCTAAAAGACACATAAAGTAAAGGTGTGTTTGTTTAGGAGAAAACTCCAAAATAAAGGAAAATGTCTTTCAAGAAATTATATTCTAAAAAAATAGTTAGTTCTCTGTTGTTTGATGATACGTGGAAAATGATTTTAATCTCACTAATAACATTTGAATTTGCAACACGAGCACACTTTGCATACATGTTTATCAAGCTACTACCAGTAAACAAGTTCGAATCGAACCCGTGCCTCATCGCATATCCATGAATCTCCTCTCCTTTACAAACATCCACATGCTCTGCGTATATCCGAAGGACGTTGGACAAAGTAAATGAGTCGGGCCTCAAGTTAGCATTTCCCCATCTCCCTAACCATCGCCAGAGCTTCTTCACACATTCCATCCTGCACATTCCCAGCAATGACAGTATTCCAGGAAACAACATCCCTCTTCGGCATCATATCAAACACTTTTCACGCGCTATCCCTCTGACAACATGCTTCCTGCCTGATTTCCGTCGAACCGATTTCAACTTGTCCCAATGAATTCAACTGATATATCTTGGGTCCAGAATCTAAACAACTCTTGTGATCATCCATTTGTCTCATTAAATTGCCACAGTTCATCCGTTGTGACATCTCATCGAGCACTTCATACACAAAAGCTTTAATCCTCAACATTGATGCACTAGGGGTATGCATGGTTCAGGTGGGCGGTTCCCAACCTAGAACCGGGAATCCACCCGCTAAAGACCAGTTCCCAAAAATTGAAATCGGAAACCAATCATTAGTTGCATGGATCCACCCGAGAACCGGACTGCCGTCCAGTCCAGTTCCCAGGTGGATCCATGGAACCGATCTTATCAATAATAATATTGTTTTTCAAATCCCACCGTAAGTACTCTTTATATCCAGTAATATTTTTCTTTAAATTGAATCGGCTTAATTAAGGGTACCATTTTCCTTTATTTTATTTGAAAACACTACCAAAGAAGAGAAATAGATTTTTTTTCCTATTTTTGAATCATTTCAATTGAAATCTAATATATTCTTTAAGTTCAAGGTTCTGAATAATTGTCATATGTAGATCATATTTTCCTTTATCCCCTAACAGTGTTCAATCCCTTACAACATTTGCATTATTGAATTTTTTCTATAGAAATAATTCCACCGATACTCCACATATTTTGAAAATAGTATCTTATGTGAGTCTCGAAAGTATCATTTGAATGAGTCATTTGTTGAGTTGCTAAAAGGTAGCTTACACACTTTATTAAATTCTTATAAAAACATGGAAACCATGAGAGGAGATGGAGCCCTAAAATTTAGGTTTACTAATTAGTAATTCGAAATTTATTTTAATATTAAAAATTAATATATTATTATAATATAATCAGTCCGGTCCGGTGGGCAGATGCACCCATGGAACCGGAAACCGGACCGGTTCCCTCAAGAACCACCGGTTCCCTCAAGAACCACCGGTTCCGGGCGCATCCGGTCCTATTCCGGACGGTCTGGGCGGGTCTCGGTTCTTTTGCACACTCCTATGATGCACCCATGAACCGACTCGCCCAACCTTGCGTCCATCAAGAACTGATGGACGCGCACGACTTCAGCTCTGAAGGGAACACATCGTGATCTGGATAACTTCCCAAAAGCGCACATCCTGGAGAAATAAGGCAGAGACTCGGCGAAGAGGCCGTGGGACGTGTAGCACCGGATGATGGATTTCCAGGCGAGGAGGGGTGGGGGAGGGGAGTGCGTTGAAGACGAGGAGGAACTCGTGGACTGGTGAGGAGTTTGGAAAACCAAGGAGAAGTTTGCAATTCGCATGCAGTGAATGGGCGTCCCTCCGAGTGACGGGAGAGGAGCTCGACAGATAGCACTAGTCAGGCGAATGTTCACATGCGGAAGGCACGATATCGGAGGCGTGGGCGTCCGTGGCTTCGATGCCCGCTGCGCTCAAAGGAGGCGTGCACGAGCACGGAGAGAAGAGGATCTGCTGCAGTAAGAATGGTGGATTGGGAGATACAGAGGAGGGACGAGTTGATTGAGAGGAGTAATTTGGAAAATGATTTCTACCTTTTTAGATTGAGGAATAGTTTTGGATGCATTTGTTTAAAGGAAAAGTTCACAATAAAGAAAAATACTATTTAGAGTTTTCCTTTTGATACGTGACTGTGTTAGAATCTCTTTTGAAAAATGATTACAATTTCGTGACTTTATTTCAGGCAAAAAAATAAATTTGATTTTAAAATAATTTTTATTTTTCTTTATTTTTTCTTTCTTTCTTTTCCTTCTTCCTCCATGGGTTGTTGAGCCTTAGTGATAGCCAATGACAACCACAAGCGAGCTCGAGGAGAGCCCAATCTCACCACAATCGATCAAGCTCACCAGCCTACATCATGGCTAATCATCGAGCTATCGATCGTCCCCAAGGCACACGTCCAACGGAGGAAGGAGGAGGAAGGATGAGGAAGAAGGAGAAAGAAAAAGAGAAGAAAAAAATCTTTTAAAAAAAAATATTTTTATAATAACAAATGTTTCATTAACCAAAAATCCAAGCGTCAAGGACCTACGCATGGTCTTTGTAGACCTAAGCCTAAGGGTTGCAACTAGAGCTGAGTGTTGAAACCTGAGCACGGCTTTTATGGAGGCAAGCTCAAGTGTAAGAGCAAAGGGTACGAACACCAAGGGTTTGGGGCCGACCTTGTGGACTCAGGCATAGGCGCTAGGGGCCCAAACCCGAGTACTGGGATTTTGGGCCTAGTCACCAGGAGACCTAGTTCTAAACATCGAGAGTAGGAACCACATTGGGATTTCCATGCCCAAGTGTAGAATTTTGGATTCAAATGCCAATATCTAGACATATTAGAGAAAATGTTTTCCGGTTCTTTCAAGAGCAAATAATTTTCTTGAATTTAAGTTTTGATAGAAAAACTTTTTTGGTTTATTAGCAAATATGACTATTTTCATTGACCGGAAAGTGTTTTTGATTGACTAGTCATTTTTAGCGAGAAGTCCGATAAACTAATTTCTGAAAAACATTTTCACTTGAACAAACGTAGAGAAGTGTCCTTAAGCAAATGAATAGATGCCTTGTACATATGGGAGAACACTTTTAGCAGATTGAAGATGACAATCGGCGGAGCACGCATGTACTGATTAAGCAAATTCATAGCACATGAATGGTCGGTCGTGTCATGTTGAGATATTGAAGTGCACCAACAAAGACTTCTATAAGCTTCAGGATTCAACAAATCTTTAAGTCAGAGCTTTGCACTGAGAGGAGTAGAAACTAGACTTGCCCTCCTGCATGCGAGTTCTTGAAAGAATCTCACTAGCGAATTTCTTTTGTGCCAGCAATGAAGTTCTTCATCATCCTGTCATCTTGTTTCCACCATGAATGAGCTGCAATAAGCTCTTCCTCGCCATCGGTGTTCGACCCAAATCGTCTCAGTTCGGATGAACTTGGTCTCTCCACAGGAGATGCCGTCTGGGAGTTTGACTTTGTCGGTACTCGAGTGATCATTTGGAAGACGACCAGCGTCTGTAAACAGTTGAACAATCTATAAAAAGATAAGTTTACAGATTAAATAATGGAGAAGTCGACTTTGCATACCAATTCTCTTGAGTGGCGCAATCAAAGTCAAGAATGCCTCCTACGCTTTTCTCCGCACTCATCATCCTCCTCCTCGTCCCCATCTTCGGCACCGCCCAATCCCAAGACCAAGACGCGTCGTACTACGACCGATGCCGGCCCTTCACCTGCGGAGGCATCAGCTTCCCCTTCCCCTTCTCGGACGCCGCCACCTTCGGCACGGGCCGCTTCGACTGCGGCCTCCCCCGCTTCCAGGTCTTCTGCGACGCCTCCGGCCGCCCGGTCCTCGACCTCCCCGGCACTCCCTACCAGGTCCGAGCTCTCTATCCGAACAGCGAGGAGCTCGCCGTCACCGTCGTCAACGACCAGCTCATCAAGGACCTGACCGCCGGGTCCTGCGAGTCGCTCCAGAACCTGACCATCCCGAGCTCCGGAGTCAACATCGACAACCTCAGCCTCCCTCCTCAGTGGGGCTTCAACCTCACCTTCTTCGAGTGCGCCTCCGGCATCGTGCTCTCCCGCGGGCTGGCCGATGCGACGGTGGTCAACGCGAGCTGCGGAGACGAGAGGCTTTATCTGTGGATGAACCCATCGAGCGATCAGTCGATCAGTTCCGATTACTCGTACGGGGGAGCGACGCCCGATGGATGTAGGCTCGTGGAGGTGCCTGTGTCCGATGTCCTCGGTTTAAGGAGCAGTGGATTTATGAGCAAGAGTAATGGCGAGAGGTGGAGCTTCGTTCTGGATCTGATGAGCGAAGGATTTCCTCTGGTCTGGTCCGCCGTTCCGGATTGCGACGGCTGCCAACTGAGAGGCGGACGGTGCGGATTCGACGCCAGTTTGGGAAAAGTCGTCTGCTTCTGCGGCGGCTGCAAGTAAGTCCTTTACCTTTTTGTCTTTTCGTCCTACGTTTACTATTCTCTGTTGATGAAAATTTCGTCACGGACGCATGGAAAGGAAGAAGTGAAAATTTCAATTTCCACCAGAGAGCTAGGAGTTGAAACTTTTAGTTTGAGATGTGAGATTCGACTCCCACTTTATAAAAGGGCAGGGCAATCCCATAATTTGAAAATACAAAAAAAAAATAATAATAAGATCAGGAATTGACATGATTTAACATCGAGAGTGAGACTTAAATAGCCATTTAAAGGTTATATTTTCCATTAATTTTAGGGTTAATATTACGAAAAACTTCAAATTAAAACACTTATGATAAATTTACCTTTATTTTATTTCCGTTAAATAACCAACATGAAATGACATTTCAATAAAAGAATAGTTTGCGTATTGTAAAATTAAACCTATGCTAAATATGTACACAACATGAAAAAGAAAATCAAAATCAAATCACCTATTGCAAGAAAAAAAAAGATCAAATAGTAGAATAAATAGTGCAAGGAAAGAAATGAGACTCTAAATTTGCGTTATTAAAAAAATGTGACTATTATACATAGAGAATGGCATAAGATTCCATTATAGATTAAGCGATACCATAAAGATTATACCACACAAGTGGCTTAAATACTCACATGATGCAAAAGCGTGTAATTGCATTTAATAACTTACGTGGTGTCATCACTTACAAGTTATTGCAAAACAATTTGTCAATCTCATAGAGGAATTCACAGTCTTACCACAAGATTTATTGGTGCAATTTCTTCCAAATGTAATTCACAAGCAAGCTGCACAATTAGATTATTACGGCCAAATGCTCCCCTGCTCATTAATGGATTAAACCCAAAATACACCCCTTTTAGCCAATTTGAAAAAACTCACCCAAACTAGAAATCCAACCCTATAAAGATTTCTGTCCAAAGAAAAAAAAAATCCACAATAATTTATTCTTGCTTTATACTTTCGGTCAACGAAAAGTTTAATCAAGACTTTCCTAATTTAAATCACAAGTCGTATAGTCAAAAAAAAAAAGTTCTGCTTTACTTTACGGATTCAAGTTGGAGACATATCTCAATACAACCTTGGGAATTCTATTTGTCCGCCTGTGCACTAGAAACTGAAAGCTAGGGGTGAGATAGTCTTCACTCTGACTTCAATATAAATACAGTGTGCAGCGTGCCACTGCCTCCTAATGTGATATGGGAAGTTGAACTTCATCACTTCCCTCCAAAAGAAATCCTGGATAGTACTCATTTCCTTTGTCTGACCTTTGCAGGAAGCCAGACAGGACCAAACTCATTATCGGTATGCACATTTACTTCATCGCTTCTGAAGTTTTAGACTCTAGAGTTAAGTCGGACATGGCAGGAGCATGAAACTTAATATTCAATACGATCTCTGGTAACCATGTTGTTGCTTGACGTATTTCATGCTTGAATGCATAATTTTTCTTTTTTTGTTTGGTTTTCGCTGGCATACTATACAAAGTTGATGATAAGAAATTTTGGAAGCTAGACGAGGATCGTCAGCAACTACATATCTGCATATTATGAAGTCTGATTATTTTTAGTTTCACTGGGTGGTTTGGTTTTGCCTGTGCCCATTGAGAGAGCTACAAACCATGCTTGGTCATAGGGAATCTCAAGGAGCGATGGCACTGAATTCTGTTTTAGTTGTTGGCACTGAATTCTGTTTTAGTTGTTCTCTTGTAAGAACCCAAATTTGCTTATTAGCTTCTGATCAACACAATTTGCTTGAATGTCTTCTGAAAACTAATCGTCTTCATTACTTTGCAAAAAGATTATTTGTTGTCCATTAAGCTAATCAGTTTGTGCATGATTTGCAGGTTGTGCATTGGGAAGCTCTTCTCTTGGGCTCGTTATGATCTTACTATACATTTTTAAGACGAGAAGTTTGTCAATTCAGAAGACATCCTGTTTTGGCAAAGATGAAACTGCAGAAGAGAGGGCAAAGGCAGAGCAATTCATAAGAACTTATCAGTCAACCTTATTGACCAAGTATTCATACAAGGACGTAAAGAAGATGACCAACGCCTTGAAGGAGCGACTGGGTGAAGGTGGATATGGTACTGTCTATGAAGGAAGGCTGCCAGATGGGCGACCTGTCGCTGTCAAAATACTCGACAAGTCCAGCAGCAACAGCCAGGACTTCATCAACGAAGTTGCAACCATAGGCATGATTCGCCATGTTAATATTATCCGTTTGCTTGGTTTCTGTTTGGAAGATTCAAAACGAGCTCTAATCTATGAGTACATGCCTAACGGGTCTCTGGGAGACTTGCTGCATAAAGAAGGGTCAAAACTTTCTCTGGCGATGGAAAGACTGCTCGAAATTGCTATAGGGGTTGCCCTTGGACTTGAGTACTTGCACAAGGGTTGTGACTCGCGGATATTGCATCTTGACATAAAGCCTCATAATGTTTTGCTTGACGAGAACTTCAACCCGAAAATCTCTGATTTTGGGTTGGCAAAAATATACTCCAGGAATAGGAGTTTCATCACCATGACAGGTGCTAGGGGAACGGTCGGGTTCATTGCTCCTGAATTATTCATGAGAAATCTGGGAAATCCTTCTCATAAGTCCGACGTCTACAGCTTTGGAATGCTGTTGCTCGAGATGGTTGGCAGGAGGAAGCATGAAGAAGTGATGGGAGGCGAATCAAGTGAATCATATTTTCCAGACCAGATTTACAACGAAATCAATGAAGAAAGAGCACGAGAATTCGGCGATCTCGTGGAAGAAGAAGTTGCTGTGTCAAGAAAGATGGTCATGGTAGGTTTGTGGTGCATTCAAATAAATCCGAAGGATCGGCCCTCGATGACGCAAGTGCTGGAAATGTTGATGGGCAACTCGAAAAGCATTCCAATGCCTCCCAAGCCGCAGTTCTTTTCTCCTCCTCGCGCGCAAGTCGTGCATGGAAGTTCTTCCACAGATGTAGACGCTAGTTCTGTACCCCTCACGCTTGACAGTCGAGAGACGTAGCTGATCAGTGGAGGGATTTTTCTCAGTGAAGCACATTTGAGAATGGCATATGGATGGCACATGAGGAATTGAGGATGACATAGAGTGGGAAATACGTTGACACTCACACTTTTTGTTCCAGTGGGTTTATAGGCATCATAGGACAGAAAAGGAAGGCTTGAAGGAAGTTGGAGAAAAGAAAGTGAGGTTTTTATGTTCCAGAAAAGATACATCTATCTACATTATAAACATCTACATACATTTAAAAATAGAATACTACTGCATAAATAGTATAATTTTTCCATTTGAGTTTACAAATTTCGCATCGGGCTTGGCCTTTTAACTCTTGCTTAGACTAAAAAGTCTACTGAAATATAAGTACATTTCTCAAGCGAAAAGAGAAATATATTTACAGGGACCCGCCTAGATGTAACAAGAAGCAATTAAAAGTCAAACTATTGACGTAAGGCAAGAACAAAGTTTCTCAATCGCCACTCTAGCGCCAGGTTCTCAGTGTGATACCGAGTCCTTCGAGAGGCCTAAGCTCGGATGTTCCGATTAAATGCCTCACATTCTCAAGCGAAAGACATCAAAGCATCCTGGACTTGATATATATCTCGAGTTAAGACACCAGATTCTCCAGTTAGCTTTATCCGGTGTCAAAATTCAACCAAAGACGGATCGTTGGGAATAACACGTCGAAGAAGTGATGATGACTCTCGCCTATTGTCATTCAGCTATTCCATCCTAATTCTGAGTTCCTCTTCAAAATTAGCTTTTTCTGATTCTTTGCGTTGGTATTCGGCCTTAAGCGCCTCGATAGAAGCAAATCTGACGTAGTTATCCTTATGCACTTCAAGAGTGGATTTGATGGACAGAGATAGATCCCTATAGATGTACTGAGAAGCAAGACGTGACATAGAGTTTATTATGGGATCTGAGTTTGACAACAGATAATCAATCTCTCCCATATTAAAGGATAGTGGACAATCTCCTCCATTTCTCTAAATCACGAACATCCATGGGTGAAGACAAAACACCAAAGGATTGAGCAGGATTGTCATATGGAGAAATACCAGTTCGGCTCCTACTGTGACTAGATTAGGAGTGAGAGGATTCAGCATGATAAGAAAGTGCTCCTGTGTATGAGGTTTTTCGATAAGCTAAAATGTCGCAAGGAACAGATCAAGTTACCACGATTAAACACTTACTTGAGGAGGAATGCATTGCATCATCACGATTAACACAATGATTGCAGAGACGAGGGAGATGAACTCTAGCCATTTTGGAAAGAATAGCCTCGGTACAGGCAGCGAACAAAGTCTCTCAATAAGAAGCCCACCAGTTCTTGAAAGAAGGGGAGCCTTTAGCATCTAACCAGAAGCAACAGTAGTTGGAGTGCGCAACCATCTCCTCATTAATAGCTTCTTGACACTCGAAAGTAGCTCAAGGATAACAGCGCTTCGATAAGGCAAAAGGAAAATCGATTGAGTAGACACAGGGCATAGAAATCTCCTGAATAGCTCCAAACAGCCTTGCGCAGTATTGTGGATAGTATACTTCAAACCCAAGGGAGAATTTACCGTCTTTAGAGAAATATAAGAGAAGATCGCCGGAAGTGAAGACATGTCTGCAAAGGTACTCATCCTCTGGATATTGATCACGGGAGTAGTTAGGGAATTGGTCTGAGGCCGGGTATAGACCAAAAAAGAAAACACGATCGAATACAATGGTTTCCTCTTGAACTAAAAGGAAATGTTCTAGAAAAAAGGTAAGAGGACAGAGAGGAGATGATGATTGATGCTGTAAGGGCTTACAAAGAACTTCAACGCCGAAGTTATCGGGACCAAGTGGACCTGAATGTACATCATACCACCTTCGAGGAATTTCGAGAGCATCAGCAAACAAGTCGGGGATATAAAGTTTAACCCAAGCTCGTAAAAGCCACAAACCGAAAATGGGTCCAGGATAGTCATGGTCAGTATTCAGGGAAGATTGAAGGTCAGTAATGGAACCGCTCCATCACCACGCTCCACATGATCTCCTTACCGAGACCATTCACTACTCCTGGCAGTTCCCCTCTACCATAGACCAAAGCATAGGAGAAGGCAACGTGTCCGTCAACATGCCCAATCACAAGGGAATACGTGCACAAGTACAAAAAGAATTACAAAGCTAGATAATTCAATATTAGGTCAGACATAGAGAAGTCAAGAGCGATAACATTCCCACTCAATTATAGAACAAAAAGATAGAAACTCTTTGTCACGAGCCATGTTCTGGGATAGGAGATGGAGTTTGATCATTTTTTGGCAGTCTAAGGTAGTCAACAGACTTCTCGGATTCTTCGGATTGCTCTACTACTCTGTCAATGCCGCCGCTCAACAAGCCCCAAGTGTCAGTCATATCTAGTTGGTGAGACAGGAGTTTGCCACGTTCCTCAGCAAGTTGAGTTTTAAGGTTAAGGATGTTTCTTTTCAATTGGGATTCAATCTTCATCATCATTAGAAATGACTTCATGAGATGTTCTGCTTCAATTTTCTGCTTCTGGGCTTTCTCAGCAAATGCTTGGACCCTGCGTTCTGAGAGAACCAAAGACTGGAACCGATCACTGTTTCTCTTAACTAAGTCCAAGCTCTCAAGGAAGATTGAAAGATATTTTTCGCAACTGGCTCGGAAAGCGCGATGTCCAGCAAAAGCAGGGTCAGAACAGAATGATTTAAGGAGTGCTTTGGCCTGTCCTTCAAGCCAAGGATCACCAAAAAGTCCTAAGAGGCCTCCTCTGGATATCTTCAGAAATGATCCAAGTTGTTCCTCTAGGGCAAGCTTAGCAAGTTCCTTTGGACCAAACTCAAAAGGAGTAACAGAAGGCGTCCGTACAATTCTATGAAGAGTCCGCTTGGCGCTATCGAGGATGTCGAAAGTAGGAAGAGATACCTTCTTCAAGTCAAGCTGGGTCATTGACCCGATAATTATAGGAACAGGTTCATGACAGAGAACCTAACAAAATAAAAGTCAGAAGGAAAAAAATAAAAATAAAATCAAGGCAAGGTGAAAACCTGACTTACATCAATAAATACAATGATCTCTGACCCACTCGGTAGTAGCATGGTCATAGAAGAGGGCGAAACTGTAGTCGAAGTGACAGAAGGGGAGAAGATAGCTTCTAATGTCACTAGAGCAGACCATGAGGAAATGAAATCTTAAACTGAGGATAACTATGTTTATGAAAATTTGTTTACAGAAACGGGGTCAGTTCTACACTTTCTTTGATTCTTCTTTGACTTTTCAAGAGGTCAAAACTTCCTCCTGGTTTGTCTTTGAAATAGTCTTCATGATGTTGACATTGTGGCTCTTAGAGGAAACCTGAGGTCAATAGGTAAGATGGGAGTGGCAGCAGGATCCTCCCTTCTTTCTAGAGGAAGATCTGGAGTGAGAGGAGAGTTCACTTCCAAGTTCCTCTAGGTAGGCGACGACGTTGTTTCTTTTTGAAGCACATCGGGATTGTGCCTGCTAGCAATATAAGAGGTCAGCTCTCGGGGGTGAGCCAGTCCTGGTGAGTCTTCCCCATCTATTGAAGGAGATCCATTCATTCCATCCGAAGACGAGGAAGCATGTTCTGACGTAGGAAGTGTTGCAAGCCTGGGGAATTGTCAATACTGATTGGAACTGATGCTGAAGTCTTGACGGCAAGAGAAGTCAAAGATGTGGGACTATCAACACGAAACGGCCCTATGTTTGCAATGGTTCCACATCGATAATCTCGGGAGCGGAAGAGCTGAAGGTTATGCGTGCTAATTGGGTAGATTGTACAATCGGGACAGCTTTGATAAGCGTCTCCTATTTCGAGGTAGGGGTGCTGGCGCGGAAGCAAGGACATCTAAATCATTGGAACATTAAACTAGAGCCAAATTAAGGAGTACCACAAAGCTGAGAAAATAAAATTCCTGGGTCTCACGTTCTTTTCGACGCATGATGAGTTGGAGTGGTAGGAAAACTGGATGAAGGTTCAGCAATATCAGTGGGAGTAGCCTTAGAGATGATCTTGCTGAGAGTAGCATCAAAGTCTTCGGTAAAAAGAGAATCTCGGTAAGTCCTCCACCAAGTAATGAAGCTCTTGAAAACGCTAAGGGCTGGGACGAAAGGTTCGATCGTGAAATGGCGGAGTATTTTGTTGGTGATAGTGCGGCAACAAATGAAAGGATAAGACGTTTTAGTCGCCCCGAAAAGCTACTTCTTTTCGAACGGAAATTCCATGGAGTAAAGAGCCACAAGCGAAATGCCCTGGGTTAAATCAAGTTGCCGAGCACAGTACTTAAGGGAGTAGACCTCCATGCCTAACTTTAATTTTCCTTTCAGTGACAACCTCAAAGTCAGATCAGATGCAATTAAAACGGATTGCCAGAATCTTTGGTTGTCCTTAGCCCAACCAAAATCAAAGACAGAGCTGAAATCTGGGCTTGAAAGCGGGCAGAAATCATCGGTATACAAAGAATGATGATAAAACCAATGGAATTGGATGCTGGAAAAATGAAGATCCTTCGGGACAAGGGCGAAGACGGAAACTCAACAGCTGAGCTCCTTTGCTTTCAAGGTAAACGGTTCAGATTTAGACCCTAGTGGAGGAGAGATTTTGGCATCTGAAAAGAGGGACGGAAAGTACAGCTTGACCCACGCTTGGAGAATCCAGAAAGGGTCGTGAAAAACTCTAGAGGTAGGAACGCACATAGCAACCGATAAAAAACTAAGACCACGGTAAAGGGCAGCGACAGCCAGACGACCCATGGCTATATGCTTACCTCGGGAGAGGTAGAAAGCTAGACCCTTGAGGTCTCAAGCTACCTGGAGAGAGTGATGACAAAAAACGAATTTAGACAGCTATTTGAGCAAGAAAGCAACATGCTCCTCTTCTTCGACATCTCCTGTCCAATGGGCATAAGCCTTTTCGAAACCAGAATAAGAACTTCAAAAACCGAAGGGTCGATAGCGCTAGCATCATTGCCGTCTGGGCTTAAACCAATGATGGGGAACACGTCAAGAAGGGTCACTGAATAGGGCCGGACTTGAAGAAGAAACAATTAACGGATGGTGACCAAAAGCAGGCAAGGACCCAAAAGCTTGTGATTGAGTTTCCAATCGAAGGTGTAAAACTCCAAAACTTTATTGATTTGGGCCTTGCGCCATGTTTCCAGCTTGACAGCCTTCAACCTGTAGTACCAGTCGAAGAAAGTATGGTCAAAAGGGTAAAAAGCCATAAGTTCTTGTGAAGGGGACAGCAAAACGTGCTTCAATAGATGGTCACTTTGGAATGGGAGTGACTCCTCCACATGCCGAGGGAAACATTCGGTAAAAAAAAGGAGGTAGAGTCGGTGACCGCAAACAGAAGCCAAGAATGATGTCATCGGCTGCCTAGTCAATAGAGTCCTGGGGAGACAAGAGGACGTTGCTTGCATGCTCCTGTGACTGGATTTGCTCAAACGAGCAAGAAAGGTATTGGGATCATACAATCGAGACATGGGGGGATTAGAGGGGAACCAGGAAGGTTGAAGATAATAGAAGAAAGATAAAAAATTCAATCTTGAAAAGAGGAACTTTTTTTTTTTTTTCATCAATCTTGAAAAGTTATTATCTTTTCTTTATCGTACTTTCACAATCAATCGTACTTTTCTTTCCTATTATTATTTCTTCACTTTACTTTTGCCAGTAGTTTAAATCAGTATCTTCCTTTCCAAAGCGACACAGGACCATTGTAAATAATCAAACCGAAGCTCTGCCATCTTCGATGAAGGATCTTTTGTCGAGGAAACATTTATCAATGAACACAACGGATTATGACATGCCACGTGAGAAAGAAAAGCTTTTCGCTAGACATGCCCATCGCTAGAAAGAAAAGCCCCATGAATGTCCAATTAGGGTGATTCGTAATTTATATCGCACGCGTTATAATTCATTTTATTGTCCGTGTCATTGTCAATACAAAAAATGTTATAATTTTGAATGAATGAAGGTGAAAAACAAAATTACAACAAAAAAAGAAAAGGGTTAATCCGCTATGGCATACAAGTCAGAAAATTGTAGTGTCTGATCATTCATTTTCGGACTTCACCTCCAAACAAAAAATTGATAGTCACCAGCAACGAATATCCTGCGACTTTGACTTTGACTTGGGGAGTGCCCGGCCGGCCACTGCCGGTCAAAAATCATCCACGCAAACAGTTCGAAATATGTATTAAGTATACCATAAAATAAAATTTATATAGCACATTATTTTTTTTTCCTAAAATTAGGCCAGTCGAACGTGTCTCCCATGCTTTTCTCCGCACTCATCATCCTCCACGTCCCCGTGTGACGCCTCTGGCCGCCCCGTCCTCATCCTTCCCGGCACTCCCTACCAGGTCCGAGCTCTCTACCCGGACCACCAGGACCGCGCCATCGCCGTTGTCAACGATCAGCTCATCAAGGACCTCACCGCCGGCTCCTGCGAGTCGCTCCAGAACCTGACCATCCCGAGCTCCGGAAAAGAAAAAAAGAACAAAGAGAGAGAGGCCTCTCCACCATAGTATCCCTTGCGCGCATCATGGGAACTTCAAAACTCAGCGGTATATACAGCCTTGCAGGCCTCTTCCACTTCAAAATTTTGGGACGTACTCGAGCCCAAAATCGGGTACAAATTAGGAGTAGAAACGAAGAAGAGTTCAAGAGATTAGTCAATGATTTCTAGAGTCAGAACCGGAAAGGCGACAGTGGCGACAAGGATAAAGGCGAAGAAGAAGGAGGAGGGGAGGACTTGAGGTGAGTCAGGGATACCCTTAAGAGAGGAAGACAGATGGAAGCTTGTTGCAGAAGAGAGGCGGAAACGTGAAAGAGAAGAGGATCTCATCGAGTTTTGTTACAAAGAGGAGAGAGAGAGAGAAAGCAGGCAACAAATGTCAACATTGAACTGTGCTCAGTCCATTCCGTAGAAAGCCATCCGGAGGAGAGAATTGAGTTAGCTTCCGTTGTAATTTTTCATCGAACGTCAAAGGTAGAATTGATTAAATTAAGGAATGCCGTGCCTGATGGTTTGAAGCCACTGAATATTTTCTCACACGGAACATAATGTTTGGAAGTTTGAGTTTGTCGGTATTTAAAATTGTGAAAAAGACCACCAAAAACCCCAAATTTTGTTAAAAGTGACAAATTTACCCCAAACTTTTTTTGTAACACGAAAAACCCCAAACTTTATAAATTGTGACACATTTATCCCATTAAGGACATTTTCGTCTTATTCTTTCTATTTTTTCTTCTTTTTTTTTATTTTTTTATTTTTTTCTTCTTCTCTCCGCCGGCCCCGACGGAGAGAAGCCGGCGTCCGGCGAGATCCGCCCTCGTCGGTGTCGGGCGAGGGCCTCCCTCGCCAGATTTGGCAAGGGAGGCTCTAAGCCTCGCCCAACACCAGAAAAAAGAAAAAAGTTTTTAAAAGTAAAAAGACTAAAATACCCTTTATAATTTAGAGTAAATATGTCACACAAATGAAAATTCAGAATTTTTTGTGTTACAAATAAAAGTTCAAAATAAATGTGTCATGATTAGCAAATTTTGGGATTTTTCATGTCACAAATAAAAGTTTAGAGTAAATTTTTCACTTTATGCAAAGTTTAGGTTTCTTTCTAAATTTAGGGTTTCTGGTGGTTTTTTTCCTTGAAATTGCCCGGTAAGACTGGAACTAGTTGGCTTGCCATGGTTGGTTCCACTGTGCGTGGGGAGGCTCAGACGTCAAAAAGCCTATTAGCGTTCACAAACAATTGACTAGTCTATATAAACAGGTTTACAGATTAAAGAATGGAGAAGTAGAGATTGAACACAAGTTTTCTTGTGAATCACGCCATCACTGTCAAACCATGCGGCCCCCGCTTTTCCCCGCTCTCACCATCTTCCTCGTCCCCATCTTCGGCACCGCCCAATCTCGAGAGTACCCGTCGTACTACGACCCATGCCGACCTTTCACCTGCGGAGGCATCAACTTCCCCTTCCCCTTCTCCGACGCCGCCACCTTCGGCACTGGCCGCTTCGACTGCGGCCTCCCCCGCTTCCAGGTCTCCTGCGATGCCGCCGGCCGCCCCGTCCTCGACCTCCCCGGCACTCCCTACCAGGTCCGAGCTCTCTACCTGGACCGCCAGGACCTCGCCGTCACCGTCGTCAACGCCCAGCTCATCAAAGACCTGGCCGCCGGCTCCTGCGAGTCGCTCCAGAACCTGACCGTCCCGAGTTCCGGGGTCAAGATCGACAACCTCAGCCTCCCTCCTCAGTGGCGCTTCAACCTCACCTTCTTCAAGTGTGCCGCCGGCATTGCGCTCCCCCACGAGCTCACCGACTCGACGTTGGTGAACGCGAGCTGTGGAGACGCAGAGAAACTTTATCTGTGGATGAACCGATCGAGCGATCAGTCGATCGGTTCCGACAACTCGTACTGGGGAGAGACGCCCGACGGATGTAGGCTCGTGGAGGTGCCAGTGTCCGATGGCCTCGGTTTAAGGAGCAGTGGATTTATGAACAAGAGTAATGGCGAGAGGTGGAGATTCGTTCTCGATCTGATGGGTAAAGGATTTCGTCTGGTGTGGTCCGCCATTCCAGAGTGCGACCGCTGCCAGCTGAGGGGCGGACGGTGCGGATTCGACGCCAGTTTGGGAAAAGTCATCTGCTTCTGCGGCAGCTGCAAGTAAGTCCTTCGACGTTTTTTTTTTTTTTTTTTTAAATTAATCTTATTCTAACTTACAGCTCACTCTGGATTTTCACTTTATCACTTTGCAATAAAATGTCCCTGCCCCATCCCTCGAAGAAGATGGAGAATCTAACTCTCCACTATCCCCTTCCCATTTTACATCTATGATGAAATTTTCATCAATAAAAATGAATAGTTACTATCGGGGAAGGTGGAAAGTTTGATTTCCCAACTTCTTAGGAGCTAGGATGGAGATGTTTAGTTTCAAATATGGTGGGGTTCCACTCTCTTGCTTTGTAAATGAGTAGAATAAAAGTCTTAGAGTAAGTTAAAAGATAAAATAAAATCAAATAAAAAATAAAACAAACAGAAGTTCCCCAAAATTTGATGATGAAAACACCCCATGATTTGAAAATTAAAAAACAAAAATCAAGATCAATAATGTTAGAAAAATCATATAAAATCCTCCATATTAATATTTTGAATAAAAGGTCCAGCGTGCTTTTACTGAGTTAACATTGAAAGTGAAACTTAAGTGGTCATTCAAAAGTTATACTGTCCATCACACAAAAAACTTCAAATTGATATATTTATAATAAATTTACCTTCCATTAATTTTCATTAAATTTTGTTGTTAAATTGTCAAGTTAGATGACAGTGACATTTGACAGATATACTAGTTTGAGGTTTCACTTTAAGTTTATCATATGTGTACCAATTTTATGGTTTTTCATTAAATTAATCAAATTTAACAAAAACTAATGAATGGTAAATTTGTTACAAATGTACAAGTTTGGAGCTTTAGATGATCAAAAAATTAATTTATGATAAATTGATCATAAATATACCAATTTAGTGTTTTTCATAGTATTAACCCTTAATTTTAAACACAAGTAATTTCAAACTTACCAAATAAGCTTCATAGCAACAATTAACCAACATCACATGACATTTCAATAAAAGAGCAATTTGTGGAGCGCAAAATTAGGGTTAATACCACAAAAAATCCAAATTGATATATTTGTGACAAATTTACCCCAAGCTAATTTTTTAACAAACAAAAACCCAAACCAGTATAATTTTGACAAATTTATTCAAAACTAATACATTTATAATAAATTTACCATATGTTAATTTCCGTTATTTTTTTTTTTCAAATTGTTGAGTTGGATGACAATTGACTAGTTTACCAATTTGGGATTTTACTCTCTCTTTAGTTTTTGTGATTTTTGTGGTATTAATCCAATTTAATAGAGGATATATACATTACAAATATACTAGTTTAGGGTTTTTGGTAATAAAAAAATTAGTTTTCGGTAAATTTTAAATAAGTGTATTAGTTTGGGTTTTTTGTGGTCATTTGGGATAAATTTATCGCAAGAGTTCTAATTTGGGATTTTTTATTGTTAAAAAATTAATTTGTGGTAAATTTATCATAAGTATACCAATTTAGAATTTTGATATTAACATTCACAAGCAAGCAGCACAATTAGATTATTATGGCCAAAAGCTACCCTGCTTATTAATGCAATTCCAAAAAAACTCACTCAAACTAGAAATCCAACCCTACAAAGATTTCTGTCCAAATCAAAAAAAAAAAAAAAAAAAAAAAAAAAAAGTCCACAAAGATTTATTGTTGCTTCGTACTTTCGGTCAACCAAAAGTTTAATCAAGACTTTCCTAATTAAATCTCAAGTCGTATAATGAGAAAGTAAAAATAAAAATTCTGCTTACCTTTACGGATTCAAGTTGGAGACATGTTCTCAAGACAACCTTGGGAATTCTATTTGTCCGCACAGCCTGTGCACTAGAAGCTAAAAGCTAGAGATGAGATAGACTTCGCTATGACTTAAATATATGTACAGCATGCAGCGATGGCCGTTGCCACTGCCTCCTAATGAGGATATTGGAAGTTGAACTTCATCACTTCCCTCGAAAAGAAATCCTACACGGTACTCATTTCCTTCGTCTGACCTTTGCAGGAAGCCAAGCAAGACCAAACTCATTATCGGTATGCACATTTACTTCATCGCTTCTGAAGTTTTAGACTCTAGAGTTAAGTTGGACATGGAAGAGAGCATGAAACTTAATATTTGATATGATCTCGGATAGCCATGTTCTTGCTTGAGGTATTTCGTGCTTGAATGCATAATTTTTCTTATTTCATCTCAGTTTTTGCTGGCAGACTATACAAGGTTGACGATAAGAAATTTTGGAAGCTAGACGAGGACTGCAGCAATTACATATCTGCATATTATGAAGTCTGATTATTTTTAGTTTCGTTGGGTGGTTTGGTTTTTGCCTGACCCTATTGAGAAGTTACAGACCATGCTTGGTGATAGGGATTCTCAAGGAGCGATGGCACTGAATTCTGTTTTAGTTGTTCTCTTGCAAGAACCCAAAATTGTTTAGTGGCTTCTCATCAACGCGACCTGCTTGAATTCCTTCTGCAAATTAATCGTCTTTATTACTTTGCAAAAAGATGGTTGGTTGTCCATTAAGCTAATCAGTTGGCGCATGATTTGCAGGTTGTGCATTGGGAAGCTCTTCTCTTGTGCTCATTATGACCTTACTGTACATTTTTAAGACGAGAAGCTTGTCAATTCAGAAGACATCCCGTTTTGGCAAAGATGAAACTGCAGAAGAAAGGGCAAATGCAGAGCAATTCCTAAGAACTTATCAGTCAACCTTATTGACCAAGTATTCATACAAGGACGTAAAGAAGATGACTCGTGACTTGAAGGAGCGACTAGGTAAAGGTGGATATGGTACTGTCTACAAAGGAAAGCTGCCGGACGGGCGACCAATCGCCGTCAAAATACTCAACAAGTCCAGCAACAACAGCCAAATGTTCATTAACGAAGTTGCAACCATAGGCACGATTCACCATGTTAATATTATCCGTTTGCTCGGTTTCTGTTTGGAAGGTTCAAAACAAGCTCTAATTTATGAGCACATGCCTAACGGGTCTCTAGGAGATTTACTGCATAAAGAAGGGTCAAAACTTTCTTTGGCGATGGAAAGACTGCTCGAAATTGCTATTGGGGTTGCCCTTGGAATTGAGTACTTGCACAAGGGCTGTGCCTCACGGATATTGCATCTCGACATAAAGCCCCATAATGTTTTGCTTGACGAGCACTTCAACCCGAAAATCTCTGATTTTGGGTTGGCAAAAATACACTCCCGGAGTAGAAGCTTCATAACCATGACAGGTGCTAGGGGGACAATCGGGTTCATTGCTCCAGAAATATTCATGAGAAATAATCCTTCTCATAAATCCGATGTCTACAGCTTCGGAATGCTGTTGCTTGAGATGGTTGGTGGGAGGAAGCATGAAGAAGTAAGGGGAAGTGCATCGAGTGAATTGTATTTTCCAGGCCGAATTTACGACGAAATCGATGAAGAAAGAGCACAAGAATTCGGCGATCTCGTGGAAGAAGAAGTTGCTGTGTCAAGAAAGATGGTTATGGTAGGTGTGTGGTGCATTCAAATAAATCCGAAGGATCGGCCCTCAATGACACAAGTGCTGGAAATGTTGATGGGCAACTTGAAAAGCATTCCAATGCCTCCCAAGCCGCAGTTCTTTTCTCCTCCTCGCGCGCAGGTCGTGCCTGGAAGTTCTTCCCTCACACCTGACAGTCGAGAAATGTAGCTGATCGATAAAGGGATTCATCTCTGTGCCAAAGCACATTCGAGAATAGCGTATGATAGCATATGAGGATGACATGGGGTAGGAAACAAGTTGACATTGGCCCCTTCTTGTTCCAATGTGAATGTGGGCATCAGCATAGGATAGAGAAGAAAGAATTGAAGAAGAAAAAAAAAGGCTTGTATGAGCCACACCAGAAACCTCATGGAAAGATCTTTATCTGTGTTGGGTTCTGGGCAATACCGAGGGACCCTAAACTCAATACGTACAAACATCCGATTTGATTGAGGAACTTTTCTAAGATGGTACTCAGTGATTCGCCCGTATTGCGCATGATCCGGAGACATTAGACAAATGATTACTCTCCCTAATAAAGTATGAGTTCATTTAGGACATGAATTCACCTCCAGATCTACTACTTGAGGCATGATTGAATAAGAGTACGAAAGAGTTTAAGCTACTCCGAGTTACAGGGAGCTCGGCTCAATTTGTTTCAAATTTGAATAGCTCAAGTACTTACTCGTGCAAAACTCAAACTATCAGTTCCCAGGCATGATCGAAAAGTTGTTTATTATATATTATAAACATATATACACGTTTATGTATATTACAAGATTGACAGTGCAATATTTTCATTTTAGTTCACTTTCCAGATTCGAGTCTGGTATGGCCTTTCAACTCTTGTTTAGACTTAAAAAATTACTGTAAAAGCTTGAAGCGCCACGATTTGAATCAAGTCAAGCTTGGCTTAATTGAAACATTATTTGAGTTGGGCGCAAGGTTGAGAATTTATGATCGATAAAGCTCCCATTATGAAAAAATTTACTATTTTTTAATATTTTTTTGAGTCTATATTCTAATCTAATGCACTTTATGGGTCTTTTAGGGATCTCTAAAATAGAAATTCAATCATGAGAATCTCGAATGATCATATTTAAATGAAAAATGTGTATCGCTAGATCAAGTTATATACTTATGAAAAAAAAAATAGGGAAATTACACCAATGGCTAATCAACTTTTCAACTTACTTTTAGATTAGCCTTCCCTTCAATTTTAACGTATAGATCAATCAACTATGGCTTTACTTTCAATCAAGCCATTATCTATCATGTGACCAAAATATCCCGAGAAATTTAGACATAACTTGTACCGTACCACTTATTTTACTGTTATATTAATGTACAAAATGCCATTATAGCTCTCAATTTTACAATGCTTTGAAAAAAAGTCTTTTTAGTTTAATTTTGAAAAGGTTACATGCCAATATTTTTCTAATATAAAAAAATTACCAAAGTCTTTCCGGTTAATACTACAAAAAATCCAAACCCGGTACATTTATAATAAATTCACCCAAAATTAATTTTCTTATCACGAAAAATTTCAAACCGATATATTTTTGATAAATTTACCATAATTGATCACAAAAACCTCATACTAATATACTTGTGATAAATTTACCAAATCACTAAAAATTGACATATATATCCTCCATTAAATGAGATTAATTCCACACAAAAATACAAAACTAGTACAACTGTAATAAGCAAATAGTAAAATTATAAACCGATACATCAATCACCTATCATCGTTATTCAACTCAAAGTAATTTGACGGTAAAATTTAATAGAAAATAATAGAAATTAAATTTGTTATAAATATATCAATTTGTGGTCAATTTATTAAAAGTATACGTATTAAAAAATTAATTTATAATAAATTTATTATAAATATATTAATTTGAGATTTCTCGTAATATTATTATTTTTTTTTTTTTGCCAAGAAAAGGGAAGGCTTCGTGTATCTTAGCCAAAAAGAAGGAAAAGACTGACAATCTCGTACCTGTGTGACTGTCGCATTTCTCATTCGTAATTTTAAGGAATTCAAAACCGAAATAACCACACTCTTCTTTCTTTTATCTCTTTCTTTTTCACTTCGCAATCGCCAATTGATAAACCATTTGATTTCCCAAACCCCCTCACCCGTTTCCCGGATTTCGGTTTGGAGAAAAATCTTCACTCGTTTTCCCGGATTTCGGTTTGGCTCCTTTCGCGGTCATTCTCATGCTTTTGGATTTTTTTCCCTGAGGAAAAGCACTAAATTTCTCATTTTGTTTTGTGTTGGGAAGTCTGTTGACCCTGAGAATAGCTGGACTTGAGAGATTAGGGATCGTTGAATTATTCCAAGAAGCTGCAGATTCATTCAGAGGCCCCCGGACATAGTCCTTCTCTAGAGAGAGAGAGAGAGATGGGGTCGAAGGTGGAAGGTTCATCTGCGCCGGCAATCAGGCGAGACCCATACGAGGTGTTGTGCGTGTCGAGAGATTCCACCGACCAGGAGATCAAATCTGCTTATAGAAAGCTTGCCCTCAAGTATGTTTGCTTTTCTTGCTTTTCTTTCTGTTTTTCTTTCTTTTGTCCATTAATTTTCCTGCCAAATTCATGAGCTTTTGTCGTCGAACGTTTGTGGGTTGTCCGCAAGAACTCGATTTTCTTCTTGCGATCTGCTGTGTTGCTTGGTTAATGTGCGTTCTGGTTCTTGGAATCTCTTCTGCCCATTTGAGTCCAGCTGGTATTTTTAGTGTTTTGTCGAGCAAGATTTGGCGTGTGAATGCCGAATGGGGTTTCGCGATTGCATCTGGTATGAGATCTTTGGAAATGGGATGCCGTTCTTATTGTTTTTGGGAGTTTATGAGGAAGGTCCGTGCGCTTGTGAGAAAAACTGTCTTTCTAGGAAGCTCCAGCAACGAGTGCTTTTCTGTTGATCTTGCTTTGAAGTATTTGACCTGCCACGGATATTATTCCAGTGAGCGATGTACAGGCGAGTGGATTCAATGCTTTAGCATTTATGTGCACTTTGTTGTTCAACGGTGATGAAAAGTCATCCTGATATGCGGTTGTTTGAAGTAATTCACTGAAGAGTAGCATTTCGACAAATAAATGTTCACATTCTTAGTTGTCATGCCGATTGTGTTATAAAGGTAGCTGTGACTGATCTTAATGCAGTGTCAGTAATAACAGTTTTTTTATGAGCAGGTATCATCCTGACAAGAACACCAATAATCCCGAAGCTGCAGAGCTTTTTAAAGAGGTTGCTTATTCTTATAGTATCTTGTCTGATCCAGAGAAAAGAAGGCAATATGACAGCGCAGGATTTGAGGTGTGTTCTTCTAATTTACTCCATGTCTTTCATTAGACTTAGAACTCTGCTTGTGCATGTATAATATAACACCAAAGTAATATCTTGTGGATGAAATGTATGATTTTTGGGGAGAGAGACCTTTTACTTGTATGTTTGAGAGTGAAATGGGAAAAATATTGTTAATTTCCATTTGTGTGGTCAAAGATTGATTCAAACTTGTTATTTGCTGTTCTCTGATCCCTTCAATGCTGTAAATCTAGTTTTAAAGGCACTTTGGAAATTTCAGGTCTTATTTTCTTTATTAAGTGGGGTACTGGATACAATCTAGCTCTGACAATTGGCCACCTGAATATGAAACTGGAACTGTCGAGGAGAACTTAGTCTGTTCAATTGTTGGATGAAACCGTGCTATATATTCATTATGGGTTGGCTATCTGTCAGTTGGACTTTAAGAGTTTTCATCTTTCTGATGCATGTGTCAATCTTAAGAAATATAAAATATCTTCTCTTTTTCTATACTTTTCTCATTTTCATCGATATTATGTTTTAAGTTTAATCAATGTACTTGCTTGTGTCAGGTCCTTCATCTCTATTGTACTGATTTTGTTGTTTTAATGCTACAATGCATCAGAATGACTTTGTTGCTTTTTCCAAATAATTGCATCAGGCACTTGATGCTGATGGTTTGGATGTGGAAATCGACTTGTCTAACCTGGGAACTGTCAATACAGTGTTTGCAGCATTATTTAGGTAAAGTTTCACTTGAACATTACTTCTTCAGTTATGTAGTATCTCCTGTCTCACTACTATTCTATAGCAAGCTTGGCGTGCCCATCAAAACATCAATCTCCGCCACTGTTCTTGAAGAAGCTTTGAATGGTACAGTTACAATTCGACCCCTGCCAATTGGGACATCAGTTAGTGGAAAGGTGCTTGTCCCGTCCCCATGAGGAAACTTTCCCATATGTCAATTGCATAGTTGTCAATTCAAAAAGAAATGTATCCTCTCCTTCAGGTTGAAAAGCAGTGTGCCCACTTTTTTGGTGTAACAATCAATGAGCAACAGGCTGAGGAAGGATTGGTGGTCAGAGTTACATCCACAGCTCAGAGCAAATTCAAGGTACATAAAATGTTCCCAAGGATGTTCTATTTCTCCATTAAGCATTGTAAATGTCTTCCTTTCTTGTATAGTTGGGGGAAAAATTAATGCCACATTTGCTGTCTTCTTCTGTATATATCCAGCTACTTTACTTTGAACAAGATGTCAATGGTGGTTATGGGTTGGCCTTACAGGTAACTTAATCCCTGATGTGCCTCTTGTCAAATCTGCTGCTGTCATTACTTAAAGAACTGCCACTAGCATTTTGGCACAGTACTTGTTGCAGTCTTCAGCAATATTAAAATGGAATTATGTTCTTGAAATTAGAGTACATGAAAATCATTCGAGATAGATTGCATTACCAAGGGTTTACATCCATGTAGAATCACTATAGTAAGGATTATCACTCCTTCATACCTTGTCAGCACTACATGATTCATAGGGTTACTGCTAGTTCTAGTAACCTGCTGATTTCTTCAAATATAGGAAGACTGTGAGAAAACAGGTAAGGTGACATCTGCAGGAATGTATTTCTTACATTTCCAAGTGTACCGAATGGATTCGACTGTGAATGCGGTATGTTAGCTTTGTTACCTGTTCCTGTCCTCTTCTTTTTGTTTTCAACATACACTTCTTTTTCTTTCATTGCCGAACAAACCATTATCATTATCATTGTGCAGTTGGCAATAGCAAAGGACCCTGAAGCTGCTTTCTTTAAAAGGTTGGAAGGACTTCAACCTTGTGAAATTTTACAACTCAAAGCTGGAACCCATATATTTGCTGTTTATGGTCAGATTAATTTTAGTTTTTCCTTTGTTTCATTTCCCTTTATCTCTCCCTTTCTCTAAGGGGGAAAAACATTATAAAGCAATTTTTTTGTGGACCTATCTTACTGACCTACCCTGAATTTTCCAGGAGACAACTTCTTTAAGACAGCTTCCTATATGATTGAGGCTCTTTGTGCTAAGACATACGAGGATACCACACGGAAGCTCAAGGAAGTTGAGTCTCAAATTTTGCGGAAAAGAAGTGAGTTACGACAATTCGAGACTGAATACAGAGCGGTATCACTCGTTGCCTTTCTATCCACTCTTGTCTTAATAGCTCACTATAAGATCTTGTCTTTTATTCAGACCATGCTTTTGTAGGCATTGGCACGCTACCAGGAAGTGACCAACAGATATAGTCAAGAGAAGCAATCTGTAAGTTCCTTTGGCCCCTTATACAGTCATACTCCTTGATTCCCGTGTGGAGAGTCTTAGACACCTTATCTCACTTTGATTAAATATTTTCATATCTATGATTGGGCGCATGGGGCTCGATTTGCATCATTGTGCAATTAAGCTCATGCAGCACTTTGAAACTGGTATCTCACATTTATTTATACCATGAGGATTGTAGAAGCGCATTCAGGTCATGTGCCTGGGCTGGTCTGCACATACTCGTCAACTCTCTGACTCAAGTTTTTGTTTATTCACTCGTCAAGGGATCTATCGTCGGTCACTATGATTCATTCTTTCTGTTGCATTATTTTAAAACTAGTGGAAAACCCACACTTCACGATGGTATCATTTTATCATAAAGCTTTTATGAATCATTTTTAAGAGCAACGGATCAACTCGCTTTATTCTTTATTAATTTTCACTTGAATATTGATGCTAAGAAGAGTTGTTGTTTCTTCGTAAGAAAATTATATTAATTCAAGTAAGATGATTGCTTTTTAACTAATGAAGAAGATAAATCTTTTTCTTTATCTAATGCTATAGGATGCTAGAGTCATTTTTAAAAAAGATAAATGTCTAATCCAAATGGACAATATTAAAAAATGAAGTAAATGACACGTATTAAGATTCCAATTTAAAAAGTTATTTAACAAAACAATTTTGCTTCATGCCTAAATCTATTCATAATGAATAGAATACAAAATTTTATGAAAACATAAATCATGAAATTTCTCTAATTAGTGAAGAGCGGTTCAAGTTACAAAAGGGCATTATGCCAGAACAATTGTGTATGTAATTTGGAGAGAAAAGAAATGTTTTTCTATTAGGTAAAGGGAGAGGAAAGGAAAGGAAAAAAGGAGCAAAGAAACAAGAAAATCCACCTTTTACCCTACCAAACTTGATTCATGAGTTGGACAAGCATCGACAAAACAAAACTTCAAAAGCCTCCTTTATAGTAAAGATCAGTGGGCTAAGTGCACCTGTGATTCTGCTTCTCCGATCCTTTCTTTTCCTTTGAGTTTTGAGTTTGAACATTAAAAGGATTTAGGACTGGTTCATTCGGATGCTCTGGGCAATGTGCTTGATCGTTGCAGGTAGACGAGCTGCTAAAGCAGCGAGATTGTGTCCATTCTTCATTCACCGTATCAAGAGGGTTATCTAGTACCGGGAGCGCTGGTCACATGAATAACGGAAGCACTGCCGAGAAAGTTTCAAGCGAAGACTCGAAGGCAGGAAGTCCAGGGGAAGATGGAACCACCGATGGGAAAGATAAGCCCACCAAAAAGAGATGGTATAATCTCAACGTGAGAGGATCTGAGAAAAAGCTAAGTGAAAAAGATACTTAGACAGCATACTATGATCTGAAAGGGTTCGGTATTCAGATTGCACCCTTTTGAGCCCCCGTATGTGTAATTCTCACATCCTTTTGAGGGGCTTGCTATTTCTTGTTCACTATAGCTTGAATGCTGGTTTCGCAACGTGTATTGTATTAGTTAAGCCAAATTTTGGAAGGTGAAGATGGAGGGAGTGATGAATTTTTGCATCCTTATATTGTATCAGATCTATTCATTGGACGAGCTACCTTTGTTCCAAATTTCGTGCCGTGTATTAGAAGGCGATGTGAGATTTTTTGTCTCGCTTTCTTGTTTATTTCTGTTAATTTTGATGAATATGGCGTTGTTTCTTCTGATTGATCTAATCATTTTATTTTGGTTGAGAGATTAATGAGGGTACTGGTTATCATAGCTAGATGGATGCCAGTTCTTTTCTACATGGGAACGTCCCACTTCACGTGAATGCTGTATGACAGAAGCACTTCAAAACTCGTGCGAGGTCGTCGGTCGGCTCTCGTCAGCCACAAGCGAGGTCTGAGCTGTAATGTGGGACCCAAAAAAAAGAGTGAAATCTTGAAAAGTCAACAAAATAAAGCAAAAGGCACGCTCAGCACAAAAAGGAAACTAAAAAGAAGAGAAGGTAAAAAGAAAATAAGCACAAGCCAAGTAGATTTGCAACGCTTGCTAGATTTGCAACGCTTGCTAAGTGCTCATATCCTTTGTAAATCCAATTGGAGAAGTTTTCCAAATTATGGCTTAAATTTGAAGTCTGTGAAATTCAAGCTGCAAAATCTGATTTTTGAATTAATGGTGGATTATAGCGCTATGGAGCCGAGGAGTTTGATTTGCTATGGAGCCGCGGAGTTTGATGAAAGTTTTTAGAGTAATGGTTTAATCGAAGTGAAAATTTTAAGATTTTTCATACAAATTCTACGTTACGAATAGTTTGAATAATCGCTTTGGGAGTGCAATTTGTTGAGAAATAGGAGTTTATTTTGTTAGCTTTTAAGCGTAATTCAGTCGGTTCGTAGTTGTTGTATTATTTTACTCTATTTTGACGTTGATTCTTATTTAATTAATAAGATTACAAGATCATCGGGACTTATAGTGATTGTGGGCAATCCAAGGTTATTGGTATTATTTTTTCTTTGAATTTGTAAACTCATGTCTCAAAAGTAATAAATATTTAAGTGCCGTATGAGTTATCAAAGTATGCTTATTGCATAAAAGTCTAGATCGGGCACTTACTGCATTTTGGTTATTTGTGAACAATTTGAGAACAATGTTCTATAATATACGTTTCAAAATATTACAGATATATGAAATGGATTACAAAATGGTGTGAGAAATATATATGTATGTATGTATGTATGTATGTATGTATGTATGTATACACATTTTGTTTGATGGACAGAGTTGAAAAAGATTATATATATATATATATAGTTTGCAAAACCTTTTCATAGAGTTACGAAAGGCTCTTGACTTTGAGTATGGTTTATGAAATGTTATATGTATTGATTTGTGAAATACTTTATCTCTTTGATAAATCAAGCTATGAAATGTGATTTTCGATTTGTGAACCAATTTATGATACAAATTCTAGATTTAGTTTTGTGGAAATAATTGATTTGTGAAAAGCTATATTTTGATTTGTGAAACCAATTGTGAGATGGACTATCTAAGGGTTAAGTGCCACATAATGACGTGAGTCTCATGGAAGCCACCTTTAGGATTTTGTATCATTAATATGTGTTGCTACACGGAAATGTGAGTATCGTGGAGCGACCAGTTAATTGATACGTGTTGATACACAGTAATGCGACTCTCATGCAAGTCACCTCCAGGGCCTCGTACTACTCGAAAGCTAAGTATTACATGATAATGTGAATTGCATAAAAGCCATCTCTAGGGCCTTAAGATGTGATGTGATGACATATAATTTGATGAGATTGGTGATTGGAATGGATCATGTATGAGTTGACGAGATTGATCAATAAATTAGACCATTAATTATTTGTTTGATATTATTGATGAAAATGGGTATTTCTGTTATGAATATAATTTTGTTAAAGTCTTATTTTACTTATTTTGATCTTGTAAATTTGTTATATACTAATTTTGGGGTTATTGAGTTTTGGTATTACTCATAATGGGTGCTCAATCTGCTTAGAAGAGATACATAATACTCACTAAGTCTTCCTTTCCAATCTTTTTAGGTTCGACAATTAGCACTTAGCAACCCTTAATACAACTGCTATGGTTGAAGGAATTATATATATGTCTAAGATGATATTTGTTTGGTTTAATTGAGTTGGTAGAGGTATTTTTTTTTTTTTTATGGATTATAGAAATTTTGATGTCATTGGTTGCATCCTTGGGAGGAAGGATGGTCTTGTTATCTCCCTTTTTTGCTAAGAACAAAGGTGTGACATGGGTGAGGGCCTCCGCCCCTCGTCGACCAAAGTTGCAAAAAAAAAAAAAAAGTAAAGAAGGAAAAGAAAAGAAAAGAAAAATTATTTTAAAAAATCAAAATATTATTTAAAATTGCCCACAACAGCATTGAACGTATCAAACAGGATGGTTGGCATCCACATTAGCGATTTCCGGTCAAAATTGGTCGGATGGATTCAATTGGCAGAAATGCAAAAAGTTTAGATTTAAATTGGTCCAATTGAAAAATTTATGACTGAATTGACATTTATGCAATAAATTTAGGACTTTTTGATACTTTCCCTTTAGACTAGTACGATAGGCGGCTCAATCCTACCCATAACATGATTCATAAGAATTTTGAAATTAAAAGCAAACTAATAGTATTTTGTAGATCCCATATAGTTCTGATATGAGAATAAATCTCTAGGGTATATTGATACGACTTTTCTAAGACCCTGTTTGGCAAATTTTTGTTTCTGTTCCCCAAAACACAATTTTTGTTCTTTTATTTCGGGGAACAAAAAAAGAACAGAAACGTGTTTGTTTACACTTTTGTTCTCGAGAACAAATTTGGAACAAAAACAAAAAGTAGAAAAAACTTGTTTCTTATTCCCGGGAACACTTCGAGAAACACTTTTTTTTCTCATTTTTCTTCTTCTTCTTCTTTTTTTTCTCTTTCTTTTCTTCTTCTTCTTCTTCCTTTTGCCGGTCACCGGCCTTGGCCATGGCCGGGGCCGGCAACCGGCCAGACGAGGGCCGGCGACCTCGCCGGAGCGTCGCCGGCCCCTGAAGAGGCCGAGCCAAGGCAAGGCTCGAGGCTCGGCCCCCCCCGGCGCGAGGCCGTGCCTCGCTTGGCCAGCGGCAATCTCGCCGAACGTCACCCAACCGATCACCAACCACGACGGTGGCCAACAACTAGCCAAAGAGAAAAAGAAAAATGAAAATAAAAAAAAAAAAAAAAAAATAAAAATAAAAATATTAAAAAATTAAAAGAAACAAAAAAACTATATTAGTTTACCAAACGTGTTTTTGTTCTTTTTCTATTGCGAGAACAGAAATTTTGTACGGTTACCAAACGCATTCTTCTGTTCAAAAATTGTTCCTCTAAACAAAAATAATTTTTTCTATTTCTATTTCTAGGAATAATTTTTGAACAAAAACGTTACCAAACGCACCCTAAATAATCATTTGAATCTTAATATAGGAATAATGGCCTATTAACACCGAATGGTTGGGTGGGCTATGGGTGAAAAATAAGGCCCCATAAGCCCAAGATTTGTAAAGTGAGCTCCTAAGGTAGCTCATGACAACGTTTCTGTTCCTCAGAATTTCTGTTCTTTTGTTTCTCAGAACAAAAAAAGAACAGAAATCCGTTTGGTAACGCCAAGTTGTTTTTCTGTTCCTGGAAATAGATTTGGAGCAAAAACGAAAAGCAAAAAAAAGTTGATTCTTGTTCCCAGGAACAATTTCTAGAAATAAGCCAATTTTCATTTTTATTTTTCTTTTATTCCTCTCTCTTGCCGCGGCCACCTCCAACCGCCCGGAGCCACTGCCGCCGCCGGTCGCCGCCGCCGCCGGTTTCATTGAATAAAAAATGAATAAATATAAAAAAGAAACAGTTGCATTACTAAACACATTTCTATTCTTTTTCTATTCCAAGAATTGAAATTTTGTGTAGTTATCAAACGGATTCTTTTACTCAGAAATTGTTCCCCATAATAGAAATAGAAAAGAACAATTTTTGGAAAAAAAAAACACTCTTCCCTAGCCAAGAAGCGTTGTCATGCGCAACTTAAAGGTCCTTTTGGTAACAATTCTATTTCAGGGAACAATTTCTTTTCAAAATGTCTTTTTCTATTTCTACTTCCCGAAACAATTTCTTAATAAAAGAATGCATTTAATAACTACACAAAATTTATATTCTCGGAATATAAAATAAATAGGAATGCGTTTGGTATGATTCACAAAATTTTTATAATGTACAATTTCTTTTAATCTTTTTCTTATTCTTCCTTACCGCCGACCGCCGCCGTCACTAATAACTGCCAACAACACTGCCCGCCGCGACCAACCGCCGATGTCAACTGCCGATCGGCAACGGCCGAAGGCCGACACTAGCGACGTCGACTACAGCGAGTGGCAAGTGGCTACAATTGGTGGCGGCCGACGGCTGGCGATTGGTGGTGACGGCGACGACTGTCGATCGACTAGCCAACGAGCAACTGCTGCAGTCCATCGGCCAATCGGCGAGCAAAGGCAATCAGTCAGCCAGCTGATAGGTGGCATCGACGATCATCAGTGGTGGGCAGCAAGATTGCAGCAATGATGATCGGCAATGATCGGCCAGCAATGACGACAGCCAACCAATAGCAAGCGGCGAGAGGGGGTGGTAACCGACAAATAAGAAGAAAAGAGAAAATAACTTAATTCTAGAAATTATTCTCAAAAACAAGAAACTATTTTTTTCTATTTCTTATTTCTATTACAAATTTATTTCTCAACCACTTTTCTATTCCTTGGAATAGAAAAATTAATAAACATTACCAAACAGATTTCTATTCTTTTTTTGTTCGAAGAAACAAAATAACGGAAATTGGGAGAAACAAAAACGTTATCAAATAGGGCCTAAAGGATCAAGGGAGATTGCTATCGCAAGTATCGATTATTGTTCCTGAACAGGAGGATAAGAATAAAGGCGACCATTTAAGCACTTGATACCAACGACTTCACGTGTAAGACACGGTGTGGAAGATTCCGGGAAATTTGAAATTGAAGTAATAACTTCCGGAGGATGGTTATTCACAATACTTGACTATACTAGAAAACCCCATTATAAGGGATCGCAAATATGCACAAGAAACTCGAATATACTCAGTTACAACTATTTTTCTTTACTTATCCCCATTTTGCATTTATTTTCAATTACTTTAGATTTGTCCTTCATTTTATCGTAATTGCATTAGAATCCGTAATTTCCTTTCGGAAACGACATAGGACCCACTACAAACAATAAATTCTAAGAAACATCTTCTTCAGTGAAAGATATTTGGTTTGAGGACCATCTTAGCTAAACACGGCCATGATATAATATTATATCAACATTAAAGATTATAATTTTTTATTCACATGCATTTCATTCACCTTGTCATTTTGACAAAATAATTGTTCCTAGGTGAAAATAGTGTGTTACTCTAAATGTGAGCAATCTAGTATCAATGAAGATGCTCATCTACATCTCACAAATTATGTACAAACTACTTTAGATTCGAAACAATTTGACTAGGTCAAAGGCTTTATCTTAACCCATTTGTGGGGCTTGCAAGTTGCAACATATATTTTGGACCTTCAATTGATCGAACTTTTGCTCCCTTAATTCAGGGGGTCTTAGCCTCAAAAGATGTCTTGAGAGGTGGGGGCCGCAACGGTTATAAAGCAGGTTAGAGGGCTTCTCCCAAATGATGTGGGACAGTTAAGATCCCTTTAGCATATACCTGGATCCACCTTAACCTAGCTCTGATACCAATCTGGGGGGTTTTAGCCTCAAAAGACGTCTTGAGAGGTGAGAGGAGCTGCAGCGGTTATAAAGCAGGTTAGAGGGCTTCTCCCAAGCGATGTGGGACAGCTAAGATCCCTTTAACATGCACCATAGGCCATCTAAAAAAAAGGGCAATGACAAATAATCCATGAACGTTGGTCTAATAGGCAATGTAATTCCTAAGTTTTAAATTTGTTCATTGCAGGACCTGAACTATTATAAATGTTTAATGAAGTTCTTCCATTTGCTCAAATGATAAATCAAACGTTATTTGATTACGTAAATCATTACAAGCTAACTTGGATCTTTAAAAAGGATGAGCCAACATGTCTATCTTTTCATCCTTCTAATTTTGAAAATGAAATGAAAAATTAAGGCATTAACATATCCATCATTATTTAATGACATGAATTATTATATTGTGATTTGAGATGAATGTCTTACTTCGATTATTCGTGTGTAATTTTTTTTTTCAATCCAGTATTCAAACTTAATGATTGAAGGCAAATTAGCAAATACCATTAATTCAAACTAACGGAAGGATGATATTGAATATTTTTATATAGTTTAAGGAATAGATTGAACATCATTAAATATAGTAAAGGTTCAAGAATGATATTACATATTGAACTTAAGTCAGTGGACCATTTGTATCATTTTCCCTCAAAACAATAATTAGACAATCTCATCTCGCAAGACTTTCAAGAGTACTTGCAGGTGAGAATAAGCTTTGTTAAAAGAATCACATATCATTAGAAGTCTTGCAAATGACATTTGTATATTAGCTAACGTAACTCTATTTATTCAAGGGAAAAAATGGAAAATTGTATCATGAATTTTTTTTCAAGTGCCGAACATCTAAAATGCCAAAATTTGGCACAAATGGACACTTAAGTACTAAAAGTTAGGAAAGTAACACTTAAGTGCCAAAATCGAAGCAAAATGGATCACTTAAGTGCTAATCCAGCCAAAATGCTAACGTGGCGATTTTCCGGCGAAATAAATGCAAAACGGCGTTGTTTTGTACGCTGATGTGACTAGATAATGCAAAAACGACGTCGTTTTGGTGCTGAAGTGGTAAAAAATTAATATAAAAATTAATTAAATTAAATTTAAAACTAAATTTATTTAAAACATTTAAAAATACATATACAAATATTAAAATTAAAAAACAAAAAAAACAAAAAAAAAAAAAAAAAAAAAAAAAAAAGGAGGGAGGGAGGGAGGTAGTCGAAGATCGACCCCGCCGCCGCCGCCGGAAGGGCTGGCAACGGAGGAGGGAGGGTCAATCGGGGTCTCCAAGCCCTAACCGGGGGCCGATAGCGAGGGCCCGCGAGCCCTCACCTCAATCTGGGGCAAGGGTCGCGGCCCTCGCCCAGATCCAACGAGGGTCGGCGGCCCTCGCCTGGTTCGGCCAAGGGCCACCACCACTGGGGGCCGAGTGAGGGCTCGCGGGCCCTCATCGGCGGGGAGGCAGCAGCGGCGAGGGGTCGCCCTAGTCGCTTCCCTTCCTTTTTTAAAAAAAAAAAAAAAAACAAATATATTTTTTAATTTTTTAATATTTTTTTTATTTTTAAATGTTTTTAAATGTTTTAAATTTAATTTTATTATTTTTTATATTAATTTTTTACCACGTTAGCACCAAAACGACGTCATTTTTGCATTATTTAGCCACGTCAAGCACGCAAAATGACACCATTTTATACTTATTTCGCCAGAAAATGGTCACGTCAACATTTTGACAAATTTTTGGCCGGATTGACACTTAAATGATTCATTTTGTTTCTATTTTGGCACTTAAGTGTCACTTTCCTAACTTTTGGCACTTAAGTGTCTCTCCATGCCAAGTTTTGGCACTTAAGGTGTAATTCTATCATTTTTTTCCCTCGAACCATAAGTATTCTGCACTTAGGCGCTTGAGTTTCTTTTACCACTTTTCTAGTCTTATAAATTTATTATATATATATGGAGTTTGGGCTAATGAGAATACGTCACTCTTCTCTAAGGGAAAGTTCAACAGAGGTTGCCAACCTAATCGGAGAACAGCATTCGTTACCAAACGAATCAGCAGCATCTGCATTTCTTTCTTTCGGTGCACTTCAATCAAAACAGAGAACAACTCTATGACTATCATCATGGTCTTGACCATGTCTACACGCATTGATAATGCATGCAATAATTGGTGTCCAGAAGTTTAATTCTCACGTGCCAAATAAGTGGTGTCTTTTCTCCGATTAGGTTTTGGTCCTGCCTGAAAAGTTATGGGAGAACATCCACGTCCGATGGACTTCTTCTCAATCCAGCTTTGTTGAATTTTCAGCGACATGAGCAATCTCTCTATAGTTCTAATTCCACTGGTTGATGCTCCAATTTCGGAAAAATTATCAAAAAATTATGAATCTATTGTATTTGTATTAAATCAATTTTAAAATTTTTAATTTAACCAGTTAAGTCCTAAACATTTTGACAAATTATCAATATAGTTCATCCGGTCAATTTTAGCCGGAAATCGCGAACTTTGAGCCAGTCATCCTATTTGGCATCATTGACGCTAATTGTGGACATTTTTACAATTAAAAAAATTGATATTTTATTGATGTTTTTCTTTCTTTTTTCGTTTTTGTATTTTCTTTATCATAGCCAAAGAGGCTCACAGCCCTCCCCTCCCTCGAGCAAGGCGACCCTTGCCCAGTTTTGACAAGGGCCAGCCCAGCATGTGGCTGGCAAGGGCAGCCCTCACCAAATTGGAGGAGAGTGACCCTCACCACGCATCATTTGAAACTGGCTACTAATGAAAAGGAAAGAAAAAATGCAAAAAGAAAAAAAAAACAGATAAAGGAAGAAAAAAATTCAGAAAATTTTTAAAATATTATTCACCTCATCGCGAGCCACGCCACATAAGATAGTTAGCATTGAGTGGACCGCCGCATCAATGTTTTCCAATCAAAATTGACTGAGAGGACTATACTAGCAAATCGTCAAAAGGTTTAGGACTGAATTGGCATAACAAATACAATAAATCTATGATTTTTTTTTTCATTTTTCCCTCCAATTTGGCCAAACTATGATTGGAGCCCTCTGATACTCGACCCCACATGGATCCATAGTGAGGAAACAAAAGAGATCACATACATTATAAAGGTAGAGTCGGAAAGAATAGCCGAACGGGTATTCGGCAATTTTGGCCATAGTAAATGCTTCCCCAACTCAAAGTGCGTATTTCATCGACTTGTATATGGGATCCGATTGTTGATTATGTTGCATTTAATATCTTTTTTAGGAGTAAAAGCACAAATCATTTAGAGATTTATTCACATTGTAAATCAAACTCGTGATCTCGTGAAAGACAAATAACCCTTTAGCCATTGGAATAATCACCTTTGATTGTCAAACTTGTCATACTTTAAACACTTGCAAAATGACAATTTTTTCCCGGAATTTATGGATCTTTACTACGAAACTATTTACTTAAAAACTTTCGATGTGTCGCTCGGGCAAAAAGATCAAAAAGGTTTGACATTATATAATGGACGAAACTAGTTAGAATTAAGGATGTGCATTTGAATTTGCATTTCTCAATAAGAATAGGATCCAATGTTGATCCTATCGATTTTCTAGAAAATGTGATTAGCTTGGTTTGGTGGAATGATTCCGGACATTAAGATCAATCGGTCAAAGATGTCGAACATGTCCTCTTTCTTTTCTGCCGAGTCTTTCACATGCACATGCCCCAAGTACGAACATCCCAAGTACAGAAAAGGCTCCGCAACAGACGGGGTCGAGTACTTGAAATTATTCTCCCGACAATCCATTGAACCAATTCCTCACGTTAGGTTTTATGAGCGAAGGTGCAAGGCAAGACTTTTTGTCCTTGCGTAGTCTTCACACATTTATAATGTCTTCCATTATTCTGGTTTTTTTCACCTGTTTTTCATGTTTGAAGTTCCTAGGGTTTGCACATATAAAACTTCCCTTTCATGTGATGTTGCAATAAACTCAGATTTTCCAGTAATTGCAATACGCGCTATATATATTGAAACGATCGTTACAAAAGTGTTATTGAATGATTGTTTCCACATATAGTGTAATCGAATCTCGAGAGTTAGGATTCCATGCAATTTGTGGAACCAACAATGTCAAGGAACGGTACAGAACATTAATGTGATCGACTGCAAACGAGGATTCAGACGGAAGAATCATATTCAAAAGTTAAGAAAAACCTGTCACATCAAATGCTACTAACGTTAATTATACGTAGTTGATTACAGATGAGGGGACTAGAAGCATAGCAAGTACACTTATTTTCAACTTCCCTTTTGACATCTGATAGGAAAAGTTGAGTTGGCATTGGTTCTTGACATGCAATATCTAATTGAATAATCTTCAAATAGAAAATCATACACTTACGCCGCTGTAGCTCTTGTTAGCAAGCCGAAGGAAGTTTCGCTTTGAGCCATTCAATAATGAGGGGGTTGATGCTGACAACTACGCAAACCCCTCTCACTTATGAATTAATAAGAAAATTTATCGGAATGACTTTCTAGATTGTCATCAAAAATTGTACAAGGACTAATGAAATAGAGAAAAATATAGGGATTGGATTGAAAGTGAAGTTACCACAAAGTACGACCTAAGTGTTAAATTACCAATTGGCAACCACCTTTATTGGGCTCTCAAAAAGTTCAACTCAAAAAATTAAACTTATAATGAAAAAAGATCATATGTATATTAAAACAAACAAGGTCGTAAGCAAGTGATGTGGAACATCTTAATACTTGCTCTCACATGCAGGCTAAATTAAGCTTTTTAATTAAATTTTCTAATATTTCCTAGTTTATTTCACATGTACAGCTTGTGGTTCATCATATTTGATTTGTTCCACCATTGCTAATCGTCAGGATCTACATGCTATGATATCATATTAAGTCCAATTCAAAACTTTCTAATTGTCTGCAATATCTTCCCTACAATCCATTGATGTGATTCTGCATAAAGGACTTGGATTTTTTTTTGTCATGAAGGGAAACTCCAAATATATCACAAATCCATGACTTATCTAGTAAATTTATGAATGATTTATCACCTCGGGTTCAAGCAATACAAGAGAAAACACAACAATATCCGTAGTAATTACCTCGATACGACACATATGGGAATTTTCATATAAATAATTGCTACCCAAATAGTGAAATTGGATAGGCTCAAAAGACGAAGCATGTGGAAGGATAGGTGCTATTAAACTAGACGACTTCAAATAAATATAGAAGTGCAATCATATGTCGTGTCACATGCTCACCTAAACGTCGCTTTATTAGGTTAAACACAGATCAATTGAGTGGCTGCTTGTGTAGCCATCTATCTTAGTGTCCCCCTTTATCATGAACCCCAAGCAAGGGTCTCTTGTCTCATCTAATTGACCAAAGTCTCTCTCCGAACCTCATCTCTTCATGGGATTCTCCATTGATTAAATTCAAAGAATACTTGATTGGAATCTCATTGGGCAACATGTTTTCTTTTTTTAAAAATTTCAGATATGGACACCCTAGACTGCAACCTAGGCATAGGATAACCCAATTATTTAGACATGTAATCAAATGATTTGTTGAGAGAAAGTGTCACTTCACATGACTTAAAGCTAACTCCACCCAACCCCCCCACGCCTTTTTTTTATTTTAATTTATGTTATATTATTCTAATAAAAGTAGGTTATTGTCACTTGAAAACACTTATGATTGGAATGGGCGCATTGCTTGTCACACCCACATCCACATTTGTTTTGGATTGCTCGAAAACCAACTTTTTAAATCTCGAAAAATCAAAAAGTCATCACTTGACGATGAAAGTCGATTTGAAAGATAATGGAGTCCTCGAATGATACGGTGTCCCGAGAACAATCAATTGCGAAAATGTTGCCATTTTTTAATGTTGGATTTGCTCGAATTCCCTTGATTGGAACAACATGGTGGGGGCACGTTTAGGATTTGGGCGATCTTATATACAATAATGTCGGCCTCCCTTCAATCAATGACCTAAGAAAAGAACGATTAAAGAGCCAAAAAAACAATTTTTTTATGAAGAAGCGAATGAGGAAAAGAAAATCAATCTTCCTGAAGACAGTTGTTCATGAGTTAACAACAATTACCGGACGATCTCTGATTGGATTGTTTCCTAAGGATTCTAGCAGCTAAAAGCGCTTTTGGCTGGTGCATGGTGGGGTTGATTCTACGAAGCGAGCATAGGTATTCGTCTCGATGCGATGAACATTGATTATTTGATATAGACTACGTTTCAGATTAACGTCCAACAGATTGAGTGAGAAATTGATATACAAACATGTGCATCTGTAGCATGTGGCAATTGTAAGCTTCAACCTAAAATTAGATGGTGATATTGATGAGTTCATAAGTATAAAATGGACTTTCATAAAATCCACTTTAGTGAAAGAAAATATGAGATCCTATATGCATTTCAGCCGGGCTTTTCCAATCTATAAGTTATGGTTAATCTAAAATGAGTAACACGTTAATTTCCTTATATTGTCGATTGTTTTTTTCGCTTGTTGTTGCATGAAACTAAAATGAAAACACAGAAGAAATACAGAGATATTTACCTATTCCAATTTGTCGGTCATATTTCTATAGTAAGAGACTGCTCAAAAGTTCTTCACAAAAAATTCCAAACAACAATGTGGAACAAGGTCGACCACAAAACACGACACAATTTTATGCACGGAAATGCTACTCGATTTATTTGGATCCTCCTTGCCGTACATGGAGACTCTGGTCCAAGCCCTACACATCAAAGGTGTCCTTAGCCACACGAAACCTACTATACACATTAATTTCCTTACCGATATGATATGATGGAAGTTGCACCGATCCGTCTACATCACGGTACTTCAATTACACATAAGGTTGAGATGTGCCTCCCAACCTCAAACAAATTCATTAAATTGAGTACAATATAGGAACGAGGTACATGTTTAACTATGTCAATCAATCAAGCTATTGAATGACATAGGGTGGCATCCAAGGAACAAGACGCTAAGGTACAAGAGTACTTTAGGTGGGTCTCTGCATTATGTTTTCACCCCTCGTTCTGTCTTCTCGCCTGCGGGAAACAATGAACAAAACCCCCGTACACAGTGCCGCGACGTGCCCCGTTTAGCTGAACTTTCTGGATACCAATAATGCCGGAGAGAGTACAATGACAAGATCGATCAGGAGAAAACAGTTCGTAGAGGAGTCCAACCATTTCTTTTCTTGCCTATGTTCACCTTGTTGGGCAACCTTCTCTACAAGAGTCGAAAGAACAGTTTATTTGCTATAAATTTTGCCAATGCTCCTCCCTAATTATACTCAGCATCTTCTAGTTTTTGTTATACATGTACATGTTTCTATAACATGTTGGAACTTCATGGTGTACAATACTGCCGTTCTTTTTTTTTTTATTTAAACTCCGATGCGTGAAGCGTGAAATGCATCGCATTCTAAAAGGTGCAAAATATTCATCAATCGCAAATTGAGGATGATTTTTGTAACAAACCATAACTTTTAGGTTCACATCAGGCGAATCAAAGAAAGACACTATACGAGATTGGATTGCATTGCTGGTCCCGAAGCATATGAGCTCGTTGAAATTTGAAGAGTCCAAACAAACGCTCGTCGCATTCGTCCAATTATGCCACCAACTTCAAAAGCTCTTCCCTTTTTCCGAGCAAAAGAGATCAGTAAAGCATGGTGGTGGGTACCAGCGGACCATTCAACCGTCGCTACTGGCTTTCAATGTTCCCCGGAGTGAGGAAAACATGAAGATTTATCAAATATTCTTTGAAAAAAAGGCATCGGATTCTCATAAAAGCAAAAGGATTGTTAGGTTTAATGAGCCAGAAATAAAGTGTGATTTGCAAGCCTAATTTCAATCAGCATAACGAATCAGCATGTAAGGCACTTCCCTTGGCCCACGTTTAGAAGTCCAAAGCATGGTCCCCGCGAAGGGGTCTATTTCATTTTGAACCACTAAGAATGTAAATGTTAGATAATATGAACTCGTTAGATGAATCATTGTCCTTGAAAGTTCTGAGAATTGGCCTAACAATATATGCAGATACAACACGTAAAGTGACAATTCTCATCGTGTATAAGAAAGACCCCACATGTGAAATACGGGAGGTAGACTTAACCACGTTAGGCAGACGAGACTAGATAACAAGAGTGATGGACCAAATTAAGTACGAGAAGGGTTGTTAGAAATTGAATTGAATTGTGACGTGCGCATTCACATGATTAAAAAAAAAATCCCAGTCCTCTCCTCCCAAGATAATTAAGGTATTAAGAAAAGCACGTAGATCCACTGCACCATTCGATAATCTTAATTTCGATGACCGGTCTATGAAAATGAGGTTTTAATTGAAGATTAAGATTTATCGAGACATCAAGAGTAGCATGTACGGATTAGAGAATCTTCTCCTACTATAATCACATGTCTTGATATTACCTACATGAATCGTATCACTCACGTGCAAATTTAAATAAAATAAAAATACATACAAAAAAGAAAAAAAAAATCAAAACTTTAATCCTATTCGAACATCAATATCCACATCTCTCTCTCTCTCTCTCTCTCTCTCTCTCTCTCTCTCTCTCTCATATCGACCATGCCATGATTGTCGCTTCCTCAATCCCGTAGCCACCGTCCACCGCTGTCTTGGTCCTTGATTGAGCATCATTTAACACCGGAATTTGCTGCATCTCCACCCCCCCCCCTCTCCCTGCTCCCCGTTTCCGTTCACACACCCATTCTCAGATGCAGTAGCTCTAAGGTATATATCATCGGCTATCGTAAACACGCAGAAACAGAGAGACCGGAGAACAACGATGACAAGTGGTGGCGGCGATGGAGGAGAAGCTATGAAGACAACGGAGCAGCTACAACGGCCTATCACGGCAGAGATGAAGCCGACGGCAGATCCATGGGCTGAGAGGCCGTGGCATGTAAACTAAGCGAGCAAGATAGGTAGTGGGAGGGAAATTATAGGGTTGCTTTATTAGGGATGCGTAACACTTAGTTAGGTGTGGAAATTACAAGATAAAATATCGCACATCAAAGGTCTAGTAGGAGGAACTATATTAGACCCTAACCATATTATCAATAAATAACCGTTTATTCCAGAAGTTTCAGCTTATCGGATCACATCGTTACTTGTGTATTTTATCATCACGGCCTTAGCTAGCATCTTGAGGATCATCGGATGCTTATTGCATCTAAAACCGCAATGGATTGCGCATTTGGCACGACCAAGTTAGCAGTCTAGTCTACCAAATTATAGATGTCTACGGATAAGAAAAGCTCCAGCTGGTTATGGAAGTGATGATGATGGTTGATTTAATTAAGAGGAATCGAACTGCCGAGAAAGGACATAAGCTTTTTCTATCCAAACGTTGGGTTTGAAAATTGGTGGGAGGGCTTTCGACAAAACGCATAGTCCCTCCAGAAACTGACGGAGGTAGACATGGTGGGTCATGGCTTGGAGCTGGGATTAAGACTCAAAAAAGAAGAAATGTTTTTAGTACATGCCCACTGTTTTCTCATAAGGGTTTTTCCGCACGTAAAGAATTTGAATAAAAGATATTGTAATTCTTTAAATGTATAGCTAAGCTAAGCTAGCTACCGGAAAAATGGTAGGTTATATGTTCTATAAAAAGGTTTCTCATTAAAAAAAAAGGTACGTAGGCGTTTCAAGAAAGTGATCATTTATTACATGGACGATTATATGCAATGTTAGGTGCTTAAGAAATATTACTATGTCGTGACATCTATTGGATAAAAAAAAAATTTTAAAAAGGTTTTATCTTTCTTACATCAAGAAAGTTATTTTTTTGCTGGGGCCGAATTTGACTAACAACAGTTTGAATAATGAATCATGTGATCTTTGGTTAAGTGGAAGTTTCGCAAAATTTAAACAAACTCCCACTCAAACCCACATTTAGAAGATTCTGGCGGATGTCTCTTTGTTTTTTACAAAGAAACCACCCCCCCAGCATTGAAACTGAGGGTCCATTACATGTTTCAACGTCAATCACGCAAAGCGTACGTTAATCATTCACCATTTGGAAGCACCTGACGAGCGGATTGGCTTGCATTTATGTAATGTGTGACCTCCCTTTCAGACAAAAGCTTTAAGCAAGCAGATTGGCCGAAGCTTTTCCGATGTTGACTTTTGTCATAAAGGAGGGCCATCATATCAGATGCTTGATCGGTGCGCGATAGAGAGAGAGAGAGAGAAAGGGAGAGCGATTGTGGGTCCTTTTCTTTTGTATGGAACAGGAGGATCTGAAGCTAGATTTGCAAGGTAAGGGTGATAATGACGGGTGGGTTACAGACAAGTTCGGGCCCTGAGCAAAGCTCTAGTTTAAGGCGCGGACACAGATTGAGAGCGATCTTGAAGTGCTTGTATGCATGGATGTTTTTGACTTTTTGGAAAGAGAGTGGTGGTAGTTGGTGGTGTCGGCTCCTGGGATTAAGCACGGACGCGGAGAGAAAATATCTGTAGCAGTTGCAATAGCACATCAAAGTTGGGAGAAAGAAAACTAGGTATGCACTCACTTTGTGAAAAAAAAAATGGGCAACAGAGTGCCATCCAAACGACACATATATGGTGAGATTTATGTCATCTTTCTAGCTCAATTTTGAATCTCGTCACTTTTTAATATTCGATTTGAATTAACCCAAAACTTTTCTCTACTTTTGCATACTTAACGCCTTGCATTCTCCACTTCTAAAACTACAACCGCACTTGTGGTCCTACTTTGTATAATGCAAATAACTGAAATACACCCCTTTAAAAAGAATTCTGGAAAACTTTAATTTCAAGTAGTCGGCAAACTCAACACCCTTACCCTAACTAAATTTGCCCACCACCCTCCGTCACGGCCAACCACCACTATCCTGCCTATAAATTGTCGACACCGAGACTATCACCATCCGCGTCGCCACCTTCTGCCTAAGTCCCCCGCCTCTCTCTCTTTCTAAAGTGATACATGACCTTGACCAACAGTACCCTTTAGTTCCCATCTTGTTCAAAGTTTCGTCTAGATAAGCTAGTCATCTAGATGATTTGAAACCCCTAGTCGGAATCATAATCAGTCTTTTTAAATTCAAGTATAATCGTTCCGACCAGACTTTGGTAAAGCCATAATAATAAACCATTTCTTATTCCGTCTTAAAGAAAAGAAAGACTCTATTCCCTTTCCATACCGGTTTTTTTCTCAACCAACAACACGAATTGTCAACCCTTGTGAATCTTTCTTTCTAGCCAGCAATCTGAGTGCAAGAAGCGTATCGATTAGTTCATGAAGGCAGACACAGAGAGAGAGATAATGAAATAATTGTTGTCCATTCTTGAAAAATGGATGATGAGTTGGTCCACTAATTCAGTGGTCCGTTTGAATCTTTTTACGCTAACCATATAGATCATTACACTACATATAATATTTATACTTTGATAAAGAAAGGTTTGAAGAAGGAAAGGCGACCAATTAGCCAGAAAGGCTTGCAATATAAGGCGCAATCGAGGTACTTGCCTAGCTTTTGCCTAAAGAAAGAGACAACTTAACACTTAGTGGATAGACAAAACATGAAAACAGAATTGATAAGTCGGCTCCATGTGGACAGCTCAGATTATAATATTTCATCACAGTAATAATAACAGAGACCGCTATTGACGATATTAAATAAAGTGATGCCATACAATTCAAATTGAGCAACTAACCTGCACAAATGAATCCTAATTATGCAGATGTCAGTCATAACATAGAATTGACATTTTGATAAGATAAAAATGACACGATTATTCGAAAGTCCTCTTAGTCCGTAATTTAAAGATAAAAACATAAATACATGAATTGGGTTTCGTAAAGATGAGATTTTTGTGATTGTATAAGTTAATTTCGTAGGGAGTTGAACAAGCTAATGATCTTGATAAGTCCCTTGTTTTGGGCTAGCCTGTCTCCTTTCAACTTCCGTGGCCATCTCTCTCTCTCTCTCTCCGAACCTGCTTAGTCAATGTCTTGTCTCGTCCGATGTTTGTATAAATAAGCTTAACATGCAACGACTCTCTCTGAAACCCCTTCTCGCCTACTTTCTGTTTTCACACTTCAGCTTCTCTCTCGCCTACTTTCTGTTTTCACACTTCAGCTCTCTCTCTCTCTCTCTCTCTCTCTCTCTCTCTCTCTCTCTAGCCATGGCCGAACTGGACCACCTCAAAGCCAAAGAAAATCACTACCCCGCGCGGTTCAAGCTCTTCGGCTTCGACTTCACCGAAGACGAAGAAGAACCCGAACCAGCTGAGCTAGACCCCACGTCCAACAAGACCAGCCCCTCGCCGTCCGACGAGTCCGCCGGCGTGTCCTCCTCCTCCGTCGACCGGAAGTTCGAGTGCCAGTACTGCTGCCGGGAATTCGCCAACTCCCAGGCCCTGGGCGGCCACCAGAACGCCCACAAGAAGGAGCGGCAGCAGCTCAAGCGCGCCCAGCTGCAGGCCGCCCGCCACGCCACCGTCTACGCCCACAACCCCATCGTCTCCGCCTTCGCCCCGCCCCCGCACCTCCTCTCCGTCGCCGCCGGCGCCGCGCCCCCGCCGTGGGTCTACGTGTCGAGGGCCGCCGCGCCGATCCACATCGCGCACGGCTGCGTCTTCGCCGGCCCCGGCGGGAGGTCGCCGGCGGCGGTGGCGGCGGCGGCGGCGACCCCGCTCGGGGGCCCCGCGGCGCAGCCCGGCGTGCCGGGCCGGGCGGTGTTTGATGGGCCTTCGCCGGGTAGGTTCTCGAGAGGGGACGGTGGGCCCAGCTTCGACGAAGGGTGGGGCCTGGACTTGCACCTGAGCCTCGCGCCAGCCGCGCCTTAGAAGATCGGCGGCTTAAAGTCTTAAAGCGGCTTGCTGGCTGGCTGGCTCAGAGGGAAGAGTGTTCGGTCACCGGCTCGGCGATGCTCACGTCACGCGGCCGGTTCGGTTGGATCCGGCTTGCTCTTGGACGCTCGGCCCGGGTCGGAGGGTCACGGACGAATTGTACCATTTTGATCTGTTGTTGCTCATGGATCCCTCTGTACACACACCCCTCTGAAGCAAAATTCTCTTCGTAAGAGCAGTGATTCTCTTGAAAGGACATGTTGAACGTTTAGCCATATTGGTTAATTTTGCCGACGTTACATGAATTTCCTAGTAGGGATGACAATGCATAACTAGAAGCGAGTTATTGTATGATCGAAATTTTATACATGTCCTCCATCAGCGGTATCAACTTAGGTCTTTTCTTGCACTACTCAAATCGAACACATAGAACAAGATATCCGCGCGTGCTATGCACTTATCAAGTATCAAGGCTCACTGTGACAATATATCCGTAGGAACTGCTTTAACTCTTGATAATAAATATCTTCTAACTCCTAACGGTATATCCGTAGAAAACCGTTCCAACTTCCGGCATTCCCAATGATCCCAAGTAATTTCATTTATTTAACACGGCTGTAATTTTATATTCAGATTTCTTGAAAACGTGTTTCGTTCGTAAAAATAATTTCCAGACCTTAATAAAACCTTAAGAAACTTACTTGGTCGTTTTCCTTTTGAAGGTGAAACTTCAAATTTTTTTTTATTTTTACAATTTTTGTAGCGATAAAAGTGAAAAACCTGTCCTTGTTTTCCATCTAGAAACGCCTTTTGGATTGTGACCATCACATTTCCACTGTATAGACTCGTTTTCATATATTTAAATAGGCTTTTAGGGGGTCGCTAGCGCCATTTGTCCTTCCCCATCCTATTACAAAAACCGAAGAAAGATAAAAGGCCTTTGAGTGATCTTTCTGCAACCGTAAGGTGGTCATCTGCGTTAAAAAGACTGTGTGAACTAAAATAATTTATTCTTTGTTCAAAAATATATATATATAATTTATTCAATCATTGTCCTCAAAGACAACTTTTACAATAGTTTTTGTAAGAAATTATTGTATAGATAAAGTGAATAAATTCAAATGTACCTGAATCATTCAATCTATTGTGGTCCGCTTACGTTGTATGTTTGACCGATCAGATTCGATGGTTTAGAAAAGCACTAAGTGCACCCAATTCTTCTAATAATATTTTGATTTTCTTTGATATTTTATAGAAAAGCCGAGATCCTTGTCTTCGTTAACCGATTACGTAAGATGGATGGATTACACAAGCCAAAATTGGACATGGGTGCCGTATTCTTGTTCAAAACATTCGAGAAACATGCCAAATCCATCTCATACAGATTATGTGTGTATACGTATGTGTATGTATCTCTGCAATTATCTGTATGGATTGTTTGTTGACCAAACTTAGGTCAAATGAAGCTCATGATAATTGGTAATGATGTAAGCAAGAAGATCAAACTCGTCCTCGCCAATATAAATTCAAGCTTCGAATTCAACATTAAGCTTAAACTGCTGCAAATCATTTACACCGAAATTCAAGGAAAAATTACTAAAAAATTCATGAACTTATCGCATTTATGCCAATTCAGTCATAAACCTTTCAATCGTGTCAATTGAGACCTAAACTTTTTTACGTTGTGCCAATTGAGTCGATCCAACCAATTTTGGCCGGAAATTACTTACGTGAACACCGACCATCCTATGTGGCAAAATTGGAGCTAACATGGACATTTTTTTGATAATATTTTGAATTTTTATAGTTTTTTTGGTTTTTTTCTTTTTTTTCTTTTGTTTACTTTCTTTTTTTACTGATTGTTGGCGACTCTCACCCGGCACTAGGCAAGGGCATCACGACCCTCGCCAAGTCTGTGCAAGGGTCACCCTTGCCGATCGCGAGAAAGGTGACCTTTGCTCAAATCTAGCAAGGGTAGCCCTCATTAGATTTTTTGCCCAGGCAAGGCTGGCCCTTGCCTATGGCTATCGAGGACATCCCTCCCCCAATCTGGCAAGGCCTGGTCTCGCTTGTGGTCGACAAGGGCATTGCTCGCCAAATTGAGTTAGCACAACCTCGCCCAACCTCTTTGAACATCTCCTAAAATCAATTGCAACCAAAAGGAGAAAAAGAAAAAGAATCAAAAAGAAAAAAAAAATTAGTTATCCATGTCAACATCGGTTTGCCACGTAGAAACTATCGACGCTAATTACTACCATAGTAGCATTTTCCAGTCAAAATTAGCCAAATTGACATAATTGACAATACATGAAAAGGTTTAGGGGTAAGGTTTAAAATTAAATTGGCACAAATACAATAAATTTAGAATTTTTTTGCTAATTTTCTCCTGAATTTCATGCTGAAGTGGATTTTTCTTGGCAAGCTCTCAACTTTATTTAAGTGGTAGAAGTCACCTTCTAATGACAAAGTTTAGTCCAACATAGAAATAGGCCAACTTTGAGGTTTCGACAGTCTTATTCATTCAATTAATCAAATTGTCACCTGGCCACTTATCAAACTTGTGAATTTTTCGGACGTAAAGCCCATTAGCTCCCTCACCGGATCACTGTCACTGTAGGAAAGTGAGGTCATTCTCGTAGCGGGAGGTTACCATATCGGGTGTACATCTCAACATTCGAATATTAAGTGGCTTTTAAAAAAAAAGTTACCTTATTTATTACTGACACAAAAGGCCTGATGCGCATATATCATGCTTTAGATTATAGCCAATGTTATTTTAGTCTTATTTGGAATGGAAATTTGAGAATTTTTACCTGAAATCTCATCAGTAAATGGTAATAAAACAAAGCAGAGGGTCGAAACTTGATCATTCCAAAAAGCACAGGGCCTAAACATGTAATATTTATTTAGAGATTTTTACAAGCAAGACTCCCTCATTAGTAGCAGAAGCTCATACTGTCAACTTGAATAATACAAGACTCAGAATTACAATTAAACACAGTATAAGGATCACAAGCGAATTCCCCCAATACAGAAGATCGAAAATGTAATTTCTCCTCTCTTTTTTTCTTTTTTTGAGTATGTTTTTCAAAGTTTTTAACTTTAAAACTGCCACTTAGGATGTCAGTACGACATTTAACGCCCCGTTCGTAATTCCATCATAATTTTTGTCTAATGTTTTATTTGCTAACGTTAAAATGTATGATGCCAAGAAAAGATTTTTGGGTCGCAAATAATCAGTCTCCCTACGAACGCTTCTTCCTCCTGCACTCAGCAGAATGTAAAACAGACTTTACATTCTTACAACTTGTCCGTCCAAGTGAAGTCCAGACGGTCATGAGTGAATTTGCAGCGCCACTCATCTTTGGTCAGAAAAGAAAAGCGGGATATGATTATAGACTTGACCCGAAGAACAAGCTGAACAGGTGAAAAGAAATTGAGTGAAGAGTGTTAAGAACGAGGGGACGATTAAAGTTCGTCGCTTGAAACAATCCGACGCTGCATGCTATTCGATTGATTTCTCATTTGCATCGATCTAGGTCGCAAATTCAGGTGCGGAACTTGAGATTCTTCACAGACCTTCGTATTCTACGACTTGGGGTCAGCTTGTCGACACCGAAAAGTATTATGATGATGGAGTAATCCATGTAAACCAGAGCGGTACAAAGAACTGACAGACTTCGGAGCCGCTGGGTATTTGCTATGGTATCGTGCCATGCGTTGATTGACAGGGCTTCGTCTCAGCTCCTACGGTCGAAGCATTTCCAGAATCCGTCTGGTTATGAAGTAATCAAAGAGGAATTTAGTACTTCGCACACGATGTGCTTAAACGTTACCGAGCAAAATGGGCTTTAGACATCGGAGGAGACGACGGGCCTGCGGCGATGTCACCCTTGATCTGACCTTGACTGTTGCGTTCAAGCACTCCTACTTCGAGAAAAGAATTCGGAAGAGATCTTGATTCGCCCATTTTCCATGCATTCCTCTGAAAATGCATCGCCATCTTAAGGACGATCGATATCAAGTCATCATGGACGGGATTCCATACCAAGAACCTTTTATTCTAGGCAATAACTCGGGCGCAAATTATGTCAAAATTTCCTATTAACTGAGAGGCAATAATGCCTCCAAAGGGGCTCACATGCAGTAGCACGCCCCATATGTTACATCCGTCAGCTTGATTTTTGGGTCTTACGTTATGAAAAGAATTTTGGAACATCTTTGGGCAAAATTTTGAAAAAAAAAAATTTGTATTTGCTGCTGTTTTCCATTAGCTGGGCAATTTCTCCTCCTGCTCAACAGGAACACACGGTCTCCAAATAGTTTCCGATCCGACATCCATAAGCGCAATCCCCTTCACAGTTAAGTCGGCCCTGATTCGATCGCTTTTTGCAAAATCCTTCTCTTTTCTAGCTAAAATTCTTTCCTCAATCAGACGTGATATATGCTCTTCTGTCAAATCAGCCCGTATCAACGCCTTGCCTTTCAACTGCTCCAGAATCTACATTGAAGAAATTTCACATTTAAATCAAATTTGATCCAAGAAAAACTCAATAAGTATTCATAAGAACTTGCATCACCTCAGAATAAGTTATAGGGGGCAGCAAACCCAGAATATCTAGAACACCCTTTACTTCTTTCTCTATCTCAGTAAGGGATTGAATTATTGCCAATTGCCGTTGCTTCTGTTGCTTCTTCTGGAGTACATTAGGGAACGAACGGATTTTAAAAGTTAGAGAAAAGTACAAAAGATACACAACAGAGAGAACGTTTGAAAAGGTGCAGCTTCTTCTATGGGAAAGAAACATTAAACCTAATTACCTTGAGGGTGTTTGTATTATTGTTTATGAACTTCAAGGCATCCTGAAAAGCACCTGTCAGCACATGTGAAGTGTTCAAGTCATCAGCCATTTTGTCGTGAAAATCCTTCCGCAAGCCTTTGATGCATTTCTCGGCATCAGGAAGAACCCGGACTGTTTTGCCTTTTGGTTCTGTACCCTCACTGGGAGTTGCCTCTCTAAATGATGACAGAGTATCTTCACAGTCTTGTAATGTCTAACATTGAAAAGACTCCCAAGTTAATTTTCTATCAGAGAGCAGAGTCCAAGTTTGCATGTATGTCACTCATACAAATACATCCAACATAATCAAGGAAGAGCATTTCAGAGAGACTCAGACCAGTGGCTGCTGGCAATAGAACTAGGCCAAAACCATCCAAACAATTCATACAGGTAATTGCAGAGACAATAGGAATGGTTTCTTCTCTAACAGCATCAAATCCCCACAGGATCTTCTAATTAGTTCAATCAAGCTAGCCCACCCTTTCATTAGCTACATATGAGTTTGAGAGCAAATACAATCGTATGAGTAAGCAGCCAGAAAGATGAGAAGTGATTTGCAGTTAATAAAACATAATTTATACCTGATATATATAATAGACAGCCTCTGATGCACCCTCCAACTGTAAGACTGAATAGTTGAGAGGAGATCTATAGTGTGCACTAATCAAGAAGTGTCTCAAAGCCAGTGGATAGTATCGCTCTGTAATCTATAGTTAATACAAATTGAGTATTTTTAGACACCAGGAATGATGAGAGCTCAAGATAGTTGTTAACATGTCAAGAAAGAAAACGGAACAAATTTGCAAATACTACCTGACGGATCGTAAAAAAGTTACCCAGTGATTTTGACATTTTCTCATTGTTGTTGGTCACATGCCCATTATGCATCCAATAACTCACACAGCTCTCTTGGCATGCAGCACGACTCTGGGCAATTTCATTCTCGTGATGGGGAAAGATCAAGTCAATTCCACCACCATGGATATCAAATTTGAAAGACAGATAATGAGCACTCATTGCGCTGCATTCTATATGCCACCCTGGTCTGCCAAGACCCCACGGGCTCTCCCAACTTGGCTCGCCAGGCTTTGCAGCCTACAATAACCATATACCTTCCAGGTTACATACCAGATTAAAAAAAAAAAAAAAAAGAATTCACTGGTTATAATGCATTTGCATACCTTCCATAAGGCAAAATCAGCAGGATTGCGCTTTCTAGAGTCCACCGCAACACGTTCACCTGCTCTGTGATTTTCAAGCTTCTGCCCAGACAAGCAGCCATAATTTGAGATCTTATCCACAGCAAAGAACACATCTCCATCCACTAGATAAGCACAATCATTGTTAATAATCTGCAAGCAGCCATAAGGAATATTATCAGTTAAAACTCTCCCCATTGATCCTAGCAACCTTTAAAATACACGCTGCTGAAGATGCTCCCTGTGAAAGTAGAACTTTAGAATAAATAAATAAATATATAAGCAACTTAGGCAGACATTTTCATATGGCTATCACCTCTAAATACCTCATTACATGGGAATACACAGTCAAGTCAAATGTAGGAATGTCAGTTGCTTCAACTTAGGCAGACATTTTCATATGGCTATCACCTCTAAATACCTCATTACATGGGAATACACAGTCAAGTCAAATGTAGGAATGTCAGTTGCTTCCTCTTCTAATTTATATAAAAAATTAGTCCATAAAACATGGTCCTTAAGTTTCTAATTTAGATTATTATTATTAACGGCTTCCGGTGCATCGTTGATTAAAATTTCCTAATTAGTAAAAGTATAGCTTCGAATATTCTTGTGAAATCATTCTCTTTTGATGTGTACAAACACCACTTCTTTTTTTCTTGGAAGTACTTAACTTCAAATTATACCTCTTTACATGTGCATCCTTTCCATGTGGAGGATAATAACATTATAGAGAAATTAAACTCATGGATATTGGTAACATATCTTCATATTCATGATTCAATTTACCTAATGACAACAAGAGCATCTAATACCGTACCGAATGTAAAGCTCTGAAATCCTTGTTTTCACCAACATAAAGCAAAAACCACTATTTTAATTTCAAATCCATCTCTCCTCAAATTTACATACGTTCATATGGAGAAACATATTTTCAACTCGAGCCATACCTTAAGATACATAAGAGTAAATGACAGATGGTAACATTTGTTCTAACACAAAGGGGAGACGGAATTTCCAAATCAAACATGGACAACTAAACTTCAGAATTCTTCAGTGACATCAGTTTTTCTCAACAATAGCAGCTAAATTGGTAGGACAATTGTATAAAGAATCATTTGATATAACTTTACCCTCCGAAGTTCACAACAGAAACCAGGAACTAAGGACATTTGCACTAAAATATCAGAGAAATTATGAGAAAAATATAGAAAGGCTGTAAACTACATACTGTAGCAACAGCAGCTCCTCTCTATATACTCTAACCTATGTTTATTCATGCTCTTAATGGACCCCTCTAAAATATAAGCAGCAGATATAGAGTTGAAATTAGAAACCTGGGTTATCATGTCCTTAATCTGTTCCATGTGATCAGAAACGCGTGGCTGGTGGGTAGGGGGGAGGCACTGCAGATCGGCCATGTCAGTTAAATACTCTTGGCAAAAGCGATTACTTAAATCCAAGGGATTCTCCCCAGTCTCATTTGACCGACGAATAATCTGCAGATATCCACATGTTAGCAATGTCCAACTAACTGCTTCAGAAACACCAAGAATAATCCAGGTATCCGTGGCATCCACACAAAATAACCGAATATCAAAAATAATACATGAAAACTAGGAAAGTCTAACTTTAGCAGTAAAATGCCAGAATTTCTTGATAACCACAAAATTAAGTAATGAACACTACACTTCGGTAAAACAGAAATGCTTCTCTCCAAGATAAAAGAACGCTACTTCCATTATTGGACACTACCAGAGTTAAATGATGACATAAAATCTTTCAGAAGCTACTTTCAGTGACCGACACTTCAACAGGTGGCCACTCGTCAAACTCTTAAGAGAAGAAAATCCCCTTTAGTTGTCAAATAGCAAAACATTATATAAGTGTTAGTAATGAAATTTGACTAACAATCTGGAGGATCAGACCTACTTGCCAATAGCACAACAGATGTTCCTTCAAAATGTGCATAGTTCATACCATAAGTTTTTAGAAGTATAAGAAATAAAGAAATGAATTCAGCTAGTTGTCCAGTGTAGCTAATCAGGTGGAGTTTCCTCATCATGATCTCATCATTGAAGTTGCAATATTCATATAGCAGTTTCAGATCTCCCATCAATGGAACTATGTAGCACGTTAGGAAATCAAAGTCACCCCGGAATTTACAGTATAAAATCTATTAACAGCATTTGATGACGCACCAAACAGTCTGTAATGTATAAGTTGCTACTAAAATGAAGGAGAGAAAGAAATAATCAAATAGCAACCACTACAACAAACAATAGTTCTATTGAGTTAAAAAGCATCCAAACTAATTAATTCTATATGACTTAATAATTACTTACCTCGAGTCCATGTGTAGAAATGTCAAAATACCAATTTTTCGGGGTTGAAAATGCATTCCACAACATGAAAATTTTAAAATAATTTTTGAATTGCTGATCATGATTTTCCCCTCGTGCCTACCAGTCCATTTGTAACTTGACTTGTTTGTCAGGTAAATTCTTGGAAGTTGGTCAAATACTGCTATTGATATATTTAAAAGTCATATACTTTCACATTCACAAACCACGTTATTCCTTTACATTGAACAGGACTGTCACTTTACACTATATGCAGGATATAATGTGTTCTCAGTAAGAACCAAATCAAACTCTCAATTCTCCACAAGAACAACGTGCAACTCTGATTTGGCTGTGCAGAGCTATGCAAGTCAAGCAGACAAAACTTTAGGATGTATAAATGAACCCTTTGATCTTCTGATAATAACCTCATCTTCTTATTACATAAGGATTCTTGTTGCAACCAGTCAATTAGCTCCCACACTTTTCAAATTTCAAATGGAATATGGGTAGTCCAGAGCTTATGAGAATACTTCAAAAAATTCATGTCTGCATATTTTCTTTTTCACATCAAAAAACATCGACATAAAGACAAATAAAATTAAGCATAATCACAGTACCATATCATGAGATCACACATGAGGAATCTAATTCAACCAAAAACACAATGTACAGCCATGAAAGAATTTACTCCTGATATTTATATGGAACATCATTCGGACCTTGTCATCAACATCTGTAAAATTGCGCACATAGGTAACTTCATAGCCCAAGTGTAGGAGGTATCTGCACGAAATCATTTTAAACAATACATAGTTAACATTCAACAAAACCCTGCTACAGACAGTATGCAATGCTACATAATAAACCTGCTAGGTCATTATTTCAGTGAGCAATTCTTCATTTTATGAGGAATCAACCAAGTATGACCTCTGCCTGTACAGAACCAATCTCATGTGCGAGGTGGAGTTTACTTCAGTTATAAAGAAACCTACTTTCTATTTCATCTGCTCCAATATTTTCAATAAGACAACCCATTCCCCATACCAAACCGAGGCGAGATTTTTCAAAAGCATACTATCCTTGCACTATGAAGCATGCTAATTAGGCTTAAACATGTACCAGAATGCGACAACTTTGTTAGTGAAAACTATCCCTTTATTAAACTAGGATATATGTCAACAAAAAATATTTTTCATCATCAATAATAATTCATGTATTGCATACAACGAAAATGTTATTCATTTATCCATTTTTGTAAGCTAAAAAATGATCATTTTTAGAAAAATAATTTACAGACCATTCATTTTCCCCAAGACAAACGCACCCTAAATTTTTAATCAAGATCTTCCCCAAATACACGCCACGAAAGGGTAAAACATACCAACAAAGACCAGCTACACATTTATATCTGCCCCTGAAATTCTCTTTTATAATGCCCCTTCTTCTTACTCGTTTAGTCGAAAATTCCACAACTAGCAAACGAGGATAACCGGGCGAGCCCCAAATGGCAAGAGATGGCTGCCAATCCAATCCAAATCAATTGCCGCGACATGCGAGAACCCTCACAATACTACACTCTGGCCGCCAATCGGAGTGACCGGTCGTTACCTGTAGAACACGTCGAAGGCGACGGCGGCGCGGGCGTGGCCGAGGTGGCTGAAATCGTAGGCCGTGACGCCGCACACGTACATGCCCACCTTCCCTCCGCCGCCGGCCGGAACGCCTCCTTCTGCTGCGTCATCGAGTTGTACACCCTGAGCTCCTTCTTGTCGGCCATCGCTGGGCGCCTCCCCCCCCAATCCTTCTCTCTCTCTCTCTCTCTCTCTCTCTCTCTCTCTCTCCGATTCCCGATCGTCGGTCCAGCAACGGCCGAATTCGAGCGTGTCTAGGGTTTTGCTGATCACTGCGTTACTCAGAAAAGGGACATCGATTCGTCCGGCTCGTCGTGGCGAGGATCGGCGAGGTTGCTGCTGAGGCTAGGAAGCGGCCTGAGCACGCGGTTGGACGGGCCCCTCTTGTCCAATCAGCGCGAGACTCAACCCATAACGTACGCAAGCAAATGGGCCGGGAACATTAGGCCTTTTGTTTTGGGCTTTTGCTTGTTCACCCGTCTTGGCCCTTACAATAATCCTCTTTTTCCCCGTTTAGCGGAACTAAACTTGACCAGGCTAATACGTCTTAAGTAGGGGCCATAGTGGTAGAGTCTTGTGCTAACTTTCTCCCAGGTATTGACGCTTGATTCAGGGTGTACCGCGCACTCTATGGGCTGTAGGCTACTCGGCATAAGCTCGACGGGCTCGGCAGATCCTGGGCATCAAAAAAAAAAAAAAAAAAACTTGACTAGGGTATGTCTGTTTAGGTTAGCTTCATGAAATTCACTAATATATGAGAGAAGGTCCACAAATTTACCCATGCAATCGCACAAACTAAGCATTGGTAATGTCAGGATACTTTTGCTTATAAAGCTGATCATGGATATGGCAACCTCTATCATGCTTGAGTCGGCGCGAGTCAATAAGGTCATGAGCATATATTAGGCCAACCTGGCAAATAATTTTCTTGAGAGACTTGAGCGCAGTCCCATGGGCGTGATTGGCCCATCCCAAATCTCATGGCCCAAGCCCCCCCATGTTAATCCACCTCAGCCTATCTAGGCACAATTATTTCAAGAAGAAATTCAATTTATTTAAATGCTTGTTTAGTATAAGTTTTTTTTTTAAAAGCCTTAAATGAATGTGCGCTTAATAAGGTTTTTGGCAAGCGCCTTACAGTGACAGCGTATCTGTATTTGTAACAATCTACATAAGCTTTTCAAAAGTTTCCCCACTTGACTTTTAGTTGTTGTGACTCTAATAAATGTATTACAAATATACAAGTCACAATACTTCGTGGCATATCTAGGGGTGATCGGTTCCTGGTTCGGTCCGGTTCCACCTTGGAACCGGGAACCGGGCCGAGAGCACCGGTTCCCAAAATTGGGAACCGTTGGACCGGATTGTTTGGTCCTAAGATTAGGAACTGAATCGGACCATTGGTTCTGGTCCGGTCCGATCTGGTCCAACAAAATCGGCTCTACTTTTTTGCACTAAAGAGTGACCGCACTCCGGACCCAGACCAGCCCGATCAATCCAATTCGATTCTCGAGTGATTCAACAAAGCTAATTACACATGTTTCCACGTGCAAAATATTCAAACTTCACTTGTGTGATTCACACTTCATGTGTCTCACACTTAACCTTAACCATTAAGGCCATGAACAATTTATCTAAATGTTGTGCTTGACTTAAGTTTTATAGACAATCTCTCTTATACTCTATGAATTGGAGACTTGAAATGCCATGTGGGTCTCTTGGAGCCTTAGTCTCACATCGAGTAGAAGATGAAACTAACAAATAGATTTTCATTATAAATAAAAGAGTAACAAGAAGGGTTTTAATGGTCTCTTGGTCACATAAGAGGTTGCTACCTCAAATTGCAATTTTGGTTGCAATGAGTCATAATGCTTATATATTTTATATATTCTATGTATATAAATTATATATAAAAAAAATTGGTTCGGTTCGGTTCGGTCCGGTTCCCACCTTGGAACCGGAATCGGACCGACCGGCCACCGGTTCCAAGATTAGAAACCAGAAACCGGACCACCGACCGTGGGAATTACCCAAACCGGCTGGTTCGGTCCGGTCTGGGCGATTCCTGACTTGGGCGATTTTGTTGCACACCCCTAGACATATCCACATCAAAGTACAATTAAAGTTCAGTTATAAGAATATCAAATGATTTTTTATCTATGAAATTATCGAGGAAAGGAGTTTGAAGCTTGACACAAGGCCCGATCCACTTAGAGTGCATTCCAAAGAGCATTTCTAAAGTTATTTGGGTCACTCCAAAATCTATGTGTTTGGTAAACATAACCAGCACTTTAGTCAAATTTTAGCATTTACAAAATCCTTTAACCTAATACAACTCCCACCCCATATTGGCTATCAACATTTTTTGAATGCTACTTTTCAAATGAACTTTTTTCTTCCAATCTTACCCTCAATAAATTATTTAAAATTTCAATTTTACCCTTGTTCTCACTTCTTCTTTTTTTACATTTAGATTTAGGTTTAGATTTACCCTCGTCATCCTTTTACCATGCTCTCCAATCTCAATGATTGATGATGCATGTAAGTATGATGATATTGGGCCACGCGGATCTTTTATGCGGATCATTATAATCAATAGCTCTCTTAGTCATTACATTGCAAGAAGCCATAAGGATTCGACATTTGTTCGAATGTATATATAAATAATTTATTTTTTTACACTCCTCACTATTAGATAGTGCCCATAAATTTCATGATAGGTACCCAAAGATTCATAGTGAATCTTGATAGGAACTTTTTTTTGAAGCAATAATGCGTTGATCTACTCACTAATGAAGGTACAAAAGGCTAAATTTATTATTTTTTGTCAATAAGCTCTAGTTGCATCATAAGAATTACCAAAAAAAAGAGATTTTTTTTTTCTATAACTCCCACTTGTTAATACATATAAACCAATAAGCATATTTTGGGTTGGTACGGAAATGGGATCTCCACTAACTAGAGATAAGAGAATCATATGAGAAAACATGAGTAAACATGCCCATAGTTACAAGCATCATAGTAAGAAAAACTCTAAGAAATTTTGAAGATAGTATTATTCACGAGATTGATACAAATGAATAGAGAAGGTCACTACATATACAAGTACAAACTCAATAGTAATTGTGCATCTCTCATCAATCTAACGGTAGAGATTGTATATCCCTAACTATGCCATTATTCGCATTTATCATAATAGTATACAGTTGCAATATTGCCCACCTCGAGAGTATTTTAGAATACTCAATAAAACTTTAGGACTTAAGCGTTTTGAGTTTTGCTCGTTCATTGATTAATCGTGATCCTTCTTTCATAAACCTTATGGATCGTGTCGCTTCTTTGGCTGGCGACGCTAGCGTCACTTTATCTTTACCCTTGACATTGGTGGCCCTCGCTCGAGGTCACTAAACCTCGAGTTGCCTTGCTTGGAGTTTTTTTACCTCAATATCTGGGTCATACAACTTTAGTGGCCTAATCCCTGAGTTAGTGTCACATGATTCGTCCTTCACTGGTTGAGCTTATCCATTCTTCTTTTTTTAATTATTTAAAAATCAATCTACGGAAAGCCCTTTAGTGTAAAATCGAATAGTGGTTACTAAACACTATTTATTTCTCATAGAAACCCTTTAGTTTAAACTCTGTTTACATCTTCGACCCAAAAAAAAAAAAAACTCTGTTTACATCTATGCAAAGGCTTTGGGCAAAAACTCTAACAAACGCATCGGCCCAAGCAAACAAGGCCTTCTTGGGCGGGGCCCATACACACAAAGGATTTAAAAAGTGCCATCTTGACCTCAAGCCTGATCCTTTTGACCGACTCCGATTCCCTGCGGCCGAACTTTTTATGGAAAAAATTAGTTAAAAAAAAACTTTTTGTGCAAAATTATATATATATGTTTTTATAAATAATACGCCGGCTCAAGCAATAACTTTTTGGGCTTGATCCACGGCCCAATTCACGTTAAAACTTCCCATTGACCAATTCCACTTCTAATTTTTCGAAGTTGATACTTTTTGGGACGTCGCTTCTAATCGTGACGTAATAAAAACACACGTCCCAGGATACTTTACCATCTTGCACTGTAGCATGTGTATTTCGAATTTCGAAAGGAGAGGAATTGTTAAAAAAAAATTAAAAAAAAATTAAATGTAGATTTGCATAACATATGTTTTGAAATATTTGAAAAGTTTCATGTTAAATTATATGTATCGTCGGATTTGAGAAAGAATAAAGTCATAAAAATAGACAGCAAAAGTAAATAAAATAGTTGACTTCAAAGATGTTATCCAAATGCTCTATTAATGAAAAGTTGGGCGGATTTGATCTGTGTTCTCTAAAATTTAACTATTCTTCAATTGAGTTATCTAATCATGATTTAATCATTTGATGCACTGAATTCACCTTCACAATTGCTAGTGAAAATACCGACATTGGACCTATGTGCCAATTGGGCATGATGATTTATCGATTCATGTCAATAATTTATCGATTGAATTTGGATGGATTACCCAAAAACGAAACTCGAAATGACATGGCGACAATGTTGCACAAATTATTTTTGGATCCTCTCAATTAAATTGGCCGAAAGAAGAAGGGGGAAAGGACTAAACAGATGGCCGGCCAACAAAAAAAAAAGGAAGAAGAAAAAACTAGAAAAGGTTTGAGAATCTCCGTGGAAAAAAAAGGAAATAATTTTTAAATGAGAATTCGACGGCTCTCAAAGGGCGTCTCCACGTTCCGCCCTCCCATCCGACGGTGGTTATGCCAACCTTCTCTTAAAAAAAAGCGACATTTTATCACCCGGGAAATCCAAAAAAGAAAATAAAATAAAATAAAAAAGAAAATAAAACCAAACACAACAAACACTGCTCGCGCCACACCACCCCCCGGCGCAACTTAGCACCTGCCCGCACCCACAGTGACCACAAAAAAAAGAAAAACGAAAAAAAGAAGAAGAAATTCAAAAGAAAATAAAAACAGGAAAGTGAAAAAAAAAAAAAAAAGAAAGGGAGAGAGAAGGAAACACACCCAACCCGAACGTTAGAACCGCTTCTCCTCACTTCGTATATAAACTTCCGTTCCCCGGCGACGCTCTGAAAAACGCGAGAGCGGAAGAAAAAAGAGAGAGCGAAGAGAGAGAGAGAGGAGGAGAGAGACCTAATCCCTCCGTCGCGAGAGAGGGAGAAAAAACGCGATTTTCCCCGAGAAAATCCGGGCGTGCCGGCGCCGGAGATTTGCCACCCCGATCGGAGCTGCCCCGCCGCTCCGGCTTTTTCCCCCGCGAGTTGGCCTCGCACGGTGATGGTGTGTAGCGCAGGAGGGTTCGTCGGCGAGAGAGGACGTGTCCGTGCTTCCATGGCGATGGGCCCCGAGAGATCGAAGCCGCTCCACAATTTCACGCTCCCGCGCCTCCGCTGGGGCAGCCAGCGCTACATGCGGTGTATGAAGGTGGCCGCCGCCGACTCTTCCTCCGCCGCCGCCGCCGCCGATCGCCGATCCCCCGCCAGATCTCACTCCTCCTTCCAGCGGAGGGAGCCGGGTTTCGAGCGGCGGAGGTGGTTCGCGCGCGATTCGGACCCGGGGAGGAGGGCCGGCGGGATCGTCGGTGCCGCCGCCGCCGCCGCCGGGGAGGACGATGACGACGACGACGAGGACGGCGGCGGCGACTGCGGGATCGAGGCGGTGAGGCAGAAGCTGATGTTTGATCTGCGGGCCGAGACGGACAAGATGAAGGACGAGCTGCTGAGGGAGGAGGTGGAATCGGTGGCCGCCGCCGCGGCCGCCGCTGCGGCAGAGGAGGCCGTGGCTGAGTCCGGGGCTGCTGCGGCGGCCGCGGCGGAGGAGTCGAAGCCGTGGAATCTGAGGACGAGGAGGGCGGCGTGCAAGGCTCCGATCGTCGTCGGCGGCGGCGGCGGCGGGAGAGTTAATGGCTCTCCGTTGAGGACCGAGGAGGCCGCCGGCGGCGGCGGAAACGACACGAAGTCGTCGCCCAGGGTCCTGAGAGGTAACAGCGGTGGCGCGACGCAGAAGACGGAGGAGAGAAGCGAAGTTCGCGGTGGCGCTGAAGCGAAAGGAAATTGAGGAGGACTTCATGGCGATGGTGGGGCACCGACCGCCCCGGCGGTTCAAGAAGCGTCCCAAAAATGTACAGAAGCAATTGGATGTAAGTGAACGCGTAATTCTCCAAGTGTTTTCCTTTTGAAAATCATCGAGCGTCGCGTTGGTTTGACTTCTGGTTCTGATCTTCTCCGGTTGTCTTGCGTTGCTTTCTCGCAGTTGCTTTTCCCGGGGCTGTGGTTGACGGAGATCTCGGCGGACACTTACAAAGTCGACGAGAATCCTGAAAACGGCAAGGTAATATTGCCCCGACCCATCCCAATTCATCTGATTAGCGAGCGGATCTTCTGATTACTGTGTTTCTGCGAAAAGATCTCATCAAGGATCCAAAAAACGTAGCTTTTGTCGATACACACCACTAGCCTCCTCAGTTTCTGTTCTTCGTAATCATGTACTTTGATCGTTAGCTTTGAATTACATCAATGTTCGGTTCTTTTTCTCTGCAGAGGTAGTGAAGGGTTGACCTTTCGAATTGGAAAATTTGATGTTCAAAGGTCCGTGCTTGCTGACTGCTGGTGACATTCGGGGGCTCCCTGCGTATTGGTTCAGACTACCTATCTGAATTTGAAATGTAAAAAAGATATGGAGCTTCCTTTCTTTTTTAGATCAGTTTTTTCCTTTTTTCCTTTTCCTTCTTGTTCTTGCTGAAATAGCTAATTTTGATAAGGTAGATAGGTTCTATTTATATTTCTTTCCATTAATCACAATAAGCTTCTACAAAGTAGGAACACCGGTGAATGTTGTTGTTAATCCAGAAAGAACTTTTGGGAATTGAATTGTTACTGTTGCTGATCAAGTGGCATGGGTTGCAATGCATTGGCTCTATTTCTCTTTCCAGTAGCTAGGTGTGGTGTGAAGCTAAATGCAAGCATCATTTAGAAAGGTGGTATCTGAGCTTCATGATTACATATTGTTTACTGCTGCTTTTGTTTGAATATCATTCTCGTTTTTTCAGTTTGTATGAATTGAATGCGAAAACTGGAACACCGCATCTTGTTCACGAGACAGCCGTTATGCACTGGAGTTGGATTTTGCTCAATATTCGTTCCACTCCGGGAAATTTGGTTTTCATCTCATCTTTCTTTCATGGCAACAAGCCATGAGTCTTGACTTGTTAAAGCTGGACAGTTCATTGCAACTCTCTGGTCATGCTGGTTCAGTTCATAAAAGCTTGATCGAACTGTTTACATTTTCCGCTCCCTTGGCCTCCGAGTCAGTTTCGGGCATTCGACATATTTTTCTGTCGGAACCTGGGTATTCAATCTCTGGCCTCGTGCTCTTGCTCAGCTGCAAACATCAAGTTGATTGGGGCGTTCACTCCGGCATGTTTTGGTAACTCCTTCGTCCAGCTGATTTTGAAACCTTTGAGCGGCCGCATCGCTGTATATCGTGCTTTTGTCACCTTGAAAAGGTTCCCCCTCTACTTTCCCATGCTAAAAAATTTCAGTTAAAGGAATCTAATATGGACTTTGGAGTGTGAAGTTAACATGGCCTTTTTCTCATTCATCCGTTGTCGTCTAACTCTTTATTGGCGAGCGAAAGTCAGACTCATATAAATACATAACACCGAGAACTGCTAAAGGTGGATAATTGATGGTGCGTGTGGAGCGCTTCCGTTGCTTGCTTCTCTGCCTCGCGCCGCATGAACTCACGCCCATTAATCAGCTTCGATCTTTTCATGTATGCTACACCGATTGATCTCTAACTTGACACGGCGGCCAGAGAGTCCACGCGGTGGAGTTCACATACATATGAGCCGAAAGAAGAAGACAAATGGCTCCTCGATTCAGGACTGCGGGGGGACCAAGTCGGACGCTACGAACCCTTGCTGTATAGTTCGTAACATTCTCGGTCGAGAGATCTTCACGTTCCTCCGTATTCTATGACGTTCTCGACAGGGAATGACACTTGGGCCTTTGCCGCGTAAAGGAAGCGATGGCTTTCTCCGGGGAAAAACCCCAAAAAGGGAAAAAGAAACCCCCGAGAAAACAAAAGAGAAAAAGAAACCTTTTGCGTCTGCGCTATCTTGGATTCTGAATTCGAGGGGAGGAGGCTAAGGTAAGGTGGCGACTCTCCGTCATGATTTGACCTTTGAATTGTAGGGGGAGCAAGGCGAACGCTTTGACGGCCATTCCTGGGCATTAGTTTATTCCCCCAATTGGAAGCCGCCACGTGGGCGGCCCGGTCAGCATGCCGACCGCATTACCTCTCCCAATTCCCCCTCGTGGAGTCCACGCGTTCGATCGCGCGGTCTCCCTCTCTCGGAAGGAATCTTCTTCTTTTCGTTTGGGTTGAGGTTAGGTCAGCTCGAGGGGAAAGCCTTCTCCGTCGATATGAGAATTTCCCAAAGTCTCATGGTGTCTAGATAACCCTCCGAGTCCGAGCGATTGTGAGTCCTTTTTTTTTTATCCTTTTATCTTAACATCAACGACACAATAATAAAGAACGCATTTTAGGAAGAGACGTGTTTCGAATTAAATATGAAAAAGGGTTACGCTTTATTGCTGTGCATTGTCCAACTTTTTTTTTAACTATCACTTTACTTACGTCTTTAAATCCACTATGCATGATCAAAGTTGTTAAATATACCCTTTCTCGAATGAAAGTCAAAAAGCCATGACCTTAAGTCACCCACGTGTGTCCATATCAAGGTCCGTTCCCGATGGTGAGTGGCTCGAGAACTGCGATGAGAGGATGCCGTGGTGGTGAAGTTATGGATTAAGATTAGGGTGTTGTCGTTGTTGGTGGGTGTTGAAAAAAAGACGATGAAGATAGTCTCGGGAGGGACATAGATCTTCTACTCAGTTGGTAGTTAGGTTCAGTGATTCAATCATTTCAATTGTTGATCAGTGTGAAGGAAGCTCTCTTTAAATTCGTCACTCAATGAATTAATGGTCGAGATTTTTTTTTATTTTTTATTTTTTTGCTTTAGAAGTGTGTTCGACAACCTCATTACGTGCTGAAATTTTAGTATTTATTGTGGTTAAAGCATTTGATAATCATCAACCAAACGCAACTTAATTGGTTGGTTTAAGTAAAAAATCATGATGATAACTTCTTTCATTTGTTATCAAGCAGCCTTATTTTCTAGGTATAAATACTCTAGCACTTAATGTTCAATACTTAAAAATTTCAGCACTTATATTTTTGTTTTAGCAAGTGGATAAACTCCAAATATAAGCACACAACGGATGGAGAATCTTCATTTGTCTCGGAAAAGAGAAATGACAATATTTTCAATGAGAAAGAAACATGAGATATTTATTAAATTACACGACTACTTATCTGATTAAATATAGATTGCAAGAATTATAAAAAAAAAAAAAAAAGGTCACGATCATACGATGGAATATTATGCGTAAGGCTTTCATGGAAAATTTAGAGTAAAAGTTTGGGATTAAACAAACATTGCACCATCCTACCATGTACCCCGTTGTATTTTATATAAATTAGCAAAATCTACGAACGGAAAGGAATAACATCGTATGGCCCAAAAATGAACACTAAATAAACATCGTGCAAGGAATAAACTTGGGATGACAATGCAAAATTTTCATCGCTTGTTTCTTAAGTATTTTAAGCCACGGACTAGGCCATGGATACCGGGGCGAGAAAATTGAGAAAACCCCGAATCCTTTAACGGTCTTTCGTGGAGAGATTCCAGAGGTGATCGCCGAGTAGGCCCGAATTGGGCTGGGCCCAAATTCCGTATCCAACCATGCCTAAACGACTTCCGTCCAAACCCGTCTAAAAAGCCTTCAAGCCCATTTAACCCGGGCCGATCCTGGACGGGCCAGTAGGCTGCGAGGCCGACGACCGAGTCTAAGAGCCGAAGACGTTCTCGTCCAGTCAAATCGCGGCATGCACAAGTGGGAAAAAGAATTGGCACAGAGTTTTTGCCAAGGACTTGGTCCATCGTCCGGTCGAATACGTGAATAGAAAACAAGAATTCACAGACTTCGGCGCTATAATTCAATCACGAGCAGCTTATGTTACGGAGCTAGGAGAACCGGCCCTAAAATTCAATAGAGCAAGGGTCGAATAAAAAGCACCTTTGCCATTATAAATATGTAAAATCCGGCAATAAAGGACCGTATTTATATAGTTTATCACGCAGAGACGGTACGACGACAAAGCATCTTGTCGTCGTCGCCCAAAGATGAGAACGTCAAATATTTCTGTTGGCCGCCTTCCAAGGGGACCAATTCATCGGGCAAAGAAAGACGAAGATGTGCAGGAACTTTGGATGCGTCGGCCCACGTTGTGATCCGACGACACCTTGTCGATTCTTCTTCGAAGGAACCAAATCCAGCTCTCGGGTACGGTTCAAGTTGATCTTGACGTGGATATTGAATTTCTCGTTCTTATTTATTCGTTTTGCTGAAAAAAAATATGCCAAGCAAAGAAGAAGAAGATGCCACATCAACTCCTGTCTCTTGAAAAAAAATATAATTAAAAATGACGCATCAACATTATGTGTCTTAAGAGAATAATACGAAAATCACGTGGGTATGACCAAATTGTCATAGAAACTTGATGGCATCAATTTGATAAATTTCAAAACTCTATTATACTTTTTGAATGTTTTATAATTCAACTGCATTTTAGAAAAATTTTAAAACTTCGACACATTTATTTCTTTATTTTTTTAGCTATGTGCTAACACAAGCAGTCACATGGCGAGAAGCTAACGTTTGATTAGATACTATGCCATCCATAAATATTTCCTCAAAAAAACTTGGAAAATAAAGAAGTTAAAAAAATCAAAAAACAAAAGGCTTGGTGTTGCAATTATCCCCAAGCTACGGCTGGGGTTGTGAGATGTAAAAAGCCTCGTTGCCATTTATAACGACGACTGAACGGTTATATAATCCTCTATTTAAAATAACATGATCATTCGTAAATAAAAAATAAATGACTGCACGACTCTCAGTCATTCTCGTAGAGAGATGTGACAGTTCCATGTAATTATGATAAATGATATGTTTTGCAATTGTTTTAGAGGGTCACGTGATCTTTTGTGCTGATGATGAAGAGTTCTCGACCCCGCGCTAGGTCCAGCCCTTTAGCCCTATTTCCGCCTTTCAAATTTTTTGATTTTTTTTAATTATCGGACCCCTTCTATTTTTTTATTTATTTTTCTAGTTATGTCGAGACGGTGCTTAGTTAGATGCCATTGACATATGACGTCATTTTACATCAGGATGCTATTAATTACGTGGCATCAAACTGCCGAAAATCCGGAAAATTCATTGACTTAACTAAAACGCTAGGCGTGCCGAAAATACCATTCGCTTTTTTCGCTTGAGGCCCACGGGTCCTTGGAAAAGCATGAGCAAACCGACGACCATTCTTCCCTTAAAAATCTTCACGGGAACGAAGAGGAGGAATCTGAATCTTTCATCCATCTCCCTTTTCCCAAATCGCCCCTCCAGATTCTCTCTAATTACTCCCAGCCCTCCTCCGTCTTTGCTAGTGCTAGGTTTTTTGGAGGGCTTATCGCATACTTTTCCGCTGCTCCGCCTTCCGTCACCGCCATCCATAAGCCTTCACCGGACGCAGGAATAACTTCTCCGGCGACGGGAAAAAAGCCGCCGGAGCTCGAATCGGCCTCCTGCTCCGCCCTCCCGCCGCCACCGCCGCCGCCGCCGTCCCGGACGTCGAACATGGTGAAGGAGGAGGAGTCCAAAGACAAGGCGCTGGAGCTGTTCCTGAAGATCGGCCTCGACGAGCGCACCGCCAAGAACACCGTCGCCAACAACAAGGTCACCGCGAACCTGACGGCTGTCATCCACGAGGTACCTACCGCCGTGAGCTCGAATCTCGTCGCGCTTCGGTTTGCATGTTGGGGAATCGGAGATGCGTGAGTTGGCGGATGACTGAAAACTGATCCGCGAGTTCGTGGAGTTTGCGAAACTTAGCTGTGAATCGATCGATTCGCTGAACTTTTGTTGTTGTCCTCTGTTTCTTTTTTGGTCTTAAGGCTTCTGTCACGGATGGATGCGACAAGAGCATCGGGAATCTTCTCTACTCGGTGAGTTTGCACTTCGTGGATTCAGCTTGTGACAAATTTCAAGTTCATCGGGGAAACAGTTTATGGAAATGATGCGTTTGTTTTGAGAGAATTCGATCGCAAATTAGTTGATTCTGGTGTTTAGCGGATGGGAAGTGGTTTACGAACTTAATCGTTGCTTTTGTCTGCGATGGGTTTGCTGCAGGTTGCTACGAAGTATCCTGCCAATGCTCTCGTGCACCGTCCCACATTGCTTGAGTACATCGTGTCGTCAAAGGTGAGGACAAAATATAAAACTTTGTGGTTGAGTCTGTGAGTATTATTTCAACCATTTTTGCACGTATCGGATTCTTCTCCTGTTTCAACCATGATTAATTGGCACGATGTTAGATAAATGATTGTGAACTTGGCAAAATGTCAGATAAATAATTTACCTCTTGTTCATGCTGCTTGATTGTCTGCAGATTAAAACCACAGCACAGCTAGATGCTGCATTTTCATTTTTCTCCCACACTGGTTCAGAGAGCTTTAAGATTCACGAGTTTGAAGAAGCTTGTGGTGTCGGTATGCAAAGCACTGCTATCCGTAACGAATTCCAATTGAATATTAAGATTTCCAATTTGTTCGTATGCTGTTTGGGCATGCATGTTGTGGTGTCTGCGTGTTTTGGCAGTTTAATTCAGGCTGCAAAGCACTATGCCGCCATCACATGATTATGCTTATGTTTATGTAAAACAATTTTCACCTTTATGATGGTTCTCTTGTGCATTGTTTCACCATATAGCTGATTTTGTGCAAGCAGGAGTGGAGGTGTCTGTGGAAGATATCAAACAGACTGTTAGTGGGATTTTTGAAGAGAGAAAGAGCTCAATCTTGGAGCAGCGTTATCGAACAAATGGTGAGAGATAATCTATTACTACTATTATCAAAAGGCTGAATTCTGTCTTACTTTGATGACTCAGCACTTCGATTTCGATCTTCTGATTTCTTGTTGTAAAACATTGTCCTAAAGTATCTGATGTGCTTTTTTTTATCCGTTTACAAGCATTTCCTAGCCCTGACTACTTTTAAGAGCTGAGCATCACATATTTATGCATCGGTTGCAGAAAGGTCCATTATTGTCAACTTCCTCTCCAGGGGTGGGGTGGGGTCTCCCAGAAATAGAATTGATGGGTGGCTCTATAGGTCCTATTAGCTAGTAAAATTTATATGGAATTCAAATGTTGGGATTATTCTTGTTGCACCTTTCAGCTTGTTAACTAACCTCTTCTTGTGCTGTTTTGCACGCAGTATATTTCGTGGCATATCCTTTTCTATTAGCAGTGTTGCCCATTTCAGTTATTTATCATGGCAAGAAAATACACTTCTTGGATTACAGTATCTAAATGTTTCTCCTCTGTCTTTAGTGGGTGAATTATTTGGACATGTTCGAAAAACGCTGCCATGGGCTGACCAAAAGATTGTTAAGGTGCCGTCTTGAACTTTGGATTTCCCAATTGTTCAAACTTATGATGTTATTCTTTTTCCCTTTTTTCCTCTCCACACTGCTATATTTCTCATTCTTGATGTACCCTTGTCTTCTTATAGCAAATCATAGATACAAAAATGTATGAATTGCTGGGTGAAAGGACTGCTGCAGATGATGAAAAGCCTGCAAAGAAGAAGGAAAAGCCTGTGAAAGTTGAGGTGGGTTTACACCAGGATGTAGAGTTTGCTTTTTGTTTTTTAATAGAGGTCATTATTTTTATTCTCTCTCTGTTGTTGAGTTGTAGGAGAAGAAAGTTGCTGTGGTTGCTGCGCCACAGCCTTCTGAGGAAGAACTTAATCCGTTTAAGGATTTTCCACAGCCAGAGGATAATTTCAAGGTAAGATTTTTCCTTTTCCCTCTATTTTCCTTTCTCTCAATAGACTTATTTTGAGTACTGGGCATATTTGGAAGCTTGCTCTCCAATTAAATTATGTGCAAGCATATTCTTAATTGCTTTTCCATTCTTTGGTATAGTCTGATCAGACAAATATGTGCTTAATACATTGTATGCCTCCAATTATCAGGTGCATACTGAGATATTTTTCAGTGACGATCGTGTGTTGAGATGCTGCAATTCAAGAGAAATGCTTAATAAGCACTTAACAGTAACAGGCGGAAAAGTTTTCACAAGATTTCCTCCCGAACCAAATGGGTATCTGCATATTGGTCATGCAAAGGTAATACTGAATAATTGTTAAATCATACTTGTGTTCGCTATTTGTTTTGCTTATGGCTGCCATTTGTGACCTTAATGACTTCAGGCCATGTTTGTTAGCTTTGGTCTGGCTAAAGAGAGATCTGGGTGCTGCTATTTGAGGTAGGAAAAAGACAATCGCTCCTCCCTCCCCCTATATATATGTAACATGTGTGGATCTTTTTAGACCATCCATGTGAGTTTGATTTTTAGAATACCTAACGTGTGAAAAGTATTCCATTTCCAGTCCTTTGAATGACAAATAACAAATAGTTCAGTCTAAGCATTGGCTGCTTTATACATGTTCGTTTAACACTCAATGAATTAGCTTATCAGGCTTTAACAGCGAAAAAAGGTGGATATTCATCTTGAATAATCAGTACATTTTCATGAAGTAAAGTAAAATTCCTATAAATTGTTGAACATTTTAATGAGCAATAAGCTCCTTGAGCAACTTTGGGGGAGATTTGTTTACTTAGTGTTTCACAATTGCTGCAGCTCTAATTCCTTGGATCGTCAAATCTTATTGCTAGGTGGAGTGAGTTTAGATATGCTTAGATTGTGCTTATTTTGATTCTATATCCAAATCTTTCTTCTTAGGAAATAAGGGAGGTAGGCTAACTGCTAAAAAAAATGAGGTTTTGGCATATAATAGTCATGTTTTTCTACCTTATGGCAATCGAAATGTGTCACCTTTTGATGATAATTGAGAGTGGTCTAGCTCCAAAATAGTGAAAGCCATTCGTAGCCACTTGAGGAAACTAAATTCTTAATTCAAGTTTTGGAGACTTGAGCTGAAGGTATACTTAGGGTGTGTTTGGTAACTATTTTGTTCCTGGAATTAATTTCTGCTCAGAAATAGCTTTATTTATTTATTTATTTATTTATTTATTTTATTATTATTATTATGTTTCCTAGACGGGTTTTTGAGCATTCGAACGCATTTGGTAACTTTACAGAATTTCTATTCTTGGAATAGAACAGGAATGGGTTTGGTATTTGTGACATAGAATTTCTTTTAATTTTTAAATAATTTTAAGAGATTTATTTTTTCCCTTTCTCTTCTTCTTCCTCTAGCTGATTATTGGGCTGGCGATTGGCTAGAGGAGGAAGAAGAAGAAAAAAAAAAAGAAGAAAAGAAAAGAGAAAAAAAGAAAATGGCTTGATTCTATAATTATTTCCAGGAACAAAGAAGTAGCTTTATTGTACTTCTTGATTTTGTTCCAAATTTAGTCTCGGAAACAAATCTGTTCCTGGGAGTTGAAAAATTAGCTGATGTTGCCAAATGGATTTTTTTTTTTTTTTTATTGGTTCCCCGGAACAAAAGAACAAAAATAGCCAAGAATTGATCTGTTACCAAACAAGGCCTTTTAACTAACTTATCCAACTTAATTTATTTTCTTTGGGCTTAGTTAATAGCCTTTGCTTCCCCTAATGCTGTCTACTCGATATACTGTAAGAGATACCCTTTTGAAGATTGAAGGCTCAAGTTGATGCACTGGAGACTTTCTTACTATTTTCTCTGAGTCAATAGTTTATGTGGGCTCAAGAAGTTATAGCGTTTGCTTGACCCAGTGTTCTCAGCTCTATCTAATGTTGGTGAAATTCTTTTGGAGATTGAAGATGGTCTTCTTGGATAGGAGAAAGGATTTTAGTGTTAAAATACTTGTATGGAAAAGAAGTAACTACAGAGGAAATAACATCTAACATTTGAATTGTGCGGTAAGTGTTATCCTAAAACACACACGAGCAGCACTCTTTGTGATTCTTAGGGCATCGATGTTCTTTTTTCTGCATGACCCGCCATTTACATAAATGGCTTCCAGTAGGAAGGGTCCATACTGCCTTTTGGTCGTCTAGTGAAGTTATCGCTGTCTATTTATACTCTGTGAATTCTTTAAACTGTAGCTTTAGAATGCATTTTAATAGTTACTAGTGTGTTGTGCTGGTGTTCGAGTTTGATTTCCCCCTAGACTCTTTTATGGATTATGTAATCGTTCCCTTGTATTCTTCTGGAAAGGGTTTCCTGTTTGTTAGCCTTCATTATGTTCTAATGGCACTTGTAGGTTTGATGACACAAACCCGGAAGCTGAAAAGAAAGAGTACATTGATCATATCAAAGAAATTGTTGATTGGATGGGTTGGAAACCTTTCAAGGTGATTTTTTTTTTTTCATTCATTGACTTGGTTTGTTCTTTGAGCCTTTTTACTGGGAGAAAGATCTGATATAACTTGTATTTTGGTAGATCACTTATGCCAGTGATTACTTCCAAGAGTTGTATGATCTGGCGGTGGAGCTTATAAAAAGGGGTCATGCTTATGTTGATCATCAGGTGAGCCGTTGCATTTCCCTTTGGCTAATAGCTAAAATCTTCTTGCTGCTCTGGGTAGAAGTGGTTCTATTTCCCCCCTTACTAAGAGTGAAACCATGTGCAATGAGTGTCAAATACTTAACAGAAAGTAAACGACATGGCTCTTATAGCTGTGAATTGGTTGTGACTAGGGTAATTTCTAGCGTACACATTTCTCTTTGTGATGCATTCTTCCTCCCAACTAAAATTATTGCTGCTTTAGGCTGAGCCCTTGTAGAATAGGAAGCTTTGGAAGAAAACTTTGGACGTTCTATTTCTATTGCAGCTCTGCTAATATGTTGCCCAACATATGCTTTTCCCTGCATTTTAGTTATATTTTCTTGCTAGCGTTTGCTCGATCCTCAGTCTAACATAGCTTTTGGAAGCAGGCAAGTTAGATATTTTGCCACATGGATGCACTCATACTAGCAATTCTTCATTTTGTACGACAGTCGCACTTCTTGATTTTATGCAACAGTTGCTAACCTTTTTTCCTACAAAGATGTTGAGGAATTTCTTCATCTAGAAGTTTTTATTTATATTGGAGAATTTTCTTGTGTTGCCCACTTCTCATTGTGCTTTATCCATTCTTGATTTAATCTCAGTTTCTTTCATTGCTTAATTATTTTGGTAGACACCGGATGAAATAAAGGAGTATAGGGAAAAGAAGATGAATAGTCCATGGAGGGACAGACCTATTGCAGAGTCATTAAAACTCTTTGAGGATATGAGAAGGGGTTTGATCGAGGAAGGCAAAGCAACACTTAGAATGAAGCAGGATATGCAGAGTGATAACTATAATATGTATGATCTCATTGCATATCGTATAAAGGTATGCCTTCTTACTTAATTTCTCTCTGACAGCTTGCTATTATGTTTGTTCTTGGTGATTCACATTTTGGTTTTACTGTCTCTAGTTTACTCCTCATCCTCATGCCGGAGATAAATGGTGTGTCTATCCAAGCTATGATTACGCTCATTGCATTGTTGATTCCCTTGAAAATATCACCCATTCGGTATGTCTCTTTTTGTTTCTTTTTCATTGCATCAATTCTATGTTGTTCTGGTTTGCTGGATGATTCCTGAACAAATGTTAGTACTACCGTTGGTGATAGAATAATAGAGGCATGCGTTTTGGGGATAGACTCCATATGGAGTTAGGATGGTGAAGGGAAACTGTGGCATTATTCTAAGTGTAAAGGTCAGCAATTAGTTTGGTTGTTTGAGTTTTTAAGGTAGTGATGGGTGTGTGTACTTTTTGTCTCATGTCCTTAAATATATTAATGATATAGGAAGGTAAGGATGGGCAACCATAAAGAGGACCTAAGTTTGATAGTTGATGTGAAGCTGAGGCTCTGGTTAGGGGCACTTTCATTATGTTGGTTGTATTTCCTTCTCTCTTCTATCTGATGATAATGAAATGCATAATACAGATTGATGATAACCTCCTGTGCCCTGCTTAAGTAAAATGTAGGATTTCATGTGAATACCAACTAAGTTGATGGTGTGCACTAATGCCTATTTAAGGTAGCATTAGAAGTTATAAGCAAATGAACTATGGATATGGGATTTGGCTCTGGATTTTGTGGCATGTTAGATGCTTTTTCTTCTTTTTGCTTGATTTTCAGCTAATTAATGAACAACTATGTGGAGACATTTCAATAGCATGAACTATTCTAATTGGATATAACTATGAACGAACGAGGAACAGGCCTGTAGAGTCAACATAGTTAAATTGGATTTTTATCATTATGTTTGAGGCTAAAGCTACTGATTTTATCTATATTCAGGTTTGAGATAAGGTACAATATCTTTTCTATTAAGGGCAAGTGGTGTCTTTCTTGACTGAAGGCTCACCTCTGAGGCTCTTCATTCAATGACTTAAATCTGTCAACATCCCTTGCTCGAATATATGCTTTGTAGTTGCTGGAACTCCATCTAGGGAGTAAACGATCTTTGCTTGTTTTGAAAATGGCATCTTCCAGATGTTCTTGACGTAAGTTTTTGCTTAATGGCCTTAAAGTATGTAATAGATCTATCCGTTTTAGCCTTGTAGGTATACATTTTCAATTTGCTTTTTTTGGACAATCATGACTCTGTCGTATGAGAAATATATTATGTCAATGTCCTCAAGGGTCCTTACTAGATTTATTCATGCTTGTTATATTTGTATGTTGGTTACTAGACTTGGACAGAATGCACATTTTCATGATGCTCAAAGCAGTAAGGATATGTGAATGATTTTCTTTCGCTAATGTGGTCTTTGGTCATTTAGGCTTGTCTTTCCCTCTGGCCTTCGTGCCTTTTAATTTTTCTTTTGTTTTTTTTTTGTCTTCTGACTGGGGTTGTCAACAGCTCTGTACTCTTGAATTTGAAACACGGCGTGCTTCCTACTACTGGCTATTGCATGCTCTAGATCTATACCAACCATATGTATGGGAGTACTCACGGCTCAATGTCACTAATACCATAATGTCAAAGCGGAAGGTGAGGCAGAAATTTGAACCTTGGGCAGTTTTTGATTAGCATAAAGTTGTCAATCCCTTTTCATGTATGAAGTATGTTCTTGTTATGTTTGCAGTTAAATTTATTGGTGACCAAGAAATTTGTTGATGGTTGGGATGACCCACGTTTGATGACCCTAGCTGGTTTGAGAAGAAGAGGTGTAACTTCAACTTCAATCAATGCTTTTGCTCGAGGAATTGGAATCACTAGAAGGTTGAGTTTGTTAAATATGGAGCCAACATGAAAAACATAAAAGAATATCAAATTGGTAGTCCCTTACTTTAAAGTTTCTATATTCTCAACAGTGATGGTAGTATGATACGGTTGGATCGCCTTGAGTATCACATTAGAGAAGAACTGAACAAAACAGTGCCTCGAACCATGGTTGTTCTGTATCCACTTAAGGTGCGTGCTGGATTTGTTCTTTATGTGGACCAATAATTGTTTTTGCTGTTTCATTAACTGATTATTATTTTTCTATTAAGGTTGTTATTACCAACTTGGATGCTGGCAGTGTGATGGATCTTGAAGCAAAGAAATGGCCTGACGCTCAAACAGATGCAGCTGCCATCTACCAGGTAATGGCCGCACCATACTAGGCATAGATGCTTTTATACTTTTCATTATTAAATCTAAACTTTTTTACTTGTCAACTACATGGGAATTTGTAATTAACATTAAATGCAGCCATAGGCTTTGATGAGGTAAAATATCCCTGGATATTCTGGTCTAACTTATGTTGTTTGATTGCTCAAAAAGTATATAAGTCAGGTCTTTAGGACTTCTTTTGAACATTTGAACTGGGTAATCTGTTTGATATATGTATACATCCATAATTTTACTAAAATTGCTTTCAGATGGATTTTGTGAATCGAATTTACTGTTTAATATTTTCCCCAGGTCCCCTTTTCGAAGACGGTGTATATAGAACAGTCAGATTTTCGGATGAAGGATTCAAAAGATTACTATGGTCTTGCTCCTGGTAAAACAGTGATGCTAAGGTATGGACCTATTAGATTGCTTCCTTTGAAGTTTCAACTTTATCAAATGCGTGCTTGATGCTCAATTTTTTTTTTTTTTTTTTTTTTTTTTTTGTGATGGTAGGTATGCATTCCCCATAAAGTGCACCAATGTTATCCTAGCTGATGATAAGGAAACAATCGTTGAGATTCACGCTGAGTATGATCCCTCCAAGAAAACAAAACCTAAGGTTCATATGTCTAATGTTCATTTCCTGTTACTTTTAAATTGCTTTGAGCAAACTGTTATTGTTGGTACTTTGTAGTGCTGACACTTAATTCTCTTTTTTCTCTCCCAAAATGTATCTCAAGGGGGTGCTTCACTGGGTTGCTGAAACTTCCCATGGTGTTGACCCACTTCAGGTGGAAGTCAGATTGTTTGACAAGCTATTTTTGTCAGAGGTTGGAAAACAACGTCAGAAATTTTGTGTATTCTTCTTCTTGCATTATCTGGTTTATGTGAATAATTAATATTTATTGATATTTGTTGCTAAATTAGAATCCGGCTGAGCTTGGTAAAGATTGGCTTGATGATCTCAACCCACATTCAAAAATCGTGGTCCCTTCTGCATATGCTGTACCCTCACTTGGAGAAGCTAAAGTGGGAGATAGATTTCAGTTTGAAAGGCTTGGTATGTACTGGGACTCATTAGGGGCATTAATATACTGGCATATGGCTATTTAGCATCAGTGAAGGATGTGAATTATGCATTTGAAGCTGGGAATAATGCTTTTTTGAGGAGATACTGCAATCTCTATCGCAATCCACTGATATGATCATCTATTTCATCTATTCTTCTTAAATTTCCTTTAGAAGCAGCACAGCTTTGAAGATTGGAAACTCCTCTTTTTTTTTTTTGGGGGGGGGCTCCTCCAAGTATATTGCTTCTAGTGATTGGTTAGGTGCTGGTAGAGCAGTTGCAAGTCTTATCATAGGTTATGTAGAGATCGCTAAAATGGTACATAAAATAGCTTCATGATGGATCAAGAGCCAGAATCCAGCTTCCTAACAGCCCATGTGTCTTTCCACATTTGTTTTGTCATTATATCTCTTCCCAATCTAGCAAAGTGGGGCCACAAGTTTATTAAATTTTGTCCTTTGTGCTGGCTTCTGCTGTACTAGCCTTCGGTGACATCCTTCTTTTCTGCCATTTTGATAGGATTCTGTGTCTTAAAGTTCTTGATAAGGTTGTTTCCTCTTCTGTTTTGCGCTTTACATCCACTCAGACAGCTGTTGCAGAGATGATGTACTTCTGAAAAGTTTAATCAAAGAAGCATTAGGCAAGAATAAAATATTTTAATTGCTTTTATAATGAAGAACAATCATGAAGCACTTATTTACGAATTGGTCAGGATTCCCCATGAGTGATCTAGTACGGAGGTTAGGTTGTTCTCTAATAAAAAATGAAAACTTCCTGTCTTTTCTAGATTAGTCTGACTGCTGCGCGGCATCCATCTATAAGCTATGTAAATGTATTACATTTAATTGGCATAATGTTCTGCTCATATACCTTTGGAGGATGTTTACCTTGTTCAATAGGGCTGAAATCTGTTCATATATCGTCTGATCATCGTTGTATTGACAATCTGAAATTGCAGGGTATTTCGTGGTTGACGAGGACTCTACATCTGAGAAACTTGTCTTCAACCGGACCGTTACACTACGAGATAGCTACAGTAAAGGTGGCAAGTAGGTCGTCATGATATAACACTAGCGAGGCCTCGGGATGCAACTAGAGATGCACAGGTTCCGAATACTTTACAGATGTATAAACATTTGCCCTGATTATTAACCACAGGCTATTAATCATTATTAACAGGACTACTACGTATATCTTTGAATTAATCACGATGTACCTATTTTGTTCATTTTTTGATCAAAATCTGTCGTGTCTTCAGATGAAAGTTCTGGTGACTGCTGCTTTGCTTGTGGAAGCAAAACAGTTGGGGAAGTTAGTGTTACATGTGATTGTCATTTGTATCATAAAAAAAATGGAGTACTTCTTTCCCTCTTCAATTAGTTAATCTGCTCTATATTTGGGGAAGAAAGAAAACTGTGTGCATGGGTTCTAAGGGGTGAGACCGAGAAGAAAGAGTATTTGGTTTCTATTACTTCATTTAAGTTTTGGGTGCATGGGTTTGAAGGAGAAATATTGCTTTAAAGTTCATCAGAAGCATTGTTCAATTGGTATAAGCTTGCATCTGGTCACCTTCATCTCTACTTTTTGGTCTCCTCCACTTCTTCAATCCATTACCTACTTCCACAGCCACCATTTTTAGAGTTAGCTCCACTAATCTCTAATCTCCTGCCGCTTCCCACAATCACCCAATTTGACCTCCGGCTTTGTCAGCCATGGGTTCCTCTGAGGCATGCTTACCTTCACCGCCACCTCTGCTCCACCAGCGCAGCCGTGCATCATCTTTGTGAGACTGCGATGATTGCTGCTGCCCCCAAGATTGTGAATTAGCGTCACCAGCACAACCTCTTCAACTCAACACGAGTAATTCCGGAGTATGCTCTTTTGCTGCGAGAAAGTTCAAAGAATCACTATGGCCAACTTAACGTCCTTTATCTCAGCACTCATACCGGAAATTCCTATTCTTTGGCCCCATAAATCATGCATCATTCGATCTGATTCTGATGTAATGTCCTAGGGAGAGCTGAAAATGTCGTGCTCATTTACTCCTCTTGTTTTGGTGCACCCCCATATGTCACTAAGGATAGGGGTAGTGCTCGGGCATTGCCATTGCATGGTTCACGCGAATGGCTTGTGTGTTGTGGATAGTAGTCTGACCATAATATCAAACAGACCAAGCTTGTTCGCCTGTTGCATCACTGGTCCATTCGAGTGATGTTACATGCAGGCTACGTTCTTGGTTTTCTTCGTCGGTGATTGATAAGTAAAATCTTGCGAATAATCTTACTGCAAGCCCCTTCCAAACTTGTGAACTACGGTTGCAATTATTTGAATTGACTTGAGAACTTTAGACAAATTTCTACCGTTCGATATCAGAACAATTAGTTGATTGAGCTAGGTGTTCGTTTTCCATGTGAAACCCATGTACACGTTAACGGATGAGACGTTGTGCTGTGTAATGTCACTTATTACAGCGTGTCCCACCAAGCTCGACTCGGTGAGCAATTAGCATGCGTTGTGAAAGACACCTTTCTCAGGCGTGCTACTACGGGACATTGATTGGAGAGATCTTTACATTGACTCAATGACATTCCAAGACACCGTCACGTGTCCTACGATCGACCATGACATTGGTTCCTGTGAACTGTGGTTGAGGGATGAAGGCTTCTGGTTGTAGATGGTGGATTGATTTAAAATCATTTTGAACATTGTCATGTGTAATTATTGGTTTGAGCCAAGTTATAAACCTATTGAACCTATGCTAATTCAATCGTAACCATTTTAATTTGACCATAAAAGTCTCAATCCTTTCGATATTTTGCCAATTTAGTTCATCTTGTCAATTTTGAATAATTTTTTTTTTTTGAAAAAATTCTCTCTTTTTTTTTTTTTTTTTGCTCTCACAAGGGCTATGAAGCCCTCCTCAACCATTGGCAAGACCATCATGGTCGAGGGTGAGGTTGCCTTGCCCTTGCCCTCGCCCACGGCCGCAATGGTTTGGGTGAGGTTGCCTTTGTCCAAGGCCAGTGAGGCCATGGCAAGGTTGGCCACGCCTACTATTTCAAGCAAGGGCTGCAACTCTTGCCGGTGGTTGATAAGAGCTTTATGTTAAAAAAAGAAAGGAAGGATGAGAGAACAAAAGGAAAAAGAAAAGAAAAATAAATAAAAATTGTCCATGTTAGTTTCACGTAAGATAATTGATATTCATGTTGGTGATTTTTGGTTAAAATTGACCGAATGAATTAAATTAACAAATTATCAAAAGATTTATGATTAAATTGGCTAAATTGAAATATTTGGAACTATATATATATTGTAATTATTCCTCTAAGAACTTGCAAATTTTAGAATGCTATCTTACAATAGGTGAATAGATATATAATTGGCATGAAAAATAGGAATTAAATTGCTTTGAAGATTCATAATTCGGGGGAGGAGTCCAATGGAAATGAAGAACTATATTTCATGCTTTCACACGCAACTAAGTTTAGATTCCCTCAAATTTATAAAGGTCTAAACCAAGAAAGCAAAACGTGTACCAGCTGAAATTGGAATGCTCGAATAAGTTCCTATGTCGTTTCATAAACTTTGTCATGGACAGCATATACCAACTTGGATCGGGCCCCATTGGTTGTGTCCTACGCGCAATGTAGATGACTTTTCAAGGAGTCGAAAGCTGTATTCGCGCTCCCATCGATTGCTTGCCGATCACATTATCCACACATAGTAATCGAACTAATACATTGTCCGTGTAACAAGTTTTTAATGCAAGCTGTTCTGAAAAAGGAAAATCCTTTAAATCGAATGCAATTTCTCTGAAAGAACATGTTTTACATGAACAAATTTTATTGTGACTTGCAGAATCTCTAATATGATGACCCGTGATTTGCTAAAGTTATGTCAGGTAACTCGTTGGCCTCCCTCTCGCCATAGGGAACGATTCGTGATCATCATTTGGAACGTCGCCGTCGTTCAAAGCTGGCCCTAGACTCCCTGGCGCCAAAAGCACCCAATTGATAAAACCATTAAGCTGTTTCCACAAAAAAAAGAGAGTTCAGTTTCTTCACGCTATTATCTTTGACACAGGGGGGAGAGAGAGAGGAGAGAGAGAGAGAGAGAGAGAGAGAGCTTTTGATTGAAAATCTTGAAAAAGATGGTGATGAGAAACATGAGCGAGACTTGCCTCCAAGCTTCTAAACACAAAATCAAATATAATTAGTCACATCAGTTGGTCACATGCTCGAATACATAGAATCCAATGGGGCTAACTGATCTGACTCGGAAGCACACCAACATGAAAAGGACCATCGAAATAGTGGGGAGAGCACCTTTCGATATTCAGGCTTACTATCTTGTGCCATGTGCTGGACTAGAGAAGCATCGTCCCGAGGTTTGTTCCCATCACTTTGATGATGTGTTTTCCTACCGGCAAACGTTGGAATCTGTCTGGGTTTCTCGTGTGATATATTGATTCCAATCGCAAGACAGCAGCGTAAGCACCAGGGAAATCTACAGTGGTTTTGATTAAGGAAAGGAGTTTCACATATGGTCTTTGCTCATCAAAGTTAAATGGCAAAATATGGCCAGCAATCGTAATTAACAATTTGTTGATTTGAGATCCGTTGTGATAGGTCAAGCAAGGATTTAAAGTTTTTTGGAAAAATTTCAAATAAGGACCCAAAATGCCATCATTTTCTCAAAAGAGGACATGAAGTGAAGTTTGTCTCAAATAAGGACCCAAAATACCTTCATTTTCTCAAAAGAGGACTTGGAGTGGAGTTTGTCTTAAATAAGGACCCAAAGTTATAATTTAGTCTCAAAGAAGGACCTCATTTGCCGGCCGGTAAATAGATGCATCTCCGATGTATATTTCAATAGCTTGATCATGGGTATTTTTATCCAATTTTTTTTTTTTTTTTTAAATTTTTGGTTGTCTTGTTCTTTATTATTATTTTTTTTGGGTCAATGGTGGCATTGTTCATCATCTTCTCAAGAACATCGAACTTAGGAAGGGTTGGCGAGCGCTGGCCATTGGTGAGGGCCGGTGAGGGTTGGACTCCCATCGCCGGCAGTAGTCGAGGGCTTGCAGGTCGATCTAGCGAGGGTGGCCTCGGCTGTGGCCGACGAGGGTTGTCGAGCCCTCGCTGGTTGCGGGCGAGGGCTTACAGGCCCTCGTTGGTCCTTATCAATGGCCGGTGAGGAGGGCGAGCCCTTGCCCAGGGCTGGCGAGGGGCGACCTCGCTGATGGCCGTGAGGGGCAACCTTCCCCACCTCTGTCCACTGCTCCACCAACAACCTCATCTTCTGCTAGAACTATGACTAGGATGCTCGCGTCGCTTTCTTCATCCTTTCCTCCCACCACCGCTCCCAGATTGATGACTTTTTCAACTACCCCTTTTGCCCTCAAGGACCTTCTTGTAGGGCCTCGATTTGGACGGCCCCCCTCCCCCATGGCCAGCGAGGGCTCGATGGCCCTTGCCCGCTGTTAGCGATGGGCGTCAAGCCCTCACTTGCTGTTGGTGATGGGCGTTGAGCCCTCGCCGGCCCTTACCAATGGCCGGCGCTTGTTGGCCTTTCCTCAAGTTCGGTGTTCTTGATTTGGGCAAGAAGAAGTGAATAGGAGACGAAGAAGAAGACGATGAACAAGGCAACCAAAAATGAAAAACTTCACTTTAGGTCTTCTTTTGAGAAAATGATGGTACTTAAGTTCTTATTTGAGACAAACTTCACTTCAGGTTCTATTTTGAGAAAATGATAGCACTTTGGGTCCTTATTTGAAATTTTCCCTAGTTTTTCTTTTTCCCTTGTAAAAGAATGGTATTGAGATCCTCTACATTTAAAGGGGTTGATTTGCTTGTTAAATTACCCCCTTAATTTGATGAGCGATATCGATAACTCAACTAAAGGTTTAGATTAAGATGTGCGGAAAATACCCAAACTTTACTCAAATGCGCTTTTGGAAATTTCAAAACCCAATTGTGGGAAGATTGGAAAAAAAGGAACACGCAAATAAAAGGAGTGTTAGTCATTTTCAATATTTTAATGTGTTGATGCGTCTTCCTCTCAAGAGGGTAAATTTAAGATGCAAATTTTCTCCGATAATACTATTCTTCAAAGAAAATGGAGTCTAAACTCGCTCATTCTTGTTTTTTTTTTTCTTAAAGAAATATTGCCCTCTATTTGATTAGAAAGATCAAGGAGTAAACACATTCATCAACTTTGATGATGATTTTTGTTAGAATATTTAAATAATAAATCATGTATTTATCTGACAATTTAAATTTTTAGAACAATTGACAGTGGTTCTATCACATTCTCACATGATATCAAAAATGGAGGTTTTAAATTTGAATCTTTTTAGCCTCATTTGCCTCCCCAATTAAATTTTCACACTTAGTACTAAGCAAAATATTAAACTAAGTATGAGGAAGAGTATTAGAATATTTAAATAATAAAGAACGCATTCCTCTAATAACTTAAACTTTAAGAATAGTCGGTAGCTGTCCACTAAATTCTCACGATTTTCTTAACTCCTAAGTTTAACATCTAGATAATCGGATACATGGTAATTGTAGAAGATCCCAATTCTCAATGCTCATAGCTTGTTTAGCTTGTCTCTACATAATGATATTGTAAAGTCGGGTCAAACGATGCTAAAGTATGATCTAACAAAATATTCTCAACGTGGGAAAATCACGTCTTTTTTTTTCTTCTTCTTCTTCTTCTTCTTCTAATTTTGTCATCTCTTCATTGTTACATTCTTTCTTGATAACGAATCAAAGCTTCGATTCCACTGTATTATTTCACAAAATAGAGACAAGAGAAAGTGAATTTTATTTAGCAGAATCATTTCCCTTCTTTCCCGAATCATATTAGCATTCGAGTTACTTTAAAAATAAGCACGAGCCATCTCTCTTGCTAAGTCTGTCCTTTTCATGCTTTTTCTTAATTTCGTTGCCAATGCATCGTATGACATATTATTCTATGCTCCTGCAAAACCCCTGGTGATTACTGTTTCTCGTTATAGCCGATTCTCTTACTACGACTCCTTGTTCTACTCTCCTTTTCTGTCTCTCTTCTGGAAGGAAGTACCTTGGAGCCCTCGTTTTATTCTTCTTTCTTATTCTTCTGTGTTTTTTTTTTGGTTTATTCTTTTGGCAACTGAGGCAAGATGTGAATTTTCAACTGGAATAATCTACCTTTGAATTTGTGCCTCTGTCACGCGGATGGCGACTTCTCCATTTCCCCGGAAAATCAAGCCATGAAAATAAAAAGGAATGGAAAAGGAACATCTTTAAGGCTATGCACGAACGCCATCGCAATCTCATGTGACGACTTTCGACGTTGGTTTCTGAATTAGATGTGCCGTGACAGATGCGGACACACGGACGGACAAATGATTTGAATAAGAAATTTATTTTGCAAAATATGCTCCGAGCATAATGAATATATATATATATATTCGGCGGCGTGCCTACTCGATAAAGAAATATTGACGAAATGGTTCTACTTTGATCAGTAAAAATGAGATTATAATCGCTCAATTACACTTACTTGTAAGGATTTCACAATCCCATATCGAACTCGAATTCACATGAATCAATCACAAGAAAGGAATTATCCCAAATTCTCAACTTTGATGACAACTCTCATTCTCTTTGTGCCCCTAGGGAATTTTCACACATTTTAGCATACATGCGCTAGAGATCAAATATATTTATTTATTTATTTATTTATGCAAAAGACCGAGTCTTTCTCGAAAGTCAATACGGACTTCGACTTCAACAAAGGAAAAAAAAATCACAAATCACGGTGGGAAATTAATTTCCTGCTCTACACCACTCGCGATCTTGTCGGCAATAGTCCAATTTCAACTTGCCTAATATGGTTCGAGTTTCCATTCAACGTAATTTCGGGTGGGATTTCAAATCATTCGAGATTAACTTCAAGCCAAAGTCAAATATGCTAGTCGTTGGATTGTAGTTTTTGGCTTGATTGTCGCTAAGAGAAGCATCAACAGTCGATGGAATTAGATGAGTTGCTTGTGATTTTGTCCAACCTGACCATCCTTCTAGGCTGCAGTCAAGCGCTCATTAGCAGACGCTCGGAACTGGACGAGCAGCCGAAACGATGCTTTTGTTTTTGGATGTGGACGTTCTGTGATTGCTTTGAACTTTCTCAGCTGCGCTATCAAATTCGTGAATTGGCGAAATCCTCAGCATTTAAGTCCAGTGGTTGATCTGCTCATCACGGGGGTGAGGTGAATGACAGCCAGCACGAGAGGAGCAACTCTACGCAACACACACGAAAATTTCAACTTCATAACGAAGAGGGGAACCTCTTTTTGGAGCTTAGCTTTTTGCTGGACTTCATGCGACTTTGATTGATTGGACAGAAGGATCATGACATAGACATTTCGTTCAGTGTTTATCTCATCAGAACGGAGGATGCGAAAACTGTTCGGTGCAACATCGTAGGATCGGACCCATCGATATAGCAATTACAAGCTACCTAGATGTATGCACTTATAATTGGCGGTGAGTTTGAAATTATGGCCCCGGTCTTGAGAACAAATCATACTCGCGATGGTAACAAAAACATACTTCACCACACCCTTGATTTGACCGATTGAATTAGAAATTTAGCCTCGAGTTATATCGGATCCAAGATTAAAGACCTTTTTTATTTTTTTATTTTTTTTGAGTTGAGATGCCAGTTGTGTATCAATGATGACGATAGCTTCATCTATCGTCATTCTTGACATTAGGGATTAGTAGAAAGTTAGGTTTACGTTTGTGATTTATTATTAAGTGGAGCACATCCAAAAAAGTCGAATATAAATATGTATCATCACTAATTTCAAAATATCACTTTTAGAATATCTTATAGTAAGTGACTACGTTAGAAATATATTTACATTGACTAAGAAAGGTATTCTCAATTGATTCATAAGTAAGACTTTTTCAAATGGTGGTTGTGTGGTGCGGCTATTTAAGTATTCCTCATTGAGGCTCGACTCACCTGAAATAAGTTGAGTCGTTTACCAATCAAAAGTAGTTTGGCCTACTTCAAATTGGCTCACATTGCCGTAGACTCGACTTTTCCAACCTCAAACTGCATGAAAAGAAAGACGACAAAAAAAAGAAAAAGAAAAACGAGAGGATGCCATGCCATGTTACAATCGATCTCTTTCACGACTCGTGCAACGTGTGCAGGCGTGGGTCTGGCATTAAGTGCTCTTACCACAACATAAGATGCACGATCGAACAACACATGCATTGGCCTAGGAATTCCTTATCCCTACCGTCGATGTGACTCCACCTCGGCTCAACGTGCGTTGGCCGAAGAAATCGAAATTCCTCTCCATAATTTCCTCGAAAAGACATGACCTCTGATCTCATCCAGTCGGTCAGCAAATCAATAATTGAAGAAGTTCCCTTGGACCGACTTATCCGGAGAAGAATGTTGTTGGCCGACCTGCTGACCAAACAGGGGCCGATCTTTGGTCAATGTCAATAGTATACTTTGCCTACTCTTTACTTGTAACAGCATCAATTTGCCCAAAACACATTAGAGATGGAGGGTTTAAGGGGATATTATACTATGTGGGGAGCGAAATGAAGTCGAATGAATTTTTGGGGGCGATCGTAATATATAGGATATCAAGGTCTTTACTACTCTTTTCACCTGTCAAAATCATAATATATGATATTTGGGATGAATGAATTGATTTGCATAGAAGAGAGTAAGACATGACACATTGTGATATAATATAAGAACAATTATCTACTATTTTTTGGGCTGGTCAACAAAATTGTAACAAAACCCCTGTGTTAGGGCACTGCTTGGATAAGTGCTAACGTCATGCCAATAATTTTCAAAAGATGAGAACTATTAACATCATCTGCATCTAAAATCGAACCCACTTCTAGTGTGTCACAGAAGAAGCTTATGACGAATTAATAAGTAAAAATTTTAGACCCAATCGAAAAGATCTTGGGATTGGTCTACGCATAAATAACTAGACTATCCTCCAGCGCTGCATTAGTCTCTAAACTTCCATATGTCATCGACTGTCCAACAAGCATCCGCCACGTCATCGACCGCCCAGTTGCCTCCTTCCACGTGGCCCTGCAATGGAAACCCGTTGCAAGCGCTCAGTGCTGACATGGTAGCATAGTCGTTCACATCATAGCCGGTGCCGTCCCCGAAGTAACCGTCATCCGCAAGCAAAGGGTTGTACACAGTACTGTTGCCAAAGCCAACTACATCTGCATTTGAGAATGCTTCAGGAATTTCAGGTGTCTGTCCCGTTATCGGGAAATTCGGAGAAATATCTGCATCGGCCATCGGATAACTCGAGACTTCCATCGAAGAATTCGAGTTCTGGGTCAATTTGCTGGGTGAGGATGTGGAGGGAGGATAATGTACTGGAGAGGCAGAAACAGAACAATTCATGCTCATATCAGAAGTCCTGGTTGTTTGATCAGAGGACGAAGCTTGCTCCATTTTCTGGAGCAGCCGGGGCATCCAGATATGGCGGACCGCATCGAGAAACCTCTCGCTGTCGGATTCGATGTTGAGCTGGCGCGCTTGCTTCTGCACCCGCGTCCTCCAGTAGTTCTTGATCTCGTTATCTGTCCTTCCTGGGAGATACTGCGCGATTTTCGACCACCTGCAAATCCGCCCAATGATCAAATTATTATCACGTGTGCTGAGCAATGAAATTACCTGAATACTGATATGTCATCATTGAATTTAAACAGATGGATACAGAAAAATACATGCGACATATTATTAGTAAGGAGCGTAGGAAAGAACAAACTTTCTTTTACGACCTATGTGACGAAATTATATAGGGAAAATATCAATTGAATGTTGACCTGTTGCCCCATTTGTGGTGAAGTTCAAGGATCAAGAGCTGTTCCTGCGGGGTGAGATTCCCGCGCTTGATGTCGGGTCTCAGGTAATTCAGCCACCTTAATCTGCAGCTTTTGCCAGTTCTCTTCAATCCTGAAACCAGGAACGACAGATTCATCCTCTTTACATCATGCCTTTCTTTTCTTCAACATCTAGACGTTCTAATTGCCAACAAAAAATGACCGTCAAATTATCATACTCCGGTTTGTCTCTTTTACCTGCGCTTTTCGCCAACATATTCCAGCGCCCCTCCCCGTGGCACGTGATCGAGTGAATGAGCAAATGGTCTTCTTCGCGAGTCCATGGCCCCCTTCGCAGGTCGCCCTCTTCTTCTCCGGACATGCTCATCCTCCTAGCCCTAGTAAAACCAGGCATACAATGGTTGGTGAAAGAGCAGAGGACGGCTGTGAAGTTTCTGCAGAGAACTCTGGGGTGATAGGCCAAGCGAAAGTGAGACCAAGAATTTAATGATTCCAAACTAGAAGTAGAGGACTTAGAATAGTAAAGTAAACCCTTGTTTTTTTGAGTTTTTTCCACATGTTCGTTGCCTTTATATACAAAGTCATGTGGAACATAATTTTTCTTTGGGGTCAGAGCATGTATCTGGCCAACAAGTTCTTACCCCCTAGGAGGCGGCAAATTTGGAAAACGATGTATAGACCCTTTATTCTCGTGTTCATTGAGGGCAGGAATGAATATTTTCATGTAACTTTGGTAACTTTTTTCTTTAGAAATGCCTGTTACAAGGATTGTGGAATATTTCATGGTTTCAAGAAAATTTTATTGGTAGAGCTTTAGTTACACGGTACCATATCTTGTTATGGGTCCTATTTTAATGAGGTTCATACCGATGGGCTAAGGGATTGCACCCATGAAATTATACATACACACTCTTGCTTCGTTGTGGTGGAAACATTCGCTCTTTTTGGTATTTCTATCAAATTTAATATGAAAGGTTAGATATGGTGAGATCCACATGATATGCACATAGGATCATCGTTATCAATCATAATTTAGTTTATATGATAACTTTTCCATTTCACATGATAGATCCAATAATATAGGTAAAACTTTACTCCCTTTTGAAGAAGTGATTTATCAATTTTAATGTGAATGGTCAGATATGGTGAGACCCACATAACATCCATACGAAATCATAAATATCAATCATAGTTCAGTTCAGTATATGTACTCTATTCACATGACAACTTTTCTGCTTCACGTGGTAGATTCAATAATATAAATGAAACTTTTCTCTTTCTTGAAAAAGTGGTTGATCAAACTCTTCCGCGTGAAGCTCACACATCACATGCCAACAGCAGTTAAATCAAATTTGTGCTATCATATCGCGAGCTCTCAGTTCGATTCTGATGCATGTGCTTTCGATGAAGTGAAGCGTCATCACGAACTCAAAATGAAGGGCCGCAGAGAGAGAAGGAGGGGGAGGGGGGAATGGAGCAGGGGACGAGACTGAGACCTTGGTGGGTCTACTTGGTGAAAAGAACCGTTGAGGGATGGATGGGTTCTTGGGTGTTTCTTCTGAGGTATGATTTATTCCATTTTCTCATCTAGTGCTTCCAGATTCTTGGTGAGAAACGTGGTTGACCGGACAAAGATATAAATCGTTCACGAAAATAATAATATAATGAGTAAACGTGGAACTATATGGTATGCTCAATAGGGGCGGCAGTAAAGCTCCCACCTTGGAATACTTGGAAAAGCAAGAAGGAAAAGCTGAAAATTTCTTCTACGTATGCAGGTCACGTCAACAAGAAGGGTTTTTCTCCAGACGGGTATTTTCAGCATTAAAACCCAGTCGGTAGACGAATCTGGAATGGGATAGTAAAAGGGCAGAACCTGGTCCGAACATGGAATTTCGGATTTCCATCTTTCTAATTTGTGGCAGCTAAATTTGACCGCGCGAGAGAGATTATGGGGGGGCTCCTCTTGGCCTATCAAGATAAAGTCACAAACTTCCCTTGTGCAACAACAGTACCTTGAAAATGAGAAACCATTCCAGCATCCAATTTTTTAATATTTTTGGGTATTGATTTGAGCATCCGATTTAAGTTAGATGGATGACCCAAATGGTTCAGTTTCGATTGTTTTGACTTTTCTTTTGTCGGCTTTGCCAAGATGATAATGTCAGCCCAAGTAGAGGTTGTCACCATCAATGTGATTAGCGCAATGGTAAAGGGATATGGAGTCGGGGGTCCGAGGTCAAGTATCTACCATGGTATGGACTTACTCCAGATGGCTCATACTACGTTGCTTAGTTTCCACGCACCTCGTGTGGAGAGAGACTTCCTAGCATCTTGGTGAGGTTCACCTACCTCATGTACGATCAAACATCTAATGACAATTTTCATAAAAGTTCTTTGGAGTTCTAATTTTCTAGCGCTGTCATATTGAATGATGCTATACTCGATGATTTTTTTTTAGAAAATAAATGATTTAAAAAATATTTCCCTAAAAATAGTTATTTGTATTGCATGAGGTAATTAATCAATGATTTTTTTTTCATTATCGTTTTGTAGACGATGAAAATATTTTCTTTTGTTCATATTTGTAAGTAATATAAACGATCATTTAAAAAAATATATATTATTCAAATTATTCATTTCTGTGATATATACACACCCTAAATCTTGAAATACTTTCTGAAAACCAAATAGGTTAGAAGTCCAAAACTGATCCCCTAATGGAGATAAAGAACCTCTCTCTCTCTCTCTCTCTCTCTCTCAGATTATTTTGTTGATTTTGTGGACGATGTGGTCGACATCTTCCACAGATCTAGAGCTAGATCTAGATTTGGGTGTTCTTTTATCCCGATGTAGATATAAATATGAGATTTACAAGGCGTTTTTGATACTCCTAGAACCTTTAGGTGTTGTTGTGGTCTCTATACCGTGTTGGTGCTTAGCATACTAAACTTAAGCTTGCTTAAGCTCGCACCACCTTTTAGTAAGCCGTAGTTATTGGAGAGGGATTTTTCCAGTGTGTGCTCATCATTGGCGATAATGCGAGATGATTGTGCTTTGGTGTTATGAAAGATTTATTTTTGTGGAAATAGTATCTGCAGGATGTCCCAAGTTAATTCACTTTTCTGATTTACTTGTTTGGTGAGATTTCCATTTTTATCTTGAAATTATGCATTTCTCTTTCACACGAAATGAAAATTTTCTTTCCAATCCAAAAAAGAAAAAAGAAAACCAACCAAACAGGTTAACTATAGTCCAAGGCCATTCGTGTCGAAACGATATGTACAATCGCGCGAGCTCACAATAGACTGAGGTTTACTAATGAAATCCAAAGAACCGAACACGAGTTGCCGACACAGTTTCGACGCGACCAAGATTTAAAAATGCATCCGAGGACCCCCCTCCATTCGAGTGTCGTGTTGTGCGCGCGCGCGTGATCTGGTGGGGTGTGAACAATTTGCCATCTTCAAGGCGATGGTGGGGGGGTCGATTCACTGCACAACGTGGACTTAAAATCGAAGGGTAGGTCCACTCCGTGACGGCCAATAATTGTGCTCATGGCTGGCTGGGGTTGCTCGCATTTCATACTCCCCAAGTTTCCAATCGAGATGGAGATCGAGAGAGAGGAGAGGGGTTTTGTCCTTTATCCAAATTTGTGCAGTTGGAGGAGATGGTTGCCAACATGTCATGTGAAAGCAAGCCGAGGGACCACCCCGTTTCTCGTACAATAATAATTCGCGATAGAAGTCGTGCGTGCGTGCGTGTGAGGATAACATGTGACATATGTAATGTGTGCGTACGCGTGGGGTGGGGGTCCGACGTGAGAGACGACGAGCATTGCTCAATGAAAGGGGAGGGAAAGCTACAGGTCACTTGGAGCCTTCCGTTTTGGATGCCTCTATGTTCACCGACCAATCGTGTTAGAGATATATTTAGGAGATTCTATATATTTTCCTTTATTGGTTCTGATCGATTGTACTACATGTTTAGGCTTACGGACTCTTCATTTGAAAATCTACAGAGTATTACTTTTTCGTCTATATGATCACAACTCTCAGGTAATCATATTCCCAAGTTTGATGGATGACCCAATGATGCATGAACCTTGTTGTTTATGTCTATCCAAACCATCAACTCGTGACTAAAAAGTTATGACCTTGAATTTTCAATGAGATGGACATGCGCGGAGGTTGATTGACATTTTGTTTTTTTTCGTCTAAGTAATTGCTGCTTAGATTGGAATCTTTTAATTTTAGATGTAAATTCACGTGTTTCTTGGTCCATGATGTAATTTTATGTGCTCGATGGGGAAAATTAGCGTCAATTAACATATTCCAACTATTTGAAGAACCGACCACTCCACGTCAAGTATCATGAATTCTCTTATTTTCTTTTAACGAAAAAGAATAATAGTGAACACGTGAATATCGACTTGGACGGAACACTTTGGCTTTTTTTTCTTTTTAATTATAAAAAGATTGTATTGATTGCTTAAAAATATATATACAAAGTATACACTTCGTGGTAAAGCAAATTGAATTAGAGCAAAACCAAAATACTACAAAGCTAAAGCCAGAAAATAGGAGGGTCAACAGAGTACCATCGAAGTTAAGCACACACTCATTTTATAAGAAGGGATATGTCTAATAAAATAATTGACAATCAATCACTACTGAACAAATAAACATTGGAAATTCCTTTTCTAGTAACTATGATTTTACTGGTTGGCAATGCGCATTTAAGTTCTGCTTTCTCTACAACGTCGTTGTATGGAGACAACAAAAACAGGTTGTGTTGTTTCCAAAACAATAATATTTATTGTAACAAGAGAAATTATCGAAAATTTAACTCTAAGAAAGCGATAACTAATTTAAAGAGGGGAGTGAATTACAAACTAAATATGGACTTATAAAATTGCTATAAAATTGAAACCAAATTAGACAGAAGGTGAGATACGGATTATAGAACTTTTTTAAAGCGATTAATTTCTGCTAACGGTGTTTTGTAAATTTATGAACCATGCCTACTAAATAAAACAACGCAAATAGAGTTTAAACAAACTTTTTCTCGAATTGGCACACCTAGAGAGCAACTACTAATGAACTGAAGGACATTTCTTTTTAAAGACAAAGAAAACTACTAACGGAAAATTGAATGGAGATGAACTAAAGAGTCGTGTCGATTATGCTCATATTTGTAGAGCCATTGTTCCATGATCACAACAATATTATTAAGGACAAAAAAGCCATAGCAGAAAACTTAAAAGGACATGAATTGAAGAGTTATCTTAAGCCATTAACCTATAATTGCAACAAGTTAAACAAACATAAATCTAACATTTAAAAGAGCAAATCTTCGTAGTAAGGCATTAGAGCTCTTGCAATTACTATTGAAGCTGAAGGAAGGGGACTTATCAAACAACACATCAATTAGTAGGGAACTAGTTGTGGGGATGACCAAAGCGGCACTTCTCGAGTTTATGTGATGATCGTCCCCACACACCAATTTCGTATGTCACCAAAATTGCGTTTGATCATTCCGAATTTCTAACTAGTATAGAACTGAATAGGATAGGCTATCAAATCCAAGGATTTTGCTATATTTTATCAACTCTTTGGTGATTATAATAATAAAGTCAGATATATTCACATCATATCATGTACAATGTTTAGTTTAAATGGCATATTAGTATAAATGGACCAAAAATCTTATAAATGGATATGGTAAAAATTTCTTGCGACATTCTTACATACTTTATTTTTTTTTATTTATATTTATTTATTTTCCTTTTTAATTAATTTCTTTTTATATTTTCCCCTTCCATCATTATCTAATAAAAAATTATTAAATAGTAAACTGCGCTAATATACTTAAGATACTAAAATGCCTAAAATGTGTAATAAAATAATAAATATGAATTTATATTTATATATTGAATTTATATCATAAAATAGAATTAAATTTGAATATATAAATAAAAATAAAAATAAATAAATGGTTATATTTTTATTTTGATTTTTTTATATTAGAATCCAAATATTATTGATATTGAAATATAATTTTAATTTGGTTAATTTAAGAAATTTGTTATTCGAAAAAAATAACTTTCTTATTATAAATATTAAAAATCATGTTTACCTTTATCCCATCTCTCCGATAGGATAATTTTATTTGATCTATATCCCATTTATATTTGACTTTATCCTATCTTAAGTAAGTATCAAATGTAAGATAGAATAAATTTTATTTTATCATGAATTTTATCCTGGCTACCAAACGTAACCCAAGAGATTGGGCGGGTCAAGAACACGAGTTAATCTGACCAGCCGTCGTCCTTAATATCAGAAGCAGCCCTGTTGGGCCCAACTCGTGGCCCATTAGATACTGGGCCTATATCAGGTTTGGGGTTGGCCCAAGACCAAAACCGAGTCGCCCACTAGCCGGGTTTGATTCAGGAGCTGTACCGGTCCACGCCTTTCGTTGTATTGAACCGGTGGGATTCGATGATGTCGGAGCGGATTATCCACCTAAGACTTTCTTTTGCATGAATCGTATCGACATCGCCCTCCTTCGAATTTAAAATTAAAATGCGAAAAGGGGCCATTCGTTCGGACAATCCGTCCCTCTTCCGCGGTTCCCGGTCCTCGCGATTTCCCGGATCGGACCGCCGCCGTCCAAGATGTTGCAGGCGCTCGCCTCGGCCCCGCCCGCGCACGTGACCATCCATCTGTCCCGTGCCGGCGTCGCCTCGCTCCCTCTTCGCCGTCCGCCGCCGGCCTTCCCGGTCTCCCGGCCGACGCCGATGCCGACGCCGACGCTCCTCCGGCCGCTGTCCACCGCGAGGGGCCGGCGCGCGCCGTCGGCATTGCTTGATCTCAAAGGTGGCACGGGGTACTCGCCGCTCTTGTCAAATGCATCCATCTGGGCACTGCGATGATGAGTCTTTTGCTTGCGTCAATTGGGTTTGTGATGATGACTGATGAGGTTCGCAATCTTTTGTCGTTTTTCGCAGAATGAGTGGGTTCATTGATGTGGAGCTCAAGGTCCGTGACTATGAATTGGATCAGTATGGCGTGGTGAACAATGCAGTCTACGCGAGCTACTGTCAACATGGTGAGCCTTGTGGTTTCTGAGTTATGCACCAAGAATTCTTCAGTACATTTACCCTGTCGATGACTTTTTTATAAAGCAAACGCATTTCCCGCGTCCGGTCTGGCCTCCTTGCGTGGTCGAGATTCTTTCCGAGGAAGGTTTTTATAGGAGGGGGATAGATTCAGTCTCCTAGTCATGTCACCTCGTTTGAGTAGCATCTGGCAAAGGGTAGTAAGAATAATGTGACTACAGAGTTTGGTTCTCTCCAAATAGTGGTAATAAGAATAACATAGGGGACTAATGTTAAAATTTGTGGTTTGCAAGTGTCTAGGGACAAAGGTTAGAAGTTTTCACGAAAAGGGAACAAAATGGCTTGGAAGGTATTGGTCTGGTTAGATAACAGTCTTGTCAAATCTCCATAACGTTAGTTTGTCCACTGAGCTGCTATACCTTTTGTGATCTGGTGGTTCCCTCCTTTTTCTGGGGATGCATATGTCAAAACCAGGTAACATTTGTATGCAATGTCCCGCATAGAGCTTTGGGAGTGGTCTTGACTTTCTAGTGATAGAAAGGAGAACTCCAGTCCAATCTATAAAATTCCGCTAGGGTTAGTAATAGCCAAAATCTCATACTTCCACAAATCTTCCTGCTTCTCTTTTTAGTTGAGCTTCGTTCCTTGGATGGGAATATGCTAATCATACGATAATAATGACTTGTCTCAAAAGGCATTGTTTTGGCACCCTGCTTTGTGGTTGGAAACTGAGAGGTGAAGGTTGTTCTTCTGATGATTTGTCATTTTGTGCAGCTTGAATAGTTTCTTTTATTAGACTAAATTAACAAGTCTGCACACGATTCAACAACAGAACTAACTATTTTGGTCTTAAATCAGGTCGACATGAGCTTCTGGAAATGATTGGTGTAAGTGCAGATGCTGTGGCCAGAACTGGTAATGCATTGGCATTATCAGAGTTGTCACTCAAATTTCTCGCTCCTCTAAAAGTATGTTTTTCATTTGTAATTTCTTGCAAAGATGATACTTCAAGATTAATTTAATGATATCTGGTCATGAATTGTGGTATGCCTTGCCTTGCTTTCTTTGGGGTCCTCCTTAACTTTAAATTGATTTATGCAGACTTCACACGCTTTTGATCCAAATCAGAGCTGGTATTTGCCCTATAAAATGTTCACTAATTCCTTATGTTGGTCCAAAGCTATCCTAGATATACATTTAACACCTATATAGAGTTCAGTATAGTGGCAACAATGACAAGACAATAGATAGATTGAGATATTTAAGGTCCTTTAGAGTTTGTTCTTGTTTTCTTTCTCCTCTTGCCTTTCATTTCATTTCACTATTTTCAATTTTTTCCCTGAGAAAAAATTTTAAAATATTAAAGAGCACATACTGGGTGCCTCTGCTCTTGACTAGTGATTCTAGCATATTCATTCAAAAGTAGAAGTATTCTCTTAAATTGTGACAATAGCTAGTATCACTTTTTGGTTAGGGCTAATGAGAAAAAGAGAGGGAAATCCAAGGGGATGTCTAAGGAGCAGATGAGGGATATAGTCCCAGAGAGGACACAATCGCATAGAAGAACCTGTATGTGTACACTGAGTGAATGGAAAAAGGGTTGGTGATTGTTGATGTTGTTAGGGAGATAGATGAACCTACGTATGCTGTCTGATGGCAGTAAGGAACTCAAATGCTCCAGCTCCCTCGTATGCAAATAGACACAACAGAACATTTTACTCTGAAAAAGCATTGTCTTTAGCACTATATACGACTATACAAATATGTGCAGAAGTGCTTGCTTGTGATTGTAATATCATTCAATATTCATTAACTAGTTGTTTTGTTGTCCTTTCTTGGGCAACCAGAGTGGGGACAGGTTCATTGTAAAGGTGAGGGTCTCTAACTCATCAGCCACTCGCTTATACTTTGATCACTTCATTTTCAGGCTGCCAAACAACGAGGTCTGTTTATCAACTACATCTCTCTATATCATACTAGATCTTGTCTTGGCGCTGAGACATTTTTGTTACATGTTCCACAGCCTATTTTGGAAGCAAAGGCTACAGCTGTTTGGCTTGACAAGAACTATCGTCCTATCCGTATTCCACCAGAAATTAGATCTAAGTTTGTCCAATTCGTTCGTAATGAGGAGGCCAACTGATGTGCAGAAGGAGTTGGCAATAGAATACTTGGTGTAAGATCCTCCCTTTTGCTGAGTCCCCTTGTTTGAGCTTAAATCATGAAGACAGACACAGAAGGGGAAAGAGAAAAGCTATTACAATTACTTCTAGGATAGACATCCACGAGGAAGAATCCTTGCACATGTCAATTGAGCTCTTTCCTTCCACACAAGCAGCTCATAGAATTCAATTATGTTTGGAGCGTATGATCTAGTCTGTCATTCTGAACTCCTGTATTTGGGCATCTGTGGGAATCAACCAATTAACTGTGAAATACGTCTCTGTAACTGTAAACGGTATCTGTTCATTAAATGACACATGAGGGAATATCTAACTGTTTGCTATGCACCACTTGTAGATATTACTGATTAATATACGTGGAAAATGTCCTGGCACATGCATCCCTACTTCTCTTCAATGGTGTCTTGTCACGTCCAAACACAAGCTCTAACATGATGATAACACTTCTATGCTGAACACTTATCTTATGTGCCTTGAGGCAGTTAAGCACCTTTTGGAGAAGTATGTGTGCTTGCTCAATTCAAGATTGACCAAATGGGAGAGTAAGAAACCTTTCTTTTGTCTAATTTCAAAGACTGTTGTTCAAAGTGTGTATGTGGATCCGTTTCGATAGGTATTTGACTAGAGGAAAGGAGATGGTGTTTTTTTGTGTACTCATGCATGCTTGTGGGTACATGTGCCTAGAGATGTAGAGAGCAGTTCCACTTTTTCCACAACAGGTAATATCGGATTAAGCAGTCCTGCATATTGGTAAACCCAGAAAAATGGGAATGATTCTTACACCTGACAATATCCCACACGATTTGAATTAAGTCCATCTAGGGCTTCTTTACCTGGGGAAAGACTTGATTGGATGTCATACTAGCGAATTTGGAGTTTGAATGTGTGAGCTTCAGTCTCTATTGATTGGGAAGTCAAATCATTTTTCTTTTGTAATGCATACATCGACTGTCATTGATTTAAAAGCATAGCAAATTGCAAATTTTTATCATTTTGATTATGCAGTTGCTCTCTTTGGATACTCTTGGTGCTGAAGAAGCTGCTTAGCAAATATTGCATCTTCTCAGCTTCTTTTTCTCCGGATGGATCTTCCAGAATGTCGGGGTAGTTAGTGGTTGCTTAGTAAGCATTTCTAATGAATGTGAAGTTCGATTTCTGTAGTTCCGCAATGATATGGAGTGAATATTGTGCGAGTTCATGAGCATTTCCGTGCAAACATTAGCATAGTCAGAAATTATGTCGACAGTATGCAGTGACTACAATCACCATCCGATTTCTTCTCCTCTCCCTCTCAAATCACAGGAAGGGTCCAAAAGTTCGCTACGAGCTGATTAGACCATTTGAAAACTTTCAAATTTTCTGCCGTTGGGTACCGAAGCCTACAGGAAAGTTGGTGCTAAAGGGCAATCATTGATGTCGTCAATTGCTGTACGCGTTTATCTTTTGTGGCTAGTAACGTGATGACTTTCTTCATATGCCTCTGCATGACCTAATACGGAAAGCAGAAGTAGGTATTTCTCGTGGGTATCACTCCATGTGGAACATGGAAAGTGGCGTGAAGTTTACAACGTCCTTCCATAATGACAGCACATGGCATACACGATTATGAAGCGACTAAAAAGCTCTTGTGACATCGTACCTTTAGCCGAGAAATCTTAATGTAGGTTTCACTCTTACTATATGGGAAACTGCGCGGGGCATGTTTCACCCTCGAGTTCAAAGAACAAAAGAAGATGGATGGTGCAAAGTGCGTATCTATTAATTGAAAAGTTTGGGTGTTAATCTGGAGCACATTGTCTTAAAAATCCTAAATTTATTATATTTTTGTCAATTGGATATATCGGTCAATTTTGGTAGAAAATTATTGATGTAGATGTTGGTCATCTTATGTGACATGAATAACGTTTATATGGACAATTTTTAATAATATTATAATTTTTTTTTCGATTTTTAATTTTTAAATTTATTTTCCTTTTTATTTCCCTTTTACTCTTTTTTTTTTTTTTTTCCCCCTTGCAAGCCATCAATAGTCCTCATCGATGGTTGGTGAAGATTGCCAACCATCAATAATAGTCGCCCTCATAGCCGTTCACCAAATTGGTCAAGAGCGAGGGTTGCCCTAGTCAATCTAGGTGAGGGTAGCTCATGATTGCCTAGGTGATGGCGACCCTCGCCAAGGGCTAGCGAGGGCGGCTCTCACCTGAGGCTGGCAAGGGTGGCGATCCATCGGCCATTGACGAGGCCTTGTGGAGGGAAAAAAAAAAAAAAAAAAAAAGAAAGAAAAGGAAAAAAAAAAAAAAAAAAAAGGGGAAAAAGTAAAGAAGGAAAAGAAAAGAAATTAAAAAAATTAAAAACTATTAAAACTTGTTTAGTCAACCCTGGCCGTACTACATAAGATGGTTATCGTCAGTGTTAGCGAATTATGATTAAAATTGACAAGATTAACTCAATTGATAAAACATAAAAAAGTTTAAAAACTCAATTGGCACAATTAAAATGTTTAAGATTAAATTAATAAAATGAGTCTATGATTTTTTTAGACAATTCTCCTTGCTGAGCTGTGGTGTTAACGCAGAGCACAATCTTGAAACTTCATAATAGAGGATGACTTGTACAAATTTCCCTTTTTATGAAATTGACACTAGATTAGAGAAATGAGTCATGGAGGGTAGTGTCCAGGTGTAATCAACCACAGATTGCCGCGTGCGCACACGGTATACTCTCGAGTCTGGAGGCTTCCTCTGTTCAATCATTGAACCAACTAACTTTTAAATGACCCGCCGCAAAATTACACGCGGGGGCTTTGATCGGTAGTTTACGGAGAATGGCTTTGAATCGAGACATCAACACATTATCTTTTTTCCACGCCCTGGCCTCTGATTGGCCGTCTGTCTCCATCCCGGTCTGCACAATCCACGGTGATTCAGGAAACCACCTGACCACCTTGGAATGGACTCTGGATTTCACTAGGAAGAGTAGGTGATGCAGCCCTTGCAAGGATAAGGACCACGACCCGCAGCAGTTCCTTCAGTGTCGGATTCTACCATATATAGCTTTGATCAAACAGGGAGGGGGGGACAAAAGGGATCTCGGATCTCGACCACAGGAGAGCGCTGATCATTCGAGGGTGTGAGCGAAAATGGAGGAGGGAAGCGCGAAGAAGAAGATTATGGTGGCGATCGACGACAGCGAGTGCAGCCACTATGCTCTGCAATGGGCTCTCGACAACATGGGCCACACCATCGCCGACTCCGAGCTCATCGTCTTCTCAGTCCAGCCTTCATCTAACTACGGCTCCGTCTATGCTGCTTCTTATGGAGCTGCCCGTGAGACTCTTCTCTCTCTCTTGAATTTGTACCGTGATCACTGAGTTTGAGTGGATCCATCAAAACTACCGGCTGAGGTTTCGAAAGCTGTTAAATCTCTCGCGATCGTAGCGGATTGTTGTCGTGTTGAGATTATCTTTTGATCAGTGCGGTCGGTTAAAAATTCCTTGCATCAATTTGCCTCGGTTGGCTTGGCTCCTGTATTATCTTTTCCCTATTTTATGCTAGAATTTTTGTGGCTCGCTTGCTATATATCTGCCTTTCTTTGTCCCATTTTGTAGCGCAGTTGGTCAAATTACACTTGCTGAACCTTGTGTAAGACCATCTGGATACTCTGGGCTCCTTGTCTTCTTCTAACTTAATTCGTCTTTAGCCGAGGATATGCTTATGGTTTTTAAATAATTCTTTCTGCTGTGCAGCTGTTGATTTGATCAGAAGCCTCGATGAAAATCGCAAGAAGCTCACTTTAGGCCTACTAGAAAAGGCCAAGGAAATCTGCTCTCAGCATGGGGTAAGCAAGAGGACCACGATTTGATTCGAAATAGTTTGTAAAAATCATAATACGAGTCTGCATCCATGTTTTTGTTTAACACATTAACACGAGTGTGACATGGAAAAAGAAATCATAAGAAATGAAATAATCAGGAGTTAAAAATATTATGGTCCCGGTAACAGTAGACTTTATTCGAAACACTCAGTCTGGTACACAGGACGATTTGTTTTACTTTGAACACTTGTACACAACGCGCTGAGCATTCCTATGTTTGCATCAACTCCTAATTTATCAACTTCACACTTTGGCATTTCCTAAAGTAAACCCAGGTCATTAGGTTAGAAGTTCAAAGGCAGGGAAGACAGAGGACTTGTGAGATGAATGTTAGTTGTCATGAATCTTGCAAGTCTGTGTAGAAGGAAGTTTGCTTATTCCTCCAGCAGGCAAAGTCTCCATAAGTAGGAAATCTAAGCATCAACTCTCTCTCTCACATTTGAATCTAAGCTTTGAATCGGGTTAACACATCTTATATTGGTGTTGACTTTCATGCTCCTCCTTGCCGCTTACTCTCTTCTTCTAGTGATCATTCATCCACATCCATTTTCAAGATTTATTGCTGGAAGCAGAGTTTAGAGTGAATACATATTGGCAATTTATTCATCTTTGGTGACGGCATATCATCTCAATGTCTATACAAACTAGGAAATACTGGGTTCTTGGCTGGGCAAGTCACTGGTTGATTATCTTTAGCAATTGTATAATGTTACCATCGATTTGTTTGGTAAAAGCTCTTCGACAATTGCACTAGTCAAATACTTATCCATCCTAACTAAAGGCATTAACCAAAGCCTAGAGAGAACTTTATTTCCCGTCTCTGTTCTCTTGAAATGTTCCCCAATGGCGTCTAACATGAGCTCTCTGCAGTTGAAGGTTGCTTAGTAAATTTGATCTATTTTATCTATATATAAAAAGGTGCAGCAGGAGAGGACATAATAGAAGAATAAAGGAAATGGAAGCAAGTGAACTGTTACACAAATAGCAAAGTGGGTGACAAATGAGTTATCTCCAAGAGGCAGAGTCAGAACAAGCATAAATTGTTGTATGACCCTAGAGTGGTATGTCCAGTTTGTGAAGTACTTAAGTCTTAAAAGAATAGCAGATTTTTAAAATAAAATCTATGATGTTAAGAGGCCCAAGAGATGAAAGTTAAAGCTACTAAAGCACTTTATGTAATGGCTAAATAGCAAGCCAAGGATGAGGCGCTGCAACATAAAAAGATATACAGAGATACCCAAGCATAAATCTGACAATAACGTGGCCATCTTACCAATCCCAGAGATTCAACAATGAAGCCCTTATCATCTTTCAACTCTCCTATTCACAGCCTGAGTACATATACTTCACTGATCAATGACTGGCTACATAAAAAGCTTGTCCGTCTTAACTGTGGAACAGTTAAAGAAGAATAGATTGACAACTTTCTCTTTTTAGTCTAATCCATTGTCATTTGTTAAGTTAGATCATTGTCGATTAGTGCAGTTGTTAAAGGATTTGCACCACTAAGTTGACCAAGTTCATTGCTGTTGCACAGTGTTGAAACCAACTGATGATCTGCTTAGCTGATAGCTTGGTCTTTCACTAGTATAGCAAAGCGTGTTGAACTTCAATTGCACTATCACTTCATCCACTAGAGAATCTTCCGCTGATAAAGAGATGAATTACAACATAAGAGCAAATTGCTAGTAGGGTATCGAATTGAAGTTTCGAGTTTGTGAATTTTGAGAGTCAGAGGATAAGATATATAGGAAGATAGTAGGTGTTGAGGGGGAGTGCAAAAGTCAACATGTAAGAGGTTTGTTGACATCATCCACTGCCTAAGTAAAAATGCATGTGCAATTTGTCCGAGCAGAGAAAAAGCAAACGTTCCTTCCAAAGTGAATGATGCCAATGCATTAATTTCATGGTGGTAAATATGCGGTTATGATTTGTTCCATCAAGATTAATCATAAGCTCCTCATCAGATGATTGAACTGTCCATTTTGGAAGAACATGGAAGTTTAATTTGTGGAGAAAGATGAGCAGTTCACTTCCATGAAAGCAGCATTTTGTTTTGAACAAATTATCTGAGATTAGGAATCCAAAGCTCCTGCCTTCAATAACAAGTTGGATGCTTTAATTCTGTGGATTTTATTCTGGATATGGTTCGTGGAACTATACTAATTCAAATATCTGTCTAATGTGATAAACGAATTTTTAAAATAGGTCAATGCAGAGACGATGACAGAAGTTGGGGATCCCAAAGAGGAAATTTGCAAGGCAGTTGATAAACTCAACATCCAGTTGCTTGTGTTGGGCAGTCACAGTCGTGGAGCAATAAAAAGGTTGGTCACTTTCTCTGTCCTATAGGGCTGACCTCAAGTTAGTTTGAACTGCCAAGCACCTAAGCGAACCGAACTTACTTTTCCAGTTTGGTTCGGCCCGGAGTGTGCTTCCTATATCCCATTAACAAGAACTGAACTGTGTCATGGCGGTTCAGTTCGGTCTGAACTTCTCTCTAATGATACTGAACGGCAGAACCAAAGTGAAGTTTTCCTCTCTTTTTTTTTTCTTTTTTTCCCTTTTCACTTTTCTTGGATATGGAGGTTGTTGTCAAAAAGCTTCTAAAGTGATTAAATCAATTGAAATTTAATAGGCGATCCCATGACACGTTTTCTGGTTGCAAAACATTCATAGTTCTAGCCTTTTCCCAACGACTATTACAAATTTTCACCGATTCTTTAGTCTGTGTAGCGCTGGTTTGATGTTTAATATTTAGCTATTGTTCTAGGCCACATCTTAATATGCTAATATTTTGGAAAAGAGAATGATTAATAAAGAAAAGAGAGAAATTTAATTCAGTTTGGAACTGAACTGGACTAGCCTATTCAATATGATTAAAGTTTGGTTCCAGACCCTCTAATTGATAAGTTTGGTTTGTAATTTTCTAAGTCTAGATGGTCCTTCAGTTTAGCCACGAAAGTCCAAACCTAGTAGGATTGAGCCTATTCTTATAACTTAGTTTTTGATGAGATGGCGCCATGATATGTCTCTGGAAAACTAAGTCACAGGTATCGTCCATTCTAACCATGTCTAACCATTCTAAACTTCATTTTGCATAATTTAACCTACAAATGACTAACATGTTTAGAGTTGGTTAGCTGCTCAAATGATAGCATTAATTAGTCACCTTACGATTAGGATTTTTATATTTATATGTCTATATCCCGTGTTTCATATGTGAAAGCGATATGCTTGAGAATTAATGTGGACCTAGTTGAATTTTTTTCTTGTTTCTCGTTCTGGGCCCGTCCGTAAGACCGTCTCCCGTATGCTTATCAATGCTACAATTGTGACAGGGCGTTTCTGGGTAGCGTAAGCAATTATTGTGTTCATAATGCAAAGGGCCCTGTCCTTGTGGTGAAGAAGCCAGCTTGAACTATCAGCATCTACCATCTCCTGTCTCAAGTTTAAAGTCAAGAAAGTTCAGCAGAAGCTAGTACCATAGTTGCAAGCTTCACCAATTCATGTGATTGATGGGGGGATGTAACTTTCAATAAACCCCCAGTGTTGTTTCATTACTTCATCACAACGTCAAACGTTGATGTCTTCCAATGTGATATATGTTTAAGATGCATAATATACTTGCTGATCAGCCCTCAAATCTTCACGCTTTGTGCGTTCTCCAATCTTGCACATACAGTGTCATTCTAGCTCTTACTCTGTGGCCACTCTTGGTATCGCAAGTAGATGTTTAACTACGGTGTTTGAGATAGCGTTTCATCAATCAATCTCATCACTCATCACTCACTAATGATCCCTCGAGTTCCTGTATATTTTACTTTCATTTCCCAGGACCCTTTTCCTCTGTTCAGCTCAATAATGTTGAAGATGACGGACATTATCCTTTTCTGAATGGTAAAGTATCACCTTTTGCTGGTTCAGGAATCATCAGGACATGACTTTCATTGGCGAGGTGAGCTAACAACAGTAAAAAAGAAAAAGAAAAAAAGAAGCTTTTTTATGATGTGAGAGAATTGTTTTCTACTCGATCCGTGAGGCACCGAAAGTAAGCAAAACCGCTCAACCGACGACCTCAGAGATCCAGAAAAAACGTTACATCATGTGCCAGATCCGAAATTGATATTAAAAGCACCCACCATCTCATTTTAGGAATCTGTTGAAATTGATGGCTTTGAAAAATCGCATTGCATTCCCAGGAAAGAAGGCGCAGATGCGTTTGGATCATGATTTATCAGCGACTTGGCTTAATCACTTTCCATGCGGTCCAATTTCTTTTCCAAGTGCCCTGTACTTACTTTAGTGGGGAGAGAGAGACTATTTGAATGATGCAACATTTAGTAAAAAATCTGAGCACTTCAACTATCGGTTGATTTTTGCAAAAAAATTATTACTTGATGCATGTAAAACCCAATTCACGTAAGTTGTTAAATTTGTGAATCTCATATGAAATTCATATGATCTCATGACTCACATGTAATTAGTTATATGTCCCGGGTTGAGAGAAAGAATATTTCGATTTTCAAATGTTGCTTCGGATGATTTAATGATAGGTTGTTTGAGAATAGGAAGTCACTCAACAAAAACCTTAAAAGCTTTTCATTACTATGTTTGTTGTTACAAAATCTTGTGAAAAAGAGTTTTAATATGATTATGGTAAGAGTAGTTCCGTGCAAGCTTCTACTCTACAGGAGTTTCACTAGCTCCTCCAGTGGTTAAAGATTTGCTTTTAATAAATACGTTTGATCTCATGACATGATGTATGAAATTATTCATAGTTTTCAATAATTAATTAGCCAAACATTGAATGAGTGAACATGTGAGATGGCACGAGTTGGGGTGTAAGGACATTGAGATATCTCATGAAGCATAGTACAAATCCGAAATTCACTGACCAATCTTGTGGACACGTGGAAACATATCATGGCTAGAGCTCGAAAGAGAACATCAAAAAGTTTATAACGTGGGGCTAATCTAGGTTGATGTTTGGTTACACAGCTTCATCAAATTCCCAAGACAAGACAGCATAAAGCACCATAAAGTCAGCAAAAAGCACCATTCAGGCACGTCTATAGTGACCCTGGTTTGCCATATTTGAATTACTCTCCGCAGCCTCGAAAAGATTTTGATGAACAGAAAAGGTCACCTTGGAATCAGCCTGCCGACCACTTGTCCCAACTCCCAAGGGACACACATGTCTATGGTGCCCCTGGTTTGGCTCATCTGAATTATTCTCCGCAGCCTCGAAAAGATTTTGATGAACCAACAAGGCGACCTTGCAATCAGCCTGCCGAACTTGTCCCGGTGGAAGTCCCTTGCAGTCCGTGGCTTGCACCTTTCGCTTTAGACTTCGTTCATTTCACGAAAAATAATTTTCAAAAAAATCTTTTTTGAATTTACCTATATTTATTTTATGAAAAATGAATTGATCAAGAAAAACTTTTTCTGCTATTGAAAAAAATACCTCCAAAAATAGAAAAAATGTTTTTCACTTTTGAAAAATGAAAAACATTTTTCATAACTTCTTCCATCTCATTTCTTTTCCCCAAACACATTTTCATTTCATTTTTTTTCTTTTCTCTTAAAAAATAAAATTTTAATTTCTTTTGCTATTTTTTTTTCTTTCTTTCCTTCTCTTCTTCTTCTTTGGCCTTGGTCAGTTGCCGGCCACAGGCCAACTTGAGCCTTGCCACAAGTTGGCAAGGCTCTGCCGTTGCTGGCTAGAGGGCTCTGGCGACCTCAGGAAAAGCCCAAGCCCTGCCCAGCTCGTTGAATCTAGCGAGGCTCAAGCTTGCCAACCTTGGGCTAGCTTGACTTCGCTAGACGCCTTGCCACAGGCCGACAATATAAAATAAAATAAAAAATTATTGAAAATGAGTGGATGCCCAAAAAGATTTTCTTTACTGAACGGTAGAAAATATTTTCCACTTCATTTTAAATTTTAGCTTAACACTAGAAAATATGGTTATTTTTTGGAGATGATTTCGTGAACCATAAACACCACATTTTCCGCGAAACGAATGAAGCCTTAGTTTTATGGACCTTGTCAACTGTAACAAGACCTTCAATTGCTATTTTGCAAGGTGCATCATATAATAAAGTCAACAGCTTTATTCAATTCAGTGTGCAAAAAAATGACCCATGAGCTTTGCTTAATAATTTTTTTTATTTTTGTCATGGTTTTGCTTAATAATTCACATGTGATGACCTCTGACAAATGGTGGGTTTGAATTGCTTTAGCATTTTAGTGTTGGAAATAAGGCTCTTAATTGCACTTGCAAATGAGGCAATAAAGTTTGCCTCCTATGGTCCCTTTCCTTTTCCCTTCTTTTAAGAGGTCGCGTGCATTTTGATGACAGATGCAATTTTGAACATCAGAAGCGAGTTCCAAAGACCAAAGCTGTGGCTTTTGAGGTGAAAAACTTGTAGAGAAATGGATGGAGGAGGGAAAGGGGAGAGCAAGAAGGTGATGGTGGTCATAGATGAGAGTGATTCCAGTTACTATGCCCTCATGTGGGTGCTCAACAATCTCAAGGAATCGATCAGAAGTTCTTCGCTAGTTCTTTTCGCCGCACAGCCACCTCCGCGCCGTGGTTTTGCATTCGCAGCTCCGTTTGGTTTGGCTAGCCTATATTTTCAAGGCGTAGCAGGTCGGGTACCAACATTGGTTGCTTCATTTCCTCTTTGTCCATTGTTCGTTTTTCAGATATACTCCTGTTCAAGTAGTTTCGATTGTTCTGTTGAGAGATTGTGTATGGGGGGAGGCTAGCGGTGGTTTCCAATCACTATATGCCTTGAAAAATTGAAGTTCTTGCCTTGTGGTCCCGAAGTTAATGAACTGTTGAAGTTAATAAACTCTTGTTTTATCTGATGAAAATCTTTTGCTTTGTTTTGGAACATGGGACAGAGCTGGAGGTTTTTAACCCGGCACAAGAACAAAGTAAGAAGATTCGCTTGGGAATCTTGAAGAAAGCCGAAGGCATCTGTGCGAGTCGAGGGGTACTGAAAGTGGATACTTCTCTTCACGATCTTCATTATTCTCGATCTTTTTACTCGTGGTTTTATGATCAATATTTAGACAGTCTCACGAGATGGCAAGTTCATGCTTATCGCTCAATAAACTTAATGGCACAAAAAAGGAGAAAAAGTTCTGGTGATCGATACTTCCCTACAAACTAAATTTTAGGAAGCCTCAGCCTCTAACCTTTCAAAAACATCCTAATGCAAGGGCTTTAGCCTAGTAAAATATGGGGTATCACAGTATCTACCGGCAAACTTCAAATCCTGTGTTATCGGCGAATCCTATCAGTCTTATTGCATCTGCAGATTTGAAACGGATGTCCATGGATCTTCTGTTTAGGCTCAAAACATGTGGCTGCTGCTTCAGACAAAATTTCTGTTCAAGTTCAACTGCAAATTCAAGATCTAGCTCCTTCTAGCTCCTTTTGAAGAAAGTATTCCGATTGCTCAGTCTTTCAAAACTTGTATTTGAGTCATGCCCATGGACATCACAATCTAAAATCTTTTCTGGGCTTGCATTTCGAGAAGTGAACTTTCATTGTTTTGACAGGTGAAAGTGGAGACACTCACGGAGGCTGGAGATCCTAAAGTTACCATATGCAATGCAGCACACAAGAACAACGTCGATCTTCTTGTCCTGGGGCATGAATCTCATGGAATCCTCAAGAGGTTAGATTCCTTTTCTATTTAAGTCCTGAAAATCAGTGCATTCGTGCCATATCGTCTCTTTCAACTCCATATCGTTACTCCAGCATTTCGTTTCTCCATCATTCTCTTCTCATAATGTTTAGCTGATTTTTCCCATCCTATTGCTAATGACAATTGACAGCGTAGTGCTAGATCAAGATCAAAGCTTAAAACTCGGTTCTGTTTTGTGAGAATGATGAAGTTAGTTGTTCGTTGCAGGGTTTTCTTGGGGACTCTGAGCGATCACTGCTTGAATAATGTGAAGTGCCCGGTACTTGTGGTGAAGGGACTAGAATAAGCGTTGCAAAATTGCTTATATCGGTTTATGTCAGCTATATGACCACCGAAGTGAATGTACTAAAGTCCTCACTGTGTACGAGTTGGCAGATTATCTCATCTGAGCTAAATCTGTCAGGGTCATATTCAGAGCTGTCCGTCACCAAATTAGTAAAAAGAAATGTTTTCACAATTTTTTTGGCCTTTTCAACAGACACATAAAAGATTGTATTGGAAGTTTATAAAATCTCTTGCGGACACCGGCAAGACAACACGGTTTCTTGGTTAGGACTCGACTCTCCATGTGCAGTTGTAAGAAGAGAATAAGATGACACTCGAAAAACTTTAAGCAAGCCTGATTTGCTTCTTCAGTTTATTAGATTGAAAAGGAGCATATTAGTCGCTCCTGCAAAGAAAAGCAGAGAGCACTGTTTTTGCCAATTTGATGGTTTTAAGAATAGTCTACGCAGTATGAGTGGTTCATGCGAAAAGAAGAGTGCACATAAAAAAGAGTTGGGAGGAGCTTGAATCTATCCTTTTCCTTAGCCATCCGATCCAATGCTCTAAGCAACATTGATCGTGTGATGACAGAGAAAAGGAAAGAGGAACAGAACTTAGAGCTAAATGTTGTCATGTTTACTATCAGAAATAGAGCGGCTTTTATCGAGTGTAAAACGCAAGTACCACTTGCGTAATACATTTTTTGAGCGAGATTTGCCGATGCTAATGTAACCAATTGTAATATTTGGGTATTAACCTAGTCGAAAAGGGGAAAAAAAAAAAAAAAAAAAAAAAAAAAATGAAAAGCTGTAGAGTCAAAGCAGCATCATTAGTGAACTGGACCACTCGGTTAATAAAAGTGGCCGACCGCACGCGTACGAAGGAAAACGAAGAAATAAAAGAAAGAAGAAGAAAAAGGATTTTGTACCGGAGATCTCGTCAAGCCAACCAAACTACATATTATAATGTCCACTATATAATCATGTTCTTCATTCGTGTAACCAAAGTAATATTCGAAATTAGGGCACAAATTCAAGACTAGGTCAATTTTGAGGTTTGATTGAGAACTTATCAGACTACATATATATAATAATTTAAGATGTTGTGGATTTATAGCATTTTATTTTATGATTTATCCAAAACAAATTTTCAAAGTTTCCTACGATGATGAATAGTGCATGTCTAGCAATTTTCAAGTATAATTTTTATAGTTGAGGTAGCGTTTATTCAATTTTAAAGTTTTTTTCGCTTATTTGATAGGTTTGCGAATTCGACGGTTCAAGTAATCTTTTTTATTTCATAGACATTCTTGAGTGAATGATCCTATTTCTTCTATGGATTTGTAAATTCATGTAAAAGTGATAAAATTTAAGTATCGTACGAGTTATTGCATAAAAATTCGGAATGGGTATTTATTATGTTTTGATACTTGAAAATGGTTTAGCATGCTTTAGAAAATGTGTTGCAAAATGTTATATATAGTAAATTGTGAACCCAATTTATGAAATATATTCTGAAATGATTTGTGAAATATATTCTGATTTATGAAATGGATTTTGAATTGTTTTTAAAATGTATTAAGCAATGTGGGACGATTTATATAATGAGTTTAGAAATAAATTCAAGGTTGTCACGGCTTTAAAACGCGTTACATAGGTTAAAGGGACCCCGAGCCTTATAAAAATGAATTTCTAGCAAATGAAATGATTTTGAAATATATTTTGATTTATGAAATGGATTTTGAATTGTTTTTAAAATGTATTTTATTTATATTGAGTTTGAAAAAAAAATGTATTCCATTTGTTTGAAGGTTATGTGTTGGTTTGAGAAATGTATTCCATTTGTTGAATGGGGGAAGATTATATATTTTGGTTTGTGAAACCATTTTGTGTTATTGATTATGAATTGACTTGTGAATTGTGAATGATGCTATTGTGGATTTGTGTTGATTTCATTATCACTATAAGCTCATTGAGGAGCTTGTGTATGTATACTAGTTTAGGATATCTTTCTAAGCTGAACCATTGGCTTTGTGGGTGGATACACTATACATTGTCAAGGGAGAATCTTGGTCGTCTTGTTACCAAATGTTGTGTCATGACCATGATAGGAGATTGAGTAATAGATTGGTCCATGGATGGATCATTAACATGTTATTTGAGATTGATCAATAGATTTAACTAGTGATATTTATATTATAATGGTGGATTTAAATAAGTATTTTCAATTAAATAAAATTTGTTGAAATGTAACCATACATATTTGATTTGATATGTATATTATATTGTGACTTTGGATTACGAGTTTCTAGTATTGTTGTAAATATGTATGGCGGCTGCTCGATCTACTTAAAAGATATATGCATTACTCACTGAACTGTAGTTTCTCATCATATTCTTTCCAAATTTTTTCAAGTTCCTCAATTAGTGACCAATAGAGTGAGAGCAGTATTGATGAGAGCTTTTGGGGAGCTAGACCTTCTGGTATAGTTTAAGGTTGCGTTCTTTTAGTGAAAGGATGACCGTGTTATTACCCATATTTCTCTAGGATTCAAGATGTGACACTAATGAAACGTCAAATTCATAGTGATGACATATTTCATCATATTTCGACACAGGCTAGCTTAGTAATCACTTAGGGTGCGCATGACAAAATTTCTGGAATATAAATCAATTTCTAACCATAAATTGATTTCTCAATTTTTATTCCATGGACGAGTTTCTTAGCAAAGAAACACGTTTGATAACGATTCAGAATTTCTATTTCTAGGGCGGCGACGATCGGCATTCGATGGTTGGAGTTTGATGTTCGGCGATTGACGTTCGGCGTTCGGCGATCAATAGCGGGTGGTCGAAGTCTAGAGTCCAACGTTCGGGCGGCCGACTCGGAGTCCAAAGATTGGAGGCCGACGACCAGTGGCTAGCGGCGGTGGCCAATGGTCGAAGTTCGATGGCCGGCAACAGGTGGCCAAGCCGAAGTCCGTTGGCCAACGACAGGGGGCCAACTGCCAGAGTCCGGCGGCCGGTGACCGACGGTTGGCAGCGAGTGGCCAACGGCCGAAGTCCAATGGTCAACATCCAACGGTCGGTGGTGATCAACGGGTGGTCGGTGTGGGACGTTTAGTGGTCGGTGGTGGGCCTCCGGTGTCCGGTGGTTGGCGATGAGCGGCCAACGATCAATGGGCATTCAACTTCCGGCAGCCAGCAATCGGTGACGAGCGGCTGGAGTTCGGTGGCTGATGGCTGGCGTTCAGTGGCCAACGGTCGATGGCGAGCGGTTGATGGCTGGGGCTAGTGGCAAGCGGTCGGCGAGGCTAACGGTGGGCGTTCAACATCCCACGAACAGCGGGTGGGCGACGGGTGATGACGAGAGTGAACGATGAAGAAAGTTTTGATTTCTTATTTTTGTTCCAAAAATAGATAGCTACAAATTTTAATTTCTTATTTCTACTCTAAATCTATTTCTAGAATAGAATTTTGTTCCAGAAATAGAAAAATGAAATTGCGTTACCGAACGAATTTCTATTACAAACTTATTAGAAAAAAGAGAAAAAAACAAAAGAAATGAGAAATAAAAATGTTGTAAATACGCGCACCCTTAATAAGTAGACTAGATATACAAAACAAGGTTGCTTACCGTGACGTGTTCCGGTAGCGTTGAAGTTGAACAAATGATTCATTATTCTAGACACCAATGACCTGGTAGAAAGAACTGGAAACCGAGATGGATAAATGTCACATCCCTAACTCTGACATCGCTCCTTTTAATAGAAAGAGAATCGATCCGTGTTCGCTGTCAACATTGTCTGAATGCATACACGGCGAAATGTTCATTTAATACGCGTCAAGTGGGGTAATAGAAAATATGACGTATAACCGAAGGGGGACGGCTCTGTTTCTTCCCTGAAACTTGCACCCAGCTTCACATTTGCCCCAAAGTTTCCCTTTGTTTCAGTTCACCACTTACCTTCTTACAATCTGCATCAATTTCATCTCAAAATCCTCGTGGTCACTACCGCTTCTTTCATTTTTGTTGTCGGAATTCAATCGCTTTCGAAGTAAACGGCGATCAAAAGGAGAGCAAAGTCCCACATCACCTACAACATATCGACCCGAGCTTAACAAAGTGAAGTGCACAGAGCGACACGAAGGTGATTTTTATGGGGGCAAACCCACATAGGAGACGATCTTGAAGGATCCAAATTGCCAATTTTTCCCATCCTTCCATGGATTTTCGTCCCTAGATTTCCCTTGCTTCCCTCCGAAGTTAAAGCGCTGAAAGACGAACATGGTCGTGGCGTTTTTGCAGGCGAACCACGTGGCGAGAGTAAACTGAAGGATAAGAAATGATGCAGGAGCAAAGAAAAAGCACTAGAGGGGGGACCTTATCCTCCATTTTGTGTCTAGTTTTGAATTGAATTCCATCCCCGTAGGCGGCGAAACTCCGAAGTTTGACTGGTCGTTCTGACCTGCGAAGAAAAAAGAAAAAAGCGCCTACTGTTTCCCAACTACCATAACGGACCAATCACTTCAACTCTCCGCAACCTCGAAAACCAGCGAGGCACCGTCTTTCTTCGACTCTTTGGCACCTTCACACGCGACGAAGAAAGCTGCTGTTTCTATCACGAAGTTCTCTCTTTTCGGTGGGCGTCGTCTTCCTTTGTCTTCTTGGTTGCTGAGGTTCTAGCTGGTTAAGCCCTGGAGACATGGCGGAGGTAGTGGCGATTAATGGCGGGGACAAGAGGAAGGTGATGGTGGCGATTGACGAGAGCGAGTGCAGCCACCACGCTCTCGTGTGGGCCCTCGACAACCTCAAGGACTCGCTGGTGAACTCGCCGCTCGTCGTCTTTATGGCTCAACCCCCTTCTCAGCAGAACCTCTCGTTCGCTGCTAATCTCGGCCTTGCTCGCATGTATTGCCCTGTTTCTGCAGGTAAACCTCACAAACTCTTCTCTTGCTCCCATGTGCTGCCCTGCAGTCTCTCTCTCTCTCTCTCTCTCTCTCTCCCTTCGCTGCTAATCTCGTCCCTACTCGCATGTACTGCTCTGTTGCTGCCGTTAAACCCCAAAACTCATCTCTCTCTCTCTCTCTAGTAATATCGTTCCTTGTCAGGTGAACTTCTAACTTGTGGCGGCGTGCAGGTTAAACATGTATTTGGTTTCAATTAAAGAAAAAGGAAGTTTTCCTTATGAGGTTGCATTGAAAAATTAAAGGGTTTTTTTTGTTATATTACAATATGTGAAGGATTAGTTCGATGTTGCGTTTGCAATTACAGCTCCAGACTTTGTTAATTCTGTCAAAGAGCAACACAAGAAGCTCACGCTGGCTCTCTTGGAGAAGGCCAAGGAGATTTGCGCTGCTCGAGGGGTAATTCATTCAATTCCCTTTGATTCTTTTTCATGTTGGAACAAACGTGACGATCCGGATAGGACATGCTTGGAGTCATTGGAATGAGCTTGTATGTGGAGAATTTGAATTAGCAATTGCTGTGAAATTGCAGGTTAGTGCAGAGACTATTACTGAAGTTGGTGATCCGAAAGTTGCAATATGTGATGCAGTGGAAAAGAACAATGTCACGCTTCTCATTTTAGGCGACCACGGACTTGGAAAAATCAAACGGTTAGTCTCATAACTAGATTAGTAAAGGGGGAGGAGATGTCATTGTTTTTCCTCTGACTTTATGAATTAATCAAGGATCTTAATCAAGGATCTTTCTCGTTCTATCACAATGTGTTGGAGTGATGTTTGATCTTTTTCTAATTTACAGGGCTATTCTTGGGAGCGTGAGTAATTACTGTGTTCAGTATGCGAAGTGTCCTGTTCTTGTTGTGAAGAAGGCGCACTGAAGATAGGAAAGTCGGTAGATGTTTGTGTGTAAAAATCTATTTGACAGTTTGCATCTGTAAATATTTGGCTGTTGAAAATATGTGGAGTGTGGAATATGTTATGAATCCATTCCCTCTCCGTGTCTGTATTGCATGCAATGGGACAAACAATCTATGCACGTAATTTCATCTATACCTGTCAATCAGAAGCTGAAGGATATTGTTCCACTCCTTTATATTTTGCACCTCACTTTGTATCTGTGAATTTATCTCTTTGGCGAATCGTCTTCTTTCTTGATAAACATATTAATAGACAGAATGTTTTTATTTAGTGACAATGGACTGTAACAGTTGGGCAATTCAAGAAGATGGAAAGCAGTAGGGTATGAACATATGACTACCTATACAAGCATGAACTGCAATTGTAGTCTGTGAGTAGCTCTCTGTCACTCCAATATGCCTTAAATCTTCACCTTGTCCTCCTTTTAGTCCCATATTTTCAACCAGAACTTGAAGCCACTCACTTGAAAATGCGGTTTAGAGTGGCTGCAAGTCGAACTCCCCCTTTAGCTAACCGAAGGTTAACGGTAGGTAAACGGGATAGGAAATATGGATCTACGAGATAATAGCATGCTTGTTGTTAGACATATGCTATGAAGACTGTCTGAAGAATCTTCCAACTATGGCAGTAGAATCACATACCTTCTAATACCGAACCTTCACTGACACCTTTGTATGCCCACTGACAGGCCGCGGTGATACTTTCGGATGCATATCTGTGACATTCATATAACCTCATCCAGTGTATGATAGATAAAATTTGCTGACTTGGAAGAAATTAATGAAACATGTGATAGTTGATGATGATTGATGAAACATAGACAATTCCTCAATAGACTGCAAAATCTCAAATCCTTAAGTGTTTTTTCTCTCTAGTGTGGTTATGAAACGTACATGTTTGGGCAAGGTGGCTTGGTAGAAGAACTGCAGGTCTCCCAGCCTTTAACTTCTTCTGCCCAATCATTCTGTTGTTGAATATCACAAAGCAAGAAAAGAAATGACCATCTCGTGCATTAAACTCTCGAATAAAATAATAAAGTTTATTAGATAGATCTGCAAAGTTGCATATATCAGAGACCGTGATGTTCTGCTGGATAGCATCAACAAGGCCGTCTGTGTTTGAGCTGTAGTATCTCTCTTCAGCGGTCTCAATTATATTACTATCCCAAACCTGCACAATCCACAGATTTTGTCACAATTTTTCCCTAGCATTAAACTTTAGCATAGGCTGAGTTTACATACATGGTGAAGGTTTTGTTTCCGGGTGTACCACCGGACGTCAATAGTGTTGGCCCCTCTGTCTGTAGTGAAGCCTACATGCAAAGGCTGCACATAACATAACATAACAATAACCTTAGATGATGGCGTGTTTAATGATGTGGAATACATGCATCTATGTCCATACATCACCACTTTTCGTTTTAGGAAGCTGAGTACCTGATGAATGTCTCCAATGAAATGAGAGAGAAACATGAGCGCTTCTGTAAGATTATCTATTGCAAGTTCAAAGGAGGAGTTGCTCGGTGAAATTGATCACATAAGATACGAGAAAAATACTTCGGGAACAATGATTAAGCAGGTCTTACATGCAGCTCGTAAAGAATTGCTTTTATAACCAAGAAGCTGGGAGGTGTAATTGTTGATTGCTCCCGCAACACACCTTCCCTTCTCTCCATTATCATCCTTGCAGTCCCCTGCACGCGTAAAGCCGATTCTCATGCTCTTGACCATTCTTAGATCACTCACCGTTCTGGTACTACCGTAACTACATTCATTCGAGAGAGAGAGATAGATGACAAAATCAGAGTCTAGTTTCTTCGGTGACATATCTTGAGCATATCCTGGCTAAAGAACTATATGCTAACAGTTCTGATGGAAGTAGTCTGCTTTTTTAAGGGAGAATGTACTAAACTGAATCTGGGCTGTCTAATTTGGTGGATTCCCCGTCGGATCTGGTTGGGTCAGTTAAGTACATTCACTACACTCGTGTAATGACTCCTCTTTTACAAGTGAGACTGTCATTTGTGACCTCAACTTAATCGAGGCAACTGTTGCTGCGACTTAAATTTAATCTTGTCGACTTTTTGTCATGTAAAGATACCGAAGATGGATCTTTCGTTTCATCCATGTGTTTCTACTCTTTCTACAACATCAACAAGGAATTCTAGGAGTGGGCTGGTGAGGGAAAACAAACCAACCACAAACAATGGCAGAGCCAAAACAGGGGAGCCATGGTAGTAATGACATACTGTTATACTGGTATTTGCAGAGGTTGTCCGGCGTATTGATGTAGTGAAGCTCAGAGGACCAGTGATAACGGAACTTCACCCGGTCCGCCCACAAACACACGCTCGACAAGTCCTCTGCCCATTCCGGCAGCAGCTGCTTCACCGCATCCGCTGCTGCTCCGGTCAACCGGGACTGTCCACGACAAGATCACGAATCCCATAGTACAGACTAGAACTATAACCATGAAACACAACGCGCAGAGCGAGCCTATTTGTCTGGTTACAGACGAACTCACCTGAGCAATCTTGCAAATGGTATAGTGCCCTTCAGACCCCCAACCATGAGCGACATGAAAAATCGAAACTGCCAGCACAAAAGCCGTAATTTGAGCTCTGTGACGCTCCATTTTCTTTCCCTGTGGAGCAAAAGGCAATGTGGCGCTCATGACTAAACGGCCCTATATACTGTTGCAGCTGTGACTCGGTGTTGCCGTGTCTGTGGGAACTGAGGAAAAGAAGAGGAAAGGTGAAGGGAGAGAGACCCTCCTTTAACGGTTCCGGTTCCTGCTGCTGGTGTGAACCGCACGACTGATCAATCTCCTGGATTGCTGCTGCGTGCCCCCTTTATATGTCTTGATTCAGACATCGATGCTGTCCACTTTCACGCATGACGCACCAAACGAATATCGCAAGGGATCTTCTCATATCACATGTTCCCATAAGTAAACAAATCTGGGTCCATTCAGATATTACGTCGACCTAATGAATGAGATAAGATGGGAGGCATGACCTTGCCGGTTTTCCGAAAAGGGTCGATTTGCGCCGTTGCGCTTACGGATTATAGCTCACGAGAATGGATGTGATTACGTGGTTGGGAAGGTAAGTAGTCGCGTTGAAGTGTCGGATTTGAGCTGTGGACTCCTAAAACGACGGATGATGCCGAGGAAGTTTCTTCGGGGATGGGATTCTGTCCTAATGAACTTTGATTTGATTACGAAGATCTTCATGGTCTTAAAATGGGAAAGGTGCATGCGTGGAGAAAATGGCAATTTGAAACTGGAAAAGTAAAGAAATCAAGGCAATAGGATTTCCATTTCTTCCCCTTTTCCAAGTCTTTTCTTAGTTTCCATGCCCTAAGGCTGAATCTATCCCTTCAAATATTTTGAAAGTGGGTCATTCACGTCAAGACCAGGAAAGCTTAATGAAGAAATAATTTCATTTTGATTGAAAGTGGATCATTCACGTCAAGACTAGGAAAGTTTAATGAAGAAATAATTTCATTTTGATCCAATCCTAAAATGTCGAAGAATCCCGGAATTAAAGTAGTCTGATTTCGCAAAATTTGTTGTACTCATCTCAACTGGTGCATGATACCTTTGAACAAAAATTTTGCACGAGGCTATCTCGTTCGTCCGATGTTTTTTCTTTTTCTATTTCTTTTTTTTTTTTTGGTTCAAATCGTTTGTCCGATGTGAAAAATTGCAATATTGCGTTTTGAAATTCCAAACATCAAAACATGGGGTTTGGCCCAACAAGTCTCGGGACGTGCTGGCCCATGGACACGAGATGGTTCGTGCCCTCGCGCCAAACACGGCCCGCTCAGAAAACGGGTCAGGCCTGGCACGGCAAACTACAGTGCCATCAGTTGCGTCGTATCATTCGGCTTGTCTCCTTCAACTTAGCGCGCAAATGTCATCAAACTTTGAGACTGAATATTTTAAATAGTGCAATTTGTGCAATCGAATTCTCTGTCATCAATACACTTATGCAATCACATCGTCGCTGACATGGTCATTTTTATGTTAAAATGAAGGAAACGAAACTGTGCGAAAATCTTAGTACTTTTTGTTTGAAAAGTGGTAAAAAAATTTAGAAATGATAAAAAAAAAAAAATTAAAAAAAAATGGATAGAGTAACACAAGGTGGAATTTTAAGGGCTGAACACTGATCCATGATCCATGGTGAACCTTGGCACCAGATCAGCGAACTAACTCTCAACCGAACCCATTTTAACTATATTTGTTATTTGTTTTGTTTTCAGCTGATTGAAATTTGGAGTAACCTTCTATGGATGAATGAAGAATGAAGTTCCACAATTCATGATGTTTAATGTTATGTGTTTTGAACTTTTTATTGTTTATTTTATTTTAGTTGTTCACTTTTTGTGGGTTGTTGTTGTTAGCAAGAGGGCATTGTTGTCGCTTTAGAGAAAAATAACATAAATGATTCCTGAAATTTGACTCATATGCAATGTTGTTATTAAATTATTAATTTATTCAATTTGGTTCTCAAACTTTAGCTCAATGTACAACGTTATCACTGAACTTTTAATTTGTTCAATGTGGTTTGTGAACTTTTGTTACATATATGATTTCAATCCCTAGAGTATATAAAAATATTCATTGATATCCTTTCATTAATTCAAGTTCACGAAAATCATTGATTTTTCTTCCAATCTGGTACGTTTGAACGGATAACTAAAATATATTACACGTAGATTATTCACATAAGATATTCAACTCATATTAAGATGTAATAATATTTTTAATTTGTTCAATTTGAAAAAGTGGTCATCCATATTATTCATTGAATTATTATAGCTTGGTTTGAGTCGAATATCTTACATGAATAATTCATGTGTAAAGGTTTTTTTTTTTTTGTTCACTATTCAAACTTACCAAATTGGAAGTCAAATCAACGAATTCCGTTAATTCCGTTAACTTGAATCAATGAAAGGTTATAGGAACTAGATTGCGCATTTACCAAAAAATCAAATATTACATTGAAATCATTGAAAACTCAGGAATGATATTACACATTGAACAAAATTCAAAAACCATTTGTGTAATCATTCCATTACTTTAATTTTCATTTTGCTTAACTAAGGGATGAGTTGGATAATTCCCTGTTACTTCAAATTTATGTTTAGCTTTTACCTGCGTTTTTTTTTTCCTTGCCGTTTATTGCTAAAAATTGCAGTTCTAAATATTTTGTGCTGTTGGATATATACTTTGAAAGAGTAAGTTTGTCTTTTCAAATAATACAAAAAATGAAAAAAAAAAAAAAAAAGAGTTGGCCTATTCCTTGGACCGACCCTAGAACTAGATTGGGGTGAGTTCTAGATTCCAAAAGAACTAGAGGTTTCAAGATTTAGGGGTGGGCTCAAATTTGAGCCTTTTAATTTCCAACACGAGTTTAGGACGCTAAAACTTAGTTCATTTACTTAATAGAAATCTAAAGATGTTGGAGATATGCAAGTATCGGACTAAAGATCATGATCGATCAATCCAAGATTATAGGAGATTATAATTGATAAATTATATCAATCCTGATTAGATTTGATTTGATATATCTTCCATTTATTTTCCTTAGTTAGACATTCATTGTATTATAAATAGGAGCTTATACTATGTGAGCATACACGACTGAATATACAAAAATTACAAGTCGTTCTCTCATTCTTGGCCTATTCTTCAAACTCTGACAAAAGAATTGAAAAAAGATATATAAAAATAAATATATATATTAGAGACATAGATAATTAAACATAGATCATGTAGGAGTAAAAGCTAACATATTAAAATGGGGATGTGGACATAAATATTAATAACAAGAAAACTCGTCAAGTAAGATGTTTAATTTACTAAGAAAGAAAATTGACGGGTCGTGCCTAGGACAGGCCCAACTTTGCCCGGGATCGGCATGAGCCGTTGGTTTGTCCTAGGTAATTGTCAATAGTTTTCTTTTTTTATTTCAATTTGAAATAATTTTAATTACTTCTCTTACCGTCTTTTTATTAGACTCAATCATTAGACTAAAAAATTTCCCCTTCACAAGCAAGGTCATGGCAGTTTTATTATATGTACCGATTCCGGATGCTTGATTATATTCTATAAGTAGCAGGATGCGACATCATAAATAATTCAATTGTAAAAGTAAAGTAAATTGAAGGATCAAAAGCATAATGACCCTGTACTTTTTATATGTCAGGTGTGAAAAACTAAAAATAGATATGACAAGTATTTGGACCCAAAAGCATATTAGCTAAAATGTTTTTGTTGTGAAAAACATTGGGCTATATTTTCTTGAAACTTTCTCTAATCTTGCTTCTAATTTATGAGTTACAAATTATATTATTATTATCACCCGTATGCAAATTCGACTAGAACTAAATGTAGGCAATGTCAATTCATGCAATCCACCAATCAAGAAACTAACTGGAGAAAATTTCCTTTGATTAGGGATGGACGAAACCATGATAGCACGCACATAAGGGCTAATGTACACTAGAACATTATGATGTGAAGCTGTAACTAAGTACAGAAAAGGTCATAAAAAGTCCTAAAAGTAATTCACAACATTAGGACGCTGGGTCATCTAAAGTTCAAGCACCATGACAGTACGATACATTCGCGCATCTTCATAATCATGTCAGTGCACGGGCACATCTCCATCTACTTCATCTCTATCTTCATAAGATAGGAAGCCAAGCAATAAAAAGCTAAAAAGGCTAACATTAATTTCGCCATTTTGAGAGGAGTGGTTGTCGATCATTAACTTTCTTTTCATTTATGTATTCCTAGCACTTACTTTATGGGACTCCATTATGATGCCAAATAAATCAAGAGATAAAGAAGTTGTACAATTTAGTGCGGATGATACGAATTATTAATGAATGGAAAGAGAAAGCCTTTGATTATTGGCTTGTTGATGGGGCCGTTAAGTCCTATTTTCCATGACCTCCTACCCAATACGAAGCCAACCGGTGGACAGCACTAATCATTTTCTCGCTTGGTGTGATAGTCCACGATTTTTTTTTTGTTCTTTTGACCTTTTCTTTACTTCTTCTTAATTTGCGCTTTTCCGGGAGTAGTTAGTCAATGCTTAATAATTAATATAAGTTTTATGACTATAGTGGCCGACCAAATTCTCATAATCGCTATAGAATGCAAGGGTCGACCTTCATAACTATTAGAGTTGATCGATTTCATGGTAGGTTGATTTTCACTCTGGAACTAGAAACCAGACATTTTCCTATTTGTGGAATCGGGAACCGACCTTGTCCAACTAGTCGGTCCGGTTTGTGGGTTAGACCGGAGCCGGTTGTGCATAGTTTTCATTTTTATTTTAGTTTCTTCAACTATGATTGCCACCAGTCAATGGTTTTGTTCTTTTAGTAGATGGAAAGATGATTGCAGCTTAAAAGTTTGTCATGCAAGCCTTCACCCAAATAGAGGACCGAGAAGTGCCTCTGTTCATTTGAAGTTCTCTGTGCTCCATAGATGAACACAAATACTCTCCAGCGAGAACAGCCATCATTGAAGTTACATCCGCATGCATTGACATCACTGCTAGTGCCAGCCTCTTGCAGTCGTCCAGTGCCTATGTGCTTCTACAACAATGAATTTGTGCTATACTCTTTAGTTGGAAGGGAAACAAAATTACTGGAAAAAAAAAAGATAAAAAAAGGTATACCAATCTGGTCCAATCGGTTTGGTTCCACATAAGCAACCGGCAACGAGAGTGGTTATTCTCAATTCCAAATTTTGGAAACCGAGAACGGGATCAATTCCTACAAGTATTGCCGAGAACTACCCAATTTAGTCCAATTTCCAAGTTAGACTGGGACTAATTCTCACCCCTTATAGCTATCGTAGCTTGGCTTAATGATAGGTTACGATATCTTCATCGATGAACAATTTTGCGGGTGCACGTGTCCAAAGCCTCTAATGCATATATGTCGCATATAAACCATTGAGTAAAGGGGATTTATTAGTATAACAATTTTTAGGGTATTATGAAAATAACAATTTATTATAAATCATAATTTTTTTAAAAAGTGGAGTTTTGGCCTCACAATAATTTATAATTTTTTGTAGTTTGATTTTTCGTAGTCCAGAATAGATTATTTTTCTTATAGTACATTAAAGACGCAATCATTTCTCTTGAGCAAGACCTATACAATCCTCTATCTGGCATAATTACACTCGATCGTCGACAAATGCAGTGATTTGAACCCGAGTTTTAAATAAAAAGGACGAGCGCACTTGCCAATGCATGGACCAACCTCACGGCCCCTGTGTGGCAGCGGGACAAACCCTGAAGAGATCTTCAAAGGCATGTTTCTACATACTTTTGATTCTTTCTTTGATGCAAAAGCCCCCCGAGAGGGGACATCCCAAATGTGTCTCGATCAAGCCGTCGTGAAATTGAACTCTCTCTTTTAGGACCACCATCTTCATGTCGTTGGCTGCTTTTAACGAAATATCAAGAGCAAAACCTATTCTTTTATGGCCAGAGAGAAAATTCGCACCGTCTCGCCGCTCACGGCTGATAAACTCCCTAGAAGTCAGGACCCCATAAATGAGTAGATGTAGATGTAGATGTAGATGTAGATGTCGATGTAGGTTTTTAATAACCGATACGAGAAGACCAGCTCAAAATCAATCGATGAGGTAGGGACCCCAGAAATGAGCACTCGGCAAAAGCATCATTCCGAGAATTGGATTAGGTGCAGTTTTGCTCATTTTATTAGAGATGTTCCTTTTTTTTTTAGGGGAGCGGAATGTGAGTTGTTGTTGATAGCTCTTGTTGAGGATACACATATATGCCAAACCTGTACAGATTATTCCTTTTTGGATAAGGTTTCTCCATCTCTCGTTTTTTCTTCTTGATATTGTGCTTTTGTAGATGAATTATATGCAATGGCTCGAACGGCGATAAAGAGATTGTCTCTCCAGACTAAAAAAAAAAAGAGACGTGGGTTAGACAGCCCCTTCCTATGGTTGGATCAAGCTCAACACCGACCTGTCAGGGTCTCAAAAGGCAACTCAGGTCTAGCATTTTTTTTTCCCCTTCGGTAGGTGGACTTCTCTGCGATGAGTCGGGCGAGGCAACCGGCTTGCAGGTCTTGCCCAACATGTTGGAGTATGCTCTTCGTTAAAAGCTGAACTTCGCAGAATTCTTACGGGCCTCAAATTTGACAATCTCTCTGGCTTTTCCAGAATTTTTGTGGAAGTTGACTCGCAAGCAGCAATTGCACTACTTCAGAAACTTTAATTATCTCTCGCTGTCGTCTTTTGAATTCGGAAATTATTGAAGTACTTCCCACGAGTTAGAATTCTTTGTGAAGAAAGAAATTCGTGTTCAGATTTATTAGCAAATTGGGCTATTCAGTCCTACAATGTAATTGTCACTCCTACATTAGATAGGCCACCAATAGATTTAATTCTCCTACAATGTAAATGCCACTCCTACATTAGATAGGTCATCAATAGATTTAATTCTCCTATTGATAGGATATCGCTATGGTTTAAGCTTTGTTAGGCAAATGTTAATATAATATTCGGGCTTGGCCTCTTTTCTTACCAAAAGAAAAAATCATTTGCAATGAGTGGTTCACATACAAAGAGAGGGAAAGAAAAAGCTTTTGGTACGGCTTCGAGCGCATTTAAGTTTATTTCTCTTTCAAAAAGGTTGACCCAAACCGATATGTGATATTAACCTTTCATATGGCGACATCAACTCATCATGATATCTTTACTAAGTAGAGACTTAGCCCTGAGGATTACATTGCATTCAATGAATGCCGAAGTGAGACTCTAAAGGCTTTGATATGCTGAGCTGGTGAATATCGTGTCGCTCAATCCTTCTTTTCGATAAGAAATTTAACTTTGGCAAGTCACGAGGGAATATCCTCAAAGAATAATATTTTTTGTGCTTACACGCGTCGATATACTGAAAATGAATTCTTTTTTTTACACCAAGGTATGGCTCAAAAAGACCCGAAATCACATGCGGTGCAATTATTCAAAATTTGACGATTGCTCAGCACTTGGGAGTTGGGAGTACGGGCAATCCAACCATCTGCCGCCACGTGCCGACGTCTAGATGGTGGGAGTCGCCCACGACCTGAAAACCACACAAATTGGATCCGTCCCGCTGACGCTGAAATTAGAGAGGGGGTCAGATTTTTGCTCACCCTCCGGACTCATCATATGCGACTCACCCACGACGTTGCCCCACATTTTGGAATATTGCTAACTCAGCCATCCATATCTAGAAATTGCTAAAAGAAAAGGACCCGTCCCTTTTTTTGACGTGGAAGGAAAATCCCCCACCGCATGACCAATTATCGTCTTCCACGTCAGACACCACGAACCGGGTCCTTCCTCTTGACTTCTGTTGCCCATGTTCTTTGCCCGACTAATGATTTATTATGTGTACATCGATCGCAAGGTGGGCTCCTAAAGTTGTAAGGGAAAGTCGTTTCTCTCGAGTTTAATAGCCATTAAATCATGTAAAAATAATTTATTTTCCTTTACATAAGTAAGATTAGACGGCCAATTGGTATGCGGCCCTTTTTCGTCTAAAACTTGAAACCTACTCTCTCAAATGGGTTCCTCATTTTTTTTTTTTTTTAAGGAACTTGGAACCTATTGTGCATTTCTTAAAATTTAAAACCTACTCTATCATGGATTTCAATATCAATTTTAGAGTTTACTCAGGTTCTACTTATGATTACAGTGAATCATCATCTTTAATAACCACAATTTACTTCTACAATCCATTAACCACAACTTATATTTAGATACACAAAAATATGAAATATTAATAAATTGAAAGTCTTAATTATAAAATAGAAGCTTATACTAGTAGTTTTAGATTACACACTCATAATTAGCGTCATCAAATACCGTAGAATTGCACGAAGACATAAATAAATAAATAAAAACATATAAATTTGTTTCGGATCTAAATTTCATTTACCTAAAACCCGGAACCTACCCTAAATATTTAGGAATGTGGAACCAAATTAAGTCTGGTTCTCCAATTCCAAGTTTTATCTTAGAGCCATACTCATCCCTATTGCTAAAGTGAAAGTGACGCTGGTATCATAGGTGCGTGGTTTGATTCCTGCACTTTGTAAAAAGGCAGAGCAAAAATGAAAGTGAAAGAAAAGTTAGACATAAGTCAGAGAGAGAGAGAGAGAGAGAGAGAGATTAGAAAGAGAATTAATTGACTTATTTATTTTACCTAGTATTGCGAAGTGAAACATGATTAAAAGATTGACATGATTAAATGGGCACTGAAAAACCAATTCGGTGGCTTTAATGAAAAGGGCAAATGACCTTTCTTGTGCGGGCCTCCTCTCGTCGCGCTTTGCCCTTATAAACTGACGGGGTGGGGTTCCCGAACCTCCTCTCCCTTTCGCTTTTCTCTTTCGTTTGGAGCTCCGCAAGGAATTTGCTCAGTTCCTTCTCAGTTCTCGAATTATTCTCCTTCCTCCTCTGTTTTCGCCATTGAAGCACCTCCACTTGCCAAACGATTCTCTCCGATCCGACCCTTTTTTTTTTTTAGGCTTTGCAATCGAAGAGAGACACCATCATGGAGATGCCCGTCCTAAACAGAATGGGCGATTTCGAAGCGGGCATAAGCTCTCTCCAAGACCCGTCTTTTCTCTCTCAGTTTCTCTCGTTCTCCGTCAGGACGATTTCGCAGGCCTACAGTTTCTGGAAATGGGGTGCTCTGATCCTCGCCCTCGTCGCTTCTTTCGGCACCCTAATCAACCGAATCAGATTCCTCATCATCAAGTACCAGAACAACCTCGTCTCGGTGTCGCCGTCTCAGTCCCAGCCTTTTCTCAGGAGCTGCCTAGACGGTAGCGAGGAAGACGATGCCTGCTCCTCCTCGTCCTGCTCTGCTCCTTCTTCGGAAACAGAGGAAGACGAAATCGAGCTTACGAGCTCGCCTCTCGAAGACCCATCGCGAGACCACGAAGTTTTCGTCGTCAGGGGCTCGGCGTGTCCGCAACGCGAAGGCGTGAGCTCGAATCTCCGGCGCCGGCGGAGCTTCTTCTGCGACCACTTATCGGGCTTCTGCGACCGGACGAACATCGTCCAGCTCTGGAATCTAGGGCTCGAGATCGGGGTAGACCCCGAAGGAGAATCTCCGGCTTCGTTCGGGGACGCGATCTCGATCACCGACTTGAACACGGGACAGAGACTGAGCTCGTTCTCATCCGGCACGTCCGGGATCCCGGCGCTTTCCGCCGCGCCGCTGCGGTCGCCGGCGGCGATCGTGTCCGCCGGAGCGAGCGCCTCGGGGAACATGGCGCTGAGGGTGTGGGACACGCGCGCGGGTCGCCGGGCGCCGGCGATAATCGCCGAGTGGGCCCCGCGGACGGCGGGCAACGTCGAGCGGGTCAACTGCGGCGGCGTGGAGAAGCTGTTCCTGGAAGCGGGCGGGGAGCTGGTGCTCGGAGACATGAGGAAGGTCAGCTCGCCGCTGAAGAGGGTGACGGAGCCCGACGCGGAGACGTGGTGGGACGCCGACGCGGTCGTCGTCTCCGACGAGCTGGCGAGCGAGTCGAGGGTGAGCGTGAGCGGTTCTGACGACTCAGTTGCGCGAGTCGCGAGTCGAGTGGGGTCCCTCTGCTTCGCCGGCGGTTGGGTTGCGTCGTGTCTTGGAATAACGGTCAACGCGGTCGGATCGAGGAAAACGTGGTCGATTTGACTCGCGTCTGTAAATACGAACTTTTCCTTCCCTATTTTCCTCCCCCGATTTAAGAAAATGATTGGGGACATTTCGTGGCTTCTGCTTCGGTGCACAGATCTGCTTTCCCGATAGCTTCCTTGCAGTGAAGGGTAACGATGACGATTTGCATAATCCTCCTTTTTCCCTTGCCAAGTAATTGCTAATTCGAAGGCAATAGTTAGTCGTCGCTTGCCGACTAAGGATTAAATCCAGGTCACGTTTTTCGTATGTGCCATCTTTTCCTAGCGATAGCTCCATCGACAAGGTAGAAATGCTAGACACGTGTGACATTACTTTCTTACAAGCCAACCTTTTTACATCAGAGGAGATCCGACTTCCATTCGACCCTCGGGAATTGCTCTACCCACGAAAGCTCTATATATTCCTCAGGTCAAAGGTCGATGGCCCGCTGCTCAAATCTGAAAAGAAAAGTTAGCTAGAGAGAAACAAATAAAATAATGCCCTGCTCCTGAAATTAAGTATCTGAAATCCTGAATTTGTTTTTTTATTTGCCTAAGGTACATCATATTATTAATTGGAGATTGGAAAGGTTGTTGAGACCGGGAAGAACCTCATTGATTTGGAAATACGAACAGATACTTAAGGACGTCGCAATCAAGGACAGCGAGGAAATGAAAGGGTGAGTGCTACCTCCATTACTTAATTATGATTGTACGTTTGCTTTGCCTTAATTGGAAAAGGGAAGTCCGTTGTACCTACTGAGGTTGGGCCATTTCTTAGAAAGACTACTCTCGGCCCTCAAGGGGTCGGAATGTCACGGGACTCCATTCGCTTCAATTGCAATATCCCAAGAGTTTCGCCCACTTGTACATTTGTCCTTCTCTTCTCTTCACTTTTTATAATCGAAGAAGCAATTGAAATAACGTTCTGAGAAAAGCGCCGTAATTTTACTCGTCAAGTGAACTTGAAATAATAAGAATCACATCTAGTTAATTGTGATAATATCTATGACAAAAAATTAGACTTGACCAACAAAGAGTTAGTAGACTAGCTTAGTGACGGCTAGGCTACCCGCTTGAAAGCCCTGATTGATGCTTTACGAGCCAAGCCAAGCATGGTAAGGATAAGACATTAAAGGGTTGTGCTAAACATGGCCTATTAATGCTCGTCCGATTACATGACCTATATGGACAGAGAAAAACGATGGCTCGTGAATTAAACTTTTCACATATTGTACTTAATTCTTATAAATACCTTCAGCTCAAGCATTCCTTATTCTCACTACAAGTGCAATATCTTAAGCACTCTCATGCTCCCTACATTTTCTATAAGTAAGGGAAATTCCAGTGACCCGACAAAAAAAAGTAAGGGAGGTTCTGCCATGGTCGCCACAATCGAAGACTTTCACCACTAGCGTCTCCATTGCACAACTACACAGATTTTCATAGAAGGTATTCATAAGCCGGTATGGTTTGGAAAGATCGTGATTGATTAGCGATTGTCGATAAAATAAATAATGATTCTCATTTTGTTAATTTTTTTAATTTTTTTTCTCATTCAATCTTGCTTTGTCCCATCTCCTCATTCATATTTCTTGTCTAAGAATTTATCTGGACATATGCGGGCTAATCTCGATTTGAAAGATGTCCTTATACACCGGATAGGATAAGTCATCCGAGCTCAAATCCAGATTACCAAATGTAGCTTTATTATTTAAAAGTCATTTAGGACGTGAATGATAACTACTCTATTTATGGACATAATTTTTGGCTAGAAATCATTTTTTTAATTCTATTCTCTAAACAAGTTTATAAGCAAAAATATGCATTTGATAATGACATAAAATTTTTCCCTCCCAAGTGGAGGAGAATAGTGGAGGATAGTAGCAGGCGGCAGCAAGTGGGCATCCAGTTACTAACAAAGACAAGCAATGAGGATAGTTTTTATTTCTTAATTTTGTAATAGAAATAGAAAAAACAGAAAAATTTTACTTCTCATTTTTGTAACAAACCTAATTCTGGACTAAAAATTTGTTTCAAAAATAGAAAAATGAAATTTCATTATCAAACGAATTTCTATTTCAAACTTATTACCGAAAATGAAAAAAATAAATTTGAGCAAAAAATAAAATGAATATCATGTGCGCCCTTAGAAACCACAGATTTATTCTCGATTGCTCTCGGCTGGCATGTTCATCTAACAACCTTGTTCCTTCGTTTCGGAGTTCGTCGATAAGAGACTTATCGAACTTCTATGCCTTGAATTTGAGAAAGGAAGGAGGAACAGGAGGTAGGGACTGACGAAGTGGGCTCGAACGGTAGCCGATGGACTAGGCAAGTGGGGCGGGCCCGGGAACTGGCTCCACACGGACCATCAGCCCCTAGGAGAGGCGCTGGCCGGCAGCACGACCTGCACGGCCGAGATAATCGCAAGGCCATGCCGGCCCAGCACGGCGGCGTGTCATCAGTAGTCTCAGTCGACAGAGATGTCAGGTCTGAATTCTCAGAGGTCCCATAAAAAGTAATGCCGATGGACGTCCTGATCAAATGAATGATTGAAGCCACTCAAAGGGGTCGTTCAAATATGGCAGCACCGAATGCATTTTTCCCGCAAAATTCCAGGACAAGGATAAATAAATAAATAAGTGAAAATGAAGTTGATAGAATATTGTGTCCCGGTTTTTGAATTTCATGCAATTTCTCTGGGGAAAGTATCACGCTTGGCTTGAGCTTTAGAGAGCTGAAGCCGCACAACTATAGACAAGTAGTAATGTGTAATTAGTTTTCCCAGTACGAGGTCGTCCTTGAAGGTTGTCTGTCCATCTTATCAAATAACAAGTCAAGACATGTTCTCCCTTGATAAGCTTATAGCTGGAAACCAGACTCGTTTGTGAATGTATATTGCGGTTGGAATCGATCACGACAGTGGGAAAAGGCATAGAAAAACTAGTATCCTCTTTTTTGCAGGATCGAAAGTTTTGGGTTCCAATGTTTCTTGACGTGTGATTAGCTTGATTTAGCAGAATAAAAGTGCAGAAAATAATAACTGATATAGAGGAGAGAGGGAGAGAATCAAAGATGCAATTTATTGTGATAAAAGGACTTGATCTGACATTAAATTTACTCATTTATGTACATCGAGGCCCTTCTATCATTCCGGGTGGTCCAGATTCATCACAAAGACACCACAAGGGAAAAACACGACAACTGCAACAGGCATTGCGAAAGCAAAAGCGATCTCCAAAGAGCTCCAAAGAAAAGTTCACAGCACAAGCAGGTAAGCGGAATTAGACGCCCGGGGGCTTGTAGGCGATGAAGCTGATGCACTGCACTTGGCGCTTGTTGTCGAACCCGATGATCCGGATGAACGCGGTGGGATAAGCCTTCTTGGCCTCCTCCAGCTCTTTCATCACCTGGGCCGAGTCGGTGCACCCGAACATGGGGAGCTTCCACATTGTCCAGTAGCGCCCGTCGTAGTACCCGGGGGACTTGTGGTGCTCACGGTACACCCACCCGTGCTGCGCAATGTCGAGATCACAAACACAACATCAGATCTCGAACACACGTTCCTAAATGACCGCTGTCTAGAGAACGTCCAGTCGAGTGTTTAGAGAGGATGGAGAGGAAAACGTCACCTCGAGCTCGAATTCGAGGCAGGGAACCCATCCCATGCGGAGAAGGTAGTCGACTTCCTTGGCCAAGGACTCGGGAGAGAGGGGAGGGAGGTAGGACAGCGTCTCGAACTTCTTCTTGCCAACCGGAGGCCACACCTGACGGTCGCCATTAAAGTCGTCTTAGTGCTATGTTCCACTCTTTAGAATTTTTTGCCGTAGAGCTCGAGTACATAGAAATCGATTAAGTCCGAGTGTCGCACCAAGCACGACATTTCGTAGCCGAGTCGAGTTTAAGTACAGTGAAATTGAGTCCATGCAATTTTAATTAGACGCAAGACATAGATGCAATTGGATCTATATATATCCTAGGGTCCACATTTATCTGAGAGTGATGGGGTAAAGTCTTCCTAGTGATTATAATCTAGTCTTTTAGTACCTGCATGCATTGGACTCTTCCGCCATTGCTGGAAAGAGAGGTGATGTCCTCACTCGACTTGCGGGTGACCGGGAAAGCCGAGGCGGACTTGAGGCCGGCGAATGGGGCGACCATGGTGGCCTGAGCCGGGGTAGCCCGGACGGCTGGAGACGAGAGCATTGAGGCTGAGGCCATCACTGATCTCCCCTTGGGACAAAGCTGTCTTCAACACCTCACAAGGCTTATCACTTTCTTCTAGTTGCTTGAGGGTACATTGCAGACCATGCCCCTCTATTTATAGCTCCACTCGACCTCTAAATTCTAAAATGTAAATTCCACTCGAATTAGGAAAAAAAGGAAAAAAAAATTGTAAATTAAATGAGAAAATGGGAAAATTTTCTGTGGGCTTGGACGGATTAAGCACTCGGGCCATTTTATCCGGATAAGAGACGCCGTGGACACAAAACCGCCTCTAAAGAATGGGTGCTAATCAAGAAGAGTTTGTCATCTTGTGTTTTGAGTGCGATAGGGGGCCCGTCTGCTTATATGGCACACAAAATTTTTCTCTTTGTTTCTTTTCATTTTAGAAAATTATTTTTCGTTGATTTTACGTGAATATCTCGAGACTTCCATTTGAATAAGAGAACGGACGAAAATGGACCACCAATTGGGAAAAATTCTCTGACAAATAGTCTTAATCTCGTAGCGGCCCGACCCATCAGTTGATTGTTTGGTTCAATGAGGACGGATGGGCCAATGCTTTCAGTACTCAGTCGTCCGACCTGCGTCGGTTTTAAACGGATCCGAGTTGGATCGACATCGATTGCAAAAAGTCCAAAATTTGGGACCACGCTTTATGGATATGAAAGGTAAAAAATATTCAAAAAATCATAAATTTATTTTATGACAGTCAATTCAATTTTAAACCTTTTAAATTTTATCAATTTAATCTTAAACTTTTAAACAATTCGCTAATCCAGTCCTAACCCATTTAATTATGCCAATTTTACCCTAAACATTTTAATGATTTGTCAAATAATTCATAAATCCTTTAACAAATTGTCTATTTAGTCATTCCAATTAATCTTCATTGGACGTCACTAACGTGGATAATTTTTAATGTTTAAAAAAGTATTCAAACGTTTTATTAATTTTTTTCTTTTTTTCCCCTCTTTTTACAAAGTGTCTAGAGGAGAATCGGTGACCCCATTGGGCCCTAGGCAAGGGTTGCGAAGCCTTCGTTGGCCACAAGGTCACGACCCTTGCTAAATCTGGCGAGGGTGTCGTGGAAGCCCTCACTATGGTTGGCAAGGGTGCCACGAACCCTTGCCTAGGCTATCGCCACCACAACAAGGGATGGCGAGGTTGTGGCTCTCACTCACCACTAGCAAGGGCGTCGCTACCCTTCCTCAATGGCAAGTAGCTCCATTGGCCCTCTGAAAAAGTGGAAAAAGAAAATATAAAAAAAATAAGTAGAAAAATTCAATTTTTTTTGAAAAAATAATGTCCGCATAAACACCGACTGTGTTACATAAGATGGTTAGCGTTGACTGGGCCACCACATCAACGATATCTAGCCAAAATTAGACAAAATGACTAAATTGACAATTCGTTAAAAAATTTATGATTAAATTGGCACAATCAAAAAGTTTATGATTAAATTAGCATGTTGTCAAAAGATTTAAAACTGAATTGCAAAATTGAAATATTTAGAATTAAATTGACCATTACACAATAAATTTATGATTTTTTGAACAATTTTCCTATTTAAAAGCCTCGGTTGTCTTTGATCTTGTGAGTAAAGCCTTAATTGTCTTAAGATATTAGGGGATTGATATGACAAGATAATTATCAAAAAATAATTAAGCCTATTATATGAATACTAATTCAGTTCTAAACTTTTCAATTTGGCCAATTTAGTCTTAAACCCTATGAAGATTTACCAATTTAGTTCTTTTGACAAATTTTATTTAAAAATCCTAATGTAGACACTAACAGTCTTATGTTACATGACCGACACTAACATGAACAATTTTGAAAAAGAAAATTTAATTTTTTTATAAATTCCTTTTCTTTTCATTTGAAGCACAAATGAAGCAACTCTTGCCTAGATCTAGTGAGGGCTTGAAAGCCCTTGTCAACCCTAATGAAAAGAAAAGGGAAATAAAAACAATGACAACAAAAAAATTGAAAAAATTTCATATAAATTGCAGAACTTGCCCATGTCAAAACTAGTCATCTTCAACCATGCCACATAGGACAATCGGCATAGGATGGCCAAGGCTCCACTTCAACGAATTCCAAACAAAATTGACCAAAAGAATTACTTTGACTACAGTGATCAAATTAAAAAAGTTTGAAAATGAATTGGCATCTATTTTCGACCAAAAAAAAAAAAAAAAAGAATTAGTATTCATATAATAGGCTTAAGATTTTTTAGGTAGTCTTGTCTATACTATCGCCCGGGGAGGAGGGGGCTGATGGGAATTCGCCGTCTCGTCAAGAAATTAGGTGCTCCAAGCTGATTTAGTTATGTTCTATCATCTACATACGGGATCTCTCTCTCTCTCTCTCTCTCTCTCTCTCTCTCTCAAACTTTGCTTAACTCGAAAAATATCATTTTTTGTGGCGCACTGCATTTCATTGAATTCGATGATGGGGTCTCACTCTCGGTGCTGCTTCTTTTCTTGGACGATGGAGATCGACCGTTGAATCTGTGGTTATGGAGTGTCTTGAAACGAGAGGCAAGGACTTCCTCATCAGTATTCTTATGATGTTCCCTTCTTCTTCAGAGTCTAGAGAATTCGTTCAAGATTTATGGCTCCTGCTCTTCTTCTGCTGGGACTGACGATCACCGCCAGTCCCGTCGTTTTCATCTTCTTTCGGCCTCAAATGGCACGAGTTTACCAACTCCGTCGGCATACTACAGATGGGGTTGAAAGGGTCAAGCTATAGTACCCAAAGGCACAATGCTACTACAATCTTTCGCCATTGGATTGAAATAGAGCTCATTGGTCGTATGTAATTTTTTGCTTTTCGATGGAATGAGCTCACCCAATAAACTTCGAGCATAGGATCAAAGGTGTCTTGAGTGGCGTTTGCTTAGGATAGTAGACTAGAGATAGTGAAAAGGAGGAGAGAGATTATATTGGTATCAGGGGATTTTCCAGAAATGCAATTTCTCCTTTCTTCCCCTTTTACTCTTTGGGAAAGACAGGAAGAAGAGTTGTGGGGCGTGTTCACAGATTATCAAAGGTTTCCTTGCAAACTATCACCAAATGATTTGCCAGGCTTCACATTGAGTGGCGAGTGTCAAACAGATATACTATTTGAACTCCTTATTAGAAAAGCCATTTCAGATAGGTATCGTTTGGTCAATAAAGATTGAAAAGAAGAAGAAGAAGAAGAATCACCTATTAGAAAACTTAATGGTTGATTCAGAAGAATCAAGGATTAGAGTATGACTTTCCATGATGAATGTAGTTAATAGCAGAAAATAGGAAACTAGTAAATATTGATATGGTTCTTCTTGATGAGAAGGCGTGTCAAATATTTTTATATCTCTTGCTTGTTAGTTGGATTTTCATTTACCCTTTTGTCTATTATTTAGAATGAACTGATCCCTGGAACTAATCAAGTTACAACATGGGCTATCGTCTTCAAGATTTGCTCTGTGGGTGGGAAATATATATTTGGTGGAGGAATTTTCAAATGTTAAGGACAAGGACACCTATTGTGCTGCTCGAAATTCAATTTTCATGCTGAGGTAAGTGTGCAAGAAATTAGAAATGCTCACATGACATATCTCTGATAAATTTGACTTCATCGAGTATCAAGACCAATGGAGTAGGATCGAGGAAGATTATGTGTTTACAAATGTTGACATTGATGACATTATTACGTCTCTGGCGATTTTCCAAAACATAAGTGTAGGAATTACTGATAATAAACGTCATTGGCCCAAGTAGGGGAGAAGCAATAAGTAACAAGTTTGAGAAAGGTTAGTGAAGCCCAAATGAAAAGTATGCCTAGGCTTAAATATAAGAGGTGTGGTCTGATGATATATGCTACGTCTGCTAATGATTGGACAACTGACACCCCTTGCGGATCTTGGTGGATGGATTTCCTTCGAGAGTTCTTTATGACTCAGCTATTCAAAAGAATGCTAAGGTGGCTGCTGTAATAGAGAGAACTTCGGTTGGAGCTGGCCTTCTTCCGGATCTGAGGATCTTCTTGCCATTCAAGTTGCTGCATAAGGAGTTATATTCCCCAGCTCTAATGCTGTGGATCTGGTAAAATGCCTTGGTCCTCATTATGAAGAAATGGAATATAAAAGAAGCATGGAAGTTACTAAGCCCTAATGGTGCCAAGGTTTAGTGGCACGAACTCATTTGGTTTAGGCCTAATGTGCCTAATGTTCTGAAGCATGCTTTTGTTGAAAGGATTGCTATTTTAAATAAATCGCAGGTCAAAGACAGGATGCGAATGTTGGTGTCCCATCTATGGGCGTTTGTCTGCTGTGTGAGAAGGAAGATGAAACAAGAGAACGTTCACTTTTCCAATGCTCTTTCTCAAGACAAAGTTGGGAAAGTGTTCATTCTTTGTGTAATGTGCCTGGGCCAGCTCAAGCTTGGTCTAATGAGGCTGCATTTGGGAATAGTTTTGGGAATAGGCCTTAGACACCCAAAGCCTTTTTGGTCAAATATTGAGTGTTTGGGAAAAATTTTACGAACCCCATTAGGAGAAAGTTAACCTTCTGAAGGCTGAAAGCCCAAGGCTAGTCAAGACTAGCCTTGGGCTTTCACCTTTCTAGACATGCAAATATTGACTGTTCATCTTCTCTGTTGAGAAGGGTAAGCGGGGTTGCGCAAGGTTACAAGGAGCCGACGACGGGCTAGAGGGACACTAGCGACGATCACGGCGACCCAAGCGACTGTTGCCGGGGGGTCGCAGCAACCTCCACGCCATCTGGGTCATGATGACCTCCATGAGAGGCCACGCGATTTGGGTTGCCGCAACCCTTGGCGCGCCTGAGGTCATGTGGCCTCGACGAGGGCCGCCTGGGGTCGGGCCACTCCCGGCAAGGTCATGCGACCCTTGCCAGTGGTCTGGGGTTGTTTGAGGTCCAGCAACCTCAAATGGCAGCCATTGCCCTTCATCAGCCAACCTTTTTTTTTAAATAATAAAGATCATTTGTAAATATAAGTCCTCCAAATCTATTTTGCTCAAAAGTACTTTATAATGAACTTTTAAATTACAATTTATCAAATGCAATTTGCATTTTAAAAAGTCTCTTTAACTTAAAGCCCTTTGCATTTCTCTAAAAACTTTTCCCAAAAATTCAACCAAACGCACCTGAGTGCTCTCAGCCTCTCAACTACTCGGAATAAAAGGAGTTTTAAGGGTGATTTTGATAGACCTTCCTTGGAACTCCTCCATTTGCTTATTATGTTTGGAGTGAGGAGTTTTTAGTGTTGCGTGATCAGTGTGCTCGTAGCACTTGCAAAGTACTCGCCGAGATATTTTTCTCTGTATGAACTACATTTGTGGGAATACTGCAGGATAGGGAAATACAACTTCCTACCGAGGTTCAATCTTCTACACAACAACCGGAAGACAAAGCGTTGAATGCTGAGATGTTTCCGGAGTCCTTTGAACCTTCAAAGACTCTTAAGCAGATGCTAAAACTGTTTGATAACCATTTTTGGGCCCATTTGAAAGTCCTCCAATGGCCTTTATCTCAAGGCCACCACCCGCCAACATTGGGCATTCACCATTTTTGGAATGTTGGAGCCCAAAAATTAAAGAAAAATTTCATTCCAATTTTACCCTCATAAATTTTTCATATTCCTCTTTTACCCCTAAACGGTACACTGTTCATATCTCCCATAGCTTATCGTCTCTCTTTGAAGTAAGGCAACGCTAACGATCGTTGAGGGTCGAGTGTTGCCAAGGCACACGTGACGCTCGTGCAACGCCAGTCAAGGGTTGCATGACGCTTGTGCTCAATTTCAAGCCCTAATGTAGTGAAGTTCAAGACTCAACATTCTAACAAGATGTGACTCACTGAAGTTGGCGCACCCGGGTCGCACAACCAAAGGTGGTTCTTGTTGAGAAAAGTACCAAAAAAGTCATAAACTTATTATATTGGTACCAATTCAGTCATAAACTTGTCAATTAGATCAATTTAATCCTAAATATTTTTATATTTGTACCAATTCAGTTAATTCTACTAATTTTGGCCGATCAGCGTTGACATGAATGCCGACTGGTAACCGGATGCTGACGTGGCAAGTTTTAATATTTTTTTATTTTTTTTATTAATTTTTTACTATTCTTTTTCTTTTTTCTTTTCTTTTCTCCCTTCTTCCTCCTTGGTATGTCCTCATGGTGGCTAGCGAGCCTACCGTCGATGGCCCAAGAAGCCCTCGCCGACCACTAGGCGAGGGCCGCGGGCGAGGCTGCCTTCGCCTACGACAAGGCCAACCCCACCCAAAACTGGACAAAGTCACCTCACTCGTGGCCCTAGGCAAGGGTCGTGACCCTCACCAACGGCCAAGGCTTTGTAGCCACCGAGAGGACAGTCCAAGGAGGAAGAAGAAGGGAGAAAAGAAGAAATTAATAAAAAATTCAAAAAATATTAAAAATTGCCACGTCGGCATCTGGCCACCGGCCGATGTCCACATCAGCGTTCGACCACCAGCCGATGTTCACGTTAGCGTCGGCCAGCCAAAATTGACCAGATTAACCGAATTGGTACCAATATGAAAAGGTTTAGAACTAAATCGATTCAATTTAAAATTTTAAAACTGAATTGAATAGGTTGAAGACTTTTTTGGTACTTTTCCCGATTCTCATTTGAGGTCATGAAAATCAAGCGAGGGCTGCCTATCCCAGATCTAGCTCGCCAGCGATTCACTTTTTTTTTTTTTTAGTTATTTACTATTATTTAAAATATATGACTACAATTCTTTATAAGTGTAGTATTTTTCCAAATAAATTGATTCCCAAGATACTTTCCAATTACCCTTTACAAAATGCTATTGCATTTCAAAAGAACCATTTAACTTAAGGTCTCCGAGTTGCCTTAAACGCGGTCATACAAGACTATCTTGCTTCAGAGCAATAGTTGGTGTTCTTTCTAGGATAAGCTATTAAATCTTTCTGCCCAACATAGAGAGGGGTGGCTAACCCCCTGACAAGCCAAGGTCGCAACCAATTCGTCAAGCACGTCCACATTAGGCCAAATAAGACTACCAACAGACCACCGAAACAACCCAATCAGCTGGAAACGACCTAGAAGAAAACAAAGGACTGCATTCTACTTCCATCACAAAGACGTTCTCAGCGCACCAACATTCGAATTTAGTTATCAAGCTAGAATCGGGTTCTCCATTTTCACATGATTCCCCGATTTCAGCATCAATCACTTTCTTCCCATCTCATATCAGTGCTCGAAAGGTAGGTCGAAATGAAAGGCAGATTGCGGCAACAACTTTTCTAACTTAGGGAGTACTCTGTTCCTTTCCTTCCGAACATTGTAGATTGTAGCATTTTATTTGAAGGACGAGAAGGCAGGAGATTCCTAAGAAGTAAAAGTTGTTCCTTGGTCCCCTAGTGTTCCAATGTGAAACGGTATTTACTACTTTCTTCAACTTAATGAAACTCAGAATGCTGTGTTGTCAGATTGATGCGTTATGGAACTCGCAAATGTTGTCTGATTTCCAAGAGCGATTTAAAAAAAGTAAAGTCTGAACAATCAAGCCGATCCCTTTTTTCCTGTTGAATCCAACCCGCAGATTTCTCCTTGATGACGCCATAATTTACACCCTTCTAAACAGATCATCTGTCTTGCTGCAACATGGTAGGAGGGGCAGCGTGGACTAACCACAAGATGATCACCCTGCGTCATATCTGTCCTAATGGGGCAATAACTACTTGGTAACTGGACTTGTCAATGAACGATGAGATGATTACCATAAATCCAATAAAAATGCTCCAGAAAATTGCTTCTTTGTTTTGTCACCCCAATAGGACTGTAGAGACACCAAATTTACTGTGAGTTTTGCAGCACGGTGCTGACCGAGATTGCGGGAGGCAATCTCAATGACTTCTTCGGACAGTAGTATTACTGACGATATCTAAGGGGAAGCAGTAAAATTTGTGGATTGAGGCCGCCAACGTTGGTTGGTTCTGTGGATAGAAGTGATAACAGTATGCTCCGTTGCGTTTTCCCACACCAGCCAAAAGTGAATCCAGATATTGGGATCAACAACTGCTAGATGATAATCCTTCTGTTCTGTCTCAGAGCTCTACGCATGCGGAATGGGTATGACTTTGTGTTTCCCTTCTCGTGGATGAGTCATTAGTGTCCGACTTCTCGCTGCAATTGTGAGAGATGGTATGTTAGATATCTGTTTAACATCATTATTTGATCTATAAATCGGCCTTGCCGAATTAGATTGATAAAACCAGTTGAGCTGGCGTCTACCATATACAGATTCCCTTTTCTTGCACACAGGGAATGATAGTTGAAGATGAGCGCACAAATGCTACACATAGTGTCCATAACTACGAGATTGGTGGGATATGGAGAGAGTGCTTTCTTGTTCTCTTTCAAGCGAACTACAAGTGATGACTGCTTGGAATGGCTGTGTCCCTGGAGAGTTTTCTTATTTGATCACCCTCTTTCTCCTTTTTCTCTTTATTTAGAAAAAGGCAGCACAAGAAGATTGGTGCCATAAATCACAACGAAAGTCCTGAGCTGCCTATTTCATTTCATGGACTTAGCAGCACATGTTAACTATTCAGACACGATAGTTCACGTTTGTCCGGAAGAAGTCAACTAAGTTTGAACATAAGAATGCACTAGAATTATGATGTCCTTGGGGTGCATATTTTTTAATCTTGTTCAAATGTGCGATAGCATGATCTCTTCTAGTCATTTTATCCTGAGAAACCAAGGAGAAGTATCTGCAAATTTAACTAGTAGGCGACTTCTAGCCCAATTTAGTAGCTGTTGCCAGTCAAAAATAGGCAATCCCTACCTTTAGTCCGTCTTCTTATTCATTGTCAAACTCAAGAGAAAATACATCCTGGATCCCAACTCTTGAAAATGGTCACTGCAAACTCCCGCCGACTTGTTGAACATTTTAACGGCATAAGACGACAAGAATGAACAATTCGATGTTATAGCATTAAAATGTGTGCACAGCCACTTCTCCAATAGCGGAAGCATATTGCTCTAGCAGCAAAAGGAAAACGTTTGTCAAACCAAGTATAGGGGATTGATAAGTGCCCAAAACATCTTCTGGGGGACGCTCTGAAGAGGTGTTCTTGTCACCGAAGCGGTGGTTGTTCTTATTGTAGCGACATCGATGATTTATCAATATCTACTGCTATATGTACTTTCAAGAAGGCTGCAAAAAATCCAGCGAATCATAATGCAACTTGATCAACCTCAGATGTTGGGATGACTGGATATGCATAGAATCAGCTCGCTCAAGGTCCAAATAGCTGTAAGTTTTCCATCCATCTAGCGCTGCTGTATGGTGTTGTGATCACCAATTCATCGCGGAATCTTGCATTTTCAAGATTATAGGACGTGACCAAAGCAAGAGTTAAGGCTTTCAAACAGCACATCAACCTAAGATTCGAATCTGAGCATACCAAGCAGGTTATAGCGACCACGTGAGATGAGTCAATCTCAATGCCTTTCTAAGAACAGACGTGCCAACTGGCTTTCAGGAACATATAGATCAATGCCTAATGTTTGCTGCATATCTTCCTCAAGCCTTTTGCCGGTAATTTAAGCAGTTGGGCCTATTGTGCGTCGTGCCTTTGTGCCATCCGATGTCGGGGATTTCTTTCTAGGTTCATTTGCCCCTGCCAAAACGAATATCTTGATGTCACGGGATTAAATGAAGACTCTGTTTTGGATACAATGCCTGAATTCATATAATTCAGTTGTCAAATATTCGAACTCTCTAAGTATCAATTTAGCTGCCAGGATTTCATTATTCAATACCGCAGCAATACTTCCCTGTTTGGGCCTCTCCATCATCTCAAAGAAGTCCCTCTTCTTAGACTCGGGTCAGGATCGCTGGATTTGCATGAATCAAGCATGCTTACCATCTAGCTTAGATGAGTATTAGGAGAAATATTATCGCATAACCGCAGTGCTCATACCCAGCAAAATTGGAACTTGAGAAACCAATAGTGGCATCAGCATTGGACTTATACCAAAAGCCAGATTCATCTAGCAAAGCGCACCAAATATTCACCCTAGGGCAGGTTGAAATTCTCTATTTCGATTACAATCATCCGATCCAACTCCACTTCAAATAATGCGTCTCATTGTAATTATCACGCCATGCATAAAGCAGATTCGGTCCATCTTTAATGGTCCTTTTTCTTATTTCCTTTTCTTTTTGAGAGAGAGAGAGAGAGAGAGAGAGAGAGAGGAAAAGGGCAAGCAGAAGAAGGCAAACGCAAAGGGACAGAGGGAGGGGATGACAGTGGAAAAGGGTCGACGAGAAAAGGGCAAGACGCAATCAAAGACGGCATTTAAGTCAGCCAAAGTGAGAGATCAGTCGGAGGAGTTGACAACCTTTACATTGAATTCAGAGAGTACCATCCCTCCATTTCACACGCCACAATCATTCGACTTTGTTTTTATCTCGTTGTATCTGTGTTTTGCTGGAGGAGACTAGATTAGGTTTGCCTTTTTTGCAACACACGCACACCCGCCCAAAACCAAATTTAATATGTTGGGCCACTCCCTTTCCAACCTTTTTCCTCGAGACAACCCTCGAGTTTAAAAGCTCCTCCTTCTGCTTCAATCCCTCTGCGGTCATTTCTTCATCTCACGTGCCTCCGAAGATGGGTTCTCCCATATTCTCCTCTGGAGTGCGGGGAAAAGAAAAGTCAAAAACGATCGTGCCGTGCGGTGAAATAAAATCGAAGGTACAGCTCAAGAGAAGGGGTCAAAGACATTCAATGTCCTGCAGAGTGCAGTTCTTGGTCTGGTGGTAAACTGGTAATGCCCGGGCGTGTAGGTGTAGCCATAGATCTCTCTTCAGTAAATTGCCTGTGATTCCCAAGCCACGTCTCGTCAATCCACGTAAAGAAATGACTTTTCCTTAACCTCGGTTATCATCATCAACCTGCCATCTTCTCGACACCTTATCAGGGACCACAGAGTCCATCTTCAACGTGAATGGCCGGCTAAAGCAACTATTAACACTTCAAAATGCAAAACCCAGATTTTAGTAGGGCTAGTTCATCACTCCATTTTTTAGGAGTGACGATGTAATTGATCATTAATCTGAACTTTTAATTTATTCATTATTATCCCTAAATTTTAGTTCAATATACAATATAATCTCTGAATTTTTTATTCGTTCAATGTGCCTAGTACATAATATAGTTCATGGACACAGTTCATGAATCTAAAAAGTTCAAGAACAACATTGTGTATTCACATTACCTATTAGGTTAAAGTTCAAGAATCATTTGTGTCGTTTTTCCTTTTTTTATTTACTCTTTTTAACAAATTTTGAGCATATTCTAAGAAAGAAAAATCTAGCTTCTAATTAGCTTTCTCCCCTGGCATATAATAACGCCATCATCCAATCAACAATCGTTAATGACAGAGACTAATAAGGTACTTGCGTGGCAATTAGGGGAAGTTGCACATGACAAGGTACGGTCTTAAATCTCTAAATTTCAGCTATCTTAAGTCATTGGGATTCCCTGGGTGTTTTGCATGTGATGCTACTGCACAAACCCCCATTGACATGTGAGATTGTACCTCTGCGGCTCTGTCCCAGGGCCCCCAGCTAACCGTCGATCCAAAATCTAAGTGAAAATGCATGCACATAGCGGGCTTTCACCGGCCTTTATTAGCCTTACTTGTCGGTTGGATTAGTTCCCAAATTCATGATATTTGATTTGATGTGTCATGACCACAATTACATACGATGTAACTGCCTATCATGCGCTTCAGGACACTTCCGACGTACTATCAACGTACATCACATGAGACTCCAGCTAAAATCTGATGAAGCGGTCCCAAAGTTCCCTCTAGCGAGAAACGTTGCAATTTAAGCACGGGTCTACTGCATTAAAAATATAAACGCTCGTCCACTCAACCAATTCTTAAAGTCTAAGATTCAGAGACCGCTAAAGGTCTGTTCAATTCGGTGCGCATTGAATTCGATTCGAGAAAAACCGAAACCTCGACTCCACCACGCTCCACAGTTGAATTAGGCCGTGCACCATCCACCTCCAACGTCTATAATATAAAATCAAATCACCATTTAATTAAGTGGGACTCGGCAAAATCGAGTCCAGCCTAATTAATTCCGGCCGTACTTTTTCACCGGCGCCTTCTGTCCGGGTCGAGCTAACAATCTTTTAATCGACCAACGTCCTCCAAATAAAAGCTAAGATACTCACATAAGTCAAAACCAAAGATTTCAGACACGAGCTGGGTCAAACCCACTTTTTGCAATTTGAAAGTCCGAGGGGGAGAAATCATAGAAAATCCCCAAATGGTCGTCATCGCAAGGACGATTCGGTTCTCCTCAACGAGGGGGAGATCACAAGATCGCATCAAAACTTGGTGAAACCTTAGTACGAACCCTTTTTATTATTTCTGCCCTTTGTTATGCAACTCGCACCGCATACGTCAACAGGCAGGCGAGGAGGGTGTCAAGCACCGTGCCGGATTCCCGGGCCACCACCTCCTCCTCCTCCCGACCTTTCTTGCACAACCCCTGTCTAATTGCATGCTCTTATTCAATAACTTAATGACGATTAATTAATTAATAAATAAGAACAGGGACGTTGTACCGAAAATTAAATAAACATAAATAAGGGGGGACAGAAATTAATTTCTAGGACAGATCATAGGCGCGTGCGATGTGTACGTTCTTGAAAATGCTCACAAAAGTGACAAAGATCGATGGGGCTTGATGTTTTCTTTTTTAATCATTTTTTGGGGGAAATTTTTTTGGAAGACTTGGTCTATTGAAAAGAAGAAGGGTCCCATTTATAATTTTGATTTGTTGGTGGCGTACAAGAAAGGGAACTATAATAAAGAGTATGGACCATGTTCATACGTATGATGTCTAGTCTAGGGTTTCGACAATGAAATGAAGCTTAGATTGCACGAGATTCTTGAGCCTTTGGCTTGGAATTACAAGGGAGTGTTGTTAGCGGACATATGTCAATGCTTGCCAATGTGATATTATATTACCGACTTATGCCTTGCTCAAATCGTAACGATGGTCTAATATGGATCTACGTTATGCAACATTGATTTCAACCACCTCGATTGCTTGATTCGGGATATGCTCATAGATGTTTTTCATCTTATGAAGTAGGTATATGTCTTCCTAGTTGTATGGGGCATGTTTATAGATAGCTTCAATGTTTTTCTTTTGCCCACAAAACAAGGGAATGTCAAAAAATCCTAAGCTTATTGTACGACGGTCAATTCAATCATAAACCTTTCAATTATATTAATTCAATTCTAAATATTTTGACAACCTGCTAATTTAGTTTTAAATCTTTTAATCGTATCAATTTAGTCATAAAACTTCTAACAATTTAATGAATTATCAATCTAATCATATTTTGAACGGATGTCTCTGACATGATGGCCCAATAAGCATTAGCGACATCCATTGAGCACTTAGCAAGGGTTGGCAATCCTGCAAGCCCTAGTTGGGGGTCTGTGACCCTCGCCAACCCTTAGTGAGGGCTCGTGACTCCCTCACCATGTTTGACGAGGGCTGCTATACCCTTGCTAGATTTAGCAAGGAAAGGGCATCACGGTCCTTGCCTAAGCCATCACGATCCTTGCCTGCTAGTGAGGGACTAGGTGAGTTTTGGCAACTCCCTCACCCTCAGTTAGCAGGGGTTGCCAAGCCTCACCTAGTGGCTGACACAGGACGTTGGCACTTAGTCATTGGGCAACAACCCTATGCGACTCTTTGTAAAAAGAGGAAAAAAGAAACAAGAGGAATGAAAAAATTAAATAAAAAATTTGGAAAACTTTAAAAAAAATGTCGACGTTAGCAATAGTCATGCCATTTAGTATGGTTAACGCTGACTGTTCCGCTACATCAGCAATGTCCAACTAAAATTAGCTAACATGACTAAATTGACAATTTGTTAAAAAGACTTAAGATTAATTTGGCAAATCATTAAGAGATTTAGAACTGAATTAACATAATTAAGAAGTTTATAACTAAATTGACCACCATACAATAACTTTAGGATTTTTTAGATTATTTTCGTCACAACACAGTTGTCCAAAACTTGAGGATGCACGGCTTAGGTCTCTATTCGATCCATAAGAGGAAGTTAGTCTCAACCTCTATAAAACTGTCTCTTGATCGATGCTAAGATATGCGCGGCAGTTGATGACTCATCAAGCGAATCTCTTTTAGTGACGTTACCATCATACCAATAGTACATCACCCACATAATTGGCGCTAGCAAAATAATTCTTAACTCGTTGCAAAAATAAATCCAAATAAAACACACTTCCTTTTCACATATCAATGGGTGATTAATTCAAGAGACGTGGACATTGAGAGAATATTTTGGTAACAAAAGTCGTCGATGCCTCTAATAATTCTACAAGGTGGTGTTATATATGACAGGAGCTCGCGGAAATGTCGATAATGGATGAGACGGGCTTCGAAATAATGGAGGACAATTTCACGATGTACCATAATTATTATATCCCCTCCTAAAAATAATTAATTATAGATAACAGAGACAAGGTAAGCGTGTGAGTTAAGGACAGACATCTCGCTATTACATCGCCGACATCTAAAGTTTGAAGGTCTGTCTGATGTGCCGCGGGCGTGCTTAAAATGTCACGCAGGTCGCGGTTTTGTGGCGGCAAATTGATGCCAGAGACAACAAAGTTTGCTTTTGGGGGCTCAGAACTCTTTTTTTTAAGCCACGAAGGGCAATAATATTATTATTGTAATACAATTTGGAAATTCGGCTGTAAAGCGTTTGTGAACTTTCTACCCGAGAAAAAGCGAGCTTAAAATATTCAAAAATGCAGTTCAAAAGTGGGCAACGGTGCATGCCTTCTTGACGTTTTGAGCACAATAATTTGGTCGTGTGAACTGGTGTTGCGAAGGGTACTCATTGAACATGTTCAATATAGAATACTGAATCCTCGAAATATCAATTGCCAAGAAAAAGAGTTGTTGGATAGAGAAAAATGACAAATTTTTTTCATTATCTTACTGTTTTGCTAAGCGCTCCAAAGATATGCTTTTAACATTAATCCTCCATTTCAATTTTTCTCTCTCTAGAAGAAGGCCCGCTGGTAGCCTGGTGCTGCTGCTTTCTATGTTTTCATCACGTGGGTCCCCGTAATCCATGGGACAACTGATCCTCCCTCCCTCCCTGTCCCTGTCTGTCTCTCTCTCTCTCTCGCAAAATAGCCGTCAATTCTTCGTCGACAAGTGATACATTATCGCCTGGACACAGAGACAGATAGAGAGAGAGAGAGAGAGAGAGAGAGAGAGACTGTGCGTGTGAGTTTCTGCGTCTTTGCCAAGAAAATCAGAGAGAAGAAAGAGGGGCATCACGATCTCGTTTCAACGGCGTCGTAAGATCCGCAAAGCTTTGAATCTTGCGGTTCTTCTTTCTCTCAAGTTTCTTTCAACTCACCATCGTCCGAAAGGCAAGCTCTAGCGACCGGCTTCGGCTCGGGCTTGTTGACTTTATGAGAGCGCCGAAACGATGCCTCCCGTTCGCACCAAGAGACGACCGGCGCTGCTTCAGCTGACGATCCTCCTCCTGCTCCAAGTATGCGTCCTTCGCGATTGTAGAGCCGACGCCATACGCGTGGTGCCCGGAAGAATCGGCGGCGGCGGCGGCGGCGTCTTGATCGTGACGGAGAAGGTGACGACGGGCCAATCGCAAGTGGTGGCCTCGCACAGGAAGACCAAGGAAGAGTTGTTGCACAAGTACTTCGACGGAAGACGCGACACGGCTCCGGCCGACTCATCGTCGGTTCTTGAAGAGAGCAAGAGAACAGTGCCCAGTTGCCCAGATCCTCTCCACAATTGATCCCCAAGTGTTCCTTCTTTCTCTCTCTTTCACTCTGTTTTCTCTTCTTTTTTTTTCTCTGTTCATTAGTTTCTTGAATTATGTTCTCGAGTACCCAAAATACCCACGATTTTCTCATCTGAAAGCTGGATTCCTGGTATGTCAATGGAGGGAAAACCGGGGGTATTTTGGCATTTCGAAAACCCTTTTTGGGTTCGTTTTCTCGACTGAGAGAGGATCCGCAAATATCTGGAGAGAGGATCCTGATGTGTACAGAGAGAGATGTTCGAGAATTGATCAATTTCCACAGTGCAACTTACATGGCCACTCATTTTTCCATTGTATGTACGAGATCTCCCGGCTCACTTCATGCTTGCGTCTTTAGATTTTTCACATATTTGTCCCTTCTGGTGGTGGAAGAAGAAGGGGCAGAAACGCAATAACGAGCTAAAGCTCAGGTCGAAATGCTATCGGCCCGTCCCGGGCAACGAAAAATGGGACGAAAGAATTGTGTCCTAAAAAAATCAAAGCTTTGGAACCGGAGGCGATTTCACTGTGCGCGACCTGTACTTGGCTGCACAGAAGTGTTGTCAAGGAAGATTGCAATCTTCTATTCATCAGAAAAGAAACCTGCCATCTTTTCAACCCATCTTTTACTTGGATTTCTTTCCAGTAAACTTTTTCCTCTGGAGTAGATAAAGTGAAAAATAAAGAAGAAGAAAAAGGCAATTTCTGGCTCAATTCAGTATACTCTTTTCCCCTTTTTGAGTTTTTCAGCTTGGGTTTTGTTTTGAAGTGGCTTGTAATTTCGATGCATCGTTTGGTGTTTATTGCATTAGTCTGGAGTACTCGTTGGCTCTCCTAGAGGAGAGTGTTGCCCTATATCTTCCCAGAAGAAGTAAAAGTGTGATTCGTTCAGACGTCCTCGAGGATTATTCAAAAGAAAAAAAAGAAAAGATAGAAGGAAATTGATTGCCCCATTTCGTGAAATGTCAATGCTTGATGAGGGGTGTTGTGTGTCCATATTGGATTGAACCCTATTTTGAAGTAGCTGTTGAATGTGATGGACTCATTCGCGATTCCGGAATATACAGCAGTCTGATCTGATTTCTCTAGCATTGACCACCAAGCTCACTGATGCTGTAGTGTAGAAAGAATCCGACTTTGTATACTATGAGATTGACCATACTATGGCCTTGGTTGGTTTACACAGTGCACGAGGGAGATGGAATATACTCCTGGACAGCTAAGTGATGGAAAAATATCACCTGGCTTGGACAGGTCACAGAAGTTACCTAACAACTCGGTGTCCGGGCTAAAAAATCTTAAGTCACGCAATCTTTGAATTAGATTGGGGAGATGCCCAGGAAGAGTACAATCTCTTGCCTCTAGAAAAATCAAATGAGATAGTTATCTTTCAAAGTCCAATCAATTCAAATACATTTTACGATTTTAAAACTTATTTTAAATATAATTGCTCTTATCAATGGTAATTTCGGATAAGATTTATATCTTGTTAGTATTTACTCATATTTATATGTCACTATGAACATGTGCCATGTGTATCAAAACCATGAACAAAATCTTATGTTTGCAGTTTTCTTTAAGTTTCTACATTGCACTCTAAATGATAATAATATCAACTGATAAGTGAGTGCCGAGCGACTTAATTTCACGCAAGTTTTATCGGTTTTTACACAAATATATTATATATATATGCGTGCATTTATGCTTTCAGTATCATAAATTGTACTTCGCCAAGTGGGTAGGAGCTACATAGCTCCTATAAGTGCGAGAGTCAAAAGGCTGGTTCATTACAGCGTGGCCTGCAGCCCTTATCCCACAAAGAAGACAGCAAAATTCTGTAGCGTAATGAAAATGTGACAGAAATAATGAGTATGATTCAGGCACTTTTTACCTTCTGGCTAGCTAGAAGAAGCTTCAGGCCGATGTCGGAATCTGTCGACTAACTATCTATTAAAAGCACAATTAGGGGAGGGTTTGGAAGAAGTATTAAGAAGAACGACCGATCAAGATGAGTCATGTGCACTTAGAGTGTGATGATTGCTATCTATAGGCAGGTTGGAATTATCTCTCTTTAGAAAACTAATCTTTCTTTGAACTTTCAATCTTTCCAAAGTCAATTTGATATGCAAAGAACTCTAAAACAAAGATAGCCCTATACAAGAACTCTAAAATAAATTTCTTCCAAAAATTTTCTGGGCTCAAAAACCTCTTTATAAAGCATTTCCAAACGCATCCTCCCTACAAAATAATTATACGGATCCATACTCAGCTTCAGTGCATACTCCGCATACAATCAAAGATCGATGAGTTAAATACTAGGATACGATGTTGGGTACAATCTAAACATACTGGAGACCAGAAAACCCCAACGCTGTTGAAAGACATGATGGGGTTGAAAGTCGGATGGAGTTTAGCGTATGGACCGATCAGAGGGTATTAAAGAAACCTGTGTATCTTCCGCATTGTTTCTTGCAGCGAACTTATCGTCCCGTTATGGAATGGGGGTGGAGTGAGGACAAAGGCACCATCGAGTAGAACACGAGGTAGAAGACAAAGCGTTTTTATTACCGGTTCATTTGACGTTTGTCTAAATTCTGCAAGAGAGTTTTGCCGAGGAACCCCGCAACGATAGAGAGGGAGAGACAGCCACGTACTGTGCGGCGGAACGGAGCCTTTCTTTTTAAGGAGAAATGGTTTTGAGCGGGAGAGAAAAAGCTGCAACTGAGTTCGGAGCCGTGGAGGTTTGTCCGCTTGTGGTTTGGAATGGGAATCAAATTGACCGACTCCCCCCGTTAGTTGGTTCTTTGGACATCAAGACAAGTTAGCTCTCCGATCCATGCACTCCTACCTAAATTATTCTAACCACAATAATTACGATAATAATGAGATTTCCGCCACAGTGGGTCTTCGCCACGTCAAAAGGGCACGATAGAATAGATTAGTTTACCATTTAAAGTTGTTTCGTAGATGTCGTCCTAAATTTTTTTGTCTCATAAAAAAGGATCAATTACCGGTGTTAAAGTCCAACACCTGTCAAGTTTCTATATATCTTTTATTTGATGGCATCATTGAAGGAAAACTTGATGAATGATAAATTTTGATACCGAATAAAAATTGATTTTTTTTTAATGAGATGAAGAAAAGTTTGGACCAGAAGTTAGTGTTTTTTCGAGGGAATTTGGCATCTAATTTAACCTGGTGAATGCAATATCCCTTGCGTTTAATTATACTTTCGTCCTTTCCTTATTGGCTACCGCCTCCATTCGCCTAACTCCGCCTAAAGGTATCCTTTTAATTTTTGAGGTTATCGTACACATGGGGGTGTACCTGGACATTCGAATTTTACACTCATGAAAGTCCAGAGTAGGTACATCTTGTAAGGAACTGTTTCAATTCCGTATGCAGAGCGCATTAATTGTTCGATTTTGCAAAAAGTTCTTTAACCTCTTTTGTTGAAAAGTTAGTGACGAAAAACTTTTCAAAATGTGAGGGGTTATGAAAATCAACAAAGGATGTGAAGGATCCTAGACTGATTCTTGGACAGAATTGATGAGAAAATTAAAAGGATTGAGACAAAAGGCAATCACGGCTAGACACGTAAAAGTGTACTAGAATGGTATAATAAAATTAAGATGAAATTGAACTAATGGTGTTCATCGATTGATTGAGAGCCCCTACTAGAAACTACGATTCAAATATTTATACAACAACTAACAACAGTTACAATAAAAGCAAACATATTTTACGTGACTCTTGAAATTCGGCAACATGCATTCATAGGCAAGTACTAAACAAACCCACTACTTCAACAGCCATTCCTTCTCTGCTCTTTCATGCCAACACCAAACACTTATCAACCACATATATTTTGCCAACTAAGAACTCCAAACGCTTAGCAAATTTTACCATTGTCATGTCTTGCTCAATCTTTCCTAGTCTAAGTCGATGGGGGGAGACTTGGGCACTTTCGGTGTCAACACAACTTAACCCCAAATATTTGGTTTGAAGCAATCTCAACCAAACCTAGACCAAATCAATAAAATCATAACTTAAAACAATGGTAATATCAATTGGTTATCATTTTAATTAGGTTTAAGACCGTCGACATCGAGTAGACATACAAACAAGAAGCTTAAGAGAGTAAACTCAGGGATTTTAAGCCGAAGCTCTTCAAGAAGGCCCAACACATGCAAAGCAACTCCAAAAGTCGGGTGGCACCGAATCGGTGGACATGTTCTTTCCTTGGTGGGCCTCAGTCCATAGTTACAGTAAGACCGAAACTGGGAGGCCCATTACATGTGATTGGGCCGAGGAAAGAATTGCCTAAGGGCTGGTCCATTGATTGGTGCCCTCTTGTGGCCTAGCAGGGGAACCGATAATTCTGGATTTTCTACAATTCATTTCAATGCGACGAAGAAGTCGTAAGTTTTAACTTTTGATGCTGAGGTTATCTATTTCTGTGAATTATCGACTTTCTCCAACGGCATGGGCCCATAAAAATGAGCTTCCTCGAAAGATTTGTTCCTAAAATGTGAGCTCATTATTTAGGATTAATATAATAAAAACCTCAAATTATGCTCACTATGACATAGATATTCTAATTATTTATCATAAAAAAACCCCAAAACTATATCACTATGACAAATATACCCGAATGGAATTGTAATAAAGGGTATATATGTCACATATGTGACATAAAAACAGTTAGGGTATTTGTATCACAATGGCTAAATTTAGGTTAAGTTGAGAATATTTATGGTACCATGGCATAATTTGAGATTTTTTGTGGTATTTACCCTATCATTTAAGAGACCTCCTTAACCTCCTCTTTTAGTGCATTTAATAAATATAATTATTGTACTTACAACTCGCTAGTGAAGCCATCAATAACACAACATGAAGTTATTGACAAGAGCCTTGAATTTTCTCAATAAAGTCATCAATATCACCGGTGAGCAATCGACATGAAAGTAATCGTTGGGTAGTTATATCTTTTTGGATAAGTGTTGATGAGGTACTTTCAGTAACCATAGAAAGGATTAAAGAGTTATTTATTCTTTCAAATTTAGTAATTGCCGTTTGTAATTGTTTAAAGAGAGTTATAAATACCCTAAGTGTGCCTCTTTTGAGGTCTCTCAAGATTCGACAAAAAAAAAATCAATGAAAGAACTCAACATTCTCGTAAATTTATCTTTATTTTTACTTTTCAGCAATTTATCATTTCCTCAATTTAAATATATTTCAATTCTTGTACTTAATTGTAATTTCAAATCTTTGTCATCGCACTTTGTCGCCAATTAATTCCATCAAAACTTTTTATGCCACCAGGTTTCCTCGTCGATTAAATTTTATTGAAGTGTATTTATTCCTTATCTTCCATTGCTACAACTCTTATCCGAAATTATCACAGCTCATCTCATCTTAATAAAAACCGAAGAAAGAATTTTAGTGAAAAGTATTTCGTCGACAATCCACTTAGGGCGAAACGCAATCGTTTTAAAATAATTAGTTAATAGGAAATGCCATCGTTACAGATGACGATTTACATTTGTACATTTCCGTGAATGATGAAAATATTTTTTGCTAGTTCATTTTTATAAGTGATATAAACGATCCTTTTTTAAGAAATTATTTTTGTGGAATTGTACGAGTTTAAATATTTTTATATCTTCGTGTGTGTAGTACAACTTTTATTTGGGGGAGGGGGGATCCGGAGTACTACTTCGACACTCAATGATGCCCGCGGACTGTAGTCCAACTCGTACCACCCTTTGAACGCGTCTCGTAATTATCGATTCCTGGCCAATAAAAAAGTGGTTTGACGTGTGGCGGACACGTTCCGTAGTCAAATTCGAGAGCCCTTTGACTTTTCAAACCCTGGGAAAAAAAGGAAAAGCAAACGGAATTCGACGACGTAAGCTTTGGACGTTGACCGCCGTTCCCCATGGCCACGGTCGTTATAAACGGGCACTCTCTGTCAATAAAAGTAATGGAAAAAAAAGGGAGGAAAATATGCGCGTTGAAATGCAAGGATATTTAATCGCATGTAATATTATATATCATACATGAATTACGCGCATAAACTAATACCAAATCACTAGCCTCGCTGTATTAAAAATTAGATTTTCTTGTCTCCGCTTTATGTTGTTGGTAGAAGTGGCCGTTATGAGATAAATACAGCTTCATTGTTCGATTTGATTCACTATTAATCAGTTTTGAAAATCTAATCTTTTAGCTCGATTAGCTTAGCTACAACAGTTCTATTTATAAGTTTCATATATTTTTTTTGGTCTTACAGCAAATGTTTGATCCGCGAATTTTGGCATCCCCATCCCAACTTTCCAACCATTGGGCCGGATGCCTCATTGGTATTTCCGCTATCACGTCAACGACTATTTCACAAAGAAATATACATGTTCCTTTAATATTCCGTGGACGACGATGTATTCAACACCAATAAACAAAGCTGTATGATACTTCCTAAATAGCAGAAAATTCAAGATGTTTTTGGTACAACATCTAACACCTAACAATTATATTGATCTAAAAGGAAATAGTTGTCTACGTGAAACTAGAGAAAGATTCTCTTCATATGGATCGATCAAGATATTTTTAGAAGCCGTACGAAGCCAACTAGGGATGGAAAAGTTCTTTCATTCAATCTAGAATCTAGCATATCATATTAGTAATAATGCTCTTCCTGTCAGCAAATTGGATGAGCGACAATTAGTAGACGTTACCATGCGATTAATTCCATTTGCAAATAATCATGCCACTAATTTTACAAGAAAATAAGAACCATCCCGAGCGTCTGTCGGCATACTTTCATGTTATAAAATACTATCAGGGGTCTAAATAATTCAACGCCAATAGAGAGGAAATGGTGTACTCGAGGCGAAATAATGACAAGAGTGATGTTGCATTTCGAGTCTTTCCTTGTGTTAATAATTTATTAGTGCATAATATGTAAAAAGGGACTGGCCTTAAACAAAATGTCCAACTTAGCTCAGGCTCGGTATGCTTCGTAAAAATGAATGACTAGAAAACTATTTTATTTAAAATAATTATTTGTATCATTTGAAATAATTAGTCAATGAAGAATATTTTTTTATCAATAATGATTTATATCTAAATATTTTAGATGACGAAAATACTTTTTGTTCATTAATTTTTGTAAATGATGCAAGCATTCATTTTTTCGCAAAACAAACGCAACCTTAGTCTTGAGCTAAACAATGGCTTCACTAGATTGACATAGGTTATTTCTTTATAGGAATATGTACATCAATGAAGCTCAATACACAATAAGAGTTCGACGTTCTGTTTATCTTAAAGCAACTTAATTTTACCTGAGGAGCTGCTGTTAATCTATTACAAAATCATCGTTTGCGTTTAGCACTGGGGCGGTCGTATTAATTAACAATCATGACTTCTAGAAGAGTTTACTTAGTCTTCTTCACTAACCACTATTTTTGTCCTTCCTTTTTTCTTTTCCTTTTTTCTTTTTTTTGACTTTCAGTCTTCGACAACAAGAAAGCATCCATCTTATGACGTACTTGTCCAGCCTTGGTTCGGAAAAGATCTCTTTTAAGGAGGCCAATTGGGCCACGGATCTATGACCTTAAGCATTCTAATTTGGAGCATTTTTATATAGCTTTTCATCGCTTGCAAAAAAAAAAAAAAATCAATTTTATTCATCTATGGTGATGATGGACAGCTTTTACTATTCAAGATACAAAAAAAGCTAATCAATTATTCGTTTGTGCTGAAGTGTTGAGAGGACCCCATCAAGATGGAATTGTTGGCTACAGTGAACTCACCTTATTCTTGGCGTGACAAAATCAGATAATGACTGATGGGAACAGCTAGGTTTAACTTTTTTTTACCTATGAAATGAATCTAAAAATAGGAGGAAACTTGGGAGCATATTAAATTAGTAGGCAATCTCAATTAGGACTCAATGATCCCAAGGAAGACTAACAGAGTTCTTTCCAAGAAATTGTTCAATCGGTCCTAAATTTATCGTACAGATATCAATTCAATCTAAAGTTGTCAATTTGACCACTATAGTCATAAACTTTAGTAAGAAATTCCAATTAAATCATTTGGGTCCATGTGCTGGAAAATCGCCAACTTGGCAATGTGCCATGAAGAATAGCCACCGGCGACTGAATTGTCATATCAGTAATTTTCAATGAAAATTGACTAGAAATGTTACATTAGAGTTTCACATGAAGGTTTATGATTAAATTGATAAAATTGAAAAGTTTAAAATTGAAATGACATTGAATGAGGGGTTTAGAACTTATTCAGTATTTCTTCCGAGATTTTCCCTTTCCATATTATGGGTCTGTCTTGCTAAACGATCTCTATCATTTGTACATCAAATTGTTAAGATTCCTAAATAGAATATACTAAATGATGTGTAGCATGACGATTAACTTAGATGGTTGACTCATGAATGTCGATCGGCAAGAGAAACTTGATCATTCTCTTTTGCTATACCAGCCCACCAAATATGTACGGACTCGATATAATAACCCTAATTCAAGATGACCTAATTAACGGCGTTAATATCCGTCAGCACGAATATAATTGCCCCTTTCTCCACGATTCCCTTCAGCATATGAGGAAAGTATCAGTACATTGAATAGAGCTAAGAATTTGGCGAAAATAAAAATAAAGAACAGGGAAAAGAAAAAAAAAAGGATAAAAGGGAAGGGTAAAAGCAAAGGACTTAGCTAAGTGTGTTTGTAAGGTTCCTCGCAAGTTGGAGTAAACAAACCTTACAAGGAAAGAAAGCAGCAGGCTGCATTACAATGGGCGCCCGCAGACTAACGAGTGGAATGCCGTAAGTGGTTTTTAGAGTTCCATTTTTTCCACTAACCCCGACTTAAATTTTGATTGATTCGTTAGAGTTATATAGTCCGAACGAGAAGTTTCTACATATATTAATTATAATAGATATTTACTCTTTTCCTATGTGATTGAAATGAAGTATAAACCAATTCTACAAACTCAGCAATTTCCATAATTATGGAGTCGGGATTGCGTGGGAGGGACTCCTGTAATCAGGAATTTCAATCGGTTACGATTCGAGTGCTCAAGAAAGAGAGAACACAATAAAATAGGAGGGACGAAACAGAGGGAAAGCCAAGATATGTGGCGCCCCCCACGGTATTTTTAAAATAGAGGGGCTTGTGCTGGCCACGCGCCTTCTAATAAAATATTTGAGCCCACCAGATTCCTCCGTATCCTTCCCTGCGTGCTTCCCCTCTTGTCCTTATTATTATAGTTCACTCGGCTTTTATAAAAGTCAAATTGAGTAGAAATTGACTACTTAAAATGAAGCCGATCCATAAGATTTTACCGCTCCTTCCATGCGTGTGGGATGGAAAATGGTGGAAAGAAAATGATGTTGGTATCTCAAACATGCGAATACCTTAGGAATTTGTGGAAGAAATTGGTCCCGTTTGACATGGTCATCGTGAGTTAGCGTGGCTTCTCTTCCATCCCCGAGCTTTTGATTGACAATAAGAAATATGTGTAACAAATACGTAGGTAGCGTTTGTATCCATAGCCGACCAATCAGACGGGTGGGAATTTCCTCCGATCAAGGATGAGAAAACTATTGTCCTTCTAGGGTTTAACTTCCACCGTTGTACATACGAAGACTTTTAAGCATATGAAACTCTTGAATTGGTATACCGTGTGGCTTCCATTAGAAAGATGATAACCTCATTTAAGGTAACAATAAATGCAAGACAATGCTCTTTAGCCCTTCATTTGTTTTTTTTTTTTTTTTTTATTAACAAAAGGGGTCATTTATAATTTTAAATAATTCATGTGATAAGGTGGCAATTTTGCAATATGAACCACTATGTTTATAGACGAGTATATGCAAAGTTGAAGGGACACGGATTGACATTAATTTAATATACATAAGTTCTATAACATAATCAATTATGGCATAGTGTTTATCAATTACACAATTTGAAATGATTAGAAAATCCAGTCATGACACATGCATATGAATTGTCGATCCTGTGTGATGGACAAAATCGATTAAAATCTATAACATAAGAATGCGAAATTCAAGTACCGACTCATATAAGATGCCATGCATGTCGTACATATGCGAAATTCAAGTACCGACTCAAATAAGATGCCATGCATGTCGTACATGATTTGTCTTCTTGGCTCGCAACCAAAACGACATTTTGGTGGAATCGTGAATATAGCTGTGCATGCAGGGTAGCTCAAGTAATAAATTTCGGACATGCCAATTACCATTTTTAATTCGTCAAGTAATAAATTTGGAAGCCAATGTGGTCGTTTATGTAATGTCGATAATATTTACAAGTGTCATGCGACAATTCATGAGTGATGAGTGCACTCCAGATATTTTATTATCAAGAAGTAACTCATTTTTTTTATAAAGAATAATGCTGAATATAGTGAGATTAGTACCCACAATATATTTATATAAGTATATCACGTTTAAGCGCTCATTAAAAATTTGAGACGTTTGGTTTGATTACGGGGAAACATCTTTAGGAAAATATAAAGGTCGTTGGGCTCGAAGGATTTTTTGAAATGCAAATAATATTTGATCAAATGTATTTAAAAAACACATTAGACAAAAACTTTAACAAAAAATGTCATTTGGTAAAACTGCAATTTGTAAAGTGCTTTTGCTAATTTTTTAATATAAAAAATCTCAAATTATTTATGGCTAGAACTCAACTATCGCCAGCCAACCTCTCCTCAGGTCAGGCAACCTCGACCCCTCAAGTTAGGGTGGCAATGGCTCATTAGTCACTCATCAATGGAAAGGAAAAAAATCTATTTGCATTTCGGAAATGCAATATTCCAAAATATTTTCTGACATGCCCTAAGCTAAAGGACTTTAAAGAGCTTACAATTGCATCTTTCCAAAACAACTCAAAATTTTTGCCAAAAGGCATTTGCATTTGCCGAAAGGGCTTTAAGGCCCCAAAAGGCTTTGCAAATGCTACACCAAATGCACCCATTGCTTACTGGCCTTTATACAATTTTAAAAGTTTTATTAATCAATCAAAGAAAAGGGAGACAATAGAAAGTGAATTCTTAAGTAAATAGGTCATAACTCAATCAAGAAAATCGGATACCGTCATTTATTAGTCTTTGCATCTCTAGTATCATTGATGGTCAAAGCTTCAAATAAATAGGTAAAAAGGACATGAGAGATTAGCGCGTTTATCGCCTGAATTTTCGCCCCCCAAAGAGTCACATAAGGAAACTTGGTTGGAACGAACCAACTCACTTAACAAAAAAGATCACGGTCGAGACATACTTCAATGTATTTAATCTTTTCTTTCAAGAAGAAAGTAGATGGAGATTAATTGACAAAACCATGCATCGAATTGTAAGTAATTATTTAATGTGCATCTATATTCAATACTTAACACCTTTTATTTCTCATCGGCAGCACACCGATTGCTAAGGCAAAATTAGGGTTTTTGAAGACATTTCCAAAATTAGAAAGTTGATAGAGGGCAAAATTGAAAGAAAAAAAAGATGTATTTACATCCCGAAAATGCAGTATTATAAAGTAAAAGCGGATGGTATTTTTTGGTAAATGTATGAGTCATAGCACATTCTTACTTTTGGTTTTTTTGTCTTTGTCAAATGTGAATGAAACCAGCTACACCCTCCTTCCCATCTTTTTCCCCAAAACCCCACCTTGCCAATAAATAAGCCACCTGTTCTTCTTCTTTTCCTTCATCGCATACATCCCCGTTCTCTCTCTCTCTCTCTCTCTCTCTCAGAAGGACTTCGAAAAGGGGAATGAGAATGAGCTGCAACGGGTGTAGAGTCCTCCGGAAAGCCTGCAGCGAAGATTGCGCCATCAGGCCTTGCCTCCAGTGGATCCCATCCCCCGAGTCGCAGGCCAACGCCACCATGTTCCTCGCCAAGTTCTACGGCCGCGCCGGCCTCATCAACCTCATCAATGCTGGCCCCTCCCACCTCCGCCCAGGTATCAAATCCATCTACTTCTGTGAAAAAAGGGAAATGATTCGAGTTTGAGTCATCATACGAAGGGAATGGAGATGCGTTTTCGTTAAAATCCGTTCGCGTTGCCACTGCCGAGGGTTGCTGAGAGCGTCTTCCTTCTTTGGACAGCCATTTTCAGGTCGTTGCTGTACGAGGCCTGCGGGCGGATCGTCAACCCGATCTACGGCTCGGTCGGGCTGCTCTGGTCGGGCAACTGGGCCCAGTGCCAGTCGGCCGTCGATGCCGTGCTCCAGGGCTCCTCCCGGTTCTTGCAATCGCCTTCGCTCGACTCCTCCACTGGGCCCCGCCTCAAGCCCTGCGACATCCGCCACGTCCGGAAGACGTCCGGCTCCGGCGACCTCCACAGGATCAGGACCAGGACTCAGTTCAAGCGGTCGTCATCGAATCGGGACAAGCTGGGCACGGAGCCCGAGGAGCTGTTCGGCCGTGAAGGGAGCAAGTGGATCTACCCGGGCCCCATCTACGAGGAGACGAGCCACGACTCACGGGCGGCGGCGAACCGGGAGAGCGCGGAGGCCGAGAGCATCTTCTCGGTGGAGACCGTGGAGGCTTCACTGGCAAACCTGGGGAAGCCGAACCGGATGCTGAAATTCGACTGGCCGGCGGAGGAGAGTCCGGAGAGTCCACTCCAGTTAGAGCTGAGGCTGGGCATCAAACCGTCGTCACATCCAAGCGAGCCCGACTTCGGTCGGCATTGATCAGAGTGGTGGGTAGTCAGGCGAGAGATAAAGCAATTTTGAGACCTCCTCAGCATTTCCGTCTGGGTATAGATTCGGAGTCATTTTTGCTTATGCATCTTTTTCTTCTTTTCGCCTTATCCTTTTGTCGTCATTTTCAGTTCAATTCGTCATCGAGTTTCAGTTTCGCAATTCCGATTGTTCCGATGCTTTGATGTTTGTGGTGAGGTGACAGATTTCGATGTGTACATACAGCACATGATGATATATGAATGAGACGGAGACACCGAGCAGAGGTAACATTGTGACATGTCTAGTGAGTAAAGTTTACATACATGTTTCATCGTGGAGAAGAACACCCCTAAGTGTCAAAACCTAAGTGTCAAATCTTGATATGATATGGGTGGATAGATAAAATGCCAAAATTTCTAAAAACTACACTTAATATCACTTTTTTGAAAATTGGATACTTAAGTGCCAATTTCAATAAAACTTGCCGGAAATCCAATGTGGTGTTATTTTATTAATAAAACTGTGTACATGGCTTGCCAGAATGTCTGCTCGGTGATCATTGTCCGAAAACGACTTTGTTTTGCTCTAAAATTTGATTTTTAATATAAATATTAAATAAATTCAATTTAATTTTAAAAAAATCAACAAGGGCCTCTAAGGTCCTCACCACCGCTACCTCGCAACCAGAAAGGGCCAGCGACAGTGGGATGTGGCCAGTGCTCTTGGCCAATTGAGGGAGGCCGCAACCCCTCACCCTAGATCTAAGCGAGGGCATGCAAGCCCTCACTGTGGTCAACCAGAGTCGACGACCATTGGGTGACAACCCTGGCCAACCCTTGCCCCACCGTCGCCAGCCCTTTTCAACGATGGTTGGGGGGCAAGGGCTGAAGAGGCCCTCACTGATTTTCCTTTTTTTAACTTTAGTTTTCTAATTTAATTTAATTAATATTTCATATTAAAAATTAAATTTGGACCAAAACGACATCGTTTTTTGCTTATCTAGTTACGTTAGCGCCACGTGGAATAACATCATTAAAAATTCTTCCCGGAAAATAGTATGTCAATTATTTGGCCGAAAATTCTGGTCGTTGGCACTTAAATGTTCATTTTTTATCTGATTTTGACACTTAAGTTACCTTTTAAAAGTCTTAGCACTTATATGTTCACTCATGTCAAATTTTAACACTTGGAGTGTTCTTCATCCCCATTTCATCGCCAGTTTGAAACATATTCTTAATAGCCAGAACTTGACCGAGAGGATACAGAATAAGCATCACCTGCCAGCCGAAGAAATTCTTCTCTCTTTGACATTTTCTTCCTGTAATGCTGTGATTATTGTCCCCAGAAAAATGGGGATTTACTTAGGCACATCGATTCCACGGAAACTTAAATGGTCCATTACTGCTTATCATCTGACAGCACTTCGCTTCATCTCAAGAACCTGTCGTGATACGTCTGATTGAGGGCGTGGTGTGGCAGCGGGCTTGGGCTACACTTAGAAGAAAGCATGCGGTGGAGGAGTGTATAGGACACCTGCTGACCATGCAATGTGGACATCAACCTAGAGATTTGGGAACTTCTGAGGTCTCTTGCTGCAAGCCTGCAACTGCAGGTTCACTCGCAGACACTTTTTTACAGACTCCAACATTTCTTGGAGGAGAGATGTCCGGAATTGGAAAAGTGTTGCCAGCAAAATTTAACCAGGTCCTCCACACGAGTAGACTCGTGGCTAAAAGATTAATGGTTATTGACGCTAATACGTGAGCCGCTATCGACGACCGAAAGAGTGATCTACATTCATATACATCGATGATTATAAATTAGCTGTTGATATATGACGGGGTATGGTTGACAATTGTCATAGCAAATCTAACTGCAAAAATACTGATAAAAAGGAATGATAAATTACCGATTGAGATACCGAATAAGAACTGGATGTTTGGGAGACGTCAAGAAACACATAAAACTTTTCATTTGAATCACCCGCAGAAAGAGCAACAAATTGTGGAGAAGGAATAAAACTAACTCAATGAGTGCAAAAGATGAGGGCGCAATTTTAAAGATGTAACCACATGAAGATAAGATTGTTGCATCATAAAAACATGGGATCGTGATTCTCGTGATTTATGGAAACATGACTAAAATGGCAAAAGGACTTCTCTCGAGGGGTTATGTCATAGGCACTATAAATACCATTACTCGGCCACTGGAGCCCCCCTCTCCCTTCACGCACAAACAAACATGTTATCTTTAAATTTATACACTGTGGTTCTAGTTTCCATATTCATATCGTCAATATAAATTTCGGCATGTATCTTTACTATAATTTGTGGGTGCCTCGCCGTTGATTAAATTCTATCATTGCATCTTTACAATCTCAGGTTGGTCGTTGATTAAATTCTAACACAATTTACATACATTCAATTCCGTTTGAAGTGAAGTTATCGATTGCCTCGTTCACGTGTAATATTTCCTATCCGGAATCACCACAGAACTCGTCTTCTCCAATAAAATTGAAGAATAACTTTCGATGAAAACATAAACATGAGTGGGGAGTCGCTAGACACACTAGACATAAATCACGGTGGCACATATAAAGGACACTCTCCATTAATTTTAGTATGTTCAAAAAAATGCCACTAAATATATCTAATTAGCACAACATGTTGTTTGAAAAATTTGTTGGAAAAGATTTTCAAAAATGGGATTAATTATCTAAGGTGTGTAAGCACTATTTTAAGGATAACTCCACCCCTTGAAGTACAAAACTTGGTGCGACCAGCTTTAACAACTATCCTCCCATAATACAACAAATCTTCCTCTTTACTCCACATAGAATAATAGATGGAACATGAATTGGTACCTGTTGGGTTATGAACTATACCTAAAAAGAATGAAATATAATTCACAAAATCATCATTGAAGTTTAAAACTTTTATAAATCAGGAATTTCTTTTACGAATTATAATATTCATCAATCACATTATACCCTCACATATTTTGTTGTTCAACATGGTTTTGCACTAATAGGCCATGTGTGTGCTTGGTTTATTCATAAATATTCTAGAGATCTTACCAAAAGCCTCGTAGGAGCCCCCCACTTCACACTTATATAATTGATTTCACCAAGTACACTCTGCAGTTTGAACACCATCAATAACGGCTATGAGATTCATTAAGAGTTGAACTCAACCTTTCTTTTAATTTAATCTTGCACTATTCTCACCTTAGAAATGACAAAAAAAATTAATGGTGCATCACTAGATCAACAAGTAACTTGTTATTAGTCATATGAACCTAATTCATGAGATCGTCAATCACATAGGCTAAGTTATCCATCATTGTTGATTTTCCTAAACAAGCTTAAGTCTCATTCCCCTTGATGTATCATTAATTTTCTTCCCAAAGGTTTAGTTAGAGAATTGGCCACATTCACTTTCGACTTCACATAATCAATGGAAATAATACCATCTTTAAGCAATTGTATACCACGTCACATCTCAACTAGATGTCTCTTTTTACCAATTTAAAGTTTCATTCTTTACGATGGCTAGGTAATCACAATGAATAGACATAGAAGATGTTGGTTTTGTCCCTCTCCCAAGAGCTTGAGCAATTCTCAAATCACCAAGATAAATATTTTCTTTTCTTTTCCCTACTAGAGTGTAAGAGGATAAAACATTCTGTTTGTACATATACGTTTGGGAGCAATTGAGTCTACCTCCCATTATTTCATATTGGTGAAAATATTAACTTGGGAAATAACTGCACTAATTAGGTCATAAGAATCATCTCCTTCATCCAAGTTGACTTTAATTTAGCAGGATTATCATTTACCTCTCATTCATTTATGGTTTTTTTCACAAACACAGAAAGATACGGAGGGGAAATGATAAAATATGGTAGTAAGGAGGTCGGAAATTGAAGATAGGAAAGATGACTAAAAAGATTAAATTATGGACGACATTAGGACTATTAAGTCCATTACTTTCTTACGTTCAAAAAATAAACACGTAGGTTTTTCCGTTGTATCTGTCGCCTGCGCTTGCATTTCAGCACTTATGTAACCTCCAATCAAGACCACCAGAGAGTGCAAATACAATCTTTTAGTTTTGTTTCTGAGTGCTAAGGTTAGTGTAAGAAAGTGTAATGTCAAATAATCAAATATTGAAGAACCTTTAAATTATTCGCTTACATCTCAATTGCTTAACTTTTAATTAGTGAAACAAGGACCCACTAGCTAGCTTTATACATTAATAAGTTTGAATTCGCATTTACACTCACTCTTGGTGATCTCCTCGTGACGAAGAGGGATTGAACTTCAGCTGGTCAGGTTCGCTTGCAAATCTTGTCGCAACATCCTTCAAGCGCGAGTCCCGGAATTGAACAGATATGATGCGGAGAATCGAACACCTAAACACAAGATTTAGAAAGAGCTAAAAGAATTATGATATCATTAATGGTCATCATTTGAAGTGAAAATTCTTGTATGGGTCTCAGACTCACCAAGTCTGATTTGCGACAAAGTAGCATCAAAACCGATCAGTCTCGTAAGCTTTGCACCAATCTTATCATCATGTTGATTAATTAGAGTCGTCCACTAATCTTTTATTTTTTTCATTCACATAGATGAAGAGAACCCTCTTCAGTAGGAATGATTTCCTTCCAAAGTGAATATACGGTATGGAATTGAAATTCAAAATGAAACATGCTTTTTGTTCTTTCTGAGTAAAATAAAAGAGGAGAAAGGAAGAGAAGTGACTCATTCCAACGTAGGGCTTAAATTCGTGTCCTGCAAATCGTGACGTGCCAACAGCCCTTACCAAAACTAATCGGGTCTACAGGCTGTGAGACTACTGTGCATGGGTTCTAATGGTTAGTGACTGGGCAACCAATATGACGTCTGATCATAGGACATTTGGTCATCCTCAGATGTTGACTTCTAGGATAGATTGTTTTCCCAGATTTTTATAAGTTAAAGCTAACCTTAGTTGCAATCCAAAACAGACGACAGACGGTCTGCAGCAGTTAAGACATACCTTCTCCGTGCATTTCTTTAGGACAAAGTTGTGCTTTTCCTATTGTCCCAGTTTTCACTTAGTCAATGCAATTAAACTAGCGAGAGGGAGAGAGCTTCGTCAATGTCTTAAGTCATAACAGATGCAACGTGCAATGTCTAAATCCATATTTGCTGAATGGTGGTGAAATGTGGAAGTCCCGTCCACTTTTGTAATTTAAATATTGCCTGAGAGCTACAAACTCCGGAGTTCAAGCCTTCTACCTAGCCTAGTTTCACGCAAGATAGTGCTAAGCAAAAGAATTTATTTTGTTATACCATATACAAGCTATTTCTTTCAAGAAAGATCTAGTGTGTAACGTTTATATCACGTGACGTGATGACGTGGTGTCGCTTATCCAATCAGATATTTTCAATAATATAATCCTAAAAATTACGATGGATGATAACACTTTACTTTCTATGATCAAAAGGTTGATGCTGTATCAATGTCACCCATGGGATGTTTCTCTTTACATAGACGATTTTATCTTTGCTTAGTGAGTCCCATGCTGCTAAAACTGGCTTCGAAGCCAATGCAATAAGTAATGAAGATGAATAATCTGGGTCGAATGACAACAAGATATGGTTGGGCCCGTGGAGTGCCCTATAACCCAACAAGGCATGGGTGTGTAACATGCATGGGCCTGATTGGACGGGTCATAGGCCCAACAAGTATGAAGGATCAGCCCAGAAAGATCAATATCTATAACTTCATTCATTAAGGAAGAAATTTCCTCATTTGGTCTCTCAAACTAAATCACCTCGATATCTAGTCATGAAAATGACTCAAACTAATGTCAAACGTATCCACAGACTACTTTCGCAATCACCACTCTCCATTATTTTCCTCTATCTAGGTATAGTCAGTCGATTGCCAAAGGATCAGCCCAGAAGCTCAATATCTGTAACTTCTGCATTATTCATTAAGAAAGAAATTTCCTAATTTGGTCTCTCAAACTAAATCACCTCGATATCTAGTCATGACAATGACTCAAACTAATGTCAAATGTATCCACAGACTACTTTCGCAATCGCCACTCTCCACTATTTTCCTCTAAGTATAGTCAGTCGATTGCCAAACCAAAAATATATATATATAATGAATAAGTAATTGTATCTTTTCACTGAGGAAACTATTTATCATTTGCAAATTTTTAGGCGCTCCATATCTTTTCTTCTTTTTTGGGTCGCATGTGGGGCTCCGTATTGGATGAGAGCCAATTTGGATGGTAAATGTAGAGAGAAGAGTAAAGTTGCTCCAAAAATGCACCGAAATGCTTGTCCACTCAGATTTGCTGGACATATCAATGGAGGTTGCGTCTCATCTTCAAAAATCCGTATGAACGCATGGTCTCCGGAGAATCTATGACTGTTGACTTCGCTCTTCAAACTTGCATTTTGGTCAAAAGAAGAGGAGCATTAACACAGCAATCTAGGTTGCCAGTTGGAATATGTGGGATGGGAATGCAGAGTGACGAGGCATGACCAGTTGCTGTCGAAAGTTGAAACCCCAGTTTTTGAGATTTTTCGTCGGGGAAAAGTCAAGCACGAGCCCAGCACCGCACCAGCATCAGCGCTACAGCACCAAGTCGCTATACTACTGATCCACCTTCTCCGTTTGACTCGGCCTCGCTACAGATTTTGGCAGCAAGCAAGCAGAACAGGTTGGACATTATACAGCGGCATCCAAGGAATTAGGAACTCGTCGTTTTCATTGCCCAACTACCAAATATACCCCCATTGAAAGTGCCAGAACCAGATGCACCACCCATCTTTTACTATCCTCTCATTGTCAATCTGTGAATTTAATAGCACTTCCAAAGAGGGAAATAACAAAGATCATCTCATATCCCTCAATTATCACCAAAACATTAAAACAAAGCAAAGAGCATCCGTAGTTGTATCGTCCATCGAGAAATGGATCCTCAGATCGTAACAAGTGGAAACTCCTTCATTTAATCTTATCATTACACTGGCTACACACCTTTAACGGACGAGATTTGCTTTATCTTTTCGGACAAGAGATTGGAATCCCTTTTTCTAGGATCCTTAAAAACACCCTTATCTCAATATTCACTAAGGAAAAGCACAAAAACCCTTCTTCATTACGACAAGGGTATCACAGTATAGTAAACAAGACACTGCCAGGACAAAGAGCAACAACATCGTCTTAGAAACTTTGCATTAACCTTTGGACGGCTCTCATGGCACAAGAAAAACCCAAAGGATCCTCACCTTCCAAAATTGCTTTCATCCTTCTCATCTCTCCCTCTCTCTCTCCCTCTCTCCCTCCAAGACTCCACAAACAAATTAAACTAAACTCATTAACAGGGGGAAAAATAAATAAAAAACACTCCTCTCGAGAGCTCAAATTAGAGTTCCAAGCATATTCTAAAACACATCCATAATACCGATTCCTAGCTACAAAACTGATGTGCAGGCAATATTAATAGGTCGTTCTTCCATCCAATGACCGAGATCGTCGTTTCCAATGTCAAAGTCAAAATCAGGCAGCTCACTCGTCTCATTTCCAAATCCGAACATTTGGAAGTCATCTGTTCCACAAAAATCATCCACGAGCTGCCCGAAGTCATCCATGAACAGCATATCAAAGTCGTTTCCCAAGCTAAAGTCCTGCACAGCTTCACTGGGCATCAGCATCTCCTCCACACATTCAATTTGAGCGGGCGTTTGCTGCTCGTGGCTTCTCTCAGTCGAAACATCACAGCTTTCAGAGGCATTTGAGGCTGACGTGCCTGAGTCGAGGAGGGATGATGGGGAGGTGCGTGAGGATGCACTCTCCGAATTTCCTGAAGCCATAGGTTTGTTCATGGACAGAGAGGTCTCTGAAGAGGGGGTTTTTGTCTTCTTCTCATCAGAGGAGGCCTTGACTGAAGCTTCAAACTCAAGCCTCTTAGCCTCGTAAGCCTTAGCAGCCTCCTCGGGAGTATTGTAAGTGCCCAACCAAATTCGAGTTCCCCGGTGAAATGGGTCCCTGATCTCCGCAGCCCATTTGCCCCATTTCCTTTGCCTGACCCCCTTGTACCTCAAATTTGCCGGCCTTCTCTTTGAGATTAGATCACCTTTCTGACTAAGCTTTCTCTTATTATGACGGTTCTTGACATCACTAATGGTATCTAGAGATGAACATTCGGTGTCAATAACATTGGGGTGCACAACAGGAAGCGGAAGATCGATGAGGCGAACAAAGAGCTTCTCATCAATTAGATCCGATTCGTCCTCACTTGACGACAGATCGGTGGCATCAGGATCTCTACAGAACACCCGGATCTTTCTCACCATTCTGGAATCTCTCACTTTCTTGAGGGAAGAACGTTTGTCAAACGGTTGACAGGCGCCAGACATTTGCAGAGGAAAACGCTAAAACCCTCAACAAAAACCCCTCGAGTATCCACGCAAGCAAAATTTTCGATTTAAAAAACAGGGAAGCAGGTGGTTCTCTCAAGATGACAAAGGCGTATAATTGTTTATGTAGGCTTGACCATCAAGAACAAGTCCGGATTGGAAAATGGCTTTATGTGAAACCCCCCAAAACACTCCTCTCCAGAACAACTCCTGCAAAAACCCACCCAAAACCCAACTTCAGATTATAACCAAAAATCAACAATAATCAACAAAACTACAACATGAAACTTGCATAAATTCACAAACAAAGCTAACAAGAACCCACATACCTTTTTGGTCTCAACCGCATGGAAACAGAAGACGAGACCAGATTCAACCTCTGCCAGAAGCAGCAGAGGGTGCAGCAAGCAGCGGTTACAAACAGATCATAGGCCGAACAAGAAGGCGTCGATGAAGAAAGAGAGTGCTGAAGTAGGGCCCCGGTAGATCCCAACTCAAAACCAGCCGACATAAATCCCAAAACTCAACCACCCTTTTCCCGGTTCAACCTCTCTAATGCTCTAGCTGTTGAGACACAAAGCAGTAGGCGGAAATAAGGGTCGCATCAGATCGTGATGGATATAGCAACAGGAACAAAGAGATCAACCGATCCTTACAGGATCAGATATCTATGGCCAAGATGATGTTTTTATCTCTCTAGAACGAGACCAAAAAGAGTCTCCGGGCGTTGTGTTATCCTCTTCCTTCGCAGAAACAGAGTAAAACCATATTCCTAAGACGTTACGACACACCGAATCCTCGCAGATCTTAACTCGAACAGTGAAAAACAGAACCAAACAAAAACGCTTCAAGCGGGAAAGAAGAGAGGGGAAAACAAGAAACCTCTCAACTTACCGGTCAAGAACTAGGCCGACGTGGTCTAACACAGCCTCCCTCGGTGCTGATGAAGCTGTGATGATGTCTCGGAGCTCGCTTCCCAGTTCTGGCCTCTGCTGCTGCTGCTGCTTCTAGTTCATAGCTGCTCGCTGCACCTTTTTCTAAGCGGTCAAAAGGCCATTAAAGACGGGGCATGTAAAGATAGAGAACAAAAGAGTAAAGAAATCGGGAAGATATAGTTTCGAAAATTATAAATTTTAAAAGGAGAGAAGAAAGAATCTGGAATTAAATACTCGCTGAGGCCCTACGTACGGTCATGACCTCCCTTTGGGGAGCCATCCCCATTCATGGCGCATGACACCTTACCTAATTGCATCATGCCTATCTTGATGCCACGAACCCCACCACCGCTCCGGAAGTGAGCCGAATCCGATTGTGTTTTTTCCCTTTTGCTCTTTTTCCGTCCTTGCAAATTTTATTATTTATAGGTAGAACCCATCTCAGAAGAGTGAGGTGAAAGCCTGCATAGGAAAAGGGGTTGTGGCATCATCTGCGAAGTAATCAGACTGTAAATCTTACATAAAAATATCTCCTCACAACATCCACTTTCATCGATTAGGACCTATTTTTCATCTCGAACCTAATCCCCAAGTCTGACTGAAGTGGTGCAACACAAGACCTAAGGACAAGGACTCCTGGCCTTGACCTTAATTTTTCGCCGTTCAAAAGTATGACCACGTGGTGGGGCGGGTGTTGCCAATTCGCCACGACTCTTCTTCTTCCATTTCCTTTAATCGTGACCCCTGATCGTGACCTCAAGATTTCGGAGAATAGAACCGAGAGTGCTCTTTCAGTCGTTGCCTTCTTGGATGCTTCGTATCTCTATTATTTAAATGGGCTTTAATCTGCCATGCATCATTGCAGGTATATGTAGCCATCGGTTCGATTTACTTATTATCTGCAAAACGACGGATCTTCCAATGTCCTGCCGACTTCCGAGGGTACCCAAAAACATACATGGCATCCATGCATACATGCATACATACATGCATGCATGCATGTCGTGATGTAAAAGTAAGAAAAAGAAAAGGGGGCGAAAACATGAACAGGGAAAAGGGAGGGAAACAGTGAGCGCACGTGCATGTTGACCGGCGAGGATGATGATGACGACCCGAGACGGTCGTGCGTGTCGGGGTGGGGGTTAGGCGGTCGGGACCAATGAATGGATTGCTTCGGTTTCCCGCCAATTGACGCCGGCGTGGGAATAACGGCCCCTCCTTTCCCGCCAAATTACCGACTCCCCCGCCCCCCCAACCGAAGGGACAGCGCGACACGTGTCCGCGAGGGGACGGGTGTCGAGTCTGTCGACGAGGTCTTGGGCTTCTGTCGGGGGCGATCGGGGGGGGGCGGGGTCCATGAGATGAGTAGCTAGGTTTGGTAGGCCTGCTACGTTCGTGGAAATTTCGAGGTTGCTCGCTGAATTATTTCTTCTTTTAATATTTCCTAATCTTGTATGCTTTTGTTCAAAAAGAATAAGAACGTAGAAAAGCGGGACTTGGCTTGATCGCGAAGATGGATGACTCGGCTTCATGAATAGAAGGTATATGTAAGCAAATTTATGCATAAACGATTATTTGTCTTGATCCTAATTAGGATTCTGCGAGGTCGAAGTGAGGAATTTTTCGCTAGCAAAACAAATAAAGGGCGTGGAGAAATTTGATTTCGAAATTTTCTGCTTCGATATATGTTAAAAAATTTGTGGAGTCATTGTTATTTATTCTAAAGATTAAAAACTTGACCTGAATTAATATTAAAAATATTCTATCGTGAAAAAACATATGTGAAAGCAAAAAAAAAAAAATAGACAGAGAATTGAGAGTGAGGTGATATATACACGATGTGATCATCCAAAATATCCATCAAGTGCATCAAGAGGGGGGATCATAAATTAAGAACAAATAGATCACTAAAAAACCGTCGAAATATCTATATCGTTTGATAATGGCATTTATATGCTCTTTTATATAAATATGGTCTTTATTCACTTATTAGTTTAAATTTTTAGATTTGACTTTTTAATATGGCATCGAACTCATATTATGTCCCTTCGCGTGTGAGTCTATCCCTAATAGTGAATTCCACATATCATTCATAATTTAGCTTGCACATGAGAGGAGAGGTGTTAAAATATTTCACATCTATTGACAATAGAATTTATATGCTCTTAATATACACATAATCATTCTTCATCTGTTGACTTAATTTTATTTTTTTTCTTGTTAAACTTTCAAACAAAGACCGACACATACGGCAGTCTAGTACCATGATGACTTAAATTATGAATTGCCGTATGGGAAGTGGCACTCCATCACTAACTCTGCTAGTCAATTTGGTCATATGGTCAAAAACTAGAAGATCCCACCGTAGACGTGCGTAGACAGAGGAACCGTCGTCCACGTCTCGTCAGGTCTTTCTTTATTCGCCTTTGGTACAATCTGACGTTGGATGCAAGACTCTACCTAGCCCCTTTAACTTCCAAATTCTTCCTAGAGTAGAGTAGAGCTCTGAAATTCCAATCTTTTATCTAACCGGGTATTTAGTGGGTTAAAGGACGCTACCTCTAACTTGGCAAGTATGAAAATCCGATTATTATTCTTGTCCAATATAAGTTTTCGAGTCCACAAGAAATATTTATAGTAAATCCTCTCGACACGGCGTGGATAATCTATCTTAAATATGGCAATAGGCAATGGTTTCTCAAGTCCCATATATGCATGCTTCTATTAGCGCAAATTCAAGTTTAGATTGTTGGAGCATCGGGGCGAGGAGGCCAAATTATAGGGAGCTTAGTTTGGTGCGCTAAAATAAGAAAATAAAGAGGAAGATAAAAGGAGTGGCCAAAATAAGAGGAGAAAAGAAAGATAAGGCTTTGTTTAATATGCAGAAAATGAATGATATATAATTTTATTTTATTTTTGAGAATGATCGTTTATATCACTTGAAATTATCAGTCAACGAAACATTTTTTGTTATCGACGTTGTTATATCTAAATACTATCACGAAAGAAGAAATTTTCTTCATCTATTCATTTTTCTAATCGGTACAAACGATTATATTTTAGGAAAATGTTGTCAAAGTCGTTCTCTTTTTTTTTTTCACTAAACAAGTGCATCCTAAATATTGAATGGATGACACACGGAAGTAAAATACTGATACGAGTTGAGGACGACCTGACCCAAGTGAATGAAGAAAAAGAGGAAAGGAAAATTTTCTTCCGCCATTGACAGCAACAGATTAGCAATTAGCGGACCGATCCAAATTGATTACCCTCTATACTTGCAAATTTCTCAATTTTAGCGGCCATCCGCTTCGTATTTCTCAATGCCTCTGAACTACCCAAAAAAATAAAAATTACTCTCTTTTTATTTCATTGGTCGCAATTACCCGATTTCAATTATCTGCGTAATTTCTTAAGATCTTCGGAGCAACGTGGAAATCGGTTGGGCTTACTTCGGAAGGGCTCTTAGCCCAATGAATAATACAAGACTGGACCAGGAGTCCTTTACTTCTCGATTAATTTGTGTAACCCATGTCCACTGCATAGATCATTCCGATAAAACTCGTTTTAACGACCATCGCCTCCTTGATTTCAAGAAAATCTGAAGAGAATAGCTATTCCGCCAATGAAATGTTGCCACCGCATTTGATCGATTTGATTTATTTCACAAAGTGCAAAATAAAAGGACTCGATCAACCAAAATGGAGCGCTCGAGATCTAATCGTAAAGCTTGGGATTTCCATTGCACTTATTCATATTAATTTCTCGTGGATAGAATTATACATCCATGTCCAATCGCTTTTGAAAGCAAAGGCATTAATTCCAATTTTATATTTTTGGCAACGGTTGTACCAACACAAGGGCTTCATCATTTTCCATTAAAGTCTGCTTGATCTTTATACAGTGGAATTACAGGAAATTTCTGTCATGCCCTTCTTCTTCTTCCCCTTTTTTAGGGTATTTTGGTCGTCATCGATTCCTTAGTGACTTTGGTTGGAATATATGGACAGTCGTAATAGCTGAGGTAATGCACGATAGCTTTGTTCCGGCCACATGATAAAATTTGTTGGCTTTTGCACGTGCTTAATGAAAATGCAATTGGACAACTTCGTGTAATGGTAGGCCCAATATTCTGAAAGCGACTTCCTGTTTAGAAAATTAAGTACGCGTTGTGCAAAACGTGGACAATTTCTATAAATTCGCATTAAGTTCCCTCCTCTCTACTTGTCAGCGCTTTAGCACTAGAGTCTTATTCAAAGGAGAACATTGTCGATTGGACAAGAGATAGGAGATGAAGACCTAAGCAAAGACATCTGTTTACTTTTGGACAAACTCAAGGGGTCCCGGATATTGATCATCGCACAACTTAAATACGCATCTTTCGAATCTATCAATGACTTATTCCAAACCTCTAAATAAATTTCGAGTTGTCGACCGATTTTCATACATTTTCCACATGATTTGATGTTAGAGGAGAAAGATGAGTAAAAGTTTAGTTTTCTAAGTCAACTAAGCTCTATCGACAAACTCAGAGCCAAATTCAGCTCTATTATGGCCAACCCAACTTATTAGTCAAATTTGGTTTGACGACTTTTGACCCAGCTATCTCAAAGGTGACAAAGCTAGATAATCTAGCTCCACCATGCCCTAATTGTTATTTTCTTTTCCCCTTTTCTTATGGGTTGATGAGTGACCCTCACGAGCCCTAAAAAAAAGGAAAACAATAAATAATAAAAAATAAATTCACATCAAATAATTTGCCGAAAATTACATTCAAATGATCGATTTCACTCTAATGTGGCACTTAAGTGGGTGGAAAAAAAAAGGTAATGATTCTTAAACAAGCGTCGTATAAAAGTCATGATAGTTGCACTGTACTTCTTCCTACCTAACTCTAGGTAGATGAATGTCGATGACAATGAAAAACAAGGATAATATGATTAGCATGGACGGACGACCTGTGCGACGAACGTTGGCTCCGAATGATAGCTATGGCAAGTCTCGTTATCGGCCGACATGGTTGGGTTCTATAATGAACCAATAGAGAGAAGGGAGAGGATATAGAAGAGATAAAAGGTAAAAAAAAAAATGAAAGAAAAGGAAGCAAAGCTAATTTTAGGATTTTCATTGCCGAACAAGTTGGTCCACTAGAAGACAAAGACCGTGGGTGAATGACAGCCATGTGTACTCGCGGCGTAAACTTTGCCAACAATACGAAGTACTCAGATTAGGTTTCGCCAAAACACAAATTCTTGTCTCCATACCGTGTACGCGCGACATCGTCCCTAAATTGAGTTTGTACAATATTTTCTTCACATTTCCTTCAGTGGGAGTGCGGTGCGCACCATTGTGGGGACGAAGGCCGTCTATCTCGCATGATGTCTTTTTTAGGTGTCTCCAACAAATCCCGACTAACGATGTATTGGCCTATAAATTTGAATACAGTACTAGAGGACTTTGGAGAATATGGTACTTCTTGATTATGAATATTTGAATGGTACGAATCAAGAGAAAGCATCGTTAATTGGTGAGAGAGTATCTTCATCCCATTCATGAAATCATAGTATTCAAGACAGTGAAGGTATAATACATCGGGACACAGAGCATGATATGGAAAAGGGTAGGAGAGTTCATTAAAAACATCTATTCGAATCTCCCGTTGGAAAATAGCACTACAATATAAATTTAGATACAACGGTACCTTCATATTCAGTCTTTAGATGAGGATAATGTATTTCGTACCTTAGGTATGCTTAATTGAAAAAGAAAAATTAACGAGCAAAAGTTCGTTTGCACCGAAATCATCTTTTAGCAAAGAATATTAAAAGAGCAAAGGCAAATCATGGACGAACTACTTGGCGACGGATCCGAATCGACACGCATCGTGCTTGCCATCGCGGGTTCGACGTGGGGGCTCTTCCGAGCGAGCTTTGCAGAATCAATCAACGACCGGTGGTCATCTGCGGGACCCGATGCGCCGTCCACGCGTATCCTGACCGTTGGATGCCCCGCGCGAACAGAGACGAGCAGACCTCGTGAAACGTGAGTACCACGCCATTAACATCTCAATCTCGCATCCCCGTCCCCCTGCCTGCATCACGTGATCCGCCTTTATGGAAACACTCCTCCTCCACCACCACCACCACCACCCAACACGCTGGGCCCCACCCCCCCTCCGCCTCTGCAAGAGCGTATCCTCTTTTTCCAGATCCTGTCCTCATCCCATTAACACTCCACCCAAAAAAAAAAAAAAAAAAAAAAGAAGGCACAATTGTCCCAGTGACAACACATGCTGAGTCGTCGAACAGAGGAAAGTCATAATCTGTCATAAAAACAACGTTAAAAAAATACCAAAAATCAAATTTTGTGTCAGAGTTATAATAAGAAATCCAATTTTTAGTCGTTGAAAATAGTTGATGAGTACAGTAAGTTTGGCTCGTGAAGGCGAACGGACTCTGACCCAAAAAAAAAAAAGGGTAACTGACAAAAGGGAAAGGCAAAAAATGAATTGAAAAGACTTCAATTAGGGTCTAGAAGTACAGCTAGAACAGCGCGCCACGTCTTGATTTGCAGGTTTTGCTTTCTTCTCTCTTTTTTTTTTTTTTTTTTATTTGGGGGGTCGGAACAGGTTTTGCTTTCTTTTCTTTTCTTTTCTTTTTTTTATTTTTGGTCTTGAGGTTTTGCTTTCGTGGCCAGTGGGGAAATTGCAAGTTGACCATTAATAGGACGGCGGTGGTGTGCGAGATTGTGCCTATGAGCGGCTACGACGAAGCCGACGCGACGGCTACGATTTTAGACCGTGGAAGTGGGGAACGACGACGCACCCCGACCAATACAAGCGGCGCAGGCGTACGTTATTCAATTTTTGGGGCCCCGGACGTGGCTTCTCGAAGCGGCGCGCCGCTTGAGTCATCGGCTAGTCCTAGCGCCACCCCTCGGCCCCTCGGTCTCCGTGTTCCCGTGTTCCCGTTGCGGCGAGGCATATCATGATTTCTCGTATGACGTTCCCATAGTACAGCCGCGTCTAATCGTGTTAAGTTTTACTCGGAAAATTCTCGGGAATTGCGGTCGAGTTCACACGTCAAATTGCGTTTCCCAATCGTACAAATTTACAATTAGCATCCTCGCATTCGCCATTCCATTTTAAATTGCGCCTGACGTTTGGTTCTATCCACGAATTTGCCATTCTCCTTTCGATTCCCCTTCTCAGCCCTTCTCCAACTTGGCGGTGCCATCGCTACCTGTTAATTCAAGCATTCCTTCCGCATCGGCTTCTTATGGGCTCGCGTTACTTCACCACAATATATATTTCGAAATTATGCTATTGCGTGAGGCTAGAGCGCAGCATAAATCCAATGCTGCATCAACTTATTGCTCGGAAAATCATATTGTTAAAAGCTTATGCAGCAGAAGTTCAATACTTTTGGCTTAGGGAGATCATCGAAATGAAGCCTAAATCATGACCCATCAATACACTTTCACTCAATTCACTCAAAAATTGATGCTTAATGAGTTATGAGTTAATTAAGATATATTAACTACTCTACACCGCATCAATTCTTTAATATAGGATTTTCCCAACGCAAGTCACAATCCTAATAAGTTATAGGTTTTCCAAATTAATATATAATAAAAAGTGATGATGGCTTTTAAAATGTTCCCCGCTTAATTTTATAACATAAACTTCTCGACTTGGTTAGATCACATGGATGAGCGTAAAACCATCCAATCCATGCGCATCGGCTAAATATGGTGGGGGCATAGTTTGATTACAACACGACTAGTACAAACACAAGGTCACCAAGCCAAACAATCTTTTTTCTTTTTTAAATCAAGTGCACAAGCGCAAATGCGGCCAACTATGATGCGTTTGGTAATTTTTTGTTTCCAACAATTTTTATTCATAAATAATTTCTTCTATATTTATTCCAGTTTCTATGCAGAAAAACATATTCAGTAATTACACAACAAATTTATTCTCGTAATAGAAAAACAACAAAAATGCGTTTGATACAATCTTAAAATTTTATATTCCCATTTTTTATTTAATTATAAAGAGACTTAACATTTCACGTTTGGATAAAAATGGACTTTTGTGATGATTTAATTAATCAATATATTCTAAAATGACCTAAGAAAATCCAACATAATAATTAATCGAGGATGGATGTTTGAAATGGCAATAAAGAGCCACATTAGTCTGTAATTCACGATGTGAGAAGGTTAATAGTAAATATTTAGGCATTACGATAAACACGTGTATAGATCTCTTGAGAATAAGAGCAAACATTGCTTGGAGTCACTAAACTTTCACGATATAACATCGTCTCTAAAAAAATGGCATTCAAAAATCCATATAGTAAAGCCTTAAAAGCTTATTCAATTTTGAATCCAATTTTCATCAAAATATTTCCGCATTTTTTATCCTAAATGACCATAAACTATAATTAACATTAAAATATAGTCAACCTACTCAAAATCCAATTTCTAAATTTATGGATTTTTATTCATTTTTTTATTGTTCGATTTTTATGTCAAAAAATGGGCACTCATATTGGGTCGGGAGACCGGATCTTGTGTTGATCTTGTGAAGACAAGAATTAGGTCACGTTAAGCTTGTTTTTTTTAAATGACCTTATTTCTCTTTTTGTTTCTAGAAATAAAAACTTATTATTTTTATTCTAAATCTATTCCCTAGCTAGTAATCTATTATAGAGAATTGAAAAATTAGCTAACGTGGCTAAATGAATTTTTTGTATTTTAACAAAATATATAGAAAAAAATAAAAAAGTTACCAAACAAGCCCTAAAGTTTTATGAAACGCTCCAACAAGCCCTTTAAATTAATTAAGTCTAGACACTTGAGGTACGCAAGTGATCCCTTACCAAACTAATTTACATCTAATTTACGAGATTTGAATAAATAAATTTCAATTCTCTAATTGAAAAATACTTCACGTCCCAACGAACCACGTTAATCTCGGTTCTCCGATGAATCAATCGCTCGTGGAGACCGGCCCTCTCCATCTCATCGCTGTCGCACGATCAACTAGGAAGTAGTTTCCCCTACGTTGTCCCTAGTAGTTGGAACAGCGTTATTTCCAACGTGATGTTGGTGTGAACGTGAAAGGCGGGGGTGGAAGGATGCACGACGGGAAATTCAAGTAAACTCGATTAGGCTGTCGCCCACCGAGAGGATTTGTCATGTCATGTGTCGGAGTCACGTTTATTTGCGTGACACGAGCTCCAAGGTATGCTATGGTCGTACCGATTCTTTTACCGGAATGCATTGGTACGCTTCTCGCGTACTATTCCTATTCCGCCCACGCCAAGATAGTGCGACCGCGCATCCTGCTCCAGGAAAAAGTACTTGACCCCAAGCGATTGCGTGAATACACACTCGGAATCGCGTATGATCCATGTGATTACTGATTATGATGGTTTCATCCTGTTTGAATTCATATATGTGTGTATATATATATATATGTAAAGATTGATAAATTAAGGAAGGTTTAATTATCACTTTATATAAATCATATTCCAAACCTCCGATTTATTGAAACCTCAGCATTTACTCAATCCACCATCGCTAGTGGAAAACACCATCACCAATACTCAATCCATCGCCGCTTGTCCAAACCACCATCACCAACACCATCCTCAGCTCTCTCTCTATCTCTCTCTTCCCCCCCCAACCTCCCTCTAGAAAAATGAAAAAATCGTGGACACCACGCTACCTCACACGTAACCACAACAACTTGTTTTGCTTAAGAAATCTTTTTTATTTTGACACCCAAAATCGACTCGATTGTCACGTGCTTGTCATGAGAGAAATATAACATTTGGACAGAAATGGGTCACAATCACGTGCGTAACACTTGGTGATATTTGATACATGCTTGACCATCGACGGGCATAAAGGTAAATATTCAATAATCGATGACGAGATGAGGAAATGTCACATGTCCAGTTGTTGAAGTACGACGATGGATTGTTGGCAGCCACTCGTATGGTCCTTGGCGACAAACTTTCCAATAAAAGACACTTTAAATATTACTCAAGGTGTCGGGATGGTAGAGCGATTGCTATTTGAAGGACTAATCACGGAATAGTCATCAATAATTGCACAATCCCCATAACATGACCAAGACGGTTGTATGAGGCATGGGTAAAGTGATCTATGAGAAAAAGAGATTGGACAAAGCTATGGACAGTTATTAGAGAAAACACAATTGCCTAACAGTAATCAAATTTTTACTATAGATAAAATTCCTTGACAAGTCAATCAACATGTTATTTTTTCATATTTACTTTTCCCTCGTTGCACTTTGCCATAGTTCCCAAATTCCCATCGTCGGTTAGATTCCAGCGTATTTCTTTATCTGGGTGCATTATCATTTATTAAATTATAACACTGTATCTTTCTATACTATATTATTATATCTCGACACTGTATTGTACCGTCTTATTATGTAGTCGATTGAATTCCGACATAATTTGAGATTGATATTGTAACCTGTGAGACATCGTCATTGATTAAATTTCAAATTGGCTAAAGATTAGATAGTGTTGTTTGGATCAAAGAAGTTGAATTTATTATTGCACGAGATATCCTCTATCCGAAGTTGACGCAAAATCTTTATCCCCTTTAATAAAAGCCGAATGACGACTTTTAGTGAAACATATTTTTATTGCGGAAGCAATTTATGCGAAACACTAGTACTAAGCAACGCTTCTTTATAATTCGTAACAATACTATTTGCTAAATTACCTTCATTACAATTTTCGTATCAAACTAAGTGAGAATTTACATGTTAGTTTTTAAAAAATTTATATGGTCTTTTTTAAATTCGGGTTTTGTTAATGAATGTTCTAACTATATAGATTAATCATAATTATTATAGAGAAAAATGGTGTTTTGAAAATGACAAAATCTTTTTATCATGCTAGTTTTAAAAATTCCTCAAATTTTCCCTCCCAAATTCCCTTCTTTCTCGTGGCAACCTTCTTTCTCGTGTCTCGTTGCCATCTTGATCATATTTTCCAAGCGGAACTCATATTGATTTAGGCATGTCTCTTTCACATATAAGAATAATATGCATGTTTCTTTGCTTTCTCCTCGAAATTTGAATAAGAAATGAAAACATTATCAAAAAATTATACCTACAAAACAATATTTGCATTTTGTAAAATCTCCTAGCATCTCAGATTAAAAATTTAACATCCATCAGCGCTAATTTTAATTGAAATAAAAGTAAAAGGTAAAAGGTAATCAATATCAACCCCATTTGTTCGGTCTTTAGTACTTAAACTGGCATAGCTTTTCGGTTGTACTAAAAAAAGTCGTGCCAATGCTTCGATATTTGAAAAATGACACTTGCTAATCCTATATGTAAGAATTTCAATTTTTAGAGTAGGACTGTTTGACCCCCCCCAAAAAAAAAGTAGGATTACCAAACCGACCGAAAAAAAAGTAGGATTACAGACACTATAAAGATAAAGTGATGTAAATTGAAAACCATAAAGTTCTTCTATTCGGATACTTGACTAAATTGATAAGGACATTCTTCAACAAGATTCCTAGAAGAAATACACGCGACAAAATCAACACCGACGCATGATGATGAGGCGGCCACTCACTACCTACGCTTCTATGCGTGCTAGCTTCACCAAGATCTGAGAACGACCCCATCGACCGTCTACAGCATGCTTCAAGGTTGCAGAGGGAGAGAAATTGCAGTTGCGGAAGCCAATCATGGAGTGGGGATTGGGACACGACGTCACCAAAAAAGGCATAGCTTTTGCGGCAGTGGTTGAGCCTATCGGCGGATAAAACCAGACCTATTTGCAAGAGTATGGATTTAGGGTAATTTCTCACCAAACCTTCATCGTTTCGATGTTTAGATTTTTCTTGTTATGGCGAGGTCGGGTGGTAAAATACGTACTAATTCGGCCCTAATCTGCCTAACAAAAAGCTAGAAATTGGCCTCCAATTTAAATCCACCAGCTTCTCCTACCTAACTAATTTCACACTTACCTAAAACCCCGAGAAATCGCCAATTTGCCGGGTAATTGACTTGGGATTTCCCTCCAACTCCCGTCTTATTTTACTCAACTATATCCGGTTTCCTTCGGCCGAAAGAAAAGACAAACTTGCTCCGAAATCAAATCCTTTCCCTCTCCCTCTCGCGCCCGTCATCTACTAGTCAGAATCCGAGGCCGCCCGTATTTCTTTGTGCTCTTTTTGACGCCTTCTCGTGACGCGATCTTCGCAACCATCGAGAACGTACGACGCGCACCATTACTTGGATTATGTCCCCCACCCCCTTCTAGAAGGGGCGCCATTAGGGTTGATTGATTCCCCTCCAACGTGCGGAGACACGAGGAAAATTTGGATATTCGATAAGACCGCGATTACAAATCTCGAATGTGGTTTTCCCCTCGTTACCGCCCCACTTTATGAATTTTTTATTGCGGGATCTATTGTTTTCTCCAAGTGGGGGGTGCCCGTCAGCTATCGTCGCTAGTGACAGGAAAAAAGCCAATAAAACGTGGAAGAAATCGTGGCGGTCCGATACCTAATAGGCGTAGCTAGCTAGCTAGCTGCAAATGAGCACTGCCACCTTTCCTAACCCATCCAATAATTTTATTTGATTTTTCTAGAGTCCCCATCTCACCGGTCAAAAACTCGTTGCCCTTGTCCAAAGTCTACTCCACAAGATTTAATCAAATCAAATCGAGTATGCCGTTTCAAAAGCTCCGGCCAGCCAATTGACCAGGGCTCCCTAATATTCCCCCACTATCTCCATGAGGGAAATTTGAGGAAAGCCACCTCGACTCTCTCGTAATTATTCTATGACAGATCAAAAAGTCGACCTTTCTCATTACACTGTGTACACCATGAAGTCAGCTAATTCGGATGCAACGAAATTCTATCTAATCACTAGAGTAATTATTCATGGACGACTCAAGGGCTGCATATATTATAAAATAATGACTACTTGATTTAAAATTTTTATAACGGACGCGAGACCCTCATAATTATATTCAAAGATGGGTCGCATTCCTCGAACCGAGTCGCATTGGTCGATTCTGCGGTAGAAAGCAATCGATTAATTATGCGGTCTTTATCTTCAACGGGCATGACTTATTTGGAGGTAGACTTGCTCCAACACGACTTGGCGTTTTTTTCTTTTTCCTTCCCTGTTTCCCCATGGATTTTTTCGATTCTCGACAGGTGCCGCCGAGTCAGCAGGGACGCGATCACGAGACCATTGCTGGTGAAGCCGAGCCGAGCCGAGCCGAGCCGAGCCGTAGAAAAAGCCAGAGGGAGGGGAGAGAAGACAAAAGTAGAAAAAGCTTAAAGCCCCCCGCGCGGCCGTGATTGACTATGCCGGGGCGCGGGGCCCACCGGCTATCCCGACCGTATACGCAGGACGGAATTCAAAGCCCGATTTAATTCCGAAACATGGGAACGCCGGACACGCACTAAACGCAAAAAAATAAAGATAATAAAATAATTTAAGAAAAGAAAAAGGGAAGAAGGCAAGGCGTCCGTGACGCCCTAAGCAAGTTCACATCCCCCCACGCGCCTGCACGTTCCCATCGAACCCACCCACCATCTCCCTCCCTCCTCTCTCTCTCTCTCTCTCTCCGGAACAGCCTTTTGTCTCGTCTTCTCTCTCCCTTGTCTCCCCACTATAAAACCTTCTTGAATCCAGTCGTCGATTCTCGCAGCACCAAAGCCAAAGCAAATCCATTTCTTCTTCGCAACCCAAAACCCTAGCGCAAGGTTCGCGTTTTGTTTGCTTGCTCGTTAGTCATTCGATGGAAGATCAGAGCAGCAGCAGCAGCAGGAAGCGACTCAGGGACGACAGGCAGGACGAGCTGCTGGAGTTGGCCGAGGTGAAGAGGCTCAGGGACGACCTCCTCGGCTTCCTCGACGACTCCGACCCCGTTCCGGGTGCCCCGGACCTGGACTCCCTCATGCGGAGCTTCCAGGACGAGATCGCCGCTGCGTCGTCGGCGCCGGCGCCGGCGGAGGTGGTGGAGGTGGTCGACCTCACGGCGGAGTCCTCCTCCGGCGGCGACTCGAGGTCGGAGCTCGGGTACCTCCTCGGGGCCTCGGACGACGAGCTCGGCCTCCCGCCCTCGACCACCCCGTCCAGCGGCGATGAGGCGGCGGCGGCGGTGGCGGTGAGCTGGTGCGAGGCGGAGCTGGTCCGGGCCGCGTCCGAGGCGTCCAGGATCGGCGAGTTCTGGGAGTTCGAGGACGGGATCCCGAGCTACGCCGACCCGTACCAGTTCGGAGCTGCCGCCGGAGGAGGAGGGGCGTACGGCGGAGGGGATGACGAGGAGGGCCAGTACGTGGCGTTCGACGGTCTGTTCGACTACTCCGACGAGGGCTTCGGTGCGTCCGATCCGTCGGGCATCCGGTGGCGGCGGGGGGAGACCATGCCGGCGCTATAGGGGGCCGGGGATCGGAACGCGGTTCGTGGGGCGGCGGCGGACGCTGATTTGTATAAATTAACTCTCCTTTTTTGTTTTTGAATTTATTTATTTGTAAAGAGGGAAAATATATGTAGTAGCTAGAAAACATAGATGAAAGGAGGAATTTCTCCTCTAGCCTTCTCTTTTTTTGTTGTTCTTTTCGGAAATGACGAGAAAGTAGCGAGGAAAAAGATGTTTGGCAGATACACATACCAAATTCAGCGTCGGTGACTATTAGAAGCGCCTCTGATTGGAGATTTTAAATTGGAATTCGCGCAACGAGTTATGGCTGATTTATATCTTTTTTTATTCATCATCTAAAATATCTTTAACCTATCGAAAGAGACCGGTTCAACCTCGAACGGGTTTTTGACAAAACTTTTAACTTTACTTCACAATTCATGTGAACCTCGAAACAAAATAGCACGGCCAGCCGGAAAATTAAATATATCAATGTTAAATTGTCAAATTCTTTTAAAAATAATCATTTATGTACTGATTTCGATAATGATTTATATCTAAATATTAACTTGACAAAAATATCTCCTTCGTTTTTATAAGGGATACAAGTCTTTTTTGTTTTTTGTAATTTTTTTTCAAATGAATTATTTTTTGCAAAAAAGACAAAACTTAATGATTTATTTTTTGAAGAAATTTAGTTGTAAGAAAAATGGGAAAAGCAATTTCTACCCTTGTTAGAAGGCAAAATTGCTTTGCCTCAAGCTAACGTTTTCACTTTTCACCAATCGATTAGTTTTTTGTCATCAAAATACCAGGAAGTCTGAAAATAATTTTCCAGAAATGGATTTTCTTTGGAGGGGAAATTGAATAATTTGAAAAACTTTTGCAAAAGTCTTGGTTCATGATATTTTCAATGTCAATAATAATATATATTTAAATATCCTTTTAAATCATGAAAAAAATCTGTTATTTTTGTCAACAATATGAGCAAATCATTTTTAGTTGAAAATCACCGCGAAACAGATGAGCCAAAATCATTTTTGGTTGTCATTTAATACTATATTTGAGGATAATATATCTTTTCAGATATTGGCATACTTGCCGACTTTCCATAAGTCACTTCGTCGTATGCTTTATTTTCGATACACAAACCTACTGCGAATTACATGTCCAAATTGGTATATTATAAAAGTTTCAGATTTGATATGAGGGTAATAAAGAAACGAGATGCGCTGTGTCACAAAATTTAACATGAACAAAAAAGTAAAATACAAGAAGTGAAAAGCCACTTGATAACCCCTAAATGATTGATTACTAGGAAATTCATAAATGATATTTTAAATTTTATGGAAAAGGGGAAAAAGTATTGTTTTACTTTTGATAAGTAGGAAACAAATCACAAATTTTTTTTATCATCCGTTAAATTAAAAAGAGAGCTAGTGGATGGACGTCTTAGAAGAAGGAAAAGGGAAGGGTCCTCATTATTGTTTTGGGGCCAATGCTACAGTCTTGCCACTCACCTCCAGCTAGTTGAGGGTGCTAGGTGGAATGGAGAGGGATCCAAAAGCAGACCCGCAATCAACACGACGCCTGAAAATTCCAATAAGTGGATCTGCCGACACCTCTTGCATTTTGGCTCTCGCTCTGGAGGAGATGGATGGGTTCGTTCTAGTGCCATTACTCGATCACTTCTGCTTGGGCAAAACCGGAGAAAAAGCCAATTGATCTGATCGATGTCCAACCCAAGTCCGTATGACGCATTGAGGAGAGCATTTGGAGAAAACCATCACGTATAGGCAAATTACTTTAGATCAGAAAGTTTTCGGTAAATAAAATGCACAAAACTTATGAAGAACTTTAGAACAACAAAATTGAAAACTCAAGAGACAACTCATCACTAAGATCATTCGATCTCATGTGAAGTGACATAAAAGTCGCGTGACCGTAGATGAGTCAGATGTAGTCCTTTGAGCATCGACATGACTCAACGCAAGGGCTATTGAGGTTGTATGACCCACCCCAGTGATTACTGTCAAGGTTGCATGAACACGTCGAGTCAAGGTGGGCTTCGAACATGGCTACCCTCGCACACCTTGGCAAACAACCTATGAGCCTCATGCGATCATCTGCGATCCTCCAGATCTTGCCTAAGATAGGTCCGCGACCATCGACTGTTCACCCTCTGGGATCCTCAAACCTTGACGGCCTTCAACTCTCGACGAGCATCAACCAGAGGCTAGCGACTCTTAGTGGAGCGATGAGATTAGCTTAGGTGGCTGAGGGAGAGAGATGATGAACAGTGCCGACTTTTGGGATTAAAAAGGGAATACAAAAATAATAGCGAGGGTAATATCGAAATAGAGAAAAACCATTAATTCTCACTTTCAGCGCCCCAAAAATACTACAATGCCAATGTGGCTCTGCCACTTTCGACCAAAAATAAATAAATTGTGGCTCTGCCCCTCATTGCCTCAAGAGAAACGCCTTTGTGGATGCATTATATTTGCCAAATAAGCTTTTCAAATTGCTTTACCAAACACATTCTCTCTTTAACAAATACTTTTATAGGAAAGTAGTTAGTTTCATTGTTTTGCCTCAAGTTAATGTTTTTCACAAATTGATTAATTTTTGTCAGAAAGCCTGAATTTTTTTTTTTTTTTTTTTTCTGGAAAATGGGTTTCCTTCAGATAGAGCGGAAAATGAATAATTAAAAAAATATTTATGTAAATATCATGGTTCATATTACTTATAGTAATTAATCTATGAAAAACATTTTCAATGTCGATAATAATTTTAAATATCTTTTTGAATGATGAAAAAAATATCGGTTATTTTTGTGAGCAATATAAACAAATCATTTTTAGTAGTAAATCATCATCATGAAACAGATGAACCAAAATCTTTTTTGGTTGTCATTTAACACCATATTTGCTGATAAAGATATCTTTTCAGATATTAGCGTACTTATTGATTTTCCGTAAGTCGCCTCATCAGATGCTTTATTTTCGATACACAAACCTACTGCGGTTTACATGTCCAAATTCATATAATCTAAAGTTTCAGATTGTTATGAGGGTAATAAAGTAATAAAACGCACGCGTTGTAAAATTTAACATAAATAAAAAAGCAAAATACAAAAATCAAAGGGTCACCGGATAAGTCCTAAATAAGTCCTAAGTGGTTACTAGTGAATTCATAAATAATATTTTTAATTTAGATGAAAAGGGGAAAAAAAACTATTGTTTTACTTTTGATTGATTGGTAACAAATCACAAATTTTTGATTTATCCGTTAAATTAAAACGATAGCTATTGGATGGGTGTCTTTGAAGAAGATAAGGGCCCTCACTATTATTTTGGGGACAATGCTACCATCTTGCCACTCACCTAGCTAGTTGAGCCCGCTAGGTGGAATGGGGAGAGATCCAATGGACCCACAATCAACACGATGCCTGAAGATGCCAATCAATGGATCTGCCGACACCTCTTGCTATTTGGCTCTCGCTTAGGGGGAGATGGATGGATTCGTTCCAGTGCCATTACTCGATCACATGTCTGCTTTCGCACAATTGAAGAAAAAGCCAATCGATCTAATCGATGTCCAACACATGTCCTCGTGGTGCGTTTGGGACATCATTTGGAGAACACTTTTGCATGAATGCAAATGACTTTCAGATCCAAAGGTTTTTACAAAATGGTAACCCTCGCACAACCTCGACAAATCATTCGTGAGCCAAGCACGATCTTCTGCGATCCTCCAAATCTTGCCGCAGACTGACCCCTAGCCCTCCTGACTGTGCTTGAGATAGGTTCGCAACCGTCAGACTGTCGGCCCTCGACCCTCGACGACCTTCAACTCTCGGTGAGCATCAACCAGAGGTTGGCGACTCTTAGTGGAGTGAAAAGGGAATATATGGAAATAATAGTGAGGGTAATATTGAAATAAAAGAAACCGATTAATTCTTACTTTCAGCACTGCAAAAATTCTACAATGCCAATATGGCCCTGTCCTTTGCCTCAAGAGAAATGACTTTGTGGATGCATTGCATTTGCCAAATAAACTTTCCAATCGCTTTACCTAACGCATTTTCGCTTTGTTAGAGACTTTTATATGTCCCAACAATGCTTCGCCGAATGCAACTTTAGTCCAAAAAATGGTTTCACGTATCAATTGGTGATAACACACTAATATGATGTATTAAGCCAATCGAAATATGTTGACTACGTTGTATTCTTGATCCCGATCAATTTTGAAGTATGACTTCATTTAGAAAACTCATATTTGATTGGCTCGTTTCTCGATTAGAACATAACATGACTAGACCACAAAATGAATTCAAAGGGGGACTTTCAACTTTGTAGCGCTAGACTGGTGATTTGTGTTTTCAGAATTCTTGCCACGAAGGATGAACGAGACACAACGTCGGGTTCAGCGCAAGGGGAGAGAAACAAGTGGGCTCAGTCGGTGCCTCTCGATTCGCAACTTCGTTAAGCCCACGATTCGATGCATTGCAATCGTCCAAGATTACGCAACGTGATCGATCAATGACGGCCCAAGGAGTTTCCTAATGCCTTTCCTCCTCGTTCGTCCCGTCAGCTAATCTGGGCTTGAGGCTCTTCTGTGTTTTCTTTTTCTTTTCTTGATTTCTTCTACAGCACACGTGGATGAATGCACTGGCCTAGTCGTGCATAGAAAGAAAGCACGTAATTAGGGAGATTCCGTATGAAAGAAAGTGGGCATTTACTTGAAAAACGGGAAAAGTGCTAAAAAAAAAGTCCTAAATCTTTTGTATTTGTGCCAATTAAGTCCTAAATATTTTTACGTTGTGCCAATTTAGTCATTTTTGGCCAATTTTGGCCGGATTTTGTTGATTAGACACCGGTCGGCTGACGTGACTTGATCGGCGGCCGACGTTGACAACTTTTAATAATATTTTAATATTTTATAATTTTATAATTTTATAATTTTAATTAAAATTATAAAATTTTTCTTTTTATTTTTTGCTTCTACTCCTCCTTCCTCCAGTCGGTTGCTAGACCTCGACGACCAGCTAGAGGCGACAGCTGGCGAGGTTGAGGTCGACCTTGCCGGCCACCTTGCTAGTGACTGTGAAGGCGACCTCGAGCTAGCCTTGCGCCGGGCTGGCGGGGCTCCGAGGCCCTCGCCGGCCATGGGCGAGGCTCGACCCTCGCCAGATCCGACGAGGGCGAGTCTCGCCGCCCGAGCCTCGAGGGCGGCCATTGGCGAGGTGGCCGGCGAGGTTGACCTTGACCTCGCCGGCCGTCGCCCGGTTGGTTGCCGAGGTCGGCGACCGGCTGGAGGAAGAAGAAGGATAAGGAAAAAAGAAAAATAAAGAAAAATAAAGAAATTTTAAATTTTTAAATTTTAAAAAAATATTAAATTATTATTAAAAGTTGTCTACGTCGCCCGACGACCAAATGTCCCGATTAGCTAAGAAAATCCAGCCAAAATTAGTCGGAAATGACTGAATTAACGCAACGTAAAAATGTTTAAGACATAATTGGCATAAAAAAAAAGTTTAAGACTAAAATGACACAAATGCAAAAGGTTTACGACTTTTTTTAGCACTTTTCCTCTTGAAAAACTAAAAGGCAGATGAATGAGACTTTTGTTTCAGTAGATATAAGGGGATGTTACTATCAAGATTCTGTCATCTCGTGCTGACAAACTATACGTGCATAGATAAGCCGCCAAATCATATTTAAAGACGCTAACAAAATGATCCGTCCTTTTCCATTATGGTTGTACCTTGTGAATGATTTTTTTCCCTTTATCTGTCGGTGCCAGTGTTGTTTCTTGACAAAAGGCTTTTTGGCCGACCGCCGTTGGTCGAATGGTAAGACCAGGGGCTTTTGATTTGTTAATACGTAAACCAATTGTATGTTGCCGCTGATAAACACAACACTCCAATTGAAATGTGCAGTAATTCGATAGATAAGATCATGACTGTTTGATCTCGTGATTTCAAAGCACTGTCAAAACGGAAATCTTACTTTGCCGAATCATGTGTCTCGTGAAATCATAAACTTCGAGAAAAAATAATAATTTTTGTAGAATAGAAAACCCTGTGCAATCTATTTGCTGCAAAGCCCACTCTAATCACCATTGACCCAGGCCAACAGCGATGGAGGTGGGTTGTGATGAAAAGAAAAAAAAACTACACAAGCTGTGTTGTTAAAATAAATTTCAAGGAAAAATTCGGCAAAAAATGACATTAGAATAACTTATTATCTACTGTAGGTTAGACATTAAAATAGAACTTAGAAGCAATATTACACTAAAGCACCAGCACCCCATAAAATGATGAAAATAGAAGATTCTCGGGTTTGTCTCCATGTTGATCACGACGGAATCCTAACCTCGTGCATTTTGTAATTTCTTGACTAAATTGATAATTTGCGCTTGTCATTTTGACTGTCTGATGTGTCCTTCTGTCATCATGAATCTCAATTTCCACATGTTAAGAATGTAAAAAACAGAACTAAGAAAAGAAGAGAAAGTATGATTTAAGTTATTTTAAAGAATGAATATAAATTGTTGGAGGATGGGAAAGATTTAATAGGCCTATTTCCCCTCCCCCCCAAAAAAACTTTACTTTAGATTTGATCCCAGTTTGGGCCAAACTTTTTTTTTTGTCACATAAAAACCCCTAAATTTTAGGTCCGGTTCCCTTGAATTCTTTCATCTAAAAACACCCCAAGCTTTAGACTTTAGTTGCAAATCTATCCTAGATTTTTTTTTTTTGTTTAAAATAAAATCAACAACTGTTGGATATGTTTCAAATTTGAGGCCGAAAATGAAAATTTTCTAATTCAAGTAAGTTTGTTTATTTTGAATGGGCTTCCTAATTGAATAGTCTTCCTAGTCGGGGAAGGTCTCCTAAAAAGAGATTTCTTGCTTTAAATTTGATTCTTGCCTATATATAAGAAGTTAAGATAGAAAGAGTCTAAGGCTACGTTTGGTTCATTATTTGTAAGGGACTTTGAGTCTAATACAAATGTTGAAAGCTCAAAGCTACTTGGGGAAATGCAATTGTGTTTGGTAAATTTTTTTTGCAAATGGACTTTGAGTTGAATGTGCGTTTGGTAAAAAAAAACTTTCGCAATAGACTTTGATTGGTATATAATATATATATATATATTTAAAAATTGAACTAAACCCTTGGTCGGACTAGCAAAGGGCTACGGCCGCCGGCGAGGGTCGCGTGACCCAGCCAAGGGCCATCGGAGGTCGCCCGACCTTGGGCGACCCTCGCCGGAGGTCGCCCAACCTTGGGCGACCTCGCCCAATGCCTGTCGGCGCCGAGATCTAGCTCGCGTGGTGGCCGTAGCCCTTCGCCGGTTCGGCGAAGGGCTGCCTCATTTTTCAATTAAAAAAAAAATAATAATCAAGGCAAAATAAAAAATATGAAGAATTAGTGAGAGTAGTTTTGGAAGGAAAAAAATAATTTCAAAAGATTCGGCGGAATGCTAAAAGCCCAAAGCTAGTCCCTATTAGTTTTGGGCTTTCAAAGATTTTGGGTGCGTTTGGGAACCACTTTTGGGAAAAGTCTTTAGGAAAATGCAAATACCTTTGAGTTAAAGGTGTTTTCCAAAATGCAACCGTGTTTGGTAAATTGTACTTTGAAAGCTCTTTGTAAAGTATTTTGAGCAAAATAGCGTTTGGGGAATTACACTTACAAAGGATCTTTGTGGTAAAAAAAAAAAAATTATCAAAAGAAAAATTAAAAAAAAAAATTGACCAAAGGGCGGTGGCCGCCGGCGACCTCGGCGGCGGACGGATCCGGGCGGCGAGGTCGCGGGAGGACCTCGCCGCCCGGATCCGGGTCGCGGCAGGTCGCGCGACCTCGCCGCCCTCGGGAATCTGGGGCGGCGAGGTCGCGGAGGTCGCGTGACGCCGCCGCGACCCAGATCCGGGGCCGCGAGGTCGCGCGACCCAGATCGAGGGCGGCAAGGTCCTCCCGCGACCCTGCCGCCCCAGATCCGGGTCGCGGTGACCCTGCACCTGCCGTGGGTCGCGGTGGTCGCGCCACCGCCGGCGTCGCCGTGCTCCGGGCGACGGTCGCCGGCGACCGCTCGCGGAAGAAGAAGCTCGCGGAAGAAGAAGACCGCCGCCGCCCCCAGATCCGGGGTTGCGGTGACCCGGCCCTCGGTCGCGCCACCTCCGGCGTCGGTCGCGCCACCCCCGACGATCGCCGGCGTCCCTCTAGCGATCGCCGCGGCCGCTCGGTCGACGGAAAAGTAACCCCGGAGAAGATGAAAGGTTGCGACACAAGGGCAAGAACGGGAAAAACAAAAAATTCGTGAGGACAATTTCGGAAAAAAAAAATTATGAACAAAGTGCTCGTGTGGGCATGTCGAAAAAGCCGAAAGCCCAAGGCAGTCCCCTTGCCTTGGGCTTTGGCTTCACAATCTTGGCATTTAGGGAATGCGGGCTCAAAATTTTTTGCCAAACGGGCTGGCATTTGCCCAAGTACCTTCAGGCTTCAAAGGGGCTTTGGGAAGTAGTTCCCAAACGCACCCTTTGAAGGCAAGTTGAAAGCTGAAAATTAGCTTTAAAGTTGAACCAAACGGTCCAGCATTTCCCTAAGGAGCCATTGGAAATGCTGAACCAAACACAACCTAAGCATTTTAGAGCCATCTATTGTAATTTTTATTTCTATAATGGATTTTTGCTTCTTCTCTCCCTATGGATTTTTTTTCCACATAAAATCTCGTGTTCTTTTCTTATTCTCAATTTTAATTTCATTATAGTTTCAGTATCTACCATAACGGGTGCTTTTGGGAGAGGCATTCCCTAAGCCCCTTGGACATCTAAAGTCCTTTAGGCCAAATAAAGTGTGTTTGGCAAAATTTTTTGAACCCCATTTCCCCAATGCTAGCCTTCCAAAGGCTGAAAGCCCAAGGTGGCTAAGGGGTGCTGTGGGCTTTTGCCTTTTGAGCATGCTGACTTACTACTATTCATTTTCTTCTTCTTCTTCTCTATTGAGCGAGACAAACATGGCCGCGAGTGGTTGTCAACAAAGGGCAAGTGATTAGGTGACCCCTAGCGACAATCGCGGCAACCTAGATTTATCGCGCAACCTCTATGAAGAGCCGCTTGAGGTAACTTGGTTGTTTCGGTGACCCACATTCGGTGACCCAGATCTGGGTTGTGGCGAGGTCGCGCAACCTTCGTCGACCCAGCGTGACCTCACTGCGACCCAAATTTAGGTCATTGGAGGTAACGCGACCTCGCCGGGCAATACCCAAGTCTAGGTCGCTAGGTCGCTAGGTCGCCGATTGCATGACCCATCTGTCGAGATCGTGTGACCTCCGGCGACCCTAGATTTGGGTTGTGCGAGGTGGTGCGGAGGTTGCGGCGGCTGGTTGTGCATTGGGGGTCGCTCAACCTTAGGCGACCCTCTCCGGTGGTTTATGGGGCCGCTTGAGGTCTTGCAACCTCATAGGTCGGCCGTTGGAGATAGATTTTGATCACCAGCGGCTGTTTACCCTTGCTGGCCAATTTTTTTATTTTTTTTGTTGACGGATTTTTTTTTTTAAATTACAAAAGTCTTTTATAAATATAATCTTTCTAAACGCTATTTTGTTCAAAGGTATTTCACAATGGATTTTCGTATTATAATTTAATAAATACAATTTGTATTTTGAAAAATCTCTTTAACTTAAAGTCCTTTATATTTTCTCAAATACTTTCCCCAAAAGTCGAACCAAACGTACCCAACAACAACTTTAACTCTAGTCCCAAATATACCCCCTTTTTTTTTGTCTAAAAGAAATCACTACTTTTGAATCCAGTTTCAAATCTGCTCCATTAACATTTCAATTCGCCATTAGTTGTTTGATATGGTATTTTTTCATTGGTAACAAATCCATAACATCTAGGAGGCGTGAAAATTTCTCTTTAAAACAAAAGTGTTATTTGATATGAAAATGGGGAAAGTCAGGGGGACTAACGGTGATTTTTGACAAAGGGTTAATGTGAGAAATTTGGGACTAGTGATGATTCTTTTTAGTCAAAAAGAGTTCAATAGATTTGAGACTTGACCTAAAGTTGGAGCTTTTTTTTTTTAAGAAAAAAAGTTTAGGACAAATTTGGATTGGATATAATGTTGAGTTTTTTTAGATAAAAATATGTTCGAGGTAGAATTGAAACTAAATTTAAAGTTTGGGTTTTTTTAAGAAATTATGCCAGATTTAATTTAAATTTGGGTTTGTTTTATGGTTTTGTGGATTCTATAGAGAGATAAGTCGAATCATACTTTCCTTTCTTTTTTCTTTAGTCTATTTCATGTACGTCGTAATTGTCTCTTTTTTCTCGCTAGTTCAATTGAAAGGGGACCAAAAGGAGACCAAATGGAAGGGGAGAGAGCACAAGAGACGCTTACAAAAATATCACCGAGTAAAATCGTTTCCTTCTGTCTTCATTTTTAATCCTCAATTTAAAGACTGACAAATTTTCTCTGCCAGAGAGGAAACTTGCATAAATTCTTCCTTTAATTATAGAATTGATGAATGATAATTACAGTTCATGAGGGCTAATCCCAGTACCAAAAGGTTGAGAAAGTTAGTAGCCTGATGACAAGGGGAGCCGGCAACGAAGCCTCGGTGAATGATAGTCGTACCTATCCTAGTTAAAAAGTAGTGAAATTCCTTGTAGGATATGCTTTGACCCACAACACATAAATAATATGGGGATTGTATCGGAGAGAGACTCCGTGAATAAAAAAAATATCGGTGAAGATGCTGACTTCCTCCATATGAACAGAAATATTCTATGCGAAACTTTACTATTTCCGGAGATTGGCTTTGCACTTTCCTCACACAAATTATGCGATCCTTTCTTCACCTTGTATTAGGGCCTCCGGGCCAAGAGACAATCTCAAGTACACAGCTTCGTTGAGCGTCGGTCTCGTAAAATGTAATTAAAGCGTGCAAAGATTTCCTCAATAGTGTCTAGCGGTAAAAGAGAAAAAAAACTGTTTCCATCCAAAAACATCTATATGTCCAATGATCGATATAGTACACTATCATGCCTTTATCATAAGGTGAATCAAACTCGTTTACAACTCATTTCGCTTAAAAAAGGACAAATATAAATCAAAGGAGAAATACAACCCATTTACATCTCCTTGCACTTGGTCGAACAAGGCTCGGTGTCTATCGACGTGAACGATAAGGTTTTTCGTCTGTTGGAGGATGTCGACTAGAGTCTGGGGCTTGTCCTTGGAGATCCCCTTCATCTTTAGATCAGGGAGCGGGGGCGAGAGCGGCTGTGTTGGGTGACGGGTGTTGCGGCCGCCCTGCAATGAGAGCCGCCGCAACGGTGGCGATGGGGATTTGCCCGTGGGCCACCGGTGGGCTAGAAACGCATGTTCCTATTTTGCGTCTCCTCTGCAATCCCAACCCGGGTAGCGGAGGAAATAGCGAATTTAAAGAAACACGAGGAGCTCTTTGTTATTTTATTGGAGGAGGAGGAGGAGTTTAATTTTTGTTTTTGCAGGTCAGATTAAAAGAATCTTCAAAAATTTTTATTGAATTTTTGGATGGATTAAATGGGTGAGGTAGGACTGAACGTGGGTTGGGCACGAGTGTTCTAACTTATTTAAGAAATAGAGGGTGAATTTTGGTCTAATCCATTTATGACCCACCCAAACTCAATTTGACCTTTATTTGTAACTCTACTTGTTCGAGAGTAAGTGAGGTCATTCAACGTGGGAATTCTCAATCTGCACGGAAGCATTCGGCATCGTAATAATATTTTGTAAGAACGATCTGTATTTATTCTACATTTTTCAACGGAATCTTTTCGGTTTTTTCCACTCTAAGTATTTTAAGTGTACAACACGAAATGAATTCTCATCGATCACCAACGAATCTCCTTCTATCGCGATTTGAGGTGCTTCATATGTCGCGCAAGTCATGCAAAATGGGACGGTCGGGGTCTCTCCAACTCAGCCATGTAGGACTACTATGATTCAGCCGTAATCAATTAAGCAACATTATCAAATAATTAGTATATTACTCGATTAAGAGGATTTGAAAGAGGCCGAAAACTGCAAGCAAGTTGATGGCCTTGGGAAAATAAAAAAATCTCCGAAAAACCTTCGAAACACAGCAGCAGCAGCCGCAAGGGGAAGCGAGAGAGAGAGAGAGAGAGATAGAGAAAGGGGTCTCCTTCCCCCCGCAGCAGCAAAAATCTAGCCCCCCCTCGCAAACCGACTCCCACTCGAGCTCCCCGCGAGTCCCCTCCACGCGCGGCCCGGGAGGTCCCCTCCCGCTCGCGTGCACGCCACTACCCCGCCCGTCGCGTGCGCATCCGCAGCACGGCAAGTACGTCAATAAAGAATAATAAGGAGAGGGGGCGAGAGCGGGGTAGAGAGAGAGAGAGAGAGAGAAAGAAAGCTTTTCTTGAGCAATAGGTCACTCTCTCCCTCTATCTCCATCTCTCTCTCTAGAAGTCGCAATCCCTCTCTCTCTCTCTCTCTCTCTCGATCGATCGGGCGACGAAGAAGGGGCGAGACCGATCGGGGTTCGTCGTTTCGAGAACGGGGAAAGGAGGAGGAGGAGGAGGAGGAGGAGGAGGAAGGGAATTCCGTCGCGCGGAGATCCGGGGGCTTTCGAGATGAAGATAAACGTCAAGACTCTGAAGGGCACCAACTTCGAAATCGAAGTGGAGCCCCAGGACGCGGTCAGTTCCCCCTTCTTCCTCCACGTCCCCGGCGGTTTCCGCCGCCGCCGCCGGGGCTTTTTCCAATTCGGTCCCCGAATCGGTGCTCCCCGGGGGTCTTCGGGCTCTTTGTCCGGCGGTTTAGGTGCCCGATTATTGCCGCCGGGATTGATCCCTAGTGCGTCCGGCTCTGTGTGGGCGCGCGCTTCGGTGCCCGCGCAATTGGGGGCTGCTGCCGTTAGGGTTTCGTTCCGATTGCCTTGTCCTGGCCTGCTTTCGTGCTGTCTAGTGGGAAAACGTCGTGTTTACTGTTCTTCTGGCCCGATTGCATCGCGTAATTCCGCGCGTGCTGATTAGTCCCTGCTCTCTTTTGGGTTTTTCTTTTTTTTTTTTGGGCTCTGTGTGTCGTTTGGCTGAGTAGAAATCTCGGGTTTTAAGTGATTTCTTTGCCGGGTGTTGTTAATTCTGAATTCGTATGAGATTGTTGGAGTCGTGAAATTTGCGTGAGTTGGTGGATTTTGCCAAAGTAGTGGGGGGTTTTCGTTGTCTGTCATATTTGCAGTTGAACTTTATGTGTCCACACCGAGGGCTTCTTCAGTTGTGAAATTTCAAATGCTGACCTAAGGATATGTTTTGTGCCCACATTCGTTTTAGCAGCTTATTCTAGCCTAGATATCGGCAATAGGAAGCACCTAGGTGCTTGTTGAATGTTTAGGTGCTTTTGGTTTATAGGAAGTGTGGACATCCTTTCTCCGAGCCCCTTTGCTTGTGCTGCATCTGCAGAAATGCAGTATTTCACCAGTTTTGATTTTGTGGAATTTAAATTCAAGTTTCTGCACTGGTGTGGTGGTACTGATCAATTTAGTTTCTGGAAATCCTGAAAAACTTGGGTTTGGTACATTCCGTTTGGTGCTAGTTTCAAGTTCCAGTTAAGCTGATATCACTCGCTCTCCTGTGGTCTCTGAATGTTTGTGTTTGTGTTCACCTGCTTCCCTGGATCGAGTTGTTCTATTTTTCTGATTGGGTTTGTTGTTGCTCCTTCTGAAGTGGGGGAGGGAAGTTGCTTTTTTCCATCAAGGATTTTCTTTTTTTGGTCTGTGAGTATTATGTTGTATGCAAAAGTTGTCAGAATGGAGTCGATCTGCTTCTTGATATTAAAACTTCCATTAATCTCTCCAGACAAATAAGTAGGTGCCTAATTTCTAATTGCTTATTCTTTTTGCTGCTTTTTACAGGTTGTTGATGTAAAGAAAAAAATCGAAATTATTCAAGGAGCTAGTATGTACCCAGCCTCTCAACAGATGCTTATCCATCAAGGGAAAGTCCTCAAGGACGGAACTACCTTGGACGAAAATAAAATTGTCGAGGGTAGTTTTATTGTAATCATGTTAACAAAGGCAAGTAAAACCTTTCACCTGATTTTAGAAAGAACTACTTTTTGTAACTGCAATCAATGGCATCGTCACCAATGGGGAGGCTGCAAAGTCTTTTGTGCTGCTTTAATATGTTGCCTAAATAATGGCACATACTTCAACAATTGCAAAGAATGGAATAGCTGCAGGACAGAGATAACATTTTTCACATTGAGTGTTGCAAGTCACTGGGGGAATAATTTTTCTCATGGCTAACTAAGAGTAGATTTTCGTTGAACCAAAACCTAGAATAAACTTTCACTGATGTAGCCACGACAAGGTTGAACTGAAGAAGCTTGTGAAGTTTTCATGGCATAGTTCTGGAATGCCTCAAGCTGAAACCACATGTGGGGATTAGTATCCTATTTTTTCTATAGCTTCATGGACCTTATCATTAGTTCTAGATATGCAGTGTGTGAAATGTTGCCAAATTGAAGCCAACTAATTGCCAGAAATATGCTTCACCTGTGCTGAAGCACTTCTTTGTTAGGAAGTAAGGAGCCTCTAGTTATGGTAGGCATAAGTATATACCTCCGAAAGTTTCAAGTTTTTGTGGATGTTATGCTAAATAGTGTCGTCTTTATAAATATGATGTCCCCAATGGAACAGCACTCACCCTTTCTTTTTCAATCTTGGTGAAATTATTTTGTAGATATACCCAATTGTTTATGTTAAAGTAGCAATTAGATATAGTTATTGAGCTGCTCTTTTGGATTAGAGTAATAATAGCTATGCTTAATGATTTAGAAGAAATGATAAACTTGCTAATGTGGTAATGGTTTGATCGAGTATCTTAAGAGGTGATTCGAAGTAAGAGATAATAGCCTTTTTTTATAAATTTCAAATACAATCATACCGCATCATTTACTGTACTATTTTTACAAGTATATGCATAGCACTATTGAAAAAATTACTTCGAGCAATCAGATTCGATTTATTTTTTAACATTAGAGGAAAAAAATGAACTAGTTAAAGTAGTGTATTTGTTATTTTTAGAACCTTTATCCTACAGGAAAGCAGTCTGCACTGGTTCAGACAAATCAAAAGTTGATTCTTGGAAGCCGAAATGGCTTCTTTGGCACATCAAAAGAAGAATTTTATTGTTGCTGTTGATTGAGGATGTGCCAGTAGGTGAATGGTTTACCCATTTTGAACTTGTGATTCTGTAGGATAGCATAAATCTTTTGTAAAGGGACTAGTCTTTCCTGACAAACTGAACTTTCGAAATTTATTTCGCTTGACATACCACCTTTCAGAAGTAGTTGGGACACTTGCTTTGTGAAGGGGCTTTCCTGGTAAAATTGGTTAATGTGCTAGATCCTGGATTGTCAAACTCACTTTTTCTCATAGGGTCGATGGGGTATCCATAAAATCAGATTGTAAAATCGAGAATCTTGCAAAATAACTGCAAGATATTATATGTATTATGTTTGCATATATCCTAAAGCTCTAGACTTTAAAATAAGCAATAAAAGCAATGAGAATGAAATAAGTCAAATTACCATCATCAATAAAATGATGCCTTACAGTGATGTTACCCCACTTGCATGGATTTCATGTTCATATGCTAATAAAATGTCATCTACAGAAAAAACATCTGCAATTTATCAACTGGGTTGCATCAACTAAGGTTGAATTTTTCTTTTATTACTACGAGTAAGCAATTTATCCATGGAGCACCATTTTTTCGGGTGATTCACACAAGTCAAAATAGATGACATTATTAGGCTAAAGTCTTTCAATAGTAAGAAGCTTAAATCTATTTGGATCCACATTTTAGCTGAGTAGAGTAGCTAAATACAAGGCTTTGGCTGAGCAAACTAACATAATGATAAATCACTAACTAATCTAGTTTCTTCTTAGTGTCGTTACCTCAATTCAAAGATTCCAAAGATTGAAGCTGCTCTTTCTGTTTGTACTGGTCAAGAAAGCTCTCTCTTTTTACTTGTATTTTTGAAGGAAAAAAAGGCAGTGCATTAATGAAATGGGAGTTTAACTGAGGGGCATTGGGCCCCAATTCTTTCTTTTATTTCATTTTGGGCTTCTTTGAGCCCCAAACTCCAAGACCAGAAGCTAAAAAAGCCTCCTGGAGAATATACCAAGTCACACAAGCCAACTTTCGAGTTTAGTGATTTTACTGAGTTAAAATGCGAGTTCACCCAATTTTACTCTTTGAATGGTTTTCTTCCAATTTAACACGTTTTTCAGCGTTGACTAGGAAAATCGTGTCAACTTGCGATTTTGGTAACACTGGCTAAACCAACTTGCTTTGAGCTTCAGATGTGTCTTGCAAGTATGAGACAGCTTATTTAGTAATCATATTATTTGAAGAGCACTTAGTCAGGAGAATATCTCACACAAAGCTTTTGATCATATTGGTGAAAAGTGTATCATTTGATAAAGACTGGCTATCTTACTTTGCCTGAAAATTAGACCCCAGTGTCTCTGTCGCCGATATCCATTTGTTCAGAGGTGCTGAAGGGTATCATTCTGACTTTTTGCTGATAAAAATAAAACCAGATATCTGGTGCCTTCTGTTAATTCCTGGGTCCTTTCACGATTGTTATCCTTGGTTTGCAATTTTTGGGTACGTCCTTTCTAACTTTTCGTATTTGCTTCCATATTGTTAAGAGTAAGAGCTCATCTGGTGAGGGATCAACTGCTTCTGCTGCACCTCCATCAAAGGTATTTGATGCTCTCAGATGATGTTGATCTGCAAAGTTTGTGGCACAGTGTTGTGCAATTTTCTTTTGTCTTCCGATCTACCTCATAATTACAACGGTACAGATTTAGCCATACTTTAAGAACTTTTGGTGCCCGAATCATATCAATCTCAAAAAGCCATATAGAAAGCTGTTTTTGTGTTGAAATTCCTTTGTGCTCAGAATATAGAAAATTAAGCAGTTTCTTTGTGCAGGCTCCTCAAACAAGTGCCCCACCTCCTGCTCCAGTACCACCTTTGACAGTACCTCCGGCTCCACTGGCTAGTTCAACGTATGTTCTCAGCTTTTGCTGTGCCTCTTATGTTATCTCGGAGTTGTGCATTTGTCTGTGTGCACATGTAAGCAATCGTTATATGTCATTCACAGGCCTGCTGCTGTTACAACTGCTGCTCCTGCACCCGCTCCTGCTGCTGTTGGGTAAGTATTATGTCTTTTATGTCTCTGTTCGCGGAAGACATTTGGGTGTTTACAATTACGATTTATTGTTTTTATCTCTTTCGTCCAAAATACTGTTGATGTCTTTGTCTGTTACTTCCGCCCACGTGAGCTCTTAGCATACTGTTGTATTTTTTCCCTCAGTGCTGTTTTATCTTGCCTATTGATTTAATGTATTTTCAGGTCGGAGGCTGATGTCTATGGCCAAGCAGCTTCTAATTTAGTGGCAGGAAGCAATTTGGAGGGAACAATCCAAGAAATATTGGAGATGGGGGGAGGGACATGGGACAGGGACACTGTTGTGCGCGCTCTTCGTGCGGCTTACAACAATCCAGAGAGAGCAGTTGAATATTTATACTCGGTCTGTGATTGCTGTTAACTTTTGGACTTCTTGAATCTGGATTCACTTTCTTCTGTTTCAAGTCACCATGTTCTTGATATTTGAATTTTGAAGTTCTTGGCACTGTATGACTTCCAGAACTTTCAAAGAAAAGTGCTGGCAGATGCTTATCATTTGTGTACTTGAACCTCTTTATCAAACAGTTGCAATTTGTCAACTCTTTTCTTCGCTTGTTAGTTTGAAATGGTGACATATACATTTGCCATCACTTATCAGGGTATCCCTCCGCAAGCTGAAGTTCCACCTGCTGCTCGAGTTCCTCCTGGTGCACAAGCTGCAAATCCGCCTGCCCAACCAGCACAGCCTGCCCAACCTGCCCAACCTGCACCTGTCCCTTCGAGTGGACCTAATGCAAATCCCCTTGATCTGTTTCCTCAGGTAGCTGTTCTAAAGTTTAGAATTTAATGGCCATGTGGTTGGATTAAATGAATTATGTATCTGTGTTGACAGGGTCTTCCAAGTGTGGGCTCAGGTGCTGCTGGTGCTGGTAGTCTAGACTTTCTTCGAAACAGTCAACAGGTGATATTTCCCTGTACCCTCCTGTTCTCTCTCTCATGTCCTTTCCCTCTTCATCCCTCTAATCCTCTCTCCCCACCTACTTGCGCCCCCACTTGAATCACAAGCCCAACACCATCCTCACGTTAACGAATAATTCAAGCTCAAACACATGAGCATAGTTTGTTGATGCATGCCCGCATGCACTGCAGAGCTCCTGAATGTCTTTGCTAGTAGAAAATTGTTTTTGATCATTTTTTGTTGCAGTTCCAAGCTTTGAGAGCTATGGTTCAAGCCAATCCACAAATATTGCAGGTTTTTGCACCTTCTCTTGTTGTTATGATTATTGTTAAATTTTGGGTAAGGTCTTTCATTTGAAGTAGCAATCGACATATTCTTTTGTGACTATGCAGCCAATGCTTCAAGAACTTGGAAAACAAAATCCGCACCTTATGAGGCTTATTCAAGATCATCAAGCTGACTTCCTCCGATTGATCAATGAACCTTTGGAGGGTGGAGAAGGGTTAGTACTTATGATGACAATTGCCTGTTCTACCAGTTTTAGGGTCAAATATTTATGGTGCTTCCATTGATCAATCTTGTCAGGAACATCCTGGGGCAGTTGGCATCAGCCATGCCACAGGCAGTAACTGTCACACCCGAGGAACGCGAAGCAATAGAGAGGGTAAGTTTTTACTTTCAATTATCTGACTAACCATCCGTGTAGCAACCCTCCTTTTATGCCTTCCTCCCTTCATCAGTTGGAGTTCATCTAGTGTCTGTTAATTTGTTTTAAGCCATTGAAAATAAGAACTGTTGGGAGAAGTGAATGTAATGGCCTAAATGGGAGCTGAACTTGATGGATTCATATGAATGGTCAACCTGGAATGGCCTATCTGGAGGCTTTGTTTTTTCTGTTTATGACAACGTTGAATGTCTTTCTTGATGTCTTTTTACTCCGCGAAGTGCTTTTGGCTGAACTATGCATGAACACTTCCATATATGCTATGATGTTATGATTGCTGATGCATACTGCTAGATGCCCAGAGCAAATGGTTTAGTTGCTGGCAATTTATCCCCTTAATGGTTGTTAACTCTCTGTACGACTGATTGGTTATGTGACTACCCATTTGATGTCATTCGGTTGTTAGGTTGTTGGAAAGATCGGATAAGTGTAGCTCAAATTTTTGGCTTGCTTCAACTAGGAGCTTTTAGATTTTACAGTCAAGACTGCCTAAGTTGCTTGGGTCACAGTTTTCGTCAGGAGGGACTTGCATTTCTGTCTTGCACGTTATTTGTTTGTTTTTTGCTTTTCTCTGTAAACAGTATTCCTCTTCATTGCGGGTACTAATATTATATTCCTTGATTCAGCTGGAAGCGATGGGATTTGATCGGGCAATTGTTCTAGAGGTTTATTTCGCTTGCAACAAGAATGAAGAGCTGGCTGCTAATTACCTTTTGGATCACATACATGAATACGAGGACTGATTCGAAGAAATAGGATGGTTCATTTGTTCTCTCTATGCTGTGCCTTAAATGTCTGCCAGTGTCCTTCTCCCTCTTTCCAGTTGGATCTTGTTAACCTTTGACCTTTAATATTTTGTGTTGTCGGAGTGTCTGAGGCCGGTGGGCAATGTGGATGATGTATTTTTCCTTCTCACCCTCTGTGGCCCTTCAGGCTCTCCTGGTTACTGAATTTCTGTTTTCTATACATAGTTATCTTGGTTATTGATTCTAATAGTGTACTTGTTTCGTATTTTATTGTCTGTTGTCATTTTACAAAATTTGGGCACCAATGTGATTGTTTTGCGCTTTGATTTCAATGGTCTGCTACTGAGGCTTAGCAACAGATGATTGCCTTGTACTCGTTGCAGTCCATTACAATATTTTCGCACGAAAATGGAGGAGAGATTGTTTTTATGCTATTTATTGGTGGACATACATGCCGCGTGATTTTACGCAGTAGCGTGCCCAAAAGGAGAATCTTATGCCATGGGGAGTTTAGTCTTGTACGAGGAGATTTCAAGCGAATCAATGCTCAGATCGCTATTGAGTTTCATGTTAGTTCTGAAGCCTCTCTTATTTATATTGGTAATATAAAATTGTGTTTCACTATTTGATAATTCACTTTTAGATAGGAAACAACGCAAAATATGGTTTGACCCAAGGTGGATTGCATGAGCGAGAATGTATAGAAGAGTAACAGCAGCAATTACGGACCAGAAACATATAGTGGCTCGAGCATGGTGAAAGCTCTCGCTGGTTACATTAGCAGGGACCATGGTAAAAGCTCTCCAATGGATCGATCTCCATCTAATGAGTAAGGTGTTGGAAATGTCGTTGAGGGTGATGGCAAACAAGGTCGAAAGTGTTGATGGCAAGGTCGGCAAGGAGAGAAAGGGGCCTCAGAAGAACGAGATCTGGAGGTGGAAGACGGAGGCACGAGTAAGATGAAAAAAGAACAGGAAAAAGAGAAGAAAAAGTCCCTAGACATAGTTGCCTTTGCTCCAATTGCCAATCGGGTTGGCTGAAAAGCCTGGGCCCTTATTCGAAATTAAGTGTTGTTTTGTAAGTGGTATTTTAGACTTTTATTGAAGACAAAATTCACATTATGCCCTCTTTTGAAAAAATTCAAAATTCTCTTACTCCAGACGTTATTGCAAATTTTCCCTGAAGGTTTTGACAGTATAAAGAGTCAGTCTAACGTTCAATTTGAACTTGAGGCCTATGAGATGTACTAGCTGCTTTGCTAGTCACCTGCTGGCTTGAAATTAGAAAAGATTTGTATGCTATTTTTATCTAATAATTTAGAATATGGCATCGATCATCTCTTGTTAAATCAAGATAACGTCGTTCTATCGAATTTAGTACTTGATAATTTCTTATTCAGTGCAGTCTTATATCTTTATATTCCACTTGTAAAATAATGGCATCTCTCAGCCGACTCTAATTTTAAAAGGAATAAAATACAAGTACCATCGTTTGTCATTCTATTAGTCTAGGCTTCATTTTACTTCCTCTATACATCGAGTGCGATCGTGGTATCGAGAAAATCAAATGTTTCCTAGTATTCAAACAAATTTATAAGTCACATTTAAAATGCAAACGGGAAAGTATATTTCTGGAAAATCCTGATACATGTGAGAAAGTTCGTACAAGGAAAAAACAATATAAAAGAAAAGAATTGCAATGGCTGATATACATCTTCTTGTTTTTTTTTTTTTTTTTATAAATATTTTTTTCCTTAATCTTCTCCTTTTTATCTATAGCCTTACGTGTTGCATAGGACTGCTGGCATCCATAGTAGAGATTTAAGATAAAAATTGGCCAGAAGGACCATATCGATAATTCATCAAAATGTTTAGGACTAATTGGATTAAATTGAATAGTTTAGAATTGAATTGGCCATCATATAATAGGTCTAGAACTTTTTGGACAATGTTCCAATGCTATGCAGTATCCTATTCTTCCCCGAGAAGCTTGAAGGCTTTTGATGGTGAGATTCAAGTGAAGTCGCAATATACAGTGAGAGTGAGTGTGCGTGTTGAGTTTGTTCGTTGCCTCTACATTTGAACAACAAAGAAAACTACAGTTGGTTGTGCGAAGAGAGAATTTTAGGGTTAAATTAGAACAAGGATGGAGGTTTTTCTTTGTATGGTTTCTTGAATTTTAGTGATTTGGAAGCTGTATGAATTGGCATAGATTTAGAGGAAATTGTTCAAAAGTTCTAAACTTATTGCATTTTTGTCAATTTAATTCTAAACATTTTAATTTGCCAATTGAGTCATAAATTCTTTTATGTATTGCCAATTGAGTCATAAATCATTTTACGTTTTGCTAATTGAATTCATCCAACTAATTTTGATTGGAAATTACTGATGTTGCGATTTGATCAGCATCGATTGTCCTATGTAGTATGGCCAGCGCCGATGTGAATAGATTTTTATAATTTTTCGATTTTTTCATTTTTTATTGATTTTTTTTAATTTTCCATTTTATTTTCTTTCTTTTTTCATGAATAAATTCATTATAGTTGTTCTTGTTTCGAGTTTTTTGTGATATTAACCTGATATTTGAGTTGATTACTATTTCTCAAGAGAAGTTACAATCATGAAGACCTTTGAGCATATGATATCTTGAGTTCATTTACAAACTTTGAAGATAATTACTAACTTCCATTTAGATGGACTTAGTAAGTTACGATTATTGAGGCCAATTATTGAGTCCTAAAGGTAAGAATGAAGAGACGTTCGTATTAACAATGGGAAATTATTAACCCTAATAGAACTACTAATAACCATTAATTGAAGAAAATTATTATATTATTGGATAATTACTGGTAACAACATACTCAACTTACGAAGTGTAAAGAATGTCAGTAATTTCAACAAAATTGTACCAACGATAAGTGCAATCAGCTTACGAGGAGTTGAAACACAACTTAGCGATGAGTTCATTAGCTGGACGGCCATGTACTAATTAATAATGATTCACTCCTGAAAACGAACCAAAAGAGGGTGATGTGGCTAATGGATGGTGGAATTCGCCATTAGATGACTGCCTATTTCACTTTCGTTAACACGGATAGAAACCAGCCCCAGGAACACAATCTAGCAAGAAACGGTGGACGCACGATAAGCAGATGCAGAAGGCACGTCCAGCTCTTCTTGGGGCCTTTTTTCTCTGACCATCTGCAAACGAACAAGCACCAGCACGAAGCCACCAGCCCAGCAAGGAGTGGGGAAACGGAATCACAAATAGAGAGGACATTCGAGTGTTTAACTGGCCGGTTGCTAAAACTTGCCTGCTTGCTGCAAAAATGATACCCAGTCGATTTAGCAATCGAAAATCAACCGTCGCTGTAATTGCAGTCAAAGCTTGGATAACAAAGTGCAAATTGAAGCGACAAGGTGCAGGAACAAAACAGCCTTTTGTAAGTGTTCCCCGGGCCAAAAGTTGATGGATGCATAGTACATGAAGGACTTAGCATGGGACTGTGTAAATTATGTAACAGACTCAGAACAAAGTTCAGATCAAGAATGGGAGATTTGAGGCCTATAATATCGCATAGAAATTAAAACTTAAAGACAACAGGCTTTGAAACTTCAATAAGCGTTCACAGATGGCAATCTACTCCCAGTACATGAAGGGCAGGCAACTGCTCATAAGTTCCTGGTGACTGCAGATCAGGCAGCCCCTCAAACTGAAGCTCAAGAAAGGGACTGGAATTCCGAGGTGTCTTTGCATATAGAACCATCTGCATTTTAACAATCAACTAGTCGAATGAATAGACTTCAGTTAACAAGGAATTAAGGGCATCCTATTCTATGCTAAAGTAACTGCAGGAAAATAAATGAACAATTGACTGATTTCCCAGAACAACCAAAGATAAATTTTCAAATCTGGAAAATGAACACGTCCTTTTCGCAAACTCATTTTGCTTGGGGTCACTACCACCGTGCCACAGGACTACAGACTACCACACAATAAAACTTGTTAGAATAAAAGATTTTTCATGCACACACAGAACATCAAATCGTGTTAGTCAGAGAAGTTATTCCAGTAAGAACATACTCAGGTAAAAGCTTTTCCTAAAAGAGAAAAATATCACATGAATGAAACAATCGAATACAAATTAAGAAATAAGAGCTGACTTGGAGAGGATAGCTTACAGTAGTTCCAAAACCCCATGACAGCATGCAGCAGTCCCTTGATGCCAGTGACAAACAGAGGAAGAGAGTGTAGCAGGATCTTGTTAGTTGAGTGCAAACCTCAACACATTCTATTTTTCACCAACAGGATTGACATTTCAAGCCTTACAAAATCACTTGTTAAAGCCCCAGTATCTTTCATCAGAAATGCGCAGTCAAAAGCTGTCGTTTCCTCAAGATGCCTATGGTGTCCACCTTCACTAAAATGTCCTGCACTTATATTTGTTCTAAAAGATACTGAATGTGCACGATGGGAGCACTCAACATCTCTCACTTTAGCCACCTACTTTGCAGCTTCCCACTCTCCAACCCTGGCTCAACAAAATCAAAGAAAGCCACATAAAGCCTACAAGTTGAACCACGAACAAATGCGTGTCTATAATAATGAAGACATGCTATCCTGAGTCAAGAAATGATGCTGAAACAAGGGTTGATGGATGACATCCTTCTTCGCAAATGTCATCATAAGCGCATAACTCATGATGGACTAAAATTGCAGCAAGATACGAGGATCTCCAAACTCTTCATGATTCAATATGGAAAGCAGCATATTAGGACATGTATTGCATATATTGAGAAAAGGCACCTGGGGTACATTATCTTGGTGTCATTGCTTTGAAATATTGCAATATGATGGTATTTGTGAGAAACTTATCCAGTCTGAATTACTATATTGGGCCAATGTTTTTCTGCCAGTCAATTTTCCTACTATGGTCAGAGTAACTTATTGGTGTTTGTGGGAGCATTGGAACCAGATCATTCTAAATCACACCCCCTCCAACATCCCATTGTGACTCCAACGAATTATCAGCTCCTTCCAAGAATTTGGGGCAGCAAGATCTCAATGGACTCAGCAAGAGCAGCATTCATGGCAGCCACCACCGCAAGGGTTGATAAAAACCAGTTCAGATGTGACTGTGTTTGGACAGCACAAGTCAGCTGCACCGTCAGTGTATTAATCCCTCTCCAAAGTAAGCAATGCAAACCATGTTTCAACTCACAGAAAGTGAATGTAAATGCACCATAAAGTGAAACTAACATATTTAACTGGTAATCTGCAAGGGAGTACAGCAATACTGATAATCAACCATGTTTGATACAATAGAACAGCAAGCACCAGTTAAAATCACTGGTCAAGAGAGTCAATGGCACATTTTGTTTCTTGTTGTTCACTTTTTTCATCTATATCATGTCTGCTGTTTCGTTTGTGCATGTTTCATAAACAAATAAAGAACTTAACCAGGACTCTCCCAGAACTCAATAATGAGACAAACTGCTGGCTTACGATGTTGCCTTTGCCTGGTGCACTAGAAGAAGAGTTACCCAAAAATGTGGTAGTTGGGACATTGATAGGTGATCATCTTTGCAAGAGTTACTGAGGGTATTTCTGCTGTACATTCCTCTCGCATGGAAGTGGTAGACTGCCTCAATGTCTCACTATTATTGTCTCTGCAATCATTCTAATCCTTGGACAAAGAAGAAAAACTCCAAAACATGAAGACTACTGACCAAACATTCCCCTACTCCTTCTATGGCTTAAGTGTTTTCAGTGACATGGAAATGAATTACCACAGATTAAGCAGATATCGCTTCAAACTGATGTGTAGGTCGGCTTTTAACATCCTTAAGGAGTTCAAGGCACATCTGGGTCCATGTTGTAAATCCATAATCTGAAAAAGAACAATAATTGTCATTCTAGCCGTACAGCCAAAGAGTTCAAAAGAAAATGCAGGTAACTCTGATTTGAAAATAACCTCTTTCCTTAGTACCTCCATGTCCTGAGAGAGCAAGAACTAGCCAAAAACTCTGATCGAAGAAAACATTTCTTTCCTCTTTCTCAGTACACCTCCTGATAAAACAAAGAGCTTTCTATAATTTATGCACTTCATCACCAAATCAAGATTAATGAACATTACAGGGTTTCCTTTCCCACAAAAGGTCACCTCAGTTTACTGGGATCAAGTACTTCGTGAGGATCTTGCAGAAAAACCCAACTTTGCATCTTCTCAGGAAATACTCACTGCCCTTGGTGTGATAGCTTTTAAAAGCTATGAGGATGATGCTGAAGAAGCTAAATTCTTTAGTAACCTTTTTATCCATATCAACCAAAATCTCTGTCACTCATGGTAACCTGAAAGGTAGTCTTATCCCCTCGAACAAATATCATGCCGAGAAGATATCACCAGAAATCTCCGCATGAACATGTTCCATCTCTAAAAATATGGAAACGAACTGCATCTCTCACAATTATTTCTCTCTGACTGACTCTAGATATGTATTTTGTTGCATTGTGGCAATCTCCACAAACCCTAAGATTCTTAAAAATTCGTATTGGGAGGCCTGAAGGAATATATATTAATCCAAAAGCAATTGCAAGCCTTTCACTATGACGATTTAGCATCTTCAGTTTCTTTGACACCTCAACATCATGGAGAACTGGGCTCATGTCTGGCACATATCCCTCTTCTATGATTCTAGCAGTCAATTTGTCCAGCTCAGCACTTATAAGTTCTGAATGAGGACTCGATCGATCATCAGCTGAAAAGATATGTACTCTGTTCTTATACTTGATCCAACTACATCCTGGTTCCTTTTTTATTGATCTATCTCTCATATCCCGCCTTAGTTGGGCCACAAAGTCACCACTTCCCTCTTGCTGCATAGATATTTGTGAGCAAAATATAGCTTGCTGGGTTCTGTGGCTCCAATTCTAACAGTGAATCAGCTGCCCATTTCCCAATTTCCATATTACCATGAAGTCTACATGAGCTTAGCAGCTGCGCCCAACCGATTGCATCAGGAGGGAAGGGCATGTTGTGTATAAAATTTTTGGCTTCTCCTAACCTTCCTGATCGGCTAAAAAGATCAATCATGCAAGTATAGTGATCAGCAATTGGCGTAATTCTGTAATCTTTGACCATTGATTCAAAATATATTTTTCCTTTCTCAACTAATCCTGCTCTACTGCATGCTGAAAGAATGACAATGAAAGTGACAGCATCTGGTTTCAACTGGGCCAACATCTTCTCGAACAAATCTATGGTCTCCTTAGCTTTGCCAAACTGAGCATAACATGACACAAGTGCTGTCCAGGAAACCTCATCCTTGATACTCATCTCATTGAACAGCCGATCGGAGTCCTCTATGCTTCCACATTTACCGTACAAGGTGATGAGAGCATTTGAAACCGTCAAAAATGAAATAAAGCCAGAAACCAAGGCTCTACAATGAAACTGTGCACCCTCTTCTACGCTTGCTAGGTTTGCACATGAGCTAATCACACTCCCGAGTGTGAACTCATCGGGCTCAATGCCTTTTTTCTGCATATCACAGAAAACCTCAATAGTATCCTCACTCAGCCCACTCTGACCATACCCCACAAGCATTGCTGTCAATGATATAACGTTCTTAATGGTCATCTTTCTAAATACTTTTTCAGCATATGTGATCTTTTTACACTTGCAGTACATGTCAACGAGAGCACTACCTACAAAGTCAATGTTGGTATGATCGGTCCTGATTGCCTATGCGTGGATTTGCCTCCCTTCTTCCAAAGCCACCAGACTCCCACAAGCAGTCAGCACACTCCCAAAAGTAAACTGATCAATTGCCAAGCCTTCAAAAAAACTCATCTTTCTGAACCAGTCGATTCCTTCTCTTTCTAAACCATTCTGAATATATCCCGTTATCATTGTCGTCCATGAGATAGAATCTCTTTCCTTCATTCCACAAAATATGTGCTCGGACTCCTCAACCATCCCACATCTCAAAAGCCCTGTCATTACTGTATTATACATGACTACATTCTTCTCAGGAATGCCATAAAAAACCCTCTTTGCATCGTGAATCAATCCCGCTTTCGAGTACATGTCCACCAAAGGGCTACCACGAAGACATACGCCCAAAATCCGAACTTTACCACATGGCAGTGTATCTGCCGACCCAAATCCACATGATTCTTACTTGAAGACAATATGAGCATCGTTGAGAGCATGATCCTATTCAAATTCGCGCTCCCACCTCTCAACATCTCATTATAAGCCTTCACCGACTCAATCACCAACCCTTTGTTCACGTACCCCGAAACGAGACAGTTCCACGACACTCCATCCCTGTTCAGCATCGATTCAAATATCTCTCGTGCCCTGGTGATATCCCCCGACTTCGCATAAGCAGAAAGGAGGGCGTTCCAGGAGAAGAGGTTCGGTTCCGGAATATGGTCGAACACGTGGCGTGCGTGCCTACGATTGCCGAGTTTCACGCAGGTGTCGACGAGCGTGTTGCATAGGATGGTCTCGGGATGGGTCAAGGTCTTGATGATGAGACAATGAAGCTTCTTTGCGGGTGTCGAAGCAGAGCTTCAGTAAGGAACAGTAACGGTTGGGGGCTTGCGGACATTTTCTTCGTCCGTTGGGAGTTGGGCCAGTCGTTTAAGGCATTCTGAGACGGAAGAAAAAAATGCTTATTAGGCCGCGTTAGGAAAGCACGCGTTAGTTCACGTCGTTGCTCAGCCTCTCTGCGGCCCGACGCCGGAGCGTCCCGTCAAAGACGAATGGCCGCACCCGCTCTGACCGAGCTAAGTCTTGCTCCGTCGAGAGAGGAAGAAGAAGAGGAGGTGGGAGAGAGATGATGCGACTATGTGTGAGGATTTCTCTACTTAGTTTCGGCCGCAGAGGAGGGAGAGAGACAAAGAAAGGGGGTTCTAATGCGTACGGATATTTTAGGGCGCGTTTGGTAACGTTTCTGTTTTCGGAAATAATTTTTGAATAGAAATAAATTTTTTTTATTCTATTTATGAGAATAATTTTAAATATTTTAAGTCGTTTGGTAATTGTTCAAAATTTCAATTTTTGGAATAGAATTGCGTTTGGTACTGTTTTAAATTTTTTTTAATCCAAATCATTTTTTTTATGATTTTATTACTTTTTTTTTCTTTTTCTTCTTCTTCTTCAACATCTATTGGTCGCCAACTTTGGGACGACCGGCGATCGGCTAGACGAGGGCCGACGAGCTCATCAGGCCTCGCTAGACCTCGCTTGGCCTAGCGAGCCTCCGGCGAGCTCGCTAGCGACTGGTGGCAGCGGTAGCACTTTAAGAACAAGAGAGAGGGAATAAGAACAAGAAGAAAGAAGAGAAAAAAAGGAAAAATATGTTGACTTAATTCTAGAATTGTTCCTGGGAATAAAGAATTAACTTTTTTCTACTTCTCGATTCTGTTCCAAATCTATTTTCGGAAACAAAAAAATAGAAATTTGTTCCCGGAGGAATAAAAATTTTAGCAAACGCATTTTTATTCCAAATCTACTCCCGAAAATAAAAGAATAGAAATTATTACTATTTGGCAATTTGGTATCATGACGTTCCAATCCGTTCATGTGCTATGATAATTGATGTTCGGGGGTATTGGTTTGTAGTGTTCCAAGCTTGTTTGAACATGGTGTGATGGTTAGAACACTTGTGGATGAGTTTAGATGTAAGTTAGAGAATTCTAGAAATTTGGAATTCTAGGGTTGAAACAAAAGATGACAGATGGGGCTTCGGGAGGTGGCGGCAAAGTTTGTCCGACGAATCGAGAGAAGCTCGAGGGAAGAGGGAGAGGTCTTCCTTCTCTGAAATTCTTTTAGAAAACGTACAGAGGAAGATGAAGTTTCTCGCAAGGTAGGGAGAGCAGAGACTGGAAGGAAGAGAGTTGCCTTTCTTCTCTAAAACTTCTAAAAAACGTGAAGAGGAGGACGAAAGTTTTCTCGGGAGGAAGAGAGGAAGCGCAGAGAATGTCAGGAACGGAGGAGATGATGGAAAAGTAACGGAGGGAGAAAAGAGAATCCAGATACCTCAATTGAATTGATCAAATTTGAAGACTTTTTTTTTTTTTTTTTTTTTTTTTTTTAATGAATACCAATTCAAGTAAATAATGAATATTATTCGGATTTTAAGTCAAAAGAACTCCCTTTGTCCTTTCTATCAAAAAAGAAAATCTTTCAAAAGTTTTGAAATTTCTGAAAAGTGGGACTCGTATGGTACACGTGGTGAGATTTTAGGTTACGTTTGGTGGTCAGGATAAAATTCGGAAATAGATACAATTTATCATATCCTGCGTTTGGTATCCCCTCAAAACAAGATAAAATTGGATGAATATAAGAGGATATAGTAGGATAAAATTATTCCAAAGAAAATGTGGGATAAATGCGAATAAGATTTATAATATTCATAATAAGAAAGTTATTTTTCTCGAATAATGAACTTCTTAAATTAACAAATTCAAAATTATATTGCAATATAAATAATATTTGAATTATGATATAATAAATTCAAAATCATAAAGAATAACAATTTCGTATTTTTAATTTAATCTTATTTTATTTATATATATGAATTTATCTTATAATATAAATTCAATTTATAAATAATGTATAAATAAAATACATTATATGATGTGGATATGTTTAACTTTATTATTGGAATCAACAAATAAGAAGTATCAAAGTCCCTTGATTTCACATCTTATTGTATCTAGTTAGAAATTTATACGACAAAAGCTAGTCTAAGTAGACTAACCTCTTGCTAACCTTTTTTTCGACCAAACTCTTGCGGATTTGGTAGGACACTTCTATACAAAATTTTCTCATTTTCTTCTTTTTTTTCGGTTGGAATTTTTTTTAATTTTCATGATCTCCTAATTCCGTACATTCTGTCTTTTCTCTCTCGTCTCTCTCGCCGCCTAAACACCTCTCTCTTTCTCTCCCCCCCCTTCTCATATCTCTCTCTCGTCCCTCTCCATCTCCCCCGCATAAAACACCCCTCTCCCTCTCTCGTCTCTCTCCATCCCCCCATAGACACTCCCCTCCTTTTCTCCCTCTCCCATCTGAGAAGTGAAAATCATGAAGAAGGGGTCCCACCACCCAGTCGAAAGAAGAGAGACCACACTACCAATCAATCTGCTCCGCTTCCCTCACTCCACTTCTCCAATAATTAGCATAAGACAGATTTTGTACCTTGTGCTTTTGTGGAGGATCGCTCCTGTTCGTCCAACCTACTGAAGGAGACGTCGTGGAAAGAGCAGATCCTGATTCTTTCTTTGGCCGTGGCTGCCGCCCTCGGATTCGGCTCGTCGACGGCGACTTCTCTCACGGTCGACGTTATGGACATTTGCTTATCCAACGACAACGCTTCGAGGAGGCAGGTGACGGCTAGCCTTGAACATGGCTCCTTTGAAGAAAAGCAGAATGAACAGAAGAGAAGGATGAAGATGAATGAAGAGTTTTGGATTCTCTCTTCTCTGTATTCAATGAACGAAAGAAGAAACATTTATCTAAGAGCACTATCCATGTTTTCTCTGCTTCTCTTATTTATGTTACATGATCTAAATGAAGAAGAAAACAAAACTAACCAAAAGAACAATTTGTTGCTTATTTTGTTAATTCTGCAAAACAGAATAACGGTTCTTCAATAATAAAGCTCCATTTGTAATTGAACATGTGGAGCTGGAAGTTGTGCCACCGACTCCATTCTTCCTAGTTGAACTAGTGACATCATGTACACATGTGGCTAACAAAGCTGACGACTCACTGCTCGCTTCACTTCTTCTGATCTTCGTTGTTGCAGTAGCATCTTCCTTCCTTTTCTTTGATAAAACAACAACATCAACAGAGTGTGCTTGTGCAGACTCTGCTTCCACAAGCTTTGCTTCCACATGATTCTTAACAGCTCCAACCACCTCTCGCAGGACACGAGAAGAGCTTGTGAGGCTAAGATCAAGTGCACGGTCAAGGATGGAAAGTGGAAGATCTCGAAGGCCGTTCTCAAGCATAATCACGGTCTCAAGGGATGTCTCGCTGGCGCCCAAGAGGGAGCGGAAGATTCGACCACCATGAGGGCTCTTTCAACCGGCAAGAATGTGGACGAACTCACTCTTATTTCGAACATGGATCGCAGTGACGCCCCGCGAGGCGCAGGAAAGAATCACTCAATGTCTCAAGACTTTATCAACCACTTCAAGGATATGCAGATTGAAGATCCTTCCTTTTTCTACACATCGCAAGTAGAAGCGGAACGAGGTATGGTGAATTTTTTCTGGAGGGATGGCCGGTCTATGGTAGATTATGAGCATTTCGGGGATGTTCTGGTCCTGGACACAAGAACTAGGATCGACATCTACGACATGATCTGCGCAGCGTTTTGGGGACTTAATCATCATCGGTAGCGCATCTTGTTCGGATGCACTTTCTTGGTCGATCAAGGCATGGGTTCATTCAATTGGTTGCTCCGGAGTTTCCTCGAAGCGATGAGGTGGCAAAAACCGCAGACCATCATTATTGAAGTGGGTGAAGAAATTGCAAAAGCCCTAAGGGTGGTCTTGCCGGGGACATCCCACTGCCTCTCATATTGGTCTGTCTTGAAGAGTGACCAGATCGGCATTGGCAAGCTCTTCAGCGATTGCGTCTTCCACGTCCACTCGCAGAAAGAATTCGAGTCGCAGTGGAATGCCCTTGTAGCGAAGCACAAGTTGCACAAAAATGCATGGGTGGCTTCTTTGTATAGAGTGTGCGAGAAATGGTCTCGTGTGTTCACGAAGAATGTGTTCTTGGTCGGTCTACTCTCAATACGAAATGATGAGGACGCTCGTGGCGTTTTTGGGAATCTCTCCTGCGAGACGATGACGCTATCCCAAATTGCACGTCGATGTGGAAAAGTGGCCAAGCACATGCAGAGGAAAGAATTTCTGGAAGACGAGTTCTGTGAGAAGAACATGGTGGATTTAATAACGAGGAGTCCGCTGGAGAAATAGGCCAGATGCCTGTACACCAGACCGATTCTCAAGATGTTCCAAGGGGAGCTGATCGATTCCTTATCATAGCTGATAGAAGAAAGCGCAGCGTAGCGACTCTTCGTGAGTTAAGTTGACCGAATAAGGTAGCACGAACATCGTCAGCGGGGCTAATGGTGGATTCAACCCATGCAGTATCTGTGGGGGCGGAGGTTGATGGTAGCCAGATGGAGATAGCACCAAGTGAGGGTAAAGTTGTAGGAGATTTTGGAGACTTAGAGTTTGTGATAAACGTGTAAACAGATTCATCAAATTTGATGTGATAAGATATGTAAACTCGGTGACTTTGCATGTCATAGCAGCGATACCCTTTATGAGAGGTACTATAGCCTAGGAAACAACATGAAGAAGAGCAGAACTCCAATTTGTTAGAACAATAAGGACAGAGCCAGGGATAACAAAGGCATCCAAAGGCTCGTAAATGAGAATAATAAGGAATTTGTTGAAACAATTGTTGATATGGGGAAATTTGAGAAATAATAGGCATGCGGTTGATGAGATATACAGTTATATTGAAGGCTTCAAACCAAAAGCGAGAGGACATACCGGCTTGAGCTAGAAGGGTGAGACCAGTTTCAACCACGTGATGATGTTTTCGCTCAACGACACCATTTTGTTCAGGTTTATGTGGGCAAGAAAATTGATGACGAATGCCATGAGTATGAAAATAAGATTTAAGTGAATCACTAGTGAATTCGCCACTAGCATTGGAGCGGAAAAATTTAATTCGATGGTTAAATTGATTTTCAACTTGCGGTTTGAAAGCCATAAAAATTTCGTAAAAATCAAATTTATGGCACATAGGAAATATCCAGCTGTAATGAGAGAAATCATCAACAACCAGTACATAATAAGAGAATTTTGAAATAGAAGACACTGGGGCTGGTCCCCATACATCACAATGAATCAGTTCAAGTGGAAATTGAGTGTGCGTGTGAGACAACGAAAAGGGTAACTTGCAACTTTTGCCTAACTGACATGCAGAACAGAGAGAATTGTCATGCTTATTTGATATCTGAAGCTGTTTAAAAATAATATTTTGAATAGTTGTAGAAGGGTGGCCAAGACGATGATGCCAGGTAGAGGAGTTGATGCGGGAAGAAAATGAAACTTGAGGTTTGAAGCAAGGTTTAGAGAACTGTATAGGATAAATCCCATTTTTAGTCTAGCCATGGTGTAGAATTTGCTTCGTTAGCTTGTCATTCACAAAAAATTGAGAATCATCAAATAGAAAATAATAGTTATTGTCTTTAACAAAATGACAAACTGAAATTAAATTGGTAGATGCTAGAGGACAACGAAGTATATTAGTTAAATGCATGGAAGAAACGGGATGTGAGAGAGAAGTGGAACCAACATGAGTAATAGACAAACTTTGGCCATTTCCAACCTAAACTTCATCAGAACCACTATAGGAAGCGGAAATGGAGAAATTATCCAAATCGGCCGTAATATGATGGCTGGTGCTAGTATTAGTATACCAAGTGCCATCATCAGTAGGTGGTGTAATGGCCATGGCAGCAAGTTTTTCATGAAGATTGCGACCGTGGTATGCATAGTTCATGTGATGATAACAGTCAATGGCACTATGGTCACGTTTGTTGTAGATTTGACAAATCAGCCAACTAGTATTCAGTTGACGACCTTGAGGTCGAAATTATGGAGTAGGGAGAAGTCTGGCTTAATTGGAATGACCTTTGCTGCGTCCCCTATAACCAATGCCACCCCTATAGAGACGAGGTGTGAATAAGTGTTGCCCAAGAGAAAGAGTTCGAGGTTGCCAGTTATTGCAACGAAGGCAATAGTAGTTTTGGATAATGAATCATCAGTGATGCTCAGTTAGTGAAGAATTTAATTCCGGTCTCACCCTTCTAGCTCAAGCTAGTATGCCCTCTCGCTTTTAGTTTGAAGTCTTCAATACAGCTGTATATCTCATCAACTGCATGTCTATTATTTCTCAAATTTCCCCATATCAACAATTGTTTTAACAAATTCCTGATTATTCTTATTTACGAGCCTTTGGATGCTTTTGTTATCCCTAGCTCCGTCCCTATTGTTTTAACAAATTGGAGCTTCGCTCTTCTTCGTGTTGTTTCCTAGGCTATAGTACCTCTCATAAATGGTATCGCTGCTATGACATGCAAAGTCACCGAGTTTACATATCTTGTCAAGTCAAATTTGATAAATCTATTTACCTGTCTATCACAAACTCTAGTTCTCTAAAATCTCCTACCACTTTACCCTCACTTGGTCCTATCTCCATTTGGCTACCATCAACCTTCGCCCCCACGGATATTGCATGGGTTGAGCCTACCATTAGCCCTGCCGACGGTGTTGCCTCTGCTTCGCTAACTATAGATGAACCCCAATCTCCTCATTTACCTTCCTCTATACCACTTACCACCATACCACCCCCTCCCTTACCATCTCCCACTTGCACTCATCCTATGATCACACGTTCTCAATATGGTATTTTCGAGTTTAGGACACTTGGAGTGCCAAAACTTGGCACGGGGGGACACTTAAGTGCCAAAACTTCGAAAAGGTACACTTAAGTGCCAGTTTCAAAGTTCAATGGAACACTTAGGTGCCACTCCGGCCAAAAGGCTGACGTGGCAATTTTCCGGCGAGTTTGGTCATGCCATTTTTGCATTTTTCTCGTCACGTCAGCGTGCAAAACGACGCCGTTTTAGACCAAACTCGCCGGAAAATTGCTGACATTAGCCATTTGGCCGGAGTGGTACCTACGTGTTCCATTTAACTTCGAAACTGACACTTAAGTGTACATTTTCAAAGTTTTGGCACTTAAGTGTTCCTTCGTGTCAAGTTTTGGTGCTTGGGCTATTCTTCTGCCTGGTATTTTCAAACCAAAAACCTTTACTTCTCATCATCTTATTTCTTTATCTTCTTCTCTTCCTTTGGAGCCGACGTGCTACACTCAAGCTTCCAAATCACCTGAATGGCGAAAAGCTATGGATGAGGAATTTAATTCCTTACAAGAACAACACACTTGGTCCTTTGTGCCATTTAATCCAACCATGAACGTCGTCGGCTGCAAATGGGTTTATCGGATAAAACAAAACCCAGACAGCACCATCAGTCGCTACAAAGCTCGCCTCGTAACGAAATGATTTCACCAACAACTTGGCATTGACTTTATGGACACTTTTAGTCCTGTTGTAAAGAATACTATTATTCGGGTTATTCTTATGTCGGCGGTCACTTATGGATGGGCGATCCAACAACTTGATATCGAATGTGCATTTTTACACGGCGATCTCCAAGAAACTGTATATATGGCTCAACCATCAGGCTATGTTGATTCTGCTGCTCCTCATTCTGTTTGCTTAATGCACAAATCCATCTATGGTCTACGGCAAACACCTCGCGCTTGGTTTGAAAAATTCATAGCTCAGCTCAAAGACATTGGTATTTCAACCACTATCTCGGATTCGTCCCTCTTCATTTACAGTCATGGCTCTACCATTATCTATCTTTTATCATATGTTGATGACATTATTTTAATAGGAAATGATTCCAAAGCTATGTCTACTATCATTGATGAACTTCGCCACTCAATCAAGATGAATGACTTAGGCCTTTTGACTTATTTCTTGGGTATTCAGCTTATTCGACAAAGCCCCCATCATATCTTCCTTAATTAGGCAAAGTATATTTATGACCTCTTATATCGCACCAATATGCTGGACTGCCAGGCTATTTCCAGCTTGGCCACCTCAAATAAACTCGGTCATTCAAGCAGTGACCTTATCTCAGATCCTATACTATATAGGAGTGTTGTTGGAGCACTTCAATATGTTACTCTTAGTTGTCCTAACATTAACTATGCTATTAATCAGGTTTGTCAATTTCTCAAAGCACTCGAAGAACACCATTGGCGTGCTGTAAAGTGTATCCTTCGCTATTTGAAAGGCACAATCTCTTATGGCATGCATATTCAGCCTGGTCCTATTTCTTTACATGCCTATTGTGACACTGACTAGGCTGGCAGTTTCGATGATCGTCGCTCTATTAGTGGCTATTTTTTATTTCTCGGGGCCAACCCTGTTTCCTGGAGTGCAAAGAAGCAACCTACTGTTGCACATTCTTCTACAGAGGCCGAGTATCGTTGTCTTGCTCAAATAGCTGTTGAAATTCAATGGCTCCTCTCTCTTCTCCAAGAATTACGAATCTCGCTCCCACATGCTCTCATATTGTGGTGCGACAATATCTTGCCATTGCTCTAACTTAGAATCCAGTTTTTCATAGTCTCCTCTCCAATCGGGCCTACCTACACAACTCCTAGTCCGGCTCGTGGCATGTCCGAGGGTGAAAGGCAAAGTTGAAGGCCATCGACCAGTTGGGAAACCGAATACAGGGTTAGCCTCTTCCTTAAATCGTTTCTTAAGCTCGCTGCAACGTGTGCGCACTTCCACATTGGAATGCATTCTCTCAGTAGGATTAGTCTTCTCTTGTGGCAACTATTATTTTCGATTATGGACGACAAATAGAAATATTGCTCATTAGTACAAAACATGAACTCTTTCTTTTGCGTTAAACTAGATATGCTCGACAATCAAAACATGCAAATTGACGCAAAAGAGGTAATTGGCATATCGATATTTCGGATCGCGGTTAGTGCAACAATTCAATAGCCAATCATTAAGTTTTTGTGGCCGCCCTCAACAAATCATCCAACTTCATATATCGTGAATCATGTCCTAAACACTTCTAGCCCTACCCAACGCCACCAAATAATGTAAATGAGATGATGTGAATATATCCGACTGAAATCACCAAATAGTGGATGGAATATTAGCCAAATCTCAGATTTTATATCGTATCCTATTTAATCAAATCTTGATTAGAAATCTAGAAGACCAAAGGTAGCCTAACTGGACTGACTTCTTGCTGACTTGGCAAGGCAAGCTTATACAATATTTTCTCATTTTCTTCTCTCACCTCTCTTTTTATTCCGTTAGACACAGACGCTCCCTCTCTCCTATCTCTCGCTTACTTTTCCACCGTCTTCCTCTTTTCTTTCTAAGAAATTTTAGAGAAGGAAGGCCACTCCCTCTTCCCTCTTCCGAAGGCTTGTCTCTATTTGTCGGGCGAACCATGCGGCCGCCTCCACCCCGCCATCTCCTCCCCGAGCCCGCAATGGCGCCAACCGATGGAAAAGAAAAAGAAAATGTCAGAATAGATAGTTGCACTATACTACCAATATAAATTTGTCCACTCTCTAAAAGGTTTTAGGAAACTATTGGAATTTTCGGATGTCTCAAAATTGAAACATTTATTACCCAATATATAATAAATTTCTATTTAATTGTTGTTAGCCAAATTGAAATATCGTTTGTTGTTTAATTTTATTAGGAGGATCTAGAACATTTGAGGTGCTCCAATTGGAAATAAAAATTGTAAATTTAAGACTCTAGAGTAAGAATAACAATAATTAGAAGTAGAAATCATATAATCACTCATTCAGATTTTCTTTATGCAAATTCAATTAACTTAAAATTAATATTTTCCGACATGTTTGGCTTTATTATTTCGATCCGCCTTCCCAAGTAAGTCATTTTTAGCGGTGAATCTCTTGTTTGGCTATCGTCTCGAATTTTGGCTTGCATTTTATCCGATCTCCGATGAATATCTCCTCAATTACTTAAAGAAGCTAATTCATGTCTTTCGTGAATTAAGAGTATTTTAAGTTTGCATCGTTCTAGTCGAAACAGTTAACCTATGTAATTCAATCCATGAAAGCAACATAATTCCATCTTTTGATAAATCCTTACTCGGTATCGCTTGTAGAATTATATATTTATTTTAGTGGGTTATCTCAATGAATGTTGCGCAGCATTTGTTAACCATACTTAATATGTAATATTTCGACGATAGAATATTAATTACCCACGACACGAAAAAATTTAGTGTTGAGAATTGTAAACTTTGTTTTTTTATTTTTATTTTAATAATCTTTGAATAAATACCTTAACACTCAAGTGAACGAAATCCTTCCTTAACCATTCATTGTGCGCGTTGCTCAATCAAGCCAATAATCTAAACTAAAACAAGCATAGCCTTTGCAACAATTAATAAGCTTTGATGGCGCACGACTTGCCCGAACTTGCGTGGTGATAATCATGCGGTTATCACAAAAATATATTGGTCATGGTCGCGCACGATTCGTCCTCTTTCTAGAAGATCAGCAGACATCTATAGCAGCAGCGCTGCACGGGTTCTGCCAACATCATAGGCGGAGCTCGTTTTTCCGTCGCCAGCGACCTAGCGCTCCACCGGAACCATGCGGCATGATTTGCTTTTGATTTATGTGTATCTTATGTTTCGGAGCTATTGAGTCACAGCTCTGGCTGGTCGGTCCATGAGGAAGGAAATAAGTGCCGAACGATAAAATCTCCTTCCATTAGTGAAAGAGAAAAAAGAAAAATCTCGATAGCCTAACTGTTTCCGTGATATGCACGAGCAAAGCATTGAATTGGTGATAAGCCCTAGACTTTTCAGCACATCTTTTTGGTCCTACGTGTGTCTTCATATACTGAAAATGAAAGGAGAGAGCGCACTTGTCCCCCCATCGCCCCTTACATAGCACTGGTTCGGGCACTTATCACCGAGTTCGAACAATTGCTAATGGACTTCACGGATCTGAAACTGGCTCACTGCACCAGAGAATCCAATAAGGTCGCAGACCGGATCGCCAAAATTCACAGAGGAATAGGCTTTTGCTTCCCAATTTGGTTGCTTAATCCCATGAGGCCTTACTATATTTTGAATCCCATCTCTTCTGTTGAACACTTTGAGTTAGCATGCGAGAAACCTTTCTTCCGATAAAAAAGAAGAAGAAGATGTCTACACGATAGACAAGATTCGTACCGGCTCATCACCTTTGGAATCGAGCATGCTTTGAGTTTTCAATTGGCATGTTTCAATGCCACTCGTTGGTTCGCATTTGTGATCTTTTGAACGATTGGCATATTTCAATGCCCCTGTTTGGATCATTGAGACAAACAGGAATCTTTTAAGTCTAGTCATAGTGATAAGGTCAAGTCATTGACCGAATGAGGTCGGGACTGATTGTGGGGATTGATCGAGTAAGAGAAAATGTTGAGCTAAATAGGGGAATAGATAATGCGGGCCAACCGTGCAATCCGATATTGACTGTGAATATAGTCGGTAGTCAAATGCTAGCATTAATTGTGAGAATGTAGTAGAATCGAGTCGGCCGCACAATAACATTTATCTCAATTGATAGACGAGTTGACGTTAGTCAAGTCAATGTTAGTCGAGTCGAAAAGAAATGATATCACCTCACCAAGTTTGATTGAAATCAAATTGAATATAAGTAGGATAAAAGAGCGGGAAAGGTTATTGCAATCAAACTGTTAGGCAAGAATATTTATCCGAGGTCTCCATTGACAGTTGCTGTCAAGCAGTTGTCGCAATTGAATCAAGCCAACATATGGAGACACGAAAAATTCGTCCTCCTCCTACGGGAGACCAAGCCAACATCTCTAGCGTTGCAAAGCGTGATCCACCGGCATTATAGACGGAACTTGCTTTTCCGTCGACGGTGACTCGGCCCTCAGCAAGAAGGACGCAGTTTGGCCTTATCATCATCACATAATATGCTTTCTATTCATGTGTATCCTAGGTTTTGGAGCTGTTAAGTCACACGATTGACCAGTCGTTCCATGAGGAAGGAAAGATAAAATGTTGATTAATCAAGTCACCCTCCATTATCATACATAGGTAAGATAAGGAAAATATGCAAAAATATCCATATTTTGATGATTAATTGATACGAGAAGCATAATCAAAGTGAATATTTGTATAGACTTCGACTAACCATTCGCCATTAACTAACTGCATTGCTTTAAAACAGAATTCCTGGAGTGGTCCCCCCCCCCTTCTCTCTCTCTCAATTCCTGGCGATTCTTCACCATGCCGAAGTTGTTCTGGAGTCGCCCACTAGTCCTATCCGTCGTCCATGCTTGCCGGCCTCGTCTCTCACGGCCACCAGCGAACTTCTTGATTCCATCAGAGTCTCTACTGATCCACCGGTTTCCGATTTTGCTCTAATCAACGATAGGCTCTCTCCATTTGTTGACCAAAACTTATAGGATCGTCCAATGAGTCCCAGCAGTAAGTCGAAGGATTATTTTCAACCAATGATTGATAGTTTTGGAGAGGATGTGATGAGTTCTTATAGGATCCTGCCTAGAATTTGTTCTAGAATAATAAATGAAAATAAGTGTCTAGCACAACTTAGCTATCCTCAAGCTTGCTGGGTGATATATTGTTCTGAATTTCCTATGTTGATTCGAGTCCAATTTTGATGATCAAACCTCTTGAATGCTCCAATTAGGTTATTATAGTGAATTGATTTCAATTTGATATCATGACGTTCCAATCCGTTCATGTGCTATGGTAATTGATGTTTGAAGGTATCGGTTTGTAGTGTTCCAAGCTTGTTCGAACATGACATGATGGTTAGAACACTTGTGGATGAGTTTAGATGCAAGTTAGACAATTCGAGAAATTTGGAATTCTAGGGTTGAAATGGAGGATGACGGATGGGGCTTCAGGAGGCGGCGGCAAAGTTCGTCCGACGAATCGAGAGAAGCTTGAGGGAAGAGGGAGAGGTCTTCCTTCTGTTAAATTCTTTTAGAAAACGTAAAGAGGAAGATGAAATTTTCTCGCAAGGGAGGGAGAGCGGAGACTGGAAGGAAGAGAGTTGCCTTTCTTCTCTGAAACTTCTAGAAAACGTGAAGAGGAGGACGAAAGTTTTCTTAGGAGGAAGAGAGGAAGGGCAGAGAATGTCAGGAACGGAGGATAGGATGGAAAAGTAACGGAGGGAGAGAGTAGATTTTTGAAATTTCCGCAAAATGGGACCCGTATGGTACACGTGATGAGATTTAAGGTTGCGTTGATCGTCAAAACAAGATAATGTTAATTTAAAATTTAGGAGTGAATACAATTTATTATATCCTGTGTTTGATGCCCCTCAAAACAAGATAAAGTTAGATATAAAGGATATAGGTTGAATAAAATTATTTCAAAGAAAATGTGGGACAAAGACGGATAAAATTTCTAATATCCATAATGAAAAAGTTATTTTTTCCGAATTACAAAATTTTAAATTAACAAATTCAAAATTATATTGCAATATAAATAATATTTGAATTCCAATATAATAAATTCAAAATAACAAAGAATAACAATTTAGTATTTTTAATTTTAATCTTATTTTTATTTATATATTCGAATTTATCTTATAATATAAATTCAATATATAAATAATGTACACGTCACCAAATAAGGTACATCATATGATATTAATATATCCTATTTTATTATTGAAATCACCAAACACGAGATAGCAAAATCTTTTGATTTTACATTTTATCGTGTTCAGATAATCATATATTAATTAAAAATCCATACGACAAAAGCTAGCCCAAGTAGACTTAACTTCTCGCTGACTTTTTTTCGACCAAAGTGTTGTGGATTTGGCAGGACACTTCTATACAAAATTTTCTCATTTTCTTTTTTTCAGTTGGAATATTTTTTAATTTTCATCATCTCCTAATTCCGTACATTCTCCCTTTTCTCTCTCACCGCCTAAAGACCCGTCTCCCCCTCCCTCCCTCTCCCCCCATTTCTCATCTCCCCCTTTCTCATCTCGTCTCTCTCCATCTCCTCTGCATAAACACCCCTCTCCCTACCGACCAAAAAAATAAAATAAAATGGTTAATACCCTGAAAAACCCAAAACTGATATACCTATGACAAATTTATCCAAAACTATTTTTTTAACCATGAAAAACCCCCAACCGGTATACTTGTGACAAATTTACCCCGACTGACCATAAAAAAAACCCTAAAATGGTACATTTATGACAAATTTACCCTAAACTAATTTATTCGACTGCAAAACACTCCAAACTGATAAATTTGTAACAAATATACCATTCGCTAAATTAGATTAATATCACAAAAAAATTATAATAATTATAAACTGTAACAAACGGAACATAAAATCCCAAATTGATACGCTAATGAATTGTCACGTGTCATTTAACTTAATAATTTGACAATAAAATTTAATAAAAACTAACAGTAGGTGAATTTGTCATAAATATACCAGTTTTTGGTAAATTTGTCAAATGTATACTAGTTTGGGGTTTTTGGTGATTAAAAAAATAGTTTTGGCTAAATTTATCACTAGTATACCAGTTTGGTTTTTTTTCTTTTTTTTAAGTAACCCAAAGAACCCCGTAAGCTGACAGCCGACGAGCAAACCTTGAGGGAGAGCAGGACCCATCATCATAGTACTCTAGGTAAGAATCACCACAGTACTCCACTTTGGGATTTTTCAGTGTATTAATCCAAAAAAAATGGTACGACCAAAAAAAAAAAAAAAAAAATTAGGTCAAACCCCGAGGAGTAAGAATGGTACTCTAGGTAAGAATCACCACAGTACTCCAGTTTGGGATTTTTTTTTCAACACCCCCCTCTCTCTCCCATAAACATATCTCCCAACCGACCAAAAAAAAAAAAAAAACACCCTCTCCCTCCCTCCCTCTCTCTCCTCCCCCAACCCACACTTTCTCATATCTCTCTCTCGTCTCTCTCCATCTCCCCCGCATAAACACCCCTCTCCCTACCTCTCCCTCCCCTCTCTCTCGTCTCTCTCATCCGCCCATAGACATTCCCCTCTTTTTCTCCCTCCCCAATCTGAGAAGTGAAAATCATGAAGGAGGGGTCCCACCACCCAGTCGGAAGAAAGAGAGACCACACTACCAATCGATCTGCTTTGCTTCCCCCACTCCACTTCTCCCATAATTAGCATAAGACAGTTTTTGTACCTTGTGCTTTTGGAGAAAATTGTGGAGGATCGCTCCTGTTCGTCCAACCTACCGAAGGAGACGTCGTGAAAAGAGCAGATCCTGATTCTTTCTTTGGCCGTGGCTACTGCCCTCGGATTCGGCTCCTCGTCGGCGACTTCTTACTCATGGTCGATGTTATGGACATCTGCTTATCCAACAACAACGCTTCGGAGGAGGCGACGGCTAGTCTTGAACATGGCTCCAACCACCTCTCGGTCAACGGCATCCACCGTCGCAGCCACAGATCAAGCGACGCGACCAGCGATCGCTCTTTGGGAATGGTGTGCCATGAACATTTTTCTTTTGTTTTCTTTACCTTTTCGTTTAAAAATTTTAAATCTCATTGCTGCAGGCTATCGGCGGCGACGAAGATGAATTGCATTCTACTTATGGCGCTGATACAGACGGAGAGGACCTCGAGTCCGACCCCCAGGTGCCGAGAGTGGGGATGGAGTTCGATTCGGAAGTGGCCGTGTATAATTTTTACAGCAGCTACGCTAAACAAACCGGTTTCAACGTGAGAAGGGGAAAAGCAGAATACTCTGGATCCGACAAGGGCGTCGTCAGGGCGAAGTCCTTCTTATGCTCTTGCGGAGGCCACAAGTCCAAAGAGCAGATCGCCAACGCGATGCGGTACAAAAGACGGGACACGAGAACAGGTTGCGACGCTAAGATCGAATGCGTGGTCAATGATGGAACGTGGAAGATCTCCGAGGTAGTTCTCGAGCATAATCACGTTACGACGGCTCTTTCGACGGGCAGGATTGCTTACCGAGTTAGGGCGGTCGGAGAGCGGGCTCTTGATTCCGACGCGGACCCCACACGGGAGGATCGCCCGAGACCCGCGCCTGAGGAGACTCAGGACTTGATCGATCACTTCAGGCGTCTGGCGAGGCTAGATTGTTGTTCCTGTTACTCGTTGCGAGTGGTGGAGGCACGCGGCATGGAGAATTTTTTCTGGAGGGATAGCCGGTCCAAGGTCGATTATGAGCATTTTAGCGATCTTCTAGTCCTGGACACAAGAACTTGGATCAGCAAGTATGGCATGATATTTGCAATGTTTTGGGGACTCAATCATCATCGGAAGCCCACCATATTCGGACACGGTCTCTTGGTCGATCGAACGGTGGGTTCATTTCATTGGTTGCTCGATACTTTCCTTCAATCCATGAACTGGCGGAAACCGCAGACAATCATTACTGAAGTCGGCGAAGAAATCGCCGAAGCGGTCTCTCTTGTCTTGCCAGAGACCCGCCATTGTCTGCCCGCTTGGTCTGTCTTGAACAGTTTCCGGAAGTACCTGTCTCCTTTGAGTGACCAACTCGACGTCGTCGAGCTCTTCAGGGAGTGCGTGTTCCTCCACTCGCGAGAAGAATTCGAATCGAAGTGGAATTCGTTTATAGGAAAGTACAAGCTGCGGGACAACTCGTGGGTTTCTTCTTTGTATAAAATGCGCGAGAAATGGTCTCATGCGTTCACGAAGAACGTCTTCTCTGTCGGCCTACTCTCCATACAAAACGTCGAGGACGCTGGGAGTCTCTCCTCCGAGACCAACGCCTTCTCTGTCGGCCTACTCTCCATACAAAACGTTGAGGACGCTGGGAGTCTCTCCTCCGAGACCATGACGCTAACCGAAATTGCATGGCGGTCTGAACAGGTGGCCAAGGGGTGCGCGCAGAAGAATTTCGCGATGACATGCTCTGCGAGAAAAACACGGTGAATTTGAAAACCAGGAATCCGATGGAGAAAGAAGCTGGACGACTCTATACTCGAAGGATGCTCGAGATGTTCCAAGAGGAGTTCATCAATTGCCTAGGGCTTGAAATGGAAGAAATTAAGTGCTCGGAGACTCTCCGCATGTTCCAGTTGACAGAAGCAGGCGACACAAAGACACATACCGCCAGCAGCAGACAGATCGTCGATTATGATCCTTCGGATTCGACATTGGCATGTAGCTGTGGGAAGTTCGAGTCGGTCGGTATTTTATGTGATCATGTCTTCAGAGTACTCATTTTCGCGGATGTCGTCTGCGAGATACCGCCTCGCTACTTCTTGAAACGATGGACAAAATCTGCCAAAGACAGCGTGCCCATGCCCGTGCCCACACCCAGCGCAGCTGCGCGTGACAAAGGTCCGGTCGACTCGTTTACGGGCGAGTTCGTGCGAAAGGCTTTGCATGTGGCCCATATGTCTGTAAATAAGAAAAGGAAGAGAATAGCTATGAGCTTCATAGACTCGGCAGTGGAGCACATTGCAAAGGTGCTGAAAACGGAAGAAGTGGCAGCTGCTCTTGACCATCCAGATGTTACGGATGATAAGGATCGGACTATTTGTGAGTATGCCCTCGGAACACAACTCGACCAAGAGAATGCAGCTAAACCTGGGATGGGATGTCCGAGAGTGAAACGAAAGGTTGAATTCAGCTCTCGACCAGCGGGGAAACGGGTTAGCCTCTTCCTCAGCGCACTTCCACATTAGAATGCATTATCTATCTCACTAGGATTAGTCTTCTCTCGTATTAACCATTATTACCGTTCGCCGCGGAAGCGTGGGGGAAAACTATTGCTTTAGATTTAAATGCAACATATTTAGAGAACGAATCTGACGCCAGTAATGGGACGTGTGCCTCGCAAAATACTAGTGTTGACATCCCTAACTTGAACTCAGTCTTGAATGAACGCAGGGACGTATTTAGCTGAATTGCACCAGGTGAGGATTAACGACTGAGCCCGTGTTCAGGGAACCAAATCAGTGTGCGTAAAGCTAGCGAAGATGAGACTGATGGCATCTCACGATATATCTACTTTCAAGTGCATTCCTTCTGAATTTGAAACTTCGGTTGTATTGGATAAGCAAAAGAGCAATACCCTCGGAGATTCAGACTAGGGCTTGTTGGCCTTGATTTGTACTTCCTTATTCGGAGTATTTATATAAGAATTGTTCCAGTTGAACCGCGTCTACGTTAGTCAATCCACGAAAGCACGTAATCCTACCCTTTGGTAAATCAATAATTAGTTTCACGTATAGAATTTCTATCACACAACGGTTATGTATTTATTTTGATAAATCAGTAACCAGTTTCATGTATAGAATTTCTATCACACAACAGTTATATATTTATTTCAATGAGTTATGTCAATGAATTTTACGAGGCAATTGCTGTGCATGCTTAATACGCAATAGTCGAATGGTAAAAAATATTAATTATCCATGACGTGAGAAATTTTACTGTTGGCAGATGATAGAATTTTTTTTTCGATTAATCTTTAAATAAATATCTTATCACCGTTTTAACCATTCTCCATGCACGTTGCTTAATCAAGCCAACGACCTAAGCTAAAACAAGCATATCCTCCGCAATAACTAATCAGCTTTAACGACGTACGACTTGCCCGAACCTACATGTGGGTAGATCGTGATCGCGCACGATTCGTCCTTCTTCTGAAGGATCGGCAAACATTTCTAGCGCCGCCCCCTGGGTTCCGCCAACATTATGGGCGGAGCTCCATTTTCCATTGCCGATGACCTAGCCCTCCACAAAAACGACGCAGCATGATTTGCTTTTGATTTGTGTGTATTTTTGTTTTGGAGCTATTAAGTCACAGAACTGGCCAGTCGGTCCATGAGGAAGGAAATAAATGTTGATTAATAAATTCACCTTCCTTTAGGGGAAGACGAAAAATAAAATCTCGATCAAATATTCCCCCGTAATTAATTCACATTCAATATGAACCGCACCGGAAATTGATGGGTGAGGCAAGAGCAAAAGAGGAAATTATGGGGACGAGTAGATGATTTTTTTTTTTAATGTATATCATGCTTAAGAAAGATAAGGAGTTATGCAAAAATATCCGTATTTTAATAATTAATTAATATGATAAGCATGGTTGTATTGAATACATATACGTACATATATGTATATATATGTATATATACACACACACGCTGGAGTACTAAACGTTGGCGAATTAATTATGAATTATTAAGTAATGGAAAGACATTATTGGCACGGTACTTGAAGAAATTGCGCAAACTCGTGTGAAAAGAGATAATTTGTTAAAGATTGAATTTTTTTTTTTTTTTTTGGGAAAGATTCGAACTTTAAAACAATTAATTATGTGGTGTGAAATAGACCTCTAGTATCGCTTTTTATCGAGATCATCGTTTAGTGTTGCAGCACAACCATAGTAAATCAAATTTCAAATATAAATATATATTTTCAATTTGACCATGCTTCTCGTATTAATTAATTAGTAAAATATGGATTTTTTGCATATCACCTCGTCTTACTTTTGTCAAATATTCCTTCTTTAAAAAATCAAATCTGTTCGCCACCATAATTTCCTCTTTTTGTTTTTGCCACACCCGTCAATTTCTAGAGGACGGAAGAATTCTATTGATCGGGATTCTACTGTACCCCTTCCCCTAATGGAAGGTGAATTAATTAATCAACATTTATTTCCTTCTTCGTGGACCGACTAGCAAGTTGCGTGACTTAATAGCTCAAAAACATAGGGTACACGTTGAAAAAATTTCTCCTGTTTGAGACCGAAAAGGAAAGTTTCCTAATTCAAACGGGCTTCCTGTTTTGAATAGGGTTCCTAGTTGAATGGTTTCCTATTTGAGAAGATTTCCTAAAAAGTGATTTCCTCTTTTGAAACACAGTTGTCTCCTATATGTAAGGAGTGGATGTTCTTTGTGAATGTTATTAGAGAGGAACTTCTACTTGTGAATTACATCCCGAAGAGACGAAGGAGAGTTATTATTATTATTTTTATTATTACTACTACCTTTTCCTTTTGGAAATCAACAGCTTCATATTTTAGTTTTTTTATTAATTTAAATTTCACAAACCTTTTCCAAACCCAAGTTATTTAAACCATTCAAATCACTCGAATGTTAATTATATAGATTCTTCATGTACTATTTCCAATTTTCACTGAAACTTGAATAATAGTATAAACTTCGGGTAAGTAAAAATATACTACTATCTTTTTACTTATTTTTAAGTATAAACAAACTGGCGAGGTGATGTCCAAGGTTTCTAATAAGGATCATAATTAGAATCCCTTAGCAGATAGTTTTCTTTGATTAAAATTAGTCTTTTCTTTTTGCCTCTCCCTCCCGAAACACACCAGTAGTTCGTAGTGTTCTAGTGAGAAGGTGCGCCCAAGTTTTTCAGGATTTTCAAGAAATGAATCCCTTGGACTCCAATCACGGAGGCGACGCGGTGGAAACGCAGTCTCATCCTTCTGGGACTGCATTTCCTCCCGTCGGTGGCGGCAGCGGCGGTGGCGGCCCAAGAAATAGATCAGTGGGACTTCTATCGGGGAGGGAACATAGATATGTGGGACTTCTATCAGGGAACGTCATGGAAGGAGCCACAGCGGAGTCTTCTGCAGCTACGACCCAGAGCGCTCTCGGCCTCAGCGGCCGCGAATTGTTCCTCAACTCGGCCGATGTTATGAAGCCAAATCTCAATGCCTCAACACTTACCCAAGGAACCGTGCTCAAATGGTTTTATCCTCCCGTTTACTGAAAACGACTGAGTTGAAACTCACACTATTATTGTGAATCTTTGTTGTCCATGGACTTTTTACATAATAAAACTCTAGCCATAATAGGTAACATAACTTACAAACCTCAGTCACATCTTCAAGTAGTTTATATTTACAAATCATTTCCTGATTATGTTAGATCCATTAAATACAACTATAAAGAACTCCAGAGAATTTATGTCAAGAAAATCGGACCATTCTTGAAGAAGTATAGTACTACCCAACGCCACCGCTTGAAAGGGGCAATGACGAATCTTGAACACGGGCCCTTCAATGGGCCTCTCGGTCTCTGGCACCCACCCTCCTGAGCATGCAGGAGGTGAAGCCGAGGCGACGGCCTCTAGCCAGCCGGGCAGCGTTCACCCTTCTGGAATGGTATGCGATGCACCGTTTCTTTATTGTTTTATTCCCAACATTTCCCGCATTTACATATGAATGTGGTTCTCCTCTAAGCCATGTTTGGATTTCTCGGGAGGAGAGATAAAATCATAGACTAGCCATTCAGTCATTTCCTTCAGCCAAAACTCCGTTTAGTTCTTTTCGTCCATATCCAATTCAATCTTGTCCTCGAAACCACATAATACAACTGCCTAAACTCCATTTAGATCTGGGATGCAATTGACAAGTTGGATACAAACATGAATTGGAGCGAAGGCCAAAAAGGACAAACCTTACTATATTGAGTTCCTTCCCCTAATTCCTTGTCATCCCTCCCATCATCGAGCAGCCAATACAGAAAGATGAGTTTTTGGGTGACAACAAGGAGAAGATGTTTGCAAGTCTCGAGATTGATGAAAATTTTTTTGTAGAGATGTAGTGAAGTTACCCATGCGAAATGGACCTATTAGATTCTATGTGGAGGTAGTGTAGGGGTTCAGCTGGTCTTGAATCGAATTACAGCTGCTTGAGGCTTGAATTACAATTACAGTTGCCTTCCCTTTTTCCAGATTAAATCAGCTCTCCTAATAATTTCTTTGGATGCGAGAAGATGCTATTGTGGGGCCTAAAGAAGAGCTTGGTAATTGTGTCTCTCGCATGACTTAAGCCTTCCTCACTCCCATCATCTCTATATGATATTGTCACAAGGCCGATCATTTGGATCGAGACCGTGCGGCGACTCAGGTTCTTTTGGATTGCTTAGATCATCGATCCGAGGCGCCTAAGCCAAGCCTTGCTTGGATTGATCACTCATTCACTCACTCACCCGGATTGTAGAGGGAGAAGGGAGAAATCGTAGAGGGAGAAGGCTCACTAGCTCACCCGGATCATAGAGGGAGAAAGTTTAGATGGATACAAATGAGGGGAGGGCACTCTTCTTATATTTGAGGCCCTTAGATTACAACCATTGATCGAGATTTCATTCGGCGGATGAGATCGTACCACCCAACGTACCAACCACCAACATTAATGGCAAGAGGGTTCTAGACCTTGACGCAATTACCGTATCACCCAACCTTAGAACATTCCGGAAGCTCTCTTGTGGGAACCCTAGCGATCTCAAGAGGTTTTCTCGAAAATGCATCCGCCTTTAGTTGTAGGAATCTCGTGACCGTGACAATATGCTCAATGATATGTGATTTTCTTTCATTGTTACCATAATTATATTCTTTCATGGATTGTTCTCTTCAGGGAGAATTGAAAATCCTTGGTGCACAGGGTGACGGCTTCAACAGGATCTCAAGCATACGAATAGAAAGGCAAGTTTTCTAGATAGTTCCTTTGCTTACACATCTGCCGTACAATAGGTCAATCTAAAATTTAAAATATCTCAAAAAGAAGAAGAAGAAATTTTGATGCCCTTTTTAGAGATTATGAAGCTGTAGAACTTTATTTGTCCATATACAATTTTGCGTGAGGACTAGTTTTGAATGAATTATCCCATCGCTCAATAATTACAGCCAATGGTTTTGCCCAACCTAGTTCTGCAACTTTCTCTCGTTATCCTTTTGGTTAAGACATGACTTCTTTTGGTACACATACTTTTGGGATCATCCATGTCTGACCTTTTATCTTTCCAGTTGGCAAAGAGGAATTTCAAAGCCCATATGTTAAAATAGCATCTTTGATTGAATTGTTCTTGTCTCCTTTGTCACCCACTTTATTCTCTTCAATCAACCATCTTTAAATACGAACCCGTCCATTTGGACGAGATGAGGGAAAAATGAAGCACCGTATGGATAAAATATATACATTGACAAATACCGATTAAAATTCAGCATTAATAAATACCTCTTAGTTTTTTACAATCAAAAGAAGCAAAGACTTTCCTCACAGATATGTGTTAATTGATTGCAAAATCCAAAAATAATGGGAAGTTCAAAACATGCTAGATATTCACTTTCCTACTTTTCTGAGTTCTTAAACATTTTTATTTTTTATAGTTAAGAGCCATATCCACCAAATCCTTTTTTTTTTTCTGCCAAAGAACAATATCCATTATATTTAAAATTCAGTTGAATCCTTCATTAATTGCTTTGTTTGAATATCATCACTTAGGTTTGTTTCTTTGAGTAAAATGAAGAAATAGATCTCATCATCACACCAAGTGAGAATTTCGCCTTGGAATTGGTGGTTCTTAGGCCTCTTAATATCCTCCAAATCCTTAATTAAGCCAAAGAAAAAGGAAATAAAGGAAAGTTATAAAAAATACGAAGCTGCGCAACCTAATTTCCTCTGTTCAATATAGTGGCTGACGTTAGACCGTCAATCTTGCAAAGTATCGCACGGTTATGTAATCATTCGGCCATGCACATTGTACATGTCTTTTTGTGAAATAAAATGTTCCAAACTGAGTAAGATGGTTTAGTATGTTCTCGGAGGAATCAATCAATCCAATGGATCCAAGGTAATTGCTTATTGTATGGATAATCGATATTTACATCACCTTTTCCCTGCTCATTTGGACTCGCCATTGTTGTCTATCGTATCTCTCCTCCTTCGAAATGAGCATTTGTACAACTTTTTCCTTAATCGTTGAGTTTTCAACTCCGCGATTCTACCCGAATAATTTTTCTGGTGCAATGTCTCATCAACTTGAGCGGTCGTCCTTTCATTTTTTCATAAAATAGGAGTTTGGCCTTTTTTTTCCTTTCCTTTTTCCCCTTGAGTACACGAGAACACGGTATCTTCATAAGTGCTATTTTTATTTTCTGAAAATAACCCGGATATTCTTGTTTAAAAGATAATCATCTCGATTGCTGGTGATTTGGAACAGAGGGTAAAATCCAAGGGAATAGATAAATTGGGTCCTTAGCAAGATATATGCATTAATTTCTCTTAACGGTAATGGTTTTTTCTATGTGTTGATGGGCCTAAGTAGGCCCGTCCGCCCATGTTGGACCCAAAAACCCGGCCCGTAAGTGAATGGCCCATGGAGGAGGTTATTATATCTAAGCGGTTAAGATATATGGGTGGTTACGTGATTTTGAAGTTACGTAATCTGAAGAGAATAGAGAATACGTTCTCTGAGTTTTTTGCTCTAAAAGTACCTTCTCCCCAAAAGAACAGTACTCTCCTCTGAAGAACAAGATTGTGATTCCTTTTCAAACTGCAATTTGGGTGTTTTAATCTGTGAAAGACAAGGTACGTTCAACCCCATAATGTACATTTTGATTGGTGAAACATGTATTTCCTAAGCACGCTTCCACGTGTTCGTTGTTTTTGGGGTTTGATTGAGTGTCGGATCGCTATTTTTGGGAATCTGTTTTTTCTCTACATTGGTATCAAAGCAATGTTCATATTTCCCAATCCGTTTTCATGTTTATTAATTGTTTTTTGGTTGAATTTACGTGAAATGCTGCCATTGGTCGTTTGGGGATGGAAAAAATCCCGACATTTGTACTGTTCCCCCTCGTTTTTTATTTTTCGTAAATCAAAACTAATTTCTGATCATGTAGGGTCGAAGCTCTCATCGATACGAGAAAATTGACTAGTGGTTCGCCATCGAGGGCCGCTGGACGCGCCGCCACACGCGGCCAAAGGAATCGGCATCGTCAACACGTGCAACGCATGTGCGCGGTAACCGCATGCGCATGTATGGCACGCTTGCGGCAATCGCTGGCGCGTACTGACGTCAGCCCGGCGATTGCCCGCGCACGCGCAGGGCACATGCCGAGTCGTCGATTCGACCCGACCCTACCCGACTCGTTGACCCGTTGACTTCGCTAACGATTGACCATTGACCGGCATTGACCACCGTTGAGTGGCACTAACCGCCAAAAAAAAAAAGGAAAAAAAATGTGTTTCTTTTTCAATTAAGTCATTGTGGATTATAAGCAATCCATTTTTGTTCTGCATTTATTGTAGGAACAATGATGCGTTATGCACGCATGCCTGCATTTCCGAAAACGGACAAAGAAAAGGCGAGAATTAAAGGGCTAATGACAGAGTTAGCTAATTATTGGTGAAATGATGGTGATGTACTATCACATGTTGTCAGGATCAATCAGATGATACAAGAAATCATATGAAATGGTTATCTTATGTCAAATTTTGAGAAGAAGCCGGCCTTAATAAACACTCTTCCACCTAAATAGCAAGCAGTGTTAGATCGCCTATGGGAAGTCAACGTGGTTCCAGATTATAATAGGTTTGCAACAGTTTTTGTAAAAGAGTACTATAGAATCGAGTTAACCAAAACTTCAACCCTTGGGTTGAGTGTCACATGGCGCAGAGTGAATGCGCCTTAGAGGTGGCATGAGAGCTCTCCAAAGGTTTTTCCGTGGTTGGCCAATGTACCTTCAAAATTCTCAAAGAATTTTACAGAGAGATTAGAAAATTTATTTTTTCTTAGATTAGTTTGAGATGTTTTAGGTGTAAATATCTCTTTCTATGTTGATGTTTTTCCTCTGAATATATCTAAATGGACATGTTTAATTATTGAAAGTTCAATGTTATCTATTATTGTAAATTAATATGTTAATTTACAATTCTTTGTGGGAAGTTCAAGAAAGTTTTAGTGACTTTGCTAAACTTATTTTTTGCATGAAGATTATATTAATGATAATTTCAAGTTAGGATTTTTGAATGATGATTAGAAACATAGTGACCTTTTGATTCTGAAACCTTACTAAAAATTATTCATTAATATGATGGTTTGTGCAAAATGGATGCATAAATGATAGGTTTTAATAATTTGTGCAAATGTGTCTGATATGTTCATATCGATGGCTTCAGTCACTAAGAGCATAGTCGCTGAATTGAACAAAGGTGAGAAGCTTAACGGCGATAACTATGAAATATGACATATGAAAATCCAATGTGCTAAAAGAGCAAGAGGCACTACAAGCTCTTAACCTAACTATGGAAGAACCTAAAGAATGGAACACTGCACAACATAAGAGAGATAAGGATACATTTGCTGCATGGAAGAGATCGAACTCTCTTGCTCGCATTACGTTGCTAAGTAGCATGGAGAATGATGTCATGCATGAGGAGAAGGAGATGTGGGAAGCGTTGGCAGCAAGATTTGTCATGCATGAGTTCAGCAGCTCACTATAAGGTTTGACTCTTACAAGAAATCTCATGGTTTTGAGAAAGATGTCAAACCAAGCTGAAGGATGTTGGCCATGTCTAGCTCACATGGAGTTTGCCTTAGAATTGGGAGCATATGAAGGTGCACCGATTCACAATGAGAACATCAAAACCTTTGAGGATTGGTTCGGTTAAAAAGGTTCAAAAGGTGGAAAGGCAAGGGAGCAAGTTCTTCAGGGAAGAAACCAAGAGTTGACCAACATGAAAGAGGAAAGTGTCCTCAAATGAAGAGAATGTCATGGGTAAAGTGTTACAATTATGACAAGAATGGTCACTATGCTCGCAACTATCGCGAGCCAAAGAAGGTAGTCACCCCTTGCACTCTTAAGAACTTTGCTTATGTGTCAAGTTTTGTATTCTTAACTGAATCTAATCCTTTGTGGACTATAGATTTGGGAGCAACAAACCATCTAGCGGAGGATAGAGAATCTTTCGTGGAATTTCAATGAATACCGACTGAAACTAAGTGGATCTATGTAGAAAATAACTCCAAAGCCAAAGTAAAAGAGATTGGCACCTACCAATTGAACATGCATGATGGACGCATTTTATTCCTACATGATGTTTTATATGTTCCGGAGATTTGTCGAAATTTAGTGTCTGTTTTAGTATTGATTAAACTTGGTTTTAGTATGAACTTCCATAATAATAGTGTGGATTTGTATTTGAATACAAACTACTATAGTTATGGTTATTTTCTAAATGGTTTTATTGTATTAAATGTTGACTGTGGTAATGTCAATGTTTGTTATTCCCCTCTTCATGTCTTCTAATTCATATGATAATGATATAAATGTGTGGCATGCTAGACTTGGTCATATTGGCCAACAACGTATAAATAGACTAACAAAAGAGGGTTTGTTGGGCAACATTGGAAAAGTCGATTTGCCCATATATGAGAATTGCCTAGTAGGGAAAATAACAAGGAAACTATTTGGAAAAGATAAAAGAGCTGAATTTCATTTACATTTAATCCATTCTGACATCTGTAGTCCAATGAATGTGAGAGGAAGGCATGGGGTTGTTTATTTCATCACATTTATAGATGATTATACTCGATTCAAATATGTCTATTTGATTTATTATAAATCTGAAGTATTGAGTTGTTTCAAAAAGTTTATGAGCTTGGTAGAAAATCAATTAGATAAGAAAATAAAAGTATTTAGATCCAATCGAATTCGAGAATATTTATTTGATGAATTCATAAATTTATGTGATGAAAAAAGAATAGAAAGACAGTTGTCTATTCCCTATACTCCTCAACAAAATGGTGTTGCGGAAAGAAAAACAAAACTCTACTGGAAATGGTTAGGTCCATTATGGTGCATGCTAACTTACCTATCACTTTTTGGAGTGGTGTTTTATTAACTGCTGCCTATATACTTAACCGTGTGCCTTCCAAATCAGTTACTTTCACTCCATATGAGTTATGGACAAGTAGAAAACCCGACTTAAGTTTTCTTAAACCATGGGGTTATGCTGCCTATACTCATGAGCTCTCTCACAAGTTTAAGAAATTGGGTCTAAGAGGCAAGAAGAGTATTTTGGTAAGATACTCAGAATACTTCAAAGGGCATGTGTTTATAGGTGAGCAGGAAAGTGGGAGTATAACTGAGTTCGAATCACGGAATGTCACATTCTCAGAGAATGATTTTCCTAAAAATGGCAAAATAAGTGAAGATTACTCCATATTTGAAACATTGGATCAAGATAATGAACTTAATGGAGTTCATCCAAATGAGAGTAACATGAGAAGTGATTAATTTAATTCAACTCATTCTCAATTACAACTACATGATGAGACGATGTCGTCATTATTTAATCTGAGTGGGAGCATAAATAGGAATGATGTACAAAGTGTATAATCTTCCGTACGGCAAACAAGTCGCAAAAATATTCCCTATCGACGTTTCGGCATTGAAGGGGAAACTTTTATAATTGCTCCACAAGATAAAGATGAGCCAAGAAATGTTAATGAGACTCTAAATTACCCTAAAATGAAAAATGGATGCATGCAATGGAAGATGAGATGGAGTCAATGAAGTCAAACCATGTTTAGGAACTGGTTAATCTTCCAAAAGGACGTAAAGCCATTGGGAACAAGTGGGTTCTCAAAATAAAACGTAAAACTAATGGATGCTCGTCTTGTGGTGAATGGATATAATCAATAGGAAGGAATTGATTATAAGGAAACAATTTCTCCTGTAGTGAGATTTATCTCGATTCACATAATTCTGGCAATAGTAACTAGTATGGATCTTAAGTTATATCAAATGAATGTAAAACTGTTTTTCTCAATGAAGAATTAGAGGAAGAAATTTATATGGAACAGCCTGTTGGTTTCATTATGAAAGGCCAATAAAAAAATGTATGTCAATTTTTGAGATCGATATGTGCCTTAAGTAGTCGTCGAGACAATGGTATATACATTTTTATAATACCATAATGGCATATGATTTTTTAATGATTGATGAGGATTATTTTGTATATATCAAAAGATCCAAAGATCAATTTGTGATCATATCATTATATGTTAATGATATACTGATTGCCGGAAGCAATAGAGTTTGTTAATACTGTCAAGAGTTGATTATCTTCCAACTTTGAGATGAAAAACATGGGTGAAGCTGCATGCATTCTTGGAGTTAAGATTTCAAGAGATCGTTCGAAGATATCATTATCTCTTTGCAAGAAACATACATAAATAGGGTTCTTGAACGATTTTGTATGCAAGATTGTAGACCCATAAATACTCCCATTGCAAAAGGTGAAGGACTAAGCCACAGATTGTGTCTAAGGACTCCACAAGAGAAGAAACAAATGCAACATGTTCCTTATGCTAGTGCTGTTGGGAGCTTGATGTACGTTATAATGTGTACAAAACCTGACATATGTTTTGTAGTTGGAATGGTAAATAGATACCAATCCAATCCAGGTCAAGCACATTGGAAAGCCGTTAAAAGAATACTGAGATATCTAAAGGGAACTATTGATTATATGCTGAGTTACCAAGGAAATGATCTACGATTTGAAGGCTATTCAGATGTTGATTGGGGAGGAGATTTAGATGAAAGGAAATCTACCTTTGGATTTATTTTCTTACTGAATTATGACGTCATATCTTGGAGCAATAAGAAACAAACGTGTATATTCGAGGCCCTTAGATTACGGTCGGTTCTCTCTCTCTCGATCGACATTTACTTACTGTTCTTCGCGTCGCTTTTTGATCGGTCTCTCTCAATGCAGACGCCGCACCTCTCCCTCCGATCCGCCCCCCCTTCCCGCTGCCGGCGTTGCCCCAGCGTCTCGGTTCTCTCTCTCTCCATTTACTAAACTAGTTCTTCACTTCGCTTTTTGATCGGTCTCTCTTCCAATGCAGACGCCGCACCTCTCCCTCCGATCTGCCCCTCCTTGCCGCCGCCGGCGTTGCCCCAGCGTCTTGGTTCTCTTTCTCTCCATTTAGTCAACTAGTTCTTCGCTTCACTTTTTGATCGGTCTCTCTTCCAATGCAAATGCCGCACCTCTCCCTCCCATCCGCCCCCCCTTGCCGCCGCCGGCGTTGCCCCAGCGTCTCGGTTCTCTCTTTCTTCATTTACTTTACTAGTTCTTCGCGTCGCTTTTTGATCGGTCTCTCTCTTCAATGCAAACGCCGCACCTCTCCCTCCCATCCGCTCCGCCTTGCCGCCGCCGGCATTGCCCGGTCCAAACTCCGTAAGTCTCTCCGATCCCCTGCTTTTCTGCTTTGAACTGTGAAGAACATGAAGAGTAGTTAAAAACAGAAATTAGTTCTGTCAGTTAGAATCTTCTTCAATAAGAAAGGATGCATAGATGTAATGCTCTTAGGTGATTGTTAAGAAGATATACAGAGATAGAGAAAGAAAATCTCCATTGTTAATGATGAAAACTGAATACAGAAGCAAGTAGATGAAGCTAAATGAGAAGAGAGCTTTCTGTCGAGCTTTCTTCACGCCAATCCTCTGTTTCCTCTGTTCTAGTTGACTTTCGTTTCTGAGTTTCTTCTTGCTGCTTCTTTTTAAGCATTTGTAGCGCTGCATTCTCAACAGTTAAGTACTCTGTAGTGTTCAAGCAATAGAAAGATAGAAAGAGAGAAGTCGAGATGAGAAATTCTTTCTACTCATTGTTGATATACAGAGAAAGAGAGAAGTTTTGTATTACATTGTCATTGAAATAAGAAGAATACCAAGCCTTGCTCTAAAAAAGTTTCTTAGAGAGAAGCTTTGGAAGAGAGAAAAGAGCCTTCGATTAACGAATGGTTGGATGGATACAAATGAGGGGAGGGCACTCTTTTTATATTCGGGGCCCTCATATTACAACCATTGATTGAGATTCCATCCGGCGGACGAGATTGTACCGCCCAACCTACCAACCACTGACATTATGGCAAGAGAGTTCTAGACCTTGACGCAATTACCGTATCACCCGCCCTTGGAACGTTCTGGAAGCTCTCTTGTGGGAAACCCTAGCGATCTCAGGAGGTTTTTCTCAAAAATGCATGCGCCTTTAGTTGTAGGAATCTTGTGACTGTGACAATATGCTCAATGATATGTGATTTTCTTTCATTGTTACCATAATTATATTCTTTCATGGATTGTTCTCTTCAGGGAGAATTGAAAATCCTTGGTGCACAAGGTGACGGCTTCAACAAGATCTCAAGCATACGAATAGAAAGGCAAGTTTTCTAGATAGTTCCTTTGCTTACACATCTGCCGTACAATAGGTCAATCTAAAATTTAAAATGTCTCAAAAAGAAGAAGAAGAATAAATTTTGATGCCCTTTTTAGAGATTATGAAGCTGTAGAACCTTATTTGTCAATATAAAATTTTGCGTGAGGACTAGTTTTGAATGAATTATCCCATCACTCAATAATTACGGCCAATGGTTTTGCCCAACCTAGTTCTGCAACTTTCTCTCGTTATCCTTTTGGTTAAGACATGACTTCTTTTGGTACACATACTTTTGGGATCATCCATGTCTGACCTTTTATCTTTCCAGTTGGCAAAGAGGAATTTCAAAGCCCATATGTTAAAATAGCATCTTTGATTGAATTGTTCTTGTCTCCTTTGTCACCCACTTTATTCTCTTCAATCAACCATCTTTAAATACGAACCCGTCCATTTGGACGAGATGAGGGAAAAATGAAGCACCGTATGGATAAAATAAATACATCGACAAATACCGATTAAAATTCAGCATTAATAAATACCGATTAGTTTTTTACAATCAAAAGAAGCAAAGACTTTCCTCACAGATATGTGTTAATTGATTGCAAAATCCAAAAATAATGGGAAGTTCAAAACATGCTAGATATTCACTTTCCTACTTTTCTGAGTTCTTAAACATTTTTATTTTTTATAGTTAAGAGCCATATCCACCAAATCCTTTTTTTTTCTGCCAAAGAACAATATCCATTATATTTAAAATTCAGTTGAATCCTTCATTAATTGCTTTGTTTGAATATCATCACTTAGGTTTGTTTCTTTGAGTAAAATGAAGAAATAGATCTCATCATAACACCAAGTGAGAATTTCGCCTTGGAATTGGTGGTTCTTAGGCCTTTTAATATCCTCCAAATCCTTAATTAAGCCAAAGAAAAAGGAAATAAAGGAAAGTTATAAAAAATACGAAGCTGCGCAACCTAATTTCCTCTGTTCAATATAGTGGTTGACGTTAGACCGTCAATCTTGTAAAGTATCGCACAGTTATGTAATCATTCGGCCATGCACATTGTACATGTCTTTTTGTGAAATAAAATGTTCCAAACTGAGTAAGATGGTTTAGTATGTTCTCGGAGGAATCAATCAATCCAATGGTTCCAAGGTAATTGCTTATTGTATGGATAATCGATATTTACATCACATTTTCCCTGCTCATTTGGATTCACCATTGTTGTCTATTGTATCTCTCCTCCTTCGAAATGAGCATTTGTACAACTTTTTCCTTGATCGTTGAGTTTTCAACTCCGCGATTCTACCCAAATAATTTTTCTGGTGCAATGTCTCATCAACTTGAGCGGTCGTCCTTTCATTTTTTCATAAAATAGGAGTTTGGCTTTTCTTCCTTTCCTTTTTCCCCTTGAGTACACGAGAACACAGTATCTTCAGAAGTGCTATTTTTCTTTTCTGAAAATAGCCCGGATATTCTTGTTTAAAAGATAATCATCTCGATTGCTGGTGATTTGGAACGGAGGGTAAAATCCAGGGGAATAGATAAATTGGGTCCTTAGCAAGATATATGCATTAATTTCTCTTAACGGTGATGGTTTTTTCTATGTGTTGATGGGTCTAAGTATATCCATAAATTGGGTCCGCCCATGTTGGACCCAAAAACCCGGCCCATAAGTGAAGGGCCCATGAAGGAGGTTATTATATTTGAGCGGTTAAGATATATGGGCAGTTACGTGATTTTGAAGTTACGTAATCTGAAGAGAACGGAGAATATGTTCTCAAACGTACCTTCTTCCCAAAAGAAGAATAGTACTCTGCTCTGAAGAATAGGATCATGATTCCTCTTCGAACTGCAATTTGGGTGTTTTAATCTGTGAAAGACAAAGTACGTTCAACCCCGTAATGTACTTTTTGATCGGTGATACATGTGTTTCCTGGGCACGCTTCCACGTTCGTTGTTTTTGGGGTTCGATTGAGTGTCGGATTGCTATTTTTGGGAATCCGTTTTTCCTCTACATTGGTATCAGAGCAATGTTCATGTTTCCCGATCCCTTTTCATGTTTATTAATTGTTTTTTGGTTGAATTTGCGTGAAATCCCGCCGTTGGTCGTTTGGGGATGGAAAAAATCCCGACACCCGTACTGTTCCCCCTTGTCTTTGATTTTTCGTAAATCGAAATTAATTTCTTATAGTGTAGGGTCGAAGCTCTCGTTGGACGTCGGACACGCCGCCACACGTGGCCAAAGGAACCGGCAACGTCATCGCATGCAACGCACGTGCGCGGTAATTGCATGCGTGTGTGGCACGTGTGCGACAACTGATAGCACGTGCACGCGCCAGCTGATGTCATCATGACGTCAGCCCAGCAGTTGCCCACACATGCGCAGGGCGCGTGCCGGGTCGTCGGTTCGACCCGACTCGACCCGTTGACTTTGCTGATGGTTGACCGTTGACCTACATTGACCACTATTGACCAGCGTTGACCACCGTTGACCGACGCTGACAACCAAAGAAAAAAAGGAAAAAAGAATGTGTTTCTTTTTCAATTAAGTCATTGTGGATTATAAGTAATCCATTTTTGTTCTGCATTTGTTGCGAGAACCATGATGCATTATGCACGCATGCCTGCATTTCCAAAAACAGATGAAGAAAAGGCGAGACTTAAAGGGCTAATGACAAAGTTAGCTAATTATCGGTGGAATGACGGTGATGTTGTATCACACATGGTCAGGGTCAATCAAATTATACGAGAAATCATCTGGAATGGTTATCTTATACCAGATTTTGAAAAGAAGCTAGCATTAATAAACACTCTTCCACCTGAATGGCAAGTAGTGTTAGATCGCTTATGGGAAGTCAACGTGATTCTGGATTATAACAGGTTTGCAATAACTTTTGTAAAAGAATACTATAGAATCGAGTTAACCAAAACTTCAACCCTTGGGTTGAGTGTCACATGGCGCAAAGTGAACACACCTTGGAGGTGGCATGAGAGCTCTCAAAGGTTTTTCCGTGGTTGGCCAATGTGCCTTCAAAATTCTCAGAGAATTTTACAAAGAGATTAGAAGAGACTTTCCTAATTTTTTTTTCTTAGATTAGTTTGAGATGTTTTAGGTGTAAATATATCTTTCTATGTTGATGTTTTTCCTCTAAATATATTACTTAGTGTAATGAACATATTTAATTATTGAAAGTTTAATGTTATCTATTATTATAAATTAATATGTTAATTTACAATTCTTTGTGGGAAGTTCAAGAAAGTTTTAGTGACTTTGCTGAACTTATTTTTTGCATGAAGATTATATTAATGATAATTTCAAGTTAGGATTTTTGAATGATAATTGGAAACATAGTGATATTTTTTATTCTGAAACCTTACTAGAAATTATTCATTAATATGATGGTTTGTGCAAAATGGATGCATAAATGATAAGCATTAATAATTTGTGCAAATGTGTCTGATATGTTCAAATTGATATCTTCAGCCATTAAGAGCATAGTCACTGAATTGAACAAAGGTGAGAAGCTTAATGGCAATAACTATGAAATATGGCATATGAAAATCCAATATGTACTGGAAGAGCAAGAGGCACTAAAAGCTTTTAACCTGACTATGGAAAAACTTGAAGAATGAAACACTGCACAACATAAGAAGGGTCACTATGCTCGCAACTGTCGCGAGCCAAAGAAGGTAATCACCCCTTGTACTCTTAAAAACTTTGCTTATGTGTCAAGTTCTATATTCTTAACAGAATCTAATCCTTTGTAGACTGTAAATTCAGGAGCAACAGACCATATAGCGAAGGATAGAAAATCCTTCATGGAATTTTGACGAATACCGACTAGAACTAAATGGATCTATGTAGCAAATAACTCTAGAGCCGAAGTAAAAGGAATTGGCACCTACCAATTGAACATGAGTGGCGGACGTACTTTGTTCCTATATGATGTTTTATATGCTCCGGAGATTCATCGAAATTTAGTGTCTATTTTAATGTTGGTTAAACTTGGTTTTAGTATGAACTTCCATAATAGTGGTGTGGATTTATATTTAGATACAAACTAGTATGGTTGTGGTTATTTTCTAAATTGTTTTATTGTATTAAATGTTAACTGTGGTAATGTCAACGTTTATTATTCCCTCTTCACGTCTTCTAATTCATATGATAATGATGTGAATGTATGACATGCTAAACTTAATCATATTGGCCAACAACATATGAATAGACTAGTCAAAGAGGGTTTGTTGGGTAACATTGGAAAAGTCGATTTGCCCATATGTGAGCATTGCCTAGTAGGGAAAATAACAAGGAAACCATTTGGAAAATGTAAAAAAGTTGAATTTCCTTTGCATTTAATCAATTCTGACGTATGTAATCCAATGAATGTGAGAGGAAGGCATGGGGCTATTTATTTCATCACATTTATAGATGATTATACTCGATTCGGATATGTCTATTTGATTTTTTATAAATCTGAAACATTGAGTTGTTTCAAAAAGTTTATGAGCTTGGTAGAAAATCAATTAGATAAAAAATAAAAGTATTGAGATTCGATCGAGGTCGAGAATATTTATCTGATAAGTTCAGAAATTTATGTGATGACAAAAAAATAGAAAGACAGTTGTTTATTCCATATACTCCTCAACAAAATGGTGTTGCGGAAAGAAAAAACAGAACCCTACTGGAAATGGTTAGATCCATGATGGTGCATGCATGCTAACTTACCTATCACTTTTTGGAGTGATGCTTTATTAATTGATGCCTATATACTTAACCGTGTGCCTTCCAAATCAGTTACTTCCACTCCATATGAGTTATGGACAAGTAGAAAACCGGACTTAAGTTTTCTTAAACCATGTGGTTGTGCTGCCTATACTTATGAGCCCCCTTACAAGTTTGGAAAATTGGTTCCAAGAGGCAAGAAGAGTATTTTCATAAGATACTCAAAACACTCCAAATGACATGTGTTTATAGGTGAGCAGGAAAGTGGGAGTATAATTGAGTTCAAATCACAGGATATCACATTCTTAAAGAATGATTTTCCTAAGAAAGGCGAAATAGGTGAAGATTACTCCCTATTTGAAACTTTGGATCAAGATAATGAACTTAGTGGAGTTCGTCCAAGTGGGAGTAATATGAGAAGTGATGAATTTAATTCAACTCACTCTCAATTACAATTACATGATAAGACGATATCGTCATTATCTAATTCGAGTGGGAGCATAAATGGGAATGATGTGTAAAGTGTACAATCTCCCGTACGGCGAACAAGTCGCAAAAATATTCCCCGTCGATGTTTTGGCATTGAAGGGAAACTTTTATGGTTGCTCCGCAAGATGAAGATGAGCCAAGAAATGTTAATGAGACTCTAAATTGCCCTAATAAGGAAAAATGGATGCATGTAATGGAAGAGGAAATGGAGTCAATGAAGTCAAACCATGTTTGGGAACTGGTTGATCTTCCAAAAGGACGCAAAGCCATTGGGAACAAGTGAGTTCTCAAAATGAAGTGTAAAGTTGATTGCTCAATTGAAATACATAAAGCTCGTCTTATGGCGAAGGGGTATAATCAACAGGAAAGAATTAATTATGAGAAAACACTTTGACCCCGTTTGGTTCAGCATTCTCAAGGGGCTTTCAGCCCCGAAAGCCCATTGGGGAAAATTTTAGGCGTTTGATTCAGCATTTGGAGGTATCCTTGGCCAAATGCTAGCATTTGGAATGCTGTGGAATGCTGAAAGCTCAAAGCAAGTGGGGACCTACTTTGGGCATTTAGCATTTTCGGCATGCTGGTCCTCCCCTACTATTCATATGTTGACTTCTCTTTTTTTCTTTTTTTTTTAATCGAGCATCTTCCCCGTACTCCAACCGCCGACGATCAGATCTTGGTTCATGCAACCTCGGCCAGCCTCGTCGATAGCCAGATCTGGTCGTTAGTAGTTGGCCCGCCGTTGATCGGCGACGGAGTTTCATCAGATTTTATTTTTATTTTTTTAAAAAAATAATAAAAGCCATTTGTAAATGTTAGGTTTACCAAACGGTATTTACACCAAAGCTACTTTCCAATGCTCTTTAAATTATAATTTGCCAAACGTTTGAGCATTCCCGAAAACCTTTTTACCCCAAAAGTATTTGTATTTGGCCAAAGGCATTTGCTCAAAGCCAAACCAAACGGGTCATTTCTCCTATAGTGAGATATACCTCGATTTGCATAATTCTAGCAAGAGTAACTAGTATGGATCTTGAGTTACATCAAATAGATGTAAAAACTGCTTTTCTCAATGGAGAATTAGAGGAATAAATTTATATGGAACAGCCTATTGGTTTCTTTACGAAAGGCCAAGAAGAAAAAGTATGTTGACTTTTGAGATCGATAGATGGCCTTAAGCAGTCGTCGAGACAATGGTATATACGTTTTCATAATGTCATAATGGCATATGATTTTTCAATGATTGATTAGGATTATTGTGTATATATCAAAAGATCAAAAGATCAATTTGTGATCATATCATTATATGTTGATGATATACTGATTGCTGGAAGCAATATGGAGTTTGTTAATACTGTCAAGAGTTGGTTATCTTACAACTTTGAGATGAAAGACATGAGTAAGGCTGCATATATTCTTGGAGTTAAGATTTCAAGAGATCATTATCTCTTTCGCAAGAAACATACATAAATAGGATTCTTGAACAATTTCGTATGCAAGATTGTAGACCCATAGATACTCCTATTGTAAAAGGTGAAGGATAGAACCATAGATTGTGTCCAAGGACTCCACAAGTGAAGGAACAAATGCAACATATTCCTTATGCTAGTGCTGTTGGGAGTTTGATGTACGCTATGATGTGTACAAGACCTGACATATGTTTTGCAATTAGAATGGTGAGTAGATACCGATCCAATCCAGGTCAAGCACATTAAAAAGCCGTTAAAAGAATACTGAGGTATCTGAAAGGAACTGCTGATTATACGCTAAGTTACTAAGGAAATAATCTGTGACTTGAAGGCTATTCATATATTGATTTGGGAGGAGATTTAGATGAAATGAAATCTACCTCTGGATTTGTTTTCTTACTAAATTATGGCGCCATATCTTGGAGCAGTAAGAAATAAACGTATATAGCCTTGTCCACGATGGAAGCTGAGTTCGTGGCATTATCAACAGCGATACAAGAAGGTGTTTGGCTTAAGAGATTTTTGGATCATTTAAGTATTATTGAGAATATTGCAAACTCATTGTTGGTTAACTGTGATAGCCAAGTAGTGATACTCCTATTGTAAAAGGTGAAGGATAGAGCCATAGATTGTGTCCAAGGACTCCACAAGTGAAGGAACAAATGCAACATGTTCCTTATGCTAGTGCTGTTGGGAGTTTGATGTACGCCATGATGTGTACAAGACCTGACATATGTTTTGCAATTGGAATGGTGAGTAGATACCGATCCAATCCAGGTCAAGCACATTAAAAAGCCGTTAAAAGAATACTGAGGTATCTGAAAGGAACTGCTGATTATACGCTAAGTTACCAAGGAAATAATCTGCGACTTGAAGGCTATTCATATATTGATTTGGGAGGAGATTTAGATGAAATGAAATCTACCTCTGGATTTGTTTTCTTACTAAATTATGGCGCCATATCTTGGAGCAGTAAGAAATAAACATATATAGCCTTGTCCACGATGGAAGCTGAGTTCGTGGCATTATCAACAGCGATACAAGAAGGTGTTTGGCTTAAGAGATTTTTGGATCATTTAAATATTATTGAGAATATTGCAAACTCATTGTTGGTTAACTGTGATAGCCAAGTAGTAATAGCGTACACCAAAGATCCAAAATATTATAGCAAGACCAAACATATAGATACCAAGTATAATTTTGTCAAAGATATGGTTGCACGAAAAGATGTAAACTTATAATACATATCTACGCATAAAATGGTAGCAGATCTTATGACAAAGCCAATACCTAGAGATGTGTTTTGTGGCAATGTGAAATCTCTAGGACTACGTAGAGGCTGATGTACTGAATATTGTAATTTCCCTAAAGTGTTCACATTTAATGAATTTATGTTTTCATTATTAATGCCTATGAATCTTTGTTTGACGTTTATGCATCTTAATGCTTAATGCATTATATAAAATTGAGAAAATATGTCGGATAGATAAAATATTAGCTCACTTACACGGGTAATCGCCTCTATTTACTATGTGATAAATAGAGATGAGACATTTTTTAAGCTTATTATCTAGGTGATAATCGAGAGCTCGAGCTTAAAATATATATGTCACATTAACTAAGTGTTAAGATGAGGACATGATATTTACTATGTCCGAAAGTAAAATAGCCCACATATTTTACTTTATCTGTTTATGATGCCAAATGTGAGTTCTTATGAATTTCATGAAAGAGTAGATACGTGAATTCAAGTTAGACATTGGGTATGTCTGAAGGTGTTGAAGGTGTAGACATACGCTCCATGGGAAATGAGTTAATACCGTAATACGTATTTCATATTACGTATACATAAGACGATCAATAAAGAATGGCAAAAGTTTTGATCTCAACTTTTATGCCGTGTTAGACTCTTGAGGAAAAGAATTCATTAATTTAATGCCCTCATGACTCTTACTTATTCTCAAGATTTCTATTTAGTGTTTGCTATCTTAGAATGTTGCCAATGATCACAAATTGATTCGATCTAATGAGACATTTCTAGAAAAGTAAGTTGAACTGAAATTAAGAGTTTTAAGGAAAGAGGAAGATCGAATTTGGAGAATCATATTCTATTTTTGTATTCACTTGTCGACCAATTATGATTGTTTTTGGGATAATCATAATTGTGAATACAATATATCATTGTTTAAAAAGAGATCAAGAGTGATATAAATGTGATCGATCGATCTAGGATACTGCATACTAAATCTACTCAAATTGTGATGTCCGTTATGAGCTGCTATATATTCCTAACAAATGTATGGCAACGAGCTCTCAAAATATGTTGGTCGCACGGATTATTCAGAGGTAAAGAGGATTCTGTTTGGCCCACCATGTGTGTCACGCCCCGAACCTCGAGTACGCGCACATCCCACTGCGGTCGATAAAAATGCGACTTCCCAGGACACGTCGCCGACCCATTCATTTTTATTGCACATGCAGAAGCGAAACAAATCCCCTGACAACATTTAACTTGGGATAGAATAGCAGGCAATCAATTACAACCAAACAAGCTTTCTTATAAACACATAGGTTTATATACAACACTGGATTGTCTACAAAATAGACAGGCTCACCAACTAGGGAACTGTCCTATGACCAACTTGTCAGACACGTTCGCCGATTCTTCAGCCTCCACCTTCCGAACTCCAGGACTTCCGGTCCTCCTCGACCATCATCTAGGGACCTGAAATATTTTCCCCAAACTGGGATGAGACAATGTCTCAGCGAGTCCTACCCTCTAAGACCCGATTAGGAAGAAAATACGCCTCAGAGTGTTCTAGCCACACAAATAGGATGGAGGACTTACCTCGCCTCAGTTCCTTCCTGCACATCAGTTTAATCAATAAATATTGACAACCACATCATCCAAACAATTCAATTACTCGAATCGATACAGCGATCAATCGACTCAGTCGATTACATGTCATCGAAATCATCACACGGTCATTCTGACTATTCATTCTCGACTCTCAATCACGGCCTTACAGGCAAGTCTATATATAGTGGCATCACGGCCCCACTCGGCAATGTTTATATGTAGTGGCATCACGGCCCCACTCGGCAATATTTTATGTAGTGGCATCACGGCCCCACTCGGCAATGTTTATATGTAGTGGCATCACGGCCCCACTCGGCAATATTTTATGTAGTGGCATCACGGCCCCACTCGGCAATATTGATTCCAAATTCGGTGGTAAATCACGACCCAACAAGGCACAGCCGTACTTCGGCGGTTTTCTAGATCCACTCATAACCTTTCACAATCAAATTCCGATTGAATATCGACACTAAACATCATTGGGATAAATCCCCACATAAACATTCATTCAATCAATCGATACAAACCGGTCCTACCAACCAATTAAGGTGCTATAAGCCAACACCGGGTATTTTCAAGTTAAATACCAAAACTTCTCCAATTTCACACAATTCCACACTTTTGGAATAATTAACCATAATCATCAAATTGCATAATTTCTCAATTAAACATACAATTGGCACTAATCGACCGCACCGCTGCGATCAGCGCGAAATTCTAACGACCGGCCATCCCGGCAAAATTTTCGAAATTATTAAATAATTAAATTTAATTCCGAAAATTAAATAATTAAATATTATATTATAATAATATAATTTAATAAAATAACATTTATAAAATTCGAAATAATTAATTAATTAAAATGATTAATTAGGGCTTAAACTATATTACACTAATTTAAATATACAATTAGCCCTAATTAAACATCCATTAAACTAATCATACAACTAATCATACAACTAATCTAATTTACATTAAAATAATCTAATCTAACCACCTAAACCTAATTAGACTAATCTAAACACCCCTTAAGCATGATTAACTTACTAAGCGAGGTTTAGAGGATAAACTCACCGGTTTTGCGCGCCGGTGAGTTCACGGCGACCACGACACCAAGGGGATCGATAAACCCCAAAGCGGTGACACCAACGGAGGCCGGGAAGGGCTTGAAAACGGGCCACGAAGTCTCCAAAACCTTGCTGTCTTCTCGCCGATCCTGGGCTGAACTGCAGAGAAGAAACCAGAACTTCAACGGCGAAAACGGGCCGATCGGAGCTCCGGCGAGCGAGTGGTTGGCAACCGGTGACACTCAGGGGTCTTGGGAGTCTTGTTGGAGGTTGGGATGAGCAAAGGAACAGCTGGAATGGAAGAAAACGGGCTGCAAAGTCGAAACAGGCGAAGCAAGGCGGAACCAGGCGGTCCGACGACCTGCGTCTTGAAACGGCCGTACAGGACGGCCGGCAGCTCCTTTGGGGACGAAATTGGGCTCGTTGGAACGGTCTGTCTCTCCCGGTCACGTTGATAGGTGGAGCGTTGGCTGATTCATCCGGGAAGACCACTTTTGACTCGATTCTTCATCGAAGGGTCAGCTGGAGCAGAAACTGGAGGAGAGGGAAAACGAGGAAGAGAGGAGCTCGTCCGGTTTGGAGGCCGAATGGGGAGAGAGAGAGTGAAGTGAGGGCTGAAATTACTCCTCATTAAGGCCATTAAATGGCTGCTTCAAGTTCCCATGCATGGTGACATCATCTTCTCTCTCTTCTCTAGCCTTTTTCTCCCTACAACTAGGGGTATTTTGGTCATTTCACATTGCACAATTACCATTCTGTCCTTGGGCTGAAAATGAAGGCCGGGCCTAAGAAATGGGCTTAGAGATGAACAGGAACGGGCTCGGGAATTGGTTGGGCTTGATTGGGCTCAAATGGGTTTAAGGTTTATTAAAGGGCTTAGAAGAAGAAATAGTTGGTTTGGCCCAATGGGATCATTTGCTTGACTTAGGCCCATTATGGTGGCTGTCCCACCTTGGGCCTAAGGCCCACACTGGCTTGGCTCGGCCCACTTCCTCACGAGCTTGCTTCCTCGGTCCGAAAATCCCTTTTCAATTACTCGGCTTCACCGGCTCGTCGACCGTTGAAGCAGCTTCATCTAATGTCTGTCCCGGACATTCCCGATAATTCGAAGCTCAATCTTTAGTCCTCAAGCCATGTCAATTTCGCCTAATGCCATTTCGGTCACAACTCAGACTGACAGGCGGCTCCGAGGATTCACGCGTAACCGACTCGTGCCAAACCACGTTCAAGACATCTCGACGCATGGGTGTCCTTGACTACATGAAATTACGGAAGATAGATTCTTATTTCAAAGTACACGATTACTGAGGATCGACATAGGGTCGTTCGTGGATTCGATAACAGTAAACGGAATCACCCGTCGTTCCATTATGTTCTGTCCGCGAATCGACTTTTAGTCGTCCTTAGAATCGGCCTGCCTATCTACAGGATCATCCTCACGCAAGTCTCACGGTCAAGTCGTTTTCCTGTGTCGAGTCCTTTAGTCGCACGAGTTCTCGTCCTCATTAGCCTTTCCCCTCAAGGTCGGTATCTCAGAGTGATCAATTCCGAGTGAGATTAACCAACAATGCATTGACGAAATTTACATTCATTCATCCCTTATAGAGCTCGAATTTCAGGATGTCACAATGTGCGAGTAGGAGATGATGATTTTTTCTATGTGTTGATGAGCCTAAATAGGCCCGTCTGCCCATGTTGGGCCCAAAAACCCAGCCCGTAAGTGAAGGGCCTATGGAGGAGGTTATTATATCTGAGCGGTTAAAATATATGAATGATTACGTGATCTTGAAGTTACGTAATCTGAAGAGAACAGAGAATACATTCTCTGAGTTTTACGCTCTAAACGTACCTTCTCCCCATAAGAAAAACAGTACTCTCCTCGAAGAACAGGATTGTGATTCTTCTTCGAACTACAATTTGGGTGTTTTAATCTGTGAAAGACAAGGTACATTCAACCCCGTAATGTACCTTTTGATCGGTGATACATGTGTTTCCTAGGCACGCTTCCGCATTCGTTGTTTTTGAGGTTCAATTGAGTGTCGGATCGTTATTTTTGGGAATCTGTTTTTCCTCTACAAACGAGAATCCTGAAATTTAAAAGTTACTCCAATGTTAGACTGAGAAATAACGCCCTTAGTTTCCCTCTGACAAAGCATTAGTGCTTTTAGATGCACTTGACTGAACCTACTTTTATGTGTATTTGCATGGGATGATATCCAACCGAAGTTGTTGGCATCAACAGGCTCTCAGGAAGACCTCTTTAAGAAAGAGACATCGAAGTATGAACGTATTTGTAAAGAAATTGACCAAAATATTGAGGCGAGAGATAATTATTGTTGCAAATCCAGGTTTCTTGCTCACCATTTAGTATTCCTGATCCAGATGCTGTGAGAATGGTTCCGTTGCCTTGTTCTTAATATAATAGTTGCGTTGTTCCATAGGATCAAAATGACCAATTGTCTTCCTTTTTCAACCTTGAGGAGTATAAAGGTGGGTTATAACCGTTTCAAATTGATGAATCCCTTGATCATCTTCACTATTAGCGAATGATGAGCAAACAACTTTTGGGGTAACATAATTTTCTTCAATCCTTACGAATTTGTTTGTTTAGTAAAATTGATCTTCCTACTTTTTCGAGGGAAAACTCGAAAGGCCTGAAGGAAGTTGACAATGTTGACATCCTTTTGCTCACTCTATGGAATGTCTGATTTTTTTTTTTTTTTTTTTTTTTGTGATCCTAGATTCAATTTGTTTGGCCTTCACTCTTTTTTTTTTCCTTTTTCCTTTGAAAGCTCAAACAGGGGCCATCTACTGATTTGGGGAGACCCTGTGGGACTTGTACATTTTTATTCTTTTCACCGTAAGTGTAATCTTTTACTTTACCTTGGTAACAGCTCTCTAAAAGCCCTCAATTTTGCTTAGTGGTTGCCAACGGTAATTTCTCCTTGATTCAGATATTATATCACTATTTTTTGGAGATATTTTCAGGAGATATAATATTGCGTTTGTTAGTGATGTTTGCCTGCAGTGTGCACATTTTTGCCCAAGTTAATTTATTAATTGCGTATATTTGTGAATACTCCCTTTCAATTTTTCAACATCACGCCAGAAAACTTATGAGGAAATTCAAGTTGCCATAGCTAAATATCGAAAAATCAAGGAGAAGATCGATCAGGCGAAAAATTTCTACGTCACTCTTCAGGTAAGACATGCTCATTTTTGGGTGGCTTGATAATTACATATTATTTAATTTGTTAGGCAGGGTCTTTGTGAGGATGCACTCTTGCTTAAGTCTGATGTTTGTTAATCATCGATATGGTTTGTTAAATCAATGTCTCGAATTTGAATTCGGATGACGATTTATTATACCAAATTTTATTGATAAAGATTTCCCAAGTAGAAGAAATTGCTGGACTCTTGAAGATCTACAAAAGAGGAAATATAAAATATAAAAGTAGAAACAATTGTAGGCCTTCTCTTTTTCGTAAGATGCCACCAAAGCCTACGAGAGAAAGGAGTCTACGAAGTCCTGCATGCGAAGCTTGCCGAATAAAGGAGCTAGTGGGCCCAGGTCAACTATTTGACCTTTGGGGCACACGAATTCCCTTTTGTGTGCACGCGTGGATAGCGAAAAAAACCCTACGAAGCCGCACACAATCTTTGAAGCCACAAGCCGCGAGAAGCTTTGAAGAGATACGCAAAGCCGTACGTACGCGGACCAAATATGAACGCTAGAGTTCCTGATTTTGGTATACGTAGAGCATTTTGTTTAAAGCTTGAACTCGCGGTAATTTTGTGTTGTGCGTTTATTTCCAAGTAAGTTATTTATTTACAAACACTTTGAGTTTAGGGTTAAATTTAGGTATGAGAAATACTCGAGTGTGTGAGTGATTGTCAACTCTGATTCTCCGATTATAGTGGATTATTTGCTACTGGCTCTTTTCGTAGACGTAGGTACTGATACTCGGATTGAACCACGTAAATTTCTGGTATCCTTATTATTTCTCGTTTATTTCTCCAGTGATTTCACATTGACGTAAATTACAATATCTTATTGTTTCCGCGTATTATATCCCAACAATTGGTATCAGAGCTTGGGATCAGATTATTTGATTGTGATTTGGAGCTTTTGCTTATTTGATTATTATCTGGAAATTCTGAACTGCAATTATATCTAAGAGGAAATCTGAAATTGATAAGTTTTATGGGAGCAACAACTTTGTGTTATGGAGCATCAAGATGCGAGCTTTATTGACAACACAAGATTTGGCCAAGACACTAGATGATGAAGATGAGTTGTCGATTATAATGAAAGCCTCAGAGAGTGTAGAGCTAATGGAAAGAGCAAAGAGCACAATCCTATTAAATTTGTCGAATAAGATCTTAATTAAAGTTGCTGAGGTGAAGGATGCCGCAGCATTATAGGCAAAACTTCAAGCACTCTATGTGAAGAAAGGTTTGAATAATCGCTTGTACATGTTGAGGAAGATGTTTTAATTTAGATATACTGAAGGTACGTCTATCAGAACCTACCTACATGAATTTAATAAACTCATGATGGATCTGAAGAACGTCGGTAAGATACTTGATGATGAAGAATAGGGCATGATGTTATTAGCCTCTTTACCAGAGTCATGGGAGCACTTTACTGATTCACTGTTACAGGGGCGTACTACAATCACCTCAGAAGAAGTAAAGTCTGTCTTATTCTCTAAGGAGTGGCAAAGAAAGTTGCGAGATGACGGTCTAGTGCAAGGAGTAACGCAAGCACTGATGATTCGGAGTAGAAAACAACATCGAGGGCCTAGTAGCAGCAGAGGTAAAAGCAGATTGAAATCACGCTATCAAAAATCCAAGGGACGCGTGAAGTGCTTTGAGTGTCACGAGGAATGGCACATTAGGAAAGATTGTCCAAAGTGGAAGAATAAAGTTGATAGGTAGAATGCCACAAGCAGTATGGCAAACGTTGTCTAGGGGAGTAATAGTGATGCAAAAGCTGTTTTATGTGTGACTACTACTTCATCAGAAGACAAATGGGTGCTAAATTCGAGATGTTTTTATCACATGACGCCTCATAAGAACTGGTTTACTACTTACCAGGCTGCATATGATGGTAGGGTTCTTTGGAGAATAATGCAGCCTGTAAGGCTGTGGGGATAGGGACAATTCGGATTCGGATGCACGATGGGGTAGTGCGCACATTGACAGATGTGAGACATGTACCGGAGCTCAAGAAGAACCTTATTTCTTTAGAGACACTCGATGACATCGGGTGTAGGTACACCGCTGAAGGTGGAGTACTGAAGATCTCTCGAGGTACCATGACAGTGATGAAAGGGAAGAAAGTGAATACTCTCTATCATCTACTGGGAGAGACCGTGACCAGAACCGCTGCAGTTTCATCAAGTGAGTCAAACTCTAACTTGACTCAATTATGGCATATGCGTTTGAGGCACATGAGCGAGGCAGGTATGACGATGCTGAGTGAAAAGGGATTGTTGAAGGGTCAAAAGACAGAGAAGCTGGACTTATGTGAGCACTGCATCTTTGGGAAGCAGCACTGAGTTAAGTTTACTACAGCTATTCATTCAACCAAACGACCAATTGAATATATTCATTCAGATGTCTAGGGCCCGTCTTCGGTTCCTTCGAAATGAGGTGCCCGATATATGCTGACATTTATCGACGATTATTCAAGGAATGTATGGATATACTTTCTGAAGCACAAATATGAATTGTTTGATCGATTCAAGAAATTTAAGGCATTGATTGAGAAGTAATCAGATAAACAAATCAAGTGCCTAAGAACTGATAATGGCATGGAGTTTTGTGGTAAAAACTTTATCGAGTTCTGCGAGAAAGAATGTATTGTGAGACACCGCACAGTACCTAGGACACTACAGCAGAATGGCGTAGCAGAACGGAAGAACGGAACTTTGCTTAAGCAAGCTCAATGCATGCTTTTGCATGCAGGACTTGGTAAGGAATTTTTGGCTGAAACAGTGAACATGGCATGTTACCTAGTTAATTGATCTCCATCATCTTCTATCGAGTGGAAGACTCCCGAGGAAGTATGGTTGGGGAAACCTGTTGATTATTCCGGATTACGTATATTCGGATGTCCTACGTATGCTCATACGAGTGATGGTAAGCTTAAGCCGAGGGCGAAGAAGTGCATATTTCTGGGTTATGCACATCGGGTGAAAAGCTACTGGATATGGTGCACCGATTCTAGATCGCTCGGTTTTCTAATAAGTAGAGATGCGATCTTTGACGAGACTGCAATGTTTCAACAGAGGAGTTCTGAGACACAACCAGTAGAGAAGACAGATCATGGTGTCATTAGTGAGGTGGAGCTTCAGGTGAAGACTCTAGAGACCTCGAAGGTAAATGAAGTTGAAACTGCAAATAAAACCACAATTCCTTAAGTCGGTGATAGTAAACAACCAGCAAAGTCGCAGCACATTATAGCTGCAAATAGACAGAGAATGCAAATTAAATCATCGATACATTATAGTTATACAAATATTGCTAATGCATTGACTGTAAGTGATGAGGTGGAGACAGATGAGCCTTCGTCTTACTCTAAGGCGATGGCTAATCCGGAGTCATCCTAGTGGCTAGGGGTTATAAGTGAGGAGATGGAATCACTCCATCGAAATCAGACATGGAAGCTGGTCAAAGTACCTAAGAACCAAAAGATTGTCCGTAGTAAATGGGTCTTTAAACAGAAAGAGGGCATTCCCGGTGTTGAGGTAGCGAGGTATAAGGCGAGACTTGTGGTGAAGGAGTATACACATTGTGAGGGCATTGACTACAATAAGATGTTCTCTCCTATGGTAAGACATACTTCTATTTGTGTTTTATTTGCCTTAGTTGCTTCGCAGGATCTCGAGTTAAAGCAACTAGATATGAAAACTGCGTTTCTTTACGGTAAGTTGGAGGAGCAAATTTACACGAGGCAACCAAAGCGAATTGTTATTCCGAGTAAGAAAGATCATGTTTACTTGTTAAAAAAATATTTGTATGGGCTAAAATAGTTTTTTAGGAAGTGGTATAAACGTTTTGATGCTTTCATGGCTAGTCAAGACTATACGAAAAGTCAGATGGATAGCTACGTTTACTTTAGGAGATTGGAGAATAGTTATTTGATTTATCTACTTTATATGTTGATAATATGCTGATAGCAGCTAAGAATATGTCTGATATTGATGTGTTGAAGAGGCGGTTAAATGCTGAATTTGAGATGAAAGATTTAGGTGCTGTAAAGAAAATATTGGGTATGGAGATTTTGCGTGACTGGACTGCAGGAGTTTTACGTCTATCTCAAAAGAAATATATTGAGAAGATCGTGACACGTTTTAATATGTAGTTGGCAAAATCTGTAAATACACCTTTAGCGAAACACTTTAAACTTTCAGATAAATTATCACCGCAGACTGAGGAGGAGGAGGAGCATATATCCCGTGTTCTTTATTCTAGTGCCGTGGGTAGTATTATGTATGATATAATGTGCACTAGGCCTGATATTTCACAAGCTGTGAGCGTGGTTAGTCGCTATATGAAACGTCCTGATAAAGCTCATTGGGAAGCTGTGAAGTGGATCCTCAGATATTTGAAGGGGACAACAAACGTGGGTATAGTATACCGGAGGGACAGCAATGGCAGTGAGACCACTAGTTTTGTGGATTCAGATCACGCTAGTAACTTGGATGATTGCAGGTCTTTAGCAGGGTACGTATTTACGCTAGAAGGTGGTGCGGTTAGTTGGAAAGTGTCCTTACAAAATCACATTGCCTTGTCTTCGACTAAAGCAAAGTACATGTCACTAACCTTTATAGCAAATGAGGTGATATGGTTACAAAGTTTACTCTCGGACTTTGGGTTAGAACAGAAAAGTGTGGATATACACTGTGATAACCAAGGTGTGATATATTTGGTGTATAATCCAGTTTATCACAAGCGAATGAAGCATACTAATATCAGGTACCACTTCATCCGATATGTCTTAGCTAAGGGTAATGTTATTGTTAAAAAAATTGTTACAGTAGATAACTCGGCAGACATGATGACTAAGTCTATTCCTTTGGCGAAACTCAAGCTCTGCTTGAGCTCTATTGACGTTTGTGGAGAGTGAGCGCCGTCAAGGCGTTGGGAGAGCAGCATGGATGATAAGCACTATAAATTGGCTTCAAACATCGAGCCAAGGTGAATAATTATTAAATCAATGTCTCAAGTTTGAATTCGGATGATGATTTATTATACCGAATTTTATTGATAAAGATTTCCCAAGTAGAAAAAATTCGCTGGACTCTTGAAGATCTACAAAAGAGGAAATATAAAATATAAAAGTAGAAACAATTGCAAGCCTTCTCTTTTTCGTAAGATGCCACCGAAGGCTACAAGAGAAAGGAGTCTGCGAAGTCCTACACGTGAAGCTTGCCGAATGAAGGAGCTGGTAGGCCCAGGTCAACTATTTGACCTTTGGGGCACATGAATTCCCTTTTGAGTGCACGCGTGGACAGCGAAAAAAACCCTACGAAGCCGCACACAATCTTTGAAGCTACGAGAAGCTTTGAAATACGAACGCTGGAGTTCCTGATTTTGGTGTACATAGAGCGTTTTGTGCCGTGAGTTTTTATGTCCAAGTGAGTTATTTATTTACAAACACTTTGGGTTTGGAGTTAAATCTAAGTGTGAGAAGCACTCGAGCATGTGAGTAATTGTAAACTCTTATTTTCCGATTATATTGAATTATTTACTACTGGCTCTTCCCGTGGATATAGGTACCGATACTCGGACCGAACCATGTAAATTTCTAGTATCCTTATTATTTCTCGTTTATTTTCTAGTGATTTTACGTTGACGTAAATTGCAAGATTTTGTCATTTTCGCATATTATATCCCAACATGGTTTATATCAATGGGCTAAGTACGTCTAAATGATTCTGGACAAAATATATGGTTCATCTGGGTGAGTTTTAAGCATCGGTATCCTCTTTGATTTGACAGAAAACGGTTAAAAACGTGAAGCGGCAGTTCAGCGAGTTTGTGATTACAAGAAACATCCAGTGCCCTGAAATGATTGGGTAAGTATTATGTCTTATATGTCTCTGTTTGTGGGAAGACATTTGGATGGTTACAATTACAATTTCTTTTTTTCTACTCATTCATCCAACGTGCTCTTGATGTCTTTGCCTGGTACTTCCGCCTACCTGAGCTCTTAGCATAATGTTTTCCCCCCTCAGTACTGTTTTATCTTGCCCAATGACTTAAGTGTATTTTCAGGTTGGAGTCTGATGTCTGTGGCCAAGCAGCATCTAATTTTGTCACCGGAGGCAATAAGGAGGAAGCAATCCAAGGAATATTAGAGATGGGTGGAGGGATGTGGGACAGGGACACTGTTGTTCGTGCTCTTGGTGCGGCTTACAACAATCCAGAGAGAGCTGTTGAATATTTATACTCGGTCTGTGAATGTTGTTATCCTTTTCGACTTCTTGAATCTGGATTCACTGTCTTCCGTTTCAAGTCACCTTGTTCTTGATACTTAAATGTTGGGTCTTGGCACTTTATGACTTCAAAAAATTGCAAAGACAAGTGCCAGCCGATGCTCATCATTTGTGTACTTGCACCTTTTATTTCGAGCAGTTGCAACTTGTAAAGTCTTTCCTTCGCCTGTTAGTTTAAATTAGTGACCATTTATATTTGCCATCACTTATCAGGGCATCCCTGAGCAAGCTGAAGTTCCACCTACCGCTCGAGTTCCTCCTGGTGCACAAGCTGCAAATCTGCCTGCCCAACCTGCACAGCATGCCCAACCTGCAACTGGGCAGTTGCCATTAGCAATGCCAAAGGCAGTAACTTTCACGCCCGAGGAAGCAATAGAGAGGGTAAGTTTTTCTTTTCTGTTATCTGACTACCCGTCCTTGTGTAGGGACCCTCCTTCCTGCCTTCTTTTTCTCCTTTCATCAGTTGGGATTCGACTAGTATCTATTAATTCATTCTAAGCCATCGAAAATAAAAAACGTTGGAGTGGTGAAAGAAAGTAATGTTTTCCACTGTTGATATCTGAGGTTTTTGGATAGTTTACTAACGAGTACTTTGTGGACCAATTCATTAAACTAGCTTGTGATTCTATTAATGTAATTACCTCGAAGGAAGCTGAGCTTGGTGGATTCATGTGAATGGTTTAATAGCCTATCTCGAACCTTGTTTCTGTTTATGACCACATTCAATGTCTTTCCTGTGGTCTTTTCACTGTGGGAAGTGCTTGAATCTTGCTGAACTATGCATGAACACTTCCATCAATGCTATGATGGTACACTTGCCCATGCATGCTCTATTACATGGCTGCAGCAAATGGTTTAGTTGATGGTAGTTTATGCCCTTTATGGTGGTTAACTTGCTCTGTGCGACTAATTGGTTTTATATATAGCCATTTGATGTCATGCAATTATTGCGTTGTTGGAAAGATCGGGTAAGCGTAGCTCAAAATCTCAGCTTGCTTAAACTAGAGGCTTTTAGATTTCACAGTCAAGACTGCATAAGTTGATGCCATTCAATTATTAAGTTGTTGGAAAGATCGGGTAAGCGGAGCTCAAAATCTCAGCTTGCTTCAACTAGAGGCTTTTAGATTTCACAGTCAAGACTGCATAAGTTGATGCCATTCAATTATTGGGTTGTTGGAAATATCAGGTAAGTGTAGCTCAAAATCTCGGCTTGCTTCAACTAGAAGCTTTTAGATTTCACAGTCAAGACTGCATAAGTTGCTCCTTTTCCACCTTTCATGTAGCCTGGGTGGGAGTTTTCATCCGGATGGACTTCATTTTTGCTCCGCACGTTCTTTGTTTGTTTTTCCTTTTTTCGGTAAACAGTGTTTGTCTTCATTGCGGTTAGTACTATTATTTTCTTGACTCAGCTGGAAGCGATGGGATTTGATCGAGAAAGTGTTCGAGAGGCGTATTTGGCTTGCGACAAGAATGAAGAGTCGGCTGCTAATTACCTTCTGGACCCCATACATGACTCCGAGGGCTGATTCGAGGAAATAGGATGGTTCATTTGTTCTCTCTATGCTGTGCCTTCAATGTCTACCAGTTGTCCTCCCCCAACTCCCGCCTCCTCTCCTCTTTTCAAGTGGCATCTTTTAAATAAATAAAAAAACAAAACGAAACGAAACGAAAAAAAAAACAATATTGTCTTGATATTCATTAACAAACATGCGGATATCAGAGTGGTTAAAGCCGGCAGGTAATGCGGATGATGTATTTTTCTTTCTCTGAACCTCTGTGGTCTTTCAGACTACCTTGGTTATTGAATTTCTGTTTTCTATACATTGTTGTCTTGACTATTCATTGTAATAGTTTACTTGCTTTCCTTTTCATTGCCTTTTGTGATTTTACAAGTTTCGTGCTGCAATGTGTTGCCCTTTTGATGGTATACGGATTGGTTTGTTCACGAGAGGCTCGGCAACAGATAATCTTAGTCTCGTTGCAGTCCATTGTAATATTATACCAAGCAAAATTTAGGAGAGATGGTATGCTTTTTATAGGTGGGACATAGATGCCATGCAATTTTAGAGTAGTCTGCCCAATAGAAGAAGCTTAGGCCATGGGGAGTTTCGTCTTCTCTTGAGGAGCCCTGATGTATCAAGTACATAAATGCTCGGATCATATTTAATTTCATGTTATTTTTTAAGCTTAGAATATACAGTTCTCTAGAATTGAGTCAATTATTTGATCATTCATTTTATGATCGAGAAATAACGCAAAATATAGTTGACCCTCGAGTCACAAGAGTTATGGCTGTTCTACTGGGCAAAGTGTGGGGTAGTCACGTATCGTGGGACTTACTTTTTACTGGCTGACAAGTTTTCTAGCAAATTGAATGTTCCTTTTTGAGATAATCTTTGTTCATATGTTCTCCATGCATGTAAAACGCGGATGTTTTCTTGGAAGCATCTGTCGATGGGATAGGCGTTCGTGAAAGCCTGGGCCTTTTGCAAAGGCAGTAGGGTTAACCGAACAAGACACTGGGCTTGAAAACCCGGACGAGGCCGCAATAGTCGGGCAGGGGTAGGCTCGGGCCTAGCTACCGGGAACGAATGATTGTTTTGAATCGAGCTGGTTCAGGTGGGCTATAAGGGTCGAAAACCCGAATGTTCGGCTTAGGGCTGGGCCAAAATTTGGGCAGGAGCCTTCCCGACTCGGCCCATGCCCGCCCCTATCAAGGAGGGGTCTCGAGTTCAAGCTATGCTGTCTCCAACTCTTTGGGCCACTCTCAAAAGTCACAGACCCGTGTGACTTTGTAATTAATCCGTATAGGTGAGATGGGGAGGAGTTTTTTTAACGCTCTAGTGGGTTGTCAGTTGACATTGGGTATTTTTAATTGCTGCCGAGAAGGATCTTGTTTTGAAAAGTGCTCTTGGGAAGCCTCTTAAACACCCACTTAAGGAAATTGGTTGTTTTCAATAAACTATTTTCTCGTGTTAGGCATAATCAACGCATTAAAAATATGAAAATATCTACTTATTAAGTATGACTATAGAATATTTTGGGGGTGCTCGTTAACAAACCCCATTTAAAATGCTTGTAATTTGAATGAACTTTGTCCATACACAAGTTTTTATAAAGTTTGATCTCCCCTAGAAATGATACCATGCAGTCATTTTTGGAGTTTAAAATCTTTTCTACAAGATGTGTACGTAGTAAAGACCTTTCATGTAAAAGTTGCTAAGAGCAAAGCAAGCCAATGTCTAGTAATATATACAACCCAAACATCGTGAACTTTGCTCACCTCAATGACAATAAGCACTATAAGAGATTAATGGCCGACCAACAGCTGTCTATTCTGCAAAAAGATTAGATAAGATGATAATCACCAAACAAGGATCGACTGAAGAGCTGTCAATGCGATTGGAGATCCGGACATAATGCATTCATGACCACCAATCCTGTTCGTCTAAGATTGGCATGCATCTGTTTGATCTGATCTTATTGGTTCAATCATTATTTTGCATCATAAGCCTCCTTTTGCAGTCACAATCATAAGTGGGAACGTTTCCAATCATTAATAAAAGGTATCTAGGGTGCTTTGCATTTTGCAAGCATCCAAACCTAACCTATCTAGCTGATCTATCTTGCGTAACTTCTACCTTGACTTGCTCAAAGCGTAGCGGCCTGCGATGCTCACCGAGACTCCCCATAAGTAGACGAGTTCGGCCGAATTTATTAGGCCTGTAAAATAATAATTATAATAATAATAATAATAATAATAATAATAATAATAATAATAATAATAACAATAATAATAATTCCATGCTAGGTAAGTGAGAGAGCAGGGCCTCGGGCCCCCCTCCCCCTAAATATATATTTTCTTTTCTTTTTCTTTTTTTTTTTCTTTTTTTTATGTCGAGGATCTTACTTTACGGGAGCATAGTACCGACTATATCTCGAGAAAGATTAGCTCAGCAACCCACCAGCCGAGGTCTCCCACTTAAGTCACGGAATTGCTCTGGGAGTTGTGGCGGACTCTGGGAGTCAAACCCTTGATCTGGTCAAGTCTCAACCAGCACAGCTATACGTGGATAGATTCCTCCCCTATAGATTATACAATATGTCCTATTGCTAATTTACTTTGATATTTAGAAATGAATACAAATAAGATAAAATAAGCCAAAATTTCTAATATGGTAGAGAAAAATAATACAAAACTCATAGATAAAGTAGCAGCATAATAACACTAAACCTTAAAATTATTTTTCATTCTTTTTTTTTTCATTTCTATATATTTATTTAACTGAAATATTTAAAAGGAAAAAAAAAAAAAAGGTGGCCTGTCCTGCTTCTACTGCTGGGTGAACTTTGAATACGATCATAAAAATAATGATTTGTTCTTTTAAAAATAACACAGAATGCAAACCCATCATAATATCTTTTAGATACCCCTTGTACATTCTAGAACATTACTTTCTTCCTGGAAAGGGCCGGACCATCACTCACTTTCTCGTTAGGTATGATGTGTTTCGATCTTTTGGTTTTTTCATCACGATGTCACCATAGAAAGTAGGCCAAAAAAAAAAAAAAAAAAACAAGAAGAAGGTCGCCATAGAATAGTTTAAAGACAAAGGATGAATATCTTGGGACTACGTGCCATTATTATAAGAGGACTCTTATTCTCATGTCGTAGCATGTGCTCTGACCTCAAAGATAAGAAGGAAGTAAGTTTCGTTGGCCTTTCAAGGGCCGTGACAATTACATGGAAGTTTTATCATTAGGGCCATTCAAGTGTCGCATTTCTTCCAAGGTCCCACTTATATCATACCCCGCCGCATTTCAAAGATGATGATTGAATTTTGTGCACGATTTTCACACTACTTTCGCGAATGATGATTGAGATCTATCCCACATTTTTCTCCCTCGGAAGAAAGGACGCAATGTTTTACTACATAGACTAGTTTAGATGTATTTATGTCAAGTTAACTGCTGAGAAGAAAGACCCAGTCTACGTTCGTGCAGATCCTTAAGACTCTTAAATCATCAATTCCTAATTCCTGAAAGCTCTACTTCTCCATGTGTTGTCGTAGCAACCCTTTTGACAGCAGATGGCAGGTGGAAACGGCAACGAGGGTAGCGGTGTTGATACTTGGATTGGGGCTTTTGCCTTTAGGTATGGAAGTTTCTAGCGGGTTTGGAATTTAAAATTGTCATGGGAATAATTCAAGAGGAAAAGTGATGATTCTATAAAAATAAAGGCACGACGGTGGCTGATACCAAATAAAATTCATGGTCTAATGCAAAATTCAGAATGCAAATTAATTGTTATATAAAAAGTAGGAGAAATACAAGTCGAACTGATTTGAGAAGTACGTAGGATTTTTTAGATCACAATGTAAACTACAAAATTAATGGAAAAGGCTAGGGCATTGAAAAAAAATCGGAACATCTTTTTTTGTTCAGTTGCTTAACAAATGCTTTAGAGAGAGACATTGTTTTTTCAACAAAATATTGTCACTTATTATTGAAAGAGGGAAGTGCATCGCAAAATCTATAATCTCTTGTATGGCATATGACCAGGCCTAGATCTTTTTCATTGGTTGAATCAAGTTCTAAATATTTTCTATAAAGTCAAATCATGTATTTCCATGAATAGTAAAGAAAAATCATATACATGGTACTTAAAATTTGTATCTATGATAGCTTTAAATTGCATTTGCAATATATGTTTGGTATTTGATTGCACTTATGAGGAAAGCGTTAATATCCAATTGCACTACTTAAAAAATTTATGACTTGATTAAATCGAATAAAATTTGAAGTTGAAATCATATTCTTTACATAAGTTTTGAGATTTTATGCAATTTTCCTTCTTTAAAAGAACTTTTGGACCTCGAGGGGCTGGAACACCACGAACCCTCTTAGGTTCGTTAATTAACATGACTTTTCTATAAAGTCAAATCATGTTAATTCAGCAAATCTTTTTTATTGTACCAAATGTTACTCAATTGATAATGAATCGCGAGAGAGAGAGAGAGAGAGACTCGCACCCACTGGCGGGTGCGCGGCCGGTGGAAAGTATGATCATCTTGACAAGATTCCACATGAACTTGCTGGGCACGTGGCTTACAGATCAACCGCTAAAATTAGGCAGTGATGGACGGTATGTACAAGACACCTACGGGAAGAAGACAAAATGCTTTGAAGTTTTTATTTGTTCGTCAACTGAATGATTCTATCATCGAAATCCGTGACCTAGTGTCAGGCGTAGTGCTCTTCCTTTTTCGATTGTCTTTCGTTCTTCCCTTTGATTGCATCATCTCTAGCGTCATTTCCCATGTAGTTTCATCGCTATCTTTTGTTTTTGGTTCCTATCATTTGGTTGATCTTAACTTGTTTTCGTTCGTGTTGGAAACGCGCGGCCTCGGCCACATGGGGTCCTTGGGAGGGAAATAAAAATATTTATGCGATATTTGCTCATCAGTTCGTGCAGGCAGGGTTGTCATGGCACGATCAAATGACGTGTTCGGACGATGAGAACTTGATATCTTTGCCCCAAAAATTAATAAGAGAGAATTCACGTCCGAGCATGTCAACATCACTAATTAGAAGGAATGTAGGTCTGAGTCCATTAACATATTCAAACAAATCTAAATCCACTCAAAATTTTAACGGTGAAAAGTAAGAAGAAACCATTCACCACGTCAATTAAAGAATCACAATTAAGATGTAGTAGAAATTTCATATCTATATCTAGAGATCATCAAGAGGGAATCAAATCGAAATCCATCAATATATTTAATTGACCCATGTTTTCTTAAAAATTTAAACTAATGAATTATGGGTAATTAATAGCTCCATCTTACATTGTAATTTTGATGTAGTATTTCTTTTCGTCGAATATTCTCACACGTATACCTTAACACAAGCCAATCTCATAGTTATGATGGGAGAGTAACATAATTATCAACTAAATTATGCTTTTTTGAATTTGAAAGGTATCTTTCGAGGGCCGACCAGTGATATGACTGCCACTAAAAATACTCTCTTTTGCGTCACACTTGTTTTCCCGCAATCGTGGTGTGTAGTTTGAGGCCAGAGGCACGGGAGATGCGGTTCACACGCTCTTTGTCAGACCCTAAACACCACCACCAACGGAAAAGAAAAAGGATTCGAATGCTATGCGTGTATCACTCTGTCCTGGCAGCCTGTAAAAGTACAGACAATACCCACGCGAACATGTAGGTGCATTGCATTTCATGCCACGATCCTAATTCCATTGTATCAAAGTCATTACAAAAATGAGATTTGAATTCCAAACTTTTTTAAGCGAGTAAATTGAGTAGTCCGCACGTCCTTGTTCAATAATATACATCCATTTAGATCCGGCGAGGGCCACGATGCCTTTGCATGTGGCCTGTTATCTCCACCGGTCATCATCAGGCATCAGGCCTCGAGCAGAGAAAGATAGGAAAACAAAAAAGAAAAAAATTGCAAAGATCGTCGATATCAATATTAGTTGTTTCACATAAAACGGTTGTCCCTGCTGTGTTAGCGATATCCGTTTAAATTTGATCGAAATGACTATATTGAAAACTTCTCAAAAGATTTAAAATTAAATTGATTAAATTGAAATATTTAGCACTTTCTCCCACCCAAATTTCACCTCTAATCCCTCGATAGATACTTTCATTCTTTTCTATAAAAATTTCAGGCCATTGACCTGCTCAGCTGAACGTCATGCACGAGAATGTACGAGTAAGTGCAATGCTTCGCTCTTTTCTACCAAAAATCTGGGTATATCCGTACAACACCAGTTAAGTTGTGCACTGTTCATTTGGAAATTCCAAATTGGTACAAAGTTGTTTTTGGTGGCCAGCAAGGCTGTTTCTTGTTTGGTAGAAAGCGGGGAAGAGATATTTATGGACAATTAAAAAAATTAAAAATATATTATTGTTTCGATCTCCAAAATTAGGGCTTAAGCATACTACTTACATCCTTGATATGAGATTACTATGGTCGGCAAAAGCTCCTAAAAGTGAATTGCTCTGGCCTAGGAACCAAGGTCTTCCGGGTTGGTTTACCAGAAATGCGTGTTGAGCTACTTTCTTGTCTAAAACGATAATCCAAAAAAGAAGTATATTGTGTCAAAATGCCGAGTTCTCGTGCAAAAAACAAGTGCCCTTTGGCACAAAAATCGATAACTCGCAATCTCCCATTCTGATATTAGAATGAAGTTCATGGAGCGAATTTGCAACCATTGATTCTAAAGGCAGTGATATTTCTTTTCCCAATTTTCTCTAATTTCGGCATGCATTTCATAAAGCCTCGGCAAAGTTTAATTAGGTCCAAATAAAGGGACGGATTATAGGCATTAAATGGTAAGAAAAAGTGCTTATTTTGTGTTAAGTAGGATTAAGAAGGCAATGGTGATGGTAACGTAGAAGAAAAAAAACGTTACCACAAGAAGAAATTCCTTAAGCAGCAGGATATGGGACAGTGCCTATTAGACCTAGGAAACACTGTCGATAATACGTAAATATTTTGCAAGCAAACATTGATTTTCTAATGGAATAAAGACAATCCTTAGGGCACATCTCAACTCAGCCCTGCTTATGTCCACACGCGCGCGCGCGCACACAAAAAATTCAACCCTGCTTGTGGCCTTTTTTCTTTTCTGTACCGTCAAATAAAAAAAATCAATTAGCTAGTGCTTTAGTTTCTTGATTGAACCCCTTTTAACAATTTGGTACTAATCAATTAATTTTAAAAAAAAATTTGTAAGAAGTTTTTAAACAACCGTATTCTCTTCGTCTTTAATTAGAAGAAAATTGCTTAGACCTTACTTAAAATTGGCGAGTTGCATTCTTTTACATAACCCTTATAAAAATGACATGTAAAAATGCAATGAAATGAAAAATGAAACCGAACCCAACCTTCCCCTACTTCCTGCTGTATCCGTAATTGGCACGCCCTTGCCCTTGCCCCTCTATCTTGCTCTCTCGCAAGCACGCTCCCGCACAGGGATCGTGTTCCCCAGGGGGAGGGGGGCTTGCAAAAGTCCTCCAAAGCGACCTCAGTGTAAAGATTCAACCCTCAACCTCAAATCTAAGGTCATTTGAGATTGTATAGAGGTATCGCAACCTCTCAATTGCTATATGAGAGAGTGAGAGACAGAGAGAGAGAGAGAGCTTTGAGGATTGCGATGATTCAAACATGGGCGATAATAGTAGTGGCATAATTTGAGGAGGGCCAAGAGAGAGAACATGTTGAGGAGGAGAAGGATGCGGATGTGCATTTTTCTTTTCTGAGATCAATCAAAGATTGGCAGGAAGAGAATACCTCCGAGTAAGAATGGAAGGAAACACGAGTCCGTTTTCAAAACTCATTGGTTTTTCAGCAATATAAATTCATTTCATAAGTATAGATACGGATTTGAAGCTAAAAGGGAGGAAAAAGTTAAAAACGTTACACGACACACCGAACGAAACTGTGGTTCATTGGCCTTGATGTGTCCACCGCGAAGAATTTTTAGAATCTGCACCGCCATCTATCGGAGGACAAGGGTAGCTAAGCTAAAGCTATCTGTCACGTTTTGATCCCTCGATCCCACACATTATCACACGACACAAATTGCCAATCTCTGCATTCTAACTTTTTCCCCAAACATTCTGAAAAATGTGGATAGTGGCCTGCCTTTAAGTCTTATCAAACACACAACGCATGCATCACTTGTCTTTTCTCGTACTCGTACACGTGTCTCTTCGAACAAGGGAGTCCTTGCCCAGTATTAGCACTCTAGCTTCATTGAAGCCGGACCACTTATGGTGTGTTTGTTTTCATTTCTTTTTTTTAATTTTTAAACATTTTTTCTGTTTTTTTGTTCCTGGGAACAAAAAAGGAACAGAAACGCGTTTGGTTGCGTTTACTTTTTTTTTTTTTTGTTCCCAGAAACAAAAAAAGGAACAGAAATAAGAAACAACAAATTTGTGTTTCTTATTTCTGAAACAAATTTGAAGAACAAAAAAGAAACAAAAATCGTGTTTCTCTCGCTCAGCCTTCGAACACTGCCCTCTCCTCCTCCGAGCGTCTCCTCCTGCGATCGTCTTCTCCGGCGCCTCCCACCCTCCGCGCGCGGCAGCCGCCTCGTCTCGTGACCATCCGGCTTCTCCACCGTCGTCCTCTCCGCGCGCCAGCCAACTGAGCGTCTCCACTGCGAGCGTCTCCACCCGGCGCGGCGAGGCCGACCTCGCCCGGGCCGGGCGAGCTCGATCTCACCCAGATCCGGCAAGGCCGAGCTCACCCGGCGGCTGGGGGAGCGCGAGGACAACCGGTCGAGTCGTGGGCCGGCGCGGGGTCGAGGATCGAGCGGATCTCGAAGTCGTGGGTCACGGCGCGGTGAGATCTGATGCGGCGGTGGCGAACGGAGGCTCGAGACTTGCAGATGCGTCGATCGGGCGTGAGGAGGAGGGGCGGTCTTTGGGGCTCCGGCGTCGCTGGGTTGTCGGCGGAGGCTTCGGGTGCAGGTCTGGTGTCGCGAGGGGAGAACACGGAGCGGTAGGCGACGGATCTGGGGACGCAGAGGTCGGCGACGCCGTCGAGCGCGGGTCCGGTGTCGCGGCGTGCGGGGGCGCAGTGGGTCGCTCCGACGAACGGCCGATACGGTGGCGGCGAGGAGGCGTCGAGCGCGGTCGCCGATGCGGTGGAGGGAGACGACGGTGTGGCTCTGGGTCACCGTCGGCTCGGCTGCCGGCGCGGGCGCGCTGGCACGGTCGTGCGAGGAGACGCCGGGGAGGAAGAGCCAGCCAAAAGAAGAAAAAAGAAAAAAGGAAAAATAAATAAAAAAATAAGAAAAAAAAATAAATAAAAAATAAAATAAAAATATTTAAATAAAAAAAATTATACAAATTTACCAAACGTATTTCTGTTCATTTTTTATTCCTGGAACAAATTTACCAAACGCGTTTTTTTGTTCAAAAATTGTTCCTTAGAACAGAAACACTTTTTTATTTCTGTTTCTTGGAACAATTTTTAAACAGAAATATTACCAAACGCACCCTTACCAACCTCACCACCCCAACAAAAGAAATACATACATACATACATACATACATACATACATACATATCTAAAAGAGAAAAGCGAAACCAACTACACTTCGCTCTCGCAAATACATATATACAAATTAAGAAAAAAGATCCTTGCTGTCTATGCCTACCAACATTGTGGCTTGATTTCACCAGCTATAAGTGTTTAGCAACTTGCTCGTTCGTACCATAGCTATTGAAGCTGGGAATTCCTTAGACCCATGCGGTTGACCAAGATATTAACTCTTTTGCATACAGAGTAAAGTTAATATGATAACTTTTTAATTATGTCAATTTAACTCTAAACTTTTTGACGATTTGTCAATTTAATTCTTTTGGCTAATTTAGCCGAAAATCGCAACATGTCAATCTAATCAACATATCCACATCATATATTTCTAGCTAAAATTAGTCAAAATAGGTAAATTGGCAAACTGTCAAAATGTTTAAGATTAAATTGACCAAATTAAAAAATTTATGATTGAATTAACATAAACGCAATAAGTATAAAAAAAAAAATTGGTAATTTCTCCAATATTTATTTAGGAAGCTAAAAAATCAGAAGTTGAACTAGACATTTTGTTAGTCACCTAATTACAAGCATCCACCTCCACAAACCAAAAAGTAACATATTTTTATTGCATAATTAACACCACCAACACAGCACTTGCTCATTTATTTTGATATATTGAGAAGATAGAAATGCAAGCTTATGATACCAAGCTCTACTCCTAACTTTCGGCTCACCGTGAGCTGATTTTCACTCCCTTTGAAAAAAAGCGGAAGATCAAGACGAATTAGTCTGATATCTATTGAATCCCGACTGCACTTAAAAAAATAAGAGAGCACTCATACGATGTCGTGTTATATAAGAGAAGTTATAAGAATAATGTCAGGTTTGTTGAGGCTGGTTTAGTAAATCTGTATAATAAGCTATGAGAGGACTTTCATTGGATTGTAAGTATTGATCATTTTTTTGAAGGCTGGTATAGTTGGCAAGTCTGTCACCTAGTACACCAATTTAATGAGTAGATTAATCATAAGTGCGGGCATTATTCAAAGGGCAATTTAGGCTTGGCTCCGGCTCCACTTGCAAAACTTCTATCAGAACGAGTCATATCCACTAATTAGGAGAGAGGGTTTTGCGAGAGGGGCAAAAAAAAAAGTTAAAACGTTACACGGCGCACTTGAACAAAACTGTGGTCCATTGGGGCGTGATTTGTCAACCGCAAGGATTTCGGAGAATCCGCATTGCTATCCATCGTCGGAAGAGGAGGAGGATGGGGTAGCTTTAGCTATTTGTCACATTTAGCCCCTCGATTTCCACACATTTCATCGCTCGACACAAATCACCAGTTGCTGTATTTAACTTTTTCCCCGCCAACATTCTGCAAAATGCAAGTGGCCGACCTGCCCCCTAAGGCTTATCAAAAGCTTGACGCCTGCATCGCTTGTCTTTTCCCGTACTCGTGCAAATGTCTCTTCGGACAATGGAGTCCTACTCCAGCACTACCACTATGTAGCTTCAGTGAAAACAAACAACTCTTCGCTATCACATGTATGGTTAAATTGAAGAAAAGATCTTCGCTATCTATGCCTATCAACAATGCCGCTTGATCTCACCAGCTATATGTGTTTACCAAATTGCATGCAGATTAAAGCGTACATAGCTTTTTAAGTTTGGAATTTTTTGGACCCATGCGGTTGAACAAGGGATAATATTTATTTATGAAACTGAAACATTAACGAGTTAATTAAGCATTTTGTTAGGCACCCATCAAACCTTTAATTTGCATGATTAACACCGCTGGCATCCTAGTCGCTCACTTATTTTGATTGATTGACAAGATGGAAAGATGAGTTTATAATATCGAATCCTACTCCTAACTCTTGGGTCTCCATGAGCTGGTTTTCACTTTTATAATATCATGTTACAAATCACAGGACTAATGTCGAGTGTTTTGAGGTTCATTTTTATAGAATTATATGATAAGTGATGGGGGACTTTCATTGGATGGTAAATATAACTCATTTGTTTGAAGGCTCGTTTAGTTAGCAAATGATCACTCGGTACACCGATTTAATTAGTAGATTAACCTTAGATACTTGCATTATTCAAATGGCAATTTGGGCTTGGAACCAACTCCACTTGCAAAACTTTTACCAGAATATGTCATATCCACTAACTAGGAGAGAAGGTTTTGCGAGAGAAAAGCTTGTCTCAAGACGGAACGCTATAAATAGTGGTCGTGAGGGGAGACAGACACACATATGAATGATCCCTCCTTCATCGTAAGAAACTGAGCAAAACAAAGTTAAAGCCAAGCAGAGAAGATATGGAGGAGAGAGATCAGAAACATGGCACGAAGCGAAAAGGAGGGATGGTCACAATGCCCTTCATCTTTGGTAGGCCTTCTTCTTGTTCTTCTTGTTCTTCTTCTTCTGCTTACTGAGGCTTATCTATGGAGGACTTACTATATGCTTCTCTTGGGTGATTATTTATACATAAATCAGCAAATGAAGTGTGCGATAAGTTGGCTGTGGTGGGATTCAACGCCAACATGATAAATTACCTGACCACGAAAATCCACATGCCCATGACCAAAGCTGCCAACACTCTCACCAACTTCGGTGGCACCGCCAGTTTGACGCCGCTGCTCGGTGCTTACGTTGCGGACGCCTATGCCGGCCGTTTCTGGACCATTACAGTCGCTTCCGTCGTCTATGTTGTGGTATGCATACATATATCTGACCCCTTACAACCTCTCTCTCTCTCTCTCTCAACTGGTCTATCTAGACTAACATCGCAATACCAGATTTAAGAATTCAGATGGACGTCGAGTCTGCACGCTGACTGTAGAAAGAATTTCTGTTGTGAGTGACTAGGAAAATTAATGCTCAGCAGTGTTACTATTGAATGATGATGAGGGGCCGCTTTTATCTTCTTTTGTTTGGTAGATAATAATCAAATCTAATGTGCTAGTTAACTTTAATTTCTTGTTGTACTGAAGAACGTCACCCGGGGTCAACTGAACTTTAGTCTAGGATCCATCAACTTCCTAGGATAAGAGATATGCTACAAATGCAAAGTAACCATATAAAAATTAGAAATACAGCAATGTAATCTAGCTTGAATTCCAAAAGGCTGGACGACATGTACTCAATCTCACTTTCCTTCATGTAATTTAGCACTAAATTTCATTTTCAGTATGTTCGACTATACGTGTAACTGGCGCCTTAATTACTATCTCCTTGCTAATTTGCTCGTTAAACTAAAATTACATATAGGGAATGACACTCTTGACCCTATCAGCCGTGATCCCCCAACTCCTGCCGCCCCCGTGCAATCCCTCTGCCTCGTCAACGCCGTGCCAAGAAGCCAACGGAGGCCAGCTCGCGGTCCTATACGTGGCTCTCCTGCTCGGGGCCATTGGGTCGGGTGGGATCCGACCATGTGTGGTCGCGTTCGGGGCTGACCAATTCGACGAGACCGACCCGAAGCAATCTACCAAGACGTGGAAGTACTTCAACTGGTACTACTTCGTGATGGGGGTTTCGGTACTGGTGGCATTGACGGTGGTGGTATACGTGCAGGAAGATGTGGGGTGGGGCTTGGGGCTCGGGATCCCGACCGTGCTCATGTTCTTGTCGGTGATCGCATTGGTTTGTGGGTTCCGATTGTACCGAATCCTTGACCCGGCAGGTAGCCCGTTTACCCGACTATTGCAGGTGTTGGTTGCCGCGTTTAGGAAGAGGAAGGTGAGGGTCAGTCGGGACGGTAAGGCCGTAGAGTTGTACCGCAACGACGAGCTTGACGCGGCGATTTCTTTGGGCGGAAGGCTCGTGCACACCAAGCATATGGAGTGAGTCTCTCTCTCTCTCACACAGATGTTATTGCATAAACTTGTTTCCATAAATCAAGAAAGGATTAAAGTTGTAAAGGATCATATCCGTCTGGTTTAATAATCCCGTCACTCAAATCAACCATAAGATAAATATATTTGAATCATCTTTCATATTAGTTGATGTTAGATTAGTCATATGTATGATTAACATAAGTAAGTTCGTTTATGAAATGTAAGTGAACTCGTATACTTGTCACGTTAGGTTGGCGACGGAATACATATATTAAATACAGGCAACATGAAGTCAATGATGTTTCATATTTATCTTTGAAAATCTTGCCCAAATGCCATACCCATCCTAAATTTTCATGTCCGGGCAAATTTTTTTTTTTTTTTGTCTTTCTCTCGTTCAATAGGAAAGAGCGGATAAAGATGAACCCGTATGAAGATCATCCTCACCGCTCCACCACGTCACCTCCTTTCTTCTTCACGAAGACAAAAAGGAACAGAATAATACGAATACTTAACGTATTGGAAGCAATTATAATTGTTGTCATTTCGGTGCAAGTGCAAGGATGACTCAATACATTTGTCCGCATGCGCACGAAGAGACCGTGCCCGAAAGAGCACATTCCGCGTTCCTTGTCAGAGAGATCTGAGTCCTTTGGCCGAGAGATTTGTGTCCTTTTGCCATTCTGTCTTAGCCTATCTTTCGTTTTGTACATATACGATCCCGTGCCGAGGTTTGCATTTTCCAATGGCCCCCTCGTGGCTAGGAAACCTTTAGTGCTCTACAACATCCTAGAGGGTTGCCTAACTCCCATTTACTGTCATAATAGGATTTATGTGTTAGGTGGTCTTAAGCATTTTCCATTCAAAAGCTAGCTCAAAGGGTGTCCCAACACATATTAGGCCCTAGGTCAAAGTCACAATAACTCATAACTTTTTTGGATCCAAACTTGTTGACAATTAAACTCTATTACTAGTGATAGGTAGTTTTAAACCTCTCTCACCCCCAAAAACTAATTTATAAAGTGAGATTTTCCCTCATATTTACAAACCGACTGCTAGCCGCTTCCATAACCAATATGAGACAACTTCAACATTATGCGTGTTGAATATAAGTCAAAGGCGGCAAAAAATCTTGAATTTCGATTATGTTCATTGCTAATCATTCAAATCTCGAAATTCTCTGGTTCATGGAGGAAAAGGAGTACTTCAAATGAGAAACGCTAGATAAACTAATGAAGTGATTCACAAAATATTGGGAACCAAATGAGGAGACGTCACTTGACTGTATTTCTTTTGTTTCTTGGTCGAATTTGACTCTATATTCAAAGAAGTGGTTGTAAAGCATGGTAAACATGGGCTAAAATGTGCAGATTCCTGGATAAAGCGGCGATCGCGACCCAAGAAGACAACCCGAAGTCGCCGGACCTGTGGAGGCTGAGCACGGTCCACCGGGTGGAGGAGCTCAAGTCCGTGATCCGAATGGGCCCGATTTGGGCCGCCGGGATTCTGCTCTTCACGGCCTATGTCCAGCAAAACACCTTCTCCATCCAGCAGGCTAAGACCATGGACCGACACCTCTCCCGGTCCTTCCAAGTGCCGTCCGGGTCGATGCAGGTCTTCACCACGATCAGCATGCTCGCCACCATCGCCTTCTACGACCGCGTCTTCGTCCCGTTGGCCCGCCGGTTCACGGGCCTCGAGCGTGGCATCACCTTCCTCCACCGCATGGGCATCGGCTTCGCCATCTCGATCCTCGCCACTCTCGTCGCAGGTATATCGATCGGTCCTCAAGATTTGCGTATTGGGTTGAGGGTAAAAAAGTGATTCTCTGGTTTAGCAATTGATTTACTTGCTCTCTATAGGTCTTGTTGAAGTGAAGCGAAAGCAAGCCGCGGCGGAACACGGCCTCACCGACTCACCGCACTCGGTCATCCCCATCTCCGCCTTCTGGCTGGTGCCTCAGTACAGCCTCCACGGGATCGCGGAGGCCTTCATGTCGATCGGGCACCTCGAGTTCTTCTACGACCAGGCGCCGGAGAGCATGAGGAGCACCGCCACCGCGCTGTTCTGGACCACCATCTCGGCCGGCAACTACCTGAGCACCCTCCTGGTGAGCGTCGTCCACCAGGTCACCGCAGGGGACGACGGGTCGAACTGGCTCCCCGACAACAACCTCAACCGGGGCAAGCTGGAGTACTTCTACTGGCTGCTCACCCTGCTGCAGACCGTGAACTTCGTCTACTACGTATGTTGCGCCAGGTTCTACACGTTCAAGCCGGTTCAGGTCCATGGGGCGGAAGGTGGCGACAAGTCCGAGGAAGATGAAGTCGAGCTTGCGAGGAGAGTTTAGGAGTTAGTCGTGGTTGGACAGGGTTGCATCACTGTCCACTTGAGCTTTAGTGTGTAGGATTTTAGGTCCAAATTCCTGGCCGTACGACCGTCTCCGACATCACTCAAGAATCGGAATTGCTGGACTCTTTTGTACTCTCGTGATGCTTTGAATAACTCCTCTTCCTTCCTCTATATGGCTCAGATCATCTTGAACTTACTCGATTTCACCTTCCTATCGAGTTTATGATGCCTCGCATCTTGTCTACTCCACATCCTCTCTTCTTCAAACTCAATATAGCACTCATCACTGGAATATCACTAGCGCTTGACTTCTTCTCTTTCCTCTCCTCATCATCACACGAGCGAGAGTGGGCATGCTTCCTATGTTTCCTCTGGGAACGTCTCAACTCTTTTTCTGCTACTTATCGTCGGGACCGCTATAAGTACCACTGTCACAGGCCGAAGTAGATCTCCTTTTCTGCTTTGCAGCCTTCAACTTCCTCCTCAGCTTCAACATCAGCCTTTGCCTTGGGAGCAGCTTCAAGCTTCTGTTCCCATTTCAAAGGGGCGTTCCTTGTTGGGAGTTTGTTGGTAAAATAAACTCGACAACTCAAAAATCAAATTTCGTGACTTTATTTTTATAAAATTTTGAATATACAACCTAATTCCAAAAACTACTCTCATGTTTCCTTGTTCCACATAAGAAAAATGTGATTGGATAGGTCACTTAATAAGTGTGGGGCTTTTTTAGTGCATCTAAATAAAAAAAATTGGATATGGCTAGATCTCATTATAGCCGCGTGCAGGTATGCGAATAATTGTGTAATTATTGGGCACACTTAGGGTGCGCGTGACAAAATTTCTAGAACAAAAATTAATTTCTGGCCAGAAATTAATTTCTCAATCTCTGAAATTCTAGCTTCTGATTTCTTTTTCAAATCTATTTCTGGAATAGAAATCTGTTCCAGAAATAAAAAAATTAAATTGCATTACCAAACGAATTTATGTTCCAAACCTATTCTGGGGAACAGAGAAATAGAAAAGTAAAAATTTTATCATGCGTGCCCTTAGCAAACCCCCAGATCTATAGGACATGCACGAACACATACTTCACAAGCAATGCGTTTATCAAATTCAAAATGGATTCGGCCATAGAAACGCTCGAATGTAATTAATTTTTCATAAGGATAATCCGCTCGAATATCACCATCCACATTTTTCCTTTTTCTCATCAATGAATAGGTCTCATCTTTGTTGTTGCATCGAAACATATAAATATTGAATAGAATTTTCTATTCCTAATTATTTTGAACCTTTCTTCTTTAACCAATATTTCAAATATTCAAATCAAGAAGTTAGAATTGGTCAATTGATATGAATATGATCAAGTTACTATTTATATTTAGAAACAAAAAAGGGTAAAGGTGTGCAACGAAACCGCCCATACTGGACTGGACCAGCCGATTTTGGGCGATTCCCACGGTCAGTGGTCTGATTCCCAATTCCTAATCTTGGAGGAACCGGACCGACTAGACTGGACCAATTTTTTTATATATAATTATACATATATAATATATAATATATGAAACTTATTGCAACAGAAATTATAATTAAGGTAACAACCTCTTATGTGGTCAAAAGACCATCAAAACTTTTGTTGTTACTCTTTATTTATAGAAAAAATCTACTTGTTAGTTTAATCTTTTATTCGATATGGGACTAAGACTCCAAGAGACCCCATTCCTCATGCTCACACTCTCTATCTTGCTCCCCTCGCTTGGAAAAGACAAGCCACTTCAAGCCTCCAAGAGTCCCACGTCAACTAAACATTCAAAGCATAGAAAAGAGATGTCTATAAAACCTAAGCCAAGCATAACCTTTAGCCAAATTGTTCATAGCTTTTATGATTAAGATTAAGCGCGAAACACACGAAGTGTGATTGATATTCACGCAAGTGAAGTTTGAATATTTTGCACATGGAAACATGTGTAATTAGTTTTATTGGATTGCTCGGGAACCGAATTGGATTGATCATTATGGAGCATAGTCACTCTTCAGTGAAAAAAAAAAGTGCCGATTTTGTTGCACCGATGGTTTGGTTAGGTTTGGGAACCGGTTCCCGGTTCCACCATGGAATCGGACCGAACTAGTGGTAGGGATTGTATCTTATAACCTACCAACATATATATCAAGAGAGTTCTAGATCTTCAGTGCAATCATCACCTCACCCATCTCTAGGAACATTCTAGAAGCTCTTGTGGAAACTTTACCTTGTGAGGTTTTCCTCAATCATGCATGGTACCTTGGTTGTGGGAACCTCGTGATCGTGACACATGCACCAAATTTTAGGCCTAATTCCTAAAAAAATTTCCAACATTAGCTTCGATCCAAATTTTCTCCCGAAGCCTTTTTTGTCTATAAAGATCTCCAAATTTCACTTTAGTCCCAAATCTATCCACACATTCAAAAATCGCCACTAATTTCTATAAAATTATCAACATTTAGAGCCAATTGGAGGTTAATAATTATAACCTACGTCTTGATTAATACCATCACCTTCATATGGAATAACAGCCTTATAATATTGATAATTTTAAAGAAATCAGTAGCCTTATAATATTGATAATTTTAAAGAAATCAGTAGTGGGTGACATTAGATCAAAACTTCTTCTTCTTATGATAAATTACCAGACCACGAAGCCACTTGAGCACCCTCCTCGTGAGCGTCGTCCACCGGGTCACCACAGGGGACAACAGGTCGAACTGGCTCCCCAACGACAACCTCAACTGGGGCAAGCTGGAGTACTTCTACTGGCTGCTCACACTACTGCAGACCGTGAACTTTGTCTACTATGTATGTTGTGCCAAGTTCTACATGTTCAAGCCAGTTCAGGTCCATGGGGCAGGAGGTGGCTTATAAGATTGATAATATTATTGGTAAACTATCGGAAAATTAGATTAGAATATGATTTGATTATGATTTGATTCTACCATCAGAAGATTAGATTAGAGTATGGTTTGATTCTGCTATCTAAATATTATATTAGAGTGGTAAATATGATTTGATTTCGGTCAATCTATCAAATTAGATATTCAGAATATAGAATAGGAAATCTAATTGTCTTCTTAATATAAATAACATTATGTATTGTAGAATAACAAAGTGTATTATGGCTTTCAGTAAAGAATATTCTTCTCCTGGGAAATTTATCTTTGAATTGTTGTTTTCTTGAATCCTCTTATTTTCTTTAGTGGCGACAAGTCCAGGGAAGATGAAGTCAAGCTTGCAAGCAGAGTTTAGGAGTTAGCCAGCTACGATGTATATCGGTCTCTCGATACGAAGGTAACTTTGTCCGCGCACATTTTTCAATATCCGGCTAAATTGCAGTTTTTTTTTTTTTTTATTGGTCGGGGGCTAAATTGCAGTTTTAAATACTTTATTCTGGTGCACTTTTCTATTTCGTGCTCCAGCTTTCTGATTTCCTCGTGTTCAAATTCGAGCAACCAAACGCTATATAAACAGCGATAGATATTAGATATTGATTCCGTCACATCGTTAATATTACAAATTTTGACTAGTGCCCAAATTGACAGCGTAAACCAAAATGGAGTGCTAGGCACTCCTTAGCCAGCACAACTTTACTCGTTACCACCATGGGACGCCGGCCTCCTCAAAGGGTTGCGATTATGCAAATCTTGTCGAGTTTTGTTTTCAACTAGTGACCAAAGTGCAATTCGGGATGATCTATGACCTATTGAAGTGTCGAATTTTGACTTCTAATCAAAAGTATAGGGAACTTAATTTACCTCGAAGTCTCGAGGACTTTGTAGATATCAAATAATATGCGGGGTCATTAGATGGAAAATAAATAAGGAAGTTACACAAAACTCTATTAAATCACAATGGATTGCTTACATTCTTGAATATCACTGCTGCTCAATGACCGAAATCGAACGCACACTTGTTAATGGAGATGACCGGAGTGCATAAAGAAGGTGAGAACTTCCAAAATACGGCTGGAAAGCTTTTGTAATCTAAGATAAATACTGATATTAGGAAACCTTCGAATTTCAAACTCAAACTCAGACAAAGCCTATTCTAAATTAATTTGTTTCAATAATCCCCTTATTTTCAAAATTTGACGTGTTCTTCGTGATTTTTGAGGTCTTGACTGCTTTTGTGTTGATTGGTCAAACTATATTGTTTGCGTTGACTTTGATTCCTCCCATATCTTTAAAGTCTTAGCTCGTGCGCAACTTTATAAATGATTTGTTCATGATTTCCTAGCTATGTCATCATTTGGTCAATGGTTTCTCCTAGACTCAATATTTAACTTTTGTTCATACTTCGAGTCAATTGATCATGGTTACATGTCATATACTTCACTAAAATTCTGTTTACTAGGAACTCATTGTCAATTGTACGGATGTGGCCTTCATGGTTGATGATCTTCTTTCTTAGGCAATTTACCAATTGGACCAAGGGGATGATTATATGTACCATATATTGATTGGAGCAATTAACCCTTTTAACTGTATTTGGTAGTGAAGATAATATTCGAGATACGATAAAATTTATCCTATCTTACTTTTGATGCTTACTCAATATAAGATAAAGTCGGATATAAGAGGGATATAAACTAGATAAAATTATCACATAAGAGAAGTGGGATAAAGGTAGAAAGTATTTCTACTATTCATAAAAGGGAAGTTATTTTTCTCACATAATAAGCTTCTTAAATTAATAAAATTAAAATTATATTTCAATATAAATAACATTTGAACTCTAGTATAAGAAATTCAAAATAACAATTTAGTTTTTTAATTTAATCTTATTTTTATTTATATATTCAAATTTAATTCTATCTTACAATCTAAATTCAATAGATAAATATAAATATATTTATATTTATTACATATTTTAGGTATTTTAGTACTTTATGTATATTTATATAGTTTACTATTTAATAAAATTTTATTAGAGAATGATGGAAGGGGAAAAAAGAAATAAAAAGGCAAATAATTAAAGAAAGAGAGGAAAAAAAAGACAAATAAAAATAAAGTAACCACAAGTGCCGCAAATGATTTTTATGTTCTCCATTTTTGAACTTTTATGTTCTTTTACATTGATGTGCCATTACACCAAATAATATACATAATATAATATGAATATATCCAACTTTAAATTTACAGTTCACTAAAAAGTCGATAAAATTATATTCAATTATATCATATTTAAAAATCCAAATGACTAAACGCATATGTGTTTAGATCTGGTGTCAACCTCTATGCAATCTCTGTATGGGTCGTGTTATCACTCCGCAGTACTAGGTAGGAGTGACCATGGTTGTCGAAGGTTCCCAGTTTCTAAAACGTGAAACTTGTGAAAATTGGTTTAGTTCTCATTTTTAGGTATGGACTGAACCAACAGTTTTTTTTTTTTTTAATAAATAATTCTTATGATTACAAAACATCAGGGGTCGTGTGTGTAATTACGCACTTTTCTCAAAACCCTTATTGCCTATTTTCATCTCACCTCTTAAGGGAGGCTCACGCTCAGTCCCTCCCTGTCTAGCCCATTTGCAATCCCTCTTGCTCAGTGGTCGACACCTCCCACCTCAGTCCCTCTCAGTCGACGCTCAACGCCTCCCTCCTCAGTCCCTCTCAGTCGACGCCCAACGGCTCCTTCTGTCCTCACAAAAGAAACACAAAGTATGATGTGAAAGGAGCATTCCAGGAAGGTCCTTTAGAATCTATAATTGTGATGCCGAAATGCCATATCAGTCACACTCTAATGCTTTTCTTGTTCTCGTTTTCTATTTAGAGCCAGTCAATAAGACCAAGAGATGAGACGCTCTTTCTTCTTCTCTCACAGCTCTTTGAGTGGCAGTCTTATAGGAAATAAAATAAAATAAAATAAAAAAATTAAACACCACCGTTACTTAGACCTATCTAGAAACTTAACTGGATCGGTTCCAAGACTAGATAGGTTAGTTCTCAATTATTGAAATCGAAAACTGATCACCCTTATAATCAAGGCAATCTTTTGCTAATAACAATACTAAAACGATATCATCTTTCCATAAAATCACGTGGATAAAAGCTCTTGAAACATGAAAGATTAGATATTGTCACTTGAGTTCTGAATGGCCAAGTTAAACATGTCCAACCTGACAACTCTCTGAGCCGCATCAAATCTCGGCACGCTGAGGCAGCGTTATTCGTTAAATCTTCCCACTCACGGCAAGTAGAAGTAGACTTCGTTTACGGAACTCTCGCATATATTCCTCCCATCCACAGCCACACCCACCGCTGCTTTACCTCGGAATCATCAATCTGAACCGGACACATAAAAAACCCCCAACAAGTCCCCAGATTCGCCCGCCTCTCTTTTCCCACCACCCACACTTTCCATTTCCACGTCCGAAAAGTCTTAGTCCCCTCTTTATTCCCTGCGCACTACGAAATATCCAGGTTCCAACCTTTATCCCCTCCCGGCATCGACCATCCCATGTTGTGGGGTGCTCCGGAGAGTAGCCGTCTTCACGTTCACCCCATGGATGCGACGCAGAGGAGCGACGGCAACCGCGAACCCTCCAGGGACGACGCCGTGGCGGCGGCGACGCCTCTATCGGGGATCGCCGACGCGTTCGAGAAGCTGGCCGGCTCGCTGAGCGGCGACGGCGCAAGGCTCCAGCTGGACGCACTCTGCGACGCCTGCGCTCCCGTCTCGGTCCTCTTCGGTTGCCTCGGGATCGCCTTCAAGTTCGCCGAGCTGGAGTTCGTCTCCAAGGTGAGTCCTTTCCTCGTAATCGTGTCTCCTGCGGAATTCGACTCTGTTCCTGCCTGCCATCGCGAGATTGGTTCTTCGATTGCTTCGTAGTCGTGGTTTTCGCGCGAGTGTGTTCGCTTGTTGGAGAGTGCACGTTTTGCCTTGGTGTAGATGATCGGTGCTGCTCGAGAAAGAGCTTGCGCGTTGACTTGTATGGCTACCGCTGACACTTTTGTTAGCTTTCCACTGCTATGATTAATTGGGCAAAAGAGAAAAGATATGACATGATTTCCCTGATTATTGGATTCGCCACCGGCATGATGGGCCGAGGCGGCGGCCAAGGTCGATGGAAAGAAACGCGAGGCTCTCGACTGTAGCGAGGCCATCACCAGTGTCCGTAGCGTGTAGTATTTGTTGCATTTGTCTCTGTCTTGATCGCTTCGTGTCTGAATTTGGCCACGCACCACCACATCAACCCAATAACTATCAAGACAGAGTTCATAGCTACTCCTACTCTTGATTCCTGCTTAGTTTTCTTTAATTTCCATGATGGCAATTAGCTAACGTGCCCGCATTCCCTGTTACCATGAGATAATGCAATGCATCCCCTTCGTCGTCAACTCTCTTCCATCTGTTTGACATATTGAAGCTATAGCGGTCTCAGTACTTGTGATTATTTTTGTTTCTTGTGGCTCTGGAATTATCATCCTTTTCTTTCCTTTGCACATGCAGATTAAGTTTGGTCGTTTTCATAGTATTATGGGGGTAGATTAACTTAGTTGTTCTTGAATAAGTGAGGCAAATGTTTGATGAACACCAGAGGAAAAAAACAGAAGAAGAGGTTTTCTTGTTTTCTCTGGATGTCTGTCCTTCAGTCCTTCTTTGCTGCTCAAATTCCCTGAACCTGCTATACCCTAAAAAATTGGCAGGGAATCAGCTACCTTTGCTTTAGATTTACACTTTCATGCCTTTTAGGTTCTTCCATAGAATCAATTGCTCAACCTCTCTAACATGGGTTCCCAACGAATCAAGAGATCTACTTTAGGAATTTTGATACTCTAAATGAACTATTTATTGGAACTATGGACACCAATCTAATTCCCTCATGTCGAATTGTGACTAGCACAAGAACATGTTATCTGAGTTAAACAATATCAGATGGTTGTATTAATTGTTTCAAAAATATAAATAGGCACCCTTGCATTAGTAAACATCAGAAGCAATTCCACATGCTAAATATGGGTGGTGCTTCTGCTTTATTTTTCTTTTTCGATTTTCTATTGAAGAACTAAAGTTTTTTCCCCTGAGCCTTGTTATTTAAATCCTTTTGGGAAAAAAGATATGAACGGATTGAGATTTACAATCAACACATGTATCTGTTTACGTTTTATTGCCACATTTACTTTGGGCTCTATTTGCAGCACTAACACTCAGCTTGGATGGAGTGATAGAAAGGGAAAAAAAGAGGGATTTAATTAATGATGACGGAAAAGAAGAGAAATTATTCAAAATGATTGAGTTATGATGTTGTTTGGATGCTCATTAGGACGAAAGGGAAAAAATGCATTATGACGTAAATGTCATTTTACAAATAGGTGTAATAAGAGTATAAGAGAGAAAGACAAATAGATCCATATATTAATACACGAATCCCTCGAACTCTTTGAAACCCTTTATGTTTAGAGGGATTTAAAATGTACATAAAATTGACAAGACCAATCTCTATTAATCTCCGCTAATCCCTTCTAATCATTTCTCTCTATCTCTTTCCCTCCACCCAAACATGATTGTGTTTATAAAACCCTTCTCTTCTCTCCCAGCTTCTCCTAACAAACATACTGTAACGGCATGAGAAAATAAGACCCTTTGGTTCTCCATTTAGTAATTAGGAACATGTCGAATTTCTGCATATTTTGCTAGGTAGCCTGTAGCTGATTTGCAGCTTGTGAGCATCCATGACCGATAGCTGTGCCTAATTTATTTGCATATCATCAGTGCCTCTAATACAGAGAAAATACATGTATCTGATGCTAACTTGCTTTACAGGTGTCTGATCTAGTGGAGGCATCAAAAAAATATTACACTTTAGAGAAAATAATTGATGTTGATGTTGCCAATCGCACAGTGAAGCAGCGAGGAAGCCACACACGAAATCTTCGTCGGGTTAGGCTAGGTCTGGACCTCATCAGAGCTTTATTTGAGCAATTTCTGTCTTCTCAGTGAGTATGGCTTTTCTATTCTAGCTGTTTTATCTGGTTATTTGTTGAAACGGCATAGGATAATAGAATGGAGCTTACTTCAGATTCACATGCTACCTATTGTTCCCCTTTTGAATCTATGGTGAAGTTTCACTCACTATTATGTTCTGACTGGGGATGCTAAAATTCCTCCTGTAGTTTTTTAAATTTGAAGGAATCTTATTATAAGTAAGGAAAAGACATAAGTAAGGAATTTCTAATAAAATATTATGAGGAGAAGGAATAAAGTTAGAGATATGGTTTATGTGCTTTTCTCGCGAGTACCCGCTATTTTCATAACTTGATATGGCTCTATGGTTGGAGGGTCCATTAGTAACACTAACAGTCTCTTCAGCTCATTGAGATGGTTACTAAACGAGCCAACTTCTATGTATATATGCTGAGCTTCCAGCTTGAAAGAGGTTGAATAAATATTTCCTGACTACTCTCATTCCCAGGGACAACTCCTTGAAGGAAGCAGCTACCACCGCTTATTCTCAGGTTTGTGCACCATATCACTCGTGGGCAGTCCGGACAGCAGCTTATGCAGGCATGTATGCCCTCCCGTCAAGGGATCAGCTTCTGCTAAAGCTCAATGAGAATGGTAATTTTTCTTTTTCTTAGAATGGTAATTTGTTTGCATGATTTTATATTTGGCATGGACTGTACGGTCTGCTACATCTATTCTTTATATGTTTCTTTCCTGAAAACATATGCCTTTGAGTTAAACTCACTGTAAGCAAGACTTTTGATGAATTAACAATACTTCAATATATCTTTTAAAGAAAGTAAACTAACCATTGTTTCCAGGATTTCCTTCAACTTGCATAAAAAGTTCTCGTGCAGCCACAGCTATCCCATAGTGCCCATAATGGGGGAAAGAGGTTTCATGTTTTGCATTATGTCAGAGCAAGGATGACTGCAGTTTCAGTTCAGTGTCAGCTTGTTTCACGAGAATGAGAGAAAGAAACCAAGATAGGTTTAGAGCAATCAACATTTTCCACTACAAGCAGAGATTTTGGACCCTAATAGATTTAGAAACATTACTGGAACGGACTGATTTGAGGCCTAACTTTCATGAATGAGTTAATGGATGGTTTGATGCTTTGAAATAGTCTAATCTTTATATTGCTGCTGTCAGAAACCTTTCCTGTTCAATTTTGTTGAAATACTCAACCCAGGGATAGGAGTAACAACCAAGATGAATGCATAACGTATATCTGTTGGTTCTTTGTAAAGTTTTAGTTGCTTGAGCTTATCTGTGTCAAATCCAAACCAATCCATGCATTGTTTTATCATTTTCTGGCAAAATTACGGATCATGCTTGTGCGCTTAAGTTTGAAGGGAATTGCGTATGTGGTTTGGTGTTTCTGGAGTGTGCTCACAATTGAGACTTTCTTTAGGAGTACAGAGGACAAACCACAATCCTGTAATTAGTATATTCTGCAAAACGTGAGTTGGAATCAAATAATCAGAAAATGTCAGTGAACTGCAAATGGGGTTCTTTATGTTGTCATTTGCATATCTCAAGTATGTCTTCTGTGGTTGCAGTTCATAGCGCGGAAAAGAAGATGAGAAGGTACATGGACGCCGTCATCCCAGTGATCAAGTACATCGATAAGCTTTACCTATCTAGGGACATAAGATTAGATTGGTGATCCAATGTGCATTCACGCCAAACACTTGATAAATCGCAAAGCATATGCTGATCTCACCAGCAGCTCCTAGATAACCCAACCGTCGAAGGGATCATTCATCTAACACTCAGTCTTAGCGCAGGACTTGCTTTCTTCTAGTATGTAATGGACCAGCTTCTAAGTATTGGCAGGTCTGGGTTTTATCAGTTATATTCACCATTTTCTTTTCGTTTTCCTCCCTTGGCCGTAAGCATCGTAGGATGATTATCATGTGGCCCAAACGCCATCTTGCGGGAGCGCTAGTGCTCTAGGAAAAGGCTGCATCTTTGTGATTTAGGGGATAATGCCACTAATGCTCAATGCTCTTAAAATTCAGAATTTTACTGGATACTTTTTCATTCAAATTAATCCGTGATGGGTCTCTCTGTTAGAGTGCTCTGTCCTTATATGCTGATTTGGGTAAGTGGCAATGGGGGAAGAGACTCTCCCAATCACCCTTGTTTTGAATATTCTTTTATGGGATATGTTTATTAAAAGTCCTAAAACTCATCATAAAAATTTAATTGAATTCTAAAAACTTTCAAAAAGTGTAATTGAGCTCTTTCATTAATTCCATCTAATTTTAGCTAACGAAAAATGTTGAATTGGCTTTTTTATTACTTTCTCTCTCCTACGTGTGATTAAAATAAGAAAGATAACTCCGAAACAATTTCCTTTTGGATCAAATTTAATTTTTATTATAAATATTAATTAAATTAAATTTTAAAAAATAATTTTATAATTGAAAAAAACAAAAGCTAAGGGGGCAAATTAGCACCGCTCCACCATCCTTGAGAAGGGCCAGTGATGATGTGGCGATGGTCATCCCTAGCCGACCGTAGATGAGGGTCGTTGGCAATTTGGGGAGGGTCGCAAGCCCTTGCCCAAATCAAGCCAAGGGTCATCACTAGTTAAGACAAGGGCATTGGCCATTAACGGGGCTCAATTGACCCTTGCCCAACCATTGCTAAACCTTTTCGGCGATGGGTGAGGCAACGGCGAGGGCCCTAGAGGGTAGAGGCCCTCCTCTAGTTTATTGCCTTTCCTTTAATTTACTTAATTTTAAATTTAATTTAATAAATATTAATATTAAAAATCAAATTTGCACCATAAAAATGATGTTGTTTTGGGCTTATCTTTCTTGTTTTGGCCACATCAATACCACGTAGAAGAGAGAAAGTTATAAAATAAAAATAAAAAAAATAGTATTTTCTATTAGTTGAATAGAACGAAAGCAATCAATGGATTCGATTGCATTAATTTAACAAATTTTAAAATTTAATTACACTTTTTAAAAAATTTAAAATATAATTATAATTTCCCGACAAGTTTAGTAAATTCTGATGAACATATCTTCTTCATTTGACTTCAGCGGTCATCGCCGACCCTCGTGGGGGGTTTCAATCATGGGTTTGTGAACCCCACTGGGGGCCGCCTGTCTAAAGATCCGATTCCGATCACCTCACAAAGTCAAGTGGCACGACGGTCGTCGTGGCTCGAGCAACCCCTGGAAGGAGGTCGCAGGAGAAAATCCAAAAAAAAATGGCGCAGGCACACGGTAAGATGCCATGAGCCTTGAGGCACGGGAAACGCTGGCCAAAAGGAGAGGCGGCTACCGGCGAAAGCCGGTGGACCGGCGGACGCGCACGGGGTGCGTGCTGAAGGAGGCAACTGGTGAGCAATTTAAATAAACAGAAAAAAAAAAAAAAAAAAAAAAAAAAAGAAAGAGGAAAAGGCAAAAAGCAGGCAGTCGCTATCTCTCCGGCTGGCCGGCCTTAGCTGTCGTCTGGACCCATTCCAAGTTTCCAACCCCCCCCCCTCCCCGGATTACGTCACCTCCCCCTTGTCGTTGTTTTTTGCTTTTTATTGATTTTTTTTTTTTTTTGGGGGGGGTGGGGGGGGTCGAGTTCTGCCTTTTATTGATGACCCCCGACCCCTTTATTGACAAAAGTAATAATTTTTTAAATCGATTTTTCCTCTCTTCCGTTAGTGTCGAGCACCGCTAATCATTGCGACGGCTGGGGCCCGAACGTGCCGGGAAAGTGGTGCTGGGGGGCGCGAAGCTTTGGTGGCCCCATCTTTTGATTCTTCGTATCTCGCCGTGCCGTCCTCTAACTTGGAATTCACCCACGTGCGGATTTGCGTGTTACATAAATTTCGTCTTGATTTAGTAGGCATCGTTCGAGTCGGATCCCTTGATTTTCAGGATTCGTTCCACCGTGTAGAATGCGCACGAAACAAAAAATAAAATTGTAGAAAGGAGGAAAGGAGGGCGGTGCCGAAAAATAAAAGCTTAGAATTCAAGTATATGAGATTTGACCGTGATTTTGTGAATACAAATGAAAGGCTTTATGCAGATTTACCTATTTTGACATCATGTGATATTTGATGTCGGTATATCCATAAATTCTTTGCTATTTATAAGGGGAGATATTTGAAGAGCATTGTCTGGCAATTACCCTTTTTAGTGACTTTTTCTTTAAATTCCATTCTTGACTTTCCCATTTTGTTTTGTACACTTAATTTTTATTCTTTTTCATAGTATGCCTGGACTATTACTTTAAAGGCACAAGCTATTAAAAGAAAGTCTTTAAAAAGATTCGAATGTAGACCTTCCTATTCTAATATCATGCCATTTTTCCTATGGATTCTATGCTATTTACAGCGGAAGACAATTGAAGAGCGTGGTTTTGCGAAATTGACCCTTTCACCCTTTTCCAATGACTTTTTAAAATTCCATTCCACTCTTACCTTTCCCATTTTGTTTTGGGCCCTTAATTTTCTTTCTTTCATTGTTAATATATGTTGTCGAGAGAGTCACCAAGTATGCCTGGACTATTGCACTATATTTAAAAGCGTAACTTATTGAATGGTGCGCTCTTTTTTAATTCATTAATCAGTCGACTTTAAATGTTGGTGGGATGCCCAAACACTTATAAAATTGGATTTTGAGGGATCAGACGATGCATGACCATGGACTTGGTTCCGGCGTCGGGCATCTCGAACATTGGACGAAAGCATATTCTTCTCCTCCTCCTAGCAAAAGGGTATCGTGATATTTATTTGGACTCGAGCAATCGCTCGTCGGGGAGGTCCGGTTTTGGACGTTTGTGGTCAGAAAGAAAAGGACATAAATCACATTAAAAGTGCCTCGAAACGACGCGAAAGCGAGCGCCACAGACTAGCATTTTGGCAGTTGGCCCGAAACCCGAAATTGGGGAAAAAAATCAGATGCGGAGAAATTTAGAAGGACAGATGAATCAGATCACCTTATGAAAGCGATGCGAAGTCGTCGGCAATGGAAAGTTAGCAGAGCGGTGCAACTGATACAGTTGAGTCCATCGTTGTTCACGAAGCAAACCCTTTTTGTCGCTAGGACTAGAAAGATGGTGAACACATTCATAGCATGTGCCGTGATTCATTTCTGTCTTGAAATCATCTATTTAGAATTTTAGGATCAGTATATTAAATTGATTATATTTGTGATAAGTTTAAAGTTTTGGAATTTAATTATATTTTCATAACAAATTTTAAGACTTTCATTACATTTTTCCTTAAAACTTAACAATTTATGACGTATAAAATGACATTCATAAATTTTAAAAGAGTTTTTATTTTGATTCTCGATATATAATAAAGAAAAGAGAGACCAAATTATGTAAGGGTGAGGTTGAGACGTTATGCAATTTGCAAGTGTTTAGGATCGGACTTGTGACTAAGAGAAAAATGTACGGAGACTTCAAAATGATTGATGTGAGGAACATGATATATGTAACCAATTAACACGAAATCTCTCGTCCAATCAAACATGATGTCTTTTAACAAGCATTCCCATAAGTACACGTGATGGTATAAATGACTACCGATTAATATGTTAATGCTGAGCAACATGAATCTGATATGGAAAACGAGTAATGCTTATTGCTAGATAAAATGAGATCAATCTAGTAAAATTGATATGCTAAATAACGCAATGCGTCATAAACAGGTCATGTCGAACGTTGAAAGAGGTTTATCGACATCACTTTGATATTGGGATTCTACGTGTCGATTTCAGGACGGTTGTGCATTATTTATTCTTGGGAGAACGAATTTCCGGATATCTAGTGGAATAATATTTGTTTGGACTAGGCGATTGGTTCGGCACGCCAACCTTCCTGCCTCAGGCGGCTGCTTTGACTTTGTCGCGAGTTGCCACCACGATGTTTCCCGGTTGTCTCTCCGCACTCCATCCGGTCAAAGTTTGAATCTTTAATCCGGCCGTCGTCGTACCTCCGAATCCGGACTTTAATCTCTGCCCCCATGGAAACGAGAGGAGAGCATGCTGTTCTTATTGTTCACGTGCTCATCCTCAGCTTACAACCAAAGATGTATCACCTGGATCTTCTAAGGAAGCCAAGGATAAGTCATGCTAAAAAGTTCGACCGAGTTCATGCTATCGATTGGAGAGAGAAAGCCTTTATATAGAGAGTATATAAGGCCTGTTGTTAACGGGAATAGTCGTTTGAAAAATTTTAGACCTATTATATTTTTATCAACTCAGTTGAAAAAAAATTAATTATATCAATTGAATTCAAACATTTTTGTATTTTGCCAACTGATTTTATATGATCAGTTTTGATCATAAATCGCTTCACATGGAAGATAGCCATTTTATGTTACATGACTGGTGCCAATGTAAATAATTTATAATTATATATATTTTTTAATTTTATTTTTTTAATTTTTTTTATATTCTCTTCTTCTTCTTCTTCTTCTTCTTCTTCTTCTTTTCAATTTTTCCTCCCTTAGCCCGTCATTGAGCCTCACCGAACTTTGATAAAGCTAGCCATCGGCAAGGTTGACCTCACCGTCGTTGGGCAAGACTTGACCCTCACTAGATCCAACGACAACAAGAGTGAGCCTCGCCCAACCACTAGCGAGGCCGACTAAGGCCCAATAACTCATTAGAGGAAGAAGAGGGAAAAAAAAAGAAAAAGAGAACAAATAAAAATGAAATAAAAAAATATTAAAAATTGTTTATGTTAGAGTCAGCCATGTCACGTAAAACAACCAGTAACTATTTAAATGATTTTCAGTTAAAATTGATCGGAATAAAGTCGATTAACAAAACGTGAAAATATTTTTATACTTAATTAATACAATTAAAAGGTTACTGTATTTGGAACTTTTTTTACAATATTGCCCATTATTGTGAAATAATATTTCAACATAATGATTGACATCCTTAAGGTTACTCTCGGTGAGAGAAGATATAATTAAAACGGCAGACTTGCCGCATCCGAACAAAGCGATCTATTATTTAGTCAAGTTCTTCGGAAATATTGGATAGCCAACTACTAAATTTATCACGAAACTCCAATTTATGAATTACTTATCTACCTTCTGAAAAGTCTTTTAGTAAAATTTTATGTCTTGTGATTCGTTGAGCATATGGCCTCGTAATATTAAGGGCGTATTTTGTAACATTTATGTTCCGGGGAACAATTTTTGAATAGAAATAGTTTTTTTTTTTAGTTTCTATTCCCGGGAACAATTTTTGAGTATAAAAACGCGTTTGATAATTGCATAAAATTTATATTTATGGGAAATAAATGCGTTTGGTAAAATTATATAATTTTGTTGTTTTTTTATTTTCAATATTTTTATTATATTTTCCTTTTTTTTTTTCTTTTTCTTTTCTCTCATTCTTTCTCTTTGTGGCCGGTCGCCAGCGACCGACTAGGCGAGGTTCGGCGAGCTCACCGAAGCCTCACTTGACCACCGGCAAGGCTCGACCTCGCCCAAATCTAGTGAGGCCAAGCCTCTTGGTAGCCTGGCGAGCATCGCAAGGCTTAACCTCACCAGATCTAGGCGAGGCCGAGCCTTGCCATGGCTTGGTGTCTCCGGGGGGCCGGCGATGCTCCGATGAGGTTGCTGGCCCTCGTATGGCTGGTCGCCGGCGATCAGCCAAAATGAAGAAAAAGAAGAATAAAATAAGAAGAATAAAAAAATATGATAGAGAAAATTTGTTTATATTAATTGTCCGGGAATAATAAGCTACTTTTTTTTACTTCTTATTTATGTTCCAAATCATTAGGAAACAAAAATATATATCTTTTATTCCCGATGACAAAAGTTTTACCAAACATGTTTATGTTTTTTTTTTGTTCCCTAAAACAAAAGAACATAAATTTTTGTTTCAGATAACATAAACACTTTTTAACAAACATGCCATAATTCTCTCAAAATAAATCTAGAATTCTCTATTATCGTGGGCTTATTTTTTCTAATATTTGGTAATGTTTTGGTTGGATCCGAGATCTACATCGTCCCAGTATATATTAAACCAAATCACATCATATCTCGAATAGGTACCGCACGGTCAAAGTCAACATTGAATCTAGGAGCCAAAAATAGATACTAAACCCATCAAAATGAGGAAAATATTTTTTAAATAATTCATTTTTTGTAAAATAAACACACCACCAATTACAAATGATTTTATAAATTGCTTCAAATTCAGAATCATACTTTTGTATATTCATTATATGCCTGCTTGAAATATGACATACACCTTTCAGACAATGGTAGACTCTAGATTAGATATATCGGATATATGTGTATGTTGGATATATTCATGATAATTAGGAAGGCTCTATGGTTAATTCCCATCTCTTTTTTTTTTTTTTTTTAATTTCAAAAGAAAGATTCTTATGAAAAATATTATTTTAACTAAACTTGGCTAGAGAACGTAGGGATGGATTTGGCTGGTTGCATATTAGATCAAATTCAATAATTTCTAATTCACATTAACTCATTTTCTAGCAATGCAATATGAAAATTCTATACTCATTTTGCTACATTTGAATGATTCACACTCGCCCCTAGGGACGTCAGCAGTGTCCCTCGACAGCCTCGAGAGAGGGCATTATGGCAATCGAAGGGGACAACGACGATAGCCAGTCAAAAGATATGTCATCTTTTTGCTATTAGTCTAAGCACGTGATATGTGCATGCTTGGCTCTTTTTTCGTATAATATAATTTATAAGAAATGAGGAAGCTCAATTAAATTTGCAGAGCAGAAGCTGGTCATGTCATACTAATCGAGATTACTACTTTACCCTCCTTTCCTATTAAGAAAATAATTGCCATCGGAAGTTTTTATTTGTCGTGCATGATATGAAACTCTTGGCGGGCGGATAATGAATTTAGAAGCTAGCACCATAGTAAAAGATGCACAGTCAGTCAACACATGTTCAAGACCATTATATTATTATTATTATTATTATGTAGAAGTCTACCAATTTGAGCATTTCTTGATCAAGTTATTGAATTTTCAATTTGTCCAATCAACTCTAGTTGAATGGAGCTGACATGTCCATTGAACCTAACAAAAGTATAATCTGGAAAACTCTAGTACAGAGCTTGTCTCGAGAACTCTTGTTATTCGGGATTTAAATGGCATTTTATATTTATTACTACCACACAAAAACTAATAGTTCATAGTGAAAAAGCTCCAATAAACTAGATTTGGAGTTAGAGAGACTTGATTTAAAATTTTTAAAATGTCAAGATTTGATTAAAAAATATGTATAAGTTCACATATGGAAGGATGCATTCTTATAAGCAAGGGAGAATTTTAATTTTTTATTTATTTATCGAGGTAACATTTCATTAATTTCACAAAAATACAATTAAAAAACATTGCGGTCTAATTGCAAATCAAAACAAATTTCAAGTAACTTCGAACAAGATGAGCTTTGGATAACAAGGGGAATCATAAAAAAAAAGGCAAAGAGTCACTTGTTTAAATAGCAGATTTGAGATTATTTGAATTAAAATTGGCGGCCGATCATTGAATTCATATTCAATAATAACCACACGGCAACTTTTCCTTTGCAATGTGCTTAGGTTTAGCATCCTCAACATATCACCCTTTAGAGAAATACAATCGAACAAGTATAGATATGACATTCGCGAGAAGTGAAAACCCAAAATTATACTCTCAAAATCCCTAGATCTAGACTAGAATGGGATAGAAATTTCTCCGGAGAGAGAAGCTTCCAAATTTAAACTAAAAGCTTCGCAAAATGGGAGGAAAGCAAGAAAAGGAAAAGGGATAACCAAATCAGCAAAAGAAAAAAGGAAAAATGAAGCGAAGGGAGAAAATCTAGCTCAAAGCCTTCCCATTACTTTATCCCCCGCAACTTTGGTGTTAGTGTAAATTAAATCCCGAACTTTAAAACGTTACATTTTATTGCATTACTTAACTCCCTTTAACGTTTTTCGTTAATGTGTCACAACCATGCATTTTAAGGGGGCGAAGGGCAATTTTTTTTTCAAATTCTATCAAATGCACCATTTGCCCTCGATTCAAGCAAATAATGATGAAAATAAAAATCGAAACCACAAACCTCGAAATTACTGGAATAATATATCTTAATTAGGAAAATATCATGAAATATTTAATGGAAATTTTTTAAAAAAAAAATAAACAAATACAAAAAACTAATTGTTATAAACCAAAAACAACCGCGAGATTTCTCAACCGTTTGAAATGATTGTTAATTGCACAATTAGCTTATTATCACTGCTAAACCATATATTTTCACTAATTTGATTTGTGAAATTTGAGAAAAAAAGTTAAAATGAGGAAAATTTTGGAAAACAGAGATGCCAAATTATCCAAGTCAAATCATTTGAACTCCATAGCAAATCATGGATCAATTTCGAGTCTCTTAAAGTTTCTCGTAACTTACAATTTAAAATAGTTATTTTTTCTTAATTCTTCACATTAAACAAGTTTTGTAACGTTCTATTTATTTAAACCTTTTCTTAATTGAGTGGATTAAACGAGTAGTATTTAGATTGAATGGTGGCAATTTACCTTCTTATACATTTTAGATACCATGTATATGGATCGAGTGCCAAAAGGACAATTGAGGCAAAATCAAAGAAAATTTTACACATTAAATGCCTACATATAGTCACTTCTTCTTAATTTAATCAAATGGCTAGATATATCTAAATTTAAAATAGATTGATACTATAAAAATCACAAACCATACCTATTATGATATAAATATTCAAATATTTCTATGCTGCTAAAAATTTTAAATTTGCCGATTGTAACACAATCATCTCAATGTTTTTAATGTCTTAAAAATTCCCAAACCTGTATTAATGCGACAAACCCTAAGGTGATGTAACTCTTCGCACGTCACGTTCTCTTGCATCGTTGTTTCGCGAGATGAAAATTCAAACTACGACGACCAAAGAGGCTTAATCTAAAGCTAAATATTTTGATAAGATTGATTAAGATTCGTATATTTTGAACGAAAAAAGAAAAAGAAAAAGAAAAGAAAAAAAAAAAGGAGGGAGATTTGCTAGTCAATGACAGCTGGCGAACAGGAAAGAGCGAGTCGTCTCTTTCCCAGTCGCGGCAATTGCGGGCGCCACCTTTTCCTCAGATCTTCCTCCCTTCCCCCCACCTGCCCTCCACCGTGCGATCGCCTTGATTGGGGATAAGCATGGCCCCCGCCCGTCATTTCGCGAGCCCCGCAGGGGCAATCCCGACAACTCACATCCCCCCCTCCCCTCATCGGGCAATTTCCTGCTCACCTTCCTCGCGCGTCGCCCTCGCCGATCCAATCTCGGCCGTCCGTTCTTTCCCCCCTCCACGTCCGCGATCCCCAATCTCGAAACCCTAGCTTCCCTCTCTCTCTCTTCCCCCGCGGATATATTAGTCCGTTTCAAAAAAAAAAATTGCTGCGTTCGAAAAATAAATTTTATCCCTCTCTCTCGTTCCACGCCATCGAAGACGAAGGCGAAGAAGACCCAAGGCACGCAGGCGGGCGGCTGCGAATTCCTGTAGATTGGAGGAGCGCCGAAGGAGCGCGAAGGAGGAGGCTTTCTCGCCGGAGCTTCGTGACGTCCGGCGGCTTCTGTGACGGGAGGTTCGTCTTTCTTGGCGGTTGCGTCGAGTCGGGATTCTTTCCGGGCGGGAGAGGCAGAGATGGAGAAACCGGTGGCTGCGGCGGCGGCGTCTTCTTCCTCGAGCGCGGCGTCGTCCGGGTACGAGGCGTGGGAGGAGGTGGCGGCGTCGACCGACCGGGGGCGGAGGGAGGTGCACTTCTTCCTGAGGCGGAGGGACGGGGCCAGAGATCTGGCCGTGGTGGGGCGGGAGCGAACCCTGCGGCACATGTCCTACCACTGCGCGCTGCGGAGTCGGTCGGCGATTGGGCTCGGGGATTACGCGCTGGTCTCGAGCCTCAAGTCCCGGAGGGAGGTCGTCGACTGGCTGAATTCCGTCATTCAAGGTGCGTTGGGGGCTTTCTTTTTTCTCCCCTTGTCTTCGTCGCTATGTTCGATTGGATGAAGGTTTTCCGTGGGGCACGGTTGGCGTTCTCTGGTGTTGGGTTGTTCTTTTCCGTTTCTGAACAATCGAACCGGAGATTTGATTCTCCTCTCTTCTGTGCGTTTCGTTTGATTTGATACGGTTTTGCTTCTTGGTGCTTTTATCCAAAACATCTCATCCATTTCTTGTCGTGGAACGAGGTTTCTGTGGTTTTCTCTGGCCTCCTTCTCCGGATTTAATCGCGAAACAACCTTTTGGATAATTATCAGTGCAGTCGACAATTCGAGTATATTTTTCATCCGTTTCTTGTTGGAATTTGCGCCCTTTGAGCTTGAGCTGGTCATTTCCTCGCGCGCAGAAGAAATTAATGTCGACGTGTTATCTGCAACCTTCTGTTTTCTCGTGTCCTTCGTACGCATCTGCGAAAGATGGGTCCTTTCTTTTGGTTTAGAGACGGATGCCGGCGAAAGATTTGAGGCTTTAAATTCGGCCGTGTAATTATTGTCTACCATTTGTTTCACTTGGAAGAAGATCCTGTGTTTGAAGTTTCTTCTTCTGTTATTTTCAAATTTTTTGCGAACTCGCAATTTTTTTTTTTTTTTTTGGCTTTTAAGCTGAGAATTATGACTTCTTATTTCTTGGATGCAGCCCAAAGATTCTACTCCCGTAATTGATTGCTTTTGTGGCATTTTTTTTTGTCCAAGAAGATTTACTTGTCTCCCACCGCCTTTATGATCTTAGAAAATGAAAATTTGTAGTTCCTTACGTTTTCAGTGTCCTCGAGATTTTCTTGTTTCCGTTTGGAAATTGCTTGAAATGGCTGTGTTTATTGTGGTTCTGCTGTTCATGTTATTGCAAACTGATGATGATCTGGGCTGCAGGAATGCCTTTTCAAATTTTAAAGAGCTGGTTGAGAGCATCGGAATCGAAATGCCCTCAAATAATCTAGGTTATAACCTTTCATGGCCGAACTTGTCATTTTGTTAATGGATTGGGCTTTCCTTAGATGTATTCCGGCCCATTATCGCTATTCGCCTGTTCTCTCTAAGAACATTTTGAGCCCTGATGATCTTCTGTGTGATGCAATTCTTCTGAATCTTTGGATGTTTGGATATCATTGTTTTGCACCACTTCTGATCGATTTATTACTTCCCCTTTGATTTAGTGTCCTTTTATCAAGGAATAGAATGTGTTGTTGATTTCAGTTTCGTGAATGTATTTTTGCAGGTCGGTCATCTGAACAGCAGCATCATGCAGACAGTGGCTTTTTGGCTAGGGAAGGTGCACAGAAGCTGGATGTTGGTTTCCCTAGGGTTTGTACCCATCATCCCTATTAACATATGTTCTATCTTGTAGTCTTTTTTCTTAAGTCGAGACTTTTGGATCTGTGCTGAATAATTTTGCGCCCTTCTAATTGGACTTGTATTACTTGTTTAAAATTGGGTCTGTTGACCTGAGTGTATCTTATCTTGTAGCCTTTTACAATTCTTGTGTGATTTGGGAATGAAAGGCCTTAGTATTGCCAAATAGCTTTAATGTTCCATTTTCTTTCGGGTTTTCTGTCAGACGTTGCTAAAAAGGTAATGACTTGGCTGGATTCAGAGTGAAATTGATGGGAGATCTAGTTTTTCGGTTGCTTGATGTGGTTTTTGTTAGTAGTTATGAGCACTTAAATGTGTATTTATTCTCTTTTTCTGTTGCTCTGTTTAGTTATTTATTGCTTCCGCAATTCTTTTCCCCCTGTTCAGGATTCTCAAACTGCGAAACTGGGTCATTCTTCCAAGGTGATCCAGTGGGTAGGCCAACCATGGATATGCAAAAAAAAGCGGAAGCACTTTCCTTCTTTTCTCCGTAGAGGTGTCAAAGTCTCTGTAAGTTCTATTTTGATCTCGGTTTCTTTTTCATTTTATGGGGAATTTTCACTAGTTATCCTTTCCCTTTGTTTGGCATGAATGTCTCGCTGTGTCTCACTATTTTCTCAATAATTTCAGGTTCATGACTTTGTATACGTTCTTGCCGAAGAGGATAAACGACTGGTTGCTTACTTAAATGATATCTTCGAGGATTCCAAGGGCAACAAGATGGTTGTAGTACAATGGTTTCACAAAATTGATGAGGTTGGGATTGATTTGCCTCGCGATTTTAGTGACCGAGAGATTTTTTTTTCTCTCTGTCTTCAAGATCTCAGCATTGAATGTATAGATGGGTTGGCTACTGTCCTCAGTCCCCAGCATTTCGAGAAATACATGAATGAGGCAAGCAAATCTTCATTGGAAATATTTGTTTGCCACAACCTCTTCGAAGAAGATGATGTCAAGCCTTTTGACATTACTCAAGTTGAAGGTTACTGGAATCAGGATGTCCTGAAACGTATGAATCCTTTTCCTCTACCGAAACCTCCTCTAAGATCTCGGCCAAGTGAACTTCCGCGAGATGTGAAATGCAATGTTGATGAAGATGGTGGGATTAGACCTAGAAAGAAGCAACGCTATGTGAATGAAAGTGATGCTGTTGAGATGCATGGCTTGAAAGAAGGCTCTGAGCATGAAATCGTGAAGAAAGGCCCTCCACATCATTTGATTGTAGGTTCTGAAGTCGAGGTGCTATCTCAAGACAGTGGCTTGAGGGGGTGTTGGTTCAGAGCTTCAATCATTAAGGCATCCAATGCCAAGGTTAAGGTTCGTTATCAGGACATTCTGGATGCAGATGATGAAACAAAGAAGCTTGAGGTACACATTCTCTTCTCTATACCACTTACTGTGTTTTTTGGTTGAGATATTTTACACACAGTGTTACAACAGTAGTTATTTGCTAATTTCATGTTCTGCCGGTTGGACATTGCAGGAGTGGATTCCAGCATGTAGAGTGGCTGCTCCTGATGAAATTGGTCTCAGAATTCTTGGAAGGTCAATGATTCGGCCATCCCAACAGTCTAGAGAATGTGAAGTTTCAAAGGTTGTTGACGTTGGGACTGTCGTGGATGCTTGGTGGAATGATGGGTGGTGGGAGGGCATTGTGGTCCGTAGAGAATCTGAAGGCAAACTTGGTGTCTATTTCCCAGGTTTGAAAGAGATCATGCTTTCTTGAATTTTCCACCTGTTGTACAGATTCTCATATCAGATTTTTAATTTGCTTCTCCCCCTCTTGTTCTTAATATTCATTTATTTCCTTATGCAGGAGAAAAACGGGAATTAGTCTTTCCACTTGGGGACTTGAGACATTCCCAAGAATGGTCAGAAAATAGATGGATTCATATACAGAAGAGAGCAGATTTCGTCACTGAAATATTGCCTCACTTGCGGGTGGATCAACATGTGGAGGAACATCACAGTAATGAGGCTGCTGAAGCTGCAATTAAGGACTGTAAGACATTAAGAAACAATGAGGCTGGTATTGAGAATCCTCTGAATTATCGGTCATGCTCTCAGTATGACGGGGTAGATGAGTCACGGGCTGTTCCAGATCTTCTGAAGGATGATTCTCTTGCTCATTTGAAATGGAAGGTTTCAAGGAAGAGAAGTCGAAGTGGTGGAAGCACTTCCCCGAAGGTACAGTTTGATAATGACTGTATGAGCTCGCCGAAGATGGGAATCTGTACCCGTGCGAGGTTTATGATAGATGCCACCTTGAAAGTTGATCACGAGAACTGCAAGTTTGCGGGTGATTCACTTTTCAGTTCTTCAGTAGTGCCGACGCTGACAAGCTTGGTCATGTCCAGGTGAAAGACCACTTGGACAGTGATCTATCACCTGGTAATGAAAATTTAGTTGAGGTGCAGGGACGTTGTGAGGGTGACATTAAGTTGCCATTGTTGTGGAAAGTACGAGGGAGGAGAAGTCACCGAAGATGGCGCAATAACAGAGCAGCTGGTAATGAAAATTTAGTTGAGGTGCAGGGACGACGTGAGGGTGATATCATGTTGCCATTGGAGTGGAAAGGACGAGGGAGGAGAAGTCAACGAAGACGGCGCAATAACTGAGCAGGTAAAGGATGTTGATACCACCAGCAGCCTCTCACTAGGTTTGTGATTACTGAAGTTTTGCTTTGGACAGAGTCGATGAAAAGGGATTTAATCTCTTGGGACTTTGGTCTTGTGTGCTGCTCTGGGTTTGAATTCCACGCCACAATCTTGTGGGTCACTAAGTAGGTCTAGATTTTTAATCCTTGTTCCATGCTGTGCATCATTTCGATGCACAGCTTCAATGTCCTTGACTTAGGTTGTTAATAGGAAAAGTAACCGCATCCAAGTCCTTTTTGGTCACATTTTATATTTTACATGTAACCACAGCCTGAGGGTGCCATAGCCCAGGCAACAATTTTGGGTGCAGTAGGGGTAACCGTTAGGACTTACTTTTTGAGTCTCCATTGAGGATGTTGTGCAGGGGAGTTTATCCTTTTTCTTGCATTCTTGTACATGACCTTTCTGTTAATAAGATTTGATGTTGGGGTGATTGAACTGAATTTTTTATTGCAATGGAATGAAACACACACGGAACATCCGTGCGGATTGTACGGTATACCATGTTATTGTTTGCAAGGGTTTTGGACGTGAGTGAGGGAGATGAAGGAGAAAAGGAAATTGTAGCATGACGAGGTGTAGAAAAGGAATTCCTTATTGGGAGGTAAAAAGGAATGATGTCTAAATTCTCATGCTAAAAAGATTTTTTCATTGTTCACCATGTTATTTTTCATTTTTAATTTGAGGGAACGCTGGAACAGTTTGAAAATCTTCCACTTCTCTTTTCAATTCATCCATGAAATTTGGATGATCAAGAATTTATTAGATATGGAGTTTGTTCTCTCCTCAAAATAAGCACTTCCATTTTCTGTATCTCAAACAGAGGAATGCTCTGGCGACATGCCTTCGTGGAAATCCTCTCCATACTTAACACTGGTTGGAGAGACGACAGGCTTGTTTTTGCGCGTGATTTTGTCTTATGCCGTTACAGATCTTCGGCGGATGCTCAGAGATGTTAGTGCCATTGCCCGAAATTTGTTTCAAGCTAATCGAAAATACTGCATCTCAGTATTCACATTTTCCGGGAGAATAGGCTGTGCAGTGTTTATGATATGCGAATCCTTGTGCAAGTATCTACGCAATGCACGTCCGCATAGCCTAGGGGCAAAGCAAGCGATGCTTCATGCGCAGGTTGCGGTTTGGTAGAGAATGATGCTTCTCGCGGGCTCAAGCCACGACCCACGAAGAAAGAAAGCTTGGAATTTGCCGCCAGGACAGCTTTTGTTCACTGAGAACAAGAAAGCCAACTTCCTCTTTGTTTGCCTGCAAGAATCAGATCCCAACACGACGGACAAAAAGAAAGGATTTCCCAAAAGCAGAACTTTGGAAATATTCTCGCTCGACGCGTCTTCATATCCTCCATCATCCCATGTCCTCTTCCCATAATCTCTTTTAACTCCATAATTGATTTCATCATTCACTTGCAAAATCATGTGTAGAATAAACTCCGCCAGGTTCATGCCCCCAAAGGCAAGATTGTTCCCATACTCTTGTGTCAGCAATGTAATTCTACCGGTTTTGCCTTTTACCTTTTTAAGTCTTCTGAACCCTTTGCAGGTTTGCTGCTTGACACTGAGGATGAGCCTAGATTGTAATGCTTGTTGCAGGAAACTTAAGAGAATCCTCGTGAGCATGAAAGGTACTGGGGACTCCTCCCTTCCTCTCTCTTTTCCTTATGAACCCATCTTTTGCTAGTCTGAGTTTCTAGATCAAAATCCATTAGTTCGTGACGAGATTATGTTGTCTTGAAGAGATCGAGACGCACTTGATCGAGAAACCGCACAACCGAGTTTACGTATGCGGGAGGCTCAGGCCATCCGATGTGGCAATTAAGTTGAGGAAGAAGATGAACCGTCGAGTTGAAATATTGGATATTCAAGACCTTGATGGCGGTGACGAACATTTCGAGCACAACCCTCAGCTAAACGAACACATCGAGCCAAGGCAATCGATGATCGGCCATCAAGTGCACCCGTTGGACTTCCATGGCCAGTGCACGCCCGATGGCAGCCATATTGGACGTTGATTGATGTGATCATGCAAATCGATAAAAATTGCCGCATCGTCATTTGTAAATTGAACGCACGGGCCATTAAAGGGAACTCGCAGAAATGAATTCCAAGGATTTTAGCAAGTAGAGATATGTACATATAGATCATATTAATTTCGATCATGATTTAAATGGATCGCGTGGAAGGTCATGGAGATGCATCTATTTCAAACAACACTTTTCATATGAATCATGCGACATATGTTGGAAGAAGACATAATTACGATAATATAGAAAATCTACTAGAACTTATCAATATCGAAAGCTTGTCATCTGATTTCTCATTAATTCTACGAGTCAAGACTCGACGTGGTCATCTATTCGAGAGCATGACATCGCACTTGCACCTTCATATGCGCAATTAAAGCTATTCAAATCTATCATCGAGCTCGATAAACGTAACAGTACGGATGATCATAATATCTATGCATCTCCTTAAAGGAAAGCCCAGGTCAATAACACAAACATCTTTTTCGAGAAAGGGAGGCGCTACTAATTTGTGCGCTTTCTAGGAAGTCGATCATGGTGGCCTTTTAACTCTTGCTCTTTTGGTTCCGTATCGAATTTTGTCGCGGGGCTTGAAATCGGAGCGCACGCGGTCGGGATTGATTCTTGATGATTGAATTTCCCCTTCCTTTCTCGTTCCATAATTTATTAAGAAAAAAAGTCACCAAAAATCTCAAATTTTGTTCAATGTGACAAATTTATCCAATTTTTTTTTTTTTTTTTGGTAAAAATTTATCCAATTTTTTTTATAACATAAAAAATCTTAAATTTTACAAACCACGACACATTTACCCCATCAAGGGTAGTTTCGTCTCTATTTTTTCTTTTCTCTTCTCTTCGCCGGTCATAACGAAAGAAAGCCGGACTCAAGTGAGGGTGGCCCCCGCTAAATCCGGCGAGGGCAGCCTTCGCCTGGGTCGGATCTAGCGAGGACACCCCTTGCCCGACGCTGGTGAGGGCGACCCTCATCTAAGTCCGGCTTCTCTCTACCATGGTCGGTAGAGGAAAGAGAGAAGAAAAAAAAAGAAAAAGAAAAAGTAAAAGACAAAAATGCTTTATAATTTAGAGTAAATATGTCACACGGGTACAAGTTTAGGATATTTTGTGTTACGAAATTTTTTTTGGGTAAATGTGTCACGCAAAGTTTGAAACTTTTCATATCACAAAAGAAAATTTTTGGTAAATTTATTACTTTGGTAAAATTTGAGATTTTTGGTGATCATTTCCCTTTAATTAATTAAAAGAAAAGTTCCAAAAAAGTAAAAATAAAAAATAAAAATCGTAAGGGGACTGTTTATAAAATCGCCGAGGAAATCCCGAGTTCCCAAAATCCTGCGCGTCGTCGTAAGCTCGAGCCCTTCCCTCTCCCCTCTCTCTCTCTCTCTCTCTCTCTCCCGGGGCCCGATAAACAAAACCGAGGCGCTTCCCCAACTGGAATCATCCTTCGCATCGAGGCCTCACCTTGCCTCACTTTCTCTCCCTCCCCGATTCCGCACCTCTTAAATTCCTCTCCCTCTCTCTGCCCCCCGCTCGCCGCTGTGTACCGATCGGTGCGATTCATTTCGGCGCTCGCGACCGCGGAACCCGGGAGCGGAAACCCTAGCTCCGACCCCCTCTCCCCCGAATCCGATTCCCGACCGCCGGCCCCATGGCGAGCGGCGCCGCCGAGGGCGAGCCCCGCCGCAGCAAGCACCGCCGCTCCCCCTCCTCCCCCTCCTCCCCCGGCGGCGGCGGCGGCGGCGGCGACGAGGAGGACGCGGATAGGGTCTCGAAGAGGCACAAGCACCGCCACCACCGGGGGCATCGACACGGCCGCGGCCACCGCCACGCCGGCAAGAAGGCCGAGGAGGAGGCCGGTGAGGTCGGTTCCGGAGGCGACGGCGTCGATTCTCCTTCCCCTCCTCCTCCACCTCCTCCACCGCCTGCTCCTGATACTGCTGTTGCCTTGCCTCCTCCTCCGCCGCCGCGGCCGCCGGCCTCTTCGAGGCGCGATGACGACGTGGAGGAAGGAGAGATTCTCGACGAGGAGGGTTCTGAGCCTGCCGAGGAGCTTGACTGCAAGAATCTGGTGTGCTCTATGGCCTTCTCCTGTTTTTTTTTTTTCTTTTTACAGTTATTTGTACTTGTTGCGGTCGATTAGTTTTCTCCAATTGGCTTTTTACGGGGTTGATTTTAAGCTTTTCCTGGTGATAGAGATGGAGATTTCTAGTCTGCCTAGCTATGATGTTATTGCATTTGTGATATGACGAGTTTTGTTTTTGGTTGATGAGTGCCTCCGTTAGAGGACCTGATAAGCTGAGTGAGTGTTGCCGTGCCTGTGTAAGATCCTGCTTGCTCTGCTCGTGCATGACTGAAAAATTGCAAAAAAATAAACAAAGAAGTTTGGTCGAGACGTTTACATTGAAGACTGATGGCTTGCTATTGATTCGTAAGAGCTGGTTATATTTTGTTTTTCTTCAGCATGTTCTTGCACGTTGAGCCGTTATGGCATGCGAGGCTGTGCAAACTAACATTTGGTTTTATCTCGTGGCTTTAAGGTAAATGAATCTGAATCTGGTGTGCCGCCTGCCGAAAGAAGCGATGGAGTTGTTTCTGGAAATTCAAAGTCGATGGTTGATGAACTCCAGTCAGCAGTTGCCAATGATAGTAAAGTAAATGGCGGAATAGGTCACGAGTCTTTTAGGAAGGATAAGAGTCATGGACCTAGATTCCACTCTGAAGGTAACGACAAGGCTAAGAACTTGTATAGTGCTGACACTGCAGAGAGTGGAGAGAGTGATGTAAATGATCCTGCCGATAGACATAAGACATCCCCCTGCTCACCAAGTTCTGATAGATATAGAGATGATGGATTTGTGAGGGAAAGATCTCGGTCACAGAGCAGTTTACCCTATGGAGGCTCACCTTTAAAACGAAGAAACCATATGGAAAGGGAGTCCTTATATTTTTCCGAGAAAAGCAAGATTGAATATGATTCCGATGATCATAATATGACTCGGCGAAGCAAGGATAAATTGCATAGCACTGGAGATATTGTGAAGGACAAGGAAAGGGAAAGGGTTTACTCTAACAGAAGGTATGGTGGCATGGAGGATCAGCATTACAGCAGGGAGAGGAGCATCGAAGATAAAAGCATGGGGAGTACTTATGACGCAGTAGATAGGAGGAGGGAAGAACGAGAAAAAAGCAAAGATAGGGATGTGGACCGGGCCCATAGAAGGAGAAGTGAACGTGAAAGGAGCAAAGATAGGGATGTTGACAGGGACTATAGAAAGAAAAGTGCACGAGAACGGAGCATTGGCAGGGAGTTGGAGTGGGATAGGGGAAGAGACAGAGAAAGAGAAATGAGCAGGGAGAGGGACTTGGAGAGGGATAGGAGAAGAGATAGAGAAAGAGAAATGAGCAGGGAGAGGGATAGGGATAGGAGAAGAGAGAGAGAAAGAGAAATGAGCTGGGAGACCGACATTGATAGGGATAGAAGAAGAGAGAAGAAGAGGGAGAGGAGTACAGAGAGGGATAGAGAGAGAGATAGAAGAAGGGAAAGAGAAAGAGAAAGAGAAAGGAGCTGGGATAGGCCCGGAGATGGTAGGAGAGACAAGGACAGAGAGAGAATCAGGGAGAGGAGTAGGGATAGGAGTTGGAAATCAGAGCGGTTGGATGATGGAAAGAGGGAGGAACGTAGGGATGGCCGGAGTGGTGACAAGTATGAAAATGCTGAAGATAATTATTTTGATAAGCATGGATATTCAAAGCACCCAAGACGAAATGATGTGAAAGATGGCATTGATAGAATAAGTAGAGGGGTTTCAACAAAAATGAGCGCTGCAAGAGCTAGCACTATGGATGGTGATAAGGAAGCACACAATAGGTAATTTTCTATTTTTGTCCATGGTTTCAGCTTGGAATACTCATTAGCTCTACTTCTCTGTAGTAATTGAGTTTCTTCTGGCTGTTATAGTGATGAGGTTGAACAGGATGATCTCGATGGAAAGTTTTCATTTGAGATAGCTGAGCAGGAAGAGGAGGATCTGAATAGAATTAAGGAAGAAAGTAGAAGACGAAGGCAAGCCATTATGGAGAAGTACAAGAATTTGCAGCAGCAGCAGCAGGAGGAGCAGCAGCAGCAGCAGCAGCAGCAGCAACAAGAAGAGCATGTCCAGCCTCAAGTGGAGGATGTGGTGGAAGGTAATTGTTTATGACAAACTGTGCTTGGGTTTCCAATTATCAAGTTGTATGCTTCGCATTTGACTAATCCAAGGGAAACAAAAAGTTTGTTCATTTATTACTGAATGTTTTATTTGTTTATTGATGTAGTCATTAGTTTTTTCTTTTCTCTTTTTTCTTCTCTGGGTGTGTGGGGGTTGGGGAAGGTTTGTAAAGTGCCTGGTGGCACTGAGATTAGCATATGAGGGTTAGCAATAATCTAATGGGAAATCATCTAGCTGTACTTGTTTTACTACTAAACAGCCAAACTGTTGAGCGCTTTAAAGCAATGCAAACTTTAGTCATTTGCAGCTGGTTGGGAGGAAACCGTGTTTGGTGGAACCTGGAAACTGCACACGTTTGATGCTCCTTTTAGTTGACTTATGCACAGCCTCATATATGTTATGTTTCAGAGGCCATATAATGCTGTTGATTTTGCATTCTAGTCTTATTGTTTGAATTTTCCTTTCAAATTTTTTATCCTAACTGTAATTTTTGATTTAGAATTTTCTTGTATTTTGTAGACAATGCACATCCAGAAAAATCAACAGCAGAAGTTCATGGTAGTACTGCTGAAAATGCGGATGCATCTGCTGCCGAACCGTCATTTGCTATTGGAAAATCACCTCTTCGAAATGGGATTACTGCTAATGAAAGGACCTCTGGCGAAAGAGGTCTAGGAGAGGGAACACCGAAGGTGTGTCCATCAATTTTTTTTATTCTGTTTATACAAATAAGCATCCTGTTGAGGTTCTTGGTTCTTGTCTACTTGGTATTCTGTTCACTTAGAATGCCTACTGAGCTCTGAATTTCCAAGTACCTAACTTTACCAAACTATGTGACCGTTCTTACTTTACATGAGCAGAGTGAGGGATCGGATGACATCTTCTGTGATGATATATTTGGAGATTCACCTGCTGGGGCACGTAAGATGGTAAGTTAGAGTTCATTTTCTACTAAGATACTATGATTGCATCATCCGCGATGAAAAACTGACATAAAACACGTTTTGGCCAGTGTGTTTGTTAATGTGCATGATATACATGTTGATTCTGTCCTTTTGAGGTAAATATGTTTTTAGTGTGAATAATTTGACATTCCTGGTGTGACCTTCTCCGTCAATATTCTGTGTAGAGTAGATTGATTTCTGGGTTCCACTTTTAGGACATTCTCTTCCGAGATATCCGTTGCACAAATTTTCATTTGTACTGCTTTTGAGCTTTTGATATCTTTTTTGGGTAAGGGTTGATAGTGGTACGAAAATAACACCCTGGCAGATCTCTGTCAATCTGAATGTGGAGTAGATTGATTTCTGGGTTCCACTTTTCAGGACATTTTCCTGAGAGATATCCTTTGCACTAATTTTCATTTGTAGTGGTCTTGATATTTTGATATCTCTTTTTGGTAAGGGTTGATACGGTTACCAAAATATCACCCTGCCAGATCCATTAAGGTCTCGTAGAACTGTTCTCTCAAGATTGAAATATTTTTAGTGTGCTCCTTGTTTCCTTATATCGATCAGTTTAACATGTGATTCCCCGTTCATTTCAAGTTGATGGCAGATTCTTACAAATTGTACCCAAACTACTTAGAATTGGGTTATTCTCAATTTCTTGAGCGTAGTTATGAAATATTTATGTTTTCCTATATTTAAGCTGGTTTTGTTTGTTTGTTGACCAAAAACAAGAGAAAAAAAAGCTGGTTCTGTTTGATGAAAGTTGGACCTTGACATGGTGTTGCTTCTCATGTAGCTAGAGCGTTGATTGCTTTTAGTGCTAACATGTAATGAATTTTGCAGTTGTCCTTAGGCCTTGTACTTTCTGTGTTTTGCAGGGTAAAGGAGGTGGTTTACCTGTCGAAAGGAGTGGTCTCCATGACAATTGGGATGATGCTGAGGGATACTATAGTAAGTCATGGAGCAATTCGTTCATCTTGACCTTCTTTCTAGTTTCATTATACACATGAAATTCTTGATCAGAGTGCTTAGATTGTGCTCATTTATCAGCTTAATCGAAGACTTTTTCTTGTGTTAAAAGATGAATGGTGTCTTTGAGACCAAATATTTGCTTGGTGATAAGGACACAACATTTACCACGACTTGTCCTGGTTCAGTTTCTCTCTTCTCACTTAATTACCTGTAAGAACCAAGAAAGAGAGGCTGCATGTCAACTGTTGACTTTTGAGTACTTCTTGGTTGTTTATGGCTGTTTTCAAAATCTTGTTTTATGGAATGTGACTTTTGAGTCCTGGTTCAGTTTCTTTTATGAACATGTTATGTGTCAAGTAACTATTCGTCCCTTGATGACTATGGTTTAAAACCTGTGTCCTTTTACAAGATGTTCTCTCTCTTTCATGTTGCTTGACTAACTCCTGTCAATTTATATTACTTGCATGCTTTAATCTGGAAATAGCTGAGACATTATCAGTGGAATGATCTGAATGGTTTATGATCACATATTGAACAGTCTGTGGTAAATGTTCTCCACGTTATTAGCTGAATCAAGAGAACTTGGAGATTATGTAAATGGGATAAATATTTCTGAAAGAAAAAAATTAAGCAACTTGTAAGCTGATTTAGATTTTAGTACTTGGAGTGCTGATTACTTAGCTGAATTCTTCTGATTTACTTTCTAATTTAACTGCTGCAGGCTATCGATTTGGTGAGATACTTGATGGCCGATATGAAGTTATTGCTGCACATGGGAAGGGAGTTTTTTCGACTGTAGTTCGTGCGAAAGATTTGAAGGCTGGCATTGGTGAACCAGAAGAAGTGGCAATAAAAATACTGAGAAATAAGGAGGCCATGTAAGTGGCCAGGCTACTTTATTGGGGATTGTGTGAATTATATTTTGCATTTTCTCTAATTAAATATATATCAAATTCCTGACCTTAGTTGTGTCCATGTTGCTTATATATGTGTCTAGGTACAAGGCTGGTGTCGAGGAGCTTGGCATATTGAAAAAATTAGTAGGTGCAGATCCTGAAGACAAGCGGCACTGCGTTCGTTTACTTTCCAGTTTTAAATACCGCAATCATCTTTGCCTAGTTTTTGAATCTCTTAATATGAACCTGCGTGAAGTTTTAAAGAAGTTTGGTCGCAATATTGGTCTTAAATTAACTGCTGTTAGGGCTTATGCGAAGCAACTCTTTATTGCTCTGAAGCATCTCCGAAACTGTGGTGTTCTTCATTGTGATATAAAGCCTGATAACGTGCTGGTAGGTTCTGGTATCTTCTTTTTGGTGTGGTATTCAAGTGTTATTGTTTCTCGTTTTTCTTTATAACTTACACGTTTTACTTCAGGTTAACGAGGCAAAAAATGTGTTGAAGCTTTGTGATTTTGGAAATGCCATGTATGCTGGAAAGAATGAAATCACACCATATCTCGTGAGTCGCTTTTATCGTGCCCCAGAAATCAGTAAGTCTTCTTCAATAAAGTGATTTAATCTTTACATAGTTTTATGATTAGTCTTACTGAGTTTTCCTTTTTCACTGCATTATAAATCATATTTCATTCAGACTTGGCTGAATTCCTGTTGCAGTTCTTGGCTTGCCTTACGATCATCCATTGGATATGTGGTCTGTGGGTTGCTGTTTATATGAGCTTTATGCTGGGAAAGTTCTGTTTCCTGGCCCTACCAACAATGACATGCTTCGTCTACACATGGAATTGAAAGGCCCTTTTCCAAAGAAACTGCTTCGAAAGGTATAATGAGAGCATAACCCACTTGTTGTGCATTATCAATTGTTACCCATTTTTTTTTAATCTGCTGCTATATGGGGGATCTCTCTCTCTCTCTCTCTCTCTCTCTCGGGGCGTGTGTGTATATGTACAAAGCCTAACATATACATGCAGCATATGCATGGTCACCTACATAACAATGTATATGGACACATTCGTGCATGCACAATGTCTGTATTTTCTACATATATAGTATGTATTGGAAATTGATTTTTCATTGGACGATTACATATAGTACCTGTTTTTGACATGGTTTATGTGCATCTGTGGGTGCTGTTGGCTTGTTGTGATTCTGTTAGTATTGATTTTTATTGCAGGCAGCATTTGCAGACCAGCATTTTGATGCAGACCTGAATTTCCTTGCTATAGAAGAGGATTCTGTCACCAAAAAGGTCTGTATCTTGATTCAATGTGGCTTTGATGTGTAACAATGTGGTGCTTTTAAAATTTCACGACCGATATATTGCATTTTCTGTTGATTGAGTCTTCAACATTGTCCATGCAGAGCATAAGGAGAATGATTCTCAACATCAAGCCTAAGGATATTGGGTCGATTATCAAGGGTTCCCCTGGTGAGGATCCAAAGATGTTAGCAAACTTTAAGGATCTTCTAGACAAAATTTTTGTATTGGATCCGGACAAGAGGATGACCGTACAACAAGCTTTGAATCATCCTTTCATCACTGGCAAGTGAAACATGTTGCTGATTTTTGACTCAGAATGCTGTTGCACTTGATAATTGTCTTTGGAAGATAATTCTCATTCAGAATATCTAATCATTCCGGCATTATCTTTGCTTAATTGCCTGTGCTGGAAGAAGCGCTTCAGGGGGGTTTATGCCATTATTGGAGGGGGATGACATTTGTTCAAGAATACACTTTACTGGCGGTTCTTTCAGTGGAATGTACTGTTCCTATTGTAAGATACTTGCTGAAGGCGTTCTTTTACTAGTTATCAAGTTCATTATATTTGTTTTCATGTGTAATTCCAATTTATGTTGGCGTTCAATCTGGAGATCAATAACAGGAATATAATTGGGTTGTGGGTATAGTCCTTGAGAAATGGTAGCGAAGGTCCTATGTGGACTCCCTTTTTTCATCTTTTGACTTTGCCAGACGTCTGGCTTTCGAACTCCAGGCTGGCTACCTATGTCATGCTAGTGTGGCAGTTCTTTACTCTTAGTGTTCATCATGTAAATTGCCTGGATTATCTCGTGTCTAATAGAATTTTTGGTTCAGGATCTCTCCCACTGCTTTGAGGCAACCTTCCAGTGTTTAATTGCTTTACAAAGGCACCCTGGAGAAGGTACCTTGGTTTGTTGATTGGGAGCTTGTTGTGAAACCTTGAAACTACTAATTAGTGCTCTTTGCTATATGTTGTACCCAATTTACCTAAGCCATCATGATTGTGAGTCACATGAGCTGTATGGGCTTGATCAATGTCATCGTATAGGGAAAATTGAAAAGGTTTTATTTCGATGCTATATCATGATCCCTTGTATATAATCGCTCTAATTGTTAGGGGGTCATTGAAAGTGGACATGACAATTCCCTCTTAGTGTTTGTAATTTGCATCGAACTGATGTCTTTGTTATCTGTTTCTCTAATTATAAGTGAGGAGATTTTATTAGCCATTCTTTTTTGTGTGATTTTCCCTTGCTTTTTGTATCATATATGTACATAGCCTAATCAAGTTATGTTACATCTGATCCATGGACTAATGCTCTGGAGGCTATTACGCTGGAGACATATCGCAGCAGCCTTCAAAATGGAAGGATGCGTCCGTGAGTAGTAATATCTAAAATTTGGGCTATTATTCTAGTTTTAGTGTAGCTTTGAGGCAATGTGAAGATTAGATGGCCCCTGATGTGATCTTTTTGTCTTTTTAGGGCACAGGTTCCATGCTTCTGCGAGTCTCGTAAGTATCTTCCTATCCTATAGGTAATCATCACCCATGCCAGTTAAGATTCCTCTCTTTCTTCTTTCCCTCGCTAGTATTAGATTCTTCTGTCAGTCTATATTTTAGTCTTTTAAATGCTCTATGTTCAACATATGTTAGCAGTTAGTCAGGTGTCATTGCTGGCCTTCATATGGGGAATGAGAATGTGGGGTTGATTTTGTAGTCCCTGTTAGCTGAGTTGTGAGCCCAAAATTATGGGGCTGTAAGCAACTCAATTGGGTGAACAAGTATTGAAAGTTTAGAGAAATATACATCCATTTAGAGTAATGGACTTTTACTGGACATCTTATGGCAAAAGCAGTTTTACTTTGTGTGTGAATAACTGAACTTTTTATTACCTGGCAAAGGGTTATAAGTCGTCTAGTTTGAACGGTGCAACGTTTTCTATTACTGTACTGTACTGGACTGCAAATGTGCATGGATCTCTACATGTTGTCAATTATCATCCCTCTGTTTTTGATTTTCAAAGGATCATTCTGTACTGGACTTCCTTTTTTGTAGCAAGGCATGGTGAATACTTGAGGCTCTTTATGAGCACTCGAGCATTCTTATTTGTCCTGTAAGCCAAGTGTCAGGTGGGTATTATGCAGGGTGTTAGGAAAAATGTAATGGACAATGGATAGTGACTTGCCTTTGTGTTTAGGTGGACTGTTCTTACTAAGATCCTAGAGGTCCTGGTCTCAAATCATACCTTCCAGACCCCTTCACAAAAAGAGAGAGTTGGTTAAATGAATTTGGGTAATTTTGGAGAATGATACTGGCAATTAACAATGTTAATGTAAAGGGGGTTCGTTAATGCAATAGAAGGTTTGAGAAGATGTCCTGTCCTGAACACAATACAAGCTTCTCTGCAGTTGCAGACTTTACAGACAAGTGTTTCACAGTTTAAGAGACAGCTAAATCATTGCCTTTGTATGAAGTAAAAATTCCCTGCCGACAAGCTTAGAAGAGGAAAGATGGCAACCTATTGAAACATAAGGACTTTCGACAGTCTGGTGGCGATGTCTATGCTGCTTATTTGTCATCCATGTCACTGGGCATTACAAATTTATACATCATTATAAACTTGCTTCTGTTTCACTCCATCCTCTAACAACTGTGGCTCTGCATTTTCCCCCACCCCCTTGCCAATGTATTACTGGAGAGGTGAACGCTAGATAAGGAAGATTTATAGACATCCACAGCAATTGCTTTAGAAGTGCTCCTTCTTCATTAGTCTGCCAAACGTTTTCTGTGTGAAGAGCCAGGAGGTCATTGATTAATATTACCAGGGTTATTTTGAAGATATTTAGGCCGAGGGTTATAAGTTGTCCACCCATCTTATTTGCCTTCCACTGCATCTTAACATGCTTCATAGCAACATAGGGATAACTAGTCCGATAATGACAAGTTTAATTTGGAGATTCATTTCCAGTTTTATAACATTTAGGTCAATGGTAATGAGTTCTCCCCCCTCCCTGCTCTCTCTGTCTATGCGCTCGTGTGTGTGTGGGCATGCAAAGAAGATGCACTGCAGCGATTTATGTGACTTAGTGTCTTCTTACATATGTCTTACCTGCACCAAGATGATATATTGTTTCCAATGGGTAGGGTCAATAATCCTTGTCGTGTAGGGTCAGGGACTCAGGTTAGTCAAACTCAACAAAAATGGAACGAAGCCTATAAGGGTAACTCTTGACCATGGATCACTTGGTTCATGGAAGAAAACTTGGATCTCGAACATCTGTAGTCTAATGTGCTCAGTAGGTTAAGCTTCTAATTTGAATATGTATAGTGTCCATATAAATGGTTGAATCAGTCCCGAAGATGGTTATATTTAGACAAAAACCACAAATTACTAACCTTTATGTAACATTGTCGATTCTATTCTGTTCCTTCAATTGGTGCAATCAATTTGCTAAATAACTTCTCAAAAAATTACACTGAAGTCCTCCCGAGAAATGGCTATTGCTACCATGCAGCTTAAAGAGTCCTATAGTTTGCGATATACATTATTCCATGCGGTATGAAGGTGATCACTGTATCTGGTGAAGCATTTTGGGGGTATTCACTCAACCCTTGCTGGGAGATTTTTTGTCTGATCAAAACCACATATGAGGAGTTCACTTTTGCCGTCTACATGACATCCTTGAGATGGGAGATGAGTGTGGCCTTTGTTATTACATCATATTTGCTGAAAAGAAAAATCATAATTATTGAGAGTCAATCACCTGCAATATCTTGTGGCTTCCTGGCGTTGCTCATTGATTTGTATATTAATGTTCATCTCTGCCTTTTTCTTGCTTTTTCTAACTGTTTTGGTGGATTAATATTTGAATTTGAGTGCCTGATGTTCTAATGAGGCAATTCACAATTATCAATATGTTTTCCCGGTCGATGGTTATAATGGAGGTGATCTATGCTGGTTGTCATCTTGAATGTGCCGAAAGTGGTGCTTTATTTTATAGTACTCGGCAAGTAGTTGTGTCGCACGAGAGAAGCCATCTGTAAAGGCTCGTGAGTTAAGTTTTATAAGAAAAGAAAATTTGAGCCGGAGTCAAGTGTAATTGTGTTGGCCGGAGTCGAGTGTAATTATATGTAAGTAATTTATCGTGTGGCATGCCTAAGGTACCCTTCGAAATATTTGTTGAGCTCTGCTTGGTTATGTCTACGAGCATGGTTTTCTTTTCCTTTTTTTCCTCTATTCAATGTATAGATTTTTCTAAAATCTGCTGCCTTCTGGATGATTGGAAGCAGCCTCGCAGCTTTTACTTTCCTGAACTTTAATATCAAATTTTCGTCCCTCGTGGAATATTTAACGTGGAAAGTTCGGTCGACAAATTACCTCCAGTCATTTTAACATTATGACGTTAAATAATATTCATCGATTGTTCTTCTTGAATAATTATATGTTCCAGCCAGTACTTTTATCAAATATTCGAGCAGAGACGATTGTAACCAGATGATTAAAGGTTTGGACAAGTTGCTTTTCGATAATTGGATGGTTCATGGTCCCACTTTTGACTAATTGGAAGGTAGGTTTGATATAACCTCCCCATATTCTCTAGATTTCTTCTAGAAATCAGTAATGGTAACCCTCAAGAAACTCCACTGCAACCCCACGGTAATTGTTATAATACTCTGTGAGGCTCACGCCTGCGGTGGAGTCCATGGCTGACATTTCTGCGATTGGTTAACCGGGAAAAAGAGAGGCGATGCCAAAAAATCGTTGTTGCGTCATTCCGCGGATAGACCACCAAAGGCTGTCAAGTCGAAGGTTTACGATTCTGGCTAAAGGGAATGTCAAATGTTTGTATCCGCAATTTCTCATCAGAAGATGCCGTTGGTGATTAGAAGTTTTGTGGGTAATGTGTCCTTGGGACGCGAACAATGGAGGATTTATAATGTAGTAATGTAGTGTGAAAGATTTCGGGCAAAGGGTTGTTGCTCAATGATGGATCTTAGTGTAGAATGAATAGGTTGTTCGTCATGAACAATTTCCTCCAAGGAGATGTGAGGTCCAGATTGGCCATGAATCCATACTTGGATGGCCTGTTGCAGCACGAGCTACGGTACTGGTTTGGTGCCGCTATGCGTGCCAGTGAGAGGAAACATAGTTCCCACTGGGTAGCTATTTTATGTCTATCGTTGCCGTTGCCGTTGATCGAGTGGTAATATCGTATCATGCTTTTGTTAAAACGTAATTGGGATTTAAGCAAATCAAATGGTGCACCGAAGTAAATCACAATGGATTTTGGCCCAGTTTATTGAGAGTTGAAGAGGACGTCAAGGTTGTGGAAGATATATATTTCCTATTTTTATCTTCTCAATCGACCACAGGAACAATTAGTAGAGCACGTCCACTGATGCCTCCGAAACAGGCTGTGGTAATATTTAATATGCTCCGTCAACCAAAATTGAACATGAAGTTTCTATAAATTAAGGAGATGTCAACACAAGCTCGACAAGTCACCTGTTGCTGCGTCAGACGCGAATCTGATTCACGAATGACGCGCTATCGAGCTTTTTAAAGCTGCGTCCTTCGTTTCTTCTTCTGTTTTTAGGCTTTTGTTTTTGCAAATGTCTCTTTCGTCCTTTCTTGGGTTTATTGCAAAGCCTCATTAAGCGGCATCGCAAAGTACAATACGTTCGATGCCAGGGGGGGAAGAGCTCTGGGTTTTTATCTCCTCGAATGGCCTAGTTCAGATTTTCACAACTACTTTTCCTCCCAACCAATGAACGAGTCTCTTTCGTGTCAACTTAGGAAAACGAGCAAAAACACCACCCAGACTTTCGTTTGGCTTCTTCATTTCCTTGTACCACGCCCTGGATTGGCTAGGGGAAGGCATTGCGGGGATCTAAAGTGGCCGCCCTTACCCCTTTGAGGGGGTTGTGGTCGGATCGGCCAATGGGGCTGGCATATTTTTTCAGGCTCGGATCTCTGTCTGTACTTAAACTTTTCTGGTGGTCAAAGCCTTTTAAGGAACTAGTTAAGTCTGAACGAGTCTCTTTCGTGTCAACTTAGGAAAACGAGCAAAAAGTCCCTTTCGCATCCAGACCCCGCCTTCCCACTCTCTTACAAAACGGACGAAACCAGAAGACTGAGAAATAATGTGTATCATGGCCGCAAGAAAGTCGCCGTAACAGCAGACGTAAGCACTGACTGAGACCGGGAAGGCGGGCGCTAGGCCAGCGACCCTCCCCCTCTCCCGTCCCCATCGTCATCGCATAAAGGAGAAAACCAGTATCTTCTCTGTTGGCTCTTCTCTCTCTCTCTCTCTCTGTGGCAGAAAGGGAGTTGGCGTCGTAGACCCGCCATGGGTAGGAAGCTCGACCGCCTGCTGGGTAGATCCTTCAAGCCCTCCAAGTTCAAGCCCCTCGTCTCCCTGGCCGTCTCTCGCCTCCAGGTCCTCAGGAACCGCAGTCGGGCCCGGCTCTCGCAGGCTCGGTCCGACGTCGTCCAGCTTCTCGAGCTGGCGTACCATGACCGGGCTCTGCTCCGAGTGAGTCGACCTCTCTGTCTGGCGAGATGGGATTTTCTTGTTTTTTGCTTTGTCGGCTCCGTTCGTTCTTGGTGAGTAGTCTGCGAGTTGGGGTTGACTGGCGGGGCGTGTTTGTTTTTGTCCAGGTCGAGCAGGTGATGAGGGAGCAGAACATGTTGGATGTTTATGCCATGATCGAGAACTATTGCCATCTGTTGATCGAGAGGGTCAACCTTATTGAGCAGCACAAGTACTGCGTTTCTCTTTGGTCTTGTGTAATCCCATTTCCGTATCGAAAGATCATCCATTGAACTTTTTTTTTTCAACCTTTTCTTTTGGTTGATGGTGTATTGGTCCGTTCTTGTGCGTGCGTGCGTGCAGAACTTGTCCGGATGAGCTGAAGGAGGCAGCCTCGAGTTTGCTATTCGCGTCGTCGAGGTGTGGAGAGTTCCCGGAGCTCTACGAGATGCGCTCGCTCCTCATCTCTCGTTATGGCAAGGAGTTCGCTGCTTCGGCTATTGAATTGAGGAACAACTGCGCGGTGAATCCTACGGTTTGTGTGTTATCCTATGCTTGCTGTCATTATTTACAGGATTAATATTTATGGTTCGGACTGGTTTATGTATGAGAAATCTTAACTTGCTTTTGTGCGATTCTGTTTTGTCTGAACAAATAAATTGTAGTTGCGGAACTCGTGGTGAATTGAGACATAGAAAGTCAATTCCCCTCGACAATACAGAAGTAGAATATAAGTACAGATTGTATGGGTGGTATCACTGTTGAATTGTATAAACTAGAATCTGCCGGATCACAAGGCCATTACATCCGACATGATTGTGAGTTGGCCATAGGTTAATCGCAATGGTTAGTTGATCCATATGTCCTGATGGTGATGGTTGTTAAAGAAATAGACAATGCGGCTTGTTATGTCTGGTTTGAAGTCAGTAGTGGGCAATAGCATGGTTCGCCGAACAGGCTTCTGCCAAACTGCCATTGGGTAGTAACTTAACATAAAAAGGAAGAAACTTTCCTAATCAATGCTTTTGTGCATCCTAGTGTTGCATACTTTTCCTGTGTGAAATCTCGAATAGTTTGCTTGGTTGAACGTTCTCTGTTTGTCAATCTTATCTCAGCGTGGTTTAACCGATCAGTTTGTCAGCTTTGTTGATTGACAACTAAACTTGGATTTGTGTAGATGATAGAGAAGCTGTCGATCAAGCAGCCTAGCTTAGAGAGCAGAACAAAGGTGCTTGAAGAGATTGCTGCAACCAACCGCATAGGTCTGCATGTTGATGAACCCTTGGACCCCTTAGAGGTATGCTTGTTCTATGTTGAGCAGAGAAAAGATGATATTACTTTTCCCAAATCCTTAAATCAGCGGTGTTATTTCATAAAATTGATTCAGGGAAATGCTGGTGTAAAGAATATGCCGGACCAACCTATCAGTTCTGTATATTCTATACCTGGGGCCGACAATAATATGGAAAGCACATCTAAAACAAGAGTGTTGGATGACTTCTCTGACTCGTTCAAGGCGCAGAGCGAGTACAAGGATGTCGCTGAAGCAGCCCAAGCAGCTTTCGAGTCAGCTGCTTATGCGGCAGCAGCAGCAAGAGCTGCAGTGGAACTGTCTCGATCTGAATCTCATGATCCCTGATGATCAAAACAGTCCTAGTCCTAGTGCTCGAAGGTTAGAGGCAAAGCAGAAATTTGATCCCCCTGAAAAGCAACTCCAAAATGAATATGGAGCTCGAGGCTCTGTCAGGGGCAGAAATGCTGTGGAAACCAGACTTTCGACGTCTTCCTCGACTTCAGATTCAGGAGAATTGACCATGACTCCTCGGGTTGGAGCAGGCTGCTCTAATCACTCACAGGAGGAGACATATTTCAAGGAAAGCGACAACGAGGAGCATGTTCAAAGTGGATCCCCATCTGATTTCTCATCTCCTATGCAGATTCCATCAAATTTCCAAGCTGGCGTGAGGGCGGAATCAGGTGCAGGAGGCCATGTAGCACACCCAGCTGAAGCGACGGGCATGAGTGTTGAAAAGACCCTGCACCTAGAGAGGAGACTGATGTCTGTGAGGAGTAGACATGTGCGTGGTTACTGAGCAGTTCTTTGGAAGCTACAGATGTGCGGTTTAGCCATATTGTTGTTCTTATCATGTAATTAGTATGTGCTTTGGTTTCTGATCTGGGGGTTGTCTATAAATTTTTGAGGCAGAGAGAAGTTGTGAATTGTGGGGTTTTCGATTCGACTTTTCGCCATCTGTTGGCATAAATGGGATTTGGTTTGTACTGTACCATATTCATATTGTCTATAAATTTTCGAGGCAGAGAGAAGTTGCGATTTGGTGGGGGTTTCGATTTGGACTTTCCGCCATCCGATGGCAAAAATGGGATTAGTTTGTACTCTTACCATTTTCATATTGTTAATGTATTCTCAGTTGCACTATCTGTCTGAGAGTTTCAAGATCATGGGATCGTGTTACCCTTTTGACACTCTTTGAATGCTAAATATCAGTTCAGACAAATTTAAGTCAGTTTTCTCCATAAAGAATGGTTCAAAGAAGATCCATGCAAAAACTTCAACAACATTATGTTTTACTGGTGTTCATGATCTAGTGATGTTAATCACAGCTCTATTTTTTTCGTTTAATGAGGTTTCCATGCGCCAAGATTCGATAATGCATGCATACTAAAACTAAACCACTCGAAGTCTATCACATAAATATAAGGAACTAATCCAATGAATTTGGTTTGAATGAGTGAACTCATTAGATATGTTATATTCTTATGAATAATCCAATGAATTTGCTAGCGTGTTATAGGCTTATATCTACCTATCCTTAGGAAGCTAAAGGAAACTAATGGACACCCTCTCTCCTATAAAGAAAATTTTCCAAAAAGTCTCAAACCTACTAGTGCTTTGATTAATTCGATCCTGAACTTTTCAATATCAATTGAGTCTTATATTTTTTTGCATTTTGCCAATAAGGTTCATCTAGTCAATTTTAGCTGGAAATATTTGAGGTAGATATCGGCCGTCTTATGTGATATTGGAGGGATCGGTGTTGACGTGGATAATTTTTAAAATTTTTAAAAAATTTAGCCAACCCTCGCTTGCACAAGCAAAGGCCAGTCGACCCTCACTAGTCACTGGGTGTGCAAACTGTTGGTTGAAGAAAAAAAGAAAAGGAAAAATGAAAAATAGAAAACAAGTTCAATTTTATTAAAAAAAAGTTCTAAAAATGACCAATGTTAGCTCCGATTGTGGTATTATCAACGTCCACGTTAGCGATTTCTAATTGAAATTGGTTGTATGTATGGACTCAATTGATATAATTAAAATGTTTATGACTCAATTGGCCAAAATGCAATGATTTAAAGATTTTTTGAACAATTTTCCTTATGACATGGACATGCCACGTGTGTTGGACCATTCTTTCATACCACGGCAACCGGACCATTTAGCATTTCCCCCGTTTAATCAATGTATAAAATTCATAATCACAATCGACAAGGAAAAAAGGTTGCTTTCTAGAGCGACACATCAATTGCACCCTCAATAGCCTTTCTCGTTGGTGCAGTTAAGAATTTGGTCCCTTCTGCAACTACTCTACTCTCTCCCTGTAGAAGATTACATATACACGTCGAACAAGTAGACGGGATCGCATGATCATCCCACCAACTGAAGCTTTACCCTCCACCGCTCGAAGCCCAACGAGGCCCAGATCGGAGGAGCTCCTATCGGCCCATTACGCACGAGCCTTTGGGCCCTGGCCATTTGCTCGCGGCCCATAATCGGCCGCAGAAGACGAGGTGTCTATACATAGCACCGGCAGGAAAGAGCACACCCTCTCCCCTCCGTCGCAGGACCAGAGAAGCAGGGTGCCGTAAATCCTCGCTAGTTTTGCTCGCTGTATTGGGCGGAGGCAGATCTGCGTGAGTGTCCCCTTTCCCCATTTTTTCCCTTCTCATCTCCTCCTTTGGTTTTCGTTAATCGGACTGCGTCGGGGGTTTCCCCCAGTTGACTGATTCGGGATTGGAGTCGCGACGGCCGATTTGCGAAGTCTCTCTCGCCGTTCCTTCTGTCGGGGTCCTGTTGATTCGCGAAGGGGAGCGTAGGAGGAGGTGGGGGAAAAGATGGTTCTAACCTCGTATGTCGGGGACGTTTTGAGGTTTTAGTTTAGCTCAATTGAAGGTGCATGGGCGACCCGGGGGTTGGAGGGGGGCGGGGTGGTGGTTTCGCTCGGATGAGATGGGTTTTGGTCGGGAGGATGATTTAGGGAAATTCGATGAAGGGGTTAAGAATTGGAAAGGATTAGGATTTTGGGTCTTTCCCGATTTACCGGCGATCTGAGATCTGGGTTTCGATCCATATTTGGGGGTATTATCTGTCGATTCGTTGATCGCATTTGTTTTCTGGAAGATCTTCTTGTATATAGATGACTCGCTCGTATGTAGTCCTTTATGTTCGACTAGTCAAAAGATGGGTTGCTTGTTTATAGAGCTTATGTTAATTTCCGCTCTATCCGGCCATTCTCGGACTCTAGGCGACTAAGCTTTCGGTCTTTATCATTTTCATGTGTTGGCTTCTTTTTTGGGGGCTTTCTTAGCTTTCCTGGAAACACCCCCATATGAGTCATCAAAATCCAGTTTTGAATTTGTTAAAATTTATCGTGGGACATATAAACTTCTTTTATTATTTTCTTATGGTAGCTCTTGATGGGGAACGTGTATGTGCTGCTGAAACTCTTTAGGGAGTTATCACTTTAATTGTCCTAGCTCCCATGGCTTTTAATGACACACGTTAGATGCTTATACCTTTTGTTCCTGGCCTGTTGCAGATAGCTTCTGGAGCTGCTACTTACAGCTGAGTTACCATGTCTATGGTTGACGAGCCTCTTTATCCAATAGCTGTTCTCATAGATGAGCTCAAGAATGATGACATCCAGTTGCGATTGAATTCTATTCGGAGACTATCGACAATTGCCCGTGCTCTTGGAGAAGAAAGGACGCGGAAGGAATTAATTCCTTTTTTAAGTGAGAACAATGACGACGACGACGAGGTGCTTCTTGCAATGGCGGAAGAACTGGGTGTGTTTATTCCTTATGTTGGTGGAGTCGAGCATGCCAATGTCCTGCTTCCACCATTGGAGACCCTCTGTGCTGTTGAGGAAACTTGTGTTAGAGACAAAGCAGTGGAATCCTTATGTAGAATTGGATCTCAAATGAGGGAGAGTGATTTGGTCGACCATTTCATTCCTTTGGTTAAGGTGAGGAGACCTTGGCAAACTGCTCCTGGACTACCTGAGAATCATCTTCGATGTCATTGATGCTCTTGCTGTTACTTATGCCCATTTATCCCTAATTAACCTTCATTCCCCAAATTTAATATCTTTAATCTGGTGAGATTTGACCAGCTTGTCAATTTTTAGAAGAACCTTAGATGGTTGTCTTTAATCTTGTAAATTTAACTAGCTTTCATGGCACATAGACTAGAGAAAAGAAAAGAAAATGATGATCGGGGATAACTTGGGAACATATGCTAGATTAATTTGTGTCAAATGTGTGACAAAAAAAGTGCATGATAATGTACACTTCATTTTTTTCCCCTTTTCTGATAATATCTTACTTTCAGAGGTTGGCGGCCGGTGAGTGGTTTACTGCTCGAGTTTCTGCATGTGGGCTGTTTCATATTGTGTATCCTAGTGCCCCGGACATGTTGAAGACAGAGTTGCGTTCGATATACAACCAGCTATGCCAAGATGACATGCCCATGGTTAGGAGGTCCGCTGCATCAAATCTGGGAAAATTTGCTGCGACTGTCGAATACGCTCATCTGAAGACTGATATTATATCGATATTTGAGGACCTCACACAAGATGGTATTTTAAGTTCTCATCCTAATTTAGTTGTCACACTTTTTTTTTCTCTGATGTGATTTGAGTGTGTCTTACTTTTGAGGACTCTGACAATGTCACTGTGTTGAATTTGGAATTTAACTGGCTGATGTCATCAAGACTTTCTTGTTATAATGGATTCCCTAGTTGATGAAAATTATTCCAGGAACTATACAGATTTTTTATTTTTACATGTCGACATGGAGTAGTTACTTCTTTGGCTGTGCAAAGAATGTGACATGCCTCTTCATTGTTATGTCATGAAGTTTATCTTCATTGCTATTTTTTCTTAAATTCTTTTTGTATCTCAGATCAGGATTCTGTTCGATTATTGGCCGTTGAGGGTTGTGCTGCTCTTGGGAAATTGTTGGAGGCCCAAGATTGTGTGCAACATATACTCCCCGTTATAGTTAATTTCTCTCAGGTACGTTTCTAGTCTACTGCTCCTGATAACTTTTTTATTTTTTTTTTTATTTTTAGTAATTCCAAGCTTGAACTTTTGATACATTTTATGAGTTTGTGACAAGTGATTCGCAATTGGCATGTTTTTGTTGCTACATGCTGAGAGGCATGTGATGTCAGAGACTCATAAAGTGCTTTATTCCTTTCATGGTTGAAACTGTTTACTGGTGCTTTTTCACCCCAAAAAAAGTGCTTAAGCTGAAAGGCAAGGCTCTGTAACTTAATGTATTGGGCTGAAGCTGAAAAGCAAGGTTCTATGACTTAATGAAATATGTGTTTAGATTGGTGATTATGGCTGTCTAAATACCTGAAGATATGGGAAATTCAACAAGTCCGGTGTAATAATGTTTGCCTCACTGACGCATTTTTTTGGTTGAACCGCCCTGACGGTGGATCTGCTCTGTTGTATTGAGAGCTAACCCTTTGAGTTCCAGTCTGAGAAATGGTAATAAACCTTCTAATTTCTAATTAGGGAGCCCTCATGCTGTAGATAACTAGATAAGTCTTGCAAATGAGCTACACGCTATGATCTATTGGACTACTTATTGGAAGCCGAGTCTCTAACTTTTACTAGGATGGACTTGGAGATACAGACCAATTTTTGTTGCACAATTTGGCTCTTTGGAAAGTTGAGATATGTTCCTTCATAGTCATATATCCCGGGTGATTAGTAATTGGGATCTGTACGTATGTTTAAATATGCACTGGGAAAGATCTTAAAAGGTTATTTTCATCTCTGTGGTTTATTATTGAGGCGCTGTGAAATAAGTGTCAAGTGTCCTTTGACCATGTCTTGTACTGAACATTCTTTTGAAAATTCTTCTATCCTTTGGCTTTTTCAACGAGCATGCCTAGATATACTTGATAAGTAGCCAAAAGTTATTTAAGTTGAGTGTTTTGCCAGAATACTATAAGCAAACAAACCTGATGCACTTTGGAGGACAGGTTGGGGAGAAAGCTGCAGCTTTCTCGATTGATATGATATCTAGTTGTGGAACTGTGAATTAGTCAAGCAAAAGCCTTTTCCTTATTTGCGTTCAGATCTGACACAGCTTGCTTACTAAGAGTTGGGGATAATTATTTTTGGCACCTTATGTTGAAAGATGGCGTAAAATGCTTTTGTCATTATATGTGGCTGAGGACATCAATTTTTGGAATTTGGGCTTCAGTTGATTTGTTGAAATGTTTCATAATATTTAGATTCACCCAATTAGTCATATATCGACATGTTGGAGGTGTTGTTAATCAGATGCTGCCAGTGAAACCTTTTGCAAATTATGTCTCTTACTTGCCTTTCCTGAACAGGATAAGTCTTGGCGAGTGCGCTACATGGTGGCTAATCAATTGTATGAGCTTTGCGAAGCTGTGGGACCAGAGCCTACGAGGTATTGATTTAATTCAAGCCATGGGATAGCCTTGTGCACTCGGGTTTTCTTACACTCACAAGCTAAAAGAATATCTTTATGGGAACCAATGCTTGTCGACTATAAGTTCCTTTTTCTTTGCACTTTTGGGTCTCTATCATTTGGAACCAACGTTTTGAAAATCTGGTCATTTGAATTGTTACTACATTTGTTGGATTGGATTGGCTGCAGGGATGTTTCCCTCTCAGATATGAGAGAAATGAAAAATATAATTTCACCTTTTGTCATAATCTATTCTTGTATGTTATGATCCAATTTTGGTACTTCTTTCACAATGCTTGAGTAATTTCCAGGACGGACTTGGTCCCTGCATATGTGCGTTTACTTCGGGATAATGAGGCTGAAGTACGTATAGCAGCTGCTGGAAAAGTTACCAAGTTTTGTCGGATTCTGAACCCAGAACTTTCCATTCTACATATACTCCCATGTGTAAAGGTGTGAATGTCTATGAAAAGATAGCTTTGGCAAAGCCTTAATTTTGTTCTTCTGTGTCATATTATGCAACTCACCTTCAGAATATCTCCATTAGTAATGAGTGGTGACCTTTTGCAGGAACTGTCGTCAGATTCTTCCCAACATGTTCGGTCAGCTTTAGCCTCAGTTATAATGGGAATGGCACCAGTCCTAGGGAAGGTAGGTGCCTTGTACAGTGGCTGGCAGTACACCTTTTCTTAACTATTCTGAAAGAAGCTGGAGAAAATTTTGGTTCTTACCTGTTTGGATGACCACAGGGGTATTATAATTTTTGAATGCCTTTGGTCCTGCAACGTACTATAGTTACTATATGTTAGTTCCTTCATTTTCTTTTTCTTTGGCTTGACTTTAACGTTTGAGCCAAGTGAAAAGAAAGATGGGGGAAAAAAAGAAACAAGTCATTAGTCCAAGATCAATAGCATTTTCTTTTCTTATGAAACCCTAAAACAAATTCTGTTGCATATTGTGATGCAGGATGCTACCATTGAGCAGCTTCTTCCAATATTTCTTTCCCTTCTGAAAGATGAATTTCCTGATGTGCGTCTCAACATTATTAGCAAGCTCGATCAAGTCAATCAGGTTTGCTTTGAATTTTAAAGATTCATCTGCATCTTTTTTTTTATGATGCACTTCAGATCTCCTTATTGGCTAGTGAACATCTCCTCACAACATTGTTGGTATTTATTATTAGTATCTGTGTTTTTGAATGAGATCTGATTCTGTGCAGGTTATTGGTATCGATCTTTTGTCACAATCGTTATTACCAGCAATCGTAGAACTTGCCGAGGACAGACATTGGAGGGTCCGGCTTGCCATAATAGAGTACATACCTCTATTGGCCAGTCAATTGGGTGTAGGGTTTTTTGATGATAAGCTTGGCTCTCTTTGCATGCAATGGTTGCAAGATAAGGTTTGTTGGTTTCTAGTCTTACAGGAGAGCTCTTTGACATTTCTCCTTGATAGTGTTATGACAGTCGCGGACAACTAAAATTTGTCTCTATTTCTGTTTCTTTTTCATGCCTCAGAATCACCGTCTCTTTTAATTTTTTATGCCTGCTAAGTTATTAGTAAACAGCATTGAGGTTGTGGATGAGGAAAACAGGATTCCCATCTGATTGGAAATATTTCTTTTAAAACTGTTTATCGGAAGACCTTATTGTTAGTCACTGGCTGTCTGACTGCACTTTTCATTTTTTAAAATGCTAAACCTCAAATCGCTGTCTCAGCTTTTTGAAGTCGTTCTGAATGAATCTTTCTGCTGATATATCTTCATAAATTTTTTGCGTTATCTTCCATCGATATAGATTGTGAAGGAGTGAGCATTTACCAGACGGATGTTGCTAAAAGCAAATCTCCTGCAGGTTTACTCAATTCGTGATGCAGCGGCAAACAACTTGAAGCGCCTCGCCGAAGAATTCGGTCCTGACTGGGCAATGCAGCACATAATTCCCCAGGTATTTATATTGATTTTAACCGTTAATTACCAGCTCTTCTGTTCTAATTCTGTCATAGACATGTTAAAGTATTGTTTAATAAAACTGTGGGATGTGTTGATGGTAGTCCTGCTGCTGCTTCCTATTTTTCCTCTTTGGTAAACTAGGCCCTTCCTGCTTCATTCCCAGATGAAGCCTTATTGCTTTCCTTTTATTGCGGCACTATTGAATATTATTCTTTTTCACAAATTATCACTTACTTTTCATATTGGGTGTTAAAATAATGGTTGATATGTTTTGTGTTACAGACATTGGAGATGATAAATAATCCACACTACTTGTACAGAATGACAATTCTGCGTGCAATTTCTCTTCTTGCCCCTGTGTTGGGGCCAGATATCACTTGCTCGAAGCTGCTGCCGGTGGTGGTTAATACATCAAAAGACAGGTATCTTTAAGCTAATGAAAGCTACAGTGTGTTTCATGAATGATTTATGACTGCTTGCTTGTGTTTTGCAATTGGCAGGGTGCCGAATATCAAGTTTAATGTGGCAAAAGTGCTTCAGTCCCTCATGCCAATAGTTGACCAGTCTGTAAGTAACCCATGGAGATCCTAAAATTTTCATTTCTTGATCTCTCTATATTCATTTTTATACTTGCTGTTTTTGGCGAGTAAAAATTTCTAAGTTTCCCATTTAAACTTTTTGCCTTGTTTTCCTGCTGTTTCGGCATTCTGGCTTAGAATAATTTCTTTTGTCCCTTTTGAAGAAAGATATTCTGCTCTTGATTTCTGAAGGCTTTTTCTCCCCTGACAGATGGTGGAGAAAATGATTCGGCCCTGTTTAGTTGAGCTTAGCGAGGATCCTGATGTTGATGTCCGCTTTTTTGCCAATCAAGCTCTTCAGGCTATTGACCAGGTTATGATGACTAGCTAGAAAGGCTACTCTTGATAGATTCAGGTTGACGTATGTATGTAAGCCAGTGTTTGATGTCTCTCTGGAATTGCTGTTACGTTACATTGGATTAATATACTTCTCACAGTTTGTGTGAGGTCTTAACATTGGATCCTTGATTTCTAATTCCGTTGAAGGAGTAGCTTTTGTACTGTTAAGTCAGATTAGAATATGCTCTGATTGAGGTTGTATGCCCTGTCTAAAGAGTGCGATTTTATAGTGAGTTGCTCGTGTTCTGGAATGGTATGGTGATGAAAATAGTGATTCATTTTCCTTCTCCTATATCTGCACGTCCACCATGAAGCTCAAAGAGCAGTTTCCCCTGCTGATTCGCCTTTTCACTGTTCTTTGTTCGTTGGCTCAACATATTGCCTAGTATTTGTGGTTGGTGGATAAGAAATAACAAACAATCACATCTCTGATTTTAAGTCTCATAATGTGTTTTGATCTTGCAAAGCTAGCAGTAAAGTCAGGTAGGTTGGATTTGATCCGTATGAGAACATTCTCTCTGAGGTGGAGAAACAGATGTCTTCTTCGGCATCTCAGCTCAGGCGTTCGAGTTGCAGATGATATGCTTCCCAAGCTTAGTTGGTGGTGAGACATTTTATCAACTATCTATCATTTATATGGGTCTTCTTCCGACCGAGAGCTACCTAAAGCAACAGGCCGTCTAGCGAATTAAGTAGAGCTTCTATCGTTAGGGATTTTGATTTCTCTGTTTTTCAATTTTGGAAGCAGTCGCATCTTAATTGTTTCTCTCGTGCCCACATTGTAGTTCGGTTACCATCATGGTTCCACCTAGTCACTTTGGATAAGCTCATTTTGGGACCAAAATTATCGAGAATATAGTTTCTACAGCAACGTGTAATGACAAGTAGGGGAAAAAAATCAAATGGGTGTGCCGGCACACGTCGGTTCCTTATGATGGTCCCTTCCACTGCGTTCTTGTAAGGAGTTTAAAAAGTAAAGTACAGAAGTCTAGTATTTTTCCCGGTTTATGCGTGGCTCTGGCTCCGAGATTCGTAGCAGGAATGTATCACGTCGTATGTTTGGACAGAGCTGTACTTAGGTGTATATCCATAATTTACATTAGTGCTTATATCTGGTTTCTTGCACTGCTTTTGACCTTCATTCTCATTCGTGAGGATCCCTATCGACCTTACCCTGTAAAAATGACATGAAATATATTGAGAGTAAATTTTCATGCGAACCTGGCGTTAGGCCAATTCAAACAATTCGCTCCAATATACTCAAAACCTTGAAAATGTTCTTGTCGAGACTCATGTTGTAAGACAGACGCAGTGTGAAATTCGCATTCGGTAGATAAGACTATGGATTCAAGCATTGTGACGTGGAGTTTAATGGATTTTCCGCTTAATTTAAACTGGAGAGAATTATAATTTTTTTTTTTTTTTAAAATTTATTGTAATTATGCTAATTTAATTCTAAACTTTAATTAAGTCAATTCGGTTAATTTTAATCGGTTGATGTTCACGTGGATAATTTTTTAATAAAATTTTATTTTCTTCAATTTTTTTTATTAATTTTTGTTTTTCCTCTTTTTCCTTTCTTTCCCTAGTCAATCCTTGCTGCCCGAAAGTGAGGGCCTGTGAAGCAATGGGGAGACTTGCCCTCGTCGGCCCTCCTTGACCAGCCTAAAGGAAGAAGGAAGAGGGAGGGAAAAAAAGAAGAAAAATGAAAAATCTGAAAAACATAATATTATTAAAAAAATTTCCATGTTAGGGTCTACTAGCTAAAATTAGCTTGATAGATTAAATTAGTAGAAATATAAAAGGTTTAGGATTGAATTAATACAATTATAATAGATTTATGATTTTTTTTTTTTTTAATTTTCCTTCTGAATGGAGACAGACTAACATCATAGTACAAATATTGCTCCATTATCATGTTCCATTATCACATGAGATGCCAAAAAGGCCAGGCAAGAGCGTGACCAAGGATGGAGATCAACCTTTAAGATGGATAAGAATGGACGGTGGGGTTGAGAGACAAATGTGGCATCTTTCGATCCCGGTCGGCTTGTCTTGACAACATCACGGACTCTCCTACCACCAATACATAGCATCCAATGACCTGCTCTTCAAGTACTACGATCACTTCCATATTCAGAATATACGTACTCCTTTTGGACAGAAGATAAGCTACACCCTCAATGAGAGCGGAAGCCGAAAATGGAGGATGGCGATGAGGCAGAGGATGAAATTATGGAGAGGGAGAGCCTTTTGTTTCTTCTGTTCGAGGTAACCACGTAACTAGGATGTAACCAGGATGTAATAATCGTACTTGGACGTTTAGTCTTCTTTGGCAGGAGATGCATATTATGCACCATGGTTTTCCCACCTTTTGGAATATTCATTTGAGCAAGGAATCCCGAGTTGCTGGGGTCGATGAAAGATGGGCAGATCAAGCTGCTCAAGAACCTCGTCCTCGGACCTTTGTGGCCGGTGGAGCGGGCCTTCGGCAAGATTTGAATTTACGTTCCTATTTTTGTAGCTCGCTATGGTCTTGATTCGGGAAAATTACCAAAAAAAATTCTAAACCTATTGTAGGAATACTAATTCAATTCTAAAATTTTCAATTTGCCAATATAATCATTTGGGCAAATTTTGTCTGGAAATCGCAACATGGCTGTCTAGCTAGCGTTGACCGTTAGCATCGACATAGGTAATTTTTATGATTTTTTAACCATCTGAATTTTTTCTTTCCTTTTTCCTATTTCCCTCCATCGGGCCTTGTTGGTGGCGAGCGGAGGTCATCGGCCACAGGCAAGGGTTGCTCTTGCCAGGTTTGGCCCTTGCCTATGGTTGGTGAAGTCATGGTCCATGGAGGCCCCGGCGACCGAGGAGGAAAAAAAAAGAAAAAGAAAAGAAAAAAAAAGAAAAATAAATATATAGAAAAATTACAAAAATTGTTCATATCGGGGCAATAGTGCCATGTAAATTAGCTAGCGATTTCTCGCTAAAATTGGACAGATGAATATATAATCAAAATTTTAAAAGGCTTAGTACTAATTTGACTAAATTGAAAGGACTATGATCAAATTGACATTAATACAATAAGTTCAAGATTTCTTTTTATTTTTTATTTTTTTGGTATTTTTCCTGCTAATTGTAGCGAGCTCTAGAGGAGATGACTCCTATAGACATGAAGTTCTTGTTGAGATTCCAATGAGATATCGGTGGCAATAAGTGCTGGCAAGATCTCGATGCTGTCGAGCCAAAGATGTACATGTTGAGAGCCATCGAGACGACAAATGAGGATTCTAAACGAGAGGAATGAGGACGGAACCTCATTCAAATTTGTGGGTTTTGCTTCAAACTTATCTTTTACTAAGTCAAACTGATAAGACGGATGAGTGATGCTCCGGACTCAAAGACTTGTTTTATATAATTAGTTTACAAGTGATACGACGGATTGGAAGTAATAATCAACCTTTTTGTCGGTCATACATATTAAGAGTCCAACGAGGTATTGCCAAAATACGTCCAGATCCAACTTTACGACTTTTGGATCTTAGAGGGCTTGGTAATATTCAATTGCTTGGTAGGTTTTTTTCCAAAAGGCGCAAGGTCCGCGGGCTAACAAATGGAGATCGGCTGGATGCAATGAACTCCGGAAAAAGACTGGCCAGCCAATGCCCAAGTAACACGATTATGATCCTTGATCTGCTTTATTGGATTACATCGACGACCTACTATTCGTGCACAGAGTTGAATAACCTTTTGGAGTCAACTCAGACATATAAAAAAATAAGGTAATTGTACTAATTTTAAACTAAAGAAAGGACGAAAAAGTCAAAGAGAACAGGTGCCTTGATACGCGTGAGGGCGGAGCGACTAATCTCACGTTCTAAATGTTGGGCTAGTGATCTCCACCACTCGAATTCCGATTCAAGGAAAGACTCCATATATAACATCATAGATGATCCTCTATGTCATTTAATTTGGACAGATAGATGCAAACATACGACAAATGAATATGTCAAATAATCAGAAACTAAGACGGGGATATGAATCTGGACATCGTTTGCCGTAGATCCAAAAGATCATCGATGAACAAAGGCCCTGACATGAGACATCATTTCTAGCGCACGAGCTTGCGCCGTGTTCGACTTGCCAAGAACCTGAAACGCATGGCCGACTCCGTCGTACACTACGCATTCAACAACATTGCCCGCTTTAGCCAAAGCTTCGCAATACTCCACGTTTCTGTCTCTCAGTATGTCCCTCTCCGATATGCACACTAAAGTACGAGGCAAAACCCTCAGTTTCTCCAAATTGCAGCCACTGCGCTTGTCTTGTTTAAGTGGATTACACCAAGGATGGTCCCGACTGCTTCCGCGCGGCAAGGCCAGCCGCCAGTATGTGTCGGAGGAGGCCACAGTGAGTGCTGAACCGGGCGGTTGTGGGGTGCGCTTCTCCGACTCCGTCCTCACCTCGCCTCCGAAGAAGGGTTGTATCAAGATCGCGCCCTTGAAGCATAGCGAGTTCACTGCTTTGAGCTTGGTGCCATTAATGGAGGCGAGTCTCGTGGCCAAATGGTGAGCTACGTTGGCTCCGGCACTGTCGCCGGCGAGGAAGACTCTTGAGGAGTCACACTGCCTCATCCACCACTCGCTAGAGGCTTCTTGGAGTCGCTGTTCAAGCCATGTCAAGGCCTTAAAGCCGTCATCATAGGCAGCCGGGAGAGGGTTCTCTGGCGCAAGCCGATAATTAACGGACATGATCACGCAGTTGACTTTGAGGGCTAGCTTGGCAAGGAACTCGTGATAGCAGTTCCAACCGGCCGAGCCGACACAGAAGCCACCACCGTGGAAGTACACAATCAACGGGACGAGCTGGTTTTGTACGTGGTTTGGGACGTAGAATCTCGCCCAGACGTTTGTGAACTTGTCGACGACCATATCGGTTGATGTCACGCCAAGCTCTTGAGGCAATGCGGAGGAGACGAAAGGGACGATGTTGGGTCGTTCCACATGTCCATCTTTGTACACTCGGATGAGCCCTCCGATTTCATCCGTTACAGCGCCATGCCATTTCTGAGATACATCGTCCCCGACGGCCTTTAGGGTTAGGTTTGGAGCGAAGGTTGTTGCAGTCATTCTTCTTCTCATGGATGAATGATAACTAGATTGTGTTATACACGCGAAGAGATGTTCAAGTCAAGAGTGTTGGCGAATGATATTTGATAGTCTGTTGGCTATGAATTATTAGGTATTAGTACTTCTTTATATAGTGTGCGAGGAGGCATAAAAAGATAGGGTTAGATCAACGAAAGAAAGAAACAGAACACGTATTTATCCATATAAAGAGAAATGTGATCTTATCTCGGCGTGCCAAGTTGGCAATTTGGAACTGAAATTCTTCACATGGACTCACATTCTCGACTTTTTCTCATGAAAAGAGATAAAATTATCTAACACTTTGGTCAAATCTGGCGACCTTTATATGTTGATAAGATGTGAATGCACCAGCTTATTGATTATTTATAAAAGACCAATAAACTAGCTAAGTCAATCATCATGTGCGTTCGAGAAAGATCACTAGTAAAAGGAAAGACTAATTTCTAACTATCATAATTGTGCAGACTTTTTGCTAAGGTGAATTGCTCGACATATATTAATCGAGGCCACGTATATTTTAAAGTTATTTTACACCAAGGGCAGCAGTAGTTTCAACAAAATCTGCTGCACCCAAATGCCCTATAACGAGACGTTCCTCCTCGAATCATCGTACGCAAGCGAATTTCAAAATAGAAAAAAGACAACTCAATACGCTCATACGAGTTTAGAATTAGCTGAGTGGTCAAATAGTTAGTTTGAATGCACAACTTTCTTATATGAATTATATCGTCTAACACTCAAAGCAACTCTTTAGGCAATGTATTTTATTCTATTGGCAAAACCTCACTCTGCATGTAATGACTTGCTGTGAGAATATTAATTGTGTCGAAGATTGGTATCGAAAAAAATAAATTCTTGAATATGACTTCCCATAAGGGATAAGACGGCTTGCTATGAGAACATTAATTGAGTAGAAGATTGGCACCGAAAAAAATAAAATCTTGGATACTCTTAGAAGGGGTCGGCATGATATTGTTGACGTTTGAGGGGGAATAAACAGTGCCATAGTGGGAACTTTAGGTTGCCCCCCAATAACATCTCATCAACGGGACCGCTGGAAACATGTATTGGCGAATTATGTAATGTTTTCTTCCCACTTTTAGAGCGTGTGGACATGAATGGGGCCAAGCCAGCCAATTAGAAGAAACATCAACTTTTACATCGGGCATTGCGCACGGGCCCCTAGGCCCCTCCCTCCACGTTTTCAGGAGGACCGTGGAAGTTGCTCATCAACGGACTTGCAGTTCGCGTTCCAACTGGAGTGGGTGGGTAGCAATTTGGTCAAAGGGTTTGTCTGTTCGTGGCTTCACTGCATTCATCACATTCATGCACGGTGCATATCTATGTCACGTAGTGATGGAGTATCTGTTGTCACTATCTGATTATTGGTCAAATCGTTCAATCATTCATTTTTACATCTATCATTTATTGATATCATCCCACATTGATTATGATTAATTTATAAATACGATAAAAAATCTCATCACCTAAATTAACTTTTAAGGTGAGAGATGCTCCATTTAACACCGAAATCGGAGCCCAGAACAAGTCTGAAATATTTCATTTAAAAAATAAATTTACGTGTTAAATTTTCTTCTTTTTTATTGGTGAAAAAGGATGATAAGTGTTCAATAGTCAACAGGTATTTGCTCTTTTTCACCCTTTCCTTTCGTTTCCTCATTTCCCCATTTTCCCTTCTCAATTCAAGCACCTCCTACTTGCATCTATGTTCGAGTCATGCCATGATTAGCTTAACATTTTGAATGATGGTGGATCTAATTAACTATGTTGACAAGCTCAGGTTTGGACTTCCTTTTAGTATTCTCCTTATATGAAGACTTCGGATTTTTACTATGCGCTTCCCAATACTCTCTTCTCCAAGTCACTTGAGGCCAGTAGCCTTCTAAAGGGAGAGAGAGAGAGGTTTCACTGGGAGTTGAGGCAAATTCCGGCTACCCCAGTAATTCACTAATCATCACATCACGAGTGGACGGAGGTGCTCGTGAAGAATTTTTCTCCACTAATGGTATTTGCAAGAGGAATTTTTATCGTAGGGAACAAGCATCTTCGCAAAGGTTTACAAGATAACACAATGCATGTTGCAAATGAAAAAGAAACACAAGGGAAGAGAGATTGTCTGTTAAATCCCTTCCATCAACGACGAAACAAGAACAAGAGGAAAAACACGTGGGGGTGTAGGAGCGATAAATGGGTCGCATAACGTCATCGGCTTCGAAGTTCGCCATGATCGAGACACCAATAATATCACCCACTTGGAGTGTACATATATGCAAAAGCAGGCCTAAGAGCAAATAATGGTTAAATATAATGTTTGGGGCGACAAGATATTCGATGTGATTGCAGTGCAAATGGGCAGCTATCTTTATTCTGCAAACATTCCCTCGGTCGTGAGATTTGCTTTTTCTACACTTACAATTTCATCGAACCTCGAAGTAGATTAAAAGATTTGTCGAATGCTTTAATGTGGATGTGATAGTCATAGATAGAGCCAGATTGAAGAATATGTCTTAGGCAAGGTCCCAACATAGTCATTAGGGTGAACTGACTAGTCTTCAGCTTATAACTGGGTTGCCGACTTCTCCAAGCCCCGACCGGCCCGACTTTCGTTGGAGTGTATGGAAAGCCTAGACCGATGGACTTGTTTTTTTTTTTGGGTTTAACTAATATCAAGCATGCGCGTTAGGTCAAGATAGGACTCCCCGGAATTGCTGAAGATCAAAGGGTGGGGATTTGGGCTAGATGCCTGATGGCATTGGTCGAGGGGTGGACGCGTAGCCAAGCTTGGGCCTTAAGCCCGTAATTGGATCACCTCAAAGGTAGGTATCTAGCTAGCCATATGCTAATGATGCATTTAGTTTAGCATTTGAAATGAGCTTCGAGATTGTAATGCCTTTGGGCAAATGTTAAAGCATTTGGCAACTTTTTTTGAGAGCTTTTAGGAGATGAATTTGCATTTCCAAAGTCCTCTTAAAAGGCTTTTAGTCCAATGCAAGTCCTATCCGGTTATATGCTTTGAGCATTTCTAGAATGCTAATGCATTTTATGCCTTCCAATTTTCTTCTCGCTAAACTTTTAAATTTTCAGTTTTACCCTTACCATTTTCCTTGTGCAACATCACCGGCAAGCCATGATCTAACCACTGGGAAGCCATATCTAGTATTGACAAATCTCGCTTGAGGTCGCATGATATCAACCCTAAGTGATGGTCTTTTGCTCGCTTGAAGTCACATTAGGGGTGAGTATAGTCTAGGTGAGCGGCTTCCACTTTGGAATCGGGAATCGCTCACTAAGGATTGATTTTGAAAAATTAGAATCGGAAACTGCCTATTAGTTTTATAAATCCACCCGGGAATTAGTCCTTCATCTCTAAAAAGTTGCATTATGAACCTAGTTTCAAAGTAGAACACTAGAGCTTGTTCAGCCTTAAATTCGAATTAAATTGCGAGCCATTGATTTTGATTAAGGACTGAAAACTATAGGACAGAATGAATCGACAAAACTCGTTAGTTAGGAACTTAATTTCCCCAAAGATCATGGTGTAGTACTCTTGGGATTTCCTAACACCGGGAACATTAATCGCTTGATCATCTTTTTTCAACATCAACCTAATTTAATCATGGTGATGGATAAGAAGAGACCTAATTATGCTATGAAAATGAGCCATTAGCTCTTAATTTTGTATCATGACGACAAAGTGCCACAACATTTATGGACATTTCTAATCGGTCTCCTCCATCCCTTTCATTTGTTTATTTTTTTAATTGAGAAAGTAAGTAAATAGATTATTAGAATGAATAAAAAGTCAGGGGTTAATCCTATTACGCACCTAAAAGACAAAAATTAGTTAATAATGTCCAATACTACAAATATTTATATGTACATATATATTGGTCAAAAACTACAAAATAATTAAGTAATTGAGTTAGATTTTTTTATATATATATCAGTGGCGATTTCATGTTTGAAACCAATAATCAAACTAATACTTACCAATTCTAGCAAATTGGAATTGAGAATTGGACTAGTCTCCATGGGAACCACCGGTTCTTGGTGGTTCCCGATTCCTTTGTACACCTTTAGGTTATGCAACCTAGTGAGGGGTTGCCAAGTCCCCAACTTTAGGCGGCCCTTGCAAGAGGTTGCTTGAGGTTGTGCATTGTCCAACAACGATCGACAATGCTAGACCTGGCTCGCCAGCAATGACTAGCATCCTGCCGTTCCAAGTAAATTTTCTTTTATTTATTTAAATTTTAAAATATGCAAATGCCTTTACAAAATAGTTTTTTCCAAACAATATTTAAGCCAAAGTTGATTTTCAAGATACTTTTCAATTATTTTTTTTAGGTCAAATTTCGATTATACTTTACCAAATACTATTTGTATTTCGAGAAAACCCTTTCACCCTAAGTTCTTTGCATTTCTACCAATATCGAACCAAATGTAACCCAAATGCCTATCATTGCTCCTCCGTCAAACGACTTATTGAATATAGGGCAAAATTTGAGGTGTTGACGAGGGTCTAAAATGCTAAGGCATGAAATAACCCAGGCCAGCTTGAAATATCTAATAGATTAAAAAAAAAAATCACCCAAAAATTTTAAAAACTTTAAAATATAAAGTAAATAATTTAAAACTCCCTAATAAAATGCGTAAAAAAAAAAAAAATTGAGGTGCTTTTGTCTTTTGGTCGGTAAAAATCGAAGTACTTGATCGAACATTAAAGTCAGTGAGGAACAATGCGGGGCAGGTCAAGGTGGTCGGAAATATATATGTGTGTGTCTATATATATGTAATTTTTTTTTTTGGTTTCGAAAGGTCAGAAATATGTTGAAACAGTGGTTTTTTAGGCTAGAAACAGCTTGGGACAATGTCTGTTATTTGGCCAAGGCATCATGCTTTGAATGAGCTTATTGTCGATTGCACTCTTATCCAGTTATATAATGTTACGATCGAATGTTCAAATTAGAGACTAATAACTAACTTGGATGTCATTTAAAAAAAAAATGAAAAGAATTCAGGTCCAGACTCGAAAAACAGTCGGATGGCCGCAGGTTCGTATGACTCGTCTGCGTTGATCCAACGTATTTGAATATTCCTAGAACAGTAATCGAGCTTTAATATCGTGCCACCAACCAAAGCCTCCTAATAATGACTCAAGCGCACGAGCTGGTTCGAGAACAACCTTAATTCTGTTGCTCAACGTATGAATAGGATTCGAGTCAAAGGTCAGAGCCTCCTTTTTGTCTTAACTTCATCCGGAATTTCTTCTAGGTCCGCGACTAGTAAAACGTCTGCGCCTAAAGTATAATATAATCTTTTTCTCATGTGAACGCGTTTGCTAAACGAATGGTCAATCGAAGCTTGGATTTCCCTAAGTGATGTGTACCTGTTCAAAGCAGAGTCAACAAGCAACCACCCCCAACAAGCAATAATTTAAGAATTAAACCGCGCACTATCCTCCAAGAATCGACATATTCTCTCGTTCCACGAACTTGTTCCATCTGGGTCAAGGTTAGACCCCAAGCTGACCATCTTCTTCCTCTTCTTGAACGTCTCCTACCTATATAATTCCTAAGGTCCAGAAACCATTTTGTCAAGGAGAGAGGAGCAAAGATAAAAGCCAAAGGGATCCCAATTACCCACATCGATCCTCTTAAATCTTCCATAAGCCCGCTATGTACATCCGGGCTCAACCTGATCCCGGTGTCGGCAGCGACGGCGATGACGTCCACTACGCCGAGCTCGAGAAGCAGATCATCCTGTTGATGGCGGACGACGGCGAGGACGACCCGGTGGCCTTGGATACCAAAACCAATTCATCCAGAAAGTTAGGCTTTGTGAGCAGTATAAGATACGATGCTGCTTCTAATTTAGGGCGATGGGAAAACGATATTTCCAGTTCGGTCCCGGCTTGGCTTTCGAATCTGTGGAGCAGTGGCAACGTTGGTGGGACTGGTGTGTTCATTCCTCAGTTGGCTCAGAAGCGAAGAAGACACAACTCCGGTGAGTTCTCCGGTTGCTGATATTGAGAAATTTCCTGATTTTTTTTTATTTTTTATTTATTTTTCCTGTTATTTTTATGAATCTAGTTGATAATGTTTAAAGAGTGCTGATGTTAAGTCGGTGAATGTTTGCAGGAAGGACGAACCGCAGGAAATCGACGTACAAGCAAGTGGAGAAGAAGATGCACAAGTGATACGGTAGTTCAGAACAATATTTTTTTGTGAATATTTGGAAACAATATAAAGTGTCGGTATAGAATATGGATTTTCTTTTTGTAAATCTATTTTTCCAAGCAACAGTGAGCATAATTTAATAATAATAATAATTATAATCTATTACTTCATTTTTGAATTCGATTAAATTAGTGAGGACTGTGGTTCCAGCTTATGCTTATCTTTTCCCACATGACGCAGCCTAACGCCAATTCCGGAACATAGTAAATGGCGGCGGCTAGTTTGATGCATTTCTTTCACTTTGTTATTATTATTGGTAAAGCTGTGATTTTGTTAGGTGTATAATAAATAAATTATAAAGTGGCCCTTTCAGAATGTTTCCCATAGGTTTCGTGGAAAGACCTCTACCAGGTTAACCCGACTCTATTTGCAATGTTTTCAGGAGCCAGAACATAAATGACATTTAGGTAAATATGTACTACATTCAACATGAATATTCGGTAGGAAGAACATAATTTTTTCAGGTTATACATATAAAAGTGATAATGGCTTATTTGTATTGGGGCTTAATAAATTTTCCAATTGTGTGTATAGGACCAAAGATAGTTGAAGCGATACATGTAATGCCAAGTTGTGCTAGGAACATGATTGAACTAAGTCGAGTCGACAGAGATCAACCATATACTCTGATGTTTATTTCCCCTTGATCTTTCAAAGTTCAAGCCGACTGCATAAACTGAGCCGCCTAGTATAAGTCATTTCAACTAACTCTAATATCAGCTCAAATTTGCAAAGCAAAAGAACAATAGAGAATCAATCAACCCGTGAGATGCTCAAATTTGGTATTTTTAACGTTTGAATAGATCTAACACTGGAGCTACTTGAAAGAAAAAAAGGTTTTTAGCAGAGTTAGGTTGGAATATCTCACGAGTACCAATGCAAGGCCATTTTAATGTATATCAATTGACGAAAGAAGTATTAACACAGCCATGTGTAACATCAATTGACAGAAGAAGAATTAACACGGTCACTTGTAAATATCAATCGGCAAAAGAAGAACTAGCTATCAATCCCCAGTTACACCGCAGCATTGCCACGAAAAACTGATCTAGCTAGAATGAGTGATAGAACCAATCTGCACAACGAAAAGAACCTAATTCTTTTTCTCATCGATAACTTATTAAGAAGATAATGTCAACATTTCAAATAGAAAATGTATTTTGTATCCGACCATCGAATCTATTGTGTGTCAAAACTTCTGTCACTCTTGCGCTCCTATGTTGAAGACGCTGATGTAGCATCTCCGATAACTGGTTGAAGAACTCAGCGTCCCATCTATGAATCAATTGCGGGTCTTCTGCAAAGCAAATGTAGATAGACGTAACAGCACTTTCCACCACAGCCATTGCCACTCCAACCTGAAATATGTTAACTAAGCCGTGAGAAAAGATGAAATCAAGTAGTCATAGTGCTATAAACAGGAATGCCAGGAAGTCCCAAAGCCGGGGCAAATGTCAACGACCGACAAGAGACCGCCCGTTTACTGCAATATTATTTCACATCAAACTGGCCCACACTCAAAGCAATCAATCATCAGATAGGTACTACACTGTACCATAATGGCATGTACTGCACATTTGGGAGAGAAAAGTATTAAAAAGAAGTCCATGAACCTTAGGATTAAACAGGCAAAATCAGCTTGGTCAAAATGCCATTCCGTATCCAGACTACTAATAAATATTGCAACTCGAGTGAAAAGATAGTAGATATTTGGCCACAAAGACAGAGAGACGACTTACCAAAACCATACCCATCAACATTGAAGTGGAGCCGACCATAACAACTTTATCATTATACTTAAACCAAGCCCAAACTCCAGAGCAAGTTCCAGCTACAAGCCCTCCCAAGATGGTGCCCATCAACAAAACAGCACCAGAGCAATCATATGCAACAAGTGCTTCAACCCCAGTGGACTGAAATAACTCCCACGCATCTCTTGCAGAATGGTTAAAGCTTTTACCATAAACTGCAATCTGACGAAAAGTTAAAGGATTGTCATGCGATAATATATCATAATGCCATTGAATAATGATCAATGTTGAAACGAAAAGGAATAAGTTAATAAAAGAAATGTCAAAAGATTCAATATGGAGAAACGCAAAGAACTTATGCTGCAAGCTTAAGCCATCCAACATTCACAGTAGTGTAACCGGGCAAGAATATAAGGAGCAGATAACTTGCAAATGCCAGAAATTTGAGGAAACCAATTTCTTTTCCAACTTGCATCTGATCAAATGCAAGTGTGGAATGATGTCATCATAACTAACAGAACATTTGATTCATGTATACGTCATACTATCACAACTGACCAAATAGAATACTTATGACTAACCCTTCAAAAGGAATAGAAATATCACAGCCAATATCAGTGTCAGATATGAGACCCTTTTCTTGTCATTCCTGTTTCTTCCTTGTAAGCTGACCATTTAGAGTTCTCTTTCATTCATATAATTGTTAGTCCCTCTCTTCCTTCCATACAACTAGAATCAATCCAGGTAAAATCATCCGTTGTCTTTATAAGTGCAATGGATTTTGGCAGTGAATTTCATTATCCAAACAGGGTTATACTGTTTTAAATACTGATATTGACTTCATTTTGTGCATGTGTTACCTACAGATATAAGATCATCAGGATTGCTTGATTGTGCCATTTGGAAGCTGACAACTTAATCGCCGATAAGATTTCACTTTTTAAGGATCAAACATAGATTACCAAGTCATCTCAAAATCCATTAGGTTGTGATGGAAGCACTACGCACGTAAAAGTTCTTCTCAATCCCCATCAACTCCATATATACCTTATGCTTAAATACCAATCAGGCCCATAGCCAACTGGCCATATCTGCAGCACAATCATTAACATCTGTCCGCAAGGTATGCCTGTGCACTCTCAAAGTTACAGTTCTAACGACTAGAAGAACCAGACACCTATCACTTTCAAACAATGTTTTTCATCACTCATCAAATTCTTAAATTCTAATTTTATAAAAATGCTTCCAAAACAGAACTGATCATTAAGGACCAAAATGAGGCAGCCATAAATGCCCTCCCAATGCCACTACAACCAGCACTAGCAGTAGCACTCAAGGGAAAGTAGACATCACTAGCTCACTGTCAAAGGTAGCATTGTAAAACCTTAAAACAGGACACACTCTCTGAAAACGCCAAGGAGAAAAAACCATGATATAGCTGATATCTGAACCGTAGACTAATTTACCTACTGCTCAAAGCTGATTGGTTGGTTTCCCAAAAAAAAAAAAAAAAAAAAACAGACTACCAAGAACAGAAAAGGTACCTGTACATAAGCGTACTTGTTGAAAAAGCGAACAAGTGTCTCCACAAGGTTGAAAAGAAAATCGACACAGCAGAGTAGACATTCATTGTTTCCAATCTTGGACCGTAATCCCCTGATCTACAGATGTATTAAGCAGGAAGAATGAATTAATGTTGCCCAGTTTGAAAAAACCAGTGACATGCCAATTAGAGCTAAATTGCTCGGTGTTTAGAAGGAAAATATAAGCCAAACATGCATACCTCCCAACGCAAGGTCCGAATTGCAGCAGTAAATAGTGATCCATAACATATGCTTCCAAAAGATGTGGTCACGGCATATCGAAGTGTCTTCAATAATGAGTTTTGTGGCATTGACAATGATTGTCGACCTCCATGGATGAGAACCAGAAACACCAAACCAGAGACTATTACATGCACAGTATTGCAAAGAACTGCACCTGTCCAAAATAAGCTTACAGAGAGCACCTGCATGTAAATAATAATTGGTTACAGAAGTCATCAAATTCATCCTGTCAGCTCTACTCATTCCTTTTTTCTTTTTCTTTTTTGTGGGGGGGGTGGCAGAGCTCTACTCATTCTTTTCTTGTAGATTATATCCCAAGTCTGTTCAGACAAATAAAGAGCAAAACTTGCCAGCTCACCACAAGAAGCCACCAGCCTTTACCATCATCCAAGCTTGATGCAATGACACCAGCTGCTCCAAAGGACCATATTACCATCCATAAAAGCATAACCAGCATAAACAAATATGCTATTCTTGTAACTTCAGGCAAATTCCATACCATCTTGACAGCCTTCTGAAGCACCAACATGGTAAATGGAAGTCTGCAAAAGAAAGAAAACAATAAAGTGAGCGAGAGACTAAGGACTGGTAATTCTATGAGCATTTAGAAGGAAGCAATTCTATATGCACGTGAAAATCATGAAGGAGACTTTAACACAAAATTCAGCCCAAACAGGGAATCCCCCTCCCCTGCCCCATATTACATCTAACTTGAACATCTATAGTCCCCACCAACTGAAGTCCAAATGGTCCTCTTACCATCGTTCTCTATCAATGTGGAAAGATAAATTTGTCTAATAAGGATACAGCATGGTTTCATTTAAGAAAGAAAATCAGATATCAAAGTCCATTCAAATGTAAAGTCAGTTGACACTCCAATTTTCAAGTATTCGTAATGAAATTCTAAATATCGCATGCATGATTCGAGAAATCCAAATTGCAGGAACAATGAATGCTGGTACAGAGCCGAGCTTTTAGAACCTTCATTTCTGTCATCCTTTAAGATGTAATAATCTAAGTTAAATCAAACATGAAAATTCCACAATAAAATACAATCTCTACCTGTCTATAACAGATATCACATACAAAAACTGCAGTGCAGCTCCAACTGCGAAAGCAACACCACAGAAAAAGCGCTCACCCCAGAAGCACAGCACACTAATCACAGCGAGATAAGTAGTTAATATATGCACCGACACTTTCATCATGTGGTTAGCTTGAGAACCCAGAAACAATAACCACGACCATCCAAGAAGAGTTCCTGTACCACCAGCTACAGCATATAATGGCCAGTAGTCCTCCGTAAATCTGGCATGACCATCAGATGGCACATTACCTACGTTGCCAATATTTAGTCTGTCCGATGTCTCAAACCTGTTAAGTCCAAGAACTCCGAGGATAAGACTGAAACCGAGCAAGTGGATCAAAAATATCGCTAACCAAAAAACATCTCTCCAGCGCCTTGAAGGCGGCGAAGCAATTATCTGACTAGAATCAGAGCTTCTTCTAGTCCTCCCAACACTCTGCAGTGGAAAGGGTAAAACAAAATGTTAGATGCCCAAAATCATTTTACACCAATTTCAGACCACACTCCGATTCAATCCAGGGACAAATAAGAAAGAGAGGGCCAAAAGAAGGGTAATGTCTATGATCAAACATTAGCCTAACACACAGACAGGGATAAAATAGGAAATTGGCACGGTGAACGTGTAAATCAAATAGCTGGAATCAACCGGTCAGTTAAAAGGGAAGCAACAGAGGCTGAATGAATCTGAAACAAATAACATTTCACAGAAAATCCACAAACACTCTTTCCTCATTCGAGCGACGAAGATTTTCACAAAGATAACCAACCGCCGCACTCGACGCAGCAAACTGGTAAGCTTCGTCAGAACGATCTGAAAATTTCTAGTTTCCAGACAGCAACATAGTCCCAATGACTACGAAAAATTGTTTTCCTTTGAAGCAGACAAAAACCCACTAAGTTTACGTAATTACAATCAATTAGACAAGATCAAAGTGATTGCTTCAGGACCCAACTCGAGATGCCCGCGATAGTGGCGATTGGTGATCGAAAGGAACCGAATTTTACCTCGTCGGCGGCGACGGCGGAGCCCAATTCCGGGGAAGACGAGCTCTGCGAATCACTCATCCTCGACCTTCGATCAAATGGGGATCAACATTTTTCGTACTGGCAAAAGTCAAGATGCTCCTGTCTATTCTGGTTAAGTTTGAAAATTGAATAGTACATCGAGAGAAAGAGAGAGAGAGAGAGAGAGAGAGAGAGAAGGAACGTGACACTAAGGTGAAGATGAAGCGAAGAAGGTCAAAGACGAAGTACAGACCCGAAAATTATTTAGGGTTTTAGGTAGCCATAAACGGATGACCAATTCATTAGGTTCGACAGAAAATGGAGAGAGGGGACGAAAGAAACAAGAAACAAGAAACCGAAACTCAACGGCTAGAGAAAAGAGGGGACGCCGAATTCGTAATTGGTCGATTGCTTTCCCCTCGATTTCGTCGGATCAAGTTGAAGATTCTGTCTTTTTTTCCATTTGTACGACAAATACTTAGGGAAAAAGAAATACCGATATCGTTTCCTATTATCTTGCTCTGCGTACGGGGCCGATGTCGGAATACGGATGAAACGTCTGCTGCGACAGGGAATAATCGCGGTCGCTCTCGGCCGCATGCTTCGGTTCGATAAGTCTGACCAGAATTTTAATTAATTTCCTTTTCCGAGTAAAAAAAAAAGAAGCCGCCGGCCTTCAGTTATAATTACTGGAAAACAACTGCGGAGGTTAGGAGAAACTTCCGATTCATTGCCATCCATTTTCGACGACACTCGTTGAGGAGAAGCGGTCGAGTAGAATATCTCGTGAGTTCTATCCTAATCCTATCGCGGGCGCCGCAAAAAGTCTATTGACCTTTATCAAATACGGCTAAGACGCGGGACGGCGGATGCCAAGAGAAAAAAGAGAAAAAGAAAAAAGAGCACTAAAACTTCCCAGGACGAAAAGGGCAAAAAGAAGTAGGTAAAATCATTGGATCTGCTTGGATCCATGTATCGCCTTATTTATTGGTGAAAGTCGCACCTAACGTCTGTGTAACCTAGTCTAATCTTATATGGGTATCATCTCATGCGCCAACTCCAACCCTAATTTTATAGCAATTCATACTTTTAGAGATAACGTTGAGAGAATATGAAAAGATGCTAAATTGAATGGAGTAAAGGCGATGAATGGACATTATATATAAATAGGTCATTGGGTTTGCCGATACAATTCTCATTGCTTAGGGCTTGTGTGGTACATTTTGAATAGAAAAAAATGTAAATAATTTTCAACTTATGAAGGTTAATTTTTCCCATAATGTTTTTTTTTTGGGTAAAAATAAGATATATTGAGCTTTAAACCAATTATACAAAAGATCCGGTTCCAAAAACTTTCACTCATAGTGACAACAAGTCAAAACGAGTGGAAGGGAGCTGAAGTAAATTTTTCCCATAATGTTGGTCTTTAGGATCTCTTATATTAAGTTCAAAAAGTTTGAAGCTTCATATCCCTATCAAGAAAAGAAGCAAACACTTCTCTCTCATAATATATCTATTGTTATTTATCTAAAACTCTTTTTATTTTGCGAAAAATGAATTGTTTAAAAAACATTTTACTAAGAAAAAAATGGTCTCTACTCGCTCATTGTAAGGAAAATTTTACACAAACGGCTTCACCCACCTTTCATCCAAGGATTATAACTGTCCACTCTCTCTAATCAACAACATATAAATTTGCTCGCAAAAAAAAAAAAAAAAAATCTCTTGATACCGTCAAAGTATGCAAAAAAGGAAGGAAGAATCGTAATAAGAAAGACCAAAAGTAGTACATGAAGAAAGGTTCATGAACTCACTAAAATAAGTTTGCTTCGAGCGAAGATTATTGTAATAAAATATCGGGCCTCCCTTTTGAAGTCAAAGGACATGAACAAACGAGACAACCGATTTCGTTACTAGGAAATTGCATTGCCGTGTAGCTTGGAGCCAACGCATCAAGATCCCCAAGGAAAGTTCCATCGGTGGCCGCATTGACCGAGACGTTTCGCTATTTTCTGAGGCCTTCGACGTCACGACTGCAACTTGTAATTGGGGAATGACTCCAGAACGATTCTTTTTAAATTCCGAACCTCGATTTTCCTTCCTGCCCACGTTATTGACCATGACTCACGCATGATGCACGTTCGCCTCGACTTTGATTGCCTGATGGGACTCATTTGACATTGATGGATAGCTTAAGATCCGATAAATCTCGGCTATTAGATATGCTTAATCGCACTTTATTCACGTATCGTATAAACGGGTCGTGTTCACGAACCGCCCGCTTTTCCTCAACTTTATGAGATTAAAAGGGGATAAGATTCCCCTTCTTCTTCTTTTATTTTTTTTTATTTTTTTGGGGGAGGGGGATGTTGGGGGAAATTAACTTTTACGCTACTTCAATTTAAGTGAATTCTCATAATGAATGAGATGCATAATCAAGGTTGTGCGGGGCTTTCTTTCTCAAGTGCATGAGGACAAATGCATGAGATGCGTTAGTGGAATATCACGCTTCATTCGAATGCTTTGCCTCTTGCTTCACGACTCTCATGGGTTGGACGGGAAAAAAAACAGATTAGAAAATTCCAAAAACATGTTGGAATTTTTCCTCTATCACCACTCAACATTGAATGTATCTACACTATCACAATATCAGTTGGTAAGATCTGAATGGAATGTTGGCATAAAAGTTAAGATTGTTGGAGATATAGCCATCGCCAGTGACGGCCATAGCTCAATCTAGGGGAAGGAGTCACCATGATTAAACAAGCTACTTGTGGATTATAGCTTGACTTCTATATAGATGCACGCACATGCAAAATGTTCATTCATAATAATATCACCTACTTGCATATACGAAAGAGAAACAAATGCATCTCGAAATTGGCAGGTTTAGTCCCATTCTAATTATTTGTAAGAAAGTTAATTTCTCGCAAAAAAAATATTATTTCGATTATAAAAGGTTAAGCATGAAATTCTACACGACCATATTATTTCTATTTCTAAAAGCTTTGATTGTCTTGATGTCTTGAATACGAAGGGCCTGCACTGTTCGAGGCTTGAGAGGCTTTCGGTCCGACGATTGTTTTGGGCTTTTTATCGAAGTGTGTGAGTATTGGGAATGAGCAGAGGAATGTCCTCAAAATAGGGCCCATTTTTGGGCAGGCTTAGCATTTCATTTTGGGGGTGCTCCACCTACGATTTGGATTTGATCTTTCCACAGCTGTGTGAAATTTAATAGACACTTGAAAAAGAAAATATATTGGAAAAATTCCAAATAAGGACCCGAAATAAATATTATTTCAAATTAGAATCCGAAGTGCTATGATTTTCTCAAATAAAAGCCTAAAATGACCATATCAATTTCAAATGAGAATATGAATTCACCGTTTGGCGAAGGGCAATTTCGTCTTTTAAAATTTTTCTTATGTTTTTTTTTACAAACTAAAAATATTGAAAGAACACAAAAGAGGGAGCCCTCCCTCCTATCTATGGTCATCGCCTCATCCCTAGTTGGGCAACAAAAATGGCTAGTAGGGTTGTTGACACCTACGCAAGGGCCAGTAGTCCCTCACTAGAGCTGGGCAAGGGCTTGTTGGCCCTCACCTTTAGTTGCCTAGGCATAGACTATTAATTTTTTTAAAATTTTTTTAGTCTAATATAATTTAAATTTAAATTGTATTTGGAAGAAATCCACGATCAATCAGAATTTTTGCCGACCGACAAACCGGCAAGGTTAACTCATTATTTGAAATAGTCATAACCACTTCAAGCCTTTATTTGAGATTGATATGGCAATTTCATGCCCTTATTTAAAACAATATCCACTTAAAGTCCTTATGTGAGAAAATTATGGTACTTTAGGCTATTATTTGGAATTTTGCCAAAAAATGATAGATTGAGAGTTGCCTTCAAAAACAAAATTTAAAAGGTCACAAAGTATCCCAAATTATGTTAATTGTGATACATTCACCTTGTATTTTTTGTGATATCAAAATTTTCAAATTATACATTTACCTTAAACTATTTTTCTATGACATAAGAAACCTTGAACTTGTACATATGCTTTATATTTACCTTTGTCAAAGTTTCTTCAAATGATCTTTCGGCAAAAAGAAATATTGTTTTTATTTCACTTAAGTCACGTGAATGACATGTCAACACTATTTACTTACTGGAGTCATGTATGCAGATTTTTAATGGCTCCATTGATGAAACTTTGAAGGAGGATATATGTGCCAAATAGATATAAATTTGATATTTTTTGTGTTACAAAAAAAATTAAGATAAATTTATCATAGTGGGTATGTATTTATGATTTTTAGAGGCTTTTATTAAAAAAAGAAAAAAGAAAAAAGAATGCTAGTCATGTTCTTGATGAGGGTAGTTATTCTTTGAATAGAGCAAATAAGTGTTTGAATTATGGATTGAATTTAATTGTTGCATTTTATTGTTATTTTAGGAAGGGTTGCTTCGGAAGGAAAAGATTATGAGTCAATCGTACTCTTGTTGCTTAATATATAAATATCAAAACCTGCATTATCTATATAATATAAGCTAAAAGTGAGGTTTAAACTTTTAGCTTCATGTTATTTTATTTTAGAGAATTATAATCAGTTATGTCATTTAACGTTTCTTGTCATGTGTATCGCTGGCAAGATGGTGTTGCCACTCACACAAGCACTAGCTAAAAATTACCACTATGGCAGCACCTAAGTACGCGATTGACGTGAAGATTGACATATTTTAGCTAAGTATCCTAAACAAAATGTGGGAAACATTGCAAATTTCTGGATATATAGCTGTACAAGCAACTAAATAAAACCCAGAATGATCAAGTTTTTTGGGGCCCTATATCGATTTTCCTCGGATCCCTTTTCTTTTTCTTTGCCTAACCAGTTAAAACATCTAAAACTAGATTCGGCTCATGGGCTCCTGCCACGTCGACTCGCTGACTGTCCCGTAAAGTAAATCCCCATCCTCTCCAGGGGCATAACCGCCAAATCACCAGACGCCAACGGGCCGCTCAGCATTTATTGGGCACGAACCCGATCAGCGACCTCTTCAGGTCGAAGCCGACACGTGTCCCCTGCTGCTGCACGTTCCCCAGTATCGACAGCGCCGACGACGTAGGGGCGAAAGCGAAGCAGAACGTGCCGTTCGAGTCCACCGGAATCATGTAGTTCTTCGCCGGCAACGCCCACTCCTTCCCGTCCCCGAACCGCAGCCCCACCGTCGGCACCTCCACGCTGCCCTTCGAAGACAGGTCGTAGCACGTGTCGAACAGCGCGAAGCTCTCCGCCGCCGGCAGCCCCCGCGTGCCCCTCGCGAACGCGTCGCGCATCGCCTCGTAGACCTCCGCCCGCAGGCGCGTCACCGCCGTGCCCGAGTCGACGATTATCCCGCCGCCGCCGTGGGGGTCGAGCTGGAACGCCCCCTCCGGAAGCCGCAACGGGTCGCCGCCGACGCTGATCCCGGTCAGGCCCAGGTAGAGGAAGGTGTCGAGCTGGGGGTTCCGGATCAGCGGCGCGGCGACGGCGTTGGGCGGCAGGGGCGAGCCGAACTCGAGGGTCGAGGCCGAGTCGGAGTCGCGGTCCACGAGGCAGTAGGAGAAGGAGGAGGCGTTGAGCTGGGAAGGGAACGACAGCGAGCCGCCGCCGAGGCCGAGCAGGCCGGCGGCGCCGACGAACAGGCCCTCGTTGTTGTGGCCGCAGCCGATGGCCACGTCCCTAAGCCGAGTGGAGCCGAGGGTGATGGTCTCCGTGACGAAGTCGCCGACGGTGTAGGAGCCGTCGCCATAGGATACCTCGTAAAGGCAGCTCCCGTTGCGGCACTCGGAGACATCGAGCGACCTGCATACGCAGCAACACGACACGAATCAGACGATAAAACAATAAGGACAGACGATCGGTTTCATTCGACGAGCATACGACGACGTGGTACCAGCTAACGGTCCTACCTGCATTGTCGGGTGTCGCAGGAGAGAGGGGAGAAGGAAGCCGAGGAAGCCGGCTCGAAGATGGGGTCGGCTTGCTGGTAGCAGTCGGCGCAGGGGGCGCACTGCACCCAGTTGACGTCGCTCCCGGTGTCGACGACCATGTAGACCTGGCTCGACGGGTCGCCGACGCCGAGCCGCGAGAAGTACTCGCCGCTCCCTTGGCTCGTCCCGGACACCACCGGGCTCTCGAAGCCTTCGGCTCCGATTTCTCCCTCCGCGCTCGCTTCGAGGGGCTTCAGATCTGATTTCGCAATGCCGTCGACGGCCAGATCTACGCGAGCCCCGAGGGACTTGACTCGGGCCGAGTCGCGCTCCAGCCGGGCCAATGTCAGGGACCTGTAGTCCCTCTGCGAAGGTTTTCGAAGCGAAGCCCGCGAATGCAGCTGCAGCGTGAGGGAGGAAGAAGGAGACGACGACGGCGGCTGAGCTTCTTCTTGCTGGCGAAGCGGTATCGTTTGAGGGTCGCGGGCGAGGACGTCGAGGGTTTCACGGACGGAAGCACGGACGTCGAGGACGGTGGTGGCGACGGAGGTGGTGGTGGGTAAGGTGCGGGAGCTGGCCAATGCAATGGAGAAGGAGCAGAAGAGAGTGAAGAGAAGGCAAGAAAGGGAGGTGGGGTTCGCCATTTTTAGGATGGAGAGAGAAGATTAGGGAGCTCTACGGGATTATAAATGGGGCGGGCTTTGGGATGGGAGTGACTATTGATGGAAATCACGCCATTCTCGACGGGAGCTAAAGAAATTGAAAATGTCGGGAAGAGAGAGAGAGAGAGATAGAGAGTGTGAGGGAGTGCAGCTCTTGAAGGATGGTGGGGCTTCAAAGGGATTGATAATTAGATTCTGAGAGCTAGCTTTGCATGTCCCTGTGGATAATTTCTTCTCTTTGACTTGCTCACCTGTCTAGTCCTTGTTGGCGTCGCCAACTCCAAGCCAAAAGAGGGGAATAAAAGAAAAGAAAAGAAAAGGAGTCATTGGCTTTGATGGCATCGTCTGGTCTCGAGGGAGTTTGAAAGAGACGAGACCTCTCTCTCTCTCTCTCTCTCTCTCTCTCTCTCTCTCTGAATTGGAAAAAGAAAGAACAAGTTGATGAAAGAGAAAGTGGAAAGAGAGTGAGGGGTTTGATTTGATTAGTAGTGGGGATTCGTAAAGCGGGGTAGGTATACTATATGATGATGCCCTGCTGGCTTACATGTTCTTTTCTACTCGCTTTTTGACCGGCGATGGACCCATTCGGGTCCTGCTCCGACAAAGGAAAGCACCGCAGAAGTATCATGGGCTTCATGATTTTGAGTTGGATACAAGCAAAGATGATGAATTTGGGGGTCCAAGGCGATTCCGCTCCTTGAAGATGGTCACCATCATTAGCGCTAATGGATCCTCATTGAAATATGCTATTAGGCTGCTTTTGATAGTTTGAATTTGAGTTTGGATAGCATTACCTTATCTAGTATTTAGTGACGATCTCAAGACTAGATAAACCCAGATACATCCGGATACATTGTTAGGAAGTGTGATAACTTCGGATTAAATATAAAATATAAAATTTTAGAAATTAACTTAGAATTTCCACGCATCATAAAAACTTCACTTCATGCCACATTCACCTTTTCTTATTGGCGGCACCCCACCACCACTTCGTCAACCATCCGCCAATCCTTCAATCCGATGTCCTCAAGTATCCTTGGTACCCTTGCTCACGGCTCACTTGAAAGGCTAGGACTCACCATACCATCCGTGGCTCCTCTCTTTCTTGTGTTTTCCAGCATTTTCACCATCACCAAATCATCTCTCAGTTCTTCTCTCTACTTCACCTCCGATCGCTCCCTAGGTTGATTTCTTGTTGGCGAAAGTGGTTGAGAGGATTTGAGTCCTCACTAGAGATGTTAAATGGGTCGTTAATGGGTTAAGTCTCGTTTCCCAAAACACCCTTAATGGGTTTTGAAAATAAAGAGGCTGAGATATATGGGTCTTAAATGGGCCCGAGAGCAGACCCATTTATCAACCTATTAAAAATGAACCTATTTACAGAGACTATTTCTTCTCTATTTAACTTTACAAAAATATTTTTTTTATAAAAACTGAAATTATAATTATTTTTTTATTATAATTATTTTTTTCTTTCTTTTTTCCTCCGGTCTCCAAGCATGACGATGGTGGCGGCCGGCAGGCGAGCCTCGAGCTTGCACGATGCCGCAAGCCTCGAGCTCGTTGGATCCGGCGAGGCGGAGGCCTCGCCGGCGTCTGGCGAGCTCGAGGCTCCCCCGTGGTCGAGGCCGCCGCCGTCGTCGTGGCTAGCGGCTGGCCAAAGAAGAAAAAGAACAAAAAAAGAAAAAAAAAAAAAAAGAAAAAAAGAAAATTAAAAATTAAAAATTAAAAATTATATTTAAAATATAAAAAATAATTAAAAATTTAATTTTTAAAACATAAAAAATAATTAAAATTTGATTTTTAAAATAATTATTTTTAAAATGATAAAAATTGTCCATTAAATTTGTGTTGTATAAAACTATTTTAGTAATATCATTTTTTTAAAACATATATATAAGAAATAAGCTTTTTTTAAGTTTAGTTAAATGGGTCGGGTATAGATCATAAAATTTATATTAGGCATAAATGGATCATAAATGGGTTAATGGGTCAATTTGGGTCGGACCATTAATGACCCGACCCAAACCCGACCCGACCCACCTATTTAATACCTCTAGTCCTCATGTACACAAGGAGGCCATCGGAGATGAGATTTTCAAAAATGAAGAATTTTAAAAGAATTTCAATCCTATCTTAGATTACAAATTTTCAAAGATTTCAAATCATATTTGAAATTACACCAAACATTTAATTGGATATTTTTACAATATGAAGAATATTCGGAGGATTTTAAATCCTTTTTATCCTATTCTATTCCAATCCAAATCTGGACAACCAAAGGATCGTATGGAGTGGGACAAGGCCAACGATCGCATGAACAAATTTCTGCCTTGCGACCTGCCCTACTACCCTTTCTTGCAGGCCCAAATCTGCTCCCATCGAGGCGGGATCCCTTGAAGCATAGGGAACATGTGCCCCGACCATCCCTAAAAGCAAAAGTCTCAAAGCACATGTTTAAGTGCCTCTCCATAAGAAGGCCCTTCTCCCGCACGAGATCGTGTATCCGCCTCGGTTCCACCGCGGGTCGGAAGCGTTAAGATAAGTATGGATGCTGTAATAAAAACCTCTGCATCTAACAACGTAAGCATAGCGAGGCTGGCTGTCGTGGCCTATGATTGTGTGTGGTGACTTCAAAGCTGTCGTGGGATGAAAGATCAAGCCTTTTCGGCTCTTCAAGTGGAAGCGAAACCACTTTCTGCCGGCCACTCAATTGGCTGTAGAACATGACTGGTCTCCGGTTCAGTTCGAAAGGGATTCCCTTTCCCTTAGTGAATGCTATCGTTATTGGACACAACACCACAACAATCCCTGCATCTTAGGAGGCACTGTGGCCGACGTTTTCGCTATCTGTTCACGAAAGTAACCATAGCGGTTGCTACCTTCAGACGAATCAGATGGGAAATTCTACCACACATTCCTTGGTCAAGTGGGGGTATGGTCTTCGCTCTTAAAGAACGTGAAACTTTGTACTCTTTTCCGCCTTCGCTTTTGGACGCACCTACAGTTAAGGTTACGCAAATACTTCACTTTGTCTAACCAGGACTAGTGATTCTCAGCATTTTAAGCTTCAAAAGAACTAGCATTACACTAATCTTAAAGTTCTTCCGTACTGCACTATGGTAACTCTCCGCCATCTTGCATCTTATTGACCCAAACTTTCATTCTTATACTTTTTTAATTTCATTTCATTGAATTCTACGTTGTTTTTTTAATGATGGGAATTCATTTAGGAGAGGTTCGTCAATAATTTATGTCTAAGCATTTTTAGGATGGTGAAAATATTTTTCGTTCATTTATTTTTAGGAATGATACAAACAATATATTTAAGGAAAATGTTTTTAAATCATTCATTTTTCGCGAAATAAATGCACCTTAATTCTAATTGTCATTTTGCTTGGTCATTGCATGGATATGCCAATTTAATAAAGTGAACTTTATGCGATTAATTTTTTGCTTAGATATATTCTTTTGATTTTCATGGATAATGACCAGAACAATCGGCGTAGCCATATAGAGAAAGGTCGACCACGAATGCTTATGGGATTACTTCCAGCAAGATGAGAACTATTAAGATGCCGTCGCTTTTTACATCAAGAAATTAAAAGAAAGAAAAGAAACCTCTAGCGCAAGCTTGAGTATAATTATTTGGGCTTTTTAGATTGATGCCGATTGATCGACACACCAAAAATGAATTGCGTTTGATCTTCTTATCGTGTCGAACAAGAAGAGTTTCTGGAGTTTGCTTGTGATATGACTTTAAGTTATTACTCGAGGAAGAGAAATTCGGCACTTGATCACAAAGCCAACTGTACCCATTGATATAAAAAGATAATTTCTTCTATGGGTAAGCAAGATGGGGAGGGACGATGAGCACAACTATTCTCTCTGACCATTACAAAAATGATCTCATGCCCTCTAACTACTCAGTTTATTTATAGGTATATGAGTCTGTCATTATAACACTATCGATTTGTTAAAAATCGGAAAAGTCACTTCACAAATGTCCAGTACAAGCTAATTATAATTTCGCTAATCACAAGATTCCAATTTGTGATTTCATGAGTTTAGATTGGCACATTTGGTGGTACGGTAACATTTACTAGGTGCACTAATATAGACGCAAGCTGGTACATGGCAGTAGGCACGTAGACCATTGTGTTAAAGCAGCAACTAACAATATATTCCTTTCACTTTCTTCTAGTAAGTAGATGCTTACGACCTTTAGCTTTCCCACAGAGTCAAAGCCTCTTTATGAAAAGCCTTGACCTCGATACCTCCAAAACATTGCCTTTTCTCATCTCTCTAATCTAAATGTAAGTGTTAATTACGCAAGACATTGGGTGATTGCTTATTAGTTATACAAAGAACCAGCATTTCAACTTGACTACTTGAATAACTTTTTTTGCATATACTATTGGTGGTAAACAATTTGATGTGGACATGCCGTAGTAGTGATGCGATAAATTCTAAGTGGATTTTAAATAAACAACTCGTATTATATATTTAATAAGCGAACCTTTAGATGCTTGAATATTTAACATTATGTAAGTGAGAAAGACATTTTCTTTACATAGGTGTCCCTTCTTTTCCTGGGTTGGCTCTTGGCCTATTTGAAGAGGCCTATTCTAGGATATTTATTTTAGGGTTTCCTATGCATAACAATGGTTGAATTGACGACCCCTCATCGATCCATCTTCTTTCCGCAGCCAGCTTTGCACCACTCATTCCACTTTCACCTATAAAATTAGTAAGCCTTTTTCTCATGGGATAGTAGGTAGGAATTTGATAACAGAAATCTAATCCCATATTATATGAGAGAAATTTAATCGATTCTTTGCATTACCAACTGAAGATGTCGAAATTTAACAGCTCGTTTGTTCTTTTTATCTTGTTGTATATGATTTGCAAAATTATTATTTAAGGTACTTCATGGGTTCAAAGTTCATCTAAAATGAGTCATTATCATAAAAGAAATCTCCATCTTGTGGTGCGATTGAATGGAGGACACTTGAGATTTGCAAAGCTACATGAATTTTAAGTGATGCACTAAATTAGTTTACATACTTGAATTCAAGTGGAAGCATATAATCACAAGTCAAGATCTTGCATACGATTTATATCCAATCCATGTTGCTTTTCATTGTAGATTCCACCTCTTTAAAAAGAGAATATATCTTCAAAGTCAACATGATGATCTAATGACTTTCTGAATTACAAGGGAAAATATTTCTCAGTGAGCATAATTCTTGAGATAGTTGTTATTGAACGTTAGGGTGTGTTTGTTTTATTGAAAGTGTTTTACTGGAAAGTGTTTTCCGGATTTTCAGCCGTTTGGATATCTAAAACAGATTTGGTCAACGGAAATGACTTTCTGGTCAACACAAATATCACATGTTATTTTAGGAAAACGAATTCCTCCGCGTAAGGAGATGAAAACACTTTCCCTTTTTAATTTTTCTCTGTCCTTTCACTTTTCCTTTCCAAATTTTTCTGAGGTACGCCGCTCTCTCCTTTCGCTCTTTCCCTCATCTTTCTTCTTCAGCTCTTCTTCAACGACACGCATCTCCTTCACCATTGGAGGTCCAGATCTTCTTCTTCATCATTGAAGGTCTGGCTCTTCTTCAACAACTCTCAACACGATTCCAGGTTCTTTCGCTTTTTCGACGTCATAGTGGAGGGAGACGTGCTTGGAGTCGAAGGCCAGCCGGGCTCCGTGACCTCGCCCTTCCGGTCATTGCGGAAGGAGAGCTTGAGCTTGGCGAGGCCGTCGAGGAGCTTGACCTTTTGGAGGAAGACGGAGCTGTCGCTGTCGTACTCGGAGATGACCCGGAGGGCTGGCCACTTCGAGAACGAGAAGAGGATCCGCGGCTGCTGCTGTGGTGGCGGCTGCTCCAGGCCGGGGGGCGGAGGCGAAGGCGGTGGCGGCGGCGAGTATGGCGGGAGGAGGAGGCTAGGGATCGGAGGAGGGGGCGGCAAGGAGGACGGGTCAGCCATCGGTATCATCGGGCTAGAGAGAGAAAGAGAGAGAGGGAGTTCGGCTAACTCGAGTTCGGTGTGTGTACAGCCTATTTGTTTAATTTTTTATTTGGGTTTTTGTTTTTTTTTGGTAATTTTGAGCGGAAATTGGATTTGATTTTTGGATGGTTGTGCGCGAGCCGGGGTTCAAATTTGGGGGATCGGTTTTGCTGGAAAAGGACTGTTTCTTCTAAGATTTTTTTTTCTTTTTAGATGTATTTCTTTTATTTATTTTCCCAAATTTCTTGCCTCTTATTTAAAGAGAAGCACAACCTTTTGAAACATTCAAATCTATAATAAGAAAAGGAAAGAAAGAGATTTTAGCTTGCTAGTGCCGATTATATGGACAGATGGTGACGTTTTCCTCTTTTCTCTCTTTTTCTTTATTTTCGCTTCCTTTACTTCCTACTTAATATCACGAAAAATACAAATTAATATAATGTTATATAAAAGATCTCAAATCAATATAATTATTATAAATTTATTATAAATTAAATTTTTATCACAAAGAACCTCTAAACTAGTACATTTATAATGAATTTATCTTTCATTAATTTTTGTCAAATTAATTAATATTACGCATGGGAGGTGCATCCATCTAAAGAGAGCCAAATGCATTGAAGCGATTAATGATATTGTTTTGACTTGCTCTTGTAACCGGAAATCATGTCCATTTTCAAGAAAAAAAATATGTGTATGAATTCAAGTTTCCTTTTCATTTTGTAGGTTCAAATTCTAGATTTACTAAACTGAATGAGAAAAATCCGTTTATAAAGTAACATGAACTCAACAAATTAATTTGTAAGTAAGAGGCACACTATTATAAATTATTATATCATTTTTCAAATGCGATCCAAACACCAGAAAATACTTTCAGTCACGTATCACCAAACAAAGGAAAACTAACCATTTTCCTGGAAAATGGTTTCCTGGAAAACATTTTCCAAAAACGTTACGTTTTCCGTGAAACAAACATACCCTTAGTTTATGTTGGATATGACTAGATTTTGCAAGATGGCGTCCATTAGATCATCAACCATTAGATCTGGCCCCTTCAATCTTCCGAAGGGATTAAAAGGCTGCATGATCACGTGAAAATAACATGTTAATAAGCTGGTCAGTTAAAAAAAAGGCTAATATCACAAAAAATCCCAAACTAGTACATTTGTGTCACATTTTCCTTAAATATTTCCTGTCATAGAAAATCTCAAATTGGTTCACCCATGTCTTATTTACCCTAAGTTAATTTTTGTGTCATGAAAAGTTTTAAATTGTTCATTTGTGCCACATTTACCTCCAAAACATAGTAAATTTGGGTTGTTTGAGTAACCAAATCATAAATATATTAATTTGAAAATTTTGTTGGTATTAGCCCAAAATAAAATGGGAAGTTTCAGAATTAAGAGCGAAGGTTTGTTGTCATACATGTCACGTAGTAATACAACTGGTCTATTACACCATGGCCGCAGTGCAATCAATGGGTAAAATAAATTTTTGTGTCATTGTGATATTATCATTATCGACAATTCCTCTTATGGTGGATGTGGGATGAGACGCAAAGGCAATCAACTTTCCAAAGTGTATCATACTAAAAAAAAAAGAAAGTAGAAATAAGTGTATTAGAAATCTTAAAATTTATCGTCCAAATGCAATTGATCTCTAAAACTTAAAAAAAGAAGAAGTTAAATCCCAAAATTTATCAAATTTTGATACAATCAAGTCCTTTACTCTATACTCCATCTGGCATTTTCCTCCTCATCGCTATTGTCTTCATCCTCATTGTCATCCTTCAACGGAGTCACTTCTTTATCCCTCGAATCTCAGTCACTAGTCATGTCCACGATCTATCTTGCATATCATCATCCTCGTCACCATATCCATGGGTTGAACTTCTTAAAGGGAAAACATTAAAATCCCCAAATATCATTTGACAATTATCCCTAGTTTAAACACCAAATTGCAAAAATTAACATAAAATGGTTTATCACACATAATCATCTTAAGAATGCTTTCTAAAGCATCAATTGAACATTAATCCGTTAGAATCAAGCTTCATTCACAAATTTGCATATATGCATTCCTCAAATATTGGAACTGAACAATTCTTTAAGCTTTGATCTCCTTCTTCGTCACTTTCCCAAGACTTGCACGAGTTAAGAAAAGAAGGAAATCTGGTTGTGGACAAAATAAGGATTTTTGCGAGAATCTTGTCGAAAATGGCGTTGCCATGGCTTGCTGCGTTAGCACTCGGCAAAGGTGGTTGCCGGGGATGATGCTTCCTTGATTGTCGGCTGGTAAGATTCTGTTTGTGGCGATGGTGGCCTACAAGGGCGAACGGCCCTCACCACAGGTGTCACCGGCCCTCTCCGACCAAGCTTGATGGTCTTACATTCCTTTTAAGAAATATATTCAGTTTTTTCATTTTTTTTTAAATATTTGTCATCTTTTCTTTTATACTCTTTTCTTAATTTTTTAGCTTTTTTTTTTTTTTTAATTCTTTTCTCTTTTTCCCAAGCTTTTCTGATGTGGCGCCACATATTTTTAAAAAGCAATAAAAAAAGTCATGTTAACATTTTTGGTTAGTCAATTTGGAACATTAACAGAGGAACTTAATTGCACCAACTTAATAAATTTTAGGATTTAATTGTACTTTCACAATAAGTTTTGAGAATTTTAGTGTACTTATTTCAACAAGATATTTTTCCCTACTTGGGAAAATTTTAAATATTCTTAAGTTGGATGTGAATTTACATATCAACATCATTGAGTATCGTGAAAGTTTAAGGAGAATTGGATTTCAAAAAAGGTCAGGATGCGTTAGTAGCAAGATTCAGATTAAACAAACAGTAGAAAAGAAAAATCAATCTAGACAGCCACGAATAAATTCGGTCTATTTGCGTGGCAAGTTGCATGCAGAAGATTTCTCTTTGGAGAATTTATTCCCTTTATGATGTCTTGATCAAATGATCAAGACACAGACGAGCAATTACAATTTCTGGATAGATGCCGGGTCTCGCCTACATATCTGAAGAGATCCGACTGAACCCTAATCAAGTCCCCTAGGTGTAGAAACGGTATGTGGAGGCGTCGGCGATGATGTTCCGCAATCCACCAATGGTCGACGCCATCATGATGAAGACTCCGATTATTATGGAGGCCTGAGGGCAAGTAAAGGAAAACAAGGTGTGTGTGAGTATGTCATTCATTCCCTGAAATTGCATTTAACAATAGTTTTGACTATTTAAAAGTGGGATTAGATAATGATTCGATTACCCAGTTGACGAGCCAGTTGATGCTGAACTTCCTGGGCTTCTTGATGACCAGCCACATGATACTTGGGAGCTGCAAGATCAAGGCTCAGATGAACAGGCTGCTCAGAAAATACTATCGTAGTCTAGAATCAAAATTTAGCCATGGGAGAAAGAGGCTTACGAAGAAGGACGTGGGAGCGAAACCAAACCCACCAAAGAAACCAAGCAGGTCGCCAAAGAAAGGGAATGTCACTCCGATGAATAATGTGAATACTGTTTCAATCGCGAAACATGCACACCTTCACTTTCCGAATCATTTTTTTTGGTCACCAGCTAAAGTTAAGCTTTGAGATTTAACAAATGATTGAAGTAGGGTCTGGGGAATCTCTCACCAACGTAAGCAGATCGAGTAACGAGGCGGAGCGTTCTTCCAGGAGGAAAGTTCGCTCTCTTCACCATCGCGCTCTCCAGCATATCGAAAACAGGCATCGCGTAAACCTGCAGATGTTTTCCGTATTACATTAGCTTTCTGGGGTGACTTTTCTAGGTCATCAATGAGCGAAAGTGTGGTTGAAGTCACACCTGATAACCACCAATGACATGGACGACCACCATCAAGTTAGCTGAGGCAATGAGCCACGAGGGTTTTTTTAGTGCGATGAGCACATTGTCGTCGACGTCTTGCCCGAAGGTCCAGTAACCTATGAGAGCTACTGGGAAGTAGCAGATGGCGTTGACGAGGTAGGCCCCGACCACACCTTTCCACATCGGCACCTTGGACGGCGTCTCGGGGGTCGATGGGATGGTGGCCTGGATCTCCAGGACCACCGCGTGCCCCGTGAAGGCCGACGAGATCTGGCCAAGCGCGTTGAACACCCGGAACACATGGTCTGCGGAGTTGGCGTTCTTGTAGGCGTAGCTCACGTCGGGGACTCGACCATGGGCTAGGCTCCCTGCCCATGCTATGGTAGAGTAACTGCAGGAGGTCTCCCATTGGTCATGTTCTTTTCATGGTATCATGGTGAAGTCGCAATGAATTTGTTATTCAAGTACGGAAAATTTAGCACTCAATTAGGAAAATATCCGACCGGTTGTGGACAAATGATTTGGTGGTGGCGGCTACCAAATTCACTTTCATCAACTAGCCAATGGCTTGACACTAAATATCCGACCAGTTGTGGACAAATGATTTGGTGGTGGCGGCTACCAAATTCACTTTCATCAACTAGCCAATGGCTTGACACTAATTCTTGGATGGTGATTTTCCAACTGAAGCCACTCGAGAGTGACCGCTGAGTCACTTTCACTTAAAATTTAATGAACGTGAACCATGTGTGTTCCTTTAAGACTCAAGTATGCCTTAATAAGATGAGATAGGGGACGATTGAAGCTTAGTAACTAAGCAGTAACACCTCATATGATGCAGTCAACGCAACTTCTTTGGCACCCACCAAGAGAAAATGTCTTAGAATTTGGAAGCATGCTGATTTCGACTTCAAGCTGACCTATAGACAAGCGGTAGGGTTTGTACCTGAGAGACATTATGGCCGCAGCCAAGGAAACACCGGCGATGGAACTGATGTTCGGGAGCTGAGAGAGGAAGAAGTGGACCGACCCGAAGATGCAGATCCAGTAGGATTGCCTGATCCTTGGGCAGTCCGTGCAGATCATCTCCATGAACTTCTTGAGGCACTTGCCACCCGTGACCATGTACACGATGCAGCACCCGACCTGGACGATCAGCTGCTGGGGGAGCACGATCCACAGACCGAGCCTCTGGCCGAAAGCATGCTGCCCGAGGTCGATGTAGCGGTCGAACCGGGTCCCTGGGACGCACTCGTGGAACTGCACCATCTGCCACATTGTGTTCAGGGTCATGCACCAGGATAGGACCAGCATCGTTATTCCCGGACCCCTGGACAACATACACCAAATTTTATAGAGGATCAATTGTGAGTTCAGTGAACCTGAAGAGTTGGAAGTTCTGAGTTTAATTTGAAAGATTAGTACCATCCTAGATAGGCCATGGCATAAGGCAAACTGAGGACGCCAGCGCCAATCATGGCCGTGACGGTATGGAAGGTGGAGTACCACCATTTGGCTCGCCGAGATGGGTCGCCGTCCTCCTTCCGTTTCTCATAGGAAGTAGCATCCTGCGGACACGTCTCGAGAAATCAAAGACGGCTAAAAAAGGAAAAAGAAGTGCGGCAGCAATTCTTTTTATGAGAAGACCGAAGATCAGGTATTGCAACCAGCCAACCTTCGGAGGAGGAGAAGCCGACACCATGTCTCTGCCCCCTCTAACGAATGAAACAGGAGTCCAAAAGCTGGATCTTGGAAGCTCAGCGGCCTTTGTCTTCGAGGATTTATAGTGGTTCGGTCAGCTTAAAAAGGAATGGTCATGCTTGTGTCTCTTAGTATCACCATCAAAATGGGACTTTTCAAATTCCCATTTTTGAACTGTGCGTGACACGTCCGCAACCCATTTCCACTTTAGCAGCCTGTGTATGTGGTCTGCTAAGAAGCTAGAGGTTCGGTCGTCGATTACAGGTGCGGCAGAGGTCAAGCCAGACTATAATAAAATATTTGTAAGTGCTTTGCTCCTCGTGAGTGTTGATTGCATAATCTAGAGTTGACGGTGTAAATTGATCCAATTTTACAAGTGGGACGTGGGCGTTTCTTTCGAGGAGAGAACCACTAAAAGGTATCCGTCTATATACAGACTGGAATCTTATGCACTTTTTAGGGTAAGTCCAACATTTTTCTTGCACTAACAATCGCTAGATATCCCATAGCAATATATAAAATTAGTACAAGAAGTTACACGATGGACTTTTTTAGTTTTCTAATCATGAAGTGACGGAATTTTGATTGGTACTTGATATAATCCACTTGTGTAACGTCAACGTAGAGTTCATCATGTTATTTAGGGCCTGTTTGGTAACCATTTCAATAGTGCCAGATTCTAATTTTTTGTTCCTAAAATCAGTTTGGGACGAGAATCGCGTTTTGTAAAATTTTTGTTCCTGAGAATCGGTTTGGGAGGAGAATCAAGAATAAAAAAAAAAGTTGATTTTGTTAGGGAACAAAATTGAGAATCAAAATTCTTCTTCTTCTCTTTTCTCCTTCTTCATCGACCGCCATCCCGCGACCGCCGCCCGCCGCCCCCGCCGCCGCCGCCGCCCGCCGTCCGCCCGCCGCCGCCGCATCGCCATCCGCCGCCGCCGCCGCCACCATCCACCGCCACCGTTTGCCGATGGCCGCCATCCACCCGCCGTCGCCCGCCGCCCGCCGCCGCCATCGCTTCCGTTCGCCGCCGCCCACCGCCGCCCCGCTGCCGCCGTTCAACGCCGCCCGTCGCCGGCGATCGGTTCGGCGGAGTTCGCGAGCTCGCCGAGCTAGGGCGAGGTCGGCAAGGCCGAGCCAACAAGGGCTAGCCTCGCCAAGGGCGGCGACCGCCCGAAGAAGAATTAGAATAGGAAAAAAAAAAAAAAAAAAAAAAAGAAAAAAAAAAAAAAGGAAAAAAAGGAAAAAATTAAAAAAATTATTTAAAAATTAAAATAAATTGATTTGGAACAGAATCAATGAACACGGTACCAAACGTAATTCTATTCCGAATCGAAATTTTGTACGGTTATCAAACGCGTTCTTTTACTCGAATCGGTTCAGGGAACAGAATAAAAAATAATAATTTCGATTAGAATTTGTTCCGGGGAACATAATCGTTACCAAACGCGCCCTTAGATTCTCGTTCGTTTCACAAAAAATATGATGTTTTTGAAAAATAATTTTTAGAAAAATGTAATTACTTTATGGTTTTCAGCTATAACCGAAAAGAAGTAGAAAATATTTTTTTCAGTTTAGAAGAAAAATGTTTTCTTTCGTGCACTCTTTTTCAATATATTTTTATCATTTTAATTTTAAAATGTAATTTTAATTATTTTTTTATATTTTAAAAATCAATTTTTTTAATTATTGTATATTTTATTTTACTTTTTGTTTTTGTCTTCTTCTTCTTCAGTTAGTTGCTAGCCACAACAACAACTGAAGGCGAGCTCGAGCTCGCCCAACGCAAGCGAGCTAGAGGCTCGCGCTCGCCTAGCTCGTTGATCTTGTGAGTGGCAAGCTATGGCTTGAGCTTGTCCTCTATCAAGCGAGCAGTGAGCCTCAAGGTCAGGCAAACTTGAGGCTCATGTATGGCTAGTTGCCGGTGGTCGTCGTGGTTGGCGATCGGCCAAGACAAGCTAAAAAAAAGAAAAAGAAAGAAAGAAAAAAAGAAAATAAAAAAGAAAACAATTAGAAATTCAATTTTTTTTTAAAGAAAAAAAAGAAAAAGAAAGATAAAATAGATGGATATGAGATAAGAGAAAGTGAGTGAGGAAAATGTTTTCCATCGAAAAACTTTTTCACAAGTGGAAAACATTTTCCCTATTCTTACCAAAGAAAAGAAAACATTTTCCCTATCTTGGAAGACTTTTATGAAGGAATATTTTTCTCAACTAATTCATTTTCTGTGAAATGAATATGAAAAAAATCGTAAAATTTTTTTGGAAGTTATTTTTCATGAAATGAACAGAGTCTTAATGCCACTTTGAATATATTTCGACTATTGACTAATTATACATGACACTAGGAACCTCTCTCTTGATTGCGTGTGAGCTCTACCCTCCCTTTCGAGTGTTTTCCCTGCCCTCCACTTGTCTTGGACTTTCGCTTTGTATTTCACCACAACCAAGTGATTGATTTTGACTTGGACACATAAACCCAACAATGGCGCAATTCGTGAGTTTACAAATTGGGCTTTTCATCACATGGGATAATCTCTTGTATCTCTTTTTCTTTTTAATTATCTCTTAACTAGAATTAAAAGTATGGTGTTAATGGAATAATCTTTGCTTTGTCGTTGTACTTTAGGTACTGATTCCTCCTTGCAATTGTTTTTTTTTTTTTTTTTGCTGCTTTTGATGTAGTGGAAGGTCTGTTCAAGCGTCCACAAACTACTGAGCAATTGAGTAGAGGGTGGAATTCTTTTGGCCAAATATAAAAGTGCACAACCACATTGTGCTTTTGTGATTCTCGTGCTGCTGCACCTAACCCCAGTAAAGGTGACGTTTACGAATTTCTGTCTGTTGCGTTCAAATTTTATGTCTTTTTCAATTTTGTCCTTCGGCCCTATCGCAACATGTTTTGACTGATTCTCGGCCCAAAAAATAAAATAAAATAAAATAAAATAAAAAATTTCCATTTATTGGACAAATGGTTTATGGAGAAGAAACAAAAAAGAAAAAGCAAAAGTTCATGCAACAGAATGTCGTACACTTGTTAAAGATTGTTGGGTTCTCCTCTGTCGCTAGTTGAAGACATCTAGATTAAGATGAAAACCCGGGTTTCAATTAATTATTAAAAATAGAAGCAAATTTAATTTATCAGAGTAGCCACAGACCATTGAATTTTCCTTTTTTTCCTTTTTTTTTTTTTTTCTCTTGATGAGGTTTATTAATAATCACGTTACCGCATTGCTATCTAGTTTCACCGAATTCAATCACTAATCTTCAATGAAAATCCAAATTGACATTACCGTGACTTCTCTCTCCATCAAATTTACAATCTCCCTCATCAGATGGTTGGCAAGGTTGGGCAATTTTTCGCAAGCCTATGGTTCGTATTGTGTTTTTGAATTCCTAGTCTCGTGTCATTATCAAAGTTTCACTGTGTTCATAAGCTATTTTTCACCAATTTATTTTTAATTATTGGTTAGGAACTTGATCACAGTAATTGTAACAAGATGAATTCAATAATAAGGCATAGTCTAGACTCTAGTTATCATTTTTCTTTTTGGGTAAATGACTCTGTTTACAATCTACTATTTAGGCATGATGATGGGCTGGATCGGCTGGATCGAACCGGGCCTTATCGAATGTCGCTTTCCTGGGCCGATTTGCATACCTCGATTAAGGAAGTTTCCAACGTTTGACCTCAAGAGGACAATGCGATGTTTAAGTCAGAAAACCAATGACAAGCAAGAGAAATGGGCCGCGTGCTTTGAGAGACAGGAGGAGAAGAAGTTACAGGTTACCTAGCCTGAAATTTTGGATATTCTATATGGCGATGCGAATCGATGCGTTTTCATCATTGGCACGTCGAATCAAAATCAAGTTGTTTAAAGTTCGACATGGATTGCCATGGACTATAAACATGATTATGGCATGTCCGGTCCAAATTGCTAGCTCTAGTTGTTCTTCTTAGGGCTGGCTGTGATTGCTTTCCATGTTCTGAACTCCGGCGAAGGGCTGAGCTCTACTCCTCGGCACTGACCCGCCCTCCCCTGCCTCACCAGTGCAGGTGATCGAGTCATCTTGAAGGGGCTGATAATTTAGCGGACAAGTTATTATGCAAGAGAAAATATAGAATTGTACTTGAGCTCTCTCTTTCCAGCATAACTATCTACTACTAGTTGCATGCACGTTGGATTCGATGTATTAGGCCTTTAAAGTAGTTAATCAGGGATTTTTAGTAGTTACAGCTAATTTATCCGTTTATACTAATCAAGTGGTCCAAATGTGGGAACTAATCATAAAAACTAATTTAAGGGAAGTCTTTAATCGTTGCTCAAAAGAGCATGCAAATGCACATAAAAACATCATATTCTTTTTTCTTTCCTTCTTAATAAAGTAAAAAGTGACGTGTTTTGTTGATTCTGTGATCCCAAATAATCTTATTTATCCTATAAACTCTTTTTTTTTTTTTTTTGGGTGCACAACCCATATTAATATTGAAATAATAAATTTAATTTTTTTTTTCACTCATATGATGTCTGAATGATATAGTTCAATGAAATTTCCCTATAAACGTTCTAATTGGACAATTCAAATGAATGGCCATGATATTTTCAGACTTGAATCGGACACATTACCTAGTGATGGATTGCTCACGAGAGACACTATCTAATTCCTTTATTTTAAATAGTGACAAAAGTGCGTTTAATTAAACTAGCTATTCAATCCGCGTTTGCCAATAGAGGTGATTCGTCATATGTGCTATGTCGTGTTGTACTGACATAAGGGTATGCTAAAGGTTGACATAGACACTAATCCACTAATTTAACCGGGTTTTGTGAGACAACTATGCCTCTGGCGAACTGTGGACACGAACACGATACAAAAATTAATCATGTCTTGCGAGTCGAGGCTAAATTGACTCGGACATGATTTGCCTTGACCCAATCCCGTCAATTTCGCTCGTATTCCATTCGTGTCATTTTGCCATCTCAGCGATTACCATCCCTAATAATCAGGTGAATTTTACGCTTATAATCTTCAATTAATTTTAAGATTTTGTAATGCTTTGGGGAGCCCGTGCCACCATGGAAAGTGAATTTGAGAAGAGTCGCGCTCTTTATATTCCGCCTAACGTTAGGGATATTGAAGCTGGCTTACAAGTTTGGTTTTTACAAAAAAATCCGGTTAAATATTACCCCAAAGCAAATTATAAATATACTAAATAAAAAAAAATTCATATCCCAATATGTTAATTACCCATAACACTACTAGCCAGTCGATAATCAAACTCTGTAAAATTTCCATAGTATACTTAACAAGTGCCGACGCACACAATTTTTTTTTTTTTTATTACAAAATGAGATGGGCAACTACTAAATGAGAATTAAAATAAGGGAGAGGAGCTAGACATACCGCGCCCCCACCCAGAACTTTATCACGCGACCATCTAGTCCAGTTTTGTTGATCACGTCTTGTCGCAATCAGTAGTCACGTCTCCTTGCATGCGCATCTGAGAAAGCAAAATTACCCAGATTCCCAACCAAGCCACTACCTTAATATTTTTCTCAATTTAAGGGATTTCGAATTAGATCCCTCTATCACGACACCAATTGAAAACAAAGCAAGAAATTTGGCACCGGAGTCACGACACGCATAACTTTACGGATTCTTGTCTGATCAGTACATAACGTTAGGGAGAAGGCGTATGAGAGATTGTACACTTTCTTTATACGGATACCGGGAGCTTGTTAACAGGACTCGATATCTCGTGAGCATCCGAAGGATCATAAGATCCCCCCCTCGAAAACTACGAAGTGGGGTCATCGCGACGGATTTTGGAATCGGAAGGGGATGCTGAGCTACGGGACAAGCAGGTCGCCGTCACGAAACTTCTCCTCAAGAAAACGCCAAGGCCAAGACGGACATAATTTCATCTTTCGTCGAACCGGTGAAAAGGCGAGATGTTTCGTTTTATGCGTGCGGACCTGCAGCGTAAAAGATGTCCAGGAACTTTCCTGCTTGATCCCAAACGAGCGGCCCGTGGGAGTTCAAGTTGGCCCACCACCAATGATTGCATCATGCTAGAAAAAATCTCGTTTAACCGAGACGTGAGGTGAGAAATTGAGAATGCAGATCGCACGAGTCCCGGCTTTCGACGGGGACATCCGAATTCCGGCCCGCCCCGAATGCTTCGTACTGGAAAACCGGGGAGACCTGACTCGCTCCCGAAAAATGAGTACCGTAAAAAATTAGAATCCGATGAATCGAATGGAATTTGACGTGGTGGGTTTGATATATTGATTTCGTTATTTGCTTTAGGTGTAGGGTTTTCTGTTTATTGGATCGCTTTTGAGGTATAGCTCCGAAATTGAAAGAGTGACGTGGAGTAAACGAATTAACGTGGAGGTTTGTTCCCCTCTCAACTATTTTATTTTATAGTCATAACTCACCTGAGGATGGCTCTACTCACTCGAGATTATTTTATTGATGAACCGCGGTCATCATCATCCAATTAAGATCATTTTAAATGGAAAAACCTTAAAAGGAAGACTGATTGATCGATACATTGAGTAGAAGCAAACAGATGACGACACAAGAGAAGACGTATGGTGAGCACGATGCGATACATAAGCCATGAAGATTACATAGAAAATTAACAAAGGGAAAAGGGTAGAAGTTAAAGAAAACCACTTTCGATCTCCGGTTGCCCAAACCGGCATTCTGGTTTTGTGCGATTGCTTGTGGGGATCGAATCCCGGACTCGAAGATGAGATAGAACATTAGAAAGGGTTAAAAGGCAAAGCTAAAAGGAGATCACTTTCGATCTGCAGTTGCCCAAATGGGCATCTGGGTTTCATGCCATTGCTCGTGGAGTTCGAATCCCGGAGCAGTAAGTCTCATTCTCCAGTCCCTTGTACCCTGTTTAGCAAGTGCGTGCATCTTGTGTATGAAGCAGGCAGAAAGGATACATTTTATACATTTTATTTTCTATTTACCCTTAACACCTTTTGGCCTTCGTCTATTTATTCTGCCCAAGAGTCGACTCGTTTAAGCCACGCCACCGAACGGGCATAGAACCTCGCGCTTCTAGCTCCCCCTTCTGCCCTCTCTTCTCTCTGCCTGCGAAGCTCGTCCGTGCTCATTCGGACGGAGGGAGGGAGTGAGGGAGAGAGGGTATCCGGAGGAGTCCTTCTTGCCGCCGCTTCCTTCTCCACGCTTGCCCCTCTCTGCCGCTCGCTAGCTGAGTCGAAATGAGCTCGGTCTTGCAGGTAATGTAATCTCTCTCGCTGGTTTCTGGGCTCGTCTTGAATGTTTCGGGTTCGATCTGTGATGGGTAGGGGATGAAATTTGGAATTGATGGGTCTGTGCCAGGGCTTCTCCAAATCGCTCGCCATGACCGTGCTGTCCGAAATCGGAGACAAGACGTTCTTCGCGGCCGCGGTGAGTTTGACTGGCTTCGATTGCACCCCCCCCCCGCCCCCGCCCCCGCCCCTTGATTTATGGGATCTTGTTGTGCTGCTGTAAAATATAAGTAATTTGCAATACGGCATTTCCTCTCTTCTGTACTGGCTGACTATATATTAAATGGGTAGAGCCCCTTTTTTTTCGTGGCATGAGCTATCGAGTTCCGAATTGTGTCGTGCGGGTTTCCGTGGACCCACGTGAGAAGTGAAGTCATCGAATCTGATGGTTCCGTATTGCTTTCGTGCTCCAAACATCGATCTAAGTACTGTTTTTTCTCGAGTCGCGTGCGTTGGCATTTGCCCTGGAAGAGAACTGCCCAGTTAGTATTTTTTTGTTGGCTGTAGGTGGAGGAGGCTGGTCATGTTGCTCTATACGGGGTTTGGGTTTTTGCTCGTATTTCTTAATGGGATTGGCTTTGCAAAGACATGGGTGGTTGAGAGTTTATAGAATTTATCACTGTACCGTTGGCTGATCTAACCCAGCAAGTACCATGTATAATAATTCAAACTTGGAAACCATGCGATAGGCTAATAGCATGACGATGAGGTCTTTTCTCATTAGGTTCATGGAGTTGACTTTGGGGGATTGGAAGATTAGTTTTTGTCGTCAGTGGCCTAGTTCTTCCATTTTTCTGTATTTAAAGGAATATCAGTTATCCTGTTCTGCTACAACTACAAATCATATTTCAGATTGCGGAGAACGCCCATTCCTGAGTGGTAAAAAATTGGACAGTCAGTGACAATGTTTCTTCTCTGGTAGCAACTTACTTTACAAGCTCAAATGGCTTTATCTCTAGGTTATTGGAGTTATTGTTGTCATTTATCGTCATTTTAATTGGCATCTTAAATTATTAAGAAAAAATAGATAGGTTTGCATGACAAGTGTTGTATAAAAACGCAGAAATATGTCATCGACAAGACAACCTATCAAAAATTGGACCATAGTGCAAACCATCAAAACCCTTTCTTGAGAGCTAGTCGTGGATTAAACCATCTACAATTTATCCAAGGACATTTTCTTCTTCCCCTGAGGTTATTTTCTTTTGTCTGTTTGGTGTATAGAACGGCTCTGGTATCATTTGCTTATAGGCTAATAGCATGACGGTGAGGTCTTTTCTCTTTTTAATAGAAGCAAGATGAATACTATGAGTCTATGACCCTATCCAGCATCAGTTACAAGTCTTTTAGTAGCCTTCCCTATCACTTTGCCCAAAATCAGTGTGTTACTGGCCAGGAAGGGGGGATGAAAGATAATACAATTTTTCCCTTATTCACTCATCCTATCTTGCAGCTGCATCTGAAGTAGCCTTGTCCCTTTAGTGAGTGCTTCGTTGTCAGCTGCTTGACTAGGTTCCATTGTGACCTGCATTACATCAAACTCTGCCTTCTTCTGCAATAGCTTCCTACCATGTTCATTTTCATGATTCGTGTGTTCAGATTCTGGCCATGCGTCACCCAAGGAGACTTGTCTTGTCAGGTTGCTTGGCAGCTTTGGTGGTAAGCATACTTCTACAACTTTCAAATATTTAGTGCCTTAGCCTAAAGTCATTCCAGACACTCTATCTTTCATGGACTAAGACCTTCTGTTTCTGTATCTTTTATCCAGGTGATGACAATTCTTTCTGTTTTTGTTGGTTGGGCTGCTCCTAACCTGGTTAGTTGTTTGCTTTATGATTTCTGCAATATTTCTTTCTTCTATTGCTACTTAAGGTGAATGTCAATATACATGACAAGGGGAAAATTTTTTTCTTTTACATATTGGATGTCCATTTGATGTTCTTTTTTAAGGAAGTGATTGCCTGAATCACATGCTTTTAGTATAATTTTAGAATTCTGAAGCTTTTTATTTAATTGATAAGAGTTTCATTATATTGGAACTCTCATAATATGACTTTTGTTAATGTGAAACACCTCAAACCTTTCAAAATGCAACAATTGATGTGTAGAATTACACATGTTCTTTCATAATTTTTTCAAACTTGAGATGTCCTTTTCCTTCTTCAAAATTTTGGAGGGAAAGCCACTAGTAGAATTAATAAGCTGCAACAAACAGGCCTACCTCCTAAATCTACTGCATGCATTTCTTGTTGTTGTGATCCTGACCTGGTTTTACCCTTTTCCTGGTTGATATCATATTTATAGAGCCTATTGAGATGCAGTTGAAGAATAACATAACTGTTTCAATTTTTTTGTTTCGGAAAATCTATTAAGCTGTTTTGAAATCAGTCTAGACAGTGAGACTGAAAGGCTTTCTACAGGCAGAGGGTTTCAGTGGAAACGAGCTGTATTTGATGCAATTTGCTTCAAAGACTCTTGAGAAATAACTTTAGTGCATGATAAGCTGACCTAGCTATTATTGTCATTTCTTTTCTGCATGTCTCCTAATTGCAGTGATGCATTATGCCTGTAGAAATGGGCCAATTCATCTTATTCAAACAGAAAGTCAAATAAAAAACTTACCTGAACTTGTGCACTATAAACAGATGGACCTGGATTGACATTTGCACCATATTAGTGTCAATCATTTCTAGTACAACAGCATCATACTGATTTGAGCTATCCATTCTGAATCTGTGACACTGTGATTCATTTCTCCTTTTTAGTCTGTAAAAAGAATCTCTATTTTCAGCCTTTTCTATTTGAACGTACATTTTTTTCGTCCACCAAATATATTCTGATGTTATGGAATTCTTTGTGCAGATTTCCCGAAAATGGACTCACCATATAACAACATTGTTATTCTTTGGGTTTGGCATTTGGTCTTTGTGGGATGGATTTCATGAGGGAGGGTAAGGTTATCAGTTATTGCTTCTCCCCTAGACTTAACCTTTTTCTTCTCCCTCTAGACAAAAAGGTTTTACTCGTGTTGAGCTTATCTGGTGCCCTTACAGGGAATCTGAAGAACTCGCTGAAGTTGAAGCAAAATTGGTGGGTCTTCCTTTGTGTCTCTTGTCTGTATTACCTCGTACAGAAATCCCAATCAGTTGTGTCTGTTATGTTTTGTCATTAGGATGCCGACTGGTCGAAGGCTGGCTCTGGAGCAGCCAAACAGAATGGCAAGGTACACTTCTAATGAGTATAACACAGTGTGATGACTTGCTTATGTTGTGGCTGGTTGAGAAATTGAAGTCAGAATATTTGAGACCCTGCTTTATGCTTTAACACCTTTAGAGAACCTGCCAGGTTGCTGATGATGTTAAAAAAGAGATGCGGCCATTTCTCTCACAGTTCTTCTCACCCATCTTGTTGAAGGTTCTGATATCTATATGAAATTTTAGTTGTCTGAAAACAATATTAAAGTTCCTGATTATTCACATTATTCCATTCTGCAGGCATTTTCAATCACATTTTTCGGTGAATGGGGTGACAAGAGCCAGGTAGACAGTCCTAGGAAATTCAAGTTCATGTTACAATTTTATTCTCTGTACTCTTTTGTTCTCTTCATTTGCACTGAGTGCAATTTCATTTTCAGCTGGCTACAATTGGTCTGGCAGCAGATGAGAATCCATTTGGTGTAGTTCTTGGCGGAATTGTGTAAGTCAAGCTCCACATCTTCTTGTTGCAGACATTCATATGTTTCTTTTCATATTGGACTACTATTTGTAGCTTTGAGCACATATGGGGCTTTGTGCTTTTGTCTTGAGTCTTGACATGTTCATCACGATCATTTAGTTTATTATTTGGTTCATCAATGCATGTCAACTCCCTGATTCTTCAGACATCAAAAAACTTAGGTAGGAAAGGTTGCAGTAATCAGTTGAGACTAACATTCTGCTAAGCCAAGGATGAGTTATTCCTAGTGAATGTATTTGTTAGTTATGAACTTATCTTTGGCCATAAATTAGTCACTTAGTTAATCAGTGAGGAAATTATTTACGAAATGCTGGAGTGTTACTTGAAAAGTTGGTCTTATCCTGGACAATGAGAAAGTTGGTATGTGTTATTCCGGGGCACCAAATGGCCGTCCTTGAAACCAATTCCCAAATATTGAGTTTTATGAGGTTTCTTATATTTCTCCAGAGGAAAAAAATTGATAGAAGTTAACACTTGGCGATTAGTTGGGTGAACAGTCATGGTACTCAGTTAGCAACTAAGCATTCTCAGTGAATGAAGAGTTGGTTGTTTTGATCCTTCTGGTTTCCACATGTTTCATGTAGAACTATATATGCAACTAATTAAGCTGGTTCTACTTGCTTTATGCTTTGGTGTATGATGATCACCTACTGTAGTTTGGACTTGGGGACAGCAGATAATTTGGGTGAAACCATGGTTAATGTAGTGGCAGTGCTCTTTGCTCTGAGGACTATAAATTTGTACTAAGTCAGTAATCACAATTTGAAAATTTTTCTAGAAGTTTTGCAGCGTTGTGCTTCTGATGATTTAAAATGCATGGATTATGTGTTAGGTGGCTGTCTTGGTACGGAAAGAGCATCACACCGGCATCATCATTCTCATACTCTGACCAGTGCCTTCTAGCTATATGAACAGACTTAAAAATCTCAATGTCTTAACATTTTTACTGCATATGATGGCATTTAACTAAGAATGTGCCGTCTTGTGTTATAGGATCTCTTTCTGCAATTTTTCCATAGCAAAACTTAAGTTGATAACTGATATACTTACGCATTCTGCATACTTCTGGTATGTTTCCTTTTACAGTGGACAAGCATTGTGTACAACTGCTGCTGTTGTGGGAGGGAAGAGCTTGGCATCTCAGATTTCTGAGAAAATAGTAAATTCTGCCTCTTGTTTGTTTGTATGAGGCAGTTATATTTTCCCTCTCATGATAATAATTTGGGACATGCTTGAACTGTTGCATTTTTCAGGTAGCCCTTTCAGGCGGAGTCCTCTTTATCGTGTTTGGTATTCAGTCCTTTCTCTCAACAGTTGAATGATAAGACATACGATTTTGTTTAAGGTGAGTGATATTACATACAACATCCACCGTACATTTGGGCCACTGATTCAATTGAAACTCCGCTAGCACATTCCTGTTAAATCAAGTCAAATGACACAACTCCACCTAGTTCAAGGTATTGGTATCCTGTTGATTAATTTATCAAAAGAGCTTGCGTTTACTGACATCCCTGCCCATTTCTTGTTATGTTGTCTCGTACAATTGGGAAGAACTATTTTCATGCAAAGCCACTTGTGTCTTGAGTTGTTTCTTCATGTGATTGCATCGGCTGAACTTTTTTGTTTCTTTTCCCCCTAGTGAGAAGATTTAAGGAAAATCAGCTTCAGCTTTCTGGATCGCCAAAAGAAGGGGATTGGAACCATTTATCCTATAATACTTCATAGCGACATGGAAGCTGAAAGATGACAACTTTAATTTCGAAAGAGACATGAGTTGGCTTCACGGTGACGGAAGCCAGCTACATTGGTGTACTTTCGACTTGCTATAGTGACAATTCTTAGAAACTTCATTCAGTCCATATAACATTTTGCTTCCTTTCTGACTCTTCTATAGATGAAAATCATACTGGAATGCCAATGTCAGGGATTCCATTGCGATCAATATGGCTTAGATTGCTGTTCACCATATCCCTGCCACTCTTTCTCACTTGTATTTTTCCCTGGGACACCATGTGCCCTTTATGTACTTGTATTCTGTCCAACTTTTCTGGCCAATTAGCAGGAGGGTTTCTATAGTTAATCTTTTCAAGATGAAGAAACTACCTGTGTGTTTTATAAAATGAAGTGCTTTCGGATGCTTTCTCGTGTATATTCGCCCATCTGGCTAATTATTGGGTAAAATACCAACAATTAGCTGTAAAGTTTTCTATCTTAATGATGACTGCGATTTAATTCATACATTCTCCTTATGTTTCAAACTTATAATCTTCACCTTTCTCGACCACTCCTCTCTTTCTCGCCCCTTATCTTATTTCATTTCTCGAAGACCAACATGCAAAACTACCTTAACATGATATAATCATGAATAGACCCTAAAAGTCTTTTAAGTTCTTTCAATATGCATTTTTTTACATCCACCCCATTGTGCATCTAGAAATTAAACGATGCTAGTGAAAGCTCAAGCTCCCTCTTGTTCCACTCGAGTGGCTCATTTTGAGGTGTTTACTTGCAAAACTCTTCATAAATTTACTTAGATTGCGTTTGGTCATCTAGGTTTTTTGTCGGATAGGATAAAAGTCAGATAATATAATAATAGGTGTTATATCTTATACAGTATTTGGTAAATGTTTGGATAATATATGAAATAGACATGGTACCATTTTGCCTACGCACAGATTCTTTCTCTCCACCCCTTATCAATGTGCCATTGTCATCAACGTGAAGTAGCTGTTGCCTTCCGCTGCCACCTGTCAAGTCGCCGTAGACATCAACTTGCCGCATATTTAACAGGATCTCTTGGTGTTAAGGTTTTCCACACTCGTTGAAGTTTTGGACACCGAGGCTGGTTACTATGGAAAAGGTGTTAACAATCTAAACGCAGATCAAGAAGAAGAGGAGAAAAACACAAAAATTAACGAGGTTTGGCAGCGTGCCTACATCCTCGGGTAAGCCTCCCCGACCCTCTTTTTATTTTTTTTTTTTCTCCTTAATCATTAAATATACAATCAGACGGACTTCTTCTACAAGATCAAGTGTCTCCAAATTAGGAAAATAGAATCCTCTGCAAATTAGGAGGAATAGAGGAAAATAAAATGCCCTACAAATTAGGGGATTCTAGCTCACGCCGACACTCCCCCTCAAGTTGGCATGTAGATATCTCTCATGCCCAACTTGTCTATGAGCTGTAGAATGTCCCGTTTGAAGTGGCCTTTGTCAAGATATGTTTGTTGGTCTTCGAATTTCACGATGGAAATTGAATCACCTTGGAATCCAAGTTTTGCTTAATGAAGTGACGATCCACCTCAATATGTTTGGTGTGATTGTATTGGATTGAATTGTGAGAGATATCGATAGTTGCTTTGTTATTTCAAAACAACTTCATTTCAGACACAAAGTAAAATCGAGTTTTGTGATCAATTTTTGAAGCCATAGGAGTTCGCATAGTCCCTTAACCATTCTTCTAAACTCTGCCTTTGCATTTTAGATAACTGTTACTTTTTGCTTTTTGCTCCTCCAAGTAACTAAATTCTCTCCCCCGAAGTTAAAGTACCTTGAAGTTGATCTTCTATCTGACACACTTCCAGCTTGGGTCCGCGTTAGTGAAACCTTCGATATTAAGATGCCCACTCTTTTGAAATTGAAGCCTTTTCCCTAGAGCTCCCTTTAAATATCGAAGGATTTGCATTACACCATCCATATGGTCTTCACTCGGAACATGCATAAATTGACTTATAACACTCATTGCATAGGCAATACTAGGATGTGTATGTGACAAATGATTTAGTTTGCCAACTAACCGTTGATATCTTTCTTTATTTGTAGGCATCTAATCAGAATACTCTCCAAGTTTGTGATTCTGAACAATTGGTGTGTCTGTAGGTTTGCAATCTAGCATTCCTACCTTAGCCAACAAATCCAAAATATACTTTCTCTGAAATAGAAAAATACTTCTTTTAGATATTGCTACTTCTATCCCCAAGAAGTACTTGAGTCCACCAAAGTTTTTCATCTCGAACTCCATTGGGAGCTTCTGTTATAATTTCATGATATCCTCTTGATCATCTTTAGTGATAATCATATCATCTACATAAATAATAAACACGATTATCTTACCTCGATTTTGCCTCAAAGAATGGGATGTGATTAGAATCATTCCGAACATACCCACACTTTTTATAGACACAATGAACTGTCCAAACTAAACTTGAGGAGACTGTTTCAATCCATACAATGATTGCTCCAACTTATAAACTAGTCCTAGCTAGGAAAAAGGACTATAACTTGGTGGAATATCCATATAGATCTTCTCTTCAAGGTTACCATGGAGAAATATGTTGTTGACAACAATTTGGTGTAAAGGGCAATTTAAATTAGCTGCAAGAGACAATAACACTCGTATAGTATTTAGTTTCGCTATAGGTGAAAGGTTTCCTAAGAATTCACCTCATACGTCTATGTATATTTTTTGGCTACCAATCTCGCCTTATACCATTCAATGGATCCATCTACTTTATACTTGATCAGGAACACCCATTTGCATTTTACTGTTTTTTTCCTTTTGGGCAGTTCAACTAACTTCCAAGTATTGTTTTTCTGCAACGCCTCCATCTCTTCCTTCATAGCTTGAACCCACTTAAGATCTTTCAAGGTGTCCTGTACTCCACCTAGAATATATGCTAATGACACATTGGAAACAAATGCCCTCAATGGCTTAGATAATTTGTCAACTGAAACATAGTTACTGATCGGATAGGCAGACTTCTTCTTCCTTCCACCATCTGGTGAGTAGCTTGGTGAGTATTGATTCAGGGGTTTTCCTTAATTGTGCTTGGTAGGTAATTTATATCCCACATAAATATTAGAATCATCATGTAAACTAGTAATAGGAGAAATTACCTTAGGAATTTCCTTAAGAGTTGGGTCGGGCACTAAAGAAGATGAGAGAAGCTTTTCTAGAAGAGTCAGTTGGTCTTGTAAACTCGGCTCTTCGAGTACCTAACCTTCCCCAGGCGGGATTTGCACTAAAATTTCCAAAACATCTTGCCTACATTCTAGGCTTTCTTGCTCAATATATGTCGGTAAATTCTGGCCTAGTTCGGCCTTAGCTACCGGCGGCAATGTCAAAATTCTACCGATTTGTACTCCCCCGAGGCCATAATATCACCGCTAGTTTCCTACCAATTCTTCTTTTCCGTCTATATCTTGTCCTGGAAAGAAGAAGTGGTGTCCCAAAAGAAAGATTCTATCTCAACGAATTAACATATGTCTTCTTAGTAGATGGATTATAACACCGATATCCATTCTGATGTGAACCACAGCCTAAAAAAATACACCGCATAACACACGGTTCAAGTTTTGTGCATTGTGTTTTAGGGATGTGAACAAAAGTGACGCATTCGAACACCTTAGGGGAAATAGTAAGAATCAATGGTAAATTGTACATGAGATGAGAGAGCTTCCAATGGTGTTTGAAATTCTAATGCTTTCGATGGCATTCGATTAATAAGATGGACTATTGTAGCCATTGCATTATTCGAAAAATGGTGAGGGACATTATTTTCAAATAATGAAGATCGGAGGATTGTCTCATTTGGGTCACATGCCTCTTCAAATCATAAACTTGAGAAGCATCAATCCGATAAGGGTAAAAAAAGTTAGAGTAGGGTTAGCCATATGAGCATTTCAAACCCTTTCTTACTTTTTAATAATATTGGGAAGCAAATAAAGTTACTAATTAAAACTAGGTCCATGGAGTTTATTAGCCATCCTTTTATGATGGAATCTTCAGTCTTCCACTTGTGATACCCCCGAGTCCATAGATGAAGGCTGAGGAAGGTCACCATTAATGTATCCTAGCTTGTCCTTCCTCGTGATATACATCTCTACCACTTGAGACCATAAGTCATAATTAATCCCATCCAATTTGATTGCAATTTGTGTTGAAGATGGATTGTTTTGTGGTGTTGGGGTCGGGGACTGATTCTAGGTTAGAATTTGAGTTAATTTAGTTGTCAAATTTTCCATAAGCGCTTTTGTTGTGGAACTCTTCCCTTGATTTTGATGGGGAATCACTGCTCATGAATTTGCCTATGATATATGCTAGGGAAAATGACAACATAATTTGTGGTAGGTATACTATCCCACATGCATGGCCCTTCCTTGGCCTTAGAATAGGGATTGCTTATTAGCATCAAATTCCTTTCCATTTTTTTGACTCATATCGTGAAAAATTTTAGGGTAGCAGAATTATGATGTACATGTTTCACATTATGGATGGTGTAGAGCATGCTACCAATATTGATCATAAAATTCATAGTTTTTAAAGGATCATACCAAGTAGAAAGGTAAAGAGGAGAGAGGTTTTAGGAATTGATGGTAAACCACACAATAATATTTTGTAGGGTGTGCATTCTGCCCCTTAACGTTTACATACACCTCCTTATATAAGCATAAGACAACATACTAGAATTTTATAGACCCCGTTTGGCCGAAAAAAGCCAATTATTTGCATCTATTGAATTTTTTTACTAATAGACTGACTTCTTTACTCATTATCCCGTTTTTTTTCCTTTCGCTCTTGTTATAGTGTTACAATACTATGAATAGTGCCAAACAATACATGAATAGTACGTTACAGTACTAAATAGTATGTATGCTATGGTACTTCAATTCAAACTTTTCATCTCCTTCATGTGATTCCTATGCCTCCTTTGTTTTGTCTTGAATAAATCTTTGGCAAAGTCTTCCTTTCCTTCACTTATTATGCCTATGGATAGGCTCTTCAGTGCTGTCGTTTGTGTCTAAATCTTCTCCATATTTTTGTCTTTGGTATTCCTTGATGATTCTTTCAATTTCTAAGGCTTGTGTCCAAATCTTCTCCACCTTTTTGCCTTCGGTATTCCTTGATGATTCTTTCAATTTCTAAGGCTTGAAGATGTTCAGTACCTGTATCATCTAGAGGTTGGTATGAATTGGACGGAAAATCAAGAGGATCGAGAGTGCTTTTTTCTGGATACTGTTGCTTGAGTGCTTTGAGGAGCTTCTCTAATTCTTCAATTGCTAGATAAACTTCCATTTTTAATTCATATTGTATTTGTCTTTTGGATGACTGATGAGAGCTTGACGAAGCATTAGTAAAGCTTTCTGGGATAGCGAGTTAGGCTAGATACCTAAGCTGAAGCGATGGACTTTCTTTGTCAAGATTTAGTCTGAGTGCAAGCTGCAATTTACCATGATCAAAAGGATCTTGTGGTAGTGGTCCTCCCTATGGGTCTTGTGATGATGATGAAGCTGGATCCCGTGAATTTGTTGGTGACTTAGAAATGTTTGATACATCCATTCCATTATATCTTCTTAGGCAAGCATCGATCGCTAAACGGGTTGCTCGATAGTCATCACAATAATCCCAAGAAACTGGGTTATCTTCTATTGGCCATGCTTTTGGTGGAATAACTTGACTGTGCTGGCATAATATCCTCTGCAACTTGTCGAGGATAAGCTGAGATTCTACAAAAGAATGTTGCAAAATTCTCATTCGGAATGAATTGAGGTTTATATGTAGATATTCCAACATCTATTGGAGTTTTACACATATCTTCACTAGGTCGGAAAAAAACTCATAGCCTGAAAAATAAAATGATTATATACAGTTTTGGGTCAAGCCTGCATGCTTTGAGTTGGGCTTGAAAAACATTTTTCTATGCATATAATTGTTTGAACCAACTAAGCATTTCCCCAAAATATATATACTTGGCTTCTCCTTGAATAATTCTGCTGATAATAAGAGGCATCTTGGTTGTCGGAAACTTAATGACTATGGTATAAAGATTAAACAAATACCAATAAAATTTTTTTAAGTTTTTTGGAAATTACTCTTCTAGGAAGAAAGTGAAATGATGAATAAATGGATATTTTGGATCCAGTCATTTGGTTTGAGGAGAAGACCACCATATTCACTACAAACATGGAAATGATATTGCCACGTAAGTATTCCAAGATTTTCAACAAGAATATTGTCTTGGATCCGCTCAAGGATATTTGATGGATATAGAGATATCTAATGGATATGAATACAAAGGCCATTTGGGCTTTATTTCTCGAGCCTTGAAACCACCTCTTAGATTTCTTACCACATAAATAGATGTGGTAGCTGCAAATTCTTTTGGTCTGGATAAAAAATCAACAATTATATATTTTTTTTCCTGCAATATGTTGGGTCTCAAAGGAACGCTTTAAAAAGCATTATGCCCATTTAAGGAGCTATGGATGCGGAATTTGCTTTTGCTTGAATTTCAGCATTTAAGAAAATTAGGTCATGTCCATCTCCACAAGGAAATTATGTCTTATAAGAAGAAATTCAAACTTTTTGATATCATATTTTACCGCCAAGATTTTTTAGAATGTAGAGTGGTAATGCATTTTCGCTGGTGTGAATCTCCCACTCTCCCTTGTGTCCATAAACTTGTTGTTTTCCATCAATTTCTTCAAAAAGAACAGCAGCCTAATATTCATCACTAACATATGTTGGTACGACTCTTTTTTCTCGTGGAAGGGATTTGCAAAAGATGGAGATGCTGTAGAATTTCCTTAAGTTTGCATACAGAGTTAGTTTGTTGTGGTCTCTATGGAGGAGCATCTTTCTTGAGCATTTGTTGTAGTGGACTCACAAACTTTGTGATTTTGGGACAAAATCCCGGAGATAAGTTACAAATCCCAAGGAATTGTTGAACTTGCTTGTAGGAAAGATTTTTCATTAGGGAACTTTTGTAACTCTTTAGCAATATGATGACTAGGATAATAAGTTCCATCTTTAATATGCATCCCAAGATATTCAATTTCTTTTTGGGCAATGATCATTTTCTTTTGGGATAACATGATGCCATGCTTTCGCACCGGGTCTGCAAATTAGACTAATAATTTATAATGAAAATCCTTATCGGGACTATAAAGGAGGATATTGTCAATGTAAATTTGAGCATTGGCTAGAATATGCTATAAAATTCTATAGATAGTCTTCTAAAACAGCGAATGGGCTGTTTTGAGGCCAAAAGGGAGTACCGTCCACTAGAAATGTTGATTTAGAATACAAAATCCAGTTTTGCACTTGTCCTCAGGGTGAATTCCCAACCGTCAAAATCTAGCTTTAAAGTCAAACTTGGAATACACTTTAGCTTGTGTGAGGCTGGAGAATAAAGAATTTCAATGTGGTAGAAAAAATTTATCATCTTGCAAAAATTGATTGAGAGGTTGATAATTGATGGCCAATCTCATCTTTCCTCTGTTCTACTTCGCTCGCTTGTTGACATAGAATGCTTCACAAGCCCACTGAGGATTTGAGGACTTAAGTCCTTGATGAAGTAAATCCGAACATTCTTTTTGTGCTAAAAGCAAATGTTCTGGATTCATTCCAAAGTGGCTGGCTTTGGTGAGATTGACATCTTAGTTTTTCTTGAATGGAAGATTGATGAAGAAATTAGGATTTTTCCACAAAGGGTTGGAGCATTTTTGGACAAAGTCTGAGTAAGAGTCTGTACATGTCCCAAGAAAGATTTGCAAAATTGGATCCAAAATGCTCATTTGAATAGTGAATTTTTTTAAATGTCTACAGATTCTTGGAATTGCCCTTTGAACCGTAGCCCATTAGGCACAATTCTAAGTTTATGAGTTTGTGTAAGGATATCCTAGCCAATAATGGTATCTTTATCTAGTGAGCTAGATTCAAGGATCTCGATAGTGACTGAACACTAGGAAAAGAATTGTTTGGTGATGGGTTTATTTTGAACTCTTGTAGCAGAGGTATCTCCAAAAGCAGAGTTGAAATACTGGGTGTATGACGTCCAGTATATTTTGGAAGTATCTTTATATCAAGAATAGAAACATTCACTGTAGTGTTAACGAGGGCAATAAGGGAAATAAGCTTATCATACTTGGATATGTATATTTTTACAAGAAAATATAGGAGAATAGAAGGAGCGTATGAACAAAGATCTTGGATTGTGGGAGGTTAAGAGAAAAAGAACACCATTTCTTCAAGTTCTTCTGATGAATTTTCAATGTCACTAGTTTGTGATCATGATTGGATAGTACACATAGTGTGTTTAGTTGATTCATTTTCCAGGGGAAAGACTGATTCAACATCATCATCTTGGAGTGATACTCCAGTTTGTTTCTCAATCTTTTGGATTAAATGAGAATTTTTTCCTTTGGCTTTCGGACAATTTTTGGCAAAATAGCCTTTCTTGTTGCAAATGTAACACCTGTTAGATTTTCTACGCCTTCTAGAAGAGCTTCTTTTAGAATGTCTTTTTCACAAGAATTGCTATTTGCACCTTTTCTTTGTATGTCCCAAGGAGAATCTTTTGAAATGTCTTCGTTTTTTGCATCGATCTCCATGATAAGGATCATCACAAGAGTCTTTCTTTGAACATTTGATTCTTAACTCAGGCTTTTGACAGGCCCGATTAAGTTCTTAATTGCTCTTTAGATAACTCTTGAATGCCTTTCTTCTTATGCAAAAATCATCAAGAGCAAGATGGATATCCTATTGGAGTTTTCCAAGAGGAACATTAGCAACCATCTTTTGCTTATCTATATGGATCTTTCCATAGTTTGGCCGATCTCTTCTAGAATGGAGGTAAAAAATACCCGCTTCAAGTTGTGATAAACTCCAATGAGCATAAAATAATTTAAGCATTTCTTGGAAATGCCTATTGAGATGCTTTCTTTGTAAAGAGCAACACTTTCTTTCAAAAAATTCTCTCATTCTAAGCTCAAGATCATCTAGTTTACCAATAAAGAAGTGGTGAATCACATGGATTGTTTGATAGAAATCTGTTTGGACTAAAAATCTCATTTGATCTTGGTTAGAAATAGTTTTCCACTAGTCTTTTAGGTTTCCAGTAAATCTGCTCACAAATTTAGTTAGTATTTCATATCGACTTTCAACAAAAAGTGCTTTGATGTTGAGTCACGCATGAAACTCTTGTAATCTATTTGGCCATTTGGAATATGGGATATTATTGAGTGTAAAGTAGTATTTTGAGGTTGAAGACTTCTATTCAAGATTTGAATCATTTAGGTGTACTACTTCAAGCTCAGATGGATTTGAGTCTATTTCTATTTCAAGGGGATCGGCCATAAAAATAGCAGGCACACGGGATACTGGTGTTTGTGGCTCAGAGGGTGAAGTATTTTCGAAGGAAATGGAATCCAATTCTAAAAATGATTTAGAGGTATTTTGTTTGGTAGAGTCAAATGCAGTAATAGTTGATATATTTTGTTTGCTTTAATCTTGCAGGAAAGTCTCAACTAGATTTGAAACCATATGAGCAGAGAGGAGCTCTAAAAAAGGTTCATAAGCTGGCTTCTTTTCTTCACTAATCTTTCTTTACTTTTCTATCTCTCTAATACAGTTTTGGAGTGTAACAATATTTTTTGATCCTATCTTGGAGCTTCATTAATAATTGAGGCAATTGATGTAGTCCTAGAGGGGCCACTTCCATTGGAATCGTTTGCCACGGTTGGGAAAATGGATTTGGAGGAGGAATGAATTTTCCATCCTACAGGAGCTTAATTTGTCTCCTTAATTTTTTCATTTCAGCCGTCTAGTCTTTCAAATAATGATGAGAAACATATCTTCCATATTCCATCTGTTAGAGTTTCTTTTGGAATGTCTCAAACCATTTATTTGTGACCAAAGACGTTTGATCAACTTTTTGATCAATATGATCAAGACGAGATTGGGCAGTTAAAAGTTTGGTGTCAATTGTCTTGAGAATATTATTATGAGCCAAAGCATTTTCCAATTGTCAATTCAGGACAGCTTCAGTAGCCGTGACTTTCTTTTGTCTTCCATGGTCATCAATATCTATGGGATTCGGGACCTTAGAGATATGACAGAATCGATTATGGGCATCTGTAAATTCTTCTAATGCCGAAAATGGGGCATTAAAATTAAATATTTCCAAAGGTGAAAAGTCCGAGGGTTGGAACATGTAGATAGATGGAAGGACAGGTGGTGGTTCTGGTTTTAGGAAACATGAGGATTAAGGTGTTTTGGGTACTTTAAGAGGGAATGAATTCTTCTTAACCCATTTGTGAATGGGTTTATAGAAGGGTAAGACAATTGGCTTCTGGAGTGAAGGTTTCTTTCTAGGTGGTGATTGAGGAGGTAAAGGGGGTTTACAAGGTTTAGGGATTTTTGGAGGGAAGTGTGATCGAGGTGGCTCATACGAGACCATGAATTGACATTTTCCTCAATCTTCATCAAGAAGCCTGACAGTGAAGTCTCTGTCAAGGTATATCTAGTGAAGTTTATCTTTTGACTGTTTCTTTCTTCTGGATGGCCTATCATCTTCTTCTTCATTCGGAGGATTTATACAAAGGGAACACTGACAATCAAGATCCTGAAAGTAGTGCCCTATATGAGGGTCTTTGTAGTAGTGAATATAATGTCCTTCCTGGTTAGAGGACTCAATTATGGATTTTGGATTGGGATGATCATTGTTAATTGGAACATTAGTTGCATAAGGTTGCATCATAAAAATAGTAGGAAAAATAGAAGAAGTGCTTTCTTCCTTTTCCTTACTAAATTTGATGATAATTGTGCCATATTTTTCCTTGGTAAATTGGGACTCTATGGATTGGATAGGGCTGGAGTTCTAGTGGATTTTTTTGTAGTTAGTTACCCACGTGTCTAGGAGTAACTTAACCAATTGATCTCAAGGAATTTGTTTAGGGAGATGGATACAAGAAGTTTGATCATTGTTTACCGAAGTAAACAAGACATTTTTCAGAGCTAGGGAAGTTCGGGTCAATGGTATGGTTCTAGACTCAATAAACCATTTGGTAATGCAAGATGGTAGCAATGGAATCTGGAGTCTGAGGTGCTCCAGTAATCTGTAGTTGAACCTTAAGGGCTGAGAAAAGTCGTGGATCCAAGAGAGCCATATTGAAGTTGGGAAACAGCGTAACAAACAATGTTCTTGCATTGAGGGTGGTCTAAATGGTACCAATGCAAGCATATTGGTAGTCCAAAAAACGGGTGTCATTAAGAGAACCATTCGAGCAATCATGGATAACCCTTTCCTTATGTGAAATGATAAAGCAAGTCTAACAGCACCAAAGTAAAGGTGCATATATCCCTGCTGTATCCATTGTCGTGCAAAATCAGAGGGGATTTGAAGAGTGATAAAGTGTTCCTACTAAGTAGTTGGGATAGGATGCTGGTTGAATTTCGAGGACTGGACATACTCTTTAACTTCTTTCGGAATATGCTTAATAAGCAGCTTGATAGAATGGATAGGTGAAAAAGAGGATGGTTTAGCAAAAGCAGTATACGGATTTATAAGTGGAATGTGAGTCTTTGAAATTTTACTATCTTCATTGAGGTAGGAAGTCTCATAAAGATAGTCAATCTTAGAGACATTATAAGTACAAAGTTCTAAAGGAGGGGAATAGAAATTGGGGCACTTACAGTGGAAGGTGTGGAAATTTCAGAAGATTTAGTCATGGTATGAAAAATCTCCCTTTTTGCACTGGATATTCAACTTCAAATTAAAAATGTGTTGAAAAATGCCATGGGTTAGTGTATAGGCATGAATTAAAAATAATAGTAAATCTCTTAGGTTGGTAAGCTAGTAAATGTGGTAACCACACAAAACCAATGCAGCCATGGCATCTCTAGGTGTCCGGGGATCTGGTCAGTGCGGTGATTGACATCGCGGTAATGAGTCTGGTCGGTGCGGTGATTGACATCGCGGTAATGAGTCTGGTCGGTGCGGCGATTTTGATCGCGGCAAAGAAATTTGTTCAATGCGAGGATTTGTAGAGATGGAGTTTCTAGATGGCACGACAACAATAGATGTCAAGTTGGTCTGATCGAGTCAGATGGAGTGGTGGTAGCACAGGAATTGTGTGGCGGTGGCAACCGGGTTTGTTGAATTGTAGCGGCGGCAATGACGACAATTTGATGTGGTCGAGTCACAACAGTGGAGGCGGCACAGTGTTTGGGGTTTTTTCGGGTCCCCTGATATCATGTTAACAATCTAAACGCGGATCAAGAAGAAAAGGAGAAAAACACAAGAATTAACGAGGTTCGGCAGTGTGCCTACATCCTCGAATAAGCCTCCCCGACCCTCTTTTTTTCTTTTTCTCCTTGATCATCAATTATGTATAGACCCATATATATATTGATGGTTTTATTAGTGATGGGCTTAAGGCCCGTCCGCCCAAGTTGGGCCCAAAAACCTGGCCCACGGGAATACGGCCCGTGGATGGAGGGACATATAAAAGGGAGGAGAGAGAGAGAGAACGTACCGGTTGAAAACAGAAAACGTACGTACGCATCCCTTCTTTTTTTTCTCTCTCTCGCTTTCTCTCCAAAAAAAAGTGAAGCGCGAAGGCGAATTTGCTTCAGGATCGAACAGACCAAGTTTCTCTTCCTCTATCGGCGTCGGTGTTTAATCGTGGCTTAAAAGGTACGCTCGAATCCGTGGTGTGCTTTAGGATCGGTGATACGTGTTGTTTTTCCCGGGCTCGTCTTCCGCATTGATTTAGGGGTTCGATTTAGTGTCGAATTCGCTTTTCGGGGATCCGTTATTCCCAACATTGGTATCAGAGCCCTAGTTCACGTTTTCCCGACCTGTTTGAAGTTTTTTGATTGATTTTTCGCAAAAGTAATTCGGTTGTACGGATCGGGGCGAGAAATCCCGACACCCGAGTGCTGTTCGCCCATTTTTCCGAGTTTTCGTAAGTCAAAATCAAATTCTGATGGCATAGGGAGAAAGGGGTCGTCGAGACGAGTCTGGCGATATGTCGAACGCCGCCGGGAGACGCCGCACGCGACCACACGCGCGGCCAGAAGCCGCTGCGCATGGGCGCGATGCGCCCGGAAGCGCTAGCTCGCCCAGCGCGTGCGACACGCGCGCCGGTCAGCGAATTGGAACGTGCTGCCGCCGGCCTGCGAACCGGCACGCGCCGATCGGCGGACCGACGCGTGCTGACGTTAGCATGACGTCACCCAACGGTTAGTAACCGCTAGGGTGACGTCATCGATGACGTCAGCACGACGACGGTTGGCCGGGCGGTCACCGACCGACGACCCGACCCGACCCGAACCGCGGACGCTCGGCATGCGTGCGGCACGTGCCGGCTGACGTCTGCGTGACGTCAGCCGGCGCACGCGCGCGACACATGCCGTCGGTTCGCCCGAACCGGCCCGACCGATCTGACCGGTCCGACGACCGTTGACCAAAAAAAAAAAAAAGAGGAAAAGAATGTGTTTATTTTTCAATTAAGTCTATGTGGATTATTTGTGATCCCTTATTTGTTCTGCATTTGTTGCACGAACAATGCCTCCCCTGAGGTTGCGCACACCTATTCGCGCAGTTACCGATGAACAAAATGATAGGCTGTCTAAGTTGATAGCTGAGCTGACTGATCATCGATGGGAGAGTGGTGACTTAATTGATCACGTCCTAAAAGTCAATGGAAAAATTCAACAGGTTATATGGAATGGTCGTCCTATGCCACAGTCAGAGATGGTGCGATTTTTCATAAACACTCTTCCACCTGAATGGCAAGATGTGTTGAATCGCATATGGGATGTCAACGGAATTGCTTCATATAAGAAAATTGTGATGGATTTTGTAAATGAATATTACTGCATTGTTACAAGGGAAAAGATCAAGAAATTGAACAAAAGAGGATCTTTCCCGGTTCGTGTCTTGGTTTGGTGTTAGATGTATTGGTTGTTTTCTTAGTTAAGTGTGCTTTGTGGACATCTTATGTAATGCTTACTACCTAATTGTTGTTGATGTAGCAACCTATATGTTAGTTGTATTATATGAAAGCATTATTATATTGTATGTCAATTATCTGTTGCTTTTGTTATTGCTTGGTTCTTTGTGGGTAATTAGTGGGTAGTTATAGAAGTTTTTGTAACTTCATAGAATTTATTTTGCATAAGACAATTATATTAATGATAGTTTTAAGTTAGGATTTTGGAGGATGATTGGAAACATAGTGACCTTTTGATTCTGAAGCCTTACTTGAAATTATTCATTAATATGATGGGTCTATGCAAATAGGGATGCATAAATGATAGGCATTAATAATTCGTGGATATATGTCTGATGTGTTCAGATCAATGGCTTGACCACGAAGAGCATAGTTGCCGAGTTGAACAAAGGTGAAAAGCTCAATGGTGACAACTATGAGATATGGCACATGAAAATCCAATATGTGTTGGAAGAGCAAGAGGCACTTGAGGCTCTTAACCTAACCATGGTAGAACCTGAAGAAGGAAATACTGCACAGCACAAAAGAGATAAGGAAGCTTTTGCTGCATGGAAACGAAAGAACTCTCTTGCTCGCATCACGTTGCTGAGTAGCATGGAAAATGACGTCATGCGAGAGTTTAGGCGTTTTGACAATGCCAAGGAAATGTGGGAGGCATTGGCAGCTAGATTTGGTCATACTTCGGTGACGGGATCGAGACAGCTCATTATTAGGTTTGACTCCTATAAGAAGCCTCATGGTCAGACTATGAAGCAACATCTTAGAAAGATGTCAAACATGATAAATGAGCTGAAAGATGCTGGCCATGTCCTCACAAATGAGCAGCAGGTGCAAGCAGTGATTCGTTCCTTGCCTCAGAGTTGGGAGCATATGAAGGTGCACCGACCCATAATGAAAATATTAAATCTTTTGAGGATGCAAAGTGCGCCATCTTGAGCTGGAAGAGGACCACCTCTTGGCGACTAAGCCGGATGCTGAACTCTATCATGCTAGTTCTAGCTCAAATGGAGCTTCGAGCTCCAAGCGCAAACGTCCTAACTGGCTTGATAAAGGAAAAGGCAAGGAAGAAGGTCCTTCAGGGAAGAAACACAAGTTTAACCAACATGGAAGAGGAAAGCGTCCTCGTATGAAAAAGCTTGCAAGGGTGAAATGCTACAACTGTGACAAGAAGGGTCACTATGCTCACGACTGTCGTGAGCCAAAGAAGGTATGCACCCCTTGTACCTTTCAGAACTTTGCTTTTGTGTCGAGTTCTGTGTTTTTAACTAAGTCTAATCCTTTGTGGACTGTGGATTCAGGAGTGACAGACCATGTAGCGAAGGATAGAGGATCCTTCGTGAAATTCCGACGAGTACCAACTGGAACTAAGTGGATCTATGTGGGAAACAACTCCAGAGCTGAAGTGAAAGGAATTGGCACATGCCAACTGAATATGCGTGGTGGATGCACTTTGTTCACACATGATGTATTGTATGCTCCGGAGATTCGTCGGAATTTAGTGTCCGTATTAGTGTTGGTTAAATTAGGTTTTAATATGAACTTCTATAGTAGATGTGTGAATTTGTTTTTGGATACAAATTACTATGGTTGTGGTTATTTTCTGGATGGTTTTGTTGTATTAGATATTGATTATGTTAATGCAAATGTTTGTTATTCCTTTCTCACGTCTTCTAATAAATATGATAATGATGTGAAAGTGTGGCATGCAAGACTTGGTCACATTGGCCAACAGCGTATAAATAGATTAGCCAAAGAGAGCTTGTTAGGCAACATTGAAAAAGTCGATTTGCCCATATGTAAGCATTGCCTAGAAGGGAAAACGACAAGGAAACCATTTGGAAAAGGAAAAAGAGCTGAATTTCCTCTACATTTAATCCATTCGATGTACGTGGTCCAATGAATGTGAAAGGAAGGCATGGGGCTGTTTATTTCATCACTTTTATAGATGATTACACTCGATTCGGATATGTCTATTTGATTTCTCATAAATCTGAAGCAATAAGTTATTTCAAAAGGTTTATGAACCTAGTAGAGAATCAATTAGACAAGAAAATAAAAGCATTAAAATCCGATCGAGGTCGTGAATATTTATCTGATGAGTTCAGAAAATTATGTGATGAAAAAGGAATAGAAAGACAGTTGTCTATTTCATATGCTCCTCAACAAAATGGTGTTGCGGAGAGAAGAAACAGAACCCCGGAAATGGTTAGGTCCATGATGGCGCATGCTAACTTACCTATTACCTTTTGGAGTGATGCGTTGTTAACTGCTACCTATATACTTAACCGTGTGCCTTCCAAATTAGTTACTTCCACTCCATATGAGTTATGGACAGGTAGAAAACCGGACTTAAGTTTTCTTAAGCCATGGGGTTGTGCTGCCTATACACATGAGTCCTCTCACAAGTTTGGGAAATTGGGTCCCAGAGGAAAGAAGACTATTTTCATAAGATACTCGGAACACTCGAAAGGATATGTGTTCATAGTTGAGAAGGAAAGTGGTAGTATAACTGAATTTGAATCACGGGATGTCACATTCTTAGAGGATGAGTTTCCTAAGAAGGGCGAAATAGGGGAAGATTACTCCCTATTTGAAACCTTGGATCAAGATAATGATCTTAGTGGAGTTCATCCAAGTGGGAGTAATATGAAAAGTGATGAATTGAATTTAACTCATTCTCAATTACAACCACATGATGAGACAACATCATCATTATCTCATCCAAGTGGGAGCATAATGAGGAATGATGTACAAAGTGTACAATCTCCCATACGGTGAACAAGTCGCCAAAGTATTCCCCGTCGACGTTTTGGCATTGAAGGGGAAACTTTTATGGTTGCTCCACAAGATGAGGATGAGCCAAGAAATATTAATGAGGCTCTGAATTGCCCTAGTAAGGAAAAATGGATTCATGCAATGGAAGAGGAAATGGAGTCAATGAAATCAAATAAAGTCTGGGAACTGGTTGATCTTCCAAAAGGACGCAAAGCTATTGGGAACAAGTGGGTTCTCAAAATAAAGCGAAATGCTGATGGCTCGATAGAAAGGCATAAGGCTCGCCTTGTGGCGAAGGGGTATAATCAACAGGAAGGAATTGATTATGAAGATACGTTTTCTCCTGTAGTGAGATTTACCTCGATTCGCATTATTCTGGCAATAGTAGCTAGTATGGATCTTGAGTTACATCAGATGGATGTAAAGACTGTTTTCCTCAATGGAGAATTAGAGGAAGAAATATATATGGAACAACCTGTTGGTTTCATAGTGAAAGGCCAATAAGAAAAGGTATGTCGACTTTTTAGGTCGATATATGGTCTTAAGCAGTCATCAAGACAATGATATATACGTTTTCATAATACCATTATGGCATATGATTTTACGATGATTGATGAGGATCATTGTGTATATATCAAAAGATCCAAGGATCAATTTGTGATCATATCATTATATGTTGATGACATACTAATTGCCGGAAGCAATATGGAGTTTGTAAATAATGTGAAGAGTTGGTTATCTTCCAACTTTGAGATGAAAGATATGGGTGAGGCTGCATACATTCTTGGAGTTAAGATTTCAAGAGATCATTCGAAGAGATCGTTATCTCTTTCGCAAGAAACATATATAAATAAGGTTCTTGAACGATTTCGTATGCAAGATTGTAAACCCATAGACACTCCTATTGCAAAAGGTGAAGGATTGAGCCATAGACTGTGTCCAAGGACTCCACAAGAGAAGGAACAAATGAAACATGTTCCTTATGCTAGTGCTGTTGGGAGCTTGATGTACGCTATGATGTGTACAAGACCTGACATATGTTTTGCAGTTGGAATGGTGAGTAGATACCAATCCAATCCAGGTCAAGCACATTGGAAAGCCGTTAAAAGAATACTGAGGTATCTAAAGGGGGCTGCTGATTATACGCTGAGTTATTAAGGAAAGGATCTGCAACTCTAAGGCTATTCTGATGCTGATTGGGGAGGAGATTTAGATGAAAGAAAATCTACCTCTGGATTTGTTTTCTTACCAAATAATGGCACTATATGTTGGAGCAGTAAGAAACAAAAGTGTATAGCCTTATCTACGATGGAAACTAAGTTCGTGGCATTATCAGCAGCAATATAAGAAGATGTTTGGCTTAAGAGATTTTTTTGGATCATTTAGGTGTTATTGGAAGTGCTGTAGATTAATTGTTGGTTAACTGTGATAGCCAAGCAGCAAAAGCGCACACCAAAGATCCAGAATATCATGGCAAGACCAAATATATAGATACCAAGTATAATCTTGTCAAAGATATGATTGCACGAAAGGATGTGAACTTAGAGTACATACTACGCATAGAATGGTGCAGATCCTATGACAAAGCCAATACTTAGATATGTGTTTTGTGGCCATATAAAATCTCTAGGATTGCGTAGAGGCTGATGTACTGAATATTATTATTTCCCTAAGTGTTCACATTTGATGAATTTATGTTTTTATCATTAATGCCTATGAATCTTTGTTTGATCTTTATGCATCTTAATGCTCAGTGCATTATTTTAAGTTGAGAAAGTATGTCGGACAGATATAAGATTAGCCTACTCACACGGGTAATCGCCTCTATTTACTATGTGATAAATAGAAATGAGACCTTTTTTTTAAGCTTATTATCTAGGTGATAATCGAGAGCTAAAGCTTAAAATACGTATGTCGCCTTAACTGGGTGTTAAGATGAGGACATAATACTTATTATGTCCGAAAGTAAAATACCCCACATATTTTACTTTATCTGTCTATGATGCCAGATGTGAGTTCCGATGAATTTTGTGAATGAATAGATATGTGAACTCAAGTTAGACATTGGGTATGTCTGAACTATCATCTGTACGGTATTGAAAGGTGTAGACATACGCTCCATGGGAAAGGAGTTAATACCGTAATACGTATTTCATACTACGTATGTATAAGCCGACCAATAAGAGTGGCAAAAAGTTTGATCTCAACTTTTATGACGTGTGAGACTCTTGAGGAAAAGAGTTCCTCAAATTTTAGTGCCCTAATGACTTTTACTTATTCTCAAGGTTTCTATTTAGTGTTTGATATCTTAGGATGTTGCCAATGATCATGAGTTGATTCGATCTAATGGGACATTTTTAGAAAAGCAAGCTGAACTGAAATTGAGAGTTTGAAGGAAAGAGGAAGATCGATTTTGGGGAATCACATTGTAGTTTTGTATTCACTGGTCGACTAATTATGACTGTCTTTGGGATAATTATAATTGTGAATACAATATATATATCATGTTTAAAAGAGATCAAGAGAGATATAAAATGTGATCGATCAATCTAGGATACTGCATACTAAATCTACTCAAAGCGTGACGCCCATTATGAGCTGCTATATATTCCTAACAGATGTATAGCAATGAGCTCTTAAAATATGCTGGTCGCACGGATTATTCACCGGTATGAATGTTGAAGAGAGAGGTAAAGAGAATCCTGTTCGGCCCACCATGTGCGAGTGGGAGATGATGGTTTTATTAGTGATGGGCTTAAGGCCCGTCCGCCCAAGTTGGGCCCAAAACCTGGCCCACGGGAATACGGCCCGTGGATGGAGGGACATATAAAAGGGAGGAGAGAGAGAGAGAACGTACCGGTTGAAAACAGAAAACGTACGTACGCATCCCTTCTTTCTCTCTCTCTCTCTCGCTTTCTCTCAAAAAAAAAAAAAAAAGTGAAGCGCGAAGGCGAATTTGCTTCACCGGATCGAACAGGACCAAATTTCTCTTCCTCTATCGGCGTCGGTGTTTAATCAGTGGCTTAAAAGGTACGTTCGAATCCGTTGTGTGCTTTAGGATCGGTGATACGTGTTGTTTTTCCCGGGCTCGTCTTCCGCATTGATTTAGAGGTTCGATTTAGTGTTGAATCCGGTTTTCGGGGATCCGTTATTCCCAACATATATAATCGGACGGACTTCTTCTACAAGTCAAGCCTCTACAAATTAGGAAAATAGAATTCTCTACGAATCAGGAGGAAAATAAAATCCCCTGAATTAGGGGCTGGAAAATAAAATCCCCTATAAATTAGGTAATTCCAACTCACGCCAACAAAAGGAACATCCATAGTTGTCTGTTGGCTTCTCAAGTTGCAGGTTTCATCTTCCGAGCATAAGCAGGAACTTTAATCTGCCGTGCCACTGCGTGAACCACTGACAAGAAAGGACCGAGCACCTCGGGAGAGGCTAAAGATCTGCGCGTAACACAGCTGTAATCTTGTGATACCTTCAGAAGAAAATTTTAAGACAATTGAAGTCAGCCACGACTAAACATAAAACATGACTTGAGCGTCAGCTTTATCGAGCAAGATTTCCATTGATGAGTCAAAGCAGCGGGCGAAAGGCGTCGCTTGATTTCTTCAGTTCCCATGAGGACAACGCGTGATTGAGAGAGAGACTTTGGAAAAAGTGGAAACTTTTCATTGCGGGTGAAGTTTATACGTAATAGAGAGATGCACAAGTTGTGAATGAGAAGGCATGATGAATGCTCTGCCATCACATCAATTATAGGTGAAGGTGGAGATGCCGATTGTAAAATTCCCTTAGGGAACATGATCAGTTGACCAGCGATGACGATTGGCGGTGGTTGAAGGCGGTGACGATCGGCTGCTATGGTGGTGGTTCTAGCGTGGTGGCTGGTGATACTAGACCTTGCATTTATGGATATGGGAAATGCTATTTGCATTTAACCAGCCTTATGATGTCTCTTACATCAATCAAATATCATATAGGAAAAATTTTATTATATCATGATTTTATACTGGCCATCAAATGTAGCCCTAGGGTGTCGAGTTGTTCGCATGTGAAACTCTTTATAGATTCACATTGGACATGATGTCCACAACCAAAAGTATCGACAAGGTTGTTTTTTCACCTTGGATTGTGCATGCCTCGTAGCTGGAAAGTAGGGTTTTACTTTTTTGCATGAGGTTATGCGATGTTATGAATCTTCGTAGCCTCTGTGCATGTGGCTATACGGACACATGCTTGCTAGCGTATGATCGAATTCGTTGTCGATGATTGAGAAGGAGCAGCAGACACGGACAGCCAATCTTCCTTCCCCTTTTCACTTTATTAGTCGGTAGTGAGAAGCTTTCTGTCTTCAACTTTGGTTCAAAGGCAAATGCCTCTTTACTAAAAGTCTCGAACTTGACACCTCCAACACAATGATTTTTCCAAGTTAGAATCTGAAATAGTTAAAGAACAGCCAATCCATACATAGCCATCCATCCATCCATCCATCCATCCATCTTTAAGAGCTCGTGAACGAACTCACTTCGCCCGCGTGGGTTCCATTTAACTTTCAAGGATTATAAGTGTGCGTTCAATAGTTAAGCACAAACCGGAGCTGTCGTTGCCCAACATCATGACGTGGGGTGTGCCATTAAGTGGGAACATGACACCAGAGACAGCTACTACTGCCTTTGGCAAATAACGATTGGTTTTCTCTCAAATTTAGCATTATCCACGTCAGCTACTACTGACGTGGGCTGTATGGTGTGCGTCATCAGGCATGTCAGGGCATGGCGCGATGTCATCTTCAATTTGGAGTGTGCTTCAAGTTGGTTCTTTGCTCTTTATTTAATTCAGTTGTTTGAAAAACCACTGAGCGTGGTGGTAGCTCCGGTGGTAAAAGAGTCGCTCTAACGATAACGTTTAGAGGAGTAGAAGCACCGGTCACGCAACCTCGCCCTTTTAACTTATTAAAAAAATAAAATCTCGAGCCTTTTTCTTTTAAGTCAAAACATGTCCGCTTTCGATATGCTAAGGTCATGAACTTTCTAAAGAGCATCAGAAGAGTTCTCAGAGACGGGTGGTAATGTAGAAACTTGTAGAGAAATCCTTATGGAAACATTGACCCAGTTTACGAATTCTTGTTCATGATATAGTAGGATAGGCCAAGAAGATACATTTTTCTTGGATGTTCAAGTCTTGCCTACTATATCACGGAAGACCGGTACTACCCTTCGTCTCTAGGTATAGAAACTGTATGTGGATGCGTCGGCCACTATGTTCCGCAGACCCCCAATCGTCGATGCCATCATGATGAACACTCCAATCACAATGGACGCCTGAAACGCACGACGATAACCAGTGAGAAAAGCACATTGGAAGTGCACGATATATTATTCATTTCCTGAAGGGGGAAAAAAAAGTTTGATCTGAGATATGAAATTACCCAGTTGACGAACCAGTTGATGCTGAATTTTCTAGGCTTCTTGATGATCAGCCACATGATACTTGGGAGCTGCGAGAAGGCTCAGAGACATGTTATAATCCTTTCTTAAGAGTACAAAATAGCGAATCATTTCATAAAGTTTGTAATTATAGAGGAGAGAGAGAGGCTCACGAAATAAGATGTGGGAGCGAAGCCGAATCCACCAAAGAAACCGAGCAAGTCCCCAAAGAAAGGGAATGTCAATCCAACAAACAACGTAAAAGCTGCCAGCATTCATTCAGGAAACAATGTTGTCAAGGAATAAAGTGCATTCGTGTTATGGCATGCGCACCATTTTCTTATTGTAATCTCTTTTGAAGGGTTCACTGAATAGTATTTCTTTTGAAAGTTAAAAAAAAAAAAAAAAAAATGCGGGATAAGGGAATCTAACCAACATAGGCGGACCGAGTGACGAGCCTGAGCGCGATTCCGGGAGGGAAGTTGAACCTCTTTACCATTAACCTCTCCAACATGTCGAAAACGGGCATCGCGTAAACCTGCAATGTTTTAGTTTTGATCGTCTCATTAGTCGTCGCACTCAAGGGAGTGAATGTACCACATCAACTATACATACTTGGATAGCAATCACTAGTAAAACCATGGTCGATCGATCTCATGAGCGAACCCAGAACTAATAACTAAGCCAAAAATTAATCCTGAAAGGAGAAAAGGATTGGCAGAAAGGGTCGTTACCGCCAACAACGACTTGAAGTACTACCTGATAACTTCCGATGACATGGACGACCACCATCAAGTTAGCGGATGCGATGAGCCATGCCGGTCTCTTCAGCGCCATTAGCACATTGTCGTTGACGTCTTGTCCGAAGGCCCAGTAACCGATGAACGCCACTGGGAAATAGCAAATCGCGTTGATGAAATAGGCTCCCATCGCGCCTTTCCACATTGAGATTCTTGAAGACTTCTCAGGAGTTGACGGGATGGTGGCCTGAATTTCAAGGACCACAGCATGCCCTGCGAACGCGAAGGAAATCACGCCGAGCGCATTGAACACACGGAAGATGAAATCAGCAGAGCTTGTGCTCTTGTAGCCGTAGCTCACACCGGGATCTCGGCCGTGGGCTAGGCTTCCCGCCCATGCTATGGTGGAGTAGCTGCAATTGAAGGACTTGAATAAGTCTTTAGAGTGACTCTTGTTATTAATGGAGGCTCAACATGCTAGCCAATTATGAATTTTGACCACCTTGTACTTCAAATTGTGTCTTCAAGAGCACCATCAGCATTTACAGGCGAACAATCAATATAAACGTTTATGTAATACATCTCAGTAACCCGAAATTGGGTCTTAATTATATGATCAAGTGTCCTTGCTGATGATATTACGCGACAACTGAAGCTTACTTGCCAAATAGTCTCATCATTATTTCTTTTTCAACACGCACAAGCACAAACATTTACTTTCACTTATTCCTGATATGGGATTCAAAATCCTGAAAGTCAACTTTATCAGAGGCGAAGGAGACCTTGAAGAGAGGATGGCAAGTTGGAAGAGTAAATTCCAAGTGTCCGTTTCGTACCTGAGAGACATAATTGCCGCGGCCAAGGAAACACCAGCGACAGAATTGAAATTTGGGAGCTGAGACAGGAAAAAGTGGATCCCGCCGAAGATGCATATCCAATAGGACTGCCTGATTGGGGTGCAGTTGGCGCAGGCCATCTCCATGAACTTCTTGAGGCACTTGCCACCGGTGACCATGTACACGATGTCGCATCCGACCTGGACGATCAGCTGCTGTGGGAGCACGATCCATGGACCGAGCTTCGGGCCAAAGGCATGCCGGCCCAGGTCGAGGTAGCGGTCGAACCGAGTTCCTGGAACGCACTCGTGTAGCTGGATCATCTGCCACATTGTGTTCAGGGTCATGCACCAGGACAGGACCAACACCATTGTCCCTGGACCCCTGAAACATCAAAAAACCAGACAAAAACATAAACAAAGGGTCAGAGTTTTGTGCCAGTCTTTCTGTCCTCTTTCTTTTCCCCATATCTGGGTCGGTAATCAGTTATTCATAAATGAGTCATGCCATGAAGGACAGTACATGAAGTCCAGACTCCAAAACTGATATGCCTCGAAAGACTAGACAGACGTTTAGTTACAGTATAGGTATAGGTATTGATCTGGGATTGAAGCCTATCCATCTGGTTTGTGGGATACTTAGTACAAGAACGTCCTGGTAAGAGCTAAGATCGGTTCAATTTACCATCCTAAATAGGCCATGGCATAAGGCAAGCTGAGAACACCGGCGCCGATCATGGCCGTGACGGTGTGAAAGGTGGAGTACCACCATTTGGCTCGCCTGGCCGGGTCTCCCCCCTCCGCCCATTTCTCGCTCGAAGCCACTTCCTGAAAAAAGAGAAGAAGAGGGTAGGTAGATAAGCAAAGAAATACAAGTTATTAGGCAAAAAAAATCTCTGTAAAGATAGTCATCTGACAAGAAGACGGATGGGGGTGAACTAACCTTCGAAGGAGGAGAAGCTGACACCATGTTTGCAGCTTCAGAGGCAAGAGAGAGACAGAGAGAGACACTGAGAGAGGGAGAGCTGAGCAGTAATCGTGGAGATCAGTGGCTTATGCGTCTAGTATATGTAGAGCGGTGGTGTGTGGATTAAACACATGATGGGAAACGAGGGAAATAGTGGGAAACTTAAAGGGTTAATTAATGGTCCACCTTCTGCTTTTTTGGTCTTTTCGAAATGGGACTTTGAGAAAAAAGGCGAAGCTTACTTACCACACTAACTGTAGAATTGATTATCACTAGCCCGTTTGTGGTATTCTAGTGTAAGTCCATTAAGGCACGACTGAGTAAAATGAACCAATCACTTGTCCAGCTAAAAAACGAAGCAGGAGTTCAGTGAACCTTGTCGACAAAAAAGACAGGTTCATGACGTAATTGGTAATTAGCCTCCATCTTATCTAAACAGGTATCAAATAACTTTTAAGTCACTTTAAAGTAGTACCCATTCGGCAACCGTGCGGAGCTAGGTCTCCCCTCCTAACGAGGCACCACGGCGCGCCTCCTCGAAATCATTTTTGACAACTCGACTTGTTTCATGCAGTTCAAGTCTCCAACACGGAGTGCTCATGATCATTTCATTCAAAGGCTCTCCCATGTGATGTGGTTTGGGTTGTTGCACTTATGTGCTAAAACTCTTCGCAGTAAAAATTGAATTGTCGCTCCTCGTGGACGCAATTCCTATTCGAGGAGCGACAATTCTTATCAAAGAGTTATGTAAATCATTAATTTTTTTTCTCACTTTTGCATAATTTGAAGGCATACTTAAACAATTATCGTGTGTATATGAACGATCTTACATAATCTAATTAGAGATCGCATGAATTATCCACCTCCCAATTTGTTGTCTATAAATCTAGATCAAAGGAAGCAAGATTCTCCTCAAATCCTCAATATCAAATATTACATATCTGAACATGTCCTAAAAAAGCTTCATTTAGGTTATTGTCTGGATTTCGAGATTACTTAGATGTAAAATAATTTTGAGCAAGAGAAATATACAATTTTAACTAAAGATGTAATGTGTGCAGAAATCAGAATATTAAAATAAGAAACGTATCATCGCAGCCTATCGAATTAGCGGACAAGCGGAGGAGGTCCGTGTACAGAATAAATTCCCCTTCCTTAGTGAGAACCAAAACCAAGAATCCAAGCACCATTCTCCTCAAATCTCGAAGATCGAATATTGGGTTGGTGGATGATAGAGATCTATCCTCTAATGATTACGCTTGGGGATAAAGGTGCATAAGCAGGACACAGAATAGCTCAAGAGCAATGATTAAAGGGGTGGTGGCTACTTCTTCGACCGGTTCTGTGGGGGGAGTTGGTGGAGGTCTTATTCTCCCCCTTTCTCGGGTCCCCAGAGGCCGAAAGATGACCGCTTTCCTCCCCAAAAAGCACTGTTCATCTTAGAAGTGCTTCCAAAGCTCTATTTGCTTATGATTATAGTCATCATTTTATTCATTAGAATGCTTATTAGCATAACCCAGTTGGTTGCAATTTACTCAGCAGTCCTCTTTATTCGATCGAAGCAATCTTTTTCCATCTTTCTAAAAAGAATTCGGACCATCGAATTCTTCAATTGTTCTTTAAACTCTATTGTCTTTTCAAGAAACACTTTAGATGCATTTCCCGAAGGAAAATAACAAGTTGCTTCTTTAAGCAAAATAACCCTATAAAAGTAGATCTTATTAAGATGTCACTTAAATGGAAAACATGTTAATTTTTCGATTGAAAATTAATATAAATCATATGGAAGTTCTTATTTGGACTATAATTTATGAATTATGATTTCATAAATATGATGATAATTTTTATTAATTTGTGTTTCGAGTTTGAATCATCTACGAAGTTTTAGGGAATTTTTTTGGTTTGAGTATGGTTCTTTTATGGGCGTTGTTTTTGTTGGAGATAATTCTCGAAGGTTTGACCAAGAAAAGAGGAATCTGAGAAAAGCTCCACTACACTCCTTTAACCGTACAAAAGGAAGGTGCTCACTTAATTTATGATATCTATTTTACACGTGGGGGTTAAGAGGGTTAAAAAGCAAAAGAAAATAAAGTAAAACGCAAGTTTTCTTTTGCTTCCCTTGTTATTTCCCGAAGAAGCCGCACTAAAGAAAGCCACGATAGGATAAAATAATGAGTTATTTATTTGTAGACACTGTGAATTAAGTATCGACATCTAAATCGAATCAAGTAAGTTTTTTGTGTCCTTTATAATTTCTCATTTATTTCTCTAATGATTTTATATTGATTTAATTGTAGGAGTCGGTATTTTTTTGTATTAATTTTACAGCAATTACATTAGACGGGAATGGGCAAGAATTGGCCAAAGCCACGGCTTTGACAGTAGTTGAAGGGGAAAGAATACAAAGCGGTGAGCATTTTGCATTTGCTTCCCGGAGCGACGACTGCGCCTCACGAGAAGATATCCGGAGCGATTATGATTTTCCCCATTCCCAGGAGAAAAGCAGAGGCTAAGTCACCAGACTCACCACCGCATCTCCACTTTCACTTGAATGAGATCGAGAAGGCCGCCACCGAAACGAGGCCCGAACTTCAAGGGAGCGGCAGGGAGTTTCGAACAAAGCAATCGGTCTCGCATCTTGGAGTTCATTCATGACCTTCAACGTGGGGAAAATGCAAAGACAGCGTCTCCAGACGGTTTCGGTGCGCACAGCTGGTTCTGAGCTTTGCACTGGTTGACTTTACTTAGGCTGATCCACTCAGAATTAATGGCCAGGCCTTTGACTTTTGGTAATGGGTCCAGCTCCTGCGCACTTCGGACGAATACGGAGAGCGAGCTTATCGTGTGTGAGTGATGCGAATGTGTAAAGACTTTGATTCTTGTGCTCGTTGTTAGATCATTAGAGACGACCATCGTCCGTATCAGAAAGCGAAATTTGCGATAATCGAGATAACCCTATCCTAGTCATTAATCCTGTTATGACCAAGTTTCTTTGTGGTAAAATAAAGGAAAGGGAGAAATTGAGAGAATATCGTATATTGTATTTGATTGAATATATCTCCTTCACAAATACAGTGAATGGACAACTAAGGAAAGAATAAAGACTGATACATGAACTCTAATCTAGATTGATTTATGGAATGATATAATGGATCAAATATAATCCCGAATTGATCCTCGCATATCTCGGCACTTCCTCTCAAGTTGGTGGCTGATATATATCCAAGATGCTGAGTTTACTTAGTAGATTTATAATAGCTTAGTAAATACGTCAACATGTTGTTCTATGGTTTTGATTTCATTTGTCTTGATTACTCCTTCTTGGATCTTGTCTCAGGTGAAATGACAATCCATTTCAATATGCTTATTCTCTCATGAACTATGTGATTTGTTGTGAGTTTGAGTGCTGCATTGTTGTTGCAAAACAAATTGGCAGCCCTTTAACTCGTACACCAAGGTCCAAAACTAACCCTCGTACTTGAATTATTTTACAAACAGTCTTGGCTAGGGCCCAATATTCAGCTTTAGCTGATGACAATAATACGTTTGACTGCTTATTTGTTTTTATAAAAATAAAGACTTTCCCAACTTGATGCAAAAACTAGTGACAAATGTTGACTCATATGACATGTGGCGGTTTATGTCACAATAAGCTGTCATTTTCAAATTGTAATCTCGAGAAATGAGTATCTCAAGTCTTGAACATTTGTTCAAATACTTTATAATCTTCAAGGTCGCATTCATGTGAGTCTCTTTCGGATTTTGTATAAATTGATTAAGTTTTTTTATTGCGTAACATATGTTTGATATAGTCATGATGTGAATGATGCAATGAGTAAAAACTTTGATTATTGTGCACATTGTTAGATCATTAGAGGCGATGATCATCTATATTAGAAAGCCAAAATTTGCAACAATCATTAAAATGTCCCTCTCCTAGTCATTAGTTCTATTATGACTACGGTAATTCAAAGCGAACTGTCAATAATAGCAACGGTCAAAAAGAGCTCACTTAGTTCGAGATTGAAATATCAAGTGACGATCACTGACGAGCAAAATATTTTTCAATGGACGTGTACCCCGGAAAAGAGCACGCTTTTGCATCCGGGGCAATCTTTGGCCTGAGTTTATTGATGTTGGCGGAAAAAAAGTTCCGATGGTCTCGAGAGGCGCGACTCACATTCAGTGCTGTCATCCTCAAGGACCGTCTTGACCAGGCATGAACTGAGCACATCAGGTCCAAGCTTGACTCATCAAAGATGGATGGTGCTGTCGTCATCACAAGATGAACAGCACATGTTGCATTTGTGTGGAGAAACCTCACATTAAATCTTGAGAGAGAGAGAGAGAGATGTGATTTCTACAATGGCGAGGTGGCTACTGAGGGCCGTTGGGCCTGATGGCTTGTGGCAACAAGGACCGGTGGTGATAGTGGCGAGTCACATATGATCGGAGAAGATATCTTTATCGTATTCTTTGTATTTATGTGATCTCTTTTCATTTACCAATTTAAGTTTGAATCGAATACTCTTATATGATATTGGAACTAGTGCTTTCTCTTTCACAAATATGCCTCCACCACCATTAATGGTGTTGAAAAATTGTCTCGCAACATTTGTTTTAAAAATATTATGTGATCTTCTTTTATCTATTAGTTTAAATTATTGGTTGGACATTCTTACAATAGTTGTTAAGTCTAACACTAATTGGGAGAATTCTCAACACGATTGAAATTGTGCAAATTTTTACTTATGACTTATAAAAAGTTGCGTCAAGATTGTTGTCGTTATTATTATTGTTATTATTATTCAAGAAAAAGTATGAGCCCTTTTTTCTATTTTTTTCATTCACCCTTTTCAATAATAATGAATTAGAATTCGCTAAAACAAGTACTATTGAGTATGGATGTGTGATATCTTGAAATTCAACGTTTCTCAAGATATATGAAATGGTCATTTCATCAATATAATGATAGTTAAATTTATTCTGAACTGATACTCATGAGTTAACTAATATATTGGGAAAAGCTATAAAGAATTAAAATGCACACGATCAGAGAATTAAATCAATGATAGACCCCTAGACCATAAGGATCGACAAAAGACAACACTACACTGTTATAAGTCAATTAGCGAATGGATATAAATCAATTTAACAAGAGTATGTAGTTGATTTGCGGGTGATTTTGCACGATTACGATGCTCATTGTGAACGATAGTAAACCGATTTTCTAATGATCTTGTACTTAGAATAAGTAATTATATCCTCGCGATTGCATGACAATCAAGGGTTATCCACGATTTGAAGAGGCATAAATGTGGATTGAAAATTATTGATCAGAGTCAAACACACGAAACTCCTAAAAGCCACCCAATAGTTTATGTCGTACTAAAGTCTCATTTAATGAATTTTAACCATAAAATTTAATTCGATTTCAGGTATCGAACTTTTGAGAATTTCACGACCAATTGATTGGAAGTCACCTTATTTATTTGTCCATTTATTGATAAGCTTTGAATTTTTGAATGAGACTTAGCGAGTTGAAAATTGAAAGCTAGAAAAAGGAACTAGGCCAAGCAAAGACCCAATGAGCCTCACGCATAAGAGGATTCGACCATGAGGGCTTAGGAAGCCCATCAAGCCAAGCCAAGCCCATTTTAAGCAATTAGGTTCAAGGGAAAAATTAGGACTTTGTGTTAAATTTGTGAAAAGACTAAATTGCCCATTCTAGAAAGCTTTAGCATTAAAGAAGATGAAGACAACAGGGGACATGGAGCTTGGAAGAGAGGGTTCTAGGGAGAATTGGGTGAGATTTGAATGATAAAAAAGATTTTAAGAGGACAAATCTCACTCAAAGTCTCACTATCTCTCTTTCTCCCCTCTCCTTCATTCAGCCGACCTATCCCCTTTCTCCATCTCTCTCTTTTTCTCTCTTCTTCTTTCTCTCTTCATCACCATCACCATTGCCATCCACCATTGACCTTGCTGCCATCCATTTGCACCATGTCCACTGCTCGTCCGCGCCACCATCGTCGTCTCTCACACCATTTGTGCCGCCGTCCTCACCACCAAGCAAGCCACCGCCACCGCCACCACCCAAGCCAAGCAGCACCTCAAGCTCATCGAGCCATCATGTTAGTGTTGCCATTTGAGCCTCGAGCGTCACGTTCTTATTATTGTTGTGCTGCCATTGCTGTTGGCTCGTTGTTGCCATAAAACTGTGAATTAAACTCCTAATCATTGATTATGATGTTAATTGTGTTTATGGATAGTTTAGATTAAGGTTCATTGTAGTTAGTCTTAATTAATGATGGTTTAGTCGATAGGTTATCACGATAAGTGATAAGTAGAGTTGATAGCTTATTGGCAATTAGATGATAAACTATTATCAAAAGGGTGATAAGCTATTGGTAATTAGGTGATAAATTATCGCAAAATAGGTGATAAGCTATCAATAAATTGATGATAAGCTATCACTCAAGGAGTGATAAACTATCAGAAAATAAGCGATAATTTATTGTTAAATAGATGATAAGCTATCAATGATTGAGTTATAAGCTATTGGTTTAAAATTGATATGCTATCACAATAAGACAATAAGTGGTGACTTTTAGGTATTTTAGGCTTGATTTGTGGGATGAATCAATGCATGTTTTTATGTGGTTTTAAGCTGGTGATGCCATGAAAATTAGTCGCCCAAGTTAAAAACCTTGTATGCTATTTTTTAAGAAGGTTTTGTTGACATATAAATGGTAATTTATGAGATGTCGTGTTGGGATACCGTGTTCTACGTGTCAATTGGGGAAATAGTGTTTTAAAATGGAAGTGTGCATAGTTTGACGGATTAATTTTATATATGTGATCATGTGGGATTATTTTACTACATTTTTATTTGTGAAATTTATGGTAGCATATTGTATGAACACGAATCACGTATGCATTGGCTAATTGAGGAAAAATGAAAATGGTATAAGTTAGTGGTGTGCTCGTGTGGTCACTTAAAGGACCTCGTCACCCAATGAGAGTTTGGAGATGATGTCTGATTTTTATCGGATGCCTGACGAGGGTCTGGATACTGAGTTACGGATAAGGCTAGACCGATGCTCCTTATGGCCGTCTATGATGAGACTCCAAGACAATGCCATGCCCAATTGGGTGGGATGATGCCTGGTCATGCTAGAAGACCACTAATTTTTGTGTTGGTTGTGACCTGGTCGTAATAATTGGAATACGTGTGAATGCATTATGTATGGAAAATTATGAGATGTATTCTAATTATAAGTTATATGTGCTGCATTGCTATTGGCATGTGTTAGTTAATAAAATGTGGGGATATGTCAATGTAAGGTAAGAGTATGTAATGCTGCATGTTTGGACTGCTTAGGAGACAAATTAACATCTTAATCAAGACTTACGTTGTTAACTTATTGAGATTTTATCTCACTTGTTATTATTTATTTTTTTTCAGACCTGTAATATGGAGAATTATCACGTACGGTTTGCAATCCTGATGGACCAAGATATGGTCATGACCTCACACCCTATCCCGAGGTCCAATTAGGTGTATGAATTTTTGTTACGACGGTGTGGGTGGATTAGGGGTTGGCCCACTAGGTGGCTTATAGGTTTAAAGCGTGTTTCATCCGGGTTGAGAAGGAATGTTTTGGCCCGATCCGTGGTTTTAATGGACCACCTAGTGGGGGTCCTTGGGAGTAGGTTTGGGATCACATGAATATTGACACCCCTGATGGTGCCATTGAGGATCCGGAGACCGACCTTGATGCGGAGTCTGACCTTGAGACTCTACTTGGATATCACGTTTGGCCCATTCTTAGTAAATTTTAGTTTAAATCTGACTTTTGCTGATTTTCGTTGAAGGTTAGTAGGAAGTTGCCGTTGTAGGAAATGCTTGTAAATATCTAACTTCTTGAGGTTAACAAGTGTATAAATAAAAGTAGTGCTTTTAGAAATGTTTGTTATTGTGTTTATACTATCCCTATGATTATGTTTGGCTGGGTGTTTATAATATGCTTTTGCTTGTGTTTAATCAAAAGATGAAAGGAATGGGTCAGCGACGCATTTTGGGAATGTTGCAACTAAACAACCATAGAGCGGTATTAGCGCACTCGGGAATTCAGGGCATGTCAAGATGAGTGGTTTTGAGGTTGGTTTAGGTTCCGTTTGAAACCTAAAACCTGTCCTATCGAAAGTAGTTCCCCAATTTTCGAAATATAGAAACCTATCTTGTATATCCTGAAACATACTATGTCAATCAATTTCAAGGTCTACTCAGGAACCGATCAATTTCTTTGTTTTGTGTTCCAATTTTAGTTAAGCAAAATGAAAGTGAATGCAATAACAAAAATTTCCTTTTATTATAGCAACAATCCGTACAAATTGAGCACATAAAATAAAATAAACAATAAAAAGTTCAAAATACCTAATGTAAGACATAAATTATAGAAATTTAGGGTCTTTTTGTTAACGTTTCTATTTCTCAAAATTTCCGTTCTTTTGTTTCTTGGAACATAAAAAGAAGAGAAATATGTTTGGTAACGTTAACTAATTTTTCTATTTCTTGGAATAAAAAAAGTGGTCAATGAATAAATTTGGAATAAAAATAAGAAGTAGAAAAAAGTTGATTCATGTTCCCGAAAACTATTTCTAGAATAAATCATTTTTTTTCTCATTTTCTTCTTATTCTTCTTCTAACTGGTTGTTGGAGCCTTGACCGCCATCGGGGAGGCTCGATCTCACCGTGGCTAGGTGAGGTTGGGCCTTGCCGTGGCCGTGCAAAGCCTATCTTGCCGATGGCTAGGCGAGGTTAGGCCTTGCTAAGGGTCGGCGGCCTTGTTGGCTCTTGTCTTTGGTTGATCGTTGACCATCGTTGGGCTAGAGAAGGAAGAAGAAGAGAGAAAAAAAATAAGAAAATAAAAATCTCAAAAAATATTTAAAAATTAAAAGAAATTCTATGTTACAAAAAAATTTGAGAGTTGAACTAGACGCATTCCTATTCTTTTATTTATTTATTTCAGGAATAGAAATTTTGTGTAATTACCAAATGTGTTTTTTTATTCATAAACTATTATGGGGAATAAAAATAGAAAAAAATTATTTTGGAAAAGAAATTGTTCTTGAAAACAGAAAAGTTATCAAATGTACGTCTTCTATCATCCATTCAAAAAATGGTTTAAATTCTATCCACATGAAGTCAAAAGAGATAGCAAACATAATTAATCACTTAATAATAGTTTCAAATTAAAAAATACTATTAATTAAACTAAAACAACTTCTAGAAAACCTCACCACATATATTCATTTCACTTCAACTAACCTTCTTATCAAGATAATCCGTATCTAAAAAAGGAGGCGGCATTTGTTATTGTTAGCAATAGTAAAATGAGAATTTAATGGTGCGTTTGGTGGTAAAATTTTTGTTCTTGAGAATAATTTCTTTTAACAAATAGTTCTTTTTTATTTTTATTCCATCGGACAATTTTAAGTAAAACAACGCGTTTGGAAACTATACAAAATTTCTATTCCTGGAATAGAAAAAGAATAGGAATGCGTTTAGTATGACCTACAATATTTTTAATAACATAAAATTTCTATTAATTTTTTAAAAATTTATTTGAGATTTTTATTTTTTCTTTTCTTTTTTTCCTCTCTTCTTCTTTTTTCCTCTAGCTGGTCACCAGGCAACAATCGACGACAAATGGACGACGGCAGACTTCTTTCTAGAAATTGTTCGAGAATTGAAGTTACTTTTTTCTACTTCTTGTTTTTGTTTCAAATCTATTCTCCGACTACTTTTCTATTTCGAGGGATAAAAAATTCAATATCATTACCAAACAGATTTCTATTATTTTTTTCTATTTCGGGAAGTAAAAAAACAAAGAAACAAGAACGTTGCCATGTAGTGCCTAAAGTCAACTCTCGGTTCGGTTTTTCAATTCTTGAACTTCACAACACCGATTTAATTTTATTTATTTATTTTGGAATCAGACCGGTTCCTACGGTCATCGGTTGAATTTAGTTTTCAGTTTTTCTTTGGATCCATGCTCACTTCTACCGTCGGAGATAACATTAGTTGGAATTTCCCACACAGCTCCTGACCACACAGGAAGCTCAATCATGCACGCACACAGGCCGGCCCAGAAGGACGGACCGGGCCCAAAAACAGCGCGGACGAACTCAATCATGGGAGGAAGATCCGAGAAACCGCGGGAGCCCACGGGGGCCCCCACACGCTCTCTCCTTCCGCGCCCCTGCCTCTTCCATTTTGTTTACTCGCGTCCTTAGCAGAGAAGCAAACTTGACTCCGAAACCGAGTCGGACCGACGCGCTGGCAGACAGCGACCCATGTTTCTTTTCCTCCTCGAGACTTAGTCTTACTTTAATTGCCGACTGCGAAAGATATTAATTTCCTGTCCGATTCAGCGCTCCTCACTGGGTCCCGCTGCCCAAACGTCTCGTTCTCGGCTAATTTACGGCGAGGCCGGGGACCCCTCGGTTTCTTGTCGATTACCGGATTTCGTCGCATTTCCGAGTCGGATTCCGAACCCGTGTGTGGATCGGGAGCGGATCGTGGGGAGCGCGCGCGGCTTGATTCTGCTTCGCGATCGTCGTCGAAGCAGGGTCGAGCGAGCGGGCGGGCGGGCGCGCGTGCGTTGTGGGCGAAGATGATGCTGCACTTTCCGGACCCGGCGAAGCTCAAGACCAAGAAGGTGGTTTTTCCTCTGTCCATGAATCCGCGCGCAAGTTCGGATTTTTTCGTTTTGGGTTTTCGTTTTTGCTTCATTAGATGGACCTTCGTGGTACGAACGTTGTTGGGGTGCTGTTTCTTTGCGTCAAATTTGAATTGATGTTCGTTCAATATCTGTGTCAAGTTGGGGAGAGTATTGGCCATCTTTATTTGTTGGCGTCCTCTGGTAGTTCTGCGCAATTCGAGTTTCAAACCTATTGGTTGTTTCCGCAAAAGAGTTACCGATGATCAGAAGTGGAGAGATCATGCCATCGGAAAGGATCGCGATGTTGTGTCACTAGAGTCGAGCTAAAGTTCTCATCCGTTTAGAAGCTTCGTACTAGGCTGGATGTTTTGTTGTCGTCAAATGATCAGATTGCCGCGATGGTTTTGCCTCATCTCTCGATGCCTGTTACACCTAGATAGTCATAGCACTAAGTGGGTGATGCTGATGTCAATGTCTGCAGATTGTGTTTGAAGAGGTTTTTGCGGCTCTTGACTGTGGCACGTTGGAGCAACTGAAAGAGCTGAGCTCTAAACGGCGAGCCATTGAGGAAACGATAAATGCCACCAGCTCAATTACTGAGGCCATTGCGAGGGAGATGTATGGGGGGCTTACCTCTCATAATGAACAGGTGATTTGGCTGAAAAGTGTCATTGATTATGAAAACTTATGAACGATTATTTTGTGCTTCAATACTGGACATGTAATTCTGGGATTTTCTGTTGAGAATGATGGTTGCGATATACTTCCAAACTTCTTCTTCAGCGACACAACACGCCTATCTTGATTGTCACTCTTTAAAGAGATTAATTGACAAGGAGGGGAAAAGTGTCGTTGATTATGAAAACTGAGGAACGATTATCTCGTGCTTCAATACTGGACATGTAATAGTGGGATTTTCTGTCGAGGATGATGGTTGCAATATATTTCCAAATTTCTTCTATAACGAACATAATGAGGATTTTTTTTTCTTTCCTGAATGAGCTTGTCCCATATGTTTAAATATCCAGTGATAGCAAGATGAGTTCTATGATGGCTTTCTGAGGGGGATCTTAGTCATGCGTATGTCCTGTATGTGCTGTCAATCTGTGGAAGCACTTAGCAACTATCTCATTCTGCTTAATTTTTATTTAAACTTGCTTCAGGATCTCCAAAAGTTGAAACAGTATCTACCCTTGCTGGAGAGCTTAGTTTTCCATGTTGACATGGTTAGCAGCAACACCCAGATGGCTCGTTGGATTTCAAACCTTAGAATTCAGTGGGCGAGTGCTCTTACTGGCACTTTGCCTTTCCTGAATCTCATGGGTCCAAAGTACTTCCAAGTGAATGATATTCGGTTTGAGCTTGGAATGAACCTCTTCCTTTATGGTGCAATTCTTCGTGAGAGGGCATTAGAAGTAATGCCTGAAGGTGGGCACTGATGTTTTAGTTGCATGAAATGGCTTCATCTTGCATAACTGTACTTTAACTTTGATCTTTCCTATAGATCTGGTGCAGTCTGCTACCCTCTTCAGAGAAGCTGCTGGAGTTTACCATCACATCTCTCATGGTGTTCTGCCTTCATTACAATCTGCAAACTCTGTTCAGAGGCCACCTGAAGCTACATTTTCTGTTACCACTGTTATGAGCCTGATTTGTTTGGCTGAAGCCCAGGTTAGTGTTTTGTCCATGTTTCTGCAACTTCTTTATTGATTAGTCTCAAAACTTGAACTCTCATCTCTACTTTTTATTATAAAAGTGTGATATTGTCCATTAAGACGAGTTGAATTGTTTTTAATTTGCTGGAACTTTTCTAAACACGCTATATCTGTTGGTCTGATGTTTGGCTGTTCATCTTTGGGTAGATTGTAACCATAATGAAGGCTGAAGAGAAAAGAACTACTGCAGGTCTTTTGGGTAAGTTGCATTATGGCGTTTCAGGGTTTCTTGATGAAGCCATGAGTTTGCTACATCCAAGAACTAGCGAACTCAAAGATTTATCGGCTCGTCTTTTGGTATGTACATAGTATACAACTTGCACATTTTCTTTTTTGTGTTTGCTTTTGTCTGATTTATGTTCAGATTGTGGATAGGATTGAATTGTAAGACTGATATATCATGATGGTACTCATATATAATGGTATGGTCACATAGCATAGGTGCTTTGTTACAGAAGTTGGTAATATTAGGCTTTGACTTTGGAAATGTTACCATGTTTATCCTTTTACAACACTTGCTCATCAAGTTACTACTAAGCATCAGCAGACGTCATGAAGAATAAAGAATCAGTGATGGTTATTATTGCATGCACCCTTATCATTTACACAGTTGAAAGAGCTGAAATGGCTTGATCCATGTGAACATTATCTTATGTGAGCTGATATATATGAGGTCAATGCATTTCTAGGATTTGGTTGATCATAAGTTCATGTAAGGCATTTATATTTTTTGACTGAGGACCAATTTAATTGGCGGATATAGATTCTGATGGTAGTGTACCTTCTTTTTTGGCTGGAAGATGATATTGATAGTTGTCTACTCGATTTTATGTGTCCTGCTTCACACTTGGGAACCTCTAATTAGTTTTATTTACGATAACAGAAAAAAAGTTGTTTTGAAGCAGTTATTTGAAGTTATATTTGTATGATGTCCATGAACTAGTGATCATGGGAGTAATATGGAAAGAGAGAAATGCTGTCGATGGGAGCATATAGCTATCTTCTGTTTCATTGGAAAATTTGGGTCTTGATCAGTTTCCTTGATTATTAACTTAACCTGGAGCTCATAGTTTATTTATTTTTAGCATAGGAGGTCATAGTTCATTGGTTGTCGAAGCAAGTTAGACCTGTCATCTACTTTAAGTTTTCGCCTTAAACTTGATTTTGCCAAGTGAGACTTTATTGAACATGCACGAACACTCCATTAGTAGAAGTATGGTGTGCATTCTTTAAGATGCTTTTAATGGTTCACTCAGGAATATATCTCATCTTGCAAAGCCTTGCATGAGCTAAGAAGCCAAAAGTACCTTGCGGAAGAGCTGAAAACTTCTGGCCAAGTCGGGGTTGCCATCGGAGTTCTCTGTGAAGCCTTGACCAATGCGAGAAAGAGAATTCCTGGGGAGGAGTCATGGAAGGACATCATCAAGAAAGAAATCGATGAAGCTGCCGAAGCTCTGAGGAAGTTGGAGAGTGAGAATGAGTTCGTCTGGCATGACAAGATCGCTTCGGGCGATGAGTTGCCGTTGCCTCAGGGTAGCCGAATCGTGAAGATCATACCTTACCATCCCACCAGATGCGAGACACCTCTCGTTTTCAAATTGTAGAGTACAGAGACGACCGAGAAAGGATTCTTGTATATTCAACACGTCCTTTTTGGGAGAAAAAAAGATGGTTTTAATGTGCAGAATGAACGATGGGGATTGAAAATTTTGTGGGTCATCTTACATGATCTCTCAGTTCTTTTTCAAAAGCCAGATATCTCTATTGTGCATTCTCTACTCTGTAGGAATTCGAATCGCGTCAACTAACAGGGCGATTGGTTGTTTGCCCTTGGTTACAGGTTATCGGTTTCTTCTCTCTGAGTGGTTTTCTGGAGTGAGATCGACAGATGAAACAGAAGGAGAAGAAACCGTGCGAATTGTTTGGTGCACAGAGGGTGAAAAGAACTCGAAGAAATGTCTCTTGCATTTGTAATGATAAATCAAGGATGTCTAAGGTGAAAAATTGGCTATGAGAGTGCGACGAGCTACGAATTTTAAATATGGTACCTTCACGCAGCTGGCCTCACGTGTTGAGCATGAGATTTGGGGTTAACACCGTCGGTTGTCAAATTGAGTCCGATTGAATTTTTGAGATTAATATTAACAAAAATCTCAAATTGATATTAAATTAATTTTTGATCATTAAAAATGGGAAAAGTGCAAAAAAAGTCCTAAAATTTTTGTCTTTGTGTCGATTTAGTCCTAAACCTTTTTTTTTATGTTATGTCAATTCAGTCATTTCCGGCCAATTTTAATCGGATTTTGCTGATTGGATGCCAGTACATTGACGCGACGTGGCTGTCGGCGCAGACGTGAACAACTTTTAATAATATTTTAATATTTTTGAATTTTTCTTTATTTTTTTTTGTTTTCTTTTTTTCTTCCCTCTTCTTCTTCAGTCGGTCGCCGAGGTCCGACGACAGGCCAGTGGCCTCGTGCTGGGCGGCGAGCCCCGCCAGCTCGGCGCGAGGCCAACTCTCCCCACTTTGTTCCCTGATCCCAATCTCACCCTAGAAATTTCCTCCCTCCACTTGTTGTCATCGTCATCATTGTCTCTAGGGTTTTACGGGAGCTTGGGGGTGTCCTTGGTCGCGTGGCTCTCGCCCCAATTTTCACTTGGTTCCCCTCGCGGTTGCGATTGTCGGGTGAGGCTCGAGCCTCACCGGCCATGGGCGAGGTGGCCGACGAGGTTGACATCGACCTCGCCCGCCATTGCCTCTAGCCGAAGAAGAGGGAAGAAAAAAAGAAAAAAAAAGAAAAAAAAAAGAAAAAGAAAAAAAGAAAAAAAAGAAAAAGAAAAAGAAAAAGAGAAAAAAAGAAAGAAATTTAAAAATATTAAAATATTATTAAAAATTGTCTACGTCAGCGCCAATCGCGCCACGCGTCGGTGGCCGGTGTCTATCAAGAAAATCCGGCCAAAATTGACCGGAAATGACTGAATTAACACAACGTAAAAATGTTTATGACTAAATCGGCACTAAAAAAAAGTTTAGGACTAAATCAAGATAAAGACAAAAGATTTAGGACTTTTTGGCACTTTTTCCCATTAAAAATCATAAATTAATACATTTGTGGTAAATTTATTTTTCATTATTTTTTGTTAAATTTTATTATTAAATTACTAAGTTGGTTGATGCATGACAATTGATGATAGGTTTATCGATTTGAGATTTTACTTTTCGTTTATTACATATACCTGATTATTATTTTTCGTGGTACTAATATAATTTAACAAAAATTAAATGAGGTAAATTTGTTATAAATATACAAGTTTGGAGTTTTTGATAAGTATATTAATTTGAAAATTTTGATATTAAAAAATTAATATAAAATAAATTTATCACGTGGTGTACTAATTGGCATTAATCAAAGGTCCGTGGAAAATCGTAACGAGTGAAGGTGAAGAACGAAGGCACGAAAGCGACGAAACGACCCGGTGACGACCGGTCGGAGCGCTCGCAGCAGCAACGCAGGCGATGTTACAGGACTGCGTTTGGCCAAGTGGCGATCACCTTTACCCTCCATCCTTTCCTCTCTCTCTTCTTTTGTGTGGCTGACAAATTCCATTTCGCGCGCGGAGCTTCTTAGATGGGAACTTCGAGTTAGGTGAAGCGCTGGAGAGGAAGAGAACGAATGGCTGTCCCCTGCACTTCCCTTCGCTTTTCTTGCAAACTCCCCGCCAAATCGCCATCTTTATCCCCAGCACAGCCTACCCAGTCGGCGTCGATCCGCAGGGGCTCCAGCTGCTTCGACTCGGGCGCGCTCAAGCTCTCCACCCCCAGGTCTTTTTCGTCTATTCTCTTGTTTCCTTGTGGCTGTATAATGGGGCGAAATGATGGAGCGTTCTCGTTCACAGGTCGGACGGTCTTGTTCCCTCTGTCGTTTCGGAAGGAAGCGCGGTCGAAACGAGCTCTTCCACCTCTGGTTTCTATAAACTCACTTACTTGGAGGTGGGTCTTGCGGTACTCTGTTTCTTGATCCGCGTTTCGCCGGAAGTTGCTAGCTTTGGACATGTCGGTGAGCGTGTGTTGACTTCTTGATATGTGTAGGGGAACAGTTGGCTTTGGGATGTGGGTGGGTTGAGGCTTTTGGTTGATCCAATCTTGGTGGGTAACTTGGACTTTGGCATCCCCTTGCTCTACGATGCTGCCAAGAAATTCTTGAAGAATTTCCAGGTCTCTTTGCTTTTGCGTCAGTTCACTTCCTTGCTTTGTTTGATGTGATTCTTGGGTTGATTTTGGGGATTTTGTTTCGCTATGTTTGCGTTTGGGTTCAGCTCAGCGATCTTCCTGATGTTGATTACTTGTTGATTACCCAAAGCCTGGATGATCACTGCCACTTGAACACCTTGAGGCCGCTTTCAAAGATGAAACCAGATCTGAGAGTGGTTGCTACTCCCAATGCCAAGTCTTTACTGGATCCCCTTTTCAGAAATGTGAGTATAGTTTGTATTTCATGGGCTTGTTTTTCAAGAGTACTTTGGCAACCTCAAGCAGATCTTCTCTTTAGTTCCTATGTAATGTAATGTTTCTTTTCTTCGATGCCGTGTACTATGTAATTGAGGAGCACTCTTTGCTTGGACTATTAACATGTTGGTGAATGAGAGTCTCGAGTAGTTTCACTTCAGACTGTCTGGAAACCAAATATAACTGAAGTGAGAGTGCATTACAGCACATCTCTTGGTATATGGTGTGCCATTTTCTTATCTATGGAAGCTAAAAGTAAACTCTTGATAATCTACATCGCATCTCAGTGCGCAAAACTAGTCTGGTAGCTCATTGAAAAGCTCAAGATATCAGGTGTAAATGAACTTGATTCCTGTGAGTGTATCACATGTTGTGCTTTTAGCTTCACTTGATTTGGCTCCTCAGTTGGTTTTATGCATAGAGAGCTATTGAGTCAACTATCACTAGAGTGATGTACTTTTCTTTGATTTTCAGAACTGAATCCCGGAACCTGCTAAGCTGACACCTTAGACAATCCTCAATGCCTCTGCTATGTGGTTTTGCTTCGTTTAGTCCCCAACTTAGTTTCAGAATATTTCAGGTCACCTATTTAGAACCTGGCCAAAGCTGTGAAGTGGAAGCAGGAACAGGTCCAAAGGTCAGAATTCACGCCACTCCAGGACCAGTTTTAGGTCCTCCTTGGCAAAGGCCTGAGAATGGGTATATATTTCAATCTCTAATTCTGCTGTAAATTATGACTCTAGACAGTTTCCCTCCTATAAGTGAACTCCTCCTTGGCAAAGGCCTGAAAATGCATTTATTTGTCGTGCTTGTGATTAAGCTCTCTCTCTGTCTCTCTCATTGGCTTCATACTTCAGGTATCTCGTATCTCTACCAGGACAATTAACTCTTTACTATGAACCACACTGTGTTTATAACAAGAGTTTGCTGGAGAAAGAACGGGCTGATATTATTATTACACCAGTTATTAAGCAGCTTCTTCCAAATTTAACTTTGGTCTCAGGGCAAGAGGATGCTGTTCAACTTGCTAAGCTGCTGCAGGCCAAGTATAGCATATTTTCCTCAACTCTTTCAGAATCTTTGAAAATCATACTTTCAGTAAGTATGTATGAAAATAGCTTTCTTTTCTTTACATGCAGGTTTGTTGTCCCAATGAAGAATGGAGACCTCGACAGCACAGGATTTCTTGCTAGTATACTCCAGGCTGAAGGAACGATAGAATCGTTTGAGGTTTGTGATCCTCACTTACTGCAGAAATGGCACAAATTATTAGTAAAAGTATTAGGGGGATTGACTTTGATGTTATGCAAAGATGAAACCTTTTATTTTACTACTGGAATTGTGTGCCAAATTTTTAATTTGCGAGGGAGCCAGACCTTGCTGATATTTCTCGAGGAATATATGGTGCGCCACTTTCTTTGTATAGTGATCATCCATGTCTATGGTGATTGTCAAGTAGTGAGGTGATGCAATCAGCCATGAGTTTCAGTCTCTTTTCCCTGTTTGTGGTAAGTTCTACATGGATGAATACAGAGGAGCTTCAAACATTAGAGTAAATTTAGAGTTGCTGAATATTTGCTAAATTTCTCACGAGATAACATGGCTGTATACACTGAAATATATAGTTAGTTCCTAAGAACGTGGGACTCAGGACGCAGTGGTTCTTAGTTAAACTATGAACAGAATCTTAGACACATCGCTTAGCAAATACTTTTGGTACATACTTTCTAGGGAAATGTAGGATTTTCCCCATGCCTTCTTACTATGTTTTGCCATAGAAAAACAATTGGAATCAGTGCCATGCAACTTCCACTTCCAAATTAATTGCATATGATTGTTGAATACTCAAAAAGTACGACTTATCTTTCTCGCATTAACTATTAGCATTCTCCCTCGTCCCCTGTGAGGCGTCATAATCGAACAGGTGATATGCATACTCCATTATAACCTTATCTTGGTAGAAAGTAGTATGATTACTTGAAACTGTTTCTGAGCTTCTAGATCAGGGTGATCAGATCTTATCATCAACTGACGAGTGGTCAAAGTTAACCTCATGCTGAGTTGCAGCATTACCAGTTGTTTTACAAATATTGTTACACGTGTTTGAATTATCTACAACGAGAAGCACACTCTATAGTCTGCCACCATGCCTCTAATTGCTGTTATTTGAGCCAAAAACTACGCAGTTGTTTTCATATTATCCTCCCCTTTAAGTAGACTACACCATAACAGATTGTGAATGCTTGTTACTTTGCAATGAGATTCAACATTGTCAGCTAAATGATAATCGCTCTGCAGGAGCTCTTGTCTAAGGAAATACCGGATGCTCAAGTGCTGCAACCTACTCCTGGAGTACCCCTTGAGATATAACCTTGACTTGCTATCGTTTTGAAGCGTGTGTTATGCAGCCAACATTTATTTCAAGTTCCAACCATCATGCAGCTGCACTGTGAGCAGAGTTTACCAATGCAGCCATCTCGTTGGAGAAACTCATTCTCAGGCTTGTACAAGTAATCCTGTAAAGGTTTTCTTTGGGATACCCGAATATGTCCTATGTATATATTAGACAGAATATTTCCAGCACCTCATATCTTGATCGGTTTCAAAAGTACTCTCAGTTTGGTACTCGTCCTATCAAGTTAGGGTGGTTCCAGGGGCTTCTATGTAAACGAAGTGCTTGATCTTAAAGTGGGGTATACATCGATAGGAGATGTAAGTACATTTCCATTTGCCATTGCATTTCTCATCTACAGTTAACAGTCTTAAGTCCTGTTGGGATTCCTGGATCATTACTATCTTCTTCTGAGTTCTCAGCTTGGCATGCAGTTCAATCCCACTCGTTGACCACTGGCACTTAAGCCGTGATAACCTTCAAATATCCTGCATTTTGTTAGTCTCTGAAGGAGCTAACAATTTTACATCTGAAACTTTATAATCAGACCATCATATCGGTCGATTGAATTGCATATATCATAAGCTGTTTTCCCTTCTAAACCATTCCAAACAAAAGCAAAACTTCATACATTATGTTCACGATGAAGTCCAGTTTCTCGTATCGTGTAGTTGATCTCAGACTTTTTTTTGTCTGCTATGAAGTGCTGGGCCAACATCATTGAGCTCAATGTCAAACTCTTTAGTTTACCTCAGACTTTTTTTGTCTGATATTAAAAGCTGGGCCAACATCATTGAGCTGAATGTCAAACTCTTAACATAATATGGGCCGAGATGCCAGGTACCACTCTGCCTTTTTCTTCTCCACGATTTTCTCAGATTGACTGAGTATATTTGAATAATGTTCGAGTGTATCGAGATCAGTTCGCCAAATTGACTTATCAAGTGATGTGACCTTTGCTTATTGAGCTTTGAATATTGCCGCCCTCTTAGTAATATCACGTTTAAAAGCATCCTATTTGATGCTGCTTGCCGTCGCCCCTCGCTTCGCCTGGACTTTCTTTAATTGATGCATTCACGATTCGCGGATTCTTCCCCAACCGAACCGCGTTTCCGCGAGTGTTAATTATCGTCATTCTTGTTATCACGCGTTTCGTTAGCATCCCGTCTGAGTGCTTTGTTTGAAAAAGCGGAGATTGGGACGTTATCAAAGTGTGACCGCTCGAATCCTACGTGACCACATGCATCGACCGCCTTTTCTAGTCTAAGTTCATTTGGGGATTGAATTAATTAGTGTTGCACGAACCTGGCCTAAGTATGCGGTCAGATTAAGAATCCTTCTCCATTTTCTTTGAAATAAGGGATGGATTAAGAAGCACCCTATTTAAATAAGTCATGCATTCATCTACCAAGTTAATTTTTGCTGCCTTAAGTGCAGTCAGATTAAGAATACTATCCCACTTTCTTCGAAATAAGGGATAGATTAAGAAGCATCCTATTTGAATAAGCCGTGCATATATCTACTAGGGGCCTGTTTGGTTCAACTTTGGGGAAATGACTTTGGGAAAATGCAAATATCTTTGAGGTAAATGGGTTTTCTAAAATGCTACACCATTTGGTAAATTGTAATGTCAAATAGCATTGAAAAGTAGATTTAGCATAAACACCGTTTGGCAAAACTCACATTTGTAATTGACTTTTGCTATGTTTTATTTTTTTTTAAAGTCTGAAAATCAAATTCGATGGCCGATTAACCACCGGCCAATTGCCAGATGGCTAGATCTGGCGGCCTAAGGTCGTGCAGACCTAGGTGGTGTCGCCTAGTTCGCCTGCGCTAAGCGATGCCGCCTGGGTCACGAGTTGACGCCGCTTGGGTCGCGGGTTGTGCCACCCCAGGTGGTGGTCACCGAGGACACGCAACCCCCAAGTAGCGGTGGTGGCTGCTAGAGAAGCCTGACTCTCAGGCGGGGAAGACAAAGACAAATAGGAAAGAATATGAACAGTCACGCTGATGAACAGTGAACTTGCATTTCCAAATTGCCCAATGCTCAAAACAGGTCTGGACCTATTAATATTTGGCCAATGAGCTTTCAAAAATGTTTGCCAAACACAAAATATTTTCCCCAAGGAGTTTTGGGGGCCCAAAGCTCATTGGGAAAGTTGAACCAAACGGGGCCTAGGTTAATGTTTGGCCTAAGTATGCGGTTGGATTAAGAATACTTCTCCACTTTCTTCCAAATAAGGGATAGATTAACAAGCACCCTGTTTGAATAAGCCATGCATTAATCTACTAGGTTAATGTTTGGCCTAAGTATGCTGTCAGATTAAGAATGCTTCCCCACTTTCTTTGAAATTTGGGATGGATTAAGAAGCAACCCATTTGAATAAGCCGTGCATCGATCTATTAGGTTAATTTTGTGGATGGTTGGCTTGGCGATGATCTCACAAAATTTTTTAAGACATCAATGCAATAGGACTGAGTTCAAATCTTGACATAACTTTTATTCGTCTCCCTTTTTACATATTTCCATGTTGAGTCTTGGGGTAAAAAAGTCTAGCTTGCTCGGTAGAGGGAATGTTAGAATATATATTTTTAAGAAACTTTTAGAACAATTGACAATGATATATAAAATTTTTCACTCCTTATATGAAACGGTAGTTCTCGGTTTCATTTTGGAGCTTAATTATGAAGAAAAGTATTGAAAAAGTCTTAAACCTATAAAATTGATATCAATTCACTCATAAACTTTTTAATTTGCCCAATTTAATGCTAAATATTTTTACATCGATATCAATTCAATCATTTGGCAAATTTAGGTAATGAATTGCTAATATAAATGTCGGACGTCCTACATAATACAACTGATGCTAACGATTTTTTATTAAGTATTTTAAATCTTCCCTTTTTTTCTTAGGCACCATGATGTCAACATAGCAACAAATGACAACAATATCATAGCGGCATTTCATTATCTCTCTCGCAAAGAGAATTGGTTTGACTAGATGAATTACACAAAATTCGTGTCCCTAGTTATAGCCTTGGATTGCTTGTAGATGTGTGTTCCTCGTTCTAGCTTTGGATTGCTTGCTTGGTTGCTTGTCCCTGCGCAAACCTCGAATAAGCATCATGGTCTATCGATTGTGACCTTGGTTCAGTTGACGACAGGACACGTACCTCAGTTCAGCCCCTTCAAATGTTTTCAGTCCTCGATCCAATTTCCTTTCTTTTTTCCTTTTTCAGATGACCAACTTAAATAGAATGATATCTATACATATGTACAGATATATACAAGTCTATAGTGTCGGGAGAGACGAATCGTTCCACGCCACGTCCCATTTTAATTATCCAGCTGGGGCTGGACATGTCTGCCTCTTGTCTCTCATGCGATCGAAGACCCCGAAGCGTCGTGGGACGTTTGACTATTCTCCGAATATTCGTGCATGTCGCATTTTCTTCACCAGATAAACATGCATTGACGTGTCGAACCGGGACTTGGTTTTTTAATTTTCCCGCTTCCTGCTGTCATCCCATTCGTCAGTTAGATACATACGCGTGTTTAGCCAATTTGGGACGAGAGAGCACATGTTATAGAAGAAATCAAAAAACATATACGAAGCTCTCGATCGCGATATGTCCTGAAAAGACACGAATGGAGCCTCCACGATCACATCCCACGTGGAGTTTGTATCCTAACGAGATGGAGTTCCACGCTACAATTTAAAAGAACAAGCAAATATCTGGAAAATTGGTGGGATTCGAAAATTGGTTTGGCAGTGGGTTTTCTTTTGTGCGTGATTTCTCCAAGGGTAGAAAAATTAATATCTAGATATTCAAGTCCAAATACAACGAAGAATTAAACATTACTCACATTGGACCCTCACTGGCCCCGTCAAAACCATGCAAATGTTTATTTATTTATTAATTATAAATTCTACATTTTAATTGGTTTAATCTATCACATGATCTATAGAACGACTCTTAATCGACTATCTTGCTATCCTGAATTAAACTTTCATAGCCCGGTTTTTATGAATTCTACATTTTAATTGGCTTTATCTATCACATGATCTATAGAACGAGTCTTAATTGACTGTCTTTCTGTCCTAAATTAAACTTTCATCACTTTGCAGATCTTTTTATTTTATTTTATTTTTATAACGATGCATGCATTCTTCACGTACTGAAATTAAAATACATTGGCGCGTGGACCGGAACTTCACTCTCTGTTACGATAGAGAAGATCGAGAGAAGATTGTCTCTTAGTCTTCGTGAAAGTTTGGGTGCTCGTCTCTTCCAATTCAGGGCAACCGCAGCGAGACGGGACTTCCCCTTCCGCGAGGGGTTCCATGTCTGGCCTTTGGATATACTGAAGGGTCGCTTTATGCTTCTAGTCTCCTTTCGTAACGTTTCTTCTCTCTCTCTCTCTCTACTCAATGTCTATCTTCTCGATCCACGGGATCGATCTCTATCTTCTCGTGTCTAAAAATCATCGGCTGGCTTGGATTCGCAGGAAATGCAATAATTTGTTGGGGGCAATGTCAGGGAGGTGAACATTCTTTCTTAGAATTGATCCATATGGTAAGTGGCGATAGAGTTTTAGTATTAAAAAAAAGAGGAGTCAAAGGTTGTTTATTTTAACAAGGGATCGATTTGTTTAGATGTCTAGCGAGTCGCCGATGGTCCTTGCACGCGGGATTAGGGTTACAAAGTGCGACAAGATTGGCTGCCGTAAAATTGAATATTATGTATATTTAGACATGACTATGGATATTTTTATCGTTTTTGTTTATTTATGTTTACAATGGTTAAGGTTTTGGTTCATCTAGTTTCCAGAATATAAATTTCATTTAGAGATATAACCGCTTTTACATGAGATATGATCTCAAGAAACTCTTCAAGTTTTTCTCATTTCCTTTAATGTTAAATATTTTCTTTAATAATCCATGGGTACGAGCGCAGGGGTTTAGTTAACTAGAGATTCATGGAATAGTTTTAAGTTTCATAAATCAGTTAAGTCCCAACAATTAAGCTTGCCAAGTGACCCAGATCTTAGTGGGATTTTGTAAAAAATGACATCAAGTTCCTATGCTGAAAGCCCCTGAACTCCCAGCCACGTGGTGCTAACTTTATTAAGTTTGTTCAACCTAACAATTACCATGTTGAGATTTTGAAATATGGTGCTCGCTTGTACTGCATATGTTAAGGGAGTACTAACAATTACCATGTTGAGATTTTGAAATATGGTGCTCGCTTGTACTGCATATGTTAAGGGAGTACTCTCTCTCTCTCTCTCTCTAGATTAAAGATCACTTGATTCCTCGTGTTTATTAATCAATAATAACATGATAACTATAACAACAAGCCAAGTCTTATTCCAACTAGGCAATATACAATATATTAACCCATTGTACTTGATCTTGTATTAGATTCTCAGTAAAGTTTAATTACACCATAATTTTTCTTGTCATTTCTTTCCACGTTCTTCTGTAACCCTTCTAACTATCGTTTTGCAACCTTTTCTATCACACGCCTTGATCATGGGGGCATCTTAAGATCTTTCTTCAACATGGCCAAACCACATCGAACAGAAATTCCTCTCTATTATCTTCGATTTTCTGAAATACCCACCTGGTCGCGCATAGAATCATTTCTAACATTGCCCAACAAAGCATTCATCTCCAAAGTGCGTGTGCGTGAAGGTTTACAAAAAATGAAAAGTCAAAAGTGTAAGTCATTCCAAACAATCCGTGTGTTTACTCTATAGAAAATAATTAGTACTTGAAGAGTTTTAGTGTTCAATTGTTGACAAAAAGAGTTGGGGGAGGGAGTTTGGTTTGTAAACATGCTTAACAGCTGCTTTTAGTACTTAAGTCGATCCCTAATATCCTTATACAAATGCAAAAATTAATTGTCATGATTTTGCTACAGTTGCAAAATTTCCTTTAGTGGAAGTTTCAACTCTCACCGTGCAAGGAAAATGGGCAGATTTTCTACGTCAATTAAGAATATTTTCTAAGGAAAAGTTATCAGCGCAATTGCTCGACTATGGGAAGCGAAAAATTAAGATTGTTGGTGTTTTTATCGCATCCGAATCATTCGGATGGAGTTTTTGATCAAGCCAGTAACCATATTGAAAGGTTTTAAACAAGCAATTCCTTTTCAATATATTAGGATAAGCGGGATGAGATCTTCAAGCCTCCAACTTTCCATTTCCGAATAATAATAATTTCTGCAATGGAGATGGGTAACAAAGAAGGTGAATCAAAGGTGATGCTCCTGTGAAGATTGGGGATCAGGACAAATCGAGAGTGTAAGAGAAACGCTAAAAGTACCAAAATGTTTTTAGTAAATTTCGTTTATAGAGTGATTTCACTAGAACATGGCGGATGTTTAGATAAACCAATTATTTGTGCTCTGCTTTCGGACACTTGGAAAAGAACTGATGATAATGAGCTGCTCTAGTAAATTTGTTCATAATGCTTGTTCCACTTAAATAAAGGAGCTGGAATGCAGTTATGAGTCAACATTGTATCCAATGTCATGAGAATTCTCTCGCTTGCTTGACTCTAGAACAAATCACCAATCGGGCAATTCCATAGTGCAAAAATCCAGCATTTTGCGATTCCCCACGACAAGGTACATGATGTGTTCCACCAATCCAATTCGAGTCGTCGAAATTTTGAATTGAGCAAATATTTTAGAGCATGGCATCGAGATATTCCAAAGCATATGAGGTATATCTCTTCGGACGTACCCACTGAATAGGCTAGTAGTCTATTCAAATGTTTAGGGCAAAAGATATGCCTAGGGCAAAAGATATGCCTCGGTATCTGGAATATTCAGCCAATTATTGAACTAGAACCACGAAGTACACAGCTAAGTGTCGCCGCTTCTATGGTCGGAACCTTCGACCCCAACACTCTGAAAACTAATAGGTCGAACCCCTTTTGCCTTGTGCCTTTGTGTCAACATCAATGCATAAACTATCCATTCGAGGTTTCCTCCCCCAAATTTTGCGCCAAAAGGAATATCCGATGTGCTTTCTCAACTATTCCGATGTTGAGTGCTCACTGTACTCCAGTTGAAACCCGAGATAGAGGCCAAAATTGTCTGGAGTGGTGTATTGCTTTCGATCGGTGCCTCTGTCTCTCCCATGAATTATCTGCCTTTCATGTTAACGTCAAGTAATTTAGACACAAATGTGCTCGTCTTTCTTGGCTTGACACCTGGGATCAATTAGTCAAACTAAAGCAATCGCCCTTTGAGGTTTGTCTAAGGAACACGGACCTGTGTGTCTCGTGGAATTACACAGTATGCGTGGAATAGGAGAACAGTCAGATCCTGTGAGAATTAGTCGACTAAAGAAGAGAAATTGGATGAAAATCAATATGTTTGCGTAGATTGGCCGTACAATATACACCTTTAATGTCTTGTAAATGAGCATGCAGTATCTATCAAGACATGTTTCGCAAAGAGTGACATTCTAGTGTCCCACGAAGTCCATTGGACATTGCATTTTCGCCATTGAAGCACATCGGTTCTGCAAGTAACTCGCTTACTCCAATTTCTTGACCTATTTGACTGAATTTTGGACAAGTTCTTTAGGTTATTGTACTTTGGAAAGCTTGATTTGCCTTGGCTGCTTTGAGCTTTTTTAAAAAGAAAGTATAGGATTAAGTTCTCTAAAGTATCAAAATGACTTTAATCTCAATTTTGAGCAAGTCTCGAACTGCACTGCGTGCATGGAGTATCAAAATGTTCTCTTATTTTTTATTTTGTATATGATCCCGTTACAAAATTTCAGCACGAGTCTCGTCCTGTACGACTCAAAGATCGACTGTCATATGTGTGGACGACGACATTGTTGATGAGGAATTATTGAAATGATCAACACCAACTTCGCTCTGACTGCCTCGCTCTTCTGAAGTGACAAATCCGCATTCCTTGTGCGACGGCCCAAGTGGCTGCGGAAGCATTGTGACCGGTGCACAAACCCGGTTGGAGGCCGCTTCAAGGGGCAGTTTCCCGGTGGCCACCGCCGGGAAACCCGGCGGCTGCATCCATATTCCGCCCACGACAAGGAACTGTGGCGCTTGAGCGTTGGCGTTGTTGTGGCCATTGGGGCTCGGTCTTCTTGCGTGCAATCGGTATTTCTGAAAGGAATGAACAGAACAAAAGCGTATTCAAATTGATTTTCTGGCTTTCATCTGTTGAGAACATAAAAGCTATTGCTTCAGGTTCTATGTTACGTGACAAGACTAAACATAGAACTCCACTAAAATCCATAAAGATAGGCTAACGTACTGGCCATGGTTACTCTTGCGATTCCATGAATCTAGACCTAGTTCTTGACACCAAATGCCGATATTTTTCCTTCTGATTTAGACAACATAATGTGGAATCTAAAACCTGCCTAACAAGCCAAGACAATCGTGGTTGTAGAAATTTCATTTTTGATATGATCTTTCATCTAATTCGGGTAAAAGATCGCATCTGGGTGACATATTTGACCTGTCCCAACTTTATATTGGAATACAGCACATTCTACGAATTTTCACAACGAAATCCGACAAAAGAAAGAAGATTGAGTGATAAATCAACCTGTAAATGGCTTTTAACTTCATCATTTGATAGGCCATCGACCTTCATCACTTCCCTGATTTGCTTAGGAGTCGCAACTGCAGAAAGGAGTATCGAGTAAGCACCTAATCCAATGTCAGATGATGAGGAAGATAACAAACAGGACTTATTTCCAGAAACGGACACAGACCATCCGGACCCCCAAGCTGTTGAAGAGCGTGCAAGAATCCCCGGTGCAACTCCGTTGACCAGCACCGCCGCTGCTTCCGTTGGGCGGCCTGCCTGCTGGTCCGGCCGCTGGCCGTCTCTGCCGTCGAGCAGGCGGCAGCATCGGGCGCAGGTGGTGCAGCTCGGCCCGGCGGCTGCTTCTTCTTGGTACTATTATTTTTGCCAATTTGATATGGGCGAAAAGCACCACTTTCATGGCTTTTCAGGTCGTTCGCTACCGCGGCAACTTCTTTCGACGGTGGAGGAGGAGGAGGCGGATCCTGAACCTAAAGAAACAAAGGGCAGAAAAGAAATGAAAATTAAAAACTCATTTCATTCTAAGTCAAGCACGCTGTGCATGAAATGCGAGTCTTGACATAAAGTTACATATCCTGGGATGCGTTGGGGTCCCTCTGATTGAGGTGAGCAGAAAAAGGCGAAATCCTAGATTATATCAGAAAGCGGAACGACTTTTGACCCCATTTCCGGCCAAAAGAGAATTCCGGGATAGAAAACTTAAAAGGCAAATCCTAATTCCTATTCCTCCTCTTACATCCTTAAATGGAGAAGACGGAGAAGGAGGAGAAGATGAAATCAAGGGATACCTCTCTATGCGGAATGGGATCTGGGTTCGGGTTCCACAGCTGCGCGGATCGGAGCCAGTCCGATTTCTCCATCGCACTATCATCTCCGCTCTTATCGTCGCGTGAGGAATGGTGCACGTCGCCGTCGCCGTCGCCGTCGCCGTCATCCTCCTCCTCACAAGCATCATCTTCATCATCATCCCCAGAATACGGACCCTTCAGAGGGATGAATTCCTCCAAGACACGACCACCGTCCATGGACGTCTGCTCGGAATTACACTCCGACGACTGCCCCTGCACCGACAGCTGCTGCTTGCACCTCTCGATCGCTGCAATCCCAGAAGAAATTTTTTTTAAAAAAAAAAACCGCAACCCTTTATTTCTTTCATCAATTTGATCAACAGAAATCTAACTGCAGATCGAATCCACATCCACGCTTCTTCAAACGTAAGAAAAAGGAAAAATAACGTACCTTGGATCACTAGCTCCAAGCAGAGGGGGAGCTCCCGCTCAAAGACCTGGATTTTGCGCCTCTCTTCCTCCAACGCTTCCACATAACTCCTCGTTCTCTCTGGGTATTCCATTTTCGTCTTATTCCCCCGCTTCCAACTCTCCCTTCTTTCCTCCTCCTTCTTCCTCGACTGGAGAGGCGGGTGACCGTGGAGCAGCGATGGCGGAATCCTTATAGCGTGCGAGAAGGGATACGACAGCGCGTGAAGGGGGAGTAGGAGAGCATAGGATGATCCGGAACTAGGGACTTTGTTGAGCTGTGTCACGCGAGCCCGAGGAATATGTCTAGGAATAATTTATTGGGTCCCCTTGAGGTGGCGCCCTCTTGTCTTCTCTCTCTCTTTTTATATCTCCTTCGAGTTTCGATTGTTCGGGGAGAGGCGAAGGCGAGACGAAACGAGATGAACAATTGGGAAAGGATTTGAGTCGAGGTCGTGGTCGAGGCGTCGCGTAAGGATGAATCTCGGATGAGGTTTTATAGGAAAGACAGAGGGAGAGAGAGAGGATGCGTGCGCCTGGGTGGGTGTGAATATGAATAGAAGGAAAGAGAGAGAGAGAGAGAGAGAGAGAAAGAGGGAGGGAAGGTGGTGAATATTCGAGGGGGCGAAGGTGGGATTCGCTTTTCGTCGCGTCCCTATAGGCTGGCGGTGACGTCACACCGCTCCCCCCGGCATTAACTTCAGATAAGATCAAATACTCTCTCTCTCTCTCTCTCTCTCTCTCTCTCTCTCTAACCTAATTGTGATTATTTCCCTGAGAAGATAATCCAGATTAGGGCTAACCTGGAAATATGTTCAAGTGTAGTGGTATCCATTATTCTTATCGTGTGCTTTCTCATTGCCGTCCTAGACTGTGTCGAATCACCAATTAGCTCATCGCTTTATTGTTACATGCGCCTGACTCATATTAGATAAATGCGATTACACCAGATTCATGTTAAATCGATGCAATTGTAAATACTATGATACGTATATTGAATTTTTGAAAGATAAATATAATTGTCACATGTTTGTTTCTAAATTGATTGAAATCATAATTCTCCACTTAGGATGTAAAATGTTGGAATATGATACCTAATAAGGGGAGCATATAGCGAGGAATATGCATATGCTCAAGACGGAAGGGATTCGTTCATTGTCATGAATGCTACTGAATATGCACATAATGAGCACATAGTGAGCATATAGTAGCAGACAGTGAGGAATATGCAAATTCCTTTCCTTCATTGTCAACATCTGTACTGTTAATGAAAGGGATTGGTTCTTTAGGTATGAAAAGAATATGTCACCACGTACATCGAATAGAGGTCGCCTGCCAAGAATTTCCGTTTCATTATTTGTTAATTGGAAAAGTATCGATTACCCTCCTCACTTTTGAAATCGTATATCGATTTGCATCCTAATTCTAGAAAATCTACATTTTACATCTTGTGTTTATTTACTAGATTTTAACTTGCATCTGGCATGTTTACCAAACTAGTGTTTCCCTTCCCAAATTGCCCTCATTACTCTTTTATCCCATCTCCCAAAAGAAAACCCTAATTCTAAAATTCCTTCCTCTTTTCTCCTCCTCTATTCCCCCACCCTCTCAACCACCGCCGCTCGACTTGGCCACCATTGCTGATACTTTGTTATTCCAAGCTATCATCTTCGATGGCATGTCCTGGCTCAACACTCTCCAGCCCGGTTATTCACCGCGTGTGAAACCTCCTCTCTACTCCCCATACTCAGCTCCCTCACTCCAGCGTCGTCACGGATATTGCTAACCATGAATCAAGGTTAGTGAAGGTTCGACCTCCAGGGTCTCAAGTTTGAACATAGCACATTTCAGTCCACATAACAATATCTTGTTAACTAGCACAATTCAAAACACCCATAAAAGAATATTAACTCTTAAAGAATTGATTGATTATTCGAGTGCTTATCTTGACATAGTCGATCTTACATTTGAACTGCAATATATCTTGTCCGAAAGCCTAACCTTCTTGGAACTCTTGACTAATCACACTAGGTGTGTGCCCCTCTCTATCTCACTCTTGTCTTGGTAATTGCAAAGGTTTATAAACCTATACTCTTAAGGTGACCCTAAGGATAAACATAACAGACAAATACCTTTTCACTTTTACCATCATTTAGGGGATGAGTAAAGTAATATAATATATATATATATATATATACAAATACCTTTTCACTTTTACCATCATTTAGGGGATGAGTAAAGTAATATATATATCCAATACAAATTAACACCGAAGATCAGTCCAAAAGATCATTTCTTCGATCGACCCTCGTAAGAACTGATTTTCAGATTCTTTAATCCTTCGTGCATCACGAGCTATCGAGCGGAATATAAATTACCAAAAAAGGAAAGAGAACGGTCTGGACCGACGGAAGATCGAGAGGTGGACGGCCCCCTCATTCGCGCGAATATACCGAGACCTTTCAGTTTCCACGAGAGCGAGAGAGACAGGGAGAGAGAGAGAGAGAGGACGGAATCTCGTGTGCTGCCGCGCTGTGCCGTCCGTGCCGTGCGACGCGCCCTGCCGACCCCACTCTCGCGTCTGATTGATTTTCAGACAGGGGGGCCTTTCGTGGCCTCCAAGGGCCAACGCAGATTCTTACAACCCCCTCTCCTCGGGGCCCCACCGTTCCCTTATTCGAGAAGCAACTTGCTCCGGGTGGAGCGTGGCATTCACTCTCCTCTGAATGGTCAAAAGGCACTTTTGACTTTTTTTACCTCACCGAATATTTTTCATTGACCGTACCGGAAGCACTTTAATTGTATGTCTTTTCTCTGCCGTGCACTGCAAGTTCAACTTCGCTCTCTCTCTCTCTCTCTCTCTCTCCGATGGCTCCACCACTAAAGGTGTGTTTGAATGGTCATTTAAAAAGCCCATCAAGCCCCAAAGCCTTTTCACCCTAAATAAGGGTGTTTGGCAACCATTCCCAAGGGGTTTTCAAGTGAAAGTCTACCCTTGGGAATGCTGAAAATATTTTTTTCTTTCTAAATTACCCTCATTAATTTTTCATATTTCCGTTATTACCCTCGTATTTATTTATTTTTAAATGAAAAAGGAGTGACCCTTCGCCGGTCCGGCGAAGAGCGGCGACGGCCGCCGCCGAGCGGATCGCGCCGGCGGCCGTCGGCCGAGGTCGCTCGAGGTCGGGCGACCTCCGGCGAGGGTCGCGCGCAACCCAGCCCGAGGGTCGCGGAGGTTGCCCGACCTCGGGCGACCAGGGTCACTCGACCCAGGGGCCGCGTGACCCAGGCGGCCCTCGCCGTCGCGCGACCCATTTCAATGGAGGAAGTGATAGAAATTGTTTTTTAAATGGAAGCCCGAAAGCTCCTGGGCCTCATGAGCTAAATAGTCAATTTCATCATCTTCACTGGGAAGATATTTAGTCAAATGTGCTCTTAATGATTAAAAGTTTATTTGACTCAAATACTCTTGATCTCATGCTCAACAAAAACTCATATCTCATTGGCCCCAAAAGTACAAAATCCTAAAAGTACTAACATAGTGCGTTTGATTAGATTTTTAGGAAAAGTCATTGAAAAAATATAAATGACTTTAAATTAAAGAAGTTTTCCAAAATACAAATTGGGTTTGGTAAATTGTAATCTAGAAGTGCACTGTTAAGTACTTTTGAGTAAAATAGTATCTGGAGAAATTTACATTTACAAAAGGCTTTTGTGATTAAAAGAAAGGAAAAAAATAATTGATCGACGAAGGGTAGGCGGCCGTCGGCAACGTTTCAAGTTGCACGACCTTAGGTGGCCGCCAGAGACCATTGGCAAGGCTGCTTGGGGTTTGGCAACCCCCTAGCGACCATCGATGAGGGCCGCTTGGGGCCGAGCAACCCCTAGCAAGGGCCGCCTAGTCACGTGACCTCAAACGGCCCTTCACGGAGGTCACGGTGACCCGCCTCACCAAGGTCGTGTGACTGGCCAAGGACGGTTGCTGGGGTAGCTGTGACCACGCTAACCTCTCTCCAGCCCGTCGCCAACCCATCGCAACCACGTCAGCTGACGTTTGAGGATCCAAGGTTGAAGAAGATGAACAATGGATCACCCCTTTTGGAAATGCTGAAAGCCCAAGGCAGCCGAGGACCTGCCTTGGGCTTTCAACCTTTGAAAGGCCAACATTTCCTCAAGGTCAGTTTCAAAAATTCTCCCAAACACTCAATATTCGGCTAAATGAGCTTTGGACACCCAAAGCCCATTCTAAATGTTGGTCCCAAACGCAGCCTTAGACTCATTAGTCTTTGTAATTTTAATTATAAAATCATCTCAAAGATTCTGGCAAATTCAAGATAACATTTTGACTATTCAGGAGATCTTATAACAACTAAGGATAAGGAAAAGGAAGAAGTTTTAGGTGATATTAAAACTTGATATGCAGAAAACTTACAACAAAGGGAAATGAGCCCTCTTGAGAGCTTGCATGTTAAAGATGGGTTTTTGCAATAGATGGAATCTCTAGTTGTGCAATGCATCTTTACTATTTCTTTCTATTTGAAAGTGAATAAAGAACCTTCATGATACTTTCAGCCTTCATGTGGAATAAGGCAGGGAGATCCATTGTTTCCATACCTTTCCATTATCATGGCCAATGTCCTCTGCTAGCTTATGAGCAAAGCAATCGAGGATGAGAGTATCATAGGAATCAAGTTGAACAAGTTCTGCCTTACATTCTTTCATTCATTTTTTGCTGATGATGCTACCTTTTCCATGAATGAGACAGGTAGGGGATGTTAGAATTTGGTTGCTATTCTAAACCAATATTGCTTTGCGATGGGTCAAGCCATTAATTTGAATAAATGACACATATACTTCAGTCATGGCTACCCATTGAATTTAAGAAGGAATATAACACATAAGTTGAGAGTTTCGATAATTGAGAAGACAGAAAAGTAGCTAGGCAGACCCTCGAGTTGGACCCAATCGAAGAAACAAATATTTGCCTAGATTTTGGAAACGTTGAAACTATATAGCTAGAAGGAGGAATTAATGTCAAATACAAGCAAGGAAATTCTTATTAAAATGGTGGTGTAAGCCTCACCCATTATGCAATGTCAATTTTCAAGATCTCTATCTCAGTCTACAAAGCATTTGAATAGAAAATTGCATCCTTTGGGTGGAGACAAATGAGTTTAAAGCCAGTATGCATTGGAAGAAATGAGAAAATTTTGAAAACTAGGAAAGGCTGTGGAGGATTAGGCTTTAAAGACCTTATTACCTTTAATGAAGTCATGTTGGGTAGATAGGCATGGAGGCCCTCACAATCCCCTTCAGTCTTATGGAGCCAAGTTTTGAAAAGTATCTATTTCCCTAGGGGTGACCTCTGGAGAGTAGAAAAGGAGTCTCATCCTTCGTGGGCTAGGCAAAGTTTGCTCATAGATAGAGAAGCAATTTACCCTCTAGTTAAATAGTCTATGGGAGATGGAACAACAATTGATATTTGTGAAAATAAATGGTTATCAACTGGATTGATTAGTGGGTTAGCAAACAAAGAAGACCCTTAGATAGTGGTAGAACTAATTATTTAGGATACTAGATAGTGGAATGAACAGAAGCTGAATAACCTATTCTAAGAGCATATAGTGAAAGAGATTCTTTCCATATCAATTAGTTGGGCACCAAGAGCAGACAACTAGTTTGGATCGTGAACAAATCGGGTACCTATACAGTAAAGATTGGGTATAATAGAATGTGTCCCACAAATCTTCATTTCAACTCAAGCCAACCTTTAGATACATTTTAGCCATCCAAAGGATGCATTTGATTGTCCGAACATGGATTGTGATAGAATAGGATAAGGTAGGATTAGAAATCCTTCGAATTGTGAAAAGTCCAATCATATATTTAGTAAATGTCCAAATAAGGTAAGATTAGAAATCCTCTTGACCGTCCTTCGAGTTCTTTGAAATGTTGGACTTAAGAAATTGTCTTGTTGATCAACTTGACCTTTTGGGAATGTGTTACCGATACATTCTCTCTTGTCCTTTTTGCTAGAAATGGGCTGTTAATAGCTTCATGCTTAGGGCGAGTTTGATAACAATTCTATTCCCGAGAATAATTTCTGATCAGAAATGATTCTTTTTTATTTTGTTCCCAGGAATAATTTATGAGCAAAAGAAAGCGTTTGGTAACTGTACAAAATTTTTTATTCTAGAATAGAAAAAGAACATAAATGTGTTTGGTAACTGCATAAAATTTTTATTCCAATTCATTTTCAATTACCTTTTTAGATGAGTGTAAATTTGATATTGAATTCACATAAACTAGTTACCAATATAATTGTCTTCTTATGAGTCAAGAAAACATATTATACTTTATTATATTTTTAATTTCAAAAGAATTCGAATTTAGAATTGTATTCCATTCTAAAATTCTATCAAATCATAGCAATTCTATTGATTAATTATATTTATACTAAGTAATAAAAATATTAAAAATCAATTTTTTATTAAATAGTAAATAATAAACTATAGTATAAACTATAAATATAATTACTATGTAATAAATTAAAATACAAAATTAAATATGTATTCTATATATAGCAAAGTTTCAATTTCTTCTCCAAATCATTTTTTATTTTTTAAATAATTTTATTTTCTTTTTTTTTCCTTTCTTTCTCCCCTTCTTTTTTCTTTTCTTCTTCTTCTTCTTCTTCTTCTTCTTCTTCTTCTTCTTCTTCTTCTTCTTCTTCAAGGTGGTTGGTTGCCAACCTCGGGATGATCGGCGATCGGCTAGACGAGGGCTAGGGATCTCACCGAAGCGTCGTCGGCTCTCGGCGAGGCCATGCCTCGTTGGCCGAGCCTCACTGGTAGTTGGGCGAGGCTCAGCCGAGCCTTGGTTGGGCGAGCGGCCTCGCCCAGATCTAGTGAGGCCGAGCTCACCTAGCCGTCGACGGGGCTCGACCTCACCAGTTCTGGGCGAGGTCGAGCCTCGCCGGTGGCTAGGCGAGCTCACCAGGCCTCGCTGGACCTCGCCCTGGCTTGGCGAGTCGCCGACGAGCTTGCTGGCAACTGGCGACGACGGATGGTGGTGCGGCAGGCAACAATGGTTGCGGCGGCAGTAGCACTTGAAGAACAAGAAGAAAGAAGATGAAAAAAAAAAAAAATAGGTCGACTTGATTCTAAAATTGTTTAGAACAAAGAATCAATTTTTTTTTATTCTAGATTTTGTTCCAAATCTACTTTCAGAAACAAAAAAAATAAAAATTGTTCATAGGAACAAAAATTTTATTAAACGCATTTCTGTTCTAAATTTACTCCCGGAAATAAAATAACAGAATTAAGTCCTTACATGGTTAGCTTATTGCTAGTTGCACACGGCGATCTTTTTCTCGACAAGTCTTTTCTGGGTCGATGTTGACTGGCAAAGTGAAGTCATGCAAGCTTCTCTTTTATAACCATGTGGGCTTACAAAGGAATGGATGTCGATATGGGCCACGTTATTCTTCCCCAACTATGACCTTGGAGTAATTGGGCTTTCATTTTCTTTTTTCCCATTTCAAGGGAATTAAAGGAAGAGAAAGGAATGTTGGACAGCTTGACAGTAATTCCAGATTGTTTACTGGGTTCAAATACGCCCATATTTATACATTCGGAACCCTAACAATAACTCCATTACATGTAATGCTCTCTAGTATTTGAGTAGATGAACATAATATGACAGTTTCTTTTCGCATGTCCCGATTCAGGATCCTTTCGACATCATGACAAGTTGAGCCATGGGACACCCTAATATTTCACCCCCAAGGAGTGCATTCATCAATCCAATGGGCAACATCCATGCCATAGTCAAGTTCCTCCAGGAGCATAACCTTACAAAATCTAAATTTAGTTCACATGATTTCTAGCAAGGGGCCTTCTAAGAAAGCACACGTCTGAGATAGACGAACTTGGATAAAACAGAACGACAATAAGATCCATGTCAAGTTCCAACATCCATGGAGGCAAGATGAATAAAATTAGCCAGTGTTAGAGGTCAAGCAGAGCATATGAAATGGCGGGTCAGTCAAGTATCTGACAAGAATCTTTTCTGATGATTCAATAGCAACAAAGGAGAAGCTCTGACTTCGCTAAACAGAAGATTCAATTTGGGTAGCTTCATATGCTCGAAATTCCTTAAAATCTTGAGTGACTCACCTATTCTTCACAGTCATGAACCACCCGCGAGTTGCAACCTGTTATGACGATGAACTCATAATGCCATTTTATCCAGCTGCTCCCTAAGGCACAAACTTATCTACAAGTCTATCAGGTATCACTTGCCAGGAACTTCACGGGACGCATATAATTTAAAACCTTAACTAAGCCTTGTCCCAATTCACTCTACCGAGAATATCACCAAACAGGTTGTGGCTAATCAGCCCAACCACCAGTGGAGCATATACGCAGTACCAGAAGCCGCGTCTGCGTCATTGCCGCCACCACTAGAGGCGAGTGTCCAGTCAGGAGGGAGGAAGGGAGAGGCGCATTGCCAGGACTCGTCTTCATGCGGTGCACGGTGGCCCTCTTTTTCGGCTTCAACGAGCACTCCATAATCGAAACCATTCCTCCCCCGCTGATGCTCTCACTGCTGGCAAGATTATGTAATTGATTTTGCATAGGACATGAGTTTAATTCAGTATAGGATCGGTTTTGTATGTCATCCAAGTGCTTGTAACATCCTAAGCTAATTGCATGTCCGTAGAGTACAGTTATGTGGTAGAGAAACCTTTTCACTCAATTAGTTTTAACAATGTTGAGGTGAGTCGATAGTGATCTCACAATCTCATTATCTACAAATACAAATGAGGAGAGGATGGCAGATGTTTTTTGAATATTTGAAAATGAGGAACGGACCGATGCTACAGCCGACAGTACGAATTCATTCCAACCTGCCTTTATATGTTACGCGAGGGGAGTTAATTTAATCAAATCTACTGGTCTCTTTGGCGTCAAAATTTGCCCCCATTCATGTAAATAACAATAGTACAATAGGTACAGATTTCTTTTTAGGTAAGATCATATGTATATGTATAAAGTAAGGTGTGAATTATGAGTAAAACCCAACCAGCATCCGGCAAAGCAAGCCAACTTTCAACAAGTCAAACCCAAGCAAAATCCATCAAAGAGTACTAACTTTCAATTTAACAATTTTTTGGGCCAAAACGAGATGCAGGGTCTGAGCTTAATTGAGTTACAATTTTCAAGTTTAAGCTTACTCTGAAAACAAGTTATTTCATCAACTCAAACTCAAATAAACTAGGGACTTCTAAACTTTGCAATTTTGTCAATCTAATCCTAAATTATTATGCGAAATTTCAATATAGTTCTTTATCAATTTAAGTTGAAAATCACTAAAGTGGTGATGTGTCATGTAAGATGGCCAGTATAAACTGGACCATCATGTCACAGATCTTCAACGAAAGTTAACAGAAAATGCTAAATTGGAATTTTATGCAAAAATTTATGATTAAATTGATAAATTTGCAATTTAAGACTAAATTAACATTCACAGACTGCGTTTCCAATTAAATTCAACTCATTTTTTGGAAAGATCAAAATTTCTTCTCATGCTCCTAAGTCCTAATGGAACATGGTACCCTAAAACCGCAAAAGGGGAAGTAATGCCTTCTGTATTCTTACTCGAAGTTCAAGATGGTTGTTGTTGTTTTTTGTTTTTTGTTTTTTGTTTTTTTAATTTATAGAAATTAAAGGTGGTTGTTGCTATTTGATTCAAAAAAGTACTTTCACTTTGAAAAGATTTATAGTTCAATCTTGGTACATTTTTGTTGGCAGACTAAATATGATGACTTTTTTAAAAATGTAAAGGGTGGAAGAGGCGATTGACACTAACGACCCTCTCTGGTTGTCATTATAGCCCTGCAAAGCTATTAATGATTAGGAAATCTCTCTACATGTGATATGTTGCAGCTAGGTCTCTCAGTATGGATCATTTATAGGTGCACTCATTATGTGAATTGAACTTGTAAGAAGGGGACAAATAACCCCCCTAAACCCCTGGGTCAATTTCCTGGTACGAATGTGATCGCCCTCCTTTTTTGAAAATCAAAAAGCAGCACATGTACCATTCATTTGGTTCAAAAGGTCATTTCACACCTTCATCATTGTCTCGCCACCACCACTATTTCTCCCTTACGGATTACTTGCCGCGATTGCCTCAGACTCTCCTCGGCAATCTGAAAGAGCCCCCATGCATCTTCGACCCCCGGCAAAAGCATGAAAGTATATGAAATTTAAATTGTCATTACAATATGAGTTTCAAGACCCTAATCAACAGGGTCGTTCCCATCACGAATCAAATTGAACATCGTGACGAGGATTATAGAATCTAACCTCTCAATGATTACGTCTGAAAGACCCAAGGTCTTTTAAGTCTATATACAATTGAAACTATGATTAGACGAACACATCGAAACAGAGAAGTTGGAAACCGGGAACTTGAAAACCAGGGCACCGGGACTTAAAGAAATCTCTTTCCTCCTCCACTTGGAGCATGTTCCGCCATGGCACTACCTCTCTCGCTCTTCATCTTCCTCCTCCTCCAATTCTTCCTCTTCGTTGACCAAATCATCCATCTCCTCCAACTCTTCCTCTTCCTCTATCTCTCGATCACTCCTCACGTCCCTCTCATCATCTCCAACCTCGCTGTCTTCTTCGTTCGCCTTGCTTTCTTGGAGCTTTTCGATTTCTCCTCTCTTTCTTCCCGCTCTCTCTTCCTTCTCTTCGATCATCTCCCTCCTCGAACCTTGGCCAGCAGCTTGAAGACGCAACTCCTTCCTCCCGAACGGCGAGATCTCGTGGTGACGGTTCTTGAGAGAAGATGGCTTCACTTCATAAAGCAACCCTAAGCAGATTACAAGGAGGAGGAGGAGGAGGAGACATGCGAGAGTCACATGCCTCGGGTCGAAGGTCCTGGTCCTTGGGTTTCTGTCGGATAGCTGTCTCAACATCGTTATTGAATTCTCGGCAACAAGATGGAAAACCTGACCTGAAAATTCCGCAAAAGTTTCGTTTGCCAGTTTGGAAACTATCATACACACTAAAATCTCAAAAATTTAAGGAGGGCAAAAGAGAAGAAAGATTATGACGATACATACTCGTAATGGAATCGAAGGCTTATGTGCAGATATAGTTTTGGACGAATGAAGGCCCCGTTTCTTTTGCTTTTGTATACACGAGTGTGAGGACTGACAATCGGTGTACGAGTTTGGCTTATATGAGCTGCTTTGGTCAAAGGAAGCAGACAGGAAAGGAGGGAGTGAAGACATTAGTGGGTAGTGATAGGATGAATTTCTCACTAAATTTTGTCTTTATAAAGGCGGTTTTTCAAACATCAAGGTCGGCACGTAGCTATTTGGATCAGCTATAGCATCGTCGACATCATTTCTCAAAGAGACAAATAAAAGAACAGGGAGAGATCCGTGGTAACTTAGGTACAAGTACTCAAGTAGGCCTGGAAGAACCCAATTGCGCTGTCGGTGCTTGCTTGCTCCTGTTTCGAATAGAAAATTCTTCGGTCTTACTTTTGTTCACACGCGCCTTGGACTGCTTTGCGATCAGGAATGAAACTCAGGGTTGGTAGGGAACCTAGTTCGAAACATTTTTTCTGACTTCACGTCGGCGACGTCTACGGGAATTAATAAGGCAGCCACTGGGTATAAATTTACCATGGACCAGATCTAAAACTGCTTTTTCGACTAGGGTTCCAAAAAAAAAAAAAAAAAAAAAGTCTAGGGTTCTACTACGTGTGATTTTTTGAAGTTTTGAATTTCATTGCCGTAAACTCAATCATTTCAATAATTAAAGCTCAATGGAGGATGGTCGATGGCCAATTAAAATATTTAATCTAAGTTATGTTTCACCAAAAAGATTATGGAATACCTTTTAAAATGTGGATGGATCAATATTAATCAACAAAGGTTGTGAATGGTCACTTGTTAATTTTGGGCAGAAAAATAAATTACGAAAAATTTAAAAGTAAGAACACTGAGAATAATTTCTGTCAGCGACGTAAATTGCATGAAAGACAAATTGTAAGAAAGTGCGATAAACTTACAACTTCTAATGCACCAATTGCTCTCCTATTATAGCTAGTCATTACAACTTCCGATGCACCAATATCTACCCAATCATTGGTATCTCTGATATGTGGATTACGAATCATGGATATAACCAACACCAAACTTAGTACAAATATAGGTGGTGTCTATAAGATGTAAAGCACAAATATCATGTATAATTGAAAATATTTCCTCTCAACGAGGATTGAAGAAAACAAGGTCCCTCACCTTTTCTCTTTCAAATAATATACGGAAACAAACTATAGGTCCTTGGTAGATAATTCTTCTTATTGGTGTTATTTACTTTTTATAAGCAACAAAAGTATATCTTTCTTCTATCTTTACTTTCCTGACTTCTTTTTTCTTTGTCTTAATTATGGTTACCCAATTTTGATGTGCAGTTTCTAGGACCCGTTGGATTGTGTTGAATAGTATGAGGACTAAAACTGGCTGCATATCACAAGTATAGTAGCCTCCTGAAATTGATCTCAAGAGAACCCTCTGATACTTAACTTAGTGAACAATAAATAAAGACATAAAAGAGAGATCATTAAGAGAGAATTTTCTTAAAGAAGAGAGTCAAAGTGGCGTAAACTTATTTTTAATACTAGTATCATTACCTTATTATATCCCCATAAGCATGCTTCTTAAGAAACCCTTAGTGGGCCTTGTCTTCTAAAAGCCTCACAGGGTCAGAGTACCGCTTAACACTTGACGAGAAGAGGGTTAGGCTAACCCAGGGTACAGCGGCCCGACTGCTGTACTTGTTTCCCAAATAAGACGTGCTTAGGCCCCGTTGCATATTGCACAGGTGGAGCCGTTCAAAATTTGAAACTCTTCTCCCAAAACTATATTTTTTTTCAACTAGACTAGTCGTGTTCTTAACGGGTCTACTAACTTTGACGTGAGCCCACTAGAAAACGTGAATATTTTGCCGCATAACCCACCAAAAAATTTCTAAAAATCATAGCCTGAGATACATTGGAAGAGATCGGATGATCTTGCACCCTGTGCACAATGTCTACTAGTACATATACATTGGCCGAATAAGAACTCATATTCGTGGACGCTGACATGCGACCCCAAAAGTAGCACCGAGATGGTGGAGGGTGACCTCATGAATACTCATTGCCCATGAAAACTCCAATCACCCTTTGATTTGAAGAGAGTGGGTGAAGCGAATGCCAGACGTGACTGGTCGCAGTCTCTCGCGGCCTTGACGATCATAACTGATGAGAGGTGCTGCAGGTGGTCTTCTCTTCTCTTGTCCTCTCAGTGCCATTATTGGGTAATGCATTTATTGTCTTCTTTCTCTTCACTCTGCCCAGTGTAATTACACAACCCACACTTTTATTTGCCCTTTTATTCTTGTTCCATTTCTCACGTCCCAATCGTCTAGCGAAGGCAAATCTTTTTATTTATTTATTTTATGTCTAGTCTTGTAACCTGCAAAAGGGCATGCAAGGAGTCGTATTCGAGCATTCACCATTACTCGTGCATGATTGGGTCTCTAACGCTCATAATCATGAATATGACCTGTGGAAATAATCAGCTCGTTCGATTCTCACTTGCTTTTTGTTTTGTTTTCTTTTTTTTGCATTTTGATGCACTCGAGGCGTGTGGCTCTGACTCAGGTCCACAGGCTTTTCTGATGCACAAATCTTGTAGGATACGAAAAGGGTCCGCTCGAATGCCTGACAAAAAAGAGCCCCCCGCAGAATGTAAAAGGAAAGCTCAACATCTTCACAATTCGCTCATCTCTAATAATTATCCGTTATTTTAACCATATAAAAGTTACCTAAAGGGATTATCTCCCTCGAGCAGCCTTCTTACATCGGATGAAAACCTTTCTCTTTCTTGTGTCACGTGACTGAGGAAAAAAGAACATGGATAATAGCAGACAACAAAAGAGGCAAAAGAAAAACGAAACAACTTTTGCATTTGCATAAGCACATATAGGAGAGAGCTCCCGCTCTTTCTCATAACAAAGATTAACACCCGTACGCGAGAAGGATAAAAAGCTTTACATATGCCATATATATAAGACAAAAATTGGAGGAAACCGCCAAAAAACGAGGATAAGAAAGAAGGGTTGTACATAGAGGGCAAATTGAATATAGTACTCCTGATCTCTGCGAGATGAAGATGGTGAGTTCGTTTTAGATCAAGGGTTGAAAAGCATGCCTCCACATTTGCACTTCCACGTCATGGGCTTGTAGTTGGAGATGTCATCGCCTCTCGAATAGCGAGCAGTCGTGGCCCTTGTGGATGCAGAAGCATTATGGCTACGAGCACTCCTAACTCTTCTTGGGCCGCGAACTTGTTGGGGAACGAAAGGGACTTGCACGGCCTCGCAGTGCCCGCAGGAGCTGCACTTCCTCTCGCACGTCGGAGGACTCGACCCTATCAGCGACCTCATTCTCTTCATCGACATCACCTTCTCTTGTTCATCCTCTCCTCTCTGCAAATGTCATGCCAATTAGGATTAAGTTGTGAATGAACACTTTCTTGATCTCCATGGGAAAAGAAGTATGATATGTAAGTACGTACCGGGAGCTTGGAGGAGATGACTCTGCCTGTTTCAGAGAAATAAGCCAATGTCAAAAAAGTCCATTTCCTTGCTTCGCCCTTTGTGTGGGATAACAAATTTGAATTGGGTTTTAAAGAAAGGGCTTTCTAGTTCATTACCTTCAGCCACATAGATGACTTGGGTCGAGCCCCAAAGAAAGAGCAAGAGCAAAAGGACCATTGTTTGCCCACTCCTGGGGCGAAATAGCCATTCTTGAATCCTCCCCATTGTTATACACCACTCATTATGGTCACACAGAGGGGGGTGTTTGGCGGGGCCCTAAACAAACAGCTGGAGAATATATAGAAGGAAATGGGAGAGATATGAGAAGAAGGGTGATCTTTACGGAAGCTGGCTCAGGCTTTTTGCGATTTTTTATTTTTTATTTGGTCATAGCAAAGATTGATTGAATGATTGAATGCCCAACTCCTGAATTCATGCATGCACAGGGACTTATCAATCTCTCTGTCTCTCACTCTGAATCAGCGACGGAACGTGGAAAGCAAAGCGAGAGAAAAAGGTGAAGTATAATAGCGAGAGCCCCAGAAGAAACAAAAGATTATCGAAGGACATCAACCGAAGAGAGAATGAGCCTGGAGCCTCGGTCGATGGGCCTATCTCCCCCAATCAAACAGAGATGGAGTCAGAAAAATATGGACAAGAGAATTCACGCTCACAAAGAACAAAAAACAGAGAAAATCCAAATGACGAAAGAGGATTAACGAAGGGCTTTCGCTTTCTCGCAAGATTTGTTCATGTGCGTGGCTGCGTTTTTGGAGGGAGGGATTGAAATTTGAGCTGTAGTTGCCACTTCGACACGCCAAATTCTCTCTTTCCTCTCCCCGTCTTGAGAGAGAGAGAGAGAGAGAGAGAGAGAGAGAGAGATTTATTTCCCAAGAAAGATGCAATGGGAAGGTTGTAGGGGTTAGGCCTAGGTATCTAAGACCTTAGGCTTATGTGAGTGTTTTTTTTGGCTTGGAGAAGCTAAATGCGACACAAGGTAACTGCAAGTTCTCTTTGAGTCTGCACACAAGAGGGCCTATGCATTTGACCTGCCTACTCATGCTAAAATCCAAGCAAAAGTCCTATGCTCTCTTGAGAATAGATGATCGTCATAATAATTTGGGAATTTGTTCTGACCCGCTTCATCTGGTCGTTCCTTTTGGTTGAATCATTTGCTGGGAACTTGTATGATGAAGGATTCGAACATCTCCCTGTATTTGGTTTCTGGCTGAACCCAAATACAGGGAGATCATTTACATCAATGTCAAAAGCTTAAAAATTTGTTTTCCAAAGACAAAAAATTATTTGCATTAGTTGAATGATAATACTACTAGTCCTTGAATTTTTTGTTTAATAAGCAATGACATATGAAAAAATTCAATTTTTTTCAATTTGTTTCATAAACTTTTGTTCAATATATAATGTCATTTCTAAGTTTTCAATTGATTACACTACATCCTTGAAATGTTTTAAAATCTTGTTGTCATTGTTTCATCATACAAGTTGCTCCAAATCAAGAGAAAACCTATCACTTAAATGGCAATTATTTCATCTTCTTCCTTTTTTTTATGGTCGGTTTTCATCTTCTTCCTTAAGTGTTCAATAAAGATAGCATAAAATGGACAATAAAGGATGATTATTGACAATGCCCGAAAAGAATTCAACCAAACTTCTCGTACTCTTTGCTGGTTCGTGTTGTTTTCCTCATTCTTGTGTTTATGTGAGTTTTTGTAAAACAAGTATCCATTAAATCCTTTGTTTTTTTTTTTTTTTTTTTGCTAGAAATCCTTTTAATCTTGCCTGGATCCCATTGCAATTGATCTTTGAAACTGCAGATAATATTAAAAATAGCTCATGCACTTCTGATCAATTTTCAATTTGTTCCTTGAACTCCAACCTTATGCAATTTGTTTCTTGTGCTATTAGAACTAACAAATTTCACCTTTGTAGTCAATTTAAGTCTGTACATGGATATCTCTGTTTGTGGATTGCGATTTGCTTATATATACAACCAAGCTAGCTAAATTGTAGAAAAAAAAAGAAAAGAAAAGAAAAAGAAATAACAACGAAAAAACAGGGAAGAACGAGAGATCAAGATTGGGGAAGGGGGCACAGCCTCTGCTTGTCTTTCAATAGCGAGAGTCGACAACCATCGCTAGTCTCGATGAGGGCCGATAGCCCTCGTCCGGATGTGGAGGAGGAGGTGGCTTCAAATGGTGGTGGCACCACTGCTCGCCACCGTCGAGCGTGGAGTAGATGACCTTTGCCTGAAGCAGCCCCCACAAGTGGGCACGAGAGGGCTGACTGCCCTCTCGGAGGCCTGGCGAAAGTTGCTGGTCCCCCTTTCTCTCTCTACTTCCCCATTTTGTTCCTTTGATCGGTTTCTTTCTAAATTATGATGGCGGCAAAATACGGGTTCCAGGACTGAGTTTGATTTCACATCACATGCGGATCATACCGTATGTACTAAAAGGTGAAACTGGTCTAATCAAAAGAGCACAATAACTAAGTTAGAGTAAATAAGGCAATATGGAGAACTCGTGCACCGGAAAATTTCAAGGACGGTGTCAAATGTTCCCATGTAGAGCTATCCACATGGGCTTGGTGCGTTTACAGGGCTGGGCTTTCAATATCAATGGCATCTTGTATGTTACCTTATGAAACTATCTATTTACGCTCTTGATGTAAAATTCTACTTTCCATGCCTTGCAAAAGAAAAAGAGAGTTTTTCCCGAATTACACAACTAAATTTGTCATTCTAATAAACAGGAACCCGCTATACGCCCTGCAGGAGGAATCTATGGGACTTGTTAAAGCTGTGGATGCTTTCCCTTAGATATCTGAATCCGTCTTTCAGTGCAAGATGGTAGACATTGGACTTGTTTTACGGATCCAACTCTTGGGGATTAGGTTCTTCGACAATAGTCAATAGGCAAGCTACTTTTCTTCGTTGGGCTATGGGGTCTGCACAAACGCACAAGTTTACCAAGTCGGCGGCTCTAGACAATACAAGCACTACTGATCACCCAACCCCAACCCCAGAAATGGGTTGACCCAAGGTGCTCTTCACCAGACTGCTGGCAAGGTTTTTAACTGGAGATGACAAGGGAGATGTTAAAACTTATTGCAGAAAAAACAGTGCCAGTCTTGCAGGACGTCTTCCGAGTCTGGTGCTGGTGTTGCTTTCGTTAGCCACGACTCCGACCGAGCGAATTATGAGCTGCTGATTATCGCGACCCATAAAGGCTAAGTTAGTACGCTCAAATCACGTTGATTAAGTGTTTTGACTTGTCGAAAATGAGCTTGCACCTGATTTGCCAATGGAATAACAATTTCACTCTCATTTAAATCAATGTCTACAAAAAAGAAAAACTGTGACCTCAAACTCTCCATATATCTCTCTTTATTATACATATCTCTGATTGGTTATAATTCCTAATGCAATATCTATGATCTTATTTAGTCATAAATACATCATATACTGTTTGTTGCAAAGATATTACACAATTTTACAAAGATATATACACAATCGAGGTATGGAGGATCTGTGCAAGTTTTTCGTCCTGATTTGAGGAAGCTTTTGAAATTAGTAATGTAGGCTGGCGCAACCTTAATTTCTATTTTGCAATAGGAAAAATGTGTGTATCACACAAGCACGTTGAGTGCGTGAGGACTAATGAGTTACTTAACTATTTCAAGTCAATAGTAAAAATGGCTTATACACAATTTCTTTTTCACATAGTCTGTGAATTAAATGGTATTATAAACTAGTTTTCACAAACTAAACTAAATCCGGATCTTTTAGTCCAGTGAAAATACTTGTAGCCAAGTGATTGTTTCGAGTAGAAATCGAACTTTCAGCATCTTGGAGCACAAATTGTCAGTTGTTTTACTAATTAACCAACTGTTAAAAATAACACTCAAAGAGTATTCAGTAGGTGATGAGGAAGATGGAGTAGTCGGTTAGCTTTTCATTTAAACCCAAATTATGGTTGTTAGTGATTTTGAAGAAATTCGGAGCTCTTTTTTGTGAAGGGTTGCAAAATCGGTCAATTAAATATAGTCTTCGTTCAATATATTCCTGCAAATATTTTTGCATAATCAAATCGCCTGCTTTTGCGTCATTTATGAAGTCAGGTCCACCGTCGTCGACGTCGCAATTAATATGCTACTATGGTGAGCCGACATGACACTTTTTAATTCGAAAGTTAAAAAAGAGAAATTGAAATTAGAATTTTCCGCTAATAGCTCCAAAAGTTCGCGCTGATCACAAAGTCCGACGAGCCTTCGGTACTTGGGTTTCAGGAGACTCCATCTTAGGCTCATTTCAGGCCCTCCTAATAGGCCCCTCCACAGCAAGCCCACCACCATCACCATCACCATCACCATCACATCACATCCAATACACGTAGATTCTGGAAAACCTTTTGGTCATCAAGCTCGAAACCCAAAAAAAAGGACAAAAGCGAGGACGACGAATGAAGGGATTTCTACATCTTCGTTTCATAACTAGGACAAACTGAATCATATGGCACCAAGGAAGATCAAGAGTTCCGTGCAAACTGAAGTCCCTCATCGCTTAATGCTGCTTGGTATTTCGCTCAACCCGCGCCTAATCGTCACATGCATTACGAAGTTGGGTTCAAGAACTCAACGAAGAACTTATTGCTCAGCAAGAAGGATGGGAAAAGAAGGGCGATGAAAAGAAAAGCGAGGGAACGCCACGTGACTATGACTGCTCTCATGTGGGAGTCACAAGGGGGTACGAGGCCTGTCCAATCACATGGTCCGTGGGAGTGATCTTTCATTCAACGTCGAACGAGTCGAAGGATTCGGCAAGTATTCGCGGGGTCTTTCTCGCACGAGCACCGAAGTTTGGAGGCAAATGATGCCTGAGCTACAGTGTCGTGCTGGTACTCTTCCTGATTCTGCGCATCTCTATCTCTCCCCAGCATCGCTGCACATTCCAATGGCCACTATTAAGAGAAAAGAGGGGAAATCGATATTTATTTCTATGCATAGAAAGTTGAGGAGCGTATGGACGTATTTCAGTTGAGTCAAGGGTGCAAATAGATGAAAAGAGTAGTAGAAGAAGATGACCACGAAAGGATGAAGAATGAACATCTGCGACATGGAAATAAATGGCCACTTTGACTCAAGAAGCACAAAATAAAAATAAAGATTAAGTAAAGCTGTTATCACCACATTAATCATATGCATTGTTAAGTCCCATTTTTTTTTTGTCCAAATCAAGGTTACTTGTAGCGTGGATCACTCTATATCAAGTTTGCCATTACTTGCGAATAGACCATGTATCAAAAAACATAATGACATTATTATTTGTAGTGAAAAATGTTGGGGACATTGATTTATTCTTGAAATTGCTCAATTATCATATAATGCAATGGATAAATTGCAATTAGATATTACTAAAGAAAGAAGGATATTCAGAATAGACATATTATTATTATTTCATGGTAAAGGCCGGTGTACATCAAAAACGTAATTTACTCAACATCTGTGTTACTCTTTTAGCGGAATAAGTTAGAATCACGTAAATTCGATATTCGATTTATTTATTTTATTTTATCCATTGCCTTATTAAATCTCTTATTCTTGCTAACAGAATCTATGAGTTTATATATGCAGGGCTTGAAAAAGATGAGGAGATACTTTTTGGATGTGCCGGGGGAACATCGCACGCAGCGGGATACCCCCTTTCTTACTCCTGTTAAAAGTCTATTCTAACTTTAGCTTTTTCATGGAGGTGATATCATAGGGCTGCAAAAAAGGGTTATAGCCACTTCAGTCATCATTCACTTTTCCAATTTCTGACAGTCCAACACAGATTTCTCAAATTGGATCGAGACTCGTTTCTCTATTGATGACCTAGATTAACACGTTAAGAAGTTAGCATCTCGCCCTCTTCTAAGATAAATCATTCATATTGTCTATCATCCGTTAATCCTGAAAAGTTGGAAAACTAGCTCCACTTAGCCTATCTCCTCTTTCTTTCGTGTCTTCCTTCTGAGCCACCATGCTAGCGACCCTCATTTGGCATCTCTCTCTTCCCATAGTGGTCGAATGTCGCTTTCGAACATCAAATGGAAGTTGTCATGCCAGTTGCCATGTCCCAAATTGAATTCTGTAGCTCCTTGCGAGCTTTATTAAAGCTTCGTCAGCCTTGGAAGGTGGAACTATACAATATTAAGCACCGGTGACCTTTTTCTTTTGGAACCTCATAAAGAAGAAGTCCTCAATCGCGGAGCTTCAGAGTCAATTAAAACCTCCAAGATGCAAAATAGATATCATTAAACTGGCTAATGTATTATAAATTCAATGTTCGATTTACTAAAGCTTCGTCAGCCTTGGAAGGTGGAAGTACACCAAATGAGTGTTTTGAGGACCGAAGAGTTACATCAGACAGCGTGTAATGTAACCACTGTTCATTCTTTCTGTATGGCCGACCCCAATACCGTGGCTCAGTTTAAGCATGCACTAGCAGAAATCTCAAGCTTAGGCCTCACATGTACTGGTTAAGCACCAATCGCTGAAGCCACCAGTAAAATGGAGACACATTTTGAGATTGGATTCTGCGGTGGGAATGGCAGGTTTTGACGAACAGAAGCAGACCAAACCTGGTACTTTTATTTTTTGTCCCCAGTGTCCAAACACTGTTGTGTTTCTGTACTCTCTCTCTCTCTATCTCTGAGGATGAGATGTGAGTTTGAGATGGAAGCACGTTGATGGGATGGTTACAAGAATCCCTTCAAAGTTTTGGACATTCATGCCATGTCTAATCAGAGACTGGGCCCCACCAACCGCTCGATTGGGATCCATCCCACACCATGACGTTGACCGCCACCAGTTTTTTTTTTTTCCTTTTTACTACTACTTTCACTATGTTTTACGAGGATAATGTCATGTTCTAGGAAAGAGAGAAAAAGCAAATTGTCATAATAAAATCATGATGCGGTATGGTTCTACTTATTCGCGTGAATATAATAATCCAACACCAATTCAAGTCTGATATATCTGCTGCGTACCTTTCTTGATACACTTAATAATACTATATATTAATAACTTTATTAAAAAAATTGTTCCATCACAAAAATAAAAGAGATATGACACCTACTTGTCACGTAATATTATTATTATTATTATTGCATTACTTTTGAAAGGAAGAAGCTACAAAATTGCTTTATTGATTAACCCTTTTGGTTTGTTTTTGGGGGGGATGAGAACGACTTCGCATTGAAACTGTTGTTTCATAAAGGCAACTGGAGTTTGGTGAAATGCGAAAAGATGGTGACCTCTTCCTCTCCACTTTTTTCAGTGCAGTCGTGATTTTCCATGTTTTTTCACGGAGATGGAACCTCTGCATGTTGTGTCCAAAGATCACCACTAAAGCATCCCCAGAAACGTCTCTCCAATCCCGGATTCTCATCCACTCCTCTTTCTCCTCGCAAAAGGACACACTTCCATCCTCTCTTGACCGATGACCAAATCATTCATTTATCACTGTCTCGTTTTCATAAACAAGGGTTTTCATTGCTGTTTATTTTTTTCTCGACCGAAAAAAAAAAAAAAAAAAAACAGACCAACGAAAATATCTACTTGGATTATTTTTTCATCAAAGAAAAGATTGATACAATAATTGCCATAGGTCAATGTGGTTATTATTTGCATATGATGCTCATCTGGTTATATGTACGTAAGCTTTTTGATGTCATGCTTTCATTCCACCAACTTAATCAATATGCATGCACTTCGAGGGTTTTAAAAACATGTATGATTTAAATTTAAAGATCCTTGAAAAAGATTTGCGACTCTACAATATCTTATTATTCATAAAATAATCTAACAAGCAGAGTTTCCCTAACAACATTTTATATCGAGATGTGATTCGTGATACAATCTTTTATAGCAGCATGAACTCGGTCTTAACCTCTATACAACAACACAGCTTATTTTTTCTTGATTTCATGACCCTAGCCATAATTTATTGTTAGGGTTTGAGTTCTTCAAATAGTCCTCTCTCTCTCTCTCTCTCTCTCTCTCTCTCTCTCTCTCTCTCTCTCTCTCTCTCTCTCTCTCTCTCTCTCTCTCTCCAACAAGATTGGAAATTTTTGACAATTTTTACCATTGCGTTGATTTTGTAAGAGAAATGAAGCTTTCAACTATGGACGGCTAAACTAATGGCAAATCAAATAGATACATAAATGTGTGCGCCACAAAAATTTTGTCCCATTATTGTAGACGAATGGTACGAAATTCTAATCAATGCATGGATGTGATCAGTTCAAAACTTCAAAGCCGCTTCAAGTTTTCATGAACTGGGAGTCAGATTAAAGTCACTGTGCAGAGACCGCGACGGTCTTATCTATCAACATCAGTCGCCTATTTCGAAGAACAAAAGTTGGAGAGGAGACAACAGCCCTTCTTCACTACAGTTTACATCGGCCTATGCATGCATACATCTCCATCACTTGCTCTATCTCTCTCACTTTACTAGTCTGTCTCTCTCCCTCTCTCTAACGCTAGTGTGGGAGGGAGGGAGGGAGGGAGGGAGGGAGGGAGGGAGTAAATGAGACGCAGAAGGACTCGAGAGCAGACCAGAGTTAGAGAAGAAGAGATGAAGAGCTCGGGAATCGAGCAACTTTTGGAGAGCACAACAACGAGAGAGAGAGAGAGAGCAGTGATAGTGCGGTTTCTTGGTACACGATTGCAAAAAAATTTGCCCTTTTTTGCCGGTTCATTGTCTCCTTCCCACCCAAACACGCCAAGACCAACATGTCAAGATTTTCGTCCATCCCAACACAAATCAATCCTCTCTCTTCTGCTCCATCTCCACGTGCATTTCTCCAAACACAGACCGAAAGAGTTTGCTTTATCATTAAATAGGATGGAACTTAGAATAATTATCTTTAAACAAATGTTTGTTTTTGAAATATTAATTGTGAAGAATATGTATGAAGAAGCAATTTCTGATGAGCACTTCCACACTAACTTATAGTACCTCAAAGTGAATTTACTTTTCTCAAAGAAAATTATCATGCTTAGGAACGCTCATATGATTTCACCGAATTATATGTCATTTTTGTAACCAACTCAACCTCCCGCACGGCCAGATTTTAGGCTCATCTATCATTTGTTAGATTTGAACCTTAATGGTGCCTGATAGAACATTGCACTACTTCGGCTAATGATAGTTTCGTTTGATAATACTCGTCCAACGGCTATAGGACTCACATTATATAAAATAATAAATTATTTTGACATAAAAATGAGAACCTTTTTCTTGTCAAAATATTAGAACAAGCTCATTAAGGACTATTTATCAGAATGACATGTGCGACCATACGGTTTCTCGCCAAAACTGAAGAATTCTCTGATAATGTATCAAGGACTTGTCTCCATCTTATCAAGTTCTATTTTTCCCCACCAAAAGAGCCCTCACAAATAGCAATAGATAACCCGAGTACCTATGACATTCGCCTTTATTTATTGCCTTCTCTCGTCCCCACTCATCTTCTCCACAACCCTCAAACCTCTCTCTCTCTCTCTCTCTCTCTCTCTCCACACACAAACACAACATGCAAACATCCTCACTCATCACCTGCATATCTTCAAGCGACAGTGCGTGCTTAGAGGATGACTCATTGGAAGACGAAGACTTTGTCTTCCTCTCTCTCGGCCCGCCTGGGCAGCATCACCACCACCACATCTCTAAGCACTCTTCGTATCATCATCATCACTCGATCCCAAAGCTTGGTCAGAACGAAGACAAGTCGTTGCCATCAGCAACAACTACGACTGCTAATGATCATCGTCACCAGGATCAGAGCGTGACGGTGGCTCTTCATATTGGCCTGCCAACGAGCGGAGTGTGCACAAACCCTAATCTCATCGATGGGAAGTACTGGATTCCTTCCCCTGCCCAGATCCTTGTCGGCCCGACCCAGTTCTCTTGCCCTGTCTGCAGCAAAACCTTCAATAGATACAACAACATGCAGGTTTCAAACGATGTCACAAATGTTTTCACTTGTAATTGATGCATGAGTTTAATTACTTGTTCTTGAAATGCATATGGGTGATGCAGTCTTCAGGTAATTAATTAGTATTTGTCAAGCACAAGGACCAATTTTCTTGGCAGTTCATAAACTTGAAATAGCTTGGACGATCAATGGGAAAATGTTTATTATAATTCGTAAAATAGAAAGCTTCATTCCTTTCTTTATTATCTTAACCCTGGTGTCTAGTCCTTTTTCTTGTTTTGGGCCAACCCTGGTGTTTAGTTGTCTCTCTTAATGTTCTACTTTGTTCTGTCTTGCGTGCCTCACCATCATACAATCTGTGATCGCTAAGAAATTACTGTCAATTAAGACTTAGAGAACACACACACACACACACAAAAAGAATCTGGGAAAATATAAATTCCGAGATTATGCATTGTTATCATCCCACACTTTGTGTATGCCTGATCTTCTTACATGAAAATGGGTCCAGCACTTGTGCGGTCTCTTTAGTACATCAAGGAATGGGAACCCAATAATTATTCTATTTCTAACTGTTTCATTCTCTTGGATAGGAGACAATGATGTACTTTTCCTTCTTTTCTGAAGCAACTTGGTTAACACAAAGAAACATTACAAAAATTGATATACCAAATGATGCGACACAATTTGGATATAGGTGCTTAGAGTAGAATGTTACAGAAAAAGATCTCTGTGTACCAAATTTCACAAACCTTCTCAATTTACCCAACAAAGATCGTTCCTTATTTTAACAGGCAAATATAATGATTATCTTTGTATCTTGTTAATTTTACTTATATAATCAACTCAACGCCAACTTAAAACTGCTTCAGATGCACATGTGGGGACACGGGTCGCAGTACCGGAAGGGACCCGACTCGCTGAAGGGCACAAAGCCGGCATCGTCTATGCTGAGGCTGCCGTGCTACTGCTGCGCCCAGGGCTGCAGGAACAACATCGACCACCCAAGGTCAAGGCCGCTCAAGGACTTCCGGACGCTTCAGACACACTACAAGCGCAAGCATGGGGTGAAGCCCTTCGCGTGCCGCAAGTGCTCGAAGCCCTTCGCGGTGCGTGGGGACTGGAGGACCCATGAGAAGAACTGCGGCAAGCTGTGGTTCTGCATCTGCGGCTCCGACTTCAAGCACAAGAGGTCACTCAAGGACCACGTTCGCGCATTCGGGGATGGTCATGCCCCTCACACCGTGGAGGTGTGCGAGCTCGAAGAGGAGGAGGAGGAAGAAGAAGAGGATGATGGAGCTATAGAAGACCATTATCGTAGGATAGTTCAAGGTTCTGGTTACTTTTATTAGAAAAGAATGTGGGTTTTTTTGTTGTAATTAGAGTAGTCAGGGTGTGTAGTACTGTTTCTGTCTAAAGGGAAGTAGGGGGAGGGCGAGAGAGAGAGAGAGAGAGAGAGAGAGAGAGAGAGAGAGGATCTATGAAGATGAACAGTATCCAAAGAGTGTTTTGAAAGCAATTAATGATGTCAAGGAGTGGCAGTTTCAATTGATGAATGATGGTCCACTTAATATTTCATGCGAAATTACACTTGTGCTATTATGAATTAATTTTGAGGCACTCACTTGGCACGTAACCCAATGATAAAGGAATTGGATTGGATGGAAATTGATATATTTAGTTTCAGACATGAAATTTGACTTTCGATTCTATAAAAAGTCAGCATAAAAACCTAAATTAAAGAGAAGAGTTAAAGAAAGATAAACATAGAAAAGATAATTTTGACATAAGAGAAAAGTAACAATGGCAAATTTCATACCTGTTAAAATGATTAGGGTGTAAATAATAAATTTTAGTGATGTACTTTTTAGAGAATATTAAATAATTTTAGTTTTTTTTTCATATACACACGCTATTTGTTTTTTAATTTAATTTGGATATAATGTAGGATCTTAATTTTCTCCTAACCTAAAAAAGTTATTTAAGAAGATAAGTTATTTGGCCTTTTAATGATTTTAAATCCTTTCAACTTCACACGAAAAAATTACCTAAAAAAAAACTCAAAATATATTTATCAATGTCAATTCAATTCAAAACATTTTTATTTATCTAATCTAGTCCTACATCTTTTGATAATTTGCCAATGTAGTCCATTTAACCAATTTTAGCTAAAAATTGCTGACTTGGACACTAACTGTCTTATGTGGCAAAGTTAGTGTTGACATTAATAATTTTGTATCATTCTTTTCCTTTTCCTTTGTAATGGCTTATGAGCAACCACGGGCAAGGGGCGACCTTGCCCACTAAGCGAGGCTCACCCTCGCAAGGGTGAGGTTGCTTGAGGTTGGCAAGGGATAACATTTGTCAAGCCTCACCCTAGCCAGATCTCAGCAAGGTGACCTCGCTGCCTTGGGCTATTTCACCTTTGAGAGGGTGAGCCTCACTTGATGGGTGAGGTTGCTGTTCGTGATAGGCCGTGTCACGCACAAAGGACTGCTCAAAGAATAAGCCCACAATCGACTCACGATCAAGCCATGAGCGGTACGAGCAAAGGCCCATGCGCGACCCATGAGCGGCCCAGGAGTAGCCCATGACCATTTAGTTGCTCGCGTGTCAGACGGACCTGCGGACCCTGATCTTGCTTCTGACACACGCCCATGGTCTTCCCAAGGGCTTGCCGTGCGCAGCCCATCGAGTAGCCTTTGAGTAGTCTGCTGTATAGCCTTGTAATGATGATACGGATTTAAAATGGACCGTTGGATCGGAGGGACGATCAACGGCTGAGATGCGACCCGCATGTGTATAAATAGGGACCCTTCTCCCTTATTGTAACAAGTTCGTTCACAAGTGACTATACACTCTCTTTGCCCATCCAACTCTTGTGTTCGAGTGTGTGTGCGTAAGGCTGACTTGGGATCAATAATCCTAAGGCCGCATGGTGTTTTGGTCAATCGTAATCAACCGACCCATGACAAGTGGTATTTTGAGAGGGTGAGCCTCACTTGGTGGGTGAGGCTAGCAAGGTTAGCCCTTGCCTGTGGCCGAGTCATTGGCCATAGTGAAGACCTAGCAATGGTGAAGAAAGAAGAAAAAAAGAAAAGAAAAAAGAAAATAAAGATTCAAAAATATTTAAAAAATTAAAATTTATAAAAAATTGTAAAAATTGTCCACTTCAGCATCAATTATGCCACGTAGGGACGACCAATGTCCACATTTGCACTTTTCAGTCAAAGTTGGTTGGATGGATTACATTGGCAAATTATCAAAAAGTTTGACAAATCTACTAAATTAAAATATTTATAATTGAATTGACACAAATATAATAAGTTTATGAATTTTTTTTTGTACTTATCCCTTTTATACATAATGATTCTTTTAAATATTTTGACTATTTGGTACACAAACAAATTCACAACATTTTACATGCTTCAGATCTTCAAAAATCATTTAAAGTTTGTGTTTATTGTTTAAACAAATGAAAACTATGTACATAGTGGTTGACTTATATTTAGACAAATAGTATTGATTTTCCACTTACTTAACAAAACAATGTTTAAGAAAAAAAAATCGTGCATATAGCCTTTCTCAATTATATAACGCAATGCTCAATGGGCACCTTATTATTTTTCCCAACAGATTCTATATGGATTTATAAAACAATGTCCATTCTTTTGCAAGCATATACCCTGCTAGAATAAATGATCATTTGCAAGAAGATATCTATTTCTTATGTTGCACGATTTATATGAATGATCATATAAAGTTAGACCATTTGAAATAGGGAATGAGACTGCAATCTTTATCTAAAAAGAAAAATTTTCGTGTTTATTGATCTTTTATGGAGGTATATGTTTTCTTGGATCGCACGGGTTTCAATTGTAGTTCTATATATAATAGTGATTGGGTGATGAACAGAAAAACGATGATGTAGGGTGCCTGGAATTTTATTTTGATTTTCTTTTTAATTTTTTAATTTAGTTAGAGTTGTTGGGTACTCAGAAAGATCCACTTAACATTCATTTTAGATCCTCTTTTCTTGGTTCGTGAAAATTTCAAACCCATAAACCATTCATTTTACAATAAGGACTATTATTTGGTACATTGCGCACACAAATGTCATTAATACCATGCTATGACATTCAATAACGTATAATTTGCTTGAATTTAAACAGTCCTCTCATTGGTAAAATCACACAATTGTTTCCCAGGATTTAACCAATACAGAATTTATTCCTTTATATAAATAGATATTACTAAAAAAATTTATTCCTTTATTTAAGCAAGACCAACATTTTTCCCAATGTTTTGCCTCCAGACTTTTTATTCAAGTTCACCTACGCGAATTCGTGATATAACTTAGGTAACCCATGCCACCAAACTAACCTTCTATGCTCTTTGAAACCTTTTCCAATTCAATGGAACAGCAGTATTTAATTCCGTTTGAGTAGGTGAGAAGTATGGGGCTTTCTTTCGAACTGTTGTGGATCGGGTGATGGATAAATTAGTAAGTAGGGTCTTTTCCAAGTGATTGAAAGAGTAAGTAAATTGCTAATATCAACTCTCAAAAGATAAGTATATCAGAAGTATTTTTTTTTTTGGTTAAGTCGTTCCAGTGTATGGAAGGAGTCTCATCTAGTAAAAGAAAGAAAGAAGACGTATGCTATCCAAAGTGTTTGGCAGAAAAGACAAGAAAAGAAATTAATAAAAAAAAAATCTCAAATTGAAAGAGAAAAGGAAACTGTTGGGTGGTGGAATCGCCGCCTAGAACCATTCTGCAAACACCACGACATAATAGCTCACATCAAGATGCAGGGCAGCCATTACCACCCCGGTGGTCGCCGGGAAAAGTATTAAAAAATTCATAAATCTATAGCATTAGTATCAATTTAGTTATAAACATTTCAAATTGAATTGATTTAATTATAAACATTTTCATATTGATATCAATTTAATTCATCCGATCAATTTTGTTTGGCTGACACACATGAGCGCCGACTAGTGCAAACCATTTGACCAACGCCTACATGGCAAATTTTGTAGTACTTTTTTTTTCCGATTTTTGTTATTAATTGTTTCTTTTTCTTTTTCCTTTTTCTTTTCCTTTTCTTTTCCTCTCCTTCCTTCTTTGGATTCTTTTCTTGCAGTGGTTGGCAAGGGCTTCATGGCTCTTGCCTAGTGGTCGATGAGCCTCATTGGAGCCTTGTTGGCCACCATGGCAAAAAAAGCCAAAGGAAGAAGAAGAGGAAAAAGAAAAAGGAAATTTAAAAAAAAAAAAACTTAAAAATTATCACATCAGTATTGGCTAGACTATCAGCACTAGCCAACATCCATGTCAGCACTGACCAGCCAAAATTGATCGGATGGACTAAATTAGTATCTATGTGAAAAGCTTTATGACTAAATCGATCCAATTGAAAAGTTTATAACTAAATTGATATTAATGCAATTTATAACTTTTTTGGTACTTTTCCCATTGTCTGTTAGTGGCAACGATAGTGGCATTGCTCTCCCTCTTCTCTATAAGCTCCTCTCTCTCTCTCTCTCTCTCTCCTCTCCTCCCTCCCCCCCCCTTGAGCACTCTTTCTTTTTTTAATCTCTTAATCCAATTCGGATATGATAAGATTATCTCATACGCTATCACTCTCACACTTTTTTTTTATAATTATATATTTTCAATCTCTTTATCCAATATATAAGATAGAGCTATCCCACCCCTTGATTGGATTTGACCTATCCGAATCCATTAGCAATAAGAAGGGGGATGGCTGGATTGATTATTTTTTTTTTTTCCTTTTCTTTTCCTAATGTCTTTCCTCTTTTTTCTTTTTTTGGTTCCCTCTTTCTTCGTTCCCATTTTACGATCGGATGCATTGGTTCACTATGCACGACCGCCTCTCACTGTGCACGACGGCCAAAGCAACCTCGACCACCAGCCACGGGCGCCCCTCCTTTACAGCCAAAGATCATGCCATTTCTGCATTTGCTGCCAAAACTCTCTTTCCAGAACTTCCACTTATATTCCCATCATGATTTATCCCAATTTAAATTTGAACACCTCCTCATTTAGTGATTGTGTGTTTGGTAGCCAGTATTTTACCCTATATCAATTGCTCGGTGCTGAGAGAGAGAGAGAGAGAGAGAGAGAGAGTTACCTTTAATCTCCATTTTACTTATCTCTTGGCAGTCTCTGCTTGGCACCAACTAAACCCAGCAAGTTGGCATCAAGCTCAAATTGTGGATAGGTGTTTGTTAACTTGGAGCAAGGAGAAAGGACAGTCCATACTTCATTGACAATTTCTGATGATAGAATACAAAATCTAGTGCAAGTCCATGTTGGCAAAGGGAGAGCTCAAAATGGGTCTAAGGCCAGATCCTAATGTAAGCCTGCGGGACATTGTCGGTGGTCGTAATGATCGGTCTTTCTTTATTTTTCATGTATTACCTCGTTGATGAGCTTAACGAGATATTTCTGGAACTTGAGTTAACAAACATAATGTGGATTTCATATTATTATTGCCAGAAAAAGAACACAATCCATACTTGAGAAAAGAAAGAAAGAATCAGAAGAGTGTATGGAAGCGCGATAAGTGGGGAGAGAAGAGGCGGAGTTCATTTTAATGGTTCGTTAAGACAAGACAAGAATTCATTTCTCCACCATTATGTGTATCACCAATAGTGCACACGAGAGAGAGAGAGAGAGGGAGTGGAGTCGAGGAGCAACGCCAACCTCTTTCATTGAATACATTGGTCAGGTTAAATTCTGTCTCTCGCTGCAGATAAAAAGACAGTACAGATACGCAGACTCGTGTACAGTGAATTAGTCACAGAAAATACTGTTCATCGGCTGGCATTTGCCTAAGTTATCTCACTCTGAGTACTGAGAGTAAGAGTGGGAGTCTCAATGAGGTCCAGTCTCTGATCTCTCTCTCTCTCTCTCTCTCTCTCTCTCGCGTGTGCGCGCGACTGCTGCTACTACTAAAACTATGATAAGAGTCCCTTTTTGTCAGTGTAGGACTGAGAGGGAGGGATAGAGAGGGACCACTGAATTGTTACTGTTTTTAGGGTACCACCCAAGGGCCTCCTCTTTTTCCTTTTCAGTCCAACAACGAGCACATCCCGCGAAACGTTGTTCTCAGTCAAGTCCACCGTCGCCATCGTCATCAGTGTCTGTTTCCCTGTCGTTTCTCCGAGCACCCAAGCAAGGGCTCATTACTAATGCCCCTGCTGCATGCACCGTCCTCCCACCATAATTCACCGCATACGCACACACCTTTTCAGTTTCCGGGGGCCATTGGTTATCGTCATCTGCTTTTAAGTTTTAACCACGGTCAGTCCGTCCTCGTTTTGTTTCGAAAGTACGCACCGCTTTCTGAGCCGACGCGGAGTTTGAGAGCCTTTGTTAGCTTTTCTTCCTCTGGATGGATGCATGCAAACATGTAATGATGAGGACACCTTGGACCACCTCCAGCTTTGGCTGCGTGTATGGTCGAGTGTTTTACGGGTCTAACTGATGAAGTTTGAAGGCAAGGTCGTGCCTCTGAGAAAGCATAGCATAGAATATTTCTGATATGCGAAGCTACTCATATTTTACATGGATTTTGTGGGATCACTCTGAGCCTATCTCGGAAAAGATCAACAATTTGGAAAACAATTCCTTAAAACTGATCTCTTGTAATTCTTATAAAAATCAATCAGCAAAATATATTTTAATCATCCATAAAAAAGTTTAGGTTTATACGGTCAATGCTAATGATAATTTTTTCGTTGACGAATTTTTTCGATTTTTTTGCTTTTTACATAACAAATGCACTCTAAGTTAGACTTTGGCATCATAAAAAAATAAAAGTTGTCATGATGATATTAAGAAACATATAAATAAATACTTTAGTTGAAGACCAAACGTCCGAGTCATATAATTTGTACATTAGCAACAACCTTTATAAGTGCTTCCAACATGTAAATCTCTCTCTCTCTCTCTCTCGACACAAATAAATGTTTGAAAATAGAAAATTTATTGCACGATCTATAGATCCACAAGGATCATGTGCAGGAACAAGTAGAACGTTGGCCAAAAGAAATGCTTCATGGTGTGCAAAAAAAGTGCGAATTTCTTCCCGTGTGGAGAAGGACCCAACCCAAATGTCAAACTACACTTACTTCTGAACACTGCAAAAGCAAAATGTTGGCCCATAGAAATACTCTATGTGATCAATACTCTATGGGCTCAATAAAGGAGAGGACTTTTCTCCATACAGGACAGAACCCAGCCCAGCATGTTCTTGCATTAAAATGGGTCACTTGATGGGCCAATCCTCAATTTCTAACTTCTCAGCTCTTCCCGATCGTAATGGTATTGGCCGAAACGAAAGAAAGAAAGAACGTCAATTCGAATCCAGGTTGTCCGAGAAACTGAATTATAAAAAGGAAGAGCAAAAATGATGAAAGCGCAATTAACACTTTTAAAATGGGCGAGCTCGAATCATGCTCGAAATGGGATGATTTGGGGATCACTCTCAAAGCAAAGTAATGCTAATCTGTAACATATAGTATGACGTTGCAATAATGTGACAGATCTTTTTCTAAAGAGGCCTGGACTTTCGGACAAAATCAATGATTTCGAGACCCCTCTCAGAGCAAAGGAAATTCCCCAAAAATGTCCACGTTAGGTGAAGTGACAGATGCTATTGGCCACGTCGTCCTTTCTTTGACATAATTGAATTTCACAAATGAAAAGCCTAATCGCAATGATAAAAATTTGCCCTTCCAATAGAAGTTAAGATTTTTCGATGCGACATTTAAAAGTTGAGTCCACCGAAAGTTAAAGCTCCTTTTTAGGGAAAAATGCGAGCCACCTCATCTCATTTCGTGTCCTAAATAGTATGTCTCAAGTTGTAATAAATGACTTCGACCAAAAAAAAAAAAAAAAGTTGTAATAAATGACACTAGATTAGATGAAGATGCTATATTTACATAAGATTTGATGTTACACGAAACATTTTGTTTTATCAATGCAACTTTTATTTAGTAATACATTTAACAAGAAGGAAAATGTCTTACTCCTCTCCATCTCTATTTAATTTCCGAACTAAGACAAAACGGTAACAATATTATACTAATTCCATATGGAAATGATAGAAAGAAAAAAAAACACTGAGAAAGATCTCGAACGAGAGAGTTGAGCAGATAACTCTATCTAATTGGTAAAATTAGGGCCGGTGGCGTGAGGCTCGCAGGCCTTGGCGGCTGGCGACGGCTCCACCCCCGGCGAAGGCGGCACTGGCTTCCCCAGGAGCTCGGCCGGCAAATTGGGGATCCCCTTCAAGTAGAAAGTGTAGAAGAGCTTGAAGGGGAAGACGATCTGCTGCAACTTCACGGTGCCGGAGACGCCCTGGAAGATGCCGGAGCCGCCGGTGACGGCGAGGAAGGTGTCCTGGTAGGTGAGGTAGGGGCCCTGGACGGAGATGTGGCCGTAGTCGCCGAAGTAGAAGCTGTAGATGGCCTCGTAGCGGTCGCCGCCCTTGTCGGGGAGGTGCTGGATGACGACGCAGAGGCCGGAGGTGACGCCGAGGCGGCGCTGGAGGTCGCCGGAGTAGAGCTTGTTGGTGAAGGGGACGAGGTCGCCGAGGGAGTTGACGGGCTTCTGGCTCAGCCGCAGGTAGGCGGGGCTGCCTCGGTCCCGCTCGTTGATCTCGTACACGCACAGCTCTTGAACTTTTGCTGCGTAGAGTGCGCGCAAGAGAGAGCGAATCAGTTAAAATGGCGGATCTACTCACCAACTGAATCTCGCGTCGACTGCCGAAACACTGTTGATGAAAAGGAAGAGGAAACGAGAGGGTAGGCTTACCGGGTTTCGGAGCTTCAGGGGAGGGCTTGGGCTTGTTCCAGAAGAAGGCTCTGGTCGTGAGCTTGGCGGCTCTCGTCGACGGCGTCTCTCGACGACGGGTGGTGGTCGTCAGCTTCGGATTCCGTCGAGGCTGGCCGGAGAGATTCAAGCTGGAGATCTCTTTGGCTTGCCGGCGAAGTGAAGGGGAGGACGGTGCGAGGCCCGAGTGATTGGAAGACGAGATCGTCGCGGAGGCCATTGTGGAGGCAGAGATCGGAGAGGAAAGCGAATCGCCGTTCAAGACAAGCAGAGATGAGATCTTGCGCTCTGTGCACTCATATTCATTCCATTTATAAAAGGACTTGCAAGCGCTTGATGGTTTGATCTTTTCTATTACGAAAGGCAAGCTGACGAGTTAGCAAAAAGACGAAACATAAACAAAAAGGAAGATTCAAAAAAAAAAAAAAAAAAAAAAAAACGTGGGCCTTCGTGTTGTTTAATGTGGGAAATGGGGAAAAGGAAGGAAGAGCGAGTCCTGGACGGAACGGGAACAGACTAGTCGGGAGCTCATGTCTGCGGGATGGAATGACCTCGAGAAGACTTCGCTTTGGAGTTAGTCAAGTCAACGATGGCGCCTGCACCGCTCGACTTTTTTATATTTTCTTCCCACACTAAATGTTCTTGTTAAGATATTATTATATATCATAGCCGGTACAATAATGGCATATGTCCTCTCATATTATTGTTGTTATTTAGAATAGAAATGAGTGATTTCAAATCTTTACGTATTATACCTAAAACCAATCAATCGGAATAGGAAAATCTATTTTGTATGCCTAGGAACTTAACAACCTGTCATAGGTTCCATGCTTTAATAGGTTCCTTATTTTTTTTGTTTTATTTTAGTTAAGCAAAATAAAAGTGATTGTACTAACAAAAATATAGTTGCATTTCAATAGAGAATATAGAATGAAATTAATTAGAAAAACTTACATTGTCAGAAGCAAGAGAGGGTTGCCAAATCCAATAAATTGGCAAAGCCCTGGTAGCCTATGTGGTATGGCCTCCAATACTGTTTCCAACACATTACTCAAATCCCATTAGAATCTGACTTGAAAATTGAACTAAACACTCTATTTAAAATCGCATCAATTCAATAATTATTTGTGATTTGGAATTTTCTAGCATCTTCATAGCTTAACTCGATTATCTATGAAACAATCTATCTCGTTCTCATAGCTTATTTATCCTTACTTGACACATGATTGCATTTGCATTATTAAATCCCTCAACAGAAATTGTGACATGAACTTCTCTAAGATCAAGAATACAAAATTGTTAGACGTGGACAAAGAGCTGCTAGAGATTAACCATTATATGCCCATGCGTTTGCACTTTTATGGAACAAAATGTCCAAACGCAGCCTATCCCTTGCCTTTTGTGTTTATCTACATTTCTTTTTGTCTAAACGCCCTTCCATGTTTTCACATCTGGCCCCGCTACTTTGGTTTTATTCCCAAATCCGTCTCCACTTTTTAGGCAAATGCAATTGAAGTCAAACGAGTGAACGAAATCTTCCATTCATGGCCACATGCATGTACAAGATCTATAAAAAGTGCCTAAAGGCAACCAAGCATATACAAGATCAACACAAAAAAGAGTGTTTTCTCGGTTCCTTGGTTAAGTTCTCGCTCTCGATTCCCGATGCTTGATTCGGTTCCCTTAGGAATTAGATCGGAATGCATTGGAACTTCGAACTAGACAGGACCCGATTTCCATTTTTACCTTGGAACCATGCTTACTCCTAATTTAAAAGGTAAATCAGTGCCTTGTATCGAAATTTTATTTTTGTTTATTACAAACTATAAAGTTTAAGCATTCTAAGAGATTTGGTGATAATAGTTACTATGTATTTATTCCTATGGAATTCGGCAAAAGTATAGTGATTTATGTGTACATTGATTTAATAAAGTTACATTACAATGAAATATGAATGATTGTAAATGAAGTGAAAATTAAAAGATACAAACATAGATCAAAAGAATTTTCCATAAATCTAATAGCAAAATGAGCTAATTGTAAAGTGAAGAAATAGTTGTTTCTGCTTCATGAGGAAATTAATCATTTATGAACAATTCGATAAAAGAAAAACAAATTTCTACAAAAGTAAGAGCCTTATCATCATTTTTAGACAAAATAATAAATATATATGTATATATACATATGAACAAAGACCTCTTCTAACTAAAGGTTGATTAAATAAGATAGGGATTATTGGTATTAGTTGAATCATTTCACAAATATAATTATGCTATTCCAATTTTCATCCTAAATTTGATTTTCGCAAAGTACATAATTATAGCAAAACTTAATGAAGCATTTAAATTTGAATTTCCTTGCTAAATATGATATCGAAGATTTGCACTCTTTTCATTTAACATCCAGATGGAATAATCTTATATCTCGCAGTCAGCGTTCATCGATGCACGAGGAATAAAAAATGAAGGATTAGCATTCATTAATGTATTGGGTGGCGCATTGACCAGTCAACTAGGAAAATAAACCAGGAAAGTTCCAATTCTCTCAGCTAACCAAGTTTTGTCGTGATCTGAAACAGGCCCAACAGTCGGATCCAAGAGATTTTAACTGTTCAGTCTAAACTGGAAGACCATGAGAGGCCCAAGAACTTCTGCAAAAGGCCATGAAAATGAGTGATTTTATTTGTGTTCTCATATGTTCTGTCAAAACAAGCCCATTACAGCTTCAAGCTTTCAAGAACAGTTTTATCTGTCAATGGCTTAGCTCAAAGTTCTTCAAGCAACGCTCTCAAGAAAGCTACTCAACAGTCATGGACCAATCAATTGCTAGACAATACGTTTATCTCTTAAAAAAAAACCAATTTCCTCCCATTAACGATAAATTTTTCCATATGCAACTGTTTCGCCAAATACTGAGTTGACCCAAGTAGTGAAAAATCTTTCACCAAAAAATTGATTATTTAATTTTTTTTATGAGTTGAGTTTTGTGGTGATTTCAGACATGATTTCAATCGGCATAACAAAGAAGAACAAGAAATTTAAAGGTAAAAGTTGTAAAAATAATTGCTCACTAACTTTTACAGCCCTCCTAAATACAACTGTTTATAAGCAGTTAATACTTTAAATGTGGTTACAATTGCATCTTGTCCATTCTAGGCTTCCTATACACAGGCGGTCTTGGGGTTCATTCGGTTTGGTTTTGGAGGATGTCTTTAGGAAAATACGAGAGCATTTGGGCTAAAAGGTTTTTTGAAATGCAAGTAGTGTTCGGTAAAGTATATTTTAAAAACACATTTGAAAGCAACTTTGACATAAATATCTATGAAGGATTTTTGCCATTTTTTTTTATATAAAAAACCTCAAACTATTTGCTAACGGAATTTTTTAGCCACCATCAGCTAGCCAAATTGGCCGCTGACCAACCTTGCCTGAGGTTGAGGCCAAGTAGTGTTTGGTAGAGTATATTTTAAAACACATTTGAAAGCAACTCTGACATAAATATCTATAAAGGATTTTTGCCAATTTTTTTATATAAAAAACCTCAAACTATTTGCTAACAAAATTTAGCCACCATCAGCAAGCCAAATTGGCCATTGACCAACCTTGCTTGAGGTTGAGGACCTAAGGCAAGGGTGGCAATGGCTCACTAGCCGCTCGTTGATAGTGGCCGCATGCCGGTTGCTAGGCAGTTACTTGTCGGTAACTGAGACAAAATTAGGGTTTTCAAAAATATTTTCGGAATTATAAAGTTGAGTAATGGTAAAGTTGGAAGAAAAACGTTTATTTATATTCTGAAAATGCAACATTCCAAAACATCTTTGAAATTGCCTTGAGCTAAAAGTTTTTAGATTACATCTCCCCAAAGCAACTAAAATATTTTGCCAAATGGCATTTGCATTTGTCAAAAGGGCTTTGGGACCCCCATAGACTTTGCAAATATTAAATCAAAGGCGTGCTTATTCGCAAGTGAGTTACAACTCTTGAAGTGCCGCTGGGTTGCGGCACCATAACTCAATGTCAATGCCTTTAATCGACATCTTCACTATATCTCCTTTCTTCTTTTTCCCGTGCCCAACACTTAGCCAACTTTAAAAACTAACTATTTGTATTGGGTTTGTCGTGGAGATGAGATACTCGTCCACCACTTGCCATTAGGAATTGACGGCTGTATTTCAGTGATTGATAATCATTGTTTACAGTCATCTATAGGTTCTACCATGTCAATAACTACATTATGAAGCACTGACACATAAACAACAACTTTGGTAGAGAACATGACAGCAGTAATGCAGGAATTTTTTGGATCTAAGCAAGAAAAACTAGAGCATATAACCGGTGAACAAATATCACATAAGTGATCTTATTTACTATTGATTTAAGGGTCTACACATCCATATTCTCACTAATTATCAATTTAGAAGTGGATAAAGCCGCCTGTAGAAATTATGTTTTCTATGCCAGTATATGCTAAATTTGCTTTGTACATAATGCAGCACTTGCCCAAAGAGCCTTTTGAAATTTATGATCCATGGCCCATGATTTCTCTAGCCAAGTCTGAAGAAGTCAAGACAAGCGTGGGAAGCAAATCTGCTTCAAGATATTAAAGCAAGAAAATTATTTTAGTCAACATTTGTGGTCTGCATTTGTTAAAAAGAAAAAAAAAACATTTGTGGTCTGCAAAGTAATTCCACGGTTGAGAATTGTACACGCTGCTATAAAGAACACCAAGAAAATGGTTTCAGACGGTTGAGAAAGCCTATAAATAGGAGTGATTGTTCACTTTGGATTGGTGTGGGGGGAGCATGCACTAGGGTGCATACCCTCTAGCTCCCTCCCCATTCCAGCTGGACGATTTTTGCTCCTCCATGTAGAAACCATGAAACTATATTTCCATATCCCACAGCCTACCATCCCTTAAATACTCATCTATGTACCTGCTCTCTTGTCCATTCCAACATCAACCACAGCACACACACATACAATTGCACACATTAGAGCACAAACTATCATCAATATCAAAATCATACTTCTACGTGCATTTGAAATTTTTAACAGAGCCCAAAGAACCACGCAATGCAACCACATATTTATGGTCATGTCCTGGTTCTCAAAGAAGACTTGTACATTCAATGTCCTAGAAATGCACGTAATACTCATTAATTGTGTAATATGTTGTTCCAAACTATGACCCCAAAATGAAATGCCAATAATTTTGTAATCATAGCACATAGAGTTATTATATATAAATTCTGTAAGCAAATAAAGTCGGCTTTTGAAATTTGTTTATCGTTCATTGAGCTAACACTTCGAGGTATGTAAATAAAGTCCTCCACTCTTACTCTTGAATCACATACTGAAGTTGAGATCGGAAAATATGTAAATCAATATCTAATTATGGAGCTCAAGATTAGCAGCTTCCACCGTCCATGTAAAACTGCTACACCAAGTGAATTAGGAGGGTAGCAATTGATCTTCTGGGATATATCAAATTTCACTTTTTTCAAAAGATAAAATCTCAAGTAGAAGCTTTTGCTGTACTCTCTCTCTCTCTCTCTCAATTGGTCTTATGGGATACATCAAATTTCACTTTTTTTAAAATCTCAAGTAGAAGCTTTTGCTGTACTCTCTCTCTCTCTCTCTCTCTCTCTCTCTGTGATGAAGATGATGAGGAAGCAGAAGCATATAGGGCATGTTAAACGAAGAAAACATGGATATTTATAGGAAGCAACGCGACCCCACAGCGCGGAAACAACAAAAGCTAGGGTTCTTGTGCTAGAGGGCAAAACATGAGATAAAGAAACAGTTCAAAAGAGCTCATGTTGCCCAGAAGCAAATTGACAGTTATCTATTCATTATCTATTCCTTTCTCATTATTACAATTATTCTATCAACCTATTCTTTTTCCCTTTCCTGCACCTAATTTCAGCTTTCCTCAGGTCAGCATCTGTCTTTGTAAGTCTCTACAAATTCCATCCTTTGCAACTTGCAATTGCACCACCACCACTTTCTCTGTTCACCTACCTCCCAAGTCCCATCTCCCCTCTCGTCCTTCTTCCAAATCGAACCCATGAGACTGCAAAATTACAAAATGAACCCAAAATAATAATAAAAAAATAAATAAATAAACAGACACAAGCTGTCACAAGGCTCCAATCACCATCTGCTTCTTGTTGCACCCCAATGACAACAACTCCACCTCCCTCATTCTCTTCCCACTCCCATTGCCAGTGTCGTCGCCACCACCGGCCGCCGATACTTTGAAGATGTTGACCCCGAATAACCTCACCATCTGGACCGGGAGAACAGGCCCGGACCCGCCCAGGCTGCTTCTCCTCCTGTACCCGATATGAAGCTGCTTTTCTGGCCCGGCCGACTGGTGGAAGCTCACGATATCTCCAGCCCTCAAGCCCTTCTCCTTCACGAACCGGCTCCAACCCCGTGTCAGCACATAGCTCTGGCTGCTGTTCCAGTACGAGTACCTGAATCTCCACACTTTGCCTCCACTGTCTTCGAAATTCAGCAAAACGCCCTTCAACGTTACAGAGCTCGTGCCGTTGCACAGGGGGAAATGCTTCTCTGCATGTTGCTTTGGTATCACGAGCCGATTCAGCTTCCCTACATCACTCGGCGTGACCGCCTTCTCAAAAAGGAGCTGACGGACCATCCCAATCCCTCCTGGTGAGGACAGATCTCCGAGGGCTTCCGTCATACTTGCCCTTTTGCCACCGCCGTTTGAGTTCAAGCACTTCCTCTTGCTCTGCTCGAGTTCGTCACGGTATGTGTGCTTCCGCAGCATGTCCACGATCTCCGGCTTGGAATGGGCGCTCAGGAAAGCGGCTTCGAGATCGTAGTCTTCAGCCTCAGACTTCGGCTTGAAGTTGGTGACGGCATCTCGGCCGCGGAAGCGCTGAGCGGCGACGTCGTAGGCCATCGCAGCCTCATCCTCCTCGTTGAAGGTGCCGAGCCACACCCTCTGATGCTTCTCATAGATTTGCGCGCCCCAGCGGCCGTTCGGCTGAGGGACGACGCCCTTGTACTTGGATGAGGGCAGCTTCCTTGACTCGGCTTCGACGCAGCCCTCGGAGTCCACTATTACGCTTGTGCCACTGCCGTGGTGGCAGAGGCTCTGCGGTGGCGGTGGCGGTGGCGGCGAGGATTTCGACGGTGGTGGAACACAAACAGTGTCGCTCGTTGAGCTGAGCTCGTCTATGCAGCTGCTGTTACCATCCATTGTTTCTTCTCCTGTTGTGTGTGAGAGAGAGATTGTTGGGCTACTTGAGGAGGGAGAGAGAGAGAGAGAGAGAGAGAGAGAGAGAGAGAGAAAAGTATAAGATGGTGGCTATGAAAGATTGGAGGGACTGCGATAGTGGGAACATAAATAGAGGGACTTTTCGCAAGTGTATATGATAGTTTCGTATGTATATCTTGGTTTTATTCAATGTTATAGTAAGAGGAGTATAGGATATGTGTGTACACAGTGTATATGGCGTATATGAAGTCGTGGGCATTGACTTGAGTTCATCTCAGTAGAAGAAACAAACATCGACATATTGAATATCAACAACTGAAATGCGTTCTACTCTCCTTTCTTATTGATCTCATTTGATTTTCTCAATTCCTTTTTCTGCCTCTCTTTCTCTCCCCTCTTCTCCATCCTCTGTGTGCCGCAAACCGCTCTGGGTCGTGCTACACTTGGTTCATGGCCTTAGATTGAACGTCATTAGGCTTTAAGGCTGCATGGATGGAGGTCGCTAAAGCCCTAGACCCCTCACCTAGAGAGAGCCCGATCAAGGTCGCTTGGCAAGGAGTAGTGAGCGAAGACAAGCAAGATTTGCGGCGATGCAGAAGTAGAGAGGAAGAGGAGAAAGGAGGGTGGGAGAGTACAGCTAGGATATGGCACGATACATGTTACTTTATCCCGTTACATTGAACCCAAATCTTTTCTACATGATTCACATTGAAAATTTTCTAATCGTATGGGGTAAACGCACGCATATTCGGTGGTTGTCGAGTAATACGAAGTCGACAATACCTTAGCCCACCAAATAGTACACGACATTAAAAGCCACTGTGTATTCTACATAACGTACCCGGATCAATCTACTACATCAATGTAGAGACACCGTAGAAGTTCTAGATAAGAACAGGATCCCACATTCCCAAGTTGATGGGGTTCACACGACGAGAAAAATTGTGGTGACAACGAGTGGATCTCGTTTTTCCCTCGAGTTCATCTCCGGCCGAATGCAGACCACGAACATGGCAGGTCCTTTTCCCTGTACCACTACTTGCCTTTTTTTTCCAATCCTTTTCTTCCCAGCAAAAATATCCCCCATGGAAAATCTTCCATGCAACATCCAGGAAAGCATTAATGCACATGTCAATAGGACTCGGTCGTGTCCTCGCTTTTTCTAGGGCGGCCGTACATTCATTCCGTCCTCCATCTGCAACGAGGAAGCCCTCACGAGCCCTCCACCACAACTTTGATCATCGACAATTGAGACAGATGCTGATTAGAACATATTTTATAAGCTCGTTTCCGAATATAATGCAGAATTTCTTTTTCTTTTTTTCTATATTTGTAACGAGGTTTTTTAATGAAATGATTGCTGCGTGATGGTATAATATAAGTAGGTAATAAAACGGATTGAGCTAATGATCTCATCTCTTCAAGATCCTACATGGCGTGAATCAATTCGTTCCTCTTGATCTAATATCACTGTCGCTGTTGTTCTGCGTACGGCTTCGCATATAAAATATCGTCCCTTCCTTAACATAGTTACCTCACCTCGGCCGCTTCGAAAACCCTCCCGGTACAGGACTTGAAATTCAATCTGGACCATCACTTTGCGATGTTGTCGGACCCACGGGTTTGATCGGGTCGCACTCGGTCGAATATTCGAGTGGCCTGGCGTAAGGAGGAGCATCATGCATCCATGTCATGTGCCCCCCGGTCTCACACGGTGAGCAGGCGAAGGAAAAAAAAGTTGTCTGACAAGGTGGGGAAACGTAAGGAACCGGATGCTGAACGGGTCGTTAAAAACGTGTCAGGAGAGCTCGCGCTTTTGACCGTCGGCCACACATTGCCCCATGCTAATTGCGGTGCCGGAATTTCAAGCGACCTACACGGGTTGCGCATATAAGCATCGATGAGTCCAAACGAGCGAACTTCTCTAACAAAAAATGCTTATATGAGAGGACAGACTTCGTTATTATCGATTTAATCTGGTTTTTTTTGCGCGATTTTCTTTGTTTATGAATCTAAGTTAGCCTTAATAGTTCGTTTTCCGATCAGGGGAGAGAAAAAAGGAGGGGGAGAAGAGGAATTCCAGAAATTTCAGGGGGCGAGAATGGCGGAGTTTGGAGATTTCTCAATCTGAGTGGTGGGGTGGACCCACGTTTGTCAAGTTGATCGAAAAAACCGAGAACTCTAGCCGGTGGGTTCTTCGCTGGGGGTTCCATGGTTTTATGTTGGTCACGGATTTTCCACAGAAAGCGGGCCCCGCATGAGCAGATTCCCGCCTATCCTCATCCACCTCATTTGCATGTCGATAATTAATTGACGGATTAGTGTGGGTATTGATAGTGGACCCTCATTTATGATATTTTATTGAGGGTTTATGCCGATGCCACCGCTGATCCTTTTAATGCGGGGAAAGGAAATTAAAAATTGGCCAAACTCTCGTCGTTCAATATGAACACTGCTATAATTGCATTTGGTTCGGTTTTGAAAATTATCTTTAGAAGTGTTTGATAAAAAGTATTTTAAAAAGCAATTTTGACATAAATACTATTTGATAAATACTACAATTTGTAATGGATTTTTGTTAATTTATTTATAAAAAAACCTCAAATTATTTGCTGATGGAACTTAACTGTCACCGACGAGCCAAATCAACCGCAGAGCAACCTCGCCTGAGCCCGTCCAACCTTACACCACTTCCCCTGTGGTCAAGTGACCTTAGGCGAGGGTCGCGTGGCTACATGCCGCCCGCTTGTCAGTTGCTCATTAATGGCTAAGGTAAAGTTAGGGTTTTGAAAATATTTCCAAAATTATGAAATTGAGCGAGGATAAAGTTGGAAGGGAAAAAAAAGTCTATGTACATTCTGAAAATGCAGCATTCCAAAACATCTCCGAATCTGTCTTAAGCTAAAAGTCTTTAGAGAGCTTTGGAGATGTAACTATATCTCTCCAAAGTAACTCAAAAATTTTGTCAAACGGTATTTGTGCTTGCCGAAGGTGTTTTGGAGCCTTAAAGGGTTTTGCAAATGCGAAATGAAATGCACCTTATATCTAATGCTTCATTTCCTAAATATTCTCAAAAAGGCTTCCATTCGGCCACGTGGCACTTTGTGAGAGTTGAGTGCATTATGGCCGTGTCCTTTTCCATTATGAAGGTTTAGCGTGGAAATTGAAACATATGATAACTTGATTTGAAAATATATATATATTGTCTGATTAGACAATATATTATATCCCTCGCTGAGCAGCCGATTGAGGTCACCTGCCAGCTAAGAGCTAAACCCGAATGGCTGAGAGAGTCGTGATTCTTTTTACGTGTCCTATGATACATGAGTTAAGTGCATTATCTCTTTCTTTCTTTTCTTTTATCTTTTTTGACCAATCATCATCTCTTTAACATATCCCACGTTCAACCTTACAAGAATCTCTCCATTGCCAATCGAATTCAAGTTTGGGTAACTGCATAGTTATTTATTGCACCATGGCGTCAGGCTTCTAGCATGTGCATAAAGCTAAGCGCACTATCATAATTAAGATATGGGAATTAGACGTGCCCATTTGACATTACCTACTGTTTACTGACTATTTAAGCTTGAGATTTGACCAGAGTTGCTCTCGGTCAATACGTAAATCGTCGAGCGAATTGCATGGAAATTGCTCATATCAACATATGCTAATCTGTTTTTCTCCGTTAAGAGGGCACCAAGTGGAACGAAAAAGCACAAGTTGCCAAGGTTCGTGAGTCATTTGATTCGGTTCTTATCCGATGTTGTGCCTAACAAAGCTCGACCCTTCGAATGATTATGCGTGCACTAAATCAGTGTCCAGAGATTGATGAATCTGCCATTATCATCGCTTTATCCTGTTGACAGTAATGTTATTATTGCGATCGATCGCCGCGCGATTCGAAAGATGAGAACAGTACTCTCCACGACAATGTTCGCACGGGCTGCCCACTTTCTTACTTCCGAGGGTCGTGTTTTTCGGAGTTGGAGACGACATAGTACGTGACTTAAGATTAGCACGACACATCATGTCCCCGGGAGAAAGGAACGCCACTCGCGGCCGTTGCCATGTCGACCTCAAAAGGCGTAGAAGAGGGAAGATGGAGCACGTTTCTGTCGCATAATTTTTATTTTTTTTGCTAGAAAGTTTCTGTTGTATGATCATGCCCAAGGGGAAACTCGAATTTGGATGATCTGGCGGTGTTGGCGGTGCGTCCTTTCACATAATTCTTTTATGTTGTTTATTATTCATTCCACGTGCATATTGTTACAAATTTGAGAATGATGCCTCCAAAAGTATGATGGTTAATTTATTTAGAGTGAATCTGTTGAAATTTATTTGTGTAGGCCTCCTCTTATGATACCTAAAAATAGCGAGGGATTTCCGATGTACGAGAAGGCACAATGAATAATAACACATTGTTAAAAAAGAAAAAAAAATCATAGCAATAGAGTATTACTATGGAGTCTCCGGGGCACTTGGGAACCATACTTGATAAAGAAATATTCTGATTTTTTATATATTAATTACACAAAATATAAGAGAGACAACACGTAAAAAATAATAAACTTTCCAAACTTGGGTAGTTATCAAAGACTTTGAAAACACTTGTGTAACAAAATTTATATCAAACTATGTTGTGGCCAAGTCAAGAACCTGGTTGAGGATGTTGTCGACTTGAAAATCCTTTGTGTTCATGAGTTTTTTAATACCATTTTCTATTTCCAGGCCTATTGTCTTAATCGTATCTAGCTTTGTGCTATTCACTTGTAATTTCACATCATGTTAAAAACTTATTGAGGAGGTATTTGTCCTTGCTATTTGTGTGTTCGAGAGTTTCTACTCGCCTGTGTAAGGAAATTAGTTATTTTTTGGATTTGTGTTAAGAGCCCGTTTGGTATGTGGTTGAGCTATAGCTATAGTATGACTTCTATGTTTGGTGATATTCGTTTAAAAAGGCAGGGCTTGACAGTTGGATAAGACAGCTTTCTAAATGCTACTATAAGCTGTTGTAGCTTTGTAGATGTTACATTTATGAGTACTTGAAGAACCCATTGTAAAAGCTACAACATCCTCTTTTTTACAACTCAAGTTATTATGGAAACTTGTAGCAAATAGCGTCTAAATTTGTTTCCACTTCACCTCTATTTGGTCCTATGTTTAAGAATATTGTATTTGGGGTAAACGTCTCGAGTTTCATTGGTTATGCATGCCCCTCCTTCACTCACATCAGAATTTCATTTTTTTTATGTGATTTCGTATCTCAATAAGTGCTTTCTCCCCTCATCAGTTTCACACGTTTTTAACGCAAGGTGTAGTTAGTAGATTTTGGTTTATATTAATAATGTTCATGTATAAACTGTAAAATTGTCTAATATGATTAATAAATAATTCATGCTAGGGTTGAGCTTTTAATCTGAAATTGACCTGTTTAACATTTTTAATCTGAATGGGTTATGTTTACCCGATTAGTAACACGGGCTAAATTAATCTACTTCTATATATGTTACTTACATTTTTCTATCCTTTACCACTAGTGCTTATCGTCATCATAATTTAAGTAGGAAACTTTGCTATTACTTAGAATGAATTTGAAATTTTTTTTTGGTAAATAAATTAGAAAAGAAATGACTTTTTAAACTGTGCTTACACTTTAAAAAAAAAGGATACTTACACGAGTTTCAAAACCCATTGTGTACATGACAAAATTGTATACCCTAAACTTGACACCATGGAAATGTCATCGCTACCCCCATAAGCCTAAACCAATTGCATCTACAATGATGCAGAGTTTGGCTAAAAGCAAGTTCAAATATTCAAAACAAAACGCGAGCAACCAGAATTATGAAGGACAAGTAAAACAATTCATTGACGTTTAAGTCTGGTTCACCAAATTGATATGACAAGCTATTATTGGATGTTAAGGATGATCCATATACTTGAACGTTCATGCACAATCTGCCGATCACTTAGTATGTTGTTTTGTTGCGAGGGCACAACTAGCGTGTAGAGCACAAAAAATGACGCGTGTGAAGGTTCCTCGTCTTCATCGAAACATCCCTTCAATCTTCATATTCAACACACACCCCCGCTTTATTGCTTCGCGTCGCTTTCTTATCCTGCCACTGCTCTCTCTCTCTCTCTCCCTCTCTCTCCCCCCTTTTCACAGGTGCTAAGAAAAGTCCATAAATCATATGTCACGGCTTACATATGCCGACTACTTCATGTCTTATGGAGTCCGCAAAAGCGGGGAGTCGCGGTTGTGCTTGATCCACGCGCAACGAGTGGACCGAGACTTGGTAATTTTCGGTCAAACCACGCGGGACCTATATGTGCCCGGATAATGTAGAACTTAGCCTGCGTTGTCCCACAATGCAATAATTCTTCCGATCTTCCGTTTATTTTACAAAACATATTTTCTTCATTTTTTAGTCATTTAGATTACTAAAATAAATGAGTCATCAACAAAAAATAATTTATTCATTTTTTACTTAAATTTTAAAAAATAATTTTTCTTTAAAAAATCAAAAATCATTTTCAAAAGTAATATTGAAAAATGATTAGAACTTAGCTTGAGATCCTAGTGCCTATGCTTGAGTCCCCGGCACTTGCCGCCGAGTCCATCGAGGCCATGCCCAAGACTCCAATGCCCATGCTCGGGTCCCTACCGCTCACGCCCACATCAATTGAGGTTGGGCCTGAAACCTTGCACCCAAGCCCAAGTTCATCAAGGTCGAACTTATGACCCCAATGCTCATGTCCAGGTCACTAGCGGCGGCAGCCTAGTCCATCGAGGCTACCCGAGACCATCGGCGCCTAGGATTTGGCCTTTAGTTCTTGTGCCTGAGTCCATTGAGGCCAGACTCAAGACCATAGTGCTCGTGCTTGAGTGTTTGGTGCCCACCAAGAGGCCAAGCTTGAGACCTCAACACCCACAACCAAGTCCTCAACATTCGAGGCCAAGTATGTCAAGGTTAGGCCCAAGTCCCCAACGCCTAAACTCGGGTCCATCGAGGCCAAGATGTTGGTGCCTGTGCCTAGGTTCTCAATGCCTAAGCCCTAGTCCAAAAAGGCCGAGCTTGGGATTCTAGTGCCCATGCTTGAACCCGGTTGCCGGGGAATTAGGCTCAGCCTCAATGAACACAGGCTCAAGCACTAAGGACCTACATCCCGTTTTGGAGCCTATCTCAATGGACCTAGGTGTAGGCAGCAGGGACCTAGGCACCAACATCGAGATCTTGGGCTTGACCTCCGAGGACTCTAGCAAGAGCACTGGGGTCCTGGGTGTGGCATCACCAAATAATGGAAAATATTTTTTTAATTCATTTTAGGTTTCAATTGAATATAGAAAAATATTGTCATTTTTCTGAAAAAAAAATTTCTAGAAAAAAAAATTACAGAATGGTCAGATTCTTCACGGAAAATAATGGAGCTCAGGTCTTTTAAGGTGGAGGTCGGCAACCGAAGTGGCCCTAGTTGGGGTTATCTCGGCCGCATGTGGTGGTCGGTAGCTACCTATAGTGATGGACTTGGTGGGCAAAGAGGGGGAGAAAGAGAAGAGAAAGAAAATTCGATTAGGTTTAATCGGATTTTCTTTTCTAGGGGGTTGTAATTTTACAATAAATATATGGGCATTTTTGGTAAAATCATTGCACTTTTGATCTTAATTTAATTATATAGTAATCCAATAATTGACATAGTCAAATTCTGTATGAGTTGAAGAATCCACGCAAACAAAGTCGAGATAAGAATACATTGTTAGTTTCATTGTATAAATGATTAAATTTGATGAAGTCTCATGTGAGATTCAATAAAAATAATATGAAATTTGTAGAAATATTGTTATACATCACTTGACAACGGGTCTGATATGCTTTTTATATATACATGTAATCTCCATCTACCTATAAACTTAAACTTTTAATTGGACTTTTTAATATTGTATCAGAGGCAATGCTATACCTTTCATCATGCATTCACCTCCATCAATCAAATTTCACATGCTGTGCTTCTAAACCGGCTTAATGGGTTGGAGAGAAACTACATGTACATAAAGAGTCATATAAGACTATTGTTGAGCAATGCAGGATAATATTTCAACCCTCCCTCTCTCACGTGCAAGTCAATTCAAATGTACTTCTCTATATTTACGAGGGCATGCGATAGACGGCAGCTATGTATGCAACCCCTTGTAGTTGCTTTCCTCTGACACACAACTCTCCACAATACCACTGCTCCACGAAGCCAGGTGAAAACCACGACACAACCTGCATGCCACTTGAGTAACCTCATTGGCCGGGAGAAGCGTGTGCTTGGCAGGATAAGGTTCGTTCTCAAGCCTCAAGCTCACATCAGAGATTCGTGTGCATTATTTGCATGCGCGGACAGACAACTCTCCATCTCTTATCCTTGGAATCATATCGTTTTGTTCTTGTTCTAGAACTTCAAATATAAAGTTGGGCCCCCACAAGGAGAGAATGCAAAGGGGTCTTGGAACATCTTGGTGGGTTGATGAAGGGGACAGGACACGGAGGCTTGCTTCAAATTTGGTCATGAAAACCGGAAAGTAGTAGTAATGAAAAGGTTAAGTATGTTGTGGGGGCAAAAGAACACTATTAATATTGTCACGTCATTTCAAAAAAACAAAAAAAAACTTGTGGGTTCATTTATCATTACCCTATTGTATTCGTATGTCAGAAACATCTCGAAGATTGCCATAGAAATTCTTCTTGGAAGAAGAGTCTTTGCAAAAATAAAGCATAGACTAAGACAGCAGCTTTACTACAAGTACACGGTTTTTGAATGGCAAAGCAACAAATAAAGATGCCATGCGAAGAATAGTATGCACTTCCCAATAATTTCCTTTTAATTGACAGGAAACCCCATTTGAGTTAGGTGGCTCAACCCCTGATATATGAAATACCCCACCAATCTTAGGAAATAGATAAAAATCGAGCCAAAATTCATTTGAACAACCCAAATATATGAAATTTACACTTAGTGATGAAGGAAAACATGGTCCACTTTCAAATGATAAATAAAATGAACATAATTTTGTAAGAGCAAACCACCTTTTAACGGTTATCTATGAGCAGCCAAGGAACCACTGCAGCCCATACCATGTAATGGTCATTGTTTAGTACGAAAGCTGAATATGAATCCTACAATTTGGTCGTCGATCTCGAGTTAAAGATGGTGGGTATTCTCCATCAGAAAATATCTGTTCATGTATATGTCCACGTTTAAATTTTCCATCTCCATTTTCCGAACCGAGACTTTTCATCTGATAAAAGGGTGTCCACTTTTCTCGACGTGGAAACAAAAGATGAAGCAGACGTCTAGAGTGACTTGGGAGTTTGACGTGTCGACATGTCACGCAAAGCCACCATGAGAGACGAAAAGTCAAGAGAGTTTGGCCACTTGACTCGGTAACAGTTGTCTGCCAATACACCACGAGGGTTCCATGGCCTCTTATTGTTTTCTGCTCCGGATCGCAAGCTATCTCTCTCGGTTCAATCGTCACCGCCATTGCTGCTTCTTCAAGTTGCCAACTATGCCTATAATATGATAGTTCTATATATCAGAACAAATATTTAACATGCACGAATATGTGCATGCATGTGGATGTGCACAAAAGGATGCACAAACGCATAGTAAAAGCCATCATGGACCATACTTTGTCATCTCTTTTGTAATTATCGAAATTGACAATTCTTCCGAGTCAAACAAAATAGCCCACTTTACGCGTTTTCTTAGAGTACGAGAAATTATTATCTATTAAAAGTCTGAGACTTAATAATTATGTTATCATGTGGAGAAACTATTTCCATCTTTTGAAGATATCAATCTCTTATTGGTCAGAAAAACTACACGATAAGCTTATTATATAATATCTCATTTCGCCTGTTCACACTCAGCATCAAAAATTTATAGACGGATGGTGTATTCTAAGGTTAACTTTATGTTGAACATGTCATTAACTTGTCAAATTAAATAGATAATAAGCATTATTGCGTGTCCATATTATAACTTATATTAAATAATCCATCGACTATGAATTGTCGAACCACGGTTTCTTAAGAGTGTTAAAAAAAGAGAGATTATAATCGTGTCAATATCTGAACATTTTACCCTTCGCCTGCTGCAAAATTCATACTAAGTTTCTCTCTTTGCGTTCCATTATTTGACCAGTTCCCTTTTCCATTCAAGTTCTCATTTTGAGTATACTAGCGTGGAAGTCACGCGCTATGCAGATGCCGGTCATGAGCGAACTCGATGCATCTATATAATACATGGCACCACCTTCTTGGTAATTATGAACCCTTTTTGTCCCAATCTAGCTTTCGACTTAATACCAGAGTTCCACTTGCATGTACAGACCATCAAGTTGGGCTAATTTTTTGCACATTGGATGATGATGCGATGAATGAAAACTGTAGGAGCCAGCCACGGATTTGTCCTTTTTTAAGTTTCCACGTGAATCTTGAGCAATGCAAGTTATATACAATAGAATTACACTCTTTATCAAGCTCGGGGCCTAACCAAATTTCACTCTTTTTAAATGTCAGGTGGTAATATAAATATTAGGAGTAGCTAGGTCGCTACCCTTTCTTCGCTCTTCCACTAGGCAAATGCACGACTTTTTGACCTTCCAAAATAAACTATGGTGAGCGAGAACGTGGCTGCACCTGGTTCCCACATTAAAGTGATAGTTAAAATGGCAAAATCTCCCTTTGTTTTCTCCTAGCGCGTCCGGACATGGAAAATTCTTTGGTAATTTGTCCGGGCACTGGGCTGGAGATATTGAAACGACACCGGCTCTAGGTCTAATCCCTCGACCAAGAACGATTAGAGGAGAAATATCGTTTAGGACGGAGATCATTTTGTTCTGAACAATTTGCCTAACCCAGCGTTCTAAGTTTACTTCATTTGGGTCTACAAAAGTTGTGGGGCCCAAGAAAATTGCAATTGCAGCTGTACACTAACTCGAAAAAACCGCTGGGAACACCTTTTTGTTACTGATTCTATCTTGGATGATCCACCCAATCTGCTAGATTTCAGGTTGATTGAGCAAGGGAGGAATCTTTTAATTCAGCCTGTCATTCCTCAGGAGGTTAAAGAGGTGTTGGGGTTGATGGATGGGGAAGGATGCTTGGTAGATTGGGGGGTAAAGATTTTACCTCCGCTGTCTTAGATTTCTTTCCAACATTCAAGTTACTGAGGAAGGTAAATGCTTCTGCCATCACCTTAGCTCCTAAGGTCCAGAGTGCTTAAATTGTTGACCTCTTTCTTGTTCCGATGTTACTTACAAGTGCATAACTTAAGTGTTGACAGACAGATTGAGGAAATTTCTGCCTGCTTTCATCGGTGACAACCGGTCAGATTTTGTGGAAGGAAGGAATATCTTAGACAATATTTAGACCATTAGTTAGTCAAGAACTGTCCTAGGGTTAAAAATTTTCCCAGAGGCATGATTATAGTTGATTTGGTCAAGGCTTTTGACTCAGTTAGTTGGGTCTTTTGTTAAGACTTTGCTCAATCTTTCCTGTTCGTGGAATAGCTCCATCTGCTATATATGGAAGGAGAGAAATGATGCATTGCATAATGATAGTTCTCCTCAGGCTGGTAAAGTGCTTAAATGTGTGAAGTTTGCGATTCGGACCCATATCTGAGCTCGGTCTCATGTTAACTAGGCGAACATGAAATAAGGTTCCTTGAATTGCTCAATTAGCAAGTTTGAGAAAGAGAGAGAGACCGATAAATTGGCTAAATCCACATATTAAACATTGTAAGAACGAAAAGCTTCAGATCCTATATCCACGTGCCATAAAAAACTTCGTTTTACCAAAGAGGGGCAATGCTAGATACGTGAAAACCGATCAACAGAATTGTTATATAGACATTAAAGGGCTCCCCTACATCTTATAGGAAATTGTCATCCAGCCATTTGGAAGCTGAAAGGTTCTTCAGTATATATATGCCAAGAAGGAATAAGTATACGTAGCGCCATATCCACGGGAAGAACCACTTTTGTTCTACATCTCGCGATGTAGACTCCTTTTTGCATAAGAGCAAGTCATGGATTATTGAACTCAACATGAAATTGCTTAAGTACATCAAACTCAGAGACACAAATGGCAGCCGCTAAAAAAAAATGCCCCATCCAATAAGACCACATTGTATGGACTATGGAGTGCAGGTGTCAAAGCTCATCTTCAATCATTTCAGGACCACTTGGAAAATGAAAATACATCATTTGCAACCAATTGATTCATCAGGTATGAGTCATTTCAAATTTTCTCATATAGTGCCAAAAATCACAGTATGCATGGGACGGTGAACTATGTGGAGTGATCATTGGCGTGAGACTAAGATGCAGTGCATCTTGCAAGCAATTTGACATTTCATGACTCCATTTACTTGCAAATTGCTCAAAAATTGAACAGACGCAATTCATCTTTCTAAAACAGCGAAGCCACTTGCATCACTTTTAGGCCTGTTATATAATTGAATCTGGCAGACTCCCTTTTGAGGAGACGACATGGTTAATCTTCATTGCTCTTCACTGTTCAAGAATTCTGATAGTTGGGACTGAAAGGTGAGGGCAATCATTTGGCATGTTGGCTTTCCATTTCAAGGAGCATCAGCGATTTCTTCCTCGGGTATCGGTTTCTATTAGTGGAAAGCGCTGTAAAAGAAATTTCAGCGAGAATGAAACTACTATCACCAGTGTAAAACTGCACAAAACAGTAATAAAGAGCTCAGTGTGGATTTCGTTTTACAATTGCAGGAATGGTAATTTTCCAATTTTTTGGAGCAAGTAGCTCGTATTAATTCGCTAGTGCAGAAAAAGGCCAACTAAAACCTAGGATATCAAATCCTTCTTGATAATAGTGAACTGTGGCACCAGGTCTCAGCCTGATAGCGAGGCATATCAAACTATTAACCTTATTAGCTATGTATCCAAAAATGACACCCTTTGTATCCTCTGTGCTTCATTTTTTTTCTTATTTTTATTTCTTTATTATTTATCTTGTTTATTCGTTTGAAATAATCACCATTAGTAGGATTGAAATTCCCAACATGAAATAGTCCTTCAAATTAGGGATTGACAATCCAATTTTCGTGCCCAAAATCCGATTCGCAATCCCTTGCAAAAATCGACAATCCAATCTCACGTCCGAGATTTAATTCGCGATTTAATTTTTAAAATTAGTCAACCCGATCTCATGTGCGAGATATGGTTCGCCAATTTTTGGATATCAATCTTATCTTGCTTGATTTGCTATTTTGAGTCAATTTTATTTTCGTAAAAGAAAAAAATCCAAAAAAATTGAATTAGGATTAGGTTTGTTTTAGAATATTCCTAGTCTTAGGGATATCTTGCATGTTTAGAATTGCAATCTTATTTCGAATTTTTAAATAAAAAAAATGCATTCATTTAGGATGTTAGTTTTCTTTAATTTAAATGGCACGTTTAATTATTTGGCAATTTTAAATTTCGAATTTTATAAAAAGAAACAAAAAAAAAATCAGCATGCATATATCATGTTAAATTAGGGCATTCTTTGCACGTCATTGCATGTTAGGGTTGCATGTTTATCAATTATAGGTAGATAATTTCTCCTAGATAAATTGCATGTTTTTGTTAGGAAAATAAAAATGCCCATGTCATATAGAATTAGGTTCATGAAATGCACGTCATTTATTGATTATTGTTAGGTTCATTTAATTAGAATTTACCCGTCATTAGATTAGGTCATTTAATAAATGTCGCGTGACATATAGCTCGCATATTAAATTGCATGTTGCATGTCATTTTAGTTAAAATAATTTTGTACATCATTGCATTGCATTGCACGTCATTAGAATTAAGTCATTTTGGTTAATTTAGATTGCATATTTAATTATTGCACGTTCATTAAGAAATCATAAAGAATTTGATTCATTCATATAGTTTAGGACATGTTGCCATGCCATATCATTTCATATTAGATTAAAAAGCATTGCATTGCATATGAATTATAGCCTCGTTAAAAAGTGAAAGCGAAAATTGAATGATTACTTGTTAATTAGAAATCATATCTAGGATTGTTGATATGAATTTTGATCTAACAATGCAAATACTTTCGTTACTTTGAGGTAAGTTCTGCATTATTTAATTGCTTTCTTGGGTGTTAAATTTGTGATTTACGCACCCGCATGATCTCCTTACATGTTAGGGAAATAGCTTAAAATTAATTCAAGCTGCCTGCAAAACATTTTTCTTGAAATAAAAGAGAAAGGTACTGAAAGGGCGTTAGAAAAATCTAGCGTAACTAAGTCCCCGAACTCATAATCTCTGGTTTGTAGGAGTAAAGTAAATCTCCCGTTACTTTACTTGGGTTTCTAATCGACCCACCAAAAATAGATTAGTAGCGACTCCTAATTGAAAAAATCATTTGCATGTTATAAACTTGAACTTAAGTCGCGAATTGGTATGTGTTTGGGAGAGCCCGAGTTAGGTCTAGGCTTAACAATTCATTAGCCAAACCTTAGGTAGTTCACACCCCAAAAAATTTGGTCGCGACAGCTGACCAGGCACCTAAGAGGGCTAAGACCTTCTTATGCAAGAAACGTGATGGGAAGAAGGACAAGACCAAGATAAAGTGTTACAATTGTGGTAAGATGGGTTACTTTACTTGTGAATGCTCTAAGTCGAAAGAAATACCATATTACTCCATTACTTTAAGTAATGCTTTTGTTTCTAGCACTGTAAAGCTTGCTGAATCTCATCCAATGTGAACTGTAGACTCAGGAGCAACAGACCACGTAATTAGAGACTGAGAAGTATTTGTGGAGTATCGTCGAATACAGCTTGGAAGAATATGGATATATGTTGGGATTAATTCAAGAGTTGAAAAAGGGGTATCGGCACATGTAAATTAATTTTACGTGGTGGTCGAAGCCTAGGTTATATATTGAATTTCCATAGTGATTGTGTTGACATTTTGTTTGGAACAATTTATTATGGTTCATGTCATGTATTGAATGGTTTTATGATGTTAAACATGACCATGATCAGTACAATGTTAATGTCGATGGTTATTTTTTTAATTACATCTTCTAATAATGTTAAGATTAATACAAGTACTTGGTTTGCTAGATTAGGTCACATTGGGTTACAAAGCATGCAAAGATTAACTAGAGAAAGCCTTTTAGGGTCACTAACTAATATTAATCTACATGTATGCAGGAAAAACAACTAGAAAACCATTCGGTAAAGAAACTAAAGTCCAATTTCCATTGCAACTCATAAAACTAAAGTCGAATTTCCATCACTTTCATAGATGACTTCATGCGTTTCGGTTATGTTTTTCTGATCTCCCATAAGTCAGAAATATTAAACTGCTTTAGACGATATATAGCGATGGTAGATAATTAGTTAAATAAAACAATAAAAGTATTAAGAACCGATCGCAAACGTGAGTATCTATCTGAGCAACTCAAGGCTCTTTGTGATGAAAAGAGAATTGTACGACAATTGATTATTCCTAGTACTCCATAACAAAATGGGGTAGTTGAGAGAAGGAATAGAACCCTATTGGAAATTGTTAGGTCTATGATGACTGTCGCGACCTACCCTCAAGGGGAGGGAACAAGTTTAGAGGTATTGCCTAAAGGATGGGCCTAAGACCCATGATTAGGCGTGGGCTCTCCCAAGCCCATACCCCCCGTGACATTTGGATAATTTTAGGAATTTTGCACAAAAGGAGTCGCCACTAGCCTATTGGGGTCGGCTAGAACAAGTGAGGCATGGGAGCGTGCCTCACTTCCTATGCAACTAGAGAGTCTAGGATCAGGGACTTGATTATACTAATTAACCAATTAGTGCCATTTCGGTACCTAATCTTATTCATTTTAAAAGAAATTATTTTTGTCAGGCAGTCTGGATTGATTTTATACCTATCCACTAACATGTGAGGTGATCATATGGGTGCACAATCATTAAAATAAGAATTAGCAACTAAGGAAAGCGATTAAATAAATTGCATGAAAGAGCAAAAAAAAAAAAACAACACCAAAGAAAAGATAAATACTAATCCTAACTAAATCAAAGAGAAGCCAAAATCAACATATCAATATTATGCATTCAAAGGCATTTGTTCCCAAGGACAGTTGAAACCTTAAGGTAAAGTCCTAAAGGCTTAATCAAACTTAAACACAATTCCAAATTGGAAAGTTTCCCATTTTTAGGAGAAAATTACTCTAAAGATTAATTTCAACCTTTTGAGGAAAATTAATTTTTTTATTCTTTAAAAAAAAAAAAAAGAATTTTCGAATTTTCCAAAAAAAAAAGGATTTTTGCGATTTTTTTTTTAATTTTTTTTAAAATTTTTTTAAAATTTTTTAAAATTTTTCTTAATTATTTTTTTAATAAAAGGTCGAATTTTTTTAATGTTTTCTGAGTTTTTGAATTTTAGGAAATTTTTTTGAATTTTTATCATTTTTCGAAATTTTTGATTTTTTTTTTTTTTTTTTTGAATTTTTAATATATTTTAAATATATTTTTAATATATTTTTAATATTATTATACTTCAATAAAATGGGTTCGGACTGGGTAAACCCAATCCAGCCCGTGGATCCAACCCAAGCCCGGATCCAACACTCTTGGATTTAAAAAAAAAAAAAAAAAATTCAATTTCAATTTTTCTTTTAAAAAAATTCTTTCTTTTGTCTTTTCTCATTGCGCACTCCCCCTGCGATTCCTCCTTCCCAAGACCAACTTTTGCCATATTTTCTCTATTATTTTTTCTTTTCTAGTTTTTCCTTTTTCCTTGCTTTTTTTTTTTTTATTTCCCCTCTAGCGTTCTTCTTCTTCCTCGATGCTTCTTCCTTAGTTTGCACCATTTTCACCAAACTAAAAACAACACCGCGACAAACCCTTACCGGTGTTTGGAGGGTCGCCAAGCTACCATCTGGTGCTAGTAATTCGTTCCGACCGACAATGACCACTATTTGACACCCATTCCAGTGACGACAAAGTCATTTTTCGGCGCGAAGAAAAACATCATCGACTCGAATACGCGTGAATATTTCTCACGAACACTATGAAAACACCACAAATATGAGCAAAGCAAGCAGGACTCAGCGGGTATGGGAGCAAAAACGAGTTGGTCTCACGTTAAAACATACACTACTCTTCGGTTTTTGTTAAGGCATTTCATCAAACACACAAGACGCACTAACTAGAGAGGTAAGCATAGACTCGATCGGGTCTCATATTTAGGCCAAGATTATCACGCGATACATAAGCACTATTCTGGATCGGCTCAGGGACAAGTTTATCAACCTTTAACTTGAGTTTAAACAAAAATAACAAGTCTCGGCAATGACACCAAACACAAACCAGTATTTGCATAAAGCACTACAATAAGCACATATAAGCTATGTGAGGAATGAACATGAGCACAACGGAATTTCGGGCGAGGATCAAGACTGAAGCTTGTGTGAACTGGTTGACCACGAGCTCCAGCCTGACGCCCCACCAACAAAAGGGCAGACGTACTCGGGAATGACCTACCTGGTTCGAAGGGGAGCGCTGCGGTGGACAACAGCTCTCGGGCAGTTGACTAGCGACGGCCAAGCCGTCCTTCAGTCTCGCGCTCTCCCTTCGGCTCCTCTCTACTCTCTTTCCCTTCGGTTCTCTCTCCCTCTGTTTTGTGCCGGTGTTTTTCTTCCTCTTGGTTTCGTGCTGTTGCCCCCGTTTTCTCGCTCACTCTTTCGGTTTTATACTCGGCTAGCAAGCGCGTATGGCCTCTGCAGCTGCTAACTTGCTGGCCAAAGTGCACCCCCGACCCGCGGATCATGCCGCTCGCCTGCCACCGATCCTCTGCTGCCCCTGTTTTCGCTGCCCTCCTGCTGCTCTACCTTCTGCAAGTCTTCAAGTGAAGACCAACAGAAGGGAAGATGTGGGGGCTGGGCTGAGGTCGAAAGAGAAAGGAGATGGGGCCAAGCCCAGCGCGAAGGGAAGAAAAGAAAGGGGTGGGTCGGGCCAAGGTCGAATCCAGCCCGACCCGACCATTTTCGTTTTTTTTTTTTTAAATAAGAAATTTTTAACTTTTTTTTTTGAATAATAAATTTTTTGTGACTAATTCCTAACCTTTAACGCTACTTTAAATTAATTAATTTAGGTGAAATTTAGGTGTCAAAAATAGCGCAAACAAATTTACCTATCTCTTATTGGGGGGATGCGTTATTGACTGTTGCCTATATACTTAACCTAGTGCCCTCAAAATCAATCACTTCCACCCCTGATGAATTGTGAACTGGTAGGAAACCAGACTTAAGTAATCTATGTCCATGGCGATGTGCAAATTATGTTCATGATTCTTCCCATAGATATATCAAATTAGGTTTTAAAGAGAAGAAATGTATCTTTATAAGATATTCTGAACACTCCAAAGGGTACGTGTTCATAGGTGAATAAGCTGATGGAAATATGGTCCAAATAGAGTCATGAGATATCACGTTCTTGGAGAACGATTTTCCTAGTATAGGTGAGATTGATAAAGACTTCCAATTATATGAGATTGAAGATTTAAATAATACATCCACTAATGTTGTAGAGGAAAATGAATATTTACCTCAGCATACGAGACCTAGTTGGAGTGTTGCATCGCCTGGCAAACTGAATTCAAGAGAAATTCAATTATGTAAAAGTAATTGTAAAAGTATTCTTCATCGTCGTTTTGAGATTGAAGAGGAAGCATTTATGATTGCTCAGAAAGACGATGTCAAGCCTAAGACTGTTCAACAGACTCTCTTGTCCTCTGATAAGGAACAATTGAGAAAATTTTTGGAAGATGAAATGGAGTCAATAAGGGCAAATCACGTCTAGGATTTGGTTGATCTACCATCCAATCGCAAGGCTATTGGAAACAAATGGGTTTTTAAAATTAAGTGGTGGATGGATCCATTGAAAAGTATAAGGCTCGTCTTGTGGCGAAATGTTATATTTAACAAGAGAGTATAGACTATGAGGAAACTTTTTCATTAGTTGTAAGGTTTGCCTCAATACGACTTATCCTAGTCATCGTTGTACATTTGGACCTTGAATTACATTAAATGGATGTAAATACGGTATTTCTCAATGAAGAACTAGATGATGAAATCTATATGAAGCAGTCAATAGGTTTCATAGCTAAAGATCAAGAGTATAAGGTTTGCAAGCTTTATCGCTCAATATATGACCTTAAACAATAATCTAGACAGTGGTATCTTCGTTTTCATCAAGCCATAACGACTTTTGATTTCACGATGATCAAAGAAGATCACTATATATATGTCAAGTGGTCCAAAGATAAATTTGTGATTTTATCACTTTATGTGGACGGTATTCTATTGGTTGGAAATGACAATGTTTTTGTTATTACTATAAAAGAATAGTTGTCCTCTAATTTTGAAATGAAGGACATGAAAGAAGCTGCTTATATATTAGGAGTTAAAATCGAAAGAAATCGATCAAAGAAACTCCTTACTTTATCACAAGAATCTTAAATAATGAAGTTCCTTGAATGTTTCAATATGCAGTATTGTAATCCCATTAATACTCCTGTCATGCAAGGTGAAGGTCTAAGTACTAAGATATATCCTAAGACTCCAGAAGAAAATAAAGTAATAGAAACTGTTCCTTACGCTAGTGCGGTCGGAAGTTTGATGTATACTATGATGTATACTCGACCCTACATATGTTATGCCGTGGAATTGGTGAGCCAATATCAATCAAATCCCGGTCAAGCACACTGGAAAACAGATAAGAGAATCCTGAGATACTTAAAATGCACCATGGACTATCGACTTTGTTACCAAGGGAATGATTTACAGCTATTAGGCTATTTAGATGGTGATTGGAGTGGAGATCTAGATATGCGTTCTTGCTCAATGGAGGTGCAATTTCTTGAAATAGCAAGAAACAGACATGCACAACCTTGTCTACTACGGAGGCAGAATTTATTGCATGCTCTACTGCAGTGCAAGAAGCAATATGGCTAAAACCTTTATTGGAAAATTTAGCTACTGTCACTAAGGTTCCAAGATCGGTGATAATTTATTACAATAGTCAAGTAGCCATTACCTATGTAAAAGATCTCAAGTATTATAGAAGGACGGAACACATTAACATAAAGAACAACTTCATCAGAGATATAATAGCGCAGAAATAAGTGATCCTACAATGCATTTCAACTAATACAATGGTTACTGATCCATTTATGAATGCTATTTCTAGAGACGTATTCATGAGCCACAAGGTGTCACTAGACGGTTGAATAATAATCGTCAAATCTGAAGCGTTGATCTGGGCTGTCCATTCGAAAAAAGTTAGGGTTCCCTTCTTCTTCTTTCTTTCTTATAGCCGCTTATGGGGGGTTCTCTCCATGGAAGTCGAAGGACTCCTCAGTCGGAGAGAAGACACGCGAGGAGCTATTGGTCAGCGAGAGGGCAGATCCGAGGGCGGCAAACGCTGGTGAGGGGCTGTCGGTCAGTGAAAAACTAGATCCGAGGGCAGCGAAGGCCAATCCATCTCCGGTTTGTGCATGCCCAACCACTGCCATCCTCTGGCTCTCATCTTGGATCGCCAATTGGTAGATCCGTCCAAGCGGTGGCGGCAACTCCATTGCAAGTATTTGAGACCTGAAATGTGAGCAGCTTTCATTTAAGATTAGTAAGAAGCGAGTCGCCTTTTCCCTTTCTTGTATGGCCCGATATTGTCGAAGGGTTTCCTCTAATCCCTCAAGCTTCTCCTCAATAGCCTCGAGTCCATTCCAAAGGGATAAAAGTCAGTTGAAACACATTGTAACAGACTGATTTTCTTGCTTTAGTTCAGATATGGCTTGGGTAAGCGAGAAAATTTTGTCCCAATCGAGTTTTCCGTACATCTCGCAGATGTTATCCTATATTGTCTTCAAATCATCGGTTGGTGGAAGTCCGGCGGCCACCTCAAGAGTCAAACAATTGCCAATTCACGTCCGCACAAGCTGATTGCATCTGCGCTAGTGTCTCTGCGAGCATTTGTCGAACGGGAAAGCCACGGTTTCATTGATGAACCCATCTTTGTCTTTCATCACCAACGCCCGCCGGAGATCTCGAGCCTAGGTAATGTAATTTTCTGGTCCAGTAAGCTGTAAAGAGGTGAGCCGCAGCTCGAGGCCGTCGCCCGACGACGTGTAGAGTGGGTCGTTAGGCTTTGGCTGGCCGCTGCTAGCTGGAACGGCGAAGGGTAGAGACCCAGGTCCCACGTTTGGGTAGGGATTTGCTCCCTGACCCGACAAAGAGGATTCGGGTCCTAGGCCTAAGCCCACTCGACCTGTTCCAACATTGTGAGGAATCTGACTTCTTTCAGTGGGCTAGGCTCCAAAACTCGAAAATCCTTCTCCAGATGTGTCGTACGAAGCCCATGGCCGAATCGACCCAATTCCCCACAGGCCTTGAAAAGGAAACCATGGGATTGGTGGCCATTGGGCTGGGTCGGAAACGTTTGCTAGAGCAAGACCTAGATTAGCAGCGTCTTGGGCCATCAAATGCACCTCTTCAGTTGGGTCAACCAGGGTCGGATTTCTGTTTTGAGGTGAATTTGGGTTTTCTTCTATTGGAATGTTTCATTCGGTGTTCTTGGCCATGATAATGATGAATTCCTACTGTCGGCCAATTCCTCTTTTTTGCGGAATTTGGTTTACAAAAAAAAAAAATTAGAAGGAGGACAGAGGCAATTCGTAGATTTGTGGAAGCTAAGTTGGAGGGGGTAGCTCTGATACCATGTCAAAGTTGGAAAAATGGGCCAAGAATAAGAGAGAATAAAAGAGAACTTGTAATTTGGTTTTTGTATTCTTCAGTGTATCATTTACATTGTATGAGTCCCTGTTTATGATACATCGAATATCTAACTAAGGAAAAGAATGAGAAGATACATCAAATCCAATCCAATTGCAGATTGACATAATTAACCAAATATAATCTCATGTAATCTTGGATTGATCGTTCACAATCTTCAACTCGATTCTTGCATATCTCCACATGATCCTTGCATATCTCCAGCAAAACACAAAGAAAATAGGAGTGATTGTCCCCTTTGGGTTGGTGTGGGGGGGGAGCATGCACTAAGGTGCATACCCTCTAGCTCCCTCCCCATTCCAGCTACATGATTTTTGCTCCTCCATGTAAAAACTATGAAACTATATTTCCATATCCCACAGCCTACCATCCCTTAAATACTCATCTATGTACTTGGTCTCTTGTCCATTCCTACATCAACTAGAGCGCACACACATACAATTGTACACATCAGAGTACAAACTATCATCAATATCAAAATCATACTTCTATGCGCATTCGAAATTTTTAAGAAAGCCCAAAGAATCGCGCAATGCAACCACATATTTATGGTCATGTCCTGATTCTCAAAGAAGACTTGTATATTCAATGTCCTAGAAATGCACGTAATATTCATTAATCGCGTAATATGTTGTTCCAAACTATGACCCCAAAACGAAATGCCAATGGTCATTACTTATTGATAAATAGGTTTTGAAAATATTTTCTTACATCTAGCATTCGTTTGAAAGGTAAGAAATTACAACAATACCTCGTATCTTTTGTAATCATAGCACATAGAGTTATTATATATAAATCATGTAAGCAAATAAAGTCGGCTTTCAAAATTTGTTTACCGTTCATTGAGCTAACACTTCAAGGTATGTAAATAAGGTATGTAAATAAAGTCCTCCACTCTTACTCTTGAATCACATACTAAAGTTGAGATCGGAAAAATATGTAAATCAATATCTAATTATGGAGCTCAATGGGGTAAATACACTATCAGTGCTAAAGCTTATGTATGACACTCACTTTGGTGCCAAAACTTTATTTTGGATCACTTAAGTGCTAAATCGGAAAAAAAAAAAATGATCACTTTGGTGCCACCGGAGAGAGATTTTGGCCAGATTAATTACGTGACTTTTATAATTTTTTTAAAAAAAAGTTGCGATGGCTTTTAAATGACGTCGTTTTCCATCCTCCTCAAGAAACGACGTCGTTTTGCCGTCATACATGAACTTCCTCGCAAAACGACGCTGTATAGCTCATATGTGGATTGAAATAAGGGTTTCTTTGTCTTTGTCGCTCGGCCATTGTCGTTTGCCCTCCATCGCTCGGCCACCATCGCTTGGCCACCATCATGGTTTCTCGACCAGGTGAGCGAGGAGTGACTGAGATTGTTGCTCAACCAAGAAGTGACAAGAAGAATAGGAGGCGGGGGCGGAGGAGGAGGAGGAAGAAGAGGGGTCAAAGGTGTCATTGCTGCCGGTGCACTGCTGTTGTTGCTGCTGGAGCCATTGCTGGTGCCACTGCTGGTGCTACTGCTGGTGCCGTTTGCTGCTGGTATTGTTCTTTGGGGAAGAAGATGACATGCCTTCTCTCTCTCTCCCTTTCACTCTCTCTCTCCCTCTCACTCTCTCTCAATTTGGGGATTTAGGTTTAGGGTTCTAAGTTGGGGACAAGACGCCAAACGACATTGTTTTGTGTTTGGATGCTAACTCAACTCTCCTACGAGCCACGTCAACTTCAAAAATTAATAAAAAAGTGCCACGTCGGATTTCTGGCCAAATTGATTGGCGTTGGCACTGAAATGATCGTGTTTCAAATTTGTTGGCACTTAAGTGATCCAAAATAAAGTTTTGGCACCGAAATGAGTGACATACACAAGTTTTGGCACTGATAGTGTACCTACCCCGAGCTCAAGATTAACAGCTTCCACCGTCCATGTAAAACTGCTACACCAAGTGAATTAGCAAGGGTAGCAATTGATCTTCTGGGATATATCAAATTTCTCTTTTTCCGAAAGATAAAATCTCAAGTAGAAGCTTTTGCTATACTCTCTCTCTCTCTCTCTCTCTCTCTCTCTCTCTCTCTTTGATGAAGATGATGAGGAAGCAAAAGCATGTAGGGCATGTTAAACAAATAAAACATGGATATTTCTAGGAAGCAACACGACCCCACAACGCGAAAACAACAAAACTAGGGTTCTTGTGGTAGAGGGCAAAACATGAGATGAAGAAATAGTTCAAAAGAGCTCATGTTGCCCAAAAGCAAATTGACAGTTATCTATTCATTATCTATTCATTTCTCATTATTACAATTATTCTATCAACCTCTTCTTTTCCCCTTTTCTGCACCTAATTTCAGCTTTCCTCAGGTCAGCATCTATCTTTGTAAGTCTACAAATTCCATCCTTTGCAACTTGCAATTGCACCACCACCACTTTCTTTGTTCACCTTGTTAAAATATGTCTCGAGTTTGAATCCAATGTAAAATTCCAAATATTCCAAATTGGTTATGTTGCAAACGTTCGAAATTGAGCAAAGAAGATCCAAAGATCAACTTCCCAAATTTCGAATCTGCATTGGAGAATTTGGCCGCTAAAATAGGAAAATCCAACTTTGACTAGACTTGGATTTTGTTTGAAATATACAGAGATATGTTTTAGTTCAAGATAGGAAACGGAATCCTATGAGAAGTCGGCAAAATAATAAAGGTCTCACTTATATATATATAGACTTGTGGCCATGAATTGAATAAGAGATTGATCATGAAGAATTGGTCTTGAAGCGCCGTCTCGTCGTCGAGTGCTTAGGAGGGATTTTCTTTGTCGTTCTTGTCCATGAATTACATCCAAGAAGATTTAGTGTTCAAGCCAATTAAATCTTGTGGTAAGATTTGCGTGTAATTCCTTTGTGAGATTTAGAGATTATTTCTTGAGAAATTTTGGGGCTAAACACTGTGTGCATTATTGGGTGTAATTGGGGTTTGGGAAACACCGAGAGAGTGTTTGAGTGATTTGAGTATGTAATCTCATTGTATTGCTTGATCTATAGTGAAATTCGTCACTGCTCTTCCCGTGGATGTAGGTCTTTACGACCGAACCACGTAAATCTGGTTTTCAATTTATTTTCTTCTTCTGTCTATATTATTGTTCGATCGCTCGCCTTTTCGCAACAATTGGTATCAGAGCTTGGTTTGGCTAAGTTGAAGTGAATCGATGGCGACAGAAGAAGTAAAAGTGAGAATCGACAGATTTGATGGGAAGGATTTTAGTTTCTAGAAGATGCAGATTAAAGATTATCTTTATCAGATGAAACTGCACTTGCCTTTATCTAGGGAAAAACCAAAGTCAATAAAGCAAGCTGATTGGGATTTGCTAGATAGACGAGCTATGGATGTTATTCGGCTAACGTTGGCTTATAACGTTGCGTTTAACATCTTGAAGGAGAAGACCACTGCTGATTTGATGCAAGCCTTGTCGGATATGTACGAGAAGCCCTCTAAGATCAACAAGGTCTATTTGATGCGATGTCTATTTAATTTGAAGATGAGTGAAGGTGCATCAGTTGCAGATCATATTAATGAATTTAATGTGATTGTTAGTCAATTGAGTTCAGTGGAGATTGACTTTGAAGATGAGGTACGTACTTTGATTCTATTATCCTCATTGCTTGATAGTTGGAATACTACTGTTACTGCTGTTAGTAATTCCTCTAAGTCAACAAGTTTGACATTTGATGGGGTTCGAGATTTAATTCTGAGCGAGGACATCCGTAGAAGAGAATATGTCGAACCTATATCTACTACTTTAGTAGGTGAAAAGAGAGGAAGATCTATAACACGTATGGGTAAGAGTAGTACTAATATGAACAGACATAATCACTCTAAGACTAGTGATGTTATTTGTTGGAGCTATGGCAAGAGGGGGCATCTTAGAAAGAATTGCCTTAAGCTGAAGAATGAAAATGGTAAAGGAATTATAGTTGATTATGCAGATAATGTTGCAGTTATAGTTGACAATACTGATTATATCTTGTCTATCACTGATTATTCATCGTTTGATAAATAGATTATGGATTCTGCTTGTTCTTTTCATGTTACACCAAATAGAAACTAGTTTACTACTTATCAATGCATGGATAATAGTAAAGTGCAGTTAGGAAACAATATTGAATTCGATGTCATTGGTGTTAGGAATGTTAAAATTAGAATGCATGATGGTATCGTGAGGACAATGACTGGAGTAAAGCATGTTCCAGAGTTAAAGAAGAACTTAATTTCCTTGAGTGCCCTGGATTCAGTTGAGCATCGATATATTTCAGAATGTGGAATTCTGAAAATTGTTCGAGGTGCTTCAATAATAATAAAAGGAATCAAGCATAGTGGCCTGTATGAGCTTCAAAGCGAGACAGTGACAAATTTCGTTGTGGAGACGTTGGATGTATCTATTCGAAAGTCTGAATTGTGGCATATGATTTGGGGCACATGGACGAGAGAAGCCTGAAGGTTTTAAGTGAAAGAAATTTGCTATGTGGTTATATTTCTAACGAACTGAATGTATGCAGGTGCTGTGATTTAGATCAATAGTGGAAAGCGCAGCTCAGTATGATTGTCAAAGAAACCACAAAAATTGCAGAGTTAATTCACTTGATTATTCGCAGGTTGTCGTGGTTTCCGTCGAGGAAGAGTGTTAGATATATGCTAACAGTTGTTGATGACTACTCGATGAAGACATGGATATTTGTGCTTAGGCATAAGTTTGATGCTGTTGTTAGGATCAAATAGTTGATAACTTTGATCGAAAAGGAGACTGGTAAGACGATCAAGCATGTACAGACTAACGGTAGCATAGAGTTTTGTTCGAAGCTGTTAAATGAATTCTACATGAAGGAAGGTATAGTGAAACATCGCACTAATGCTAATGAACCACAATATGTTGCGGAATTGATGAGCAAAACGTTGCTAGAGACGACCCATAAAATGCTCTCTAGTGCTGGTATGGCTAAGAGATTCCTAGCAGATGCGCTAATTACGACGAGCTACCTGATGAATAGATCCTCATCAACTGCGATTGGATATCGAACTCCCAAAGAAGTGTGGTCAAGTAACGTTGCTAATTATTTTGTTCTTAGAATATTTGGTTGCCCATGTTATATTCAAGCGAGTAATGGTAAGCTCGATGGAAGGGTAAGAAAGTACATATTCCTAAGCTATGCACGAGGTGAAATGAGTTATCGATTGTGGTGCCCGGAGTTAAATTCACCTATTATCAGCAGAGAAGTTACTTTTGATAAGTCTCCAGTACTTCTGGCTATGAGTGATTATAACAGTATTCAAACGGATCTGAATGGTGTTTAGCTTGAGGTAGAGTTGCGACCAGAAACTCCAGAGGTAGAAAGTACGAATACTAGCAAAGTAATTGACACGAATGGTGCTTGTAGCGAGGTGTAGCCTATAGAATCAACGGTTACCATAACTGCTAAAATTAACAAGGTACATATTCGATTTCCTGATAAATATGGATGCAATAATGGTTTTGCTTTATTTGCGGTTAAGGAGGTTGCATCGGAAAATCCTTGCAAAATAGTTAAAGGTGCATGTGGAGTTGGTACTCTGATGAGGTTCTCGGTTATGGCGAAATTCAAGCGAAGCTTGGACTTGGATAATATCTGTGGTGGTTAAGCCCATCAAGGGCTATGGAAAAGTAGCGACAGAGTTTGAATTTTTGCGAAGCGATTACAACTTGGTTCAAACGTCAAGCCAAGATGGAGATTGTTAAAATATGTCTCGAGTTTGAGTCCAATGCAAAATTCCAAATATTCCGAATTAGATATGTTGCAGATGTTGGAAATTGAGGAAAGAAGATCCGAATATCAACTTCCCAAAATTCGAATCTGCGTTGGAAAATTTAGCCGCTAAAATAGGAAAGTCCAACTTTGACTAAGACTTGGATTTTGTTTAAAATATACAGAGATATGTTTTGGTTCAAGATAGGAAATGGAATCCTATGAAAAGTCGGCAAAAGAATAAGGGTCTCACTTATATATATATAGACTTGTGGCCGTGGATTGAATAGGAGGTTGATCATGAAGAATTGGTCTTGAAGTGCCATCTCATCGTCGAGTGCTTGGGAGATATTTTCTTTGTCGTTCTTGTCTATGAATTACATCCAAGAAGATTTAGTGTTTAAGCCAATTAAATCTTGTGGTAAGATTTGCGTGTAATTCCTTCGTGAAATTAAGAGATTCTTTCTTGAGGAATTTCGCGGCTAAATACTGCATGCGTTATTGGGTGTAATTAGAGTTTAGAAAACACCGAGAGAGTGTTTGAGTGATAAGTATGTAATCTCCTTGTATCGCTTGATCTATAGTAAAATTCATCACTGCTCTCCCCGTGGACATAAGTTTTTACGACCTAATCACATAAATCTGGTTTCCGATTTATTTTTTTCTTCTGTCTATATTATTGTTCAATCGTTCGCCTTTTCGCGACACACCTACCTCCCAAGTCCCATCTCCCCTCTCGTCCTTCTTCCAAATCGAACTCATGAGACTGCAAAATTACAAAATGAACCCAAAATAATAATAAAAAATAAACAGACACAAGCTGTCACAAGGCTCCAATCACCATCTGCTTCTTGTTGCACCCCAATGACAACAACTCCACCTCCCTCATTCTCTTCGCACTCCCATTGCCAGTGTCGTCGCCACCACCGGCCGCCGATACTTTGAAGATGTTGACCCCGAATAACCTCACCATCTGGACCGGGAGGACAGGCCCGGACCCGCCCAGGCTGCTCCTCCTCCTGTACCCGATATGAAGCTGCTTTTCTGGCCCGGCCGACTGGTGGAAGGTCACGATATCTCCAGCCCTCAAGCCCTTCTCCTTCACGAACCGGCTCCAACCCCGTGTCAGCACATAGCTCTGGCTGCTGTTCCAGTACGAGTACCTGAATCTCCACACTTTGCCTCCACTGTCTTGGAAATTCAGCAAAACGCCCTTCAACATTACAGAGCTCGTGCCGTTGCGCAGGGGGAAATGCTTCTCTGCATGTTGCTTTGGTATCACGAGCCGATTCAGCTTCCCTACATCACTCGGCGTGACAGCCTTCTCAAAAAGGAGCTGACGGACATTCGTAATCCCTCCTGGTGAGGACAGATCTCCGAGGGCTTCCGTCATACTTGCCCTTTTGCCACCGCTGTTTAAGTTCAAGCACTTCCTCTTGCTCTGCTCGAGTTCGTCACGGTATGTGTGCTTCCGCAGCATGTCCACGATCTCCGGCTTGGAATGGGCGCTCAGGAAAGCGGCTTCGAGATCGTAGTCTTCAGCCTCAGACTTTGGCTTGAAGTTGGTGACGGCATCTCCGCCGCGGAAGCGCTGAGCGGCGATGTCGTAGGCCATCGCGGCTTCATCCTCCTTGTTGAAGGTGCCGAGCCACACCCTCTGATGCTTCTCATAGATTTGTGCGCCCCAGCGGCCGTTCGGCTGAGGGACGACGCCCTTGTACTTGGATGAGGGCAGCTTCCTTGACTCGGCTTCGACGCAGCCCTCGGAGTCCACTATTACACTCGTGCCACTGCCGTGGCGGCAGAGGCTCTGCAGTGGCGGTGGCGGCGAGGATTTCGACGGTGGTGGAACACAAACAGAGTCACTCGTTGAGCTGAGCTCGTCTATGCAGCTGCTGTTACCATCCATTATTTCTTCTCCCGTTGTGTGTGAGAGAGAGATTGTTGGGCTACTTGAGAGAGAGAGAGAGAGAGAGAGAGAGAGAGAGAGAGGTATAAGATGGTGGCTATGAAAGATTGGAGGGACTGCGATAATGGGGAGAGAGAGAAGTAGAAGATGGTGGCTATGAAAGATTGGAGGGACTGCGATAATGGGAACATAAATAGAGGGACTTTTCGCAAGTGTATATGATAGTTTCGTATATATATCTTGGTTTTATTCATTGTTATAGTAAGAGGAGTATAGAATATGTGTGTGTACAGTGTATATGGCGTATATGAAGTCGTGGGCATTGACTTGTGGGTCAATTCTACGAGAAGGGTTGTGTAAGGAAGTAGGAAAGTTCCATGTACAGACGAGATGTGATAACATTTATTAGTATTATTAACATTATTCTAAAGCATCTTGAGAATCTATTCATATGTATTTTATTAGTTCTTCCTTGAGTGGCTGCTAAGATTTATATGATGCTCTTGTATGCGATCCACTTCTAGATAGATATACATCATATCACGCATTTAAGGTATCTATGTGCATTATCCTCCTAATTTAACAAACGAATTTGCATTGCGAGATCTTAGTAGAAGAAATAATCATCGACATATTGAATATCAACAACTGAAATGCGTTCTACTCTCCTTTCTTATTGATCTCATTTGATTTTCTCTATTCCTTTTTCTGCCTCTCTTTCTCTCCCCTCTTCTCCATCCTCTGTGTGCCGCAAACCGCTCTGGGTCGTGCTACACTTGGTTCTTGGCCTTAGATTGACCGTCATTAGGCTTCAAGGCTCCATGCATGGAGGTCGCTAAAGCTCTAGACCCCTCACCTAGAGAGAGCCCGATCAAGGTCGCTTGGCAAGGAGTAGTGAGCGAAGACAAGCAAGATGTGCGGCGATGCAGAAGTAGAGAGGGAGAGGAGAAAGGAGGGTGGAAGAGTACAGCTAGGATGTGGCACGATACATGTTACTTTATCCCATTACATATAACTCAAATCTTTTCTACATGATTCACATTGAAAATTTTCTAATCATATAGGATAAACGCATGCATATTTGGTGGTTGTCGAGTAATACGAAGTCAACAATACCTTAGCCCACCAAATAGTTCATGACATTAAAAGCCACTGTGTATTCTACATAACGTACCCGGATTGATCTACTACATCAACGTAGAGACACCGTAGAAGTTCTAGATAAGAATAGGATCCCACATTCCCAAGTTGATGGGGTTTACACGACGAGAAAAAAAATGTGTGACAACGAGTGGATCTCATTTTTCCCTCAAGTTCATCTCCGGCCAAATGCAGACCACGAACATGGCAAGTCCTTTTTTTTTTTTTTTTTGGTAACCGAGGACTCCACCACGGGCCTCCCGTGCCTGGACAGCACTGAAGGACCAAGCCCCTATATCTCGGAAGAGACTAGCACAGGACCTCACCAACATGGTCCACCACTTAAGATGCTAGCACTTGGAGATTCGAACTTGCGACCTCCGCAATGAGAAGCAAGCCTTGAACCATCACAGTTGCCTACCAGTGAGTAACATGGCAGGTCTTTTTCCCTGTACCACTACTTGCTTTTTTTTTCTTAATCCTTTTCTTCCCAGCAAAAATATCCCCCATGGAAAATCTTCCATGCAACATCCAGGAAGGCAGTAATTCACACATGTCAATAGGACTCGGTCGTGTCCTTGCTTTTTCTAGGGCGGCCGTACATTCATTCCGCCCTCTATCTGCAACGAGGAAGCCCTCACGAGCCCTCCACCACAACTTTGATCATCGACAATTGAAACACATGCTGATTAGAACATATTTTATAAGCTCGTTTCTGAATATAATGCAGAATTTCTTCTTCTCTTTTTTTATATTTCTAACAAGGTTTTTTAATGAAATGATTGCAGCGCGATCGTATAATATAAATAGTTAATAAAATGAATTGAGCTAATGATCTCATCTCTTTTTCATCGTAAGATCCTACATGGCGTGAATCAATTCGTTCCTCTCGATGTAATATCACTGTCGCTGTTGTTCTGCGTACGGCTTCGCATGTAAAATATCGTCCCTTCCTTAACATATTTACCTCACCTCGGCCGCTTCGAAAACCCTCGTGGTACAGGACTCGAAATTCAATCTGGACCATCACTTTGCGATGTTGTCGGACCCACGGGTTTGATCGGGTCGCACTCGGTCAAATATTCGAGTGGCCTGGCGTAAGGAGGAGCATCATGCATCCATGTCATGTGGCCCCCGGTCTCACACGGTGAGCAGCCGAAGGAAAAAAAAGTTGTCTGACAAGGTGGGGAAACGTAAGGAACCGGATGCTGAACGGGTCGTTAAAAACGTGTCAGAAGAGCTCGCGCTTTTAACCGTCGGCCACACATTGTCCCATGCTAATTGCCGTGCCGGAATTTCAAGCGACCTACACGGGTTGCGCAAATCCGCATCGATGAGTCCAGACGAGCGAACTTCTCTAACAAAAAATACTTATATGAGAGGACAAACTTCGTTATTATCGATTTAATCTGGTTTTTTTGCACGATTTTCTTTGTTTATGAATCTAAGTTAGTATTAAGAGTTCGTTCTCCGATCAGGGAGAGAAAAAAAAAGGAGGGGGAGAAGAGGAATTCCAGAAATTTCAGGGGGCGAGAATGGCGGAGTTTGGAGATTTCTCAATCTGAGTGGTGGGGTGGACCCACGTTTGTCAAGTTGATCGAAAAAACCGAGAACTCGAGCCAGTGGGTCCTTCGCTGGGGGTTCAATGGTTTTATGTTGGTCACGGATTTTCCACAGAAAGCGGGCCCCACACGAGCAGATTCCCGCCTATCCTCATCCACCTCATTTGCATGTCGATAATTAATTCACGGATTAGTGTGGGTATTGATAGTGGACCCTCATTTATGATATTTTATTGAGGGTCTGATCCTTTTAATGCGGGGAAAGGAAATTAAAAATTGGCCAAACTCTCGTCGTTCAATATGAACACTGCTATAATTGCATTTTGTTCGGTTTTGAAAATTATCTTTAGGAGTGTTTGATAAATAAATATTTTAAAAACACATTAAAAAGCAATTTTGACGTAAATACTATTTGATAAATACTACAATTTGTAAAGGATTTTTGTTAATTTTTTTTATAAAAAACCTCAAATTATTTGCTGGTGGAAATTAACTGTCGCTGACAAGCCAAATCAACCGCAAACAACCTCGCCTAAGCCCATCCAACCTTACACCACTTCCCCAAGGTCAAGTGACCTTAGGCAAGGGTTGTAGTGGCTACACGCTGCCCGCTTGTCAGTTGCTCAACAATGGCTTAGGTAAAGTTAGGATTTTGAAAATATTTCCAAAATTATGAAATTGAGCGAGATAAAGTTGGAAGGGGAAAAAAAGTCTATTTACATTCCAAAAATGCAGCATTCCAAAACATCTCCCAATCTGTCTTGAGCTAAAATTCTTTAGAGAGCTTTGGAGATACAACTATATCTCTCCAAAGTAACTCAAAAATTTTGTCAAACAGTGTTTGCATTTGCCGAAGGGGTTTTGGGGCCTTAAAGGGTTTTGCAAATGCTGAACCAAATACACCTTATGTCTAATGCTTCATTTCCTAAATATTCTCAAAAAGCTTCTATTCGGCCACGTGGCTCTTAATAGGGCAGGGGCGGGTTAAAGACAGGAGACTATAATGATTGATATCATTTGTGAGAGTCGAGTGCATTATGGCCGTGTCCTTTTCCATTATGAAGGTTTAGCGTGGAAATTGATACATATGATAACTTGATTTGAAAATATATATATATATATATATATATATATTGTCTTATTAGACAATATATTATATCCCTCGCTGAGCAGCCGATTGAGGTCAGCCTGTCGGCTAAGAGCTAAACTGGAATGGCTGAGAGAGTCGTGATTCTTTTTACGTGTCCTATGATACATGAGTTAAGTGCATTATCTCTTTCTTTCTTTTCTTTTATTTTTTGACCAATCATCATCTCTTTAACATATCCCACGTTCGACCTTACAAGAATCTCTCCATTGCCAATCGAATTCAAGTTTGGGTAACTGCATAGTTATTTATTGCACCATGGCGTAAGGCTTCTAGCACGTGCATAAAGCTAAGCGCACTATCGTAATTAAGATATGGGAATTAGACGTGCCCATTTGACATTACCTACTGTTTACCGACTATTTAAGCTTGAGGTTTGACTAGATTTGTTCTCGGTCAACACGTAAATCGTCGAGCGAATTGCATGGAAATTGCTCATGTCAACATATGCTAATCTGATTTTCTCCGTTAGAGGGCACCAAGTGGGACGAAAAAGCACAAGTTGCAAAGGTTCGTGAGTCATTTGATTCGGTTCTTATCCGATGTTGTGCCTAACAAAGCTCGACCCTTCGAATGATTATGCGTGCACTAAATCAGTGTCCAGAGATTGATGAATCTGCCATTATCATCGCCTTATCCTGTTGACAGTAATGCTATTATTGCGATCGATCCCCGCGCGATTCGAAAGATGAGAACTGTACTCTCCACGATCCACGACAATGTTCGCACGGGCTGCCCACTTTCTTACTTCCGAGGGTCGTGTTTTTCGGAGTTGGAGACGACATAGTACGTGACTTAAGATTAGCACGACACATCATATCCCCGGGAGAAAGCAACGCCACTCGCGGCCGTTGCCATGTCGACCTCAAAAGGCGTAGAAGAGGGAAGATGGGGCACGTTTCTGTTGCATAATCGTTTTTTTTTTTTTTTTTTTTTTTTTGCTAGAAAGTTTCTGTTGTATGATCATGCCCAAGGGGAAACTCGAATTTGGATGATCTGGCGGTGTTGGCGGTGCGTCCTTTCGCATAATTCTTTTATGTTGTTTATTATTCATTCCACGTGCATATTGTTACAAATTTGAGAATGATGCATCCAAAAAGTACGATGATTAATTTATTTAGAGTGAATCTGATGAAATTTATTTGTGTAGGCCTCCTCTTATGATACCTAAAAATAGCGAGGGATTTCCGATGTACGAGAAGGCACAATGAATAATAACACATTGTTAAAAAAAAAATCATGGCAATAGAGTATTACTATGGAGTCTCCGGGCCATTTGAGAGCCATACTTGATAAAGAAATATTCTGATTTTTAATATATTAATTACACAAAATACAAGAGAGACAACACATCAAAAATAATAAACTTTCCAAACTTGGGTATTTATCAAGTACTTTGGAAACACTTGTGTAACAAAATTTATATCAAACTATGTTGTGGCCAAGTCAAGAACCTGGTTGAGGATGTTGTCGACTTGAAAATCCTTTATGTTCATGAGTTTTTGGTTCCATTTTCTATTTCTTGGCCTATTTTCTCGATTGTATCTAGCTTTGTGCTATTCACTTGTAATTCCACATCATGTTAAAAACTTATTGAGGAGGTATTTGTTCTTGTTGTTTGTGTGTTCGACTCACCTGTGTAAGGAAATTAGTTATTTTTTGGATTTGTGTTAAGAGCCCGTTTGGTATACGGTTGAGCTATAGCTGTAGTATAACTTCTATGTTTGGTGATATTCGTTTAAAGTGGCAGGGCTTGACAGTTGGATAGGACAGCTTTCTAAATGCTACTATAAGCTGCTGTAGCTTTGTAGATGTTACATTTATGAGTACTTGAAGAACCCATTGTAAAAGCTGCAACATCCTCTTTTTTACAACTCAAGTTATTATGGAAACTTGTAGCAAATAGCGTCTAAATTTGTTTCCACTTCACCTCTATTTGGTCCTATGTTTGAGAATATTGTAATTGGGGTAAACGTCTCGAGTTTCATTGCTTATGCATGCTCCTCCTTCATTCACATCAGAATTTCATTTTTTTTTTTATGTGATTTCGTATCACAATAAGTGCTTTCTCCCCTCATCAGTTTCACACGTTTTTAACGCAAGGTGTAGTTAGTAGATTTTGGTTTATATTAATAATGTTCATGTATAACCTGTAAAATTGTCTAATATGATTAATAAATAATTCGTGCTAGGGTTGAGCTTTTAATATGAAATTGACCTGTTTAATATTTTTAATCTAAATGGGTTATGTTTACCCGATTAGTAACACGGGCTAAATTAATCTATTTCTATTTATGTCCCTTACATTTTTCTATCCTTTACCACTAGTGCTTATCATCATCATAATTTAAGTAGAAAACTTTGCTATTACTTAGAATGAAGTTGAACTTTTTTTTTGTAAATAAACCAGAAAAGAAATGACTTTTTAAATGGTGCTTACACTTAAAAAAAAAAAAAAAAGGTACTTACACGAGTTTCAAAACCCATTGTGTACATGACAAAATTGTATACCCTAAACTTGACACCATAGAAATGTCATTTATAACACGAATCGACAATTCTTATTGATCATGGCTACCCCCATAAGCCTAAACCAATTGCATCTACAATGATGCAGAGTTTGGCTAAAAGCAAGTTCAAATATTCAAAACAAAATGCGAGCAACCAGAATTATGAAGGACAAGTAAAACAATTCATTGATGTTTAAGTCTGGTTCACCAAATTGATCTTTCAAGCTATTATTGGATGTTAAGGATGATCCATATACTTGAACGTTCATGCACAATCTGCCGATCACTTAGTATGTTGTTTTGTTGCGAGGGCATAACTAGCGTGTAGAGCACAAAAAATGACGCGTGTGAAGGTTCCTCGTCTTCATCGAAACATCCCTTCAATCTTCATATTCAACACACACCCCCTCTTTATTGCTTCGCGTCGCTTTCTTATCCTGCCACTGCTCTCTCTCTCTCTCCCTCTCTCTCCCCCATTTCACAGGTGCTAAGAAAAGTCCATAAATCATATGTCACGGCTTACATTCGCCGACTACTTCATGTCATACGGGAGTCCGCAAAAGCGAGGAGTTGTGGTTGTGCTTGATCCACGCGCGACGAGTGGACCGAGACTTGGTAATTTTTGGTCAAACCACGCGGGACCTATATGTGCCCGGATAATGTAGAACTTAAGCCTGCGTTGTCCCACAATGCAATAATTCTTCCGATCTTCCGTTTATTTTACAAAACATATTTTCTTCATTTTTTAGTTATTTAGATTACTAAAATAAATGAGTCATCAACAAAAAATAATTTCTTCATTTTTTTACTTAAATTTTAAAAAATAATTTTTTCTTTAAAAAATCAAAAATCATTTTCAAAAGTAATATTAGAAAATGATTAGAACTTAGTTCGAGATCTTAGTGCCTATGCTTGAGTCCCCGGCACTTGCCGCCGAGTCCATCGAGGCCATGCCCAAGACTCCGATGCCCGTGCTCGGGTCCCTACCGCTCACGCCCACATCAATTGAGGTTGGGCCTGAAACCTTGCACCCAAGCCCAAGTTCATCAAGGTCGAACTTATGACCCCAATAATCGTGTCCAGGTCACTAGCAGCGGCAGCCTAGTCCATCAAGGCTACCCGAGACCATCGGCGCCTAGGATTTGGCCTTTAGTTCTTGTGCCTAAGTCCATTGAGGCCAGACTCGAGACCATAGTGCTCGCGCTCAAGTGTTTGGTGCCCACCTAGAGGCCAAGCTCGAGACCTCAACAACCACAACCAAGTCCTCAACATTCGAGGCCAAGTATGTCAAGGTTAGGCCTAAGTCCCCAATGCCTGAACTCGGGTCCATCGAGGCCAAGATGTTGGTGCCTGTGCCTAGGTTCTCAATGCCTAAGCCCTAGTCCAAAAAGGCCGAGCTTGGGATTCTAGTGCCCATGCTTGAACCCGGTTGCCGGGGAATTAGGCTCAGCCTCAATGAACACAGGCCCGAGCACTAGGGACCTGCATCCCGTTTTGGAGCCTATCTCAATGGACCTAGGTGTAGGCAGCAGGGACCTAGGCACCAACATCGAGATCTTGGGCTTGAGCTCCGAGGACTCTAGCAAGAGCACTGGGTCCTGGGTGTGGCATCACCAAATAATCAAAAATATTTTTTTAATTCATTTTAGGTTTCAATTGAATATAGAAAAATATTGTCATTTTTCTGAAAAAAAAGATTCTAGAAAAGAAAATTACAGAATGGTCAGATTCTTCACGGAAAATAATGGAGCTCAGGTCTTTTAAGGTGGAGGTCGGCAACCGAAGTGGCCCTAGTTGGGGTTATCTCGGCCGCATGTGGTGGTCGGCAGCTACCTATAGTGATGGACTTGGTGGGCAAAGAGGGGGAGAAGCAGCTACCTATAGTGATGGACTTGGTGGGCAAAGAGGGGGAGAAAGAGAAGAGAAAGAAAATTCGATTAGGTTTAATCGGATTTTCTTTTCTAGGGGGTTGTAATTTTACAATAAATATATGGGCATTTTTGGTAAAATCATTGCGCTTTTGATCTTAATTTAAATATATAGTAATCCAATAATTGACATAGTAAAATTTGGTATGAGTTGAAGAATCCACGCAAACAAAGTCGAGATAAGAATACATTGTTAGTTTCATTGTATAAATTATTAAATTTGATGAAGTCTCATGTGAGATTCAATAAAAATAATATGAAATTTGTTGAAATATTGTTATACATCACTTGACAACGGGTCTGATATGCTTTTTATATATACATGTAATCTCTCTCTACCTATAAACTTAAACTTTTAATTGGACCTTTTAATATTGTATCAGAGGCAATGCTATACCTTTCATCATGCATTCACCCCATCAATCAAATTTCACATGCTGTGCTCCTAAACCGGCTTAATGGGTTGGAGAGAAACTACATGTACATAAAGAGTCATATAAGACTATTGTCGAGCAATGCATGATAATATTTCAACCCTCCCTCTCTCACGTGCAAGTTCAGATTCAAATGGACTTCTCTATATGTACGAGGGCATGCGATAGACGGCAGCGATGTATGCAACCCCTTGTAGTTGCTTTCCTCTGACACACAACCCTCCACAATACCGCCGCTCCACGAAGCCAGGTGAAAACCACGACACAACCTGCATGCCACTTGAGTAACCTCATTGGCCGGGAGAAGCGTGTGCTTGGCAGGATAAGGTTCGTTCTCAAGCCTCAAGCTCACATCAGAGATTCGTGTGCATTATTTGCATGCGCGGACAGACAACTCTCCATCTCTTATCCTTGGAATCATATCGTTTTGTTCTTGTTCTAGAACTTCAAATATAAAGTTGGGCCCCCACAAGGAGAGAATGCAAAGGGGTCTTGGAACATCTTGGTGGGTTGATGAAGGGGACAGGACACGGAGGCTTGCTTCAAATTTGGTCATGAAAACCGGAAAGTAGTAGTAATGAAAAGGTTAAGTATGTTGTGGGGGCAAAAGAACACTATTAATATTGTCACGTCATTTCAAAAAAAAAAAAAAAAAACTTGTGGGTTCATTTATCATTACCCTATTGTATTCGTATGTCAGAAACATCTCGAAGATTGCCATAGAAATTCTTCTTGCAAGAAGAGTCTTTGCAAAAAATAAAGCATAGACTAAGACAGCAGCTTTACTACAAGTACACGGTTTTTGAATGGCAAAGCAACAAATAAAGATGCCATGCGAAGAATAGTATGCACTTCCCAATAATTTCCTTTTAATTGACAGGAAACCCCATTTGAGTTAGGTGGCTCAACCCCTGATATATGAAATACCCCATCAATCTTAGGAAATAGATAAAAATCGAGCCAAAATTCATTTGAACAACCCAAATATATGAAATTTACACTTAGTGATGAAGGAAAACATGGTCCACTTTCAAATGATAAATAAAATGAACATAATTTTGTAAGAGCAAACCGCCTTTTAACGGTTATCTATGAGCAGCCAAGGAACCACTGCAGCCCATACCATGTAATGGTCATTGTTTCGTACGAAAGCTGAATATGAATGCTACAATTTGGTCGTCGATCTCGAGTTAAAGATGGTGGGTATTCTCCATCAGAAAATATCTGTTCATGTATATGTCCACGTTTAAATTTTCCATCTCCATTTTCCGAATCGAGACTTTTCATCTGATAAAAGGGTGTCCACTTTTCTCGACGTGGAAACAAAAGATGAAGCAGACGTCTAGAGTGACTTGGGAGTTTGACGTGTCGACATGTCACGCAAAGCCACCATGAGAGACGAAAAGTCAAGAGAGTTTGGCCACTTGACTCGGTAACAGTTGTCTGCCAATACACCACTAGGGTTCCATGGCCTCTTATTGTTTTCTGTTCCGGATCGCAAGCTATCTCTCTCGGTTCAATCGTCATCGCCATTGCTGCTTCTTCAAGTTGCCAACTATGCCTATAATATGATATTTCTATATATCAGAACAAATATTTAACATGCACGAATATGTGCATGCATGTGGATGTGCACAAAAGGATGCACAAACGCATAGTAAAAGCCATCATGGACCATACTTTGTCATCTTTTTTGCAATTATCGAAATTGACAATTCTTCCGAGTCAAACAAAATAGCCCACTTTACACGTTTTCTTGGAGTACGAGAAATTATTATCTATTAAAAGTCTGAGACTTAATAATTATGTTATCATGTGGAGAAACTATTTCCATCTTTTGAAGATATCAATCTCTTATTGGTCAGAAAAACTACACGATGAGCTTATTATATTTAGTATATAATATCTCATTTCGCCTGTTCACACTCAGCATCAAAAGATTTATAGACGGATGGTGTATTCTAAGGTTAACTTTATGTTGAACATGTCATTAACTTGTCAAATTAAATAGATAATAAGCATTATTGCGTGTCCATATTATACCTTATATTAAATAATCCATCGACTATGAATTGTCGAACCACGGTTTCTTAAGAGTGTTAAAAAAAGAGAGATTATAATCGTGTCAATATCTGAACATTTTACTCTTCGCCTGCTGCAAAATTCATACTAAGTTTCTCTCTTTGCGTTCAATTATTTGACCAGTTCCCTTTTCCATTCAAGTTCTCATTTTGAGTATACTAGCGTGGAAGTCACGTGCTATGCAGATGCCGGTCATGAGCGAACTCGATGCATCTATATAATACATGGCACCACCTTCTTGGTAATTATGAACCCTTTTTGTCCCAATCTAGCTTTCGACCTAATACCAGAGTTCCACTTGCATGTACACACCATCAAGTTGGGCTAATCTTTTGCACATTGGATGATGATGCGATGAATGAAAACTGTAGGAGCCAGCCACGGATTTGTCCTTTTTTAAGTTTCCACGTGAATCTTGAGCAATGCAAGTTATATACAATAGAATTACACTCTTTATCAAGCTCGCGGCCTAACCAAATTTCACTCTTTTTAAATGTCAGGTGGTAATATAAATATTAGGAGTAGCTAGGTCGCTACCCTTTCTTCGCTCTTCCACTAGGCAAATGCACGACTTTTTGACCTTCCAAAATAAACTAAGGTGAGCGAGAACGTGGCTGCACCTGGTTCCCACATTAAAGTGATAGTTAAAATGGCAAAATCTCCCTTTGTTTTCTCCTAGCGCGTCCGGACATGGAAAATTCTTTGGTAATTTGTCCGGGCACTGGGCTGGAGATATTGAAACGACACCGGCTCTAGGTCTAATCCCTCGACCAAGAACGATTAGAGGAGAAATATCGTTTAGGACGGAGATCATTTTGTTCTGAACAATTTGCCTAACCCAGCGTTCTAAGTTTACTTCATTTGGGTCTACAAAAGTTGTGGGGCCCAAGAAAATTGCAATTGCAGCTGTACACTAACTCGAAAAAAACCGCTGGGAACACCTTTTTGTTACTGATTCTATCTTGGATGATCCACCCAATCTGCTAGATTTCAGGTTGATTGAGCAAGGGAGGAATCCTTTAATTCAGCCTGTCATTCCTCAGGAGATTAAAGAGGTGTTGGGGTTGATGGATGGGGAAGGATGCTTGTTCGATTGGGGGGTAAAGATTTTACCTCCGCTGTCTTAGATTTCTTTATAACATCCAAGTTACTGAGGAAGGTAAATGTTTCTGCCATCACCTTAGCTCCTAAGGTCCAGAGCGCTTAAATTGTTGACCTCTTTCTTGTTCCGATGTTACTTACAAGTGCATAACTTAAGTGTTGACAGACAGATTGAGGAAATTTCTGCCTGCTTTCATCGGTGACAACCGGTCAGCTTTTGTGGAAGGAAGGAATATCTTAGACAATATTTAGACCATTAGTTAGTCAAGAACTGTCCTAGGGTTAAAAATTTTCCCAGAGGCATGATTATAGTTGATTTGGTCAAGGCTTTTGACTCAGTTAGTTGGGTCTTTTGTTAAGACTTTGATCAATCTTTCCTGTTCGTGGAATAGCTCCATCTGCTATATATGGAAGGAGAGAAATGATGCATCGCATAATGATAGTTCTCCTCACGCTGGTAAAGTGCTTAAATGTGTGAAGTTTGCGATTCGGACCCATATCTGAGCTCGGTCTCATGTTAACTAGTCGAACATGAAGTAAGGTTCCTTGAATTGCTCAATTAGCAAGTTTGAGAAAGAGAGAGAGACCGATAAATTGGCTAAATCCACATATTGAACATTGTAAGAACGAAAAGCTTCAGATCCTATACCCACGTGCCATAAAAAACTTCGTTTTACCAAAGAGGGGCAATGCTAGATACGTGAAAACCGATCAACAGAATTGTTATATAGACATTAAAAGGCTCCCCTACATCTTATAGGAAATTGTCATCCAGCCATTTGGAAGCTGAAAGGTTCTTCAGTATATATATGCCAAGAAGGAATAAGTATACGTAGCGCCATATCCACGGGAAGAACCACTTTTGTTCTACATCTCGCGATGTAGACTCCTTTTTGCATAAGAGCAAGTCATGGATTATTGAACTCAACATGAAATTGCTTAAGTACATCAAACTCAGAGACACAAATAGCAGCCACTAAAAAAAAATGCCCCATCCATTAAGACCACATTGTTTGGAGTGCAGGTGTCAAAGCTTATCTTCAATCATTTCAGGACCACTTGGAAAATGAAAATACATCATTTGCAACCAATTGATTCATCAGGTATGAGTCATTTCAAATTTTCTCATATAGTGCCAAAAATCACAGTGTGCATGGTACGGTGAACTATGTGGAGTGATCATTGGCGTGAGACTAAGATGCAGTGCATCTTGCAAGCAATTTGACATTTCATGACTCCATTTACTTGCAAATTGCTCAAAAGTTGAACAGACGCAATTCATCTTTCTAAAACAGCGAAGCCACTTGCATCACTTTTAGGCCTGTTATATAATTGAATCTGGCAGACTCCCTTTTGAGGAGAGGACATGGTTAATCTTCATTGCTCTTCACTTTTCAAGAATTCTGATAGTTGGGACTGAAAGGTGAGGGCAATCATTTGGCATGTTGGCTTTCCATTTCAAGGAGCATCAGCGATTTCTTCCTCGGTATCGGTTTCTCTTAATGGCAAGCGCTGTAAAAGAAATTTCAGCGAGAATAAAACTACTATCACCAGTGTAAAACTGCACAAAACAGTAATAAAGAGCTCAGTGTGGATTTCGTTTTACAATTGCAGGAATGGTAATTTTCCACTTTTTTGGAGCAAGTAGCTCGTATTAATTCGCTACTGCAGAAAAAGGCCGACTAAACCTAGGATATCAAATCCTTCTTGATAATAGTGAACTGTGGCACCAGGTCTCCGCCTGATAGCGAGGCATATCAAACTATTAACCTTATTAGCTATGTATACAAAAATGACACCCTTTGTATCCTCTGTGCTTCATTTTTTTTTCTCGTTTTTTTTTTTTTTTTTTTTTTTTTTTGGGTGCAGGTAAGGAGTGTTTAAAGATCATACTCACCCATCAGCTCTTGAGTTAAACCAAAGGCATGGATATGTGTCGTCTTCTGATGTAGAAAATAAATAATACCAGTAGCAGCATGCTGAATAACAGCACATGATAGGGCAATGGCAATTTGAGCACCAGAAGATACTTCACCTTCTTCGCAAAGAAGAGAACAGGCAGGCAAATATGGTGCTCCATGTAGCAGTTTGTTACCAGAGAACTGTGATGAAGAGAGATTAAAGTGATAGGATTAAGGTCAGAACTAAGGGAATTAATAACAAAAGGATTTAGAAGATGATGAGGATAAGCAAAATTCTGATCTTTGTAAACAATGTGATAGCCAAGTATGAGTAGTCAATGCTCAGGCTACATTGCCATGTCCGGAATCAGCGAATGAAGGTCCTAACACATATCTCTACAAGTTAATAAACCATGTCTATCCTATTCTTTATCCACCGGAAAGATTCCTTGAGAGCAGGTCTGCAAAAGTACATCCACTCACAAAATGCAGCTTAAGCTCTCATCAAGTTTCACAACTATAAATCGTATTTAGTGACTCAAGCTGTAATTTTAGCTTCATGGTTGGCTTATGAATGACATGTCCTTTTATACGAAGTGGTGAATTCGATACTGGTCATTCTCATGAACCTCACTTGGCCAATATTGACCATTAAGTTTGGTTCTTGATTCCCAATGTCTCCTGTTAATATGGAAAATACGTCAAAAGTGGGTTTAGATAGTCGCAGTATTGGAAACGATACCAAATTACTCTTCCCCAGAGTTTGTCTGTGCTAGCTCCTAAGGATATTTGAATGTTGATGATGGCCTATTTATCTCGGCACAGTTCAACGTTTCCTTCAATTGGCCTTTCTCATTTATGACCATGTATGCATGATTGTTGGTCATTGATTCATCTTCAACGCCTTCCTTCTGTGGAATTTCTCCTACTGTCTTTAACTATATGACTGTTAGGAGTAAGAAGGGTAAATTAGTCTTTACCACCTTTAGGGTTTATTTTTTATGTTAAACTTTATTGAATAATACAAAGTAAGTTTTCCTTACATGGTAGCTAGGGCTTAACCCAAAGCCGCTCGCCGCCGTCGATTTGCCGGACCGCCGTCGACTCGCCGGAAAGGGCTTCTCTCTCGCGCAGCTTGCTCGCGTTTTAACTCGGCTCGCGCCGCTCACGCTGCTCGCACGGCATGGCTTGCTCGCGCGACTTCTCGGCTTGCTCGCGCGTGCTTGTGCGATTTGCTGGCCTACCAGAGGTTTTGATGACCTATGCTTGTTGGATTTGGTGGTGTAGCTGTGCCGCTTCTTGTACGTGAGGTCGGTGAAGGAGAGGGAAAACCTTAGAGAGAGAAAGCAGACAGAGGTTGTAAAAGTAGCGACGAGAGTGCGAGTAGCACTCATCGGGATGATTTCCGGGATGATTTTGTGGGTTAGAATTTGCTTTAAAGTTGCTGATTTGGCTGATTAATTTGTTTGAGACTTGTGATGAAGCAAGTTGCTGCTTGGGTATAGTGCAGTTATTTATTTGATGATTTGAAAGTTGTGTGGTAGCTTTTGTCATTTTATTTGGTAGTGGTAATATTGGGTTATTGAATTATTGAGGCTAAGTTGTTTGACGGAAGCTAAGGTCAGAGTTTGCTTATTCTTATTTGGAAAATGGGCGATGAGAAGAATAATACGCGAGGTGATTTCCTCTTCATCTAATCGAATTCGATAAGAAGCTCGCAGTAGTGCTAACTTCCACCAATGGAAGAAAATTGTGAAGCTTACTTTGACAGGCAAGAATCAACATAGACACTTAACTGAATTTAAGCCCAGAGATGATGTAACTTGGGATGGTGTTGATGCACGTATTCTTGGTCAAATGTTGAATTCTATGGAGAGTAATATAGTTGACATGGTAACTCATATTGATACAGTCAGAGAACTATGGAAGTATTTGAATGTGCTGTATTCTGGCCAAGATAATTTGTCACGGATTTATGAGCTATCGCAGGAGTTTTATCGATTTGAAAGAAAGGGGCGCTCTATTACTCAGTGCTTTGCAGACTTTAAGAGATTGTATGAGGAGTTGAATGCTGTTCTCCCTATTTCAGCTGATGTTCAACAAATGCAACGTCAAAGGGAACAATTGGCTGTAATGGGATTCTTAGGATGTCTTGGTTCTGAGTGTGAAAATGTTAGGTCTCAGATTCTTGGAGGAGAGAATATAGCGTCACTCACAGATAAATTTGCTCGAGTTCTTTGAGTATCTCATGAGTCCTCTCAGGATACTACATCTATGGTGGGGAGTTCAGCCCTTGTGTCCCAGACTCGAACTGGTAGTGGTAATAGGAGTGATGGAGGAACCCGTGGCGGATATAGTGGGCGTGGTTTCCGAGGAGGAGGCCGAGGCATTGGAATAGGGAGAGGTCAAGGTAATCAGCATCCTTATGGACAATTCCATATATCTACTGATAATTCGGGAACTACACGAGTTTGTCATTACCGTGGCGGGTCATATTCAAAAATTTTGCTACAAGCTACATGGGAGACCCGGGCAAAGCAACACCCGGTTGCTAATACGGCATCTAATATTGACCCTACTCCACCGAAGACAAGGTGGTGGTTATGTCTAGTGAGGAAAATGCTCGGTACACACAGTCTCAAATCTCACACTGTTTCTTCCATTGCTACTTTGGCTCGGCAGGTAATGCTACCGCATGCCTTTCGGCTACTTCTCGTCCTTGGATCATTGATTCGGGGCTTCGATCACATGTCGTCTTTCGGGTATATTTTCCTCTTTTTCTCCATCTTCGTCCATAGTTACTCTAGCCAATGGGTCACCTACACATGTTAGGGGAATTGGCACAGTTAACCCAAGTCCTTCATTACCTTTGTCCTCAGTGCTTTATCTTCCAAAATTTCCATTTAACCTAATGTCTTTTAGTAAGTTAACCAAAAACTTTCAGTGTTCAGTAACTTTTTATCATGATTCTTGTGTCTTCCAGGATCTGGCTACGAAGAAGATGATTGGTAGAGGACGTGAGGAAGGGGGGCTGTATGTACTTGAAGATGCTTCTTCAGTTGCTTGCACAAGTGTTGCGTCCCCACATCAAATCCATTGTCGTCTTGGTCATCCTTCTCTATGTAGTCTTCAAACGTTGGATTCTAGTTTTCAATCTCTTTCTAGTCTAGAGTGCGAGTCATGCCAACTTGGCAAGTTACATCGTGTTAGTTATACACCTCGAGTCATTAAACGATCAGCATCTCCTTTTTTATTGATACCATGAATGGACCTAGACTTAGAACCAGGGAAGGAGAGTAAATTCTCTGCAAGTATGCGTCCCACAGTAGGTGAACAACTCCCATTCAAACCCTTCAGGGACTGCCTTTTAGCAAAAAACCACTCAGCCCTTTAGTTCAGAGCCTAGAGACACCCAAAAATTTCAGGATGGAAACGTTTCTAATCTATCCAAGCTGCATTTCTCGAAGGATCCTACCAGCGGAGAAGAAGAGGAGTTTTAGAAAGCTATAGAGAGAGTTTGCATAAAATTCATCTTCTCGCCAACACATTACACTTATATAGACTAAGAGGCTACCAACAAACAAGCAAGGACCAAACATGGGTCCGAAACAAAGAGGCACCGGAAACTTCCGGAGGGAAATAATCGCACACTATGAACAAGAATCGTACTATAAACGATGTACTTTCCCTAGCCTAGTGCTACAGTAAAAGTGAACATTACTTTTGCTACAGTGAAATTGTACGAACAATGGTTTTTCAGCAGTCTTGTCTGTCACGAGCATTGTAGCTACATCGAGTCATCGTCTTCTAGGAGATGTGCTTCATATTTTTGTTCAAGGGCTTCAAGGTCTTCAGGTGAAAGGATTTGGCTCAGCCTTCGTGATGAGGATGCTTCTTCATGAGCCCAATGGGATGCTTATTGTCTATATAAGGCAAGGAGGGTGTAATGTGTTGGGCAGAGTCCCTCGAAGTAAAGTGAGTGTTTTATGCAAACTCTCTCTATGGCTTTCTAAAACTCCTCTTCTTCTCTAGCCTGGTAGGATCCTCCGAGAAATGCAGCTTGGATAGATTAGAAACGTTTCCATCCTGAAATTTTTGGGTGTCTCTAGGCTCTGAACTAAAGAGCGAGTCCCTGAAGGGTTTGAACGGGAGTTGTTCACCCACTGTGGGACGCATACTTGCAGAGAATTTACTCTCCTTCCCTGGTTCTAAGTCTAGGTCCATTCATGGTATCAGAGCCATGGTTTCGTTTTTAATATTATCCATTCCATGCGCTTGGTAGGTGAATCCCGGTCTTTGAGAAGATCCCTTCTCATCATGTCGAACCAGAAATCCTCGAAGCACTGTTTCTCTTGCTCCATCTTCCTCATCCTCAACCCCTCCGAATTTCGTGTGTCCAATGCCTCGAAAATAGACTATCTTTATGAAGTCTCTCTTAGTGATGAAACCAAGATTTCGAAACCCAACTTCCTCAAGATACTTAAACGGAGTTAGATACTCTTGGTGAGTGTGATAAATCAGTTCATGGTTTCTTATGCACCACCTCCACCGCAGAATTCAGTACTACGACCCAAGTTTCACCGAGATCCACCAAAATCTCCTCCCCCATCTCCTCCTCGAAAAGACAAGCTCTTTCCCGTTTTATAAGCCAATCTTAAAATGGGCTAAGAAAATTCTTACCCACTTGAGGCTCGCGTAAACACCTCCCACTTCTTCTATCACCATGTTCCAAGAAACACTTTCCCCCTGAGAAAGTTCTAAAGACGGAAGAGTTTATTGAAAGATCGTCACATTCCTAAGATATCTACCCACATGATGTGGATGAACATGGGAGACAAAGAAAGACTCCTGCTGCTGAAGCTGTTCTAAATTGGCAATCAGAGACTTTATTAGCACAAAACAATGCCTTCAAGGCAATTGATTCCAAGATCGGAAATGTGCAACAAGATCTCCAAAGGTATGATGAAAGTACCAAAAAGATACCGTCTCGAATTCCGAAAGGCTTCACGCCTTGGAATCAAGACAACATCGGGGTATCATTATCTTGAAAATCCAAAGCCTGAAATAGAAAAGCTCAAGAGGCAAATCCAGCTTCTTGAAGAAGGAAGGTTCAGACCTTTCGATCCATTGGCACCTCCCGTTAGAACCGGATATTTACCTCCACCGCCACAAACGTCTATCTTTGCCACTATCCCAGAAGATCCCTACGTAAGGGAACCAGATATGGCGAAATACGAAATCGCCTCAAAGCCTTGCGAAGGAAAAAGGGAAAGAAAAGATGCCACCTACAAAATCGGGTTCACTTGTTATAAGAGAAAGGCCAGATTAGATGATGTTATCAAATCCATTAGAATCTTTTCTAAAGGATTTAGGTACCCAGGAACCTGATCCTAATACTCAACAGCTTGATCCTGCCATTCCAGAAAAATAGTCCCTACTTCCAGTCGAGCAAACTACTCATGAGACTGAATCAGATTCAGCATCTTATTCATCTTCTCCATCCCTCTCTATTCCTACAGTTGATTCCCTCCCCATGGGGCCAGTAACTTCAGCAATATGTATGGCTGATCCTCCGATGAAGAAATGGAATCAAACTATTTCGACCCGATAATGGTCAGACTAGTAATCCTGCTCGCCATGTGTCCATGGCATCAAAACAATTCTTCACCATTGATGATATTCCTTATCACAAATGGCCAGAAAGACTTGAAGAATTTCATACTTGGTTGAATACTCAATCCATCACCAACCATGATATGAATGATGTCTTGTACAACTTTGTTACAAGATTCACAGGAACCCTCAAACTCGGTGGCAATCAATTTTAACAAGACCGATTCATTTTCCGACGTCACCGAATTTCAGCCATGCCATTACTCTCTTGTATCATGTCTTTGTGGGAAAACCCACCGATCTCATAGAGATAAAAAGAAGAGAATTTTTCGAAAGAAGATGCTGCTCCTTGCAAAGGAAACATCTCGATAAGCATTATCGAGTGATGCTTCAGCTTTTTATCGAGTTGGAGCAGATCCAAATCAAGCATGTTTTCCTTACTTCCATCCCTAAAGAACTATCCCAGATGGTTGAAAGATCTTTCTTTGGAAAACAAAGAAGAGTGCAAGATATTCCCTTGGGTGAAATACAGCAAGAAGTTCATCTATGCCTCGAAGAATTATGCTTAAAGCGCCAGATGGTCCGCACCTACATCACAGATGACAAGCGCCTTGAATCAGCCTGTTCTCGCCAGAAGTTAAAAATCAAATGCTCCAGGCAAGACTGTGATGGTACTTGTGGCAAGTATTCCAAGAAGAAGAAACATTTCAAGAAGTTATGGATAAAGAAATCCAAACATGGCTCCAAGCATTTCCGGAAAAGAAGAAATGGCGATACCTACGCAAAAGAAAGGATCGCACAAAGCCACAAGAAATCAAACCGTTGCTACATTTGCAATCGAAATGACATTTTGCCAAAAATTGTCCTCAAGCAAGAAAAGGTCAGAATCATTTAATTCATCACATTGAGAATGAAATAGGAATTTCTCTTGAAAATGATGATATTGAATCATTATTCTCTATTGATGAAGAACCATCTGAACAAACTCTTTGTGTCATCCCCACTTACCAAACTTCCGGTGAGATCGAATCGGACTCGAGTCCGAAGATATTTTTCATATATCATCCTCATCCTCGAACCAAACCTTGACATATTTTCAAGCCAAACTCACTGTCCCCATTTCCCAAGAAAATCCTCACCTCAAAGTTTGCCAAACCCATCACCGTTATTGCTCTCATTGACACAGAGCAAGTTGTTCAATACTGGACACCAAAGTTCTTCCCGAAGAATTCTGGACTCCTTATATCCGATATTTCAACTCGGCTTCGGAGATACTTTCTCCACAAATGTCGAACCACTCCCGTAATCGTCCAGTTCTTTCCTCGGTGTTCCATAACCGCAAAAATCTTCGAATCAAACCTCCCCAATAAAGATCGATAATTGGGTGGGACATCATGACTCAAATCTCTCGGCTTCGCATCATTCCCGGAAAAGGTCTTAGGTATAAAGATCAATTCTCCGAGTTGGTCAATATTCGAGACTCTTTTCCATTCAGATGAGTCTATTAGATCCAATCATGCAAAAATTGTTAGAATCTTGTTCGGAATCCCATTCGAATTCGCTCAAAAGTGTTCCCATCCTTTATGGAAAAACCCTGAATTCTTTGTTCGCCTTCCTTTCAAAAAGAATGAAGACATAAATCCAACCAAGGCCAAAGTCATGTGGGAATGAAGCCGAACATCGACTTTAGCTCAAAGGGAATGCTCATAACTTTTGCAACAATGCCTAATTGAAATCTCTGATTCTCAATGGGCCTGCGAAGCCTTTTATGTCAATAAGCGTGCCGAGCAAAACAAGGGAAAAATGAGACTCGGTAATCAACTATCAACCTCTCAATCTTTTTCTCCAAGATGATAAGTTCCCTTTGCCTTCCGAGATTCTCTCTTTCTTTGGTTTAACCAAAGCCCACATTTATTCCAAATTCGACCTTAAAGCCGGATTTTGGCAATTGGGCATCCATCCTAAAGACAGATCCAAAAAGGATTCTCGTATCCCGAATCAGCACTTCCAATGGAAAGTACTTCCTTTTGGTCCGAAGGTAGCACCATCCCTTTTCCAAAAGGCCATGTGTCGTATATTCCAACCAATCTTGTCAAGTGCGGTAGTATACATTGACGATATTCTCGCTTACGCCCCGACGAACAGATCACTTTGTCAACTCCTTGAGCAGTTTGCAGAAATTGTGAAGAAACATGGCATCATGCTTTCTCAAAGAAAGATGAATATTGCTCAAACGAAATCGAATTTCTTGGTATGCACCTCAACAAAGGGACATACTATCCAGGGCCACATATTGCTCAAGAATTATTGAAGTTCCCTGAGGATAACTTCACCACAAAACAAGTTCAGCAATTTCTTGGGATAATCAATTATCTCAGGATTTTTGTCTCAAATATTGCAAAGCTTCTAATCCATTTGCAATCCATGCTAAAGAAGAACCCCCCAACTTGGGGAAAAACCCAGACTAGAGCAGTCGCTGAGCTTAAGGAGATCATGCGAGAATCTCCCACCATTGCAAATACCATCAACAGCAAAAGGATCCTTCAAACTGACGCCAGTGATGAATACTGGGCAGCCATCCTCTTTGAAGAAATTAATGGTAAGAGACACCCTTGTGCTTACAAAAGTGGAAAATTTTCCCAAGCCGAAATGCATTATCATTCCACTTTCAAAGAAATCTTAGCAGTAAAAAATGGCATAAAAAGTTTGAGTTTCATCTCATTGGCCACCACTTCCCGGTAGAATTAGACATGGCATCTTTCCCTCGATGACCAAGTTTAAACAAATGATTCCAAATTCTCAGCCCGCTTCGATGGGCTGAATGGTTTTCGAAATACTCTTTTGAAACCAAACATATTCCCGGAAAGAAAATGTGCTTGCTGACTTCCTCTCTAGACCAAAAGCACCAGCCGAAATCAACATGTATATCAAGAGGCCTGCCTTCCATATGCTCAATTATGGAGTGAAATACAAGGTTGAGAAGATCAAGGATTTGTCCACCTGGAAATATCCCCGGGAGATTATTCAACACATCCGTAATGACAATCTTGCTGAAAACCGGAAAATCTCATGTGGCAATGCCATACGATCTATTCGAGATTCAATGGAGGGTCGATTCTTTATCCTTTTGGGTTAAATTCGAATTATCCATTTATTTATCCCCTTATCCGGAAAGAAGATGATTTCTCGATCAACTCAAGACGTTATTATGGTACTTAACCAATAAGTACTTAATAGCTATTGAAATTCCAACTGACGATTTGTTGCCAACCTCACCAGGATATTTTTACTGGAAAAATGTTGAAAAAGAAAGTGATAAGAATCTCTTAGACTTTCTAAATTGGTTCTATCATCCTAATCACGGAAACAACTTTTGGAAAAGGAACCGAGAACCACGACTCCAAATCCCGAAGTCCATACTATCCTATTTTTCCGACGTCCATGGCATTTTTTCACAAATAGTGGCACCATCGTCCACACCGCACAAGAAATAGGAACCACATCCTACAAACCCGATCTAAATTGCAGAAAAGCTCGGATTCACAAATCTTATCCAAAATCTATTAGATTTGATGAACATCGCACCGTGAACTCCCAGAGAATCTTGTGCCAAGAAAACAAAACTATTCCTGAAAATGTTTGGAATAATGTACCACTACGTGGGATCATTATGACCTCGAACCGTAAGCCAAGGAAGCACTTGAACAATACGGACAAGCTGCATCGTCTCAAGATCATGAAATGACAGGAATGATGATATTGTCCAATCCACCCAGACCCCTATGCACGCTTTGGAGGTCCCTCGTCCCAGATCCCTACGAACTAGGACCTTCGTCCCTATTCCAAAACATGGATACATCCTTTTATGCACAGCCATCCAACTGGCCTCAACCAAGCATTTTTGCCGACACTCGGGAAATTGGCAACACAAACTGGGCTGAAGAAGAAGCATCCCATTGGGCTCATGAAGAAGCATCCTCATCACGAAGGCTGAGCCAAATCCTTTCACCTGAAGACCTTAAAGCCCTTGAACAAAAATATGAAGCACATCTCCTAGAAGACAGCTCGATGACTCGCCCCGTAGCTACAATGCTCGTGACGGACAAGACCGCTGAAAAACCGTTGTCCGTACAATTTCACTGTAGCAAAGTACTATTCACTTTTACTGAGCACTAGGCTAGGAAAAGTACTGTTCACAGTACAGTTACCGTTCATAGTGTGCGAATAATTCCCTCCCGGAAGTTTCCGGTGCCTCTGTTTGTTTCAGACCCATGTTTGGTCCTTGCTTGTTTGTTGGTAGCCTCTTATTGTCTATATAAGGCATTTGGGGTCCATGTCGTGTGGTTTCCAATTCGGGTTTCAGATATTTTGTTACTTTTGTAGATGACTATTCCAGAGTTACTTGGTTATATTTAATGAAAGATCGTTCAGAATTATTTTCTATTTTTCGTGCATTTATATCTGAAATTTATACTCAATTTGGCATGCATGTTAAAGTTCTGCATTCTGATAATGCTAAGGAGTATTTTTCCACATCTTTTTCTGATTTTATAACTCAACATGGTATGATCCATGAATCTTCCTGTCCTGATATTCCACAACAGAATGGTGTTGCTGAACGGAAGAATAGGCATTTATTGGAAGTTACTAGATCCATGTTATTTGAGATGAAGGTACCGAAAACCTTTTGGTCCGATCTTTGTTCTAACCGCATGTTATCTCATTAATCGCATGCCTTCTTCTATTCTGCAAGGTGGTATTCCTTTTTCCACCTTGCTTCCTAGTGAACCATTGTTTGTCTTACCACCCCGTATCTTTGGTTGTGTCTGTTTTGTTCGTGATCATCGACCCGGAGTATCAAAACTTGATCCCAAGGCACTCAAGTGTATGTTTATGGGTTATTCCCGTACTCAAAAGGGATATCGCTGTTATTCTCCAATACTGAGAAAATATTTTGTAACAGCTAATGTTTCATTTTTTGAATCCACTCATTATCATAATGTTCCAATTGATGTGTCTGAATTAGATGAAGACTTGTATGTGACCACCATTCGGTCTACTATTCCCAATGTTTCACCGGTATCTACAGAGAAACCACCTCCTCTCCAGTTTATACGAGACGTCATCGTGTTGCTACCTTCGCTCCCCCGCTCTTCATGTCACTACTACGTCGACTTCGCTCCGAGATCCGCCATTAGCTGTCCCTCCTCTTGTATCTCGATCTTGATCTTCCTATTGCTCATCGCAAAGGTACACGTACTTGTACTCAACATTCTATTGCAAATTTTATTTCTCACTCTTCTGTGTCTCCTACTTTTCGAGCCTTTTTAACTACTGTTGAACAATATCCTATCCCCAAGTCTGTCGCTCAGGCATTACAAAGTTCTGGTTGGAGGATAGCAATGGAAGAAGAATTACAGGCTCTTGAGATTAATCAAACTTGGGACTTAGTACCACTTCCTCTAGGCAAAACTGCTATTGGTTGTCGATGGGTGTATGCTGTAAAAGTTAACCCAATGGTTCTCTTGCTTGTTTAAAAGCAAGACTTGTTGCAAAAGGGTATGCTCAGGTGTATGGGGTTGACTATCTAGACACATTTTCTCCTGTTGCCAAACTTACTTCTGTTCGTATTTTGATCTCTCTTGCTGCAACGTATAATTGACCTTTATTTCAGCTTGATGTTAAGAATGCTTTTTTGCATGGCACTCTTCATGAGGAAGTTTATATGGAGCAACCTCCAGGGTTTGTTGCTCAGGGGGAGTCTGGACTAGTTTGCAAATTAAAAAAAACTTTATATGGTTTGAAACAATCTCCACGAGCATGTTTTGGAAGATTTTCTGAGGTTGTACTGTCTTTTGGGCTATCAAGATGTGGAAACGATCATTCTTTCTTTTATAAACAATCAGGGGGAGGCAAACTATTCTTGATTGTGTATGTTGATGATATTATCATCACGGGAGATGACTTGGTTGGTATAGCTGAGCTAAAAGCCTATCTTCAGCAACAGTTTCAAACTAAGGACTTAGGAAAATTGAAATATTTCCTAGGAATCGAAGTGGCACAATCACAAAAAGGTGTTGTTCTGTCATAGCGAAAATATGTCTTGGATTTGCTCACTGAGACAGGTATGTTGGGATCAAAGCCTCTTGATTCACCCATGGAACATGGGGTTAAATTAGTTGCTGATGGAGGAGAAATTCTTAATAATCCCGAAAGATACAGAAGACTGGTAGGTAAGCTGAATTATCTTACAGTTACTTGACCAGACATTGCTTTTCCTGTCAATGTAGTAAGCCAGTTTTTGTCTTCCCCTCGTACATCTCACTGGGATGCAGTTATTCGGATATTGAGGTATTTGAAGAAAGCTCCGGGAAAAGGAATTCTCTACCAAAACCATGGTCATAACAGAGTTGAAGGTTTTTCTGATGCTGATTGGGCTGGGTCTCCAGATGATAGAAGATCAACTACTAGATATTGTACTTTAGTCGGAGGAAATCCGGTATCATGGAAAAGTAAGAAACAAAGTGTTGTTGCCCGCTCTAGTGCTGAGTTAGAATATAGAGCCATGGCACAAGTGACGTGTGAATTAGTGTGGATTCGACAGTTATTGACTCGAGTTAGGCTTTAAAGATTTAGTACCTATGACTCTGTGGTGTGATAATAAAGCTGTTGTGCATATAGCTTCCAACCCCGTGTTTCATGAGAGAACAAAACACATTGAGGTTGATTGTCATTTTATCCGAGAGAAGTTGCAAAGTGGAGTAATTCTTCCCAATCATATTCGAACTAGAGAACAACTTGCAGACATCTTTACCAAGTCCTTAGGTAATGGGAGGATAGAACATATTTGTAACAAGCTGGGCATGATTAATATTTATGCTCCAGCTTGAGGGGGAGTGTTAGGAGTAAAAAGGGTAAATTAGTCTTTACCACCTTTAGGGTTTATTTTTTATGTATATTTATTAAACTTTATTGAATAATACAAAGTAAGTTTTCCTTACAACCATTAGCAGCATTGGGCAAAGTCATGTACTTCAAGCTTCTATGGAATCTGAGATGGACAATCAAAACTTCTAATTCCCTGATGGCAATCACTTCTTGGGAGAGCATGTGCCTGGAGCATGAAGTGAGGTTTCTAGGCCCTAAGTCATCGTCTGAAATAAGAGGCTTGAGACTGCCTCAACTATCTATATTTCTCCCTGTTGACAGTAGCCAATTCAAAAAAAGAGAAAAGATCCCTTCCTTGTGATTCTAGGCTTGTCGAAGCTGGAAGTCCCATTGATGAAACCACATCATCTAGTTGCTCAGGCACATTGTGGGGAAAGGATATTGCTCTGGCTTGAGAAGGAGTTAGGCAGGAGCGAGGTGGAGTGCACAGAGCTCCTGGGAACGGCTTGATTTCAACCCTATGCATGTACCTATTACGTCCTATCTTTCGTTTCCTGTAAATAGAAGAGATAGGACATCATTTCCAAAATTATATTCAGAAAATAAAGCTTACCTTCTTTGAAGTGGGATGATCTTTTTTGTTTGCCCCACTGCCTTCTTGAAAGACTGTCTTTGAATTCGGCGAGTTCACATGATGCACCAGCTTCAAATGCCCCCCGTCACACTAAGTCAATGGGGATAGGAATGATATTCTGAGACACAAAGTGAGTGAGTTAGAAAGACAAATATAATTAAATCTAACATCTTGTTTTGACGAAAGCTTTTGGTAATGAAACATTTTTTTGTTTTCAAAAGTATATATCTTTAAAGGGAAGAAAGCATGAGGAAGCCCAGCCCTTAGTATTCTCCTTGGATGATATTTTCTTTTCATGGTTGGATAGCATCATCGGGCTAGTTTGGAATACCACCTCATGCTTTTCAAAACAAAATATTAGAACTGTACATTAGATTACTGGAATGGAAAATGCAACAATAGCACACTAGACAGGATAAGAAACATGAAATTATAAAAACAAGCAACACCCATAAAAACTCCTATGAAAAAGAGCACTTTGATAATGCTGGTTCTGAAATCAAACGCTTTTGAGTTCCTTGCCTCCAGTAGACTCGAAGTATTCGCATGCGAGGACTACTTCGTTGAAGCTACGGAAATGTAACCCATGCAGCCAACAGTGATGCTTGTGGGGTAAAGCTTCTATAAACTGCTTTATCAATTCCTCTTCGGCCAGTTGAGGGTAGGTTTACATCATAAAAACCTTCCACCTCCTTGCATATGCTCAGAAATCCTCCGCTGATCTTCTTCTAAAGTGAACCAAGCTCTCGCAAGGCAGTTCAGTTCCAATCTGGTTTTGGTACTAATGCAAGAATGTGGAAGACAGCTCATTCCAATCCTTTATGAGGTAAATATTTGTTATGACGAACCATTGCAATGCAGACCCCGTAAGAGTTTCTTGGAACACATGAGTTGTGAATGACATTGGGCTATAGTACCAACTCATTTCAGCATGGAGGTATTGCAAATGAGCCACGGGGCAAGTCGTGCCGTTGTACTTGTGAAGATTAGGTATCCACATTTCTCTATGGGTCATGATTCTATGAGGGCAAGACAGGCCTGATATGTCTTGGTTAGGCCACTGGTTTTCCCATTGCATATTCATCGTAGTGGTGAATTTTTCTGTTTCAAGGAAGCTAGACTTTGTCGAGATTATCCCATTGCTTTCTTCCGGGTCAAAATCACCAAACGAGGATAAGGCATTTAAGCTATCCTCATGGTCAGGTGACAAGCTTAGTAGTTCATTGGGATCATAGCGAATAAGGACAAATGTTCCCTCTTCTGACAGGCTTTTGACCCTATGTGTGGGTAGGAAGCAGTTATACGATGAATGGTCGATTTCATCTATATAACACTAGTAGTCCTTGGGATTGTATCCTAGGGACTGGAAGTCTTCAAGGTTGTACTCTAGAAGATGGTAGCCTTCAGGGTTGTATTCCAGGGAATGCTCGAAGTTTTGGTGCGGCGACTCATCAGCTATCAAATTCCGCCTATACTCAGTGGTAGATGTTGAATTAATTTGTTTAGGATTTCTTTTCTTGGTTCCTGGTCCAAACCTTTTGAGTAAGGCACTTCACTTGGCCAGTTCGATTCTGTCAAGGAGAGTGAGAGATATTAGAGTTTCACTCTCTGCTTCACTTTCTAGGTTGATAGGGGTTGGTATTCTTTGAACCCTAGTTCTTGCAATAAGCTTGGGGAGCTGTCCTGTCATGCCCCGGTCTTGAACAGGCTCCGTGTCTTTGATCTCGTACACAGGTTCCTTGCCTTTCCCAATGAGAAACTTTTCAGTAATATGATGTTGCTCAGTCGCCCATTTATCATGAAAGGCTTCATTGACATCTTCTTCTCCTATCTCAGTGACTAATGGCTCATCGTGCTCCGCGATCATCGGTTCTTCGTAGGGCAAGACGATGTCAGGGTTGATGTCAATATTATATTCTTGGTGGAAAACATGGATTAATTCCCTCCAGGTTTTAAGGGGACTAATCTTCTTGACAATGTACCATCGCAAGGCAAGACCGGTCAAGTTTGATTGATACGATTGAATCATCATTCGGACTAGGTAGGCCTGTAAGTAGGTTTCTAGGTGGGGGGTATCAGCATACCTTTCGTATTCAAGTGCTTTGAGCTCTTCAGGGATCTCAATGCCAGCGTAATTGGACAGGTCCATGGGATCCTGCCCCTGCAGCTAGCTTAACTTTTTCATGATCTTTTCAAACTGTCTATGGTGTTGGTTATTCTCTGGCAAATTCGCGAGTGTCATGACGGTGCTTAAAGTAGCTACGGAGTTGGGCTCGGGTTGAGTGGATTCCATTTGCCTCGAGAGTTGTCGAAGGACAATGGACATCTGTCCTACGTGGTCTTCAATGCTGGCGAGGCGATTTTGTACATCATTCTGATCAGGTTCTATCACGTGAGGCCATTCGCGGGTGGTTGATAGTTGGCGATTCATAATTACCTGTCATCGCAAAAATAATGAATGAGCACGAAAGTAAACAAAGATTGATCAATGGCAATGGTCTAACTGTTTTTTATTTATCAAAAGAGGATTTTATAGACCATCGACTTCTGACATCTAGAACTCGAAAATGGCAAAAGGGAATACTAGATATTAAAAAAAAGTCCATAAACGATGGGACAAAACTTTCACGATATTAACACGGGGGATGCATGATTGCTATTTTATATGCGATGGGGAGCCTTGTTCTTGTGCAGATGCTTGCTTTCTTGGATCGGCTCTAAGGTGTGTATCCAGCCCATTCCCAAATCCCTCTCCATAAAGTCTGTTTGTTCGTGCTGACTAATCTCACTGATTGGGTGAGGGACCAATGGCTTCAACTTTGTCGGGATACGATGGTTGTTGATGTAGGACGCAGAGGCGTGGTGGGCTTTTTCTTCTCCCTCAAACCCTTCAGGTACCACGATCCTTTTGCGATGACACTTGTCCTAAGTTTCCTCGATAATGGCAATCTCGAATGCGTAGTCACGGCTTTGATGGGTAAAACGGAGTGGATGTATTTTCCTCCTGGAAAGCGGCGGGATCTCCTAAAGGGCTCCATACTGTTGGGCCACCATATATGGGTAATAAGGGGTGCCGCCGGTGAGACCGAGCAAAGGAATTGGATGGTTACGTCTGTAAGCAAAGCGAACTCTCTTTTCATGAAACCAACCAGCACACCATTAGAATATCTCAGGAGCGAGGTCTCTTAAGAAATTTATCCAGTTAAAACAGCTTTGGTTGGGAATATAGGACCCTAGGATCATAAATTTCTGTAATGGATTTTCGAAATCATTTGTTTCAGACGATTGCATGAGGCATTGAAATTCGCTTAGGTGAGAAAAGAACCAGACCTGCAAAATTTCCAAGGAGGCTTGCATGATTTTTTCCGTGTTTTCTTTAAAACGATTAAGAGATAAGAACGTTTCGGCTAAAATCATGTTGACGCAATTTTGCCCTCTTGAGACCTGATCAACCACTCATGCTATTAAGGGACTTATGGCGTTTCTTTGATGGGGAAAAATGATGAACCCGAAAAAGGCTAGAAGGAAAATTTCACTTTTTTGGGCCATGGGTTGATTTTCAAAACAGGCAATCAAAAATACTAGTGGACAGGTATTATGGTTGTTTTCAAGGGTTTGCCTCACAATATGGACTTCATTTCTTAAAAGTCGTGCTAACCTACGAAATGGGTCAATGCCTGTTGGTGGCCTAACAAGCCGATTCTCAAGAGACTTTCCAGTGATGATGTTGTATTCCTCCAGAGTTGAGGTTAGCTCGAACCTACTGAACATAAAAGTGGATGTCCTCGGACACCAGAAATGTGCCATGGCCTGCAGGACTTTAGGATGAATAGAGATTTGGAACAATGATAAGAGATGACCGACTTTGGCTTTCACGTGCTCTTGGGCAAACTGGTCCAATTGACCCCACCATCTGAAGAGCTCCATTTTGGGAGCGGGAATAAACTAGATATCGTCTTCTCCCATCGCATATAAATTGGGACTCAAAAAACCTATCATAAATTGCCATAAGCCAATAAAAAGATTAAGTAAAAGTAAAAAAAAATACTTTGGTTTTAAAGAAAATGGCAAACACAAGGACATGCGCATGGGATGTGTGCCTTGATTTCTAACTAAGAAGGTTTGTTGAAATTAAAAGGGTATCCGCCCGTCGCAGTCTCGCGTTAACAGCATAACCTCCTAACCTTGGCTAGAGAAATTCAGGGAAAAGAAAGACAACCTCTACATCGTAGTCTCGCGTTCGAGGTTGTATTTTTCTTGACACCATTCTAAATATCCTATAGCGGCCCAGGTCCGGCGACCGGGTTGTGTGTGCCATGTGTAGTGTTAAAACAGTAAAACATGCACAACAGTTTTTAATCACAAGATAATCTATTTTAAGCAAAATTAAAATAAATTTTTAAGCTATTGACCTGCATAAAGAAAAAAACCTAAGTCAGTAAAGAAATTAAATAAAACAAAAAAGGCCTAAGTCCTCAAAGTCCCTAGTAGAGTGCCAAGCTGTCGCGACCTCTTTTTTTGGGCGCCCGATCAGGGCGGGCGCCTTGCGGAGGCTAATGATTCGACTAGGTCTATTTTAGTCCGGACTCTCCCAAGTCCACCAATTCGCGACTTAATGGTGCAATTTTTTTAACCTATAAGTTGATTTTAAAACGGAGTCGCCACTAATCGATTTGGGGTGGGTCGATTAGAAACCCAAGCGAAAAATCGGGAGAAATACTCGCTCCTATGCAACCAGATAAATTAGGATCGGGGACTTGATTACACTAATTAATCACTAATGCCCTTTTGGTACCTAATCTTGTTTAAACCTTGAGGCTTTTTGGATATTTAAGGGATTTTGCATGCATTTTTAGGGAGGAAAAAACATTTTTTTGGGTCTTTTTCTACTTTCTTGGACATAAAAGGGACTTTTTGGATTTTTTTTTGGTATTTTTTTAGAAAATACAAGTCTTTTTGGATTTTTATGGATTTTTTTTTGGCTTTTTTATGAATTTTTGGCATTTTTTGAAAAATATGAAATATTTTTTTTTTTTTTTTATTTTTCAGAAAATAAAATATTTTTAAATATTTTTCGAAAATAAATCATTTTTTGATTTTTTGAATATTTTTTTGAAAATAAATTATTTATTTTTATTTATTTATTAAAATATTATTTAAAATAATAGAAAAGCCGACTGGGTCGGGTCCGAGGGTTGGGTCCGAGGGTTGGGTCCGACCCGGGTCATTGACTCGTTTTTTTTTTTTTTTTTTTTTATTATTTATTAAAACGGCTCGATGGCCCGTCGTTTTGGGAGTGATCCAGCCCAACCCGACGACCTGGCGAAACCCTACCCGAATCCGACCCAAATTCTGGCGATGACCCGATTCCCGCAATGAACCCTACCCGACCCGGATCCGACTCCACGACCTGGTTTCCAGCCGCCCCCCAAAACGCACAAAACCTTACCCGACTCCTGGCCCGGGTCCGACCCGACGACGCGGGGCCGTGACCCAGAAAATCGGGAACCTTAGGGTTCCCGATTCGCGGCGCCGAAGGGGGGAACGAAGCGTCGCCAGGGCAACGGCGGCAACAACTGCGATGGTGGCGGCGGTGATGATGGCGACGGTGGCGACGGTGATGACGGCGACCCTTATTACCTATGGCGAGGTGGCGAACGGCGAGCGGCGGAAATGGCAACAACGGTAGGGGGTGCGCGACGCCCCTTCCCCTTCGATTTCTCTCTCTCTCTCTCTCTCTCTCTACCCTCTCCTCCAGCTGGCCTCGGATCTCCAGCCGCTCGTCCTCGAACCTCCCTTGAAGTCTCTCAGTGGGCTGTCCGAGGCTTGCAACCTCAATCCTTGCTCGGCCTCCCTTCCTCTTCGATTTCTCTCTCTCTCTCTACCCTCTCCTCCTCGCAGATCCGGGTTCGCTCACCGCCGGCCTCCCCCGAAGTCTCTCGGAGGGAGGTCGTTGAGCTCGCGATCCGATCGCTTCGCCCTTGCTCGCTCTTTGAGTTCCCCAAAGTCTCTCAGGGGATCTCTCGGAGCTTGCTGGCTTCTCTCTCCCTCTCTCTATGTTTTCCGACAAAGGTGGAGGGCCTATTTATAGGCGAGGGGGCGACCGGTCGACAAAGCTTCGACCGCCGATCCCCGTGCGCCGAACGGCCTCTGCCGGCCAAACCAACGTCCCATCCGCCACCTATCCACCAGCTGCCTCCCATGTGCGTCGCCGTCCGTTCGTTCATCCGACGTCGCGCCCTCTGCGCGTGTGCTTTGAGAGGCGGACAAAGGAGGAAGATGACCGAAGAGGGCCGAGTTGGAGGAGGAGGAGGAAAATGGGCTGCTTTTTTTGTTTTATTTTTGTTTTTGTTTGTTTTGTTTTGTTTTTTTTATTATCTGAAAAAGGCAAAATAAATAATAATAATAATAATAATAATAATAATAATAATAATAATAATAATAATAATAATAATAATAATAATAATAATAATAATAATAATAATAATAATAATAATAATAATAATAATAATAATAATAATAATAACCTAATTAAAAAAAAGTGAAATTTAGGCGTCAACAAAACTCTAGGATCAAAGTTAGATTGAACTATTTAGTACTCTTGACTTGGTTGTTTGATGGGTTTTAATTTCGGTTTGAATTTTGATGTCCAGTGTGAGAAATTTTTGTTGATAGTATGTGAATAGTTGTGTTCTTTTGATGTGCTAAATTGTTGTGCTCTTTTGACTTGAACCGGTGAGTCTCTACATGCCAAGATAAAACTAAATTTGAAAGCGATATTTTTTGTAATTTGACATAGTTACCAATGAACCAGCGAAGTGTTGCCGATTAATCACATGGTCGATTATTTGAGTTGTTGATCTTCACGAGGTCATTAATTTGAATTGTCAATGTTCACATTGTCGATTATTTGAGTTGTCAATGTTATCACAATTTGTGTAAGTGATTATGGAAATAGGGATGGCAATTGCAATGACTTGCATGAGATGATGATGTGTACCAACTGTTGATTTTGAGAATGGCTATACAAGAAATTATAATTGAGTATTGATTTCATTATTGATATAAGGATGATCACAAGATCTAAGTGTTGTTATCTGCCCCACTCCTATATGGCTATGTATGGAAAATTATATATTTCCATTGCCTACACATTAGTGGGGACAATACCTTGGAGTTGAGATAACTCATTTGTTGGGATGTCCCGGGAGTGCACGAGATACTTTGAAATGGAGATACCCATGAGTCATGATGCCTCAAGAGTGTTTGGAATGCTTCGGAGTAGAATTGCACTGTGTTTCAAGATGTCCCAAACTATTCAAGATGAAATGAAATAATGAATATGGCACATATACATGTGCATATATAAATGCATATGTTCACACATGCTTATTGACAAGCTAATTGTTGGTAGCCGAGCACGACAATATGTTATGCCATTTGCTTACATTTGAATGAATAATCTTATGCAATATTGTTAATGGTTTCCATCAGAATATCATGATAGGAAAGATAGTGCACTTAATTCTATTTTTGTCCAACATAATTGTTTGGTATCTGTCTTGAGCTCACGCTACTTGTTGGTACCAAGTTGAGTTGTAAAGGATCTCCTACCTTAAAATTTAGAAATTTCGTTATTGGGTTTTGTTTCATTCCTTTATTTTTTGGATGTGTAGGATATATCCTCCCACCACCACTGCTTTTTGGAGTTCCCATGTATTTTGAGTGTGAATACCAAGATATGCTTGTACCTTAATTAGCAACAATATTTACTAAGTGTAGTCTTGTTGCATGAGTTGATGGGGAGTTTGTTGGACCATTTAGGGATTTTGATGGTTCCCCGGTTTCGACGACGAAGGTTGGTTGATGTGCAATATTATTGTCTGTAGTTTAGCAGGTGACTTTATATAGGCAAGTTTTTGGGCATAGGAATATGGGGTGGTATCGACAAGACCCGACCCTTTTCCCAAAGTCAATGCGTTGTATTATGTTTCTTTCTATGCTTGTATTAATACTTGGAAGAGGAAAAGATAATAGAAAAATGCATATGTATATTATTTGTACTTGTCTAACTTGTGTTTCTTGTGCAATGTTTTTATTACTAATACTAATTACAAGTTAAATCAGAAAGGACATGTGTCGAGGGGCGTTTCATTTAGTTTCTATAACAACACTCTCTTTGTTCAATGAACATCTCATGGGTATCTATTTTGTTGCTTTTATATGTGGATGACATGAATAGTGATGGTTATACTGGTACTACAAAGTTCTAGCAATATCATAGTCAATAGTTTGAAATGAAGGATCTTGGGTGGCTCAACTATTTCCTAGGCTTGGAAGTTGCCTTGGATTCCTATGGTTATTAAATTTATTGAGCCAAAAATGCCACTGATTTTTTGTCTGGAGCAAGACTACCTGATAACGAGACTCCTATTGAAACTAATGCCAAATTTGATGCAAGAAATGGGACTCTTCTTTCAAATCCTACATGCCAATCTTGTATATCTCCCTATTACTCATCTTGACATCGCCCATGTCGTTCACATCATCAATCGATTCATGATGGCACCATGTACAACTTACTTCACTATAGTTTTTTTCTTTTTTTAATTCTTCATCATGCCAAAGTGCCTTATTTCATAGCCTTCACTTTTCGACTTACTCTACCTTGAAGTTACTAGATTGTTAATATGTTGACTGGTCAAGTGACTCTTTAGATCATCGCTCTACTACTTAAACTTGCAAGCTTATTCTTATGCTGACTGGTCAAATGACCCTTTTGGTCATCACTCCGCTACAAGTTATTGCTTATTTGTAGGTAAGCCTCTTATCTCATGGTGTACCAAGTAACCAAACATCATTCGATCTAGTATGAAAACAAACTATCTATACTCCTGCTAATACTACATCGGTTGCGATGGTTAGTAAAAGACATGAGTCTACCATAATGGTGAGATAGTCATTTATTGTGAAAACCATAGTGCTATTCAAATAGCACATGGTGATATTTTCCATGAGAATAGCAAGCATATTGAAATAATGTCATTTTCTATGGTATCACATGTTTCACGGTGATGTTCGTCTTGTTCCTTTTCAGATTGCCAATGTCCTTACTAAGGCACATTCACCAAGGTATTTTTTTTTTTTTTTTAAATCTTTTCTCAAATTTCAGTTAACTTCTTCCAAATCACCTTGATATTGAGAGAATATTAGAGATAATCAAGAGATTCTCCATATCTCTTCTAATTGCGCATATCATTGGTTAATCATAATTAATTGTAACTTATATTTTAAATCTTGTTTTCTTAGATAGCCATCTTATAGAACCTATAATTATCTTACGTACACTTTATTAAGAGACATGCAAAAAAAAATTTATATAATTCGCTTCCGCATATTTTTATTTACCTTCTCCCAAGTCTCGCCTCCCCTCTCTTCCATCTTCCAATTCGACCAACAACGTAGAATTAACAAATGAACCCCAAAAAATCAAAATTGCAGACACATACTGTCATAAGGCTCCAATCATCACTTGCTTCTTGTTGCACCCCCAATGACAACAACTCCAGCTCAATCATTTTCTTTCCCCTTAGAGATAATTAGGATAATTTTTTAAAATATTTTCCTAAATTAGGCATATATTAGGCATAATTAGGATATTCATGTTTATTTCTATATCTCTTAAGATTGCGCATATATCTTCCTTATCTCCCTTTGATAGTGCATATCTTGATTGTTATATATCACTTAAGATAGTCATCTCATAAAATTTATAATTAGGCTAATGTAGTCTTCATTATGATATACATCGAAATATATACAAAATTTTATATTCATCTCTTCCGCATTATTATTATTAACTTGGTATTAGAGCTAGTCATTTTTGAAGTGCAATGGTGAATTTGCACACAGTGCACACGCAATTGCACATCCAGAGCTAATTGTGTTTCTTGTCTTCTTCTTTTTTTCCAATAAGTCCTAATATCCTCCAATCAATATTGATTTCAACATCGCTCGTCTTGTTCGATAGCCAACATCAAATTGTACGGTTTTCGCATGTCTGCAAAACCCTGTCATACGAGGAAATGTCATTTAGTTACTATTTCATGAACTAAACTAGCCGTTGTTTCCCTCCAATTCTCAGCTTGATCATCACAACGCCAGCCGGATAGACCACGTTTGTCAGTAACTATTTCGCAAGCAAAGCTAGTTGCATCAGCCACTTGTTATTACGACGCTAGCCACATCAGCCGTTTTGTAAAACCAACGGTATCGGTAGCTTACTTTTTTTTTTTCTTTCATTCACTACCTTCCACTTCTTATGTTAGAGAACTGACACTACTACGAGACTTGCCGCCCTTAGACGAATGTCAATTTCAATAGTAATTTTTCATATGTTAGAAGTCATTAGAATATTTTTATTAATTTTTTATATCTCTCAAGATTGCACGTATACCGCCCTTTGATTGTGTATATATTGATTAATATATGTTACTAAGATAGTCATCTTGTAAAGCTTATAATAAGTCGATATACTTTCATTATGATATACATTAAAATATGTACAAAATTTCATATTCCTTGCTTCCAATTTTATTCTTAACTTCCTTAACCACCACCACTATAGCCGCCGCCGTCCTCCGCCGACACTTCGAAGATGTCGACGCCAAATAACCTCACCATTTGGACCGGATGGATGGGCCCGGCCTGGCTCAGCCCGCTCCTCCTCATGCACTTGATATGAAGCTGCTTCTCTGGCCCGGCCGACCGGTGGAAGCTGACGATGTCTCCAGCCCTAAGCTCTTCTCCTTCACGAACCGGGTCCAACCCCGCGTCAGCACGTAGCTATGGCTGCTGTTCCAATACGAGTACCTGAATCTCCACACTTTGCCTCCACTGTCTATGAGATTCAACAAAACGCCCTTTGAAGTCGTAGGGCTCGTGCGGTTGCGCAGGGGGAAGTGCTTCTCGGCGTGTTGCTTCGGAATCACGAACCGATTTAGCTTCCCTACATCACTCTGCGTGAGCTCCTTCCGGAAAAGAAGATGGCAGGCCATTGCCGCCCGATCCGGCCCAGATGGATCTCTGATGGCTTCCATCATCGTACTGACCCTATTGCCACTGCCATTGGCGTTGAAGTACTTTCTCTTGCTCTGCTCGAGCTCGTTATAGTATGCGTGCTTCCGCAGCATGTCGACGATCTCCTCCTTGGAATGGGAATTCAGGAAAGCAGCTTCGAGATCGCAGTCTTCAGTGACGGACCTCTGCTTGAAGTTGGTGATGGCGTCTCGGCCACGGAAGCGCCTGGTGGCAATGTCGTAGGCCATCGCGGCCTCGTCCTCCTTGCTAAAGGTGCCGATCCACACCCTCTGATGATTGTCGTAGATTTGCGCGCCCCAGCGGCCGTTCGGCTGGGAGACGACGCCCTTGTACTTGGACGAGGGCAGCTTCCTTGACTCGGCTTCGATGGCACCTTCGCAATCCAATATCACGCCAGTGCCACTGCCAAGATGGCAGAGGCTCTGCGGCTGCAATGATTTCGACGACAGTGGAATAAAATTGGATTCGCTTGTTGAGCTGAGATTGTCTATGCAGATGCTGTTACCATCCATCATTTATTCTTTGTCGAGAGAGAGAGAGAGAGATTATTAGAAGGCGGCTATGAAAGATTAGAGGGACTACGATAACGGGGACATAAATAGAGGGACTTTCCACCGATGTTCATTGCGAAGACGTGGACGTCGACTTGTGGGTCAACTCCAAGAAATGGGTTGGGTTGGGCAAGTAACTAGGAAAGTTTCATTTGTAGACGAGATGTGATTCTATATATTAAATATTAAGTCGACTCCTTTCATTTTTCAAGTAATTAATATCATTGCTCCTGTTGTTATTATTATAGTATCCAAAGCATCTATGTTTCTATATCTTATCAGGCCTTCCTCGATGGACTGCAATTCAAAGTAAGATTTATACATTGCTACTGAATATAAGTGACTTTCGGATATATGACTATCATGCATCCAAGGTATCTGTATGTATTTATTAGGATCCTCCACATTGAAGGAAATTGAGATATTGAAATTCAGCGACTGAAATGTGTCGTGCTTTCCATTTTGTTATTCACTTTTTCCGTTTCTCCGTTATTTTCCCTTTTCTTGTTCTTCTCTATTCCCTCTGGTCCGTCATAGATGCTCCATCCTCCGTGTCCATCCTCTGCGTGCCGCAAACCACTGCCATTTGCGCTGCGCTTGACTTGATTGTGCAAGCCATCCTCTCATCTCTCTCTCTCTCTCTCTCTCTCTCTCTCTCTCTCTCTCTCTCTCTCAAAGGTCGAAACCTCAGATTGAGCGTCCCTGGAGGTTGTCTGCATGAAGCCTGCGTGAATTCTATGTAATGTAACTGGTTCCATCATGACTTCTACTACAACAAAATACAGACAATATAAAAGGTCATAAACGAGAATAGGTTTCCAGATTTCCAAGTTGATGGGGGGTAGTAAAGAGTGGGACCTTGATTTTTGCCAAGTTCATCTCCCCCCGGCTGAATCCTGACCCCCAACATGGCATTTCTTTTTCCCGGTATTTTTTCTTCCAAACAAAAACATCCCATAAAAAATCTTCAAGCATTAATGGACATGTCGAGTGGAGTCCGTTGTGTGATTTGAAACTCTATTTGTTTCGTGGAAAATAATAATTTGTAAAACATATTTCTAAAAATGATGCATGGATACTTGAACTAATTAGTCAATAGAAATTTTTTTATTATCGACAACAATTTAGATTTAAATATTTTCGTGAACTATGAAGATATCTTTTATTCATTCATTTTCTAATTGGTGCAAATGATCATGTTTTGGAAAGTATTTTTTAAATCATTCATTTCTCTTTCCAAGGTGGACTTACTATCATTCAGTCCTTTAGCTTCGACTAGGAATCCTCGCAAGCCCTAGACCACAACTTTGATCATTGAGGATTGAGATTAGACACTAATAGAAAATAATATATAAGTTCATTTTGTATTGTAATGCAGAGAATTCTATATTTCTAACCAAATTTCTCGATGAACCTGGTGTTATTGTGATTATAATGTATAGCCAATAAAATGGATTGAGACAACTATTTCTTCCCTTCTTCATCGCGAAGTCTTATGGGGCATGAATTGATTTATTCTTCTCAATCTAAGTCCCTTTTGTTCTTATTAGCTAGGTTCACTTTTGTTTTGTGTCAATCTTGGCAAATAAAGTTCTATCCCTTCATAAGATCCGACCAACACTGACTTTTTATTTTGGGGCCAACACTAGGCGGGTGTTTATCCTCGGTTGTTTCCTTATTTCTAACATTTTTCTCACCCACGATGCAACCTCGACCATCAATTTTGGGGTCGTTGGACTCGCAGTTTGATCCGATCATGTACTTAGTCGAATATTCGAATGGCCTAGCGCAAGAAAAAGTCTCATGCGTCCGTGTCATCCGTCCATGATCGCACACGGTGAATAAAGGAAGACAAAAATTTAGTTTAGAAAAGATGGAAGTACAGGAAGTAGGAACAAGATGCTGAAGGGATCGCTAAAAGGGTGTGCTTTTATTCACGGGCCACTCGGTATTCGAGTCGAGAATCCCATGCTGATCGTGGTGCCGGATTTTGGAGCGATATGCATTACTCGGGTTTATCTCGATGCCACTAGTAAAAAACAAAAAAACAAAAAAAGAGCTCGTATGATAGAACAGGCTTTGTTGTTATCGATTTGATCTGGTTTTTTTACGTGATTTTCTTTTTTTATGAATCTAAGGGGCAACGTTTCACACATCACCTCTACTTTGGAAAATTACCAAAAAAACCCTAAACCTATTACAATTGTGTCAATTTAGTTCTAAATTTTTTTTTTAGCCAATTTAGTCTTAAACCTTTTACAATTGTGTCAGTTTAGTCCATCATATCAAAATTGGCCATCGGCGAAAGTTAACATGGCAATTTTTATTTTTTTTCAAATTTTTAATTTTTCTTTTCTTTTTTTTCCACCTTCTCCTTCCTCTGACCGGCCGGCCAAAGGCGAGAGTCAGTGAGGCTTGTCCTCGCTGGCCACTAGCGAAGGCGAGCCTCGCCCAGCGACGGCGAGGCCACTATCGCCAAATCTGGCAAGGCTCAACCTCGCCAACCACCGGCGAGGTCGAGCCTTGCCTTGGTTGGGCGAGGCCGAGCCTAGTCTGGCAAGGCTCGGCCTTGCCTAGCCAAGGTGAGGGTCGACCTCGCTAGTGGCCAGCGAGGCCACTATCGCCAAATCCGGCGAGGTCGACCCTCACCTTGGATTTGGCGAGGCTCGGCCCCGCCCAGCCATGGCAAGGGTCGACCTCGCTAGATTTGGCAAGGCCTCGCCTAGCGACGGCGAGGCCAGCCTCGCCAGCCCTCCCTTGCCAGCCAGAGGAAGGAGAAGGTGGAAAAAAATTCAAAAAAATTTAAAAATTCAAAAAAATTAACAAATATTAAAAATTGCCATGTCAGCTCACTGGACGGTCGGCGTCCACGTCAGCGCCGACGGGCCAATTTTATCCAGGTGGACTAAACTGGCATAATTGTAAAAGGTTTAGGACTAAATTGTCCAAAAAAAAAAGTTTATGACTGAATTGGCACAATTGCAATAGGTTTAAAACTTTTTTGATAATTCTCCCCCTCTACTTCTACATCGAATCCAAGTTACTTTTACTAGTTCACTTTCTGGTTAGCGGAGAAAAGAGAGGAGTTGAAGAGGAACTCTGGAAATTTGAGGGGTGACGAACTTTGGAAATTTGAGGGGTGACAATGTGGAAAATCTTGTCGATCTGAGCGGGGGACCCTCATTTGTCAAGTTGATAAAAACCGAGAGCTCGAGTCGGCGGGTTCTGTATTGGGTTCAATGGTTTTCTGATGTTCCTGATTTTGATTAAAAGAGGCAACCACACGAGTAGATTTCCCACCTATCCTCATCCTTCTCATTTACATGTCAATCAGTAATGATAATTAATCTTTGTGAGCATCAATTATGGACTGGCAAACAATTCTAGTGAGGAATTTTTGTGGAGGGGCATCGTCCTGGTACTGCACTAGAACGAAAAGATGCCATCCTTTCGATGGGGAAAGGCATGAACAGAGTGTTTTCTTCTTCTTCTTCTTTTTCCATTTTTGGGGATGGGCCAAGCAAAGAAAGAAATTAAATTGCCAACTCTTATCATCCAATATGAACCCTACTACGTCTCTAGTGCTGATGTACATTTCGACGTGATGTCCACCTCCATTTGACATTTTCTGAAGAATAATATTTTCAGAAAGGTTCGATTCAGCAGGAGCAGTCGTTCACTGCGGCCTCATAGGTCTTGTTTCCAGCATCCTTGTACTGTTGAAATCTACCACTAGTCGAGCCCTCTTGTTTCCGGCATCCTTATATTTTCGTTCTCCATCGCGGCCATAGTTTTGCTTGCCCGTCAAAATCAGATGTCCTCGTTTGTGACTTTTGTCCTTTTGAATTCCCCAAGGAAGAAAAATATAGTTTTCTAGTTAGTGCTCCAATCTGAGCATCTCATCTTCAGAGAGTTCCCCACTTGTGGACAGCACTCCCCAACGCCTTCCATGAACGTTGTTTGTAGTGATACTACTTTTCAATTGCGGGTGTCATTGACAAGCAAAGTCGCAATCGAGTGTCTAGGCAACTGTAAACACTGGAGTCAAGCACATCTTCATCTAGCAACCAAAGTTGAGCGTCATGGGGTGATGAAATTTTATTCGATGCGATGTCTGTCGAGTTTCCACATGATTTTATTAAGATTTTGTGAGAAAAGAGGTGTCAACCTTCTGGTCATGTGTTTCTTCATCGCTTATCTAAAATCCAATTCATTGTATCCACATCCCTTATCTAGTGTAAGGCCCAATGTACACAACACTTAGGTCGCAAATTTTAAGAGAAAATTTCACTTGTCATATGCAAGGTAGAGGCTCCAGCTCGAGGAGAGAGTCCGAATTACGTCAATGAATATAAGTCAATAGGTAAGGCAGTCATAAAAAAAATAGTTTTATTGGTATTTCTCATGCTTTATAAATGGAGCCATCTTTTGTAATATTTCATTAGGGTATTGGGTAAAAAATTGTGATGCACGTGTGAGTTATATCAGCCCCAACCACGCCATGTAGGGCAGTCGGTGATCCACGTTAGCGATTTTCAAATTAAATTGATACAAATATGAAAAGATTTAAAACTAAATTGATCCAATTAAAAAGTTTAAGACTGAATTGATAACAATATGATAGGTTTATAACTTCTTTTGATACTTTTCCCAATGTTTATTTGTTATGACTGTTTAGGGTGAGTTTGAGAAAATTTCTCAAAACCCTGGTAATGAGTTTGAAAATTGATAGTGAGAAAGGCTTTTTGTGCCCCTGGGTGACTTATTTTACAAAATGACATGAAAATACTTATATTATTTTTCATCAAAGGGTTATTTAATTCTATGATGGCAACCCATCTTAGGTAGGTACATTTCGGCCTCAGGATGATGTGTCTTGTAAGATCGAAAAAACAAAGAGATATGCCAATTTAAGGAATCAGGTAATGTGCGATCCAAAACATAGATGTGTGGCCTCAATATGGGATCAATGTCTGTACTTAGGCGGTTCAAGATATTAAACCTAGGTTGTGCATCTTTTTCACACGTACATTTCCATTCATTATAGAACGTCACAAACATCAGGAAGATTCCCAGAAGGAACTGCCTTGGAAGAAGTATTTGGGAGGGGCTGCTGAACTATAATTACACGTTTTTTGAAGGACAAAACAATAAATGAAGATGCCAGGCGAAGTATTTTAGTTAGGTACGTAAGTTCCGCACTCGTTTTTCCATTTCCATTCTCGAAACGAGACTTTTCCATCTCCCGTAAATGGGGGTCCGTCCACTTTTCCACATGCACAAACAAAAGATGAAGCAGACATCAAAAACGACTTGGGAGTTCTTTGGTGTCAACATGGCTGCTTCCGTAGCCACCATGGGAGACGAGCAGTCAAGATAATTTGGCACTTGGAGTCTTTTCCGATGTCTGCCAATATCCCATTTGAGATCGGTCGTTTTTTGTTGTCTTCTGCTCCGGAATGCAACCTATCTTTCTCGGTCGAACGTCGGCGCCATTGTTGCCAACTACGGGTATATTATGAAATTCCTATGTATCAGAAAACACTGTGTACCCGCAGGTATATGTGCATTCATGTGGACTTGTATGTATTTATGCACAAACGTGTAGTTAGGAATCAGAATAGACCGTACTTTGAGATCTTTTACACATGTGTCGATCAACAAATTTCCCAAGTCGGCAAATTCTCAATGTTATGCGTTTTGTTGGGGCATGGAAAATTATTTTCTAACACAAGTCTAAGACTCCATAGTCGTATTATCATGTGAAAAAATTATTTTGGTGCCCCCAAAGTACGGGTCTCTAACTAGTCAAGAAAATTATACAATGAGCTTATCATGTTTTACATATGATATCTCTTTTCCCTAGTTCATAATCACCATAAAATGATTTATAGATGGCTGGTATTTTCTAGTGTTGACTTCATGATGAACAAGTCATTAATTTGTCCAATAAAATAGATAATAAGCATCATCGCATTAGAATATACTAGTGTTGAGGTAGACATCACATGCACGCAGGTCATGGCTAGGTTAGGTATGAATAGAAAGGGATTGAATTTTCAAATTGAGTGATCATTTGAGTTGACTTCTCCCTTGTTAAAGACGTGTTAATTGAGTAGTTGCCGACGAGTAGTTTCAATTCTTAATGCAATGGTAATTTTTAAATGATAAAAAGCGAGACAAAGGACTATTTTTCCCCCCTAAAGATGTAGACTTGTTATGAACGAAGACAAAATTCGATTTCAGCAATATGTAGATGCATGTCGCCCACCTTCTTAGCATGTAGGAACCTTTCTGGTCCCAATCTAGTTTTCGACCTTATCCCAGAGCGAGCTTCCACTTGCAGGTACCGTACATCAAGTTGGGGCTAATTATTTGAACATTTGATGACGATGTGACGAATGAAAACCATCGGAGCCGGCCACGGATTCGATCTTTTGTAGTTTCCACGGGAAGTGGAAAATCAGTGATAATTTTCGCTCTTCCACTGGGCAATTGCATGACTTTCGTTCTCTTCCCAAACTAGGCTCTGGTGAACGATATTAAAATGGCAAACTCTTTTGAAAACTGTTTAGTCATGTGCCCGGACATTAGGCTGGACACTTCGAAAACAACACCGGCTCTCCAAGGTCTAATCTCTCGTCCTAGCTTGACGATTATCAGATAGATTGGTGGAGAAACATTAGGACGGGCATGTTTTTGTTCAGCACAGTTTGCTTGACCTGCCTGTTCCAGTTCGTTCAGGTCAACAGAAGTTGTGGGGCACAGAAATATTTACAAGTGTAGCCATAGACTGTTTACAAAATACTAGATTTCAGGTTGCTTGAGCAATAGAGAAATTTTTTAACTCAACCTGTCATTGAATTAGGAGGTTGAAGAGGTGTTTGTGTTTAATGAATGGGAATGAATCGCCTGGCCCTCACGGTTTTCAACTCAGTTTCGCAAGGACGCTTTGTCAATTGTGGGGCAAAAATTTTACCTCCACTATCTTGGATTTCTTTAGCAAATCTCAGTTGCTGAGGAAGGTTGAAATTTCTGATTTTCGATTTATCTCTTGTTGCAATATTGCTTTCAAGTGCAAAACTGAAGTGTTGGCAAACGGATTGAAGAAAATTCTGCCTGCTTTCATAAGTAATAAGCAGTCAGTTTCTGCGGAAGGATGGAATATCTCACACAATGTTCTTTTAGACCGTGAGTTGGTAAAGAACGGTCGTAGGGTTGGCATTTCTCCTAGAGGCACGGTTAAAAGTTGATTCGGTGATGGCTTTTTATCAGTCAGTAGGGTCTTTTTGTTGAGACTTTGCTCATGCTTTCCTGTTCCTGGAATAGTTCCATCTGCTAAATATGGAAGGAGAGAAATGATAAGTTCCATCTGCTAAATATGGAAGGAGAGAAATGATAAGTGTCGCATAATGATAGTTCTCCTCATGCTCGTAGAGTGCTCAAATGCGTGAAGTTTGTGAGTTGGATCCATATGTCTGAGCTCAGTCTCATGTTAACTAGGCGAACGTGCAGTAAAGTTCCTGGAATTGCTTGATTATCAAGTTTGACACAGAGAGAGAGAGAGACCAATAAGTTGGGCTAAGTCGAACATATTGAACATTGTAAGGCCGAAAACCTTCAGATCCCATACTCATGTGACCAAGGCGGACCGTATAGAACTTCGTTTTACAAAGCGAGCAATGCACGTTATACGAAAAAACAATCTACAGAACTGTTGTATAGACATTCAACATAAAGGACTCCTCCACATCTTATAGGAAAATGTCGTCCAGCCTCAAGGAAGCTTATAAGGTTCTTGAACATAAATATCCCGAAAAAAAAAAAAAATGTATATAGAGCACCACATCCAGAGTAAGAACCACGTTGATTCGACCCCCGTTGTAACTGGAGTTTGAAAGAGAACTCGCAAAGTATACCCCTTTTTGCATAAGAAAGCAGTCATCAACTGAACTCAAGCATGAAACTTTCTTAAGCACATCAAAGTCAGAGCACAATTATCTGCCAATAAAAAATGCCCTATTCAATAAGACAGTATGTAGTGTAGTTGCCAAAGCTTTTCTTCAAGCATTTCATGACCACTTGTAATTGAAAATACAACATTTACAACTGTATATTGATCCATCTGGTTTGAGTCATTTCAATATTTCTCCTATAATGCCAAAAATCACAGTATACATGGTAGAGTGAACTATGTCAAGTGATCACCAATGTGAGATTGAGATGCAGTGTATCTCACGAGCAATTTGACATTTTATGACCCCATTTTCTAGGGAATTGCTCAAAAATTGAACGGATGCAATTCATCTTTCTAAAGCGGCAAAGCCACTTGCGTCATTTTTAGGCCTGTGATATAATTGAATCCGGCAGATTCCCTTTTGAGGAGAGGACATGGTCAATCATCATCGCTCTTCACTTTTCAAGATTTCTGATAGTTAGGACTGAAAGGTGAGGGCAATCCTTTGGCATGTTGGCTTTCCATTTCAAGGAGCATCAGTGACTTCTGCCTCTGGTATCGGTTTCTCTTAGCGGCAAGCGCTGTAAAAGAAATTTTGGTGAGAACGAAACTAATGGTCAACAGAAAATCCAATTTTGTGTATGACTGCATAAAATATTAATAGAGAGCTCAGTGTGGATTTTGTTTTGAATTGCAGAAATGGTGATTATCAAATTTTTTGGAGCAAAAGTTGGTGTTAATTCGCTGTTGCAGAATAAGGCCGACAAAATCCCGGAATATCAAAACCTTCTTGATTCTAGTGAACTGCAGCACCAGGTCTGAACCTGATAGTGAGGCATATCAAACTATTAACCTTATTTGTGCAGTTAAGGAGTGTTTAAAGATAATACTCACATATCAACTCGTGAGGTAAACCAAAGTCATAGTCATTGCGTCTTCTTCTGATGCAGAAAATGAATAGCACCAGTAGCAGCATGATGAAGGCAACAGCACATGATAGGCCAATGGCAATTTTAGCACCGGAGGACAATCCACCATTTTCCCAAATAGAGCAGACAGGCAGAGAAGGTGCTCCACATAGCGCTTTATTACCAGAGAGGCTGAGAGGAAGAGAGATTAAAGTGACGGGTTTAAGCTCAGAACCAAGACAATTAATATCAAAATAATTTAGAAGAAAACAAGGGTAAGCAAAATTCTGATCTTTGTAAATAATGCAATAGCCAAATATGAGTAGTCAATGCTCAGGCTACATTGCCATGTCTGGAATTAGTGAATTCAGGTCCTAGCAGACATCTCTAATTGATATTAAACCATGTCTACCCTAATTCTTTTTCCCCTACAAATATTCCTTGAGAGCAACACAGCAAAGTACATCCCTTCACAACGAGCAGCATTCGCTCTCATCAAGTTTCACAAGTATGAATCATATTTGGTAACTCAAGCAGTAATTTTAGCTTCATGGAACACGCTGGAACCCAACTATAAAAATCACGCCAGTGGAAAAGGCCTGAATGTAGAATTTCTCAATGAGAACTTGTCCAAGGAGGCTGCACTTAAGGCTTCTAAAGGTAATGCTAGCCATTCAGATTCAAGACTCATGCAGCAGTGGGAAAAAAAATTGGAAGGTGATAGCGTTAGGAGAATTCAACATAGATGTTGACTAAAATTCGAGAATGAATATATCAAAAGCATCATGAGCATATTCCATCACAGAATTGCAGCTATTTCCTCTTCACCTAAACCAAAGCGTAAACAGATAGATTATGAAGATCCAAGACATGAGATATCATAACTCGCTTTCATCTAGGAAGCAGATTACTTAGAACCTGAGGAAAAGTCAAGTCTTTGAGACTCGACAAACAAATTTGACAAGCCCATTGGAATGGAAATTTAGACTTGGTCAAGGTCCACCATTGTGAAAGCATGCACTATCTTTCCATGAGCACTTTGTTCACACCCCATTTCCCAATCCATGGGCCCCAAACCGAATCTAAAGCACTTGTTCATACATGCACCAAGAAAAGGAAGAAATAGGGAAGGCAAAAGTAAAGGATGAAAACCAACCACTTTCGACAATTAAAGAGAGCAACAGGTCCTTCAGAAGACAGCAGATCCAGAGCCAAAATTTCACAGGTCACTTAGAGAGAGAAGATTAAAGGAAACTAAGATAAAAATCCTTTTGATTAGTGTAAGATTAGACACTCGAAGGCTCGTCATGACAACGAATTGAATCAATGTCACAGCATACTCCTTAGAACCCATTGAGGGGGGCCTCGGCCCGGGAAGGGGAGAGTGGCCGAGTGGTCAAAAGCATCGGAATACAAAATTATTGCATAAGCTGTACCACGTTACAACCAAAAGAAGTTAAAAGCACATGGGAAGATGACTGCGCTCTCGCAGAAGCAGATGAGAACACTAGCACAGCACTTTCATTTCACAGTAAGATAGCCATTCAATAAGCAAAATCAAGAAAATTTAAGACTTCAAAGTGAGGATAACCTACTCTATAGATCCTCCATGGACACTAATTGTAAAGAGTCCCTCTGGGACCTTCCCTTCCAATAAGTTATCATTCAATACCCTAGAACAAAGAGAGAAGAAAATTAGGATTTGACAGATTAAAGGGCAATGCCTAAAATATCTCTCGCACACAATAAAAGTAGGACACACAATATATTATATGATGTGGAACCATTGGAGAAATAGTACTTACACAAGTTGCATATTTGAAGAAGCTAGACTGTCTGGTATAGAGCCAGTGAGCTGATTGCCTGACAAATCCCTAAATATAACAGTGTTAAACAGGGTATTTTAGAAGACAATACCGTGGTGTCCTTAGCAATAGTATCAATCAAAGGTATTACTTAGAAAAACATCATATTTGAAAGAGAGGGAAAACATATTCAGCTAAGGAGATTGGCCGTCTATCTGATATGCTCTAACTCCACACAACTAACCATAACAAATACCCATTACACTTCAAAGATATTGTTAGACGAAACTCAAAATATCAATCTACTCAAATAAAATGAACATGAGAAAAGATTTTGCTTCTGACCATCAGTGTAAACCAGACAAGATCCGAAGAGAGAAAAAAATCTGCAAGTTCAGCTCCTTTATGGACGGTCATTCTATAATTAAAAAAAGCAAAGAAGATGAATATTTCAATACTCATTTCTAGCTTAGCTTCATTAATACAGAATGCCGCTAAACAACCAGTCGAGCATAAGCCAATAGCCAATAAAATTCATGATTTCCCCATCAGATGTGACAAGCAATTTCGGATACTTACAATCGTGCAAGAGCATTTCCCCCAAGTCCAGATGGAACTGTACCCCGTAAAGAATTTGAGCTTAAATTCCTGATGACGTGCGAGGTCAAACGATAGTAAGCACAACAGGTGAAAATAAGTGAATATTTCCAGAAATTGGATTTTACCAATTTATAATTTCACTACTCCAACGAAGAACAGATTTGAAACAGAAAAGTATGGACCATGTAATTTTTACGTCTGCATTGAAGCCAAAAATAAAAATAAAAAATGTAAAAGAGAAATGGCCAGTCCACTTCAATCGTCTAAACCAGAAATGGACATGTATTTAGGAATATGGAGACCAACAAAAAGGTGAGAAAAAGCTTGTATTACCCACTAAACAATTTCCATGGGAAGAGAATGAGTGAGCGCCCATTAAAAACTGCTAAAAATCATGACTATTGTAAACAGTTGGATGGAAATTGGACAAGTTTAGGGCCATAACACGCTGTTAGTGAATAAGAATTGAGATCTTTATACAAATAAACTATAGGTGAACCAAGCACAAGTTTCAAGAGTCTTTTAGCAGCAATTCTACCGAACCAACTTAAAGGGAAAACTCGGCAGTCCTATTATTCCTGAAAACCATGCAAGGCAAAACAGAGACATTATTGGAGGCCAAGAGCGGATCTTGTCCAAGGGTTGTCACCAGATCCAGGTCCTCAACCTTGAATAGAGGGAACCGAAGCAAAATGGTTGGTGCGATGACTTATGCTAGATGGAAGTAGTAACATAAGGAGAGAAAGTTCTTATCAAAGGCAGAGCAACAAAGACGTGTGGCAGCGTAGCTCATTCGAATGACCTAGTCCTTCTTTTTGATGACAGAGGAAAATATAAAGGACTGGAGGTGTGGCTGCAACTTTCTAGATGAAGTATATGAGAATGTCAAGAAGAAATAATGTCAGTTTTTCCACTACCTAAAATCCTGGAGGTCATAAAAGGAAATTAGAAGCAGAAAGGCGATACTTACAAGCTTACCAAGTTCGACAAAAGATTTATCTGGTCACTTATGTAGCCTTTCAAGCCTTGACTCCCAAGATCTCTGAAAAACCAATGAAAAGGCTGATTTTAGCATAAGCCACATACTTAAGGCCTGGTCATAAGTATATCAACAATTTGTTAGTTTATATCCTTAAAGAATGAGAAACAACAATCTACTAAATTTTCTTTGCCATTGAAGAAAACTTGGGGGCAGTACTGTTGAAGACATAGGAATCTTGTACTTTCCAGTTTCCTTCATAAAATCTGGTGTATTATATGAACTTAAGAGTGACAGACACTGCTTGTGCTGCATAGATCATGGAAACTAATAAAAGTCACAATTGAATATCCGGTAATGAGATTCGATGCAGTTGCCTCTTCCAATGCATTTTATACTCATGGCTAAGTATGCAACATGAAAAAAGTAAAATTGCTCACATTTGATATATTATAAGGGAAGTCTTATCCTTGTTTGGATGACATGTAACTCCCTCCCAAGCATCCCAACTGGTAGGAGCGCAAGGGTCTCCGTTCCAACCCATTCTCTCAGGAACACCGAGTGACTCTTTCAATGCTCTCATAGCGACCACTGGATGAAAAATGAAGACCAATTAGTTTCTCTTGCACGCGCTGTCTGCCACAGCAAGCTGATAATTCTGATTCACATTTCATGCCAGATACTTCCTATAGAAATAATTCGTATACGAATCATGCCAGGCTCAGCCTTAATTATTCGGGACAGCCATGACTGGATTAGATTTTGTTGAGAACATTCCATCTTTCCTAGAAGTTTGCAGTGTCAACATGGCTACCACAGCTCTGCACCAGAGATGTAACAAAAGCATGCCATTGTGCTTACTGCATAGTATGTTTAGTCACTATCCCGTGCATAGAATCTGCCTACTACAGTGAGAAATTGGAAGATTTGCAGGAGCAAATTCAGCTTCCCTTTTGCTGATAATGAACAGACGATCGAAATACCTATCTTCCACCAGTGTCCTTATTGATTCAAAAAAATTAAAAAAACAAGAGAGCACCCAAAATTTATTTTTTGTAAATTTCTCCAGCGTGCCAAACTTTGATGATCCAGATCCAATCATCAAATATATTGGGCAATCAAATAACAGATGGAATTTAATTCTGCAGTGGGCAGCGATGCTCATACCTTGGTCAGGATCAGTGGAAAGATCGACAGGAACCAGTGCATAATTCTCCAGCCCACTAATCAAGGGTACTCCTACAACCGGCTCTAGCCTCACATTCAAAGTCGTACTGCTCAAGTTCCTCACTATGCAATGCCAATCATGCACCGCGAGATGCCCGACCTCCTTATATATGTCGACCCTGGTCAAATTCTCCCCATTCACCACCACATCGAAGACCCTCTGCCCAGTTCCACTCACTTTGGCGTCAATCTCCGCGAAATGTAGCCACAGCAAGTAATCCATCTTCGCATCGACCGCCAATTCGTAGTATAAAGGCCCTTCCCTTGTCATCGTAGCCGTCTGATACAACTTCATCGGGAAATAATTCGGTTGCTGATTAGCCCCTGAAATAGCAATAATCGTGGAGATGGGCACAACATTGTTCTTCGAGTCGGGCGACAGGAAATCGGTTTCCGACTGCCAGTAACGGCCGAAATGATCCGTGTCGTCGGTGAACCCGGGCCCCCAATTGTCCGAACCGCAGTCCAGGCGCCCGTAATTGACGAGGATGAAGCCGTCCCCGACGGAAGCGGCGTCGTACGACAGCCGGTCGACCTGAACCAAGGAGAGGGAGCCGACGACGGGGGAGTCGGTGGCGATGCTGTAGAAGCAGACTTCGGCGGGGGGGTCGGGGACGAAGGCGAGGAGATCGGAGTAGGAGCCGCGGCGGGAGGAGCCCTCGGGCCAGGGGGAGCGCCAGCTGAAGACGAGGGTGCCCTGGACGGAGGCGTCGAAGCTGGGGGGTGGGAGCGGCCGTCGTAGTCGTCGTAGACGGTGAAGGCGCGGAGGTAGTAGCGGCCGGAGGGGAGGCCGGGGACGACGTAGCAGTTCTTCTTGCCGAAGGAGAGCGGGGGAAGGAGCGGAGGTTCTTCTCGTGTCGGGAGGGGAAGAGGAGGGGCTCGGAGACGACGGAGGAGGAGCCGCCGGTGAAGAAGCGGTCGGAGAGCCAGGTGGCGTTGAAGGCGTCGGTGGAGGTGGTGTCGGAGCCGCAGTCGATGTGGAGGGAGACGTTGCCGTACGGATAGGCGGAGGCGGAGGCGGAGGAGGCGGCGGCGGCGAGAGGGAGGAGGAGGAGGAAAGGGAGGAGGAGGGACGCCATTGAAGGGAGTGAGTGGGGTTGGAAACTGGAGAGGACTTGAACTATAAAGTGAAAAGGTTGAAAATATGGAGGGAAAAGGTGCGGTTGGGACGGCGGAGAAGAGAGAGAGAGCGGGGCGAGATTAGCGGAGCGAGACTGGGGTCGTTAGAATGGGACAGTATGATTTGGTGGGAACGCTCCCTGCGAACGCTGCTTCCATCATCCTAGCCTGGGGTCCACGGAGTTTGGTTATTTCCCTCTCCTTCTACTTCTTTTTTCTTTCTTTTTTTGGTTTTTTATTCTCTTTCTATGTTTAAATTCGGTGCTGTTCAGTAGCATGCTTAACAAGTGAGACGAGAGTATTCGTTCATCAAAACCGAATAATACTTGCGTGAATTGATTATGTGAAAAGGGTTGATTTCTATGAGAGATTTACTTGAGTGAAAAAAATGAAAATTTATATGCTGGTAAAGCATGTGATACGTATTTGTATTAAAATTTGATTCATATGACTTTGCTCAGGGTTATGAATTTGATTTTATCCAATATGAGGAGAGACCGTACCAATAAGCAACTCTCAATACTTATTAGGGAAACTTTATATGAAATAGTTTTTATATTAAGATATTGATTAAATATAACACGGAATTGTCAAAACCGTGAGGTTTCCTTCGGTGATCGCCTTAATGATTACGCATTGATTGGTGACATCCCAATACTAAGTCATCTTTAAAAAAAAAAAAAACATAGATCCTCAGCGAAGATGGCCATCTATCAAGTGGAAAAGGGATAGGTGAAATATGAGATTTTTTTTACTAATTTTTTTTTTTTAAAAAAAGGGATCGAATAAGTTTCTTTTTTCAAGAGATGCAATGTACACTTATTAATTTCTTATAATGGGGAATACTAATTTATGAGAGAAATGGTGGAGATGGAGAAGGGTTAGGTTCATCTACGTGCCGGGCATGACGTGAATAATAAAACAAAGGCTTCGTAGTCGGTTGTTATGCCGTACATGCATGGCGTGGCGCGACCATCTCCCCGTCTCTCTCACGCCCCGCAGCGGCAAGGTCAAGCCCCGCGACATGGAATTCCAATTAAATAAACATCGGCATTTCGCATGTTCTGCCGTTGTTGTTGGGGCGGAAAAGTAAGCGGATTAGGTCGTATTCTCGTCCGCGACATGCGCAACTCCGCTCTGATTAGCAAAGGAGACTCAAAGATAATGCTCTCTTCCTGTCTTCCTCCTGGAAGGCTTTCGAGAGATGACATGCGAGCAAATCGGGCTTAAGGGCGACCACAATCTATTGATATGTTGGTTGCAGTCCCATAAAAATTATAACAAAGCATTGTCGCCCAAAAAAGAATGATATGTTTCATAAAAGAAAATTGTCTCAAAAATCCTAGACTTATAGTTTGTAGGGGTGTGCAACAGAAATCACCAACAGGTTTTGGATAGTTTTCATGGGCAGCAATCCGATTCCATATTCCTATTCTTGGAACTGTGGTCGGTCGGTCCGGTTTCCAATTTCCCACCCAACCCACTGGCCTGACTATGTAAAGCCTTTTGTAGTTTCTTCTAAGAGACAAGATTTTCAGCTTTCAAGAATTCAACGCATAAAACGGCGGTTAGGAGTAAATCAAGTTCTATGCGTAGAAACAAGTACCCTTTTGTAGTCTCTGCAAAGTAGTGGTTCCATAAGTGCCTTTTGACCTTGAAATGACAACAATCAATTCACTAAAGCAAGCTTTTTCAAGTAGACGCCGTTACATCTACTGCTATAGAATTACACCTTACGTCTCCATATGCCGACCTCTTTGTGAATTTCATGTGACCACAGCCGATAACATATAGGTTTGGTTTCTCTTTAGAGGAGCAAAAGAGGGACAAGGGAGGGGTTTCGTTAGGCTTTTTTTTTTTTTAACATATTTATGATTTGCTACGAAAGTCCAATAGAGATTGGTTCCACTCGATCGAACTGGCCGGTTGGTGCGGTTCTCGATTCCAAGACAAGCCAATCCAATCCCTAGTCCTAGAAATTGGGAACTGGTCCTTCCGGTCTAATTCTTGATTTGACCTTGAAACAAGACTAGATTAGAAATTGATCATCCCTAATAGTTCGGCAACCAATTAAGTTATAAACATTTCCATTATGCTAAATTAATCCTAAACATTTTCATATTTTGTCAATCTAATTTTAAATCTTTTAACAATTTGCCAATTTAATCATTCCGACCAATTTTGGCCCAAAAACATTGATGTGAACGCAGGCCATTATACGTGGCGTGAGTAGAGCTACCGTGGACAAATTTTTGTATTATTTTTTTCTTTTATTTCCCTTTGGCCTTTGGTCTGGAATCAGCCACAGACAAGGGTGTCGTGCCCCTCAACCCTCGCTGGCCCTTGCTTGTGGGTCATCGACAATGGCTGAGTATCGACCATGGACCAAAGAGAAAGAAAAAGAAAAAAAAGGAGAGAAATTTTAAAATATGCAAAAACTTGTCCATGTTAGTGCTACCACGCTGCGTAGGATAGCCAATGATTGGCCAATATCAACATTAGCAATTTTCAATCAAAATTAGCCCGAATAACTAATTTGACAAGTTATCAAAGAGTCATAACTAAATTAGCACAATTGAAAGTTTTAGAACCTAATAAGCTATGGTACTATAGTTTAGGACTTTTTGGGCAATTATCCCCCTTTCATAAGTAATGTTCATATTATATAAACCCAAATAAAACCTAATATTATTGACATAGATGGAATCATACTGATTGTGTTTTTGTAACCACGTACAGGGCCAACCACGTACAGGGCCTGTTTGGCAACCTCAATTAAGTATCGAAAATTAGAAATTCAGTACATAATGAGATTTAGCTTATTTGATAGTTATAATGAGCATTGAATTAAACGACTCAATTTTTGAAAAAAAAAAGCATGAAAGTGATGATTACCTTATTCATATAATTGATAGTAATCAGAACCCTGCCTAGTTGCATCATAGAAAATTATTGATAATAATTGTAATTCCATGTTTCGAAAGAGTTTAGTCCAATGCAATGATCCAGTTTCATTTATTATCAAACCACTTTTGATTTCTATTTTTGACAATTAAGATTGTCAAAACTTAAAATTCAATACTTAAATTTTCAGCACTTATTTCTTCAGTGATACCATGCAAGCCCTAGGCCCTAAAACATTAATTTTCATCACTTATTTGGGTGTGAATAAGAATCATTCTGTTTCATAAATCAATTTCTAGCTAGAAATAGATTTTTTATTTTTATTCCCTAGACGAATTTTTGAACAAAAATACACGTTTGATTACCATACAAAAATTATATTCCTTATATAGAATTTATTTTGATAATTACACAAAATTTCTTTCTCTGAGCAATAGTGGGAGGCGATGGTGAATAGATGGTGGGCAACCAATGATCAACAATCGGCAACGAAAAAGTGATGGCGGGTGGGGGCAAAAGGTGGTGACCAACGGTAGACGGGTGAGCAACCGGCTAGTAGCGAGAATAAGTAATGAGAAAAGTTTTTATTTTTCATTTTTATTCCAAAAATTAAAAAAAAAAAAAATAGAAAATTTTACTTGTCATTTCTATTCCAATCTTATTTCTAGAGTAAAAATTTATTCTAAAAATACAAAAATGAAATTATATCACCAAATGAAATTTTTTACTTCTTAATTTTCAGTTTCATCAAATGAGCCCTACACTATGACATTGAGGAAGTATGTAGACTTGATTATTAAATTTTGTGTCCAAAAAGACAAATTTATTTAAAAAATAAAAAAGAAAAAGAACATTGATTGGTAGACCCTTCAAATGAGCAGGTTATGTCAAAAATGACTTGACCAAAGTTAACCATTTGACCCATTTTGACTCATTTCTTTGTAATGCTAATTTAATGACCAATACCCAACACAATCCATATCAAACCCATATTCAACCTAACTCATTTTGCTAAAACACTTTTATATTTAACTCAATTTAGTAAAATTCATATCCAAATTAAATAAAAGCATAAGATCGAGTGAATGTAAGGGAGGCATTGAGTCATTTAACACTCATCTTATTTTCAACTTTACCATTATGATCCATTTATGATCCATTTATTGAATATAACTAATCTATACAACAACTTGGACCGTCAAATATGAATTAAAAAATTGATTCTATGCTCCATTTGATAAATCTAATTATTGGGTTAATGGATGGAATAAAGATTTTATCTAGCCTAGAGGAATCCATGATTCTGCTGAAATTAGTGTACGCCGGACGAGATAGGATTCTCGGGAATGACAGCATTTTCATTTGAAGTAGATTCGATCCATCAAACAAGACATTAAAAGTCGCAAGAAACCTGGGGAAGCTGATTTGGTTTGAGTCTAATGTAATTCATTCCGTCATGCCAATCAATACAAAACTTGTTAATTCGCCAATATTATGTACACCCTCCATTCCCGAAGCAAACCCAAAATAATATTAAGGAAAGGGAGGAAATGAAAAGAATAATAAATAAAAAAAAATTACAAATTCCGAAGCTCTAGCCAGTTCTTATTTTTAATTTCTAATTATTTGTCAGTCGTGCCAGCACAAGAGCATGACTATGCACCGCCGGATGATGTAGAGCCGAGCTCTCCGCTCTCTGATGGCGCCCCCCACTCCTCTGCTCGACGATCTCCTCTTGGGAGCTCCTCCGCACGAGGGGCTGCCGATCATCATCATCATCGTCTTCATCCTCAAATTCTCCCAACGAGAAATCGCAGGTGCGTTAAGTGACGATTTTAGAGAGGGAGAGGGAGAGGGAGATGATGAAAATGGCGGGCGAATAGGGATGAATTGGAGGGATCGTGGAGAGGCCTTTATATATAGTCGAGATGAAGCGAAGGAAGGCTGTGGTCCCCCCCCATTCCACTTCTGAAATGGTGTGCGAGAAACTTAGGGAAAAGCCAGCGATGGGCCATGGGAGAGCGTGCCGTGCCCACGAGGCCCTCCAGCCCGGACCATCTGGATCCACACCCGCCCTTACTTGATTCACAAAAATCAAAGTTGTTTTCTCATTTTAATTATTATTATTAGTACTAGCAATGGGCACGAAAATGGAAGTTTAATGAATGATCTCTCTCTCTCTAGTTGACCAGTTAATCTTACTATTGACTATTTGGGAAATTTTTGACCATATGGGTCCTCCTTATTTTTTACACATTCCACGCTTCATTCGTTAATGATTTGGATAGTCATCAAATTTTTTAAATTATGAATACCCATTTAATGGTGGTGAATGTAGGATTGTGTAAAAGTTATAAGAGTACACAGGCTGTGTGTATCAAGTAAAAATTCCTACTATTAATGAGTTAACTAAATATTGAGAAAGGTTTTCATTTTGCATCTTGAGAATTATAATTTGTCAAACATTATGTCAAGTCGACGTGCGTCTCTTAATTGGCATAAAAAAAATCGAGACAGTGGTGTGAATAACCAAATGGTGTTCAATCTTTAGCTAGAGCTTCTTCTTCTTCTTTTTTACCAATGCCCATAAATTGTCTCATACATGTGCATCAGGCAATCAAAGAGTGTATTGTGTGTAGCTCATAAGGTAAATTTAAGTGGATATTTTTAAGTGTTATCTCATATCCAAATCGAGCATTTGATCACTCAATCAGTTATTTAGCTGGTTTGTATATTACTATCAAATTACGTTTGATGATGTGTGGAGTTAGCAAAGAGAAAATAGGGAATTACAATGGCCTAGGTGATTGGACCTTGGTTTGAGAAAATTATATGGCACCGAGGAGGACTGATTTAAGTAGTAATATAATATATATCCCTGAGTCCGAGTTGTGCGTAAACTGGAAATGTCGGTTCGACTTGATTTTTAAGTTCTCAATCGCTGGGCCTCTTGTGCTTTTCATGACCTAAAAAACTAATGTTGTTTTGCTTAACAAGGTTGGTCAGCGTTGCACGTGAAGTCTCTCTCCGCTCCAATGCCATTTTTCAATTACAAATATGGAATGAACGTGTCATTGGCTCTGGGTTTGTTTTAAGGTTGAATTGAGGACCAAAGTGGATAGCAAGATCGATGTTATTATGGTGACTAAATGGGTTTGCAAATAGGTAATGAGGTTGTACAACTAGATTGGCTCTACCCTGGAACTAAATCAAACCATCCAAAAAGCCGGTCTAGCTCTCAATTCTAAGTGAAGAACCACCCCAAAACTAGACCAATCAGACCAAATTTGGAACCGATTTTATAAAAGTGATAATTCTTTAATAATATATTTATTTTACCTATTTTAGGCAATAAATATGGTACTTTATAATGCAATATTCGTTAGGAAATATTTGGATTTCCTTCTATTTATTCAAATCTTCTTTGTTTATGCAGAATAATGAAATATAGAGAAAATAAGGAAAAAAATGACAAAAAGAAGGAAAGGAAAATTATGTAATTTAGGAATTCAAATCAAAAAGTGTTGAAAGATGGATACCAAATTAAGGATTATGCGCTTTATTCCATGATTTTATGCCAAAAAAAAAAAAAAGCAATTGTCTTGTGTTATGATTCTTAAATATATCCTATAAGTAGGATAATATTGAGAGCTAGGAGAGACGGCTAGGTTTTTACTTTTAGATCATTTTTCATTATTCTAGAGTTTATTTTTAAGTACTTTGGAAAGAAGACAAAAATGGTAACAGAATTCGTGTTCTTTGATTCAAGATGCTGGGTTTAATATATATTTTCGTTTCTTCTTTTACTATATTCTAATTTTTTTTTTAGGACTATAATGTAGCTTGACCATGATAATATGAATTTCATGATTTTTATACATGCAAATGATATCATTTTGTAAGTTATATATTATTGTGCTTAATGCTTTTAAGTGACTAGCCACCACTTAAATGATTTGATACACACGTTTGAGACTCAAAAGTGATAATATGCAATTGTTCCTTATGATATGCAACCATGAATTAAACATGGAAAGAGATATACCATGTTATTTGTTTAACTCTCATATGATCCAAAAGACTCATTGTAAGCCGAGATTGTTCATAGATTTTAATGCATTTATCTTTATTTAAATTCACATAAAGATATAGTGGATTAATAAATTAAGTAGATTTGCTATACCTAAAGATAGGATAGTAGTTTGATATTGTTCTTGTACGCGTAACAATTTGAAATTCATATTTAATAGTTATGGTGAAATTGGATGCTCTAACATTTTATTAGATTGATTTACTGCATTTAGTTTCCAAATTTTTCTTTTAAGATTTTTAATTTTATCTTATTTTCAATTCTATTATAATATATTAGACAAATTTTAGAATTAATCAATTTTTAATATTTAATTGGCTATTATTCATCAATCTCTCCATGGGACGATATTCTTTTTCATCATTATATTACTTGTTCAACACGTTCACTTGCGTTTAGAATTTTACAAACAAAAAATTAAAAATCATAGTTTTTCTCTTGACATCTCCCCCCCCAAACCTCATTCAAACACTTCACAACTCACCCTCCTCCTCGCTCATTCGTTATGTTGCCCATATTAATTTATCATTTTTTTTTAAAAGAACATTTCTCAAGTAGACCATGGAAGCAGACCAAAAATATATGGTAGTTTTCAAAGTAGGTTTTAGAGCAAACATGATAAGTTCTAAGTTCTAAAAATTGAAAATCGGTTCTAACATGGTAGGTTTCTTACCCATTTTGGAATCGATTACCTCTAATAGGTTAGTAGGATCAAGCTAAGGGCATGCACGACAAAATTTATGTTTGTCTATTTCTTTGTTTTGTTTCGGAACAAAATTCCGTTTGTTAATTATTCCATAAATAAATTTGGAACAGAAATCAAAAGGTAAAAATTTTAGCTTTCCAATTTCTTAAATAAAAGTGAGAAATGAAAAACTCTTCTCATCATTTACTCTCTTCACCACTTATCACTTGTGGGATGCTGGATGCCAGCCGCCAACTGCAAGACGCCTACCACCCCCTTAGAAATATAAATTTTATTTTGTTATCAAGCGAATTTTGTTCCAAAAATAAAATTTTGAGTCGTTATTAAACGCATTTTTTTTGCTCAAAAACTTGTTTGAGGAATAAAAATTAATTTCTATTCTAAAAATTTTGTTATGTGCGCCCTATGTTAATAAAAGAGAATTTCAAGAAATGATTTTATATGACGAGTAATATTGGCTATACAAAGATTACTCTATTCAATTGATTTATGAAAGACAATAAATGATTTTTTTAATTAAGTGAATCATGTTATACAACCACTAAAAATCTTGCACTACTCAAACTTTGTAAAACAATTTTCTTAGGGTTTATTTGGTAACATGCCAAAATAATGTCTAATTCTATTCTTTTGTTTCCTAGAACAAAAAGAAAAAGAATAGAAATTTATTTGGTAACTATTTTATTCCCAAGAACAAATTTGCTTTCAAGAGTAAATTTGGAATATAATCAAAAAGTTAAAAAAAAAAAAAAAAGTTACTTCTTTATTCCCTACAACAACTTTAGAATCAAGCATTTTTCCATTTTTATTTTCTCTTTTATTTTCTTATTTTCCTTTTCTTCTTCTTCTTCTTTTTCTTCTTCCTCTAGCCAATGAGGTTGAGCCTTGTCGGTCGGAGCCTCATTGGTGGTTGGGCAAGCTTAGCCTTGCCAAATCTAGAAGAAGAAGAAGAAGAAGAAGAAGAAGAAGAAGAAGAAAAGAAAAGGAAAAAAGGAAAAAAAAAAAAAAGAGGAAAAATGTAATAAAATTATTTAAAAATTAAAAGAAATTCTAAATCACAAAAAAAATTGAGAGTTGTATAAGATGCATTTATATTCCAAGAATAAAAATTTTATATAATTACCAAATGCTTTTAAATACTCAACAACTCGTCCAATGAATAAAATAAGAAAAAATCATTTTTAAGCAAAAATTGATCTCAGGAACATAATGATTTATAAACACACCCTTAATATATTTGATACTACTCCTTCCATAGTAGTTACTTAAATATACTTACACAGGTTATATTGATATCTATAACCCATTGATTAGGAGATTAATCCAAGGGATCAGGAAAAACTTGACTTGGAAAGAAAAAGGAAATTGAAAGGTTGACGATCCAAACTCTAGATTTACTTGGACAATTACTAGTTAGGACTGTTCATAATTTGCCTATGCTCCTCATTTGGCCACAAGTCAAGCCTCTGCCCACTTGATAATTGATTATTAGCCATACATCGGGGTCTTATATAAACCATATTAAACTATTAGACTAGATAGTTTTTGTCGCCCTTTAAGTTTAGAAACAACGGATATTTTGAAACTCATATACATTTCTATTAACACCCTTAGTTATTAATTGACTCTACCAAAGGTGTATAAAGCAATAAGAGAAATCACATTTCTTGACTATTTTCAAGTCATGAGCTCTCATGTACGGCCTAACACGACCCAAATAATACAACCCGACCACCATGATGCAACTTATAAGCAATCCATTATTACATGTCTTGGTGCATGAAAGCCCAACATGCCATGCATCTTTAGATGACATGGTGTCACCTCATCCAACCATAAATATGAAATGAGTTTACAAGCACAAGAACATTGTCCAAAAAATCCCGAATCTATTGTACTTTAACCAATTTAGTTTTAAACTTTTCATTTTTAGCAATTGAATCTAATTGAATTCATCCAGCCAATATTAACCAAAATCGTTGACAAGGTCACCTATCGTCTTACATGATATAATCAACGCAAATGTTGATAATTTTTAAATTTTTTGAAGAATTATGAATTTTCTATTATGTTTTCTTTTTCCTTAGCCCATTCAAGAACCAATAGCCAACTCACCAATCAAAGGCGAGGGTTGCTAGCCCTCCACTATGGTCAATGAGGGTTGTTGGCTTGCCAGGGTCAATCGACAACCCTTGCGAACTTGGTTGAAAAAAGAAAGAAAAAACGATGAAAGTAAAAATTATCTACTATTATCCTACGCGGTACTATCAATATTCATATTGGTAATTTTCAAGTAAAATTGATTAGATTGACTCGATTGACAAAACGTGAATATCTTCGCAACTCAATTGAGAATAAATGTAATAAGTTTATAATTTTTTGGGCATTTTCTCCCGCAAGCACCGGGATTAGACCAGAATTTGTCATTGAAGGCCGCGTTGGCCCCACCCCAATTCAAACCATTCGGTGCGTACGAATCACTTGACGTAAGAAAGAATAAAATACCATTCAACCACCATCATAAATAATCACAATTCACTCCTGGTCCGGAAACAGATTCACCATACAGCCATTCCATGATGATGCACGATGCCCAATACTATATACAACACTTTCAACGAAATATCGTCAAAAGCTGAAAAGAAAAATGAACCCCCCAAAAAAAAAAAAAAAAAAAGTTGGAAAAGTGGAAACAGACCATACCTCCCCCCGCAACACGTGAAAAGAGAGAGCACCCCCCGCGACGAAGACGACTGACTGCGCCGAAAGCGACGTCGTATCCTCGGATTCCCTACCCTAAATAATACAAAATAAGATAGCCACCCCCCGGGTTATTTAATAATACTCCCGAAAATAAATGGCCCCGTCTTTTCTCTCTCGTCTTTATTCGTATTTACTTTTCTTTTTCCAAAATTCGACGGGACGAAAAACATCACGCCCTCTCCTTTTTTTTTTTTTTCTTTTTACCTTGTTTTTTTCGCCCTTTACCTTCACCTTCGTTAGAGAATCCAAGGCAGCCCGCTGAAAGATCGACCTTTCAATTTCAACCGTAATTCTCGCAGCTTTTACGCCTGACGGCGACGCTCTCTTGTCCCCTTTCGCACTCTCCAATTCCCACTCCACTCCCCCGCCTTTTAATTACGCTTTCGCCCCCGCCGTCGCCGTCGCCGTCCCGCTCCGTCGTACCCCCCCCCCCAACTTCCCCCTTCCGCCGTGCTCAGCTGTCGCAGAACAGCGAGTGGTGGCGCAGCAGGTCGTACGGCGCCCACAGGGAGTCCAGCGGGCACGGCCGCCGCGAGTCGAGCCGCAGCCACGGCTTCCCCTTGCCGCTCCAGTGGAGGAGGCTCACCGGTCCCGGGTGCAGGTTCCGGCACTGGCCCCTCACATTGTCCCCTCCCAGCCCGTGCTGGTTCCACCGGTGCTCCACCCCCTCCACCTCGCCGGCGAACACCAGCAGGAACGGCGGCAGCGACCCCAGCTCGTAGATCCTCTCCCTCTTCTGGATCCTCATCCACCCCTCCAGCCTCTTCGTGTACTTGCCCTCCCGCCATCTCCACAGGTCGATCACCATCACGCCCGTGTTGAAGTAGCACGGCCTCCGCCCCCGGAGCGCCGCCGCGTGGGCCGCGCTGGACCAGAACCCCGGGGTGAAGTAGGCGGTGAAGTTGGCGTGGCAGTACTCGGGGGCCCCGAGGACGCGGTCGCGGAGGTCGATGGACCAGAGCTTGGCGACGTCGTCCACGACGATGAGGTCGGAGTCGAAGTAGATGATGCGGCGGACGGAGGTGGGGAGGAGGTCCGCGAGGTACATCCGGGCGTAGTTGAGGGGCTGGTCCAGGGCGCGGCGGATGGAGTAGGTGATCTTGCCGCGGACGAGGTCGGCGTTGAAGTGGTAGAGGCGGAACGTGAGGTAAGGGAAGGTGGAAACGACGGTGCGGCGGAGGTCGGGGCGGCGGCGGGAGGCGGCGACGAAGTGGAAGACGATGTTCTCGGGGCAGGAGGCGTGCTGGAGGACGGAGAAGACGCCAGCGACGGAGCCCCGGAGGTAGGTGGTGTCGAGGGTCATCGCGATGTGGATGGTGTCGTCGTCGGCGCCGCCCCGCGGGGGGTGATCCGGCCACGCCGTCTCGGGGCAGTCTCTGCCGTTCCGGAAGGCGGGGGCTTCACGGAACTCCGGGAGGTCGGCGACGACGGCGGAGATAAGGAGGAGGAGAGACGAGAAGAGAATGGGGAGGAAATGGAGGTGAAGGGGAGGCGGCGGAGGCATGGTGGTGGTGGTGGTGGTGGTGGTTGTCGGAGGAGGAATCGAGAATGGGGATATTGATGGAGGTGGTTGATTGGTGTTGATGAGAGAGTGAGCTTGAGAGAGAAAGATGGAGGGTATTATGGGAAATAAGTGAGTGAGGTTGTCCTTTTGTGGTTTTTTGGGGAGATAAAGAGGGGGGGAAGAGAGAGAGAGAGAAAGAGAGAGAGAGCATCATGGCCAGATGCAGACATGAAGACGCGTCTGTCGTGTCCAGCCTGGCACGTCCCCATCTCATCCTCTCTCTCTCTCTCTCTCTCTCTCTCTCTCCATTTTTATTCCGGTTGTTACTGTTTTCATTTCATTAAACTGGGAGGAGGGTGTTTAAATTAAATGGTAAAACGAACAGAGTAAAAAGAGGAAAATCTAATCGAACGGTGGTGGTTACGCGATGCACCCGCGGGCTACTCGTCACTGGAGGAGCCGCACGCACGTGCCGTACCCACGGGTCCACGGGTTACCTCCCTTCTGGCTGCCAATTTCATTTATTCTCAACAGAACAGGTAACCCAAAAATCCACAAACTATTGCCCGTTTATTTTTTTTATGAAATAAACGAAGTCTTAATTTTTTACTTAAATTTTGCAGCTTTTGCATTACATGAATTTTATTAAAAATATAAAAACACTGACACGTTCAATGAAAAATTTATGTAATTGTTACGTAATTTTACAAATTCCTTTATATTTATATAAGTGTAGACAATTAGAATTGACGAAATTATAGATTTGGAAGGATACGAATTTTTTACCTTGTATAATACTCCTCTTAGAATCCGTTCATTTTCTGAAAAATGAATTATTAGAAAAATATTTTTTTAAAAAAAGTTGATCAATTGTTTTACTTATAAATATGAATAAACAATAAATATCTTCATTGTTCATGAAATTATTTAGATATAAATTGTTATTTGTAATGAATATTTTTCATTGACTAATTTTTTTGAGCAATGTAAATAATTATTTTAGGAAAATATTTTCTAAAAACATGGATTTTTCATAAAATAAATGAACATTGACAGAAGCCATGATCGCTGCATGTTTTTTTATGGATTAAGCTGAACTTTTGGTCAATTTAGGTAATTATAAAAAATATCATTATTCTTCTAAGGCGTGCTATTTGACTAAAAGAAAAAAAACGACCGGCCAAAAAATTTAGTGGAGATATTTAATGTTTCACGTGCATAAATAAATCAGTTCGGAAGAAGAAAAACCGACGTTCGAATTCTAACCGTTAAAGTGTGGCGAGGACTCCATAACTTTGACTCATTTATTTATTTATTTATTTTTTTGTCCCCAGCTAATTTGAGTTTACTTAAGACTTTTTTCGTTTAGCGAAAAACATTATTCTCATTTTTCAACATCAACGAAAAACCTATAATAAAATCATGAAAATAATTTCTCTCTTTAAAAAATCGAAAAATATGTTTCAAAATATAGCTAAGTATTGGTTTTTAGACCCAAGATTTTACACATGACACAAAAACTTTAACATCAATTCCCAAGTCCCAGCATTCAAAACTAGTCTCTAGTGGTCAGACCCGGTCCCCGACGCCCACGCCCAAGTCCATTAAGACCAGGCTCAAACCCCTAGTGCCCGTGCTTGATTCCCTGGTACCTAAGCCCAAGTCTATGAAGGACATGCTCAGCTCCATGGTACTTGAGCTCTAGTCCACAAAAGCCATGTGCAAATCCTCAATGCACGGGCTTAGATTCTTAGTTAATGAAATACTTGTCCTTATAAAAATATTTTAAAATATATATAAATTTTAATGGGTTAATACTCTAAAAAAATCATAAACCGATACACCCGTGACAAATTTATTATATATTAATTTTTTGACCATCAAAAACCCCAAACTAATACACATTTGATAAATTTTTCCTAAACCGATACACTTGTGACAAATTTACCCTATGTTAGTTTTCGTTAAATTTTACTGTCAAAGTACTAAGTTGAATGACACATGACGATTAACTAGCATACCAATTTACAATTTCACTCTCTGTTTGCCACGGTTATAATATTTGTGATTTATTATGGTACTAATCCAATTTAACGAAGGGTATATTTGTCACAAATATGTCAATTTAGGGTTTTTGACAGTTGAATAAATTAATTTTTGATAAATTTGTCACAAGTATACCGGTTTATGATTTTTTTATGATCAGTTTGTAAATTTGTCACAAGTGTACCAATTTAGAGTTTCTTATGGTCAAAAAATTAATTTTTGATAAATTTGTCACACGTGTCAGGTTTGGGATTTTTTAAGATATTAATCCAATTTTAATTATTTTTATTTTTACTTTCCTTTTGTCCTTCCTTTTTGTTTTTTTCCTTCTTTTGGCTAGTGGTCAGTCACCGGTCGAGACAATCAGTGACCGGCCACGGGCAAGGCACAAGCTTGCAAGCCTCTTGTCACGACCTCTCTTTTTCCGTCCAAGGGAAAAAGAAAGAAGGTTTAGGAGTATTTGCCTAAAGAGGCAGACCAACGGCCCTGGATTAGGTGCGGGCTCTCGCAAGTCCATACCTCGCGCGGCATTGGACTTTGTTTTTTAGTTTTTAACAACCTATGTAATTCTAGGAGTCGCCACTAGCCTATTGAGGTTAGCTAGAAACCAATCAAAACGCGGAAGTGTTGTCTCGATTCCTACGCAATCAGAGATTTCTAGGAACGGGGACTTGTTTACGTCAATGTTTCTATTAGCGCCTTTACGATACCACTAACTTGGAAGGTTGTTTATCTAAATGGCGACACAATCTTGATTACCAATTATAATTCTTATAAAACCGCTAAGCATCCATGCAAATGTTTTTGTAGGTTTGTTTTCCTTAATATCTAGCTAATCCTAGCATAATTTAGAAGAGAAATTTACACTCAAATTAATGAAAAGTGGTGTGTAAGTAAACATCCAAGAAATTGAAATGACTTGAAAATAAATGCGGAAAAGGAAAACCCGATACAAGTCGGGTAAATAATATTACATAGTCTTATTATCACATCCCGAGACAGGACCCCCATGAGCAAAATGGGAATTTAAATGTGCATGATATTACTCTAAATGCATGAAACTACTCCAAATAATTTTAAGGGATAAGTGCTACATAAATCCTAAAACTTGTCACGAAAATGCAATTGAGTCCTAAAACTTGCAAAAAGTGCAATCAAGTCCTAAAACTTGTCAAATTGTTTTAATCGAGTCCTAAACTTAACACCGTTAGCTTTTTTAACAGAAAATGCTGACGTGACGTTTAAAATAATTTTTTATTTTCATGTGGCTTTTTAAAATTTTTTAAATTAAATTAGATTTAAAAATTAGAAAAAAACTACAATTTATTTTAAAAACAAAACAAATTTAAAAAAAAAATGGCCAGTTGCCCATCGCCAGAGGGGGCGGCGACGATCGCCGGCCTTAGGTGAGGGTTTTCGGCCCTCACCTTGGCTGAGTGAGGCCTCATTGGCCCTAGGCGAGGGCCAGCGACGCCTCGCTAAGCTCAGCGAGGGAGCCCAGATCTGGGCATGCCGGCCCTCGTGGGGGGCCGGCGGCCGTCACCCGCCCTGGGCGACTCGCCAAGATCTGGCGAGCCTCGCCGGCCCCAAGCAATAGCCAATGAGGCGTTGCCTAAGTCGAGCGACAGTCGTCGGGCCGCTACGAGGGCGGGCGACGACTGTTGGCCCCCCACGAGGGCTAGCGTGCCCAAATCTGGGCTCCCTCACCCGAGCTTGGCGAGGGTCATCGGCCCTCGCTTGGGGCCGGCAAAGCCTCGCCTGGCCAGGGCGAGGGCCGACGACCCCCGCCCAGGGTGGGCGACGGTTGTCGGAGCCGTCGCCCCCCCCTCCGGCGATGGGTGGCCGGCCAAGCTAGCCATTTTTTTTTTTTTGAACTGTTTGGTTTTTTAAATAAATTTGAACTTTTTTTTTCTAATTTTTAAATCTAATTTAAATAAAAATAATTAAAAAATTCATGTGGACTATAAAAAATAATTTAAAAAAGCCACGTGGACTTTAAAAAAATTAAAAAAGCCACGTTAGCATTTTCCGTCGTAAAGCTAATGGTGTTAAGTTTAGGACTTAATTGAAACAATTTGACAAGTTTTATGATTTGATTGTACTCTTTGCAAGTTTTAGGACTTAAATGCATTTTCATGATAAGTTTTAGGACTTTTGCAGCACTTATCCCTAATTTTAATCTACGAAAAATTACTTATTTACAAAAATTATTATAAAATATCAAAATAGCATTAAATTAGGAAAAATGACCTTATAAAATTAATAGAATATCATAGATGTCATTTTTGCCTTAATTTGATATCATATATCACTTTTATATTTTTTTTGAAATTTTTGGATTTTTGGATTTTTATTTTTATTTTTATAATAATAATAATATTAATAATTAATAATTTAATTATTATTATTATTATTATTATTATTATTATTATTATTATTCCCTAAACCGATATATGCTAACATTGAACAACACAGCACATGAATATCACAATAATCGAGCTTAAATCAACCCTTTCAAAATCGAAGCTTGGTTTTGACATTTTATCAAATACTTGGCTTATATCAAATCACCTCAAAACAACTTCCTCGGGCCATGTTCGTGGCCTTCAATCTCGATCCATAAGCAATCTCACGTGAAAGCAAAGTATCAAGGATATACTATTACATGCAAAGAACAGGTTTAGATAGAAATCACAGCCTAGAACACGCAAGAACCAAACTGAAAATAGCCTCTAAGGGCATGTTTGTTTAAATGTGTTTCTATTCCTCGAAACACAAATTTTTGTTCTTTTGTTCCCGGGAACAAAAAAAGAACAGAAACGCGTTTGTTTACACTTTTGTTCCCGGGAACACTTCCAAGAAACATTTTTTTTTCTTCTTCTTTTTTCTCTTTCTTTTCTTTTTCTTTTCTTCTTCTTCTTCTTCTTCCTTTTGCTGGTCACCGGCCTTGGCCATGGCCGACGCCGGGGACCGGCGATCTCGCCGGAGGGTCGACGGCCCCCGGCGTGGCCGCACGAGGCTTGTTGGCCTGAGCCTCATCGTGGCCGCACGAGGCTCGTCGGCCCGAGCCTCGTCATGGCCGCACAAGGCTCGACCTTGCTTGGGCTGGGCGAGGCTGAGCTCGCCCGCCACCGGCGAGGCTTGGCCTCGCCCAGCCACCTCCAAGACCGCGTCGCTTGGCGGTGGCTTGGCGAGGCCGAGCCTCGCATGGCCACGGCTAGGCTCGGCCTCCCCAGCTAGCGCGAGGCCAAGGCGAGGCCGAACCTCACCCAGTGGTGGCCCGGCGAGGCTGCCGGCCCTCGTTGGTGGTCACCGGCCATGGCGAGGGCGACCAAAAGGAAGAAAGAAAAATATAAAATAAAAAAGGAAAAATAAAATAAAAATATTTAAAAACAAAAAACAAAAAAATTATACAAGTTTACCAAACATGTTTCTGTTCTTTTTCTATTCTAGGAATATAAATTTTGTGCAATTACCAAACACATTTTTCTGTTCAAAAATTGTTCCCTGGAAGAAAATTTAATTTTGTTCCCAAGAACAATTTTTGAATAGAAACGTTACTAAACGCGTCCTAATATGCAGGTTGGAGCCGTTTTGCAAATCTAGTGTTGAACCCAAGTCAAACAGACATGTCATATGCCCAGAGTGAAACCTTAACAACCATCACACGCAACATCTATATGGAATATTACTCCATTCGGATGAAAATAGGTAACATGGATTTTTTTTTTTTTTTAGTAACATGGACTTTCAAATGCAATAAACATCACAGAGAACGATCAACTGGACACATCAAAACAAACTCTCCAAGAAGCATACATGAATGATCCATGCTAGCCAACCATGTCTCAATGTGGATTGGCTTGGTTTTTGGCTCAAGTTATAGACAATCTCATGGTTCGCAAGGAGATTTAAAGACTAACCAGGTTGTCATATGCGTCATTTGTACTCTCATGTAACATTCATCAAGCTCATGAAGACCAAAAAACGCATGCAAATGGGAGTAACAAGTCAAGCATGTAGGGCTATTGAAGAGGTTTTAAGCACTTAGAAAATTTTCAATCTCAGAAATAAGTTTTCCACACTAGTTTTCCTTTTGATCTTCATGATTAAAACATATTCAAACTTGAACAAAAAATACATCCAGGATGCTTACCTTGCTTCCTCGTTTCTTTTGCAAGTGACTCTTGGCCAAGGAAACTAAGAAATTGTCCTCTAGAAGCACGTGGAAGTTGGTTCCTTTAAACTGGAAAATGAGATCTGTAGAGAAAAAATTGACAACGAAGGTTTTTGTTGACCTTTAACATTAAACTTCAATACCTCTTTTGTTGGCAAACTTAACATAAAATCAAACTGTATGTATTCTAGTTTGGGTTAAAAGTCATGATTTGCCTCATTTGTTTCTCCATTTTCTCATAAACACTCGCTTTCTCTCACACGTGACCAACCGAGGTCAACACTTGGGAAAAAATTTGGACTTTCTTGGCCCACCAGGAGGGTACTGTTTCGAGGGGCTTTAGGAGACCTTTCCGATCTTCATTTGGGACGTGTGACCTATGGTTGGAAAGATATTTGAGTGAATTTTCACTCTCTAGTTGAAGGTTTTGGTTATTTTTGGCTGTAAGTTTGTGAAAATTTCATTTTTCTCTCTAAAGGTTGATCTGAAATTTCTGGGTTTTTGCTTTTTTGGAGTTGCTTCTGAAGGTGTTTTTTGGGCACGATTGTGAGCTCCCTCCAATGCTTCTTGTCTTCTACCTCTTATCCCTAAAAAGAGCATGTTTCATAAATCTTATCCATTGAATTCATCAATCTCTTGGTCGGCTTTTTGTCCCCCTACCAAGCCTGCCAATTGAACTAGTTCACCCACTTTCTGACTTAGCCAATTTTTCAACTTTTGTAGCTGTTGAGTGTGCGGATTTTGCTGCAATTTTCCCGTTCTTTCGGCAGCTTATCCCTGGCCAATTTTTGTCCACTTGCACTACTAATTATGTTCTTCCATCACATGCAAAGATCAGGCTGATTGGGATGTTGAGTAGGATATGGTAAGGCCACAAATATGCTAACTTAACAGTTCCGAATTGAGACTTAATCATGGGCTGGGTTTAGTAGCTGGTTTGAGTATTTTAATCCATCAATTTGGCTACATTTTTTTTTTTTTTTTATCAATTAGCAAGCTCATGTATAGTAGTTTAAAATCTTGACCATTTTTTGCATTTGTCTCCACCCAATTTTGCAAGAAAGTCTCTCAAAGTTGGCCATTTTCTTGCCCGAAAATGCCAAATTTAATGCAATTTGGTCCTTTTTGCCCGATTCGATTAATAAAACTTGACCCAAGTTCAATTTCAACTCAATTGGGGGCTAAGATGATGATTTAAGAACTTGGGTGAAATTTTGCAAAATTTGTGAGTTGGTCCCTCAGCTTTTGGAAATTGCATTTTGGCCCAAACTTGTTGTTTTAATTGCAATATGATCTCCTGAGCTTGGCTAGTCACATTTAGATCATTGACCCCAACTTGCTTCTTTTTTTTAAAAAAAAAATTTCCTTTTTTTTTTAGGAAAAACATCCTCCATTTAAAACACTATATTAAATGCCTAAATAATCTATATACAAGAATTTGACATGAAATGTTTTGTGGAAAAACAAGTTCCCATTTTTCGGAAATGATTTTTGGGCAAAAATTTAGGTGTCAACACCTCTAGCGAGACTTGTGGCCAGACACTAGCCGAGAAAGAAGGAAAAAGAAAAAAAGAAAAAAAATAATTAAAATTTTATTTTTGATAAAATTGTATTTTTGATAAAATTTTTTCCTAGAAAATATAATTTCCTAGAAAATATAACCAAAGAGTGGAAAATAATTTTCAATTCATTTTAGGTTTCAACCAAATATCGAGAAATATTGTCATTTTTTTTTTAAGGAAAATGACTTATTAAAAAATATTTTTGGAAATATCACATATTCCGATAGGCCAATAGACTACTTTTCATAATGCTAGGAGGTTTAATTTTCTTAACTTGAAATGTAAATTGAATGCTCTCGAGAAAATAAAGTCGATATTTTGCAGATGGGGAAAACATGTAATTTCTATAAGCTCCAAGCATGCATAGTTGATATTTTTGACGTGAATATGCCGTTTTGATTTTGAAAGAGGTTAATATCACAAAAAATACCCCGAATTTTTTATTATTATCAAATACCCTAAACTTTTTTATGTTATGAAAAACCTTGAACTTATATTACTATGACAAACATATTTTGGATGAAATCAAAAAAGAGTGTATATATATATATCACATGTAAAAGTGAATATTTTCGTGATACCAAAACAAAATCGAGGTATTTGACGCAAATGGCAAGTTTAACATTTTATAGGGAAAATTCCAAAAAAAGGCCCAAAATGCTATTATTTTTTTAAATGAGGGTCTGAAATGCCATCATTTTCTCAAATAAGGGTCTGAATTATATTTTGTTTCAAATAAAGGCCCAAAGTGATTATGTTTGTTTCAAATAAGGCCCTAACTTTCCGATAGTCAACAACATTTTCCTCATTTTCCCTTTTTTCTGGTTCTTCTTCTTTCTTCACTGGTGGCCAGTCAGCCATCAGCAATGCCTGCAAAGGGTTGGACAAGGGTCACCCTCGCCGGCTGCAAGCAAGGTGACCCTTGCCTTGGGGGAGGTCGCCCCCTGCGGCCATTAGTGAGGTCGATCCTCACCATCCTTAAGCAAGGCTAACCCTAGCCAAATCTAGCAAAGGTGGCCTTGCTTGCAGTCGATGAGGCCTCGTCGACCTCGCCGACTGTTGGTAAAGGCTAGCAAGGGCCTGCAAGCCCTCGCCTGTAACTAGTGAGGGCTCAATGGCCATCACCCCCTAACGACGATGGTTGTTGAGCCCTCGTTGGCCTCATGTGAAGCCAACCCTCACCAAATCTAGCGAGGGTGGTCTCATCCACGGTTGGTGAAGGCTTTCAAGTCCTCGCCTGCTACCGATAAGTGCTTGTAGGCCCTCATCGACCCCTTCCTAGCGATTGGCAAGGATTGCCAAGCCCTTGCTGGCTTTTGCCAGCGCCCAGCAACCAACACTGGAAAAGCAAAAAAAGAGAAAAGAGAGAAGAAGAAGAAGAAGATTTGGACGAAAACGCCTTTATTCAATTTCAAAATTTAGCTAGCTAGTGATCAACGAGGTAAGGCCCTTATTTGAAACAATCATGGCCACTCAAATCCTTGTTTGTAACAAGATTTATTCCAGGCCCTTATTTGAGAAAATGAGGGCATCTTATGGCTCTTTTTAAAGAAATGTTAATACCTTGAAAAACCCCAATTTGGTACACATGTGACAAATTTATTCTAAACTAATTTTTTTACCATGAAAAACCCAAAACTGATACATATATGACAAATTTACCCAAACTTCAACATTCAAAAACCCCAAACCGATACATTTGTGACAAATATATATTTAATTAAATTGGATTAATATTACAAAAAATCACAAAAATTATATAATCGTGACAAACGAATAGTAAAATCCTAAACCGGTACACTAGTCAATTGTCACATGTCATTCAAATTAATATTTTGACAGTAAAATTTAACTAAAACTAACAGAGAGTAAATTTGTCATAAGTGTACTAGTTTAGAGTAAATTTATCCAAACTGTACCAATTTGATATTTTTTATTATTAAAGAATTAATTTGGGGTAAATTTATTACAAGTATATCAGTTTTGGGTTTTTTATGGTATTAACCCTTTCAAGAACTTTCCTCTTTTATATATCACCAAAAAAATTGAGATATTTATGTTATGAAAACATTTCCCTAAAATAATAACATGTATCACTTGAAATAATTAGTTAATAAAAAATATTTTTATTATCGATAACGGTTTATATTTGAACATTTTCGCTTTTCGCAAACAATAAAAATACTGTCCATCTATTAATTTTCGTAAACAACACAAACTATTTTTCTTCACATTATTTATTTTTTTTCAAAGCAAGTTGGCCCGTAATGAGGAAATATCTTCGCTTTCAATGCACCGATTAAGTAGTGAAGTGCTATATGTAACGAACGTGACGGGTGCAATGGGGCGAGATGTCTTGAGTTAATAATGTCTAATGAAAGCTGGCACGACTTTTCGACATGTTTTGACATACGATGATGGAGACGTTGTCCGCGAGTATAGATACCCCTTGTTTTTTCTTTTCGTAGTAGTAAACGATGACCCGAGGCAGTTGGGTCCCGCATTCCTCCCATCACGTGCCTGGATCACCGGGCCGGCGGGTCAACGGTGGACGTTGGTTGTAGTAAATGGATTGACGGGCGTTTTGAAATTGAGGGCGGAGCGGGACATGCGGGGACGAATATCATCCCTGTTGTCATGTGATCTATTGGGGGCCAGAAGTCCTCGCGTGCATTCGGCCAGCGAGGAGCGTTAGCCATGGACAGAATTTACGGCGTGAATTGTGGGTTCTTGGTTATTTTAAATATGGATGCGGTTCGGTTTGACTTGTTGGGCCGATAGAACATCTCGATGACATGCGTTCGAGGCTGCGTTGGAGGACAATGATTCAAAGTAGGATGGGAGCCAAAAAAAAAAAAAAAAACTTAAAGTAGGCCGGCGAAAGTTCGCTTTCGTGGCCTTTTAGGTCTAAGATCAGTTAGAGCGGCTTTTAACCTCTTAAAAGGAATACTCTAAGCAATCATATAAGGTTGTGATTCAACAAGGCCTCTTAATCCAACATGGGACATTTTTACCATAAAAATGAGTTTTTTGCATGATTCGACACACATTTCCTACATAATGAGTCTTTTTTTTATATCATTTTTACCACGTGTTATACACACTTGCAACAAATAAAATCCTTTTACCAAATTTGGGACACATTTACCATGAAAATGGATAAATTTGGACAATATAGCACAAGACCTATTTATTGTAAAGTACAGGAGATGAGGGATGGTGATATTTCATGGATAAATTGAGAAAATGAGAATATTGATAAGTCACTCATGTTTTAATTCCTTCACTATTATTCAAGAACACATTTAGCACTTAGTGAGGACTCTTACTATATCGATGAAACATGTAGTGTCAAATTAGGTTCACTACCATGAAGAAAACATCAGTCGTGTGTGATGTATTTTTAAATCGATAAATGTTGGGACACCTACTCTAGGAACCCAGGTAGGTCTTCGCCTTGGGGCTGGAAACCAACCAATTCTAGGTTTCAGGAACCGGGAATCCCGGTTCGGTGCTGAGCTACTTTCACTCTAAATAGCCTACTAATTAGTAATTACGCTCGTGCCGTGAATTATCAAAAAGGAAAATACGCGACCCATGGTCATGTGATGAGTCCTGAAAGACAGAAATCCTCGATGCTCTTCAAGTGGGCTTGGATGATGAAATGGAATTTTCACTCCAGAAATTGGGCCAGGATAAAAAGCGGACTATAGTGGCCCGAAATGGTTGCTTCAGCTTCAGATAATGATTCACGAAAGAGAACATACATATTAGGTCGGTCTTCGATCTAGAATGATTTGTACAAGTTTTACATATGGTTGATAATACATGGAAAAGTTCAGTTATGTAGGTAATACGTGAAATTTACATAGATCCTCTTATCCAACTTTATTTATGGAAATTGGTTTTCTTCATTCCCTCAACGGACAAAGTTGAAATTTGATTAGATATCTCTTATCTGAAATTTTTGTCAAATGTACCTAATGTCGGCATTTGATACAAAATCTAGTTTTACAATTGTGTATTGAAAGTATCCTGATGCATAGAATCTGAATTTTTCATTGAGCCAAATTTCTCTCTTTCGCCATCCAAGTTGCTTACATGTCTCAATCGACTCAGTAGTTCAAGAGTCATGTCCTTAAGTTGGAAATGAATAAATGCCTCAGCATACGATTGGTTTGAATTTTATTTTTTTGTTGAATACATTTGAATTTAGAATCATAATAGTTCATTTATCATATCTAACATACGTCCATGCATGGTTTGCGTGCATAGTAAGAGTTCGCATTTATATCTATCTATCTATCTATCTATCTATCAATTATTACTTCTTATTAATCTGTTTCCTGAGAACATAGGGAGAAGACCAAGTGAAACTAACACTCAAAATTTGCACAGACGGGAGCTGCTTCATTTTGTATAAAAAAACGAAATGGAATGACGCACGACACAAGACGACGAGCCGAAACAACGCGGCTTCTTTGTCTTCCTCGGTCCAATGACAACTTATCCAATAAAGAATCTTATCCTGGACGTTAGGGAGGGGACGCTACGCATCTTGTTTTCTGGTCCCGGAAAGAAAAGTCAAGTGGGACGTGCGGGACAGTCGGCCGAGGGTTTCTAAGAGGAACTTGATTTGATCTTTTTCCACGTTCTCTGGATTTCTCGAGAATGGTTAACTTAGTCATGAAGAAACGAAGAACTGTCCAAGATGGAAGAACAGAAGTCATAGAATTAAGAATGGAAAATGCTGAAGAGTCCAAGTAGAAGGTAAAACCTTAGCAGCTAAGTTTACTCAATCGACAAGAAAATCTATAAGATTCCACGTGTGTGAACACCCACCCTTGGAAGGCAAAAGGTTCACAAATTTTGACAGAGAAAGGACAAGAAAACAAATTTTGACAGAGAAAGGACAAGAAAACTCAGCTGTACTCGTGCCATACAATCTTCCCGTGGCAAGCTGTATTATAGAAAGAGGCGGAGACTTGTGTTTAATTAGATTTCGTAAAATCACTGTCAACTACTTTAAAAATTTTAATTATTAGATAAAAATGTGATTTAATAATTAATTATTTTAATATTCTCCCTTACACTTAATTTGATTTTTTTGCCTAATACTAAGTATGGACATGTTTAATTGGTGAAGCAATTGGGATCCGGTAACCTTAGGATCTCCTGCTCTGATATTATGTTAGATTTGATAAGACCATTGTCAACTATTTAAAAAATTTAAACTATTAGATATAGACGTGATTTAATATTTAATTATTATAATATGTTCTATGAGTAAGGGGAAATGCCTATAGAAAAAGGTTGTAGCTCATTCGTGCAAGAAAAGTGCAGGGTTTAGCCCTCCACCACATAAGTGTGGGGAGGAGCATGCACTGAAATGCATATCCTCTTGCTCCTCATAATTCCAACGACGCCGTATGTACTTCATATAAAAAATATAAAACTATATTTCCATACCAATAGTATATCCCTTGAATACTCATCCATATATATTGACCTTGTTCATTTCTACATCTACTAGACCATACACATGTGCTTGCACACATCGAAACACAAACTGTCATTAGTATCAAAATCATGCTTTTGTGTAATCAAATTTTAACATAACCCAAGAGGGCTCACGACCGCACCACAATGTCTTGGTTTGCTCCCATAGACCAAACTAGGAGGGCAAACCTTGCAGCGATCCATGAGATTGTGCAAATGCACACACAACTCTTGTATTTCATACAACTTTTTGCCTTAATATCACTTTCCAGAAAACACTACGAAATTACCTCATGGTGGAATCAGAAAAAGAATACCAAACTCTAACTCATTAGAACATCCAATTGAACCCAATTTCACTATAACTTTTGTGATAATCCAAGGGCACAACTGCAGCAAAGCAAAGGCCTAATCACCTGAAAGTTTATGGAGCATTATACAAGCTACCAATTGGTTAAGCCTAGGTTTTTAGCGTGTGCATATGTTTGGCATGTGCATGTGGTATAGCATGGAGCAATTTATACGTGATTTGTGAGGTATGAATTCGCGACCTCCAGTTAGTGAGCTGGAAGTCTCCACGCGCCATACACTAACTATGCCACATTTAAGGGAAAAAAACAGACCGTAAAGCTAGCCAATCAAGCAAATTGCCTGCGGATCTTTCTCACTTAAAACGCTTCGACAAGGACCCATGAATGAAAGAGCCACTTAAAATTATGATGAGAGATCCACCATGCTTCGCACTATCTAACGACCATTCTGCGATGGATAAAAAAACCCATCGACATGATTGCACTAGCAAAACGCAGGAGTAGTTCCTGGAAGGGGAAGCCTGATATATGGGAACGATGATGAGTTAGGTGAATGCAATTTTGGGCGAACCAAACAACTGGAATCGATATCAGGAGGTCAAGATGGAGAGCTATTGTTAATCTTGGCTTTTTATGCGGAAAAAGTCCTAAAAGTTGTGCTGTGTTCATGGAGTTTATTTAATGCTGGGACCATAAAGGGTTGGCGGAAATCTTTCAAGGTTCTAATTTTTCTTAGGATAAAACTATAATAATCTGACTGGAAAATGAAATTAAACTAGGCTCCCTTTAATTTGCGGAAAACAAATGATTTTGAAAATATTTTTCTAGAAATGATCACTTCTATTACTTCAAATAATCAGCCAATAAAAACTGTTTTCATTGCCGACAATGATTTATGTCTAAATATTTTCATGGGTGATGAAAATATTTTCGTTCATTTATTTTATAAGCGATATGAGCAACTGATTTTTATGAAAATGTTTTGCAAAAATTTCATTTTTGCAAAATAAACGGAGTCTACAAGTGCATTTGTTTTACTAAAAATTTCATAATAAAAGAAAATATATTCCATGAAAATCATTTTTAAGGAAAATTGTTAGTTTTCATTTGTTCGGTAGTTTAGGGAAAATGATTTCCTTCTTGCTAGAGGGAGGAGTCGTTTTCCCTTAATCTAAACTTGTTGTTTTGAGTATGTGAAAATTGTTTTCCATAGATCAATCAATTTTCCTTTATCTAAATACTAGAAAGTTGTTCCGACCAAAAAAAAAAAAAAAAAAACTAGAAAGTTGGAAAACAATTCTTGAAAATAGGTTTTGCATCGAGCAAATGTCTATTTCATATAGAACGAATAATTTAAATAATATTTTCCTAAAAATGATTGTTTGTATTGTTTGCAAAATTAAATAAACAAAAAAAAATTATCATCCACAAAAATATTTAGTTGTAAATTGTTGTCAATGATGGAAAATATTTTTCATTAATTAATTATTTCAAGTGATACAAGCAATTATTTTGGGGAAATTATTTTCTAAATAATTCATTCTTCAATAAGCCAATGCACCATATATAATAATCAGACATTATTGATTAAATTAACACCTCCATACCTAACTCTGCCATGCCAATCAGTCTCCGGACGATGACGATCTAACACTCGGTCACATGATCTCATGATCCATGCAGATGCTTGAGCCCCAGCGAAGTGGATGATATTATAAAGATTGTCCTTGCATAGCCTTTTAAAGCTGAGAGTAGTTGGTACCCAATGACGAAAATTCAAAGGTCAAAATTATCACGCAAGAGATGCTCGAGCACATGCTTCTCCGGTGCTGTAAATTGCGGAAGCTCAAAACGTAGGTGAGGAAGCTTCCAAAAAGCTATTCCGGTTGTGAAGGTGCTGCTATGTCGAATGTCTTAGAACAGTTACAACCTCCATTTTCAGGGCTAAGTGCTAGCAAGAAAGTTGTACCTAATAAGCTCTGTGCTTTAGCAATCGACGGGCTACGCTTCGCACGTTGGAAGAGAGAGGTGAGAAGTTCGATCCCCACCTTCTTTGGGGTTCTGAGTCGGGATGTTTAATTTTAGATGTAGGGTTTGACTTTCACGCTTTATAAAGAGATGGGACAAAAGTCTGAATATGAATTAAGAATTAAAGTATGACGGACAAAAAAGAAAAAGCTGTAGGCGCTAGTGACCATGCACATGGATGTTGGACACCCTTGCATCGAACTCTTTTTTTTTTTTTTTTCTTAATCTTTGGATTGTTCTGCAGAAAAGTTCTTTAAGTTGTTCTGCGTCCGTGGAGCTGTCTTTACGAAGTGCGGGAGTGCGGGACCGAAAGAAAGGGGAAAAGAATCCTTCAAGATCGGAAAGTTCTAATGCATACTGTACTAGGATAAACTATTGTAATGTGTCTGTGGAAATGATTGTAAACTAAATAACATATCGTCATTCTCAATTCAACAAACACCTTGATCCCTAATTCTGCCAGGCCAACTAGTCTCCAGATCACGGAAGAGATGCTCATGCGCGTGTTTGTTTGGTGTAGTAACAACCATAAAGTGGAATGCCATAGTTATATATATTTGTTAATAAATGTTCCGAAATTACGGCATCTCCAAAAGTAGGCGAGGCGGGTTCCTAAGAACCGTGGCGGTTGTCAACGTACTGTATCCGTGAAAAGTTTGTCTAATGCGTTGTGGAAGCCACGGCACCTCATAGCAAATAAGCTGACGTGTTGGTGAGAAAAGACATTTATGAATGGTACATAGACATAGGATCCCTCTTTCAACATTTGACTACTTTGCCATCAAAGATTAGGGGTTAAAAAAAAGGCCTGCCTGAGATCCTCTGTTGATCTTAAGAATCATGACGGTAGGCTTTTAATAAATTGAGGAACCAGTGTTTGCACAAGTTCAAATCCTTACACGACCAAATTTAAGTAATCCCATAAAATTTCACTACAGACTAATCAAACCGGTAATCCAAGTCTAGTATCGAAACAATAATTAAATAATTAAGAAGCTCGAAATGGATTGACCTATCTTATGAATGCGGATTGAAAGGAGCATATGTTAAACCAAAACAAAACTATGACTAAAGTGGGAAGTCAAATTGACATGGGAGTAAAGTGAAGACACTTTTCAAGCAATTTACATTTATAACTTCTAGTGAAATCAAATCTATCTCCAATTACATGCGCATTCCGGAGAACACCAAATCGTTATATCAGACTTTACATAGAGGTTTCAAACGATTCCTTGAACTAGTACAGAGGTTCCAGACTTTGTGGCGGCTAAAAATGCAATTATCTCCTAGCCAACTAATCAACCGTAGCTTATCCTTATACAGTCGATATCTGCTATTAATTGTAGAGCAGTAGTTGCACGTCTAATATTCGCTGAACCATAAAACGCTATGGTCGGGACTATCCTGACTACCCAAGATCGGTTTCTGACATACGAGGTTACTATATATTCACGTTCATGCCACGATTGATTGTCTAGCTAACACGTGTCCTGGACCTACCCGAAACTTGTGGATGGGTCGCAAGCTCCACCAATCTTTGTTGCATCATAGACCCATCGAACATGAGCGGCCCTAACTTGGTTGTCGCTTAGCTTCACTTGGCGCGCCCGCGTAGTTTGCTTAGCGATTGCCCTCATCTCCCGCCTTGATAGCGCTTGTCCCAAGGACGGCTCGGCAGAAACTGTGACATTGAGTCGACATCTGTGTCTTCTCCATGAAGGAAGCCTATACTTGTCAAATCTCGTGAGGAAGATGGAACTCAATTATCAGCATCCGGTACGATGAGGAGGTGAGGTGCCTCTGTGGTCCTACAAGCATTTGTTCCTCTCGCGAATCATGATGACCATGGCTAGGCAGTTACATTATGGTTTCAAAGAAAAAATGTGTAAATTTCTTTGGATGCCAAAGTATTTCGTGAGTTTATGACATTTCTCGACACGTTTTATATGTTAACACGTTGATAGAAATTTACTCGTCATTTACTCATCACGGAAGTCGCTTTCATTTCCATGAGAATGTTTGCTCAGCACGGCACTTTACATTAGGGCTATGATAAATATGCCTAGATACGAACACTTATCAACTCATGGACAAGACTTGATGTGGTCAATAGTTAAGTAAAATGATATTGACATACGACACGTGACACACGACACGATACGATATGCCGATATATCGTTTCAAAAAAAATAAAGAATTTCGCGTGTGTATATTAAATGCATATTTATATATAAATATAACAAATTATCATTTTTATGATTATTTCAATCAAATTAATTTGATTAAAAAATTTACAAATAAATAAATAATAAAAAGCCTAGAATGAATTTACATTAAAAACATTAATCCATCATTTATTAATATCATTCATTGTTTTAGTTTGACAAATTCAATTCCATTCCAATAAATCATAAAACTTGGAGAAAAAAAGTAAGCAATTCACATTCTGGACTTACATGTCAGACGTATCGGAAGAGAAGAAAAAAATTTGTGGATGAATTATGTATCATGGAAAATGAGAGTTAGAAGAGAGAATTAAGTTTTTTTTTTTTCCCAATTTATTATTATTATTATTTTATTTTTTAATATATATACATTTTGAACTCTCATTATTGAAAATTTTAAATTACATATCGGAAACTTGCATATTAGAATTTCGACTCAAATGTCAGGAAAGTTGACCAGGTATTGGATTTTCTGACACGTATTAATCAAGTGTCTGAGAATGTTGGACACGTATCGGAGTGTCCGACACGACACAACGACACGAAAACTTTTGAAGAGTGTCAGTATTTTCTAGGTCGATAGTCAATTGCGTCTCAACTTGATTGCACCATAGACCTTAACATAATGACAACCCCCTAATAAGCATGGCGAACATTTATGGCGGACATCAAATTAGGAACACATTTCACTCTTTAAGTTGGTCTCTCCTCCTTTTGCTAGAAATTGAGTGCGTAGATAGCGCACACGAAATAGGGACTATTTCCTTCAGGTTTTTATGGCTCAACTATCAGTCAAGGCACTAAACAGAGAACTTAGCTATGGGTCAGCCAGCATACCAGCAAATGAACCCTAGGTTGACGGGGACATTTTTTTATCAGATTCCGACTTAGCATCTTAGAAAGAATTTTCCCGAGAACCATCGGGCACTCGACAGGTAATATCTCTTGTCTGCACATATTAAAGTTAAGCCGTTCGACGGTACATGCATGTTGATCTGTATGATGAGAGATCTGAAAGATCCGAAGACGGTTCACAAAAAAAATAATGTATGTCTTATCCTAACATTCAATAATTAACTTTGACATCAGCTAGTAAATCGATTATACAAAGGGTTTGATACCTTGAGCATCATTCGAGGATAAAGACCTAGGGCAACAACTAGGCCTCTTTTTCTTTGTTGAAAGGTAGCTGGAGGACGACCATATGTGTGAACATAGATGAGCTACGCACTAATCTCCCCCCTGCAGCCTCGCTATATTAACTCCAGTCTCCTCCCACGAAGTTGCTAAACCTAGTCCTCTTTTAAACATCTTCACACATACCATCCCCCCCTTCTCTCTTGACCCAACGGCATAAACTAGACGAAACCCCTCGCGCTTCTGTGCCACCTCGGTCCGCTCATATTCTGTAAGGAAGAAGAACCCAAAACCCAAGCCCCGGCTTTCAACCATGGCAGCGCCAATATCAGGCTCGGGCCGGGTCCTCATCGTAGGGGCGACCGGTTTCATTGGCCGTTTCATCACGGAAGCGAGCATCGATGCGGGCCGGCCGACGTACATCCTCGTTAGGCCCCGCTCGAGCAGCTCCTCCAAGGCGAACACTGCCGAGACTCTGCAAAAGAAAGGCGCGATAGTCATACATGTAAGACTTTGGCATCTGATCAGAAAGAAGAAAATCGACAGCGTTTGGAGAACTCTCTAATTCTGGTCTTCTGTCTTTGTTGAGAATTTGCTAGGGTTTGATAAATGACAGGAGTCTCATGGAGGCAATACTCAAGGAGCATGAGATAGAGATCGTGATCTCGGCTGTTGGTGGCGAGGACATTTTGGATCAACTCACTTTGGTGGAGGCCATCAAAGCTGTTGGAACCGTTAAGGTATATGCATAAAAAGATCCTTCATTTAAGTGCCCAATTAGCATTATGCACGAACTGTACACTGGCGTACCTTTATATACGTCAATGTCATTGGAAAAAATTATCTTTGTCCTCGAATATCTAGGTAATATTACCTGTTTAGCTAAGTATCACATCGCACGGACCCAAGTAAACAAGTTTTGAAATTTCTAATGCATCAATTTCTTTGTAGTTTAATGCATGATCCATATTTTAAAGATTACATATGAGTCGGGAAGGTGCGGGATTTGGTGGGTTCGCGAAATGAATGCTTTCTGCTTTACGATGTCAGAGATTCTTGCCGTCAGAGTTTGGGCACGACGTGGACAGGGCCGAACCGGTGGAGCCGGGTCTCACCATGTACAAGGAGAAGCGCAAGATCAGACGGTTGATAGAAGAGCATGACCTGCCCTACACCTACATCTGTTGCAACTCCATCGCCTCTTGGCCCTACTACGACAATAGACACCCTGCTGAGGTCCTCCCTCCATTGGACCAGTTCCAAATCTACGGAGAGGGGAATGTCAAAGGTATGCACCAAACCAAACTAGGTCCGGCTTTCTCACCTAACACCTAACACCGCACTTGGCACGGTCCTTTTATTGGGACGGGCCACCACGGTGAGGCTGCCTGTGTCTATCCCCGGCATTTGCCTCATGATTCAACGGCGCGTCCGGGACGGGGCAGCTCCCATGGGGCAACGGTGCCCCATCCCACCATGAGTAAAAATTACATACATTTTTATGTAAATTTTAAATTTATTCTCATGTCAATATTATTTGAAGCAACGAATTTGTAAAAGATTGCAAATTACATAAAGGTCACAACTAATCACCCCAAACACAAAAAGAGAGAAATATAATGAAATTTGTAATTAAGTTGTGGTACAAATATCTCAATCTATTATATCTATGAAAGTGGATGACTTCACCCTAACAATTTTAACTTTAATATACTATCTATTATAAACATGGGACGGCAGGGGGCCAATGTCCCTGCCACGTGTCAATTTATAGTCGTTGATGAATTATGACTTAGGCGACACGCTTTTCTAGGACACTGTTAATGCACGAAACGCCAAAGGAAAGTGACATGGATGGAGACTCTTCACCTTTGAACAATTATTAAGCACATCAAATGCGTCGGTATACTAAACGACCATGATTTATATTAAGGAATTGTTAATAGTGTCGGGAGATACCGATTAAGTATGCTTTATTTGAAATGACTTCATTTCTAAGGTATCTAATTTGGTGAACGCAAATGGGTGCATGAAAAACTGCACCCGTGCACCACGAGAAGGATTACAAGTGGCATTGTCTTGTTGGCCTTTGTTCCTTCGATCGACGTAGGAAACTGACCAGACAAGGCGAGGATTGGTTGAAGGAGTTGGTGTTGGTCAATGATTTTATTTTATTTTTTGCTTTCTATCAGGAAAGACCGTGCCCCCCGCCCCTCCAATCAATCCTTCTCGAATAGCTGAGCCTAGAATGACGCGAAATTTTACCATATGATGCTCGTGCTTCTGACGTCGCCACGTGTATGTCTCAGGCGCCGTGCCAAATGAGAGCAGGACGTACGAGCTTGACAGACATCCAGACGTCATGTTAGACGTAGTGGTAAAACATGAAGCCATCGGAATTTTGACTTGCAGCTAGGCATGTGGTAGCTTCCCAGTGAAGAGATCTAAAATACCCATTCATCTATTTATAATGAAAACATGGATTAGTGTAGGAGAAAAGTGAGAAGAACAGAAAACAAAAGCATGTACACTAGTCATCCCGAAACTTGACTCCGGCGTCTAGCTTCCGTGGCCGAAGTTGTTTGCCGCGAAATTGTATCGAACAGGCTCCTAGAGATCTTTGACGTGCCGATACCTGGTTAGCATAATATCCAAGGGTGAGAAGAAGAAAAGCTAATCATCCGTTCTTTAACTGCAGTTCACCAGCTTGCGAAAGCGCCGATATAGACGGTATTCTTTTTCTTTCCAACTACTGCCCGCAGCTTAAGATAAGTCCGCCGGCCCGTTGACACGATCACCAGATAAGACCTAGCAACATGCTATAATAACCCTTAAGTATCATAAGCACCATGACATGATTAAATGAACAAAAGCGAACGTTCGGTGGTTCACATGTCACATTTCTTGCACACCATCAACTTGACTAAGGAGGGTGTTGTCTGATTTTATGTTTTGGATGCATTTTGCAGCTTATTTTGTTGCTGGGACTGACATCGGGAAGTTCACCATGAAGACGGTGGATGATGACCGGACTCTGAACAAGTCGGTGCATTTCCAGCCGCCTTGCAACAAATACAACATGAACGAGCTCGCGGCCTTGTGGGAAATGAAGCTCGGACGCACCCTCCCTCGTGTCACCATCACCGAAGACGACCTCCTATCTGTTGCCGCAGGTACAAACTTACTCCGAGTTGATATCGCGCCCAACGTGCAGTTGGGGAATTTTATTACTCAAGTGAAATGTTGATGACAATAAAGACCTGACTAACTGGCTTTTGCAGAGAATTGCATCCCGCAGAGCATCGTTGCCTCGTTCACTCACGACATCTTCATAAAAGGCTGTCAAGTTAACTTCTCGGTCGACGGCTCCAACGAAGTCGAAGTGTGCAGTCTCTACCCGGAAGAACCCTTCCGCACTCTCGACGAGTGCTTCACTGAATTCGCCGCCAAATTGGGCAAGAAGGTCAATCCCAAAGGAGAGGTCGCCGCGCAGAACCCCATGATGGAGGTCATTGCGATCGCAGCGACGTGTTCGTAAACTGTGTTTTCCCATCGCAAGCATCTTGCGATTTCCAATTTAGGTGGAACAAAAATTGCAGTAATTCTCGTCCAGCGTCCCGTAAAGGAAGCGTCTAATAAGTCCTGTCTGCAGCTTTAGATGATTAGTGTGGTCCGTATTTATTGGAATCCTATGCTCCGAGTTAAGAGTGCAACAACTTAGAAATGGAGTCCATTTTTAAATCTCGTCGATTCGAATCTTACTTCTCTATCTCCTTTCAAAGTTCTCCACCTAATCGCAAAGAGGATCCGGGAACTTCGGCTTGCAGAGCCTACATGTGACCAAATTCTTAAATCTAATAAGCCATAAATTAACCTCAAATCAAGCGGGTTACCTCCCAAATCGAGAAATTGATCACGGTGCTCGCGCCCCTCCTTCGTGCAGAGCTGCAAATAAGTTTAACCCCATGTGCTATTTAACTAGATAATCACGTAGATTAGCGCACTAATCTCTGCCTTCAGGGCCAGAATTGCACTGTCTTCAGGCCTTTTTCTTCGTTGACTAACCGGAAATGACTAAGACCTACGGATAGGAAATACAAAATCTACCTGACAGAAGGAAAGCCCAGAATGCACGCCCTGTCCAGAATGAGATTTTCTCGATTCATCCTGTGTATATGTACAGTTTTTTCTTTATATGTTTTGAAGTTGGACTACAGTGCAATGTATCACGCTTGCTCCGTTAAAATCACAAGCGTGGGGGGGTGGTGCTACGAATGTTGGTATATCGTCCAGTCTATTGACGGATGTAAAGATCTATACTTCATGTACAGCCACAGGCAACCTCCCTTCGATGGAGACGCGGCAGATGGGACACTTTTTACACTTGTTGCAGCAAGACCTGTGGAGCACAACAGCAAGCAAGAGTCACAACGCAGCAAAGCCACACTCATCCCGGGTTTGCTCTAGCATAAACACAAGATTTAATTGGAGGTTTCTCTCTTCTTTGCCGGTTTAAAAATCACATTGAAGGACACAATCATTGGAATGTGGTTTCACAAATCACAACACGCCAGTTCCAAAAGCCTAGATGATTTATGAACTGTGGGGTCAGGGTTATAAACCACATGAACCTCGCATGACCCTGAGTTCATTTCATTCCCTAGCCTGCCAGTTAGAAGCCCTGGTATATAATGACTAAAGGTGGACTGATAAAAATGCAAATACCTGCAGAGGGCGTGATGCCGGCAGGGAAGCATGACCACATTGATTTGATCTTCGAAGCAAACTCTACAAAGGATCTTCTCCTACAAAATTCACCATCTCCATTAGTGAAAGAGGAGTATCTCCAGAATATCTCGAACATGACATATCTCAGGCATTTGGAAAGAAAAAATATAGCATCTTATCTCCGGAACATCAATTCCAATCATTTGATTAACAACTTTTCAATTTGTACATAGAGTCTAGTGATAGGCAGCAGAGACGAACAAAGAAGAGCTATATGAGTGAACTCTGTTTCTTCCATTTCTGTTGATCTATCTACTTCGATTATGCTACATTCTGTAGCATTGTTGCTACCCAGCACTTGCATGGAACATATTCAGATATGCCATGCAGTGACTTGAACTACCAATGAAGACAGTAACATCAATGTGGACCATAAAGTATTGGATTGGAAAACACAATCATCCGATTCCTTGGTGAAAGCCACGAAAAACAAAACTGAAGCATCCTAGGTGCTAAACACTGTTAGAAAGTCCAACCCAGAAAGGTACGCTAATAGGTGAAGGAAGACCATAAGAATACAAAGAGCATTTATGACCCGTTGTTAATTGATGTGGGATAATATTTCAACCCCCCCTCTCATGTGCAAGTCAGATTACGAATTGCATGCGAAAGTGAGTAACTGGCTCTGATACCATATTAGAAAGTTCAATCCAAAAGCTTAAGCTAATAGGTGGAGGAAGACCACATGAATATAAAAAGCATTTAGGACCTGTTGTTAATCGATGTGGGATAATATTTCAACAAAAACATACATTTTGAAGTCTCTCATACTCTTGCTGGCTGCTTTTTGTTATTTCTGTCTGCTCACTCAGTGCAGCTTGTAATCTCCATATCTGAAGTCAACAGAAGTTTAAACACAAAAAAGTAAAAAAGCTACACGCATAAATTTTATTCTATTAAAGTAGCATAAAGAATCATAGAATCTCCTACAACTGAAAAAACAAATATGAGATACAGTTAAGACTGCATCACATGGAAAACAGACAATTCTTACCTCCTCAACAAGATCTGACTTAGGCAACTTCTTCACAACATCAGGCGAAAAAGTATTGTAGCTGACCAGACATGGAAAGAAACAACAGTTAGCAGATTATTCCAAGAGCAGAAGGGTAGAGGAGAGGGGTGGGGGCAAAAGTCAGCATGCATGTGCAAACAAGCTTGCGATCATTGTGGTGCACATTCGAGTATGTTTTTTGAGGTTCGCACACAAGTGGCTGTGGCAGCCTGCATGCTTGAATGTGAGTTCTTACCAATCTATATACACGAGAAAACATGAGAAAAAGTTCAGGCAATGAATTAGGGAAAAAATAAATCAAAAGGTGTCGATACAATTCGAGGCATTTCTTCATCTTATATATGCTTTGCTAGCAAAGACAATTACAGATTTATTAGCTATCAACTAAGAAGACCCTCTCGCTCTTAGAGCCTGAAAATGAGGACATAGATTGGGTTTTAGAATGCCACCCTAGAACTTGTGTGAAGACATGACGACATTACACCTGTATAAGTCCATGTGAATTTGAACCTACAAGAGCATCTTTGCCATAAATGTGCAGAATCCAAGCTAAAGGTAAGTAATCTAAATCACAGCAAATAGAGGTCTATATATCAGGAATCGGTCCATATGACCATATTAAAGGTGCTTCTGGAACTGCAATGCTGTGAGCAGTCACTACCACACAGTGATGACAACAGTAATTGTCAGTGCAACAAAAACCTCACAAACCAACATATCACTCGGTCAACACCAACAAACAAGAGCAAGAAAAACATTACAAAGATAACAGACTGTATGGAATAGGAATACACACCCAGATGAGCCACCACAGAAAAGTCTAGCTCGTTCCTGTTGGCTGGCTTCATCTATCGACCACCAACCTAACAACCTGTTAACATCATTGAACCCTTGTCCATTAATTTTAAGAAGATGCATCTTTGATGTGAATAAATTAGGTTCTCATACTTTCCAACTTAAAAAAATTACCGTGACCCATGATGCAAAAATCCAAAGCAATCACGAATTTTCGATGAGATCAGGGAGTAATTGCTAGAACAAGCTCCATTGTGCAACATAAAGACAATCTTTTCTATCAATCTATATGCAGCAAACAAGAGTCCAGCTCCTTGCACCAAAAGAAGAGGAGTAAAAACAACTGGAAGTGGCATTTGCTTAGCACCACGAGGTGTTCCCTGCAATTTAAGAGAAAGTGAGTTAGTATGTCCACAGCACATAGCCAATGACAAAGAAGAATAATATTGTATCATATCAAATAGCTGAGAGCTTCTCAAAATGTAATGACAGACCTCCAAACGCATGATCAGAAGGATCTGGAAGACAACTATGGGAATTTTCATAACATGACCTCCTATGTCTTGCAAGCTGTTGCACATTCTGAAATTTTGATCTTCTTCTGAAGAAACTATTAACTGTCTCTCCCAGTCAATGTATCTGATGGCCATTGAGGATGGACCCGCTTCTCTTATGTAAGAACGCCCATGAATAGCTGGATTATCCCACTTCGTGCAAACAAGGAAGGCAAAGCATTCCGCAATTCTGTGGAAGGAGTCCCAGCATCAACTTTAATAGGCAAAGGGACTTGAAAAGGAGACATTGTCAATTACAGTACTAAACTAACTGAGCTCTACCCGTAATTTATAAACAAATCCCACCAAGTTAGACCAATAACATCACCTGCATGAAGTTGGCAATACGTCCAATTAATCATTGGTAAGCACGCTTAGATACTTAATACTAAAGCATGTCAATTTGTAGCATAAAATCATCCAAGAATGTACTGCTATGCGATATAGATTCTTGATGCCAAAAGATGACTATGACTAACATAGGCAGGTCATACATTTTGAGCAGAAGAATAATCGGAATGTAGTCTTAGTAGCTAAACTTTTTTCAGTGAGATTAGGCTTCGGGTATAGTCCCAAAAACAACTGACTTCACTTAAATGAAACCTGTTCCCGCAAATTAGCAAACGCAAATCCAAGCAAAGCAAAATAGTTAATGACCAGTAAAATCTGATAAGGGATTAAAAAAAAAAAAAAAATAGGGGCATTATTGGGGCAAGTAAAATGGCCTTGGGTGGAAATTAAACTCATTGCCACTATTAGGGCAACCTCCCCCAACTTTTTTTAACACACTTTATAATATTTGAAGAATGACCTGATGGGCTGTATTATGTTTGTTCCATGACAATGAAATAGGCTGGAGAAACACCAGCACTAAGACAAATCAAAATAATGCATACACTGGCTTGAATTTTCATGAATATCAATCACTCCAGACCAATTGTAAGAGGAGGACATAAGTTATTCTAATGCAGAGAAATAAAGCCAATTACCACATAGCTTTAGAAGAGTAAATGTCGTTGCAGCAATGCAGAAGACCATAGATATTGCAACCCAGAAGTGCTAGAAGCAAAAATATCAGAAAAGCAATTAGCATACGCTACCGGTTGAAAGATGATACATCACTAGTCATAAATAAATGCTTAATGAAGCATAAACTATCAAGAGACACAAGTCCCATCATCATTAATAGAAGTTCTTCAAAAATCAAATACAAAAGAACAAGAAAGCTAGTCAAGGAAAAAGTACGACTTCAGCAAGACTAGGAGAAAAGGGACGGAGACTTAGAGAATAGGTTAATAGTCAGAACAAAACCAAAATTGTATCCTCCGTCTTTCAATCACACAAACAAAATTAGCTGAGTCAATGAAAGGTAATGTTAAGAATATCCAAATATTACATCGTCAAGTGACTCAACTCAAATAGGCTTGATACTAAAGATAATAAATCCACTTCATGTAGCACACAGGTATCTTCAATAATCAATTTAGCACACGTTCCACAACCACCATTCTGCACACAAGTATCTGTTAAGGAACAATCAAGTTGCAGGTCTGCGGTTCAACTACCAGACCCAGTTCAATAATTACTCAGCAGAACTTTGACCAAGACTAAATTCTAGCTGAGCAGAAGATGATTAATTTTTAAGAATCAACTCCCCAGTTCTAAACTTGAGGAGACTTTCCTTTTTAATGACTTTTCTCATCAACATAAAACCCTGATTAAGCACAAGACCATGAGAGGACCCTCAATCTCCTCATCCCCTGGCAGACCCTCTCCTCCAATTCTTTGACAGGTGAAACCATTGAGGACATCCGTTTATCTAGCAAAAATCCATCAGATACCCCAAAAGTAGTGTGAAAACCCCATCTCTCTCTCCTGCCCAAAGCTTGTTTAGCAGCATTTCACTGATGACAAGATTATAATGATGAATCACTAGATAAAGAACAGAAAGGGTTTTGAAGTCAGCATTCCATCCAGACAACTTGCTTGAGTCAATTCAACTCCATAAGTGCTTCTTGGCCATAGAGACCCCGAGATCAAGAGATAGATGGATGACAATGCCAGGTTTTACCATAGAACCAAGGTCAATGGTGACCTAGTCCAGTTTTCCAAAAACTGCATTTAAGTGAAAGTTCAAAGGAAACAATCCTATTGGTGGTTTCAGTTGAACTGGCTAGTCAGTCTGATTTTCAAAACACCCTGTTTAGGAAAGGAAAGCGAAATAGAGAGCAGATTTGGTATTCGCCCTATTGGAAACTTTAATTAGCTAAAAGGACTAAGGTAACATGAATCTTCGATGAATCTTGAAAGGATAGGGAACATGCGAAGCCTCCATATATCCAAGTAATGCCAGCTTTCTGGAAAAAGTATAGTGGTTTCTGCTCCTCAGCTAGTAGGAATTGTCCAGATGGATTTTATAGTAGAACGTATCCAAGAGGGATATTTTATATCATATCATCTTTAATAAATGTGGGTATCACACAACATTACAAGGATAGGATGAAAAGAGAAGGTTTACATGTATTGGAGGAAATATTTGCTGCCAATAGTTGAGAACAATGAAAGAAAATAAAAGCAGTAAAATGGAACTTTCCTAAAGTGTGAACTTATCCGGTCATTAACCAGCTCTCAGTTGGAAACTCACTGGCTACTTATAGAGAGCAACATAAGATGATTATTTGTATGTATATGCTTAAATCGCGCTCCCCAATCTACCTTTGCTATTCCCAGTTCTCATATTGTCTAATCTTTCCTCTATTTTTTTAGGTGTACCAAAAAGGTTTGTTACCTCAACCATGAAAAATAATGAGCGGCCCATCCAGTGAAACAATTGAAAAACAGCAACAATATCCCAAACCCTCTAGGACAAAATTAAATTTTCTGCCATTTTTGCTTGACAGCCAGCATAAATGAGCTAATTGCATGTAAATGAGAAGATCTTAACCAAAATAGCATCAAGAGACAGCGCATTTATGGTTTATCAGAAGCTCTAAGAATAAGAAGACATGCAAGCTACTTTTAAGCATTACAAACATAACAATCATGGAGAACCTTCCCCCAAGCATCATGATTTAGAAAATGAAAGAGTTACAAACTTACAGGGAGGGTGGCCCATATTGCATCGTCAGTCAGGCTTTCATCATCTCCTGGCATTAAGGCCCTGCACATCCTGCATCAAGCTGCTGATGGTCAAACTTTGAACGCAAATGCCATATCAACCAATTCCAGAATCCATGATCAAAGAGTCTTTTTAGACACTCACGTATGCAATTCTTCATATGCTTTTAAAAGCATGACCAAAAAAAAAAGGGATATTTATTCGAAAGCATCTGAACAAACTAGAAGATAGTTTTGCATGACCTGACAATATTTGAACATGTAACTCTCATTAGAACCTGCCTTTGTGATTCATAAGAACTTTAGCTTAATCTGGGGACTTAAAGAGAAATCCAGCCAGCCAATGGATATGAGAATTTTAATTTGTAGTAAGACCACATTTAATAATCTTTAACATTTTGTCAATAAAATGACTTATCAATTGAAAGAAAAGTACCTGATGTTATCAACCAAGACTGCAATCTCAAAGGCCAGTATAGGAAGAAAGAGAATCTTCAAGTCCACAACTGTAGCATATTTCAAGTTTGCAGAACAAGTCAGTCGGTCTTCTAAGATATATTAGTAGGCAAAATTAGACCCAATGATGTCTGGTAATAGGAAAAAAATTGAGACGGGTGCAGTGATCATTTGAAACAGTCTCCATCTGTAACAACTTGCAAAATCATGAAAAACCAACTATTTTCTTAATGTTGAACAAACTAAATATTCTGCTATTGGAGTTTCCTGCATACCATAGGTCCTGTCAAGATACAGACACAGAAGTAGTTCAAAAAACACAAACAAGGGGGTCGCTATGACAGCATGATATGGCGCCCACTGTTCAAGAAAATAAGACACAAAGTCAGAATATATTCATGCTTGTAGGAGTCACGAGATTTGAGACACTAATTAAAAAGAAAATGTTCATGTAAGATTAATGCACAAGACGTGTCATACATGACGATCATGAGGCAAGGCTGGTGCCGGTAAGGAGAATCTGCCACGTGCTACAACAGCATGAAATAGCCATAGAGGGGCAAAAATAACCCTGCAGGACAATGACCAAAAAGAAAAACTCTTTAATGACCAAAAACCAGACAAACCATTCTTGTCGATAGCTCCAAACAACAACCTATGTCAAATAATCCACTTAGAAAAGATTAAATCGATGCATCAAAAAGAAATTTGAATTCAATGCACGTATTGTACCATGACAGTGGAATTCCCACATCTATCACTCAGCTGTCCGTAAATTTCAATGCATACATTACATGTCAAACAGATATGAACATATATAGACACAATAAGTGTCGAAGAACTCATCCCACAAAGAAACTGTTGGCCAAAAGAGTGTTGATGCAAGTAACGTTTAAACCCCATAAGCACTTTCAAGCAAGCAAGAAAGAAGAGGTGGAACAAAACGATCTTGTCTTTGGAGTAGAAGAGGCAGCAAATGGTATCAGTATGAATCCGTAACTAGAACTAGTGATCAAACTGGTTATGAAGGAATAATTAGCATTGCTAAGAATCCACGTGCTCAAATTATTAGATAACAATATGTCAATAAAGCCAGCACAAGCTTCAGAGATCAGCAATAAGGGAGAAAGTTGAGATATGGCATCTGGAACAAGAAAAAATTCACTACGTAACTTAAAATCAAGACGGAACTCTAGAATTTCTTTATTCTAACTTGGGACTAAAAGCCTGTCCAAGATGACCGGCTAATCTACTAACTCTCTGCAAAGCAGGAGGTTTTACCAAAGATGTGCTTTTGATCACTCGTAAGCTCCATCAAAGCATGTGGACCACTCCTTAAATAGGATTGACTGGCCTGTTCTCCTAAAGCACAGGCACATCTCAGGCAAGGACCTCGAACTCAGGCTAATTGGTCCTTCAGTTTTTATTTGCCTTCATGATGTTTCCAAATACTGCAACACACAAGTAATGAATTTTTTATTATCTACACGATTCAGACTTTTCTTTCCTTGAGACTTGATTCATCCATCTTCAATAGCTTACTCTGTGCTTTCCAATTCTCGGGAATCCAATGGCTACATAGCCGTCAGACCAGCATTTGACATATAATGCGACCAGTCAATTTCTTTGGTTGGACGAATACTTCAAATTCTCTTAAGTTCACCAATGTTATGCCTAGCATAAAAATAGCATTGTCCATGAGAGGCCTTATGGAAAAAAATTACACTCCAGTTAGTCCTCGTCGTTGTTGGCTATTTTCCACTTGCCCGAAGGCAAATAATATTTTACAACGCAGAATCATTCATTCCAAATATGGCACTTGATTAGTGCTGGGTCCGTGCCATCCCAAGGGCAGAATACAACCAATGCCAACCAACATCAATCTCTCGCGCTAAAATTTTCAGTACAGAACTAAGAACAGGGTCACCCATTACAGGGAAAGTTACTAAAGCAAGTGATAGAGCAAAATCTAAGACAACCAGTGATAATGACAGACAGAGCACCTGAACAAACCCAGCTAAGGAAGTTTCCAAAAGACACCAACAACCGAATCCATATCACCTTAAACATTCCAAAACCAACAATCGACAGAACCAACGCGAGCAACAGAAACAGGAAACGGATCAAGATTTCATCCGCGGAACCAGAAAAGGGAAACGCGGCCAATTCGACGAAACTTAACAAGAACCAAGCCGGGAAAAAAAAGAAAAAATCAAATTTTTAAGAGAGCGAGAGAGACGAGCAAGACAATTCTCCCGCTTTCTTTCCGTAAAATGCAAGCAGGCGAAGGACAGGGGGAAATGGTGGGCCCTCGCGGCGGGCGTCGAGCAAAAAATCCAAACTTTCCTCCTCCCCGACCGACCCAAACAGAAGAGCAAAAGAAAGAACGAAGAGAATGGGGAAAGATTCATTCACAGAGAGAGAGACTGACCACCAGGGATACCGGACGGAGTGGTCGAGCTTGAGGACGAAGAGGAGGACGAAGGAGAAGAGGAGGGCGTGCGCCGCCAGTGCCTGCACGGACTTGGCGACCCGCCTCCATGTCATCACCCGCATGTCCGTGTACATCATTCCCGACGCTGAAGTACAGTCGCAGATACCCAGATAGAGAGAGAGAGAGAGAGAGAGAGAGAGAGAGAGGCGATGAGAACTGAACAGAAGGAGAGAGAGAGACACAGAGAGAGGTTTTGCCGGAGATTTCGAGGGGAAGACAGCGACCGACGACCTTTGTCTACGCCTCGCTCTCTCTCCCTCACGTTGAAATATTCGTAGCTCTTTCGTTAGTGCGACTCTGGATTCAACGTGCACTGCCGCACCCACTCGTCCAAAATCGACCTCCCAAAAAACACAGAGAGGATTTGGGCAATTGCTACATAACAACAAAAACTCATGAATTGCTTCTTCTCTTCCTTTCGCGTCACGCCATATCCGGACCTTTCGACATGATAATGTACTTTAAACAAGCTCGTCTCTATGGAAGAGACGAGACTCCACCTGTGAGATGAAGCATTACGCGGTAGGGTCCATTTGTCGAGTATCAATTTTAATATGATTGACAAGGTTTTTTTTTCCATATAGTTCTCGTTGGAGATACTTCCTATTTTTGTTGTGTTAAATTTTGTAAAAGTGTTTGTAACGAGCGGATAACAAATAAGTTTTAAGAGTCTCGAGTTCGGGCGCCGAATCGTGGGCCGCATTCCTTAAGCCTCAAGTCAAGTATTGAAAGCCATGAGTGAAGGTAGTTGGAAAATGAATTGTAACTTTAACAACTATATATTACTGGTTTTTTTTTAAAAGAATTTAAGCATAAAATTTTGTTGGTCATGAAAATATTTTATGTTCACTTACTTTCTTAAGCAACCGTAAATAGTGAAAACTAAAGAAAAGTACTTCTTGAGAATTGAATTTTGTCGATGCTTTAGATGATAATCTCACAAAAATCTTAAACGTAAATCCAATGAGTCAAAAATTGCGAGGGTTTGGTTCTAGACATCAACTTCCGTTTGGCTATATGCATGCATTTTTTTTTCTTCTTTTTTCCTAAAAATCCCACAATTTGCTTTCCCATGAAAAATCATTAAAAATGCAAAATTACAGAGGATGAGATATTATATCTGAAATTGAATTTGTCTAAGACTCCTGTCGAGCAAATCAATGTCGCTTCTAAGTATTTTATGAAGTAAAGTACACTTTTATTATTATTATTATTATTATTATTATTATTATTATTATTATTATTTGGGGCCACTGAAAATTGCCTTATTTGAGGGCAATTTTTTAAGGCAGATTTAGATTCTGTTCAAAAAAAAAAAAAAAAAACTCCAGATTTAGATGTTGATTATTTTTTTTCTGTTTGGGGAAGCTTTTACTTTGCTTTTCTTCGAAGCCCGGTCGCCGTCGGTATTTGGTGTTGGGGTAGGGTCAGCTGAAAAATGAAATAAAATCGTCAGAAAAAAGAGAAAAAAAGAGAGAGAATATTGCTCTCTTTTTTAGGCACGAAAAAGAAAAAGGGAAAAATAGAGAAAGAAATAGCGATCTGACATAAGATGATGAGCTGGAGACTTCGGCGGCACACGTGGCACCAGCACTCAAGACTTGTTTGATTGTTGATTGGTGGGGGAGGAGCGGGGGTTAGCGGGTGGGACCCACCGCCCCCCGTTTTTCATTCTCCTCCCCTTTTTTTTATCCGCTTTGCTGTCCTGTCTTGCACCGTGGCACGTGACGTGGACCCGACGGACCAATCATGATTGATTTATTAGTTGTCGCTCCACAACGCTAGAAAAAAATTCACATTTTTATTTTCTCCAAAACTCGAATGTTTATCGTTTTATCGCGCGCCCGACAAATATCTACTCGGGTAATGCCCGCTATATTTAAACATCGAAGAGAATAGCGATATAATATTATATTCGATCCCATCTAAGTCGAGACAAGCCGAAATATTTAAATGTTAAATTGCGTATTTATTTAAGGTCAAGCTTTTAGTGTTTTTATATTATGTAAAAATAAGAAAATCTGGCCCCGCAATAAATAAAAGAGCTGAACAACGAATCGATGCTTAAAGGAAGGAAACGGCCGCACTTCAATGTCCCGAGGAAGGAGAGAAGGGCATAGCGCGTGAAAAGAGGATGAGAAACAAAGTGAAAAGGAGGTTGTCGGAGTGAACATTTATGGACGGTATAGATTCGCATAATCAAAACGACACAAGATAGACAAGAGAATAAGCCGAGGTAAATGAAGGTCAATTTAGGAAGGGCTAATGTCATTAGGGATCCCTCTATTTTTATTTGATAATCAAAACCATCCCCCCCTTCTCTATCTCTATGTTCAAAATCATTTTTATACTTATTTTTCATTTAACTTTTTCCTATTCCTGGTCAATTTTTGCTAACGTGAATAATCGGATTGCTGAGTTCAACATTGGTGCCTTGTTATGATTTGCAAATTTATTTTTACGTAATGCTAAATAAATGTGACATCAACCGCGAGAAAACTTTAAAAAGTTAGCAAAGAGAAATATTAGGAGCTTACAACCATGATGGTTTCGAGTTTCTTCCAGCTCAATTGAAGGGATAGAAGACCCATTGACGGGCATAGATGATTTATTGCATTTGGTAGGTGGCATTGGAATAGAATAGGTACACGTCATTTGACATAATCTTATATCCCTATGCTCTTTTGGATCTAATTTGGTGAAAAATTAAGTTGCATGTGTGTTCTTTGGTTAGTAAAATTTAATTGCATAAATAAGCTCCACAACTAAGATTTGTTTTCAATTATGTGTTCAAACCAGATTTTTTTAAAGAAAAAATTTGGATTCGAATGCTTAATCGGTTTTAATGACCCTTCGAAAAAGAGAGTTTCAAGATTTGATTACGATAATCGAAAGCTTTAGTGCTTGAGTGTATTTTGGCGCAAATGTGTTTCTACTATTAATTGGGGTAATCTGACCCTGTCCAATTTACCTAACTCTAGAGGACCCCTAAGGAGAATGTTAGGTAACTTAGTCTATTGTTAACTAATGATTGTTCCAAACTAACAAGATACAAGAGATTCCTGGATCTCCACAATTTGTGCCAATAAGAATAATGATCAGTTAGGTAGCTAGTCAAAACTAAAAAGAAAGCTTGTTAAAAAGAAAACACTAAAAAGAAAGATTACTTAGCTAAGTTTGGCAATGATGAAAGTGACGACCCATCAACACTCAATCAACATCATGTCACGTTCAAAGAACGCAATAGAGTAATTCATGGTGAGCTTACCCCTCAACCCGATTTAAATACTCCGCATTATTATTATTATTTCAATTGAAAAAAGTTTGAAGACACTACTTTTTTAAATTGATAATCTACATGTCACACGTAGTTAATAATCTACGTTTGGAAATGCATAAATTACTCCTAAGGCATCCAATTAACAATGATCTATTGACATAAATTTTGACACATAAAAGGTTCCTGCAAGAACACTTTTTTGGAATTCCATGCTAAGATGAACTTCTTAAGTATTATAATCATATTTCATATTGGACAAGAATTACATTTCTTCTGAAAAAATATATATTTTCGACACCACTTGATTACTATGAATTCAAATGTGTTAATTATGTGTTGTTGGGATTGTCGGATTCCCAAAAACCGGATTCGACACTAAATCGAACCCCTAAAACGAATGCGGAAGATAAGCTCGGGAAATACATGTATCACCGATCCTAAAGCACACCACGGAATCGAGCGTACCTTGTTAGCCACAAATTAAGCACCAATGCTGAAGATCGAAGAAGAAATTCTGATCCCTTTAGATTCGATGATGTCAATTCGCCTTGAAGGGAAGACGGCGTCGCCTTTAGCGTTTGTTTTCTTTTTGGAGGGAGAGAGGGAGAGGAACGTACGTACGTTATGCCAAAAGGGTGTCTTCGTCTCTCTCTTTCATCTCTTATATACGTTCCCTCAAAAATAGAAACGTACCCCTTCATCCATGGGCCCTAATATTGTGGGCCGGGCTTTCAGGCCCAACATGGGCGGACGGGCCTTAAGCCCATCACATAAAACCATCATGTGTTAAGAACAAGTTATGTTATGATGTAACATGTTATAGCAATAACGCGATCTGTCATCGTCAAGGATCATTAAAAATATATAAATAAATTACATGAGATACACGAAAATTAAAGAGAGGTATATGAAAAAAAATGCTTAAAGGTGGGAGTAGGTTTTGGAATTATTCACCCTCTCCATGGATCAACTCCTGGTATACAATCCCATTTTATTGACGTAGACGTGACGCAAATGCTCACCATGCATACTTTGTCTCGATTTGCATAAATAATTTTTACACACGTCTGGATTTATCTTTACTTTTTCTATATTCTAGTTAGGTTACATTTACTTTTAATGTATTCCGAGAGTAGAGTATATATTAGTGGACAAAGAAACTTCTATTAACCTTTTTTTTTCTGTTAACACAGTGGATAATGAAGTTGACTTAACAATACTTAATGGGGATTTTCCTATTTCTATAATATGCATTCAATGTATCAGCTTCGGCATCCATCGTTTGTCGTTTCCTCGTTCAAAGTACCTTAATTTGAGAGGGCACGATTTTCCATTCGTCCCAAAGTACGAGGACGGACAGAGCCGGCGAAGCTTCCTCGTTCGTAACGTAGTAGCCCTCGTTTGTCCCCGCGCGGCAACCGGACAGATGATGTTGCGAAGCGATCTTCTAGACTTCTGTCTTGGATTTTCGCTTACCCCGGGCATTGACTTTGTGGCCCAAAAGCCCGTCTTATCTTTGCAAGAGAAGGTCAACGAGATCTAAGCAGCGTGTCAGATGCTGGAAATCCAACCAAGAAGTTCAGCACCTAATGGGCTGCTGCTGTTCGAGAAATTTGAGGACATTGGTTGGAAATTTCGACGAGGGTTCTTCAGCTCCAAGTTCTCATGGGCCTGATCTGGGCCAGCTCGAACAGGCATGAGTGTATAAAAGGCCGTCCAAGCCTTTTTAGGCCTTCAGATCTGCACGTAGCCTTGGTGTTTCTTTTTTCTTTCCCCCTTCGTTAAGACCATCATTCGATGATGATCCTAATGGGTTTATAAGCCTTTGGACATTATTCATTAAGATTGCTACTTGATTTGGAATGTCTCGTGTTCTCACTAGTTTAGGCCACAGCCCCGCTTCTTCCACTACGCATGTGAGACTGAGGATTTCATGGTTGCGATGAACTTGGACTATCTTGGAGGGTTTGGGATGCGATTGCGTCTTGACAACGCTGAAAAGCCCAACTCGAAGCCAAGTTGAGATCATTGAGATCCAATTAAGAACAGTTGAGGTCTTTTCCCCTTAATTTTAAGGGTTAATATCACTAAAAATCTCAAACTAGTATATATGTGATAAATTTACCCTAAACTACTTTTTTGACCATCAAAAAGCCCAAGCCTATACAAATGTGATTAATTTGCCTCAAATAACTACGAAAAACCTCAAATTGGTATATTTGTAATAAATTTATTCAAAACTAATTTTTTAACTGCCAAAAAACCTTGTGACAGATATATCTTCTGTTAATTGGATTAATATAATAAAAAATCACATAATTGGTAAAACTATGACAAATGGCGAGTAAAAACCTAAATTGGTACACCACTCAACTGTCACGTGTCATCCAACCTAATAGTTTTATAGTAAAATTTAATGGAAACTAACGGAAAGCATATTTATCACAACTACATCAGTTTGAAATAAATTTGTTACAAGCGTATCAATTTTGAATTTTTTTATAATCAGAAATTAATTTAGGATAAATTTATCAAAAGTGCACTAGTTTAGAGTTCTTCGTGGGATTAATCTTCATTTTAATTCCAACTTTCTTAGAAACCATGCATATCGCATCCCATGAATCTATCTCAATGCATCAACCATTATTATTCATGAATCATGCTAGGTATTATGATAAGTGAAGTTCTACACACAATAAGATTTTGCCAAATTATTCGATACATGCTAATTTTGTGATCCTTCTTGCATATCGAGAAGTTGTCGTCACCCCATACGAACTACGAAGTACCAAGCCCTCACATGAACCCACCGAACCAAACAGCCTCAAGGTAAGCTGGAACCGGCGGCACAGCTGTACAGCTTTGCTTTCATATAATCAGGATGCAATGTAATGTCTGCATGTTCTTCGAACTTAAGTAGGCATTTTCATACATATTAACGAAGCAATTGTCCAAGAAGTTGCCGCTTTCCAGGAACAAAATTGACTTTTCTAGACATGGGAATTGACCTAATTTGGGTCCAGGAAGCTGTGTACGCGTCTGGAAAAGAACCCACGAACCAAGAACATGCTCATCCGCGTTTTCTCGCAAGCTTGATGATGCTTCTTAACCTGTTTTTTCAGAGAACGTTGGGTTCGCAAAGTCAAGTTGTACATGTTGAAGCACTCATAGTAGCGATTCGTTTACATGTTGAGCTAGTTATTTTGTCAAAGTAAAAGAAGTTGCCAAGCTTGGGATCACAAGTAACCTTATTCATTTCAAACCGCACGATTTATTCGCTGTCTTACAATACTTGACATTCTCACGTTATAAGTTTATTTGCCAGGCAATATGATAGTGCTGGAGTGTCGGTATTTGGCGATTCATAATGTTGTTTACCAAATACATCCGATAGAGATCACCGTCGCCGTCACCATTATCTCCGAGTTCACAAAGATGCAGATGTTACATATGTGATTTGTAACCCTTTCTGCTTAGTTACATTTTTGAGAAATTTGAGCTTGAAACTCATGACGGTGAGCTTGTGCTCTTTGCTAAACCAAAGTGGCGAATTGGGCGTCTTTAAGTATAGTTCAAACCCTAATTATATTGTCCTCACCACGAGGATCGTTAGATGCAACTACAAGTTGTGCAGGAACGTTTGAACGAGTCATATTGCTGATTGAACGGGCCATTGATGTGCAGGGAACGTGCATTTGCACATAAACCCCGTCATCCCTCAAACTAAAGTCAGCCAAATATGAATGGAAGAAAATTGAGTAATTGAAGACGTGCCCTACATGACTACAGGCTTAGCATATATCTATGTCACATAATTGGGGATTGTCTTGCCAACCACTTTATTTTAAATACAACCCTTCGTCTAAATGTATTGCTAATGTGCAGAAGTATACTTTTCTAGGATTTTCTTTCTCCTCCTTCACATAAATGATTCATGTAAATCTCCCGTTAGTAATTAATTAAACATTAGACGTATGAACCATTTTAATTCTTACGTTGACATAAAATGATTCAAAATGATCACATAAGGCCACTTTACCAAATCGATTTGCACGGAATGATTTTCTATCGACTAATCATTAGAAATCCAAAATTTGATAATGGTAGTGCATGGTGAAGGCCAAACAATGTTTAATCCATCTCGCTTATGCATTCGTCGTCAGAATCATTTATCTTGCTATCGGATTATGTACGTACGTGTACTTATGTATTCATCTTTTGTTTGCCAATTTCCACCTCTTTCTTAATGTCTTTGTACAACGTCGAAGAGCTTCCGTCGCTTAGTTAGATCATCTTTGACTGGGACAGACTGCGATGCAACTTTGATGAAAGGTCAAACCCTAATGACAAACCGGCTTGCTGTCTTTAACCACCGACGAATTCTTTAATAGGGTCGTTGCCGACTGCCGTGAATGGGACTAAGAAAATGGCGAGGGAAATGCGTCCCACCTTCCACCGGCCATCACTAGTTGCAGTACAACAATCCTCATGCTTCATGACATTGTGTATATATATATATACGTGCTAGTCATCCTCAATATCAGAAATTTTCAATCAAAAAGCTACTTTGTCATTTCTCAATTTTGAGGAAGAAACACTACAGAATGGTGCGTCCCGTCTCAACGTACACCATCGAACGCCCAGAATCCGTCGCGTTATCCGTTGGGTTGTTCATCTCGGTCGTGGCTCTAGTGGCGCTGTGCGCGAAGCATGCACGCCGGATCCCGAAAGTCCAAGAGAAGGAACCGGGCAGGCCCCGAGTTGCGAAGAAATCACCTTTGGCATCGCCACGGCATCCTGTAGGGGCTATGCGCAACAAGGCCAATCCTTTTGCTATCACCAAGAAAGGCGATCCGGAATACGAGATCAGTGGAGATCATGATAAGGGCACTGAAGGATTCGGAGAGGGGGGTCTATGGCAAAAGGCTATTATGATGGGAGATAAATGCCGGCCACCAGAGTTTTCAGGCGCGATATATTACGACAGCTATGGTAATCAGCTGCAGGAGCCGCCCAAGTCGCCGAGGGCGGCTAGTCCTTTGCCGAGTTTTCTGGTTTCTGTAGCGAAAGAATAAATCTGCGTCTTCCGGTACATACATATAATGTTGTGTAGATTATACAGACTTGAAAGAGAAAGGCAAATGGTTTTGCTGTCGTGTTTTTCTTTGCAGACTCTTTTGCCTGTGAGTCTTGCAAGTAGAGCATTTGATCCTTCCATTTACTCTCCATCACTCCTTATCCTAGTTGATCACAAAAAGTACTCATCGAGTAGTGATTCCAGAGCTTAAGACATTTCTACAAACCATTTCGATGCCGTCAATTTACAATCTTCCATCGAGATCACTTCGATGACAGCGCGACGTACTCAAATTTCTATGCAAATCATCCCCTGGGATTGCAGCAAAGCTCAGTTTATGGAGAGTCAAGAAAGAGAACATTTTAATCTGCATTTTCTTCTTCCCTGGGATTAATTATTCAGGTCTTATAGCCTTTCTAACTCGCATGACGGTTGAATTTATTCAAGAGGAAATAGCACCGAAAATTGACCTTTGTATAAATCCATGTGACAAAAATAGTGTAAATACATTCTCTTTCTGGATTTTATTCCGATTAGGAACCCCGGAAGTAAATACCAATCATTTATGGCTAACTGGGTAACATATACATAATTGAATTGTAGATCAAGAAACAAGATACAAAAAAGAAGAAATCATATACTCATGCTTCCGGCTTAGTTTCTTCTTCTGTCTGCGAATGGACCCGGTTTCTTAATTCTTCAAAGGCCTTCATGCTCTCAGCATCAAAACCTCCGGCAAACTGCAAGGGGCCATAATTTGGTCATCATTCAAAATGTCCATTTAGAAGATGTTATCTGAATTCTCGTATCAAGGCATGGAAGTGCTCAAGTTGAAGTTTTAGAAGATTAACATGAAAAGGAGAGAGCAGAAGCATTACAAAGTTCTCAAATCTTAAATTCTAGGAAGAACTGACTCCCCATGATGACTGTTCTAAATTTTGCCAAAAATTGGAGAGTGAATATTTGAGATGACAATCAAGAAAAGATGCACTGTCCTTCAAAATTGTATAAGACTAGGTAGCAAAGAAGATGTACCTGATGCACACGGAAAGCGAATCGCACTCCTTGCAGAAGCAAAAACTCTCTGTTTGGTTCCTTATCAGAACCGCCCAATCCGTCAAGTTCATCTGCTACGCGTTTCATGTACTTCCTTGCCAATTGCACAGAAGAGAGTTTGATCTGCAAATATGGAAAATCATCAGATGAGAAGCTTAACAAAACATATACCATGAGATGGCATTTAGAGTTTCATTAGAAGCAAATTTATCAGACGATGTATTCTTCCAGGACCAAAGGCTTCCAAGTTTTGCTGGGCTATAATAAAGATGGTTCCAGCTACACTGGTAGCATTATAGTGTTACAATGTTGGACAGATGATTCGCTATGTATCGAATGTGGATCCAGGATAAAGTTCTTATTTTTCTGTTGACAAACAGAACTAATTAAATGAAACAGAAAAGAGAAATCAAACATCTCAGATTCTCTTTAAGAATATTGAAGACTGAACTCAGGCTTGAAGATACCTTGCCGACTACTCCTGAATCCAACAACCAGTCGACTGGGATTCCGAAGTCCCGGTATCGTGACATTGCCATGTCCCTTGTGCGTAAGAGGGCATAGACACTCTGTTCCACTCTGCCAGAGAAAGAGAAACATGAATCACGTGATGTCGTGAAAAAAGAAAAAAACTTACATCACTCTGCTGTTAACTCTAGCGGAAAACTTAGGGCAGTTGCTGTTTCTGTGGAGCCAATCACTTAAAAGGAATAAACAGTCCATTGTTTTGAAGCAAATGAATAGCCAGTTTATCTTTTCACTTCCAATGCCAAAATAAACTTGGATAGTTTCTTATTATACGAGTGCGCTAAAGAAGGTGCTTACTTTTCAAGCAATGAGTACATCTTCTTTAGTGCAGCCTCGCAAGGAAGTTTTGGGTCATCACTGAAAGAAGAAACGCGCTTCTCTAGTTTAATCAGATCCTGGTATTCAAATGCTGCCTCTCTTAATGCATCTGCTTTCCCTTCAGGCCAGTCAAAGTGCTTCAGAACCGCCCTTTCATCGACCTTGTTAATGGAAGATAAACAAAAAAGGATTAGAAACTTCCGCCAGCTAAGAAGCATAATTAACTCAAAAAGTTGCAGAAGTCAGCAAATAGTTCGGAGAGTTTGCATGCATAATTACATGCTTGAAGCTGGAGGGATTTTCAAATAAGCAGGACTGAAAATTTCTTGAATTCCTCCATGTTAAATTTGTAATGCTTATAGAAGAGCAGAAGGAACTACAATAACTCTTTTTAATCTCAATTTTGTTCTCTCTCCTTTTTCTTTGCAGAGTTTAATTCAGCTTCCATAGAGGTATCGGGTTCAAGACTAGAATTTCAGATCTCAGATTCATTGACAGGCTTGACACAAATCCAGATGCCTAATCCATGTCGAAGGGTCTTTTCTATAGAGAGGGCACGAAGCCAACTCAGCAAAACAAAATTAAATCTGCTTACCAAGAAGGAAAGTTCCTCATCCAGCCAGTTGACAAATGCCACAAGATCTTCAATGTTGGTAAAGGATGCTGCTCGGACTTCTGTTGCTAAAGACTGAACAAATTCACCCTGGGATTCTACATCTGCCTTTACCTGTCACAGGAAGACGAAATATCTCTATAAACTTAAAACAACAAAAGAAGCAAACTTGCATGAGCAAATGATGAAACACAACTCACAGCTAAAAGGAACGTTGATCTATTCTCTATTTCCCCAATCATATTGCTCCTAGCATCTGACACATTCGCTGTGGAAGAAATCAGAGATGAAGTATCCTTCTTTGCCTCACGTTTCATCAGTGTCTGATAAAACTCCACTAGTTCAGGAGCCCGATGAACCTTCTCACCACTTCCTGTTCCTCTAGGAAGACTGCCTGGTGGAGGGGGTGGACGAGGTGGCCCGCCTGGTGGTGGTGGAGGCGGTGGTGGCATGCCTGGCAAGGGTGGAGGCATAGGTGGGCCTGCTGATGTAACCGCACTGGCATTATTTGCAATGCTAGGAGCAGCTCCTGATGGTTTAGGTGGTGGACGAGGTGTCCTCGGAGTCCTCTTCTCAACGTGTGCAAGCTTCATTCTACTCACTGTTTGAGGATCATCTGCCTTAGCATCACCTGACTGGCCTCCTGAATCTGGTGAAACAACAACTTTCTCCTTTATCAGAGAAAGTTTTGGTGGCAGCGAGATATTTTTCTCCCTGTCTGACCTGCTCGAGCCACTAAAACTCCTATCGCCAAACTTCTCAGCTCTCGCTTTCTCGGCCCTTGCCTTAATTTGCTTCTCCCTCTCCAATGCCAACTTATGACGGTCTTTATAAGCAGGGTACTTTTCATCCAGAACACCGTCTACAGATTTAGACATCAACTGGAATGAACTGGCCACTGAATTCAATGAATCACCAGATGGTGTTTGACCCTTAAGCTGAGGGGTACTAGGAGTGTCTGGAGAATCAACAGATTCATGCTCCATCACACCAAAAGTTGTAATGGCATTGCTGTCACTCGCATTTCTGATCATCAAGGCCTCTAGTGGGCCCTTCGATCGTAGACTCATGCTCACCCTGCTAGGTGACCCACCTGAGTAGGACCTCGCCGGCGATGTAAAAGCACTCGAGTCGTCTTTGCTTCTACCCCATTTTTTCAATTTCTGTAGTAAGCCAGGCTTCCTACTGAGACTGCTGTATCTGCTGGTGGAACTATCTATAGAAGCATTCTCAAAGTCCTCACTTCCAGGAGAAGAAGGGTGTGAGAAGTTGCTTTCGACATCTGTATCTCCCTGTCCACGTTCTGATCCACCATACTCTACCATCAGCCGTTTGGCCTTCTCTTGCGACTTGGGGCTTAGGCTCTTGCTCAGATCACGAGCTGAGATCTTTCCTGGCGGTGTCTGGTAGTTCCGGAGTTCATACCTCAAACATGCATTGACCCAACGGAGGTAGACTAACTCCTCAACTTCGCTGAACCTGTTCATTTGAAGTCCTTCCACCTGCTTTGACAGGTCTTCATTTATGTGTCTCAAGTTGTTGACTTCCTCTCTCACGGATGCAACCCTTTCGGTCTGCACAAAGGAAGCATTATTGAACATGTCTACTCTAGTCTGGCACTTGCTAATCCAGTTAGCACAAGGTTCTCAACGATGACAGCCCCTCAATCATAGTATCAGCTAAGTAAATTGATGAGCTAAGGTAGCCTTTTCTAATCCAAGCAACAACTGATGCTTTAATGTATGTAGGACACTACTTCCGGGACCCTCTTATTTGAGTCATAAATCAGCATTTCTTAGTAATTTGGTCATCTATCAGCATTCTAAGGAGATGAAATGATGATTTGCCAAAACTGGAATGGGTTATACAAGGCTTTTCAGAAACTAAGAGATTATTTTGTGGTTATTCACCTGCAAGCTGTACAGTTGCACAATTAAGGTCCTTGCGTGGTGGGACAATAACTACTCTTATATAGATAGATAAATGCAGCAAAACATTGAATTAAGAAGCAATAAATTGGACAAAGAATAAAGCAGGACTCTTACCTCGGTCATATTAGAAAGAGCTGCAACTCTAGCTTCTGCAGCATCCAGTTTTATAGTCAATTCTCTTTTCTCATGCTGAAGTTCTCTGTTTATCCTTTTCAGCTCTATGACTTCTACCTCCAACTCCTTCATTGCTTTCAGCTTCCTTTCTACATCAGCTTCTTTTTTAACAGCTTCTTCCTCTTTGGCCTGAAGTCCAGACACTTGTTGTTTGAGCAACAGCAAATGGCCTCTTGTCTGGTTTGCCTGAAGTTGAATCTGATTCTGCAGCTCCTTAATCTTGTTCCTCGCTACCTCTAGATCCTTCTTCACTGAAGCTCCATGAGCGATCTCATCTTGCAGCTTCTTCCTCTCTGCCTGTAGTGAATTGATAGTGATTTTCAGCATGTCGATTTCAACAGTCTTAATTTTCAGCTGCCTTTGCAGTTCGATGACGTCTGATTCTTGCTCCTTCAACCCATAATATTCAAGCAATTCGCCTTCCAGCTTCATTTCCCTCTCCTCTAATTCCTTCACAAGCCTACGCAACCTCTCGAGTTCACTTGCATTGTTTGCCATTTCAATTTCGTAAACTCTGTCTCTGCTCGCATCATCGAACTTATCATCAGGGAATGGAAATTCTATCTCCCCTGAGAGAAGACGTTCAAATTCAGGCAAAATATCCTCAGTTTCCATATCAGGTACATGGCTCGAAGCTGCGTTAATTACACTGCTGATCAGTTTCACTTCAACCTCCTCTTCCTCCTCTTTTTCCTGCAATAAATTGAAAAAAAAAAAAAAAAGCCATGCTTTAAGTCCTAGTTTTCTCAAGCTAACCAACAAAAGAAGATCTACAAATTCAAGCCCTATACATTCATCTCAAAAGACGAAATAATTGCAATCTACACTTACTTCCTCCTCTTTGAGGCCATAAGTAGAATATGTAGAGTGCTCTTCATCTCTTCCCTCACTTCCCTGCCTTTCAAAGCCTGTGTCGCCATTCTCTGGACAATAGCATCATCAGCATAATAGCAGAACAAGATGCCAGGAAAAGACAGATACGCATAGTCATTACCATACAGGCACCAACATGACGAAACATATCATATCTACCCACTTCACAAAAGGAAGAAAAGTACAGAAACTACAGATAGCTGGGAAACCAACACACATTAAAATGAATACATTACCTAGAAGCTTGACCTTGCGAGAAGAAGACGGTGGTTTTGAGCCTCTAACATTTAGCTGCTTAACTGCATAAGCTGCAATTGAAGCAGCAACCAGGAAGCCTAACCTCACAATCATGTACGTGAAATCTTGATAATAAAGAACTCAACTTTCCACTTCCCTGTAGACATAGCCCCAACACCCATCTCTGCTCAACCCCATAACTGACTGACACTTCAACCCGTCAAAACCCCCCAGGAAAAGAGACCAATGGAGCAACCGAGAAGCCCAGAAGCAAAAGACACAGAGCAGTCTAAAAATTTGCAGACTCGAAGCAGTAGAAGCAGCGGGAAAGGAACAAAGGGCGTGTATCCAAGTATTAAAGCAGGGAACGTTATCGCCTTATCGGGTTTTCATGGCACGGGCGCTCGCCGCTTGGAATTGAAAGGGGACGAATTGTCCGATAAGTAGAAATTTCAACACAGCCTTCCCGCTAAGAAGCGCAGCAGCCACCGATAACCAGTGGCCAGTTTTTTTCCATGTTCTTTCTTGATTTTCTTCAACAAATCGTCAAAGAGAAAATAAGAGAAAAACGGGTGTGTCGAGCGTGTGACTAAAACATCTCCAGACTTTAGAATAAGCCAAAATATAGGAATGAGAACGACTGCAGAAGCCGTTAAATTTTTATTTTCCCTTGCTAACAAAAACCCGACACGTCCTGCCCGACATCGTCCCTGTCCGGAGGACCGTTCCGTTCCTATCTGGCTGTTAAAAGAGGGAGTTATGACAGATTTCGGTCTCCTTGTTAGAGCAGTTTTTTCATCCTCGAAATCATCGAAGAACCAGTTCATCCGCGAAATCGATTGCACGGCGAATGAATGGATAGAATTTGGCCATCGAGTGCAGCTGAGGGGACCCGCAGGGATTTGGGTCGGAGCAAAGATCAGACAGACATGATCAAAATCGAATCGGGGTTTGAGCAGGTATCAGAAGATGCATGGAGTGTTGGAGTGGGGAAGATCAAAAAGCAATAATAGGCTGAGAAAATGTAGCCAAACGCAAGCAATTGAAACCAAGCCTTTTTGGAAGGGGGCAAGGCCTCTTTTTGGCATCTCTGGGAAGCATGTCTCGGTTGGCTTTTTGGGTTTGTCTCTGCGATGAAATGGTGGGCAGCTCTCTTTTGGAACCTTGTGGATGGCAAACGATATGAATAATCATCATGTGCAAAGTTGCCTTTTTTTTTTTCTTTTTTTTTTTTTTTTTTAATGTTTACAGGAAAGAAAATCAAGTTCACTCGGACGAGTGGTCTTGTTTTGAATTACCTCTTTTTTTATATTCATTTTATTGCCATATTTTACTTGCGATGAGAAGATTCGAAAGATTCGAGGGAAAAAAAACCGAGCCTCATCCAGTATTGAGATTTATTCATTAGGAGTTCTTTAACCAAAATGGTTCCTTCATTTGCACAGTTGAACTAGATAGAAGCGCCGAGCAATATGTACAAACAATTGGAACATGGATTGTTTTATTTTCTAGCCTAATAGAAAAAAAAAAAGAAGATGATTATCATCTAATTTAATTCCCCAAAATCTGCTCATTCACACGTTGAGAAATTTTGAGAACACGCAAACCTAAACGAAAATCTACCCACCCACGTATGGGTGAGGCTTGCTTCCTGAATTTGGTCACCAGGTCAGGGGTTCGACTCTCAGGACGGTTTCGTGATTTAAGTGGCCGGCATGCGTGGTGAGTTCTTTGGAAATTTAGTTTCCCGAGATAGTCGATGTTGTACTCCGATCTTTGTCTCTCGAAGGTGAGCTAGGCCGGATCCTCAACATTAAAAAAAAAAAAAATCGAAAATGCAGTACCTCGTCCATGTAATGTCCCTTCAATTAATCTAGACTAAACATTAGTCATTCCCATCGGACCAGACACAGGGCACGGGCGGATTGAGGGGTTTCGGACAGTGAATTATCAGTGATTCGGCCGAGGAATTTGGTGGCTTCCTTCCCCATCCTTTTCGAAGAAGGATCGAAGACAAAGATGGGAGATGACAGATGAGAGTCCATTTCGGGCCATGAATGCCGTCGGGCCCCAACCGGGCCCGGCACCAAGGCTAGCTGCCGAAGGAATTCTATCCCCTCCTCTCTTCAGTGGCCTACATTCCGTTGGGGCGCAAGACAGGACAACGCATTGAATAGCATCTCAATCGCCGGCCCTTAATCCATTTTGCTCGCCCGAAAAGTGGAACGATGCATCACGAGAAGGCACCGTCCGCACTGGCTTCGGCATCACGACGTGTCGTGCGGTCATCGCATCGCCAGCACCATCAGGCATCTAAACTTTGTGAAATCCGAAATTTTAGCGTCCGACGAGATAATAGCCATGAAATCGACCAGGGAATATCGTGTCGTCGTCTCTAAGCACGAATCGTCGCGAAGCGGGTCCGCCAAGTCCTAACCGCAGAAACCGCAGCTCTAATCGGATCCAACCTCGTCTGAAGTATCTGGGCCGGCTTCCTTTTGTTCGGCCCGTGAAATCGACTCCCCTGGGCTGACCGAGCTTACGTAGAACGGAGACGTTTTAAGGTCGTCGAGATCCTGGAGGCGCCCGTCTCCGTTGATAGTGTTGACTTTTGCCGGCAGGTCAAATGCTCTCCTCTCCACAGCGTGCATGGGTCCCCTCCACATGCAAAAGAGAAAGAAAAAAAGAAAATTTTAGCGATGAAGAAAATTCAACAAACGCGTTCTGAATTCCGCAACTGTGCCACGAATTACATAAATATAATCACGAGTTATTTTCTCTTTTATTAGAACAAAAGTCCTATCATGCCACCAAATCTTCCAAATTTCCTTTAGAAAATTTCATTTAGGTTCCCATCGTGTGACATTTGACAGGACACTTCTTAGCCAAAATGACTTTCCTACGGGAGTTGATTCATTGGTTAATTCAGATTAAAGGGTTTTTTCGAGCCTAGCTGGATTTAGGTGACTGACTGATAAGGGGCACACTCAAATAATTGATCTTGTTAATATTATTGTCGGTGACATATACATAACATTTAATAAGATCCCACTAGTGGACATTGACTTAGGAAATTTTTGAATCAATAATTAATAGAAGCAAATTGTCAAATGAATGACAGATGTGGATTGTCACAAACCAGTTATCTATGGTCATGTTAACTGGACTGTTTGTGATCTCGAGATAACTAGTCACAGGATAATCAAAAACCCGCTTATGGTGGCTTCTCGATATTGCACCTTCCTCTTTCTTTTTTTCTTTTTTCTAACTAATTATTGATCTATAAGGTCAAGAGTTGGGTCGTTTCGACAAATTTCGATACCAAATGGCACGACACAGAGGTAGCAATTGATGTCAATCGGGTGCAAAGAAAGGGAAGATACCATTTGGGGATTTACAAGCAGGGGAAGGGGTTTGGATATTGCCTAGTGTTGACTGTTAAGTGCATGGGGACAACATTAGGGCTTGGTGCGTTTGGAGGAGACCCGACGTATGCAATTCGTGAAATTAACAATAATGAAAGTCACGTATCCTACCAGCCGGCCATACAATTATGTCCTTTAATTAAGGTAGTGCCATTTTTGTTAATTTTTATGGCCTCATGACGAGTGACTCAATTAGTAGGGAAGAATACAGGAGTGGTGGAATTAGTCATAAATTAAGATATCAACCGAAAGGCAATTATGGAACGAGTAAGATAATTTTGGAAAGGTGACCTGGAAATGTTGTTACAATATTGCGAAGATGGCCTAAATGTTCATTGAATGTTGACTCAATGTGCAATGTTATTCTTGAAGTTTAAGCTATTCAACGTGATCCCTCAATTACCGGTAAATGTTAATTTTAGTCTTCTTTTGTTTAAATGACAAATCTTTATTTAAGGATATAAATTATTATGTGTTGAGTTGGACCTTTGAGAATAATTGATTTCAACATGTCTATCTTTTTATCCATTTACTTTATAAAAAGAAAAGAAAGTTGAGCGTTGACATATCCTTTGTTATTTGATTATGTTAATTATTATATTTTGATTTAAGATGATTATCTTATTTGGATAATCCTTATATAACTTTTTTGGTTACCAATGTCCAAACTTAACAAATCAAGAGTCATATCAGTAGATTTGTTAACTTGAATTAATGGAATGACGATATTGACTATTTTCATTTAATTTAGAAACTAGATTGGACATTTACTAATGGTTTAGGGACCATATTGAAAAAATTAGAAATTTGAGAATGTTATTATATATTGAATTAAAATTTAGAAACCATTTATTCACAATTGATCATAGTTTTGTCAACTTTTTCCTCCAAAACCTCCTGTCACTCTAAGATACATTCAAGAAATTTAAGTTGTGTGAATATACGTTATTGACCTTAATATTTTTTAAAGCAATCAATCGATTGTTGAGCAATTTCACATCATTCAAGCTTTGATTGGTCGTTCAACATTATTGATATGGATCCTTAGTAGTTAGAGAGTAGCTACAATTAGGGATGTGTAAAAGAACCAAAAACCTCTTATAACCCAACCGAACCAACAGTTACCAAGGAGATTGGTCCAGTTCCCAATTCCAAGCGTAGAACCACCTATTCGTCCATTGGGACCAAACTAATATATATAAAATACTAGACTATGTTTGGTCGTCCGGATTTCTAATAGAATAAAACTGGATAGGATATGATATGAAATATTAGAATTTTACTATATCCATCAATTATTTGATTAATTACAATAATAAAGTCAGATATATTCACATCATATCATATACATTTATTAGTATAAACGATACATCAGTGTAAATCACCGTAAAAATTCACAAACGGATATGATAAAAATCTCTCGCGGCACTATTTCCTAAATTTTGTAATTTTTAATTTTATTTTTCCTTTCTTTTTTTATAATTTTCTTTATTATTTCTTCCCCTTCCATCATTCTCTGATAAAATTTTATTAAATATTAAATTATATTAATATACCTAAAATACAAAAATACCTAAAATATGTAATAAATATAAGGAAAAATTCCAAATAAATGCCTGAAATAGCTATATCAGTCTCAAAGAATGGCCTTAACTCACTATTTAATAAAGGCAAATTTGTCTTTTAAATTTTGTCTTTTTTCTGTTTTTTCATAAAAAAACAAATTAATATATGGTCTGATTTATACTCACATATAAAGAGACCTAACCTCTTACGAATCGGTCAAACATCATCTACACAAGCATTAGACTTCTCACGTATTTGACTAGAGAAAGAAATGAAATGCTGCGAAACCTCAGACGTGAAGCCTTGTGTTGCTCCTAATAGCTAACACCATCCACGTAGCTAATTTTGTCTTAAGGAAGAAAACTTATTTCCATGGTCTACAATGGATATCATCATATTGGTTTAGTTAACAAATGCCCGTTCAGGAACCAAATAAACTTCAAGACATTAATATTTCTGATAATATGCATCGATGTGCTTGACAAATGTTCTTAAGGCACTTAATTCACTAATATCTTTAAACTAGCACAACTTAATAAAAAAGAAAGGTAAATGTTAAAAAAATACCTTTTGAGCACTTGTTAAATTCACTATTTAAAACAAGTGACTTCGTTATGATGAACATTTTTTCATTATTAAAGTGTCTCGAAAATTGTTATATTTACAATATAGCTAGCTCGGGAAATTCCCTTGTGGAATTTGTAATAATCTCGAAATTAGGCCATTATTTAATAAGAAACGAGTGCAGCCGAGCCTCCAAGAATCGAACACTTGGCTCATTAGCTGAGGCTCGGCTGAACCCCCAAACGATTACGGCTCCCTCGCGATCATCATAAACGACACCCGCTAATAATTACTTAAAATTCGCAATTGAATTCGTCCGAAAAACATTGCAAACTAGCCTGTATAAAGACGTCACCGCCCCAGTATCAAACTCCATCAAAACACAACCCAGCAAAGGAGTTCAACCCGAGAGAGAGAGAGAGAGAGAGAGAGAGAGAGAGAGATTTTGAGTGCAATAGCATACCAAATCTTTACGGCAATGGAATCCTCCACCGGCAAGGACTTCAAGATCGGCGAGTGCCAAGGCCAGAAGGTGGTCGACGGCGAGGTGATGCCCCTCGTCCTGCTCCCGCCGGAGCCTGCCAAAGCTGACACCAAGTCCCTTGTCGCAACTCTGAAGAAGAACCGGGAATGGTTCGAACAGATGATCATCAAGAACAGCGCAGTTCTGCTCCGCGGCTTCGACGTGAAGAACGCCGAGGACTTCAACGAGATCGTCGAGGCTTGCGGGTGGGAGGACATCCGCTACATCGGGCCCGCGCTGAGGACTCACATCTACAAGCGGGTTTGGACAGCGAACGAGGGCCCGCTGTCGGAGTTCATGTACTACCACCATGAGATGGTTCTGGTGAGTGACTAGGTCAATACAGGCATCGCAGTGAAAACATCTTTCATCGCGTGCTCCCTTAACGTGATATCACTTGCGAGATTATCAGTTCATGCATCTTCTCGCTTTTTGACATAGATTTCACTTTTATATGCACCGACGAACTTTTTTAATCTTGAAGTTTCAAAGTACATATCAAATCATGAGTCGGATCAATTCGTCGCATCACTGACTACAGTTGATCTGGTTTATATCTTAGAAGAAATCTGAGGGCCGATCGAAATGAGTTCTTTTCATGGTTGAGTGATCTAGCTGAGCGAATGGAATGCCTCGGGATTCAAATGAAAGGTTCCGATTTTTAATTTTTCTTACATCCACAATGATTGATAGAAGTACATGTCCTTTTTCTCGTCTATTTTCTCCTTGTCAGTTTCTCACGTATTCGTTAGAGAACAAATTATATATATATTCAGTTCAATCAAGCACTAATTAAAAACCCCGGGCAGCAATCAGGCCCTATAATTCAAGTGCATATTCTTTAAACTGAAATCAACTAGTTCTCTGTGGATTTAGAAAGCGCACTATCTCTATCGGTAGAAGAGTAGACTAGGCCGTCTCCTTTTGAGCGGCGACCAAGCTACATTGGATCTAATTATAAAATGAACATCGAACTACTGTGGATGCAACAGTTCAAGGAAAACCCCAAGAAGGTGATACTGTTCTGCGAAGTGCCGCCGCCGGAGGGCGGGGAGACACCATTTGTGCCAAGCTTCCGGGTGACGGAGCGGATGCTAGAGGAGTTCCCAGAGGAGGTGGAGGAAATGGAGAAGAAGGAGCTGATGTACACCTTCACTGCCCCGAGCACGAATAACACTTCCTCCATGAGAGGCCGCAGTTGGCAGGATGCTTTCGGCACCCCCAACCCAGCTGAAGCTGAGAGAAGGTATACTCGTATACACGGTTCACGATTATTTCCATGTTCTATTCGTCATTGTGACAAGAATTAATTTCCGTAGACCGTAGCTCAGTCTCGAGTATGCAATTGAAGTAGAACAAAATTAACAATCTTTTCATAGAGGATTTTGATAGTCTATACATAATCTGCATAAAAATTTAATTATTAAGTGACTATTTGAATCCAAAATTTTTACTTTCCTTTATAAAATGAACTTCATAACAATTATTATCACTCATTCTGGCAAGCCCGTATAAATCAAATTTCACACACATTGTGTATATAATACAAACCCATGTCACAAATTTAAGTTTGGCTTACAATATGTAATATTTGAGGCTCGCGTGTGGAAATATCTTTTTTATTCCCAGAAAAAAAGTGGATAAATTGAAAATGATGCCATTCATATTTCGATCCTGATGGTTTTATATGACTAATGGGCTTATGGCCCGTCCGCCCATGTTGGGCCTAAAAGCCCGGCCCACGGGAATAGGGCCCGTGGATGGAGGGACATATAAAAGGGAGGAGAGAGAGGGAGAAGTAACCGTTTGCCAAAAGCGACGTACGTCTTCTCCCTCCCTCACACTCTCTCTCTCTCTCTCAAAGGGAAAAAAAAAAACGGTAAGTTTTTCTTTGATTCAAAGTGCCATCGGATCGAACGGGGCGATTTCTTCCTCTTCTCGGCGTCGGTGTCTAATCTGTGGCTAACAAGGTACGCTCGAACCGTGGTGTGCTTTAGGATCGGTGATACATGTTAATTCCGGGGCTTGTCTTCCGCATTGCATTTAGGGGTTCGATTTGGTGTCGAATCCGGTTTCGGGGATCCGTTATCCCCAACATTGGTATCAGAGCCCTGATTCATGTTTTCCCGACCCCCTATCGTGTTTTTGATTGAATTTTTTGATTTTTGATTTTCAAAAATTTTCGGCCGTACGGATCGGGCCGAAATCCCGACACCCGAGCGTTCTTCGTCTTTTTTCTGTGTTTTCGTATGTCGAAATTCAATTCGATGGCATAGGAAGGAAGAGGTCGTCGAGACGAGTCTGGCGATATGTCGAACGCCGCCAGGAGACACCGCACGCGCCCACACGCGCGGCCAGAAGCCGCTGCGCGTGGGGGTGACGCGCCCGGAAGCGCCGGCTCGCCCAGCGCGTGCGACACACGCGCCGGCCGGCGAATCGGTTCGCGCCGATCGGTGAACCGAGCCGCGCGTGCGACGTCGGCATGACGTCACCCAACGGTCCAAGAATCCGCCGGGGTGACGTCATCGATGACGTCGAACGACGACGGTTGGCCGGCGGTCACCGGCCGCCGACCCGACCGGAGACCCAACCCGACCGGACCGCGAACGCCCGGCACGCGCGCGCACATGCCGGATGACGTCTCGCGTGACGTCATCCCGCGCACGCGCGGCAAAGACGTGCCGTCGGTTCGCTCGAACCGCCCGACCGGGTCCGACCGGCTCGTCCGGTCCGACCGTTCTGTCCGGTCCGACCGGTCCGACGACCGTTGACCTGACCGTTGACGGTTGACCGACGACCGTTGACCTGACCGTTGACCGACGACCGTTGACCCGAAAAAAAAAAAAAAAAAAAAAAAAAAAAAAAAAAAAAAAGGAGGAAAAGAATGTGTTTCTTTTTCAATTAAGTCTATGTGGATTATTTGTGATCCCTTATTTGTTCTGCATTTGTTGCAGGAACAGTTCTGCATTTGTTGCATGAACAATACCTCCCCGAGGATGCGCACACCTATTCGCAGCGATTCCGATGAACAAAAGGATAAAATTTGTCTATGTTGATAGCCGAGCTAACCGATCATCGATGGGAGAGTGGTGACTTAATTGATCACGTCCGGAAGTCAATGGGAAAATTCAACAGGTCATATGGAATGGTCGTCCTATGCCACGTCGAGAGATGGTGCGATTTTTTATAAACACTCTTCCACCCGAATGGCAAGATGTGTTGAATCGCATATGGGATGTCAACGGAGCTGCTTCATATAAGAAAATTGTGATGGATTTTGTAAATGAATATTACTGCATTGTTACAAGGGAAAAGATCAAGAAATTGAACAAAAGAGGATCTTTCCCGTTCGTTGTGTCTTTGTTTTGGTGTTAAGATGTATTGGTTGTTTTCTTAGTTAAGTGTGCTTTGTGGACATCTTATGTAATGCTTACTACCTGATTGTTGTTGATGTAGCAACCTATATGTTAGTTGTATTATATGAAAGCATTATTATATTGTATGTCAATTATCTCGTTGCTTTCATTATTCTTTGGTTCTTGTGGGTAGTTAGTGTGGGTAGTTATAGAAGTTTTTGTAACTTCATAGAATTTATTTTGCATAAGACAATTATATTAATGATAGTTTTAAGTTAGGATTTTGGAGGATGATTGGAAACATAGTGACCTTTTGATTCGAAGCCTTACTTGAAATTATTCATTAATATGATGAGTCTATGCAAATAGGGATGCATAAATGATAGGCATTAATAATTCGTGCATATATGTCGATGTGTTGGTCAATGGCTTCAGCCACGAAGAGCATAGTTGCCGAGCTGAACAAAGGTGAAAAGCTCAATGGTGACAACTATGAGATATGGCACATGAAAATCCAATATGTCTTTGGAAGAGCAAGAGGCACTTGAGGCTCTTAACCTAATCATGGTAGAACCGAAGAAGGAAATACTTGCACAAAGCACAAAAGAGATAAGGAAGCTTTTGCTGCATGGAAACGAAAGAACTCTCTTGCTCGCATCACGTTCCGAGTAGCATGGAAAATGACGTCATGCGAGAGTTTAGGCGTTTTGACAATGCCAAGGAAATGTGGGAGGCATTGGCAGCTAGATTTGGTCATACTTCGGTGACCGGGCGATCGAGATGACTCACTATTAGGTTTGACTCCTATAAGAAGCCTCATGGTCAAACTATGAAGCAACATCTTAGAAAGATGTCAAACATGATAAATGAGCTGAAAGATGCTGGCCATGTCCTCACAGATGAGCAAAGCAGTGCAAAGTGATTCATTCCTTGCCTCGAGTTGGGAGCATATGAAGGTGCACCGACCCATAATGAAAATATCAAATCTTTTGAGGATGCGGTGCGCCATCTTGAGCTGGAAGAGGACCGCCTCTTGGCGACTAAGCCGGAAGCTGAAATCTATCATCTTGGTTTTAGCTCACATGGAGCTTCGAGCTCCAAGCGCAAACGTCCTAACTTGGTTTGATAAAGGGAAAGGCAAGGAAGCAGGTCCTTCAGGGAAGAAACCCAAATTTAACCAACATGCAAGAGGAAAGCGTCCTCGCATAAAAAAACTTACAAGGGTGAAATGCTACAACTGTGACAAGAAGGGTCACTATGCTCGCGACTGTCGTGAGCCAAAGAAGGTATGCACCCCTTGTACTTTTCAGAACTTTGCTTTTGTGTCGAGTTCTGTATTCTCAACTGAGTCTAATCATTTGTGGACTGTGGATTCAGGAGCGACAGACCATATAGTGAAAGATAGAGGATCTTTCGTGGAATTCCGACGGGTACCTACTGGAACTAGGTGGATCTATGTGGGAAACAACTCCAGAGCTGAAGTGAAAGGAATTGGCACATGCCAACTAAATATGCGTGGTGGACGCACTTTGTTCCTACATGATGTGATGTATGCTCCGGAGATTCGTCGGAATCTAGTGTCTGTTTTAGTGTTGGTTAAATTAGGTTTTAATATGAACTTCTATAATAGAGGTGTGGATTTGTTTTTAGATACAAATTACTATGGTTGTGGTTATTTTCTGGATGGTTTCATTGTATTAGATATTGAATATGTTAATGCAAATGTTTGTTATTCCCTTATCACGTCTCCTAATGCCTATGATAATGATGTGAATGTGTGGCATGCTAGACTTGGTCACATTGGCCAACAACGAATGAATAGACTAGCCAAAGAAGGCTTTTGGGCAACATTGAAAAAGTCGATTTGCCCATATGTAAGCATTGCCTAGAAGGGAAAACGACAAGGAAACCATTTGGAAAAGGTAAAATAGCTGAATTTCCTCTGCATTTAATCCATTCGATGTCGTGGTCCAATGAATGTGAGAGGAAGGCATGGGGCTGTTTATTTCATCACCTTTATTGATGATTATACTCGATTCGGATATGTCTATTTGATTTCTCATAAATCTGAAGCAATAAGTTGTTTCAAAAAGTTTATGAACCTGGTAGAGAATCAATTAGACAAGAAAATAAAAGCATTGAGATCCGATCGAGGTCGAGAATATTTATCGATGAGTTTAGAAAATTATGTGATGAAAAAGGAATAGAAAGACAGTTGTCTATTCCATATACTCCTCAACAAAATGGTGTTGCGGAGAGAAGAAACAGAACCCTACCGGAAATGGTTAGGTCCATGATGGCGCATGCTAACTTACCTATTACCTTTTGGAGTGATGCGTTGTTAACTGCTGCCTATATACTTAACCGTGTGCCTTCCAAATCAGTTACTTCCACTCCATATGAGTTATGGACAGGTAGAAAACCGGACTTAAGTTTTCTTAAGCCATGGGGTTGTGCTGCCTATACACATGAGTCCTCTCACAAGTTTGGGAAATTGGGTCCCAGAGGAAAGAAGAGTATTTTCATAAGATACTCGGAACACTCAAAAGGGTATGTGTTCATAGGTGAGCAGGAAAGTGGGAGTATAACTGAATTTGAATCACGGGATGTCACATTCTTAGAGGATGAGTTTCCTAAGAAGGGCGAAATAGGGAAGATCACTCCCTATTTGAAACCTTGGATCAAGATAATGATATTAGTGGAGTTCGTCCAAGTGGGAGTAATATGAGAAGTGATGAATTGAATTCAAACCATTCTCAATTGCAACCATATGATGAGACGACATCATTATCTAATCCAAGTGGGAGCATAATGAGGAATGATGTACAAAGTGTATAATCTCCCATACGGCGAACAAGTCGCCAAAGTATTCCCCGTCGACGTTTTGGCATTGAAGGGGAAACTTTTATGGTTGCTCCACAAGATGAGGATGAGCCAATAAATATTAATGAGGCTCGAATTGCCCTAGTAAGGAAAAATGGATTCATGCAATGGAAGAGGAAATGGAGTCAATGAAATCAAACCAAGTCTGGGAACTGGTTGATCTTCCAAAAGGACGCAGAGCTATTGGGAACAAGTGGGTTCTCAAAATAAAGCGAAAGGCTGATGGCTCGATAGAAAGGCATAAGGCTCGCCTTGTGGCGAAGGGGTATAATCAACAGGAAGGAATTGATTATGAAGGTACATTTTCTCCTGTAGTGAGATTTACCTCGATTCGCATTATTCTGGCAATAGTATCTAGTATGGATCTTGAGTTACATCAAATGGATGTAAAGACTGCTTTCCTCAATGGAGAATTAGAGGAAGAAATATATATGGAACAACCTGTTGGTTTCATAGTGAAAGGCCAAGAAGAAAAGGTATGTCGACTTTTGAGGTCGATATATGGTCTTAAGCGAGTCATCAAGACAATGGTATATACGTTTTCATAATGCCATAATGGCATATGATTTTACGATGATTGATGAGGATCATTGTGTATATATCAAAAGATCCAAGGATCAATTAGTGATCATATCATTATATGTTGATGATATACTGATTGCCGGAAGCAATATGGAGTTTGTTAATACTTGTCAAGAGTTGGTTGTCTTCCAACTTTGAGATGAAGGATATGGGTGAGGCTGCATACATTCTTGGAGTTAAGATTTCAAGAGATCGTTCGAAGAGATCGTTATCTCTTTCACAAGAAACCTATATAAATAAGGTTCTTGAACAATTTCGTATGCAAGATTGTAAACCCATAGACACTCCTATTGCAAAAGGTGAAGGATTGAGCCATAGACTGTGTCCAAGGACTCCACAAGAGAAGGAACAAATGAAACATGTTCCTTATGCTAGTGCGGTTGGGAGCTTGATGTACGCTATGATGTGTACAAGACCCGATATATGTTTTGCAGTTGGAATGGTGAGTAGATACCAATCCAATCCAGGTCCAGCACATTGGAAGGCCGTTAAGAGAGTACCGAGGTATCCGAAGGGAACCTGCTGATTTCAAGTTGAATTACCAAGGAAAGGATCTACGACTTGAAGGCTATTCGAGATGCTGATTGGGGAGGAGATTTAGATGAAAGAAAATCTACCTCGGGATTTGCTTTCTTCGAACAATGGCGCCATATCATGGAGCAAGTAAGAAGCAAACGTGTATAGCCTTATCCACGATGGAAGCTGAGTTCGTGGCATTATCAGCAGCGGTACAAGAAGGAGTTTGGCTTAAGAGATTTTTGGATCATTTAGGCGTTATTAAGAAAGCTGCAAATCCATTGTTGGTTAACCGTGATAGCCAAGCAGCTATAGCGTACACTAAAGATCCAAAATATCATGGCAAGACCAAACACATAGATACCAAGTATAACTTTGTCAAGGATATGGTTGCACGAAAGGATGTGAACTTACAGTACATATCTACGCATAGAATGGTAGCAGATCCTATGACAAAGCCAATACCTAGAGATGTGTTTTGTGGTCATGTAAAATCTCTAGGATTGCGTAGAGTCTCGATGTCTTGGATTGTAATTTCCCCGAGTTGTTCACATTTATGAACTAGTGTTGTTTCATTATTAATGCCTATGAATCTTTGTTTTGATCTTTATGCATCTTAATGCTCAGTGCATTATTTTAAGTTGAGAAAGTATGTCGGACAGATATAAGATTAGCCCACTCACACGGGTAATCGCTTCTATTTCTTGTGTGATAAATAGAGATGAGACTGTTTTAAGCTTATTATCTAGGTGATAATCAAGAGCTAAAGCTTAAAATACGTATGTCGCCTTAATGGGTGTTAAGATGAGGACATAATACTTACTATGTCCGAAAGTAAAATACCCCACATATTTTACTTTATCTGTCTACGATGCCGGATGTGAGTTCGATGAATTTTGTGAATGAGTAGATACGTGAACTCAAGTTAGACATTGGGTATGTCGAACTATCATCCGTACGGTATTGAAAGGTGTAGACATACGCTCCATGGGAAAGGAGTTAATACCGTAATACGTATTTCATACTACGTATGCATAAGCCGACCAATAAGAGTGGCAAAAAGTTTGATCTCAACTTTTATGACGTGTGAGACTCTTGAGGAAAAGAGTTCCTCAATTTTTAGTGCCCTCATGACTTTTTACTTATTCTCAAAGTTTCTATTTAGTGTTTGCTATCTTAGGATGTTGCCAATGGTCATGAGTTGATTCGATCTAATGGGACATTTCTAGAAAAGCAAGCTGAACTGAAATTGAGAGTTTGAAGGAAAGAGGAAGATTGATTTTGGGGAATCACATTGTAGTTTTGTATTCACCGGTCGACCAATTATGACTGTCTTTGGGATAATTATAATTGTGAATACAATATATATATCATGTTTAAAAGAGATCAAGAGAGATATAAAATGTGATCGATCGATCTAGGGTACGCATACTTGAATCTACTTAGAGTAAGACGCCCAATATGAGCTGCTATATATTCCTAACAGATGTATAGTAACGAGCTCTCAAAGTATCTTGGTCGCACGGATTATTCACCGGTATGAATGTTGAAGAGAGGTAAAGAGAATCATGTTCAGCCCACCATGTGCGAGTGGGAGATGATGGTTTTATATGACTAATGGGCTTATGGCCCGTCCGCCCATGTTGCGCCTAAAAGCCCGGCCCACGGGAATAGGGCCCGTGGATGGAGGGACATATAAAAGGGAGGAGAGAGAGGGAGAAGTAACCGTTTGCCAAAACTGACGTACGTCTTCTCCCTCCCTCACACTCTCTCTCTCTCTCTCAAAAGGGAAAAAGAAAAACAGTAAGTTTTTCTTTGATTCAAAGTGCCATCGGATCGAACAGGGCCAGATTTCTTCCTCTTCTCGGCGTCGGTGTCTAATCTGTGGCTAACAAGGTACGCTCGAACGTGGTGTGCTTTAGGATCGGTGATACATGTTAATTCCCGGGGCTTGTCTTCCGCATTGCATTTAGGGGTTCGATTTGGTGTCGAATCCGGTTTCGGGGATCCGTTATCCCCAACAGATCCGGACCCCTCTTGACATAATTTGGATTTTTACACACTCTATAGATGAATTGACTATGCAGCACAATGAAAACGACGGTACTTACCTAATTTCCACTTTGCTTTGCACAAAAATTTCGCGAGGTAAAATGCAAATTTCATTCCATCGTACATAATTTTTTGTAGGGTTAAGGCCATGGGAATGGACGTGGAATGGCTGCCCGACGGTGGACTGAAGACGATCATCTGCCCACGAACCCTCACGAGGGTGTTCGAGGGGAGAAAAGGGAGGAGGATGTGGTACAACACGGTGGTGGGGATGCACGGGAAGGAGATCAGCTCGGCCACGATGGCCGATGGGACCGAGATCCCGGACCACGTGGTGAAACGATGCGGCGAGATCCTCGACGAGGAGAGCATCCAATTCAAGTGGGAGAAGGGCGACGTCCTCTTCTTCGACAACATGGCCTTGCTCCATGGACGCAGGCCATCGCTCCCGCCAAGGAAAGTGTTGGTGGCTACTTGCAAGTGATTTGGTCCCGAGCGTATCGTGTTTTCGAAAGCTCTGAAACAGGTTATATGGAGCCAAGAAGAAGTGGAATGAACTAGGGCAAGGTATGAATAAACGTTGATTTAGTTTTAAGCCTTAACCCATGTGTAATAATGGCGGCGATCCGCCGCCACCGTGTCAGCGAGTTCCCATGTTGTCGCTCCTCCTCTGCAACTCGGCCGGGGGAGGTCACGAACTCGGGCGGCCTCAAACCCGAGGTCAAGGACCGCCAACATGAGGTCTTCTACTTATAAGTGAATTTTTACTTTATGAAATACCCATCGCTGTTCGCTTCCTCCTCTATGGTGTTCATGATTGAATTTGATTATTCATATCCCAATTCCTCAAGTGAGACGTTTTTAAGGTCGTTGAGATCCTGGAGGCGCCCGTCTCCGTTGATAGTGTTGACTTCTGCCAGCAGGTCAAATGCTCTCCTCTCCACAGCGTGCATGGGTCCCCTCCACATTAAAAACAAAAAAAACAAAATTTCAGCGATGAAGAAAATTCAACAAACGCGTTCTGAATTCCGCAACTGTGCCACGAATTACATGAATATAATCACGAGTTATTTTCTCTTTTATTAGAAAAAAAGTGCCATCATGCCACCAAATCTTCCAAATTTCCTTTAGAAATTTCATGGTTCCCATCAAGTGACATTTGACAGGACACTTCTTAGCCAAAATGACTTTCCTACGGGAGTTGATTCATTGGTTAATTCAGATTAAAGGGTTTTTTCGAGCCTAGCTGGATTTAGGTAGGGGCACAATCAAATAATTGATCTTGTTTATATTATTGTCGGTGACATATACATAACGTTTATTAAGATCCCACTAGTGGACATTGACTTAGGAAATTTTTGAATCGATAATTAATAGAAGGAAAATGTCAAATGAATGACAAATGTCAATTGTCACAAATCGGTTACCTATGGTCATGTTAACTAGATTGTTTGTGATCTTGAGATAACTAGTCACATGGTAATCAAAAACCCGCTCATCGTGGCTTCTCGATATTGCACCTTCCTCTTTTCTTTTCTCTTTTTTTCCTTTTTTTTTAACTAATTGTTGATCTATAAGCTCAAGAAATGGGTTGTTTCGACAAATTTCGATACCGAATGCCATGACACAGAGGTAGCAATTGATGTCAATCGGGCGCAAAGAAAGGGAAGATACCGTTTGGGGATTTACAAGCAGGGGAAGGGGTTTGGATATTGCTTAGTGTTAAGTGCATGGGGACAACATTAGGGCTTGGTGCGTTTGGAGGAGACCCGACGTATGCAATTCGTGAAATTAACAATAATGAAAGTCACGTATCCTACCGGCCGGCCATACAATTATGTCCTTTAATTAAGGTAGTGCCATTTTTGTTAATTTTTATGGCCTCATGACGAGTGACTTAATTAGTAGGGGAAAAAATACAAGAGTGGTGGAATTAGTCATAAATTAAGATATCAAGTAATTACGGAATGAGTAAGCTGATTTAGGAAAGGTGACCTGGAAGTGTTATTACAATTTTGCGAAAATGACGTAAATGGTTATTGAATGTTGACTCAATGCACAAAGTCATTCCTAAAGTTTAAGCTATTCAACGTGATCCCTCAATTACCGGTAAACGTTAATTTAGTCTTTCCTTTCGTTTAAATGACAAAACTTTATTTAAGGATATAAATTATTATGTGTTGAGTTGGACCTTTGAAAATAATTGATGTCAACATGTCTATCCTTTTATCCATAGGAAAAAAAAGTTGAGCGTTGACATATCCTTTTTTATTTGATTATGTTAATTATTATATTTTGACTTAAGATGATTATCTTAATTTCAGGGCGGCTCATCCCAAAGAAGACAGCCGCTGCACTGAAACAATGAGATTTGCTAATTCCATTTCATGAATTTTGCTTGCTCCAAGATTTGCGGCCACGACAATCAAGAGCTGGACCATAGAGTAGTTCGTGCTGTTCTGCTTTTCTCCAAGATGCAAGAGAACGGCCATCAGACCCTTGGAAAAACAAGCCAGAAATGTCTAGAGGATTAGTAGGTGTGACAAATGAGATGCACGGATATCTAACTCAACTAAAACCAGTACTTTCACCAGGCACCCACCGTTACAATATCAATCTTGAATTACCATGCTTGCAAGTTTCCCTAGTAGGACCGGTTCTACGGATATATTGTCTAGTTTCCAGGTGGGTCCTAGTTTCCAAGTGGGTCCATGGTATCAATGAGCGCTTTCCAATTTTCATTTTGTGGAATCAGTTCCTAGTGGGTTCCAGTTCTTGGGTGGGAACCTTCCACCCTCAAACCAATCACCTCAAGTTACGACATGTGCAATTACCTCAAAATAACCAAATTGTCCTCATATTTTGAGGAATTTAATTAAATACTTATCCATATCCTAATTATTCTCTTCGCCTGCCCTCATCCTCTGCCATTGTCCCGCATCGGTGTCGTGTCTTCTCAAATATGAGCGGCAATGATAGAAATTGTCCGAATATGTCCCGAATTTATGCCCGTCGAATAAAATCCAAGCCGAAATTAAATTACCGAAAGTCCAGCGTATACTCTCATATCACCGAATGTGGATTCCTCGAATAGGAAAGTCCATATTGGACTTATATTATCGTTTGGCTCGGAAGGACAAGTTTGAATTTTGGTCAGCACAAAACAAAGAAAAGGAAATATACAAATCCTTATTCAAGTCAGTCCAGGAAATTAAAAGGGGAAACGTCCAACTTGGATTTTCGGACGAGCGCGCGCATATCTTGCAAGTTATCCAAGAATTTAAGTGCTGAAGCCAATTAAATCATGTGTAATTTGATTTCACTAGGAGATTGAGTGATTATTTCGTGAGGAATTATAGAGTTCAACATGAGTTATTGGGTGCAATTGATGATTGGCAAACACTAAAAGTATCTGAGTAAGTCGAGTGTGATTGTAATCTTCATTGTATCACTTGATTTATAATGAAATTTCTTACCGCTCTCTCCATGACCGTAGGTCATCCTGACCGAATAATGTGAATTTGAAATCCAATTTATTCTCTTGTTTATCGTACAACCGCTTGAGTTATACTGGTGTCATGGAGAAAGTTTGTGTTTTGTTAGGAATTTTGTTTGTGTGGGTCACAATTGCTAGACACACGGCAATTTATTCAAACCCGCCACTCACATTAATAAAGGACGAAGTTTCCTTCGATGGAGGATTTCGAAAACATAGGCTTTTCCTTCTCACAATGAAAAAGTTCCAGCCACAGGGCCACGGTACTACCTTGGGGTAAAGGCGAATTATTTTGATCGGCCGGACGGACAAATGTGGGGAAAATTATCAAAAAAGTCATAAACTATTATATGACAACCAATTCAATCATAAACCTTTCAATTGTGTCAATTTAACCCCAAAACTTTTGACAACTTGCCAATTTAGTTCAAAACTTTTCAATTATGCTAATTTAATATTAATATTTTGATGATTTGCTGATTTAGTTATTCCATCGAATTTTAACTAGAAATCGTTAACGCTGCAGTCTAGCCAACAACGACCATCCTATGTGACACGCCTGGCAATGACAAGGACAATTTTTGTAATTATTTGTCTCTCTTAACTTTTCTCTATATCTATTCCTTTCGTCTACTAATTTCAAACTCCTAAATGCGGTAACTATAGCTATTATGTTTCAATTGATATATGGTCTGATTTATACTCACATATAAAGAAACCTAACCTCTTACGAATTGGTCAAATATCATCTACACAAGCATTAGACTTCTCACGTATTTGACTAGAGAAAGAAATGAAATGCTGCAAAACCCCAGACGTGAAGCCTTGTGTTGCTCCTAATCGGTAATACCATCCACATAGCTAATTTTGTATTAAGGAAGAAAACTTATTTCCATGGTCTAGAATGGATATCATCATATTGGTTTACTTAACAAATGCCCGTTCAGGAACCAAATAAACTTCAAGACATTAATATTTCTGATAATATGCGTTGATGTGTTTGATAAATGTTCTTAAGGAACTTAATTCACTAATATCTTTAAACTAGCACAACTTAATAAAAAAGAAAGGTAAATGTTAAAAAGTACCTTTTGAGCACTTGTTGAATTCACTATTTGAAACAAGTGACTTCGTTAACATGACCATTTTTTCATTATTAAAGTGTCTCAAAAATTGTTATTTTTACAATATAGCTAGCTCAGGAAATTCCCTTGTGGAATTTGTAATAATCTCGAAATTAGGCCATTATTTAATAAGAAACGAGTGCAGCCGAGCCTCCAAGAATCGAACACTTGGCTCATTAGCTGAGGCTCGGCTAAATCCCCAAACGATTACGGCTCCCTCGCAAGACGACGACCCCAAGAATCTTCGACGTGTCGTGCCATTCGTTCTCTTGATTCCAGATCATCATCGCGATCATCGTAAACGACACCCGCTAATAATTACTTAAAATTCGCAATTGAATTCGTCCAAAAAGCATTGCAAACTAGCCTGTATAAAGACGTCACCGCCCCAGTATCAAACTCCATCAAAACACAACCCAGCAAAGGAGTTCAACCCGGGGGAGAGAGAGAGAGAGATTTTGAGTGCAATAGCATACCAAATCTTTACGGCAATGCAATCCTCCACTGGCAAGGACTTCAAGATCGGCGAGTGCCAAGGCCAGAAGGTGGTCGACGGCGAGGTGATGCCCCTCGTCCTGCTCCCGCCGGAGCCTGCCAAAGCTGACACCGAGTCCCTTGTCGCAACTCTGAAGAAGAACCCGGAATGGTTCGACCAGATGATCATCAAGAACAGCGCAGTTCTGCTCCGTGGCTTCGACGTGAAGAACGCCGAGGATTTCAACGAGATCGTAGAGGCTTGCGGGTGGGAGGACATCCGCTACATCGGGCCCGCGCCGAGGATTCACATCTACAAGCGGGTTTGGACAGCGAACGAGGGCCCGCTGTCGGAGTTCTTATTCTACCACCATGAGATGATTCTGGTGAGTGACTAGGTCAATACATGCATCGCAGTGAAAACATCTTTCATCGCGTGCTATCAGTTCATGCATCTTCTCGCTTTTTGCCAACCAATTTTTTTAATCTTGAAGTTTCAAAGTACATATCAAATCATGGGTCGGTTCAATTCGTCGCATCACTGACTACAGTTAATCTAGTTTATATCTTAGAAGAAATATGAGGGCCGATCGAAATGAGTTCTTTTCATGGTTGAGTGATTTGGCTGAGCGAATGGAATGCCTCGGGATTCAAGTGGAAGGTTCCGATTTTTAATTTTTCTTACATCCACAACAACTGATAGAAGTACATGTCCTTTTTCTCGTCTACTTTCTCCTTGTCAGTTTCTCACGTATTCGTTAGAGAACAAATTATATATATAAATTCAGTTCAATCAAGCACTAATTAAAAACCCCGGGCAGCAATCATGCCCTATGATTCAAGTGCATATTCTTTAAACTGAAATCGACTAGTTCTCTGTGGATTTAGATAGCGCACTATCTCTATCGGTAGAAGAGTAGACTAGGCCGTCTCCTTTTGAGCGGCGACCAAACTACATTGGATCTAATTATAAAATGAACATCGAACTACTGTGGATGCAACAGTTCAAGGAAAACCCCAAGAAGGTGATACTGTTCTGCGAAGTGCCGTCGCCGGAGGGCGGGGAGACACCATTTGTGCCAAGCTTCCGGGTGACGGAGCGGATGTTGGAGGAGTTCCCGGAGGAGGTGGAGGAAATGGAGAAGAAGGGGCTAATGTACACCTTCACTGCCCCGAGCACAAATAACATTGCCTCCATGACAGGCCGTGGCTGGCAGGATGCTTTCAGCACCCTCGACCCAGCCAAAGCTGAGAGAAGGTATACTCATATATATGGTTCACGATTATTTCCATGTTCTATACATCATCGTGACAAGAATTAATTTTCGTAGACAATAGCTTAGTCACGAGTATGCAATTGAAGTAGAACAAAATTGATAATTTTTTTCGTAGAGGATTTTGATAGTCTATACATAATCTGCGTAAAAATTTAATTTATGTGACTTTTTGAATCCAAAATTTTTACTTTCCTTTCTAAAATGAATTTCATAACAATTATTATCACGTATTCTGTCAAGTCCGTATAAATCAAATTTCACACAAATTGTGTCTATAATCAAATCCTTGTCGCAAATATAAGTTTGGCTTGCAATATGTAATATTTGAGGCTTATCATTTTTATTCCCGGAAAAAAGTAGATAAATTGAAAATGATGCCATTCATATTTCGATTCGGACCCCTCTTGACATAATTTGGATTTTTACACAATATATAGATGAATTGACTAATGCAGCACAATGAAAACGCCGGTACTTACCCAATTTCGACTTTGCTTTGCACAAAAATTTCGCAAGGTAAAATGCAAATTTCATTCCATCGTACATAATTTTTTGTAGGGTTAAGGCCATGGGAACGGACGTGGAATGGCTGCCCGACGGTGGACTGAAGACGATCATCTGCCCACGATCCCTCACGAGGGTGTTCGAGGGGAGAAAAGGGCGGAGGATGTGGTACAACAATGTGGTGGGGATGCACGGGAAGGAGATCAGCTCGGCCACGATGGCCGATGGGACCGAGATCCCGGACCACGTGGTGAAACGATGCGGCGAGATCCTGGACGAGGAGAGCATCCAATTCAAGTGGGAGAAGGGCGACGTCCTCTTCTTCGACAACATGGCCTTGCTCCATGGACGCAGGCCATCGCTCCCGCCAAGGAAAGTGTTGGTGGCTACTTGCAAGTGATTTGGTCCCGAGCGTATCGTGTTTTCGAAAGCTCTGAAACAGGTTATATGGAGCCAAGAAGAAGTGGAATGAACTAGGGCAAGGTATGAACAAACGTTGATTTAGTTTTAAGCGTTATCCCATATGTAATAATGGCGGTGATCCGCCGCCACCGTGTCAGCAAGTTCCCATGTTGTCGCTCCTCCTCTGCAACTCGGCGGGGGAGGTTGCGACCTCAGGCGACGTCAAACTCGAGGTCAAGGACCGCCGACATGAGGTCTTCTACTTATAAGTGAATTTTTAATTTATGAAATACCTTATTGCTGTTCGCTTCCTCCTCTATGGTGTTCATGATTGAATTTGATTATCCATATACAAACTCCTCATGTGGAATGAAAGAGCTCGACAAGATACGTACGTCCGATTGTGTCGAAAGATCTCGACAGTGAAGTGAATTGCTTTATGTAGTTTCAATTCAATTATGTAGTTCATTCACGACGTATTTATCAAAAGCAAGATCTCCTAATATACTGGTTTGAGCTCTTTATCAAATTTTTTTGAGGACGCTAGACTAGTCACAACTGATCTTAGGGCGATGCAATACTTAATGGTATTGATTATGATGTTGACAGAGGCACGTCCAAACATGGGAATGACCATGCTCGCTACTTTTCTGCATATAGTGGCAAAGGGAACGAGGTCTGCACCTCGTCCATGGCCTAAAACAATCGCAATGACATCAGCTATTCCCAGAATATCCTCCAAATTTGCATTCTTCTCCAATCCATTAACTCTTTGCGCGCTATCTCAATCGACATCCAGCCCTGGCCTCCAATGTCACACCACGGTTGTTGCCGCGTCATGTTTGTCCACGCCGGCCGGGCAACAAAAGACTCTGGTGCAAGACAGCATCAGGATTGGATTCTTAAGAGAACCAATCGTAACAGTTTGAGGACGTTCGATCTCTTGAATCCTTTGTCCAGAAGTCGTAATCATAAAATAGCAAGTGATCGCCATTAATGCTCTCAAATGCTTCGCTTCCCTTCCATGTTGTTTGAGAGAAATCAGAAACGACGTTGTATTCACGTGTTTGGGGGCACCATTAGTGTCTCGCAACCATTTAGGAGAGAGAACAATTAAAATGGTAGCCTCGGATTCTTACTCACATGACATGAGCGGATCTAAATGAGACACTCGATTGCATAAGTTGGCAAGTTTCAAGACGTTATACTATGATACGAAAGTTCATGACCCAATCACATTTTTAAGGGCAATAAAAATATTAAGGTTTCTAATTCACTTTATCCACATATTTTATTAAACCGTAAAAATAAGAATAAAAGAACTATCTCAGTTACACAATTCCACGTCTAAATACGAGAGGAATATTGATGAAGTAAGCCTAGCTGAAAACTTATATGGCACCACACGAATGAAAAACCGCTCTATTGCCTTTTATCAGTATTGTTTCCGCTTATAATATACAATTATTACCTCCTCATCGTCGTCTTTATTACATGACCACTAAAATGGTGTTACCAGTTTCAGGTCTTCATGGGGGATGTTTGCTCGTGGATGTTTCTGGCCTTAACTGCCTCGGTTTTTAATTTAATATGGCCCGAGTTTGCATTAGTCCACCTGGTCTTAGAATCCAAAATACTCATCCTATCCCTAAAACGGCCTCACCAATTAAAGTCATTTGTCGCAAATTGAAGTTCGCGCCTTCATCCTTTTCCTTCTGGACCGATTTTCTCAATAAGGCCAATTTTGCATTAGCTCAGTGGGTTTATATTCGAATACTCTTATGTCTATGTAAGTAAAGAGAATTTAGTTCAGTAAGTTTATCCTTGTTGCTTTTTCAATTTTTTTAAGGATAAACCTCCCAAAACACAGCTTGGGAAATTTATCTTGCACGCTAAAAATGATCTTCTCAGTGAACTAAATTTAAATTTGTATAATGTCACATGCATATCGTGAATATTCTGTACCTAATTTTTATAAAGTCCAACTTCAAAGAAGTCATAATTTAAAAACTTATAATACAATAACCAAATCCATCATCTAAACCCTACTTCAAAGCCCTCTCTCCTTTCGAATCGCTTTACATAAGACCCCAATGCATTAGTTTTTCAAAGTTTTGATCCAAAAGGATTAAAATATATATATATGCGAGTTGATCAGCTTGTCCTAAAGAGATGAAGTTTGTGTTTAAAAGGTACCTTTATCAGATTACTTTAATGAATGAAACTTAGTTAACTTTCTGCTTTTCCAAATAATATAATCAGCCTGAAAAAGAGCTTTTTGGCCGTCAAAATTGTGATTAGGACGAAAAAGGGAAGAAGAAATGATTGAAGAAGGGCAAATACGATGGACTTGCAAGGCTGCAACGAGTTAATAAATCATATGAAATTTGACCGCGAAAAAAATGCGAGATAACGTGATAACTTCACGTATCTCAATCCAAATCTCTAAAGGTGACAACTGGGACATCTCAGAAATGCACCTTAAAAACCTACCATTGAAACCAATCCTAGGATTTACGCAATTGATTAAAACGTTAGGGAATTTTCAATGCAAAAACTAGACGTCATGTGCTCAAATTTCACTAATTATGTAGAAATTGCTCTGGATTAGCAGGCTATTGCACAGGTCAAAGACATTAACTTAATCGATTTACCGGTCCTGTGAAATGTTCAATGGATCGTCGGGTCTTCCTAACTGTCCCAGATTAGGAGATAATGAAAGAAATGCACCTCTCCATGTAAGGTGAGTAATTCACTACATGAAAAAGAAAGCCATAGAATCATTTCCCAATGATTTTGAATAAAGTGGCCCATCACTTTCCCTTTCTCCATTTTCTTCCTCGTAATCATACAAAAATCTTCTTTTTCCACAGCACATATAATATTCTTAATTTATTCAAGAACGTGGCAAGGAATGCGTTTCTCTTTCTCCAAAGTCGTGAGAAACGTGATTGAGGAACTCTATTAAAATTACATAAGTAGTAGACTTGGCTGGCTTTGTATGTGTGCGTAAATGGTTGAATAACTTGGGCTCAGTTCGTTTTACGAAAAATATAGCGTTTTTAGAAAATATTTTTCAAAAGTCATTTTCCAAAAAAATCACTATATTTTTTTGTATTGGGTTGAAACTTGAAAATGAGTTAGAAAATATATTTCATTGTTCGGTAAAGAAAATCTTTTCCTCCATACACCAATGTCAATAGTTTTTTATTATTATATTTTTATTCTTTTTTTCCTTTTCTTTCTTCTTTTTCTTCTTCATTGGCCAATCGCTAGCCACAGGTGAGCTCGAGCCCCGCTAGATCTGACCATCTAGGAAAGGCTTTGGGGACCTCAGGTGAGACTCAAGCTTCCCCAGGTGGTTGGATCTAGCGGGGCTCAAGCTCGTTGGTGTTGGGCGAGCTCAACCTCGCCATAGGCCGGCGAGGCTTTAGCTCGCCTGTGTCCGGTCACCGACCACCGCCGTGATTGCCGACCGGCCAATGAAGAAGAAAAAGAAAAGGAAAAAAAGAAAAATAATAATAAATTGATTTTAAAAATTAAATAATAAAAGAAAAATAAAAGGAAAATGTATTTAATGAAAGAAAGTGAGGCAAAAGAAGGCATGGAAAATGTTTTCCTCTTTCTCAAAAGTGGAAAACATTTTCTTCTATCTTAGAACACATTCTTCCTTTCATGGAAAATGTTTTCCCTAATCAATTCATTTTCCGTTTAACAAACATTAGAAAACCCGGAAAACGCTTTTCTGAAAGTTATCTTCTGTTAAATGAATGTAGTCTTGGTGAAGAAAATGTCAAACTTTTCTGTCATTCAAACAACGAAAAAGGGAATCCTATTGCAGGCAATAGCATTACTCGAAATGAGAATCCATTTCAGGGTTCCCCGTACAAGGTGTTAGGGAAATCCCTTATGATGTTTTGAAGATGACAAAATAAATCAAAGGCTACTAATGTGTTTAATGGTTAAGTAATAGATCATGCAGATGATAGAACATGTAAAGGATATTGTCAAAGTTTGAAGATGGCCAGAAGACTGAACGAAACACATGTCCAAAATATATTTTGAAGATTTCCAGATTTTTGTGTCAAAGTTTGAAGACTGTCAGACTTTAGTGTCAAAGTCTATTCTACATCAGAAGTCTACCAACTCTGACAAATTCCAGAATGAACGTGAATGAAGAACCAGAAGACAAACTCTATGCTAAAGATGAACCAGAAGACAGACTCTATGCTGGAGCTGAACTTATTCAGACCGTGTCCAAACCTTAAAGCTAAATCTGTTTAGAAGTAGAATATGTTCAGACTCAGATTGTAAAGTCTATTGGTCTCAGACTTTACATCCAGAACTCGACAAAACGTAACTCAAGCCCCAATCATATAACGGCTAGTGATCTGGTTTGGATTCCACATCAAAATTGATTTAATTGACTCGATCTAATTGATTGACGATTGGATCTTGAAGACAAGAACTTTCTTTACGAAGAAGCTCTACTTATGGAAACCAAGATTCTGTTTGTATGGGCGATCGGAATCAATTTGGGATTCTACTTTTGTCACTCAACGGCTACCAAATCTTCCAGATACAGATCTGTCCAACAGGTAGATTGAAAGACGATCCTCAAGATACTGTCCAATGGCTAGTTTGGAAGCGAATGAGTATTTAAGGAGATGAAGGACCGATGAGCAAGTAAGAGACGGAGCGTAGAATTTATAATTCCAAAGTCTGAGCGACTTTCGATCATACACTTGTCTCTTGTGAGCTTAAACGTTTGTGATCGTGAGAAAAATACCAAAAGAGTGATTTAGTGAGATAGTGTGATCTACTACTAAGTGTTTGCACTCAAAATTGTAATCTCTTGTTGATTGCATAGTGGAATCCAACAAGAAGGTTGTTAGCATGGGAGAGTGGACGTAAACTTGGTCTAAGCCGAACCACTATAAACCTTATGTTCTTATTTTCTTCCTTGAATCTCTTTATTTTGTTCGTAACTCTATTTAACCGCTAAAGTCCGATCTCGCTTAAAGTTTGCTGCTCTTCAGACTCAATTTCAAAAGTTTGTTATTATTCAAACTCAGGTTAAAAGTAAAGATTTTCACTGTATTTTGCAGAATCTGTTTTTACACCTATTCACCCCTTCTAGGTGTTCATATTAGTACTTTCACAAGGAAAGGTCGAAGGGCGCTCCTACTCTCGACCTAACTCGTGAAGCTTTTTCACCAATGAATTGATCGGTTTAGTCTAGCTATTGAAATATCTCTATACAATGTCAATAAATGTTATGTACCGTATGAATGCGTCTGAAAAAAAAAAATTAGAACTATCTAAGGGGAGCTACTAATCGGCCTTTTGAACTCATGCATGACTGGCTTAGTGAGGTACATTTATGTTTTTTTTTTTCAACTTTCTTGTGAAAATGATTTTCTATCATTATGCAAGAACTTATAAAGGCTGAGCTAGTTTTATGCTTATATGGATATTTCCCATCAGTTGAAATTTCGACATGAGAGCTTAACTCTTCATAATTACTATTCCGTTTAAAAGAATTGATTTTTTTTTTCATTTGTATATATTTCTAAAGGAATTGATAAGTTTGAAATATCATTGGTGAAAAAAATTAATGATCACTTGATTTCCTAATAACTTATTGGTGCTGACGCTTTTAAGGATTTTTTTATTTTTTTTTTTATTTTATAGTTTAGTAGTATCACTTTTATGAAGTTCTTTACAAAAGCTTGAAATTTACCAAACTCCTATGTGAATTTACTACTCTTCATTTGAGCAACTTACCAACTTTCCCCAATTATATCATCAACAAGTTTTGTATTATCAATTCTCAATTTAGTTAATAATATTTATTTTTAAAATATAATTTTTTTATTATTTACCAATTTTTATTTATCTATCTAACAAAATGTCCTAAATTTATCAACTCTTATATGAATTCATGGAACTTCTTTTGTGTGAATTGTCATTCCGCCCAATAGGTCACCAACTTTTTTTTTGTTTACCAACTCTTTTTCAAGTTACTTACTAAAACTAATATGATTTTCAATATAAACAACAATAATTGTATGAATCGCTAGTTTGGGACGAAGTATGATAGGGAAAATGACCCAATCAATCCCCAGTCTCTTGTATGGATGTTAGTTCAGTCTTAAATTTTTCATTTTTATCAATATAATCTCAAACATTTATGTAAAATTATAATGCAATCCTTCCGGTCTATTTTCATTAGAAAATCGCCAACGTGGCGGTCTAATCATCACCAGCCTCCTACATATTACACTATCACATTAACAATTTCCAGCAAAAATCGGTCAAAATGACTATATTGGAATCTCACATAGAGGTTTACAATTAAATTGATAAAATCAAAAATTTTAGGATTGAATTGATATTTGTACAATGAATCTATAATTGATTAAATGATTTTTCCAAAATTATGGTTGGCGAGGCTATTATTTATGGCACCTCTTGAACTTGCTACCATGCTGGGACCGTCTGTAGTAGGGGTGAGCATCGATCCAGGGTCAACCTTGGACCGACCTTGGACTAGCCCAACCTTGCCGATCTTGGCCTAGTTCCCAGGGAGACTAGGTCAGTCCTTGGTCCTAGCATTCTTAGACCAGCACTGTGCGGGTCGGTCCTCGATCATGAGAGTTCCGGGCTGGTCCAATCCGGACTAACCTTGACTATATAATATATATATATATATATATTTATTTATTTATTTATTTATATATCTAATATATTATTTATAATTTTTTTATATAGAGAAAACTTTAAAATAAATAGCATCAACAATATTAAACAGCTCCTTAGTGAGGAGTTCAAGTAATTTTATATTGTTCTTTAATAACTTAGGTTTTTAATGTCTTTTACGGCGTCAATAATCATAATTTACGAAGGAGGAAAATGCTTTTGTGAGGAGTCCTTATGGCGTTCAAAAAGGCACCTTATGGCATCCTCCTCTAGTATTCATTCTCTTATGTCTTATTTGTCATCTTAGTCTTCAATTTGTTAAAATCGAAAAAAATTTCTTCGCTCGCCACTTGACACTCGCCTCGCTCGCTTTAGGTCACTTGTGCCGCTCGCCGCTTAATGCTCGATTGGCTTGTTGCTCCCGCTCGACATTTGCTGCTCATTCTGTTCGACGTTCATCCCACTTGACTCTCAACGCTTGCCTTTCTTAATTGACCTTGCTCATCATCGAACTCATTGGGTCGGTACGGTTTTTTGTTGCCATTTTAAGGAATACAAAAAATGAAATAAAAAATTATTTGTTAGTCCTAGGTTGACCTTGAAACAGGACCGAACCCATTAAGTCAATCTGGTCATCAATCTCTTTTTAAGGAGTACAAAAAGTGAAATAAAAATTATTAGTTGGTCCCGAGTTGACCTTGAAACCGGACTGAACCCATTGGGTCGGTCCGATCCTCGGTCCCAAGCTCAATAAGGTTGGTCCTCAGTTTCAAAAATTGAGGACCAGCATTGTGCTGGTTGATCCTAAGATTAGGGGGTGGACCGGCCCAACCCGGACCATACTCACCCCTAGTCTGTAGAGTCCTAGAGTGACACCTTACAAGGACGTCAGTGCCTTGTCGCGCTGTCAAACTTTGAGGAGCCGTTAATTTCGGAGCCAAATATATACTTAGATTTTCGTCTCCGTACAACCAAACCGGGTCCAAAACTCACTCATCAGCCATAAATTTCAACCGTCCGCATCCACCGATCTCTGACCCATTAAATCCGTATCTCCTTCGCATTTCTTATTAATCGCCAGATGCATTTTGTCTGCAACACCAACTCTGAAGAAATTGGACGACTAAAATTGATCAAAGTTCTCTCCAATCGCAGAAAACCATTCAATGCCGGTCAATGTTGAAGTGCCATAAACCAAGTTCTAAACCTTCCAATTTGATAACATTGCAAATGACCTGTGGCTCCCCTTTTCGTTAATTTTAGTAGGTAAATATATGGGTCATACCGATTAATGAAATTCGTTAGGTAAAAGAATGGCCGGAAATCGTCGCAAGTTCATTAGTCATTAAATGCGTGATTAGATGGTGATCGGGATTTAGGTTATCTTGAATAACTGCCTTGTTCTACACCGTCTAGGCATCATCCTCAATATTGCCCCAACAATATTTCTAATTATAATACGTCATTAATTCTGGCTAGAAATAATACCCTTAATTGAAGTAGCTCCCTAAAAAGTTTTTCTTTGTGGTAGAACTAGTATATTTGCCCATGTGTCGCGTGGATTTCATACCCATAACTCTGGCTTTACATAGCAATTAAGTACTAAATATCGTAAGATCAGCAAAAAAGAGTTGTTTACGGACAATAAAAATTCCCAAAGAGAAAGATGGGCTCGACATCGAGAGAACATGTTTGATCACGATGAAAAGAAACAAAAAATTGCTCTAATTTTGCTTTTGGACTTTTTTTTTTTGGCTCCCTTTGATTATTATTTACAAAAGTTCCATAGTCAGTTCCTCTTGAAATGAAAGTAATGGTTGAAATTGCACCGTCGTTTCCGAGCAATAACGGCGCCCTTATGCTAGCATTTTATATAGTATTTGAAAAAGTATTGTGTTGGATAAAGTCGAAATAATTTTACTCTTTATGTTATATTTTGTTGCAAGTTCCCTATAAATATCTCAAATCTCATATCATGTATGAGAGAGTCAAATTTACTTAATAATACATATAATTACTTTCAAATTCTCATAGAATTAATTTTACTACTTATTAATTTAGATATTCCAAAATAGATGTAGTATCCATAGCTCTATTAACTTTTTAAAAAAATTCTTCTCTTCAACTTTTCTAAAAAAATAATTTTCTCGTTCTCACGTGTCAATATTTAGTACTTATTGTTAAGAGATTTTCCTCTGAACTTTTTTTTTTCCTTGAAAAACTATTAAGATTCATTTGAAAAAGTTAAAAAAACTCCATTGAAATTTGATACATGTAATGCGTAGAAGTCACTTTCCATATAATGGATCAGATGGTTCATTGTGATGTTTACATTTATTAGATAGTGCAATTAATTAGGACAGCTTGGCGCTATCTTCTTCTTTTCTTTTTTTTTTTTTTTTTTTTTTTTGAATTTCCAGTTTGAGATGCATTTTCAATTGTGAAATGAAACTTAGCTTTCGGTCTCCAATTCATCATTAAATTTAAATTTTCTTCTATTGATTTGGATAGTTCTTGGGCCCCAAGTCCAAGCGATGAGATTGAATGAAATTTTAGTTTTCCATCCTCATCACCACCGTTCTTTTACGCCCTAGTCCTATGTTTCTTATGAAGGACGCTTCTTTAAATTTTAAAATATTCTGTGTTTAAGCTATTTTGTCAACCAAATTATTCCTTCCTTGATCCTTATCTGATCTCATTCCTCAACCAGTCCACTTAACCTAAACTAATCCCGTCACTCCCTAGTTTAGCGCTACAAGATTGACAAAGTTGAGATGCATGTATTATCTTATGGATTCTAAGTCTTCTATATATTTCTAAATACGAGTTGCAATAGTAAAATACACCACCGTTGCGATAATCATTGCCTAAGAAAGTTGTGGTTGGTTGGACTTTTAGTTCCTGAACTCACATCGCTCTTGATTTTGACAGGTAATTGTGCTAGGAGATTATGGCAACATGCTTTGACATGACTAAGTGCGAAAGAGATTGGAAGGAAAGTTGGAAAGGAGAGTTGAATCCCCTAACAGATATTTAAAGACGAAAGTTGCCACGTGCACAAACTAGGCACATTTTTATATTAACAAAAGAGATAGGGGGCCAACTTAGGGATCCTCTTGGATGTATAGGGATCGCGTTGAATGATATTATAAGGATATCGTACCCACCATGTAATATTTGGCATTGTACCATAAATCCGTGATTCAAGGATTCAAAATTGACGAGCCAATCGCTACATGGCCACTAAGACAACAGATTTCTCTCAACGTGAGGTACACGCTATAGACAGGGATCCCTTTCGATTGTTATTAAAAGGGTCTCGCACCCGCCACGGAGTGTTCGGCACCTCACCCTCACTAAGACGCCGAAATTTCTCTCTATATGAGGTACAAGCTGCAACTAGGCAATGTAGAACAAGTAATTTAGAGGTTCACTTACGACATAAATCAAATTTGTGACCTCTTGAAAGACGGATAATTTTTTTTAAGTTGTGTGAATAGACGTTATTGACCTTAATAATTTTATTTTTTTTGGTCTACGACCTTCCAGTATCCAAGGTATCCCCAACTAAATCCGGAATTGAGCATTGTCGGACTCACAAGGGGGTGGCACTCCCTACGCTGTTTGCTCCATACACGAGGCTCGAGACCTTAATATGTTTTAAAGCAAACAATCGATTGTTGAGCAATTTCAATTTATTCAAGCTTTGATTGGTCATTCCCCATTATCGATATGGATCTTTTATAGTTAGGGAGTAGCTACAATTAGGGATGCGTAAAAGAATCGAAAACTACTTATAACCATTCTAGACCAGTGATTTTCACTGGGATTGGTTCAGTTCCTAGTTCCAATCATGGAACCACCTACTTGTCCAATTGAACCAAACAAATATATATACACACTAAATTATAACTCTCTCGGATTCAGTCTCTCTTTAGTCTTTCATGCCTTTTACTTTACTTGTCGGTCCGCAGAGTCAAATTAGAAAGAAACCCAAGTCTCCACCTCCTCTACTCCTCATCTCACTCCCATGCCTTCAACTCTCTTGCCTCATCTCGCTCGCAGTTAGCCTCACCCGCCTCTTAATTGTTATTCAGTTCTTAACCCTTATACTCCTTTCTGTGCTCCCATTATATTAGATTTCGCAATATGCTCTCGCTGGGTCAAAATTTCAGCCCAGAATGAGAATTCCTAATTCCATTGCATGAATGTTGATTGCTCCAAGATTTGCGACCACGACAATCAAGAGCTGGACCATAGAGTAGTTCGTGCTGTTCTGTTTTTTTTTTTCCAAAGGTGTGAGAGAACGACCCTTAGACCCTTGGAAAAACAAGCCAGAAATGTCTAGAGGATTAGTAGGTGTGACAAATGAGATGCATGGTCTAGAGGATTGGTAGGTGTGACCAATGAGATGCATGGACTTATAACTCAACTAAAACCAATACTTTCACCGAGCACCAACCATTCCAAAATCTATCTTGAATTAGCACATGCTTGTGGGTTTCCTAGTAACACTGATTCCATGGACCCATCTAACTAGTTCCTTGAGTGGGTCCATGAAACCATTGACCAGTTCCTGGTTTCCATTTTGTGAAACCGATTCTTAATGAGTTTATGGTTCCAAGGTGGGAACCACCTACACTCAAACCGATCATCTCTAGTTACAACACATGTATTACCTAAAAATGACCAAAATGTCCTCGTATTTAGAGGAATTTATCTAGAATACTCATCCATATCCTAGTTCTTCTTCTCTTCGCCTCCCCTCATCCTCTGCCATTGTCCCGCATCGGTGTCGTGTCTTCTCTGATATGAGTGGCAATGATAGAAATTGTATGAATATGTCCCGAGTTTATGTCTGTCGAATAAAATCCAAGCCGAAATTAAATTACCGGAAGGTCCATATTGGACTTGGATTATCGTTTGACCTCTAAGGACAAGTTTGAATTTTGGTCTGAACAAAACAAGAAAAAGGAAATACACGAATCCTTATTCAAGTCAGTCCAGGAAAATTAAAAGGGGAAACGTCCAACTTGGATTTTCGCGCGCGTGCACACATCTTGCAAGTTGTCCAAGAATTTAAGTGCCGAAGCCAATTAAATCTTGTGTAAGATTTGTTTAATTTCTTTGGAAGATTGAAAAATTAATTCGTGAGGAATTATAAGGCTAAACAGTAAATTATTGAATGTAATTGATGCTAGGCAAATATTGAAAGTGTCCAAGTGAATTGAGTATGACTATAATTTTCATTGTATCACTTGATTTATAATGTAATCATTTACTGCTCTCTCCATGAATGTAAGTTATCTTGATTTAACAACATAAATTTGATATCCAATTTATTTTCTTGTTCTATTGTTCTACTGCTTGAGTTAATTATGGTACCATGGAGAAAATTTGCGTTTTATTAGGAATTTGTTTGTTTGGATCACAATTGCTAGACACATGGTAATTTATGCAAACACGCCGCACATAAAGAAAGGATGAAGTTTCCTTCAATGAAGGATTTTGAAAACATAGGGTTTTTCTTTCTCAAAATGAAGAAGTTCCAGCCACAAGGTCACGGTACTACCATGGGACAAAGGGGAATTATTTCGATAGACTAAACGTGTTAACATAGACAAACGCGGGAAAAAAAAAAAATTATAAACCTATTATATGGCAACCAATTTAGTCTTAAATCTTTAATTGTGCCAATTAAACCTAAACATTTCGACAACTTGCTGATTTAGTCTAAACTTTTGGATGATTTGCCAATTTAGTCATCACATCCAATTTTGGCTGGAAATCGCTGACGTGTTAGTATAGCCAGCAACAAATGTCCTACATGGCATGACTAGCGATGACATAGACAATTTTTGCAATTTTTTTTTTAATTTTGCAAATTATTTTTCTTTACTTTCTTTTGTTATTTTTTCTATTTCCCTTTATCAGGCCTCATCGATATCTAGTGGATGTGGCCTGAGGTGGGGGGTAGCCCTCCCCTAACTTGCCCAAGTGAGGGCGACCCTTGCTGGCCTAGTCGCAAGCGTCCCTCACTTGAAGCAGCAAGGGTAGCCTTCATCGAAGACAACAACATCACCAGTCATCAAAGAGGAAAAAAAAATCATAAACAAAAATTGCAAAAATTATCTATGTCAATATCAGTCATGCTATATAGGATGATTGATGCTACCTAGACTGCTAGTCGGCAACTTTTAGCCAAAATTGATCAGATTGAGTAAATTGGCAAATTATTAAAAGGTTTAGGACTAAGGAACTAAAATGGTATAATTGAACTTTTTATGACTAAATAAGTAAATTGTCAAAATATTCAATATTAAATTGTCACAATTGAAAGGTTTATGATTGAATTTGCCATCATACAATAGGTTTAGAATTTTTTGAATGATTATCTCGATAAGTATGAGTTTACATAGTAGGTGAGTTACCACGACAATGTTACGACCCCAAAAAGACAAGATCAATGTGCTGTTTAACGCTAAAGTTCTCGAGACTTCTTAGATGTTCCACTTCTTGGAACCAGCTTTTAGCCATTTAAGGCTGTATCAAATGCTTTCCTACGTTCGACCCAAAAAAAAAAAAGAAAAAAAATGCTTTTCTACGTCGCCAAAGAATAAATCACCTTGTTCCTGAGGATACTGTCACATTGGAATCTTAACCTTGGAACAGAGCGAATGTTGTGAACTTATTCGAAACGGGGAACTTGGGGACTCGTTGCTTTTGGAACGACACGCATTCCCTTGGAACGCGGGGCCGTCCGTTCTGAGTTTTCGCAGCGAAGCGGACGAATTAACGACTCGAGAAAATGGTTGGAAGAAGCTCCGAAATTTGTCCTTGGTGCGTTGTGGATACGTGTTCTTCCCTTTTGGTTTTATCGAATGCATATTTAAATGGGAACGTCTTTGGATCAATGTAAATCTTGTTTATTACTTCAATTACAATGCGGGTTGATTCACTCATCCTGTGGAGAATCCTAGGTTCGATACGAGCATCACATTCATCGGCCTTTGGCTGATAGTAGTAGTCTTTCTGGGAGTTGAAAGAAACAGCTTCATCGGCTCACAAGAGCTAAGCCTTGTGTGAAAATATTCCCCCTTTCAACCGTGTATCTCTCAGTCTCAAAAGCTCACCTAGATAAATGCAAACGTGTGCTCTTAAGGCTATCTGTTGAAATGATCTCATAGTCATTGTCATTGGCGAGAGATGAAGAAAGAATATACCATTCGTGATTTAGAATTAAAGCAGACTCAGCACAAGCAATGCGGTTATAAGCCGATCCTTAATTAGAACCCATATTCACTCTAAAGTTTAAACATTTAGTATTAGGGAAGAAAACTCATCTCCATGACCTAGAATGGATAACATCGTATTGGTTCAGTTAACAAATGCCGGTTCAGGAACCAAATTAATATTAGACTCTTCAAGACATTAATATATCTAATAATATTTGTCATTATATCTCATTGGATGTTCTTAATAAATGTCCTTAAGGCACTTAATTCAAGAAACTATTGATGATTCTCTCTAAACTAGCGCAAGTTAATAAAAAAAGAAATGTAAATATTAAAGAGTGCCTCTTGAGCACTTGTTGAAATCACTATTTGAAATAAGTGACTTCGTTAAGATAAACGATTTTTTAATTTTCAAGGTGCCTCGAATATTGTTATTTTTACAATATAGTGAGCTCGGGTAATCCCCTTGTGGCATTTGTAACAATCCCAAAATTAGACAATTACTTAATAAGAAACGAGTGTAGCCGAGCCTCCAAGAAGCGAACACTTGGCTCACTAGCCGAGGCTCGGCTAAACCCCCAATCGATTACGGCTTCCCTCGCAAGACGACGCCCCCAAGAATCTTCGACATGTCGTGCCATTCATTCTCTTGATTCCAGATCATCATCACGATCATCATAAACGACACCCGTTATTACTTTTCGCAATTGAATTCGTCCGAAAAGCATAGCAAACTACCCTGTATAAATACGTCACCTCCCCAGTATCAAACTCCATCAAAACACAACCCAGCAAAGGAGTTCAACCTGAGAGAGAGAGAGAAAGATTTTGAGTGCTATAGCGTACCGAATTTTTACGGCAATGGAATCCTCCACCGGCAAGGACTTCAAGATCGGAGAGTGCCGAGGCCAGAAGGTGGTCGACGGCGAGGTGATGCCCCTTGTCCTGCTCCCGCCGGAGCCCGCCAAAGCTGACACCGAGTCCCTCGTCGCAGCTCTGAAGAAAAACCGGGAATGGTTCGACCAGATGATCATCAAGAACAGCGCAGTTCTGCTCCGTGGCTTCGACGTGAAGAACGCCGAGGACTTCAATGAGATCGTCGAGGCTTGTGGATGGGAGGACATCCGCTACATCGGGCCCGCGCCGAGGACTCACATCTACAAGCGGGTTTGGACAGCGAACGAGGGCCCGCTGTCGGAGTTCATATACTACCACCATGAGATGGTTCTGGTGAGTGACTAGGTCAATACATGCATTGCAGTGAAAACATCTTTCATCGCACATGCTCCGCTGACGTGATATCACTTGCGAGTTTATCAGTTCATACATCTTTTCGCTTTTTGAAATAAATTTCACTTCTATATGCTCAACAATTTTTTTCAACCTTGAAGTTTCAAGATACATATCAAATATCTAGTTAGTTCAATTCGTCGCATTAGTTACTATAGTTGATTTAATTATAGAAGAAATCTAAGGGCCGATCGAAATGAGTTCTTTCCGTGGTTGAGTGATCTAGCGGAGTGAATGGAATGCATCAGGATTCAAATGGGATTGTCCAACTTTTAGCTTTTGTTCATGCTTATTCATTCCGTCAACGCATTGAATTTAAATGAGAACACTACTCCTCAATAAGCAATTGCATCCACGATGATTGGTAGGAGTATTCTCGTCTATTTCTTTTTTTCTCTGTTTCTTACATATTCGTTAGAGAGGAATTAAATATATTCAGTTCAACCAAACACTAATTTAAAAACAACGGGCAGCAATCATGCCTTATTTTTTAAGTTCATATTCTTTAAACTGAAATGGACTGGTTCTGTATGGATTTAGAAAGCGCACTATCTCTATCTAAAGAGAGTAGACTAGTCCCTCTCTTGTTGAGCGGCGACCGAACTAAATTGGATCTAATTACAAAACGAACATCAACTACTATGGATGCAACAGTTCAAGGAAAACCCCAAGAAGGTGATATTGTTCTGCGAGGTGCCGCCACCAGAGGGCGGGGAGACACCATTCGTGCCGAGTTTCCGGGTGACGGAGCGGATGCTGGAGGAGTTCCCGGAGGAGGTGGAGGAAATGGAGAAGAAGGGGCTGATGTACACCTTCACTGCCCCGAGCACGAATAACACTTCCTCCATGAGGGGCCGCGGCTGGCAGGATGCTTTTGGCACCCCTGACCCAGCTGAAGCCGAGAGAAGGTATTCTCGTATATATGGTTCATGATTATATCCATGTTCTGTTCATCATCACGACAAGAATTAATTTTCACAGACTATAGCTTAGTACCAGGTATGCAATTGAAGCAGAACAAAATTAGCATTTTTTTTTTTTGGTAGGGGATTTTGATAGTCTATACATAATCAGCATAAAGTTTAATTTTTATGTGACCATTTGAATCCAAAATTTTTACTCTCCTTTCTAGAATGAACGAACTTCATAACAACTTTTCTTATGCATTTAGGAAAGCCCATACAATACAAACCCTTGTCGTAAATATGAGTTTGGCTTGCAATATGTAATATTTGAGACTTGCATGCTGAAAATCTTCTTTTTTTTTCCGGGAGAAGAAGTGGATTAAATTGAAAATGATGCCATTCATATTAACATAGTTTGGATTTTTACACAATCTCTAGATAAGTTGACTAATGCAGCACAACGAAAACGCCGGTATTTACCTAATTTCGATTTTGCTTTGCACAAAAATTTCGCGAGGGAAAATGCAAATTTCATTCCATTGTACATAATCTTTTGTAGGGTGAAGGCCATGGGAATGGATGTCGAATGGCTGCCCGACGGTGGACTGAAGACGATCATCTGCCCACGATCCCTCACGAGGGTGTTCGAGGGGAGAAAAGGGCGGAGGATGTGGTACAACACGGTGGTGGGGATGCACGGGAAGGAGATCAGCTCGGCCACGATGATCGACGGGACCAAGATCCCGGACCACGTGGTGAAGCGATGCGGCGAGATCCTCGACGAGGAGAGCATCCAATTCAAGTGGGAGAAGGGCGACGTCCTCTTCTTCGACAACATGGCCTTGCTCCATGGACGCAGGCCATCGCTCCCGCCAAGGAAAGTGTTGGTGGCTACTTGCAAGTGATATGGTCCCGAGCGTATCGTGTTTTCGAAAGCTCCGAAACAGATTATATGGAACCAAGAAGAAGTGGAATGAACTAGGCAAGGTATGAATAAACGTTGATTTAGTTTTAAGCGATATCCCCTATGTAATAATGGCGGCGATCCGCCGCCACCGTGTCAGCGAGTTCCCATGTTGTCGCTCCTCCTCTGCAACTCGGCGGGGGAGGACGCGACCTCAGGCGACCTCAAACCTGAGGTCAAGGACTGCCGACATGAGGTCTTCTACTTATGAGTGAATTTTTACTTTATGAAATACCCCATTGCCGTTCGCTTCCTCCTCTATGGTGTTCATGATTGAATTTGATTATCCATATACAAACTCCTCGTGTGGAATGAAACAATGCCACGACACACGTATATCTAACCATGTCGATCGTGTCGAAAGATCTCGACAGTGAAGTGAATCATTTCATGTAGTTTCACTTAATTACACAATTCATTCACTACATATTTACGTAAAATAAGACCTCATAATATACCGTTTCGAGCTCTGATATCGAATTTCGCCAAGGACGCTAGATAAGTCACAACTGATCTTAGGCGATGCAGTGCCTAATGGTATTAAATTTGATGTTGACGGAGGCACGTCCAAACATGGGGATGACCATGCTCGCTACTTATCTGCATAGAGTAGCAGAGGAAACGAAGTATACCTCACTGCACCTCGTCAATGCCCTAATCTACTATGCTATAAGACAATCGCAATGACATCAGCAAGTCCGAGAATGTCCTCCAAATTTGCATTCTTCTCCAATGGATTAACTCTTTGCGCGCTATCTCAATCGACGTCCTGCCCTAGCCTCCAATGTCACACCGCGGTTGTCGCTGTGTCATGTTTGTCCATGCCGGCCAGGCAACACAAGACTCTGGTGCAAGACAGCATCAGAATTGGATTCCTAGGAGAACCAATCATAACAGTTTGACGATGTCCGATCTCTTGAATCCTTTGTCCAGAAGTCGCAATTATAAAATAGCAAGGAACAGCCATCGATGCTCTCAAATGTTTCGCTTCCATGTCTGATAGAAATCAGAAACGAAGTCATGTTCATGTGTTTTGGGGCACCGCTAGTGTCTTGCAGCCTTGGATTTTTCTTCACATAACACAAGCGAATCTAAATGAGACACTTGATTGCATAACGTTGGCAAGTTTTAAGACATAATACTAAGATACGAAAGTTACATGACCCAATCACATTTTCAAGGGTAATGAAAATATTAAGGCTTCTAATTCACTTTATCCATATATTTTATTAAAACATAAAAATAAGAATAAAAGCACTATCTTAGTTACATATTGCCACGTCTAAATACGAGAGGAATTTTAATGAAGCAAGCCTAGATGAAAACTTATATGGCACCCCGTGAATGAAGAACCGTGCTATTACCTTTTATCAGTATTTTTTGCGCATATTGTACACAATTATCACCTCCTCCTCCTCCTCCTTCTCATCGTCATCGTCTTTATTACACAACACTAGAGGTGGCAAAATAGGTCTTAAACTCATATATGACACATTTAAATCATAAATGGGTCATATGGGTCACTTATTTTTTAAAGAAACTAATTAAATTGGTTTAAAAATTGATGATTTAAGATAAATGGGTCTTAAATGAGTTGGACTTAAAACCCATTTTCAATTAAAGCCTCACAATCTCTCTCTTCCCTCTTTTTAACTTTATAAAAATATTTTTTTAATAAAAATCGAAATTATAATTTTTTTTATATTTAAATTTTCTTTTCTTTTTCTTTCTTTTTTTTTCTTCTTCTCCCTCCTTAGCCGGTGGCTGGCACGGTGACGGCCGACGATCGGCCAGGCGAGGCGAACACCTCGCCAGATTCGGCGAGACTCGAGCTCAGTAGCGTCAGGTGAGCTCGAGATGGCTGGATCGCCTCGCCAGACGTTGGCAAGGCTCGAACTCACTTGACGCCGGCAAGGCTCAAGCCTTGCTGATCTAGGGAGACTCAAGCTCGCTGAAGTCAAGCGAGGCTCAAGACTTACCTATGGCCGGCTGAAGAAGAAGAAGAAAAATAAAAAGGAAAAAGAAAAATTATATTCTTAAAAAATAAAAATAAAAATAATTAAAAATTCAATTTTAAAAAATATAAATTTAAAATAATTATAAAAATTGTCCATTGAATTTGTATTACATAAAAATATTTTAGCAATACCATTTTTTAAAAAAATCATAAGAAATAAGCTTTCTTAGGTTTAGTTAAATGAGTCGGGTATGGGTTGAGTATGCGTCAAGTTGGGTATGAGTAAAAAATTTTGCATTACGATAAATGGGTGGATTTAGGTCAAACCATTTATGACCCGACCTAAACCCAATCCGACCAACCCGTTTAACAGGTCTATACAACACTAAAATGGTGTTACCAATTTCATGTCTCCGTGGGGGATGTTTGCTCGTGGATGTTTCTAGCCTTCACTGCCTCGGTTTTTAATTTAATATGGCCCAAGTTTGCATCAGCCACCTGGTCTTAGAATCCAAAATCCTAACCCTAAAACGGCCTTAACCAATTCAAATCATTTGCCCCAAATTGAAGTTCGCGTCTTCATGCTTTTCCTTGTGGACCGATTTTCTTAATAAGGCCAATTTTGCATTAGCTCAGTAGGTTTATAACTCGAATACTCTTATGTCTCAGGAAGTACAGAGAATTTAGTTCAGTAAGTTTATCGATGTTGCTTTTTCAATTTTTTTAAGGGTAAACCTCCCAAAACACAGCTTGGGAAATTTATCTTGCACGCTATAAATTATCTTCCCAGTGAACTAAAGTTAAATTTTTATAATGTCACATGCATATGGTGAATATTCTGTACCTAATTTTTATTAAGTCCAACTTCAAAGAAGTCACAATTTGAAAACTTATAATATAATAAACAAAGTCATCATCTAAACCCTACTTCAAAGCCTTCTCTCCTTTCTCATCACTTTACATAAGACCCCAATGCATTGTCTTTTCAAAGTTTGGATCCAAAAGGTTTAAAAAATATGCGAGTTGATCAGGTTGTCCTAAAGTGATGGAGGTTGCATTTAAAAAGTATCTTTATCAGATTACTTTAATTAATGAAACTTAGTCAACTTCGTGCTTTTCCAAATAATATAATCAGCCCCAAAAAGAGCTTTTTGGCCGTCAAAATTGTAATTAGGACGAAAAGGGGAAGAAGAAATGATTGAAAATGGCAAATAAGATGGACTAGCAAGGCTGCAACGAGTTAATAAATCATATGAAATTTGACCGTGAAAAGAATGCAAGATAAATGAGATAGCTTCGCTTATCTCAATTCAAATCTCTAAAGGTGACAATTGCGACATCTCAGAAATGCACCTTAAAAACCTACCATTAAAACCAACCCAGGATGCAATTGGTTAGAAAGTTAGGAAATTTCTAATGCACAAACTAGATGTCATGTGTTCAAATTCCACCAACTGTGTAGAAATTGCTCTGAATTAGGAGACTACTACACAGGTCAAAAACATTGACCTAATCAATATACGGGTCCTGTGAGATGTTCAATGAATCGTCGGGTCTTCCTAACTGCCCGAGATTACAAGATAATGAAAGAAATGCACCTCTCCACGTAAAGTGAGTAATTCACTACATGAAAAAGAAAGCCATAGAATCATGTCCCAATGAGTTTGAATCAAGAGGCCCGTCACTTTCCCTTTCTTCATTTTCTTCCTCGTAATCATACAAAAATCTTCTTTTTTTCCACAGCATGTATAATATTCTTAATTTATTCAACGACGTGGCAAGGAACGCGTGTTTCTCTTTCTCCAAAGTCGTGAAAACGTGATTGAGGAACTCTATTAAATTACATAAGTAGTAGACTTGGCTGGCTTTGTATGTGTGCATAAATGGTTGAATAACTTGGTGAAGAAAAGGTCAAACTTTTCGGTCATTCAAACAACGAAAAAGGGAATCCTGTTGCAAGCAATAACATTACTTCGAATGAGAATCCGTTTGAGGGTTCTTTGTACAAGGAAAGGTCGAAGGGCGCTCCTTCTCTCGACCTAACTCATGAAGCTTTTTCACCAATGAATTGATCGGGTCAGTATAGCTATTGAAATATCTCTATACAATGTCACTAAATGTTATGTATCGTATGAACGCATTGGGCTTTTTTAAGTGTACATAGGAAAAAAAATTAGAATTATCTAGATTACGAAAGGGAGTTACTAATAGGCCTTTTGAACTCATGCATGACTGGCTTAGTGAGGTACATTTATGTTCTTTATTCAACTTTCTTGTGAAAATGATTTTCGATCGTTATGCAAGAACTTATAAAGGCTGAACTAGTTTTATGTTCATATGTATATTTCCCATTGAAATTTTGACATGAGAGCTTAATTCTTCGTAGTTGCTATTCCATTTAAAAGAATTGATTTTTTTTTTCATTTGTATATATTTCTAAAGGAGTTAATAATTTTGAAATATCATTGGTGAAAAAAATTACTGATCACTTGATTTCCTCATAACTTATTGGTGCTGACACTTTTAAGAAGTTTTTTTGATAGTTTAATAGTTATCACTTTTATGAAGTTCTTTACAAAAACTTGAAATTTACCAAACTCCTATGGGAATTTACTACTCTTCATTTGAACAACTTACTAACTTTCCCAATTATATCAATTCTCAATTTAGTTAATAATATTTATTTTTTAAAATACAAATTTTTTATTATTATTTACCAATTTTTATTTATCTATCTAACAAAATGTCCTAAATTTATCAACTCTTATATGAATTCACAGAACTTCTTTTGTGTGAGTTACTGTCGTTCCACCCAATAGGTTACTAACATTTTTTTTTTGTTTACCAACTCTTTTTCAAGTTACTTACCAAAACTAATATGATTTTAAATATAAACAACGATATTTGTATGAATCGCTAGTTTGGGACGAAGTATGATAAGGAAAATAACCCAATCAGTCCCAAACCTTTTGTACGGATGTTAGTTCAGCCTTAAATTTTTTTAATTTTGTCAATTTAATCTCAAACATTTATGCGAAATTATAATGCAACCCTTCCGGTCTATTTTCATTAGAAAATCGCTAACGTAGCGACCTGGTCATCGCCGGCCATCCTATATATCACATTGCTATATGGACGATTTTTAGCAAAAATTAGTCAGAATGACTATATTGGAATTTTGCACAGAGATTTATAATTAAATTGGTAAAATAAAAAATTTTAGAATTAAATTGACATTTGTACATCAAGTCTATAATCGATTGGATAATTTTTCCAAAATTATAATAGACGAGGCACCTCTTGAACTTGCTGCCAATGCTGGGACCGTTGTAGAGTCCTAGAGTAACACCTTACGGGGACGGCAGTGCCTTGTCTCGTTGTCGAACTTCAAAGAGCCATTAATTTCGGAGCCAAATATGTACTTAGGTTTCCTCTCCGTACAACCAAATCAGGTCCAAAACTCATTTTATCAGCCATAAATTTCAACCATCCACATCCACCGATCTCTGACCCATTAAAACCGTATCTCCTCCTTATTTCTCATTAATCGCCAGATGCATTTTGTCTGCATCACCAACTCTGAAGAAATTGGACGACTAAAATTGATCAAAGTTCTCTCCAATCGCAGAAAACCATTCAATGCCGGTCAATATCGAAGTGCCATAAACCAGGTTCTAAACCTTCCAATTTGATAACATTGCAAATGGCCTGTGCACTCCCCTTTTCGTTAATTTTAGTAGGTAATTATACGGGTCATATATGGACGGATTAATGGAATTTGATAGGTAAAAGAATGGCCAGAAATTGTCACAAGTTGATTAGTCATTAAATGAGCGATTAGATGGTGATCACAATTCGAGTTATCTTGAATAATTGCCTTATTCCACACTGTCTAGGCATCCTCGTCAATATTGCTCTAACAATATTTCTAATTATAATACGTCATTAATTCTGGCTAGAACTAATACCCATAATTAAGAGATAAGAATAGTAGGAGTGTCAAAACTTTTGTACAACACTGACTTTAGTCCCAAAAAATAAAAAAATTCGCTCACTTCAATGTCACATCGAAATAAAATTGATTACTTGAATACCAAATCCGACAAATCATCCTATGTAAAATTTTTTAATTTTTTTAAAATAATTTTTGTTTTTATTTTTTCTTTAGGGTTGGCAAGGGTAACCCTTGCCGGCCTCAAAACCCTCACCTAGATTGGGCAAGGGTTGCCTCACCCTTGGCCGTAAATAGACCCGTTAAACGGGTGGGTCGGGTCGGATTTGGGTCGGATCATAAATGGTCCGACCCAAATCGACCCATTTAACCCGTTTATGACCCATTTATTATTGTGCAAAATTTTTGACCCATACCCGACCCGACCTATACCCAACCCATACCCAACCCATTTAACGAAACCTAAAAAATATTATATATATATTTTTAAAATGATATTGCTAAAATGGTTTTATACAACACAAATTTAATGGACAATTTTTATAATTTTTAAAATAATTATTTTTATAATTTTTAAAATAATTATTTTTTATTTTTTAAAAATTAATTTTTTAAAAATAATGGTTTTATACAACACAAATTTAATGGACAATTTTTATAATTTTTAAAATAATTACTTTTTATTTTTTAAAAATTAATTTTTTAATTATTTTTATTTTTATTTTTAAGAATATAATCTTCCTTCTTCTTCTTCTTCTTCTTCTTGCCGGATCTGGCGAGCTATAGGCTCGCCGACATCGGGCGAGCCCGGCGAGGCTTGAGCCTCACCCGACGCCGGCAAGTTTGAGTATTGCCAAATCGGCCGAGGCTCGAGCCTCGCCGGGCATCGGCGAGGCCTCCGCCTCACCGATTCGGCGAGCTTGAGGCTTGCCCGGCTAGTCGCCGGCCATCGCCGTGCCGACGATGAAGGAAGAAGAAAAAAAAAAGAAAATAAAAAAATAATTATAATTTCGGTTTTTATAAAAAAAAAAAATTGTAAAGTTAAAGAGAGGAGAGAGATGGTGAGGTTTTGAGTGAAAATAAATGGGTTCATTTTTAATGGGTTGATAAATGGGTCATAAATGGGTTAGCTCTCTAACCCATTTAAAACCCATATATCTTAGTCTTCACTCATTAAAACTCATTATGGGTGCTTTATGAAAGAAAGCTTGACCCATTAATGACCCATTTAACCATAAATGGGTTGTGCAACCCATTTAACACCTCTAGCCGTGAAGTCCCTCCCTTGCCACCTCTAGGCAACATCACTAGCGACTATTACCCAAATCTAGCCATGAAGGCCCTTGGTGAGGGCATCCCAACCTCGCTCGGCTGCAAGCGAGGCAACGAGCCTCATGACATCACTGGCGGTTGGTGAGGCCCCAATGGCCTCGCCTAGAGCCTTCACGACCAAGGGCAAGGATTTTGTAGCTGGCGGGGCTCATTGTTGCATTTTTCAACGAGACAAATCGAAATTGATACTAAAGTGATCGATTTTTCAAATTTGTGACATTTAAATAAGTGGAAAAAAATTTTGGTACTTAAGTAAGCGCCACATGAAAATTTTGGCATTCCTATTGTTCTTACCCCCTAATTAAAGTAGCTCCCTTAAAAATCTTTTCTTTGTACTAAAACTAGTATATCTGCCCATGCGTCGTGTGGAATTCATACCCTTATTTTATACATAACTCTGGCATTCCATAGCAATTAAGTGCTAAATGTTGTAAAATTAGCAAAAACGAGTGGTCCCGAACAATGAAAATTCTCAAAGAGAAAGATGGGCTGGACATCGAGAAAACATGTTTGGGCAGGATGAAAAGAAACGAAAAGTGCTCTAATTTTCCTTTTTGGACTTTTTTTGGCTCCCGGGCGACCCACTAAACAACCTTTGATTAGTATTGACAGAAGTTCCACAGTCGGTTCCTCTTAAAATGAAAGTAATGGTTGAAATTGCACCGTGGTCCCTTATGCTAGCATTTTATATAGTATTTTAATACGTGTTGTAATGGATAAAATCAAAATAATTTTACTCTTTACGTTATATTTTGTTGCCAGTTTCCTATAAATATCTCAAATCACATATCATGTATGATGGAGTCAAATTTACTTAATCATACATATAATTACTTTCAAATTCTCGTAGAATTAATTTTACTACTTATTAATTTAGATATTCCTAAATAGATGTAGTATCTCTAACTCTATTAACATTTTTACTTTTTATAAATAAATAAAAAAAAATTTGCTCGTTCTCATAAGTCAATATTTAGTACTCATTGTTAAGAGATTTTCCTCTGAACTTTCATTTTTTTTCCTTGAAAAACTATTAAGTTTTCAGTTGGAAAAGGACAAAACCTCCCTTCATTGAAATTTAATACATGTAAATTGTAATGCGTAAAAGTCACTTTTCATGTAATGAATCAGAGGGTTCATTGTGATGTTTGCATCTATTAGCTAGTGCAGTTAATCGGGACAGCTTGGCGCTATCTTCTTCTTTTCTTTTCTTTATTTTTTAAATTTCCGGTTTGAGATGCATTTTCAAATTGTGAAATGAAACTTATCTTTTAGTCTCCAATTCTTCATTAAATTTTAATTTTCTTCTATTGACGTGGATACTTCTTGGGTCCCAAGTCCAAGCGATGAGATTGAATGCAATTTTAGTTTTCCATCCTCATCACCACCATTCTTTTATGCCCTAGTCCTATGTTTCTTATGAAGGACGCTTCTTTAATTTTAAAATATTCTATGTTCAAGCTATTTTGTCAACAAGATTATTCCTTCCTTGATCTAGTCTCCTTCCTCAACCAGTGCCACATAACCTAAACTGATCCCGTCGTTCCTAGTTCAGCGCTACAAGATTGACAAAGTTGCGACGCATGTATTATCTTATGGATTCGAAGTCTTCTATGTACTTTCTAAATACGAGTTGCAATAGTAAAATACACCACTGTTGCGATAATCATTGCCTAAGAAAGTTGCAGCTGGTTGGACTTTTAGTTCCTGAACTCACATCGCTCTTGATTTTGACAGATAATTGTGCTGGGAGATTACGGCAACATGCTTTGACGTGACTAAATGCGAAAGAGATTGGAAGGAAAGTTGGATATGAGAGTTGAAGACCAAAGTTGCCACGCGCACACACTACACACATTTCTATATTAGCGAAAGAGCTAGGGGGCCAACCTAGGGATCTTTTTGGAAGTATAGGGATCCTGTTGAATGATATTATAAGGGTATCGTACCCATCATGTAATATTCGGCATTGTACTATAGCTATTTCATACCATCCGTGACTTGAAAGTTCAAAATTGACGTACTACACCAGATTTCTCTCCACACAAGGTACACCCTATAGTTAGGAATCCTTTTTGATTGTTATTAAAAGGATCTTGCACTCGCCACAGTGTGTTTGGCACCTCACCTTCATTAAGACGCTGAATTTCTCTCTATACAAGATACAAGTTACAACTAGGTAATGCAGTACGAGCAATTCAGATGTTTACTCATGACATAAATTGAACTTGTGACCTCTTGAAAGACGGATGACCCTTTTTTTATCATTAAGCCAATCTGTTTAGCAGCACGCCACACATATACATCAGTCTATGCTTTTCAGTGCATGGAAAAGGAAGTTGGACATGGCCCGAGAAAATTCATTGTATCCGGCTTCCCAAAATTGGCAGCAAAGTGAAGGAATCCGAGTCAGTTTAGTCTCTCTTTTTACCCCCCATGATAGGAACACGAGCCTAATCAAGAAGCTGACAACTTTGCAAGGCCAGAACTTTTGGGGCACGCCCCCATCCATCCGTAGCGCACGTAATGCACGACTTCGCCTGGCCAACCTTTGACTCCGCCTAGAATTACAGCTCAATTCTTCCCCCCCATTCATTCGTCTAATCTCCATGATATCGGCAGTAAGTCGTCCTTAATGGAACTGGTGTTGACCGTGGAAATGAGTTGGTAAAAGGGAGCTTTTGAATCTTGGAAATCTCACGTTAGGTCTTCCGCTACGTGCTCCACGACATTTACGCGCGTCTGGAGTCCCGAGTGTGGACCGGTATTGCGATAGAGCTCATCACGCCCGCGTTCAAAGATGCGTGGCTTGCTCTCCACGACTCGGTCAAGCTGTAGACCCAGCTAATTTTTAAAGCAGAGCACTTAATGCTGGGGAACGTCTTTGACTCCTCGTTTCGTTCGTCATTTCAACCGACGCCCAGTGACTTGGCTGGCGATCGGTTTCGGGATAGTTTCTTTGCGCTAGTGGGGGCCAAACGAGCCTTGGCAAGACTTGACATTGAAAGCAAGTCAATCGGAGAGATGGTTTGTGTATTGACGCGAACATTAAGCATTTTAAGATAGGAAAATTTAACCAATCCCGGACGTGCTCCGCTTGACCAACCGACTTATTAATGGAGAAACCAAGAAAGTTATTGGAAATCTCCGTGAGACAGAAGTCGACTCTCGGGGGAACGAGCTTACGCGGGTTGCTTTTGCGATCAAATTCCTTGAAAGCTATCTAAAGTTCCAGCGAGAGGCCAAGCTTGATTTGATATTTTTTTTTTTCCAAGTAGGGATGTGCATCTGTTAGGATTTAATGTTAGTCGCTCTCATAAAAATGCCAAAACAATATGAGAAGATGGTAGGACCGCGGGGGATGGCGTGACTGCGAGAGGGCTTTGACGCCGAGCGTTCTCCGGGAAAATGACCCCGGAATTTGAACGGGGCGAGAAAACGTTTTCCACTTGAAACCGTTGGCAAGACGCCTTCGACGACCGTCCCCACCCCGCATTTTCCTTCTCCAAAACCAAACTTTCGTGAAAAAAATAAATAAATAAATATAAAGCCCCACATTGTTTTCTTTTTCGAATAGGCGAGTTATAAGATACTTTTATTACACGCGAATCCTTAATGGAAAAAGAAAAAAAAAAAAAACAGAGAGAGAGAGAGAGAGGGGGGATAGAAAATGAAGAGGAAAATCTCTGTCCGAGATTCGCAAGGAGAAATGATGTCGTGTTGGAAAGCCCCGCGCCCGCGTTCACCTGCCTCCGAATGTCGGTCTCATCGGGGGGGTCCATCCATTTCCTCGTCTCTCGCCTAATTCCCGCTCTCTTCCCCTCCCCTCCACCCCGCAAAACCGACGGTCCGGATCGACCGGCGTGAGTTGACTTTTGACAAGGACGAATTCCCCCCCGATCCTCGCCAACCAACCAGAAGACGCACGTCATCCGTCCCTCTCCCGGTTCAACACGTATTAGATCGATCTCTCATCTCCTCCTCCTCCTCCGTTCAAAGTCGCCGAGGCCGACCCATTTCTCGATTCCTTCTTTTACACCCTTGCTTAATGGTACACCATTTGGAAAAGGGGGGGCAAAAAAAAAAATTAAAAAAATGCAATCATAACCCCACATGACGACGATCTCTCTTCGCTTTGACTCGGAAAATAATTTATACATTTTTTTTTTATGGTTCTCTCTTTCTTTTCTTTTTTAACGACGTCGTCTTATTGATAAGGTGATGCTTATTCCGAAAAGAGAGAGAGACTAAAGTGGTGGGATTAGGGTGGAAGGGAGTCATCCTGATGGTCCCATCAACGTCAGCGAGGGTGCCTACAGGGATCGGGCGGGGCCCACCGCGTGGTGAATTGTTGTGGGGATGGAGCTTCGATTTCTTACGAGAGCTTCGCACGCAAAAGATTCCTTGGGCCTTCCGGATTGGCATCGAATTCCACATCCTCCCTGTCGAGTAGGTGACGCGAGGGGGGGAAAAATTAGGTCTAGCTCGAGCTCAGTCGCAGCAATTTTCGATGGCGAATTTTAGTACGTGACTTGTGACTCGTGACTTCGTGACCTGGGGAAGTTCTTGAAGCAATTAGCTCGGCTAAGACGATCTTTTGGACTAGTCTGGTCCTTCTATTACATCCCCATCAAGAACTCACTTTCTCGTCAAGTTATCATGTTCCGCGAATCATGGCGCTGGGGAACTTAGTTGCCAATGCGTGCGCGTGGCGGACTTAGTTACCTTCGATGGTATTTGATCACATTAAATTTGGCGTCCTTTTATTAGGTGTCGGCAATAATGTCGAGCTCCTGACTCTAACTCCTGGTCATGAGCCATGAGGATGTAAGAGATTCCCTAAATCGAGAGGTGGAGATTTATTACCAAGAACTTGTAAAACATTGCCCTCTGTATATTACATATCTATGACAATTAGCTAGGTGCATGGTTGATAGATGGACTATTCCTTCTCTTTGAAAATAGAAATCTCTCTTCTCGTTATACGACTGAAATATAACTTTATGAATTCTATTATAGTGAACCGAACAAACATGACATAAACACATGCGTTGCAGGCTACTTCTTGAAATTAGGCAAGACGACTCTGAATTTTTCTCTTCATTTTTCGTTATACCAATTCCCCAAGCAACAGCCCATTTGATTACAATCTGTATTTTCTTTTCGTGGCTTGGTTTCTCACGAAGGAGGAAGCCTCGACACTGTTTCCGGCGACGTCGGAACATGTAAGTGGGAAATCTTTGTCAATAATACAGGTGATGGCGGTCCAACCTTCGATATTTGACTGTTACTACATGTTTTTCGCGTTCGTCGGCGTCCTCGAACCCCCTTTTTACCTACAATGGGAACAGGAACTTCCGAGACAAAGCTCGAAATATTGACCCGGAAAAATCAATCGGAGAAAAATCAATAGGAGAAATCCGACGGCAGTCCGTCCCCGGAGCCTGAAAGTTGGAAAAAACAAAAGAAAATCCATGCAAAAAAATACTTTTTTATGCGCCTCGCTTTGACATTTTTAGCGTAAATCTCACTCCCTTATCTCTCTCTCTCTCTCTCTCTCTCTCTCTCTCTCTCTTTCCCTCTCTCTGTGCATGCCTTGCGAGCCGTCCTAATTCAAATCTATATATATCGGACGCGGACAGCATCTCGTTCCGAAAATATTTAAGCTCCTCCAGAACCCTACGAAGGCTCTCAACCAAACCAAAACACCGACGCCCGCCCGATGGCCGCCTCTTCGTCCTCTCCATCTTCATCTCCTTCGTCGAGATCCCGAACCCTCCTGTCGAAGCTCCTGCAGATCTCTGTTCTGATCCTGCTGCTCGTGAATTCTTGCTCCGCCGCCCGCCATCTCGGGATGTCGAACCCGGCCTCCCCGCTAGTCGCCCTGAATTGGGACCAACCTCGCCGCCAGGAGGGCGTTACCAGCTTCCGGCACCGAGGCCGGGTCTTCAACTTCTTCCCCAAGGGATCCACAGTGCCGCCTTCCGGACCTTCGAAGAGACACAACGATGAAACCGACTCGGTGCCCCAGGAGACGGAGCCCCAGGACTGAGGGGGATCATCGGCATGGAGGGTGCGTAGGTTTTTGAGCCGCTTCTCTATTTTCTGTTCCCAGGTTTTTCATTTTTTTTTTCAGGGTATAGATTTATAGCAGAGAGGATTTGATTACGGGATGGATTAAGAGCCCAGCAAGAAAAGATCTCTGGGGGGCCGATCGATGATTGATTAATGCCTTTTTTTTCCTTCTTCCTTTTTTTTGGGGGGGGCTTTGTCATCGTACGTTTCGAGTTATACTGTACAGAGAAGATGTTCTTTTGTTTGTTCTCCAAAAGCATGTGACCAATCCATGACAAATTATAGAGGAAAGGGTTATTTTTCATTAAGATCAGAATGCTCATCAAACCTCTCTCTCTCTCTCTCTCTCTCTCTCTCTCTTTCTCTCTCTGCGAAAACGTGGGTGTTGAGAGTTGACTTTGATGGCGTAGAAAAGCCACCATCCGGATCGTATTTTTTTCCCCAACCATAGCTGAAAAAGCCTCCAAAGGGCGAAGGGAGAAAGTCAAAGTTGAAATCTTGAATAGGGTTCGTTGGGAGTAGACTAGGGCGGCATAAGCTGGCCCCACTCACCCGGCCGGCGTTGGTTAGGTTAGCGTTAATTCGGCTAAAAGCCTAATTTAGTCTTTGGTCGATCAATCTCATATATATAGTTTATGATCTTTCTACTTTCCATGGTGTTTCTTTTTAGGGGGCCTGATTATTAACATTTTGTTGCATAACATAGCCAAAGTCACAATCCACTTTTAGCACAATCTCTTTAGTGAAATCTAAATCAATAAAGTTGAACAATATAATAAAAAAATAATTAAAATAATGCATGAATATATATGTACATATGCATGTGTATGATATATGTACATGTATTTGTTTACATATATTCTTTTTTTTTCCGCCAAAGTGTAAGTTACATAGATTAACATGATGTGTACGCATAATCTTTAGCAGACACAGGACTGTATTGACAGAATAACAGAAAGCTAAGCGCGTTAATGAATTAACTAACGATTCTATCAGCTTGTGCATGGAATCATTTAGCTTTTTTGTTCCTTCGTATAAACGATAAAGTCGCATGAAGACTCCCTTATATTATAAAGAAAGGATGCATGTCGGTGAAAAGAAAGGAAGGTCATATCATCAGCTTCTTCGTGCCCAAACCCTAATAGGAATCTTGGAATAGGCCTAAAATCTCGAGAGATTCCGAAACGTCGTCATGTTATTGCGAGCATCGTGCTTTTGAGAAAAGTGTACGTGATCATGTTAATTAGAAAAATTAATCCTTTAGAGTGAGAGATATCAAGGGAAAGAGACCGTCGTCGAGAATTTCAAATATACTAATGAAGTGATTTATTATTGTGTAAAGAAGTCAAATTATGGAAATAGAAGGAGAAACGGCATGAATGAACGAATGAAATGCCGCTTGATCTCTAGACCATAGCGCTGTATTCCGACATTTTAGCATGCTCTTCCAATGTTTGCCTAGATCTTCTAGCTGTTAGGTACGACCTTTAAATTTATGCACGAAAAAGTTGGCGTATGACTATTTCTTTTTCGTGGGCCGAGGGGGGTTGGGCTTGGAACAAGCGTCTCATCGATGGGAGATGATTATGGCAAATGGGTATCAATTTATAATAGCCGTAGCAGAAAAGATACATATCGGTTATGCTTTTCGTCAGGGTTAATTCAGGGATGAGAATTTGATCCATAAGGAATAAATACCATCATTTCTACGCGGTTGTTTGTGCTACATATTTTGTGCGACTTATTCTTCGTCGTCTTTTTTGTTAGATTAATATTTTACTATCGGCTTTCCTTTGCTTTTTCTTAAAGATTAGAGAATCCGAGTGGAATTAAATATAAAGTACGTATTTTAAAATTAAAGTTAAGATCGAATAAATGTGGGACGAGACAAATGGGGCGGCAAAACCCGAATGTTCCATGTGGGTGGGGATGGGGGCATGGCAACACGCCTTGCATGAGGCAAGTGCCTCCTCAATTATCGTTCCAGGGTTTAATGTCACCACGATAGAGTGGACTTAGGGTCATATAGGAGTAATTAAGGAATCCGTACGAAATGGAGTGACGTAGAGAACGGTATAAAATATGTATGTTTGATGGGAAAAGTATAAAAAAAAAGTTTTAAATTTATTATACTTGTATCAATTTAGTCTTAGACATTTTAATTGTACTAATTTAGTTCTCAACCTTTTTTTACGTTTTACCAATTAAATTCATCCGACAAATTTAGGCCAAAAATTGCTAATGTGGACATTAGCCAACTTACGTGACGCGCGACCAACGCTAATATGAACATTTTTTTTATTAATTTTAAATATTTTTTTATTTTTTTATAATTTGTTTTTCTTTTTGGACTACTGACCAACAATAATCATTGGTTGTCCTATATGGCACAATCATTGTAGCCCTCACGTGACCTAGATCTATAAAGGCCTTAGAGGTCTGGCTACAACATGGGCCTGTGAGCCCTTGCTCAATGCCGATTGCCTACCCTCAATTCAAAAAATATATATATATTAAAAAATCAAAAAAATATTTAAATTTATTTTTAAAAGACTTACATCAATATCGGTCGTGTCACGTGCCAGTGTCCATGCGAGCAATTTCCAACCTAAATTGGCTAGATAGATCCAATTAGTAAAACGTAAAAAAGTTTACTAAATTGGTACAATTGAAAAGTTGAAATGTCATTATACCTATTTTGAAATTAATTTGAAATGTCAAAAATGATTGGAATGCACTTAAGATGATGGATTGCAATTATTTCTCAAATGTTCATTTAGAGACTACATTTTGAGCATATCCATCTTGTTCCCATCCGTTTGACAATGCAAATCTGAAAGCCCAAAGTTACTTGGGGAAAATGCGGTTGTGTTTGGTAAAAAAATGTGTGTTTGAAATTAATTTGAAATGTCAAAAATGATTGGAATGCACTTAAGATGATGGATTGCAATTATTTCTCAAATGTTCATTTTAGAGACTCGCGGAGGTCGGAGTGGCTGCTGTAGCACGGGGCGAAGGGAGCCTTTTTCATTTAAAAAATAAATAAATACAAGGGTAATAATGGAAACTGAAGAAAAAATATCCATCTCGTTCCGGTCAATCAAATTGAATTGGGTCACCAAAAAGCAAATGCGGTCCAATTTCTCTAATCGGGGCATGGATGCTTACTTTGATTGGGCTAGGAAAGTGGGCTTAATCTAGTGCGTGGAAATTGACTAGAGAGAGATATGCAAAAGCGCGATACACACTCATTGTTGTCCTACGAGACTAATCATGCATTTGATGGAGAATTTTAAGATGCTTAAGGCAGCATTTGTTTGTAATATGTTTTCCTCTTTATTCTATGTCCGTTGACAAAATATTAGATAGTAAGTGGAAACAATTTCGCTTTATTGGCGAAACTCAAGTTAAAAGATCAGGAAAATGACTTCCGAGATTAAAAAACCGGAAATCGTTTTCCCTAGACACGAATGAGTTTTCTAGGTCCACACCTTCTTGGATTCTCTGTCTCGGCGACTACGGCTTCTCTTTTCGCAGCGAATACATTCTCTCTCTCTCTCTCTCCCACGCACATCAAAGTGGCTTATCCTCTTTGGGGTTAAAAAAAAAATAAAGGCGTTTGATTGTGTTTGTGTATATATAGAGGGAGAGATCGTGATATGGAAGATAGATCACAAAGCGATTAATGGACTCGAATTTCTTACTGGCCCATATATGATTCTCCTAGAGCTGAAGCTTTACTATTTGCCCTTGACTCATATATGCTCTACACCCCAGTTCTGATCTAGTCATTGGGAGTTTCTTCAATTTTAGTTCGTGGCAACTCTCGATCATCCACTCGACTAATCACGATATACGAAATGTTAGGGATTTCTTTATTATTCTCTAAGAAAGTAATATTACAAATAGAACTTAGAGGATCCATGAATAATTCAATGTTAGCTAAATAATGCTCCGAGTGCATCTAAAAGTTTTTCTTCTATTAGCTTGTAAATGTCTACTCAGAATGTTTTATGGAGTGACGAGGACAAGAAAAAAAAAATGATCATTCATGCCAAAAAAATAAAATGAAGACGACCATACGAATAATATTGTTTCATGGCCATATGGTTGACCAACTTCTCAAGTCCAGTCACATAGTTAGTTAATGGTTGATATTGGACACCTATAACTCTATGACCCTTTGGCTTTAGGTGATTTTTTTTAAATTAGCTAGGGACCAGGTCATCCCTAGATTTGCGGATGGAGAACATGCCGCCAATCGGGGACATTAAAAAGAAACCAATGATCGAGATCAAGGTCCAGCGGGATACTTAAAAAATATAAATCTATTACATTTTGTGTCAATTCAATCATAAATCTTTCAATTTAACCAATTTAATCCAAAAAATAGTTTTATAAATTTGTCAATATAGTCTATTCGGCCAAATTTGACTGAAAATTCACTGACATGGATACTAGCGCCCTACTAATTCGATTAGTGCAAACACGAACAATTTTCTTAATTTTTTAATATTTTTCTAAATTTTTCATTTATTTTTTCTTTATTTTCTCTTTTCCTTCTTTCTTTTTTTGCACTAAGGTGGGCAACATCGAAGCTCTCCAACCATTCGGTGAGGGTCATGGCCCTCACCTAGCCTCACCTGGATCTAAGCGAGGCCACAATTGTGTGGGCAAGGTCAAGCAAGGACTTTGCGGCACTTGCCTAGTAGCTAATGAGCTCCAACGACCCTCGTTGGTGATAGTGAAAAAAAAAACTAAATAAATAATTTAGAAAATATTTAAAAAGCTAAAATGAGTTGTTCATGTCAGCACGAATGGTGCCACTTAAGATAGCCAATGTCCACGTTAGTAATTTCTAATTAAAATTAACTAGATGGACTACATTGTCAGAAATTTTGGACTAATTTGGTCAAATCAAAAGGTTTAAAAATGAAATAGCACAAACATAATAAGTTTATGACTTTTTTAGTTATTTTATCGGGGCATGGTATATGGGACAGTTGCAGAGGGTGTCCATGATGAGCTCAAATGAAATCATCGTTTGACAATTTGAGGCACCAATGTCCTTTCAAATTGACAATCATGGTTGTATGAGCCACTCATCTACTCTTCAGGAGACATCTAGTTCCAGCGTCCCATGCCTGACCAATGGATTTTGAAATGAAAATGAAACCACATCGACTATTATAAGTCTGTCTAAGGAACAAAAAATTTCGTATGAGAAGCCATGTTGATCTTCCCTTAAAATTGTTTCCAGAAATGATCAAAGTCATTTAGTTGTAAGTGAATTCAAAGTTCAGTGCATTTGATTGTAACCTCAACCGATGTGATCTTAATCCAGTGGACTCTAGAGCGTAGGGACCCAGAAAATGAAATTTAGCCCGCATGTAAAACAATCCGATTCACGCACATCAGAGTAAATGACTGTTGTTGACACAAAAGTTGACCTCATGGGCTCTGGTCAACCGATGAGGCCCATTGGGCCCATGATAAGCCCGTAGATCCATAGGAATTCAAATGTAACAACAGTCGCAATTACCGACGGTTCGGCGTCGACCACGATTCGGGAAACGGAAGGATAAGAAAGAGAGAAGTTACCGAAGCAGTCGATACAAGCACTGCGTGGATAACACAATAAAGTTACCGAAGAACATGCCCAATATTCCGGGAAGAATTTGAATTCGAAGTAGTAACTGCTATGGTAGTTATTCACTCCATCTCCATCTGGCTATAAATAGCCGAAGGAGAGTTGCTGTAGGGAGGACAGGAAAAATTACTGATAACACAATGCACTTGTTATTTCTACTATTCGCATTTTAGTTATCTACCATCTCATATCTACTGTCGAATACTTTAAATTTATGTCCTTTACAAATAATTATAACCATTAGAAGCTGTTATTTTATTTCCAAATCAACGCAGAACCTAAAATATTAAAAAAAGAAATAAAAGATATTTCTTCGGAGAACATCCTCCGCAAAATAAGTGCATAGTTTTTTTAGCTATAGGATATATGCTAACCATACGCAAGTTATAAGTCAGAATTGTAAAGTCTGAGGTAGGCGGCCTTAAAGCGTAGGATTCAATATATTTATGATGTGAAAAAAAATCATTTAATACGATGAACGCCATCATAATAATAAGGAGACGCACGTATCGTCATTCTCCCTTCTCATTGGCAAATCAAGTAATAGAAGAGAGAAATAAAACCTGGATTTGACTATCACATCGTCATCATTGTAGTTTGCCAATAGCAATAAAACTTGAAAAGTCACTAATGATCGCAGCTTAGTCTAGTCAAAACAAACCGAGACAGACGTCGATGTTCTTCATTCGCTGCCCACCTTAACCCTCAAGGGTCTATTCATACTACGGAAATACTCAAGTCAATTCACCACCTTTGGCTGCTGAAGTAATACTAAGAACACATCAGTCCAAACTCCAAAGAAAAAGGAACAGTAAAACAAAGAAAAAAAAAAAAAACAAGCCAAAACTCAAAAACAACAAGGCAACTTTCTCGACCTCAATTAACCTCATGAAGGCCAACCACCATTTCATCTTTCATCATGAAGCTCAAACTCTGAGCAAGTAGAGGCTGAGCTCAGGGCCGCCGCCCCCGTCGGGGCTCACCATGTAGAACGCCTCCGAATCCCCGGAGCCGACCACCCTCTCGAACCTCGCCCTCATGTACATCATCTCCCCCACCTCCCCCGCCGCCGCGTCGCCCTCGTCGGCCGGCAATACCCCGGCCCCCATCGTGACCACTTCCAGCGCCCTCAGCACTTTCTCCTCCTCCTCGCAGCACTCCCGCCGCAGCGCGTAGCCACACTTCCTCCCGTTGCAGTACGTCGTCCACACCGCCTCCTCCGTGAGCTTCCCGCCATTCTTCTTCTTCTTATTCTTCTTCTTGGCGGCCTCCGCCGCCGCCGTCGCCTTCTTATCGCACTCGAGGGCGATCCGGACGAGCCCCGACGCCATCTCGCGCACCAGGACGCTCGTCGGCATCGCCAGCTGGATCATGAAGGCCGGGGCCGAGCTCGGGTCGTCCTGGAACGCGAAGTAGACGTGGCCCCGCCGGTTGCCGAAGAGCGTCCCGACCACGTGCGTCCTGCGCATGGCGTGGAACTTGGAGCGCTTCTTCCCGAAGAGGTGGAGCGCGGAGCGGAGCTTCGGGAGCTTCTTCGGCGGGGCCTGGAAGGGGGCGAGAGAGTTGGGGACCGGGTAGTCGGGCTCGCCGTGGATGGGGCCGCCGTCGTCGTCTTCGTCGAAGAAGTGATCGGAGGAGGAGCTGAACTTGAAGTTGAGGGTCTGGTCTTCGTCGTCGTTGGTCAGCTTCTTTCTCCAGTTGAAGTAGCGCCGGGAGAAAGAGAAGGAGGACTCGCGGGGCGAGCCTGAGAGGATTGTCTTCATCACTCACAGAGAGAGAGAGAAGCAAACTAAATTTTGTTGCTTGCAGGAGGAGGATACTGAAATGCCGGGGAGTTGGAAAGAAATATATATGAGAGTTGGTGTGGGGTCGTTCTTCTGTGCTCTTGTGGTGGCGCTTCTTGTCAGCTCTTGTGGGACTCGATGAAGAAGAAGGAGAAGAAACGGGTGAGAGAATAGAGACGGAGGGAAGGTGATCAGTCCCACCTAACTGTTAACAATGGAAGACCAAAGTGCACAGACACAAAGTCCGAGGAACGAGACAAGGAAGAGGAGATCTAATCCACGGAAGTGACGATGCAAAAAGGCTACTGTTGAGCTTTTTAGGGTCCAAGGTCCTACTGAGGTCAGGGCAACTTGACAGGACATGGCCAGAAAATGAAGGATTAGTGGAAAGTGCCGTTAGTTTGGATTGGTGGGTAAAAGGACTGCCACGGGAGTCGGTAAATGGACACCCGATTTTCCTAATCGAAAGCGACGTTACTCTGATTTGGACAGTTGAAACGACAGTTAAACCACGATTGGTGGGAGGGGAGCACAGACCAAAAAAACTCTGGCTTTGCATTCGTAACGGTTAAAGTTTGGCAAGGTTAAGGATGCGCCAACCAGGGCGACCCAGTACCCACCCGAACCGTCCCACAACCGCTGCTGGGAGCCCCTTCGGTATTCTGTGCTCTTTCCCCACTCCGACCTAAGCACCACCGCACGGACTCCTACCCACACGGTTGCCGTTGGCTATACTTGTCAAACGAGTGAGACGGATCATATATAAAAAAATGATCCAATTTAAATTGACTTATTTTTACACAATACATCTTTATTGATTTATAATGACCCAACGTATACTAATCCAATCTATATTATTAAAACACTACTCTATTTTACCTCATTTAGAAAAATCCATACCCAAATTAAAATGAAAGTATGGAGTTAGCAAGCACAAAATAAAGAAGGCAAAGAAAGAGTCCTAAAAGAAGGTTTGTTCCAAGTAAATTGTGAACTCATATTAAACCCATTTATAACCCATAAAATTAGATCTAAACACATTTAATAAATATGATTAACTCATGTAATAACTTAACTTATCAAATATGAGTTAAAAAATGGGTTTACTATCCATATTGACAAATCTATCATCGGCCTATACACAACATAACTATTCCTAAAGAGATGTTTTGCCTCATGCTTGCCACCTCTCATCCCACCCATATAGTTTTCATCACACAATTCAATGACCATGTTTACACCATTTCAACATATCGCGGCACAAATAAGAATTTTGCCGTGTCCTTTTTGCTTATGTCCGCCCCTTATGAATACGGATGCATTGTCCAAGGAAATTGAAAATTGGGAATTTGGAAAGGAGAGTGCTATTAAAAGAGGATCCTAGGGGTAAGAAACTATATCCCGAGGCCATGCATGTCCCATTTGTCGTGCCTATGGATAACAGGATAAGCCGAGCTGATTCCCCCCTAATCGGGAAAGTGCTCGCTACCTGTCTAGAGCGAGCGACGTAAACCGCCTTCGATTATCACGCAAGTCGATCGAAATAGGGTTTGAAATTGGTGGATCCCGAGCAGAAATTGGATTCCCCCATATTCTTTTCTTCGACGAGTCAAACCGGGTACGAAATTCGAGCCACGCAAACGTCGTAGGATAATGAAAAGAGAGTGGGGAGGGGGGGGACCCAATCGGGCTCACGGATCAACTAACCACGATCCTCAAATCGCACCAACTCCTAATTAAAAGTACACGTCCCCCTCCCTGTTTTCCACGGGTGCCCATAGATTTATAGTGGCCTTTCTCGATCGTTAAGTTAACTCAAAACATCTTCGCATGGACTTTCACGAATAGATTAGAATTCGCGACATGCTCGCGAGTGTCGTGGTGTGACTAAAGAAAGTTTTGGTCCAATAACCATCCACACATGACATGGCGTGGAACCCAACTCTGGATTAATTTTCTCTGAGATAGAATTGCGGAGATGTTGTCTACCTGTGCCATTTGGAACTTGGAAAATTGTCCAACCATTCATAATCTATTTTAATACACCAATTCGATCCTGAATTTTTCAATATTTTTAATTGGGTAGTCAATCTTTGCACAAAACTTTCATATGGTCCTAAACCTTCACCGAAAACCGTTGATATGATGAAAGGAATGATTGAGTAATTTTTCCTAATTAGCTGAGCTTGAAGACAGCAACTTGTTCCACGCACCCCCTCTCCTTCCATCCCTTGGAGCGCGCAAAGAGAGAACATTTGACAAGCATCATGCGGTGATTGCCGAGATTCTTTTGAGTAAATATGTCCTTTTTCTTAATTGTTTTGCTTTCGCGTTTTGTATATGGTTTTGCTCAAAATCAATAAAGGGGTTTTATTAACAAATGCCTCGTAACACTTGTTAAGCATGCTTACTCAGAAATGTTTCAATTTTGCAGACAGTAATTACACATAATAAAAGAAAAATTATGCACTGTGAATTGTAAAATTTTCTATTTACTTATTTAACAAGTGACACTAGGACACCCGCTATCAAAATCATAGTAAAATTGCCAATGTTTGATACATTATTTTATTGTGTAAAAACTTTCAGATCTATTTTTTCATTCGTAAAATTGTTCTTGGGCACACAGTGGTGATGGTTGGTGGAGGAGGGGTAGTTATTTCTTATTCGTAGTTTAGCAAGGGACTCTTAAAATCGATTTATTTGGATAAACATAGGTTCGGCCTAAAGGTTTCGAGTTGGGCCTATTTTGTTGCTTAGGCCCAGCCATAATTAAAGTTAATGTGTTCGAGCAAGATCGGTGGGACTTTAAAATCAAATAGCCTTATCCAAACAGGCCAAGAATTTTTTTTCTTTGGCACATTTTCACGTTTAGCTTGTGCATGGATTAGGAAATCATGTTACAGATTTTCACGAAATACTATAGAAAAACTAAATCTTTACCTGAGCATCGAGCGAATTATGATAAAAAAAAATGTAATTGATGGAGAACAAAACATTTTAGAATATATACAACATTATTTCGATGTATCATTAGTTGTGAAAGGTACACATAAAATTAAATTAACCAAGTAGAAAGCAACTAATTAGTATAAGATAAAAAGGAGAGAGAAGAAAGATATAGTGGTGCATATTTGTTATGCGACTTTGGTCGAGAAAAGACCGAATCTTCTTCAGCAAGGAGAGACCAATTATAGTAATCTAGAGTCTGGGTGGTAGACTTAGAAACAATAGCTGAAGAAGAATTTATATATATATATATATATAATATGGGTTAATTTTTTAATGAACCAATTTGAGATAATTAGGCCGATTTGGTTCCCCCGCATGAAATCCAACCCAAACCCGACTTAGGCCTACTCGTTTGCTACCTCCATGACACTTGCCCTAATCTATCAAGTAAAGTAATACGTCTTTGCACTGTAACCATTGAACGAAACAGAGGGAAACTTCATCAATCCAACATCCATGGAGAAACGTTCAAACCTAAAGAGGAAGCAAAAGCATACTTCTGGCTATGAAACGAGGGGTCTAATCCAACCCGTCGAAAGACTCCCGAATGACCCACCAACTGACTAATCAGAAACATGATCGCCACGAGACAATGGCATCGAATCGCGAATCGAATCGATCAATTCTCGGCTCCTCGCGAGGCTTGAGGACGGAAGGGGTCGAACCCGCTCCGGACCATCTTCTCGAGCGGCCAGAACAGCGGGCTCGGGAGGTCGTCCCAGTCGTACCAACCCCACCCGTGGCACTTGTCGGGCTCGCGGTTCTCGGGCTCCTGCTCGGGGCGGACCAGACGCGCGCGCAAGAACACGGTGACGTAGTGCGCCGGCTTGGGCTCCTCCAAGAACACGTTGTTGGTGACCGTCAGGAGCTCCGTTCCGTCGATCTTGAGGCCCGTCTCTTCCTCCACCTCCCTCGCGGCGCACTCCTCGAAGCTTTCCCCTGAAACCACCCACACCGAGATCAGCTCGCGCTGGAAATCGATTGTTTCTCCGGTCTATAGCTATTCCAAGAATGATTTGATCGGGGAGAGAGAGAGAGAGGGACCGAATTCGAGGTGGCCGCCGGGGAGTGCGAAGGTGGAGTCGCCGACGGAGGAGCGGCGGCGGCCCAGGAGCACCGCTTTGCCCTTGAGCAAGAACACGACTACCGCCACCCGCGGCACGGGCGGCGGCGCCGGCGACGATCGGTCTGCCATCTTCTTGAGAAGTGGATTGAAATTGTTTCGAGGGGGATTTCCAGTAGACGATTCGATTTTTATATAGGGAGTTGGGAAATTTTTTCAGAGGAAAGGGAGTTTCGTGGGCTGTTTTCCCCCGCCATTTTTGCTTTCCACCAGTTCCCGCCCATTGCTGACTTGACGCTTGCGCTTTTTTTGGTTTGACAGTTTGACTGTTCCTCTGTTTTTGCTCCACTAGGGACCTGTCAAGTGGATTACACTCTGTTTCTACGATTTTTTCTTTTTCTTGGTTGATTTCTACGACTTGGGCAGCACGAAAAGGTCTGGGAATCTCAGGCCAAATTATTTAATCATCCCGACTAGAAAATTGTTTATACAAACAGGATGTCATTCGGAGCTGAGTAGATCTTTAAAAGACTTAAGAGAACAAGAACAGAGGAAAAAACTCCTGAGGGGTGGGACTCCCTGCTGCACAGTGCACACTAATGTATTCCCTTTAGCCCGTGAAGAAAAATATATGGGTGGAAATTGAGAAGATATTAGTTATGCGGATACCAACTTATTAAAATAAGGAACGCATCCGATGCTAGGTTGGTGGATCAATCCCAATATAAGAGGTCCAACTCTCTATTGTTTAGTGAGATCACCTAAATAATCGAATAGTACTCCCAATTATAGGTATAGAAAAAAAAAAAAAAAAAAAATGAATCTGATTTTGAAGTGATGAAATTATAGGTTTCATCTTGTCAATGGCCCGGAAAAGTAAAAATAAGATCAACATCATGGTATGAGATTCAAGAGAAAATGAGTAAATGGTAGTCTGTGTTTATATGACTTTAAAAATATGGTTCGAAGTTGCTATGGATATACCGTCTACGTAATAAGGCTAGACCATAGAGAATGATAGGGTAGTTTTAGTTGTCCATCTCCCAATAGGTTGAAAGTTAACATCATAACAGGAAAGAACCTTTGCTTGCATCATGTCTTGTGTATTTACTATCATGTGTGAAGAGATTCTTGACTTTTAGAATGTGGATGGCCCTATAACGACACACTCATCGAGTTTTGAATGTCAGTGCAGAGTGAATCAAGTTAATATGGCTGAAAATAGACATCTACAAAATGTGTGATTACTATGATAATGCTTGGAGAAGGTAACTGTGTTGGTCATACCTCCCCACTAGAGGATTGATACTCGATATTTTTTATACTATTTGTCATTCCATATAGTCCTTATACTTTCTAAAATCGGTTCAATTCCATTTTGCCATTATATCTATTTACAAAAACTACTAATGCGGTGGCTCACGCCATTAATCAATCATTAAGTGCCCACGTCACCATTTGATATGATCAATCAAGTGGTCGAGGTGCTTGCCCATCTTGCCATCCAACCATAATCATCGACTCGACGGGATTACTAATCAAGCCTGATCACTCAATTTACGGTGTCTAAGGCTCTAAATGTAGCAGCTACCCCGATGCGAAAGATCCCCATATATCACCATCAAACTTCGATTGATTAGGGAGCTACGCGGAGGGGAACACGTGGACCGCAAACTCAAGTACAACTTTGGCACACGGCAATGCTTGTTTAGTCCCTATTAGAAATCGATGCACGACCATACATACCGCTAGACATCGAAATGACCCCTTGTAGGAACAAAGAGCTCATCAATTACCTACAAGCAGGGCCCAGGCTTTCCCTCAATGATCATTCGATATTGGCTATCATAATTTCAAGTTGAGCTCGTTTATAGTTAGCTCGACAAACTCGCCAGCCCAATCGAGCTTTGTCTTTTCCAAAATAATTAATGATTGCAAAATAGGCACTTTAATAGTATTTGAGCTTATTGAATTCCAATTCGAACTCTGGTTCATTATCGAGTCCAATTCGAGATCTCAATTTTCTTATCAAGTCAAGTTCAAGCAAGAAAGTTACTACTCGATCAAGTTTATAACGTCAAGTACGTAGATAGCCAAGTATTGAGTTCGAATTCGACGGTGTGTAGACTCTACTGGGTACGATGGCCCCTCCTGGCCCATAAACCAGTATCGCATTCCAGACGCATGAGATGAGAAGCCGCTTATCAGCATTCGCAAGGGGGCAACGCGGCTCTAGAAACAAAAAGCGACCCTCCGCGGCACCGAAGGAGCAAGAAGATCTTCGAGGCCCTTCGTTCTCTCGCTTTGCTTTTTGCTCTGAGGTCCCCGGAAGATTGGATAATGGATTTCGCTTTGTCCTTCATCTTCTACGTTGCCATTTGACGATCATCATTACGTACAGTCGCGACGCGCACGAGCACGAGCACGTACCCGACACGATTGCAGATTACTTTCGCAATGGACGGTCAAGTGAAAGGGGGGCACAGCGACGTGTCGCGAGGGATTTCCAAGTAAAAAGACGGGGAAGCCATCGACCGGCCTCGCAAAAGGCCGTTGGACCCGTTGTCATTCGAAGAGAAAAGAAGCTCTCTTGTCAGTTGTTAGGACAACGTGACTCGGTATGAAAGCGGTACTCGTTTCAGGACAACTCATCTCGTCCTGCGTAACTCGATCATGGTAAGTTTAGGCCCATACGCGATCCTGAAATGTAGCTTTTTTATTACTTGATTTTCTCTGCACAACGTGACGCGGGAATCTATTCCATCGTCTTAAAAACCCAATCTACATACATTTCAAAGGATAATCCATATATATTAACGCATGCGTAAGAATTAAAAATACAGTTTTGGAGATTTTCTAGGATCGAAGATTTGCTGAAGCGACCACAAAAGGTAAATTACTGGGCAAAACTCGCACGTGAGCGTGTCACGGCGCGAATATATTATTGGAAAGTTTGAGAAGTATCTTCCAAAATGGATCCATGTGATTTTCTTTTGGGTTGAGTAAGTAAAAGAAGCATTACTTTCATGGGACTCCCGTTGAATTCCAATAGAAAAGCTAACCCCATCTCTTGTTTCACGGATTGGCGCTGGTAGCCTCTGCCTCTTTTCCCCCCGCAAAGCAAAAGCAACTTTCAGGCTCGTGAGCATATAAATCAAAAAACACCCTTCATACTTTTAAGCAAAAATGGAAATTGCATTAGTGATCAACCCGAGCAAAGACCCTCATAATTAACTTCTTATAATTCGCAAGAACTTGATAGATGGGCCTCGTGGATATCAAAAAGTGGCATGGGAATCGATCTAGCATTCATCAGACAAATCGAGTAAGCACATTATGTTTCACAAATGATATTGCCCATCCAATCAATCTACACAAGTCTTGAATATTTTCTTGATTATTGAAAAAAAATGAAACTCCATTTGGTAGCATACAAGAGTAATCTTCAGCATGTATTATGTCGAATTTCTTGCTGCATAAACCTAGATGTACCGAAGTTAGTGTAATAAGGTACTTCGTAAATCGATGAGTCACAAATACATAAAATAAAATAAAATAAAAAAGGCGGCGGGTTAGACTTCGACTGCACATTTAAATGATTACCCCCCACTTACTTAATTTCTTGATTTTGGCATTACTATTTCACGTCGGCTTCGAAAGGATGCGATCAAATCGCACGACATCAATAATTCGAGGACAACTGTACAAACATGTGAGAGCTCGTAACATCACCTGCCCCTTAAAAGCGAGCTGCTCCGCGTGACCTTATTATACGACAGCGACTCTTATTGAGGGCTGGGGACCACGCCCATTTTCGATCTTGTATTTATGTAAAATGTACAAGTCACGGGCTCCAAAATCTAACGTACTTCCGGAAATCATTAATTAATCTCAAAGATCGAACTTGTACCATAGTTTCGAAGTATGGAAGCCGCGGCCTTCTCTTTAATAGTTACATTTATGTGTCCATGCTGCTATATTGATGTTGCGACACCACCTCTTTGAGGAGAGAGACAGAAAAATTATGGACTCAACCTCGCATGCAAGGAGTAATAGCTCAAAGTTTGTTTCGCTTAGATGAATTTTGGCGTCGTGTTAAGAAAAAATGCGTTGAATGTCAAGTTCTTTGTGTCGTTGAAAGCCCTTGTGAATGAATGCGCCTGCCAAGTTAATTCATCCTCTAATTTGAAAATTATTATTTTTAAATGATCTCTCCATAAATGGATTAACAAATAATATTTTTATTGTCCACGAAAATAATTATATATAAAATTTTAATTGATGATAATTTTTTAATGACTAATTATTTCAAGCGATTTAAGCAATTGTTTTAAAGAAAATATTATAAAAATTATTTATTTTTTTAGGAAATAAAAGGATCCTATAAACAATTTTTTGGAATCGAATGGCATATTCCTTTTTCTTTCGTACTGTGTTAATAGTCTCGATTGGGCCGAGGAGGTAAATGTCAAAAAGAGAATTTTACACGGGGGAAAGCCAACCGAATATCCTCGGGATCTGATTCGCAACGTAAAGAATCTCCAAGTATCTATACTCGTAACCAACCAGAGCATCATTTCTCTGCTAATGCATTTCGTTCTTACAACTGGCCAAATACGTGGGGATTGTAAAAGAATTTTAACCGAGTAAAGGAATAATGTGATTTGATATAATTTAGAAAGTAAATTACTTATTTCACGATAAGGTAGGTTAATTAAATTTAGAATGTGCATGGGGTTCGATTCATTCGATGGCATGATAATTTGGTTGGCATCTTTGGATTACTGTTCAATCATTTTCTAAGTGATACGTGATATTTATTTGCTGTTCGACTAACATGGGAATTTTTCAAAATTTTGTTAAATTTTCGAGTCTACAATACTTTATAAATTCGATTTATTATATAAAGATATAATTATAGGCACCACATATCTCAATGCATGATCCCTGTGCAATTAATGTGAGCAGCAAGTTGAATTGCCTATACTCCTTGGTTTTGCATTACAATGCTTTTGTATGCTCGACTTATGTCATCTTACCGGTTCAAGGCTCTTACCACTTGCATGATATTCTTTCTAGCATTCATTTTAAGTCCCATATGTTGAATTTACATTGAAAATAAACCGTGTTACTAAATTTTCAACATATTTAATACCACATTGTAGTAATGACTATATACAATCATTTATTTTTTTATATATTATTTGCACACCTTTAAATAAAACCTCGCATTAAAAAGACCGAATCATCCTTCATTGTAAACTTAGCATCTTATTTAGGATTTGGGTATTCATTTTTTTTTTTTTAATGTTTTGAGCGTTTTGGATGGACGAGAAATTTTAGAATTTTGCGATGGACATTTTTTTCCGAAAGAAAATGAAGAGCGCGCGAAGATAATGGAGGCGGAGGTGTAAAGTCGTTTTCGAAGTAAATCTCGGGTACATACGTAATCAGTGATTTAAAAAAATGGAATTACGTCAATAATAATCGGGTGCAAAGTAAAAGACGAAATGGACGTGCGGTATCTTTCTAAAAATTAAAATATTGGATTCCTCAAGCGTCGCGGGGCACAATAATAATAGTATAAATCAATAATCCGACATTCGCCAGAATCACCTGGCGGCGAGAGCGCCCCAGTCCCAGAGCAGAGCTGCTCCGCGATGGCACCGGAAAAGAAAAGACCGAATCTGCCCCCCGGCATTCCCTCTCCGCTCGCCACGTGGGCGCCCGTGCTCGCTCGGGGGGTATTCTCGGCATAAAGCAACAACAAAATCACTGGCGCGGGCCCCGCGTTCACTGCAATCGCGCTCTGTAACTGACAAAACAAAATACACTCGCTCTCGCTCGCTCTCGCTCAAGCTCTCCTTCTCCAGCACCTCCCTCGCTCTACGCTCCACCACTCCCCCTCTCTCTCTCTATCTCTATCTCTCTCTCCGTGATCGCGCCGCGACGCGTCGTCCGCGTTTCCGTGCTCGGCCGCTCCTCCCCCGCCGCCGCCGCCGTCCCCCCCCTCGCCGGAGAAGATGACGGACACCACCGACGACATAGCGGAGGAGATCTCGTTCCAGAACTTCGACGACGACTGCAAGCTGCTCGGCAACCTCCTCAACGACGTGCTCCAGAGAGAAGTCGGGGCCAAGTTCATGGAGAAGATCGAGAGGAATCGCATTCTGGCTCAGGTTCGTGCTCTCGTCTTCTTCTCGAGCTTCTGATATGCATGCTCTTTGCCTCCTGAGGTTAGCCTGTCCTAGTCGTTCCGCCTGTCGTTCCTTCTTCTTCTTCTTCTTCTTCTTCTTCTCCTGCGGCTGTTTTCTGGATTTCGCTCCTTTGTCACGTCGATTTGGTCGGAGTCTCTGTTCGGACGCTGAAAACCTGAGGATTGCGATGAAGCGCTTCGGCTCGCGACGATGGAAGAGAGGTGCCGTGAAAAGGAGAAAAAGAGAAGGGCCGCGGATGCTGATTTTCTCGATTCTATTTTCGTTTCTCTCTTTTTTTAACTCAAGTGATGCGAAACAGAGATTTGCCAGGCGCTGAATGGAGGAAAAAAAGAGGTGAATGCCTGCGTGGCGTGATGCTTTCTCTCTTGATGGTTTTGGTTCTTTGGTTTTGTTTCTAGAGCGCTTGTAACATGAGGACGGCGGGAATCGAAGATGCGGCGGAGCTGCTAGAGAAGCAACTCGCGTCCGAGATATCGAAGATGACGCTAGAGGAAGCCCTGACGCTCGCCCGCGCGTTCAGCCATTATCTCAATCTGATGGGAATCGCCGAAACCCATCACAGGTATGGCTGATTTGGCGGCCACGTCTGTTCGTTTGTTCAGGTGTTCCGGGGGTTCAGTTGCTATGCTTTTGTTGTCTGTCATCAAACCGCTTCTATCTAAATAAGCATTGCCTATCGGATTCTGCTGAGTCACCCCCAAGAAATTTCTTGGATTATACTCAAAATGGAAGAAATCCATTCACCGAGTAAATAGAGGGACTGAAACTGATAGGGTTACTGAATTCTGAGGTTGGGCGACATTGACCTGTGAGAGAACAAATTGAAATGGGTGCAATCATCGATGAGCAGGAAGTTTTACGCTTTTTCTTAAATTTACATGTTGTCTGTTTGTTTGCTGGGTGTAGATTGTTTGATTTAGTATTCGTGTGCTCTTGGGATCTTATGTCATCTTGTGCAGGGTGAGGAAGTCACGGAATTTGACACTTTTATCAAGATCGTGCGATGACATTTTCAGTCAGCTGATTCAGGGGGGTGTCTCTCCAGACGAGCTTTATGATACAGTCTGCAAGCAGGTTCAGTTTTCTGGCTTATGTGCTTTCTGGTGGTCCTACCCTCTACTGAGTGTTCTCGTATTTTGATTAGAAAGAGTACCAGTGCATAGAACTATGATATTATCATCTTGGCATCATAATTTATGAGCTCTGGACAGGATTGCATGATGTAAAGATATTTAATTAGTAACTATGCTTCCTCATTTAACACAATGATGCATCTAACGTTTGCAAACAGCATGTAGTCAGTCATCTGGCATTAGTATTCTGTCATGTGGCTGATTTATTTTCCTCTTGTTCCTTCAGGAGGTTGAGATTGTTCTCACTGCTCATCCCACTCAAATTAATCGCCGTACCTTGCAATACAAACACATCAGAATTGCTGTAAGTCTCTTGGCGCCTTCAATGAAGATAATACTAGAGAGCTGATGTTTGTCCCTGCAGAGCTTGTTCCCCCAGCTCTATTTACTATATGCATCCTTTTCTTCAGCATCTTTTGGACTACAACGACAGACCTGATCTTACTCATGAGGATCGAGAAATGCTGATTGAAGATCTGGTATTGTCTGTCCTATCTGTATTCTGGACTCTGGAAAATGAATACCTGTGTGTGCATTTCCATGCTATATACTTACGCAAGTAGGGTTACTGGTATGCATGTGCATGCATGTCCATGTTATTTTCATGTGTCTGAGACGTGTCCTTCTGTGCTAATAGGAGCCACTCTCTCTGAATTTCTTTGGGGAAGTTTCTTGGAGAAGCGTTGGCTAACATGAATTTTGGTTTCCTACTCGTTTCTGATTATTCATCTTTTTCTAGGTTAGAGAAATTACTGCCATATGGCAAACAGATGAGCTGAGGCGACATAAACCGACTCCTGTAGATGAAGCCAGGGCTGGTAACCCGAGATACGTGCATTATTTACATATGTGTTGGCAACGATCTAGTTCATTGTGAAATATTTCAAACATTTCAGGGTTGAACATTGTCGAGCAGTCTCTTTGGAAAGCTATACCTCATTACTTGCGCCGCGTCAGCAGTGCTTTGAAGAAGGTTTATCTCCAGTAGCCCTGACAATTTGAATGCTTGTGTTGTATTGCTTTCATCTTTAACAATTTCATATGCTTTTCCCACAGCATACAGGGCGGCCCCTTCCTTTGACTTGCACACCTATTAAATTTGGATCTTGGATGGGTGGTGATAGAGATGGAAACCCTAATGTAACAGCAAAGGTATTCTTTCCAACTTGAATAATGCATAACTTAATTGGTATGGAAGTTTTACAAGCAAGCCCTGCATTATGATAGCCCGACTATATGTCATATTAATTTAACAACCGAAACTCCGAGATTTCTGAGAAGCGATGGATGACTGAGATAAAAATTATGTTTTGACGCCTTTTACTTATGGCCTGCAAAATGTTGTTGTACTTAAGATGCAAATGCGTAGGTAGAATTGTGAATGTATATATGTATATGTATACATATTTCAATTATATGAAAAATTTAATGGTTCTGTCTCTTTGTCAAATTTGTCCATGAAATTTTGTTTTTCACTTATTCATGTAGTGAAAAACTTGACACCAACACAGTTGAATGTTATTATAGTGATTGGACTTCCACTTCACTCTTTTTTTTTGTCACTGTTCCATATTTTATGCTTCCCACTTTCTTCATTCCTCTCATTCCCTGTCTATTAGTTTTGATGCACACGTATATGTGTGCTCCAATACTGGTATTTTCTTAAATGCTTAGAAGAGTCTGGAGCAACAAAAGCACATACACAACCGAATATTTCTTTATTTGGATTTGTGAACTGAGATTAGTGAGATTGCTCTGGTGTTTCATGTTAATTTGTTAGCCTATACTTGTCTTGTCCTTAAACCGTTTAAAAGATACAGATGAGAAAAAAAGAACCTACAAGTTACTCTCCTTCCTTTTCATTGAAGAAATTTATGTTATTTTCTGGGTTCCCTGAATAACAAAAATTGCATATTCCAGTGTCCTGGGGACAGGACTCCCTTATGGTGTTCTGCTTTGTCCCTATGGGTGATCGTGCCTCATATTTGTCTTATATAATCGTGTGACCTTAATTTTCTTACTTCAGGTGACGAAAGATGTTTCTCTGTTATCAAGGTGGATGGCAATTGACCTCTACATCCGAGAAGTTGACAGCCTGAGATTTGAACTATCCATGAATAGGTGCAGTGACAGGCTGCTAAGGCTAGCACATGAAATTCTTGAAAAAGGTTAGAGAACTAAGATTCTCATGATAGGACTGGATATCCTGGCCATTAGTTAGATGTCATAATTATAATGCTTTACTATTTCGAAGTCACTGGAACTTAGTAATTTGTGAATCATATCTGACCATGATGGTGACAATGTTGATGATTTCATGATTGCAGTGGTTTCAATATCTGTTTTCAGATTTTGAGTGTCATACACATTTTGTTTTCGATTGAGTTTGTCAATAGATTACCGATAAATTTCTCCATTGGGATATAACGTTATTAATGCCTCTGCTCCTTTTGCTGCCTTCATTGCATTTCATTACAATATATTGAATCTGCTATGTTTAGCGTGAGTCTGGTCACACACACACACACAAACACACACAGCCATGTTGACTACAGAAAGCAGCAGTGGAGGTTCTGATTGGCTGGCGGTGCCATCAAAACCATCGGTTGACATGGCTGGTGAAACAACTGTGTGAAAACCTGGAAATAAATGATGATAAAGTTCAGAAAAGCTGATTTTTTTTCTTTTCCTGGTTTGTTGGATAGGTCTCAGCATATGAACAAAACTTGTGTGGGCCTGGCTATTTTTTCACCATTCATTATTGTTGTTATTGGTTATGAAGTTGAATGGCTCTTAAAAAATTTCTCTTCAGAAACGTCATCAGAGGATAGGCTTGAGAGTCGAAGTCAATCTTTGACCAGAAGTCAAATAAAGCTTAACAATCAACAACTTCCATCTCTTCCAACTCAACTCCCAGCTGGAGCTGATATGCCATCTTGCACAGGTTAACATTTACTTTGTTTCTGCCTAAAGTATTATGCCTTCATGCACATCCGGGATTTTTTTTTTTTCATTTCTTGTTGCTCTTCAATTGGGGAAGTATGTGACTCCTGCTTGCAAATTGCTGTAACAGCAGTCTGAAGTACAAATGTCCTCATGAAATTGTTTGGGTTGTGAGCATTTGGATAAACAAAATATTTCTAAGTATTATAAGTGGACGAAATGACAATGGTTGGAGAGGATAGTGACATGCCTTGAAAAGACTGTATTGGAGATGGGTATGGGAAGAAGGGCATCTAATTCACAGACAAACTTGGTTTTGCAACTAATTTTTTTTACTGTAATTTAGTGCTTATTTTTATCTCCATTATTGGGAGCAAAACATGGTTGCTTTTTGGCTAGATAATAACATCATCATGGCATTGTTATTTTTTGTTCAATGTCACGTCTCTTCTAGAATGCAATGATGGTGACTCTCAATATCCAAGACTGGAACTTCCTGGTACTGATTACATGCCCTTAAATCGTCAGGTAAACCAACTTCTAATGCAATTGTGGTGTGCAGCTGCGCCTTTGTGCAGTCAACCTTTTGATACACCTGATTCTGTATATTTCTTCTCTAGGAGGGTCAAGGTCCTTCATTTTCAGATTCCCAGTTCCAAGACTCAGGGCGCAGTTCTTCTAAACCATCTGAAAATGGAACTAGCTCCAATGGTTTGCAGCCTGCTGTGACACCACGCGGTTCCTCTTTTGCATCTAGTCAATTTCATGCCCAAAGAAAACTCTTTGCAGAATCACAAATAGGAAGATCCAGCTTCCACAAGCTTCTAGAGCCAAGTCTGCCTCAGCTTCCAGCAATTGCTCCTTATAGGATTGTTCTTGGCGATGTAAAAGATAAGGTATTTTCTCTCTTGACCGAGTGACCTGGTTTTACAATATGGATATTGCTCAAGTCAGATTGAACCAAACAAAGATAGAAAGATTCTCACCTAGAATTACTACAGCTGTGTTGACTGTAAGAGTTCTTTCTTGGAACCCAGGTCTGGAGTTCAAAGATTGGTAGGGAGAGGGAAGAGGACCAACCACTTCTTTCATTATTACATTGGCTTAGCTTTTCTTAATCTGCTTGTCATGCATTGATACTGTCTATTTCTCCCAGTGTCTCCCCCTCCCCTAACCACCCACCCACCCACCCACACACACACACACACACACACACACGCAAAATTTTGGGCCTAGGATAACCAAGCGAATGTTGTAGAGATATTAAAATGCTCTCTATTTTGCAATATTCAGTGTCAACCATTTTATACAGATATGCAGTTAAGGCTTGTAGGTAATCATGATGCACAACTAAAAGCAAATGATTAGGTACGTGCACTGGGAGCAAGGCTGGTAGTCAGGTCAGATGATTTAGAACAGTGTCTCACAATTAAGCTTTTAGACAAGATAAGCCACATTTTCAAATGTTTTAATAGATTGATTTGATGTGATTTATTAAATTTCATCTGTCTCCGCCTCCCTTTTTCTCTTGGACTGACAAGTGAATGTGCAAAACACCTGCTCATTTTATTACTGGCATGAGAACTGTTCCTGGCATATTATTAGTTTCAACCATTCTAATCTGCAATATTATATTTAAAGTGTTACGTCTGGCTTGGGTTTAATAACATGGACCAATGAGCTACCTCCCTCTGTTGAAGGGTTAGGAAGTTGGTATCTTGTTCAATATGCTTTGCAGGATGGTTATCAGGCATATCAATCGAACCAATTGTATTATGTGGTTTCCTGTTTTAGGTTGGTTTTGGGATAATATATAAGGTTATTTCATGGCAGTCGCTTTTGTAATGTGTTCACTGAGTTCTTTGACATTGAAACTTTGAACCACCTTTTGATGCAGAAGCAGATCACATCGACCAAATCACATAAATGGCTTGTGTTTTTTCTACTTTTCGTTTAATTGACTGTAACATGAAGTGCTCAAATTTTCTGAGTTCAGCTTATGAAGACACGTAGAAGACTGGAGCTTCGCCTTGAGGATCTTCCTTGTGAACATGATTTTTGTGATTATTATGAGTCATCAGACCAGCTTTTGGAACCTCTGATTCTTTGCTATGAATCTCTGGTATATAGCATCTCCTCCTAATGAGTGCCAGTTCCTGTTCCCACTTTGACAGTGATGAAGCTCTCTTCGAGCTGACAGTTTTTATTATTTGCAGCAATCATGTGGGTCTGGTGTGCTGGCAGATGGTCGGCTTGCTGACCTGATTCGCAGGGTGGCCACATTTGGGATTATGCTAATGAAACTTGACTTGCGCCAGGTTTGTAAATATCAGGTGCTAATATGATCCTAAATGATTGCTACTTCTGTGACTCATTTCACATATTCTTCTTTAATGAGTCAGGAATCAGGAAGACACTCGGAAACACTAGATGCCATAACAGGATATCTTGATATGGGTACATATAGCGAGTGGGATGAAGAGAAGAGACTGGAATTCCTGACAAGAGAGTTAAAAGGGAAAAGGCCGCTAGTGCCACCTTCCATTGAGGTAAGGTCTGGGACGTACCGTATGCAATAATTAGACTTTAAGTATGCAAGAAATAAATTTATGAAATGAAACATAACAATTGCCAACCTTTTACCTCAAGAGTACAAGTTCTAGCCCTACAAGTTCTAGCCCTAAATGGTGCAAGTTGTTCTATGTTTACTTGAAAATTAAGGTTTTCAATGACAAGAATGTTTTTATAGTGTGTACCTCAAGAAAGATGGATCTGAGGTTTTCTTTTTTAAAGTAGGACCTCGTTCATGAAGAATTTTTTGAATGGGCTCTTATGGAGTCTTAAAATTTGTACTGAAGAAAGCACGAACGTGGCGGAGAAACATGCCACTGCTTCTGTGCACCTTTGAATTCAGATAACTGCATACATGCATCTGTTCCCATAATCACTTGTCTGTAAGAAGTGCATGAAATATGTATGCTACGAGAGCTCGGTTAAGGGTATTTCAACTCTAGCAATGAGCAAAAAGGGCATTCTCTTGTGATTCTCCATAATTTGTCCTCAGATCTGGTGATTATATTATTGACTGTGACATATTAGGGTAAAAAACATAAATTGAGGAGTAAGCAATATATTGAAACAATCAAATGTTATGTGTTGTGGATCTGTAAAAGCTCGTCTACCTTTCTGAAATACTTTCTGTCTGAAAATCAGTCTACGTATTGTTTTTATATCTTTCTGACCTATACCTACAAGCATAATTCTACGTTGCCTCATCATGTTTTACTTTTTTGCTTTGTGGCAATACATATATATATATTCTGACTTGTGAGTTGAGCCTCTTCAGGTTGCCCCAGACGTCAGAGAAGTACTGGATACATTCCGAGTAGCTGCTGAACTGGGAAGTGACTCACTAGGAGCTTATGTGATTTCCATGGCTTCAAATGTACTATTCTTAACTGTCAAATGCTATTTTTACTTTACGGCAGTCCACTTATTTTTACCTTCAAGGTGCTCTTAGCCCAGGATTTTCAGATGCTAACTGTAGTCTACTTATTTTTACCTTCAAGGTGTTGTTAGCCTATGATTTTCTGATGCTAACTGTAGTCTGGGATTGGAACATTGTAGGCCAGCGATGTTCTAGCTGTGGAGCTCTTGCAGAAAGATGCTCGCCTTGCAATCAGTGGAGAGTTAGGGAGACCGTGTCCTGGTGGAACGTAAGCTCATGTGCTCTCTACTGTTGATACCTTATTGCAGAGCTCTTTTTCCTATCATGAATCTACTTCATTCTCTGAATAAAATGGAATGTGTGATTTGCTATTAGTCTGATCACTTGCTTCATATTGTTAGTTTAGCTACAGTTATTATCTGCATTTCGAATGTATGCATGAGTAATATTATTACAGATTATGATATTATAGGCCTTTTGTCATGGGAGTTCACGGCTATGTGCACTACATGGTTGTTTGAATGTCAAGTGGTGCCATTATTTTTTATTGTTTGCTTCAAATGTGAAATCAAGCACTTGACTTTCTGGTACTTTCTTAAGAAGTCTTGGGAAAGAGGCCACATATTTTATGACACTTTTGTGTCAAATTTTCTCCAGTGGATTGATGCATTTACCTTCAGCTGATGTAAATACAATTACATATTGTAAAGTCTGAGTTAATTCTTCTTTTGTCCTGTCGGTACTTTCTTTTGAGCAACATTACTAGAAAGAACTAATCCAGGTGATTTTCTGGTCCATAACATGGATTATTCATCAATTAACCTGACACCATTTCGAAGCCAACAAAAATCCACCTTTGCTGGTGGTTAAAGATCTATTTTAGGCCACAAATTTCCCTGTTGTATATGAACATACAATATGATACTATGCGCCACTTTATACTCATCTAAGTGCTTCTTTCTAGTCCCATTGTGCTTTAGCTATGACACTACAACCAAGAAAGCGAGTGGAATTGCACTCGTCATACCTCCTTCTAGAGATCTTAATCTAATTTCTCGGTCATGTGAGCCGATTCGCATTTACTCATGTTCTCCTTGGTTGCTATTTAAAGGAAAGTTAACAAGAACCAACTAGTCATGGCTTCTAGGGTGTGAAATTTCTCATTATGGAACAAGTTCTAATGCTGGAAGCAATTTTTTCTGCTAAAAAAGGTATGCTTTTTTGATTTTTTTGCTTTTTGCAAGAACTTGGATGACATAAAATTTCAAAGTCAATTCAGCTTATGTGGCTGTTCAACCTGGTTTGATGGAAGTGTTGCTTCTTGTCATTCATTCTCCCTAGCCTGGCTCTTCTCATATGACCTTATACTCTAAACAGGTTGCGGGTCGTTCCCCTTTTTGAAACTGTGAAGGACCTTAGAGAAGCTGGGTCGGTGATCAGGAAACTGCTATCAATTGACTGGTACAGGGATCACATTTTAAGAAATCATGGTGGCCACCAGGAGGTACTTATTTTTGAATATATATTCAAGAACTAGTTAGACAACTATCAGAAATATTAACAAATTTTTAATCGTTTTCACAGGTAATGGTTGGATATTCTGACTCTGGTAAAGATGCTGGGCGCTTCACAGCTGCATGGGAACTCTACAAAGCACAAGAGGACGTTGTAGCTGCATGCAATGAATATGACATTAAGGTTACCTTATTCCATGGACGTGGAGGGAGCATTGGTCGGGGTGGTGGCCCCACATATCTAGCTATTCAATCCCAGCCTCCAGGTTCTGTCATGGTTAGTCATCCTACTCACATCTTGCAAGATGGATCATTCGACTTATATCAAATGGCAGGGAGTGATCTGTAGCACATAGACTCTCTACCGTTGAACTTTTCATCTTGGTTGATTGCGAGAGTTGGAGGCCGTCTGACTGAAATAGACTAGAGGAGCCCATTTTGTACTTGGAAACAGAATGGTGCCTACGAGTAAGCCAATTGACTGAATGAACTAAGAATAGACCTCAAACCGATCAAAATTGCATCCGCCCAACTCAAACCAAATAATCATAAAATCTTCTGCAATACATTAGTATAAAATGAATAAATATAATGTAAGGATAAAAGTACATCTTATTATGTACCTGTATACCATCATTTATTGACAAAATAAAAAATTCATTTTCAATTTGAGGGAGATCTATCTGCCAGACCTATTTGGGTGTAGTTGACCTGAAATGAAGCGTTTATTTAACTGGTGCTTGAATTCTGTGTTGGATACCATCTATGGTTGCCTATTTGATACACTGACGTAGCATGAGTGTTGTGAGGGAGAAGCTTTGGCTTTCTTGACTCTTGAGTCATAATTGGACCTTAATCTGGATGAGAGTCTGTTTGATTAAGCCAATGCACACAAGGAAAATTTCTGCTACATTGATTGAATGGTGATTTGAACTCAAGATAGCACAAGCTGAAACCATGTGAATTGACCTTTCCACTTTGTGCAACATCTTGTTTTGAAGGTTCTGTACAATTCTATTTGACCTGAGATATATTACGTCTCGTGTTCAAACTTATAAATACAATTCATAAGCACCGTTTGTCTTCTCGGTCCAGAACTGCACTGGTACTCATGTAAACTTGGACATGACAAGTCTTACCGCACTTCCAGTGGCTTAATGTGCTTTTTTATACATCTGCAGCAGTTATACATAACACTTGATTATAATATGATAGTTTTGAAGTTCTGTAAGTTTGTACGTTGATATAAAGTATAGCTAGTTCTGTACCAAGTAGTCAAGAAGCATACAAAACCGTTTCTTAGGCACAACTATGGTGCTTGACAGGGTACACTTCGCTCAACTGAGCAAGGAGAGATGGTGCAGGCCAAGTTTGGGTTGTCACAGACAGCAGTAAGGCAGCTGGAGATTTACACTACAGCCGTTCTCCTTGCTACTTTACGGCCCCCACTCTCTCCTAGAGAAGAAAAATGGCGTAACCTCATGGAGGAAATTTCGAAGATCAGTTGCCAGAGTTATCGCAATACTGTATATGAAAATCCTGAATTCCTTGCCTACTTTCATGAAGCTACACCGCAGGCTGAACTTGGCTTCCTCAACATTGGAAGCCGCCCCACTCGGAGGAAGAGCTCAACGGGAATTGGACATCTACGTGCCATTCCGTGGGTGTTTGCATGGACTCAAACCAGATTTGTTCTTCCAGCCTGGCTAGGTGTCGGAGCAGGTCTAAGGGGTGTTTGTGAGAAGGGACATACTGCAGAGTTACAAGAAATGTATAAAGAGTGGCCTTTCTTTCAGTCCACTGTGGACCTTATTGAGATGGTGTTAGGGAAGGCGGACATACCCATTGCCAAGCATTATGATGAAGTGCTTGTATCAGAGAGCCGGCAGGAGCTCGGTGCTGAACTCAGGAGGGAGCTCTCAACGACAGAGAAGTATGTCTTGGTAATCAGCGGGCACGAGAAACTATCTGAGAACAACCGGAGCTTAAGGAGGCTGATCGAGAGCAGGTTACCTTATTTAAATCCCATGAACATGTTGCAGGTGGAGATACTGAAGAGATTAAGGCGTGATGATGACAACAATAAGCTCAGAGATGCATTACAAATCACCTTCAATGGGATCGCTGCTGGCATGAGGAACACCGGCTAGAAAGTGTCGTCTTGGTGGCTCTACTACTGAATGAGCCTGCTGACCAACGGAAACTTTTTTTATTCCCTAAGCCTGACTTCTTGGAACGGCATCTCTTTAGTGTTTATAAGTGGTGTAATCGGAGATACACGGCGAGGACATTGTGCACTGTCGAACCATGTTATTATTTTTATAGTAGAAATGTTATGCTTGAATTGTTGGCATGTTTCGTGAAGTAAGCTGAGAACGCTTTCTCATGCACTGTTAGGCGAGTACAGCTCATTAGATTTTAGGAAAAATTGTCCAAAAAGTTCTAAATCCATAGCACTTTTACTAATTCAATTATAAACCTTTTAATTTTGCCAATTCAATCCTAAACATCATCACTTTGCAATTGAGTTAATCTAATCAATTTTCGCTGGAAAATATTGACGTGAATGTTGGTGGTGGCACGTAAGATTGTTGGTGTTGACGGGGGTAAATTTTAATTTTTCTTTTGCTTTTTTTCTTTCTTTTCTTTTTGGCTTTTTTTTCCTTTTACCGGTTTCCCACGGGCGAAGGTCCATGGCCAACTGGCTTGCTTTGCCTGCCACATGCGAGGCTCGGTTGGCCCTAGCAAGGGAACCCTTGCCTAGGCATGGCTCGACGAGGGTCAGCCTCGCCTAGGCCAAATTTGGCATGTGACAATTGATTTTCAGGTTTTGTTTTCGATTGAATAAGTTGCGCTTTTCATCGACGCGCCTATAATTCTTTTCTCGGAGTTGGTCGCTCATGAGATAATTAGTCTATCAGGTGAAGCCATTAAGGAATATAAATGTAATAGACTTGATAATTCGACTAGAAATCGATTACTTGATCGTACTAATTTGCAAGGATCATTACGGCATTGTCAAAATTGACCAGAGATCAGGGATATGTCGATTCGGCTAAGATACATGATCAAAGTGTGGGTGATTCCACTTGATTGCAAAATTCTTGTCGATCGATACTAGATCGATTTTTCTGTCGTTTTGGGTACCCTGTGTCCGTATTTGAAACCTGGAGATTTTCACGACAACCGAGAGTTGTTGATGTGTTGAAGATATATATTGTGACTCGAAATAAATCAATCACGGGTCAATTGTATTAAAAATTTCGGAAAGCTATCCGGTAGGTTAAGTCACGCTAAAATCGCGCCAGATTGAAATTAATCGCGAATTTGAATTCGATTTCAGAAATTGAAAATTCTACCATGTCACGAGTCATTTTAGGACCGTCGACTTACCCTCCGAAGATTTTTTTGCAAATCGAAATTTTTGGCGGAAATTCAATTTAGGACCGTTTTCGACCGAAAAATTTAGGGGACCGTTTTTGGTCTCATTTTTGGGATGCAGGTTGGTTCTATTGACTAGGAAAAATGTTAATTTGGTCGAGGACATCTTGGTGGGATTTATGGGGATCGATTTGAGTCCAATTGGAGAGAAATTGGTTCCTTTTGGGGGGAATTATGTTACAAATTCGTAGGCCATGGGGGAGAGGACTTTTGGACCACTTCCTTGGCTTCTAAGGGAAGCTTGGCGGCTGCTATTTGGCTGAGGATAGGGCAGACAAGGTGGGGGACCATCTAATGATCAAAGAGATATTTAGGCCAAGGGGACCCTCCACTTGGGCAGCTGGCTTCATCTTCTTCTTCAAACTTGCTTTCCCCATTTTTAGTGTGTTTGAAGCTCCAAAGAAACCAGAGAAATTGAGCAAAGCTCCCTTTCTGTCGACGCTCGCCGAAGCAACCGGAGCCACCGCACGCTAGCCGCAAGCTCGAACCAGTCCCGCCTAGCCATCCACCTCCCTGCTCGCGTTTGCTCGTCCCCGCGCCCCTGTTCGACGTAGCCAAGCCTCTGTCTGACTATGCCAGCCGCCGTTGTCGCTGTCCAAGTTGCTGGAGCCACCGTCGTCACCTACCATCCACCGCTGCAGCCTAGTCCGCCTATATTTGCCGTTTCCAGCCTTGGTTCTAGCTCACTCAGCCTTGGACAGGACCGAGCAGCCTAGTTCAGCCGTGGACTTCAAGGCCCGCTTTGGACCGCTTTCGGGCCTCGTAGGGTGTTGGTGCTTTGGAGTTTGTTGCCCATCTCTGCCTTGCCGTCGTCATGGACTCATCGGATTTCAAAACCGATGAGTTTACTCACTAATATCTGCTTAGGGAGTTAATTATGCTTAATGGTTGATTCGTTTAGGCTAAGTATGGTTTAGATGGTTAGTTAGAATGGATTAGTGATTTAATTATTCGTTTATGCATGTTAAGTGGTTAGACCAGCTTAATTAGCAAGTAGATAGATTGTATTATTCATCTAGATAGGTTCGGAAATTTTCCGGGTTCGTTTTGATATTTAATTAGGCTTTTCTGGCATAAGTTTGTATTTATGACATTTATTTGTATTTATTTAATTATTTATTATTTTTCGAAAATTATACCGGGATAGTCGGGGATCGGAATTTCGTGTTGATTGTAATGGTGTGATTGGTTTATTTAATTGGATGCTAATTTGTGCTATTTGAGTGATATTTGTAATTTTGGGAATTTATCCCAAAATTGAGTAATTTAAGTATTTAATCGGGAAGCACCGGGTGTTGGTTTATACTGTCAAAAATATCTTTGTGGACTATATTAAATTGTGGGATTTTTAAAAAGGAAAATATGGTATTTTGGCTAAGGCTGACCGTGTACCCACATACGATTATTTTTACCGTGTATTATAAAAACGGTGAATTTTCAGTTGATGGGAACAGTATACTATATCAGCCTGCGGGCCTTGATATAGAGTAGTATACTCTAGCATCTTTGGTGAGCATATTAAGCATTGCACAGTTTTGGTGAGAATATTAAGTATCGCACAGCTTTGGTGAGTAATATAGATATATAGCAACTTTGGTAAGCAGTATTATTATATATCTATCAGTTTTAGTGAGCTATACCATTTATTATCAGCTTAGAGTGAGTAATACTTGAATCGATCAAATTTTATAGATAGTATTGATGATATGGAATCAAATAGATTGATTGATCGATGTTTCGATTGAATTGAAGTGACTGGTTGATTAATTGAATCATACTGATTTGTAGGAAGGAACTGAGGCAAATGTAAGTCCTCTGTCTTATGTGTGCATAGGTAACCTTTAGGCATATTTCATTCCTAGTCGGAGTTTAGGGGGTGAACTTATTGAGACATTGTCTCACTCCGTCGTGGGCTTCACTTTTCAGGTTCTTAGATGGCGAATCCCCCTGAGTGTTATGTCGGCCGATGAGAGTCACCGAGCGGGTTTATAATTATCCTGATTCCGGAAGTTTTTGGGTCTATGAGCTTGTAGTGATCGCTGTCTAGGTCGAAGAGCGTCCACGTTATGTGTTCCCTCATCGATTTAGAGCGTGGTTCCGTTATGCATCCAATGGTGTCAGGCTAGGTCCCCTTAGGACTTTTGATATCCCCACTGTGGTAATTAATGCTGTTCTGGTCAAGGATCCAACTGACCAAACACGTCTTCCTGACTTCCATTCCCAAATAATTATCCCAACAGGTTGAGAGAGCTTTTCTCAGTGGAGAACCCGACGTCCTGCCCGACTCCTGTGGAGACTAAAGAATCGGCGAACGAGTTCGGCTAGCTGGTTACAAGATAGCTCGTTTTGAGGATCGACCTTTGTAAACTTTTGTGAATATAGACTAGCTTGTAAATGACCTAATCGGTGTTGTATAAAGGTGTGCAGAGGTTTTAAAAATTGTGGCCCTCATTTTCTATCCCATCTTGGTGTTGTTTGGAGATTTATTTATTCGCTTCTGCATGTGCATTAAAAATCGAATGGTTTGGCGATGCGTCCTAGGATGTCGAAAATTTTAATCGACTACCAAGAGATAGGCACGCGCTCGAGAATCGGGACGTGACATGGCGAGGGGAGCCTTGTTGGGGCTCGCCCTCACCCAAGTGAGTGAGTGCTTGGCCTGGGTGAGGTTGACCTTCGTCGGGCTACGCTTGGGTGAGAGCTCCCCTTGCCGGGTCTCACCCTTGCTAATCAGGCTAGGTAGTCATGGCAAGGTGGATGACCGTCGCCTGAGGCTGATGGCCGGCCACCAGCAAGAGGAAAAGAAGACAGCCAAAAAGAAAAGAAAGAAAAAAAATAAAAATTCAAAAAAAACAAAATATTATTAAATTTTGCCCACATCAGTGCCAGTGGTTTTATGTGGCATCACTAGTGTCCATGTTAATATTTTCCGGGTCAAAATTGACTAGATTGACTCAATTGGTAAGAAGTGACAAGATTTAGAATTGAATTGATAAAAGTATAATACGTTTAAGACTTTTTGAATAATTTTTCCTAGATTTTACTGATGAGGCAGGCATATATAACTAACTGGTTCTAGCTTCTGGCTGCCCTGGGAGACGCAATTGTATTTCCTGCACGCGAAACCTTATTCTACAAAGTCACCTGACAACCTTCGGTCTGGCGAGTCGAACGAAGAGAAGGGAAAGGATTTGGATTTGGTACTGCGTTTTCTTTGATCCTCACTTCTGAATCTGCCCAAAAAGTTGGGGCGTTTAGGGGGTGAACAAACTCTAGTGGACGTCTGTTCAAAAAAAAAAAAAAAAAAAAAAAAACTCTAGTGGATGAATTATTTGATTTCTCTCCACTTCCTCACTCATGGTTCTGAGAAGTTTGTCCTTTTCCTCACTCTCGTATCAGAAAAGATTTGTACGTCACTCAAATGAACATCAGTAAAATTCATCTAAAAGGTAAAAAATTCAAGACTTTGACGAATAAAAATTAGCACAAAATTAGAAAATTTGATAATTTGTAAACTGTTAAAAAGAGTTAGTAGTTTCATAAAAATGTTGGTAAGTGGCCAAATGTCAGTAAGTGGCCCATAAATTATTGGTAAATCAAATGATCGGTACGTTTACTTATCAATAGTTGTAGACACTTATTTTTTTTTGCAAGAATATACAAGCATAGAGAAAGAAATTGTTATTTTAGAACGAAAAAGTAGAGTCGTTCGCGTGCCTTCAAAATGAAATGTCAATCACATCTGATTGATACAAGATTCCATGTACATTGAAATGGTATGGTATGGACCAATAGGATCAAGATAAGTCATCTCCGCATCTAGCAGAGTGAGGGAACATGTCTAGATAAGGGATGTGATACGCGAGTTGCTTGGCTGGAGAGGAATCTGATGCTACTTTGCATGGCGGGCTGAGGGCGGTGGCATCTGCCATTGCCGTTCTTTCAAAAGATTGTGAGGATGGTTGTGCTCCGGTCATCCATTATCGTCTGCTACACCCCTTGTCCCGCAATTTCTTCTTTCAATGAATAAAACAGGCGGACGGGTCGACCCGCGTCGATTTCACCTGGAGTTTCATATCCATTAACTCGGTTTGAATTATGATTACTCGGCACCACGAGAACACTAATGTTCCACATTTGCATATAGTGCCGATGCAATCACACCGGTGAGTCAGCAGTTGGTGACTTCTCTCATACAAGGCAGGCACGAACCGGCTTGAAATTGGCTCACGGGATCGCTCGAACTTTTGACCTTGTTGATTACAGAATTAAACGTTTGGCCACTGAGCCAATCACGTACGGTGGTCTTGGTCCAAAATTCTTGTTTGCCAGAAGAATTGATATGAATACACTATAAAATTTGAGGGCTATGTACATGGAAAAGTGCATTAAACCACTCTTCACAGCATCATTGTCCTGCGTTGGAGACTTCAAAATCAATAGCGATGCAATCGTTACTGGATCTTAATAAGCTCATAAGTTTCTCTTATCTGCATCTAGATCTGTGTTACGACGCGTTACCAATTTTCCAGGCACTTTGTATAGTTTGGTAAACAACCGCAAGAGGAGGGAGTAATAATGTATGTTGATTTAGTGGCTGAACGATACAGCTTTCCTTCAATAATCTCAACTGAGAAGATGAAGGTTGTAGTTTTCTCTCAAGTGCTCGGAGAATATCTAATAGCTGCAGCACCTTCGGAGCCGGAGGCGGCTTACGCTCACTGTTAAGAAGCTACTTCTCCCAGCATGAAAGTACCTCCGTTTTGAAACATGTAATACCCCATGCAGAAGTAACGCCATTTCTCAACCCTTATGTATCGCAACATGGCTACAAGTGACCTTTCATTCATGAACAAAACTAGGCGCTTCCAAACGTTTTCTTGTCTCAGATGCAAGATCGATCCCCATTCATATAGGACCTGCAATCATGTGAGGAAGGAAATATATCAGTAGAGCATTTAACAATCTCTGCAATCAAAGCTTTCACGACGATGGTAGGAAGAAAATAGAGAACAGTGAACGGAAGGAAGTACTTAGAATTCGTGACGGAATATGCTTGTGCAGAGGGAATCGGTAATGGGGATGCAATGGTGGAATTCAAGTGGGAAGAAGGTGCAAAGAATCCTGAACCGTGAAATCAATCACCATCAAGGGCTCTAACTGGAGTGTTAACTTTTCAAATGCACTCTTAACTATAATCTGCATTGTAGAAACGCAGTTCCTACATTTTTGCCTACTAAAAGAACAGGCACATTTCTAAAGTTTCATTTTTCAAGCACAGAATTCTGTTCTGTGGTTGATACATATGTAATGTCGATAGTAAATTTGAAATATTGATGGTAAGTATAAAGTTGGTAAGTATTAAGTGACCGGTAATTTAATAGTCTGATTAGCTGTTTACATGTTACCAATGAAATAATAATTTTATCATCCATAAACTGATATTAGATCAGTACTCGTTTTTATATTTTATAAGAGGGCACATAACCATTTCGCATCTATAATTTTCTTTTGAGTAATAAATGCATAACATGGTAGGTAGATTACCAGAACATCAAGCGGTAATTATTCATCAACATTATTGATAAATTACATCATTATACTTGATCGGGATGTTGCAAAATGCACGATTTTTTACCACCGCTATTTAGATTTTACGAATGGCGTTGCAAGTTTACTACCGAAGTGTTCCATTTGGGCCAAACAGAAGAATATTAGACACGTCAGAAAAATGACATTCCATTTAAAAAGGCGATCAAACAGTAATGTCCCATCTATTTTTCACACCGTCGTTTAATCTAGTAAGTTACTATTAGGTCGAATGATGGTTCGAAAAACAACTAACGTGATCATCTATGGAAGACATTTGTACTTAAATCTATACCGCGCATAACATGCTCTAATCTAAACTTAAAGTGATATCTCGAAGAGCAGATGAACAAGCCATGTATCAGGCCAAGATTAGATTTGAATTTGAGCCATGTCAATGGAACACGCAATACATACACACTGCTAAACATATATCTCAACTTTGCAGATGGGATGCCTACCAAACGATTCCCAAGTGAAATATCTCTTCCTTTTCCACCGTTTTGAGGGATAGATGCCTGAAAATTGACAGGCCGAAAAGGAGTTGTGCCTGAAAAATGTAGCATCGCAAGGAGCATATTTTTCTCCATCATGGTGTCACGAAAAATATGCTTAAGCAAAGCATCTGATACAAGCTTCTCTCTGAAAGAACTCTCCGGTCTCCATCATTATTCTCCAACCCAGTTGCACTCGATGCTATCGATCGTCTATAAATAAAGGACTACTGGAAGAGCTAACCCTTGAGGCCAGCAAGATATCATCTCTCTTTTGCTCGCAAAAGAAAGAAGCCCTAGAAACAGATATGGCATCCCTCAAGGCTGATAAACCTGCTGGCTCTCAAGTGCCTGCTGCCCCCCAGGCCAAGCAAGACCCTCCCAAACAAAGCGGCAGCGCCCCGAAAGCCCCGGCATCCAAGCCGGCCCCCAAGAAGGCCGAGCAGAAGCCGGCTCAGCCTAAGAAGAAGGTATGACGTAACACTGTTTTTTCCTCATTCAAAGTTAAAAAGCGATATAGATCCAAATTATGGGCATTCTGTAAGGTCTGCAAACTGAAGATTAGATGTTATTCATCCTAACTTTCTTAACAAGTGTTGTCAGGCAACCGGTGGCAAGAAGTAGAAGATCGCGTCGGCGGTTTTTGTCGTGCCGGAGACTCAGTCCTGAAGCTTACACTCATGGATGGTCTCTCTAATAAGTGTCTTCCCTGTATACGCTGTTGTACTTTAGCTTTTGAACTTTAACCATGTCCTCTCTCTCCGCCTCAGCTCGCTTTGATGAATAAAAGATAAGTATTGAAAGAAACAGGACTTGTCTATATTCTTCTCGTTTGGTTGCTCCATACTTCGAACGAAATCGAGAGAGCTCACTGATTAAACTTAGACGGGCTGATCCAAGCCAGGGAGACTTCCCTGCTTCCTTTATCTCTTCTATTGATTGCGAAAAACTTACGTGAATATATGTGCACATAATCATGAGTGTTAAACACAATTTTCACGAGCGGCGTCGGGATGTTGTGTAGACACTAGACAGTAAAGATTAATTTATCAAACAAATGAAGACAACTTAGATTCGAATTGACTCGGGTTAATATACGGACAATGCATACGGAAATCGTGCTCCTTTACTTAATAAAAAAGTATAGCATTTATGTTATTGTCCCCACAGGATTATCCGGACACTGTATAAAATGGGATGCACAAGCACCGTCCATAAACCTAACAGGGCGCAAAGCATTTATAGTATCATCCATTAGATGCAGAAGACAGTGGCATCCTCGCATATGTCAAAAATCAGACTCAGCATGCATTGCCTTTTGCTGAAGACACCACTAATTCTTAAGGAAAAATATTAATTCAGTTCTTAACTTTTTAATTGAATTCATTTAGTCACAAATATTTTCACATTGATACTAATTTTGTCCATTTGGCCTATTTAAGCCAAAAATTACTAATGTGAATGTCGGCCATCTTACATAGCATTAGTAGTTCTGATGTGGATATTTTAAAAAAAGTTCTTAATATTTTTCCTTTTATTTTCATATTCTTTATCCTTTGGACTGTGGCCGGATCCTTTGGACCGTGGCCGGTATTGGCTATGGTTGGTGACTGGCTACATGCGAGGGCTGGTGAGGGTGTCGTGGCCTAGGCAAGGGTGGCCCTCGCTTGAGCTGCAAGGGCCGTGCCCTTGCCTGATCTAACGAGGGTTGCGATGCCCTTGTTAGTCCTTGCCAGTGGCCGGTTGCTAACTACGGTGCAAAGGAAAAGGAATAGAAAAAAAAAAAAGGAAAAAAAAAGTAATTTTTCTAATTTTTTTTAAATATTAAAAAAATTATTTAAAAATGTTACACTAGAGTCGGCCATGCCAAGTGGGATGGCCAGCGTCCACATCAGCGATTATCGACCTAAGTTGGCCGGGTGGGCTGAATTGATACTAATATAATAGATTTATGACTCTTTTTGGTACTTTTTTCCCTAAGTTTTGCCGATGTTTGGTAACCAAAACTTTCATAACCTAATGTTAATCCTTCCTAGTATTCTCCACACAGGTTTGACATCATATCCAAGGTAAATGTACATTGATTTAACTAAAGTGACATTGGAATTATTGACCCAAATGGATGCTCTCACGGCTTTAGCGTTACAACTTTGGAAATCTAGTGTTTTAACGATTATTTCTTAGCCGGCAAAGGATGAACTTTAATTAACCATAAATTGAGGAAAATAGAGAATTCATTCAATTATCGGAATGATAATGGCTCGACAACGCTCGATCTCTCTCTGATGATAATGTAGATGTGTTGCTTGTGCATGTGAGTTCACTTGATCTGAATTGTTCAATCATATTGATCTTGGGTGAGATTTGCATTATTCGACAGATGAGATTTGAGTGTGCTAACAAGCTCCAGGAACATGCAAGAGTTGCTCGACGATGGTGTTCGTTTTGTAAAAGGATAATCTCCCATGGACGGCCGTTAACGCATTTTTTTAATTAGTCTTCACCTCTCCTATATGTCTATTCCGTTGTAGTGGTAGATAAGTCTCGCATATCTCAAACAAGCACAATGCATTCTAAAGTCGTGATGGCACATGGCGATCTATAGCCAGAGCGCAAAATATCCTGCCGGCGACGGCCCGTATAGAGCTGCCCTCGCAGGACAATATAGGGCTCATATATTGCACATTACGCCCGCTCGGTTGAAGGTTAAATGAGCAAATTTCATTCAAATACTTATTAACCAAAAATCTCACCATTGATCTTGAATATTTACGGCACAAATTTGCGTAACAATCCCAAATTGAACAATTACATGAACTTTTTAACCACAATTAATGCCGAAGTAACAATTAAGACTTAAATACGCTATATATAAGACATCGTGCAAATTCTACGGCAGATCAATAATTCAAGAAAAGAAGTTGGGCTTCTTGATGATCTTTTTTTTTTCGTCGGTCATACTTTACTCCCACTTAAATTTTCACTCTCAAACTTTTATCTTGTTTCATAGGAAGGTGTGGGGGTCGAAATCACACTTAAAAGTAAATTACCCTCACCCCAACCCCCCCTCTTCCCAAAAATGTGAGGATTTGAACCCCCACCTCCCCCTTCTCATGTAGGAAGGGTGGCTAATATATGCTTCTTGATGATCTACAATGACTGAAAACACCCTAAACAAAAACATTTTAGCTTATTAGAAGATTGATAACGTGAATAACATGTTTGAAAAATCTACTGATCCTACATTTGACTATTTGAGAATGAGCCTATTTTATGTTTATAGGGGACTTACCATGTCAATCTTACTTTTGTAACTCTGATTTGTGCAACCAAAATGGATTTTTATGATAAAATGTACGTTAATCTAGAGCCAATAGGCTTCGTTCTAGTAAAAAATAGGGTTAATATCATAAAAAATCCCAAATCTGTACATCTATAATAAATTTACCTTAAGCTAATTTTTTGACCACTAAAACCTATAAACTGGTATATATGTGATATATTTATGTCAAACTAACTTTTTGACTATCAAAACCTCAAACTGGTACATCCATTAATTACCACGTGCTAATCAAGTTAGGTAAAATTTAACAGAAACTGATTGAGAGTAAATTTATCATAGATATACCATTTTGATGTTTTTGATAGTAAAAAAATTAAATTAGGGTGAATTTATTATAAATATATCTATGAAATTTTTCGTGGTATTAATCCTAAATAATATTAGCCAATTGATGCTTTTAGAGCTAATTAGGATTAAAACAACATTTGTCTTCATGGATCTAAAGTAGACTACCTTACCAATGAAGTATTGGTTTAGATGGCAGTGGAGTATACCCTCTTCTTATAATTTTGAGTTCAAATCTTGTTTGGAGCACTACAAAGATTAAAATCTTGAAAAATGCACCAGACTGGTGTGAGAGAATGTGTCTATGACATCTCTTGGCTAGGTGGACCAGTCGCAATACTCAAAAGTTAGTTCGGACATTACCGGACCACTAAAAAAAAGAAGAAGCTAGAATTCCTTTATTTGCGTATACAATGATAATCCATAGATTGTCAAAAACCCATCCTATAAGGAGAATAGCGTTCGAGATTTTCCGAAATAAATAGCTCTGCACTGCTTGATGCAAAAACATCCCAAACCTTTGACAGTTTGGTGGTTTGAAGCTACTGTAAAAAACTAGACACCATATGTGACAAGGGAAAATTACTTAAAAAAGTGATGAACTTATTGCAATTATGCCAATTTAATCTTAATTTTTTTTTTATCAATTCAATCCTACACCATTTTACATTTATCCCAATTCAGTCCATTTGGTCAATTTTGGCTAGTTATCATTTGGCGCGTGATAGCTAGCCAAAATTGGCATTTTAAAAATAATATTTAATATTTTTTGATTTTTTAAAATAATATTTTTTTTTTTTTTTTTTTTCCCTTCCCCTTCCCCTACCTTGAGCGCTGGGGAGGGTTGCCGACCAACCCTCGCTAGCCACATGCAAGGCTCCAACGCTCCAACGCTCTCACTAGCAACGGGCGAGGGTATCGCCAAATCTAGCCAAGCGAGGGCGTCGCTAGATCTAGCTAGGCGAGGGTTACAACACCCTCATTGGCAATGGGCAAGGGTGTCGCGGCCCTCACTTGGAAGGGGAAGGAAAAAAAAATATAAAAAAAAAGAAGAAAAGAAAAAATATAAAAAACAATAAAAATATTAAAATATATTTTAAAAATGCCACGTTAGTATTGGTAGTGCCAAGTCAAATTTGGCTGGCCAAAAACGGCTAGATGGATTGAATCAACACAAATGCAAAATGTTTAGGACTAAATTGGTTCAAAAGAAAAATTTAGGACTAAATTGATATAATTGCAATAAGTTTATCACTTTTTTGATAATTTTCCCTATGTAACTAGGAAAACAATATAACTTCAACCTCAATTTCTATCAGAATATTGCATCATTCATTTGTCACATTGCCTGCTTTAATCTTGTTCCTCGAATGAATTGTAGGCTGCAAAATCTTGTGATTGTAAAGAACCATGAACGTAATTTAGTTACCTTAACATGAAAAGCAGCAGAAAAAACTGCCAACTCCTTCGACACGAGCTAATAAAGAACATCAGAAACCCACTTTTTGGTTATATGCAATTTCGTTACAAATACTTGTATCCGTGGTATACAAGTGCATTTTACATCAAGAGAAGTTACAGGGAGCATCCAGTTCAAGGGATCTTCCTTGGAGATCTTAAGAAAGAGACCGAAATTTAAGTAGCTGAACAATGACAGTAAAAAGTAGGCGAGGAAGAGAAATACTGTAGCAAAAACACTAAAGTGAGCTTAGAATAGAATATTATTCACAGTCACCTAAGCTCTAACTTTGATTACTTCGAAAGGTTGGTTGTCTTTGAGCTACCTAATGGCAACATTACAGTTCAAAATGGGCTGACGGCACGTGCTAACTTCAACATACACTCGGGTACCATCCGACGTCTAGGAGGAGCTGCCGCATCCTTGGCGCGAGCTTCTGGATCAGCAGCATGTATGTAGGTCACCAAATCTTCCAACATATCATCTTTACCACCCCTCATAGGATCCTGGAAAGTCATTTAGGATAAGCTTAACCCAAATTAAGCATATGGAGACTCATCATAGATGCCGATATAAACTAATGAAATTATTAGTATTTTCTGAAGTTTCAACAAATCAGGCAATTATTGAACATCTGCCTAAATTGAGTCAATTATTGGGTAGGAAATTCAATAAGACAGTCCAACGAAGGATCATAAATGGGGAACCGATTTCACAATGAAGCATTTAGGCACCAATCATTTTGTAGAAAATGTAGCGTTTCCGGAAATTGTTTTCTAGGAAATATGTTCAGTCGGTTGAAATTTGAAAATGAATTAGAAAATATTTTCTGTCGTTTGGTAAGGAAATTATTTTCTTTCATTTTCAATAATTTTTTATTATTTCATTTTTTAAAATTGATTTTTTAATTTTTTAATTTTTTTCCTTTTCTTGTTCTTCCTTGGCCTTGGCCATGGCCAGTCATCAGCTATAGTGACAACCGGCGACTAGCCATTGACGAGCTCTGGCCTCGCCCCAGGCTGACGAGGCTCGACCTCACTAGATTCCAATGAGGCTTCGCCTCACTTGATCTGGCAAAGCCAAGCTCACTTGAGGCTGATGAGCTCGAGTCTCGCCAAATCTAGCGAGCTGAGTGGGACTTGGGCCTTGCTTGAGGTCGCTAGAGCCTCGCTAACCTTTGGCGACCTCAGGTGAAGTTCTAGCCTTGCCCAATTTGCCAGATCCGGCAAGGCTCGAGTTTGGCTTCACCAGGTCAGCAAGGCTCGAGTTGGCCTATGGATAGTTGCCGACCGTTGCCGTGGCTGGTGACCGGCCAAGACCAAGGAAGAAGAAGAAAAGGAAAGAAAGAAAAGAAAAAAAGGATAAAAAAATAAATTAAAACTTGATTTAAAAAAATAAAAAATAAAAAAAACATAAAAATAAAATGAAAATGTGTTTGGTAAAGGGAAAAAAAGTGACGTGGAACAAGTTGTGGATAATGTTTCTCATTTTCTGAAAAGTGGAAAACATTTTCCTTATTTTCGAAGGTGTTTTTCCTAATAGCAAAAAATGTTTTCCTTAACTAATTCATTTTCTGTAAAATGAACGCAAGAAAATCCGCAAAACATTTTCTTGAAAGTTATTTTCCCTGAAAAAAACCAAGTCTTAATAACTTGAGATACATATAAATTAGATTACAGGACCATCGCCATGCTTAATGCACGAAACTTGGAAGATCCATTGACCGAAATGAGGAAGAGAAGGAATTTACTAATTCTGTCCTCCTATCATAGACTCAACCCAAGTGGAAACGAAGTCAAGAAGACCTCAAAATGCTGTTAGCATCTCCTAACCTGGAGAAATAAATCAGTGTGGGTTTTCCCTTTGTATAATATTGCTTCCGCGTTCACTCCAGCTCTTTGAAGAGTCTCCGCAAATTTTTTACTGTGAAAAAAATATGTCAGTGGAAGCTATGTGGAAAACGATACTGACATACAAACATCATCCTGCTCGGAATGGCAGCCTCGAGAATAAATAACTACTCATCTTTGACACAATCAAGCAACAATTACGTAGTATATCCACATGGATATCATTGCTGATGAAACAATGATGTCAGTCAAGAGACATGCACAATTTGCAACAAGAAGTCTGGAACAACTTGCATGGTTTACCAACCAGAATGAACAGATCACTGTCTAATGATAAACTTATCTTTTTTTTTTTTTTTTTTTTTTTTTTGGGGGGTCAGTAATGATATACTTATCTTGCTTACAGTTAAATGTCATGATTATTAGCACTTCATGATTTTGACAAGTAGTGTTTGTCACATCATGGCCGGCTCTTTACAACACCTACTAGGCCATCCAATTCAGTTTATGCAAGTAGCATTGATGATTCAATCTAAGAATTTATCCTTCATTAGACAATACATCCTGGAAGAAACACAAACCTGGCATCTGATGGAATAGAATAATCTGCAGTTCCGTGAAACAAAATTACAGGAGGCAAACGAGAGACAGCAGTTCTTATGTTTGGGTCCTGGGCCACTAAATCCGGAGAATATCGTCGTAATGATTGTTCACCCTCCATGATGCTTTGAAAACAAGGAAAATGAAACACCTCAGATCCTTCAATTGATGGAATCAACTGCAATATCGAGTTATTAGAAAAACAAAGAAAGTACACTGGGAAATGGAGGGTACCCCAGGAAGATTGAGCGGTACAGGCCTCGACTGTCAAAGTAATCAACGAGTTCTAACAAATTGTACCTGTTCACAGAAATGTAAGTAAGATGACTACAGGTGATTATAATTGCACCTAAAAATTGCCCAACAATCAGAATGCAGCCAGTAGGACTCTCAAAACAAAGCCGTAATGGATCAGTATATTCATGAACCCTAACTTATAGAGGTTGAAATTTCAAAACAAATCAGATCACTGAATTTCCAGGTGAAGTTGATCCAGACATTAGCTTTGCTGTTAGATGATACAATTTGAGCAAAGAGATAGCTGTGTGATTGAATTGACATAGAATTTGAAACTATAAGATCTGAACCACAGGAACACAAGAATGGGGAGCATAAACCAATAAAGTTGTTGTCTCACTACTGGTGAATCGTTGGTCTTAATACTGAAACTGAATGATCAAGGAAAACTTAATCTAAAGTCTGATACTTGTCACTGTCATATATGCATGAACTACCAAGCTGTATATATGATGTGGGAAGTTCAAGAGTGGCTCTTCAAAGATCGTTCTTTGAGGACATAACATTCTGTGACATGGCCAAAATAATCTATCAAGTGCGGCGGGAGATTTAATTTAAAGAGAATCCAAAAGGGAAAACCTCCTTTAAATTGACTCCCAGTTAACAAATTGTCGTTTGATTTCTGTAACTCGTGAAACACAGATCAGGCGTTCCAAAATCACGGTTAAGTAGTTGTAGTGTGTAATACGTTGAGACTTCACATCAGCGAGAAAATAAAAAGTACATGAAAAATCAAGAATTAAAGTAAATACCAGAAAATGGGTCTGTCAGTCATATTGTTAATCGACTTAATCTGCTTATGCAGGTAGGATTCCACAGAACGCCGGTAAACTCTCCCATGAGATGGTCCAAGGTCAATCAGACACATTTTCACTACTCAATGACGACCATATAATTCTCAAATGGCAGCTATGAAAATAGAGATCACTGAAGATGTCAAGAGATGTTTACCCTCCAGATAAACCAAAGTAAGCTTTAATCTGAGACACACTCCAAGAAGTGCTCTCTCCTTCACCACACTCTTTGATTGCTTGCTCCAAGAGTGCACAAGCAGCAATATGTGCCCCAGCAGACTGTCCCATTAAATAGACTCTACCAAAAGAAAGCATACGATGTCATCATGACTAAAAAAGTTCAATGCCATGTCGACTCAGATACTGACAAAACAACATGAACTGGCAGTCATTTAAGTGTCTTAGGACTTCAAGAGATATTTTACCTGTTTGGATCGCCTCCATACTCAGCTATATGGTTGCACACGAAAGAAATGCCCTGGGAAGCATCCTTAACCATATCGCCAATGGTAACTTGGGGAAAGTTTCTGCAAGCAGTTGCATCGAACAACTTGAGGATTTCGCTTTTCAACATTTTGCTGGTCAATGAATATTTTGCAAAAATAACTGTTGCAAAATCAGAATAGTTATTACTACTTCCAACAGTGCCATGCTCCTCCAGCAGTTTTAGCAAACCATTGCTTATTGAGATGTACATTCAGTGCTTTTAAAAAGGTAAGAATGGAATGAAAACTGTAAAAAGTAATCAGATTTTGCAACATCTCTTTGCCAAGAAAATGTTCATAAACTAAGTATACTTGCTCCTTGTCCTAAGTTTTGACTCACTAAAATTATGTAAACTCAACAAGTTTCTGCAGAAATTGCTTTCAATGTAAACCTGTAATCAATGCAGGCCACTATGATGTCTCTTTCTGACAATTGTTGACCTAAAAGAGATCCCCATGCTTTGTAGCTGCATGAACAGAAAATTGCGGTAGAATGTTATATCTAATCATAGCAAATGAGACAAAAAACTTGTTTTCCTTCTTCATCCATGAATTCTGTCAAGGCACCAACAATGTTATCCTAAAAGATCTTTGTCAAGGGAACCAACAACATTATCCTAAAAGATCTTTCATACAACGTTATTAACAAACATTGCAGTTGTGTCATCAGAACTTTGTCAAGGACATCCAGTCTCAACCAAAGAATTCACTCTCGCATTTTACTCCACCGACACATTGAGAAACACTCACCCAATAATCCAGGCTCCACCAGTTATAAATGCAACAACTGGCTTTGGCCCATCCATGTTTTTTGGCAGATATAAATCGAGCCTGCACTAAAAAAATATCTTCCAGTGATGGATAGATAATCCATGGAAGCACAAAGTGTACACCTATTTGGTGCGTTTGACATAACAGTCAAATTTGATGTTACCTATTTCGGGGTAGATCACCATAAACTATTCCTCTGCGTACCTGACTAGAGAAGAAATAGTAATACCCAACTGCAAAAGGATAGAACATTGGTCATATGCTTAGGCATGTCAACACTAGTAGTATAAGCTGGAAGTAGGCAATTAATGTTAGAATGGCTCAGCATGATAGATATAAGGTACAGACCTTGGACAAAACCAGGCATTAGTAACAAGGAATAACACCCAAGAGCAAGAAATCTTGTAATCCATCTGTAGCCTACCCTGAATAAGATTTAAATGATCGGGCAACATCAAGAAGTTGAGATGGAAATGCAAAAGAACCTTGTACTTCACGTTTAAAAGGATTTAAAATTCGTAGATGATTTCAGTTTTTAGCTGAAAAAATAAAGAAATAGAACGCATTGCGCCTCTTACGAACTTCACTTCCCACTACTCATTTCATTTTATTTTTTATGCCAAAGCTTTTCCAGGTGCATCAAATAGCATCGAATTTCCACTTACTCTTCCACAGTCCTAGCGATTTAATTAAATGACCATCTGGCCAATAGTTCACACAGCAATTTTCCTGATCGTCTCATGGCCAAGTGCCTACACTACAGAGGCGCCACTAAATGCCGAGGTTCTGAACACCACGATATTTTCAGATAGTGTTTCCTAATGCTGAAGAATCAACTTCCACTCACTCAACATTAGTCAGAAATAATGTAGGACGGTGAATGGGGTGGGGTAAGAAGCCACAACTTTTTAATCAAATCTGCATTCACTAGCAAAGAGCTAACTCAAAATCCAACAGAATCCTGCTTAGCAACCATGATCATGACACCATTGGCGATAGGCTGCTTGTGGTTTGCAGCACAGGAAAAACAGCTAATCTTTAATGTGACTTTCTAATTCGATTCCTGCCCTGTAGGTAGGCAGTAATGTCAATTGATTCTTCTTGCATGACACCTATGACAAATATCCCACATTCGAAGCACAATCACTTAGGCACTTTGCTTCACCCCGACTCAAGGACTCGATGATTTTCTCATTGGAAAAGGAAAGTCATCATTAATTTCCACTGCCTATCTGGATGACAAGCATTTTCCAAATTTTCGACTTTCCTCATGACCTCTCGAATGCGGCCCCACCCCAACCAAAAACTAAACGACAATAAGGTATCCGGATCAAAGCATGAACCATGCACTTGTTTCGTCACGATTATGAGAAAACTAGAAACTTACTGTGCTAATAGGGAATATTGCAATCAATATCAGGGAAAAAATATATGAACTCAAAGGAGAAATCACTACCCTTGAAAGATCGCAGTCAAGTAACCATGCCATGGGGCTTAATAAGCTGATAACCATTACGAGTTCAGCATCTATCGGGTAGAGCGTGACCATCGATTGAAAAAGAAGAAGAAGAAGAAGATCTCGCGATCACCAAAAGAAAAAAAGAAACAAAAAATGAACTTGCGCATTACCGAAGATATCTCAAGAGCCTCGAGCCGAGGCGGGTAGAAGCCGCATCCGCGACCTCGCGCCCCAGCGGCTGGTGCCGGCCGTTGTCGGACATCGACGAGAGGGAGTTCTCGCTGGCGGACCGCCGCCGCCGCTGCTGGTAGAGCCCGGAGGAGGGGGCGGCGGCCGCGGCGGGGGCCACCCCGGCGGAGGCGTAGCTGGAGGTCCTGGAGAGGAGGGGCCGGACGGAGGCGGCCTTCTCGTCGTCGAAAGGGGAGGAGATGAGGAGATTCGCAATCGTATCGTCGTCGTGGCCGCCGGCGCCGGCGCCGCCGTTCTTGGAGCCGAAGACGGCGGACGCCGGCGAGGAGGCGAAGGCATGGTGGTGGGAGGACGGGTTGGTGATGGGCAGGAGGGGAGACGGCATTGCGAACGGACCTGAGCTGGGGATGCGCTGTCAGGGACCCGGAATCCGTTTCCGGGTCGGGTTTCGGCTGAGGGGGAGAAGCGCCGACGAGGATCGATCGAAGATGGAGGAAGATCGCCTCGCCACTGTTGCAGCAGGAGAAAGAGAGAGAGAGAGAGAGAGAGAGAGATGGCGGAAGAGAGAGAAAGCAGAGATGGTTGCAGAGGAGAGAGAAACCAATGGGAGAATCGAAAGTGTCGAAGTCTGATTTGGAGGGCTGCTGCTGTCTTTTTTAGTTATTTTTTAAATGCTTCTCTCCCGAGAATAAATGCGCATGTATATATTGGCTATGGGGCTGTTTATTTATGTTTATGTTCAAAATCGTTTCAGGAAAAGAAAAGAAAAACTATTTCTATTTTAAATTTTTGAACAAAAGAAAGACGTTTCAGAACTTGTTTTTAATAAAAAATGAATAGAAAATGTGGTATATTTTATTCTTTTTTTTGTTTCTTTTAATTTTTTAATGTTTTTATTTTTCATTTTTTCCTTTTTTTTTTTTTTTCTTCTTTTGGCCGTAGTAGCCTCGCCCGCCCATGGCGAGGCTCGCCGGTGCGGGTGAGGCTCGGCCTCACCTTGGCCGGGCGACTCGGGCTCGCCCAGATCCGGCGAGGTCGAGCCTCGTAGGCCGCCGGGCGACGCTTGGCCTCGCCTTGGTCGGGCAAGCTCGAGCTCGCTGGGGGCCGGCGATGCTCCGGCGAGGTCGCCGACCCTCGACGGCATCGCCGGCCCTCGACGGCCGGTTGCCGGCCATGGCCGAGGCCGGCGACCGGCCAAAGAAAAAAAGAAGAAGAAAAGAAGAAGAAAAGAAGAAGAAACGAAGAAGAAACAAGAACAAAAAAAGTGTTTCTTGAAAAGTGTTTAGAACAAGAAACAATTTTTTTTTTGTTTCTCATTTCTGTTCTTTTTTTTTAGGGAACAAAAAAATTGATTTTGAACAAAAACGCAAACAAACTCGTTTCGTTTTTTTTTTTGTTCTCGGGAACAAAAAAACAAAATTTCTGTTTATAAACAGAAAAAAAAGAACACAATCATGCAACCCCTAAGTTTTTACTGTTTCTTGGACACTTGCTATATGGGAAAATACCTATTTTTATGTTAACCAACTCTCGATAGTAAGATATTTTCCATCTTTATATAAAGTTCAGCAATCAAATTGTCGGATTTAATGAACCGTTACATCACCGGTGTGATCAGATCGACGACTGGTTCAAGCTTGAAAAGACCAAGAATGAAACTCATCCGACTGATTTAGTTATATATCTCCATATTTGTATATAATCGGCTGGCTTATTTGCTGCCCTACTTACGTTATATGGGTTTAGAAATTGTCGTAAGACCGTAATTTTGAAGAATAGGTTGCACTTAAAAGAGTAGCTATTATGGCATTTATACATGCTTTTGCAAAAATATTGGTGAAGGAATCGACTTATCCTCAACCATAGTTATGACAGATCTTGGGTTCGCGAGTTGGACATAGACTTAATAGTCAATGTGATCTCCTTACATTATGCAGTAAACAAAGATTCTAATCAGCAAATCTCAATAGCTTTACCTTTGAATTACTCCTTAAGAAGGTCACCCTGGTTTGGCCTACCAAATCCTATTGACTTTCTTAGCATGACCATCATTAAACTAATGGACTCTGCAGCCTTGCTTGAATTCCGGTTCGCTCGAGTCTTTGCTTTTTTCTATCCTCTCTGCATTGCACGATCCAAAAGGAGTCGGGGCCTGCCCTTTGATGGCATCATCCTCAACCCTCAGATCCATGCGAAGCAAAGCAAAGGAAGCTTGTTAACTTGTGGCAACGATTTTGATGTTTTAGATTTGACGCAGCAACGGAATCTGATCCTCTATCTCTGGACTTAGGCAGAATATAAGAACCAGCAGGAAAATGTTATGAATTAGAATCACAGGATGATGCATGAAATCTCTGACGACTCCATGCTCATCTCGCCACCGTGGATCGTTGGACATCATGTGCCTGTGTGTGTCGTAAGACTGAGTCTTGATTAATATTATTATCCTTTTTAACTATCTTTGATCACTTTATCATAATAACTGACTTAAGTATCGAAGGGTCCTCCTTAGAGAAAACAAAAATGACTTTCTTCATCTTAGGTGTGTAGATCCACGACCATTGGAGGAGCTCGATGTCGTCGAAAATCAGATGGAGATTTCGTGCATCATCGACGACCCATTTGATTTATAATCTGAAGCCATGTGACATCAATTTTTCATGGGCATCGCTTTGGTTTTGTAATTTCACAAGTTTTTTTTATGGTTTAGATGCTTACGACATTGCAAATTCTAATAGACAGATGCTAGAACGACCCTACCAGAGAATGGATTAAGTGTTTCAGCCCGGATACGTCTTTCGGCCCAAAAGGAGTAGAGACGGCCCAATGATCAGGCCTAGCCCACTTAAGTCCTGGAGCCCACAAAGCCTGGCCTATCAAGCACTAACGGAAAGCATTCATGAGCAGACGCGAGCACTTACGACGGCCGACCGGCCCATCGCCATTGCGCACCACGGTCCAATTTCTTCCTTGTCTATTTGAGCTTCAAAAGCGGTGCTCCGGGGGATCGGGACGCAAGAATCGCGGAAGGAATGATGCAATTGGGTCGTGGGAGTAGTATTGTGATCTTTGTGCAGAGTCCATTGAGCCGGTGACCATCTTTCTTTTCGCTCGCTGGGCTTACGTTGCAATCGAGTATCCGCAAGAACTTAAAATTACCAATCATGGATTGACACCAAATCACGATTAAGACTGCCAAAGACCCTAATTATTGCTCGTAATAATTGGACCTTTGGAAGTGTTCCCCCTTTCCGCAAAGACCAGTAGCCAAATTAAGAGTCAAAAAGGACAAAAAAAAAAAAAAGAAAAAAAAGAACAAAAGAAAAGGTTAACTTTTACATTGTAGGCGTGATGCTACGCTTCTCCAATGTGGGATCACCACTAATTTTATTGACCCTTGCTATGTCATCACGCTCGAAAATCGCGTCTCGTTCGCCAGAGGCCGAAGATAATTTTGCCTACCCAGAAGACAAACATTGGTACCAAAAGGTTGGACAAGTAAGTGATCTTATGGAACATAATAGAGCTCGCATCTCATCGATTGCTACTCCGACCTTGTCGTGCAGAACCTGCTGCATCATCGCTGCGGAAACTTTACGTGAGAACGTACGCATACGATTGCGTTTCAACATGCAAAAGACACCGTCGAGATAAACAAATGGCAATCCGCATCGGAATCGCACTCCACCTTTTCCCAAAAGCTCACCACCTCCAAAACCGAAATCGCAGATCCCGTTCCCTCAATCAACAAAGTTAGCAAAGGTGGGATGATTGACACAAAGTTCGATTTTTGTTGTCGTTTCTTCCCGCACGAATGATCTTGATTGTCTATCTTTCTTCGTCATAACCTTTTTGGATAGCAAAAGGAGAAGACTCGCGTTTTTTTCCCTCCTCATTTGGTTTTGACACTTCCTTTTACAGTGCACTGACTATATTACCCATTGATTTTTCTATGCTGTACCTGCAAAGAGTCAAAAGTGGGGTTTATTTGGGTTTTTTTTTTTTTTTAATTTGTTTATTCTTTTTCTTTCACTTTCCTTTTTCATCCTGGTGATTTTATTGATTTTATTGATTAGGGACTCTTGGATCTGACCATGTGGCTGTCTCTCGTGATAATCATTTGATTAGAGTGTCAAGCACTTTATCCTCTTGGTCGGTCAATTATGGATGCATCGGAGTTATCCTTTTCATGTTCGGGTCTTTACTCACCTTACCTGTTGTTCAAAGCACGTCGATCATTTTGTTTCAATTATCAGAAATTATCGTAAGAATCAAATGATCGTTGCAGAGAATTATATGTGTCAGCATAGGGGTGGTTCTGCCAGTCATGTCAAGTGTTTGTGAGGGGGCGATGGTAAGGTAGAGAGGAAGCTTGTCAGGCTCCGTGAGACTGCCCTGTGTGTGTCCATGGAGGTGTCAAAGGAGGAGGATGAAGAAATGCCGGCGAATCGCTTCAACACGAGCAAGAACAAGAAGAAGGAAAGTGGAAGAAAAAGAAGAAACAAATTCAAAGAAGGACCCTATATGGGCCCCGCATTTGACTGTAAAGGAGGAAAAAGCGATGGGTGGTAAGATGTGTTTGAGCCAAATAAAGAATGGAAAAAAAATGACCCTAAACATAAACGATCAGTATGTCTTGTCCACCGGCTTGGACCAAAAAGGAATAATTGCTGATTTTAAGAAAGTTTCGCAACTATTGTGTCAAATGCTTCGTCAAATGCTTGATTTTGTGAGGTATATAGTGTTCAAATCATCTAAATTACTTGTTATTGCGTTCATTTCATCCTAAAAGAGCTCGATAAAATTTGAATTACAAGTTATAGTTCATTTTAAATAAGAACTTCCAATTCTTAAAAAAGTTTAACTCGGGTTGGGTCAAATGCTCGATCTTATTAGGTTTAAAGCTTCAAATGATCTAATTTACTTATAATGATTTACAATTTGATTGTAAAAGAGCTTCACAAAATTTAAAGCACAAATGAGAGTCACGTTTCCTTTCGTTTGCACTTGACCTTTCCCTCAAACTCAACGACAGAAGCCAAAATCACAATCTCATTATTGTTGCTACAAAGTTCGATTCGTCTCTGTCTTTTCTCCGCACTGAGTATTTTTTTTGTCTCCTTTTCTATTTTCCCATCACTTTCTTGGGGCCAAAAAGATTGGGAAAGATCAAGTGGGGATTAAGAAAATTATAAAGATCATCGACCAAAATGTTCCTGTCTGCTAGCTTGGACCATTTGACTCCACTTTCTCTCATTTTCTTAGGCAAAGTATACATGGAGTGCCAAAACTTGACACGATGGGACACTTAAGCGTCAAAAGTTACGAAAGTGACATTTAAGTGTCATTTAAAAAAAAAAAGAACGAGACACTTGAATGCCAAGTCTGGCGAAAATGGTCGGAAATGGTAATTTTTTAATGATATAACTTGCCTACGTGACACATAGGAGAGCTGAGTCAGCGACAAAGAGTCAAAATGATGTTGTTTTGTCTTTTTTTTTTTTTAATTTAAAAATTTTAATATATTAAACTAAATTTTTTATTTAAATAATAATTTAATATATATTCAACTACTTAAAAAAAAAGAGGGGGAAGAGGAGGCAAAAGGTGAGGGCTCCATCTTGCCTTTTTTAATTAAATAAATAAATTTAGTTTTAAATTTTTTAAATTAATTTTTATATTAATTATTTATCCACGTCAACTGCAAAACGATATCATTTTGCACTTTTCTCGTCGGAAAACCGTTATGTCAGTATTTTGGCCGAATTTTCTCTCTATTGGCATTTAAGTAATTCATTTTATTCCGATTTTGGCATTTAAGTGTCACATTTTTAACTTTTGGTACTTAAGTGTCATTTTGTGCCAAGTTTTGGTACTCCAGATGTTCGGCACCCCGTTTTCTTATATTACTTTGAGTGATTGTTTTTTGGTTCAATAAGTTACTTGATTTATTGTACTTTAATCAATTCAACAATGCAATAGCACCCTCGTCCTATCTAAATTTGTAAATTCTCTACTGTGTCAGAAGCATGCTTTGGTTCGGGTTTAAGCCAACTCAAAATCAATTTTCTGGAATTTCCACTAAAAGCAGATACTTGAAAAAGTTTAAGTGAATTCAAATGACGTTAGCTAAATCATGAAGATTTAGGATCTTCAATATTTGAGTATGTTGAGGTGCACTAATGAGGGCATCAGGTAAAAGAAGCCCATGACCAATAAGGTCGAGTAATTAATATATCATAATTAGCTCATCACTCATTTGTGTAAGTTTTTGGATGGAGATGAATGCAACACAATATGTTGAGTGGGCTCGGATTTGAAACATTACTAAGCGATCTTTCAAGGATGAAGGTGTTTGAAATGAGATTGTTGCTCTACTAGCTCGCCAACACATTGATTCCGTGAGCTATGCCAAATTAAAATTCATGCAACCAACAATCATTTTGGAGAAAAGTTTAGGTTTATCAATTGAAGAGAAGCACTACAACAAAACGCATGAAGTGAGTAACAAACAAGGCATTTGGAATTCTCAGAAAGAGAATTATTGGCCTCCTAAACGATTCAGAAATTATACATCAGATCCTGCATAAACTTGAAAAGAGCTGAGCGAGCGAAAAGAAACCGAGAGAGGGAGAGTTCAGTGAATAGAGAGAGAGAGAGAGAGAGATGTGCGTTTCTAAGAGCTATTTGCTCTCCTTGTGTTCAGTAAGAAAAAAAAATTGTAATAGTGTCTTTGTACTGTTTCAATAAACTTTGTTTACAACTTTACATTTGTCCCTCAAAGTTTTGTTGGGTTTCCACCGTTGCGTCCGAGTCGACATCCTCTGCAGGTGGTTATAGAGCTTTTCATTATTTCTAGCTGAAGTAGTAATTCAGCCATAGTGAGTCGATTACCCGTTGCCTTTAATTTCTTCAAGTAAGTCTAATCCCGACCAACCAACTTTGTCGTCGTGAAATTTTGTGGAACCATAGTCTAAAGCGCAGGCTAAATTTTGTCTAAAGCTTGGGCAGTTTAGGGAGACATACAAGGGTCTTGAAAGATATGAACTTAGGATCTCTTACTCCGATAATATGTAAAATGAATATATGATTTAATATTTAACTATTTTAACAACTATTTTGGGTTGTGCGCCAGTTGAGCTCCTTGTATGTTGATCTTGGTCAACCTAGTTGAGGTAAAAGGTTCATGACTGTCTGACTTTGATACCATTTATAGAGAATTTGGACTCAAGCGTGGTGGTGGAAATCCAGTGAAACTATGATGCACAAATAAAAGAAAACGCACTCTATTGGAGATAGTACAAAAATACTAAAATAATTCATTTGCTTTACTAGAAAAGATCGAAAGTGAGCGAGTTGCTCCGCCAGTTTCCTCTAATTCTCTTTACTCTCAGGTTCTCGGCCTGTGACAAGCTCAGCCGCCTAAGTCACTTGGCATCCCTTGTCACCAAAGTGTCAAGATACTCTTTTCATTTTCCATGCATACGCATGCGACGCGACGCGACGCCAGCCCTTCACGTTTGCACATTCGATGCATCGTCATAACATGCAAACGCACTTCTTCATGCATATTCTTACAAGGGAAAAGATGAGATGAACGCACCGTGAGAATCGCAAATCAAACGGTGACTTCTCCATTTTCAATGAAACCTGTTGACTGGTTTTTAAACGGTTTCCTTAGAAAAATTAAAGCCGGAAAATCTCCAAGGCGTCATTTCCTCAAATCTCCCCAAGTGAGACTCCTTAAATATGAATAAACGAAAAAAAAACAACATAACAAAACATATAATTCTAAAGCAAATTAAATACCAAAACAAAGGTGATCACTAACAGAAAATATTATTGGTAGCAAATAGATTTTTAAATTTTTTAGAAAGATCTAATAAATTTTAAAGATTTAAAAAAGAACTTCAAATGTTTACTTTACAACTAATAAATAAATCATTATGCATTCGAATGCTTCCTTACCCTTTTCGCTCAAATCAAGTTACTTTACAAGGGCTCTTTGGTGATTTAAAATCAAGATTGGTGATGTCGATTATGCATAATAGCAGATGAAATAAAGAAAAGATCAAAATATAAATAATGAATTAGTAGAGGAAAAAAAATTATCCTATCAATTGGAATCTCATAGGTGAAGATGTGAAAGTACCTAAAAAGATATCAGTTCAATTTTAGGATTGTATGAGTCAAGACTAAAGTTTAGAAAACAAATTCAATCAAAATCTATATGTGTTAATCGATCACAAATCCTAAAATAATCGGAAATTGATATTAGATATTCACTTTTTCTACTTTGTTGAGTTCTTAATCTTTTCTTTTTATTTTGGAGCAATATCTACCAATTTCTTTTCTTTTTGACAAGAGAACAATGTCCACTATTTTGAAAGTTGCAAATGAATCCTTCATAAATTACATATTATTTGAATATTATTCACTTAGACTTCTTTATAATCCCACTATTTCTTTAATCTGGTTGCCCTTTAAAGAATAAACCCATTTTTTTGCCTTTTCAGTTTACCGGGTTGCCGATCTAACATCATCTAAAAATTATGGCCAGAAGTTCACCGTTTCAATTTGAGCATAACAGCACCGTTATGCTAGCAGCTCTCTTCTTAAAACCACTTTGGCTTGTGCATAATCACAAATTGACACCTCTCACTCCAACCTCATTCTCTTTTTATGAAGGTGTAGATATTGATGTTCAAATAAAATTTGTGAGATAAGGACCGTGTCATAACTTTTTTTTTCCGCTCACTTCAATGGCACAAATTTGAAAAATTGATTATTCAAGTATTATCAATGATTTGTCTTATCAAATTGATGTGGCATTAAAATAAATTAAAAGAATTGACGGGGCATATTGACAAGCTAAAAACAACACTTAGAGATGTTAAACGACATTGTAGGACTCATCTAATTAAAGAACACTGGCCTTACTTCAACAAATTGGGGCAACGACATCGCTTCATGTTCCGCTTGCTTCAGACCATCGCCGGTATCGCTTCAGCAAGCTTCTAGCTTCTTCCCACTGCCCGTTGCTTAGATCTGCAACTCCATACAAAGTAGCTCAGGCGATCTCACGGCTACTGACAATATGCGACAAGATCTGCCTAGCACTCCACCGGCGACTGGACCAGCCCAGGCATCTTCCACAGGTTTTCCACATCACTCGCGGAACTCCTCCTTCTTGTCTTAGCCCTGCACATCCTGCTCGTCCTCGGCAGCAACAACCGTGTCCCACCGTTCTGACGACCACCACAATAACGCAATAGACCAGTCCCCGCGTTGATTCCAGGAAGCGGCAGTCCTCCACCGTCATGCTGCTGTTGCCGGCTCTTACCTGACGAACCAGCAGTGTTTAGTAGCCGTCCCTGCAAATTTCCTGCGCCTAACTGTTTCCTTTGCAGGTTTCTCCGGTGATTATCAATCCGTTTCATCACCTAGTAGTCACCGTTAGCTCTCCATCGCACCTGGCACCTCCTCACCGAGGATGTGTTGAGGAAAATTGAAGCCCTAATTTGTAATTAAAGAGAAAGATCGAGGGATTTTGGGCGTTCAGAGACGAACAAAAGGAAGAGAGCGCGAGTGAAACGACGTCTTTTCTGTTAAAAAGAGAGAACCAACAGATTGCATGGAAATGATGTCGTTTCTCTTCGGGTGAACCAAAAATTCCAAGTTGGGATGGAAAATTAAGTAAAAAAATCCACATATTTGCTGAAAATGACACTCAACTGAATGATTTTATTCCAATGTGGCACTTAAGTGAGTAAAAAAAATTATGGCCTCAAGTGAGTGCCATATAAAGTTATGACATTCATGCTATTCTTATTGCCAAAATCTGCACAAACAAGTTGATGAGTGCCCATTAAGCCATGTTGCGATAATCAATGAGCGATTCTATTGGTGGACAAGCCAGCAATTCGTGTGAGAACAAGGCACGTGGAAGTCCAACATCACTTTGTACAATAGAAAGTGTTAGGGAATTGATTGATTAATAGTTTTTTAATTTACTATAAAAATAACGGTCTATTCTAGACCATGAAAAACTAAATAACAAATAATTATAAATCGTTATGGGGTCCACTTCGTCAAGAATTTGTGACTCATATCAAGTTGTTATTCTCAAATTAACCTAAAGATTGTTATGTTAGTAAAGTTTAAAGTTTTAAGTAGTGAGGACGCATAGGATCAAGTGGGGAAGGTACATGAAATGCTTTTGCATGTAGTGATGCTTTGTCGGACGAGTCCTTGCATATCATTGTGCCGTATCCTTAAGATCGGGAGATAAAATGGCTCCTTCATATCTTGGTGACAAGTGGTGCTAAGCTATGAAGCACGGACATGTTACCGGAGCTTCCGTGTTGTGTTCGACACGTGTCGACGTGTCCGACACGCTTGGACACGTTCGGACACATGGTCAACACGTGTCGGATTTTCCGACACGTGGTCAACCTTTCTCGACACGTTCCGACGTGTATGTCCGAGAGAGAGGATTGTTGAAGAAGATGATGGAGGGTGGAGGCGAGGCTGAGACGGCGAGGGAGGGCTAGAGGAAGAGCATAGACTGAGGCAATCCAGAGGGCCGCGATTGCAACACTGCGATGGAGGGCTGGCAATGAGGTTGTAGCTGCAAAAGAGGAAGGGCCAGAGGCCCTTCGACGAGCGACTGCGATGAGGCGATCGGGAGAGAGCTATGTGACGAGGAGAAAGAAGAGGCTGTGGTTAGGGTTTTAGCAAGAAGAGAGTGAGGGTGGTGAGGAACTATGGAAAGAAATCGGGGCCGGAGAGGGGGGTGGTGTGGGGTGGGGGAGAGATAAACCTGGGGGGCGAGGGGGTGATTGATGGGGGGGCGGGGTTGGGGTGATTGATGGGGGCAGGGAGTAGGTGCTGTCGTGGGTTTTAGCAAGAAGAGGGGGAGGGTGGTGGGGGACAATGGAAAGAAATTGGGGGGGAGCAGGTGTCGTTGTGGGGTGAGGGGGAGAGAGAGAGAGAGCAGGGAAGAAATCAAGGGGAAGATTTTGGGGGTGGCATGGGGAGCAGGTGTTGTCGTGCAGGGAGGGGGAAGGGGAGAGAGAGAGTAGGGAAGAAATCAAGGGGAAGATTTTGGGGTGGCGTGAGGGATAGGAGGAGAGGGAAATGATTTTTTGGGGATGAGAGTTTAGAGAGAAAAGAGAGAGAAATAATTTTTGGGGGTTTTCAGGGGGAATAATTTTTAGCGGCAAAGTTATTTTTGTTATAAAAATAAATAAATGAGTTAAATAGTGATTTCGAAAAAAACAAAATATTAAATGTTAAATAATAATAAATTTTGATGATTATAGAATATCATAGATTTATTTAAATAAAGTTGATTCTTTTTTTTTTTAGTCATTAGTCTCATCCATAATTTTTGTTAAAGTTAAAACATGTTCCCAAATATGGGTACGCATTAATTATGAATATATCTTTCAAATTTTCTATGAATAGATTTATTAATATTATTAGTGTAAATTCATTGCAAACTCTTTATATTTATTTATTTATTTGTTAATTTGATTCAAATTAATTAAAAATAAAAATATTTATTTAATAATAACGTGTCCCAAAGTGTCGGAATTCTCTATTTTTGAAAAATGACGTGTCGGCATGTCGTGTCATGTTGTGTCACGTGTCCGTGTTGCATGTCCGTACTACTTAGGTGCTAAGTGCCCCAAGAAAACTGATACTTACCACGATGATAAGTTCTTTAGGCAGTCCAATTATAAATTGAAACAAGTGTGCCACGGAGACGACAATAGGACAATGAGAGAATTAGAGAGTGGCGTGTCTTTAAGAGCAACTAGCTCGATTTTGTGTTTTTATTGAGAGCAATTAATTGTTTAAGTGTCCCGGTATAATTTCAATATAGTTGTGGCTTTTATTTGCATATTATACCTTTTTCGAGTTTCATTACTATTGGGGTGTGGTTTATACTCCCTATCAACAAGAAAGTAGAGGATTCTACTCCTCAGTGCTTGAATAGGGGTTCAAAAGCTGCCATGGTGAGGGTCTTATTAGGGTGCAATGCCCTCGAGATGCCAGGAGATTTTTATAGTTTATTTGTATCCATGAATAGTTATTGAATATATATAATCTCTTTTTCTTGTACTTGAGAGTTGTAACAAAGAGGTGTTAGATGCTAATTATAGTAAAACTCTTTGCCGGATGTTGTCCTAGTTTATGGGTGAATCGGATAAATTTTGTATCTCAATTTTTCTTTTCACTTTTACTATCTATTTTATTGTGTTTGTGCGCTTAATCTCACTTACGTCGAGAATTTCTCCTCATACATTTGATATTACCTAAATGATGAGCAAACTTTAAAAAGAAATTGTCATGCAGGAGACGTAAGTTAGATAGCCCGCGTCCCAACACGAGGAACTATTTGTTCTTCGCGATTACCAACATCCGTTTTCGCTTGAAGCGGATGTCATCGTTCAATGTCACTTATGCGTACTTTTTGGTAAAGCCCATTTGGACCTATCGAAGTAGATTAAATTTCCCACACTTTTCTTTTTACGTGTTTGGGTGATATGATAGAATGAAATAAAGTGGAATGGGATCGCTCTCCTGCCTTCTATCCCGGATTTGGTGGCCGGTAACTTTGGGGTCGGAAGGATGAGCACAGCCTTTAGAGCAAAAGTAAGAATTTCTCTTCTTTCTTCATCTTTAAATGCATGCAATTTCAACTACCGTGTTTCTCATATATACCTTTTAATAAAGAGATTTCGATATCAAACATTTTTGACTTAGGGTTTCTCTGTCTTGCAAACGGGCATGCGTATTTGAAAGACTCACTTTCGTTTATTTAGTCCTTTTCCCACGTTCCCTTGTCATCACTGTATTGCAGTTTATTGTGCCAAATCATGCGGAGCGAAAATGATGACTAGACTAAAAGGAAAAGGTGGATAAGGAGATGCATCAATCGATTGATTGAAACTTTGTTTTTTCGTTTTAATCAATTGATTCAGGGACATAAGCGCAGCGGCTGAACTACGATAAGATCCACACAAGACTGTGTATGCCTTTGGATCGTGATTGATCTTGATTCAAAGCAATTGGCACGCAGTCGACAAAAATATGAATAGATTTATTGCATTTAATCAATATCAATTTAATATAAAAAATAGCTTTTCTTCAATATGGAAAGGCATCATTCTAAGGTGCATAGTTTTCGACAATTGATCATGGGATGCATGTAATCTATCCATCTCTCATTAATTCGACTCACCACAAACTCTTCCTTATCCTATATAGGCATTAGGGACTGTATTGATTTAACTCGAGATTGTGAGATTTCAACTTGGTTAGCTTCAACCAAGCCAAAACTATACTATAACAAGTTTGTATTCTCGTTTGAATAAGATGTCTCACATCTTACATTTGGAAAATAATCCAAATGATTTGTTTGGCCTCGATTGAATTGCTATATCAATTCAGTCTATCTAGCTTTTGCTAACTTTTGTTACCCAAATCTATGAAATCATTTCCTAGAATTCAACATGTCGAGGTCACGTACAAAAGTGGTTCCCGAAAAGGGTTCGAATTCTGCTCATACAAAACTGCCGATTAACGCATGAAACCACTAAAGAAAAGAGTAAAAGTCAATTACATAAGTTAGGCAAAGAAAAGCGTGAACTTTTCCGAGATAAGGGGTTTCTATATGATGTTGCTGTGGGGGCGTGCAAGAGATGATAGATTTTAACCTGATCACTTTGTTGCTCAACAACACGTACACGTAACAAGTTCGTATTGCATGCAACGCGCAAAGACAATCCTCGCATTTCTAGTTTATCGCATGTGGCCAGCAATTTGTAACGTGATCTTGTATCGTGGAAAGTTGGGACTAGTTGACCGTTGCCATTTGGCCATTATAATAGTAAAAAGTATTAAGAGCTTGTGGAAGAAGCCCGATACCAACATATGGGAACATTGTCAAGAGGGAGCCCAAATTCGAGCACATCAACATATCCAATTAGGTTTACCTTTACTCAAAAGCTTATACTGATTAGTTATGGGCCAGCTTAGAAAATATTAATTACTCCAAACCATAAAAATTCTTCGATATGAGACCTTTTTTTAACACAACTCACACCGAACCATGAGCCCACCTTCATCCTTGATCTCTTTCGTCATATCGAACCATGAAAACTGCCTGGAAATCGGGTCGGTCATGAGATTCCATTCTTGAGATATTCACCAAACACCCGAATAGATCAAGGGCCTATCAATTTGCCAACGGCTCTAATAGCATTTGTTGGATTGCATTACAAAATCCTAATACCTTAGTTTAGGGAGATCATAACTTCAATAAATGAGTTATGGACAAATTATGATATATTAACGGAAAAATTACCCAAAAAGTCTTAAAATTATTGCACTTTTGCTAACTCAGTCATGAATCTTTTTAATTTTGCCGATTAAGTTCTAAATTTTTTCATGTTATGCCAATTGAGTCCATCCAGCTAATTTTGGCTGAAAATTGCTGACATAGAAGCCTATCGTCCTATGTGGACGACTGGCTTTGACATGGATAGTTTCTAATAATATTTTACTATTCTTTTCAATTATTTATATTTTTTTCTTCCCTTCTTCCTTTGCTAACTAGTCACCAGGCCTCAACGATGGCCGACTAGAGGCGAGGCCAATCTTGTCGGCCTTTGGTGAGCCTCACTCACCCCTAGCAAGGCTCGACCTCACAATCACTAGGCAAGGTCAGCCTCACTAGTCGCAGAAAGAGGTAAAGCCTCACCAGTGGTAGAGTGAGGTCAACCTTGCTTAGTGACGACGAGGTCGACATTGCCAAGGGTAGGCAAGGCTCAATCTCGCAATGGCCAACAGAGGCAAGCTTTGCCAGAGGCTAGCGAGGTTGATTTTGTCGATCTTCGCCTCTGCTCAGTCATCGAGGCCTAGCGACTAGCTAGAGAAGGAAGAATGAAAGGGGAAAAAAAAGGAAAGAAAAAAATAAATATATAATTCCCAACAATATTATTAAAAATTGTCAACATCAGCGTCGACGATATCACATAGAAAGGCCAACGTCGACATTGGAGATTTCCAATCAAAATTAGCTGGATGGATTCAATTGACAAAATATGAAAATTTTTATGACTCAATTGGTAAAATTTAAAGGTTTAAAATTGAATTGGCAAAAATACAATAAATTTAGGACTTTTTAGACAATCTTCTCATGTATTAATTGCTTTTATAACACCATGGGATCTTTTTTAACACAATTTACACGTGCATCTCAACAAAGAGCAATAACAATATCCATTTGTTTTTTTTTTCCTTTTTCTTTTTCGCTTCTTCTCCTCGCGTAGCTTATGATCTTTCTTAGGTGAATTGGCACGATGGAGATGGACTGATGAGCTTAGGTATTATCATGAAATTTGACTTCGTGTGGAGACTATGGTTATGCCGTGTAAATAATTCAGGTCATAGTTTTGATTACAAGTTGGAGAATGTCCCAGCGTCCTTGTCACATAAGAGGGAGATGCTAAGTTTAATGAAATGGAAACCAAATTGATCAATTAAGTGATCAGTGGTAATTCGATATTGAATGCAGCTTATTTATTTAAATAACCACTTACAGTCAGTCACATCACTCTGTAAATCAATTTTGTGGATCAATTTTTGTAAACCCATGTTTCCCGTCGTGGAACAGGGAGCGATGATGCCATGAGATCAACCTCCGATTGATTGGTTATTCACTCAAGGATCACACGTAATTTTTACAAAAGAAAAGAAAACTCTGCAAGTGCCACCAAAGAAAAACTAACCCATCCACTCTCTTTCTCTCTCTGCACCACCGTCACCACTGCCTCCGTGTTGCCCTTTTTGACAAGCTCGTATATGGACCTCATATCCAAGGTCAACGACGCTGACCTATACATCGAGATTGTGATCATACATGCATACATACATAGAATAATATAGCATACACTGTCGGTATTTAGAATCAAGAAAATGAACGATTATAATCCTCAAAGGAAGGGTGGACAATGTCTCGCGTAAAGTGTCCTGTACGCCAATAGCATATGACCTATCTTTTCACGTGTGTGTGTTTTGTGTGAGTGAGTTAGGAGATCGGAATGCAGAAGGGAAGGTGCAAGGCGAAGCAGATGAGCTCCCCTACTCTTGTTGATGTTTCCATTAAATGTCTCAATGATCGAAGCTATTAATCAACGCTAATAAGGATAGTTATTAAAATAATTAATGGTCGAGATTTCTTGAGATACCGATAAAAGTGCCAAGTGAGTTGGGAATCTCTTGAACAAAAAAAGAGAGAGTAGGGAATTTATCCTAATTATTATTATTATAAAATTAAGGGAAAATTCTAAATAAGGGCTTAAAGTACTATCGTTTTATTAAATAAGGATCCGAAATGAATTTTGTTTCAAATAAGGGTCTGAGTAGCCAAATTGTTTCGAATAAGAGTATGAAGTGGTTAAATCGTCTCAAATAAGGGCATTTGGCTTGCTGATGACTAATCCTGTCATGGGAGAAAGGGTATTTTGGTTAAAAAAAAATATAACCATGTATTTTTTCCTTTTTTTTTTTTTTTTTTTTTTTTTTTTTTTTAATTTTTTTTTTTTTTCTTCTTCCCTCCCTCGGTCATTGCCGTTGATAGCCAGCAGAGGTCGCCCGCCTTAGGTGAGGGGGAGGGTAGCCCTCGTCGGATCCGGCGAGGGTCGCCTCACCTAGGTTGGGCGGGGCAAGGGTCGCCCTTGCCCAATGTTGATAGGGGTTACCCTTGCTTGAGTCTGGCGACATTCGCCATGTCCGGCAGAGAGAGGGGGGAAAAGAAGAAAGAAAAAAAGAAAAAAGAAAAAGCAAAGAAAAATAAATAAATTAAAGATGAAAATGCCCTTCGGTCCGAGAGGTTAGACCCTTTTTTGAAATTGATATGGTCACTTCAAGCTATAATTTAAAACAAATTCCACTTTTAGTCTGTATTTGGACGATTTGGCTACTTTAGGTCATTATTTAAAATAAGATCCACTTCGAGTCCCTATTTAAAAAAATGATAGCATTTTAGGCTCTTCTTTGAAATTTTCTCTAGAATTAGGGAAGGGGTGTACATGTTGTGTGTGCATTATAAAAGATAAACTTGAAATATTCGTATATTGTACCCTCTCCCTCATTTGTTTATTTATCCAAGAAAGACTTTATAAAAGAAAAGAAATACCTATACTCTAATTCATGCACTTATAAGATGTTTTATGAGTTTTTAGATAACCAGGGTTTCGTGCTCGTGTCCTTTAATAATAAAAAGAAAATATATCTTTAAGGTGTTTAGCTTGAGTTGAAATAACGTATATTCAGGAAAACAATAACACACACACATATATACATATACATAGATATATATGTATATACATATACATATGTATATATATATATATATATAAACATATCTCGGGCAGTATAATTTCCCTTCCTTCCGTATAAAATGGCAAGAGTTTCAGACCTGTCACCTATCTAAGTGCTATTTATACGCCTACCAAAAGAAATGCTATTTATGTCCCTTTATTTTTGCGGAGGATTTAATAAGTAAGAACTCCAAAAACTTTGCACTTATTTGACGAAAATAAGAATTAAATGGGATCCGGAGGAGCGAATAAAGGGAAGAGAGATATCACACACTAATCAATTATTTTATATAAAAATGAACACAATCTGGTCATTGCCCATATAAAATATATATTGAAAATTCTGAATGCGATGATATATTATCTTAGCCAAAGTTATTTCGATTCTCGATCATGATACGATCCACGATCACATTCTTGATAATTTTTTAGCCACCAGACTTTTCGTCGGCTTTATTTTCTCTAGAGACGGAACATACCAAGGAAGCTACCATCGAGCTTATGTCATCGCGTTAATTTACTCATTTCCATCGCACGGGAAGTTTCGCGACGCTTCGACTGAAAAAAAGGTTTCGTGGCATTATTTACAGGTACATGTACAGAATTCTTATGGCGTCCTATGTCTCATAATCCCTCAAATCTTGAGGAATATTTGGTTTACTTTTCTGGATTATATATGATAGATCCAACAGCATCGTTCCTTAACGAGCGGAGAGCCTAACATCGTATAAATGAATTGTATAGCCACGCGAGGGCTACGCAAAGTTCTTCGAATCAGTACGTTATAGGAAGCACATTTCCCTCGTCGGTTCAATGTCCATGCACTTATCAGACGAAGACAGATTGGAGAACCTTTTGCTCTAACATATATGCCTTCCACTCTCCAGAAAGATTGTGGTTCTTCACCGGCTTACGAGCGAATCCGAATCGCTTACCATTCACCATCATGTTCTCCTCGTGTTAGACGATCGAAGATGCACATGCGGAGCATATACTTGAAGAGAAGCAACTGTTGGATGGCCAGGGTTTTTTATTTTTCCAAGAACAGATAAAAGGAAAGATTCTGCAACAAGTATGACGTGCTAGAATGCGTACGTTTAGAATCGTAAAGGGTATTTAGCGCGAGCATATGCCGGATTTATTAGATCATGTCGAGCTTCCTTTGAGGAGGAGGAGGATGAATCAATCCGTTTTTCAAGAGATAGGATGAATATTGCCATCATTTTTTGTCCTTAAGACTAGGCGTTGGATATTCTCGTTTCGTTTTTGGTTTAGAACCTTAACTATTCAAGGTTGGCGGTACAGAACCTCGTAATCTGGAATCACATTCTCTTTGACAATCGATGTTTATGGTATTTTAAAGGAGTATAAACCGGACCTCCAATTGAATTATCCGAGTTTCTGCAGTGTCGATTGACCATTGGAATAGAGTGGATGGAGAATGGCATCTTGATCTGGAGAGATGGGACGCTGTGATATTCTAAGATGCAATGTTCATGACAAGATTAGAGTACTGGGTCGGCAGTTTTAGATGTTAAAGACGCATTGGTTGGGTTCGACATTTTCTCTTCGGTACTCGCTTTATTCAAGTATAAATGACACTTTTATTCTTCTGATGCTTGCTCATGGCTGAAAAGGTAGATATATGACGTAGGGGGGACCCTCGAGATAATTTAAAATGATATGCATCACCGTATTGAAAAGTATAGTATTTTGCGCATTAGTCGTATCCTATCAGAAAGTGGCGAAATTCTATCTTTCCATGCCCAAAAGTACGAAATTTTTTTTCCATACTGATAAAATTGCAATAAATATTGCTAAATGTCAAAAAGCCGTGGATAGAAAAATATGACCAGTGACTGGGGTAACTTGTTCAAAATTAACTAGTACTTTTCACATACCAATACTTTTATGAAGTTGCCAACTTATAAATAGTTTGCAAATTGCAAATTCTTGTAATAACTCGTCAACCTTTGATAGTGTAGCTTACATAAATTTCAAAAATTTACCAACTCTTATATGCAGCGACCTATCAACTTTTGTCCGATTAAATCATCGACTAATATGAGGTTACTGGCTCCATTTGAGTTACTTATCAAGGTCTAATTGTTGTTTTTTTAACATGATATCATGGTTGAAATTCAAATTCTTGTAACATGATCCCGATTAAGGAGTTGCGACTAATAATATGACCACAGAATCATGAAGAATTCGACAAGCTGCTGAACTAATCCTTTTCCGGGAGGAGAAAAGCATCCTTCCTTTTTTGGCGAGATTACAGACGTCCATCTCCTATATTCTTCATTGCGACGAGGATTCGGGCAAAAAATTATACTTCGCACGTTGTCGATGTTTAACGAACGGTAAGACTAATCAAAAGGGAATCGTCTTTGTACGCATTCGCGTGAGATGAGCGACGTGGACCGCCACACGCGTGACGCAATCATATTTCCTTACTTTACCTAAAGTCAAATGAAGATAGAATAGCAGGCACGTGAGGAGGTCTGGTGTCAAATTCATGTGTCTGACCCAACAAGGAATGAGAGATGACAGAGATCATCATCATCGGATCGGTTGCGTAGCTGCGAGGGCGCAACCACGTAATGCGATCCGCATCGACCCCCAATTTCCATACGCAGCTTCCGATTGGCTCCCCATTATTCTAATTTGGTTTCCTATCCTTTCACTCGAGTCTTCCGAATTGTAAAAATTAGATTTCTCGTCTCATCTTTTACTTCGGAAATGAAATTGGTGTCATGTGCCAATGAAAATTAAAAGCAAAGTTAGGTATCGCGGGCGTGGTGTGCCGGGGCTATAAAGATGTCTAGATTCTCTTTGTGACGAGACACGTTGTAAACATTGAGATGCCTCGCTTGCATTGTAAGATAACGTGTTGACCCTAATAGGCGAATTGATTCGGCATAGCGATTATGCTTTCATGTCTCCTACTCAAAGAGCCGACCTTATCAATGTTTGTACATATCACCTGATGATGTTTTATCCATTTGATTGTAGTTCTGCCTCCCTCGCCATCTTATAAGAATGTCAAGAGTCGCATCTTGTCTAAGCTCTCTTGTTACGACGATCACTTCTGCCCTTGTCAATTTGCATATAGGTCTAGTAGATATACTGGAGAGTATCCCACTCGATACTATCCGTAAAGATTTGACCCAATCCGCATATGTCAACTCCCGAAACGAGCACTCGAGCTCACCATGTACGGTGGGTCTTACTTTTGCACGACAATGCGAGCTCTTGTCCAATCTCCTACGAGGTCTTCAAGATGTTATGCTTGAACTAAGTTGGAGAAATGGAGAGTCTCGTCCCTTAAAGCGAAAAGTTCATTTGAGTTTTGTTAGAGTCAGTACGAGTCATGAACCCAATTAAACCCGACCTTGTTTTAATGCTTGTTTTCCAATTGGCAAAGTGATACCATTAAGAGGAGACAGCAAAAGAGAGAGACAGAGGAAAAGCAAAATGGCGTATCTTTGAGTCAGCCAACTTAAGCACGCTGTCATTTTTCCACAATGATAGTGCCGATGTTACGGTCCACATTCACATATACCCCACAGAGAGACACAGAGAGAGAGAGAGAGAGAGAGAGAGAGAGAGAGAGAGAGAGAGAGCAACGGCTACGGATTTGGGAATTTTTCTCGTCAGACAGTTTGTGGAAGCTTACATAGATAAAAATGCAATCATGTTAACAAGTGGAGTGCGAGAGAGTGGGGGGCTGTTTCACTCATATGGAATTTTAGAGCTAGGAACCTTCTTCCCCATTGTGCCTTTCCCTCCACCCTTCTTAATAATGCTTCTTTTCTTCAAGCAGCCTCGGCATATTTCCATCTCTAAGCTCCGAGCTTATCCTAAAAGTGCACAACACCGCCTCCCCAAGATTCTCTCCCCTCATTTGCTAATCTCCCCCCTCTTTAGGAATAATCCATTGGCCGAACACCGCGCTCCCCTAAAAGTAGATGAATCGCACCATGTGCACAATTCCGATCCATTTAATCTTCCTCAGTGGAGGAATATGATCACGTCCTTAGCCATTGTTTATGGTGGCGAAACATAGTTAATCGCGAAAAGAGGGTGGCACGAGGAAAGTGTGGGAGATAATCGGCAATTAAGCGAGATATTTAGCGCTCGTTATTAGTGCTGAACGTACTCAATGCCTCGGCTAGGATATTTGGAGGGATAGATCATCGATGCCCACTTAGGAGGAATCATGATTATAACTATGATATAAGGCATGTTAATGATGGTACTTGTGATTGGTTCAAAGTGCATACAAATGCATAGATCTAACATAATGGAAAACAATTATAAAGTAGTCACCCTCCAATGAGCTCAACTTGACCTCGATCCTTCTCTCTGGGAGTAATCACTTATAAGAATAGAAATACTCACTTAGGGAAATTATGCATATAGAGAAAAGACTGTCGATTCATTTTACTAGCTTATGTATATAAGAATTACTCGTTCAGGGATAGAAATTTTATGTATGGAATGCGATCGAGTTTTCAACTTTCTGATCAGTGAAGTCATATCATATCTTTTTTCGAGAAGTGCAATCAAGTGCTTCTGATGGAATAGTCTGGGATCTGATTGCACTCATTAAAAAGTTTACAATTTAATAGCATTCCGCTCGAATTTCGATGATAAATAAGATTATCCCAAAAACGTGAATATTGTCCGTCAAATGATGTAGCAATCCAATCCGATACGCCGGCATTTAAGTACATATCTTCCATGTCATTCCTTTTTGATATGCAAAAGGAATGGGGGCTTTCTGGTTATCCTCAACTAGTGGAAAATCAGGCTGGTCTAATGGCAGGCAACCTTTGTGCATGGCGTGCCGATACATTGATTAAACCGAATGACCATCCTTCCCGCAAGCAACTTAATCCTCTTTATACACCCACTTTACCCCCCCAAAAAAACAAAGCCGCCCATCATTTTTGTGCTCTTTCTAAACTAAAAGAGGTCAGTCAATACGTAATCTGAGGATGGAAATTAAAAACTTTGCAACCTCTACATTACATGTTATATAATCTCCCTCCAAAGGGACTTTCTTTAAATTCCCATAGTTTTCGCACGATCTTCATAGAATGCGTACGCTGGCCAAGAAGTTTTATGCGAGGCGGCAGTCCGGTCAGTTTCCGGCGAATTGTGCCTCTGAGAATCACCCCTCCTCCCCTCCCCCCCTTTCCCCCTGTCAAGTGGGACGAATCATAGGATCGAATTGATGCTTGCGGAGGGGATATTATATGAAGGAATGTGTCCACCAGGAATCAGTACTTGCTACAGCATCATCACACATCTCGAGCTCACTCTTTTTTCTTCATATAAATACACTATCACGAGCTTCGACTGAACCACTCAAGCAGCTCACTCCCAAAACAGGGCCTTAAGACAACATCTGTCTTGAGGAGCACATAAGAGAGGGAGAGAGAGAGAACAAAAAGATGGTGAAGTTCTCTAAGCAGTTTGAGGCTGAGCTTGTGCCTGAGTGGAAAGAGGCCTTTGTCGATTATTGGCAACTCAAGAAGGACCTCAAGAGAATCCATCTCCTTAACTCAGACCCCCCTAAAACTGACAAGCACCACCACGACGGCTCTCAGGGCAGCTTCTTGTCCTCTCTCAGGAAGTTCTCTGTGCTGGGCCACAGGCACAGAGAAAATGGAGCCATTCATGTAAAATCCTGTCCACCATACAGTCTAATTATATGCCTGCGCATTAGCATGAACTCATTTGCCTGTTGTTTTTGGTGGTGACTATTAGGTGCACAGAAAGCTCGCGTCTTCGGCTAGCATGAACGACGTCTACGAGACCGAGCTGCACGAGCAGTTGGCTGATTCGGAGGCTGCCAAGGAGTTCTTCGCATGCCTGGATTGCCAGCTCAATAAAGTGAACAAGTTCTACAGGACAAAGGAGGAGGAGTTCTTAAGCAGAGGAGAGGCACTGAAGAAGCAAATGGATGTACTGGTCGAGCTCAAGGCCACACTCAAGCAGCAGCAAAGCGATGGGGCTTCGAGCCACGATTTCAAGGAGGATGTTTCCATTTCATCTCACATCTCCTGTGGTATCTAATCTTTAGCCTTTGGCTTTTTTTAAGTCATAACACAACCTTGAAACAGGACTGTCTCTTCTTGGAAACCATTACTCTAGGCCATTGCGACTACTCCCATGCTCTGTTTTTCCTCATTAAAGAAACCACTTTCACTAACATCTAGGACAGATCAGTGACACTTTTCAAAATATACTTTTATGGTACGCTTGTGCTAAGTATGTTCGGCACAGTGGTGCATCCGTAAATATGATCACTATGTATTTTGTAGGGATTTATTGTAGATGATTGTAAATAATATCGGATTTTCTCTATGACTTTGATTAAAAAAATGTGAAGGGGTGAAAAGAACAGCATTTTAGTAAATTTGGAAGGAGAAAAACATAGAGTTCAGGATCATGGCGCTTAGTTTTGACATCTTTTTAGGAAAGACAATTGTAAAGCAAGCTACAAGGAGATGATCGCTCAAGTTTTTGGTTTTATCTTGAAACAGAGGAGGACTCAGTTAAGGACAGAGCAGAACAAGAGCAGCAGCAGCAGCAGCAGCAGCAGGAAGCTAACACAGATGGCTCAGAGGCAAGCGAAATGCCATTCTCAGAGTTTCCGAAATCCGAGGACATTGGGAATTCGAAGAGAATCAAAAGAGAGGACAGCAAACTGCGATCGCTCTCAACTCGCTCTTTCAACTGCCAAGGAAAGAACTTGAAGATCAATATCCCTCTAACTACACCGACTCGTACGTTTTCTGCTATCACTTACCTAGTTCGGGAAGACTTGATCAATCAGTCCTCTAAAAAGTGCAATTCAGATGGCGGCAAACTGAATATCAACAAAACAAAGTTACGCAGAGCAGAAAAGATGATTCGAGGAGCATTTGTGGAGCTTTACAAGGGTCTGGGCTACCTCGAAACTTACAGGTAACTGGAATTTTTTATTCATAGGAAAAAGATCACAAAAAGTTTATCGAATTGCCTGATTCAGAAGAGCATCTTTCGTGTTAACCAAGATGACCATTTACCATCAGGAACTTGAACATGCTGGCTTTTGTAAAGATCTTGAAGAAGTTTGACAAAGTAAGTGATGTTGGACCATACTTTTGAGTCTCTCTCTCCTGTCTAAACAAATCTCCCGTTAACTTTATGTCTAAAAGAAACAAGAAAAGTAAAATGGGTATTGGTTTCTTAATTGATTCAGGTGACCGGAAAGCAAGTTCTTCCAATTTACCTGAGAGTGGTGGAGAGCTCCTACTTTAACAGCTCAAACAAGGTAAACGTTTTCAAATCTTTTAGCAAATTATTTATCATCTGCAATTTCTGAAACAGAACACACCCCATGAAAAACATATATTGGAGACCGCTTCAGATGATGGCCACAACATTACATTGGAATATTTGCCGACAGGACAAAGTGGCCCATTCGTCCTAGATTTCATGGGTGTCGTGTGTGCATAACGAATGGCCTCCTTAGGATTCTGTTGTTTCAGCTCAGATATTCCTGTCTAAACATGAAAGAAAAGAAAAGTTGTTTGCTGAAGAATCTGACAAATGACAGGTGGTGAATTTGTGCGACGAAGTTGAGGAGCTATTTATCAAGCACTTTGCTGAGGAGGACCGTACAAAGGCCATGAAGTACCTGAAGCCTCGTCAGCGCAAAGACTCCCATGGCAAGACCTTTTTCATAGGTAACCCTCCTGATCTTTCTTTGCTAGAAAACTAATATGGTCCACCATAAACAATAGCTCCAAACTCGATAATTATTTTAATGACCTCTTTTTTCGGTAGTTAATGGAGATTTTTTTAGCTATCTCTTCTAAGGAAAAGCAGGAAAATGGGCCCCATCTGGCTAGTAGCAGTAGCACTGAGTGGTTCAGTCTTTTCTTTTTCCTGGTGGGATAGAAAGTGAAAGTGAAAGGCCCCATGCAACAACATAGTAATAGTATCGAACCATTAAATGACGAATCATTTAGAAATGCATCTGCTAGATAATGGGAGGTGATGAAACTTGGGGGAAAAAAGGTTAACCAATTTAATAGGTTCTGTCTATTAGTGACTGAAAACAAAAAATTCAGCATATGCATGAATTTTAAGCTTCAATGGAATTGTAATTAACGGTGGCAGAAACTAACTCAAGCATTACTCCGTCATAATCAGGGATATTTACTGGCTGTTTCATTGCGCTTTTGGCTGGATACATAATCATGGCTCACATGACCGGGATGTACAGACAGCAACATGACCCGGTCTACATGGAAACTGTCTATCCAGTTTTAAGGCAAGTGCATAATCGAATTTATGAGAACTCTAGAACTTTGTGATATCCCCATTTCAACTAAGAATGGTGAACTTATTTTTTGGTTTGCGCTTTGCAGCATGTTCAGCCTTTTGTTTCTGCACTTCTTCCTATACGGTTGCAATATTTTTGCATGGAAAAAAGTGAGGATAAATTACAGCTTCATCTTCGAGCTGGCCCCTACCAAGGAGCTTAAGTACAGAGACGTTTTCTTGATTTGTGCGTCATCGATGGCTGTCGTTCTAGGCGTTGTGTTCGCTCATCTGTCACTACAACAGAAAGGGTATTCCTCTGCTCAAGTTCAGGCGATCCCAGGACTGCTTTTGCTGGTAATTCTCTTTTTTTTCATGATAGCAAGAATGAAAATAATTACTCATTTGGATTCAAATTCTTCGAACTGATCAGCATATTGCTTTTATTTGGTAACGCAGGCATTCCTACTTGCCCTCCTGTGCCCATTTAACATTCTCTATCATTCTAGCCGTTACCGTTTCCTTAGTGTGATGAGAAACATAATTCTGTCCCCTCTTTACAAGGTACTAAATTTTCCTGCTTCTGATGATAAAACCTAAGATTTTGAGCACAGATTTGTAGGGAAAAAGCATGTGAATCTTAGTGGTTCCATCTTATGACCTAATGCAGGTTGTCATGCTGGACTTTTTCATGGCTGACCAACTGTGTAGTCAGGTAAGGCTTTAGGACTCGACCCATCATCAGTAATCTGGTTCCCTGATGAAAAATTTGTTCTGAAGCGTAATTTGTGAATCAATGACAGGTTCCTTTGCTCAGAAACCTAGAATACGTAGCATGTTACTACATAAGCGGCAGCTTCAGGACTCAAAACTACCACTATTGCATGAATTCTAAGAACTACCGGGACCTGGCATACGCGGTGTCCTTCCTCCCCTACTATTGGAGAGCAATGCAGGTCTGTTTGATCACTGTGCTTCCATGGTTGATACGAATTGCATATTAGTGCTGTGATTCTCGTATTTGGAAGGGATTTGATCAAATACTGAAAACATTTGTTTCGCAGTGTGCTCGCCGATGGTTTGATGAAGGACAGATGAGCCATCTTGTGAATCTAGGGAAATATGTGTCGGCAATGTTTGCAGCTGGGACTAAAGTTGCATACGAGAAAGAAAAAAGCACTGGGTGGCTGTGTCTTTTTGTGATCATTTCGAGTTCCGCAACTGTGTACCAACTATACTGGGACTTTGTAAAGGATTGGGGTTTGCTCCAAATGAATTCCAAGAACCCGTGGTTGAGGAACGAGTTAATGCTACGCCGAAAAACCTTATACTACGTCTCCATGGTATATATACACATGCTTTCCCAAGAGAATAGCAGAAATTATAAAATGTCAACTAAATTTTGAATTGATCATGTGAGAAAAAGGCTCTTTTTCCCAAATCAGGGGAAAAACAAATCCTTGTTTAACATGACAAGAGAGATTTTTCCAAACACCAACTACGATTATGGCAGTTACTGGGTTCTTTGATTGAAACAGTGGTATGATCTTTGATTTCAACATCATGTTGTGACAAAAGTTATGGTATGTCATGCAGGGTCTGAACCTCATTCTCAGGCTTGCTTGGTTGCAAACGGTTCTTCACTACAATTTTCAGCATGTTGATTCCCACGTGACGGGGCTATTTTTGGCAGCCCTTGAAGTTACCAGGAGAGGACTTTGGAATTTCTACAGGTAACTTTGGCTCCACATGTAATTCTCAATCGCATGCATTCTAATAAGTTGCCGAATATGCAAGCAGATAAGAATAGTTCCATTACAATTGCAACATACGATAGATGAATTTTTCCCACTTGTATGCAGGTTGGAGAATGAGCATTTGAACAACGCAGGAAAATTCAGAGCAGTGAAGATAGTGCCACTTCCCTTTCATGAAGTGGATGAGGAAGATTGATGCCAATTTTAGCTACAATCGCTTAGAGAATTCGATTCTTTGCGAAATGCACGGTGGAAGAAATCTCTCCCACAAATTCCTCGAGTCTCTAATGTCTTTTTCGACAAACTGATGTCACACGTTATCAGAATCTTCTCATTGTTCGGCGGCATACGTAGATAATTTCCATAACTTGTACACAGAATTTTTCTTTCAACAAAGATAAACAAATTAATGCCCAGTTGTTATGTTCGCTCATTGGTTGCTGCACGACTTGCCATAGACATCGGATTCGCCATCTGTTTGCCTCAGAATCTGAAACGTTCCTCCCGACAACGAACTATCGATGACATTCATTCCTCATCGGCAACCTTTTTAACATTTGATTGAAGTCCCTTTTCGCAAGTAGCAGCAAAACAAAACATGTACGCATTCTCGATCAGCCTGCTGTACCATTCATAGTAGCAATGAGAAAGGACACAAAATACAAGTTCCCAGAATGCAAACAACCAGTTCGATACAAGCCGGTTCATATGGATATTTTCTCTAAGCTCGCATCATCCCGAGCTCGGGGAGGCTGTGGGCCCGGTTATCCCCGCGACGACGCCGATGACAACGCCCGCGATGATCACCAGAGTAATCCCCATGACGACGATGTTGGCTATGTCCTCCATGCGCTCGGATTCATCGAATGCGTCCATTAGGAATGACTGAACAGAGAGCTGATGAGAAAGTGGGCGGGCGCGGGGAGGTGAAAACAAGAAACGGAGGCTCGCTTCTCTTCCCTATGCCTTCGGAAATGCGAGGAAAGGGAATAGCTCCGTCCCTCGGCCTACGTCGCTTGAAGCAGTTTCATCAAGATCAGATAGCGGAGGTTGGAAAGACAGCCAATCCGAGTTCCAGACCTCTCGTGAAGACCAGACCCCGAACAACAACTAGTCGTTCCATGGACACTCGCATGGCTTTTCTTGGCAGGTTTCGGTTAGTACGTACGATCCCAGAACTGACGATGGTTTGAACGACCGAAACGTTCGTGGGCTTTGACGACCTTCTGCACGGACGAACGATCCCGGTCCGCATCGATAAACCTTCGAGCTCTGTTCCGTTTTGGGCCCCCGTATCGAGCTCGAACTCCCGAAACGAGAAACCAGAACTTGCGAAGGCCATAACATCAAATGGCTCGAGCAACATCGTTGGGCTTTCGAGCGTGAACGGCATCGACGACGTACCAAAAACCATATCGAACGACGCGCGTTCAACATTAAATTTGAGCACGCGTTTAGGTCGACCCGGATTCTCATTTTCTTCACCGAAACCTAGTAATAAGCTAAAAAAAGAAAACATTTTCTGGTGCTATATTTCTTAAACCGTCAATTAATTGCCGCCGTCATTGTAACCCGGCCTTCTTAATGACAAAGTTATATCTATGCAACGCCAGGCCGGCCACATCCGATCCAACGAGACCTCACCAACCCCTAGGCCCTAACTGGGCAAATTCTTCCAAAATAAGCAGAAAAAAGTCTCACCTAAGACGATCAATTCGCGCCCCTAATTTTCAATTCCCATACTCCTACCATCGTGTGGCACTAAACCTTTCGTCCCGAAAGTCAACCTTCACGAACGCGACATGACTAAGATGATGGACACATCTAATGGGATAACGCCAGTTGCTACCCATCGATTGCGTCCCTGCGTTTTTCACAGCGTGGCGGCGGTGCTACGTGCCGTTCAGCAGCCTGGCCAGACGTTCACATTCGTCACGTTCGTTTTCAAGTATCGTGTTCATTTTCATCGTCTTTACCACGCATGAAACGGCTGACGTTCCCGGGGGCCAGAGCGCAATGATGGAACGTCTTTCGCTGTCATACTCGGTTGAATAGACAACCACGTTTGACGCGAGCACGAAAGCAGATGAGCCACTTTTCCAACGTTTTCCACGAAAGGAACCCCAAAAACCAAAACGCCCCCCTCGTTCTTAGATTGGGTTCTTTTTGAAGTAATGTAACTCTTCTCCATTTGCCGTAGTCGGTACGATTATGGTTTCTTGTGGCTGAAAATTATTCGTACGCCAGTGCAGGTATCGCCTAACCCTGATCTAGCACTTGGATCTCTATTCTCTCGGTCTCGATCCGGAACGAGGCCAACCGCTAACATGGATGGTTTAATTGTTTGGTCAATGGATTACCATTGATGTCATAATGTTTAATGTGGAGATGCAAGAATGATCGGTGTTAAAAAAAGTCTCGCACTAGAGAATCGTTAATATATCTTGTTAGCTCATACATTGCCCGGCTCAAGCTCGGAAACCGATGGTTAGTTGACTAGTGCTTCACCCTTAATTTTAGGGAAGGAATCTTGTGACCATATCGTGAGGAGAGAAGTTTATAAAGAGTGTATAAATTCCATTGGCAATCGATATGAGATATTTTATCAACACAAAAGAAAAAAATCACTTAAGCAATTTTTTCCCAATTTTCTAAAGATAATTTCTGAGTAATTATCGTACTTATGTACACAAAAAAAAAATAATAATCAAGTTGTCACATGGATATGTACATGACTAATGCAGGATCGTAGTCACCAACATGATGCATTGTTGACTACCATGATGATCAATATTAAATTTAGCAATCAGCACTAGCGTACATAGATAATGCACTTTGATGATTACTTATAAAAATGAATGGTTAATGATAATCGACCGAGGTATTAGTGAATAAGAAGGAGAAAACCATCAAGGTCTTTGAATGGATAAAGAGAGTCAAGGTGTTGCAAATCCAAGGTTACTAGGGATAAATAAATTGAGATCATGAAGCAATCGACGTTCGTTTTTATGAGAAAAACCACTCATGAACGAGATTAGAAGATCATGAGGGCATGGGCGCAAGACTTTCGGAAGTGAAGAAATATGGAAGCAATCACAGAAAACGCTTGAGATGAATGCAAATGCTAGAAACCATTCAAGAACAGTTACCACACTGCTACTATAAATACCACCGGTTGTTTATTGAGTACTTCCGCACAAATCAAATGAATTTACTATCTTTAAGTTATTTTTACTTTTTTTGTACTGTACTTTTATTTTACAAATTTGTTTCGTTGATTAAATTCCGGTATGTTTCTTAGCTGTAAATTCCAAATCAACATTGTCAATTAAATTTCAATGTGTATCTATATCTTGGCGTGTTTAGGTTTTGTTGTAAATTAAATATCAACAAAGTTTCTTTACGTTTGGTTCATTTGTAATACCCATATTTCTCAAGCTTTGTTGTTGCTTAAATTCTATTATGGTTTGTGTTCATATAGTCTCGTTCGAATCCAAGTTTGTAACCTTAATTTGCCTGGATATTTCCAATTTGGAGTTGGCATAGAACTTGTCTCTTCTAACAAAAATGAAAATGACTTTCGATTAAAGATATTTATCACGAGAGAAATTCGGCAAAAGCAGTACTTTTGAGTATAGCACCAAGTTCATGTCCTTTACATTATGGTGGTATAAAGGTAGACTTGAATATCTTCAAGAAAAACCAAGAACGACTCAAAAGTTCTCGAGTTGCCGATTTTGTCAACCGTGGAAGTTTTTCACCTAAATCTTGGAGAAATTCCGATGCGACATTGTCAAAGTTGTTACATTGGGATAGTTATACATTATCAGCTTTGTGGACCATCGGTATTTTAAAGTATTAGGTGAGAGTGGTGACGAAAGGTGGGGCTGAAATTGGAGAGAAGAAAAATAATTTGCAAATTGACAAAATAAGGGCCTAGTGCCTTAAGAAAAAAACCCCAACTTTAACCCCTATCCCAATTTTATCTTTTTTTTTTTTTTTATCTCATTAAAAATACACTTAATTTTTACTTGAGTCACATATCTACCTCGTTAGCCCTTTATCCAAAATTGCTTTAGTGATCCTACGTGGCATTTCCACATTTTTGTTCTAATTTTTCCCCACATTTCATATTCACATAAATGTCTTTTGGAGATGAATTTCCACGTCAACCCAAATGACATCTTCTTGAATCTGAAATTTGGGTAAAAAATTAAAACAATTTTGATTAGCTTTCCTCAATTGCTCTTACTTTTAAAGAGTCTTTCTTCCATCTTACTCAGAAATCTTCGATTTTGCACTCAATCTTCAATCTCTTTGTACTCGGGACTCTTCTATCTCTCACGGTCGGAGAGTTTGTGCTCCAAGAGCTCGTGCTTGGGACACTCAAGCTCGAGACGCTTGAACAACTCGTGTTCGAGAATTTTCATCTCTTGATTGTCAATGAGAAATTTTGGGCAAATAATTAGTGATGGTTGATTTGGGACTTGAATAAAAAAGTTTGCGATTATGTGTATGTTAGAATTATGACTGGATCTAAATTGGAAGTTTTTTATGGAACAAAAAGAAATTATGGTAGAACTGAGATTAGAGCTAAAGTTCGGGATCTTTTAAGGTATTAGGCACAAATCATGGGATTATAATGTGATTGATAAATGTCTATTCTCTTTCCTCCTTTGTTTTACTAATCTCAGATCGATGTCCAGATTGCATCAGCATATACGTCACACATAATAAACGCGTCATATTAAACTAAACTCAACCCACAAAGTTGTTCCGTCCTTCTCATTTGAATACAAAGGATCGAGCTGACCTAACAAATATTAATATAATCTGCGTTGACCTTAATCGTTAGCCGACTGATCTTTTTCGATTGTTAAAAACTAACATCGGATTAAAGTTATTGAGAACTGTACAATTATTTGTACTCGCACATTTGTGCATAAAGAGAAGAGAAAGGATAGAAGGGAGAAGTGTTGAAATTGTCAGAAGTCTTCCTCCACGGAGCCCCCCCGCGGCTGGCAAGGTCGCCGCCATGTGGACCACACGACCGCGGCTTAGGACAAAGACTTTGGTAGTTACCTTCCCCGCACAAAAGAGATGTTCGATTTCGTGTTTGACCGGTTCGTTTTTATATTAGGATCCGCGTTCTTCTTATCGATTTGCTCAAATTGACCCCATTTTCGTTTTCATTGCCATCGCTTATTTGGTCATTTTTTTGACATGTCCCAATCTCGTCTTCTCCATAGCACGAGCCAAGAAGGTTGGTCAAGAAAGAGAAAAAAGAATCTTAGATGCGTTTGGTGCACGTGACCCGAGTGAGGCTATCCAATACTTGTGCAATAGGATCTAGACCCTTGTGGTCCACTTGACCCGTTCAAGTATTGAATGTGCATTACATGTCGCTCTTGGAAACATCTAATTCAGTTCCATTGAATGTGCGTTGCATGTCCCTCTTGGAAACATCTAATTCAATTCCATTGTTGCAAATGTTATTGTCTCTCTCTCTCTGACATTGCCTGATTGGCCTCCACTTTAGGTTGAAAATTATCTACCCTAATTGAGATGGTGCCAACAACATTTGCGGCAATGGTAAATAACATCATAGTGAGAATGGTGACTAAGACTGTGATTCGAAGATGATTTTTTTTTTTTTTAAGAGAGAAATAGAATGAAATAGGTTGGAGGTAAATTTTTAAATTAAATATAATTACATTGAAAGTTCTAAAAATTGTCATAAAAATGCAATTATATTCTAAAATTCATGAAAAGTACAACCATATCTTAAAACTTATCAAATTTGTGAAATTGAGTCATTTTGTTAACTCCGTCCAACTTCATTGGTGAAAAATATTGACGTGACTCTTTTAATGATATTATCTCTTCTACGTGGCTAAAACATAAAAAGCATAAGGCTAAAACAACATTGTTTTAGTCTAAATTTGATTTTTCATATAATTTTTATTTAAATTTAATTTAAAAAGCTATTTTTTTTTATATATAAAAAAATGAAAACCATCGCCGACCATCCCCCACCCTCGTGGGCCTTCTTGATGAAGGTAAGGCGGCAAGGGTGACGGTTGTGCAATCCCTCGCCCCCTTAGTTTCTCGACTTTTATTATTATTTTAAATTTAGCTTATTTTTTTATTATTAAATAAGATTCGTTTTGAAAATCAAATTTAGCACTGGGAAAAAATATTAATAAGAAAATCGAAAAGAATAAATATTATTAAAAATTATTTTCGTCGATACCGACCGTGCTACGTAGGATAATTGACATTCATGTTAGCGATTTTTAGCCAAAATTAATCGAATTGAGTCAATTGGCAAAATGTGAAAATATTTAGGACTCAATCGGTACAATTAAAATATTTAAAATCGAATCGGTAAAAATATAATAGGTTGTAGACTTTTTAGACTATTTTTTTTCAATAGTGGGGTCAAACCCATCTACCCATAGGCATTGAGTCACTTTCAATGCTCCATTAGAGTCTCTTATATCACTTAATGTATTGAATATATAATATGATTTTAGTACATTCGATGCTATTCCGGCTAACAATGTTTCAACATCACACCTATCAAACCCAACTGATCACAACATCTAACATTATTAATAACCTTCAACCTGTGCCGTAGGTTGCCACGGTTTCAATAATCAATTGCACTTGTATAATCATTTAGGTTGAGACACTTTCACCGAGACATATCAAAAGCCTTTTCCCAATTGGGAGGATTATGTGAAGCAAAGCTGGATTAGCTCCACAAGAAATGCATCCACCATCATAACATCTACTCAGACTAATTGTTTAATGTAACTTTCAATTCCATTCAAAACCAACATGAGCACGATGGATTTGAGCGGTAACATTTTCCAAATCAAACCTATAATTTTTATATCTATATTTTATCATTTGTAGGCACCAACATATGGATCCGGCTAAAACATCTATCCGTGACACCGTTCGCTTGTCTAGTCTAGAGAGCAATGAGTATGCGTGCCCCAAAAGCAAATAATATCGCATCTTGCATCTTTCTCAATGATGCAAGAGAAGAGATGATCAGTTTCCTCAGTTCCACAAGTTGGGTTTTTTTTTTTTTTTTTTTGGGGTGGTTGGTGTTATCTCTCTGGCCCAAAATGATGATGAGAACAGAATATTCTAATAACATCATCCAGAAGTATCCAAACGAGCACTCTTCTTTTCTTTTTTTTTTGTCAGAACGTCAGATATACCTTGGATTATTTCCCAATAGAATATAAAATAATCCCCTCTCGGCATTAAAGACAAGTCAAGTAATGCCCAAACAGGGGAGGCGAGTGACTCCGATCTTGCCCATGCAAAAAATACGATTCCGCGCACGTCACGAAGCACTCGCCCCTCTCCTTAATTAATGGCTTAGGGCCCACGTAATCACTAATTGGATCTCGAGGGAGGATTATCTTCCTATTACGTCAAATGAAGGGCTTGGATTCGCTCGAAAACGCGACCATTTTAAGGCTAGCTTTTTCGTGGGGAGGGTCGAATCTAATGTGCGTTTTGCGGGTTGGTCGCTGGGAAAACACCCAAAAAGTTTGACGTCGATCGGTGGAAATGGTGGACCGGCTCGTGGTATGTGCAAAGAGGTAAGGCTAACGTAGGACAGTCAGGTGATTCCTCCTCTTTTTCTTCGTCATCTTCGTCAATGTCGTGGTGGTGGATGTTTAACTGAGAGTCAAGATCAGCGACTGGGTGGTATTGCACTGATTCTAGAATTAGGTAGCAATTATTAAATTATTTTCATTATTTTTTTTCTCTCTTATGAGTAGCCAACAAAAGGGTAATTGTCGAAAAGTCTTGAATCTATTGTACAACGATCAATTTAGTCACGAATTTTACAATTTTGGCCGATTTAGTTATAACTTTTTGACAATTTATCAATTTAGTCATTTTAACTTATTTTTGATTGAAAATTGCTAGCATGACTATCGGCACTGACGCGAATGATTTCTGAACAAATCTGATTTCAAAGAACATTTAACTTAGAGAAAAACCCATGACTCGAAAAATTTGAAGTTTCTTGTTTGCTTTAATTCTTTGTTTTGGATATTATGGGTATGCATGATAAAATTTCTAGAACATAAATTGATTTATGGTTAGAAATTGATTTCTCAATTTCTAAAATAGAAATTGAGAAATTAAAAATTTTAGCTTCTAATTTATTCTCCAAATCTATTTTTAGAATAGAAATCTGTTTCAGAAATAGAAAAATCAAATTGCATTATCAAACGAATTTTATTTTAAATCTTAGAAAAAAAAGAAACAAAAAGAAATAAAGAAATAGAAATTTTATCATGTGTGCTCTATGCCTCTCAAAATAGTCTATTTTAATAAGATGTGGTTAGAACTACTTGAATTAGAGAATCATCGTCCGGGCAGTTGATTAGTGATTCCATATGGTGTGCTGAATATCAGTATAATTGGTGGCTGGTCCTTAAATTAAATTTTTTGGATTGTCAATTATGATGATAATGATGATAATTAGCTAATCAGTGTAGGTGGAGTATTATCGTTCTGAAATTAGATAGCACCCGCATAAACTCATCGGTTCAAAGCGAGCCACCAATGATGGAGGAGAAATTTTAATTAATTTCGTGAGACATGTGTGCTTTTTTTTCCCTTTTTTTTTTGGATCCGAAATTCGATTTTTCATGCGAAGTTGATTTATGACCCGATTGCATTATTGCCGCCGGGTATTGACCGTCTTTCCGTGGACTTTGTTCGCTTCCCTCCTCCTTCGGTCGGCCCATCTCTCTGACAGGTTCAGCATCTCACGGTACGACACGTGGATTCGCTAAGGTCGCGGTCGTGTGGGATGCTCGTTCTTGTCGGGTTAAGCCAACATTGGCGGGTATATTCTTTTTTTCTCCAGCGTGGATTTTACGGCTCTTGATCACGACGTCTCTATTTTATCATATTTTGTCAATTTTGATTGAACTTTTTTTTTTATTATATTTTGTCGATTCTGGTGAACTCTTTTTTTTTCCCCCTGCTTTTCGTAGAATAGGCGATCGGGACGGTTCCAACGGTTAGCTGATCTCTTCGCGTTGGGAAGAATTCTTTATCTAGCAGGTCAGTAAAATCTATTCTTCTAAAATTGCCTTGAGTAAACGTGTAGGCATGGTATGATGATTCAAGAGTTTATGTTTTTCATTGGTGCAACCCCTTCTATTTTTTTATTTTTATTTTTATAATAACAAGTTCCTTTCCTGACAAGTGACTTGCAAAGAAACATGCAATAAAGATCACGAAACTTCAATATTAATTTTCTAACTAATGCATTTTGGTCAGATTCCAAACAATTTTCCAACGAACTGCTCATATGGTGGATACAAGGACAATTTTCAAGATGTCATGTCAATGCAATGTCGATAGTTTGTCCTTCCCTTATCACACCTTGGATCCCTAAAAATTCGGTCGAATTCCAGCCAACGTGCATTAATTGTAAAACAATGAGAGTTTGGTGATTAGGGTACTTAGTCAAGGATCCTAGAATTGATTTTCAGCAATTTATTTGCGAATTTCACTAAACTTTAAGCGACTGCAAGAAAAATTTAGCCATTCTTGTCTCTCTCTCTCCCTCACCCTAGAAATCAATCCTAGAACCCTGGACTAAGTGCCCTAACCACCAAACCCTTCCGCCGACGAGCCATATGCCCATCAACTTAATTTTATTTTTATATTTTTTTTTTTACCTCACAACGGATCGAAGGAAAAGATGACCACTTGTAGAGCCTAACACGTGCTAGGCTTGAAACGCTTAGGCCACCTTGAGGATCGCGGAATCACGATTATGAGATGATAATCCTAAGTGATCTTTAAATTGCCGCGTGTGGTCCTCTTGAATTTTTCCTAACCTTGACAACAACTAACGCGTAATCAGTAAAGGTGCATTACTTTCTAGACGTTGCATGCACGCTGTTTTGTTTCGTCTTCTCATCGTTGACAAAGTCTTTATTTCTAGCAGGTTTCTTGATTGATCATGAAAATTTCAATTCTTAGGTTTCCAAAAAAAAAAAAGAAAAAATTAAGCGAAAAGGCTCTTGGAAAAAAGAGGACGCGTTCATGCCTATATGAATCCAAAGTGACTTGACCTCGATTAGGAAAAGTCCGTCAGAACTTCCGCTACGCGTATAGACCAGACGAAGAAAGTTTTGAGGTGGAAAGTTCCTTTATATATAAATAGGATCACTTGGACAAAACTTTCAATTAATAAATGGATTGACTTTCAACCAATTCAAATTGAAATAGTCATTCAAAAGGGTGTTCACTTTTCTTGAAAAGATAGTAACTTGAAATTGATTTGTTCAAGAGTCAAGATGGTGTCCCGCGTAAATCATCTTTGGAAAATAATTATTCCTCCATCCACATTGAATTGCTACTGCATAAACCCGCTAATTGTGACAAATGTAACGATGATACTATAAGGACCATAGTTTCATTAAAGGGATGTATAATATCGATTCTTTCATAAATCGCGTTAACATAGTATATATCGCTAGGGATATATGAGTCACAATAAAATCACACTGCGACTTTAGAGAATATAAATGATTGGAGATCCGAATTCGAAAAATCCAGCGCTAGAGATGACACCCTTTGCCGCTCAACTAATCCAATTTGGGAATTTTCTCTCTGTTGTCTATCTTGATAACATAAGCTTGCCTGCAACCCCCCTGTTCTAGCACCTTCCTGGATATTTTATTTGCATGCGCGTTGTTTTCTCCGATTTTTCCAATATTTTGGGCAAGTCTTTTCTTTCTGGAAGGCTTAAGTGATACATGACATTACGTGGGAGGAAACAAGGAAAAGGACGATAAAACGGAAAAGCTCAGGAAGCATCCGGACCTTCCGCATTTACATCCATTCACTTTGATTCCATAAAAATTCTTCTCCCCGCCGGATACACCCCCTAGAACACCCCTTCAATTTATGATTCACCTTGAATTTAGTTGACTTCCATGCAATTCACTTCGAATTTATTTAATCTTTTGAAAAGAAACATTCTTTCGTTTGATAACAATTTATCACAAGACCTGTCGAAACTTGATGTTTACACGGTGATCATTTTCGCGAGAAATTAAATATCTCGAGATTCGCATGTGGACAAAAATGAATAAGGACGTGGGAAAGAAAATTAGATTCAGAGGCCTAATGAGAAAAGAGGAAAATGATTAGTTTGTTGAGATAAGACGTGTCGTTAGAGATAGTTTAAGGAAAGAAAAATCGATGAGGATCGAATGTGCAAAAGAGACGAGTAAAAATAATCGGGAATTCCAAAGCGTTTGTTGGCATTTGGGATTAGTTTTTTGTTAGGGGGGCCGTCATCTGGCCGGCCATCACGTTGCAACTTCCTCCACCTCCACGACAACGCATTTGCTTTGATCGGTTCTCCTCTCTATAATCACTCCGTGCCTTATTTTGTCCTCGAACCCTGCATTATCGTATCCCCCAGCCCACGCTAAATCTCCAACCACGAAAAACAAGAATCAAGGGAGAGATTTTCAAAGAGGAAAGGACCCCAGAAACGAAAGAGGGGGGGGATATTCAGTGCAGCTCCCCCCATCTGTCCGACAATGTTAATGTAATTCTAGTTAAATGAAATTTAAAGGGATTTTTACGGTGCAATATTACCCAAGGCTTCCTTTCAGTAAAGAACTTGGCAGGGAGACGACAGCAAAACTCGGCTTGGCAGCTCCCCAAAAGACAGCCTAGAACATGGGAAATTTATTATGGGAAGCGAGGAAAAAAGGAATCTGGGTTTTTTTGTCTCTTTCTTCTTCTCGGAGGAGACCAAAGGCCCGACGTCCCTGATGACATCACGGGTCGTCGTCGGAAGGGGAGGAGGCCTTTCCCGCTATATTGAATAGTACGCGAATACCGCCTGTTGTACTTGTTGTTTTTGTTTATTTTTTCCTTATATCATTTTCCAAGAACCTCCTCTGTTTTTTCTGTCTTATTTTTTCCATGTTCTAATGGTAAATCTCCCACCTTTTTCCGACTTTTCTTTGTATGTCGAGGAGGTGGGTTCGTATGGGATGTCAAGTTTCTTCCTTTTGACCTTTTTCGGCGGGAGGTGACGGGAATTCGAGCTTCCGAGCTCTTTCCCGTTGCTGATACATTTGCCCGGAAGGGGAAATAGGAGAGAGAGAGAGAGAGAGAAGGGAGAAAAATATAAGGGGTTGGAAAGTCAAATTTGTAGAGCCAAGCCAAGTCCACGTTCAACGCCTTTCGTTTGCGCTTACGCTTGAGAGGGAGAGGGAGAGAGGGAGAAGGGGGGGGGAAATTAAGCAAGAGAATATTTATTCAAACCCATGTCCGTGGCAGCATTTTAATGAGCTCTCGAGAAGGTTGATGTGTCCTAGTTTAAAAGGCCTACTCCTCCTCGTCCTCCTCTTCTCTCTCTCTCTCTCTGTGGTAGTTGTTACTGTTATATGCTGCGGCTTCTCTCCCTCCCTGTCCCTCTCTCTCCCTCTCTCTCATAGCTATTGTTCTTGTTTTTTTATTTTTATTTTTCCCAATTTGCTCGGGATCAGTATTTGTTCATTGGTTCATTCAGTTTCTGGGTACTTTTGAGCTTCTGGGTCGGAGTTCTTTTCTGGTGCTGTGTTTATCTGGAGCTAGATCTGTCTTCGCTTTCGAGCGTTTACTCTGGAATTTCTTCTTTTTTTTTTTGTGGAGGTGGTGAGTTGATCTTGTTTGGAAGAAGCTGTTTTCAAGGAGAATCTTTATCCTGTTAATTGCGAAATTTTCTTTTTGAGGTCTTCAAGAACTCATTTCGAGTTGTGGTTCTAGTGAATTTCCTCTGGAATTTGGCGAAGGACTGTCGGACTGGGCTTTGTGCAGCCTGGAGAGCTGCATTATTTGCTGGGCAGGATCAGAATTTTCTTTTGGTTCTAGTGTTTCTCATGTGTAGTATCAAGTTGGGATAGCGGTAGCTTCTCTAGCTGAAGGGAGGAGGTGGGAAGGAAAACAGAAATCGAATGGCTGGTGGACGAAGAAGAAAGCTGCATTTTAGCAAGATCTACTCATTTAGATGTGGGAAGGCATCTTTCGAGGAAGACCATTCGCAAATTGGGGGACCAGGATTCTCTAGGGTAGTCCATTGCAATGAACCGGATTGTTTTGAGGCCAATATTCACAATTACACCGGCAATTATGTCAGGAGCACAAAGTATACACTTGCCACTTTCTTGCCCAAATCCTTGTTTGAGCAGTTCAGGAGGGTGGCCAACTTTTACTTCCTGGTCTCAGGAGTCCTTGCCTTCACATCCCTTGCGCCTTATTCGGCCAGTAGTGCCATCATTCCTCTTGTCCTTGTCGTTGGCGCCACCATGGTTAAGGAAGGTATAGAAGATTGGCGGCGGAAACAGCAGGTAGTACTATTTTCCTTACTCCACTTAATTTTGTCCATCAAACTTATTGTTATCATACTTCTGAATTCTCTCTCTTGGTTAATGTAATCAAGCGAATTTGGTTGGTTCTGGGTCACTCTGGAATTCCTGGAAAACCGATTAAAATGAACTTTGTTTTGGACTTGAAAATAACGAATTTTTGGAACCTTGCTAAGTACACTTGTATGGAAGTACATTCGGATGTGAAGTAGATTGATCTTCTGGGACCTTATGCTTGCAATTGGTTGTATCAAATAGCTTCCGCTCTTGCTTAACTAATGGTGCAGTTCATACTGTAAATCTCTATGCTGATTTTCTCCTTTTCTCAAAATCTATCAGAAAATAGAAAAGGCCGTACATTTGTTTATGTGTGATTGTGTGATTTTGAATGTATTAGGAATTAAATAGAGAATATTGTTTCTTGCTGATGTAGATTTCCACTTCTGCAACATCTTAGTTTCATGCCTGTGATTTCATTAAACTTCCACACCTCCAATCTATTCATATCACCAATACAGTCTGTATCAGTTCTTTTGGTTTTGGTTGTATCTGTGGGTGTTTTGTTTAACCCTTCACATATCATCCAGGATATTGAGATTAACAACAGAAAAGTCAAAGTTCACCGGCAAAACGGAGTTTTTGACTACACTGAGTGGAAGAATCTGAGAGTAGGAGACATAGTCAAGGTAGAGAAGGATGAATTCTTTCCAGCCGATCTCCTCTTGCTATCATCTAGTTATGAAGACGCTATCTGCTATGTTGAGACCATGAACCTTGATGGTGAGACAAACTTGAAAGTAAAACAAGCATTGGAGGTTACCTCAGGTTTGCATGAGGACACACACTTCCGGGACTTCAAGGCAACTGTGAAATGTGAAGACCCAAATGCAAATCTATATTCGTTCGTTGGAAGTATGGATTTTGAAGAGCAACAGTACCCCCTTTCTCCTCAACAGCTTCTTCTTAGGGATTCGAAGCTGCGAAACACGGATTTTATATATGGGGCAGTTATCTTCACAGGGCATGACACGAAGGTTATACAAAACTCCACCGAACCACCTTCAAAGAGAAGCAAAATCGAGAGAAAGATGGACAAAATCATCTACTTCTTGTTCTTCATTCTATTCTTGATGGCTTTTGTTGGGTCCATTTTCTTTGGCATATATACGAAAGAAGATCGGCGAAATGGGAAAATGAAGAGGTGGTATCTTAGGCCGGACAGTTCTACGATTTACTTTGACCCTAAGAAAGCACCAGTTGCTGCCATCTATCATTTCCTGACTGCACTGATGTTGTACAGCTACTTCATTCCAATTTCACTGTATGTGTCCATAGAAATTGTCAAAGTTCTTCAGAGCATCTTCATCAACCAGGATATTCACATGTACTATGAAGAAGCTGATAAACCAGCGCATGCCCGTACATCGAATCTGAATGAGGAACTTGGGCAAGTTGATACAATACTTTCTGATAAGACGGGAACTCTGACTTGCAACTCGATGGAGTTTGTCAAGTGTTCAATAGCTGGGACGGCCTATGGACATAGCGTCACTGAGGTTGAGAGGGCTATTGGTAGGAGGAAGGGTTTTCCAGTGGCTCATGGGAAAGAGAATGGCAATGATCAATTTGAGCACTCAGCTGATCCAAAGCCATTGATTAAGGGATTCAACTTTAGTGATGAGCGAATTATGAATGCAAATTGGGTGAAGGAGCCCCATGCAGATGTTATTCATAAGTTCTTTTGTGTGCTGGCACTTTGTCATACTGCTATACCCGAAGTGGATGAAGAGACAGGAAAGGTATCTTACGAAGCTGAATCGCCTGATGAAGCAGCTTTTGTCATTGCCGCCAGAGAAATTGGTTTTGAGTTTTACAAGAGAGCACAAATGAGTATTTCATTGCGTGAGCTGGATCCGGTAACTGGGCAGAAAGTTGAAAGGTCGGTGTCTTTTGCTTCATCACTAATTAAATATAAACCATGCTGCAGTCTACTGGTCATCACCAAGATTCTTGTGATCTTAGTGGTCTATACCCCTGAAGTATAAAATAGGAAACGAACTCAGATGCTCTAAAGTAGTTGGATTTTTCATCCCATCAAAGCTTGTAATTCAGAGGAATCGTGATAGATGGTTGAGCATTAGTGATGGTTCTTTTTTTCGCCCCTGGTAGGAGCACCTCTTTTCCTTGTCATTTTGTATGCTTGATTTTGAAGTCAAGCCTTGCTGATAAATACACAAATTTAATACCTCTACAGTTACTTTAATAAACCCACCTCTCCATGGATCGATCATATGATAATTGTTGGCAGGCTTTGCTTTTACCACTTAGTTATTTTCTTGACAGAATTAATTTCATCTGCAGGGTGTGCCAGCTTTTGAATGTTCTAGAATTCAACAGCTCAAGGAAGCGGATGTCAGTGATTGTGAGAAATGAGGACGGAAAGCTACTATTATTGTGTAAAGGGGCCGACAGGTTTGTTTTCAACTGCTTAATTCAAGGCTTTGTCCGATTCCTCATTCATGCACTTTACTGATGTCAGAATTTGCACTCTAAAATTCTATGCAGTGTCATGTTTGAAAGGCTATCAAAGAGTGGTCTGGACTTTGAAGAGAACACCAGGGATCATGTGAATGAGTATGCTGACACAGGCTTGAGGACATTAATACTTGCCTATCGCGAACTTGGAGAAGATGAGTACAGGGAGTTCAATAAGAAATTTAATGAGGCCAAGAATTTGGTTAGTGCAGAACGTGACTCATTAATTGAAGAAGTGATGGAGACAGTTGAGAAGGATCTGATTCTCCTTGGCGCCACTGCTGTTGAGGACAAGCTGCAGAATGGGGTAAGACAAGAAATATCAAAATTAATGAGTTAGTCAGCCATCAAAGAAGTGAAAATGAATTTTACCAAAAAAAAGAAGTGAAAATGAATTTCCTGTGTCTTTGCTGGTAGGTTCCTGACTGCATCGACAAACTTGCTCAAGCTGGGATCAAAATATGGGTTTTGACGGGAGATAAGATGGAGACAGCCATCAATATCGGGTATAGTTTGCACATATTATCTTTAGGTCGATATCATTTGCAAAGTCCAACCTTGCTACAATGTTTTGTCCTTCTAATCTCTGAATACAATATATTGCAGGTTTGCTTGTAGCTTATTAAGACAAGGAATGAAGCAAATCATAATCACTCTGGAGAACCCTAATATTCAAGCATTAGAAAAGGCAGGAGAGAAGACTGTGCTAAGAAAGGTGCGCCAGAACATGGAGAGAGAGAGGGATAGAGGAGGGGAAAAGAGAAAAGGGGGGTTGGTGGGTTTCGCAAGTCTAGAAAAGATATTCTGTTCCTAACATGTGCAACTCTTTGAAAACATTGAAGCCCCTCATTTACTGCATCGAGAAACACATTAGTATAGGGGATATGGACTTCTTTAATCTGTTTGCCACCTTCCTCTAAGTTAGTTTTTCCAACGCTGAAGAGGAAGTGAAATAAATTATATCTCTTACTGAACTATCGCTGATTGATCCTTCAGGAATCGAAACAAAGTGTTCTTCAACAGATAAATAATGGGATGGCTCTGCTCAGACAATCAAGTGGAAGCTCTGAAGCATTTGCTTTGATCATTGATGGAAAATCACTTGCCTATGCTTTGGAGGATGATGTTAAGGATAAGTTTCTACAACTTGCAATCAGTTGTGCATCTGTTATATGCTGTCGTTCATCACCAAAGCAAAAGGCCCTGGTGAGTCCTTACGTTTAGTATGCATTTCTTACTTGGAGGGTTGCATCCCTTCATAAAATTTTGCGCTTATGCCATTCATGCAAACAATACGTAACCCAGTAAGTCACATGTAACATTCAAAACTGGTAAATGCAGGTGACGAGATTGGTTAAAGCCGGAACTGGAAAAACGACATTAGCAATTGGTGATGGTGCAAACGATGTGGGAATGCTTCAAGAAGCAGACATTGGTGTTGGAATTAGTGGGGTTGAAGGAATGCAGGTAATCATCAGAATGTATAGAAATTATATTAATTTCTTTCCTTTTTCCAAGTTTACATCAGCTATCTTATCTTAATATTTCTTACATATGTTATCTTTTCTCTGCTTCTCCAATAATCCAGGCAGTCATGTCCAGTGATATTGCCATTGCTCAGTTCCGTTACTTAGAGCGCTTGCTTCTTGTGCATGGACATTGGTGTTATAGGAGGATCTCAACAATGGTAATGCTCTTCTAAATCTAGAAACAGACATCAGTATGTCTACATTATGACCGATAAAATGATTGGAAACGATCCAATAAAGCCCTTTAATTTGTCCAATGATGATGCTGTCTTTCTGCTGCAGATATGCTACTTTTTCTACAAGAACATTGCGTTCGGCTTCTCTCTCTTCTTGTATGAAGCACATACCTCTTTCTCTGCGCAACCTGCCTACAACGATTGGTTTATGTCGCTTTTCAATGTCTTCTTCACATCACTCCCTGTAATTGCACTGGGAGTTTTTGATCAGGATGTATCAGCGCGGTTTTGTCTCAAGGTATGTTCATGTTTTAATCGAATGTCAATAGAGTTTACTACAATTGACATGTAGCCATATAAGGGATCAAATCATAGGGAAAAGCAATGTAAATGCTTACCAATTTCTTGTGGCAAACACGTTAGGTGAATATCTCACAACTCTTGATAGTGACCTTATAAATTTAGTCCCCTTCTTTGGTGAAAGTTCTTTCCTCTTGCATTCTAATTCATCGCAGAGTTGGATAATTTTGGAAAATGCCTAAGGCTTTCTGCTGGAAACTCAAAACAAGATCAACTTAAGCCTTTGTACTGATCAGGAGCATCAAAATCTTTTAGGAAAGTGAAAGAACAAAGATAGTTATCTTGTTAACGAGTGAAGATAAGCAGAACGTGATGAAAATTTGCTTTTTCCAATGCACTTCCAATGCACTACTCTTTTGTTATGTGTAATCACTGCTTTACAAATCAAATATTCCTAATGAAATATGCTTAACTAGTACCCCGCGGGAAAGGACCTTTATGTTTCTTACAATACTTCACCATGTAGTGGGAGAAAGTGGACCAAGTCTGATCATGGGGCATGACTTCTAGAGTCTCTGGATGAATCTTGCGGTGTAGAAATTAAATTCCACAACTGCAGCTCTCTATTTAATGGTTAACATATTTAGCCTGTCCGTTTGAAGATCATGATTTCGAATATGACTTTTCTCGCATTCATTTTGTTGTATCAGTTTCCTATACTGTACCAAGAAGGAGTTCAAAATATGCTCTTCAGCTGGCGTCGAATCCTTGGCTGGATGTTCAACGGGTTCATTAGTGCCATCATCGTCTTCTTCTTGTGCACAAAAGCCCTGGAGCCCCAGGCATTTATCAATGACGGGAAAATTGTGGGGTTCCAAATCTTAGGAGCTACGATGTACACATGTATAGTGTGGGTTGTGAATTTGCAGATGGCGCTCGCCATAAGCTACTTCACTCTAATACAGCATGTCTTCATCTGGGGATCTGTTGCCATCTGGTATCTCTTCCTTTTGGTGTATGGAGCCTTACCACCTAAGCTATCAACCACTGCTTACCAAGTCTTCGTTGAAGCGCTTGCCCCTGCACCTTCCTTTTGGCTGGTCACAATCTTTGTGATGATCTCAGCCCTGATCCCTTACTTTTCGTTCTCAGCAATTCAGATGCGGTTCTTTCCCATGTACCATGGAATGATACAGTGGATAAGGCACGAAGGTCGAACAGATGATATAGAGTACTGCAACGTGGTGCGGCAGAGATCATTGCGGCCGACAACAGTTGGTCACACTGCACGTCTAGCCGCAAAATCTAGGCGTGTGCAAGATGGAAATCATAGCAGATGACTAGCCACCGTTACATCTTGGGTAGCTAAACATTAGGATTTGGCAGACTGATGACCGGGAGTTCAAATACACAACTCGCCCACTGTAGATGAGTTTCACAGGAAATATATGTTGATTAAATTGGCCTCCTTCAAAGCAGACCTTTGCCCGCGATATCACAATAAAGATGTATAGAAACACGGTTTGGTTGTACATTGTGAAATAGGCTGTACATTGTGAATATTTTGGGGTGCAGCCTCCTGTATCATCGCCAAAATGTATGTAGCACCAGAGAGTATTCATTGTAGGTGTGAATAGTGTACAGAACATCTTATATGATTATCCAGAGGTAGACTTTCATTTCTCCTTGGATGCTGCACTTGAAATTTCACATTGAGCTATTGAACTCCTGAAAGCGCTTTTGTGGACTGTAACATCATTACATGCATTCATTGATTAGTTCTCCGTTTGAGTGAAGTGGAAGCAGAAAATTATGTGTAAGCGACTGGACTGCAGAACTGCTCATAATATATATAGGAAAAAGGTAAATCATTGCAAGAAATAAAGCAAGGCGCATTATGGTTGGCAAACTTCCATGAGGTGTTGCTCCATTACTCATGGCAGTGCTGATGAACAGATCTGGAAATTAATTTAGGTTTCAATTGAATTTGCCGAAATGAAAAGGTTGTTGAGCATTTAATATCTTGCAGCATCATCTCCGGTTGACCCATTAAAAGTCTTTGAGAATACTCTCTGAGGAATCAAAGCTTGGATTTGGTTTCAGAGAATATGCTTCAAATGATTGTCACTTGTGTTGACTTTTCGATGATCATATCCATTCTTGATTGCAATACCTCAGTAACTTAATAAGCTGCCAGTGCTAAAACATCTGTCAACTGAGCTGTACAGAGTCAATGCAGAGGAAGTCAAAATCAGAATGGTCCAGGAAGATACAGCCGTCATCGTGTATTGTTTTCCTGCTGAGCTTTCAAAAATCCATTATTCACGAACTCATAAAATATACTGTTTGACAGAGTGTGCACAAGCAAATCCTTAAGGAAGTAAACAGAATCATCTTGTTGGTGAATTAACTACTCTACTTCCATCGTGCACTCATGATGTTTCATTTTTCTAAACTCATGACCGACTTCTCTGGTCTCACGGACCTTGTTTGATGCGCTTAAGGAAGGAAATCTGAAAAATAAAACGAAATGACTGAAGAAATAAGGAAAGTAGTATAGGAATGCTTTTTGTTATAAGTGGTTGTCCTAGCCGTTTTGCATTGCTTTGATTTTATTCTGAAGGCAAAAGGAAGACATCATCCTGACTAGCACATTGTGCCACCTTGCAAGGGAGGTGAATGCAATAGAAGATATCAGAAGCTTTGGCTGTCTTCTCAATTGAAAGAAGGTCGGAAATGTCGAAAAGAATTCATTGATTTGCGCCTGTTTGGCAAATCACGCATAAAGAATGGATTTACTTCCTCTGATATTTGTAGCTGCAGAACCAACAATTTCGATTAGATGAAGCTGAACAACACTGGAATCAAATCCCTGATGATCACATACACATCCTGAGAAGCTCCCTCCCGATTCCCTGCCCCAAAAGCTCCCAAATCCAAACACACCCTTCTGAGACATCTCTTCCAATGCCTTCTCAACCTCCTCCATGCACCGCCCGCCTCTCTCCGACACGTCTAGGAAAAACCCATCTTCCCCGTCTCTCATAGAACACCCGGGCCCTTCCACGAGCTGACCTTCACTTAAATACCTTGTTTTTTCGAGGCTTTTCCTTCTTCTCCTGGAATGCCGAAACCTTTTCTTGGCGAATCGCTTTGTCTTTTGGAATAGCCGGCATGGAATTTTTAACAAGATGAAGACGGCAATCTGGAGGATCAGGCATTGGCAACAACACGACACAACGATGCAATCCGCAGCGAGCGCGTTCCAGTCTTCCATGACTCGAGGATGCGGTTTGGAGGCAAATGATTCGTGGAAGACATCTTAGGTTTAAGATACAAGGTTCTTTGTCTCTCTGGGGAGGTTATTGAGAAGGGTAAAGCAAACAAGCAGATGTCATGTGGCTAAAGCTATTAAAGGTGGCAATGAGTCATATGGCTTTAAATTGCTTGGCAAATCTTAGGATGCAATCATTGCCTTCAGTTTTGCGTATCAAGGAATGAGAGGAATACTAAATTTCAAGGAAGCAACGTCTTTTTTGTTCCCTGTCAAGATCTAGTAATCTTGGAGTCTACTCTTCAGTTTCAGCTGCTACGGGATGATTCTTGGGTTGTCAGGTCTTTGCTTTGGTGTGATTATCACGTCCTTTGTTTAAGGAGAAAAATAGTTTCCAAACAGGGAATGATGTAGCTATTACAGCTTTCGACTTAAAGATAACTGTTCTCATGTCTTCCTTCCAGTATCAAGCAACCATCTGTCCCATAACATCAACTTGATTTAATCCTGTCCGACGAAGCAGGATCATAAGCGCTGTTCTTGTCTCTACTAACGAAAAATTGAACATAATAGTATATTAAGCTTTTTTTAATACTTGATCTAATGGGTTCACAGCTGGTCAATGACTGGATTCTTGCAATTCAAGTTATTGACTGAGATACAGGCTTTGTCATGATTTTGATTACGCTAATCACACCAAAACTTTAAACACACGCAGATTTATAGGAACAGACGTAACAACTTGCGGGAGTCATTGTAGCAACTGGAAGGAGCACCTCCTCATCCATGTCATTGTATTTGGCTTATCAATAGATGAATACCGACGTGTAGTTTTCAATCTCTTATTCTGTACGATAATAATCATACAGAAGAACAACAACCAGGAAACAAACTTATGGCCACAAATTCCTTATAATACTAGCAAGGCATGTATTCAACGCATCATTACCTAAGTGTCCATTGATAAGATCCCATGTACGTGAGTAATAAATTTGAAATCACGAGAGAGATTTTCTAGACAAAAAACACGCATCTCAAAAGAAAAAACTAGAAGTCTTTAGATTTTGCACCATCAGTTCCATCAACCACCCAGGCAAAATTTCCTCCATATTAACCAAATGCCACTTTCATGTATACACTAGCACGTGTAGCACCCCTCGTTGTTTCCCCTTTTCTCCAGTGGACTCGGTTCTCATTCATTGTTTTAGCTACAGCAAGAAATCTCCTCAGAAACGTTCAGTTCAGAAATAGGTGCAACAATTCCGTGCCCTTTACTGGTTTTATGGACTTTTGAAGTACATTGATACAAAGGCACGACCTCTTCCAGATCTCCAGATTCTACCCATCATATAAACAGTAATGTTACAGATGCAAAACTATCGAGACCGATATTTAAAAGCTTATGCAATCATACATTATTCCTTGCGAACATTATCTCATAAGTTTTCGCATACAAGTCTTCAGAAAATCTCTTGTATATCAAACATTACTCGTGCCAAAGAAGAAGAAGAAGTCTTCCTCTTGCAGATACAGTAATGTTATGGGGTCTTCTACAAAATTCCCTTTTATACGGAGTCACAAGCTTGATTCTATTGATGCAGATGCCGTGACAGTTGGAGACTGTTTGTTCACCGATGTGTAACATAATCTTCTCCCCCAATTTAAAGAAAGAGTGGGAAGAGGAATGCATTAAGATATTGCAGAGATTAATTACACGAGTTTGGATTTGAATAAAATGAACAAAATTGAACCAATGAGCTTTCACACCACCCTAAACCTTGGTGGCGATAGAAGATATGCAATAATACTGGCTACCCTAAAAAAATTGCGGTAAGGCAGTGTACAACTCAACTTTATGAAGAATCCTACTTACAGGCACAAGAGAGTGAGTTTTGCCCTTTACCAGCAGACAAGCCCTCGAGAGCCACAGCTCAGACAAGACAAACTCTCTTGATGCAAAATGAATCCTCTTGCAATATTTACCAAAACCATCCTTCACCTATTCGAGCTACACCGGCTAAAGAATTCTGTACTGTAATCTTGGCTGCCAAAAGCCATCCTCTGAAACAATCTGATTTCTGCAGATTGTTGAGCGGAATTAAACACCTCGCTCTCTCCTAGTCTCATTCCATTAGTTAAGTCGGAAGCAGCCAAACTATCAAATGCTCTCACAATCTGCAAGGTATGATTTGATTCAGGATATCCTCACTGATGATGGATAATTCCAACCAGAATGCATATTTAGAACTTACCTGTCCCATACGAGGTCTCTTGGCAGCTGAATGTCGCACACAAGCAGCTGCAGCTTCCATCATCCGGAACATTTCGGCTTCAACATAATTTCTTTCAAGCTTTGGATCTGCCAAACCCTCAAATTCTTCATCATCAAGTGCTTGGCTCAGCAAAGGTCGAGCCTGGAAGATGGTAGGATATATTGGTTAATGAAGCGAATGTTTCATTTTTTACTACTATTCCATTGCCATGCTTGTGCATTCTGGATTAATCATTCATTGAGATGGACCTGAAAAACACTCAACATTCTAGAATAGAGGTGATGGTGATCCCATTGTTCATGACAGGGTCCAGTCTACCTAAGTTCAAAGACAACCAAGATACTTTTTTAGACTCGCATATGCTGTGAAATTATTATAAAAACCTTGATACGATGAGGTGAAACTAAATAAAAATGGCCTGTTGCCAAATAAGAAGTAATCTAAGGTCCATTTCCTTCTATGGAAAACAATAACTTAAGGGAAAGTAGACCTGCTAGTAGTTCCTAAATTTTACCAGAAGTTAGTACTTAGCAATTTAACCATGCATACATAATAATTATAGATTAGGCAGTTTTCCTGAGAAAAAGGTAAAAATGCTCAAATGTCATCTGCATTCTCAATCTTGAGGTGATTAAACAGGGTTGCATTGTTTTAAACCTTTAATGTATATAAGCATCTGTCCTGACTCGGGCCATAAACATTATATTACCAATTACATCATGTAATATTTCCAAAGTTCAACAAATGCTCAGGTCAAATGATGGACCTGCACAACAGATGTTGCTATGATGGTCTGTAAATTTCCCAAAATCTATTTTCTCTATTGTTTTCTTCCACTATGGACAGCAATGTCAGAATTGCAGTATAATATAAGAGTAAAGACACATCCAACTATCATATCATAATGATAGAAAAGCATCATAGCCAATTCCAATAGATAAATTTTAAAGGGTGCAAATAAATGCACAGTTAGATTGATCTGGCTAGGACATTTGTCTTATAAAAACTCCCACTGTTAAGGATAGACCCCTGATACATAAATTCTGTTCAAGTACTTGAGTAATGAACTCCTTCGTAATTCAGGGCTATGAATGGGCCAACTCAGAGGATAACAAGTATGAACAAAACTACTAACAGATTCAACACATTGCTTCACATGCTCCACAAAGACAGATGACCAGCATCTATATTTGCTGTGCTAGATCTAACAGCTTTATCCAAGTCAATTTAATATGGCGAATCATGATTAGCAAACAAAAAGAGAACAAGGATTTACAACTAACCCATTCAACTAAACTCTCATCTCCCAAGGGTTGTGATGCATCCACAGGCTTCCGTCCAGTTATTAGCTCCAGAAGCACAACTCCGTAAGAGAAAACATCAGATTTCTCGGTCAATTTGCCACTTGTTGCATATTCAGGAGCCATGTATCTGAAATGTCACCATGAAGAATTTATGTTTATGAGAACATGCGCAGTAAGTGCATGGGCCAAACATGCGACAACTGGTTCTTGTAAAAATCAGATAGATGTCCTCTCTAAGTGTCATAACCGAAGATGGACAACACTACATACCCGAAAGTTCCCATGACACGTGTAGTGATATGTGTTTCTGCATCAAGAGCTAATTTGGCAAGTCCAAAGTCTGATACCTGTTAAGCAAAGAACTAGGCATCAGTACAACCAAACTTTCAGAAGAACCAACTAAAGCCTGTCCAATAGGGATTTTAGGCACACCCGAGCTTCGAAGTTATTATCTAGGAGAATGTTTGACGACTTGATGTCTCTATGGATAATACGAGGATGGCCTGAGCAAGACATCAAAATTCAGAAAAAATTACACATTAGTAAATCATGAGACAGAGAAGATTCCATGATAAAATATACTAAAAGACATGTACTACTGAAAAAGTAAATCAAGCAAATTCACTCCAAGAACAAAAGCCTCTTGGAATTAAATCATTATACATCCTTTCATCTCTCAAGTGAATAAAACTTAGGCCAAGAAAAATGAGTGTATCTGTCAAACTTATCTTCGTACTTTGCTTTCGATTTTAATGGATATCAATAACATGAACCTGATCCACAAGGAACAGTTGATTTTTTTTTCCCCTCCTTTTTCCAAATAACATTGCAACAAGAAGAAAGGGATTTTACTTGTAATTCTCAAATTAGCTCAAGCTAATGTGCATTAAGTTGCCATCGACATACAGTACTTCATTTAATCAATGCTTTTAAATTAGTTGGAGAACTGATGCTTACAGTCTTCATGAAGGTAAGCTAATCCACGAGCAGCACCAGCAGCAATCTTAACACGTGTTGCCCAGTCCAGCACTGGCCTACCTTCTCCTACTTGTCAGAAGGGAAAAACTTCAAATCAGAAGGGGCAGAAGACAATCTGCAAAAACATACTTCGGGCATCAAAGCATTGAGAACTTTGAGACGAGCAATTACTGTACCATGAAGATGAAAGTAGAGGGTATTATTAGGCACATAGTCATACACAAGCAACCTTCTGGTGTCAGCAATGCAGTACCCGACTAATGACACCAGATGGCGATGGTGTATGCGACTAATGATTTCAACTTCAGCTTTAAATTCTCGATCCCCTTGCCCACTACCAACTTTTAGCTGCTTTACAGCTATCTCTCTCCCATCTGGAAGGAATCCTTTATAGACAGCACCAAATCCACCTTCACCCAATAAATTTTGGGATGAAAAACCATTGGTAGCCTTGCCCAGCTCTTCATACGAAAACAATGGCCTGGAATTTCCAATTCCCCCCTGCTCCTTTGGCGAGTAAGCATCACTCCCTGAACTACTTCCAAGGAGGGGTGCAGAAGAATGTGTCTTGATAACAGATGAATCTGGACACAGTTCATATTGTAAAATCAGTAAAGTTAACAACCACCACATATAGATCCCCTCTTAATTCCAAACATACTTAAGAACAAGGATTAAAAGAAGTGAATCTCTTATGCCTCTCTACACCAATTCTGAACGATGTTTGGTCTTTCTTCAGGATACAGTTACAGTTTTAATGAAATTGAAAATAATAATGTGCTAAATTCCCTATTAGGTCAAGCGAGACATCTGATATCATTTGATAAATTCATGTTGCCTCACTTATATATCTGGCGGCGCATGAATGCTTTATACTTCTAATATTAACGACCCCAAAAGAGAAGTACGTGTACTAACCATCATGTCAATTTGTAGAGTGGGTTTTTGTAAGATTACTAATGCACCAAAACAGAGAGCACATCTTAAGAACGAGATTATAGCGCACCCTCACAAATGATATGCAAAAAAGTACAAAAGATTTTCCAGAGGGGGGTAGCATCTCTAGAGTACCTGTTCCAGCGGAAGAGGCCCCAGGTGACGGCACAATGTAGACTCCAGTAAGTCCAGTCACCTTTTTCCTTCGTTTTCTCATGCACCAGACAGCAGATCCAATAAGGCTCATGAGGATGAATACTGCCACAACAATAGCCACTGTGCCAGCTGTTCCTATTCCAGAACTGGAATTCCCTGTGTCATTGGAACTGGAAGCTGAATTAGGATTGTTGCTTGCAGTTGGACCAGTGGATGCAGGGGTTGAAGGGACAGGAGTGGAAGGTGGGGAGAGACCTGATGAAGAGGGTGGAGATGCTGAGATTGAAGGAGAATTTGAAGGCGGAGTTGGTGGAGAACTGGGCGTGGGGGAACTAACTGTAGCAGGTGTAGGTGATTTAACTGGAGGAACCGATGCCGGAGGGGGAGGTGAACTTTTTGGTGGATTTGAGGTTGGTGATGGAGGTGAACTTTTGGGTGAGGGCGAAACAGGTGCTGGGGCTGGAGGCGAACTTCGAGGTGGAGTTGATGGTGGTGACGGTGGTGGCGGTGGGGAATTTTCAGGGGGCTTGGATGATCGTGGTGGCGGTGGTGGTGAAGGTGGATTTTCAGGCGGTTTTGCAGAAGGCGGTGGAGATGGACTAGGAGGTTTTACAGTTGACGGTGGAGGTGGACTAGGAGGATTTGCAGTTGGTGGTGGAGTTGGACTTGGTGGTTTTGCAGCCGGTTGTGGTGGAGGTGACGGTGGAGGTGGCGGAGGCGATGGCGGCACTGGTGATGGAGGTGGAGGCAGAGGCGGAGGCGAGCTTGTAGGAGGAGCAGCAACAGGTGTCGAAGGGGTAACTGGTGGACTAGGTGACGGTTGGGAAGTTGCAGGAAGAGGTGAAGGTGGGCGCAGACTTGCTGGTGGATCTGATGATGGTGAGGAAGGAGTTGAGGGGGTTGGAGCTTTGGAAGGTGGAGGTGGAGGTGGAGGTGACTCACTACTAGGGGCCGGTGCCGACGGCGGCGGGGACGGCGTCGCTGGAGGAGTCAGAGGTGGGGGTGATGGAGGAGTGGAAGGCTGTGGAGGTGGAGAGATGGTAGTTGATGGTGGCACAGCGGAGGGGGATGCATTCGGAGATGGCGAAGTACTTGCCATCTCTGAGATCAACACAACCCAGACAACAGATCAATCAATCTCCAGTTTCACAAATCATGTCAAATCTTGAGGATTCTACTAACATACTGGACACCTCCACATTTCCCTTTCCAGCGAGGAAGACTAAATTTTAAGGACAACCCAAGTGACTAAATCATTTCTTTTGCCAAACCCAAGTCCTCAAATTTAAAACCACAAAACAGAATCACTAGACTCTGCCACCCAGAGTCCCAGGAACCATCAGTATCAGCCAATGAACCCGGATGAAACAAGGTGGGCAACGTTATAAGAGAACCCAGATCGGCTCCAAGAAAAAGAAAAGCAATGACAGATCACAGTCTCCAAAAGAAACAATGATTCATGAGCTCCAACCCATAGACTGAGCCCAGCAAAATCCGAACTTTTTTCTCATTCGATTCGGGACTTGAAAAGTGAAAAAACTCCAGCCCGAATCTCCAGTACAGAAATGTGGCAACACCGACACTTTAACGAGCGAGCGCAGGAGAACCAGAGAAATGCTGCAGAATCGCAAGAGCCGAACCTTTTGCGCTCCAAACGAATCTCTTACTGGTTCAGCCGTTCGAAGTCATCACACTTTTAGTTTCGAATTAGACGATGATGAATGAGTCCTGGAAGCTTCCGTGTGCCTCTCTCCTCTCCCTCTCTCACCGAGAGAGAGAGAGCAACCGCAAGGAGGCACACGGTATGTGGGGTCCGCGATCCAAAAACGAGGTTGATGGGGACGTCAAGAGAGAATTACTTTTTTGAGAGATTGTCCGAACTCAAACGAGGACAACAGGGAAGGTCTAAAATATAATTATTGAGTCATCATCAGACAATTCAAGGTTCACGATCGGCCCGGCCTTCTGTACAAGGTTGCTTCATTGCAACGTCAAATCAGATCACTATTATTTTTATCATTCCCTAGTGAGGTGTTCTGCTGAGTAACGGCATGTCCTCCTCATTGCCAAGCCTAGATCTATGCAAAATTACAATTTTATTTTCTTGAAGGTGGTGTCTTTTCAAGGTAGTCTATGAGATCCAGTTCATAGGCAAGTTGTTGACGTCTTTGGATTTAGGATAGTAGTCGGTATTTAGGATAGTTAATAGAGATGCAAAAGGATAAATAAGATCGATTGAGTATCGATAAGTTGGTGATTCGACTTTTTAATCGATGTTGTTTTAAATTATGACTTCTCTTACATGAATTGAGTCTCAATTCGAATTAAACTATTGTTAGAACATCTCGAGTTTCACTTTTTTGAATGCAAGTTACTAGTTGAATAAGTTTGTCGACAAGTCTACTTGGGTTTTAAAAATTTGGTGTTAGCTCTTCTTTTTATTTTCCAATTCATTCGGATCATAATTGAATATATTAATGTACATTATTATATTGAGTTTGACTTATTTTGAGTTCATTGTAATTGGGCTGATATCAAACTCTATATTTAGGGTTTGACTTATTCTTCGTTCAACTGAAATGCAAAACAAAAGAAAATTCTAATGTTCAATGATTTTTCAGATTATCATAACAATTGTGAATTATGGGTGACAGGTTTATCATACAACAAACCTCTTTTATGCTAATCCCAAACCAAGATTTTAAGCTAATTTTGTTTTTTTTTAAAAGAAAAATATAATAACCCGAAAAGTACCCAGTACCTTTTGTATCCAATATGCTGAGGGAATCTTTTCACATGTTACTCCAGAAAGTCCACAAGCATAAATTATTAATCTTCAAATTCGAAACCAAAAATAGTATGATCTCCATTACAACATCAAAAAGCCACTAGTTTATGTAAATGGTCAATAAAATCATCAAACTCATGTATATCCTTAATAATAATATCTTTGAGTTGACGGTGTATGCGTGTGTTAATAAAATTCATTTATCAATCCAACTATATCACACAGCCTGTTATAATATAAAATATATATGTGCTAAATTTATCAATCTAACCTACCGACTATTCAAATGTTTTATTTTGTCTTTGCGCAGCATCTGATGCCCACAAATAAAATAAGAGGTCACATTTCTATATCTGCAAGCATTTGGACTTTTCCCTATCGGAGCCCGCATTTGACCAGGAATAATTAAGTGGGGGCAGATACAGCTTGCTCTGCATGGATTTCTTGTGCTGATCATACGAGTAATCTTTAATCTAGAAAAAATAAACACAACCCACATATTCATTTATAGAAATAAAAAAAAGACCCAATTTGTCCTGGTCCATGACAAAGGACCAGGTCGGTGCATTCTCGACGGTGCATGGAACTTATAGATTAAAAAGCGAATTAAATGACACAGAATATAAGAATAAACAGCATATCATATGGGGTTCCCCACCCTAACCTTTCTTCATCTTAATTAAACATGAGATTCGCTATGGTACGGTGTATGCACACACGAGTGACTAAATTATATGCAGAACGGGTCCCAAATGAAACTGTTAATCTATGAATAGGTCTCGCATTAAACCATGTAGTTAAGGCAACTTTTTACTATGTTAAGGCGAGAGCAGGAGCATTCAAATCTGGTGGGTCTCCCCCGGTTCTTAGGACAGTGGACCCGAAAAACGACAGAAGTTTCGGGAGTGGTGGGTCACGATGTGTCCCGCTAGATTCACAAATCTTTTGTTGCGACGATCTTTGCGACCCGTGAAGTTCCCGTTAACATGCTGCCCCACGTTGGGACACCGTGATGGCTTTATGACCTTCAACGATGCAATCATATGGCCATGGCCACCATGAACTTATATGTATATATGGTCGTGAGCTTTTCGTTCACTGCAACACACCATTCCAGCCCTCATGTGGGAATTTTTCTCTTCCTTTTTCCCCCTTTTTTAATCTCCCTCCTCCTATTTTGTTGACTTTCTTTTGCTCTTTTGTCCTACTCTCTCTCTTTTCCGCACTCCTCTTGCCCTATAGGGAAAAACAAAAGATCTTTTTTTACTGTAGCGGCAGACTGTAAAAATTGGAGAATGTGAACTGAGAAGGATGACGTGGGATGCGGACATATTGGCGACTTTTAACCAAGGAAAGTGTCGGTGGGCATGCTAGACAAGAGGGAGAGAGAGAGAGAGAGACCGTAGATTTGGGCGCACGCGTCTCTACGATTTTCACCAACACTGACATGCGTAGAGACAACCTTTTATCGGCACATGTACCATCATCATTAGGGGTTTTCTTTGTTGGTAGCCATATAGACGAAACGACAGGTCCATATCTCCGGCGACATAATCTAGGAAATTCTTTCCCAGATTTCGGACTGCGGCTAGGTCTGAAATATGGAATGGTGGCGTGGAACAAGTTTCGTTTTCCCAGCTGGGCTAAGAAGTGGGGAGGTGCATCTAGAACATTTGGTGCTACGCTGTTTTCCCCGTCTGAAAACGCATGCAGTTTGACAGAGTCAGAGGCCCTTGTCCAGATCAGAATGGTCCGCTTCGCAACAACACCGATCACCACCCATGTGCTCAACTTTTCAAGAATGTGAATGCAAAACCCCTTCACAGATAAGCTGGAAAATCACCCAAAAAAATCATAAATCAATTGTGTTTATGCCAATTCAATCTTAATCATTTTCACATTTTGTTAATTAAGTCAATCTAGCCAATTTGAGTCGAAAATCGTTAATATGGACACACCAATCGTCATACGTGGTATAACTAGTGCTAACGTGAATAATTTTTAAATTTTTAAATTTTTTTTTCAAATTCTTTCATTGATTTTTCTTGTTTTTCTTTTCTTTTCCTTCTTTTCTTTTTCTTATTCCTTTTTTTTTTTTTTTACTATGGTTGGCAATTGTCGTCAAGCCATTGCCAATCATTGGGTGAGGACAATAAAGTCCTCACCAAGCGCTAGCGAGGGCCACAATGGGCGAGGCCATCGGTGCATCGCGACTACGCCCTCGTTGACCAAAGTAAAAAGAAGTGAAGAATAGAAAAAAAAAAAAAAGAAAAGAAGGAAAACCAATAAAAAAATTATTAAAAATTATCGATGATAGTATTGGTCATGGCCGATGTCCACATTAGCAATTTTTAATCAAAATTGATCAGATAAAATCAATTGATAAAAAGTGAAAAAATTTATGACTCAATTAATAAGTTAATGATTATTTTGGTAATTTTCCTCGATAAAGTCAGCCGCTAGAGAGTTTGGTCAGTGAGAAGGGACCGGCAATAAATACTAGTGCTAGATATTCATGGATGAATAATCCTAGGGTAAATAAAGATTATTTCGCAAAAGCTTTGAGAGAATTTTGTGGACCAATTCTCGAGCGTATGACATACGTATGACGTTTGAGCCAACGAAGCACGCTCAAACCGAATCATTGCACACTTATCTGTTCGAGGTTTGACGAAAACCAGTTTAAAGTCACCCCTTTAACATCAACTTTTTCTTCTCTTCCCGATCGTTCGAATTCTACAGACGTCACACTCCCGCACTCCGACCGTTAACGTGAGAGCTTTTAGAAAGCGAGGGCTTCGGGAACGGATGGCGGGTCGGGGAACTAAGACATTTGGTTTGGGCCAATGAGGACCGAGTCATAAGGATCTTTCCACTTCATGTCGAAAGATTGTGTCCCGATGGATGGTTTTAACAGAGACAGAGCACGAATTGGCAGTACTCTCATAATTCAGCGATGGAATTTTCTAAGTTTTGGAATCCTACCACCCCATTAATTTGGTCGTTGACATTTGACCTCAAAACTCGGACAGTACAAGCCACAGGCTTTTTCCAATGAGGAAACGAAGGCGAAATTCTGGGCAACGACCTTGGGAGGAGTTATTACTCTACGCGGTTCTGTACTTCGCGATGAAGACCGCACGCTCAATGCAGATGCCCGTTTGACTGTATTATATGTCTTTGATTCTTTGAACGATGAATGAAAATAGGGTGCTTGATCATCTTTAGCTTGGTTTATTGGACCGAACCTTTTTACCAGGACGGTTGCTGCTTCGTTAGGGACACGGCGGATAGAAAATATGCAAGGAAAACTTTGCATTTCACTCGGACTTTATATTTCAAGCAAGTTTCATCACCCCCTACCATTTTCCCTCCCCTTCACCCCCGAACAAAGCACTCGGTAAAGGGGGTATACGGAAATGGAAAATGCAATGGTAGCTACGTAGCGTATAAGAATGCAAAAGAATTGGCAGTTGGAATCAAGAGTAGCTGGATTGGAGCAAGCAGATTTCCAGCGTGCATATGACCTAAAAAGCTATCGGCACAGATTTTTCTAACCGAAAGTCGATCATCAAATCAATGAGAATATCGAGTGTGCTTTTTTGAATTACCCTCACTGATGTAAAAGCCGCTGCAATAGTAGTAGCCATCGTCAACTCTCTGGCTTGCTCGAAGTATAGCAGTGTCAGCATATGTCAGGTTCAGAGACAGACAACCATGAGCAAGGGCAATAGGAATTCAGTACTCCACATTCTCCCAAGAAGGAAAAGGCAAAGAGCATCGGCAGACATAGAAAAGATCCAAGAAAAGAATACTATTGATCAAGTCATGTTTTCCATTGCTATGGCAGGCTGAGCACCAAGTCAGAAAAATTTATAAGGCTGCTTATCGGGTTGAAAAGCTCAACATCAAAGAAACCTTCATATCTCTCTATTCTATTTTCATTTGCTATATCCATTTCTCACACATACAAATTTGTGAGAACAAAACAGAAAGAAGTAACATGGGAACAGTTTTTTTCCCTACAGTTCATGCAACCATTAAAGGGATTTAGTACCTATAGCTGTAATGGTGAATTTCTGAGTTAGCACTCCCACTGGTTGGTGTTGGCAGATGAAATTTGGGACTTTGCTTCTAGGAGAAGAGTTATCAGTCTATACTCCCAATGCTGTGGGAGTAGCAAGAAGGACATAACCTTGAGATGATTGTCCATAAGAAATCTTAATCCAGAAAGTTGGCCCCAACTTGATGCAAAAGAACGGGACTTATTAATGAAGAATGAAGCAGTTAGTTCAGCCCGTTCGATAGCCTCGCATTCCTCCTTGAAAGAATCTCGGCTGCCCAGCTCTTTCCAATTTCAGTCTGAAACTTACCTACATGATTAAACATAACGAAAGAAAGACAACATTAAATTTTAAATCCCAACATAAAGTGAGAAAAGAATCGGAAGAAAAATCTACCTGCTGTTGAAAGGAAAAACTCATCCAGCACCATCCCATGTTCTGCATGTACATAGCATAACCTCAAATGAGATGGGTTCTAGGAAAGTGTATATGTAGAAACTGAATCAAAACCAGAAATAGATAGGACATTTATGCAGTTCCCAAATCTAATTGTATGACTAGAAATGAGCATTCAGACGTGAGTAGAAACTTCCAAAAGTTGGGCGTCATTGAGTATGTCGTGTCATTCAAGTAACAAAACCTCATTCAGCACAATCAAATATGGAAGAGATAAAGAGGGAGGGCGAGGAAGAGAGGGGGAGAGAGACAGAGACAGACAGACACATAGATGAGACAGAGCTTGACAAAATAAACAAGAAAAATTAGGCATATCACATGACTTGACCATGATATCTGTATACCTGCTGTCGTTGATTTTCCGTAGAATCAATGAAATTAAATCAACAAAAGCAAAAGGCAGAGTCATAAGAACGGAGAATCCATCACATTCATTGCAAGAGCGCATTATGAACTTTTAACAGATCTGATGATAATGTCAGCTCATGAAATATTAGAGTAAAACTTTTTGCTCTTCTATCTCCATCCACTAACTGTTCTATCCTATGCCATTAAAGTGATGGACTCCTGGTCAGCACAATCACGAGAATGATTTAACCACTGCATTCAGCAGAGAGGATCAAAGTTGAAAAGTATATCACAGCCAAACAGTCTCCCATCACATGCAAGTTAACTCATCATCTTAACGCTTGGCCGTTTGCTAATTAGCAGCATGTTGGTAGAGGACATAGCCAGCTAGATTGGTAAATAAGGAGCCAAAAAAATATGAAAATGTGATTTTCAAGCTGTAGAGATGAAAATATTGACTGGAAAGATTATTCAAGATCAAAGTGATTAAAACTAATTGCTCCTAAGCTCTAATCAGCTCATTTGGAATCAGAACTTTTGAATCACCCCATGGAGGTTCTCCAGAAATGTTAATGTCAGAAATTTGAGCTTTGATTTTGAAGCGGTCACAAACTCTTCTGTACTGTTGATGATAGCAGCTCATTTTCTTCCAATTTTCCAAAGCATGTTATGTACAAAATCATCTTCATAATTAACTCAGATAATTTGATTGGTTGGCCAACATGAAACACCAACAGGGAATAGGTAACTACTACACACACAGCAGATGTCTGAGGGGTCTGCACACACATGGAGAGACAGTAGGAGGGTGCATTACCCATCTCATATTCCAGGGCTTGCAGAATCAACTCGACCTGGAAAATGGCATATGTTAGTTTACTTGAATTAAGGAAACCATGCCATCAAGAACGCGATCTGATTTCAACAAGAAGCTCAATAAATTGAGAAGTCCTGAAAAATTGGCAACCAAATGCTTCATATCCATAAATAAATAAGAAACTGTTTCTGTTATGTGTGAGCACTATGATAGACTTGGAAGCATAGTTGGTTTATCCTGCAATCTTGTGCCATTGAAGGCAAAATATCTTGCTTTAAATTATTTGCAAGGAAAATATCAACATCAAAGCATAGCTATGAAATGATGATCAACCAGCAAAGAGCAAACAAGACTACAATAGAAATTTTAAAATTCTGAAGTGTGCCCTGCTTACAAACGGTAGCTCATAAAGTATTACATGCCAGCAAACACATACTTTGTCAAAATCTTTGACCAAATTAGCCTCTAGAGAAGAATTGTTCTCATACTCAGCCCAAAGTTCCTTGATCTCTTCAGCTACAGAAAGAATTTGAATTGGAGTCAAACTCAGGAGCGAAAAGGTAATCCAATATCTAAAAGATGAGAAGATTAGTACCCCTCATCCCTCCACCAAGAACTTGACACATTTCATCTAAAGCTGCTTGTTCTCTCCTACTCTTTTCCTCTTTAGGCACGCCATCTGCTGGTGTTATATCTCCAACAATAGCTACAGAATTCAAGATGCAACTTCATTCAAAGTGATGACACAAAATGAAGCCTGTGATGGTCTTGGGAGAATGAAAACTACGCGAAAAGTCCAAACTAAACTATAACCGAAGCACTTCAAGTCCTTTCTCTTCTTTTCTCTAGTAAACATCTAAATCAATTCTTTCCTTTCAAACATGCCTCTTCCAAGTACGAAGATATTTCCAAATAGTGGGCTGGTCAAGACAAGACAAGAAAATTGATATATCTTTAAAGGTGCTAATTTTATACAGAATAACATCAACAGTAGCTCCCCAAATAAAATACTTATCCAATTAGAACGGTCTTTGGAGATCCAACTGTAAGAATAGAAACAAGAATTAATGCAAGATCAGTCCATGTGAACCATTTGCATTTACAGTCATAGTAGAAAAATTTGCATGAACCAACAACAGCAACAGGAAATCAGAAAAGCACAGAATGGGCCAACATAATCACAAAATTAAAGAAAATGAGCATGAAAATCAGACAGATAACTATACCTTCAGCAATATCATGCACAATTGCTATCTTGATGCACCTGTGGAAGGGGAAAAGAAGTGACGTGAGAACACAAGAAAGGCATAAAAGTGACATGGAATATCAACTGAAAAGTTGGTACGGATGCATGTGCCATTTGGTCAAGAGCATTATGACAAACAAAATCTTGACTTTATAAGAAAAAGAACATGCATAGTTCTTTCCTGCCAATTAGCTTAAAAAGTCACAAACACATTTTTAGCAGGAGTTTTATTGGGATATAAGGTTGAAAACAAGTCATTCAAATTGTAGCTACTTTTCTTTTGACCTGTAAACTATATACCTACTTTCTGTTTTAAAAGCTTAAGCTATTAGATGAATGCTTGGTTTAATATTAAATATACTAATACTTTGCCTTAAGCTGTTAGATGAATATGTAGCTACTAGATGAATGTGCGGTTTAATTTTTAAATATTCTAATACTTCCCCTTCCCCTCACAGTAGACTGGACTTTGGCCTAAGTCAGGCGTATAATATATATTTGAGAAGGCAAATAAAAGCATTAAAGATCTGAACCCAAGACCTCCCTGCTCTTATACCATCTAAGAAAGTGCAGCCAAAAATATTAGGCTGATAGATGGAGGAAGACCACATAAACATAAAGAGTATTTAGGACTCCTCGTCGATTGATGTGGGACAATATTTCAACACTTCTAAAATGGTTCAAAGTGAAATTACTCCATCACTCACCTGTGAGAGAACATAGAGACTGCGTGGGCGAACAGGGAATAACCTGAAACTTTATTCAGGTCACACACATACCACATCAACTTTTCTCTTAGATTTCTAACAAATGGTTTGGTACCAATTGACCAAATGGGCATCATTTTAGAAGTACAATAACATGATTGGGAATTTTAATAGATTATACAGCAGAAGATGATGAAAGATGAACGACTGTGAATCGATGTCACTCTAAATTTGACAAACACAGAGTTTCAAGGGTCCCCAACCTTTCCCTATCCAGTCCAGGAAGATCATCAGCAATTAAAGCCATCAATGCCATGCGGTACATATGATCAGCAATCGACTCAGGACCATCAATCCCTTGATTGATCCACCCTTTCCTTTTGGTGGTCTGTGAAAAGAGCAAAAAATAATTTCTGCTTAACATACTTTGTCGAAACACGTTACAAATTCCTACTTAATGCTTGTTTCCCTTGCTTTCACTGTCATTTAATTTTTTTATTGGAATTGATGAGATCCCATAGAGCCCAAATACACATACAAAGAAATCTGTCAAGGTGTAAACTCACGTTATTGGCCACATAGAACCTACTACAAGTGCAATGTCATGGCAGATATTTTGCCCGACGTCAACTTACAATCAATCTGAAGAAAAGAAATAGGTGTGATCAAGGGATGTGAATGCGAGTCATCAGCACGACTACCTCGAAGCTAGATGTTACCCACACAGTCGATCGAACTAAAGTACCATGACCACGAAACAGTCACGTGTAAAAAATCCTCATTCAAAGTTCGAACTATGGAACATATTGAACTAGCTTCAGCAAGGTAAAGTACCAAAGAAAGTAGAGCATAGCAAACCACACAGCTAAGCCGTGCCAAAAATGAGAAGAAAAAGGCAAATCTAATGCTCAAAAGAACCTAAACTGCGAAAAGAACACATACGAGAGTTGCAAGCTCATCCTTAAAGAGTTTCCACAGTCACTTCATTTCACAACAAAATCATAAAACACGAGAGACCAAAGTCCTTCCTACTTCACGACTAGAATTTCACTCGTCAACTACCGAGCACCCAAAGTCAGCTGGACCAGAACCATAACGCAACCCACTTCTACAAGGGGAACACAAAAATCAAAACTTTCGATGAACAGATACGAGAAGCAGTCCGCACAGAACAGACCGCATTCTTCGCAAAATCAGCTCATGCTCCAAGAATTGCGGACACTGACGAATCGCGATGAAGAAGAGATAGAGAGAACCTAATTGCTTCACAACTTAGATTTCACCTTCCCTCAGACTCGTCGCGCGAGCAAAACGAAATCAAAGCCGAGACCGAGAGTCTCGCGGGCGTACCTTGAGCCGGTGGCACAGCGTGAGGAAATCAATGGCCGAGGCCGAGGAACGGTGAGCGGGCGATCCAATCGGAGCGCCGGAATGCTCCGTCCGGAGCGAAGGTTCGAAGCCATCCGAAGAAGAAGAGCGCTTGCGAGAGCGCGAGAGGACGATCCTCGGCGCGGCTCCGAGGCGGCGGTGCGGCGTCGGCGCGAGGGCGGCGCGATCGCGGAACGGCAGAGAAGCGCGGGGAGCCACGAGGGAATGGAACGTCGTCGGAGGAGGATGAACCGCCATTGCTCCTGCCGCGTGGGCGACGGGGGTAGTTGAACGGGGGAGAGGAGAGGGGAATATGCTGGGAGAAGCAGCAATGTTTGTTCGGTTCCTACGATGTGGTCCGGGCGAGGAAGATCCGGTTTGAGGTTGTTGTTGTTGTTGACGTTGTCTGTGTCCGCCGCTCGCTATTTATACGACCGACCGGAGAAGTGCAGCTCGCCCCCTGCGCCGTGCTACTCCTCCGCCTGAGGCATCACTCAGTAGACTCTTCCTTTTCTTTTCTTCTCTCTCTCTTTTTTCTATCGGAGAAATATTTTCTAATCAAGTTTTTTTTTTTTTAAATTTCCGTAATTAAGTCCATGGTACGTCTACATGCCGATTATGTATGCCTATAATAATGTAGCATGATTTCTCAGCGTTATTTGAGGTTTATCAATTATTTAAAGGGTGAATTTGATTAGAGATTTTCAATATTAGCAAATGTGTTTTTTTTTTTTTGCAATGTCGAGAACAAAAACACCTAATGCACATATTATTCTAAGCCTCCTATGCCACCGTTTAAATACTTGCATGCACATGTTAAGGTCCATAATTCTCCCGTACTCACATGCCCTTATAAGTGGAGCTTGGAGTTATCAAATGAAAAGTGAATGATACAGAGATGATGAATACTATGGCATCCTAATTTTTCAATTTTGTTTTCAATTGAATGAGTAAAACTTTTTATCGACGCGCCTATAGTATTTTTCTCTAAGTTGATCACTCACGAGATAACTAATCTATTTGGTGAAGCCGAATCTAAACGCAATAGACTTGAGAATTCGATCAGAAATTGATTGCTCGACCGTGCTAATTTGCAAGGGTCAATACGACGTTGTCAAAATCGATCAGAGATCAAAGATGGGTTGGTTCAACAAAGGCATGTGATTAAAGTGTGGGTGATTCCACCTAATTGCAAAATTTTGTCGAACGGTACTAGACCGATTTTTCTGTCATTTCTATACTCCGTGTCCGTATTTGAAATCTTGAGATTTTCACTACTAGAAAGGCTTGTTATTCTGATGCAACTTTTCATAGTTGGTGATCCAAGTCTTTGGAAGAAGCTTGGTCGCCAATGATTCAAAAATGTACAATGTGACTTGAAAATAATCGACTACGAGTCAAATGTGCTAAAAATTCCTAAAATCTACTCGGTAGGTTATGTCACATTAAAATTGCGTCTGGTTAAAATTAACCGTGAAATTAAACCCGATTAAAAGTTATGTCATATCACAATTTATTTTAGGAGCGTTGACTTGTCCTCCAAAGATGTTTTGGCAAACCCCATGTTTTGGGCGAAAATTCAAAATTGGGCTATTTTGGACTGAAAAATTAGAGGACCGTTTTTTGTTGCATTTTTAGCAATCACTTTGGACAAATGGGCAAGGAAAAATGTGGAATTAAGTGTGGACACCTTGGTTGAATTTTTTGGGCATCAATTGAATTGATTTGGATGAGATTTGAAGTGAAATTGGATGGAGAATGTCCAAAATTCGTAGGCCAAGGGGGGAGCAACATTTCAGCCACTTTGGGAAGCTTGTTTGGGAAGCCTTGGTGTGATAATGGCTGAGGATGATGGCTAACCTAGTGGGGCATAAAACTTGAGTATTTAGGATATTTTGTGGCCCCTTCAACTTTAGCAGCATTCTTCTTCTTCCTTGGATTGCTTTCTCCATTATTGGAGTGTTTGAGCTCAAGAAAAACTAGATAAGACCAGCTAAGATCAGCCGGCCCATTGCACGCCGTCCGCAAGCTGTCCCGAGCCTACCTCGAGCCGCTAGACACATTGCGCTCGTCATCTTGCCCGCGCGCTCGTTTGCGCCTGGTCGCCGTTCCCGTGAGCTAGCTCGCTGTCCCGAGCCGTCGAGCTCGCCTGGAAGCCATTCCAGCTCCACCTGAGCCGTCTCCACCGCCGTCTAAGCCAGCTATCGCCGCTTGCTAGCCTAGCTTTGCCCGCAAGCCGTCCTAGCCCCTTCAACCGAGCCTTTCCAACAACAAGCAGAAGCTAAACTCTCAGCTTAGAGCTGAGAGCTTGTGGCCCATTTTAGGCCTCATTCGAACCTCCATTGGTGTCGCTCTAGGCTTAGTTCCCGCCCGCCTTGGCGTTGCCATCGCCGTGAACTCATCGGCCTGCAAAACCGGTGAGTTTATTTGCTAAACTATGCTTAGGGAGTTAATGACGTTTAATAGGTAATTAAATTAGGCTAAGTATGGCTTAGATGGTTACTTAGTTTTGATTAGTAATTTAATTGCTTAATTATGATTGTTAGGTGGTTAGAATAGATTGATTAAGGACTAAATAGATTGTACTATTTATGTGGATAGGTGCATAAATTTTCTAGGCCCATTTAGGTGGTTAAATTAGCATTTTCGGCCTAGGTTTGCATTTATTGGATTTATTTGTATTTATTTAATTAATTTGGCTATTTATTTAATTATTTAATATTTTCCGGAAATTATACCGGGATAGTCGGTGATTGGAATTTCGTGCTGATTATAGTGGTGTGCTTAGTTTATGCAATTGAATGTTAATTTGTGCAAATTGAGTGGTGATTGTAATTTTGAGTATTTAATTCAACATTTGGAAATTTTGGTATTTAATTAGAAAATACCAAATGTTGGGTTTTGACACCGAAAATGATTTTAAATACTATATCAAATAGTGATATTTTAAAAGAAGGGGTATCAATTTTTAAAGTTCGATTTGATCGTATACTCACACACGATTATTTTAATCGGGTGTTTTTAATACGAAGAAAATAGGCTAAGTGCATTATCTTAATTGAGATATTTGAATGCAATGCACGGTGTCCTTGGCCAGAATTAATTGATCGTGTGATGGTTAAGTGAACCTGTCCCCGATGTGCATCGGAAGGACGATACCCTTATATGGGATGCCCCTGGACAATGGATGCCGGTCGCAATAGATTCTGAATCGAAGCTCATTCGGGAATACCGTCCCCCGATGTGCGTCGGGTAGACGTTGCCATGCTCAAGGAATGAGACGAAGCCTGGCTATGCCAGAGGACCGATGTGTGTCGGGTAAAACTGCTTGTGCGGGTAGTAGTCAATTGGAACGCGTGATTGATTGAGATAAACACGCCAGATTATGGGACAAAATTGTGTGGCACGGAATGGGATGTGTCATAACGATTTAGCCCTATAATCAAGACCCTTGTGATTGATTGAGATGTGATTGATTGAGACGTTCCAATTGATGTGTGCATCTATTATATGCATTGAGTATATGAACTGTATTGATGTGTAGGGAGAAACTGAGGCGAGGTGAGTCTCATTGATTGTGTTGTTAGGCCGCCCCTAGGTGTTTTTCTTCCTAATCAGGGTTTATGGGGTGAACTTACTGAGACATTGTCTCATCCTATCGTGGGCTCAATCTTTTCAGGTCCTTAGATGGCGATCCCTCCAAAAAGTTTTGGTCAGCCTCGGGAGTTACCGAGTGGAGCTTAGATGTCCCTGTCCCCGGGAGTCATTGGGTCTATGAGTTTGTCGTGACCATTGTCTGGGTCGATGAGGGCCTACCTCAGAGGGTATCTCATCGATTCAGGGGGTGGTTTCGTCATGGACTCAATGGGTATAGGGTAGGTCCCCTTTGTGATTTTGATACCCCCGTTGTTGCGGTCAATGCCGCTCTGGGCAAGGGTGTAGCTAACCTTCCTAATGAAGTTGTGGAGGACTCGAAGCCTCCGAAGCCTGTGGAGGTGGAGTATGAAGGATCGGCAAATGTGTCCAACTAGTAGGTCGTAGGACGGCTTCTTTTTGAAAGCCGATCTTTTTGTTGACTTTTGTATATAAAACCAGTGTTTATAAAAAGCATTTTGTGAAAATTTTATCCTACTTTTCTATCCCATATTTGTGTTGAATGTGGATTTGTTTATTCGTTTCCGCATGTGCAATAAAATGAATGGGTCGCAATTTTATCGACCACCAAGGGATGCGCGTGTGCTCGAGGTTCAGGGCGTGACAAATACAATTAGTTCATGAGGATAGTATCGGGATGGTTGGTTTTAAGGGTTCCAAAAAAGAAAGATTACATCTCTTAAGAGCTCTGAAGGTGGCATTGGCCTCTTGTGCACAAATAGATCGAAAACTGATACTCCTCTTCTGATGAGGTCATGGCAGGCGGAAACTAGTTTTTGTGCCTAAACTGATTCTTTATCTTGCTCGATGGATAAGACGTTTAAGCTAAGTCAGGCACAGTACGATCCAATAAGAAAAAAGTTATTAGCCGTATTGTTTTTTGGAGCAATTATAGAAGAAAAACTAGTGTGTTGTTATTTGTTCATCAAGCATCACACGAGCTGTTTAGTGGTTAAAGAATTGCCGGCTTATGACACACATATTATCCTAATGCAGGGTTGTACTTGTGATGAGCTCCCTAATGATGCCCAATTTGTGTTCTCCAGATATCGGAATTCTTAATTACGGCCATCTAATCTCGTGACGTCAATTCTCCGAATAAACAATTCAAGACTCCAATTGCACTAATGAAAAGTTGAAGACCGCATTCATCGCACGAGTGGGAAGAAGTCGGAAGTATTTCTTATACACAATTATGCCCGGTCAAAAGTTGAGAGTATCTCACTTTCCATTGAATTTCAAGTCCTTCACGGTGTAGCCACTATAAAATTCCACGCCGATGTCCTGTTCAGACTTCGATTCGTTTCCCAGAGCTCACGCAAAGACGAAGACGCAGCCCTCCGCCACACACCACGAAACGAAATGAAGAAGACGAACGCTGATCCGACGGTCATCCCCGACGACCTACTGATCGAGATTCTCAGGAGACTGCCCGTCAAGTCCCTGTGCAGGTTCAGGTGCGTCTCCAAGCTCTGGCGCTCCCTCATCTCTGACCCGCGATTCCTCGCCGCGCACTTGGCTCACTCCGCGACTCGTCCGAGGCTCCTCGTCACCCTGCCGGTCCAGGAAGACCCCTGCCCGCAAGGGCGGTGGCTCTTCTCGGCCGACCACCCCGAATCCGGAAGGGACCGTCCCCAGATCGCGGAGCCTCACCTGCTCGTCCATGGCTCCCCCGGACGCTACGTTTCGCAGTCTCTCAACGGCCTGATCTGCCTTGAAGTCGGGGGTTCGATCATTGTCTGCAATCCCAGCACTAGGAAACTTGTCACTTTGGGACAAAGCAAGGAAAGGTGGGGCCGGGTCTGTTCTTATTGCAGGCATTCGTTCGGTTTCGATCCGGTCGGGAAGGATTACAAGGTCTTCAGAACATGGGTGAGTGATTCGGGTAAGCCCGACCGCAGGTTGATCATGAATGTGCTCACTCTGGGATCAAGCGGGTGGAGGTGTATCGAGGGCGGTCCTCCTCATCTCAAGCATGACCCGGAATTTTGCTTCAATGGGGTCATATATTACATAGCCTGGAAGAGCTTGGTTGCCATCCCCAGAGTGGAGTACTTAGTCGCACTTGACGTCAGGACGGAGAGCTTCCGAATGATCGTGAGTCCTAGTGGTGTCCAGGTAGATATGAGCAAGAGGCGCCTCATAGAATTCGAGGGGTGCGTCGCATTGGTCGATTGCTACAATCTTAGGTCTGATGATGAGGTTGCAATTTGGATCTTGGAGGACTTTGACAGGGAGATCTGGAAGAAAAAAGTTGTCGTCTTGCCACCGTGTTGGAAGGAGATTGTTGTAGACCATGAAATGTTCCCAGCTGGTATCGTTCGCCAAACTGGCGAACTGTTGTTTGAGCCCTGGGTCCTGTCGAAGCCGATGTGCCTGTTTTACTACAATCTGAAGACCAACAGTTTTAGGATAAGCGAAATTGGCGGTTTCCCCGAATGCGAATCAGGGGTGCCTCCTGAAATGTATGGTTTAACGTTTACTGATCACATGGAGAGTTTGCTGCCGCCGATGAGTCATTCCAGTAAAAACATAGCCAACCATTTTCCTTCAGGCTGAGCTCTGATGTGCAGCTTGTTCATCCATTGGTTCTGCAATTTCTACCTTTATACTATCTACATCACTAGATTCCGTACATGGAAGCTGAACTCTGTAATTGGATGTCGACTCTCTGTTTTGATAAACCAGTAGCTAGACGTACATTGAGACACCAGGCGACTGAAACTTCAATTGTTTTCAATTTATGAACCAGGCAGATAACTCGTGTAATCTCATTGTTTTTTGCTTTGATTTGCACAGTGTCTTGTAACTGGGGTACTAGGTTGACTCGTCGGTCACAAGACACTATGTGAAGCACGGCCTTTCGCATTTTCATCTTGTCACCTCAGGCGCAGGAGCTATCATATCGGCCTACCTAACGGTAGCCCCACTCCAAATAATGGGACATGGAGTCTACCTCCCTGACCCAAGGCTCCCCGATTTCCTTGGCAAATATTTTTCTTCCCAACGAAAGAGGGGATACCCTGAATTTTATGTCTTAGAGTTCAGATAGTAGTTTAAGGACTTGCTTAGGTCCAGGTGGGCATATCTAAGAGCATAGATTATGCTGTCTGAATTGGCAGCTTTCATGTGAAATGTACCTATCAGCCTTGAATAACATGCCTAAGAGCTTGCATTTTGCTCTCTGCACTTGCAGCTTTCATGTGAAAGAGTACCCATCAGGCTTGGCTTGTAGCTGAGAAGCGTTGCCCTCCATCATGTCATGGTGTGTGCTTTTGTTTGAGAAGCAGGTCATGCACACAAAACATTGTCGTAATTTGAAATTTCTTAATCTTTGATCTTTCAAGTAATCTACCAACTATAGTTTTGAAGAATCCAAACTGACATTTTCTCAAAAGATCGGATTTTTATTTTCGTACTTATTCTCAAATTCTCAATGGGTTTTTCCCCAAAAATGGCCCCAACTTTCATCCGGGGGAACAATTTGGCCCCAACCGCCTCCCATAAGTAACCCTCAGCGTCTGTCAGAAGGACAAATTGGGCCACTTTCAGACCTTGCATGCGTCCTCCTCTCCCTTCATCAAAACAACTTGGTCCAGCAATTTAGCAACTGGTGCCTCTGTCATCCACGTTAAAGACCAAGAGCTTTAAAATAAAATCAAATCGAGTGAGACAGAGAGACGCTCGATTGGGCCCTTATGGAGCTTGCCTTCACTCATTTCGTTGCTTGAAGATATCACACATCTTCCATCATATTCGGATACCATCTATTGTCGCTTCGCAAGATTTTCTTCTTTCGCATTGTTTGCTTCCAGATGGAGGCAATTTCACAGTATATTTAAACCTGGGTGGAATAGTAGATTTTGGTGCGAATGCCAGGTACACTGGTAAGATCAAACAACCATTAAACAACTTGGACGCACGTAGGGTAAACATATGATTACCTTATTAGAGTGAATTTGGATGGATATATAGCAGATCGAATGTTTACCGGATTCCTGGATTGAACTTAAAAAGAAGGGGCTGTTTGGATAAGATAAGAGGATCCGATGTTGGACTTCTAGGGTCTAGCAGCAGCAGCAAGATTTTATCAATGTGTTTGTTGAAGGGCAAATTCATGCCAAATGTTATGGAATATGACATTGTCGATGATGAGGATAGTGACATTGAGGGTGTTCCTAATATGAATGACCAGGGAAATGATTGGGACAGTGACAATGAAAGTGACGATCCAAATTAGGGACAGACGGATGAAAGGGCGATGATTTCATTATCCTTATCAGATGATGATTCAATCGTGTTGGGTGATGAAGAGTTTATGCACTACACAAGGCTAAGGCAGTAGCGCCCATAAGCTAATGTTGGAGATGCAGCAGAGGGTAATGAGTTTCTAAGGGATGTTCATGTTGCTGCTGTTGCAAATAGCGAGGTTGTTGAATGGTCTGACGCAGCTAATGTAGGGGATGATGAGGAAGGATTTGATGACTGCTTGAGTTGGTACTAGCCCTAATAAAGAGTAGGGACTTATACATATCCCAAATGGTGACCACAAAAGCGAATTGTTGCAGGTCAAAATGAGATTCACTGGTGCTGCTGAATTTCAGGCAGCATGAAATCTTACATGGTCTCAAGGGAGATGGATGGATGGCAGGTGCATGCAGGGGTTGATTGAAACCTTTACGCCGGTCGGATATGGATGGAGAAGAGATTGGTCTTAAAGGGAGTTCAGGAAGAACAAAAATGCACTAGAAGCCTTGGGAAGCAAGTTGCTCAATTGGCTTGGCTTATAGGAAGATGAGTACATGTCCAAGATAAAGAGCCAATCCAGGATATTAAGAGCTTCAGGTAAGTACGCCGTTGCTAGAGAGAGAGAGGCTGGCGCTTCTTCTTATTACAAAGAAGAAACATAAACTGAGCAGATGCAAACCCCCTCCTTGCACTCCCTCCTCCTGGCTGTCTCTTAGCGTCTGGACGACAGCGACTACTATTGTTGGTAGCGAAAACAGAGGAGCAGACAACGAGGTTGAATTAGGAGAAATTAATAGAGTCGAATCGTCAAAGGAGACTGACGATGTGAATGGTCATGACAGTGGGTCCGGAGGAGGAGGAGGAGGAGAGGTAGGTGAGAAGGTCGGTTTCAATTGATTCTCCATTTCCAGTAATCCAACCATGAGCGAGTTGAGAACGATTGACTGACCATTCAACGGTGGATCAATTGGAGACTAGAGAGATATTTGCAGGGAGTGTTGAGAATTGTGAATTTGTCATTGATGTTTGTGAGATGCCTCCCTATGTCATTGGAAGATATTAGAAATTGTTATTTTGTTTTTAAAATATTTGTATTTAATTCTGATTTATTTCACTCCACTCTATGCTAGATTTCTTATCCGATATCTTTTTCAGGTATATCCAAATTTATCTGGTTCGGAGGATGATGATTAATAAGACAATTTGTTACCTATTCGGACTCATATTCGGACTATTAAAATGCAGAGGCGGTTAACAGTTAAAACAAAGTAGGAATTTGGTATGATGGTCAAAAGTTTAGAGTAAAACCTGAATAACCAAAAGTTTTAAGGTGATTTTGCGCCATTTTTCCAATAAATATATTAAATGAACGGAAGAATAACGAGTTTTGAACATCTATAATGAAAATAATGTGAATACTAATGGGCTTGTGAATCTTTCAAACGAAAGACATCATTCCTTCGTCATCCGATGATCAAGAAGGTTTTTTCTAATCTTTAAATTTTTACAAATTCTTTTATTATTGCATTTCTCTTTTGTATGACGAATATAATATATACACACACATATATATTGTAATCATATAAATATAAAGAGCCAACTATTGCCAACTATTCTGTCGCCTTTACCAAAGAATACCTTGTGCTCGCCGCAAACAGCAGCGATGGAGGAATGCCTCGGTCCGAGGAGGAGGACGACGACGACGACGACGACGACTCGACGATCGTCGTCCACGAAGACGCGTTGATCGAGATCCAGAAGAGACTCCCTGTCAAATCCCTTTGCCGGTTCAAGTGCGTATCCCGTCGGTGGCGCTCCCTCATCTCCAGCCGCAGCTTCATCGACTCCCATTTCGCCCACTCCGAGACTCGCCCTAAGCTCATCGTCAGCTTCCCCGCCCGAAATCCCGACGGCAGGTCGTTCCTACGGCTCTGCCTGGTCGACCAATCTCATCCTCGGAACGGTCGACCCCAGATCGTTAGACGTGGCCTGCTAGTCCCCGACTGGTCTGGTTCTTACTGTTCGCCGTCTGTCGAGGGCCTGGTCTGCCTCGAGGTTGCTAGTGGAGTCAACATATGCAATCCCAGCACTGGGAAGCAAGTGACTTTCGAATTGCCTTACGCAGCCGCGAGTTCTGCACATTTGCAGGCAACGCACTCTTTTGGGTTCGATCCTGTCAAGAGGGAGCACAAGGTTTTGAGCACAGTGCTCAGGCCGGAATCGGGCCAGCCCATCATGGAGTCGTGGGTGCTCACTCTGGGGACGAATGAGTGGAGGCCGGTCCAGCACTGTCCTCCCCATTATAAGAAGGATGGCGAGTTCTGCTTCGATGGGGTGCTCTATTATACGGCTTGGGATTGCTCACAGGTCTTCGTCGAGTGCAGGGATCCCGACCGCAGTGAAATTTACCTGGTGGCGTTCCATCTGAGCACCGAGAGCTTTCGCATGATCATGACTCCCGCCAGAGCCAGCAAACAAGCGCTCATTAAATTCGAGGGGCACCTTGCGGTGGTGGATTGTTCCGGTGCTCTTTCTGGTGCTGAGGTGATTGTGTGGATCCTGGAGGACTTTGACCGGGAGATTTGGAAGAAGAGAGTCTTTGTCTTGCCGCCGTGTTGGAAGAAGATGGTTGGGGACAGTTATGTTTCTGCAATGGGCATGGTTCGTTCCGGCGAACTATTGTTCGCTGAAACCCAAACCATATCGGCGTCGTTTTTCGATATGAACGCGTTTTATAAAGTGTTTTATTACGATCTGAAGAACAACGGCTTCAGGCGGAGTGAGATTCATATATTGCCTCCCCCTGAATCTTTTGAATTGCCTAACCGTATGCCTTGTATGTATTTTTTACTTTGTCAGCTGAGGTTTTCCGATCATGTGGAGAGTTTACTGCCGCTGGGAAACTAGCCAGCCAACTCTTTCCTGCGGCCTGAAGTTTCAGTTCATTCATCGATTGGTTTTGGAGTATGCGCTCAAACTACGTAATGGCGAATTATTTTGAACATGGAAGATGAAGAGCTGCTGTAAGCATTCGGCTTGTTGTTGAAGTGTTGACTGCTGCATTTCGCTGTTGATTTCATGTTTTTTTTTTTTCTGGATGACAATTGATTTCATTTTCCTATCTGAATTTGCTGCTTTTGTGTGACACGTTGCCATTGCCCAGCTGTCTCCGGTTTTATTGACTTGCATTTGACTTCCTTTGCAAATCACAAAACTCGAGGAAATTTTTAGTAGTATGATATTATCATTTATCACCTCATGCAATGATAGTGATATGGCACTATATGCTTAGTCAGATCCTGACACGCGACAAGTAATTTGAAATTAAATCAGGATATATTGAAAGTTTTCCAGGACAGGTCGGAAAATAAAACAAACTAATTACGTAGATTTAATAAATGCCTTCGAAATTGAAATGGCCGTAACTCACTCTCCCTTCGCTCTTTCCCTCTTTTTCATGTTTAGAAATGTCTTTTCATTAATTTTCTCCAATTCCTCTAAACGAAATTAGAGAAACTCGTGAGAACTTCTATCTCATAATTTCATAAGTATCACCTTAAGGTTTTAACTTTTCACCCATTAGAGAGGCGCGAAAGTTGAGCACCCTACTCTTGATGCGTGGGGCAGAGTGTGAAGCTTTGGTAACGTAGCAAGAGGAGCGCAGCACTCCGCTCTAGTCGGTGCAGACTAGAGGTGCGAAGATGAGCACAACACCCCCACTCCCGCTTGCGTTGCATAAACTGGAGGGGAGGTGGTGCTTGACTTTCGCATCTCTCTGCTGCGCGAAATAAAGCACATTTCCAGGCTGCGTGTCCTCAACCCTCGCACCATCTCTACTGCACCAATCGGGATGGAGTGCCATGCTTAACCTTTGCTGGTGTGCTCAACCTTCCTTCTCTCCTCTTTGCCGCGCGAACGCAGCATCGCATCTCTCTACCGTGCGAAGCAGAGTGGAGTGCTCAACCTTCGCACTTCTCTATTATGCAAAACCTTCATAAACGAAAAGGAATTTGGGAAAGTTAATTAAAGGACAAAGATCCTAGACGTAAAAAGTATAAAAAGAAAGAGCGGAGAAAGCTAAAATCGTGAGTTGGCAGTCATTTCAACTTTAAAGACATTTATTAAAGCCGCTAGTGTAATTAATTTGTCTTCTTTTGCAGCCTGACCTAGATAGTCTTTCTATTTGCTCTTATTTTAATTTCAAATTGCTTATCTAATCATGGCGTATACGCGTCACATCATGAAATGATGGTATCGAATATTTTCTCCTCAAAAGTTTCCATGACATTCCCTACCTCACCTTAGGAGGGCTGCTTGATAGGGATTTATTTTAGAATGGATATATTTCCTATGATATTCTTCTTAGCTATTCCCAATTAAGTTTTACCGAAAGTTCTTAGCTCCAACAATTCGAAGACCAGCAGGTTTCCAAAGAGTCGAACTGGGGATTAAACTGAAAATGAGATGACATTTTCTGATGCCCATCATTTTGCAGCTAGAACATGAAGGATACGAATCTCTCGCATATCCATGATAAATGCAGCGTGGAAGAGAGCATTTCTTGCAAAGAGCGTGTTCTGTATTTGCTCGACAATCTTAAATGCAACTCCCGCATCCTTGGGAAAAACCTGGGAGTGGCATGAACTTCCATTGATTCGGTGCTGAATCTGCTGCTGATCTGATCCATTAGCCTTCAAGTTGAGGGGGTTATCATCCTCCTGCGATAGACTTAGGGTGCGAATGCTAAGTATTTTGTTTTTCTATTAGCCTAAAAATAGGTTTGGAATAGAAATGAGGATTAGATTTTTTTCTTTTACTTTTCAATTTTTGGAACATAAATGAGACATAACACTTTTCTAATCGCTCATCTTGCCACCGGTCAGTCGCCCTCTGCAGTCATTGACCGCCTGGGAAGGAGATATTTAAAAAGGTTTATCAAATGAAATTCTGCTCCAGGAACAAAATTTTTGCATCATTATCAAACGCATATTTTTATTCAAAAATTCATATGAAGAAAAAAAAAATCTGGCTATAAATAGGGTCTGAAAAGAGAATGGTTATTATCCGTGCCTTAACATGAAATCTATTGAATAATCCCTTTACCTTTATTCTTATAGTCTATGAGGTTGTCTTCATGTCTCTATCATAATAAACATTTGCATAATTAAAAGTGTCATATATCTCGTTGAGCGGTAGAACCGGAGTCACTAGAAGAAAAATCCAAAGGGAAGACATTATACAATATGAGAAAGCTGAAGAATCCCGCATCTCCCTATTCCACTGCTATCAAAGGTGTGCATCTTTTTTCATTAATCTTCAAGTAATTCACGAGTAACTAGAAATGAATAAATTTTCGACTTTCATTTTAATGTTAAATTTTATTGGATAGCTCAGAGATAATTCTTTCATGAGATGAAATTTGTCTGAAAACGATCCAATGTGTGAATCTCTTTCTTTTCCATACCCAATTGAAACTTATTACATCAATTTAGTAAATGAATAAATTTTTACAAAATTTCCTAATCTGGCAATTTTCTATTCTCATTATGCAGGCCTACATTAAAAAAAAAAAAAAAATCTTCTCGTGATCCAACTGACTGCTTGACTGAGTGACAGCCAAAGAGGAAGAAGCCAAAACCCTTCGAAACCTAGGACGGTCGTGGTCTCGTCGCCAGCGAGAGTCGCCGGTTTCCGATGGTCATCCCGGAGGACCTGCTCGTCGAGATCCTCAAGCGGCTGCCGGTGAAGTCGCTGTGCAGGTTCAAGTGCGTCTCCACCCTCTGGCGGTCCCTCATCTCCGACCCTCGTTTCGTCGACTCCCACTTCGCCCACTCCTCCAACCACCCCAGGCTCGTCATCTCCCTCCCGAGCCACCCTAATGCAGGCCCGCGGGCCCGCCTCTTCTTCGCGGCGAACCCATCCGAACCCGGAAACGACCACCGACCCTGGACCGTTTCGCCTTACTTCTTCGCGCTCGGCACGGCCTGCCGTTACGTCTCGCAGTCTATCCACGGCCTGATTTGCTTCCAGGTCGATGGTTACGTCGGAGTTTGCAACCCCACCTCCGGGAAGTACATGACGTCGAGGACAGTGGAGGCGAAGGTCACCGGGGAGTGCGCTTATCTGCACTACTCGTTCGGGTTCGACCCGGTTGCTAAGAAGTACAAGGTGTTGCGCACGTTGGCGACCTGCAGGTCGATGCCGGGCGGTCTTCGTGAGTTGATCATGGAGCAGCACGTGCTCGATCTGGCATCCGAGACGTGGCGGAGGATCGAGGATGGTCCTCCTCACATCAAGAAAGAGGGTGAAATTTGTTTTAACGGGTTGGTATATTATAGGGCTTGGAATGGCAGCGTTACCAATCCAAGGCAGGACTACTTGGTGGAATTCGATGTCGGAACGGAGAGCTTTCTAATGGTTAAGTTCCCCGGCGATAATGGTCCCCGTGGAGGTCATCGCAAAGTATGCCTTATTGAATTCGAGGGTCGCGTCGCTGTGGCCGATTTACGTAACCTTAAGCGCCATGGCAGTGATGACGTCGTTTTGTTGATCTCGGAGGACTTTGAGCGGGAGATCTGGAGGAAGAAAGTTATTGCATTGCCGCCGCGTTGGAAAAAGATTCTCGTGGCTGAAGAGGTTTTTCTGGCTGGTACAGTTAGTACCGGTGAATGGTTGTTGGTATCACAGAAAATGTTGAAGCCGCCGCGTGTGTTCTACTACAATCCGAAGAATAACAGTTTTCGTGGGATCGAAATTAGGGGGTTACCTAAATATAGAATAGTACTGCCTCCTGCTGTTTGGCAAACGTTTACTCATCACGTGGAGAGTCTACTGCCGCTGGAAGGCCTTCATGACAGGCACATGCCGTGGAGGCTTTAGCTAGTTGAACACTGAATTACTTTGCCATCCACACATTTTATACTATGTTCAAAGACGTGAAATTAGTGATCGTCTCTGGCTTCGGCTCTCTGAATTTGTGGCTTTATGTGACATATCCATCAGCCATGATTGTAGGAAAGAGGCATTGCCCCTTCTTGTATTGCTTTAGTTGTTATTTGAAGAACTGACCAGGAATATTAGCTAATAATCATTTTCGTTTGCTTGTTGGCAAGCAGGGATATATCCTGCTTATTGTGACATTTCTTGGAATAAAATTTTCAAGAAAAGCCGATGCCTTTAAAATGCACACAAATTTCTAATGTCAGTTTGTATTATCTCGGTTTTATTACCATTCTTTTATGCTGTGGTTAAAGATGTGTGATAACTAATCAAAATTTATGCTTCGTGAATTGATGTTGTTCTCATGGAGATCATATAGCTTCTGCTTTAGTGCGATTTTATCACTTCCCTATCTAAAGTTGTGGATTTTTTCGTCATCAATCTACTTACCCTGTTTATAGGAGAATGATATTGCCTCGTTGTCGCATTCAGAAAGCTTTTGGTAATTCTGAATCTGTTCATTGTGTATAAGCAGGAAGAAAATCTTGCTTACTGTGGTGAGTTTCAGAGAAAGAGAAAAACTTTTAAGACCAGTGGAAGGATTTAGAACGCATGAACGAGATGAAGGGCATATTGCTCCGGCTGATTGCCGTAATCCTGTGTATGCTAATGGTAATTACGTTGTTATATGGGTGTCAGTGGACTTAAATGGGGAGACTTGGAAGGAGAAAGTTTCATCTTGCTGCCATGTTGGAAGGAGCTCATTGCCGACGGAAGTGTTTCCAGCCAGTCATTGATACTCATGAACTGTTGGTCTCGCCTCTTATCTTATCGGAGTCTATTTGTGTGTTTTACTATAATCTGAAGGCTTACTCGTTTAGGAGGAGTGGAATTGGTGGGTTACCTGAGTACGAAGCTTCAGTGTCCCCTGAGTCATGTGGTTTAACGTTGACCAATCATGTTGGATGGTACAACTCTCCGTGAATGGGTCAAACCCAACTCTGACGAGACCTCTGAGGGCAAACCGAGTTTCGTTTGTGCAAGTGGTCCTTTTGGTATTAGTCATGGGAGTCGGTGACATGTTATGATGGTGTGATTTAGTGAAATGAACTGGTGTTGGTTTAAAAAAAGGAAAAAAGAAAAAAGAAAAATCAGTAGCCATTTGACTCAATTGGCTTCGTCGCTTGTGTTATAATTGATGAGAATTGGAATTCTGGCTTGTTCACATCATGGGGGAAAAAATATACAGTTGGAAGCTGAACTCCCCCCTTCCTCTTGGTTTACATGTAAATATTTCGGGGCAGATGGTATCATTCCTTTAACAAGAGACATCATCTTTACAAAAGACAAAAACTTCAACTTTACAACCTCAACTGTCAAAAATTTCCACTCTCAGGTCAATCAAAGAATGCTCAATACCGACCGCTAGAAACCTCATCTACGGACAGAACAAATACAGAAATCTCTGAAAGAGACTTCTCAGCGACCAAGGATTGCTTGAATAGTAGCGTGTTGAGACCGCATTAGATTCTGCGGATTCAAACAATAATCACACATGGAAATCTATGCGTTAAAGCAGAGAAAGGATATTAAAACACATATACGGCTAAAGAGTTTGATAGTCAACCTGGCAGAGATGATCGAACAGATTTCTGTTGCTCTCGGAAAACTTCATGAGAAAGTCCCCCAGGTAGTTGGCCAGATTAATCTGTATTACACAACAAGACATTTGAGAATGTCGGTCATAATATGCATAAACCAGATAATGAATATCGGATGTATGATCCATCAAATACCTCGTTTAAAGGGTCATCAATACTTGAAAGGTCGTCATCATCACCATCTTCCTGTTGAAGCTCATAAGACATGCAAGAGTATGAACAAGGAAGTTTAGGTGATAAGTCCATTATTTTTCTCTTTATTTAGCGTACCGCTACTTTTCAGAGGAATGATCAGTGTTCCATCCCATATTTCTGAAGTAAAGGGAAAATAAACAAGAAAAAACAATTGAACCTCATCAAATACTCTGGCCATCGCCTCAAACTGTGCATATCCTGGTCTATCGGATGATACAGCAGCAGCTGCGTGTAAAATGTCTCTGTCACCATCCACAGGTTCCACTTCTTCCCACTCTGAATCCTCCTATAAATATGAGTTTAGGGTGAAAAATCCTCAACCCTCCATACTACTGCAAAACCAACTGAGTCAGAGCAATGCATCCTACCTCTTCATCACCAACTGGAGCTTGTTCTTGAATTTCAATCAAAGCATCAGCAAGCAAAGCCAGTATCTACAGTGTGAGGTAGTAAAGCAGATGTGTGAGCTTGTTAAACAATATAATTCCTAGCTGGATCATGAAGGATATACTGTAGAACAGTAATAGCCACGAGTCATAAGTGACAATTTAATGACATTTTTCAACCAAGAAAAGGGAAGAGGTAATAAATCAATGTATGTCAGCGGAAGATATGTCCATTCCTAAGATTTGGCAACCATAATTATTGATTAAGGAAAATATAACAAAATTGCTTTCAAGACCACATTCCACATTCTCCTCGACAATGAATACATCTTATAATCTGAGGACATCGTCAAAAAAATTACTTTCGCAGGGAGTGGCATCAAAGTCCACTGGTCTGGAGCTGACTTAGCCTTTGAGCGAGTGGTTATCCCTGTGGCAGACTTCACATGAAGTGCGATAAGCCAAGGAGCTAAGATACTTCTAAATCAGAGTAGGCAGCAGAAATGGGAACCTGAATTAGGTGGCCTTGGACATTAATTTTCCCCAATTCACCATGCATTGTGGAAAGTAAAAGAGCCAAAGCAGTGGTCGTCACTTTAATTTGGTATGATCCCTGAATCTCCCCTGCATTTTAAATTGCAGATCTGAGTAATATATCTAACCATCTTAAAAGCAAGAAGCATCCACATGAAAGGATTGAATAGATCCACTTCATGGTTTAAAAGTATCACAGAAGTGCAAGTCCATGGAACAATCCCACAGATTGCATAGAAGCAGCGGAGTCACTCTGAAGATGAACAGGACGTGCAGTTCCACTCCTACCTGGATCTCCAGTGCATTTTATTCCTAATAGTACCTCATGTATTGTATAGGAATCCAATTATCAGACTGAAAGGAAAAGTAAACAACTATCCTATACCCCTTTTACAGGAGTGCAGCACTGCCACTTTAACCATGCTCGGACTTCAGAATCTAGCAAGAAGCAGTTACCTTGCAGCTTTGTCCATTCAGACATCACATATGTGAAGGCATTATCATAACCTTCGGCTGGGACTCTCATCAGCATGTCAATAAATTGATGCACATTAGGAACACTTATGTGAACCTGCAATATTTTGAAGAATTACAACCAAGACACTGCCTGATATTCAAGTCAAAAAGGCTAAACATACTTTAGAGAAGCACAGTGGCTTGTTTGAGAGCCCCTTAATTAATGCAAAAGTTGAGTCAAAATAATGTTCTTCTTGAATGGCATATTAGACTTTTAATAGATGCTTTGGGTGGACAGGTGCTGCTGGTGCACACAAGTCTCTCCCTAGTTAACAAACCAACACTTTTACAGATTAATCAATGCTTTCTTGAAAGGAATAATATCATATCATACCAGATCAAACAATTTTAGAAGGTGGGAGGTGGAACCATATAGCACTATCATAGAGTTTTGAAGGATGAAACACCTTACCAATCTAGCAAATATCAGTATCAAGGAAGTTCTCAACCCAGCTATTTCAGCAGACTGCATGCGTCTGACCAGCGCAGCTGCCATGTCCCATATATGTGGCGCCATTTGCTGTGGCAAGTGCAAAATAAGTTGCAGAATATAGTTCCCAACAAAAAGAGACCCAGAGCTTTCCAACACAGGATCCAGAAGCCTGCATCATGTTCCCAATAATAGATATGAGACCCACTGGAAATACAAATGCACATGCAAAATCCAAGAATTACTGAAACAGTGAAATGAGTTATTGCAACCAGGACATGACATTTCAAGTGATAGCCACTCTTTCCATCATGTAAGTTCAAGATCAAGTAGCATTTCATTCCACATTGCAATTTACAGAACAAGTACTGCAGTAATTAACGAGAGAAGAACCATTGAAGCTTGACCCCCATAGAGTTGGCCAAAATAAGTTTTATTTTCATGTAGCTGCCATAAAACGAGTACACATTGCAGAGTAAAGACATGTCACTGCAGTAGTGTTGTCACAGCCACATGCTGCCGTTTCACTCTACATTGAAAAAGTGAACAAAATTGATTCTTACAGTCAGCATTTTATCATTAAATCTCTAAAAACCAGGATGATTGACATTCAATGATAAATTTATATAAACTAAAGAACTAAACCAAAATACTTCAAAACTGCATCTTACACATATGCCATTGGTTTTCTTCTATTTCTTTCTCTCTTTCTTTTTGATTGGCAATTTCGACTAAAACAACTAAATACAAAAATGAAACATCAAAATACTTCAACGACTCCTAAGAATTCTCTCCACAATGCTGATCAATATAAAGCCAGAAAACTGGAAGGGCATTGAGAGAAAGGAAATCTCCCCAACCTCGAAGCTACATCTAGCAAAGACCTCATTGTGAACCCAGAATCACCACCCCAAGCCAGCACATCCTGTCTTCCCCCCGAGACAAAAGCAGCCAGGCATTCCGTTGCATTCTAATAAATGGCATTGCAATGCAGAAAATTACTTAGATATAAAGAGAATGCAATCAGGGTCCTAGCAGAAAAAGGACACAACACATGAAACACTTGAGCACCTGCATTTCACCATGGTCTTCACTTTGAAGTGTTATACGAATGACAGCATCAAAACATGCATCGTACATCAATTTCACTGCATCAATAGGAGAATTCTGTACATTGCAGCACCAACAGTAACCAAGAATATATAACAATTAATAAGAATTATCAGCAGAAAATTAAAGCTAACATATCAGTGAGATAGAGAGGAATGAAAAATTGAGCCTTAGAAATACCTTTAGAAGCATGGTCAACAGATCCAAGGATCCAGCAACTAAACCATCAGGTTGTTGTTGGGGCTAGATGTTGCCATTGGGATATATGCCACAACCAACAAATAATTCAACCTCTGAGATCAAGGCATGCTAAGATGCATCATAATAAAATGAAACGAATTCAAGTCCTACCTTATTTAGGACTGGACCTACAAAAGGCAGAACCCGGGAAATCAGTGGGTGGACGCAACCAGGAGAATTTTTTATTGCCTGGTCAAACATTTTATAGAAGAGAAAGAACAAGGGAAGTTCCAATCAGCAGAGATATAGACCAATATTAAAAGAATTATTTTGTCAATGGAGTCATCAAGCTTCTTGTTTCAGCAGAATGACTTGCCATAAAAAAGCACCACGACTAATAAAAGTCAAATTAAAACGTTCTGACATTTTCATAAAATTTTCTTTCTCAGCGGTCCACTATAGGAAGTAAAAGCATATTGGCAAAAAAACATAGACTTTACCTTGGATATTCTAGTTTCCAATCGCTTCATACTTAAATTATTTTACAAGTTTTTGCTTAGATTCAAACCATCATATGAACTACCAATTAATGTGCTTCATTAGTTACCAGCACCAATCCCACAGAAGCCATAAACCAAGCCTTGTGTGCAGTGCCTAAATGCAGAAAAACTAGAAATTCACAAGCATTTTATATGATTTTCTGACATTATCCTCATAGTATAGTCATCAAGAACATAGGGAAAATGAATCCCATGAGGCCATGATCCTCACAATTCATCTCAGATGTCTGAAATGAAATCATAGATTCTTGAGTATGGAGAAGTTGGAAATTTCAATGATTCAAAGCAGGTATTGGCAAATTTTCAGATGGATTTCCAAAGTCGTAGATAAAAACAACACTCCACATTAATCAGCAGAAAAAAACTAGGTACAGGAGACGATTAATATACAAGGAAATTGGAGTAGAACCAACAAGCCATTTTTTAGATAAGGCTTCCCTTAATTAATGCTCTACTCCTTACATAGCAACTAACATAATAAACAGCATCATACTCAATAACTGAATATGATTAAGTGACATAACAAAGAAAATAATAATTAACAAAAAACTTAGCCAGACCAAATACCTAAGGACGACATTTCAAAATGTAGTTACCTCCAAAACCTCAAGTGCCTCGCCACTGACAAATGGATCTGAAATGTTAGATGCCCAAGTGTTCAAGAGGATGGGAGAAACATTAGGCTCCACAGCAGCTATAGCTTCGCAGCCTAAAGTGAAAAAGAAAAAAAAAAAAAAAAAGCTAGTTTAATGGCATCCAACATGAAAGTGTAGATTGGAAGCAAAAAACTAAATAAGCAGTACCTGCCACAATTGCTGCTCTGATTGTTTCAAGAACCAAGTGCAATGTCTCATCAGATGCCTGTGAAGAAAAAACAAGCAATGTTGCAGCTTGAACATCAGAATAAAAGAAAGCATACTAGCTAGTCTTACTTGACTAAGGAGATTTGTAAGTGATGAAAGCAATCCTATTATGTGAGGGAGAACAATTCCGTCATTTGCCTTGGTAAGGAGTAGAGAAAGGGCATGGCATGCCCCTACTTTGACAGGTGGGGGCCTGTTAAGAGAGTAATATTACCATTAGACAACTCAAAATTTCTTTCCCAAATCAAATTGTTGAATAGAATCACTTACACATCCATGCTAACTGTTGTAATAGCTGCATAGAGAAAACTATCAAGAACTCCACGACTGATCTGAATGGTACAAAAAGTAAGTAAGAAAATACTCAAAGATGACATGGCCTAGTAATTTACAAAGGAATTAGAATAATTACCACAGAGGAGAACTTAGCAACTGACACAAAAATACGCGCATATAGAAATGGATATTCATGTACCCCTGTTACCAAAAAAAGAAAAGCTCTGTCTATTCCCTGAATAACAGAAAAGTAGGAGGAGAAGCAAAGGGTAGAATGTTCACCAGCCCCAATGTCCTCAGAGATCATTTGCTCAATCAAGCTTCCTATGTTGCCACTTGCCAATCCAGAAACCTGTCACAACAAATCAGCAGAAAAGACAAAATAACACTGAAAATGAATTACTTCTAACAAGCACAACAAATTCATCACTGTGTCCACTGGAATGTAATTAAATGTAAAAGATGGTGCCCACACACGAGCATGTGTGTGTGTGTGTGTGTGTCTGTGTGTGTGTGTGTGTGTGAGAGAGAGAGAGAGAGAGAGAGAGGGAGGAACAAACCTCAGCTTCAAGCAATTGGTCAGATAGTGACGCCAAGGCAAAAAGAATGGCCTCCCTCATCTGGGAAAAAAAGAAGAAGAAGAAGAAGAAGAAGAGTTACCACAAGAATCAAAGGGTGAATGAAGAAAGCAAAATTGGGATTGTATGTGAAAGGACATGGAACCTAATTAGAGTTGAGAATATAAGAAAGGTACTTTCCAAGAAAATACTGTGCAAAGAAAGGATGACCAAATGACCAATTAGGAAAAGAACATCACCATAGAATAGCATTGCTCATCTCTTCATGTCACAAATTTCTGTGATTTTCCTCTCAAGGTTCAGAATGATAATTCTCCTATGCTATCGGGTGGTTTCTATTTTGCTTTTAACTACCATAAAGCAGGCTAAGGAAGATATTTGTAAATTGGTAAATAAGCTCACATCGTTGTTTGTTGTGAATGCAACTTGTTACCTACTTACAAAGAAGGTGCGAAGTTGTGATGTAAAACAAAAGAGGACGTAAAATGTATTCAGGTACTTAAAATGATTTTTCATATTTTCCCAAGTATAAATTCAGGAAAAAGACAACATACTCTTATCACTTACAAATAATTAAGACCCGCCACATTAACAAAGTAAATTACTTCTTTGAAAAGAAACAAACTATATAAAGAAAAGAACTTTAATCTTACTCTCCACCAATCAGCAGAACCAGCACTTTTGTCATGTACGGACTCAGCGAATCGTCTTTTTGCAGCTTCAATAATGGCATCAACACCTTCTCTGCCACAGGAACTAACCACCTCTTCTAGCAAAAGTGCACCTGCATACAACAGATGGGGGAATCCAACTGTAAAGTTTATCTAACTACAGTAACAATCATATATGGAACATCAGATTCAGTTACACTACGGTATCAAAAATTTAGTGAAGGCATGAAAGAAACGACTAGGCCTTTCTTGCAACTGAAAGTAGCTGACACTGTGTAGTTGACACAATTTATGACCAGAACACCATCATTATCCCCACTCATTTAACTACACATTGCATATGGCAAATGTAACACAGGGGAGAAAATATCATATGGGCTTCATAATACATCACTTCCACTATTGTTATTATGTACATAAAATATTTTAAACAGAAGTTTAGCATGAAACACAGCCATGTTTGTCACTTTTTACATTTGCAACTAGGGGCTTTTAAAGTGTGTATGCTATGTGCATATAACTTTATAAATCATACTTGTTCTAAATAAATAATTTACAGGACTCCACGCTTGTTCCCAAGCATCGCAAGAGTGCCAGTACTCGGCATCACACTGGTCTTGGTTTCCCGAAAGAATTCTAACCCAAGAATGACTTTGAAGTCATCCATCACTACAATAGAAAAGTGGGCCCTTCCCCCAGGGCAATCCACAACTTCTTTGTCACTTTTTATAATAATTAACATTTTCATAAAGTGATCCATGCTCTAGGAAACTTTGGTTTGACCCATTGATGCAAGAGACACTGATGAGTGTCTACTGTTTTTCCTTCAATTTCTCATATTTTATCCTAATGTAGTTCCTTATGACGAACTGAGCTTATGCAGATTCAACAAAAAGGTAGGAAGATCTTTTTACTCCCCTGGGTGGAGACTCATGCAATCAACTTTTTCAAGTTCTGTAACCGCTGAAAGGCACCGGTAGAGTAAAACAAATGGAAATATGACATTGCTTTCAGTTCGCATAATTGACAAAAATCTTAACACAACAGCACTCAAGTGACAAAAGTTACACCAGACCCAAGATCCAGCATGGACAGCCACCTATCCTATAACTCTAAATCATTATGATGACATGATCCTTGCAATATAGAGGAAACAATTGCTCAAGCTCAAGTACCATGATATAGTATAAGAGTCAATTTACCAGCATTCTACAATGTTACATTGAATGTATGTAAAATATGAACAGCTTACCAGAAACACGACAGCTATAAGTAAGATCATCCTCATTAGCCACGAATTCGTTGGCATCCTCTGACCACGTATGGACCTAGAGAAACACAAGCACAAGACAAGTACTCGATTTAATCTGTACTAATAGATCAAATTATTGGTACTACTGAGGTCATAGGTATCATGAAAGCTGAATGATCTCGACTTAAGTTTTCTATTCAGTATCACACTCAGATAGACGATTGTATGGAAAAAGTATAGGGCATCTGCCTAGGTTTAAGCAAAAAATGCACAAATTGCATGGTACCTGTTGTTCTGTCATTTGCAGGAAAGCCAGAGTGTCATATACCAACTCATTGATATTATTCATCATAACCTACAGGGACAAATTCTCACATATAAAACATGGAAAGAATGATAGCAAAAGAAATATCCAACAACCACGGGTGTTTGGGTTGGCAAACCTTTACAAACTTCCTGCTGCCCATAATAGTCAATAGAAATTCAAACAACTGTAATCAAATGATGAAAGTGAGAATTGAAGTCAAATGATAAATATGTAGGGAAAATGCAAGAGAAAAATATATGAAAATAGAAAAATGGTTCTTGCACAACGTGGGCTTTGATTGACCCACTACATTTTGAATAATTAGGATTTTTATTGATATTTCTCCATGCAAAGTCAAAGATGAGACACTCGACCAACTTTTTCTCCATTATTCATGTCTCTCGTGAGATAGCAAGTTTGGGAATGAGGAAGTTAGGAGACTGAAACATCTAGGCATGTAAAAGTTAGCAATAACATAGAAAAGATCCATGCATCGCTTGTACTGGGAGAATTCTTACAATGAACACGAATGGTGTGCTAATACTATAATCCAGAAACAATTCCATACACAAAGACAGTAACCTGAATGATAAAGGAATCAAGGCTCTTCTCTGCACCATCCGAGTCATATCTTCCCTCATAAGAATCTTCTTGACCTTTAATTGATGATTGCAAATACACATTAAGAGTGGATACAAATGTTTGCCACAATGGTCCCATGATAACTGCATGAGAAAAGAAGATAATAAGTCAGTCAATAGAGAATCAGAAAAGCTGACAAAGCTAAAAGATACATTCACAAGATAACTTTAAGTAACATACCCACAAATTCACCTACACCAATGCTGGGAAAACTCTGAATTAGCTGATTTAAGCACTTAAGAACCTGGGTGGAGAGATGCAGAATATACGCAACAGTTAATTGCTCATTCAACTTGAAAAGATACACATCCAATCCAACATATCTCATGCTATTTTCAAACTGACCTCCATTCTAATGCTCCAATCATCAGGATCTTCTAATGGCACTGGCTCTCTTAAGATATTATTGAACTCATCCATCCATGGTTTGAGAAAAGAATTTATCATCTCATTGGTCTCACTCTGGAAAATAAACATTGCCCAGATCAGATAACCAACAATAGAGTTAAAACTAGTTCTAGCATATTCCAAATGATGAGAAAACAGAAGAGAGGTCCGTTATTACCTTATAAACACCACTCATTGCCCCCAGCATAGAGACACAAGAATAAACTATCGAAAGGGCCTTTGAACGCAAATGTTTGTCATAAATCTGAAACAAATTCACAAGAAACAAAAGACAAATTATAGAGACAGAAGATGTTTCTTATTTCATCATCTTTTGAGAAAAAACATGCCTTTTTTTTTTGGTAGAATGAAAGAAAAAAATCTTTTTGACTTTTGTAAATTACAAGTTCCAGCATCGAATTTAAAGAAAATATCTCATAAGCACTCTGTGGCTTCCTAGTTTTCATAAAACACAAGATTCAAAGGTTTATAAGTTATATATTTCGCACAAAGAATTAGTACCTGCCTGCAACTAACCATGTGCAAATGAAGTCATCAAAAAGTTGACAAGCAAAGTCACCCAATGACACTATCACATTTGAACAAGTAACAACATAATACAGACATACGCTAATAGTAGAGCAAGCAACACAACAACAAAAGCTGTTGTAATCCATAACCAATTCTAGAAACACTGGTATATGCTGATCAAATTGAAGATCTGCAAGCAATGAAAATCAGTTAAATTAAGGTATTACTCTCAAATGCATGCATACAAAATTGCAACACGATTTCTGAAAGCTAAGCTCAATGGACAGAGCGTCCTACTGGTCCTTATTTCAAACTCCAAAAGTCCCTACTAATTAAAAATAAAAAACAGCAAAAGTCTGAGAAGAAATTGAAGCAGAACATACAATAAAAACAAACCTTAGATGAGGATACAATCTTATGCAGAGTAGGGAACAAGATTGGGACTAATGTGGGCACCACTGTATCATCAAGATCTCCGGACAGAAGTGACAGGCATTTCAGAGCCCCTTGCACTACAACATTCAGCAAAATCCTTTATGTCGATCAAAAGTTTATAAGACCAGGAATAACAAAATTTACAAAAAGAAAGAACAGCAAATTAGAAACTTTATAGAACTTCCAAAAATAAGTAACTATAATTCTTTCTCTAAAGTTGCTATGGGATTGCAATTGGATCAATGTATAACCTCAAAAGTATTATCCTGTAGAAGCTTTTAAAATTCAACAATATTCACGAAATAGATCTCCCAGTTTAAATGATAATTAACAACTCAGAAGCCCACAGCATACAGGTAAGCAAAAAGGATTCACATAAAAAATATGATGGTGAGAAAATGGAACACCCTACCTCGATTCATGTTAGTTTGATCATTAATCAGCTCCAGAAGGTTAGGCAATAACTCAGGCCAATCCTCTGGCCAATCATAAACTGCGATGGATGCAACTGCCATACTAACTGCCGTGCAAATTTTTCTTTGAGAGTCATCCAGTGTCATCAGAAGATATTTGCGTATAACTGCCTGATAATTGATCAATAATGTTATTGGTTTAGACATTCAAAACACAGCGTCTATCGGTTCAATATCATCATTGAAATAGCAAGTGGTTCATCATCTTAGATCTTCCAAAGACGCGTGCTCAAGTATTTCATCCATGTCCAACATGCATATAACAGTTATTAGAGACGTAGAGGCACCCCACCTCCACCAAGATGGGGAAAAGACTCAATTGTTTGATTAAGTAAGAATTTTTTGACCTAGAGAAGTGAATGGAGGAGACAGAAGCAATCTATGCGATTGGCCGTCGTGAACTATATGATTAAGGACAGCATTCTTCAGACATCCACTCTAAATCTACAACCAACTACAGACATCATCTCCCAAAAACAGCCCCATCTGCACCCGTTCATCTCACAGCTTGCAAAGCAACATTGACAATTGAAGAACCCTAACTCATGACTCAACGTACGACGTCTATGAGAATTGGATTAACAGTTTTGCACTATTGTGCCAATGACCATGGCATTTCTGGCCCAACCTCTTTGGTACCACTGGAGGTATTGCAAAACGAAAAACTTCTACCCTATTGTTCCTTGAATCTTTGCTCATTGGGTCGGGTGGAAGATTCACTAGACAAGCCAAAACAATAGAAGTAGACACACCTGTCCTTGGGCCAAAAACTCGAGAAATCTAGTAACACTACTCAAGCACCTGCTTTAAACAGTAATGCCTCTTCAATACACACTAGTAGGTTGGTAAAACTTATAAAAAATTCTAGAAATGAATGGTTGGGTGGACCTACTCACAGAAAAGAAAATGTTGTGCAATCTAGGGAACCTTCTAAAATGAGGAGCTAAAAGGACAAAAAACGAGTTTATTGATCTAGAAAAGAACAAGAAATAAGTCTACTTGTTATCAGTAGATTGACTAAAGATTACCTTTTCCTCACTTGAAACCACAGGATGCTCAAAAGATTCCTCCCCTTCTTGCCAGTGTTTCTTGATGAATTGCTTCAGCAGGACAGCAGCTAGGTAGAAGTATGTTAACTTTTCACAACATAACTGCCCAAATAGAAGTTACAATACATGATGCAAGGTTTAACGCCTCGTGTTCTTGAACAGAATAATTCGTTGATTTCCCTCTTTTTATGAATAAGATGTTGTTAAGACAATAATCGCTGATCATTAAGGGCATTTCCTCTTTTTCTGAATAAGAAAAAAAAGTAATATTGCTTTCCTGTCAAAATCTAAAATATTATTCAAATTTCAAATAATTATGAGAAATTCATACGCGAATGTGCATGTCAATGTTTGTATGTTATGAAGATACAAAGAAAGCAAAAGGCAAAAATTACAAGTCATTCCAAAAACACTGGATAATATTAGCTAGTTAACTAAAATAACATGTATTTAGCTCATTCCAAAGCACGGACAAGATGTTGATAAGATAAGATAAACCAGTATGTGATGCGAGTACTAATATAAGGATATCTGGCGCAATCCAAATGGAAGCTCCCGGTTGGCTGCTACTTTTGATAATGCACTTCCAAAACCTGTAAAGTTCAAAAGATAAATGCTATTAATAAATCATCTCAAATGATGAGAGCTAGATAAGTGACTTAAAAAGGCTAGAGTGAGGAAATAAACACAGCATGGAAGTTATTTGCTCCTTCTAACAGCTGATAGTAAAAACTCAGCATGTCAACCATCTGCGAGATTAAGGAAGAAGAAACTACGACCTCACCAAAAATGAATCTTCTTTATTTTGCAAAATAGTTAGCATTCTTTTTCTAAAGACGTTTGACTAAATGAATCCTTTCAGTTGTGAAATCCATAAACCAAATGCTTCATTTGCCTTCTTATGTTATACCTGCCCCTTTGACATGAGCCACTAGTGTCTCTTGACTTTCATCTAGGTATATTTATTACCCACTAAAATTCTACAAATTCCCTGGCAGAAGGATTACCAGAATCATTTGCGTTCTCAAGCTATACCTTCCCCATTTGACATAAGCTGCTTACAACTACGTCTCTTGACCTTTAATGAGGTATACATATTTCCACAAAAATACCATCACTTCCCTAGCAGTGACCTACGTACTAGAATTCCTAGCTCTCCAGGCCAAAGGTGCAAAAGAACACGGGTGCCAAACAGTGTACCTAAAAAGCAAACAAAACTGTACTAATCACCATGGACACGACAATGTAGGTATCCCTTCCCATATTTCTCCCAGGAGTTTTCATCCCTTCGCACGATGCCCAGCACAACATCTCGACAATTTGACTCATGCTCCATTCAAAATTCCACAGATTCTCAACATGTGCTTGCCACACTACAGTTTGACATCTCTTCCCATGTTTCCCCAAGCAGTTATTAATTCATAACTACCCCTGCACACGATGCCCGGCATATAACATCTCAACAATTCGACCCGACCTCCAATAAAAAAAAAAAAAAAATACACAGATTCTCGACGTCGTCTTCTTGCCACGGCCAGTTCACTCTTCTGATAGCACTTTAAAACGCAAAAAAACTCCCCACCCCCCAAAAAAAAAAAAAACCCGGAGCTACTAATCATCCCCCAGCGACAAACAACGCCCGAACTCATCCCCGCCAACATTCCCGGAATTTCGTCAATTCAACAAACATCAGGCAGGCGAAACCCAGTAACGGGGCTGGGGAAACAACTTCAGCACAGCAGACAACGAGCGACGAGAGACGTAGAGAGAGAGAGAGTAGCGATTGATCGGAGGATCACCGGACTGCGAGGACGCTTGCTGGAGCGAGGCCTCGGCGAAAGCGCGGACGTCGTGGTTGGGGTCGAGAGTGGCGGACAGGCAGTTCAGCAGCCATTGCTGGTCCTGATCGACCGTCGATGACGCCATCCACTGCAAAAACGAAGGAGAAATCCGCACAAGAAGAATGGAATTCGACCGCTCTTTCGCCTTCGCCGGTTTCGTCGCTCTCCGGCGAAGGAATCGCCGGGGAGGAGGGGCGGAGCGCGGTTTCTGGGGGGGATTGTTTTGGCGGGGGTTTTGGAAATGGCGGAGGAAGTGGAGCGAGCGATGTTTTTCTCCTTTAGGGTTCAGATTCAAATTAAAAAGAAAAAAGAAATTGAATTTTTATTCTCTATTAGTACAGAATTTAAGGAATTATTGTCCGAAAGGGGTGGGGATTTAATTTTGATTTTGTGGTCGGACCGTGATCATGATGATGTCCGTCCGTTGTCCCTTTGCGCATATTTTCTGCGATGTTTATGTATTAACATTATGTCTATAAAACCATCGGCTACCATTGATCCTTCCCCAAAAGGTGAGGGATTCGAAACCCAATAAAGGCATTTAGTATCTTAAGTGTGGCGCCGGGTAGTAGATCCTCCGCTAGCGAAATGTGTCAACTACTTTGTACAAAATAAAGGAGAACGTGGAAGTGCCACGATATCAGTAAGGAACTAAAAAGTATGATTAATGTTTGGGTTCACTGTTAATATAATAAGAAGAAGGACATAAACCTTAAGTTATATTTATTGTGACATATTTATTTTTTTTTTTTTTGTGACGTCAAAAGTTCTTAATTTCTACATGTTTAATAGAGTTATCACTCGTTAAAATCTATTAATGAAAACCATCAAAATCTGTCTAGATAAACACCATGAGACAAACATCATTGACATTATGCCCACATGGCTCAAATGGAATAAAAAAATATTGTTTTGACTGAAAAATCATCTAACGCAATTATAATGAAGAATAAATATGTTACATAAATTCAAGCTTGGAACATTTTACGTCACAAGGAAAAATTTAGGGTATTCATGGTTGGCACAGTTTGGGAATTTTAATTTGTGAAAAAAAATCATGAAGCTTAGTCTGGGTTTTTTTTTTTTGTGGTTTTTTTCCTAAAAAAATCCTAAACAGGTGTGTCCTTCTTGCATACTCGCTTAAAACTCATTAGTGGTTTGCTCGATCTACCTGCCGATGGAGTGGGTCGGGTGGCAAGTGATGGCTAAAGGCGGGATTTGCATTTCTCATCTTCATCTAACAGTAATTAAGAATGGCTCCATTTCTTTACCTATATTTAATGGGGTGGGCAGTTATATAAGTTGGTCATATTCCATAAATAGGTTATAAATAGTTTTAGAATAATAAAACCCAAAATAAAATAGGTGTTAAATGGGTCCATGAGTTACTTAGATTCAACCTAATTTTATGACTCTCTCTTCACACACTCTCTAGCTCGCTCACATCGCGCTCTTACCTCAATTTAAATATGAATTTTCGAAAATTAAGTTAAATATAGAAGTATCTTAATAATAAGGATTTGATATGGGTCGAGTTAGATACGGGTCACTAAATTTGTATTGCATAAAAAATAAATTGAAACGAGTTAAATGGTCAATCTATATTGGAGCATTTTTTATTTGACCCAAATTTGACCCCATCCACCTACTCGATGGGTTTAGTCAAGGCCCAAGCTTATCTAAGGTATTTTAATGGTCTCATGGCTCATGCACTTGTGTAGCTAGTCCAAGGGCACTTCTACAAAAACAAATTTGGCGGTCATTGGTCAAGTCTCGAGCATTAAAGGGGGAAATGTTAGAAGGTGCAACTATTCAATCTCATATCTAAAGTCCTTTGCAAACTTATATCATATGCTTTTCTTTTTATGATCTAACGCGAGTGAAATGTCATTCACAAGTAACGTATGTCATTGCAGGCCTTTCGGTTTTACTTACTCATGCTTCTAGCGTGCACACTCACTCAATTATTTGGCCATTGCACCCTAGAAACTGTAGCTCTTTGGTTTAAGGTATTGACGAAAAGTATGTACAACTTTCACGGTTGAAGCGATTGGTTGGAGTGTTGAAGGATTGTTAGCTAAAAAATAAGGAGTCTCATTTGAATCTTGCCAATTGCATACAAATTATTCTACATCGGAGTCACTTGCATAAAGAAAAAATCTATTAAAGAAGAAGAAGTATATGCCACACTTTAAGGTGGATTTTATACGGTACCTCTAGTCTTTCAAGAAAGCATACTGGAAATTCAACTAAAATGTTCTCTCGTCTCACCTTTTTAACCCAGAATTATTATCCTAACTTCTTCTTTCTTTCGTTTCTCCACTGACCACTCTTCATGGATGGACATGGACAACAGTGAAACCCAATACAAAACTTCTCAAAATAGACGGATGAACAACATTTGAACAAACAAGTACAAACCAAGCATGTCTAGCATAAGAACTTAGCTAGACTTTCATGGACACCGGTCACAGAAACAACAAAGATTAAACCAACAAAAAACAGAACAGTGATGAGAAAATCCGTCACTCCCATTTGCTCCTCACTTGGTGAGTGTGCAAGAAGTCGTAAGCCAACAGTTGGCGAGTGCGCGGAGTCCCTTCCATCCTCTTCTTCAGCACAAAACTCTCCACCAACACGTAACAGCCAAACCTCTTCCAATTCTCGCTCAACCCGCTCTTGATGAACTTCTCCATTCTCTTCACCCTGACTCTCTTCTCTCCCTCCTTCACCCAACCCACTCTCTCTTCCTCCCACCTCATCCTCTCCACAATCGCCATGCTCAGTCCTATCCCTCCTGTCCTACTCCTAAACCACATCACTCCATCACTCACATTGCCCTCCCCAACTTCCTCACCAGACACGGTGATGGCCTCCTTCTGAACAACCACATCCACTTCCACAGCATTGTCTACATTGGCTGGATTGTCACAGGCATGGACCTGCTCCCACCTCTGTTGCAACGTCATCTCGTAGAATGCCGATGTCTTGATCTGGTCCCCGACCTCCCCGTCCTTGATGAACATGAACGGGCAGTACCACTTCCCCACCACCACTGGGTCCGAGCTCTTCCTATCGATCGAGAAGTCAAGGCTCGGGAGCTTTGACCTCTGAGAGTCGTTGACTCCTGGCGCATCATCATCCAGGGAGAAGTACTTGGGCGTTTTGCCAAAGAGGGTCCAGCTCCTCTTTAGGAATCCTGGGGGGTACCCATCTGGGGCGACGGATTTTGCCTGGAAGCCGCCGAACCCACACATTGTCTCACGCCGGTAAATCACGAACTGCTGGTATATGTCGTCGAGATTCAAAGGGCTTGGTTTCTTGTCTCGAACGTATCGGAAGCACAAGCAAGTGCCCTTGTCTTCTTCCGTCGAATTAGCATGCGCTTCCCTACACGGCCATTCCAGATAGAATGATTTAGACTTTCTAAGAAGTGCCACGATTTGTAATGCTCCATTCGTTTTGCAAAAAATGACTTCCAAAAAAATATTTTCCAAATTTTCTGTGTTCATTTCATGGAAAATGAACTAATCATGGAAAATATTTTCCATTAAGGGAAAAAAGTCTTCTAAAAAAGAGGAAATTCTTTTTCTCTTTTCAAATTGGGGAAACATTTTCCTTGCTCATCTCTCTTGGCCATACCGTACTAACCTCCTTCTTTCTTGTTTTCTTTTTTAATAATTCGAATTTTAAATTATTTTTATTTTTTCTCTTCATTTTCTTTTTCCTTTATTTTTTTCCACTTCTTCTTTGGCCGGTCACCAGTTGGCATAGCTATGGCCGGCGACTGGCCATAGGAGAGCCTTGAGCTCGCCGTCGCCGGCCTTAAGCCTCGCCTAGCTCACCAACCTTGAGCTTGCTAGATTGACAAACCACTAGCGAGCGGCGAGCTCTAGGCACGCCGCTCACTACTTGTCGCTAGCCAGATCGGTGAGCCAACGGCGAGCTCAAGCTCACCGCTCTCCAAATCGGCAAGCTAACGGAAGCTGGCATTTGGCCGATTATTGATTATCACCTGGCAAGAAGATAAAAAGAAAGAAAAGAAAAAGGAAAAAAATTAAAAATAATTGAAAATCGATTTTTTCAAAAATAATTTAAAATTGAGTTTAAAAAATAAAATAATAATAAAATAATTTGCATAGAGAAAAATATTTTCCTTACCAAATAGTTTAAAATATTTTCTACTTCACTTTCAAGTTTTACATGAGCACACAAAAATAATGATATTCTCTTGGAAAATGATTTTCTAAAAAATATTTTTCAAAAATGTTGTATTTTCCGTAAAATAAACGAACCCTAAATAGCTAAACTTTTACTAAAACCTATTTCCTAAGCGACTTGATAAGATGTAACTTCAACCAATGGAACAAAAGCGAGTTGTTGCAGAGATTTTCTCACGCCCCCACATCATCCATCCAGTGATATATATATATATATTTTTTTTTGTTAAAAATCCATCCAGTGATATTCCTCTGTCCTATTTATAAATATCAATATATTCATCACCTAATTCAAGAACAGACGAGAAGTGAAACTATTCAAAGTACTTAGAGAGATCATACCCTTTGTGCTTCCCGCGGCGCCGAATCGCATAGTACTGATTGGAGGACAAGGGCTGGCCGACGACTGGGATCATGAACACCTCATCATGGGAGGATGTCGTCCTTGTGCTGCCCTGGCCGTCACTGTGCGTCTCCGTGTGCCGAACGGTGAGGTCCTTGTTCTGAGGGAAGGGGAAGTCGTAGAGATCGCTGTCCTTGCACAGCCCGAAGCAGCGGAAGTTCTGGGCTTCCTCGTCCTGGATCACCAGGTATCCAGAGCCAGGCCCCGCCGGCGGAGCCTCTGAGAGGGCCTCGGGATGCTGCCGGTACATGGACAGAGGCCGCGTCACATACATCTTCAACAAAAGAAAAAGAACTTCTGTATTTTACTACCTAATCTTGAAATGTCGAAGATCTGTTCGTTTGCGCGAGAAACATGAGTTTCTTGAAGTGACGCCCCCATTTATAAGAAGGTGGGCAGGCATTTCTTTCTCGGTTGAACCGGCAAAATTGACTGGATGTTTTGGCCAGCAAGCAAGCGAATCATGTATCGTCACGCACCCACTCGTCTTCTTTGACTTGGCTCCTTCTCTTGTTGTCATGTGCTGGTCCTTGAAAATTCCAAGTACATCTTCCATTAGTTTATGTTCATGGCCATTTTGTCTTTGCAAGGAAGGAACGAATCCGACGATGGCCCATAGGAAAGTCTATGTTTCTCTAAGTGAATCTCACCGGTCCAAAGTCTTGGACAAGCAGTTCAGCAACCATTAATGGGTCAAAAAAGAATAAAAGGAAAAGTCGTATAAGAAGAACGAAAATTCAACTACGCTATCGGTTTCGTATCCAATACATTTCGTCCAAATGTTACCATTTGGTGCAAATATGTGCCCACCAATTCCGTGTCATTTTTCGAGAAAACACTAACAACGATGATTAAAAGTCTCCATGTGAGTAGCCAGATTTATGTGATTAAGTTCATTAATGATGAAATAACGTAATTACACTAATCAAGTAAGTTAAAATATTCAATTGCATAAATTAAAAGTTTGAGGATTGCATCCGATATAAGATTAAGATAAAACTTGAAATGATTCCCTTTCTTTCATTTTATGGAGATTTTAAGATCCTCATAAGTCATAACAGGAACCAAAAAGATTTTTTTATTTTTTCTTAAGAATGATTTTTTTCTGCCTAAGATAAAAACAGTATACTCTTATGTTTTTATTTTTTAACAATCTACTATGAGTGGAATTTCATTCACTAGTAACGTAGGTCATTGCTTTCTTTTTGGCTTACTTAGTGATGCTTCTAGCGTACGCACTTCCTTAAATGTTTGGCCATTTCGTCCTAGAAACTCTAGGTCTTTGTTTCGAAGCATGGTTGAAGAGTCTATACAACAATTCTAGTGTTGGTGTGATTGGTTGGGGTGCTAGCTTCTTCATCAAAAATTGAAGATTCGAATCCCACCAAGTACTTGCAAACTGCTTTTGCATAAGGACGACTTAAAATATTTGAATTCAATCCGTTCGTGGTGCTTGGGAAGTGTTGCAATACTTTCTAAATAGCCATGTTTCCACACCCGTGCCCCTGAAATGTGTTTGTGCATAACAATTTCAAGTGGATACAAAACAATTTCAAGTGGATTGTACATAGTGTGCAGTGGCCCAATCTTTGGTCTTTTAAGAAAGCATTCTTGAAATTCATCTAAATATCAACTCGTATCGCCTTAGAAACTGAAATTCTTACCCTTGCTTCTTACATTTCTCCATCGACAATTCTTGATGGATGGACATGCGTAACAACAAAAGCTGAAAGCCAATACAAAAAATCTCGCTCCTTGCTTTATAACGGTAGGAATAACTATGGTAATATGTGTTACGGAAGGCAAGTGATCGAACAATAATATAGACAAAAGAAGAAAATAAATCGAACACCGGATTTACATGGTTCGGTCATAAAAACCTACGTCAACGGGGAGAGTAGCGACGAATTTCACTATAGATCAAGTGATACAATAAGATTACACATTCGAGTCACTCAAACACTCTCTCGGTGTTTCCCAAGTCCCAATTATACCCAATAACGCACGCAATGTTTAGCTTTGAAATTCCTTAAGAAATAATCTCTCAATCTCACGAAGAAATTACACGCAAATCTTAACACAATATTTAATTGGCTACAAATACTAATTCTTCTCGGATGTAATTGCACAAATGAAAACCTGCCAAGCACTCGCTAGAATAATGGTGCTTCAATGCTCATATCAACAATGGTGCTGACCGCAATATTCACACAAACAAGCCACACCTAAGAGAAACCCTTGAATATGTTTAATATGCCTTATGCCTCCACCAGAGAAAGTACCAAAATTGGATTGGTCAAAGGAGTAGTCAACGTCTACTGGGATTAAGTAATCGAATCAAGTGGAATTCGGTTTTCACGTTTGCCGACTTCCAGCGAGTTTGATTTTCTTAATTTTCCTTTTCTGTTTCATTTATTTATTTCCTCTCTTGGCTAGGGAAGTTGGTGTGTGCATCCAAAATCCAAGTCAAAGTTCTGACTTTCCCTTTTTGATTTTTCCTTGCCAATCTCCTCTTGAATGATAGGAATATTTCCTTATCCACAAGTTAACTAATTTGAGGTCCGAGTTTTAATGAGCTTAAACTCGAGACATATTTTAACAATATGTTTTACAGCATAGACGAATGAACCACACTTGAATGAACAAGTACAAACCAAGCATGTCTTGCATAAGAACTTAGCTAGACTTTCATGGACACCAGTCACAGAAACAGCGAAGATTAAACCCACAAAAAACAGAACGCTGATGAGGAAATTTGTCGCTCCCATTTGCTTCTCACTTAGTGAGCGTGAAAGAAGTCGTAAGCCAACACCACAGTCTTACCCCTTTTCTTCAGCACAAACCTCTCCACCAGCACATAACAACCAAACCTCTTCCAACCCTCCTCGCTCAACCCGCTCTTGATGAACTCCCCCCTTCTCTTCACTCTCGCTGTCTTCTCTCCCTCCTTCACCCAACCCACTCTCGCTTCCTCCCCCCTCATCCTCTCCACAATCACCATTTTCAGTCCTATTTTTCTTTTCTTACTCCTAAACCACATCACTCTATCACCGACATAACCCTCCCCAGCTTCCTCACCACACACTGTGATGGCCTCTTTCTGAACGGCCACATCCACTTCCACAGCATTGCCTTCATTGGCATAATTCTCGCAGGCATCGACCCGTTCCCACCTCTGTTGCAGCGTCATCTCATAGAAAGCTGACCTCTTGATCTGGTCCCCGATCTTCCCGTCCTTGATGAACATGAACGGGCAGTACCACTTTCCCACGACCACCGGGTCCGAGCTCTTCCTGTCAATAGGGAAGTCTAGGCTCGGGAGCTCTGACCTCTTCGAGTCGTCTACTCCCCGCGCATCGTCGCGCAAGGAGAAGTTCTTGGGCTTTTTGCCATGAAGGGCCCAGCCTTTCCTCTTCAAGAATCTCGGAGGGTACCCATCCAAAATAACGGACCCCGCGTTGAAGCCGATGGACCTAAGCCCATCCATTGTCTCGTTCCGGTAGATCTCAAACAGCTGGTATACGTCATCTTGATTCCACGGGCTAGGTTTCTCGTCTCTATCGTGCCCCTTCGAATTAGCATGCGCTTTCCTACATGACCATTCAAGATAGAACGATTTAGACATTTTGAGGAATGCCATTAAACTAAATCATGCAATAAGCAGCTAAACTTTTACTAAAACCTGTTTGCTAAGTGACGTGATAAGCTGTAACTTCAACTATTGCAACAAAAGCTGGCTCTTGGATAGATTTTTTCACATCCCCACATCATCCATCCGATAATATCCCCTTGTCCTATTTGCAGATATTGACATATTCATCACCTAACTCAAGAACAGACTGAGGAAGTGAAACTATGCAAAGTACTTAGAAAGATCTTACCCTTTATGCTTCCCGCTATGCTGAATCACGTAGCACTGATTGCAGGACAAGGGCAGATTGATGACTGGGATCATCAACACCTCATCTTTGTATATCTTTGTGCTTGTGCCTGGGTACCGGACGGTGAGGTCCTTGTTCTGAGGGAAGGGGAGCTCAGAGTGTTGAAATAATAGTCGTTTCTTTTTGCATGTTTTGCTGATTTGGTTTTTTAGTTATTCTAGTCTTTAAGAGTTAATGGAGTCATGTTTAGCTAATTTGTGCGTTAGTTGTCTTAGTTTTTAAGAGTTAGTGGAATAAGTGCTTTATGCAGAACATAGGTAGTCATAGTTCTATTTTAGTGGTGTTTTTATGTTATGTATTTGTCTTTGCAAAAGACCTCAATATTCTGAATGAAAAAGAAGAAGTTTTAGCCTCATTTCTCCTCCCCTTTAGATATTTTACAGTGGTATTAGAGCCTGTGAACAGAGGTGAGAGAGTTTTAAAAAGATAAAGAAGGTTTAGAGGTGTGAGATACATTTGTGAGATAATTGCACCAGCAACATTTCCAATGGCCACCTACAATTTTGTTCAACCAGCAATTCCACGCTTTGATGGTCACTATGACCATTAGAGTATGCTAATGGATAATTTTTTTTTTTTTTTTTTTTTTATAATCAAAGGAGTATTGGTTAGTCATCGAATCTGGAATACAAGAGCCATCAATAGGCATGGCTTTGTCAAATCCCCAGAAAGCAGAATTGGAAGCTAAAAAGCTGAAAGACCGGAAGGCGAAAAATTATCCCTTTTCAAGCTATTGATCGTCCCATCTTGGAAACTATTCTTTACAAAGAAACTTCCAAGGATATTTGGGATTCTATGAAAAGAAATATCAAGGCTCTGTTAGGGTGAAGCGTGCATAGCTTCAAGCCTTGAGAAGAGATTTTGAGAACTACCGATGAAGGATGGAAAATCTATCACCGGCTATTGTGCTAGAACAATGGAGATCGGCAACAAGATGCAATTCCATGGCAAGAAGATAGATGACGTCACCATTGTGGAAAAGATTTTGCGTTCCCCGACACCAAAGTTTAATTATGTTGTCTGTGCAATTGAAGAGTCAAAAGACATAGATGCGCTCTCTCTTGATGAATTGCAAAACTTCTTATTGGTCTATGAACATAAGATGAACAAAAGTTCAACAATAGAGAAGCAAGCGTTGAAGGCTTCTATCAATACTCATTCCAACAATTTCAAAGGAAGGGGTAGAGATAGAGGTAGATGAAATGGAGATCGAGGGAATAGAGATGCTTGTAGGAATTTCAAAGCCAATAATGACCAATTTCAAGGCAAATGTAGAGGACGGGATCCTAACAAATCCAAAATAGAGTGCTTTAAATGTCATAAATTTGGTCATTATGCATCTGAAAGTTATACTAGGCTGCCTAATGATAAAGAAAATGCAAAGAGTTCAAATTTTGTTGAAGAAAAGAAGCAGAAACGTTATTAATGGTTGTTCAAGATGAAAAGGAGCCCAAGTCAGATATTTGGTATGTAGATACAGGCTGCAGTAACTACATGAGTGGAAGTAAGTCTTCTTTTTCTTATTTGAATGAAGATTTTCATTCCACTATGAGTTTTGGAGATCATTCTACTATGAAAGTGATGGGAAAATGTGATATTAAGATAAGAAATAAGAATGGTTTTGTGGAAACAATCTCTAATGTGTTGTATGTTCCTGACCTAAAAAGTAACTTATTGAGTGTTGGTCAATTACAAGAAAAATGTTATGTTATCACCATTAAGAAGGGTGCTTGTGAAATTTAAGATTCTGTTAGATGTGCTATTGCAGTTGTTCATATGAATTCAAACAGATTGTTTCCATTAAATATTGAAAATATTCAACCTTGTTTGACGGCTGAAAAGAAAGATCATTTATGGCTATGGCATTTTCGCTATAGTCACTTGAGTTTTTGTGGATTGAAAACCCTCCAACAGAAAAGCAAGGTGACAGGTCTTCCTTAAATTGCTACTCCTTCCCAAGTCTATGAAGAATGTGTTGTTAGCAAACAACATCGTTCTTAATTTTCAAAAGAGAAGTCATGGAGAGCAAATGATATTTTGTAGCTGGTACATTCGAACGTTTGTGGTCCTATAAACCCATCTTCTAATGGAGGTAAAAGATACTTAATTATCTTCATTGATGATTTTTTCAGAAAAACCTGAGTTTATTTTTTATAGGAAAAATCAGAAGCTTTCTTCACATTTAAAAGCTTCAAATTCGTGTTGAAAATGAAGCAGAAAAGACCATTATAACCCTTCGAACAAATCATGGTGGCAAATATCACTAAAAAGAATTTGAAGTTTTTTATGCAGAGTATGGCATTCGAAGAGAGTTTATAGCCGCATATACACCACAACAAAATAGTGTATTTGAGAGTAAAAATAGAACCATTCTCAACATGGAATGAAGCTTATTGACAAGAGGAAAAGTTCCAAAGACTTTCTGGCTAAAAGCAATAAATTGGAACATTAATGTTTTGAACAAAAGTCCAACTTTTGCTGTTCAAAATATGATACCAGAAGAGGCTTAGAGTGGGAGAATACCGGTTATAGATCACTTCAGAATCTTTGAATGCATCGCATATGCCCATATTCTAGATGAGAAAAGGAAGAAACTTGATGACAAAGTTGAAAAGTGTATTTTTCTTGGTGTAAGTGAAGTATCCAAAGCATATAAATTATTCAATCCACTAACAAAGAAGATTGTGACTAGTAGGGATGTTGTTTTTGATTAAGAGAATACTTAGGATTGGAATAGGTAGCAGCCTACCCAAATCCTTTATGACATTGATGTTGAGTAGATTTCAGCACCTTATATGCCCAAAAATTCATCAAATACGACTTCTACAGCTAATGGAATTTCACCAATAGTCATTGAAGTCAATGAAGAAGCTCAATCTCTTCACCGCATTAGAAAAAGGCCTGCTTGGATGGAAGATTATGAGGTAACCGGAATTGGAGATTCAATTACTCACTTTGCTTTATTTTCAGACTATGACCCTACAACTTTTGAGAGTGTTGTCAAAGAAGAAAATTGATGAAAAGTGATGGATGATGAAATTAATGCCATTGAAAGAAATAATACTTGGAAGCTATCCAATCTTTCGAATGGACACAAAATCATTGGTGTAAAGTGGGTCACTAAAACAAAACTAAAAGAAAATGGTAAAGTTGACAAATACAAAGTACGTTTGGTAGCCAAGGGATATAAACAGCAATACGAGATCGACTATATAGAAGTTTTTTTCTCCAGTTGCAAGACATGACATGATCAGATTGGTGGTTACGTTGGCGGTATAGAATTCTTGGCCTATTTTCCAGCTAGATGTCAAATTGGCATTTTTGCATGGGTACTTGGAGGAATAGATATTTGTTGAACAACCCCCTAGTTATGTCAAGATTGGAAATGAGCATAAAGTTTACAGATTGAAGAAAGCTCTTTATGAGTTAAAGCAAGCCCCTCGAGCTTGGTATAATTGTATTGAAACTTATTTTCTTAAAGTTGGTTATTTAAAATGTTCTTATGAGCATACACTTATTGTCAAGATTGGAGATAAAGGGAAAATGCTCATTGTCTGCTTATATGTTGACGATCTTATATTTACTGGAAATTGTGATGCCATGTTTGAAGAATTCAAGAAATCTATGGTGGATGGGTTTGAAATGTCTGATCTTGGTATGATGCATTACTTTCTTGGCATAAAAGTGGTACAATTGGGTGATGAGATCTTTATTACTCAAAATAAATATGTGGGAGAAATTTTGAACAGGTTTCAAATGAAGGATCGTAATCCTGTAAATACTCCAGTTGAGTTTGGCTTAAAATTTTACAAAGATCATGAAGAAATGAAAGTTGACAGCACACTTTACAAACAAATTGTGGGCAGTTTGATGTATCTAACTGCAATAAGACCAGACATAATGTATTCTGTGAGTTTAATCGGTAGAAATATGGAGAATCCTACAAAAATGCATTTGTTAGCTGCCAAGTTTGTTACTTGCAAGGAACTAGAGACTTTAGGTGATTTAAAAAGGATGAAAAGTCCAATTTGTTGGGATTTACTAATAGTGATTATGCAAGAGATCAAGATGATAGGAGGAGCACTTTGGGTTATGCTTTTATGTTTGGGACGGGTGCTATTTCGTGATCATCCAAGAAGCAACCAATTGTCACATTGTCTAGTATAAAAGCTGAATTTGTTGCTGCAATAGCTTATGCTTGTCAAGCTAATTGGCTAAGGAGAATTCTTGATGAGCTGCAATTCAAGCAACGATGAGCTACTAAAATTTTTGAAACAACAACTCGACAATCAAACTCTCCAAGAATCTTGTGCTACATGGAAGAAGCAAGCACATTGATGTGAAGTTTTATTTCTTGAAAGACCTTAACAATGATGGAACAATTGATCTAATCTACTACACAAGTGAAGATCAAATTACTAAAATATTCACCAAGGCCCTCAAGATGGAGTCATTTGTGAAGCTCAGAAGGTTACTAGGTGTCTGCACATTGAAAACAGTCAAGGCTTTAAACTGAATGTTAGCCAACATCAATTTAAGGGAGGGATTGTTGAAATAATAGTCATTTCTTTCTATACATTTTGTTGATTTGGTTTTTCAATTATTCTAGTCTTTAAGAGTTAATGGAGTCATGTTTAGCTAATTTGTATGTTAGTTGTTCTAGTTTTTAGGAGTTAGTGGAGTAAGTGCTTTATGCAGAACATGAGTAGTTATGGGTCCTATTTTAATGGTGTTTTTTGTTATGTATTTATCTTTGTAAAAGACTTCGATGTTCTAAATGAAAAAGAAGTTTCAGCCTCATCTCTCCTCCCCTTAAGCTATTTTACACGTAGGGCTGCTTGTCCTTGCCCAGCCTGCAGCAACAGCAGCAGTGGATGTCCTCGTCTTCTATCACCAGGTATCTAGTGCCTGGCAACCCAGGCGTAGACTCCATGAGGGCCTCGGGGTGGTTCCGCCAGCGGTACATGGACCGAGGCCGCGTCATGTACATCTTCAAAATAAAGAAGAAAAAGAGCTTCAGTATTTTACTACCCAATCTGGAAATGTCGAAGATTTGTTCATTTGCGTGAGAAACATTAGTTTCATGGAGTGATGCCCCCATTTATAAGAGGGTGGGCAGATATTTCTTTCTCGGATCCGTGGTCGGCCGTGATCAGCTCGGTTGAGTTCGCCAAATTGATTGGACGTTTTGGCCAGCAAGCAAGCGAATCATATTGTCACGTGCTCCTTCTGTTATCCTCGGCGGTCCTCGAAAATTCCAAGAACATTTTCGATTCCTTTTTGTTCACGGCCCCATTTTGTCTTTGCATGCGAAGGAACGAATACGACGACAGCCCAGAGGAAAATCTATGGTCTCTAGTGAATCTCACCGGTCCAAATTCTTGGACTAGCAGTTCAGCAGCCATTGCCGATCCTGATCGACTGACTGTTGATGATGCCATGCATTAGAAACAGAAGAAGAAAATCTGTACAAGCAGAATGGAATTTATACATATCCTTTAGGAAATGGCAAAGGAAGTGGAGCGACATTTTTCTTAGGCCTCAGAATCTTTTTTTTTTTTTTTTTTTTTTTGCTTTTCATAAGTACGGAATTTATTTTTATTGTCCGACGGAGCCTTAATTTTGTATTGCGATCAGACCAGGATCACGGTGTTCGGTATCCGCTTGCGCAGATTTTCATTTAGTTTTTGCAAAAATCTATGAAAACGATGTGTATGAATGTGAATACAAATATCAATATGTCAAACTTTTCGAAAGTTCCAAATACTTTTGGTACGGTAAAAGATAAACCGCAAGTGCCGCAGCCTAAGTAGCTAACCAAAAGCAGGGTTAATGCTGGATCCACTGCTAATGTAACAAAAGTCGTTCTAAACAAACCTGTCGCTTTTGCCCACTCGGCTTAAAACTTGTTGTTGGTTTGTTCAGTATAATTATGCCAATATTTGTTTTAGAGCCAATGTAGTCACACTTGACTCGTATCAGAAATTAAACGATATTCTTTTCAGAAATTAAACGTTGTTGAAGAGCATGATAATATTACACACACAATCTTAAGATCGATTTCACTCAATGCGAATACAACAGGAAGTGAAACTATTCAAAGTACTTCGAAAGATCATACCCTTTATGCTTCCCGCGATGCCAAATCACATAGTATTGACTGGAGGACAAGGGCTGGCCAACGACTGGGATCATGAACACCTCATCACTGTAGATCACCGTGCTTGTGCCGCCCTGGCCATCACTCTGGTTCTCCGTGTACTAGACGGTGAGGTCCTTGTTTTGAGGGAAGGGGAAGTCATAGAGCTCGCCGTCCTTGCACAGCCCGAAGAAGCGAAAATTCTGGGCTTCCTCATCCTGAATCACTAGGTACCCAGAGCCTAGCCCCACCGGTGGAGCCTCTCAGGAGGCCTGAGGGTGCTTCCAGCAGACGGACAGAGGTCGAGTCACGTACATCTTCCAAACTAAGGAAAAAATACTATAGTATTTTCATACGCAATCTTGAAATGTTGAAGATATGTTCATTTATGTGAGAAATATTAGTTTTAGTTTCTTGAATGAATACCCCTGTTCTTCATATCGGCCACCCAAAGCACTATGGACATCTATATGGAATCTAAAGACTCGCTCTAAAGTAAAGATCTTTTTTATGGAGTACATGCCAAAACGCAATCCCTACAAGGGAGAATCTATGGAAGAGGAAGATCATACCTGACCCTGTCTGCACGCTATGTCAACGCGAGGTGGAAACGGTTGAATATATCCTCTTTCTCTGCCCATGGACACAACAAGCATGGTCAGCCCCTAACCTTCAATTGCAAACCATGTTAAAGGAGATAACCCGATTTGATGCGTGGATAGTGAAGTTAATAGAGGAAAAAAAAAGCAAAGTACCTTCTCTGGAAATGGTGGCGTCGGTACTGGGGTGCATATGGGTAATGCACAACATAATCTTCAGAGGCCAGGTTCCGAAAGAAAAGTATACAATCGAATCGGCCCAGATCTTGCAAAATAACTTCAAAAAATGGGACTTTTAGGCCTCGCAATCGGGGAAAATCAAGGAATCATCAACTTCTCTTACCTAGGTAGCACCCGAGAAAGGGGAACTCAAAATTAACGTTGATGGCGCTCTCGGGAAGGACACGATGGATGGCGCCGTAGCATGCATATGTTGGGACTTTACCGGGAACGTCGTTGCTGGGCACACCAGATTTGTCAAAGCTTCCACTCCAGCTCAGGTTGAAGCCCTAGCGTTGCTTGAAGGACTTCAGTTCGTGTAGAGAAAAGGTTTTAAGAGAGTTTGTATCCAGTCAGACCGACTAGATCTGATAAGTGCTCTAAACTCCGCGGATCAATATTCATGGGAAGCGCACTTGGTTATCACGAAATGCTCTCTTATCCATCCAGTTAGTGAGGTTTGAATTCAGCCTAAGAAATTCTTAGGCTTAACATTTTTATTCCTCCAAATTTCTGTTTCTCTTATCCATCCAGTCAGTGAGGTTTGAATTCAGCCTAAGAAATTCTTAGGCTCTGTTTGGTAACATTTTTATTCCTCCAAATTTCTATTCTTTTGTTTTCCAGCAAAAAAAAAAAAAAACTGTTGGGTAACATCAATTAATTTTTCTATTCTCCAAAATTAAAAAAGCAGCCGGGAAATAAATTTGGAATATAAATAAGAAATTTTTAAAAAAAAAGTATCTTCTTGTTCCCAAGAACAATTTCTAGAAATAAGTTATTTTTTCTTTTATTTTTTTCTTTTATTCTTCCTTGTTGCCCCTTGCCCCTACTATTTGGCCATTGTCGTCACCCGTTGCCGGCTGCTTCGCCTAGCGTTGGCCATCGCCGCCGCCTACTGCCCGCCGTAGGCCAACTGCCGCCAACCAACCACCTTCGCCGCCCACTGCCTGTCGACCGACAGCTAATTGCCTCCCGTTGCTCGCGGGTCGACCGCTGGCTACTGACCGCCACTGCGGTCAAATTGGAAATCTCTCATTCAAATCCCTCAAACCATAACTTAGGGCAATTTGCAAATGTCGAATGTCCAAATTTAATCCATTCACTGATCTTACAGGGTGTTGCGTGGGTCTCAAATAATCGCGTCTCCATGCTTATACTCCTAAAATATCAAAAAGCAAAAAAGAAAGTATACGCAACAACTATGCAAGTGGATTGTATATGATTTGTAGTGGGCGGACCTCTAGTCTTTTAAGAAAGCATATGTGAGATTCAACTAAAATGTCATCTTGTATTGCCCTAAAAACCTAAAATTCTTACCTTTGCTTGTTGCTTACATTTCTCCATTGACTGTTCTTCACGGATGGACATGGACAACATCGAATACTGAAAAGCCAACACAAAAATTCTCCCTCCTTGCTCTACATCGGTTGGCATATTTACAATAATGTAACTTACACCATAGACGAATGAACAACACTTGAAGGAACAAGTACTAACCAAGCATGTCTAGCATAAGAACTTATTCAAGCTTTCATGGACAACAGTCACAGAAACAGCAGAGATTAAACCAACAAAAGACAGAACACTGATGAGGAAATGTCACACCCATTTGCTCCTCACTTGGTGCGTGTGCATGAAGTCATAAGCCAACACCAAAGTCTTATCCATTCTCTTCAGCACAAAACTCTCCACCAACACATAACAGCCAAACCTCTTCCAATTCTCGCTCGACCCGCTTTTGATGAACTCCTCCGCTCTCTTCACCCTCACTCTCTTCTCTCCCTCCTTCACCCAACCCACTCTCTCTTCCTCCCACCTCATCCTCTCCACAATCGCCATGCCTAGCCCTATCCCTCCTCTCTTACTCCTAAACCACATCACTCCATCACTCACATCGCCCTCCCCAGCTTCCTCACCAAACACTGTGGTGGCCTCCTTCTGAACAAGCACATCCACCTCCACAGCATTGCCTTCACTGGCATGATTCTCACAAGCATGGACCTGTTCCCATCTCCGTTGCAGCGTTATCTCGTAGAATGCCGAGGTCTTGATCTGGTCCCCAACGTCCCCGTCCTTGACGAACATGAACGGGCAGTACCACTTCCCCACCACCGCCGGGTCCGAGCTCTTCCTGTCGATAGGGAAGTCAAGGCTCGGGAGCTTTGACCTCTGAGAGTCATTGACTCCCCGCGCGTCATCATCCAAGAAGAAGTTCTTGGGCGTTTTGCCATGGAGGGTCCAGCCTTTCCTCTTCAAGAATCTCGGAGGATAGCCATCTGGGGCGACGGACTTCGCGTGGAAGCCACCATAGCCGCATATAGTCTCGCGTGGGTAGATAATGAACTGCTGGTACATGTCGTTGGGATCCAACGGCCTCGGTTTCTTGTCTTTAACGTAGCGGAAGCACAAGCAGGTGCCTTTGTCTTCTTCCGTCGAATTACCGTGCGCTTCCCTACATGGCCATTCAATATAGAATGCATTATAGTTTTTGAGATGCACATGAAAATAAATCATGCAAGAAGCAGCTAAACTTTATTAAAACTTATTTGCTAAGGCTCAGTTTGACAACAACCATGTTTCTTTATTTTTCTGTTCCTTTACTCTCCAGAATAGAAAAAAAAAACACACTTGTTTGATAACATCAATTAATTTTTCTATTTTTGGGAATAGAAAAGTATCTGGGAAATAGATTTGAAATAAAAACAAGAAATAGAAAAAAAATAGCTTCTTGTTCCTATGAATAATTTCTAAAAGTAAGTCATTTTTTCTTTTCTTCTACTTCTTCCTTGCCGCTTGGTCCCTTTGCTGCCACCGCCATGTTGGGGTGGGTGGTGACGGATGGCGGTGGACGGTAGTGGTGGATAGCGAAGAAAAGAAAAAAAGAAAAAAATACTTAAAAGTTTATTAAAAATGAAAAGAAATACTAAGTTATAAAAAAAATTTGTGAATCGTATCAAATGTAAATTTTGTATAGTTATCAAACGCGTGTTCTTTTACTTAGAAATTATGTAAAAAAAATATTTAAAAAAAAATTCTTCAAAACAGAAATATTACCAAACGGATCTTATGCGACGTGGTTTGATGTAGCTTTAACTTTTGGAACAAAAGTGAGTTCTTGCATAGATTTTTTTCACACTCCCACATCATCCATCCACTGATGTACACCTTTCCTATTTATAAATGTAACATATCCCTCACCTAATTCAAGAACAGACAGAGGAAGTGAAACTATTCAAAGTGCTAGAAAAGATCATACCCTTTATGCTTCCCGTGACGCCGGATCACATAGTACTGATTGGAGGATAAGGGCTGGCCGATGACTGGTATCATGAATACCCCATCATCGTATACCGTCGAGCTCTCACCGTGGTTCTCGGTGTACCGGACTGTGAGGTCCTTGTTCTGAGGGAAGGGGAAGTTGTAGAGCTGGCTGTCCTTACACAACCCAAAGCAGCAGAAATTCTGGGCTTCCTCATCCTGAATCACCAGGTATCCAGAGCCTGGCCCCGCCGGCGGAGCCTCCGAGAGGGCCTCAGGGTGCTTCCAGTACACGGACAGAGGCCGCGTCACATACATCTTCCCAAAGAAAAGAAAGAAAGAAAGAAAGAACTTTACTCTTTCTATACGCAGTCTTGAAATGGTGAAGATATGTTCATGTATGTGAGAAACATTGGTTTCTTGAATGAATGCCCCTGTTTAAAAGAAGGCGGGTTTGCAATGTCAAGGATCAAACCGGATGACTTTTATTACGAAGGAATGTGCGGGGAAAGTTCTTTCTCAGTCCTCTGCGCGGTCGTGATGAGTTGGGTTGACCCTGCGAAATCGATAGGATGTTGTGGCAAGCAAGCAAGCGATAAAGAACTGGAGTAAGATAATATTAATCAGAGAGAGCGACTCGTCTTCTTCCACCTGGCTCCTCTTAATATTCCTCGCTGCTCCATGGAAACTTCATGGTACGTTTGCGTGGTCATTAGGCTTTTCATTCTCTATCGGCTCGGTTCATTGACATTTTTGTGTTCACATGTGAAAGGAACGAACACGAGGATAGCCCCACAAATAATTTTATGTTTCCTATTGAATTCCACCGGTCCATTTTCTTGGACAAGAGCAGCTCAGCAACCATTGCTGATCCTGATCCACTGTTGACGTGGCCATTCATTTAAAAAAGGGGAGAAAATTTGTACAAGAAGAATGAAATTCAACTGTCTCTTTCCATTTGACTTTCGCTGTTGGCGAGGTGGCGCTCAGGGGATGGAATCGCTGTGGAGGCTGACAGCGGTTGTGGAGATTTTTGCGGCGGTGGTTTTGGAATTGGCAAACGAAGTGGAGCCATGTTTTCTAAGGGTTCAAAATGAAAAAGTAAAATGATTTCTTTTTGTAAGTACAGAATTTTATGAATTATTGTCCAAGGGGGGCCTTACTTTTGTTTTGCGGTCCGACCGAAATCGTGATGTCCGTTTGCGCAGATTCTCGTTTACTTTTTGCAAAAATTATGAAATTGATATGCATAAATGTGAATATAAATATGCATACGTGAAAGTTTTCAACACTTCCAAATACTTTCTTTTTCACATAAATGATCTTTAAACATTAGCTTAATCCGTGAACTTTTAGTTTGCCCAATGTAATCTCTGAATTATAACTCCATGTGTAATATTGTCATAAATAATCTTTGAACATTAGCTCAATGTGCAATATTATCCGTGAACTTTTAATTTGCTCAATGTAGTTCCTGAATTATGGCTCGATGTGTAATATTATCCATAAATTTTTAATTTATTTAATATAGTTTCTGAAATTTTATTAAATATGCAATCTAATCTCTAAATTATATAAAAATGTTCAATGTTATCATAATTCTATATTGGATGTTTTCATATAGCCTAGGGATTAAATTAGACATGTACCAAAATTTGATAAATCATATTAAACAAATTAAAAGTTTAGAGATAATATTATGCATTGAACCATAATTCAAGGAGCATTTGTGTTTTTTTTTCCCGAAAAGATAAAGTGGAAGTGCTGCAAACTAGGCAGCTAATTAATAATAGGTTACTGTTGTATCTACTGCTAATGTAACAAAACTGGTTTTAAATAGGTCTGTTCTTTTTGCACACTTGGTTGAGACTTGTTGGTTAGTTCAATATAATTATGCCAATATTTGTTGACTTCATTATGCCAGCGAGCCATGGCCTCACAAATCGTGATGGCATTGAAGTGGTCGATTTTTCACAAAAACGGCACTCAAATGATTAAAAAAAGAAAAGAAATAGCACTAAAGTAAGCATTGTTCAAAAGTTTTTAGCACTTGTGATGTTCTTTTTCCTCATGTTATAACTACTCAACCTCCATAATCAAGTCCCTTCCAAACTTGTACTAGCTTATGCTTTTCTTTTTTACGATCTAGCATGAGTAGAATTTCGTCGCAAGTAATGTAGGCCATTGCTTGCTTCTTGGCTTACTTAGGGCCTGTTTGTTTGTGTTCTTTTTTGTTCCTCGGAACACAATTTTTTGTTCCAGGGAACAAAAAAAAAAACAGAAACGCATTTGTTTACACTTTTGTTCCCAAGAACATATTTGGAATAAAAACAAGAAACAAAAAAAAACTTATTTCTTATTCCCGGGAATACTTCCGAGAAATAATTTTTCTCTCTTCTATTTTTTCCTTCTCTTTCTTTTCTTCTTCTTTTCTCTTTGGCCGGTCGCCGGCCTCGGCCATGGCCGGCGACCACCGGCAAGGGCCAGTGACCTCGCCGGAGCGTCGCCAGCCCCTGGCGAGGCTCGGCCTCACCTTGGCTGGGCCAGCTCTAGCTCGCCCAGATCTGGCGAGGCCGCCAACCCTCATTGGCCAGTCGCCAACCATGGCCGAGGCCGGCGACCGACCAAAAGGAAGAAAAAAGAAAATAAAAATATTTAAAAATTAAAAAGAAACAAAAAAATTATACAAGTTTACCAAACGTGTTTTTGTTCTTTTCTATTCCGAAAACAAAAATTTTGTGCGATTTACCAAACGCGTTCTTTTGTTCAAAAATTGTTCTTCAGAACAGAAATAGTTTTTTCTATTTCTGTTCCCTAGAATAATTTTTGAACAGAAATGTTACCAAACGCACTCTTATTCGTGCTTATAGCGTGCGCATGCACTCCAATTTGCAGCCATTGTGCCCAAGAAACTATAGGTCTTTCTTTTAAGGCATGGAAGTCTGGAAGACGTGTATGTACAACAACCCCTAGGGTTGGTGCCGTTGGTTGGTGCTTTGGAGAATATTCATGGTTGGAGAACCTCGAGCAAAATCGAGATGCTAGTCCCTGTTATCTGATGTAGTATGTTGGGTGGTGATTATGGAAGTTAACTTGTGCTCTGAATTGTGATTAGAGTTCTTATAAGAGTCGTTTTGGTTGAATTTGGGATTTTAATATGTCTAGTCTTTTGTCATGCCTAGAACAGAAACTAGAAACAGAGCTGCTGGCACATGAAGAAACCAGAACTACAGAGGAGAAACCACAGAATTTTGCTACTTGACTGATACAATTGGTACAGAGCTTTGACAAATCAATCAATCAATCCTTCTCATCATTCCCATTTATTCCTCAGTTGACGAGTGTGCTTGAAATCATAAGTGAGCACTAGACTCCCATCCATTCTCCTCAACACAAACCTCTCCACCAACACGTAACACCCAAACCTCTTCCATTCACCAACACCACCAAACTCCTCCACTCTGTTAACCTTCCCCTGTTTCTCATCTCCATTAACCCAACCCACCCTTCTCTCTTCCCACTTCATCCTCTCAACAATGGCCAAGCTCAACCCAACTCTGTTCCCTCCTCTCACATCACCAGCACTCCCGCACCACAGCACCCCGTCGGCCACATTTGCGTCCACCACTTCCTTCCCGGCCACCGAGATGACCTCGTCTTGCATAACCACATCCACAGTCACCCTATCACCTTCTTTACCGTTGTTTTCGCGAGTGTATATCTGTTCCCATCTTTGCTCGAGTGACATCCCATAGTACATGGACTTCTTTATTTGGTCTCCTACCATTTCGTCCTTGATAAACATGAATGGACAGTACCACTTTCCCACAGCCACCGCATCGGATCTCTCTTGTGCAATCGGGAAGTCAAAGCTTGGAAGGAGTTCACGCCGTGGACGATCAATCCCTGGTGCGTCATCCAAGTAGAAGCTCTTTGGGGTTTTCCAATAAATCTTCCAGCCCTTTCTCTCTAAGAATCTTGGAGGGTACCCATCTTGCGCAACAGACCTGGCGTAGAACCGGCCCGAGTCAAACAGAGTTTCGTAGGGATAAATCACGAATTGTTGATACGGGTCATAGGGATGAAGCGGCGCCGGATCTGCATCTCTAACTAAGTGGAAACATAAGAAGGAGGGCATGTCCACTTGCTTTGAATTTGCATACGCTTCCCTACAAAAGGCAATTCGCAACGCAAGTCGATGGAAATAACTTCACCATACACTGCACTTAAAAATGTGCCTTTGTTTTCCTTTTTACAAGGTAATAGTTTATCTTTGCTTCATTACATCATGACATAATCCACAAGATAATAGATCAAAACTACGAAATGAAATGAAGAAGAGGACGACTTTTTCTTTCTCTTTCCAGTTGAAGTGAGGAAAGTTCTTTCCTTGAAGTCAGTGTTGGAACATTTCTATCATTATTATGCGGTCCATAACAAAACGTAAACAGCATGGACAAACAGAGGAAATATTTTCAGGTAGTGAATTTAATTCGTACCCTTTATGCCTCCCATGCGGCTGAATTGCGTAATAACGGTTGGATGACAGAGGCTGATTCAGAACCGGAATCAAGACTACATCGTCCCTGTAAGTCGTCGAGCTTGAATGGTTGTGGCCGGCTCCTCTGCTGGTCCTGTATTCGATAGTGAGGTGCTTGTCCTGAGGGAAGGGAAGTTCGTAGATCCAGGTATCTTCGCACCGGCCAAAACAGTAAGTATTCACAGCTTCTTCGTCTAGGATCACCAAATAGCCCGAGTTCGGGCCCTCCGGAGGAGATGAAAGGGCATTCGGGTATTTCCTGAGCAGAGAGAGAGGCCTTGTGACGTACATCTTCTCTTAACCCCAAGTAGTTATCAAATATACAAATTATTACTTTAGTGCGCAGATACCCGGTATTTATATTGCAGAAGACGATTGAATTCAAATGCCGTAGACATCAAATACAAGCTAACTCTATCCATTTTTGACCAGTCACCCCTTTGACCATCTCTTCTCTGTTGTTGACAGACAATTCCCATGCGGAAACAGAGAGAAAGATGGCTCTTCTGAATCCACCCTGACCTTGGAAAAGTCTTTCCACTCCTACCTGGAGAAGTAATCATAAAATCTGCTTCCTCGTGTCCTCTGACTTTTCCTTTGATGTTCTTTATTTATCATTTGAGCAACAAGACAAACAAATGAGCGTATGCCTCAATCAAATTCCAGCACACGGATCAATCGTCGAATTGTATTAATTAGTCTATTCAAAACCTACCCTTGTTAGCATTCAGCCTTTACGTACCAATAAATTTAAAACAAATGTGATAGATTGCAAACAAGCTAAGAAAAGAGGAATCCTTTTTTTCTTTGGAGGGTAACAAATTGAGGTACCCTTTTGCCTGCAAAAATGATATATACAAATGAAATAGCAAGCTCAAAAAAACAATGTCAAATCGAGATTACGTTCATAAAATCTTAAAAAGCAAAGTCCTAGAAAATCCTATAAAACTGTTCCCTGTGAAATCAGTGGATCCTAGTCCTTCCCCATGTAGTCCTCGGCTGATGAGGGTGGGTTGAAATCATAAGCAAGCATCAGAGTCCAATCCATCGTTCTCGACACAAAACCTCTCCACCAACACATAACACCCAAACCTCCTCCTTTAACCCACAAATACCAAACTCTTCCACCCTCTTCGCCTCCTACTTCATCCTCTCAGTTATGGCCAAGCTCAACCCTCTTTGTTTTCTCTTCCCAGATCACCAACACTCCGAAACCACATCACACCAGCGACCACGTTAGCATCATCCATGGCTTCCTACCTGGCCATCGAAATGACCTTGTTTCGCTCAGCAACTTCTGCAGCCACACTCTTCCCTTGCCTACCAATGTTCTTGCAAGTGTAAATCTGTTCCCGTCTTCACTCAAGTGCCATCTTGTGGTACAACGACCTACTCACCTGGGGGTCTGCATGACAACGTTTCTGTTTCTCCCAATTTCTGTTCTTTTGTTCCCCGGAACAAAAAAAGAACAAAAATCCGTTTCATAAAACTTTTATTCTCGGGAACAATTTCTCTATTTTTTTATTCCTGGGAACAGTTTTGGAACGGAAACAAGAAACAAAAAAAAGTAACTTCTTGTTCCCGGGAACAATTTTTATAAATAAGCCAATTTTCTTTTTTATTTTTCTTTTGTTCCTCTCTTTTGCCGTGGCCACCTCCAACTGTCCGGAGCCACCGCTGACCGCTGACCGCTTACCGCCGCCGCCGCCAACTAACCGACCGCCGTCGACCGGCTGCCACCGACCACTACCGGCCGTGTGGCGTCATCGCGACCACCGCCGCACAGCCCATCGGCCGGCGGGAGCCCATCGGCGGTGTCGGAGGTGGCGGGCGGTTGTGCGGCGGCGGCGGTGGTGGGAGGCGACGGCGATCGGCGGCGGCGGCGGCGGCGCGGGCGGCGGTGGTGGCGGTGGCGCGGCGGCGGATCGGCAACGGTTGGCGATCCATGAGCAAAAATAAAAAATGAAAAATATAAAAAGAAACTATTTTGTACCAAACGCATTTATATTTTTTTTCTATTTCTGGAGTAAAAATTTTGTATAGTTACCAAACACCTTATTTTACTCAAAATTGTTCCTCGAAATAAAAATAGAAAAAAACTATTTTGAAAAAAAAACTCTTCCCCAAGCCAAGAAGCGTTATCATGCGCAGCCCTGATCTCTGATGATCCATCCTTTTACCAACATGAACGGACAGCACCATTTCCCTACGACTGCTGCCTCGGGTGCTCACGGCTTTTGTGGTTGGGAAGTCGAATTCCGAAAGGCACCCGCTCCCCTGACCGACAATGGCCACGCTTTTTCCAAGTAGAGTTTCCTAGGGGTTTCCATCTAACTAACCAGCCTTTTCTATTCAAGATATGGGAGGACGCCCACATTGCTGGATAGATCGCGGGCTAAACCAAGCCTGACCGGAGCCAATGTTGTAAGGACAGATCATGAATTGTCGATACGGTTGTTGGGACGAAGCGAAAATGGATCTACATGTGTGGTATAGGAATCATAAGGGGCCACATCCTCTTTCCTCGAATTGGCATGCGCTTTCCCACGGAAAAGAGATTCCAAAATGCAAGTAAATTGGATTAGAATGTATACCAGGCTACCAGAAATCTTTATGTTCCTTCCAGTAGATCAAGACTATGGTAGTTTTCCCTCTTATTATTTTTTATGTCAAATGGCTGAATTTCCATCGGCCCCATTCACTCAACTTTCAAAATTAGAATAATATATGCATTCTAATTACAACTTTCAAATGCCATTAATGGTGAGTTTGCACGGGACCATTTGATATACGCAGTTCAACACTCTTATATCACACATTATTTGTGTCTTGGATATAATCTCTGAACCATAAAACCTTTGAAACCTAAACTCTGAAGCCCTGACAATTCATTCAAAGCCATGCACAAGAAGAGTACTCAGTATCTCCCATTTTGTCCAAATTTCAAAGAAGATTGTTCCGTACCGATAAAGTTGACTAGGCATTCATTATTCAGAACAGAGGCTATAAGTTTCTAAATAACCATACGATAATCCAAAATCAGGCATCCTAATTTACAGACAAAATGAAGATGTCAAGTTTTATTCTTTAAGCAAGTTAAAGTGAGGAAATTACTTTCCACACAAGCAGGTGCCTATCATTTACAGATCAGATGAACTGACCAAATTAACAGCTAAATAGAATCAATTGCAATGCAATAACATATACTTTTTTTTTCAGCGCAGGGATTTGATTCGCCGTGCCCCATATGCGCAGCTCAATGGCATGTAACAAACGGCCGATTCAGAACCGGAATCAAGACGACATCATCCCTGTAAAGTTGCATGTTCCTGTCACCAGTGATATATTGGATGGTTAGCTTCTCGTTCCAAGGGAGGGTAAGTTGGCTAACAAACTGAGAAACCACCCTAAACAGCAATTCTCCGCAGCAGCAGCACTGTGGACGTCTTAAATCACCAAGTTTGGTCCTCTGAAGGTAGCGACACAGCGTCCACAATACTTCCTTGCATTGAGATAGGCCTGGTCACAATCATCTCTTGGTCGTTGTCCCCCTTAACTCTGATGTACTCAATTACTTGCTAAGGTTCTCTCTTGTGTGCATGAGGCGGCACCAGAAGATCGCTGAAATTATCATCAGACCAAATTTACACTATTTCAAAGATCCTAGGATTTCAAACAAGGGAGATGACATTCCACAACTATAAAATGTTATCGCAAACAACCATCTCAATTTTCACATCTTGAATACAATGTATAGACAAATTTCCTCTCAATAAATTGTTTACAATCTCAATGAAGCTTGAAAATTAGATAGGCCAAAATATCCCTAACTGATTTGAGTGAATAATCACAGATATCACAGACCTACATTTTTCATTTCCAGTGTTCACAAAAATCTGGCTGCGACTTTCTTCCATTTCCTTCAAACTCTTTCTTTTCCTGATAGAATTTTGTCTTCTTTAATTCTTTTAGTTTGTTGATTTTGCAGTTCTTTTCTACTTGCTATTATGTATACTGATGCATTTGATCACTTGGGTATTCTCCAATATAAACCTCCATGGCAAAGTAATTTTAAATATTCTTTACGATTATACCAACAATTTGTAGCCAATGATGTGGCCAAATTATGATTGCTCATGAAAAAAGTATTTACTGGTACATATGTCATATTTTATCTCTAACTGAGTTTGAAGTTGAAAAAATGGACAAATTAGAGAAAGCATCTAAGGGGAAAAAGTTGTGCTAGAGAAGTCCAATTGAGCCACTTCAAATGTGCTCTTAATCAATTTGGTTTATGTCGAATGTAACATTTAAATGAATTCCTTAATGATGCAATTCTCACTTAAATGGATTTGTAAATTCATAAAACTTTCTTTTACAAAGAAAATAATAAATTAAATTAATAAAAAGATTTCCCTACAAAATCTAAACAAGAGTAGAACAAACTAAAGACAAATATTCTCGGTGTTTACCCTGTGTATTTACCCAAAAAAAAAGACATTTGGGGGGCATATCTGATAACTCCAATAAGTGCTGTAAATTCATACATTCAGCACTTGATAAAATTAAGCACGTTTGACAAATATAATCAGTTTCAACCTAAATAGTTCAATTAAGTAAAAGAAGATTGTTTACTTCACCAAGTAAGGTCGGGCTACTTAATTCATTAATAAAACAGATATATAAACAGCAATTCAAATCTTGCCAATTACATTGCTAAAAGCCTAAAGCCTACCATCAATAATCATCTTTTCACATTCGATAAGATGTAAAATGTACTTTAATACTCAATATTCATTCTTAAATAGCATTATACTTTCATCTTCAACAATAAAGATTTTTAACACTTAAAATTCAGTACTTAGTTTTCAGCTTTATTAAACAGGCCCTTATCAATGAACTATTATTAATTCACATTACAGTTCGATTCAACGCATCAAAATTTAAATGAATAAAGCAATGCATTAAATCTATTATTTCAAAAACATCGAGAAGGACAAAGCTCATAAAGTTTAAGTTCTGTGACACGACTTCTCTTTTTCATTGACAATCCAAATGATCGAGTCTAAACTCAAAAGTTTATTTTAAAAACTTCAAATATATTTTAAAATGATATGCCCAATTTATTAATAAGTTTCAATAGTAAATTCAATTAAAATACATCTAATCTTAAATAATATGCCTATTATAAGTATCTGTAAAAAGGGGCCATACCTTTGTTATATAGCTCCACAGTCCCGGGAGCCGAGGGAATAGGGTGGTGGCCAAGATTCTTGTTGCAACGATCTTCAGTTGTCTATGCAAGTAATTGGAGTGTGATCAGGGTCATGGATCGGTGCTAAGTTGGGTACGCCTGACCAGTCAACAAGTACTTAGACAGGGAGCATTCTCGCATGGGCGAGCCAAAGCATTTGGGACCCATCATGTTACCATCATTGACCCATCATCCTTTGGAAGCTGGTATCTGCTCTGTGAGAGAGCTAGCTGCAGATAAATCTTTACACAGATGAAGCAATTAGCAATGCTCCACATGCCATCGAGCAAAGTAAGAGTCTTATGAGGGAGTAATACGTAATTCTCTTAAAAGAAAAAAGTGAAATAAGAATTTGTACCTTTCAAGTAGGATGTCAAGAGATAGCATCACGAGCAAACAGAAGGTCACATATTTTTTCCTCTGTGGAGACACTACCTTCTGCACAACTGTCACTTGACCAACTCTTCCTTTCCTTCTTGAAGAGCTCCACTTCCGAATCTCTTCCACTTTTTCTTAGACCAGCTAATAGTAAATCATAAGTTCCTGATGTTGGACGGATTCCTTTCTTTCTCATGCTTTTGTACACTTTAAGTGCTTTACCAGCAGCCCCAGCACAGAAGTATACACCCACCAGAGCAGTATAAGAGGCAACAGTTTTAAGATCCTGTGGCAATAGATTGAAGATCTTCACAGCATATGTAGGTCTTCTAGCACGGCCTAGTCGATAGATTAGAAGTGAAGCTAGATAGGAACCTGGAGAATGTCCAGCTCTTATCATTTCCTCAATGGCATCTACTAATGCCATCCTCCCCAATTCATTCGATCTAATTAAGCAACCCACAAGTGAAAGATATGCACCTTTCTCGATACCAATCCCCAGCTTCTTACTGTATTCAAATGCCAACAAAGCACCATCTACTCTACATCGTCTACAGTTTTCTTCAATTATGGTGGATGTAATTGCCGCATCCAAGTGCATATTCTTATCCTCCATCAAAGCGAGTAGAATATCAATAGCAATGAGACTTTGCTTCTTCAACAAAAGCAACAGAATCCCATTTTCAGAAGAAATAGAAACATCAGAAGCATCTACCAAGGATTCAGCCGTCTCTTCTTTTATCACACATTCATCCAAGAAATGGCGATTGACTTGCCATAGAAGTTCATCACTCTCACCAGCACTATTCAAGAACTCCATTGCTTCCTGAAAAACAGGATGACGAAGAACGAGACAGTTTTCTTTCATGAAGAGAAGAATTTTCATTATCATAGTTACTTCCCCTGATCTGCAACATTTCTTGATCAATATATTGCACATGGCTTTATCGGGTGAGACACCAGCTTCTTGCATGTTGTTAAATATCTTGAGAGCTTCTTCATATTTTCCTGGAATGATCAAAATGAGATAATTTATTTCTTATAAAGCCATAAATCCCAGCAACCTTAGCTCAAACCTTCACAAGAATGCACAGGGAGAAGCTCCTGAGGGAGATGTTAGGCAGAACTAAAAATGTGCCATAGCACAGCAATAATAATAGCAGAAGCAGTCAGAATTACGTAGTGTTTCCTAGGCATCAAACTAAGATTGACACTCTTAACTCATGACAGGAAAAATTCAGAGTAGTTTTCATCTATAAAACGATAGGATACCAGAATTTAGTGAACAGCCATTTCCCAAACTGAATCATAAATCAGAAAATAGGAAATTATACGCAACAACACAAACCAAAAGCACGTTTGTTGCTGGGATTTCTGTTAGGAAATCCTAGACAAGTCAGCTCACAGTATACATGCATGCTCGTCGCCACAAACATGAATGCCTGACTGAAAAGAATGCAGAGAGGCAATGAAGCAAACACGACGAGGGCATCGCAAACACAGCCCAATTGCACCTTACCACAACCCACAAGATACTCCATCAAAACAGTGTAAGTGTGACAAGTCGGAGAACAACCGCATTCGACCATCTCCCTATAAACATCAGTAGCCTCCTTCACCCTATCATTATCGAACAAAATCTTCATATAAGCAGTGTACGACACGACGGTAGGACAACACCCCTTCTCCTTCATCTCCCCCCAAATCTCGATCGCCTTATCGACGTCCCCGGCACTCGAGTGCCAATGCATCCGCGACGTGTACGTGACCGCGTCGACCTTGATCCCCTTGCCCACCATCTGCTCGAACACGTGCTCCATCGACGAGACCCGCCCGGCCTCCCCGAAGATGTCGAGCATCGTCGTGTACGTGTACTGGTCGTGCTTGAAGCCCCTCAACCTGGCGGCCCAGTTGAAGAAGAGCCACGCCTTCTCCATGGGCGGGTGGGTCTTCAGGACCCGGTTGACGGTGTACGAGTCCCACTTCATGGGCAGCCGCCGGAGCTGCTCCTGAGCGGAGTCCCAGGTGGAATACTTGAGGATCCTGTAGACACCGGCGATCTTGTCCCTCATGTACGCTTCCGGGTCCGCACTGGCCGGCTCCTTCGCCGCCGGCGGTCGGCGGGAGCGCCCGGCGCGACCGGGTTTTGCGGGTTGATGCGAGGAGTGGAGGCATTCGCTCGGTATCCTCGAGCGAAGAAAAGAGCGGCGGCCGTCGACGGGGACCGGAAGAGGAAGAGCTTTGCTCGAGATGTAAGGGAGAGATTTCAAGAAACCGCGCATCGCAGTGAAAACGCCCGGAAGAAGGCGGAACCCGACCGATTAGGCCGGCAGGAAAGCGTCGGGAGCGACCGAGAACGAGGGTGCACGAGCGAGGGATTTGAATTTGGCAGTAGACCTACGCATGCTTGTGAATTAGTGAATTGGCTTAATATGAATTTATTTAAAATGGTTCATAAAATTTTAATATATATTCAATCTAATCCCTCATTTATAGGGGCGTCTAACAAAATCGAGAATCGTCCGGACTACCCGGACTATCTAAAATCGGACCAAATTGATCAAGAAAAACGGTGGTTCCTAAGAAAATCAATTTGATTCCCAATTTCAAATAATAAATATAATATATAGTTAATTTTAAAAATCTCTAGACTCTTGACTAGTTTTTATTTTGGATAACTATTTGCTTTGATCCATTCTTAACAAGTTTTGTGAGTGTGCTCTCTTGATTACACACTTTCTAATATATTAATATTGTTGGTTTAATGGCTCTAACTGAAATGTCTTTGATGAAGTAATTCCGTTGTGTAATTCTTTGTAGGTTGGTGCTACCAATTTCATAGACCCACCAATGGTTCGATTCTTGATTAAATCCATAAAATTGGGGGTGGTTTCCATATATAATTTGGTTTTAAGGTGGGAATTGCCCATCCAAACTATGTTCATCCTCCTTAATATTATCGGTGATGAGTGAAATTATTAAGTTATGGGCGTTTTCATCGCGAGTGCCATGTTTACTCAAGCTTGAGCTTGCGGCTGCCACCATAATTGCACAATCTTAAGCTCGTATCTTGTGGGCAAGGCCGTATGAACTCAAAGCTTGCGATTACCATGGCCTAGATTTGACTGCTCAAGCTCAAGCTCACGATCCTGAGCGCCCGAGCTTGAGATTTGGCTTGCAGCCATGAGAGAGCTTGGGTGGTCAAGACGGATCGTGAGCTCGAGGTAATGGGGGCTTTTAACTCGCAACGATGGCCGCTTGGGCTTCTAAGTCGCAGCCATGGCCGGGCGCGGAGGGTGGTCACGAGCAGCTATTTTATGAATCACATCGTTTTGGATTTTTCTTGGATTTTGTAGAATTTGACAAAGAAGGAGAAGAAGTAGTTGAAATGCAGGTACATTTTAGGACTAATATCACAAAAAATCCTAACTCGGTACAGCTGTGATAAATTTACCCTCAATTAGTTTCTGTTAAATTTTATTATTAAATTATTAAATTTGATGATAAATATATTAGTTTGGGGTTTTCGGTATTTGTTCTAGTTTGGAGTTTTTGGTTAATTAAGAAATTAGTTTGAAGTGAATTTGTCATGAATATATTAATTTTAGATTTTTCGTGATATTAACACTATATTTTAAATGGCAAGTGTGTAAATTAGTTTCTTTTTTGACATTGCATTTAATAAGAATCCTAAAATGAATAAGCTCGATATCATGTGAAATTTTATAGGATCATTCTCAATTATTTTAAAAATTTAAGCCGTTAAAGGTACGTTTGGTAACGCTTTGGTTTTCTTGCTTTTTTTTTTTTTTTTTTTTATTCCTTGAAACATAAATATAATTGAAATTCATATGATATATTATTTTTTTTTTATTCCTTGAAACAATATAATATAATTGAAATTACCCAACGGAGCCACCATAGTCGGTGGTTGATAATTTTTTTGTTCCCAAGAAAGATTTGGAACAAAAATAAAAAAAAAAAAAAAAATGCTTATTTGTTCTTGGAATAACTCAAGAAACTATTATTTTCATTTTCTATTCTTTATTTTTATTTTTATTTTTTTTCCTTCCTCCTCTTCTTCCTCCTAGCCAATCGCCGACCTTGACGATGATTGACAACATGCCAAACGAGGCCTAGTGAGCTCATCGACCACTAGCGAGCGCTTGGGAGGTTGTGTGCCTGGGTGGGCTTGGTGGCCTCGTAGTAGGCGAGCAAGGTCCAAGCCTCGGCGGCTCTCACGTAGTCAATCGTCGGCGGTCACAATGAGACCTAGCAATCGATTAGAGGAAGAAGAAGAAAAGGAAAAAATAAAATAAAAATGTAATAAAACTATTAATAAATTAAAAGAAATTTTAAGTCACAAAAATATTTAGGATCATATTATGCGCATTCCTATTTGGGGATTAAAATTTTATTCAATTACCAAACATCTTCAAATACTCATAAACTTATCTAGTGAATAGAAATAGAAAAAGTTGTTTATGAATAGAAATTGTTCACAAGAACATAAATATTATTATACACACCTTAAATAAAGACATGATATATTATAATAATTGCGGTTTTCTATTTATCCTAATTTCTATTGATTTCTAACCAAACAAGGATCATCTCTATACATACTTGAGATGTCCAGGGTGCGAATGATAATACTTCTTCTTGGGGGAAGAGTTTTTTTTTTTTTTTTTTTTCTGAAATAGTTTTTTTTATTTCTATTCCGAGGAATAATTTCTAAGTAAAAGAACCCGTTTGATAACTACACAAAATTTATATTCTTTGAAAATAAAAAGAATAGAAATACGTTTGGTAACGCAACAGTTTTTTTTTTTTTTTTTGTATTTATTCATTTTTTATTCTTGCCACCGGCCGTCGTGCCACGGCCGCCGATCGCCAACCACCGCCGCGCCACCCGCCCCGCCCGCCGCCGCCCCGCACGACCTCGGGCGCGGCGGCGGTGACGGGGGCGGTGGCGGCGGCGGCGGCGGCCAACGATGGGCGGTGACTCCAAGCGGTTGAAGGTGGTCGCGCGAAAGAGAAATAAAAAAAAAAATTAGTTTATTTCTATAAATTATTTTCTAACAAGAAAACAATTACTTTTCGTTTATTTACGCTCCAAATTTATTTCATGACTAATTTTCTATTTTCAAAAATAAAAAAATAACTTGACGTTACCAAATAAATTTGTGTTCTTTTTTTTTTTCGAAAAACAAAATAACAGAAATCTTGAAAAACATAAACGTTCTCAAGCCCTACCCTAGTCTATCAAGAGACGACGTAGCCGGCCGCCCATCCTCGTCAATTCCACGTAAACGCTCGCATCCGATGAAAACTATAAAAAAATAAGCACGACCCATCATCATCAATTCATCATTCCTAGAAGCCATCCCGACCATCCTCGCCTCCCCCAGACAGTCCTCAGAAATCATCAGTTCCGGCGGCCGTCAATCCCTACCCTTCAATCGCCCGCTCGCTCTCGCTCCGCCTCCTCTCCCCTCCTGCATCGATCTGTCCTGGTGGGTTACCGCTGGCTCGACGTCTCGCGTGTTGTTGTGTCTGTTTGCTTTGTGAATTTTGCGCGCTTCGCAGTTTCTAGGATTTGTGGGGAAAGTCCTATTTTCGATCGACAGCTACAGGGGTTTCGATTTGGGTTTGTCTTGTTTCGTTTGCTTTTGATTAAAGATCCGATCTTTCGTGGTGCTGCGGGGATTGTTCGATGTTTGTTCTGTTTTTTTGCTTTGTTTTGTTTTCTTGGTTCTGTTGTTATGTCATCTGGGGGAGTCGCTATGTGCTTTAAGCTTCGTTTCTTTCTGCCTCGCATCGTTTGAGATCTATGTTGACGTTGGTGTATGTGGGAGGCTCTGGGGAAATCTTTATGCGTGTCCGGTGGCTTCGAGGATTTGTCCGGCCTTGGAAAGGATTGACCTTGGAGAGCTTTATTGGTTCTTTGTTGGTTGAAACTGGAAATTCGACCTCGACTCGCAAGCATTAGAAACTCTCTTTTCGTAGTTAAACACCACGGTCTTAATATTCGACGGAACTGAGATTAGTATACGAGATTTAGATCGAATCTGCAGTTATCAGTGTTCCGTTCTTCATGGCAATCAGGGCGGTTTGATACAAATGTACAGTTTCTTTTCTTTTTCCATGTTATGTGTCCTTGGGAGTGGTGTTCTAACATTTTCATCCTATTGCCTGCTCCTTCCTTGTGATTTCCTTTCCATAACATCTTCCATTCAGCTGGTATCTTGTATTGCGCATACTTTATCCTTGCTTTGTTTATTCGACTTTGTGTGGTCTCTAAAGCTATTTAGACAGTTTTCTAATGACCATTCGAAAGAGATTCTTTACAGGAATTATCAATCTTTTTGGCCACTGGAAATTAATTGAGGTTGATTGATAAGATTTTGAAAGTTGTAATATCTCGCCTTGTAATATAAAAGTTAGCTGTGGCTGAAATTAAGAACAGTCTTCTGTTTTTAGTCCTCTGCATCTTGGAAGTTAGAATTTCGCTCAATCCATTCTTTTGGTCCAATACTTGAGTAATGCTCCATTTCTTTGATCAGAAAAGACTCAATGATCTAATGGAGTCAAAAGGTGGCAAGAAGATGTCTAGTTGTAAATCTTCATTCTATGAAGCCCCTCTTGGTTACCGCATTGAAGACGTCAGACCCAACGGTGGCATCAAGAAGTTCCGATCAGCTGCTTACTCCAACGTATGTTCTTATTCAATTGCAAACACATGGGTCAGCAGCATTTACAATTGTGAAGAGCCTTACATTAATTTCAACTATTTTTGGGGCTTTGTTCATCATTAATTTTTTGTTAATTGATACTGAACGTTGACAGACATGCCATTTTCTTCTCCATGCAGTGCGTGCGCAAACCATCCTGACATCCCCCATTTGGCTTCTCGACCACTTGAGGTGGTCAATTTTCTGGTCTCGAAATAATTTCATTTTTTTCTTCTCCTCCAAGAAAAAGTCTTTCTGTTCCTCTCTCCCTCCTCTCTGCAACTTCAATCTCTCTGCAAGCTGGGATTCCTTGTTACAGCAATGGATCTTGAAGTTTCTGCAATTGGCTTTGAAGGTTATGAAAAGAGGCTAGAAATATCGTTTTACGAGCCTGGACTTTTTGGTGATCCAGATGGGAGAGGTCTCCGGTCGCTCTCTAGGGCTCAGTTGGACGAGATTTTAAAACCAGCTGAATGTACCATAGTCTCGTCGCTCTCTAATGACTATGTCGATTCCTATGTGCTGTCAGAGTCTAGCCTCTTTGTCTACCCCTATAAGATTGTCATTAAAACCTGTGGCACGACAAGGCTGCTTAAGTCCATTCCACCCATCTTGAATTTGGCAGGCTCTCTTTCCCTTCCTGTAAGATCTGCAAAGTACACTCGCGGTTGTTTTCTATGCCCTGGAGCTCAGCCATATCCTCACCGTAACTTCAGTGAAGAAGTTTATGTCCTTGACCGTTATTTTGGAAATCTTGGCTCAGGAAGAAAGGCCTATCTTTTGGGTGGATCCAACAAAACCAAAAGATGGCACTTGTATTCTGCTTCTGCAGATGAAGTTGAGTCTGTTTCCCCTGTTTACACTATGGAGATGTGCATGACCGGTTTAAACAAGGAGTCGTCTTCTGTGTTCTTCAAATTCCAATCAGGCAGTGCAGCTGCTATGACCATCAATTCTGGAATCAGAAAGATTCTTCCCAATTCCGAGATTTGTGCTTTTGGATTCGAACCTTGTGGTTATTCCATGAATGCTATTGAAGGCTCTGCAACGTCCACCATTCATGTCACCCCAGAAGATGGATTTAGCTATGCTAGCTTTGAGGCAGTGGGATATGACCCAAAGGATATCAATTACAACCAGTTGATTGGGAGGGTACTGGCTTGTTTCCGACCAAAGGAGTTCTCTGTGGCGGTGCATGCCAATGTTGCAGCTAAGTCACTTGAGCAAAACTGTTCTCTGAATGTTAAGGGGTACTGCAGTGGAGAGCGGTGCCTTGAAGAGCTTGGAGCAGGCGGTTCCATCATGTACCAGAGGTTTGTGATGCCTGGTCGCTCCGCGCGGCCTATTATGTTGATTTCTAAAATCTGAACGCTGCTGGAGGGAGGGACGGGGGATGGTTCCTGTTCAATTTTACGTTTGCATCTCTTAGTCAAATAAAGTCACTTCATACATGTCAATCATACCGGATATGTCGGTGTTGCTGTGTTGCTCATCATACTTCTTTCATTTCTTGGAATATTATGGACAAAATTTAGCAATTTGGTATGTTGGTGTAGAAGGAAACGGAGATGCCATCTGTCCTGTTGCCTCCGGTTTGACTTTTGAAACATGTGTTTGTCACGGGCCAAAAGGTTCCTGGCCGCGGAATGGTCAGTGTGGCATCTGGTGAATGGACAACATTGGGCTAGCCTTTCTTCTATAGTTCTTCTATAGTTCAATGGAACAATATGGCAAATAAATTCCTCATATCGAATCGTATAATGTCTGACTTAGCTTGAGCATCAAGTTTATCTAGCAAGACGGCATATCACTTTGGGCTCAATAATCGATTTTTGCCTACCATGGTATAATAAGAAGAGCAATATTAGCTCACGATCAATTTGTACACAAGAGATCAACTTTGCTTTTAGAGCTTTGTAGAGATTTATCTTTTCTATCTTAAAACCCCCAACATCAACAGATGGATTAATTGTATTCATTCCTTTTACATAATTCATTTTTCATTTGATAATCCCAAGCTCCACTCACAAAGGTTCATGAGTACAAGAGAATCACCAACCTTGATATTACTATGTAGTCACTTCCTTGTGTTTTAATGCATCATTTTGGATCATATATCAAATGACAATGCTCGCCCGACAAAACAGACCGCTCCATTGATAGCTTCTTTTGATCACAGTTGTTCAAACCCCTTTGGTCACTTGTGCTTTCCCTAGCAAGTGTGACATTTTTCGCCAACTACACATTTTTAGTAGCACCTTATTTTGCCTACTAAGCCTTTCTTGATCTTAGCATACCAATGAAGATTTCTTTTTTCTTTTTTATTTTTTTGTTGAAAACAAGGCAACATACCTTTTCTAGAGATTTACCAATTGATTCATGAACATTTTTCCAATTTTGTGAGAAATCGTTTATTTCCTATGCCCTCATTGTCATCTCAAAAGCTCCTTGAGAGCCGCACTTCGTCCGAGTACCTTTTGCCCCAATCATTCATTATCTACCCTTGTGAGACCAGGTAGACTATAGATTTTCACCAATTCAACTCACTTATTAGAGAGATCCTGCTCTGATACCATTTGTCACAAGCAAGGCAATTTCTTGATTGTATGTGATGCCTAGTGAGCAGATAACACAAAGTCAACTTTCCTTCTATAGTTGTTCTAGAGAACAACACAGCGGATAACTTCCTCATATTAGATTGTACCATGCCCAGCTTAGTTTGGGTGTTTAATCCATCGAGCGTGACGACAAATCACTTCACTTTAGGCTTAACAACTAGTTTCGGACGCCCAACTAGTTTGTGCATGGGAGACCAACTCCATTGTTAGAACTCTATAGAGATGTATTATTTCTATCCTAAAACTCCTAACTTCAATTGTCCTACCGTCTTGATACTACTCTCACGAACCTATTGTATAAATCTTCTCCGCATCACTTACTCTTTAGTCAATAACTCTAAGCTCACTCACAAAGATTCATGAGTACGGGAGAGTTACAAGACCGTGATACATTGCTATGCACAATTCATTGATGATCCTCTTGATGGTGGCGTGTACTAGACGGGACTTCATTGCGCTAAGTCAGTGTGAAGCTTTTTCGTGCTTTTTCTTTTCTACTAAGCCAAAAAACATATCCATAATCTAGCAAAGATGGCGTACGTAGTAAATTGCCATAGAGCAGAGTGCTTAAACCACACTACCCTAGTTGAGCCGAAGCTAAGAAGGAATTACAGGCCACAATGCCTTGAGTGTCAAGCCAAAAGGCAAAGGATCCAAAGTCTCCTAATAAAGCCTTTTCGTTTGGTTGGGCCTACCACAGAGGAGGAGAGAGTATTCCAGAAAAGGCCCAAATTGCTGAATGGGAACTCTATAACATAAAAACATCTCATGAGGACACATTGTGTGGTTTTTCCAACAATTTACTCTCTGAAATCGAAATCACTAGCTAGGTCCGGTGTAATTCACTTGCCAGTCCTGGAGATCAACCTCGGGTCTCGATTCTTCTCTTGATCTCTTTAGTCATTATGGTTGATCGCACCACGATGCCATCGATACTAAGGTTCGATGCCTAAAATTTTTATTTCAATGGTCTCGGGACAATTATCATTTCCTACATAACTCTAATTTCGTGGCCTGGAATGGCATCAACACAATCTAATAATTATAGGCGGCCAATCAAATTCTTCATTCTAGGAACAGATTCCAGGGGTTTAGTTACAAGAATAATTTGTCGGATCGAGGAGGTCAAATTGTGGCTGTAGTTTAGTGGTTAGAATTCTACGTTGTGGCCGTAGAGACCTGGGCTCGAATCCCAGCAGCCACACCAACGCTATGGTTTTGTCCTTTTCTCCCGCCTTTTAAGGTTTTAACTGCCCTCTCCTCTTCCACCACCCCAGCCACCCCCTTCTTAACTCGGGCTAAATCATATTTAAGGAAACAGAAATCGTTCAAAGGAGACAAAGCACGGCCAACACGCAAGCGGCCGTAAAAAGAGGCTTTGGTCAACCCCAATTCAACCCACTTTTTAACCTTTTTGACTTCCTTTTTAGGGGGGCTCCCAGACTGATTGGCAATCAGAGCACAATCTAAAGTTGCAAAAGGAAAGGTCGGGACATGTTTGTAATGGAATTGAATCAGGGAAAAGGTTGAAATGGACAAGTGGGATGAGCTGAAAAGAGGCGCATCCCCCCACCCCCACATCCCCTTTGCTTGATATCTAAGGGGGAATAAAGAATCAAATAATTGATGATGATCCTGATCTCATTGGCTTTGGCTGTTGAAGATATATATTCCCTCTATCTCTTAATTTTGTATAGAGTAATTCAGATCACTTTACATGTTTAAATTACTTGCATGGCCCCAATTGCAGCCCTAGTAAGTGCTTCTGAGCTGAGGAAAAAGAAGTTGGCCCTCCACTTCCCAATCTCTTTGGTACTTCCTTTTACTATAATAATGTCGGGCACTAACGATGGACACTGATTTACGAGGTCAACGCGATTAATCCGTTAGTTTTATCGCGAAAGAAAACATACTATGTTTAACTTTTTTGTGATGCTTGAATGTGAAGGAAAGAAGCTAAGAAAGAGATGTGTGTTGTCCACATTAATAGATAGCATTTAGCCTCCTGTAATGTATATGGACTATATGCCATCAAAATTCAGCACTTAAATGGAAAAAATCTCTGGACTTTCTTTGGTTCATAAGCATGTTGGGAGAATCGTATAAAAAGTTATAAATCTATTACACATTGGCCAATTCAAGCCTAAGTCTTTCCATTTTGCCAATTGAATTATAAATTTTTTCATATTTTGCTAATTAAGTCCATCCGATCAAGTTTAATCGAAAATCATTGATGTAGATTCTAGTAATGCCATACAAGATAATCGGTGGACAATTTTTATTTATTTATAATTTTTTAAAAAAATTATTTCTTTCTTTTTTCTTTTACCAAGTTAGGCAAGCTTGGCCAACCATCGATCAATGCATACTTTTCCTTTCACGTAGTAGTGATGTCAGAGAATTGATTCTTTAGGCAAGGGGGATGAATGGGCACGAGTACTCTCATGTCCTTTTTTATGTAAGTTTTTTTTTTTTGGGGGGGAAGAAAAGAAAGGAAAAATAATAAAATCAGAAATTATAAAAATTATAAAAATCGTATATGTTATCGCCGGTTGTTTACGTGACACTACCGGCGTTCACGTTATTGATTTCTTATTAAAATTAGCCAAATGAACTTAATTAACAAAATATGAAAAAGTTCGGGATTTGATTAACAAAATTAAAAAGTTTATAATTGAATTGACCAATTGTGATAAGTTAAAAACTTATTTTATGTAACTTTTTCCTAAATATGCTCGATTGAAGTCCACCGCCGTGAGCGGACAGGCTCCACTCGAGTAGCTGGATTAAAGGGATAACTTGCATGGACAATAAGAAATTTCTTCTCGAGCGCAATCGCATACTTCCAATCGCTTTCTCTCTCCCTCTTCACTTCCACGGGTAACTTCCAATATAGGAATCTCAAGTAAACAAAAAAATCAGGGCCATCAGAAGTTTTTTTCTCCGGAACGATGATCCTTTGGGTCTGCCTGCCCATAAATGATGATCATCTGTACGTGTCGGACTAACTTCAGTTTGACCTAATGATTACCTATTCCGTCCAAGGAAGGGCATCAGAACGCAGAGTCAACGGCGACATCTACTGCCCGGTGATGATGATGATGATGATTACGGCGATGCATGGGATCTGCACTGCACGTGCATTCCCGTACACTGAGCTCCTCAAGATCGTTGCCTCTCTTTGAAAGGAGAGGGTCCCCTGCAAAATCATATTCATGTGCACAGACACTTCTTCCACCCCCGTGCCATTGCTTCCATGATTATATATTTTAGTTCCATTGAACCCATTGCGGGGGTTTGACATAGTGATGAAGGTGCTCCAGCATTCTCTAAAAGCGAGAAGATTCGAATTTGACCATCGCTGTCGCCGTCGCCGTCACCAATTCCTTTAGAGCCATTCTGAAGAGAGTCACAGACCTATATGATTCAATAGATACACCATTTTCTTTAAAATCATGGCTTCAAGTTCGATTGCCACAACCTTTTTAGTTGGTTTATCGAGATGATGCCCAATACTTATCCATGTGTGCTCGCATAATGCTAGAATGTGTAGTATGCATTCGCGTGTCTCTACTTACAGCTCATCAAACATTGCTAAAGATGGAATCTTGCAGGAGCCTTTTTTGGTTTTCTATTTTAATCATGTGCGGTTCCCTCCGATGTAAGGACACCATTAAGCCAGTCAATTACAGACACTTTTTTATTTGGGTTTCTCAACTTTATGTCAGCACACTAAAATTCAAAACCGAGCTTGTTCACTCACGCCATCAGCGATTATGGCGGTCAACGCAATTGTTCCAATTACGTACTTTGTTTCCAAGGAGAGTCACCTACCTAAAGAATTGACTCGAAACTTTTTTCAGGACCCTATCTTGCATGAGAGGGGAAAGCTCTTTGCCTTTTTGAAATTTTCCCACCTCCTTTGCTTTTGAATAAGTTAAAATGCATTATTAGTTGGACAACCTGGCTAACGGACTGTCCGAGGGGACGTTGGATGTGCGTTAGGATAGAATCCGTAATGCCATCCAACCAGGATTAATCTCAGTGGGAGGGCGAAAAGAAGAGATAAAAGGGGTTTGAAATAATTGAGGAGACAGAGATCTCACGAGGGGCCATTGCCCCACCAATCTCGAGCTACCATGTCTCGAGATTCTCAACCTTTTTCACCTAATGATCTTTTCACTATAGTGTCATGACCCGATGATGTTGGATTCCTGATAGTCACGGCAGTAGCCTTTATCATTTGCCAGTACAATCAGCGGGTCATCAGATCATGTGGACGCTCTCGATCGGAATGATCTCAAATCATGTAAATTTCATATGGTGTTCGCACAATAAAATAGTCGAAATTGGTCTAAAGTATCTTTATTGTTGTATCATTCACTTTATATGTTTGATTTTTATTTTGCTTAATCATTCATTTGGCCCTCTTCAATGGTTATATTAAATGTTGGATTCATGATAGTCACAGCAGAAGCCTTTATCATTTGCCAGTAAAATTATGAAGTCATTGGGTTACATAAATGCTCTCAATTGGAATGAACTCAAATCATGTAAATTTCATATGGGACAAACCCTCTAATGATCGAGATTGGTCTAAACTATCTCTATTATTGTATCATTCACTTTAAACATCAGAATTTTGCGTAGCATAATCATTCATTTGGTCCTCTTCAATGGCTATATTAAGATTAGTCTTCATTGAAAAGTCCTTAAAAAGATAAGAAGGACAAAGAAAGCAACACGACAGAGATAGGAAAATTCTAGGCATTTCCTTTTGAGGTAACGGACCAATCGTTTGTTGGCTTCCTATTCACTAAACCTAGTTGAAAGGTTGAGAAAAAGACTTTATTGTTTGTGTTGTGTTAGAGGGTCTATCCCCAGTTGGAGTGCTTTCTCTATCTGGTTGATGCCATTGAATATATTGAAATGGCTCAGGAATCCTTTTTTTTTTTTTTTTTTGGGGGGGTCGAAGCTTGGTAGTCAAAGTGAATCAATTGAGAATTCTTGAATGACATTAAACACAGAGCAAACGGTCAGAGACTAAATTGAATTAACTGAAGTGCATGTAAGACATCGGATGCAGTTGGACAAAAGTTTAGAGACAAAGGGTGCTGTTATAATTGACAAAGACCCTTATTTTTTCGTTCTCCCAGGGATAGATTTTTAAGCCACTTAAAACGGCTTGATACTTCCACGTTCCACCTGCTTTACAGTACCGTATTCTCTGATGGAACAGCGCCTTTTCTAAACATATGCATGATTGGAGGAATTTCTTCCTGTATCCATCTTTTGAGAGATTATCTAGATTTTGTTTAATTGTAGTGTAGCTTTTTATTGATATATTCTTTCTCTTTTGCTTTTCTTGAACTAGTGGCAGGCACGGTGGTGCCCTTCAAGTCATTCACTACCAAACACATCTGATTCTTTCTTGGCTCTTGACTCCCAACAAGAGCTGAACAAGTGGGTTTAGTTCTTTGCTTTCTTGATGATATGATAACATAAGCAAGAGGAGCAGAGGCAAGAATCGTTTGTCCTAGGAGACATCACCCATTTTCCTAAGTATTACCAGATCAAGAGAATAACCTGAAGCTGTGTTCTTAGCTACTTGGCATCTGTTATTTTCTTCGGACTCTGCTCTGATGGGAACGAAGAGAGCGAATTCCTCTCTGTGCTGCGTGGTTTTGCTCGGCTTGTGGACTTGTGTACATGGGTTGCTCTCTCCTAACGGTGTCAATAGTGAAGGTAAATCAGGACACGTGCTCCAACAAGTCCTGCATCACGTTCATCTTTTCTTTAACATGTGGCTCTAGATATGATCTCTTTCTGTTGCCGCGCAGTTCTAGCTTTGATAGACATAAGGAAGTTGCTAGTGGATCCTCATAAAGTTCTGAACAATTGGGACGAGACCGAGGTTAATCCTTGTACCTGGACTGCGATCACGTGTGAGGCTGATGTCGTCACTAATCTGTAAGTAGCACTAGCTCATAAGACCATTAAAAGAACCAAACTTATCCGAGTTCGTGCTATTAGAAATTTTCACTAGGAAAAATGTTTCGAGGTCTACTGAAAGAAAAGGCTGGTCTTTTGATGCAGAGAAATTCCGAGACAGAACTTATCTGGAACGCTTTCGCATAGCGTTGGGAACTTGATTAATCTTAAATATTTGTGAGTGATCAACCATTGCTCGGGACGAGAATCTCATTTGCAAGCTTCCTGTTGGAAAAATAATGTTCTGATAAGGTTGTTGGTGCAATTCTTTTTTCTTTTTTTTTTGCAGGTTCCTTCAGGACAACAACATTTCAGGATTTATTCCTCCCGAGCTTGGGAAGCTCCAGAAACTTGAAATGCTCGACATTTCCGGTAACTCGTTCTCTGGTGAAATTCCTAGCGAGATATCCCATCTCAAGAACCTCCAACAACTGTGAGTAGATTTCAGATCAAACAGCAAAGAAACAATGAGAGAGATAGAGAGGAGAGAGATCAAACATTAAGACATGTCTTCTGATTTGTGTCCGAACTTCGTGTTGGTGACTAGGAGAATGAACTTCAATAACCTTTCGGGTGCAATTCCAGCATCCTTCACTAACGTGACCCAGCTTGCACTTCTGTAAGTTTCTGAAACACCAATCGGTCCTTTTAATTTAGAACCCAGATCTTTCATTCTGCTAGAATTACGAAAAAAAAGAAAAGAAAGAAGCTTATGGTAATTTAAACTCTGGAATTCTAGGGATCTATCTAACAACAGTTTGAGCGGTCCAGTGCCTCAATTGCATGCGAAAACATTCAAGTAAGCCGCTTACGTCTTCGATTGTGTAAAGAGCTCATGAGAGACATGTTTCAATTACTAATACTCCTTTTCTTTTACTGAAAAAAGTCTTCAGGGGAATCCAATGTGCGTCGGCAGACCAAAAGGAGATTGTTTCCGGATTCCACCGGCAACAATTATATTTAGTGGGAACAACTCACTAAGTAAGGATTTTATGCCCTGTTTTAGCAAGATTATTTAGCTTTTATATCTGCCATTAAGATCCTATTTCAGTTTCCATGATTATCTTCTGCTGTTGAACTATGCTTGCTTCAACTGTCTTTAGATCAGATCAGTTTGTGAAAAAGCTCAGAAGGTTATCGACCATTAGGTTTGGCATAGTGCTAACAAATAATTTTCTCCTTTCACACGTTAAGATTCTCAGCCTTCTGGGAGACCCAAAAGCCACAAAGTAGCCTTGGCCGTGGGTTCAACCCTTAGTTGCATCTCCCTACTCATCTTTGGATTCGGCTTCCTTTTCTGGTGGAGACGAAGACACAACCAGCAGATCTTCTTCGACGTAAATGGTTCGTAATGCATCTAATAATTAGGAACAATAACTTGCTAATGGCATTGACTGACTGATGTCAACATGATCACGGATTCTGAAGTTTTGCTCTCTCCGAATTGTCAGAGCAACATAACGAAGAAATCAACCTGGGAAACTTAAAGAAGTTCCACTTCAGGGAACTTGCCAGCGCGACCAACAATTTCAGCGGCAAGAACTTGATTGGAAGGGGTGGTTCAGGGCACGTGTACAGAGGGTGCCTCAGTGATGGGATGGTGGTTGCGATCAAGAGACTGAGAAATGTCGATGCCGTTGGAGGCGAGGTCCAGTTCCAGACAGAACTCAAGATGATCAGCCTAGCGGTGCACCGCAACCTTCTTCGGCTCTACGGATTTTGTATGACCCAAACGGAGAGGCTTCTCGTATACCCCTACATGTCCAACGGCAGTGTGGCTACTCGTCTCAAAGGTATCACACTCACACTTAGTAGCCTGTTAAACATAAAATCTGCAGAAGATTCTTCGATGAAAGTACGTCAGAAAAGAAATTGTGGAGATCAACCAAACCCTTAGAATCTCGCATGTATGACAATTTTGGTGTCTTGCAGCCAAACCAACCTTGGAGTGGAGCACAAGGAAAAGAATTGCGTTGGGGGCAGCTAGGGGACTGTTGTACCTGCACGAGCAATGTGACCCCAAAATTATACATAGGGATGTTAAGGCGGCGAACATATTGCTAGACGACTACTGCGAAGCTGTGGTGGGAGACTTTGGATTGGCAAAGCTCTTGGATCATCGGGAATCCCACGTGACCACCGCCGTGAGGGGCACAGCAGGGCACATTGCTCCAGAGTACCTGTTAAGCGGGCAGTCCTCTGAGAAAACCGATGTTTTTGGGTTTGGAATCCTTCTGCTCGAACTGATTACTGGCCTGAGAGCTCTTGAGTTTGGTAAAGCAACGAACCAGAGAGGGGCCATGCTTGATTGGGTGAGTAAAATTTTAAAGCACCCCTGGTAACTGTATGCTATATAATGTTAGATCTCCTAGTGATTTCTGAAGGTAAGAAACGCTGACGAGTACGTCCGACAGTTGTGCGAGCTTGACGTTATGATGGTTAGGCTCGAAAAGCCGTCTGGGGCTCTTAATATGGTCACGTGATTTCTGTCTTGCCTCTTTTCTAATCCTAATACAGAGGCTTTTAACTGCAGGTTAGGAAAGTTCACCTGGAAAAGAAGATAGAGATGCTAGTAGACAAGGACCTGAAGGACAATTACGATCGGATCGAGCTTGAAGAAATAGTCCAAGTGAGTCTTTTGTGCACCCAATACCTTCCAACAAACCGGCCCAAGATGTCCGAAGTCGTCAGGATGCTGGAGGGTGATGGTCTCGTGGAGAAGTGGGAAGCTTCTCAGAGAGCTGAATCAACAAGGTGCAGAGCAGCGAACGAGTTTTCCTCCTCCGAGCGTTACTCCGATCTCACCGATGACTCCTCTTTGCTCATACAGGCGATGGAGCTTTCAGGACCAAGGTGAAGAAATCACTCAAAATAGCGAAGAGCTATGGAAGAATTAAAGGAATATGAATAACGCGATCATAGCTAAGGCATGTATAGCAACATTAAAATCAATACTAAGAGTGTACTAATGTTTCACTGTACAGATGCTGATCCGATCTAAACTGCTCTTAGCGAAGGGAATAAACTCTTCAGCACGCCGCCATGACTCCCAAACCTAACCGGCCAAAACAGGGTACATTGAACCAAAAGACATCATAATCCGTGCATAGATTTTGATTTAGGATGCGAGATATCGGAAGAAACTCCCCGAAAAGAAACGGAAAACTAATTTCAAGGCAAGTAATGATCCGACAAGAATCGATCCCCAATCTTCTCAGATAAAGGATGAGCCAATACTCAGTTACTGAATTGAATGTACAAGACATTGTTAATGCTCATTCTTGAAGAAATATGATCTCTGCTTCAGAAGAAGCCCGGCGAAACCTCAACAACTCAATTAACATAACCATTCTATCATGCTTAAAATATGTAGAAGGGCTTATAGTCAATGTCTTGAGTACTGGAGAGCTGCCGAGCAAGAATTTGACGAGGTCCATCTCATGTGGTATGCCATTGACATCAGTCATCTTGACTACTTTCAGTTGTTTAAATGTCCAATCCGCAGGGCATTCTCTCTCCCAAATATCCAAAGAATCAGGTGCTTCTGCAGGTGATGTGCTCGCACCAGCCTAAAAAGAATAAAAGGAAATAGGATAATATGCTGCTGCATTCTGTGCAAAGACTAACAACTAAAGGAACTCGATCACTCACCGATATCCAAAATTCTTCTAAATTGGGAGAACTCGTTATCAACCGCAGAAGCACAAGAACTTCTTTCATGTCTTCAAAGCTCACCTCAAATAACTCAATGGTTTTCAGATGATCAAATGTGATGGGGAGTGGTCCAGGATCATCACCTATGCTCAAATACTTGGAGACATTCGAAAAAAAAAAAATACACGTAAGAATGCAAAGTTACTTACAAAGACCAACAAAGAAACTAGTCATACCGGCTATACTAATAAAACCCACTTTAATCTGTAAGCTAGAGGTCCAATACACATGATGTGAAAAACAACATTAGTAGAACAGGTAGTACCTTTGCAAAGTAAGCACGTCCTGCGAGACTTACAAGACGAGGCACACGAGTAAGAAACTTCACGAAGTTGCAATTCGAGCTTTGCTCAAGCTCAAAATGCTCAGCCACGTCGTCAGCCATGTACATTACTACCGACAAGCTAAGGAGGAGAGGAGTATTTTCAAGGAATATGTCTGTAAAATCGCCCTCCAGATACAAGTACTTGAGATTTGGAGCACGGATGGTAATAGCAAGACTGTCATCAAAGTATGATAATGCCAAATTTTCAAGAAGAGGGCAACTCCAGATGAGATTCTCAATCGCATCGGCAGCAACCAAGACCCGATGAAGACTGAGGCTCCTCAAACATGAAAGTCCCTTAAAACGAGGGGGTGGATCCAATTCACAACAAGATAGATCCAAATGAGTCAACTTCTTACAACTAAAAAGACATGAGGGTAGTCGTACCCATTCATCCTCCCCTAACTTAAGAATCAATTCTCTGACATCACTATTACGGGAAAGGAAAAGTATCCATTGATCAATATCGGGGCAGCTCTGCAAGTAGCATGTGGAGACCTGAAACTTATGGATCGGCCCATGATGGAGAAACAAAGCCCGAGTAATGAATTTCACGAGACTCTGCTCGACTACGTTCCCGTCATGCGACGAGCTCACGCATTCATCGTCAAACACAAGTTCAGTAATCGAAGCCCATTTGTACCTCCATTTTCTAGACAAAATGCTAGTCTTCACAGCATCCCTAATCGGCAGCCGAGTGAGGATGCTTTCCAGAATACTCTGCGGCAGATCGCTTATGAGATCATCCATGTCTCATAACCAGCAAGATTTACAAAGAATCCTATACCCAAAAATTTCAATAAAATTAGGGAAAAAAAAAAATCACCTAAAGACCTGCAAAGATATACTTCAACATCTAAGACAGACCCACCCAACTTCATTGAACAGCATCAAAGGAAAATTAAGGAACTCAATCAGCGGGGAAGTTCCACCAGAACGAACATCAGCATTGTAAATCCAAGCACTGACAGTCGACAAAATTCGAGAGAACATGACTCCACATTCAAGTACATCGACCAGGCTCCTACCTTCACGAGAGTGTCCAAATTTCAAAGCAAAAGAAGGATCAAGAAAACCCCATTCACACTTTTCCCGAGAATCACGCACCCAGAATCCAAAGGTTCAAACTTTCGGTGCCCGGCAAGCATCAAGAAAACAAATACACCACTCGGCCAAAAGAACATCGACGATTTCGACGCGCAATTCATTTCTCGGATTTCTCAGGGGCCAACAAAAAGGGGGAAAGAGCGATCACCCACGAGAGGCGCGAACTTCCCGCGATTTCCGCCAACGATCAGAGCGCGAAATGACGCGCCGCCCGCAACATCGACCGCGAACCGACCGAGCAGACCGATCGAAGAAGAGCAGAAATCGGACAAGACGAAGGTGGCGAAATCGCGACGGGAATGCAGAGCGACGAACGAACGTACCGTAAGGTGGCCGTCTCCAACCACGTCGCGGCCTCCCCGTAACGGAACGTCGCTGTCGGAAGTCCGTCGCCGAAAGGAAAAAAGAGAGAGCTTTCGCTAATTCGTTTCTCCATTTTTCGGGTTTTGTCCATTAAATTATAGTACATTGGTAAAGAAGGTCTCGATTCGGTGCGGACCAGACCACGGCGGTTTTGTCTCTTGTTCAATACGGACAGAAAACGGAGGGCCCATGTCCGAGCCCAGCACAGCACGGTTGTTTCTCCAGTGGGAAAAAGCCTGGCCCACAAAGCCTCTCGGTCAAGTTAATCCCCCAATTAGGACCTTCTTTGCTAAGTTAATCCGATTTGACTTCCACTTTTGATCCTCGTAATTTCTTTGGCGTGGCGCTTACTTCGCAGGCAAGTTGCTGGATGAAGTTGACATGGCATGTGTCACACCTCGATTCAACAGAACAAGGGCATGACACCACCATCATTTCATCAAACCAAAGGACGCAGTTTCAATATAACCAAAATTCAGCCTAAGAACCTGAAAAACCAATAGATGAGAAGAGCAAGCTACCATGGTTCAATGAGTAACACATTTCTTCCAAACCGATCGAGAAATCACTATGCGCATTTAAAACACAACCATAACTCACTGAAGACACCAATGGTCCAGTCCATTGATTAATCTCATAAAACCCTATATCAATGGTCTATTCCATTAATTAATTTTATCAAACCATATGTCGATGGTCCATTCCATCTACCAAACTCAAATCATATGTCAATGGTCAATTCCATTGACCAACTCATGCTCAAATGTCTATCTATAATCACACGTAACGACCATGACAAGATAACCAAAATTCCGCCATTGGTTAGGTCTCTACCTATTATTAGCCGGTAACTGGACCCATAAAGATATCCTAGACTAGTATACCCATATTCACACATCCCTCAGGGTCCATAGAGACATTAAGCATCAATCGTCAATCACAAATATCTAGTATTCCAACATCAAAATGAGATTCATCTCACAACTCAAGCATTTAATATATAAATATCAAATCATTCTTAAAGAACCACAAACGTTTCAAAATTCTTTCATAAATGATTTCACAAACCATTTTCATACAATCATTCAAACCCAATTCAAAGGATAATTATCTCTTTCAAAAACAAAATGGCAGTGGAAGCTCGATCTTGTTTTATGCAACAAAATATGTTATTTATCAACTTATAACATATATAATCCATAATGTTTTTTTTCAAAACATGAGCTTAAAACATAAAGAATAAATAGTTTCACTTACTTGAAAAAGCCAAAAACTAACTAGGATGCTTACTTGAATCGACGCACTTGGATCCTTCACAATTAACCGAAAAACAATATCAAAAGGCCAAGTAAAAAAATATATTCTTATAACGACTCGCCTATACTAGGCCTATTTGTCTACAAAACGACTTACATGCCAACAAAAGCTCACATTTAACGGAAACTTATTGTTGTCTACTAGGCACGGCCCACACACTAAACTTCGTCACGCCATAATTCCCTCTACGAAATTCCGTTTCGAGCCATCTTACAATCCTTAGAAAGTTCTCTTGATGCACTACAACAAGGTGAAAAGCGCCCTCTATAGAGGCAAGAAGACCTTCCTTTTTCTAATACTAGTGAAATTCGAACTAAAAGATATCTTTTTGCCCAACTTAGCCCCCCAAAACCTCACTAAGAATTGCTAAAATTCAGAGTCAAGGCTATTATTTGGTATTGTTTTGGAATGCGTGCCAAAATTGAAAATTCCATTCGGGCAAACCGTAAACTCAAATCACAATTTGTAAAATACTATAACTTCACAACACCCTAAAACTATCATTTCTATAAAAATATGCAATTCAACGATTCAAAAATCGGACTTCACCGAACAAATCTCCAAAAATCCAAATTTCGAGCCTTAATTGCGACAATTTGTTCAAATAGACAATTAAAGGCTTCAATCACTTACTGGCATTGCAAATGAAGTTAAGTTGGCTTGGTGAGGCGTCCAGGTTGCGAGCGGGTCAAAAATTTTCCCTTCCTCCTTTCTCTTCTTTTCTCTCCTCCCTTTTTTCTTCCTTTCCCCTGTTTCGTTTTTGCCCAGACCCTCCCTCTCTCCTCTTTGAAATCAGCCGAAGCCTCCACTGTTCTCCTTCAACTTCTTTTGTTGACTTTTCAAACCCTTTCTTTTCTCTCTTTATATTTTTCTCAAAGCTCATATATTACAGCATGCATGGAAGAGAGAGAAGTTTTGAAAATGAAGAGGAGAAGACAAAACAAGACAACAAGAGAGACAAGTAGGGGAAGAGGACATGGCCGGTGATCCACCAATGACTAGGGTTGCCAAACCAACCTTTGGACTTGCAGGTTATGCTTCTCCAGTTTAGTTATGTTTCTTCATTGTTGTTGGTGTTGATAAGAATGCACAGTAAAAATCTAATAGTTTCATTCAAAAGTTTAAGTCAGTAAGTTATAGGACAACTATCCTCTACTGGTTCTCGAATTGGGTTTTTCTAACACAACTCACACATACGTCTCAACAATCTCCTCCCCACGTGTGAGTTCCATGTTAAGCCTTCTTCCCCCTTCATTTAGATATTCTTATGACATCAAACTTAGTCTTTTTTCCCCAAGTCTCCTTTGCTAGATCAAATTGTCGGAAAATTGGTCACAAGATTCCTTAAATATTTATACCAATTAATCATCAACTTTGATACCATTAGTCGAGGGCGTGCTACAGAAACCCGATACCGTTAGTCGAGGGCGTGCTACAGAAACCCAATACTAAGAGTGAGCTCAAGTTTGAATTCCTCAATATATTCAGTTGAAATCACATTTATTCGAAAAATTAAGCCAACAAATCGTGAGCACGCCACACCAATGACATGTCTTATACAAAAACCACTTGCATATTTTGCCCCATCAACAAGATATGTCAAAAGTAAAATAAATTTGTTGAAGGTGAGGAATTTTTTTCTTTTATTGTCAATAATTATAAAGAGGGGTTGCCTGGAGGAGGAGAACTATCATTTAAGATGTTCCTAAAACACTCTACTGCATAAATCAAGTAAATTAGAAATGCTGATTGCAGAGAAAAGGTTCGAAGATTCACTTGCAATTTTGACATAGAGTTATGAGACCAAAGGGTGCTTAACTTGTTATTAGTTTGCAGCCCCAAGCAAAAGTAAAAACTGAAGGAAAGGATAAGAGTTGGAAAATACAATTAAAGTAGATACACAAGCAAAAACTAGTTTTCTACTGGAAAATTTACATGGAAAGCTTTATACTGGTCCAATAATTTGAATCTTAAAATTTGTAATTTTTCTTTTCTAAATATTAGATGCTTTCTACCAGAACTTCTTAGTGACTCCCGGATAAAAAGATGTCACCTCATATATACAATTATTAGGTGCTATGTAGACATTTTTATGATACTCTTGATTGCACTTTAAAAAAAAAAAATTGAGAATTAATTTGAAGCGTCTGATTTGATTGTAGCAAGTTTTTTCCAATTTCAAATTGATTGTTATATTTTCACCAACTTATATGTCACTTCACACATTGCAAGAGAAACTAGTTGATGATGGTCACGAGTTGTATATGATCTTTGGCATATCTTCGTTTACTTCTCCTTAAACAATTTCATTTGGCTTGAATGCTTAACCTAATCAAATCAAATTTATATGCTTTTGGGAAAAGAAAATGAAACCGAACCAAACTAAACCATAGCTTAAAACAAAACTTAGTTAGATAACTTTTCATGGTTCGATTTGGTGAGGAGCCAAATCGAACTGTTTTCTTCTTGTATTACTTTTTCTTCTTCAAATTATTTGCTAATAATCCACTAAAGGGTGCGAATAATCCATGGAGTTTCTATGATTTTTAAAAAACGTTGGCAAAGGTGTTATGTCATGTTAGATTTTCAATACTTAGTGAACGTTTTGAAAAATGTTTAGCACTTAAGTAATTGAGTCATCACTCCTCCTCCTAGTCACTTTTATCCCTCAATATTTTCCACCTCTTTCTGTTTTTAGAATGTCATGTTTAGACATTTCCGACCACGAGAATCTCTACAATCCAACAACTTACACAAGATGTTTTCCTTCTATTTCATTTTTTGTTGAATTTCATCTTGATATTCTATCTTTTCTTAGCTTTTAGTAATTGGATAGTACCGACCAACTACATTGCAATATCACGACTTTGACCAATTATATTATTATATAATAGTACGTCATAAACAATTATTTTCTTTTTCATTTCCCAAGTGGAATCACTATTAACATGTGTAATGCACACCTCAAATTTCACATGAAAAGAAATTGAATATGGTGAACTTACAGCTTGTGAGAATAATAATTGAGTAGTTATATCTTTCAAATCGTACAATTAATTCAATTGAGGTCTAAATGATACCATATCATTTATGAAGCATTATCAAAATTGACCATAGTTATCAAAATTGATCAAATTTGATTTTGTATGATCGATTTGAGGTCTAAACAATATGTATTTAGTAAGTAAATCACTAATCTCTACAACTTTTAGGGGAATATATCGACTCATTAACAAGTCTGCCATTTAATATGTATTTATCAACTTATTTTTTTAATAATAATCTATCCAATGATGCAATTTTTTGGTACTTTGAATACATACGCTATTTTGACCCCCCAAAAAAAAAAAAAAAAAAAGAATACATACGCTATATTTTTTATAGCTTCAAATTGATCGAAATCGAAAGTACATTTTGCACTTTACATTGCAATAATATATGAAATGGCATAAGATATATGATTTACATTTGAGCGTGATCCTCATCTAAATAAAACAACAGAAAATTATGGTTTCTCATATCATGTGCGATCCTAATACCTACTCCTTCCCACCTTTCAGCTTTACAAACATAAGCAAAAAGATCTTAAAAGTCACCATGAATGAAAAGCTTTCATTGTTTAGATCCTCACCCTCGAACTCCAACAGCAATTCATGATAGCAAAATTGGAACCTTCACATTGTGTAAGATAGTAGTTCAATCAGTTAGGCATGAGATTGCACCATGGACTCTCCGTGCATATTCCAGCTATCATCTCATAATACAATTTAAGGAATTTACTGACTTTCATTTGCTGTATTGATCACTTTCAGAATGTCAATGTAAGTAGCAGGTAAACTATCGCTACTTCTCTAGAAAGAGAGAAGAAGAGAGTGGAAGACGAAAATCTCCCGCCGCAAGGACACGAAAATTGCTAGACCAACCTTCTCTTTTGCAACAAGGAACTTCAAGATCAGGACAGCCTCCTTTCCAGGGCGACTGCTTTCCAGGACAGAACAGAAGGATAGACTGCATGACACTTGAACTCTACGTCAGAACAGGAATTTGAAATTTACTCTCTGAAAGAATCAATTAGAGAAGCAAAAATGAAGATCAATTTCTGTTTGAAAGACCCTTGAACACGAGGATTCCTAGACCGCCAAAAGCCAGGGTGCAAATAAGAGGAATTTTCACGCGGTCTGGGTCAAGCACACTTTTCCTGCTTGTGGTTAGATGGCGGGATCTCTCCCCTAATGTCTCCCGGAGTAGATTACTGAGGTTGTCAAGCTGATGCATGATTTGTCTCTGCCCACGTGCGACTGTTGATATCTAATCAAGGCAAAACAGGGGCATAATCAGAAAACATGAGGAAGAAGAACATTAGCCAACTCTCCATCTCAAGTTCTAGGATATAGTGGATGGCAGAAAACTCAATTGCAGATGTTTATTTATTCAATAATATAGTAACAGTCAAAATACCAACAAAGAAAGAGACAGTAAACTACAGCAGAAGACACATAAACAAATCAAGTCTACCTCTTCCATCAATGGAGACTCCCTAGCAAGTTGGGAGGATGACGAGGAATTGGGCATTATGGATCCAGTCAAAGAACCATTTCCCAAACCAGAAATAAAATAAGAAGTTGGAGCTGATCCATTGCAAGCCTCAGGATTAAGGGCCATACTTTGTTGGCTCAAGGAAATCTTCTTTATTGTTAACTTGGAATTCAACTCTTCAATACGGGCGGTAAAATCATCCATTCTGTCATGCAGGGAGGAAATTTGATCTGAAAGCTGAGAAATTACACCCTGTGAGGAGAAAAGGTATCATCGAGATCAGTATAAGATAAGGCTTTACAACAATCACAAAAGAACAACATTCTCAGACAAGTCACCTGGTTAGGAAGTGTTGATGATGCACCCGAGATTCTATCATCATATCTCAGATTGCTGAAAGCAAAGCCAGCAACCTTCGACAGATTCTTGTCCCTTTGGGTTGAATATGAGTGTGACATACCACTGCCCAGAGAATTTTACGTCATTCCAATAGTTAGAAAGGATGACAGAGGGGCAATTTTGCGAATGTCTACTTTACCCATGCCACATAAATTCAAGCATGTTTCTCCTCCTTGAAAACAGATCTCAGCTGATCTAAGCAATTTGTGCAGAGTGTGTACGAATGTCATGTAAATCATTGCATCTGATTCCGGAGTACTTCATTTAAATATGATGTCCAATAAGATAATTAGGCAAAAACTGTCAAACAACACTATTACTTAAGTCTCTTCCTTTGGAATAGAACACATAAAGATATCACTCAATTTAAATACAACAGCACCACCCACTTAACACGGAATACATGTGTACTAATTTACTGATCTAAGAAGGGCGATCAATGAATTTAGTTGATGAAAGAAACTACATCTACAGCACACATCCTATATAATCACATTGTGATTTGAAATCCTTCCCTCTTTCTCTGTCACACATTTCGTGATAATCGATCCAAAAATTTGGGAAACATTATACTATCCTATAAACTGGAGCTCTGAACATGCACATGGAATCATTCCATAACTCCTTGACTTGTAATACACATTGGACAACTTCAAGAAAGCATCGATTCTGGAAGCATATGTGATAGTTGGATAAAAAGTCTACTAACAAGGGGGTTATCCAGGATGCCTCTTTAAGGAAGCACTGTCCACCTCTTTAATCATGTGGAAATGCATACAAGGAGAATTCTCAAGCACAATTTTACACAGAAGATTATATAACTTTAGAAAGCAACCTTTTCTGAGGATGCAAAGAACTCAAATTGCAGAGGACTAAAGATGAAAAATAAAAAATTAAAGGATCAGACTATTGCACCTCTTCAAATGCTTACTTCTCATAGCTACCCTATCAGCAGATGCTCGAGAAAGGGCTTCTTTTGGACTTGCAACAAGATCCTCGTCTAGGCTAAGTTTTGTCTTTAAGTCTTCTGGCAGTGCCTATAAATGCCTAGGTCAGCATACATTTATAAGAAACAATATTGTGAACTTGGGAAGCTACCATACCATGACCTCATTAACAAGCTTTTCCAGTTGTATTTGTTCAATATACGTGCGGGCAACATATGAGCCTTCCAACCCAAGCTGCTCAGCAACACTTTGCACAACCAGGCGATCTCTTCCTTGCACCTATTACAAATGCCTACAGTCTCAGTTCGAATATCAAAAGGAAAAAAAAATTAAAAAATTAAATTACCCACAAACTACTGAATATGACCACTCCACATGACCCCATCTCTTAAATTCACCAGATCCGCAAATAGAGCCCTAGAACATTCTACCTGTCTTGAAAAGTTCACTAGAAGATATCTAAGTTCTTGGCAGTTCTAGTGATCTAGAGATAAATCAGATTGGATACTTCAGTTTCATTCAAAGGAAAAACTCAAATTACTTCTTTTGTACAACCTGTTCAATTTTGATGGGTTCTTCTGAGAGTACTCATAATTGCAATTCCAGAAAAGAACACACAATTGCATCAAACAAACTGCCGCAAGTTGACAGTTAAACCAAGGACTTTCCAATATATATATATATGTATGTATGTATGTATGTATGTATGTATGTATGTATGTATTGTATGTATATCGTAACTCAGTGAATGGGGCAAAAAAAAAAAGACATTGGAACTCATCCAATAATCAACATTGTGTGAAAGGAAAAAGGACGACAAAAAAAAAAAAAAAAGAAAAAGAGCACGTACAAGCTTGCACAATGTTGCGCATGCAAAAGCACTCAAGGAGAACAATGGCTCATGTCAGGATATACAAAAGTTACCTGAAGATACTGACGGTTCAATTGTTCTAGCCAATCAATCTTCACAGTCACCCTATCATCGGAGAACACGTGGCTGCTTCTCTTGAGAATTGTTGCTATTGTGTATCCCAAGGCCATCAACCCACCTAGGAGGCGGACACTCACTTCAAACGTTATTCTAGGTGATATCACAAAAGGGTTGTCAGTCACCCATTCCTGGGAGGAAAAAAAAAATCAGATAAAGTACCATGTCAATATTGCTGCCAATGAGGATTGAACTTTTAATTAGTAATATCTTAAAGTAAAATTGTTATCAAAGAGAGATGGAAGCAGTCATGTTCTGAAACTCAATGCATAAAATTCACAAGCCCCTGGAGCTCAAAGTAGATGCCCCAAATGACACCGGATTCATCCACTGATAGCCTCGACTGAAACTTTCTATTTCTTATTAAGTAAACAAACAGTCATGAAACCTATTCTCTTGCTGATGGTACAGTAGCTGACGCTCAATAATAAAATAATTAAAGTAAAGCTCTCAGCATTAAATACAAACCTCAAACATAAGACTGTACTTTCCATCTTTATTCCGCATCCTCAAATACGATTGGCAAGATTCTGGATCTTCACCTGGGGGTAGAAGATAGATATCGTACGTCTGCTCGGAAGTTTCAGCATGTTCCTCAGAAAATACAGCCTTGATTTGATCGACCGCTACATCCCTCGATGACTATAACAGCAACATATACATGATATGGTATCTCAAATTTGCAAATCACCCGTAGTGACCATCTCCAGAATGAGGTGAAGCAAAGAAGTAGCCAACAAACCTGTCGTCAAATAACAAACAAATAAGCAAGATGCCATACCTTCAATATGTAAGTGGGATTCTGGAATCCCGTAAATGGGTTGAACTTGTTGATTATTTTAATATGTGCTGTTTGAAGGTCAGGCTCAATGAAGGCTTTGTACATTGGATATACCTGTCAATCACAAATATCATCAACAAGGTTTGCAGACATGTATGTGATTAAATAACCAAGTCTTAATGACCATGGAAAAAGCAAACCGTTTCAGATATTTGGTGGATTATCTCTTCTGGTTCTTGACCAGCCCGCTGTATATCCCTTAAAACCCGTTTGACAAGATCAAAATGAACTCCACCAGTGACTGATATGTGAAGATCCAGCAAAGGTCTCAATTTTTCATTCAGTGCATAGATTCCCTCAATAATAACAATTCTGGAACTTGGAACTTCAAGAGTCCTGACAAAATTACTCCATATGAGAATGACTTATAAAGAAGGTGTGGGTTGTGTTTGAGAAGGATTGCAAAGAAGAGGAAGAAATGATTTAGGGAAAGTCAAACAAAAAGAAAAAAAGTTAAGAGATAAGGCGATACAACAAGAAGCCGCAACTTAAAGGAAGCAGAACTACATAACCAACATTTTATCATAACCAGACCATGACGACAGCGAGGGCTATCTATTTTTTTTTCACCTGAAGGGCAATGGATTAAGAGAAAAATGCATTGCAGACTACAGGTGAAAGCATCAACATGAAGACATAACTATGTTATGCACCAAAAACTCAAGAGTTCCTTCAGTCATTCACTATATTAAGCATTTGCAGAAAACTTGAATGCTTAAAAGAATTGATTCCCCAGAGTTTTTTCTATGGAATGGCATATATAAACTCAGAAGCCATCCTAATTAGTAGTGATAGATCATTCCACCTGTATCCTGTGCGGGAGCTAGTCTTGAAGTCATAAATAGGTACTTGGACTGGTTTCCCTGCTTTTAACTCCTCGACATTCCTGAGCAGAGTCTCATAGTCTGTTATGCGTGGATCTGTACCAAAAGAATGCACTATTCATCTTTGCAAAGGGATATGATGAACAAACTAGTGTGTTACAATTTCAAGGCACAATGGAGATGTTGGATTATTCAAAGCTTTGAGAAAACTACAACAGGTCCAATAACAATTGACAGCTTATACAAGCAAGCAACAACCCCTTTGATAAGCCTTACCATTACTCTTATTTGTCCCCTTATTATAGTAAAATGTCCTGTACACCAAAAGCTGCTAATCACTCATTTTATCAATGATCAAAGAGATTTGTGTGCACAGATTTCTTTCTTCTTTCTTTCTTTCTCTCTCTCTCTCTTTTTTTTTTTTTTTTTTTTTTTTTTTTTTTTGGGGGGGGTGTTTGGTTAGGTGATGGGTCATAATCGATGAACCTCCCCCAGCCCTCACAAAGCAAGAGGCCTCATGCACTGGGGATTCCCCTTTTTATCTCTCAGAATGCTCAAACATATTGCTTCAAAGAGATTGCTATCAGTTTTCCTAACCATGTTGCTCAATCATTGGTTTAAAAGCATACTAGGAATAACCAGATAAGCCTGGTAAACTAATGTGTTCAAAACTTCGTCCTTTAAATACTTAGTTTGTTCCTGAATTTTCTCCACCGAGGACATGTATTGTCCAAAAGAAAAAAAAAAATCTCCTTAACTGCATAAATAAACCAGCTCACCCAATCTCTTCAAGCATAATGAATGATGACTATAATTATATTTCCTGTACTCCTTTCACACATATGAAGCTACTTAAAGCATGATGCTGAGGTACATTTCCCAGTCAACATGTTCAAAACCTGTGCGTGACTCTCATCTTCAATGTCAATTTGAGGAAGTACTCAAAAACCATTAATATAAGCCAAAAGGGATCACATGCTGGAGTATAAGTGTGAAAGATGTTATAGTGAATATGGTCACTGGTCATAATAGCTGCCATGCCCAGAGTGCAAACATGTTCCACTGAAAAGCTGCAGAAGAAGGAAAAAGGAAGGGATAAATTTATCTACCATCGAAGTTGCCATCAACAATTCGACTAGAGTCATTGTAGTTGTCCAATGATATAACAGATATGCTAGGCATAAAGTTCACAATCTTTTCTGTAAATACAGTCTTTCCAGCACCAGAGGGACCAGCCAAGCCCACCAATATGATTCGTTCATTCTTCTGAGCCAGTAATTGGCATGCACGAATTACTATGAAGAACCCTTTCTCAAATGACAAAGGATCTTGGATTGGAACTATCTCATGGCGATCACTGTCCTTCCTCTTCACTAATCTGACCTGATCTTTCAATAGTCCTGGCTTTCGTTGGTTTGATTCAACACTAGAACCATCTTGAGTCATTTTGCAATTATCCTGACTCCACAACTGAAAAAAGCCATTAGTAAGTACAGTGAAAATATTTATAGTCGTGGAAAGGGACAGAATTATGGTTCTCAACAAGAATCTACATTAGAATGCTTATCAAACGCCATATGCTCAATCGAAGAAAAAGCCGATGGAATGAAAGTTATGAGGAGAGGGAGAACAAATCTTAGGTGGGTCAGGGCCACATGAATTTCCTAAAAAGTTTCAACCAAGGTTGCAGTTGCACAACACAAATCCTAAAGTACAACATAAAGAAATCGGTTGCAGAGGCCACTCCACGCGGTACAAAGATGTGATCACCAGGCACTTCACTAACTTCAAAAGGAACATCGGCAGACTATCGCAAAAATCTAAATTTAGGTCAGATTCTGTTAAATTACATTGAGTTGTACTAGAAAAAAGTCATCTCGCAAGCACCAATCGCAAAAGGCCCCGATGTTTCACCTTTAGCAGTAGTAGTTCGCAAGCCACGCAAGTCAGACGGAGACACTGGGGACGTAAGCGAAAATCGACGCAAGGAAAAGGAAAGGTTCAGAGACTCGATCACACCTCCAAGCGTTAATTTCAAATTTCCCAAGAGAATCGAAAAAAACAAAGAAAAAAACAAAACGGGTCCCCAAGAGAACGGAGGACGATCCGAACATCCTAGTCAATTACACCCGTCCCGCCCGCCGCCCTCACTACGGACAACACAGTCCGACAAACATACACGATCAGCTCCTCCCGGACCCCCGAGCGCCTAAAAAAAAAACGTTCGGACGCCAGCCGACGATCAGTCGCCGGGAGGAGCCACCTCAGGCCGAAACAAACTTCAGCAGGGCAACATTCCTACACACGCGCCATCCACCGAAACGAGGCCAAAACCTCCGGCACAACCGCTCGGTCCGATCCGCCGCCGCCGCCGCCGCCGCCACCGACGAGGCGCGGGCAAACCGACTCGGCGGGCATCGAATCGAGAGCCACCGCGACACGAGAAGAACGGAACCGACTCGAGCAATCATCGAAAAAAAAAAAAGGAACGAACCGCGATCGCGAACCGACCCCAATGCGCCGATTCCGAACAACCGGGAGGAGGAGCGGTGACCGAGTCGCGCGGAGGAGAGAGCTCGCCGCCGCCGCCACTCACTGAGCGAGCCGAGCGAGTCGAGCAGAGAGAGAGAGAGAGAGAGAGAGAGAGAGCAACGGACGAGAGGAGGGACGAGTTAATGGCAATCTCTGGCGGAGCGAGTTGGAGGAGTTGGGAGTTCGACTCGCTTTTTTATACGCGACGGCAACGAGGGCGATGGCGATTTCGCTCTCGGTTTGGAAAGAGAAGGGGAGGGGAGGGGAGGGGAGGAGAGGAGGGAGATATTTGTGGGGGATTTTATGGGGAAGCGGGATTTGATTTCTCTAGAGGATTTCCCCAAGCTCCCACGCTCGCTCACACTCTCTCTCTCTCTCTGGAGAGGACGGCAGAGGAGGTTGCCTTTTTAAGAACGATTCCGCATAATGCTATTTCTTTAATTATACACATTTAAAATATAATTAGCATCACGAAGAATATATAGATGTATCAAATTTACCATCGAACTGATTTTTTGACTATCAAGAACTCTAGACTAATACATCTGTAAGTACCCTTTTTAACTCTCCAGCCACCCTAAAATGACCCATCATGTATAATTTAATTCAGCAATTTCACTGTCAAATTGAATGAAAATTAATAAAAAGTGAATTTATTATAAATATATTAATTGAAATTATTTATCGTATTAACCCTTTAGAATATTTATTACTAAATGGCTCGAAATATTTGTCGAATTATCGTACGGTGACATTAAATTTTCTTGCCATATAAAGTCCGTGTAAGGAATTTTTTGGAGAGAAAAATTGAATGTTGAGATATGCTTGATAAATGTGGTGCGGCAGATTATCAAAGCGCGTTTTAATTTTTTTTATTTCTTTTGAAAATTCAAATGGAACTATCATTAAGAAAGTCACCCGAGTCGCCCAAGTCCACGGTGTACTTGCCCGGCACGGATCGCAAGTACCAAAAATAAATTATTTCGACGTTTCTTAATGTCAATCGGAGAAGGACAGGCTCGGGCCAAGAGTCTGGGCCAAGTAAATATGTGCGTCCCCCCTTCCCGGGTGCTTGTACCATTCTCTCTCGCAAATAGATCCGCTAAATGAATCGATCGTATCGAATTTAAGTTGAGTCGAAAACAATATGATTCAAATTGATCCATTTTCATGCCATGTTTATCTAACGACGCATATTTGACTCACCCTATACTATTAAAACACTTGATAATTAACCTAATTTAGAAATATCCATATAGAAATTAAGTAAGTTGTAAACCCAATTTAGCATTCATACTATTTTGAGTTTTACAATTCTAAACCCATTTAAAATCTATTAATTGAATAAAATTAATTTATATAACAACTTAACCCATCAAATATATATTCAAAAGTGGGTTTATGATCTATTTTGACTGGTGTAATTGCAAAACATCCCCTCAATCACACTTTCTCTTCTAATCTAGCATTGGAATCTTGAACTAGTAATTGGACTAATCTTTTCCAAAGCGATTTTGAATTGTTAGATAGCGTAACGCATCCCAAAATCCCTGTTGTATATGGTGTTCACAAAACATGAACAAGATCCGCAATGGCATGTTATAATCTCATTTGTGATTCACAATTCAAGTGTGAGAATCTACACAGGCTCAAAGTGTCATTGTTGCTTGATACTCCAATGTCTGAATCAGGGCCTTGATATGTCTTCAAGGGAGTTTTGTTTAGCTTATTCAACATTCATACTACAAATTACACGGTCATTTTGAAAGAACTTCAAAGCATCAAGCGCAGGCAAATACAAATGTCATCATGAGTGTCTAACGAAATTGGTTTCTTACACCATTAGCAACACCTGATTGACATGGACAGCAACACAATATAATGATCAAATTTGTTGTTCGCATTTCGATATGAAAGATCACACGTGATGCAAGAGCATTCACATGCGTCTCGGAATGCTCTTGCGTGACATGATTTATGCTCAAGAATCTGCATTTTTAATCGTGCAACACATGTATATGTGTAAAGGAGTCGATACTATAATATCATCTGGGACTGCAAAGCATTCTAAATGCATGGATAAAATGTGTACTTATGCTAAATGGTCACTTTAGAGTCATTAAATTGCATCAAATGCACGTAACACAAACATGTCATACGTGCATCGCGAGCTCAGCAATCAATTGTGCATGATCAACGTCTGTGATTACACGCTATGATCACATCAAGACCATGCACGCGCATCCTCGCAATGCATCCCAAACCCTCCATTCACTAATTTTATACAGTCCCTGCCGGACAGAGAAGATTGCCGTGGGTTTGACATGGGCAACGCTCTAATATCAACCGGACATTGCTTGAGAAACACATCGACATAGGCTCCCAAATGCATCAACCGCGCGAAAAAGAAGTGAAGCGAGGCCAATTGCGTGCACATGCATCATCCGCTTCTTTCGTTCATCCCATATTCGCGGACAGGCAAGGCAAATGAATGCCCCACATGCACAAAAACGTGCACAGATCCAAAGAAAATTGTCCCTTGCGTATCATGCTAAATGCGCCCTCTCCTTCGCAAGTTCGATCTCTCTTTGACCCTAGTTTGATCCGTCACTGTCACCCTCGAGTTCAAATAGGTCTATATGGGAGCCGCTCGTCCTGAGAGTTTCGACTCGTGTCTTAATCCGTTTCATAAAATTAATGGGACATCTCATGCAACCACAACGATGCTATCTATCTATTCATCAATTAGCAAATAAATCCCATCGAACGATGTAGAGAAATTTGCCTTCAAAAGTGGAATAGCTGAAAAGGTCGACTTGGTCAGTGCATTTGGAAAGATCTACATCTGCATTAGGCCATCTCAAGATGTAATGCACTTGGACGCTTACCAGATGTCCTCGATGGTCATATCCACGTCGCTGTGTCGGTAAAAAAAGGCAGTCAAAAAAGTCGGACATTCATTTGTACATTTTTGGTCGGAACCACAATAATGGCTAGTACCATGATAAGGAGGACACCGCCAACTAGAGAAGATCGATTTCAAACTAGAGAGATTTCGTACCTGAAATTTGTAATTTATAATCTACCTACCTTATTGGATCGATTTTTAATTTTTGAAATCTCAAACCAACAATGTTGATCCGATTCGGTTACTCTTTTTTTCTTTTTAATCTCATTTTTTGTACAACCAAAACAAATAACAGTTAAAACTAAATAGTATAAGTAGCAAAACAAAAGATAAATAATAGAAATAACAACAACAATCCATAAGAAATGAACATGTATAATAAAATAAATAATAAAAAGTCTAAAACACATAACATAAAACATGAATTGTACAAAGCCATTCCTCATTCGCTCATTAAAATAAAAGTTCCTCCAAATTCTAACCCCCTAAAACAAAACAAACAATATAGCTAATCACTTAAAAATAGTTTAATTAAAATTAAAGGGCAATTTTCATGCAATGGAGTATTTCAAAAGAATGCCGTTCAAATGTTACTTCACATATTTTTAAAGAATGATGGGCTATGTTCTCTATATGAGACTAGAAAGTAGAAAGTGAGAGTGAGAAATGAGAGAGAAGAGGTTGATATCTGAGAAATATGGAAGTAATAGGGTTTGGTTTTTAAAATAGGTTCTAAGCTACCGATTCTCGAGTGGATGGGTTCTACATGCAAAAATGGGAACCTACCCGCACAATACCGATTCCAAAAATTTGGAACTCAAGAATGATGGAGCTGAACCAAAACCGGTCGGGTAGGAGCAGTTCGATCCGATTCCTGGGCATCCCTAGACATGAACTCACCCCTAATTTCGAGAAAAAGTTACACACCAAGTGGGAAGTCAAAAGTAAACAGAAGTTTGCAATTGCAAGTCAGGTGGACATTGCTGCTATCTAAAAGGGAGATTTGTCCACAAAATTGCCATAAAATTGCTACTCATGTAATGTAAAGATCAACGGATCAACGACGCACATAATTCGTTGCCATATTGTACACGGTCTTGAGCAATTCACTTTGAAGTTAGATGCCAACTAACCTTAGTCAGGAAGATCGTTTCGATGTTAGATGTTTAGTTGAATGTTCTCCACTCAAATCAATTATGGCTAGATCCACTTGCATTGGCCAAAAAGGAAGAGGACGCAATTAATGGAGCAGTGAATCAATGGTTGGTGAAGATATTAAAATCAATGTAGGTGCATTTTTAATGAAGAGATTGGATTGTTGGAGTAAGAAGATGGGATTTACAAAGAAGAGCGAGGAGCGGAACAGTATCGTGCATAATTTATTGCCATATTCTACGCGGTCATGAGCCGTTCACTTTAAGGCCGATGCCAATTAACTTTAGTCAAGAAGATCGATTCCGATCTACTTGCTCTGATAGGGTTTATAAAAATCTTTACTTGAACTAGATAAATGCCTATCCCACATACAATGATTTCACGAGGATATTGGGGAGCAAACAGAGAATGATGTGACATCTCATGATAAATCCCAATTATAAATACTAACGATGCAGTATCAATTGAACTAATATCCATAATTTCACTCCTCTTCATTTTTGGCCAGTGCAGGTGGAAGGCTAGAGATCACATATATTTAGGGATGTGACAAAATTTGCCAAGCATAGGTGCAATTTGTAATCTTTAGTGTTAACTAACTGAAAGAAACTGTCGAGAGAATTGATGCTCTTTGCCCAACATGAAGCCTAGGCATGTGATAATTTCATCAGGCCTGACTAATGAGCCTATTAAAATCAAGTTAGGTGCATTATTGATGAAGAGATTAGATTGATGGAGGGAGAAAATGGGATTTACAGAGAGGAGCGAGAGGAAGAGGAAGTGGAGCAGAGAGACGGTCAACGACAATGATTTCGACCCCGTGCCCAGAAATTCTCGCACCGTGCCATCCCGACCGCGTGGGGCTCCTATCAATTTAGACATCCATCAATTGGAAAAGGACTAAAATTCATCGTTAGTACATGATTGGTGTCATGTGTTAATTGGGTTAGAGCTTGTCAAAGAAGAGGTGTTATGTCCATAGCATGGACTGTCTGTTTTTGTATGCTGTGAAATAATTCATCTTTTTTTTTTTCACATTATATAATTCACATGTTAAGTCAAGCCCCACACTGACCTAGGAACATGACTTTTCTGAAATTGGGAACTAATAAATATCTTACCATCTGGGAGAAACCTGCATGACCCATGGAAATATCTTACCAACCTACAAGCCCTTAAATAGTTTCTTATTTGTGAAATAGACATGCCAAATAGGCTCTGGATATTTAAAAAGTGTGATGTATATGTGCAAACATGTTTGCTTAGATCTCTCTTATCTTGTCGCCTTATAAATAGGTTTCAATATTAAAATAAATTGTTCCAAAAATAAAACCCTCGGTATTTGTTAATCAACCAATATTGAAAAGTTTGCAGTTTCTAATGCAATACGATCATGTCAACGTGTAATCAAGGATCCATTCTTGTTGCTTAAATACATATAATCAGTACCAGGAAAATCAAAATATTCTTTAATAGTTCAACAGATATTCGGGAAAAAAAAAAAAGCAACCGTCAACGACAATCAGTCTGCCAACGAAATTTCCCGAGAGCTTCTTCGCCATTTTTTGATGGAATATGATGGTTGGACAACCTTATCATCACCAACCAATCACCGACCAAGCAATGACATTCCTCCACGAAATGACTCGCGAAGAATCCTAGTCAACAAACTCGTGACCTCTTTCCAGCAACCCCACATCTCCAAACACGTCCTTGGCATCGTCCCTTTTTCTAAACGATGTGGAAAGGTCAATATCGAATCGATGAATACAAAAAAGAAAAAGGAAAGAAATCCTAAAAGGCGTGATTCCCATGATTAGCGTGATTCCCATGATTTCACATTGGCACAAGATCTTTCTTTTTTCTTCCTTTTCACTATTGCATGATTATTGCCGTGATTAGGAGAAGAATAGAGAAAGAGAGAGAGAGCACAAGTAACAATCGACTGCCTAGATCTCTGGAGCCCATGTGTTTATGAACCTACAGTTCTTCCTCACTTCCCCATTGACAAAGCTTTCCGGGTTCGTGATGTTTCCCATCCTCACCATCGACTCCGAGAACTGCTGAAAGAAGGCGATCGGGTCGGCCGCGTACTTCTTCACGATTTCCTTCGTCTGGACCGCCAGGATGCTCGAGTACATTTCCTGGTCCGAGTTGAGCAGGCCCTCCCCCTGTAGGAGCAGGTGATAGAAGGAGTTGTCGAACAGGTTAGGAGTCACGGAATCCATAGGCGCGACGTTGTTGTTTCCTCCCCCTATCGGGGGGCAGACCGACTTCAAGTGGCCGAGGTACACCTCTGCGGCAGGACTGGCCCCGGACGTCGCTTCAAAGTCCCCGTAGATCCGCGCTCGGAAATTCTCGCACCGTGCCATCCCCACCGTGTGAGCCCCTATCGATTATGCACATCCATCAATTGGGAAAGGGCAGAAATTTGTCATCACTACATGATTGGTGTCGTTCGTTAGGTTAGAGCATGCCAAAGAAGAGTCGACATGTCCATAACATGGACCGCAAGCCTCCACTTTCGTATGTTGCGTGATAATTCATCTTTCTTTTCTTCCACTCAGATTAATGAACCTAGCATCGCTTTTTAGCCTCTCCTTTTGTGTACGATAGTACAAATTTCGGTAATAAAATGGAAATTCGATCTTGAATTGGTCCACGCTACCTGAGGCTAAAGCCTTATCCTTTCCGCTCGTCGTGATTCTTCTCAGTATTTTATTACCAGAGGAAGCTAGAATCTAATTAGGACCGAACAGAGTCAACAGTCATGTACAATTGAAATTTCTGTTTTTTTGTGGGCGTGGCTAAATGAAATGTTTAGAAATACATCATAATTTATAAGGGACATTATATTTTTCTTGAGAATTTGATTTTGACCGGAGAATAAGACGTTTTAGAGACGGGTGCACATGTGGTTGGGGGAAATATTAGGTGAAGTTAGCTTTACACGAAGTCGCATTCAATAACAACATCAATCTGCAGTTTGGAGGTGGAATCTATTATGTAGCCATCAGCATATTCATCCGACACTCGAGAAGTTAGCAAAATCATAGGACATTAAAATTATTTAAAGAGCACGTAATCGATCGCGTGATAGGACATTCTTGAGCTTAGTTAATTTACCGGCGAGAGCGACCATGTCGGTGACGGAGAGGCCTTGGAAGAGGAACTTGGAGATGATGGACGAAAGGCTCTCGTCAGCTGTCGGGATGGCGGAGGCGAGCTCGTAGCTCGCCGTCCTCGAGTCCTTCCTTCCCAAGGGGACGTCCCAATAAGGTCCACCAACCTTGGCGAAATCCAAAAGATTACACTTTATCATCGCATTAGAACTTCGTCTTAAGTTTAACACCACGACTAACGATAGCATAAGGACATGAATGACGAAATGGAGTAATCAATGCTTTTATGCTTGAAAAGAGACGAAAGTTAGCGGACATACCAAAAGCGTAGCATCTCTTGCGGCAACCGTGAGTATATCGGCGCAAGAGACAACTCCGGGGCACTCGGATTCAAGCATGTTCTTGATGCGGTCGACGATCCTGAACCCTCCTAGAGAATTTATACTTGGGGGAGCTTTCTTCTCTCCATGGAGCGTGATAGTGTCATCTAGCAAAACCGACCCGTCGCATCCCTATGCTCGTATCCCAATTGTTAGGGGAAAAACAAAGGACAGATCACGATTTTACAGGTTCTAATCCGCTGGTTTAACCTCTGGTTAGCTTCATCTTATTCTAATTGTGGTTACTAGCTCGAGCTCTAGACTTATTGATCGTGTCTCCCACATTCAAATCTCTCAGCTTAGTGCACAATTAGTAGAAAGACATTTTCACATGTACATAGTGAGGTTGATTTGTAAAAATGAGATTGGTGGCAGCCCTTCTTGAAAATTAATCATTCACTGGGCCGAATCAGGTATATATCTACGAAGACAGAGACACATCGGTCCACTTGAAATCAAATATAGAAATACCCATTGCGTCTGCAAAGTTCAAACCTTAGCAAGCTTGCAAAGGTGGCTAGTCCGGCCTACGTGAAAATACCATACAAAATGAAAACGAACCTGAACAAAGCAGTCGTGGAAATGCAACCGAATGATCAATGCGGCATTGCGAGGGTCAGAGAGCACGGCGCATTCCATCTCCTTCCTCACGATCTCGAGCACCGACGGACACGATGACTTGTAATAATCCAACGTCAACGGAGGGTCGCTGGCGCAATATGTTTTGCCGAAGCCTAACAAGAGAAAGAGAGCCAGGAATTTGGAAAATCGGGGCATCGAGCGTGGCGATGAAGTTGCCATCGTCTGTAATGGTCTAGTACTTCCACGGTAAAGAGAACTTTAGTAGAGAGAGTGGAGGAAGACGGGTGCGACTCTGAGCGATATATAAGGGAAAAGCCTGTGGACTTTGCGTTGGTTTGTTGAATAGTTTCGAGTCAAGAGAAGATGCAACTAATATTTGGCCCGGTTGGTTGTGACCCCAAAACCATGCGCACAGAGAGAGAGAGAGAGAGAGAGAGAGAGAGAGAGAGGCCTGCATAAATGTTACTTAAAAAGATAAATATGAGGAAGCCACCAAACAACATAAGCAGATGCTTGCAAGAATTTGCTTTGTAGCAACAAGCTTCACACGCCTTCGTAGAAAACCCTTCGATTTGGAGTATATTGGATCGCAGGTTATTTCGTAATCCAGACCAATAGCTATCGAGATAATTCGATGCGATAGTCAGTCAAAAAAAACATACAAGAGATGATTTGTGTATGATGGATTCTCGTGCGAGGGGTCTCGTTCTTCTAACTATTTGACACTGCCTAGCAAAGTAAATCAAGGTGACCACTTCTCAAACTAACAGAGGCCAGAGGACAGCCGACGGATCCGTCTCTCTAAACGCTAAGCAAAAGAACTTACATCCGACGTTCCATTTGATGTTGACCAGTCGACCCTACAGCCCCATCGTGGCACTGAAGGTCAAATACCCATCTGCACGATGCTAAATACATGCCCTACTCCTGCAAGTAGTTTCGACTTCACGATTCCAGTATCCATTTGAAAATGAAAAAGTAGATTATTGTCTTAACCAATTCTAGTTGTCTTTGAGCGCGATGGTCTCAAAAGCGTACCAAATTACGACAAGGGGGGTTGTTCTTCTAACTATTTGACACTGCCTAGCATAATAAATCAAGGTGACCACTTCTCAAACTAATGAAGGCCAGAGAACAACTGACGGATCCGTCCCTCTAAACGCTAAGCAAAAGAACTCACATCCGACTTTCCATTTGATGTTGGCCAGCCCACCCCTACACCCCCATCGTGACACTAAAGTCAAATACCCATCTGCACGATGCTAAATACATGCACTACTCCTGCAAGTAGTTTCGGCTTCACGATTCCAAGTATCCATTTGAAAATGAAAGCGTAGATTATTGTCTTAACCAATTCTAGTTGTTTTCAAGTGCAATGGTCTCAAAAGCGTACCAAATTACAACGCCCTAAGAAGTAATATTTACCGGTCAACATTGTCAGCGACACATAGCAGGATTCAGGTGCGCAGTTGAGAAACTTGGAGCTGGTTGAATTCGCATATGTTTGTGTGTTCTCCAAGCAATATGAACAGGGGTATTGTTTGACCAACTGATTAAACAATGGTGGATGCAACACTTGTTCATTTTGGCTTCACATAAAGGAAGGCTATCAGACAGAGAAGGAAGAAACAAGAAACCAAGTAGAGGAATGACTCATATCAGCCGTTTATAGACAGTGAAGATTAACATAAACACAACAACAGTACTCAAAATTCATGAGGTGAAGTTAAAACATGGAGGCTGAGTAACACAAGGGGTAGAGACAATCTGACCCGAATCCATTCTCTGCATAGTCAAAGGGTTTTAAGTCATCTATATATCTTTTATCGCAAAAAACTGGAGGGAATGGGCATCAAAGCGATAATTAAGAATCTCACAAAATAAAGTTCAAACATCTAATTTCCACCCTTTCCTTTTCCTTTGAGAGTGAAGTTCTTCTTCTTCTTCATTTTTTTTTTTTTAATTACATGAAACAATACTCACATTGACATGAATCTAAAGCAAATGAAAAAAAAATAAAATCCAAAATACTCGGGCCTAAATAAAAAAGAACTCTAAAGCATACTCAAATCTAATTTACAATCGCCTCCAGCAAAGCGTAGCTTTGCATTTCAAAGGACACGTGCAAGACAAGTGGATATAATCTGACCCATTCTAATGGACTAATAGCAATTTGAAGAAACACAAACCCTAGCACTGCATTGGGCTGCACTTAAAAAGACAAGGAATTTGCATGTTTTTTTATTCTGGTTGATTCTGTCTACTGTGTCAGTAATAAAATGAATATGAACCCACACATTATGTTCCCAAAAAATGAAAATATGAACTCCAAATGATCAAGAATAGATTACATGAGACAGCTGTCCTTTACCAAGCGATATTGCATCAGAAACCTCATCCTTCTGAAATAAAAGAACCAAAACTGGTTCTAATAAACGCAAAAGTTAACAGATTCAACTTTCATACATCTGTTGAAGGAAAGATAACTCATTCAAGTTTTAAAAGTGTAGGAAGAGTTTCCTGCTAAGAGGCATCCTCTAGCATAAAGTCTAACCCCGTAGTATCACCCCTTCTAACTTCCATAGGCCATACAAGAAAGAATCACAACTTGACACATCAGTAAAAAATTAAAGCATTCGACACAACAGTCCAATGTCAAAGACAGTTAACATTACAACTGTACTTTTTTGGAAGTAAAGAGAGAGGAACCGCCCTACCGGAGTAGCCTTCTTTGTTGTTTGCTCGTGTTTGTTGTTGCTTGGATTTTCATTCCCTCCTTTTTTGAGCTCTACTTCAATTTTATAGTGAGAAGGTGTCAGGTATACAATTCTGGCTCCAATGGCTGGTCCTTGTAAAGAGTAGACCTTGATAACTGCTCCCCTCCATCGCAATTCAAGTGGAATCTAAAGTGAGGCAACACATTCCTGTGCAGGATAGATTTTATCATGGCCACAACAGAGCCATCAAATTCAGGCCATGAAACACAGAGCGCCCCTCTGATGTTCATCATCTCACATCGTCCCAACAGAGCAGCGGCCAAGCCATCTATCATACTTCCTGATGGAAAATAGTCTAAGCCCTTTAGCAAAGATGAATGTCCAGAACCAGTATCTGCACTACTTCTTTCCAGTGATGTCTCCAGCTTGAAAGCAAAGGTTTCATCTGGTGAGAGCTTCCCTCTGAAGTTCTGGCTCTGAATTGAAGCAAAAATTAGAACCCTCTCAGCAAGAATACATTGACCAATCAACATCTTGGCAATGAGGTGACATCTTTCTGCAGCCACAGGACACTGAACAGTGACCAGTAGTATCGAATTATCAGCAGCATCATCGATAGCATAGATGTTGCAGGACTTATCTCCACGAGAAGGTTCAACTGAGATGCCAGACAAGGCAATCTCGGGGAGGATGAGAGTTCCAATTAGATTTTTAGAAGGTATTTGGTCGAAGATGAAGAGAGACGGAGAAGATGAGGCAATAATCAGGAGAGATGGGCGAAGAGGTCCATCAAGTTTAGGATTTGAGAACACGAAGAAGGAGTAGGAAGAGGAGGCGATGGGGATGTAAAGTTGTTGAGGTCTTCCTGGAAAAACCTTGACGGTGGAGGTATCTCAGTAAGGACATCTTCCATGGTCAGACCTGCCCAAGTTGCGCACCCTGAACAATTATCACAAAATCACATTCTCAAGTCTCGCCCCAGTCTGGGGGTTCTCAATAGTTAAAAGAAGAAGACCACAACAATATGTTAGACCATAGTCAACATACCGAGCACCACATTTACCATATTAGAGTGCCTACACCTATAACCCGAGTCCATATGTTTGATTATGCTGGACTTAAACCTTCATTCTTAACCTGGGGACTGTACAATGTCGATGGCATCAAGCAATCAATTCAATAATCACCAATGCCCTTGCTTGCCGTGTTGTGTAAACCACACAAAATCACGACTTCAAATAGCATCGCCAATTATCATGCGCGAAGCATGCAATATCCATGGTCGCAGCTCACAACTCATTTTTACGGCAGTTGCTAGAATCGTCGCCGAGCAACATCATTTTGGGGCAACGAACGAATCATACCATGGGAGCAAAACCGTGCGAAGGCATCACGCATACGAGAAAAACTATAACCATCTTTCTTCCTTCATTGTTGCCTACTTAATAATGGGTAAAAGAAAATGCACGTTATAAATGACATCCTCCCTTGAACAGCCGATAACCACAGAAGACGAATTGCGGAGAAGAAGAGGAACATCCGAGGGCAGAACTAAGATCCGTTAACGACAGCCGCCGCGGCCGACAGTTTCAGCGGAAGCGAGGGAGACAAAATTCGCGGACGCTTGAGCTAAAACCCAAAATCCGAACAAAATCACCACCGCCAGCAGCCGAAACTAACCTACCACCGGCAGCATCGCCCCAAGGCTAAAAATTTCGCAGGAAAAAACGAAGAACCATCGAAAGAGAAGCCGAACACGACAGTAACTCCCCCAAAAAAAAAAAAAAAAAAAAAAAAAAAGAGCTCGTCGCTTGCTAGAGAGAGGGAGAGGGAGAGGGAGAGGGAGAGGTTGAAGGTACCTCCGACGGTTGAAGAAAGCAAAGCAGAAGCAGTGAACCGAGAGACGATTCGAGAGGGCGAGTGAGTCTTTGCTTGAGCTGGGAGTGTCGAATGGCGACGGAGTGATGCCAATCGCAAAATGCTGTGCCCCTCCGAAAACCCGATTTTTCTTCTTGCTCACGAAAACCGAAGGGACTCGACTTTCTCTTTCTCTACCGTTATTCCGCCGTCGTGGGCCGGGTGAAAAAGCCCATTCTGTATAGTCCAAAGATAAAGCCCGAGACTTTGTGTTCGATTGACCCGCACCCGACCCGACTTCCCACCTCCAAAAAAAAAAAAAAAAAAAAAATTAAAAGCCCTCGCTCTACCGTAGTCCCGGCTTCTACATAGATCCTCTAATTGGTGTCCCCTGTCGTGTTATAATCGTGTCGTGTTAGACTTAGGCCTGACGTGGACATGGTGCGTTTATTAATCGTGTCCACACAAAGGTTTGTTGCCGGCGTGGGAATATGTATCTGGTGGTGCACTGACACAAAATGACATATTAATCTATATAATTAACATCCTTTAAATGTATCAAAAGCATAACAACCAAATATATATATCTCAAAAGTGTCAATTTGCATATATATATCTATTATTCAATTAAATGAACGTGATTAGGCTCGACAAGAACATGCTATGATTACCGGGATAGGTCTTGCCCAAAATTGGCAGACCAAATTGGAGAGCTAGAACACGACAGAAGTTGGGGGAAATGATAGAGTTCGGACTCATCGAGTGAAGATTTCGCGTCCGTACTTTTTGGAGAAATTCGCGATGCTCCTTTTGTATACTTAACCGGGGTCAAGCATGGTCCGACCCGAGCAGTGCCGGGCCAAGGACTTTTCGAGAGGGCGCGGACAAGGGCATTTAGTGAAAAACCATTGCCCCAAGATCCATATGTAGAAATCATCAAGATCTATCCCGAGACCGTCCAATGATCATCTCTAAAAGAGACTACTCAATAAGTTCAAAACCAAAGGGTCAGAGAGTGTGAGAGAAATTCTTCAGGGAAGCATCTCAGCCTGGATTCCATACCAAGGTTTCCAAGCAATGAGCAGCTTGATAAATTGTATCAACGAGAACCTCTTTTTTCCTACAGCTGGAATTGCATCAACAAGAATTCAGTTCCTCAAGAATCCACTCTATTCAAAGATACAGGTGAGAGAGTTGTATCCAAAGTCAAGAATCAAGCTTTGGTTAAAAGAGAGAAGATGGCCCAGAATCAAGCTCTCTGGTGGACAATTCAAATAAATCTCCTATAAAAATGCTTCCATATCAATCCTAAATGAAATCACACATCCCTTCGGGGTGCAAAAATCAGCTTTACGCAGTGGCACTTGGTATCAGCAAACGAACATATCAAGTACAGAAACTAGGCTGCAGTTTCCCATCTGTGAAACAAGAAAATCATTAGCCACCATTCCTGAATGACTGGAAAACACAATGCCCTGAAACAATTCATATTCTAGCAACACACCGAGCCATTAACGTACAAGGACATATCTCAGAAGGGGAACTATGCATTTCAAGAACAAATCATCCCATTTGATGTAACATAGAATTTTGAAATGGAAATTCTATGCACTCTGGATTTAGAAGCAACTTAACATGTAGAAACCCTTTCATAAATCTGAAATCCGAGACTAATATGCTCTGCTGTAAATTTCTTTGGGGACTTTTTTTTTTTACAAGTTATATAATGTCAATTTTTTTACAAACTCAGTTGTATCTTATCAACCAAACATAGCGTAGGATGGTAAATACCGATCTCCCATCTCTTACCCAAGATTTCTCAAACAGTGCACCTGACATAAGAAATATGGAGATTTCTCCACCTATTTTGTCCTATTCTCCAGTTGCCATATCCTGTAATCACATGCAGCTAATGTCTATGGCATTGGGTGGCCAAAATAAGAAAAGAGGGTCCACAGCATTCCCACTCACATTAGAGCTTAATGCTTCTGGCAAGAAAATCCAGTCGTCCCAAACATAAAACCAAGTTGCTGCAGTATACCAGCATAACTCTAGTCCACAGTCTTCCACAAATTTGAAATTTGTGACCATTCCAATTCATACACAAGTTCATAACTTTTATGTGATTTTAACTTGCACACTAAGCATCCAAATGGTTTTTGCAGTGAGCTTTGGATGCTACAGCAGCTTACCATTTCTGACTCAATCTTCATGTCCATCTTCATCTTCAGAATCTGCAAGGAATGAAAACTTTTGAGAGAGGCAAGACAAGCACAAAAGCCTTTTGTAAGAGCCACAAAAATAAGAAGCATAGGCTTTGCAAATAATGGTTTCCTTAATCTTCCTATCATCCTGAGACACCATGCAGCGAAATTAAGGAAGATGACCCTCCGTTGCATCTACAGCATTCCAATAACTTGTAATGGTGTTAACTTCTGCTTGGTCCTTTACAAGTTCCAAATCAGCTAACAGTAACCAAAGACAAGGAGAAAGAAATGGAAATCTAATGGACGTTCTGTTTGAGTGCATAAAGAAGGGAGTGGCAATGTGTCATGATACCACCTAAGCAGATCTCTGTAAAAGTTTTCCTGATAAACAAGACCCTGACAGTGTACAAATCAGTTATGACAACTGGTGAAAAGATGGAAATCTACTTAGTGTTCCGTAATAATGTTATGGGTCCCTAGCTCCCCCAAAATCCTGCTTGGACTAATGAATATTCAATTAATGCAATCTTTTGAGAAAATCAAACTTTTCCCATGGAATATATAATTTTGGCTCAAGAATTTACTAAATATGCTTTATGTGCCTTCTACGTGAGAAAACTTCAGATCTACTTTTTGTCAAAAGAAAATTTTTAGTGTAGAAAACACAAAATGATGATCATTTTTGAAGACCAAAATTCAAATAGAAAAGCCCATCCTTTTATGTCCTCCAATTCCCCAATGCGTTCTTATCATTTCACGCACTCTAATATCTTAATTATGAATCTCATGCATTGAATCATGACAAAGTTTTCCATAAATTTGCCTTCGAAGATCACAGCTTCCATTTCAAACTCTATCAATACATACTGATTATTAGTTTTACATCAGATTGTAATTTTGTCATAATGATATAGAAAATGAAACAAGGGCCAGTGTGGAGATATTTCTCCATAGAGAGACTTTGAAATTCTAGTCCTGAAAAGTTCACAGAGGAGATGACATGGTAACACAGTTTATTATCTTTCTTTCATCAGAGGCATTTTTAACATTAGACCAAAGGAGACTAAAAGTCTTCAAACAGAAGGGAAAAAATCAGGAGTTCCACTGAGTGAATGATAATAAAGCATATTCACTTTTGCAATCGTTAAAAAGGCCCACACTTCGACTCACCAGATCTGACATCATCAGTGACCTGCCCCTTGGCTTGAATTTGCTTCACAAGCATCCGGAATATCAATACCCACCAATAGACATGAAGAACAAGCAAGCAAATTAGAAGAAAATTGAACACATAATAATAAATTGGGCCGTCCACCGTGTGTTTGTCCTTATCCAATGTCAAGATAACCTCGTAGCTGTGGTTTACAAATGAAAACAAAAAGTCAGATATTAACTCCTGTGCAGGAGGCAGCAGCATATCAAAAGGCAGTCCCGTGAATGGCTAAAAGCTTATAATTGATTATAACCAGTAAAGCTAAATTCTACGCTAAGAAGTGATGCTTTTCCACTACGATGTATGTTGATTAACATTTAAGAATGCCAAAGATTCACTGAGATTAGCACCATTACCATGAAGCAACCTTTATTTTCTATGTTAGACAGAAAAAGGACATCGGAACCGTTGTTCTGCTTCGATAAGATGCACACAGATTTTGAAGTTTGGACCATGCAGCAATGGAGTGTAGCCTCTTTATAAAGAAAGGTGGCAAGTATATGGTGGGAGTCAGGACCATGAGAATGTTCAAGAAGGAAGTTACTGAAAGCTTTGCACTTTAAGGATATACAAAGTTGCTACCTTTTAGAAGAACCTAGAAATAGCATAACAAACAACTTTAGCAGGGATCAAAGTCTGGTGGTTGAGTAATCATGTGTGATAAGTTTCATTGTCAGCATGTCGCATCATGTGCCTTCCACTTATCCTGTAGTCTCTGAAAGATTTTGAACTACGAAATATTCATGCAATAGCACAAAATCATTGCCCCAAGTAACTGCACGTAGTTCTTAGCTTGTCATTCTTGAACAAGTTAGGAGTATAGTAAATAAATTAGAGTGGTTGAGTATTCTGTTGAGTCAAATGACCAGCTTGTGTTTCTTTCTAGCAAGTGTGAGTGCAACTTTACAACAGGACTTACATCCGCACTGACTGATTATTTCTATTTGGCTCATAAAAGTTTCACCACAGGGAAGGATGTGTATCAATAGACTACAGAACTTCAAAATCAAACCTGAAAACAATCAACCATACAAATAAACATGACCACTCTATAGGTGACTAATCCAATTTGTTACGTATGCCTCAGTATCAAAAGAGTCATGAATTGCGGATATGGAAAGTGATGGAACATGCTAAAATCTTGCAAAAAGATAAAGCAAACCATGAGCATGCTAGGTGATAAATGTTTACCTTGTACTCCAAATGATCCAGAATGGGTAATAAATAAGACGCAAAATGATCCAAGACAAAACAAAAAGTATAAATGCGCCACTGGCAACCATCTCTGCACCAATGTACTTGGACATCTTCCCTATTTCCAGAAAAACATCACTGGCATCATGAAGAGCTAATACAACCGAACCCACTCGGGCAAACCTGCGTAGGATAAATATGGAGAAAAAGAGAGAACTGTCATATGATAGCTTAATTTGAATAAAGTGTAGAGACAATGGTGGAATAACTATCTTATCGAATGAATTCAGAAGCATGCTCTCTATCACAGGTGCCTATGCATCTAAAGAACTAAAAAAATTTTAGAAAGAAACTGTGCAGTGTTCTCCTGAAGCAAGAACCATGCCTTGCCATGCATGATTACCTGATGCATCTACATTACCAAATAAGATAAGCCTTCTGCTACTCTCTTTCTGCCAATTTACACAAATTAAAGAGTGAACCCTTGAGCAAATTTTAAAACATACCTAAATATGTAAGATAGCACAATTAGAATCACAGTTGCCACATGATGACTCATTGACACTCCAAAGTCGGATCTTCGTGTTTCCCAGAAAACCAAAGCAAATATGGAGTACGTGTAAAATCCAGCAGCATACATGTACACTGCCTTCAATTTCAATCTAAAATTCCAAAAAGAAAAGTCATTAAACCAATAAGCATACTTTCTGGAGGAAAACAGGATTAAACCCATTAGAATTTCAGTATGAGACACATGGAACTCACTTAATCTTCTGGTCAGGCCAGACCTGATCTCCTGGTCCTACCCAAAAGTATCTAGTATTAGTGAACCAAGGTTCATCATAGGTTACGTATAGACCCAGAAGCTGAGATGAAAGAAAGTAAACAAATTTCCATGCTGACTCCTTGAATTTTCGTATCTTCTTCCTGCCATCTGACTCTACATCCCTCGTTTGCTGCCCCTTCCCCAAAATCATCCGTCTACCAACTGTCTGCAACATCATCAATTTTTTAGATGAAGCACAGAGATTTAGAAAGCAGGCTAACTTATCAAAGTGCAGAAAAGAAGGCCATAGTACCATTGAGAGCAGCAGTTAATAGCATTTTCAGTATGTTAAATACTTTTTGAAAAAAAAAAAAGCCAATTTAAAAGAGACTGATATACTCATTATTCAGTAACCAACTAATGCCGGAATCCTCAAAACCCCCCAATGCCCTCCTCTGTACAGACCACAAAATAGCAAACGCAGGTCAAATGGTGTCCAAATAAAGGTTCAGTTTGCACAACCAAAGTGACGATACGCAATCACATAAATTTGATTCCCACCCAGGAGCCACGAAACGGAAAGGCCAGAGCAAGTGTATGTCCGTTGCAAGAGGAAAAGACCACAGCCTCTGAACTGCTACACACTTATGGGCAAAACCCAGCATCCCGACGAAAAGTTAACTCATGAAATTCAGCCATTTCAGCGAGTCAAAGCCCAAGTCAGTACCCAGGACAACAGGTAGCAACGCCGCATGAATGCAAGTAACACATCCGTCGATTTTATCTAACGCTCTTCCAGTCGAGGCCTAGTCGAGGCATGATTAATGAACAGCACAGAGAGCTCGACCCTGCAATCCCCCCACGCGAACCATACACAACGCACCACGACGCGCGCTACTACTACGTACTGCAACCGGACAACAAGTCACCGACCAGCTCGAATCGAAGTCAGGGACTCGCCAACACGCGGGGATGAAGAAGGACGGCAATAATCCAGTAGAGCCGAATCAAACCGCACGCATCCACGCGGGTGGGGGCAAAAGACAGAAAAAAAAAAAAAGAAGATCTTTACCTCGAAGACGAACCTGTCGAGGACGAATCGGGCGACGAGGAAGAAGAGAACGAAGAAGGGGAGGACGGCGATATCGCCGTACTCGGGGTACGACTCCCCCTCCCAATCGACGCGCCTCAGCTCCTCAAAGTACTCCATGCCGGCGGGGGTCGGCTCGGGACGACGAATCCCGACGGGGAGCCAATGCGTCCGGGAGACGCCGATGCTGCTGGCGTCGGCGTCGGCGGCGGCGGCGGCGGCGGCGATGGGGACGGTTTCTCTCCTCGTCCCCGTGTGCGTGGTGTTGAAATCTGAGGAGAAGCGGAAAGGGACGGGACGGGGGTTGCGGAGGTCAGAGGAGCAGAGAAAAAGCGTGGCGGATCCATTAAAAAGATGATGATGATGATCATGATGATGATGATGATGGAGGAGGGTCACGAAGTGGAGCCATTATTTTAATCGAGGTTCCCAGAGATTGCACCCCCGCTCGTGTCGATGCCCCACCGCGCGGACACGATCCGCGCGACGCGGCCGAGCTCGACGAGCCTTGCTCCTCCCCCGAGTGAACCCCGCCAGATAGTCGGTGGGGCCGGATTGGATTTTGTTCCGGGTTAAATAAAATATGATTTGATCTAAATCTACTTATTTGTATATGGTACAAATTCAACGATTCGTATCTCACCTAATTGTATCAATCCATAGGTGACTTATATTACCATAGCGTGTATATGCTTAAAAACACCAACTTTTATGTTATACACGTGGTGCAGAAGAAAAGAAAAATTAGTAATTTTATGAGATTTTGAATAAGAATTTTGACTTGTTTGTGATTTTTTCCTTATTAAAAAAAAAATTCGAGCTTCACAATAAAGTTTCTAACATCTCTTGAATTTAATAAGATAATAAATATGACGCGTAAAATCATATGCTAATTTTCGCGATTTTCAAAAGTCTTAAAATCTTTTACTAGTTATGTTGAGAATCGGGGAAAATTATATCAGTTAGTAGGTATGCTATCTCATAATAGGCAAATCTCATGTTCAAGCCTTGTTTTTTAACTGCAAACTACTCAAAATTTTAGTTTAGAATAAAAAATGCTCAAGAATATCATGATGGTAACATTTCTAATTAATTAAGTTGCATTTCTCAAAGAATCCTACCAGATTAGAGAAAATGAGGCGTTTAAAAAAAAATGAGAGAATTTTCACAAGTACACACTTTATTTCAAGGGATTCTGTCCAAATCATTACATCTTCCATGCCTTTTATAGGCTCCAAGAGGTCTCATAAAACAAAGACTAAACACAAGCTGCGAGAATCCTAGTTGAGAATTATTCTACGTGATATACACAGTGATTTTCCTAGCATATTGCTATTGTACTACTACATGATCTATGCTACAATATATTGTCCAGGCTAATCATCTTTGAGGGACAAGGACTCATCTTCCGATGAAGTGAAGCTTCTGCATTATGTTCTTGAGAGAATCTTTCTTTTTAGCTCTCCTCCTTTCTAAAGCAGATAGGATGTTTTCAAAATTATCTAGAGTGACTTTTGCTCTCTCATTGCTAAAGCCTGGGACATTGGATGCCCAATAGATAATAGGACTAAGTGCATTAATGTTCCTAGCCTCTAGAAAATTTGGCTGGGCCAAGTGGAAGTGTTAGGCATTCCATATGGAGGGACATCAATGAGCATGTCTATTGGTAGAATTCTTCTTTCGGGCATGATTGATTGAGGCCAATTCAATGTTTGGACATAACGAGAAATGGTGTTGGGGGTATGATCCAAAAGATAAGGACAAGGTTCGTGATCATAAGGGTCCTCAGAGAAATGTCCCCCAGTGAGCATAAGAGTCTTGAGAAGATTGTGTAGGGATCATCTGTATCCGTCATCTCGTTCCTGTGATTGAGTTGTCATTACTTGATTTTATGCCTGATTGAATTCTTCGAGTGCCTATCTGACTTCAAGTGTAAGTTCGAAATGGTCCCATGGGACTAGTGTTGAATAATCCCATACCTCTTTAACAATGGTCTAGTTTTCCTAACATAGAATTCTCTGGAGTTCTCTCTAGTTATATTCAACACATCCAATGTAATTAGGGAATGACTTGTAAATATGAGCTTCCTAAAGGTGTGGTTGAGATTTGTAGGTTATGGTTCCTACTCCTGCTGGAGCACTGGCGAGGGTGCTATTATTTCGCACAAAAGTCCATGGTTGTCAGAAAAACAGAAGGGTATGTGTTTCTGGCTCTACTTAGGTAGTTCTCAATTCTTTTAGGAAAAGACGTTTCTTGTAAATAGGAGGATAAAACCATTCGAATATAGTCAGGAGGTTTTTTGTTACTTTCATTCTTATTGTTATAGCCAAGTGCAATCGGTTTGGTTAACTTAACAATGGATTCTGGAAGGAAATTCAATAGTTATTAAATACTTATTAGTTAAGTACCATAACAGCTATCGAAGTTTTTTGGGGAAATTATCTTCCTTCCATATTAATGGATGTATGAATAGATATCTGGGTTTAATTCAAAAGGATGAAGAATTAAGCATCCATGGAATTTGAAGGAATTCGTATGACACTACCACATGAGATTGTTAAGATTTTCAGTGAAATTATCATTCTATATTTTGCTCAATGATCTCCTAAGGCATTCCAGACTTGGCCATGCTTGCATTCTCTCAATCTTATATTTTTCTTACGGGAGAAAAGAATGCCTTGGAATGTACATATTGATTTTTGTCAGTGCCTTTGGTCTAGAGAGAAAATTAGCAAGCACATTTTTTTGCCCGCAATGTGTATGGTTTTGAAGGAGTACTTCGAGAACCATTCATCCCATCTAAGTAATTAGGAATGAAAGATCTACTTCTATTTGAATTTGGTCATCAGGGAAATGATGCCATATCTAATTCTACTAGAACCAATAATATGAAGTTCAAACTTTTTTATTCCATTTTTGATTGTCAATATTTCCTTAAAAGTAAAATAATAATGTATTTTATTCTAGGAAAACTTTCTACTTTTGTAGATACAAAGATGCCGCTTACTATAAAGAAGATGTGAGTAGAAGATAGAAATAGAAAATAAATTACCCCACCCAAAAACTCCAAACTTATAAAGTGAAGAGGGCTTGCAGGTGAATTGAACTTTAGACCCATTAAAAACCCACATTTTATTGGATGTTATTACTTATAGCCATCTCAATTTATTAAGTAATATTTACATAACTCATTTATGATCCAAATTATCATATAAGGATCAATAAATGGATTTCAACTCATTTTGATATTTCTACTCCCAAGTCAGAATCAGGATGATCACACCAATTTGGCTTGTGTGTTGCGCTTTATATGCATCTCACTTCCTTTTATTTACGAATTGACGATCTAACCTCATTGATTGGTTGAATATTGCGTTCAATGAGTTGCTCACAATAAAAGCTTATGAAAATGCAGGGATTTTCTATTTCAACGCAGATTTACTCCATAGATTTTATAAAATTGATCAAAAAATAGGAATTTGTAGACGTGGCATGACTTCTTATCCAGATGGAGCTACAAGGCTTGTAATATACAATTTTTTTTTTTTGTCACATTGTAATATACAAGTTCAAAGATTCATTTTTTGGGGAATGTTTCGGGTCATTCTTCCAAACTCAACCTAACACCACATTATTCGGCCCATATGATATTTGAGTATTGATTTATCCTATCTCAAAAGTTTGGTTCAATAGGAAGTTCAATTTAATGCGTTTGGCAATCATGATAAAATTCATAATAAAATAAAATTTATCCTATCTTACGTTTGGTACTTACTAATGGCAACATAAAGTCGGATATAAGATAGATATAGGTGAGATAAATTATCCCATAGGGAATGTGAGATAAAAGTGGATAAGATTTCTAATATCTCCAACTGAAAAGTTAATTTTCTTAAATAACAAACTTATTAAATTAACAAAATTGAAATTATATTTCAATATAAATAATATTTGAATTCTAATATAAGAAATTCAAAATAACAAAAAAATAAAAATGTAGTTTTTAAATTTAATCTTATTTTTATTTATATATTTGAATTTAATTCTATCTTATTATATAAATTCAATATATAAATATAAATATATATTTGTATTTATTATATATTTTAGGTATTTTTGTATTTTAAATATACTAGTATATTTTAATATTTAATAAATTTTTATTACATAATGATGGAAGGAGAAAAAATAAAAAAATTAAAAAATTAAAAAATTAAAAAAGATAGGAAAAATAAAATAAAAAAGAAAATAAAAATAATTAGGGAATAGTATAGCGAGAGATTTTTATCATCTCCGTTTGTGAACTTTTGGGTTCATTTACACTGATATACCATATATATATAACATTTATGATATTATGTGAATATATTCAACATAATTACTACGATTCACCAAATAATGGATAATATATAGCAAAATCCCCTAATTTCATAATCTATCATATCCAATTCTATCTTGATTAGAAATCTAGATGTAACCTTAAAGGTTTGTTCACTTTGGAATTAAAAAGAAAAAAATAATCATTGGAGTTTCTCGTTTTTAATTTTGCAACAAATGCGAGGGCCAGTTTGGTATGCAATTTTTTTTTTTTATAATTTTCATCTAAACGAAGAGGAAAATAAAAATAAAAAAATTGTTTTCAATATCCTATTTTCTTGAAAACGTGTTTGTTTTGTGAAAACAAGAATATTTTCAATAGAAAACAAAATTTCGATAGGTATTTGGTTGGGTTGTTTTCAAAATTTAAAACAATGTTTGATCTCATTGTTTTTCACGTACATATCTAGATAGACTGTCTTATAACATTTTAAAAAAAATAATGAATTAGTGTAAATGAAATGAGTAAAGTAAGAAAATTATATAATAATGAATCTTTAACTTACATTAAGTACACTTAACTTGGAACATTATTCATTAAATTTGTGGAGTAGGCTATTTTCTCCCGATCTGTGTTTTCTCTTCTCTTTTTGCAGGCTTTTTTTTTTTTTTTTTTTTTAAATTTGTTCCATTTTGTCAAATTCTGTGTTTTCTTTTTTAAAATGTTTTATTTTCTAGGCTATTTGTTAAATTATGTCTCGAGTTTGAGCGTTTGCAAAACGCGATTCGCTTGAATGAGGAAGTTCATGGGACTCCATGAAGGTTTATAGAAAAGGAAATAAAATAGAAGAAAAAAAGAGGGTACATTATATATATTTTTATTTATCTTTAAGGAGATAAAGAAAAAGGCAGTGCATTCCTATTTCGTTTCTTTTAGCCGATGAAGTTAAAGAAGGAAGCTGCTGCACGTAAAAGCCAACATTAGTGGGCCCAGGTCTCTGTTTCTTTATTTCCACTACCGAAACCCTTTTTGGCGTGAAGTCCCTCTGAACGTGAAGAATCGCAAAAGGTTGGGCCCAAGGTCAAACCTTTGGCCTTGGGCACACACACACATGCACATATAAAAACAGAATTTTTGCAGGTCTTCTCCTCTTTCCGAAAGTTGCCACCAAAGCCCTACGTACAACGATCCGCGAGAAGCTACACGCCACCGAGAGAGAGGAGCTACATGAGGAAGCTGAACATCTTTTCTTTTTTGGCATACGACTTGAACACACATGAATTTTGTGCCATGAGTTTATATTCAAGTGAGTTATTTATTTATAAACACTTTGGGTTTGGGATTAAATCTAGATGTGAGAAACACTTAAGCGTGTGAGTGATTGTAAACTCTAATACTCTGATTATAGTTGATTATTTGTAACTGGCTCTTCCCATGGATGTAGGTACCGATACTCGGATTGAACCACGTAAATTTATGGTGTCTTTATTATTTCTCGTTTATTTCTCTAGTGATTTTGTGTTGACGTAAATTACAAGATCCTATCGTTTCCACGTATTATATCCCAACAATTGGTATAAGAGCTTGGGGTTGGATTTCTTGATTGTGATTTGGAGTTTTTGCTTGTCTGATTATTATCTAGAAATTCTATTACTGCAATTATGTCTGAGAGGAAATATGAAATTAAGAAGTTTAACATGAGCAACAACTTTGTGTTATGAAGCATGAAGATGTGAGCTTTATTGACAACACAAGGTTTGGCCAAGGCACTGGATGGTGAAGATGAGTTGCCAATTATAATGAAAGCCTCTGAGAGGGTAGAGCTTATGGAAAAAGCAAAAAGCACAATCTTGTTAAATTTGTCGGATGAGGTCTTAATAGAGGTTGTTGAGGAGAATGATGTCGCAGTATTATGGGCAAAACTTCAAGCATTCTATGTGAAGAAAGGTTTGAACAATCATTTGTACATGTTGAAGAAGATGTTTTAATTTAGATATACTAAAGGTACATCTATCAGAACCCACTTAGATGAATTTAATAAATTCATGATGGATCTGAAAAACGTCGATAAGATACTTGATAATGAAGAACATGGCATGATGTTGTTAGCCTCTTTACCAGAGTCATGGGAGCACTTTACTGATCTACTGTTGCAGGGGCGTACTACAATTACCTCAGAGGAGGTAAAGTCCGCCTTATTCTCTAAGGAGTGGTAGAGAAAGCTGCGAGATGACGGTCTGGCGCAAGGAGTAGCGTAAGCACTGGCGATTTGAGATAGAGAACAACATCGAGGAACTAGTAGCAGCAAAGGTAAAAGTAAATCAAAATCACGCCATAAAAAGTCCAAGGGACGCGTGAAGTGCTTTGAGTGTCATGAGGAGGGACACATCGGGAAAGATTGTCTAAAGCGGAGGAATAAAACTGATAGGCAGAATGCCATAAGTAGTGTGGCAAACGTTGCCGAAGGGAGCAATAGTGATGCAGAAGTTGTTTTATGTATGAGTGCTACTTCGTCAGGAGACAAATGGGTGCTGGATTTGGGGTATTTTTATCACATGATGCCTCATAAGAACTGGTTTACTACTTACCAAACTACAGATGGTAGTAGAGTTTTTTTGGGGAATAATGCAGTCTGTAAGGCTGTGGGGATAGGGACAATTTGGATCCGAATGCACGATGGGGTGGTGCGCACATTGACAGACGTGAGACATGTACTAGAGATCAAGAAAAATCTTATTTCTCTAGGGACACTCGATGACATCGGGTGTAGGTACACCGCTGAAGGTGGAGTACTGAAGATCTCTTGAGGTGTTATGACAGTGATGAAATGGAAGAAAGTAAAACTTTCTATCATTTATTGGGAGAGACCGTGACCGGAACCACTGTAGTTTCATCAGGTGAGTCAGAATCTAACTTGACTTAATTATGGCATATGCGTTTAGGGCACATGAGTAAGGCAGGTATGACGATGTTGAGTGAAAGGGGTTGTTGAAAGGTCAAAAGACAGGAAAGCTGGACTTATGTGAGCATTGCATCTTTGGGAAGTCCCACCAAGTTAAGTTTACTACAGCTATTCATTCGACCAAACGACCAGTTGAATATATTTATTCAGATGTTTGAGGCCCATTTTCGGTTCCTTCGAAAGGAGGTGCCCGATATATGCTGATATTTATCGACGATTATTCGAGGAATGTATGGGTATACTTTATGAAGCACAAATATGATATGTTTGATCGGTTCAAGAAATTTAAGGCATTGATTGAGAAGCAGTCAGATAAATAAATCAAGTGCCTGAGAACCGATAATGGCATGGAGTTCTGTGGTAAATATTTTACCGAGTTCTGCGAAAAGAAAGTATTGTGAGACACCGCACAGTACTTGAGACACCATAGTAGAATGGCGTGGTAGAACGGAAGAACAAAACTTTGCTTGAGCGAGCTCGATGCATGCTTTCTCATGTAGGACTTGGCAAGAAATTTTGGGCCGAAGTAGTGAACATGGCATATTACTCGGTTAATCGATTTCCATCATCTGCTATCGAGTGGAAGACTCCTGAGAAAGTATGGTCAGGGAAACCTGTTGATTATTCTGGATTACGAATATTTGGATGTCCTGCGTATGCTCATGCGAGTGATGGTAAGCTTGAGACGAGATCGAAGAAGTGCATATTTCTGGGTTATGCACATGGGGTGAAAGGCTACCGGCTGTGGTACACCGATCCCAGATCACCTGGTTTTCTAATCAATAGAGATGTGATTTTCGATGAGGCTGCAATGCTTCAACAGAGGAGTTTTGAGACACAACCAGTAGAGAAGACAGATCATGGTGTCATTAGTGAGGTGGAGCTTTAGGTGGAGACTCCGAAGATCTCGAAGGTAACAGAAGTTAAGATTGCAGATGAGGCCGCAATTCCTGAAGCTGGTGATAGTGAACAACCAGCAAAGCCGCAACACATTATAGCCGCAGATAGACAGAGAAGGCACATTAAATCACCGTTATGATTATACAGATATTGCTTATGCATTTACTGTAGGTGATGAGGTGGAGACGGATGAGCCTTTGTCTTACTCTGAGGTGATATCTAGTTCGGAGTTATCGCAGTGGCTAAGGGCTATGAGTAAAGAGATGGAATTACTCCATCGAAATCAAACATGGGAGCTGGTCAAAGTACCCAAGAGACAAAAGATTGTAGGAAGTAAATGGGTCTTCAAACGGAAAAAAAAATGGCATTCTCGATGTCAAGGCAGCGAGGTATAAAGCGAGACTTGTGGCGAAGGGGTATACACGGCATGAGGGCATTGACTATAATGAGGTGTTCTCTCATGTGGTAAGACATACTTCTTTTTACTTGCCTTAGTTACTTCGCAGGATCTCGATTTAGAGCAACTAGATGTGAAAACTGCATTTCTTCACGGTGAGTTGGAGGAGCAGATTTACATGAAGCAACCAGATAGATTTGCTATTCCGGATAAGGAAAATCATATTTGCTTATTAAAGAAATCATTATATGGGCTAAAACAGTCTTCTAGGCAGTGGTATAAACGTTTTGATGCTTTCAGGGCTAGTCAAAACTATACAAAAAGTCAGATGGATAGCTGCGTTTACTTTAGGAGATTGGAGAATGGTTCTTTGATTTATCCACTCTTATATGTTGATGATATGCTGATAGCAGCTAAGAATATGTCTAATATTGATGTGCTGAAGATGCGATTAAATGTTGAATTTGAGATGAAAGATTTAGGTGCTACAAAGAAAATTTTAGGTATGGAGATTTTGTGTGATAGGGCTGCAGGAGTTCTACGTTTATCTCAAAAGAAATATATTGAGAAGATTGTGGCACGTTTTAATATGCAATCGGCAAAATCTGTAAGTACACCTTTAGCGAAGCACTTTAAACTTTTAGATAAATTATCACCACAGACTGAGGAGGAGAAGGATCATATATCCCGTGTTCCTTATTTTAGTGCCATGGGTAGTATTATGTATGTTATGGTGTGCACTAGGCTTGATATTTCACAAGTGTGGTTAGTCGTTATATGAAGCGTCCTAGTAAAACTCATTAGGAAACTATGAAGTGGATTCTCAAATATTTGAAGGGGACAACAAACGTGAGTATAGTATACCGAAGAGACAGCAATGGCAGTAAAACCACTAGTTTTATGGATTTTAATCACGCTGGTGACTTGGATGATTGCAGGTCTTTAGCAGGGTACGTGTTTACGCTAGCGAGTGATGCAGTTAGTTGGAAAGCATCCTTACAAGATCACATTGCCTTGTCTTCGACTGAGACAGAGTACATGGCACTAACCTTTGTAGCGAAGGAGACGATATGGTTATAAAGTTTGCTCTTGGACTTTGGGTTAGAACATAAAAGTGTGGATATACACTGTGATAACCAAGGTGCGATATATTTGGCATATAATCCAGTTTATCACGAGCGAACGAAGCATATCAACATCAGGTACCACTTCATCCGAGATGTCTTAGCTAAAGGTAATGTCATTGTCAAAAAGATTGCCACAGTAGATAACCCGGCAGACATAATAACTAAGTATATTCCTTTGGCGAAACTCAAGCAGTGTCTGTGGAGAGTGAGCACCCGTCGGGACGTTGAGAGAACAACATGGATGATGAGCATTATAAATTGGCTTCAAACATCGAGCTAATGTGAAGAATTGTTAAATTATGTCTCAAGTTTGAGCATTTGCAAAACGCGATTCGCTTGGATGAGGAAGTTCATGGGACTCCATGAAGGTTTACAAAAAAGAAAATAAAATAGAAGAAAAAAAAGGGGGCACATTCTATTTTATTTTCTATTTATCTTTAAGGGAGATAAAGAAAAATGCAGCGTTCCTATTTCGTTTCTTTTAGTCGATGAAGTTAAAGAAGGAAGCTGCTGCACATAAAAGCCAACGTTAGTGGGCCCAGGTCTCCATTTCTTTATTTCCACTGCCAAAACCCTTTTTGGCGTGAAATCCCTCTGAACGTGAAGAATCGCAAAGGTAGGGCCCAAGGTCAAACCTTTGACCTTGGCCGCGCACACACACACGAATAAAAACAGAATTTTTGCAGGTCTTCTCCTCTTTCCGAAAGTAATATTTTGAAATTATGAAATTTCTGCATATTTCGATGTATATATTTATGAAGAACATGTTGGCCTATTATATAGATTTTATTAGATAATTACTCTAAAATAATATTTTAATTAAGATATGCACAAATAAATGGTGATATATGTGCAACATACGTGCAATTTTGAAAAATACGGATAATCAACAAAATTATCAATTTATCTTTAACAAAGAGGAATTCCTAATTATATCTAACCTCTTACTCCCTTCTTTCTTTTCCTTTTTCTTCTATTTTTTTGTTTAGGTGCGAATGATAATCATTCAGTTTTAGAAAATCAATTTTTGGTTAGAAATAGATTTTTCTATTTCCAATCCCTAGATAAGTTTCTGAGCAAAAATAAATGTTTGATAGCCACACAAAATTTCTACTTCTAGAATATAAATTTGTTTGAGAATGTCACAAAATTTCTCCCTCCTGAGTGGCCATTGAAAGTAGCTGTACTGGCATTTGGTGACTAGCGTCTAGCAACAGGTAGCCATCATCTGACATCCGGCATTTGGCAACGTGCGGCAAGCGTTTGGCGACTAATGGTGGGAGGCGATTGTAGATAGACGACGAGTGATTGAGGAGTGACCAAAGTCCAGTATTTGGCAACGGCAGGCTATCATTTGACATTCAGCAATTGGCGGTGAGCGTTAGGCGATCAATGGCGGGCGAGCAACATGCAAACGGTGGATAACCGGCTAGTAGCGACAACGAGCGATGAGAAGAGTTTTTATTTTTCACTTTTGTTCTAGAAATAGAAAGATAGAAAAATTTTACTTATCATTTCTATTCCAAACTTATTTCTAGTGTAAAAATTTATTCTAAAAATAGAAAAATGAAATTAAGGCTCCGTTTCGTAACGTTTCTATTTTTCTATTTTTTTTTGTTCTTTTGTTCCCCTAAATAAAAAAGAACAAAAATTCATTTGGTAATGTTAGTTAGTTTTTCTAATCCTTGGAATAGACTAGTAGCTAAGAAATAAATTTGGAACAGAAATAAGAAATAGAAAAAAGTTATTTCTTATTCCCGAGTACAATTTTTGAAAAAAGTCACTTTCTTTCACTTCTTTTTTTTTCTTTTCTTCTTCTTCCTCTTCTAACTGGTCCGTTGCTGCCCACCGCCTGGCCACCGACTAGAGGAGGAAAAAGAAGAGATGAAAAATAGGAAAGAAAAATTTTACCAAAAAAAAAAAAAAAGGAAAGAAAAAAAGAAAAAAAGGAAAAAAATAAAAAATTATTTTAAAAAATCAAAAGAAATTCTACATTACAAAAAAACTTGTAAGTCATAACAAACCATTCCTATTCTTTTTCTATTCTTGGAATAGAAATTTGAAGTACTGATTATCAAACGTATTCTTTTATTCAAAAACTATTTACATGAATAGAAATTTAAAAAAAACATATTTTGAAAAGAAATTGTTTTCAGAAATAAAAATGTTACCAAACGCACCCTAATTAACTAAACGAATTTCTATTTCGAACCTATTTCCGGAATAGAAAAATAGATAAATATAATGGTTATCATGAGCGCCTTAGTCCACCATAGCCATTGCTAAAACTGCCGACCACCAATGAACAAATAGCTTTCTGAGGAATGGACGAGCTCCACAGTGGCCATATCCGCTGAATCGATGATGGTCACCAACGCCAAAAGAGGCGATGAACTCCCCCGTCTATTTCATCACAAGCCGAATGATTTTAAGCTCAAGTATAAATGGTGAAGCAGAGTGATTCGCAGCCATTAAAAATACTGAAAACGACTTTGAGAGTAGTCTTTACTTTCCGTGACAAAAAATTCAGCTCCTCATTTTGCATTTCAAACTAGCGCGTGTTGTTTTTACTGGAGGAAAATACAATACTGCTGTTTCTTTCCCAAAAAATTACACCACAAGGTACCTCAATTCTGGACATTGAAAGACACAGACGCATCAACTTCAAGGGTCTCATTTGAACGGTTCAAATGCACGCCTCAAGCTACAACAGCATAACTCACAACTAACACAATGCTCCCAAATTCAATTGAAATCGACTGCATATGTGTCTCGCTAAGCACCAATCATGAATGGATGTCGAAAGAGAGAGAGGCTGATCAATCTATGATCCCAGACAAGGGGGCATGTCCGGAGGCATGTCTCGCATGCTCGTTTCCTTAGTAGGACCATTCGAGATGATGAAAGCCATGGCCATTCCCCAGTTCACATGGCGTTCCAGATGACAGTGCATGAACCAGACTCCTGAGAAATGTGCCCAAGAAGTTAGCTTGTGCACAAAAACTGGGGTAAAAAGAGAGATACTACTCCAACTCCATATATTCGAAACCAGTTTCATATTGATATTAGTCCATACTAGTCATTTCCTGCTTCCGGTAGTTTATAGGAAAAACTAGTGCATGTTCCTCTAAGCCGCAACTTGATAATATACTACTTTCAGATGATTATTGCATATGCACCCCAGTCGTTTTGATAGGTGAAAGTACCAGGATTATCGGCTTTGAATCTTATGGTTGCCCATCCATTTTTCGGTACCGCGACGGTGTTGACTTTGGGTGGACGGGTCAAATTGTATGTTGGTATGCTCGTGTTCGGAGAGAAATTCCCGCGACCGAAACCGACCAGGTAAAAGCTGTAACCGTGTAAGTGTATTGGGTGATTCTCCGCTGCAGGTATATTAGTCCCCTGGAAAATTATTTCGACCTCTGAACCGTATTTGATTGGCTCCACCACTGTTCTTCCCACCACTGGATATATCACATTATCACCTACGTCTCCCGTGAAGTTGAAATAACGCGGAGGTCGATCGGGAAAATCTGTATGGTAGATACCAGGTAGCTTCCTGTAAATTAAATGCATGGTTGAGATGATGATTTTGTTAAATAAGCTATTGGAGTACAAAGTGCTTGAGTTCAAACGCAGAAAGTACCGGTAGTACGCTTGTAGAATGTCGATTTTTGGCACCGTCCAGCTTATGTTATTTAAGCTCGCCGAGTGCCTGTTACCATGTGGACCTTCACAAATGTCACCCTTGGCGCATTGCACGTTATTCACAGAGACCGTGAGGTACAAACGTTTCGTGATGTTCAATGGGACCTTAATAGGATGCTTGTCATCGGCCAGACTCTTCAAAAGCCGCATGAAGCTCTCAGCAGAATCCCTATCTGACAAGCCTGGAAGTGTAATAGAATTAGGATGTGTAGGTGGTTGGTAACCTCCATTGTAATGGAGTATTGCCGAGGGCGTAGTTTTATCAGTTGGAGCCTGGGTGTCCACAAAAGGACTGCCGAGCATGTAATAGCGACTAGGTTCTTGGTCTGTCGTGACTAGAACATCCATAGTTTGTCCCGGAGCTATCATGATGTAACTAGTGTTAACTTGCTCTAGGTAAGCTCCGTCCATCCCGACCAGGGTAAGGGTGTGGTTGGCTATGCCAAAGAACATCTCTTCATTCATAATAGCACTGATGATCCGTAGAAGGTAAGTCTTACCGGGATCCACCACCATCCGAAAGGTAGATTCTGCATCATAATAATGTCAAGAGTCAAGTAAGGTCCAACCTATTCGTTGAAATTGTGATTGATGTTAGCTAGGCGTAAGTTTATCTGATGGAATCCTTGGTACTTCACTTTCTTGATCTAACCCAGCATGTGGTCTCTTGTATGATAAATTAGAAATGATATCGTGCGGTTGTAGTTCTTATTGCTTTATGACAATGATATAGACATCATCAACTGTACCGAATGAAACTTGTGAACGAACTCAGTACTAAACAAATTAATACCTATGGAGCACTGATAGAAGTCACCGGGTTGGCCATTAATGGTGTAGGCAACTGATGTGTTCACGTCCCCACCGGTCCTCGTCGCATTAATGACCATCTCAGTTAGGTTCTTTTCATACCATTCACCTGCATCGTCAAAACCAGCATGGAAGTGTGTTATCCTTTAGGTTGTGTCCACACTTAACCTTTAAAGCGATCGTTGAATCATATACACAGGCCTCACCGAGTATAATCGTCTGCTCTGCATCATGTTTATACGGATGCTCATTTCCAGGTTTAGGGTAAATAATGAGAGCACCATGCACGGATGCTCTACTCCAGTCGCTATGAGCGTGCCACCAGAGCGTCCCTTCTTCTTTGTCAAGCAGGACCGTCTGAGTGAAATTTTGCTTGGGTTGGATGGGACATTGCGTGACGTACTCTGGACCATCGTGCCATGGATTGCCCATCTGCCTTGCTCCGTGCCTGCATGTGTCGTGTGGTTCAATGTTTTGTTCGGTTTGAAAACAAAACCCATACGCCCTATAAACCGCGAGCTCCTCCATGATTAAAAAAAAAGAAGAAAAAAAAAACAACAAGCAAAGAAGAAAGGCGATTTTACCAGTGAATTGTGACGCCGTAATTTCCATTGTTCACGACGGTAACGACGAGAGTATCTCCTTGGTGCGCCCAAAGTGTCGGACCCGGGAAGCTGCCATTGGCCACTAGAATGCTTTTCTTCTCACACAACCTCTCAAACTCCGTCTCTTGTAGCTGCATCGTGCACCACGATTTCGTGTCACTTCGAGCATGTGAGTACCGCGATAACGTTGATGCGCATGCTTATAATGATGATGATCACGACGTCATATCAAAGGAAAGGCCTAAAGAAGAGCGATTCGCAAAATGACAGTGTCAAAAATACAACATATTGCAGATGATGTCATTGTTCACTCACCACGAGCGTATAGGCGTGGACATCGCCTTTGGCCATGCAGAGAAGAAGGCTGAAAGTGAAGAGAAACCCCAAAAACACAGCCCAAGAGCTTTTCTCACGAGCTCCCATTTTTTCGAACGCAAAGCACGACAGAAAGGAAAGCCTTTTTTTTTTTCCTTGATTTCCTTGTCTTGGTGATCCTTAACGTCGCACGGATGGGCGCAATTTATAGGGGAAGTGTTCGAGAGAATATCAGGTAATCCCGGAGTACTGTGTCGACGTGCTCTCCGAGAGGTTGCCCGCAAGCTTACCAACTACGGCACTCCGCCCGAACCGGAAGGACCGTCGCTCAGGCAGAGAGAAGACCGAAGATTTGCACACCGCGCCTTCAGCCGGTCGCAGCAATTGGCGGGAGCGTTAGAGTCCCCAGCGACCGTCGATCGGGGACTCAAAGTTGCTCATCGAGTCTAGCAATGCTTTGGAATCGCTCGGATTGCATGCAGGACCTGCGCTTGGAGGCATATCCAAGAGACGGCGACGACCGCCCGCAGCAACCTCGAACGGCCATGCGAAGAAACAGAGCACCCAAAGAGAAAAACCTCACTATGCTTGATCGCAGAAATGGTATGAAAAGGCAACAGAAGAAGAAAAGGGCCGCGGACGAATCAAGCGACGAAGAGACCCATCTGGAGAAGGATCGGGATTTCCCAACTGCGAGTGCGTGCGAGCGTGGGGTGAGAGAAGGCGGAGAGGGAAGAGGAGGAAAGGAAATCCAAGCGGTGGCGGCGGTGGCGCCGCTTCTCCAGCTTCCTTCCTTGGCTTTCTTTCCTGCGTCTCTAGGAACCAAAGAACGAAGAAGAACAAGGGGAGATAAAAGACGGATTGCGGTGTGAGAAGCGTGCTGGAGAAAGTGAGGGGGCGGTGCGCTTTGACTTCGAGTCAACGGACAAAAGCAGTCGAACCTGTGAATGAATGATCTGCTTTTGGTTTACAGTCTTTGTGATTTTGAAGATGAGGATGGAGAAGAAGAAAAAGGGGGAGAGAGAGAGGAGAGAGTAAAGTGGGAGCGTGGACCCTGACCATTGACCCCTCCACGCACCCCTATAATTCATGCGAACAGTGAATATTTGCTCGTACCCACGTGGAAAGGACGCCTCCTGAGAGCATGGGACCTTAAGAAAAGAAAAAAGGGACAGTCTTTTCTGCGGACTTTTGCGTCGCGGACACAGGAAGTCGGTAATCACTTAATCCCCACGTTCTATAACGAGCGTGAAATCTCTGCTCTTTCGGACAACTTCAAGAGGTCACCGGCACTGGTCTCTCTTCTTCCTTGCCCTTTTAAGAATAAGGAAAATCATGAAAAAAAGGGGATATTTTTAGTTCGTTAATTGTAATGTTTATTTTTGGCTTATTGATCAAACATATTCGAGTCACCAAGGCATCCATTCATGGCAAACGATGGCCCTCCGGCCATCGGGTAGATACACGTGAAAGGATTGGTTATGTTTTTGCCCATCTAATAGAGGAGCTGAGATGTACGCGACTTCGATGCGTTGACGTGAGAGGCGGCCTAGTTTGATTAGGGTAAAAATAAAGGGAGCAAGGGGGAAAAGGGAAGTAACGGAGAAATAGGGATCCGACAAAAAGAAAAGACACATGTCCGGTCTTGAATTTAAAGGTATTGATCTCATTTGCTCAGTGGGTTGAATGGAAGATGTTAATTATTTGCTGCCTAAATTGAGAGGACCCATATCTTTCATTATCATGGATGAGATTATATAAAAAAAAAAAGAAAAAGAAAAATAACAAGGAGTAACATGTACAACAAAAAAAAGGGAGGAAGTGCTAGCTCTGTTTTCGACTTCTATTGCTCTCTTTGGACCATTTGGTACCTTGTAGCGTCTTGCGAAATCAACAACATATAGATTCGCTGGTAGAGAGAAGTGACATGAGAAATCTGCGCCATCTGACGAGAGGCCAACTCCGTAAAAGAAAGGAAAAAGGTTAAAATTAGGAGAAAACCAAAGAGGGAAGACCAAACTTTAGGTTGCCAATTTATTACACTTTACAGTCATTCATGTTAAGTATTGGAGCGAAATGCACAGTTGCGTATAAGTACGAAACTGTATGTGCTTGTATAATATATTTTATAATAACTGACCGAACAGAGTTAGATATATTAAGAAATCTTACCATAATTCGTTTAGTAAATGATGTGGCCCCTTTCTAATTGGGTGTTGAAACGAGATTCGGGTAATGTTTTTCTCTAATTGAGATTTTTCAATACACATATCTTTTCTCTAATTAAAGTGCCTCACATTAATTCGACCAAAAAAAAAGTGCCTCACATTAAGAAAAAGAATGAAGAGATCTATCTCTTCATCATCACGTGGCAATTTTTCATAGGTGAAATGGGGTATTATTTACTAGAGACATTGGCTTAATTCCCTAAAAAAAAAAAAAAAACCTAACTTTAGGTCTAATTTCAATTTTATCCCAAACTTTTTTTTTTTTAATCTTAGAAAGAACTCATAACGTTAGGTCTAGTCCCAAATTTGCCCCAAATTTTGTTTTGTCTAAATTTTTTTTTTCAATTTTCAATTTTTTTCTCAAATCTACCCTATTGTCCAGTTCCAACTTGACTTGGCATTAAGGCGACATGGAAAATTATCTCCAAAATAAAATTGTTCTAGGATATAAAAATTAGAGACGACTAATAGCGATTTTTAGGTGAAGGGCTAATGGAATCAGATTTGGAATTAGAGTAAAACTTTGTGATTTTTCTCTTAGAAAAAGAAAAAAAAAATTCAAGGTAGATCTAGGACTAAACCCAAAGTCTGAAGATTTTTATGAGAGAAAAAAAAAGGTCAAGCTAAATTTGGGATTAGACTTAAAGTTTAGAGTTTCTTTTTTAGAAAAAAAAATTCGAGATAAAATTGAGATTAGGCCTAAAGTTATAATTTTTTTAGGGAATTAACCCTAGAGACATTAGTGGTAACTTATTTATTATTCTTTCATCAGGTTTTCCATATTAAGATTGCTCTAAGATTGACTATTATCTAGACAACCAGATGCGCATAAAATAACATTTTGAAACTAAGACTGTGATTTGATTGATGTTCATGAGCTCCTACTATGACATTGACACCAATTATTGTTCTTTTTCTTTAAAAAATTATTTTTTATTGTCCTTTTCTAGGGCTGACAAGTTACGATGTTCATGTGTTATGTCAGATGTGTATACTTCTGTTTTGTAATTACTAAGGACAAAGCATGCTAGCTTATTACTGATTTGTTCCATGTATGTTCGATCCCTTAAGGCAGCATAGGCCCAATGCAGATAATTCTGATTCATTTGATAGATGTTTTGAAATAACTCATAAGAAGAGGTTTCTGATGCGACGGGACTTAATGCTAGTTCAAGTGAGAACACTGTTGGGATGAGTGATCCTTTAGGAAAAGCAATTTATTATTCCAAGTGAATTAGACTAAAGGGTGTCACATATAGTGCTCGAGTAGGACTACCTTCTATGTGGTTCGGGAATGAACCACACAGAAACTAGTGGCTTGTTCACGAGATTGTCCAATGAGGTTGTGAAGAGATCGTTGGGAGAAAAGGGGTTAGACAAGGTATAAGTCCTAATAGATTTATAAAACATCAAGGGTAGGAATCTACTAGACTACACATTAAATATGAACGGAGTATCTTTGAATTATATATGTGAAATTGGACAAATTTCATAAATTACGACTTTTTGTGTAAAGACAGTTTAGAACTAGGCCTCCAATGAGTGTACTTAAGAGTACTATCAAGATGTATGACTTATTGAGAAGGTGTTCACTTAAACAACACAAGATAAAAACATGAGTTTCCATGTAAACAAGCCTCAACGGCAAAGAAAGCTTAGAAAGAATGAGCAATATCTCAAGTGAGTAAAATCAAGATATCACACCTTCTTAAGAATGGAAGTGAGAGTGGTGTGGGACGACTGACCTAGTACCAATCCCATTCCCTTAACTTTATGTTATTCCCCAAATTGATCTGCAACCCACTACAAATTTTGACATGAAATTGGAATACTGGCTCATAGTTGGAACACCAAACACTAAGTAAATGATAATCATTAAGTTTGTAACACAACCTTTCATCCAAATTAATGCAACGTAGACCTCCAATTGGAAACCTACAAAATTGCAAAATATAACTTTCAAAATCATAAAATTTTCATATTCTAAAGCTGTATTTATTTAATGGAAAATCAATGATTTGGAGAATTTTTTTCCTAATTTTGATAATTTATATCTCTTAGAAAAAAGAGGCAATGAAAAATATGCTCATTATAAGAGAAAAATGTTTAGGTATGACTTATTGGCTCCTAAACCAGAAAAGATTGGAAAGACACTGCACGAGTGTCCCTCAAACCGGATGTAATGTCAGCCACACACATCTCACAAAAATCACTACACTCTCCAACCTCTGCCCATATCCAATCTCTCTCTCTCTCTCTCTCTCAAGATGCTCCTGCGTGGCACCACCGGCACCCCGCTCCCCACCTCCCTCCACCTCCCCACGGCCACCACATCCCGCCACCACCCCCACTCCCTCTCCATATCCGCCTCCTCCTCCTCCTCATCGGCCACCTTCCCTGCCACTCCACTCTCCATCTCTGACGCCGAGCTCGAGTCCCGGGGCTTCGCCCTCCACCGCGACGCTGCGTCCCTCGACCTGGACCGGCTCAACGCGGTGTTCGTGGCCGTCGGGTTCCCGCGGCGCGACCCGGGGAAGATCAGGGTGGCGCTGGAGCACACGGACGCCCTGGTGTGGGTGCAGCAGCGGAGGACGGAGAAGCCGGTGGCCTTCGCGAGGGCGACCGGCGACGGCGTGTTCAACGCCATCATATGGGACGTGGTGGTGGACCCCTCGTTCCAGGGAATTGGGCTGGGGAAGGCCGTCATGGAGAGGCTGGTCGGCGACCTGCTGGCCAGAGGGATCAACAACATCGCGCTGTACTCGGAGCCCCGCGTGCTCGGGTTCTACCGGCCACTGGGCTTCGTGGCCGATCCGGACGGGATCCGAGGGATGGTGTACTCGCGGAAGCAGAAGAAGAAAAAGTAGTCTTTAAGAATCGAAGGGAACGTCATTGATACCAAAACTATTCACAGTAAAACAGTTCGAGAATGACTGTTCGTTTTTGTATATGTTTCGTTTAATTTAGTTTAGGACCGGTTCCCTTTTTTATTTTTTTTTCCGGAGAAACTGTTAACTGACAGTGCCGAGGTAGTTTCATCCTTCCTCATGCATGATGAAACGGCATATTCCTTGAAATTGAACTTAAGTGAACTTTATTGAGCCCTCGCGTCGCATTGCCACTGAGAAATTCAAGATGTATCAATCTCGCTTCCCGGTCCGTTTCGAGAGGTATTGTTTTCTCTCGTCACAGCCCAAAGACACCGGACGGGAAGTGCACAAGATCATTGAACTGAAATTTATAGGATGACTTGGTAAAAATATGTGAGGACACGAAGTCCGCTTATTCAATATATGCTGAACACTGTTGTATAACCTCCTACGCTTCAGCAGAGAGAACAGCAAAATAGAATCCGAATGATCTATTTTCAGGAGACGAGGCCGCTCTAAAAATAAGAGGACTCATTCAGGTTTGCATGGTTCTTGGGTTTGACCATTATAGAATCAGAGGTAACTGGTAGATGAAGAAAGACAATCCTCGACATCCAGCAGCATAAGCAAGTGCCAATCACCGAGGCAGGTTATAAGCAAAGAAAACTAAAAGAGCAAATCATGTGAATAGATTCAATCTCTGAACCCTTAATGAAGTTTTGGCTGCCTTGAACCGATGACTCAAGAACCTGGACTAGTTGCACAACCATGCGAATAACTGGACTTCTTGAAGTCCTAAGCTATGGAAGACGGAGGAGTCCGAACTAACAAACTCACACAATGTAAACAAACGGAAATGCTTTCTGCAATTTCTTTGAGGAAAAAAGATGATTAAGTACCTCGATTGAATTATTACAAGTGGTATACTACAACATGAGAGGGCTTGCTGGCATGGCTATTATTCAGCATAATCAACAGACTTCCTCAGAAACTCAAAACTCAAAACTCAGTTTCTCACAAGGTTTTCTCTGTTGGATGCATGAAAAGAGCGTCTGTAGTCCATGGGCTATCTGAACACAAGGCTTGATTTCAACATAGCCTACCGCTTCCCAGAAAGCACAGGAATGCTCTTCGGATCTTGTTCCCACATGGCTCCATTGAAATATCTAGACATAATCTAATCAGGCAATGAGTTATTCATGAATGATACAATTTTAATATATCCCAGCTGAAGACTTCAGCTGCCAATCAGAAAAAAAAGCAAGAACTGGATAAGGGACTTCATTATTTTGACACAAGTTATATATGCCATCAAGAAATGACGTCAAAGCCAATTACTAGGCCTTTTTTCCCTTTTCAACGAAAACATGTCTCAGGTGTCACTTAAATCAATCCTTTCCTCAAGCTGCTCGCACCTGTATTGGTTATAAAGTAGACATACAATGGCGTCCCATTGAAGACATTGAATTTATACACGGTCGAATTGATCTAAATAGCCTCTCCACTTGCCATACGATGACACAATAATTTACCGGTAAGCAATAAAAGATGCAGCAATGGTAGGCAGATCACAGTTAGAAAACAGAGCACTAATTCAAAGTTTCCAACTAACTTCAATCTGATGCTCCATTCAAGCTAATACCACTTATAGTGCCAAATAGAAGTGGGTTCCTTGATTTCACATCAAAACTCGTACCCCCTCCTTATTCTCTAAAAAAGGGAAAGATGGCTTCCGGAGCCACCCCTTGCATCTGAAGATGAATCTAGAGGACCCTTCTCCTTCGATCGAGGTTCACAGCACCCGGAAAATTAGCTGTTTCAATGAAGTCTTTGGCTAGAGAGCGGTCAACCAATCTACAGATGGCTAAAGAGCCTACATGTTGACACAACCAGAAAATTGCCTCATCAAATCCGCGCAAAGGGAAACGGAAAAGAATTCAAGGCGAGACAGGACGGCGACACGGTGCTAAAGGATGCGCTGTATTGGGCAGCAAAAAACGAGTACCAAGATGCAGCTAATGAAAGCAAATGTAGGTCACCAAACCATAGATTTCTCATCCATTAAATGCTAATTAAATCCATCCAGTTTCAAGCATGCTCCATGGAGAGTATGAACTAACCAAAAATAGCCCCTTTTTTTTCTTTCCCAACAGAGCATCATCACTTTAAAGCATCTCCCTCTCTCTCTCTCTCATTGAAAAGAGAAAAGAGAGAAATTTCCGGATAATTTCCTGCCGTCTACGAAGAACCCAATTGTCCTACACCGAAAACGGGATACGGCACATGCTTCGAGCCACATTCACCATGAACTTCGAGCGGAATCGTGCGAACCTGGGACGACCATCGGGTCAGGAGACGTCCTTGACGTTGTTCACGAAGGCGGCGGAGCAGAGGATGGCGGCGACGAACGCGAAGAATCCCAGGCCGACCGCAGAGAAATCCCGGCGACCGCCAGATCCATCGCGCACTGCAGGCTCACGCCCATCATCGGCGTCAGGAATTCGAAAAGGGCGTCCCGCAATGACGCTTCCAAGCCCGGATTTCTACGCGAGAAATCGAGTGGCGAATGAACGAGGCGGGTTCCATTTCGCGAACGGAAAGCAGGAAGGAGGGATCGAGCTCGATCGGTGGCGGCGGATTGCGGATTTTGGGCCCGGACCGTCCCGAACATATGGGCCTGGCCCGAGTCGAAACGGTCCGGACAAAGCCCGACTGTATCTTTTTTTTTCCTTTTAAAATGATGTCATCAAATTTCAAAACTAAAAAATACTACCAACAACTTGGCCCAAAAAATATTATAAACTTCTTTGAAAGAAGAATCGGAGTGGTGCACCTTATTTTTTCAGAAGGTATAACCTTCGGAAAGCAAAGAGTGTATTCAACAAGTTTATGATTTGGAAAACTCATTTAAAATGCTTCGACTTACCTCCTTAACTGAGCTTCTAAAGCGACACGTTTGTTTAGCTCATTTGATATAGAGTCATTACTAATTCATGGCTAGACTGGAGTTTCTAAGAGAAAAAAATAAATAAACTCGAAATTTTTATTCCTTTAAAGTCTTTAATTCCTATACATATCTTTCATCCTTTAAATTAAAATATATTTAGCTATCAATGTTTTTTTTTTGGGAAAAGGCCATAAAAAATCATAAACAATATAGCGTATTTACCTCAAACTTTTTTGTGATACCAAAAATCTCAAATTTATACTTGTATGACACATTTACTCCAAGTCTTTTTTTTTGGCACTAAAAATCCCAAATTTATATCTACGTGATACATTTATCTTAAATTATTTTTTTGTAGCACTAAAAACCCAAAACTTATACTAATGTGACACATTTATTCTAAATTTTGAGGTAAATGTGTCATGCGAATATCATTTTAAGGTTTTTTTGTGTTACAAAAAAAGTTTGAGATAAATGTGTGTCACACCAAAACAATTTAAGGGTAAATGCGTCACATAGGTACATGTTTGGAATTTTTTGTTTCATGAAGAAAATTTTGAGGTAATATATTATAATGGGCACAATTTAAGGCTTTTGGTGGCTATTTCCCTAATTTTTATTTCCTTAAACGTTTGATTTAAAATCACAATACCTTTGATTGTCCGAAAAGAAATAATCTATCTTAGATAAAATGAGCTAACCATAGTTGGAAGACATGTATTCTAGACCTAATTTTCCAAACTAACTAGTTCTGGTTGACATTGAAGATTCCCGATATTATCCTATGTACAGGGAAACTGTACGTCGGATCCATGCGTTTCCTGTTGCTATTGCAGGCCGCATTTACATCATGAGAGAGAGAAAAAGGAAGTGGGGGATGTGGTGCTGATGCTTCCTGAAAAGAGGAGAGGGCCCTCAGATTATTCACTGTTCAAGCAGCACCTGAAGCGTAAGTGTGTTGTGCTGCGCAATATCCGAACAAGGTGACAGCAACACCACCTCCGAAGAGCAATGGCTGGACCAGGTTTGGCAGGCCTTCGTTTTCTCGCAGAAAGCCAAAAGAACAGCAACACAGAGTCTCTCTCCCTCTCTCTCTCTCTCTGAGTGTTTTAGTGGATAGAGACACAATTTGCAGCAGTATAAGTTATTGATTGATGAGCCACTACCAGCAGGGCCACTACCAGCAGCACCTCCACCACCTGCTCTCTCTCTCTCTCTCTCTCTCTCTCTCTCTCACGGCTTAGACTTGGCGATGATGGCCATATTGATTAGTCCCTCGTATGCATTTCATGGATGATGTGCTTTCATCATTCGCATTCACTTCCCTTTTTAGAAAATGTAGAATGATCTCGATTATGTCCTTATGTTTGCATCATCCATCCATGCATATTCCCCATATGGATATAAATGTGCTATGATGAGCATATGCCCGGTGGGTCTCATAATGATTAACATGGATGCGTAGCCATCGGACGCCCATAATTAGGTCAACATTAAATACTTCTCCAATATGTTAGTGTCGGAATATCCTTATCTTCTTGTGCATTTTCTTCTCTTCCCTTGAAATGCGAAGAGAGCTAGAAGAGGGTTGCTCTAAAATATGAATGAATAACACAGGGAAATGCCCTGAAGCAATTAAGATTTTATCGATTTAAGATGGTCCAGGTGTGAAAAATATGAATAACCGGAGATATTTAGACATCTTTTATGATTATCATTGTGAAAACTTCATCCAAATTCATTTGCTAAACAGGACAAATAAAACTTGCCATAAACAAATCAAAGGTAGATGATTCTCGTACGTAATGCCCAGAAGTTTATTTTTCATATGGCGATTTTTCCCGACAATATAATTTCACTCCCATAAGATCATTCTTGACGTTGAAAAGTTAATCAAAATCCATGACTCTCAGTCGAGCAACTCAAGGAACACGTTACACTCATCAGTTTATTTCGAGGATAATTCATCCCTCACATTTGATCGACGGACTAGCTCCCGTCATTGCACACGACCTCTTCCAGATCTCTAATGCCACCACTAGCGTCGTTGTAAGGGCTATCGAATCTCACGTCCCTCAGCAGCTGCCGCAGATCAGAAACCTCCTCCTGGAGCCTCGCGTTCTCCCGGACGGCCCTCTCCTGGCGCTCCGTGGCCTCGTTCAGCCGCTCCACGAGGCTCTGGTTCTCGCCACGGAGCCTCAACACCTGTGACCACAGCTCATCTAGGTGCCTCTGCTTCCGCATGCGCGACCGCCTTGCCGACTCCCGGTTCGATATCATCCGCCGCCGGCGCCTCTCGTCAATGAGCCGGAACTGGCGGTCGTCAGCCTCATCAGAGGTGCTGCTAAGGCACGACGTGGCCACCGTCTTGGAAGATAGCGTCACTTGTTGGAGGATCTGCTGAGGGTTTGGCATGTCAGCAAGGAGTCTGGCGAAGTTGAAGGGCGATACTGACGATGGTGCGTTGTTTTGCATTGAGGAGAAAGGAGCGTAATCGGGGTTGTAAATCATTTCGGTCATTGCTTCACGTGGAATCATCTCGGTGGATCTTTTCTTTTGTGGTTTCAGAAGGTATCCGAAATCAAGAATGGTTAAGTGTAGGAAAGAATAGGACGAGAAATGCAGGCTTTTTATAGGAAGAAGATGAAGAAGGCAATCAAAGTGGAGAGAGAGGACAAGTTTCGGCTATGGAGAAACTGTGCATCATGCGCTTACGTTAGCTGATATTAAAACCTAGCAATAATGCTAGGTATAGTATAAGAAAGGATTTCTAAAAGTTCGTTTCGAAGTGATGTATGGGGATACGTAGATACTCCAAATCTTTATAAAGGATATTGCATAAGAATATATGCAGCCATTGATAAATCACTTGCTTTTGCATTAGAAAAGAGTATCCTCAATGACCGTGTCACTGGTGGTTATGGACTCTTTATGTTATCTCTCTACCTTTTCCCCTTTCTCTGCGAGTAAGAACCACCACCACGGCCCATCTCCAACCACCGCCGTCGTCACCTCCTCCAGCTGCCACCTCGCCGTTGCATCTCCTCCTCTCTCGCAGGACAATCCAACCATAGATTAGGGGTCACTGACCTCAACGCCATGATCCCATGGTTCCATCGTGTGCGATCACAAACTTTAAGGTCGTCCATGGAAAAAGACGCCAGACCCAGGATCGTTAATGCCAATTTTGGAATTCAGGAGGCACGACTAAGGCATAACGGGCAACAAGGTGAAGGGGGAGAGTAAAACTAGGGGTTTTATATATAATATATATATTATATCCGGGGGGGGGGGGTTTGTGTAAATGTTCATCAAATTAGTGGCATGTAAGCTTCTCTATATTAGTTTTGGGTATCACTAACAGTAATCGGCATGAGTTATGCTCTAATGGACAAAGTAAAATTCATACAAAGGAGTATCATATGACAGTGAACACAATTCTGAATAATTTGGTGCTATATACGATGGAACCAAAGTCTATAAAACATATTATAAGACCCCACTTTAGTACATATCTACCTTAGTACCTAGCATTAGTCTGGTTCGGACAAATAATAACACCAACAATAGGGTCGTGCCCTAGAATTTTCAAAGTTTTGTCAATTGAATCTGGTCATGCCGTTACCTAGGTCCAGCCACTTCCATCACCATTTCTCCATACATATGATGTTACTAATGCATGCGTTTCGCTTTGTATAAACTATTAATATCCACTGAGAGAGAGAGAGAGAGAGAGCATTTGATGCAGGAGCGATGACGACTCGATGAACCTAGGCGAGCTTGAAGGGCGACTCTTGCAATATAGAATTCGCATTTGATGGTAAGATCATTGATTTTATAACTACAAGCCTAGTCACGGGGCACTTCAGCTGAGACTACAAAGGCAAAGTGAAGATGCATATTGATCTCGATACATTCAATTGCGTCCATCACGTACCTAACTTTCATGCATCTTTCAAACGTGTCGCTTCCTTATTTCCCCCGGTTGATATGATTATCGCGCGACCCCGTTGATTAAAATCACTAATCTCTTGATTTAATTAAATTATTGAACAACCATGGAACTTGCAGAAGGGCACGCAGCAACTGGCAAACGCATGTGTCGCACCAAGTTTAATTATGAAGAGATCGATGAGCGGTCCCGCACTAACAGAGCCGTAGTTTAGGTCACTCTCCACTGAGCCTCCGCCGTCTAGCGCAATCTACTTAAATTACTATTATAACTAGAATAAAAAATGATATATACTTTTTTTTGGTTAAAAAAAAAATGATGTATACACACGACCAATTTTTTTTTTTTTTTTATAGTTTTTGTTACATATTAAGTACATAGTTGTAATGATGTAATCATTGCGGTTTAGTTTGATTTAGGCAATTGATGACTTTACAAGGAGATAATTCGTCAAATGAGTTTTTTTTTTTTCGTAATTGACTCAGATATTTAGCACATTATATTCAATTGGATTTACTTTAGCCATATTTTCTCAATGGACAATATGTAACCACTTATCCCTCTATGAAATTGCCAGGTGGGCAAGTTTTCTATTTTATTCTATTTTGTCCTCTTTTGATCGGGATGAGCTACGACAACCAATTACGAAAAGCGCAAAAATAATTCAATTCCTTTTTTTTTTCTTTGAGATGAGATGAGATTTTATGCATATATGCATGCAATACGAGGAAAAGGACAGGAGAAAAGAAAATTCCTATTATTTCCAACATACTAAATTAATAATTAGGCGGAGGACGAAACGTCATAGAGACGTGCGCACTAGCATGGTATCCTATTCTATTCAATGGAATTATTTCGATATGACAAGCCAGGAAATAATTAGTAGTATTTTTTTTTTTAGGTGAGTGTAAGATGTTGGAGTTGAAGAGATTTTCAGCCTCCCCCGATGCACTGTTCTCGCGTTTCTTACACGCATGAAGCAACTGTATCTGAGTTCATGAACATGGACTCTCAAAAAGAAGAGGGAGATGTTGGGTAGATTTGGACTTATTCAATGTCATATAATTAGTAGTATTTTTTTTCGATAAAAAATAATCATATAATGGGACCCAAGATTGCATGACGAATAAATTACGTAGATCAAATCCATCTCAATTATTTATCAAGTATAAACTTCATGAGCTGAACCACATATATTAAGATCCATAAAGATCCATAAAGCATGCAATATATTCCAATTGTATAACATGTCCATAATTTCACCTATCAAAATTAGTTGAGTGTTTCTTTATTGCAGACTTGTTCGCCCCCCCCCCCCTTCCCCCAACGTTCGATCACGACTTTAGATCAAGGTCGCCCATGTCAATGAGCTAGATTTGGCTCGTTCAAGTTTGTTGAAGGTGGGGAGGGGGGGAAGGGGAAGACGGGAGTATATCTTATGTATGAAGATTAGTTGAGTCAAAAGTCCAAATAAGGAAAAAAAATTTGTAAGATCCCTACTGCAATATCCATCCTACTTTAGACACTTACCGGCAACATGAATGACTAATGGCGAGTTGCACTAAACATACACGGAATTGATAAAACTTCTGGTTGGATATGAGTCCATATTCTGGCTGGTAATCAACTTCGTCTTCATGAAATCGTCCTTCCAGTGATCCCTTAACCGAGTGCCCTTTCGACGTCACTTCCTAGAGCATTAGTTTGTGCTTTCCATTGATCGCCCGGCATTTGTCGACACAATATCCATACACTCGACGAGAATTAATCAAATTTCCAATATCGTGGAAGAAAAGTTTTATGGGAGACACTGTTCGTTAGGGTACCATCCCACCACTTTTTCCCCAATGCATGCAAAGACCACCATGCTTTACTCAGACAGGGTAGGAGCAGGATAGAAATGGCGCGGCGACATTTGGGTACGGAGGGAGACTGAATTTAGCAGCCTCACGTGAGGAGTGAAACATGATATGATATGATGTAATTGCTTGAAAGGCAGACTTTCAAATAATGGAAAATTGTACGAGCCTCCATTTATGTATTTCCTTCATGACAAGACAATGATGTATATGTCGGTTTTGATTGGATACGGCACAGATCAGAAATCTACCTCTTTTGAACTTCTATATTGTTTATGCGTATGGGCGACACTTTTTGCTCAACGTATTTGTCTTTTTGGCCACATTCATCGATCTTTTGATTATAGATACATTCAATTTACGACGAGATGAGCATATGCTGGAATGATCCATCTCTCAGTCACCAACTCCAACTTGTCCTTTCAAAAGCAAGTCAACATTCTTTCACTAATTATGCACATTGCATTTGAAAGGGAGCGCATTTTCCTTAGCTTAGATCAGGGCCCTGTCATGCATAAGCCGTGTTGTCCGATCCACTCCAAAATAACGATTGCTAATAACATAGATTTTAGAGTAAATTGAATCTTTTACTTCGTTTCAAGTCGTACTGCACTTACAGTTTGACTTTTGTTCAATCTCAAACGCTCGAAGCCTCACAAAATGGCACAGAACATATACAACAGAACCATATATAATTTTTTAGGGTTTGGATAATGTCATATGCTTTCAGGGCCGCAAAAAAACTCAAAATCAGCATGGCAAACCACACTAGCATGTCATCGCTAAACGATGCATTTACAATGTGGGTGGATCGATGTCGATCACTAATGCACACACACATATACATCCTGAAACAAGTCAAAGTCATTGGGTTTCCAATGATCGAAACAGTAACTTGCAAAATCATTGAAGCTTTGCTTCATCCCTGTTCTTGCTCAGGTTCACTTTCGTCTTAGGTTGCCACGAGCATTCTAAAAATCATTGACGCTCCCCGACCACCACAAATGTCGTATCCATTCACGCCACTTCCCAGGCTTCCCCACGATCAGAATTAGCCCCAACTTGGGTATGCATCGAACTGTATGTACCATGTGGGCGTTGTCTCCACTTCATGCGTCCCACTAAGCTACTACCCACACGCATACACAACTTTCTTCTTCTTTTTTCTCCAGTCATTATTAGAATTGATATTCCGTGATGTCATCGCATCGTGCAGCCATTGGCTGGAAGAGGATAGGCATACCACCACCACTTTTGTTTTCCAATGTTTTTGTCATGATTTGTGACGTGAAAAGCATTTTGGATGAGATTTGTTAGTCATTATAATTAAAAAAAATGGTTTATCCCATCATCCGTCACTAGAAAAACACAACGTCGATAAATAGTATTGAGGTATCTATATAGATATGTACATAACAAATCTAACACACAAAAAAAGAAATTCTTCATGCGATTTATGTGTTAATAGGGATGGTGAAGCATCCCTTGAAGGCCACTAAATTTGGCAACTTTGGAAATAGTCAAAATATTAAGACCTACAATCAACTGTATTTCCTATATTTTCAATATCTTATAGATGTGATTATTGCATTTCTTAGTTCCTAGGTCTTTATGAGTCTTGATTGTGATGAAGATTCCAAGAGTCAAAGTTCTAGTTCCTAAGATTTTATTATGTTATGTCTTTCCAATGAGTTTAGGAAATTACTCATGCTTGGAGGGCTAACCCATGCTCAATTATATAAGCATGCTATGATGAATGAAAAAATCAAGACTCGATTAATTCATAACTTATTTGAGCATTTGGCTCAAGAACAAGAAGAATTTCTTATTTTGCTCTTATCCCTTAGGTAGATTCTTATGGATGACAAGTAATCTGTCCATCTAAATTCTCACTTGTGTTACTTTTTACTTTTTTACGCTCTCCCTTGGCATCAAGTAGTCACTGCACGCATTTCAATACTTGATGCTTCTACATGAAAATAATTTTTTCCTAAAAGATGCAAGGAATGTATGGTGTTTGGTCGCATCATAGGATAGGTGTGGATAGCCTTAGCCTTTTGGCTTATGTCAATGCAGATAATCATTCAGTTAAATATTCGAGGTGGGTGGTTCGATTTGTTTATAGCAAATTCAGGTTGCACGCATGTTTGCACAAGCTCACTTTGGTTCATAAAGGACGTCTTCCACTCACGATGTGGATGTTAAAGTTGCTTTTTGTGCATTCAAAAGTCTTCTTGTTAGTCTTCTAAACTTGCCTCTTGCTACCACCCGTGCATGTGTGGCTGTGGCTCTGGCTGTGCGTGAGTTCTTTAGCTACATGCATGAGCCAAGCCACATCACCAAATGACTCGAAGATCTCTCGATCAAAATTGAATTATCTATTTTTTTCCACTAATAATTTAAACTGCTTGGAAGTAAGTCGGTCCGTTTTTCCCGCGAGACTCGACTCCAAGTGATGATGGACATAGCTCCTTCTCTTGCATTTGCAAGTTGTGGGAACCTGATGCCACCAGCAATTTTGACCAGTGCTCCAAACCAGACTAACCGGCTTTTCTAGTGACTTAACTCAGTTAGGAAACATGTCCAATAATATATTTTCACATCGTTTTTCTTGAAAAAGTAAATGCTTGAAGGCCAGCATGCTAGTTTGAAGTCTAGACGGCTCCATTCTTATCGCTGTCCTTCATCTTTTGGAAGCCTAATCTCACAAGCTTACTTGTCTAATGGGGACACTAGGTCGTTTCAAAATAATAAAATGATTATATGCTTTCGACTGAGCATGCGTGGAACGGGTCCCATGAAGCTAGACGATTATGTAAGATCGCCGATGAGCAATGAAACCAAGTGGACGTGCTCACACCGATCAAGTCCCCATCAGTTTCAATACTTCTGGACAAAATGAACGTCCACTTCTCTCTCGTCACTTCGTCCCGTTGCGCTTGTTTGGTTATTAAGGTTTGGTTTGATCATCAAAAAGTTTTGGATGTTGTCTTCTCTTCGATTCCTAGTGCCCTACAATGCGAACTTGCAATTGGTTAGTGTTTTTGCTGGAATTTCTCCTCCAACGAAATATCCTTCATTGAAAATCGTTCTTCGACTTTTAATTTAAAAAAATCAGAGGTTTGCGTCAACTCTGGACAATAAATATTATATAAGCGATAAAAACCAACCACTTTTATTAGAACAGGCTGTACAAATGCAAACCATACTAGAATTTAATTTACAACAAGACTTGGAAGATATAGACTCAGTAAAGTAACCAAATGTAAACAAATTATGTTGGAATTTAATTGACGACACAACCCAAAAGCACAAAGACACTATGCTGGAATTTGGAAGCTGCAACTAAGACAATAAAGCATTGTGAAGGAAAATAAAGATACTAAAAGGATAGTAAAGTTGTTTGATTTGTGCAGAAGGGCCTCCAAAGAGTACGATGTTTCTATTTAAAGCCTACAATCACAAAGTTAACAATGAAGGTTATGAAGGGAAGTTACAAATAGAGGTTACAAACGGTTATCAAACATTTACATCAATGGTTACATTGATTCCACTACGTTGATGGTTTTGTCGACTCCACTATCTTGAAAGTTGATTTATTCCACCTCGTTGACAGTTACTTCTTTGACAGTTACATCAGAGATTGTCAATCCGCTTTTTGTCAATTCCTTCAAAATTTTGATTCACCTTGTTGTCAAAACTTCAAGTTGTCAATAATTCTATTTATAAATGATCAAATCCTACTCTCCTTGATTAAGTCTATCACACGTTGATAATAACCAAAATAAGACATTTCTTTAAAAGAATAGAACGATTCATCGATCATTCAATTCTTTTAATTAGATAATCAATAGTCATCATATGCCCCATTGTCATTAGCAAATTTGATTTTTTATTGCCGAAGTTTATTGTTATAATTTGTTGGTTCATTTATGATGAGGTGAGTTTAAGAAGCACCGGTTCGTCTTGATATGATGTGATTGAGAAAGTACCATTTGAAAGGGTATGAGCAGCTATCTTTTAAGCGAAGTATAAAAATGATAATTTCAAAAGATAGCCGAGTAATGACAAAAGAACATTTCACAAAAGAACTCTCTTCCTTTCTCTCTCTCATTCCATCAAAAACGAACAAACAAAAAGGCTTCCATTTCTACTTGAGAAGACAATTGGCACTAATGCTGTGAATTGTGAATACTTTCCACGTGATTGTATTCAGATTATCATGAAGTCCTATTGTCAATTGTTCGCTTGTAATTTAACATACGTTCCTGGGTAATTTGTTTATTGCGCATCAGAAGAGGTTGGTTGTTTCTTCCGCTGACTTTTCTTCCAACATTGGTATCAAGCCTATGTTATGATCTCTGCCTTGTTTTTTCGTTGAATTTTTTCGCTTGCTATTTGATATGGAGATCAGGAGGATGAACTCCATTTCGTCTGGATTTTCATTGCTCGGAAATTGCAACATGAATCATTGAAAACGAACCGAAACAAAGAATAGGTTTAGAGATTGTGAACGACCGTTTTGTTTTGGCCATTTTTTGGAATATTTTTTCAGACAAAATCAAATTTTGAATATACAGAGTGAAAGTACTCATCAAGACAATCAAAACAATGGGTGGCATTGAAAGATGTGGGACGCACCTACATGCACGATCAAAAGCCACGATGTGTGAGCACCACGTGCACGTTAGCAAATCGGCACATGCTAACGTCATTGAAAACATTAGCATACCATTAGTAACCAACCCCTTGACGTCATCAATGATGTCATCCACCTGACCCAACCATTGACCCAAACTAAAGATCCCACTCGGGGACTTGATGACCCGACTTGGTTCATTGGTCAACGGTCGGACTGGGTTGACCAGTCGGCTGGTTAGACTAGTTAGATTGGCCAAGAGCCGTGTTGGATCGCAGCACGTGCGCCACACGCGCTGTGCACAAAGGTAGCATGTGTAGGCGCGCATGAGGTCCAATTGGCTCGTGATTGGTGGCGTTTGGTTTGTATGGATATGCTCTACAATGTTGAATAGTTATTTTATAGGGATAAGTGTAATAGAAGTTCTAAAACTGTAATGAAAATGCAATTGAGTCTTAAAACTTGTAAAAAGTGCAATCAATTCCTAAAACTTGTCAAACTTGTTTAATCAGTCCTAAAATTAACACTGTCAACCTTTTTAACGGAAAATGTTGCCGTGGCGCGGACGTGGCATTTAAAATGAATTTTTATTTTCCATGTGACTTTTTAGAATTGTTTTTTTTAATTTAAATTAGATTTAAAAACTAGAAAAGAAAAGCTAAAATTTATTTAAAAAACAAAACAGTTCAACAAAAAAAGAAAAAGAAAATGGTAGGCGCTTCCTTTGCCGCCGCCCATCGTTGGAGGGGCCGACGACGGTCGCCCGCCTTGGGCGGGGTGGCCAACCCTCGCCTGGCAAGGCGAGGCCTTGCCAGCCCTAGGCGAGGGTCGGTCGGCCACCCTCGCCCGGGGCCCAATCGTCATCGGCCCCTTCAGTGATAGGCGGCGGCAGCAGAAGTGGTGGCCATTTTTTTTTTTTGAATAGTTTTGTTTTTTAAATAAAATTTAGCTTTCCTTTTCTAATTTTTAAATCTAATTTGAATAAAAATAAATTTTAAAAAACCACATGGAAAAAAAAATTCATTTTAAATGCCACGTTAGCATTTTCTGTTAAAAAGTTAGACGGTGTTAATTTTAGGACTCGATTAAACCAATTTAAGGAGTTTTATGACTTAATTGCACTTTTTACAAGTTTTATGACTTAATTGCATTTTCATTACAAGTTTTAGGACTTCTATTGCACTTATCCCTATTTTATATGTGTGAGGCTTTCAAAGGTATGAAAATGCATATGTAATCCTAAATAGTAATACTCGTATTTTTGGGGTATAAATACATTGTTTATTCCCTCTAACCTGTATTTCCCTATGGTTTTGGAAGTACAGAAGCTAACCTACATGAAAGTGACCACATATAAGATGCGTAGAGCTTGGTTCGATAGTAGCATGTATATGGCTTAACGTGCTAGCAATTTCCTAGTAAGCTCGAACGATGGCCAGAGATCCTTGATCTTTTTTTTTATTATGTTTTGAATTCCGCTTTTGATTATAATTGTTGCTTGATTGATTTGTATATAGGTTTAAATCATGCTATGTCCTCTAATATTTAATAGAATGTGATCATTATATGAGGTCATATAATTATTTTCTTCTAGTGGGAGTTTGTAGGTTGATAGAATTTGAAATAGTTCTCATTTAGAACTTAAAATTTGCGCAAATTAAACTAGCTAATTATAGTAGAATAGTAGAATAATAATACACATAAGCTGATTGAAAACATAGCAAACTTTTGTTTTATATCTTTTTTGAATTATTATTAATTTAATTTATTTTACTACAAATTTTATCTGTATGTTACTGTGGAAAATGTGCTAGTATTGATTTTGTATTTATTATGTCAATGTATAGTAGCAATTGATTATGACTTTGGCATCTAAGACCATTGTGACTAACCTCAATTAGGGTGAGAAGTTGAACGATAACAATTATGATATTCGGCATCAAAGGTTCATTATATTCTTGAGAAGAAAAGATCTTAGAAACCTTGAGCCATACTATGGTTGAACCTAAGCATGAAATTTCAGCTTAGTACAGAAGAGATCAAGAAGCTTATCAAGCTTAGAAAAAAAAAATAGCATTGCTCGCATCACGTTGCTAAGTTGTATGCAAAATGATCTTATGTGTGAGTTTAAAAGTTATGATAAAACTCAAACAATCTAAGTTGTCTTGAAAGATAAGTTTGGGGATACGTTTGTCACTAAATTTAGGAAGCTCACCATCTAGTTTGATACATACCGAAAGCTTCCAAATTTAATGATGAGGCAACACCTTTGAAAGATATCAAACATAATATGTGAGCTGAAATCAGCAGATGACACATTTATTAATGAATAGCAAGTTCAGTCTATTATAAGGTCTTTTTCTAATAGTTAAGAGTATATGAAAATTAACATGACACACAATGAAATATCATTAATTTTGATGATATAATGCGTCATTTAGAATTAGAAGATGAGCGCCTAGAGGCCGTGAGATCATCTACCCATGCTTATATTATTGAATCGAGTTCGAGCAATGTTTCATACTTCAAGCGCAAGAGGAACCATAAATTCAACGATAACAGAAATGAGATTGATTAGTCACCCAAGATAAATAAGACCCTCTGATGCAAGAAGCCTAGTGGGAAGAAGGACAAGACCAAGATAAAGTGCTACAATTGTGGCAAGTTGAGTCACTTCGTTTGTGAATACACTAAGTCAAAAGAGGTACCGATTACTCCATTACTTTAAATAATGCTTTTATTTCTAATATTGTAATACTTGCTGAATTTTATCCTATGTAGACTATAAACTTGGGAGTAACAGACGATGTAGTTAGAGATTGAAGAGTATTTGTGAAGTATTGTTGAATACAGCTTAAAGAAGATAGATATATGTTGAAAATAATTCAAGAATTGAAATTAATGGTATCGATACATGTAAATTAATCTTACGTGGTAGTCGAAATTTATTCCTACATGATATCCTCTATATTCCAAATATTTGATGGAATTTGATCTTCATGATTGTTCTTCTAAACTTGGATTATGTATTGAATTTTCATGGTGATTGTGTTGATATTTTTTTAACTCAATTTATTACGATTCTGGTCATGTATTGAATGGTTTTATGATGTTAGATATTAATTATGATGTGTACAATGTTAATATTAATTGTTATTTTTCTTTAGTTGCATTTTCTAATAACATGGAGATTGATGTAAGTAATTGTCATGCTAGACTAGGTTACATTGTATTACAAAATGAAATGATTAACAAAAGAAAGCCTTTAGGGTTACTCGCTAATATTGATCTACCCATATGTGAACATTATCTAGCGGAAAAAATAATTAAAAAATAATTTGGAAAGGGAACCAGAGTTGAACTTCCATTATAACTCATACATTTTAACATTTGTGATCTATTCAATGTGAGGATGAGGCATGGAGTCTCATATTACATTGCTTTTATAGATGACTTCACTTGTTTTGGTTATGTTTTTCTGATCTCTCATAAGTTTGAAGCATTAAATTGCTTTAGATTATATATAACTTTTATAGATAATCAGTTGAACAAAACAATAAAGGCATTGAGAATTAATCACGGACGTGAGTATCTATTTAAGTAATTCAAAACTCTTTGTGATGAAAAGAGAATTATAAGACAATTGAATATTTCTGGTATTTCGCAACAAAATAGGGTTACTAAGAGAAAGAATAGAACAATATTGAAAATGATTAGGTTTATGATGGCGTAGACAAATCTACCCATTTTATATTAGTCGATACATTATTGACTACTACATATATATTTAATTGTATGTCATTTAAGTCAGTCACTTCCACACCTTATGAATTATGGACTAGTACAAAACCAGACTTAAATAATCCACAACTTTGGGGGTGTGTAACTTATGTTCATGATTCTTCTAAAGAATATGGTAAATTAGGCCTAGAATGAAGAAATATATCTTTATAAGATAATTTGAATATTTCAAATGATACGTGTTCATAGGTGAACAATATGATGGAAATATAATTGAAATGGAGTAATGAGATGTCACATTCTTGGAGAACAATTTTCCTAATAGAGATGGATTGACAAGAACTTCCAATTATATGAGATGAAAGATTTTGATCATACACCCACTAATGTTATTGAAAGAAATAAATATTTACCTCAACACACGAGATCTAATAGGAATGTCGCATCACCTGGCGAACTGAATTCAGAAGAAGTTCTATTATATAAAAGTAATTGTAAAAGTATTTCCTGTTGTTATGTTGAGATTGAAAGGAAAGTATTTATGATTGTTCCACAAAATGATGCTGAGCTTAAGACTGTTCCAAGATGCTATCTCATCATTTGATAAGGAAGAATAAAGAAGGTTTTGGAAGATAAAATGGAGTCAATAATGGCAAACCACACATAAGACTAGGTTGATCTGCCATACAATCGCAATGATGTCTCTTTGAAATATACTATCTTTATTAGAGTTACCATAATAACGACATGGATTGCAATAATTGTCCTACGCAATTGACCAATGATCTTAAAAATCACGCAATGTATGAAATGACGAGTTTTATGATTTTCGAATAGGGCATATTTGTGTTTTTGCTCTTATTGGGTCAAGTTATACCTTTCGTATCCAAATTCTATTGTCAATGTTAAACGTGGAGTCTATAATGTCTGAATATACGGATCCAACACCTGAGCATGTCATTGATTTGGAAGAATTGTACGCCATTCAATATTTTTAATAAATATATATTATGCTAACCATTGTCCTTATTTTTGAGATAATTATATTTGCAAAAATATTCTGTGTAGATTTACGACTAAGTTTCGACATGAGAAACAAAAGGCAATCCGCTTGTCATTCATAGGTGAACAAGCTGATGGAAGTGTGATTGAAATGGAGTTACAAGATGTCACGTTCTAGAAGAACGATTTTGCTAGTAGATGTGAGAATGGCAAGGACCTCCAATAATATGAGATTGGAATATCCTAATCAAATACTCACTAATGTTGCCGAGAGAAATGAAGATTTACCTTAACATACAAGACATAGTGAGAGTGTCACATCACCTAGCGAATTGAATTTAGAAGAAGTTCAGTTACGTAAAAGTATTATCCATCGTCGTTTTGAGAATGAAGGGGAAGCATTTATGAATGCTCTGCAAGACAATGTCGAGCCTAAAACTGTCCAAGAGGCTCTTTCATCCTCCAACAAGGAAGAATAGAGCAAATGTTTGGAAAATGAAATTGAATCAATAAAGACAAACCATGTCTAAGACTTGGTTGATCCGCCACCCAATCACAAGACTGTCTTTTTAAAATATGCTATATTCACTAGAGTTACTATGATAATGACATGGATTGCAATAATATTTACGGCATTATCCTATGCAATACCAATCTTGGTATCGAAAAAGCATCTTAAAAAAAACACAATGTATGAAACAACGGGTATTATAAATTTCAGATGGGGCATATTTGTGTTTTTGCTTTTATTGGGTCAAATATGGCTTTCGTATCCAAATTTTGTTGCCAATATTAAATGTAGAGTTAGTAATGTCCGAATATACGTGCCCAACACCCGAGCATGTCATGATCGGGAAGAATTGTATGTAATTTGATATTTTTAATAAATATATATTTGTTAACTACTGTCTTCCTTATTTTTGAGTGGACCGTGTTTGTGAAAATATTCCATGCAAATTTATGGTTAGGTTTCAACATAAAAACAAAAGGCATTCTACTCGTCATTCATAGATGAAAAAGCTTATGGAAGTGTGATTGAAATGGAGAATGATTTTCCTAGTAGAAGTGAGATTGACAATGACTTTCAATTATATGAGATGGAAGATCTTGATCACATACCCATTATGTTATCGAGGGAAATGAAAATTTTCCATAACATATAAGACCTAATGGGAATGTCACATCACCGAACTGAATTCAGAAATAATTCAGTTCCATAAAAGTAACAATAAAAGTATTTTCCATTGTCATTTTGAGATAAAAGATGAAGTATTTATGATTTTTCCGTAAGACAATGCCGAACCTAAAACTATCCAAGAGGCTCTCTCATCCTCTAACAAAGAAGAATGGAGAAAATTTTAGAAAATGAAATAGAATAAATAAGGACATATTCACTAGAATTACCAAGATAAAGATATGGATCGTGATAATATTCGTGACATCATCCTACGTAATATTAATCTTGGTATTGACCAAGAATCTTAAAAGAGTGCAGCGTATCAAACGGCGGATATTATAGTTTTCGGATGGGGCATTTTTATGTTTTTGCTTTTATTGGGTTAAGTTGAGCCTTCATATCCAAATTATGTTGCCATTGTTAAATGCGGAGTATGTAATGTTCAAATATATGAGTCCAACACTCGAGTATGTCATTGATCGGGAAAAATTATACCATTTTTAATAAATATATATTATGTTAACCGTTGTCTTTCTTGTTTTTGAGTTGATTGTGTTTGCAAAAATATTCCATGTAAATTTATGGCTAAGTTTCAACGCGAGAAACAAAAAACAATCTGTTCATCATTCATAAGTGAACGAGCTGATGGAAGTGTGATTGAAATATAGTCACGGATATCACGTTCTTAGAAAATAATTTTCCTAGTAGAGATAAGATTGATAAGGACCTCCAATTATATGAGATGGAAAATCTTGATCACATACCAATTAAGGTTGCCGGAGAATTGAAGATTTAACTAACATACAAGATCTAGCGAGAGGATCGCATCACCTAGTAAATTCAGTTATGTAAAAGTAATCGTAAAAGTATTCCCATCGTCATTTTAAGAATGAAGGGGATGCATTTATGATTACCAACCATAAGACTGTCCAAGAGACTATCATCCTGTGATAAGAAAGAATGGAGAAAAGTTTTGGAAGATAAAATTGAGTCAATAAAGGCAAACCACGTCTGAGACTTGGTTGATCCACCACCCAATCGCAAGACTATCTCTTTAAAATATGTCATATTCACTAGAATTACCATGATAACGACATGGATTGTGATAATGGTTGCGGCATTATTCTATGCAATACAAGTCTTGGTATTGACCAAGGATCTTAAAAAGAACGTAATGTATGAAACAACGGTATTATAATTTTTGGAATGGACATATTTGTGTTTTTGCTTTTATTAGGTCAAGTTATGCCTTCCGCATCCAAATTCTATTGTCAAAGTTAAATGTGAAGTCTGTAATATATACGGACCCAACACCCAATTATGTCATTGATTAGGAAGAATCATATGCCATTCAATATTTTTAATAAACATATATTATATTAACTATTGTCTTTCTTATTTTTGAGTTGACCGTGTTTGTGAAAATATTATGTATAGATTTACGGTTAGGTTTCAACACGAGAAACAAAAGGCATTTCGCTTGTCATTCTTAGGTGGATAAGCTGATGGAAGTATGTTTAAAATAGATTAATAAGATGTCATATTCTTGGAAAATGATTTTCCTAATAAAGATGAGATTGACAAGGGCTTTCATATATATAAGATGAAAGATCCTGATCACACGCCCACTAATGTTGTTGAGAAAAATGAAGATTTTCCTTAACATACAAGATTTAATGGGAGTATCGCATTACTCGGCAAACTAAATTTAGATTAATTTTGGTTACGTAAAAGTAATCGTAAAAATATTCTTTGTCGTCATTTTGAGATAGAATGAGAAACATTTATGATTGTTTTGCAAGATGATGCCTATCCAAGACGCTCTTTCATCCTCTGATAAGGAAGAATGAAGAAAAGTTTTGAAAGATGAAATTAAGTCAATAAGGGCAAATCACGTATGAGACTTGATTTATTCGCCACCCAATTGCAAGGCTATTTCTTTAAAATATGCTATATTCACTAGAATTACCATGATAACAACGTGGATTGCGATAATGTTCGCGGCATTATCCTATGCAATACCAGTCTTGGTATTGACCAAGGATTTTAAAAGAATGTAATGTATGAAACGATAGGTATTATAGTTTTTGAATGGGGCATATTTGTGTTTTTGTTTTTATTGGGTTAAGTTAAGCCTTCTGAATCCAAATTATGTTGTCAATGTTAAATGTGGAGTCTGTAATGTCCGAATATACGGGCCCAACACTCGATTATATCATTGATCGGCAAAACATGTACGTCATTCAATATTTTCAATAAATATATGTAATGTTAACCATTGTCTTCCTTATTTTTGAATTGACTTTGTTTGCCAAAATATTCCATATAGATTTACGTATAGGTTTTTTTTTTTTTGGCAACCTAAGAATGTTGTACAACTGGTAGCCGATAACGTAAACCCAGGGGAGCATTAGCGTGGGGACCCACCACCCACGGCACCCCACTTAAGTCGCGCAACGTGACGAGTCGGGGAATCGAACCCTGGCCTTTCGTGTGGCCAATGTGCGCCCTAACCAACTCGCCCACCACGGGATGGGTAAATTTACGTATAGGTTTCAAAAAAAAAAAAAACAAACAAACAAACAAACAAAAAGCATTTCGCTCGTCATTCATAGGTGAACAAGCTGATGGAAGTGTAATTGAAATAGAGTCACGAGACTTCAAGAACGATTTTCTTAATAGAGATGAGATAGACAAGAACTTTCAATTATATGAGACGGAAAATTCTGATCACATATCCACTAATATTGTCTAGGAAAATAAAGATTTACTCCAACATACAAGACCTAATTGAAGTATTGCATCACTTGGCGAATGTAAAAGTATTCTCCATTGTCATTTTGAGATTGAAGAGAAAGTTTTTATGATTGCTTCGCAAGACGATACTAAGCCTAAGACTGTCTAAAATGCTCTCTCATCCTTTGATAAAGAAGAATTGAGAAAATTTTTGGAATATGAAATGGAATCAATAAGGGCAAACCACGTTCGGTATTTGGTTGATCCACTATCCAATCATAAGGCTATCTCTTTAAAATATGCCATATTCACTAAAGTTACCAATAGAACGACATAGATTGGGATAATGTTTGCGGCATTATCCTACATAATATCAATCTCGGTATTGACCAAGGATCTTAAAAAGAACCAAATATTTGAAACTACGGGTATATCAAATGGGGTATATTTGTGTTTTGCTTTTATTGGGTCAAGTCATGCCTTCGGTATCCAAATTCTATTGCCAAAGCTAAATGTGGAGTCTCTAATGTCCAAATATACAGGCCTAACACCTGACTATTTCATTGATCGGGAAGAATTGTACGCCATTCAATATTTTTAATAAATATATATTATGTTAACCAATGTCTCCCTTGTTTTTTAGTGGATTGTATTTGTGAAAATATTCCGTGTAGATTTACGGCTAGATTTCAACATGGGAAACAAAAGGCATTCCACTCGTTATTCATGTAATTGGTACTAACATACCTTTATTTTTTTTGTTTGCAAATAAGGAACACTTGAAACTCTGAAATGTTTGATAAGAAACAAACAAACTAAAAAAAGAAAAAATTAATAATCACTTTTGATTTGGTCAAAGCAAACAAAACCATACCCAGCAAATTAGAAGACTACCTCCTAAATCATTTATTTCGCAGCAATGTGCAAATACGCACTCGAATTATGTTAATTAACTTTGTTTGGAATTAAACGTTCTCAAATGGTATAACAAATTCAAAAGGTAGAAATAGGGTTCCATCTCATAAAAATAAACATGTGGGTTTTTTTTTTTTTAAAAAATATTTAAAAGAAACAAACAAACTAAAAAAAAAAAAAATTAATAATCACTAATTGATTTGGTCACGCAGTCAATGCTTATCCTAGCAAATTAAGAGGCTTCCCCCTAATCATTTATTTCCAAGCGATGTACTAATTAATTTGGCCACACAAACAAAACCTATTTTAGCAATTAGGAGGTTTCCCCCTAATCATTCGTTACGTAGAAATGTACCTTCCCCCCCATCCATTTTAAACATATTTGACACTTAAAATCCCGAATCGCAAACCACCATCTGTTCTGAAAGCAAATTCGAAAAATCTTCAAACCACCATTTGTTTCGACACCTCCCTCTCCCTCCTCGAGATGGCCCCTCCCGTCAAATGCCTCCCTCCCGCTGGCTCTCTTATTTCTGTTGTTCGTCATGATTTTTTAGGGTTTGGTTCCAAAGGAGATCAGAAGTTCTTTTTGAGCCTCGGATCCGTGTGCTCTTTTTCCTTCGTCGTTTCGGCTGATTTAATGTCTTGTTGCGCGAGATTCGATTTTCTTGAGACTCGGAAGCTTTCTTGTTCGGTTTTTCCTCGTTATGGCAATTCTGCGCAAGGATTTATTTGCGGAGTGGTCGAAGCTCGACGATTCTTGTTTTCGCGTAGGTTTGTTATGATTAGTTTTTTTCTATTTAAGGTCGATTGGAAATGAGCTGTAATTGTTGACAAACAGACGGAGGAGGAGAGAGGAGCCGTCAAGGGTCGGAGCCTCTAAATTAATAATGAAAAGATTAACGTGAAAAGCCAAGACTTCCAATACAACATTCAAAAGGAAAAAAAAAAACTCCCAACAACATGGCCACCTTTCCACGTGAAGAAATCATCTAGATAGTAATATAATTTGACCTATGTACGTTTCGTACACCCATATAACTCATGTTTTAATAAATTTATCATTTTTTTAATATGAATACATCAACAAGAGAGCCGCACGATTTACTCTTTCTCGCATAACATAAATTCCATTCTTACATTATCATACTAAAATGATCATTAAATTTGCAGCACGTTAGTTCATTCTACGATCATAATCTATTCCACCCAAATTATAATTACACTAAACATGTAAAACTTTAGCTCAAAATCTCATAAATAAAGCAATAAACTTTAGTTTAATTTGACCTATGTACGTTTATTTCAATCTTTAGCTATTATTGACAAGATGATGCCATAATGTATTGTGCGATAATGTCAGCATAAAATCTGGAAGATGATCTATGCGGTTTTTTTTATGTATTTAAATTACCCAGAATTTTCGTGCCTCGTTTATCTCAAGAACGCAGAAATTGCTTCCTGTCTAGATGATATATCGCTTCATGTATGAATGTGAAATTCACGAATTCGTGTTATGTGTCCCCACTTCCGTCTCAACGCAGGAAGAGAAAATACAGCGAAGGAAGAAAATAAGGGAGGAAAATAAAATAGAAAATTGTAGCCAGACCCGTTTAATAGAAAACTAACCACAAATTGAGAAATAGTGAAAATTGCTACGAGGCTTCTGGGAGAGCTCCTGTGAGAGAGAGAAAGAGAGAAAGAGAGGACGCTTTAGGCACGGCAAAACGAGAAGTAAGAAGGCAAACCGCGTGCCCTGATGCAGAACCAGAAGACTACCAACTTATCGCATCAAAAGATTAATCATGAACCCCTTCACCTTCCTTGAAGTTCTCGCGCATTTGCCTCCTCTCCCTCCATTTTTTTGGCTCGACCCCGCCGCGCGCACACCTCAGATAAGAAAGATCATGGAAAGCCTATACAGAGTCAGAGGGATCACACCGTGAGGAACGAGGGATGATGTAATGCTTTATTTTGAGATGATTTCTTAATCAAAATTGAAATTCACTTTCTTTTTATAACAAGGTTGAGTAAATGCCTGATCCAAACAAAATTGCAAGAAAGTACGGCACCTGAATAAGGTCCTTTCTTTTTGTTATTATACTTTCTTTCCATATCGAGATAGGAAAGGACGCCCAACGTTCTCGGAACCATCCCCCGAGATGACATTTCAACCTCCCTTTCTGGGAAATTCTGATAAACTGTATCTTTCAGTTTATAAAACGGTCAACTCGCCCCTCGTCACTTCGACACAGCCCTCTTACTTGTTCCCAAACACTTTGCTCCGCTCCCAGATTCACACACCCTAGCTCTTCTTGGCATCATGGCGGACGTCGGGTGGCCAGCTGCTGCTGCTTCTTCTCAGGGGAACATCGCTGGACTTGCGCCAGTGGCCCAGGCTGAGACCAAGAAAGACATGCCATCGGCTCTCTCTGATGGCGACGCAGTCCCGTTGCCACTTTCTAATCACGTGACGATCCCGTCTCCTCTCTCTGATAGCGACGCAATCCACGGTCTGGATCACATCCCTCCTTTGCAACACCAAGTTCTCCACTTTCGGCATGCGAGGTTGCACATAAATCCGCCTCCAGAAACCCTACTCCACCATCACACCATCAGCATTGAGCTAAACCAAACAACCGATGATGATGAGGCAGGAAGGAGGAGGCTTCCGCCAGTGAATCTGGGGAAGGTGTTCCTCGGACTGACCTACCAGGCAACGGTGGCGTTCATGGTCTTCCACTTCTCGACCTCCATCGACATGGATAATTTACGCCACTCAATGATTCTTTCATTTCTCCTGAACTTCTCCGAGGTCGCAGTGGTGGTAGGGTTCACGGCTTCCTTGGTCGGGGTTTTGATGCGCGAACTAGTGCACACGGAGATGGCAATGGTCGCTGAGAGAGCGGGGTCCGCTTCTGCCGCGTTAGGGTTTTTCCTAATGATGAGCATGTTCTTGAGCAAATTGTCCATAGGCATTGGATGGGTTTGTGCTGTTGTATCCTTTCTGGCTTTTGTCTTACTCTTCATGAAGATGAGAAAGGCAGGCTGATCCCAGGTATACTACATTAATTAGGTCGACCTTTAGTCTCGACGGGAATTCAATCTAGATACAAGGATAAGAATTTTGTTGTACTTTCAACTAATTGATGGAGGGCGCTAAGAGAAGTTTAGCGGATAATCATTGATGATGGGACTTTCTATTTGGACGGTTGCATTATCTTTTTTCAAGCAATGAGATGTATAAATGTGTCGTGAGTAGAGTATGAAAATATGATATAAAATTTCCAACTCGGGCTCCCAAGGATATTCATTCACATCTCACTAACTGCATACAAATTACTTTACTCAGCTGCCTTTATAGCTCGAAAACCTAAACTCAACTTGTTCATGGGTCCTGAGGAGTGTTCCATAAATAAGTCTCCAGGTGGCCGATTTTATGCATCATACGCCATGAGTTATCACCGCAAAAAAAAAAAAAAAAAAGTGTCCCTAAATCTTAAATAAAAAATGATTAAGCAACAATTTTTAATCTATTATCAAAATAATAGTCTATTTTGGATCATAAAAACTAAATAATAAATAATTATAAATGATTGTAAAGTCCAATTCTTCAAGAATATATGGCTTACAATAAGCTATTATTCTCTCACAATAATTCAAAAACTGTTATGTTAGCAAAACCCACCCTAAATAAATCATTTTGGTCATTATCGTGGATGGTTATAATAGGTGGTCCTGCAAGGCCTTTGTTCTGCGTGGTCGACGGTCTCTTTCCTTTTTGAGTCCAAAAGACTTTTTATTTTCCCTTCTTAAACAGTACTAGATATACAGTAAGATCGATAGATTTTTTTTTTTTTTTTTGGTCGGTAATTGGTATATCTTGCGACAAACTGTAATAAGTGTTTCCATTCAAAGATCTCCAAATTCTCTTCCCCTTTTGATGATAGCTTCCCAGATATTCGTTGACTCCTCGAGCTGGCGGGTGTGTTTTTGGTACCAACTTTAGTGAATAAGAAGCGATTTAGCCTGCTTAATACATGTTATTTTGTGTGACGCATAACTTAAACACGCATATTTAGCATATTTATGCATATAACCTTGAAATTATTATTCCTTGTGAGGAAAACAGTCTGATCACATACTTAGGACCTTAGTAGTCAGACGCACCCAAGACCAAACAAAATCACAAGAGCCCATCATACACCAACGTATATGCTTGAAACATAAATAATCATTGCTCAGCTACATTAATTCCTACAACACCACCAGCCCCCGGGGAGCGGACCTGGGACACGGCCAAGACGGACAAGAACGCTACCGCGGATGTCATGGAAATCACCGATAAGTAGCAGCAAGCGCTAGCGATCTGTGGTATGTGGTAGACCATGAGGGAGGAATAAGCCCCGGCGAAGGCGGCCATGAGGGAGAGGACAAAGCCTTGGAAGGTCGAGGGGGACGGGCCACCCTTGAGGAACAAGGTGGGGATTGGGTTGCCATCGACGAACTCGCAAGGCAGTTGTACAAGGGCCGTGGCGGCCGTGAAGGACACCCAGATGATGCATTGCAAAATGGTGATCCTGATCGTTCGATGAGCGTTTGATGGGTCGCGCGACATGATAATGTACGCAGATCGGAGGAACAGTGCTGGGTGGGGTGTGTAAAAATCGCAGTGTGTTCACTTCGGATTGATCGGTGTCTCTTATAGTCTCTCTTCTCAATCGACCGTGTCTAAGGAGTTGCATTCTCTCTTACTTGAACTTTCCAAGTAATTGATCGCATCTCTGTTCTCCGTGATGGCTCATGGTTGGCCAAGGGAAATCTCAATCGACCGTATCTTAGGAGTTGCATTCTCTCTTATTTGAACTTTCCAAGCAATTGACGTTGTCGAGTCCCAAAGGCGTGGAAAAGTATTGAAGAATCTGTCTATGGTCGGAACGGAAGGAAGACGTGTGCTAGGGTTCGGAAAAGGCGTGGAAAAGGCAGAGAAGTTTACATGAAGGGCGTGACGAAATGGATGCACATCAACTCCAACTATACCATTCACTGGTGTTTACAACTAAAGTCATCGGCCACCTTTGTTTGAATTTGCATGTGAGCATAGTTCATACGGTCCGGTAGCAAATGGAGTTCTTGACATATTGCACTCGAATTTACTACGAAATCAGGTCGGTCATATGGATAAGGAAGCTTCGACTAAAACAGGCTAAAATGGGTCTTGAAAAGAGAAGTCTAATCCTGTATGGATGTTATTTATAATCGAAATGGGATTGCTGGAAATGGTAAAAAATAAAAAATAAAAAATCTGAGTTTAAAAAAGCTGGTGTGGGAAGAACGACAATGGCCACGTCAACACGTCTCTCACGTGGAGAGAGAGAGAGAGAGAGAGAGAGAGAGAGCACTAGACAATTTCAGTACAAAAATTGACCAAAAGCGACAGAAATTTTTGTCGCCGTAGGTCCATACGCCTTTCCGTTTACCCCATTTTCTTAACTAAAGGCTATAAGCCCATAATGATATGTTCGATGATCTTTTTGTTCTTAAAAATAATTTTTTATCATTTCTATGCTTGTTGATAAAGTAATAGATTTTTTTACTTTTTGTTTCTATTTTAATTTATTCCATGACTGCTTTTTCTATTCTCAAAATAAAAAAGAGAAAAAAAGGATTGTTACAAAACAAATTTTAAATTTTTTCGTAATTTTCGTACCCTTGGTCACTCTAAGATAACTAAGAGCGCACATGACAGCTATTCTATTTCTGTTCCATTAGAGTTGTTTGGGAACAAAAATTCGTTTGGTACACAATTTCATTTTTCTGTTTTTGAAACAAATTTTTAATTCAAAAATAAGTTTGAAATAGAAATAAGAAGTAAAAAAATTTTACTTATCTATTTCTAAAACAAAAATGAGAAATAAAAACTCTTTCTATCGCTTGTCTTCTTTATTAGTCGGCCATCCACTCCTCGCCGCAAAACACCTTTCGCTGCTGCCAGTTACCAATTGTTGCCACCGTCCACAACTCACTGCTCGCCAGTCATTGCCGCCACCACCATCCGCCCCCTCGGGGGGAAAAAATTTGTGTCATTATCAAACAAAATTTTTTTCCGAGAATAGAAATTTTGCATTGTTATCAAATATGAATTTTTGCTTAGAAACTCCTTCAAAAATAGAAATAGAAAAACTTATTTCTTTTTAAAAAATTAATTTCTTATCAAAATGATTATCATTCACATCCTAAACTTTTGTTGCCTTTCCAAACTCCAAAGCGACGGAATCTTATCGCCTTTGGCCACCTCTCGTGGTCTTGAAATGGCCTTAAATCTTTTTTTTTTTTTTTGCCTTTGCAGAAAAAAGAAAAGCTACCGGGACTGAAATTCTTATCATCATCGGTCCACTTTATGTTATCTTAGGATGATTTTTCAGTCAAGTTACAACAAGACGTTTTCAAAAAAAAAAAATCACTCTATAATCTTATTGTTGCTTTTTTTAAAGTTGATATATGGCAATATAATATATTATAAAAAAACAAAGCTAGTTTGTAAGTTAAAATCGTACCTAATAACATCGGGAAAAAATAAAAAAGTATTGTTCATGCTCAAACATTAAAAAGTGGTAAAGTAAAAGCTCGAGAAAAGAGATTTCATCATTGTCTTTCGTGCTAAGGAGATTTGTTGGGTTTGCAAAATCTCATAATTTGGAATAATAAAGTGTAACTTAATGTTTACAAAAAAGGGAGCAAAAGAATTTATGCAACCTTTAACACCTAGGATAAAAATGATGTAACCTTTTAAACGTCACCAATAAATCCCCAACCTTTTGCACCTTGGGCAAGAAGAACAAAATGCTTCAAACTTCCAAAAGAAATTCAACTGTTCATTCGTGGGACAAAAACGATACAAATTCCTTCCATTCTCACCATTAAATTGCCACATGGAATCTTATATGACTCGCCAAGTACTAGCACCAAAAGTGTATGATGTTAGAAACTTATACACATAGGCACCATGTGTCAATTTATCAGTGATGCATATACTCTTTTCATTTTTTTTTTGAACGAAAAATTGAATGTTATCCTTAAATTATTGTAAGTGATAAGTTTGGAGGGTCCAATTGTAATAAAATGTTATACATGGTCAAAATTTGAGTAGTAATATGATGATGAGTTTTGTAAATCATCATCATTATTATCGTTGGTGCTGTTTTTTTTATCTATTCCCATAAAACTTCACTGTAATACACATGTTTTTCCACATTATATATATCACGTTGTCAAATTGTCACATTCTATATATTAAGATGGAAGGGAGGTCAACAGTAAATTGGCTATGTGGTTTCTTGAGGAATTTATAATGAAGATTTTTTTATTCACAAAAATAGCTATTATCTTTGGAAAAATATTAAAGAATAAGTTAATTTAAGTGGAATTAGAAAGTGAAGAAGAGGATTTATTTAATTGCTTTCATTTTTTTTTCTAATTTCATACTTTACTAGTTATATTCTTAGTTTTAAATGTACTATTAAACATTTTACTATTTACTAAAATATTATTTTTATATTAGATGATTTGAATAATAATTTTCTAATTTGTATTCCAATTGTTGTATATTTTGCAACATTGAATCTATTTATCAAAATAAAATGAGAGTACAATAACAATAGGGTGATGTGGTTGCCTTAAAAATGATGAATTTATTTTCTTTTTGAAAAGTTGAAAGTGATAATATTAGTTGTGTTATGAAAAGCAGGCAATCGAACAATATAGTAAACCAAATAAAGAAATAAATCAAACACTAAATTTACATGGTTTGATCGGCGTAATAGACATTGAGGTGAGCAGCATTGATATTCATTATAGATTAAACAATGCAATGGAGATTACAATTACACTTATAAGTCATTCAAAAGAGGAGACCTTAAATTAGGGAACTTGTTCTAACTATGAAGCCACTTAAAGTATAAACCAACTCAAATAAGAAAACCTAGTTGAATTAGGAAAGTTTTCTTTTTTAGCTCAAATTCAAGACATATTCTCAATAATTTCCACCCTAGCTTGACAATTGAGCCAAGTCATAGTCACTTTGCTTTGCTGCTATTCTCCCATAGTCCCTCATGGACTTGAACTTTAATTATGGACCTCATCATAAAACAATTCCACCTATACTTTAGCTATTTCAGAAGAATTTTTCGACACAATCTTGTCAACCACATTGATAAAATAATACCATTCTTGCATTTATATATATGAAGAAGTCGAACATGCATATTGTCAAACTCAACAATTATAACAACCACTAGCTTTAAAGGCTCTACTCCGTTGTAAGTACCATCCATGTCGGTTACTTTGCTAATACTTGCTAAATTAGGCGTTTTTGACTGGAACTTCACCTTGAGCTAAACACTATTTAAATCTTCATGAACCTTGCCACAAGCACTCCTACCTAGAAGTATTGGAGACTCATCAAATGTAACTTCTTTGTCGATTATAGGTGAATTTAATTCGGGCACCACCACCTGTAACCCCGTTCACCTTGTGCATAGCCTAAGAATATTTACTTTCCTGCCCTCCCATTAATCTTACCATCATTCACCGAATATAACATAGGCAACCGTATATTCTAGAACAATTTTTTCACCTATGTCATGTGACCATATACTTCCTTGGTAGTTCAACATCCAATTGTAGTCGACATGAACCTATTAATTGGATAGCTCACCACACTAAATGTATCCAAAAGAAATGTCCTAGCCATGGCTGCGTTTGGCAAGGCTCGGGTGAGCCCCATGGTAGCGTTTGCCAAGGCTTGAGCGAGGCCGCCTTCGCCCACGGCAAAGCCATGGTGAGGCTAGCCTTGCCCAAATTTGGGTGAAGTCGCATCACCCGCAGCCCCCAGGCCTCTCCCAATGGTTGGCAAGCCTCACCAAAGCCTTGCTAGCCATTGCGAGGATCCAAGGAGGAAGAAGACGAAAAAGAAAAAGAAAAAAATTAAAAAAATATTTAAAAAAGTGTCATGTCAACGTTGGTTGGATAGCTGGCATTCACATCAGTACCGGCCGGCTAAAATTAGTCAATGAATTGAATTGATACTAACGTGAAAATGTTTATAACTGTATTGATATTAATGTAATAAGTTTATGACTTTTTTTTACTTTTACCCATAATCTATTGTATGATAATGTCGGCATAAAATCTGGAAATGTTGAACGGTTTTACAATGAAGTATACTCCTAGATATCTTACAAAAAGAAAAATAAGGATCAATCTGCAAATTCGTATTTAAAGTACCCAGAAAGTTCGTGGCTCATCTATCTCAATCTGCCAATTTCGGGCCTTCACTTCCGATAAGAAACGCGTAGTTTTTGGTGTTTTGCGTCTTTGCTTATATCTCAACGCGGGGAGGGAGAGAATACAACGAAGAAATTATATACGAAGGGAAAATAAAATAAAAGAAATAAGGACAGACCCATTTGAAAGCAAACCAACCGGTGCAAACTGCAACGATGCTTCTGGGAGAGCTTCACAGGGGCTTCTCGACGACAAAGGGGAGGGAGGGCGAGAGACGGAGTTATTACGGACCCTTCAGACACGCAAAAAAGAACCGCGTGCCCTAACGCAGAACCAAAAGACTACCACACCAGAAGATCAATGGCGACGCCCTTCACGTTCCTTGAATTTCTCCTGCATTTGCCTCCTCTTTCCCATGTTTTCACGGCCGAAACCACGAGAGGAGTCTGGCGTCTGTGCACCATTAGCTTATTCATGTGGACTCACCTTCCATCAAACAACTTATATTATCAGGTCCACATTACACAACATCCCTCCGACGTAGGATTTATTTCGCCTAACACCTCGAAAAAGAAAGATCATTGAAAACTTATGGAGTCATGAAAAAATAATTTCTTCGAGGAATTTGGGGAAAAAAAAAGTACAAAGGAAAGTTTGTGTCTTGTTTTGAGATGAGTGCTTAATCTAGATTGAAATCCACTTTCTGTTAATAAGGAGGCTAAGTAAATGCAGTATTCAGATAAGATTGCAAAAAAGAAGAGCGCCTAAATAAGATCCCTCTTTTCCGTTATTGTTCTTTCTTCGTACGTCGAATTAGGAAAGCTCACTCAACATTCCGTTTTGCACGCGAGACTCGACTCCAAGTGATGATGGACATAGCTCCTACTCTTGCGTTAGCAAGTTGTGTGAACCTGATGCCACCAGCAATTTTGACCACTTCTCCAAACCAGACTAACCGGCTTTTCTAGTGACTTAACTCAGTTAGGAAACATGTCAATAATATATTTTCACATCGTTTTTCTTGACAAAGTAAATGCTTGAAGGCCAGCATGCTAGTTTGAAGTCTATACGGCTCCATTCTTATCGCTGTCCTTCATCTTTTGGAAGCCTAATCTCACAAGCTTAGTTGTCTAATGGGGACACTAGGTCGTTTCAAATAAGAAAATGATTATATGCTTTCGACTGAGCATGCGTGGAACGGGTTCCATGAAGCTAGACGATTATGTAAGACTGCTGATGAGCAATGAAACCAAGTGGACGTGCCCACACCGATCAAGTCCCCATCAGTTTCAATACTTCTAGATAAAATGTGTTAGAGAAAACATTCCCTTAGTGGTTTCGATGATTGACAAAACTTACCAACTTTGGATTTTGATTAAAAGTATTTTTCATGAAGGAAAGTTTGATGATTACAATCAGAATCAGCATCATGGATGATACTTTCTTATTCGGATATTTAATCATCCAGCTAGGAATGAATAAATCTTGTGTGCAATGGCTAGGGGAAGAATGACTGGATTACTTGCTACATTTTGGAGGAGCTTTAAAAGGAAAGTTTTCATAAAAATCTTCAAGTTTCTAAACTTTCCTCAAACTTCGAAGGCGAGCTATTCTTTATAAACATAGACACTCGACTTTTGGAAAGCCGATTTGCTGTATGGGTAACAAATCTTACGAGAAGCTTCAACCTCCATGATCCTCATGCCATTAGATCTTCTCAACTAGATCCGAGACCAACGGGTGGATTGGCTGGATGATCCTCTTGGAGATATGTCCAACGATCAGCTTGGACTAGGAGGGATATAAGAGGAGGTCTCAAAGCAGAAGGAAAATAATTTGCTTTCACGAGTATTGGAGCTTTTAATTCTAAAGTCTAAAGGATGTTTGTGATCATTTACATTTGATTCAGTGAGCAAAATTGTGTATCCTTTTAGAGGTCGAAGGGTGTGAGAAGTTTTACACACGAGCCTGAGTGTTCGGTGCTTAGATTTTGTAACCTCTGATTGGTTCTTATTAGTGGATTATAGCCAATTGGTTGTAGCACATAAGAGTGGACGTAGACTTACAAAAGCCAAACCACTATAATATTGAGTGTGCAATTCTCTATCCCTTACTCTTTTAATTTTCTAATAAAATTGTGCACTAGTAAGATCCGATCACTTCATCAAAAGTTATCTCATTGCACCTATTCACCCCCTTCTAGGTGATATTTTAGCCATAACAAAATGAACGTCCACTTCTCTCTCGTCACTTCATCCTATTGTGCTTGTTTGGTTATTGAGGTTTGGTTTGGTCATCAAAAAGTTTTCGATATTGTCTTCTCTTCGATTCCTAGTGCCTTACAAAGGGAACTTGCAATTGGTTAGTGTTTTTGTTAAAATTTCTCCTCCAATGAAATATCCTTCATTGAAAATCGTTCTTCAACTTTTAATTAAAAAAATCTGAGTTTTGTGTCAACTTTGGACTTAAATATTGTAAGCAATTAGAAACCGGCAACTTTTATTATAACAAGCTACACAAACGCAAACCATACTGGAATTTAATCAACGACAAGGCTTAAAAGATATAGACTCGGTAAAGTAACCAAATGTAAAAAATTATGTTGGAATTTAATCGACGACACAGCCCGAAAACATAAAGATACTATGCTGGAATTTAATCAATGACACAACACCCATGACAAAGATACATGAATTTGGAAGTTACAGCTAAGAAAATCAAGTAGTGTACAGGAAAATAAAGATACTGAAAGGATAGTAATGTTGTTTGATTTGTGTGGAAGGGCATCCGAAGAGTACGGTGTTGCTATTTAAAGCCTACAATTACAAAGTTATCAAAGAAGGTTACAAAGGGAAGTTACAAATAGAGGTTACAAATGGTTATCAAACATTTACATCAACGATTACATTGATTCCACTATGTTGATGGTTTTGTCGACTCCATTATCTTGACAATTTGATTTATTCCACCATGTTAATGGTTACTTCTTTGACAATTACATCAGAGATCGTCGATTCCTTCAAATTTTTGATTCATCATGTTGTCAAACCTTCAAGTTGTCGATAAATTTTTATAAATGATCAAACTCTACTCTCATCGATTAAGTCTATCACACGTTGAAAACAAGCAAAATTGGACATTTCTTTAAAAGAATGGAATGATTCATCAATCTTTTGATTCTTTTAATTAGATAATCAATAGTCATCATATGCCCCATTGTCATCAGTATGCCTCATTTATCTCAAGAACACAGAAATTGCTTCCTATCTAGATGATATATCGCTTTCATGTATGAATGTGAAATTCACGAATCCGTGTTATGTGTCCCCGCTTTCGTCCCATCTTGGGAAGAGAAAATACAGCGAAGGAAGAGAGGGGGGAGGGGATAAAATGAAAAATTGTAGCCAGACCCGCTAAATGGAAAACTAACCACAAATTGAGAAATGGTCAAAATTGCTACGATGCTTCTGGGAGAGCTTCTGAGAGAGAGAGAGAGAGAGAGTGAGAACGCTTTAGGCACGGCAAAACGAGAAGCAAGAAGGCAAACCGCGTGCCCTGATGCAGAACCAAAGACTACCAAGTTATTGCATCAAAAGATCAATTGTGACCCCCTTCATGTTCCTTGAAGTTCTCGCGTATTTGCCTCCTCTCCCTCCGTTCTTTTTGGCTCAACCCCCCCGCGAGCGCACCTCAGATAAGAAAGATCATGGAAAGCCAATACAAAGTCGAGAAAACAAATACTTTCTTTAAGGAAATTTGAAGAGGAAAAGAGAACAGCAAGAGGGATCACACAGTGAGGAACGAGGGATAATGCGTGCTCTATTTTGAGATGAGTGCTTAATCAAGATTGAAATCTACTGTTGATAACAAGGTTGAGTAAATGCCTGATCCAAACAAAATTGCAAGAAAGTACAGAACCTAAATAAGGTCCCTTCTCTTTGTTTATGTACTTTCTTTCCATATCAAGCTAGGAAAGCACGCTTAACATTCTCGGAACCATCCCCCAATATGTAATTTCAACCTCCTCCTTTTCTGGGAAATTCTGATAAACTGTATATAAAACGGTCAACTCCCCCCTCATTACTTCGACACAGCCCTCTCACTTTCCCAAAATACTTTGCTCCGCTCCCAGATTCACACACCCTTGCTCTTCTTGGCATCATGGCGGACTTCGGGCAGCCAGCTGCTGCTGCTGCGTCTTCTCAGGGGGGCATCGCTGGACCTTCATTGGTGGCCCAGGCTGAGACTGAGAAAGACATGCCACCGGCTCTCTCTGATGGTAACGAAGTCCCGTTGCCGCTTTCTAACCATGAGGTGATCCCCTCTCCTCTCTCTGATAGTGACGCAATCCACAGTCTGGATCTCATCGCTCCTTCGCAACACCAATTTCTGCGGTTTCGGCACGCGCGGTTGCACATAAATCCACCTCCGGAAACCCTACTCCACCATCACACCATCGACATTGAGCTAATCCAAACAACCGATGATGATGAGGCGAAAAGGAGGAGGCTTCCGCCAGTGAATCTGGGGAAGGTGTTCCTCGGACTGACCTACCAGGCAATGGTGGCGTTCATGGTCTTCCACTTCTCGACCTCCGTTGACATAGATAATTTACACCACTCAATGATTCTTTCATTTCTCCTCAATTTCTCCGAGGTCACGGTGGTGGTAGGGTTCACGGCTTGCATGGTCGGGGTTTTGATGCGTGAACTAGTGTACACGGAGATGGCAATGGTCGCTGAGAGAGCCGGGTCCGCTTCTGCCGCGTTAGGGTTTTTCCTAATGATGAGCATGTTCTTGAGCAAATTGTGTATAGGCATTGGATGGGTTTGTGCTCTTGTATCCTTTCTGGCTTTTGTCTTACTCTTCATGAAGATGAGAAAGGCAGGCTGATCCCAATTATACGACATTAATTAGGTCGACCTTCAGTCTCGATGGGAATTAAGCAATGAGATATATAAATGTATAGTATGTAGAGTATGCAAATTTGGAATAAAAATTTCCAACTTGGGCTCCGAAGGATATCCGCTCAGATCTCACAAGCTGCATATAAATTACTTAGATTCAAGGTCGCCTTTATAGCTCGAAAGCATGAACTTCACTTTTTCATAGGGTTTTGTTGAGTGTTCCATATATGGATATTTAGGTGTATGCATCGTGCATGCTGTAAGTTATTAAAAAAATAAAAACATGTCCCCAAATTTTAGATAGATCCTTTTGGCCATTATCGTGGATGGTTATAATAGGTGGTTCTGCATGGCCTGCATGCTGCGCGGTTGACAATCTCTTTCTTTTTTGAGTCCAAAATCTTTTTTGTCCCTTCTTAAACAGTACTAGATATAAAATAAGTTTGATCAATAAAATTGGTATATTTTGGGACAAACCGTAGTAAGTGTTTCCATTCAAAGATCTCCAAATTATCTTCCTCTTTTGATGATAGCTTACCAGATATTCGTTGACTCCTCGAGCTGGAGGGTATGTTTTTGGTGCCAACTTTAATGAATAAGAAGCGATTTATCCCGCTTAATACGTGTTATTTTGTGCGGCGCATAACTTAAACACGCATATTTATGCATATAACCTTGAAATTCTTATTACTTGTGAGGAAAACAGTGTGATCATATACTCAGTACCTTAGTAGTTAGACACACCCAAAACCAAACAAAATCACGAGATCCCATCATACACCAAAGTATATGCTTGAAACATAAATAATCATTGCTCAGCTACATTAAATCCTACAACACCAACAGCTCCCGGGGAGCGGACCCGGGACACGGCCAAGACGGACAAGAATGCTACCGCGGATGTCATGGAAATCACCGATAAGTAGCAGCAAGCGCTAGCGATCTGTGGTATGTGGTGGACCATGAGGGAGGAATAAGCACCGGCGAAGGCGGCCATGAGGGAGAGGACAAAGCCTTGGAAGGTCGAGGGGGATGGGCCGCCCTTGAGGAACAAGGTGGGGATTGGGTTGCCGTCGACGAACTCACATGGCAGCTGTACGAGGGCCGTGGCGGCCGTGAAGGACACCCAGATGATGCATTGCAAGATGGTGATCCTGGTCGTTTGATGAGTGTTTGATTGGTCGCGCGACATGATAACGTACGCGGATTAGAGGAACAGTGCTGGGTGGGGTGTGTAAAAATTGCAGTGCGTTCACCTTCCAATTGAGCGGTGTCTCTTATATTGTCTTCCCAATCGACCGTGTCTAAGGAGTTGCATTCTCTCTTACTTGAACTTTCCAAGTAATTGATCGCATCTCTGTTGTCCGTAATGGCTCATGGTTGGCCAAAGGAAATCTTAATCGATCGTGTCTTGGGAGTTGCGTTCTCTCTTATTTGAACTTTCCTAGCAATTGACTTTGTCGAGTGCGATAAGACGTATTGAAGAGTCTATCTGTGGTCGGAACAGAAGGAAGACGTGTGCTAGGGTTTGGAAAAGGCATGGAAAAGACAGAGCAGTTTACATGAAGGGCGAGACGAAAGGGATGCACATAAACTCCTACGGTTACTTTCGTTGATGTTTACAAATGAAGTCCTCACCCACCTTTGTTTGAATTTGCATGTGAACGCAGTTCATATGGTTGATCCGTTGGCAAATAGAGTTTTTGACATATTTCACTCGAATTTACTGCAAAATTAGGTTGATCATATGGATAAGCAAATTTCGACTAAACAGGTTAAAACGGGTCTCGAAAGGAGAAGTCCCATCCTTTATGGATGTTATTTATAATCGAAATGGTATTGCTGAAAAAGGGAAAAAAATAAAAGATAAAAAATCTGAGTTTAAGAAAGCTGGTGTAGGAAGGACGACAATGGCCACGTCAACACGTCTCTCACGTAGAGAGAGAGAGAGAGAGAGCGAGCACTAGACAATTTCAGTACAAAAGTTGACCAAAAGCGAGAGAGATTTTCGTCGCTGTAGGTCCATATTCAGTCGCCTTTCCGTTTGCTTTATCGCCTTTGCTAAAGGCTACGAGCCCATAATGGTACGTTCGATGACGTTTTTGTTTTGGAAGATAATTTCTATTTAAAAATATTTTTTTATCATTTTTATCCTCGATTAAAAAGAAATAGATTTTTTTACTTTTTCTTTATATTTCAAATCTAATCATTGTCACTTTTCTATTCTCGAAAATTAAAAAATAGAAAAAAGGATGACTACCAAACATGCTTTAATATTTTTTTCTTTTGTAATTTACATACCCTTTGGTTGATCTAAGATAATTAAGAGCACGTATAATAACCATTCTATTTCTCTTTTAGAATAAATTTTTTGTTCTAAACTTGTTTTGGAAATAGAAATATGTTTGGTGATGCAATTTCATTTTTCTATTTTTGGAATAAATTTTTAATTCAAAAATAGGTTTGAAATAAAAATGAGAAGTAAAATTTTTTTACTTATTTATTTCTAGAACATAAATGAGAAATAAAAACTCTTTTTATCACTCGTCTTCTCTATTAGTCGGCCACCCACCCCTCGCCATAGGCCACCGTTTGCCGCCGCCAATCACCGGTTGCCATCACCATCCGTGGCTTGTTGCCCACCGGTCGTCGGCACCGCCATCCACCTCCTCTCGGGAGGAAAATTTTTTGTGTCATTATTAAAAGAAATTTTAATTTGGGAATAGAAATTTTGCGTCATTATTAAATATGAATTTTTTCTTAGAAACTCATACAAAACTAGAAATAGAAAAATCTATTTCTCTTCTAGAAATTAATTTCTGACCATAATGGTTATTATTCGCACCCTAAACTTTTGTTGCCTATGCAAACTCTAAAGCGACGAAATTTTATCGCCTTTGGCCACCTCTCTTCGTCTTGGGATGGCCTTAAGTCTTCTTCTTCTTCTTCTTTATTTCTTTTGCAGAAAAAAGAAAAGCTACCGGGATTAAAATTCTTGTCATAATCGGTCCGCTCTATGTTATCTTAGGATGACTTTTCAGTCATGTTACGGCTAGAAGTTTTCAAAAAAAAAAAGTCACTTTATAATCTTATCGTTGCTTTTTTTTAAAGTTGATATATGACAATATAATATATTATAACAAACAAAGCTAGTTTGTTAGTTAAAATCGTACCTAATAAGATCGGAAAAAATAAAAAAAGGATTGTTCATGCTCAAACATTAAAAAGAGGTAAAGTAAAAGCTAGAGAAAGAGAGAGATTTGATCATTGTCTTTCGTGCTAAGGAGATTTGTTGAGTTTGCAAAATCTCATAATTTGGAACAATAAAGTGTAACTTAATGTTTATAAAAATAAAGGGAGCAAAATAATTTGTAAAACCTTTAACACCTAGGATAAAAATAATGTAACCTTTTAAACGTCACCAAAAAAACCCAGCCTTTTGCACCTTGGGCAAGAAGAACACAATGCTTCAAACTTCCAAAAGAAATTCAACTGTTCACTCGTAGGACAAAAACGATACAAATTCCTTCCATTCTCACCATTAAATCGCCACACATAATCTTACATGACCCGTTAAGTACTAGCACCAAAAGTTTATTATGTTAGAAACTTATACATGTAGGCACCACGTGTCAATTTACCAGTGATACATTTTTTTTTTTGAACGAAAAATTGAATTTTATCTTTGAATTATTGTAAGTGATAAGTTTGGAGGGTCCAATTGTAATAAAATGTTATACATGGTTAGAATCTGAGTAGTAGCATGATGATGAGTTTTGTAAATCATCGTTATTATTGTTGTTGCTGCTATTGTTTTTCTATTCCCATACAACTTCACTGTAATACTCATGTTTTGCCACACTATTTATCACATTGTCAAATTGTCACATCCTATATATTAAGATGAAAGGGAGGCCAATAGTAAATTGGCGATATGGTTTTTCGAGGAATTTATAATGATGATTTTTTATTCACAAAATAGCTATTATTTTTGGAAAAATATTAAAGAATATATTAATTTAAGTGGAATTAGAAAGTGAAGAAGAGGATTTATTTAATTGTTTTGATTTTTTTCTAATTTCACACTTTACTAATTATATTCTTAGTTTTAAATGTACTATTAAATCTTCTACAATTTACTGAAATAATATTTTTGTATTAGATGATTTGAATAATAATTTTCTAATTTGTATTCCAATTGCTATATATATTGCAACATTGAATCTATTTATCAAAATAAAATGAGAGTACAATAGCAATAGGGTGATGCGGTTGCCTTAGGAATGATGAATTTATTTTCCTTTTTGAAAAGTTGAAAATGATAATATTAGTCGTGTTATGAAAAGCAGGCAATTGAACAATATAGTCAATTAAACAAAGAAATAAACCGGACACTAAATTTACAGAGTTTGATCAACGTAATAAACATCGAGGTGAGCAGCATTGATATTCATTATAGATTGAACAATAAAATGGAGATTACAATTACACTTATAAGTCACTCAAAAGTGGAGACCTTAAATTAGAGAACTTATTCAAACTGGGAAACCAATTAAAGTATAAACCAACTCAAACCAGAAAACCTAGTTGAATTAGGAAAGTTTTCTTTTTTAACTCAAACTCGAGACATATTTTCAATAATTTCCACCTTGGCTCGATAGTTGAGCCAAGTCATAGTCACTTTGCTATGCTGCCATTCTCCCATAGTCCCTCGTGGACTCAACCACCACAAAGATCTTCAAAGCTCGCTTGAACTTTACTATAATTATGGACCTCATCAGAAAACAATTCCACCTATATTTTAGGTACTTCAGAAGAATTTTTCGACACAATCTTCTAAACCACATTGATAAAATAATACCATCATTGCATTCATATATATCAAGATGTCAAACTCAACAATTACAACAATCACTAGCTTTAGAGGCTCCACTTCATTGTAAGTACCATCCATGTCAATTACTCTGCTAATACTTGCTAACTTAGGAGTTTCTGACTAGAACTTCACCTTGAGCCAAACACTGTTTAAATATGTATAAATCCTGTCACAAGCTCTTCTATCTAGAAGTGTTGGAGACTCATCAAATGTAACTTCTTTATTGATTATAGGTGAATTTAATTGGGGCACCACCACCTGTAACTCAGTTCACCTTGTGCATAACATAAGAATATTTACTTTCTTGCCCTCCCATTAATCTTACCATCATTCACCAAACATAACACAGGCAACTGTATATTCTAAGAATAGTTTTTTCAGCAATATCATGTGTAGGGGTGAGTATGGTCCCGGTTGGGCCAATCCACCCCCTTAACTTTAGGACCAACTTGCACAATGCTAGTCCTCAATTTTTGGGACGGAAGATCGACCCTATTGAGCTTGGGATTGAGAATCGAATCAACCAAATGGGTTCGGTCTGGTTCTAGAGTTAACCCGAGACTAACCGATAATTTTTTTATTTCATTTTTTGTACTCCCTAAAAAAGCGACCAAGGACTGCACCAACCCAATGGGTCCAGTCTTGTTCCATGGTCAACTCGAGACCAACCAGTAATTTTTATTTCATTTTTATACTCCCCGAAAAGACAACCGAGGACCGGACTGACCCAATGGGTTCGATGATGAGCAAGCTCAACTAAGAAAGGTGAGCGGCAAGTGGCGAGTGTCGAATGGGGTAAACATCGAGCATCGAGCAAAGTGAGCGTCGAACATTGAGCAGGGAGCAACAAGAAAATCAAGCATTGAGTGGCGAGCGGCACGAGTGACCCCAAGCAAGCAAGGCGAGTGTCGAGTGGTTAGCAGAGAAGTTTCTTTCGATTTTGGCAAATTGAAGACTAAGATGACAAATAAGATAGAAGAGAACGAGTATTAGAGAAAAATACCATGAGGAGCTGTTTATGCCATTTTGGACGCCGTGAGGATTCCTCACAAAAACATTTTCCTCATTTTTAAATTATGGTTGTTAATGCCATAAAAGACATTAAAAATCTAAGGTATTAAAAAGCAATATAAAATTACTTGAACCTCTCACTAAAGAGCTGTTTAATGTTGTTGATGCCATTTATTTTAGGATTTTATATATATAAAAAAATTATAAATAATATATTAGATATATAATATATATACAGTCAGGGTTGGTTCAGGTTGGACCGACCCTGAACTCCCAAGACCGAAGACCAACTCGCATAGTACTGATCTAGAAATCCTATGACCAAGGACTGACCCAATCTTATTGGAAAGTGGACCAGGGTTGGTAGGGTTGGAATGGTCCAGGGTCGGTCCAAGGTTGATCCTAGACTGATGCTCACCCCTAATCATGTGATCATACTTCCTCGGTAGTCCAACATCCAATCGTAGTCGATATGAACCTATTTATCAGATAGCTCACCACACTAAATGTATCCAAAAGAACTGTCCTAGCTATGGTGGCGTTTGCCAAGGCCCGAGCAAAGGCCACCATGGCCTCGCTAGCCACAAGTGAGGTCGCCTTTGTTGCAGGTAAGGCTATGGCGAGGCTAGCCTTGCCCAAATTTGGGCAAAGCCATTTCATCCGCGGCCCCTAGCCCTCACCCAGTGGCTGGCGAGCCTCAACAGAGCCTTACTAGCCATTGCAAGGATCCAAGGAGGAAAAAGAGCAAAAAGAAAAGGAAAACGAAAAAGAAAAAGGAAAAAAAATCATAAAAATCATAAAAATTTAAAAAAAATTATTAAAAATGTGTCATATCAGGATTGGCTCGATTGCTAGCATCCATTCAACACCAATTTGTCAAAATTAGCCAAATGGATTAAATTGGTACTAACGTGAAAATTCTATAACCGAATTGGTATCAATGTAATAAGTTTATGATTTTTTTGATACTTTTCCCCTATAATCTATTGTATGATAATGTCGGCATAAAATCTAGAACATGTTGAACGGTTTTACAATTAAGTATAGGCCTAGATATCCTGCAAAAAGAAAAATAAGGATCAATCGGCAAATTCGTATTTAAAGTACCCAGAAAGTTCGTGGCTCATCTATTTCAATCTGCAAATTTCGGGCCTCCACTACGGATAAGAAACGCGTAGTTTTTGGTGTTATGTGTCTTTGCTTATGTCTTAACGCGGGGAGAGAGAGAATACAACGAAAAAATTAAATACGAAGCGAAAAAAAATAAAAAAATATATCCAGACCCATTTGAAAGCAAACCAACTAGTGCAAACTGCAACGATGCTTCTGGGAGAGCTTCACAGGGACTTCTCGACGACGAAGGGGAGGGAGGGAGGGAGACGGAGTTATTACGGACCCTTCAGACACGCAAAAAAGAACCGCGTGTCCTAATGCAGAACCAAAAGACTACCACACCAAAAGATCGATGGCGACGCCCTTCACGTTCCTTGAAGTTCTCTTGCATTTGCCTCCTCTTTCCCCATGTTCTCACGGCAGAAGCCAAGAGAAAGCCAGAGTTTGGCGTCTGTGCACCCTTAGCTTATTCATGTGGACTCACCTTCCATCAAACGACTTAGTCCATATTGCACAACATCCCCCCGATGTAGGACTTATTTCGCCTAACACCTCGAAAAAGAAAGATCATTGAAAACCTATGGAGTTGTGAAAAAAAAAAATTATTCAGGGAATTTCAAAAAAAAAAAAAACGGTACTAAGGAAAGTTTGTGTCTTGTTTTGAGATAAGCGCTTAATCTAGATTGAAATCCACTTTCTCTTAAGAAGGAGGCCAAGTAAATGCATATTCAGATAAGATTGCCAAAAAGAAGAGTGCCTAAATAAGATCCCTCTTTTTTGTTACTGTTCTTTTTTTGTACATCAAATTAGGAAAGCTCGCTCAACATTCTTGGAACCAACCCAAATCACATTTGGGCTTTATTAGCATAACAGTCTTTGGGTTATTATGAGAATAACAGTCTATTATGAGTCACAAATTCTTAAAGAAGTGGGGTTCATAACAATTTATACTGTTATTCTCATAATACATTAAAAATTGTCAGGTAATCCTTTTTCATCACATTTCAACCTCCTTTCCTTGGAAATTCATGTGAAATGTTAGAAGTATCAAAATATCTATAACACGAATGGACTTCTATAAGAGTCGAAGCCCAACTACCGCTTCAGCACGCCGGTCTCACATGTTCCCAAAACAAATGTTCCCAAATTTACATATTCTCGCTCTTCTTATCATCGTGGCGGCCGTTGAGCAGCCAGCTGATGCCTCTTCTTCTCAGGGGGACGATGCTGATCCTGCACCAGCGGCCCAGGCTGAGACCGAGAAAGACAAGCCGTCGGCTCTCTCTGATCGTGATGCAGTCCCGTTGCCCCTCTCTGATCAAAACACAGTCCCATCTCCTCTCTCTGATGGCAACGCAATCCGAGGTATCGATCACATCCCTCCTTCGCAACACCACGTTATCCGCATCCGCCGCATGAGGCTCTGCATGAATCCACCTTCGGAAACCCTACTCGACTATCACACCGTTGACATTGAGTTCATGCAAGCAGCCGATGATGACGAGGCAGAAAGGAGGAGGCTTCCGCCGGTGAGTCTAGGGAAGGTGTTCCTTGGACTGACTTACCAAGCAATGGGGGCTTTCATGGTCTTCCACTTCTCGTCCTCCGCCGACAGGGATATTTTACGCCACTCGAAGCTTCTTTCCTTTCTCCTGAACTTCTCCGAGGTCACGGTGGTGGTAGGGTTCGCTGCTTCCTTAGTCGGGGTTTTGATGCGCGAACTATTGTCCACGGAGATGGCAATGGTCGCTGAGAAAGCGGGGTCCGCTTCCGCCGCCTTGGGGTTTTTCCTCATGATGAGCATGTTCTTGAGCAAATTGTCTATAGGCATTGGATGGGTTTGTGGTGTTGTAACCTTTGTGGCTTTTATTTTAGTCTTCATGAAGATGAGAAAGACAGGCTGATCCTAGGTATACGACATTAACTAGGTCGACTTCTAGTCTCGATAGGAATTAAATCTCCTTACAAATGAAATGAAGCTTGAAACCATACTTTCAAAAAGTTGGCGAGGCCAATTTTTACAAACATCCTCTCCTGGGGCCACTCCCCTTTCCTTATTTAGATTTAGGTCAAATTTCGGGAGTTTTACTCTCTTGAACTAGAGCTAGATATGGATTCGGGAGCTTCTCACAAATATTTGATCCATGTTTTTTCAACATTTTGATATTGGCGTCTCTACATGGCGATGGTCATGAGAACGTTGAACCTCGACACCATCACAAACTGTTGCAAATGGAGTGGAAGATCTCGGCGTGTGTTCTAAATCAAGTGATCGGTTGATCGTTTGCAGTTTCAGATCTGCTATTGAGGGATGAAAATGTGCCTTTTAGCTGGAAGCTGTGCAATGTTAATTGCTTTCTGCCTTTTGATTTGTTCTGCAGTTATTTGAAATTTACTAGACTTGAAAGCTATCCATGTACCTCTCAAGTATCATTCTAATATATGAATGGCATATTTCTTTCAACAAAAAATTTTAAAAAAAAAATGTTGGCGGAGGGCAACAGGAGAAGTTTAGTGGATAACCATCGATGATGGGACTTTCTGTTTGGACGGTTGCACATCTTTCTTCGAGCAAAGAGATGTTTGAATGTATCATATGTAGACTTTGCAAATTTGACATAAAAATATGTAGCTCGGGCTTTAAAGGTATCCGTTCCAATCTCATCAATTACATATAAATTACTTTGAATCAGGGTTGTCTTTAACTCGAAGACCTAAACTTAACATGTTCGTGGGTTTGAGGAGCGTTCCATATATTGGTCTTTGGGTGGCCCAGTTTATGCATCATACGCTGTGGGTTGTCCCAAAAAATAAAACAAAAAAACAAGAAGCGTGTTCCCAAATTTTAGATAAATCCTTTTGGCCGAGTTTATGCAACATACGCTGCGGTTGACACTTTCTATCTTTTTTTGAGTCCAAAATTCTTTTTTGTTCCCCTTCTTAAACAGTACTAGATATGACAGCATTTATCTATAAAATTGGTACAATTTGCGACAAACTGTAATAAATGTAATGCCAACGCGGGTCTCATAGGCTTGAAATATAAACAATCATTTCTTAGCTACATTAATTCCTTCAACACCATCGGCCCCCGGGGAGTGGACCTGGGACACAGCCAAGACGGAGAAGAACACGGCCGCGGACGTCATGGATATCACTAACAAGTAGCAGCAAGCACTAGCGATCCGGGGTATGTGGTCAACCATGAGGGAGGAATAAGCCCCGGCGAAGGCGGCCATGAGGGAGAGGACGAAGCCTTGGAAGGTCGAGGAGGACCGGCCACCCTTGAGGAACAAGGCCGGGATTGGGTTGCCGTCGATGAACTCCCACGGCAGCTGTATGAGGGCCGTGGCAGCCGTGAAGGACACCCAGATGATGCACTGCAAGATGGTGATCCTGATGGTTTTATGAGTGGTTGATGGGTCATGCGACATGATAAGGTGCGCGGATCAGAGGAACAATGCTGGGAGGGTGTGCAAAAATCGCATTGTGTTCACCTTCCGATTGAGCGGTGTCTCTTTTATTTGGGGAACTAAAAAGTTGGTCAAGCGAGTCTCAGTCCACCGGCACATAGGAATTGCATTCGCTTTTCTTTGAACTTTCCAAGCAATTGATCGCATCTGTTTTGTACGTTAAAGCTTATGGTGGGCCAAAGGAAATCCCAATCTACCGTGTCTTAGGAGTTGCATTCTTTCTTTTTTGAACTTTCCAAGTAATTGACGTTGTCGAGTGCAATAAGACGCATTGAAGAGTCTATCTATGGTCGGCACGGAAGAAAGGCGTGTGCAAGGATTTGGAAAAGGCGTGGAAATGGCAGAGTAGTTTACATGAAGGGCGCGATGAAAGGATGGATACAAACTCCTAAAGTACCTTTCGTTGATGCTTACAAATGAAGTCATCACCCACCTTCGTTTGAATTTGCATGGGAGCAGAATTCATATATGGTCCGGTGGCAAATGGAGTTCTTGACATATTTCACTCAAATTTACTATGAAATTAGGTTTGATATGGATGAGGGAGGTTCAAGTAAACAAGTTAAACGCGTCTTGAAAGGAGAAGTCCAATCCTGTACGGATCGAATTAATGGGTCAAAAAAATGCAAGTTTCAATTGAACTGATATTACTGGAAAAGAGGAAAAAATAAAAGAGTCTCGAGTTTAAAATATGCATGTTTTAATCGAAATGGTATTACTAGAAAAGGGGAACAAATAAAAGAGTCGTGAGTTTAAATATACGTGATTTAATTGAATTTGGTACTTTCTAGTTTATCTATGATCACTGGTCCTAGAAAAATATTTTAACCCATTTAAGGAAAGCTTTCCAAAATTGAAGTAATCTGTATTTGACCCATTTAAAAATTGACCAAAAACAACGGAAATTTTGCTCGCCTTAGGTCCATACCATCGCCTTTCCGTTTGCTCCATCATCTTCGCTTAAGGCTATAAATTTTTTTGTAATTTTTTATATCCTTTGGTCCGTCTATGGCAACAAACTTTTGTCGCCTTTGCAAACTCTAAAGCCACGAAATCCGGTCGCCTTTGGCTACCTCTTGTCGTCTTGGGTGGCCTTTGGTCGTTCTTTTTTTTTTTTCCTTTTGCAGAAAAACATAGCTATCGGGACTTAAATTCTTGTCACCATTGGTTTGCTTTATGTTGTTTTAGGGTGGATTTTCAGACGTGTTACAGCGACAAGTTTTCATATTATTTTTTTTCACTTTAGAATCTTATTATTGCTTATTTGAAAGTCGAAAATATTGTAACACGACCAAGTTGTTTTGCCAAAAAAGCAATATATCTTATAAATGGTTCTAATTGAATTGACAGCGGCCGTGAAATGGCTGTTTATTGATTCTGAACAGGAAAGCAAATTGATAGATATTAAAATACAGGAAAGGTAAATGTATTGGAAATTTAAGATAAATATAAATTCATAAGAGTGTGAGTTATACGATAGATTGTATTACGAAAGTAAGTAATCGAATAATAAAATAGACAAAATAATAAAATAAATCAGACATCAGGTTTACATGGCTCATTTATAGTGACTTGCGTCCATGGGAAGAGTGGCAACAAATTACACTCTAGATTAAGCAATACCATGGAAATTACCATCACGCTTAAATTATTCAAACACTCTTCAGTATTTTCCAAATCTCAAAAGCACCTAATTATTCGTGCAGTGTTTAGCCTCACAATTTCTCACTAAATAATCTCTCAATTTCACAAAAGATTGTACACAAATTCTTGTCACTAGAATTTAATCTCGGTTTCAAACACTAGCACCCGAATGTAATTATCCGAACTTTGAAGCCCCATGATGAAGTTCTTGGCGCAACGAGCACTCACAGCGCTTCAAGGCTAAATCAATAAAAGCGCTTGAAGACTCTCCACGAGCGTGTCTTTATATAATATATCTGAAGAAGGAAACCAAATATAAGTCTGACCAAAACAAAGGAATTCCGCACAAAAAGAAATCCTCACACGGCATCCTTCTTAGATTCGATCAATAATGTCCATGATCAACTTTCTTATCTATTTCACCTTGGCAACTCCATGTGCACCTCTTTCCTTTTTTATTTATTAATTTCCGAAATTCAGATTTTCACTTTAGCCTCAAACTTGAAATATATTTTAACAGATTCGATAACATTTTTTAGAGAATACAAAATACGTATTAATATCCCGCGATCATGATTACTTAGGAGTAGTTATTGATTTCAAATACACCAATAACTCAAAATCTTATAAGAGATTACAACCTAAACACACGATCTCTAATTTTTTATTTTTTTTGTCGATCGTACTTTACTCTTAATCTAACTTTTACTTTCAAATTTTTGCCATGCCTCCTTATAGGGTATGAAAGTCGAAACTTACATACAATCTTTAGTTATCTAGTAATAATTGTCTATAGAGAGTTACAAATACCGAGACTATAGGCATAACCACCCAGCAGATTTACAATTGTGTGGATCCATCTTCTTTATATTCGAGCTCCAACGGATAATTCTATTGATGAGTTGTCAGCTCCCGTTCAAGTTGCGGACCCTTTTGTTCATTGAAGACTTCTCTGCTTTGACCAGGCTTTGCTCTTATCAACTGAACTTGCTACTTGTCGATGTCAAGAGCCGGTAATTTTTTTGGTATCAACACAAGTGCATGTTGCGCCTGAAAATATCTCATCCCTGGTTTCCTTGGCAGTCCTCGACTCTGCAATCAGTTTCTGCTTCTTCCATCCATGTCTAACAGCAGTTGTCAATCGGCATCTGTGTGGACCATCATCTTCTGTAGCATAGTCTATGTAGGTTTTTGAAATTTAAGGGCGTAGAATCATGTGATTTTAATTTGAATATCATATAGAAGCTAGAGGATATATGACGTAAGTAGGTTGACGGCTTTTATGATTTTCTAATTCCTTAAATCATTTTAATTTACTGGTTTGTTGGCATCTCACACTTCTCGTACGATATCGTCCATTTATCAAAAAAATTTTAAACATTCTAACACATCACCAACATGTTATATCTGCACTCAATTTCATAGAAGAGATATCAAGCGATCACATGTTTAATATTAGTGTGATTAACTTAACCTATATATTTCCAGAAATTTATTGCTAGAAAATTGTTATAAATCATCTATGAATTTTGGTCTAATGTGCAATGTCATCCCTAGATTTTTAATTTATTCAACAAAGTTTCTAAATTATTGTTGAATGTACAATCTAGTCCATGAACTACATGATAATGTCCAATGCCATCATTCCATGAATTCAAGTTAATGCAATCTCTTGAAGTGGCTTTTAATCCGTTAAGTTTAAATGGAGGACAACTGAAAAAAAAAAGTTACGTGGAGATTATTTAAGTAAGATATTTATTCCGAATTGAGAAATATAGTCTACATCATAAAAAAAAAAACGATGAACATACTGATGTCTTAATTTTCTTCTTCTTTTTATAAAGTAGATCGATGGAAAGATGGATGAGTTAACTGATCATTTTAAAAATCTGATTCAGCATATAATAATTTACGTCATCTAATAAAGTAATGGAAGGACTACATTCAACATTTTCCAATGGTACAAGGTTCGTATTAAAACAAATTAAAACTCTAGGGATCGCATTACATATTGAATTAAAGATCATGACCGTTTATATTATTTTCCTTTTATAGCCTGTCTTGCTAAGTGGTAACTAAATATGGGTTTATCGGTCGTGGACTTGTTTTCCTTCTAGCAATTTCCATGAAACTTGTCGGAAAAAATGTCACGAACTGAAGTTCATGGACGTTGAACGCGCCACTTGGGCGACCAAAGCTAATTTTATATTCATTTGCTAAAGCAGTATGTTAAGGACAACTTTTAAGTTATGTGAAAAAACATTTGCTGTTACAAACAAGTGAAAATCGAGGAAGAGTGCAAAAGGGCGAACGCTTGTATTTCACTTTTGCGGTGGACAAAAATCTGATCATTAAGGTGACAAAATTGAAATGATTAATGCCCAAGAAAAGGGAAAAATGTTCTGCGCGGATAAATTCCAGTTAATATTGATAAGGTTCGAAAATTGATGGTAAAAGAATGATTGGTGGCTTATTGGTAAGTTTCCAGTTGATATTTCATGATCGGATTTTCGCAACTGTGTTACGTCACGCCGCTAGGAAAATCATGTTTAGAATTTTAAATAGCCACATGAGAGCCAAAGATCCACCGAAGCGATTTTATCCGGTTTATATAATGAAGATGAATCTAAACAAACAATTATAGTCAAGGGACGGCATATATATATATACAAAAATTCAAGGAGATTGAGCTTACTTGCTTAATTAAATGATCTCAGAGTATAATGGAAGGAAGGTCCTTAGCAAGACCTTAAACTGCCATGATTATCGGAGTCAACCCCAACCGTAAAATGGGGTAATGATAAACCGCTGGGGGTCCTAACGGAATTTCCTATTCTATCCTTAGGCCTGATTCGGGCTCTGTTGCGTTGGCCTCTCGACGACTGCCAACCCAATATCCTAGAAATGAAGGCAGCTGGTAATCAAATCCAGAGAAAATCTTACGAAAATTGAGATTGTTTCCCATTGGTTTGGAAAGGAGCAAATGAAAACATCGTTAAAATAGTAAAAATCAATTCTTATTTTGTAAAAAGCAGCGAAGAAAAAGTTTCGAGCTTATTCCAATTTTCTTCGTTCCTTCTTCCCAATGCCAAACAAAGCATAGCGAGCTAAAATTTCGGGGATGGTAATTGTTGACATGACACAAATACTCAATCCAAAATTTGCACTTTACTTGGGAAAGGAGAGAAGGCGAAAGATGAAAGGGTCTAGAAAATTGGTAAAATTAAATATTTAAGGAGTGAGAGAAAGACTAACCAAATTCTAAAGAGATCATCGGGACATCAAATGATAAGGATGATAACTTTTTTTTTTTTTTTTTGGTAAGAAGGATGATAACTTTTGATATAGTATGATCATATAATTTTGATAGCACAATATTGAGTTATCAAGATAAATCAAATACAAAGGAATGAGATGAATTATCAACTCTAATGAGTAATGACCATTTCCTGCTAATCAAAATCAAAGACTTATAAGCTATTAACTTTTAGGGTCCTGATCGAAACTTTAGGGCTTGTTTATTCTTTAATTTAACTTAAGTAAGCAATACTTCTTTATTTTCTCATTAAAATTTTAATTTTATCAAAATTTTAATAGATAAGTGTAATAGAATTCCTAAAACTTGTTACGAAAATGCAATTAAGTCCTAAAACTTGTAAAAAGTGCAATCAAGTCTTAAAACTTGTCAAATTAATTCAATTAAGTGTTAAAATTTACACCGTCAAACTTACTAATGAAAAATGCTGACGTGCCGCGAACATAGCATTTTAAATAAATTTTAATTTTCAACATGGTTTTTTTAATTATTTTTATTCAAAATTAGATTTAAAAACTAAAAAGAAAAGCTAAAATTTATTTTTTTAAAAAAAAACATTAAGAAAGAAAAGAGAAAATGGCAGCTCCTCCGCCGCCGCCCATCACTGGAGGGGGCAGCGGCTGAGGAGTTGCCATTTTCTATTTTTTTAATAATTTTTTAAGAAAGTTAGATTTTAAATCTATTTTTTTAAATTGAATAAAAAAAATTTAAAAGCCATGTGAAAAATAAAAAAATCATTTAAAATACTACATTCGCGCCACGTCAACATTTTCCATTAGTAAGTTTGACGGTATTAACTTTAGGACTCAAGTGAATCAATTTGACAAGTTTTAAGACTTGATTACACATTTTGCGTTTTAGGACTCAATTGCATTTTCGTAACAAATTTTAGAATTTCTATTGCACTTATCCCAAATTTTAAAATATCATGAAGAAGAACCGTATACGAATCTATGTATAAACATTAGTATGTCGTGAAAATTTTTAGTGCTTTCGATTAAAAAAGTTAAGGTGCGCATGCTACTAGTTTTAAATAAAATAAGGAAAAAAGAAAACAATTCAGATGGGCAAATGGTACAATTATCCAGACGAAAACATAAATAGCAAAAGAAAAGGCAGAAAAGAAATTAATGTTGACACGTCAGCCCTAGTTGAAAAAAAATTTTCCTCCCTTGCAAGGCTCACCCTAGGCGGCGGATATAAATAGATACATCTGCCTTCTTCTCTCTCTCTCTCTCTCTTTTTGAGTCTCACTCACCCGCAGTCACTGCCTCAATCGGCTTCAAATTTGCCGATTCGAGCGTCCATGTATCTCGATTTATGTCCTAGTTTGATGCACCGACAAGCCCCTTGTTTCCTCTAATGTCTGGATTCAAGGAAAAATTCGAGAGAAGGTGGTATCAAAGGTGCAAAATTTAAGGATTGGCAGAAACAGAGCATTGTTCTGCTGTGCATTGGATTAAGAGGGTATCTCTTGCACGAACTCTGCTTTCTGCCAACAGATCAAAGTCCCTCGCTTTAAGCCCGTGCCCCCCTTTTTCTGGGTTCCCCTTCATTCGACCTTGGTCGCCTAAATGTCTGTCCTTGATTTGAAAAATGTCCAATGTTTTCTTGATCTTGGTAGTTTTCATTTGCCTACCGCGCATGCTATCGTTTGATGTGGCGGTGTGTTTTTTATTTGCTTTTCTTTACTTGTCTGATCAAGGTTTAGTGACAAAAGTTTCGCTTTTGTTTTGGTGTCAAGCTTTTGAGATGATGATGGTCAGTCGCGTGTTATTTTCGTAGTGGTTTTTTTGAAGCTGGGGTGTCGCCTAATTTGGCTAGCTGTTTGGTTTCGTGCCTGTGCTTTTCATTGCACCGGATGCGGTTGAGGCAAAATGATGAGTTTTTTGTATCTGAAAATGGTGTGGATTGCCATATTACATAGGTCTTCAAAGTTCTCTGATTGCTTCTTGATATGTCAGAAGCTAACGATAAATGCTGAAATTTCCCACTAATCATTTGATTTTGTGCGTTTGTGTGAATATATGGTTGTGCCTAAAGTATTTATATTGGTCTACGGCCTGTGGTTGCCTGTTGGGTCGGTTTGATATTTCAAAGTTCTTTTTATCCCCTTTCTAATTCTCCGAGTGTATATTACCTTGATCACATGTGCCTTTGCTGAGTTCAGCGTGTCATATGCTACTTCGTCTGAACAGTTCCTGCATTCATAGAGTAACGGGGATAAAAAATAGCGCAGTCAGTCCATGTGTAAATTTGTGCTGGTAGCGATGTTTTTGACATGTTTAAATTATTTGCTGCATATTGTTCTTTTCGAAAATGATTAAAACCTTCTTATATGGAGGTTGATTGTACAAGCTTTATACGAGATGTGCGGGATTTTTAGTCTTGCTTTCTCTTTTGTGGTTTTCCATATGGAATGGCACTTATGATGAGGCTTTGGTTCATTTATCACAGTGTCGACGCAGGTTACTTGTCATGGTAGTTTCCCACTATCTAAGTGTTTTCCCCTTGTGTTCCTCTCAGAGGTACCTGAATGAAAATAGGGAGTAAATCGAGTTGGAGATTAACAATTCTTCCCTAGTGATACTAGTGTCCTCTTCGGTCCAAATCAGAGTTCAATGTACAGTTGCTATATCCAGAATCTTTTGAAGCTGCTGTCAATTGACTAGCTCTTACTAAGCTAACAAGTCTTTCTCGGCTACATTCTAAAAGCTATATTTGTTACTTTTTTCTTCACAAGACCTTGTCTCTTTTGAATGAAAGCAAATGATGAGCTTATGAAACTGAATTTCATGTGGAAATCAACATCATATGGTCTTCAAAGTTCTCTGATGCTTTCTTTATCTTCTATCCTCATGGCTCATGCTTCCGTAAGAGCTAGTACATATTTGCATGTCTGGTGCCACTGGGGTGACTCTGTCACATTTCTTGGTGGTGCGTACTGATTGAGGTTTGAGTGTCCTGTAATTGTTTGTAATATTGGGCGGAATCCTGATTAAGTCCCTGAAATTCTGGTTGAATGTCTGATGAGATTCATCTGTCATTACTGTGTTGAAATTCAGTCAAATGGTTGCTTCCTTATAATTTACGTAATTCCCATCTGTTTCTTTTCACCACTGAGTAATACGTATCCGTTCAAGCTCACTGATTTTCTTACTAAAGAGCTTTTATTTGCTCAAGAATGTGTTTTTGGTATTTGTATACGTGCTTGTTTCTGATGGAAAACAAGGCACCATTATTCATAGTCTGTGATGCACTTGTCTCACAGGCTATACGAGCATGGTGCAAGAGTAAAGAGTCTCCCTTGTTCAGTTTTGCTCACTGGACCAGCTGACAGATGCAGCAAGAACTGGGAAGACACATCTTTTGTCATATTTTCGCTTTCAAACATGCATGCTGCTATGCTTTGTTCATAGATGTGGGTACTAGGTGATATTTACAGTGCTCTGTAGTGGAAGCCTTTCTGCCCACAAGAGTGGGACAATTCTAACTTTTCTTTGTTGGATTTTTTTGTTTTTTGCTCTCTTCTACCTGCTGGGTAAGATGCTGCTCCTTCTATATCATTGGATGTGTTTTCGGGCCAAACTTTGATGTCAACAGTAAATTTCATTGCGAAGTCGTCAAAAATTCGACAAACATGGGGAGAGGGACTGAAAAAGTGGAGGGTACACCGCACAATGTCTACCCATTGATTTCTCAAACAGATTCATCATAAAACATGATAAGAACATGATTTTGTGGCGAATACTTAGTCCAGGAACATGTGTGTTGACGTTAAGACAGCATGACTAGCATTTTAAGGACAATAAGCTCTCTTTTTTAGTTTTTTTGGGAATATGTTCAGCATAAGTTTTAAAACTTGTCAATAAAGTGCAATTGAGTCCTAAAACTTACAAAAGTGCAATCAAGTCTTAAAACTTGTCAAGTTGGTTCATTTAAGTCTTAAAATTAACACCGTCAGATTTACAAACGGAATTTGCTGGCATGGCGCTGACGTCATATTTGAAATGAATTTTTTATTTTTCAAATGGTTTTTTAAAATTATTTTTTATTCAAAATTTTTAAAAATTAGATTAAAAACTAAAAATGAAAATCTAAATTTATTTTTAAAAAAAACTGTAAAAAAATAATTTTTAAACAATAATTTTAAAAATTTTAAATTTTTTTTAAATTATTGTTTAAAAAAATAATAATTTTAAACAATTTTTTAAACAATAATTTTAAAAATAATAATAATAATTTTAAACAATTTTTTAAAAAAATATATTGTTTTAAAAATAAAAAAATTATAATTTTTTAAAAATAATATTTTTTATTTTTTAAAAAATAATTTGTAAACGATTTTTAAAAATAATTTTTTTAATTTTTCTTTTTAGTTATTTTGTGAAAATAAGATAAAATGAATAAATCTAATTTTTAGTTTTTAAATCTATTTTTTTAAAAATGAATAAAAAATAATTTTAAAAATCCACGTGGAAAATAAAAAATTATTTAAAATGACACGTCAACATTTTTAACGGAAAAGGCTAACGGTGTTAACTTTATGACTCAATTGAACCAACTTGACAAATTTTAGGACTTGATTGTACTTTTTGTAAGTTTTGGGACTCAATGCACTTTCTTGACAAGTTTTAGGATTTCTGCTGAACATATCCTATTCTTTTTTTGTTGAACAATGATCACCTTTGCTTGAGCATAAATGTTTCCTCTAATCATCATGGAAATTCTTTAACAGGCGCGTACGGTCATTAGGTCCACCGCAAGTGCAACATGTACATTTTCATGTAGAGAGAGTGGGATTTCCAGAGTCAAGCATAACAAATTGCATAACTTTTCCATACAGTCTCATTATGGGTTGATTTTGGGTCGGGGTCTGCCTCATTTTATCGATTAGCTGCTAAAATTTCATATCAGCAGGAAGTAGGCGAAATATCAAGGTTTTTGCCTTTCTTTTGGATGCTCATGTCTTGTTATTTATGAAAGGGTCAGAGTAACGAATGTCCGCTGTAAACGATAACTTGTTTCGACGCAGCAACGCCTGACAGGCTCCTGAACAGATTGGAAAAGAAAGATTGAGGTATACTTTTTAGGCTTCATATGTCAAAGACGATCTCATGGATCTGAAGAGGGGAAGAACGGATTTTTCACACCATTTGTTGTACGATTGATCATGTTTACATACTCTATCAAATGTAGACACGAACTCTGTCAAGTCTCCCATGAGTGGCATTGAAACTCTCCCATGAGTCAACTTTTACATAATGTAATTGTAAAAAGAGATTAAGTCTTAGTTAAATGATTTTTTTGGAGAATTAAGGGAGTAATATATTTATTTATTTTTGGCGAGTCCGCCTCTATAGAATTCAAAATTCATATATTTCCACCAAGCATAGGACTTTGTATGCTTAATTTTGTCTAACATTAAATTTGTACACCCATGAGAACCCAATTCTCCCATACGCCTATATCTATCCGTTAACTTATCGAGTCAAGCCCCGTAGAATTGGGGAGCTAATGATAGACGAAAATTAGTGCGGAAAAATACAACACTGCCTGCAACTTTCAAAGCCATGTTTTCCTCCAAATCGTTGCAAATTCCCCCACGTACTTTCACGATGATTGACTTGTAACCAACCCTCTTTTGCACATTTAGAGGAGCAATAATTGAGATATCTTTCCCTTCATTCGATCCATGGAAATGCCATTTGGAGGCCTCCCAAAACAGGTCCTCTCCCACATCCGGGGGATGCCGGATCATCGAGACAGGACAATTGGACCACGGTAGAGACTGGTTTGGTATTTGCCGATGTGATGTGGGCAGAGAAAGGTTTTTCTAAATGAGAAAAACGTGCCAAATTAAGGACCTTTGTCCTTACCATGATTGGCCCTTGATTATCCACTGAAAAATAAAAGGGAACCGGCCAAGAAAATAACTTGGAAAGAAAAGGGCCGAGGCCTTACTTAATATGGGACGTGATCTATGAGAAGAGAACGCCCGAGGTTTCTCCATATTCAAATGCATCGCCAAAGGAAATCTTCGAGTGGATGCGTAGCTAACTTCAATCCGCCCACCTGTCATGGCTAAACTGGCTAAAAGCGCTTTGTGCTCAAAGAAAAGGACTTCATCCTTGTCGCTAAATCTAGACTCTATAGAAATTTAGGTATGTCCAAATTTCATATTGGGTCCTGCTAGATGGTTAAATATATATAGATGGGGGTACTCCTAAGGCACGACTAGATGAGGTCGGATCACAAGAAAGTACTTACCTATGAGATTCTGATTTTGGCATGGATCGTTTGCCTTTAAGCAAACTAAAGAGACCAATTTAATTTGAGTTCAAGAAGGCTATGAATTTGTACTTTGCTTTTAGCAAAAGGAACGTTGACTCAAAATGCTTTTGTGGAAAAGTTGTTTGATAATTGGTATTTTCAGATACTTAATTTGATGCAACTTCAACATGAATATTGAAACTGATCGGAAAGAGATATAGAAGTGAAGAGAGCTAGAGAAGCATTCATAGCGACGCAAGAGGTACATTGCAGCATGACCAAAGCCGCAGGGATAGAGGGGCCAAATGAACCCAGCGAGATCTAACTGGTTTAGCAACTTGCCTCTATTAGACGAGATGATCACCGCCACCTCCCTCCCTCCCTCCCTCCCTCCCTTCCTCTCCACGCGCGTGCTCGTGCATGTTCATGCACCTCGATCTAATCAACTCAAGGGGCGGCGACAGCAACTGTCATACAAGGCATGTGACCCTGGGCAAGCAATTGTAGGCGGAAGCAGCAACATCTCCGTCAATGTTTCAACCGACTGCCGATTGAGCTTCGCTCCTGACAATTGTTGCATGGGTTTAGGTATACTAAAGGAAAAAAAATGGTAGTATGATAGCACAGTGAGGGCAAAGGAGGAAGATGAAAAGTCCCTTGACCGACATTTTGAAAATGTTGTAAGCTCAAGATCAGTGGGTCCTTGAATTTTGGATTTTGGAAAGGCTGTTTTTGGTAAAGTCTTCCCAAACACCAAAAGTTTCGTTAGAAAGTTTTCTTCTTTGGTTTTTATTGAAAGAAAATTATATTCGTTGCTGAAAAGAATACAAAAGAAGTACATAGCAATTTAATTTAGTATATGAAAGGCAATAAGATACATCCTAATTGCAAGAATATAATCAATCCGAAAAATTGGGATTGTGCATCTCTTCTAGTGATGAACTTGATAAACTTATTATTATAAGACATCTTTATCAACAGTTTTTTTTTTCACATTTAATGGATAATTTCTGCAGTAACTTTGATAAGCAAATAAATCAAAGGATAGGATAGGCAATATCTTTTTTCTTCCAAACTTATAAAAAAGGCCATTAATACCCCCAATGTTGGAAAGTTCGTTAGTATATAATCATATCAAAGACGTGAGAAATTTCTAAAATTCAATAGTCTTACATACAACCTCATTTTTCATAGCACTTTTATATTTGACTAAAAGAACCCTTAATAATCATAATGCCATAAATTGATTCTACGTGTTACAATGGTTATACTTAATTACAACGGCGTGACATATGATTATACTTTATAATTGGTGTACTATATAAGTGCCCCCAAAGACATTAGCTTTTAAGATGGCCTTATCTTCTAAGATTTATGCTGCCTCATAAGAACTAAGGCCACATGTGATGTTACAAGCGAACTAATTAAGGTTATCCGGTTCCTTTTTTTTTCCCTGTTTTGTTGATCAAGGAAAATCTAAATTGCAAAATCAGTCATTTTGCACTCAAATATATACATGGCAAGCATATAAGGCCCTCTCTATAGAGCAAACCCTACCCAATGTCAATAATCAATGTGATGGGCACATGAAGGGCATCGATTGGAGCTGTAAAAGAAGCAAAAGAAAAAAAAAAAAAGGCTGACTTTACGTTGCCTTTATTTTCCTTAATTTTAGTTATATCATGGACATAAATGGGTGCCTAACAATGATGGCCACATCGATGGGAAATGATTGAGAATAAAAAGCAAAAATTCATTAGACAAGTGACATTTACCCGCCCATGTGTTTCGTTTTCATCTGGTTAGCTCTGCAGGGGATGATGTAGAGATAGGGCTTGTCCTTAATCGATTAGGCAAATTTTGGCCCCGAAGAAAGGACAGAGAAAAAGGAAAAAATTGATGAGGGAATCCCTAGGATGAAGATCAGGAGGAGGACAAATACGTGGCAACGAATTTTACGTGGCATTAACTTTCCCAATAACTCTATATTTGGAATCCAAAACATGTACTGTGGGATCTTCATATTAATGGAGGACCTAGTGTTTGGTTTTGCCATCATTCTGCTTAGTACAAGCAATAATATCATGATCGATAGACTAATAGACTCGAGTGCAGGTACAACGATCTAGCATGCTGCATATGATTTAAGCCCTCCCAAAGAGATGGCGATCATTTGAAGATGAGTTTTACTCATAATTACTTCATTGGACCGTCATATTCAATCAGGAATTTGGACTATTACAATTGTAAATACTCCATCTCGACTTGAATTCATGTATGAACCAACGGTTTAGTCCAATTTAAAAGTTGCGAGTGGCTAAATTTGACCTATTGGGAATGGGTAATAATTCCATCTCTACCCGCAAGCTGCGTGCCTCTTCTTAAAAGAGATCACTAAGGGCCTGTTTGTTAAAAACAATTTATGTTTCTCGGAACAAAAATTTATATTCTTTTGTTCCAAGAAACAAAAGAAGAATAAAAACGTGTTTGGTAAAAATTTTTGTTTTCGGGAATAGATTTGGAACAGAAACAAGAAGTAGAAAAAAGTAGCTTTTTATTTCCGGGAACAATTTTTAGAATCAATTTTTCTCTCTTCTTTTTTTATTCTCTTTCTTTTCTTCTTCTTCCTTTTGGCTAGCGACCTTGACGGAGCGTCACCGGCCTCCGGAGATGCCGAGCCTCGCCGTGGTTGGCCGAGGTCAACTTTGCCCAAATCTGGCGAGGCTGAGCTCGCCTAGCCACCGGTGAGGCTCAACCTCGCCTGGGCCACCTCTAGGACGGCGGCGTGAGGCTGGGCCTCGCCAGGCTAGGGCAAGGTCAACCTCGCGCCGCCTAGGCGAGATCGAGGCTCACTGAGGCCAGGCTGGCCTCCAACAAGGTCACCGGGCCTTGCCCTGGCCGGTCGAGGCTTCGATGAGCTCCCCAAACGTTGCCCAACCGGTCACGGGCCACGGCAGTGGTTGGCGACCGGCCAAAGAGAAAAAAAGGAAAAAGAAAGAAGGAAAAAATAATTAAATAATTAAAAAATTAAAAGAAATAAGAAAAAATATAATAATTTTATCAAACGTATTTCTATTCCGAGAATAGAAATTTTGGGAAGTTACCAAACACGTTTTTTTACTCAAAAATTGTTCTTGAAAACAGAAATAAATAAAAAATCATTATTTAGCAAAAATTATTTCCAGAATAGAAGCATTACCAAACGCACCCTAATTCAAAGCATGTGCTAAGACCTAGCAATCCTCTTGCTAAAGATTCCTTAATTCTATGTTACCTCAACGAGACTAAAGTAATCTCTCATTATTCTCTTACCTCATGCTGGCCACCATAAAATGGGAGATGGAAAAAGTTCTAAGCAAAAAGTGGACGATCTTTCTACATTTGTGGGCAACATCATTTCTTCAATAAGAAAAAGAATATATTATATGGTAGATGAAGAAAAACCTAGCTAGTGAAAAATAGGAAAAAAAATAAAAATAAAAAGAGACTGCAAAAGCTTGCAAGACATTAATCATTCTCCAAAATCTTCTCATGATCCGCAATGATTCTTGCATGAAATTCATGCAAAAAGGAAGATGATATCATTGCAATTTGGTATACAATCGCTGTAATATCCAACGGACATTCCACCTCCCTACCATTCAATTCGATAGGTCTTTACAATCTCACATTGATATATTAGGAATATCGAAAGTAGACTCTTCTTTTGCTATCCGTCGAAGGAAAGAGGTCATAAAGAATATATATAATTAGGTTGGAGTAAGCAAGCCCTTGAAACGCACATGTAGCTAACTTAGGATAAGATGTTTTCGAGCTTGAAAATGTAGGCCTATCATGACTAAGAAATAATTGGGAGCTAGCCAAACTTTCATATACCCTTTTGCTTGGTGAAAAAACAAAAAAAGCGGAAAGTACTATTAGAATATCTATATGCAGTACCCTCTATAGCAAAGTTTTGGGCAAAATAGGGAGGAAAGAAATCAAAAACATAGGGGTTGACCGGGTCATTTCCACAATCACAGTGGCGGTACATAATTGTCCCTGGAAATGATAGTCTAGCTGCCTTTCTTAGCTTAATCTAAGTTATGTTAGATTCACTTTGTTTAATTGTGAGGTCTTCTTTTTGTTTATGGGTTCGGCGGCTTCGATTACAACTTTTCAAACTTGAGATTAGGCAAACCTGTATAGATTATTATTTCTCCAAATTATTGATTTGGTTTTCGACATCATATATGATCATGTTACAGTATAATTTGCAAAAGCTTTTTTATGATCTTGATTTCAATTCTTTGATTGCGCAACCTTGTCCTGGACATGCCACAGAGAATTACAGCTACTTTAAACAAAAAGAGAAATGTGAATGAATGGACGATTTTGAGCAATGGTAATACTAGGTAGATTGATATAAACGAAAGTGGAAAACGTGCATCTTTTTCGTTTGATTAAAAAGCTGATTATGACCAAAGAAACCTAAATTTTCATTGCGGGCAAAGAGAGAGAGAGAGAGAGAGAGTAATGATCAAGGAGTTAGATTAAAGAAATACTAAGCTCTTGTCGAGAGATCTCGAATCCCCAACTCCATCCCATGTTTGCTTTGGTGATGTGATTTGGTTTAAGCTTAGAGTATTTGTATAGCCTTTTTTTTCTCCAAAAGCAGAGCCAAATGCCAACCATGAACCAACTCTCTCACCAATTTAATTATGCACGAAACCTGCTTAAACAAACACTAAAGAATTCTGTTATCTTTCATCGTTTACCTATAGGACATCAATCAATAGGCTCCTCTCCCATGAAAGGGCACACCACCACGCGTGGCAACACTTCACTGGCCAAGCTCTTGGCTTCCTCATAATCTAATTGGAGAAATTGGTACAAAAGGAATCTGATCCTCTTTTCTTTAATAGGGGCTGAGGGGTCTCTTATATCATTATTGTCTTCTTCCTTGGACTCTTTCTCTCCTCAAAGATCCTTGTTCATGGTTTCTTGTACAATGCGCAGAATTGTAATGATATGAGACTGCATGCATGGGTTTGTGTAATCAAAAATAATCTTTTACCTAGCTTTATTTATTCCCCATTTCTTTGTTAATACTCCTAGTGAAGCTAACCCAATCAATACAAATCATTTTGGGTCCTTACTTAGTCGGTTTTATAAAGGGTGTGTGGGTTCAAATACAAGTTAGGGTTTTGAGAGAGAGAGAGAGAGAGAGATTCCATTATTTTAAAAAGCTTAGGTCTCTGTGATTGCAAGTCCCTATGCCAACTAATAATGGCATGAGAGAAAGAGAGGGGGAAAAGGGACAAGTCCTTCAGTGGCATGAATGTAAAATGCATGCAAATTTGGAGAGGAATGATCCTTCACGAAAAAGCTTAGTTTAAAGAACCAAAAAATTATATTAAATAAACAGGAATTATTATTATGGTCAAGCCTGAGAGTTGCAAGTCAAGCTCCTGTCCCAACATCAGATGTGTCCATTTTGGTGCGAGAAATGCAAATTTTTCCTAACATGGGCAGGTCAAATTTAGCGGGGTTTACCTTTTTTTTTTTTTTTTTTTTTTTTTTTTTTTTTAAGATTAAAACAACCTGCGTAGAGTTGGCATGTTCAGTTCACCAGAAGTACTAAAAAAAAAATTACATTTGACTCATATATGAGTGGACTTTAATTTAATCCAAGTTTAATCAGACCTACATATCTACTACGGAGGTTTATTTAAACCTGACAATGACAGTGAGAATATGATTTATAATCTATAAAGGAAAAAAGAATCATAGAACAGGTACCTAATTTCTCTGGGCATCATTTATTGATGTTTTCAAATTGCAACACGTACTCCCTATACTTACCAAAAAAAAAAAAAAACATGTACTCCCTATATCGAAATCCTCCAAGTGTTCTAACTTTCATTGTTAGATGCCCTTTTGCTCAGTCGACTTTTACAAAATATATATTATTCGTGAAGGTTGTATGGATGCATTTCATATTGGGCGCAGGACATGGATCTTAATATCCAAAGGGATTAATCCTGCTCGCCTCTTCCCACCAGTTAACTTATCAAAAAGTACATATTCATATCTATGGTAACTTAATTCTAAGATATAATAACATTGAAAATAAAAAATAAATATGTTTCTTATCGTTTCATACGTTTTATAAAGGATCTGTATCTTCCTATAAGGTACATAGTAGGACAATTCCAAATCCCCAAAGCTTACTTGTGCTCACGGATTTTGGAATTTTAGAGTACGGAACCTATCTTACGATCTCTGATGCACATCCTCATATCTATTTAGCAGTGCTAATTCCAAAGGTTCCACTAGTTTCACGTGTTTCCTTGCACATCCTAGAGGAGATGACATTGGGGCATGATGCTAAGGGTTTTTAGAAGATGCTTTGCTTACTCACTTCGGCAAATCAAGAAATAGAATTGAATGGGATAAGACAAGTATAAGAGTGGGAATACATATATTCAGTTGAAGATTTTATAGACCAAGGATGAGATTTAGCATAAATAAAATATCGAGCAAAGTCAAATACTGCAAAATACACCTAAGAAAGATAATTAAAGCCCTAATATAAGGTGGTGACAAGTATCGTGAACGAGAGAGAAATGTATTTCCTAATGCGATGATGATCATCCCACAATGGTAGATTCTATGTTTGTATTTAGTAGTGACGATGGCGGGATCACTTATTGTGGTAACAAAATTAATTGTTCTTCGAAATCTTCCTTAATGAACTCAATAAATCGTTTGAATAATCTTAACTCGTCCCATCTCTTATCTGGGCCTATTAAGCACGCCTTTAAAGGCATGGAGCAACCTAGAAAGCGTAGGGAAAATACTTTGCGAACCTGCTGGGAAAAACAAAATGCATCCTAAGCAGCAGCTCTCAGGAAACTAATCACGCTGACAAAACGCGATCTCTTCCGGTCAAACGGCAGGAATGAGGACAGATAAGACGGTCAAGTTATCATCACGCCTAGAGATACCGCTAAGATCTCTCTCTGCCCCCACGAGGTATGCAGGTACAGATACTCTGCGTGACCCGTATGGCAACCTGGTCTTTCTCCTACACAAACCTTTAATTAATCGGCAACCGGGGCTTTTCAATTGAGTAAAGCCAACGGAGGGCGGGCTAGATCTTCGGCTCCTCTTCTTGACCAGCTGAGCAAAAGCAAAAGACACTCCCCCCGAATTTAAAAAGATCGAACTGCAACTTTGTTCTGCACATCTGCCGAGGCAAGTTTTTATTTATTTTTAAATTGCAAGACAATGTGAAAGAGAAAGATGAACAAGGGAAAAGCCCCTAATGGGCAGAGTTGGCAATGTCAGTCGCTTCTCTAGCTCGAACTGGCATTCTTACTATTTACATGTTTAAAAAACAGAATTCCTCATTATTATTATTATTATTGTTATTATTATTATTATTATTGTGTGCTGAGTAAAGTTGGAAAAAAAAAACACGAAAGGACCACCCTCAAAGGAAAAAGCCAAGACACAAAAAGTAAAGAGTGGTGAAGAAGGCTTTAGTGAAATTGTTTCATTAGTTTAATCGATGAGATTTATTAATTTACGGTAGCAGTGGCGGTGGTTAATCATCAAGAGCTCTCTTTTTGATGCAAGCGTGGGTATAAATGCAGGGAGTTTTGCTCTTGCTTGCTTCTCTTTCCTTCTCTCTCTCTGCCTCTCTCTGCCTCTCTCTCTTCACTTTCTCTCACTTTCTTTTTGGTGTTGACAGTGTCTGTGGCAGATTTTTCTCTTTTTCCCTTCCCTCTGAGCTAGAAAGAAACAGGGGAGAGTGGGGTTCTTGAGTGGCGAATAGCTCGAATTCGATGGAGGGGTTCCGTGAAAAGATTTTTGGAAATGGAGGGGAGATCAACAAAAGCAGAGCAGAATCTGAAATGGGTATCTCTCTCTAGCTACTTTTGGCCTGGTTTTCTTTAAAAAAAAAAAAAAAAAAAAAAAAAGTTCTCGGGGCTCTCTGCTTTAAGGGTTCTGTTAAAATTCTGACTAGGGTTTTGAATGCTGCATTTATTGTACTGAAATCAATGTGTGGCTTTCTTTTGTTTTTTCATCGATTGACTGCTTCCTTGGACTTTTCTTCTGTGTTCCCCTCAGGCTCTGTGTCTCTGCGTTCATCGTCTTTCTCTCTGAGTTTCGTCTATCTTTTTCGTGGTGAGGGCTTCATTTAAGTCGTTTGGTACTTCAATGTTTCAGTACGTAGCTTTTCAAAAATGTTTGCCCTCAAAAGTTCGCGACGAGTCTGTGATCTCTTTACACAAGTCAGTCGCGTTTCTTTTGTAACTTTGATGCATATGCCTTCCCCAACCCTTGTCCCCTTTGGTTAGCTTCATCTGGTTACATTTTATTGTCTATTCTATGATCTGGATGTGCTCTGTCTCTGAGGAATATTGTCCATCCCACTTTTCCAGTTTCATCTTTCTTCTTTTCCTCAATTTCTCGTTGCTCCATTTTCTGGTTGAAGTCTAATTTGTTGTTCTGACAATGTCTTGTTTCCAAAATTTCACATCTTTTTTTTTTTTCTTTTTTTTTGTGCGTTTCGTTGGTTAACTGGGTGTTGGTCTAATTTCCAGGTTCACTATATGTTCTGCTAGAGGCCTAAAGATAAGAAATAGATTCCGGGTTTTCTCTTAACAAGAGAAACTTCGGTGGTAGAGAGGTAAGAGATAGACTCCGGGTTGCTTAACCAGAAAAGCTTCGGAGGACGAGACCTCGTGCCAGCTGCTGCTTTTCTGATCGCTCTACAGTGATGGACTCAGATGACAAGGATAAGTTTGAGCCGGCTAAACAGAATGAGGACCCTATGAACTTTAATTCAGCTAGCATTTCCTCAGACTGGCAATTCTGCTGTGCAAATCTTTCAAGCGCGCCAATGAATTTGGTTAGACCGGGCAATTCAATGGCTGTTTGTAGGGAAGATCTAATTGGTTCCTCTTCTTGTTCCTCTGCTCCAATGGCAGAGTCATTTGGGCCAGCCTTATGGGACCACCTCTCCACCATGGAAAATTTGGGTTTTGTTAATATTAGTGCCCAAAACAATTTAAGCACTTCACATCTTCTGGGAATTAGAAAAGTTGGTCCTGAATCTGTTAGAGGCGATATAGGATGGAATCCACCGAGCTCAATGCTCAAAGGAGGCTTGTTTGTGCCAAGTGCACTCGGAACACTCCCGATCCCGGAGGGCTTACCTCATTTTCCCACCGACTCTGGATTTATAGAGCGTGCAGCTCGTTTCTCGTGTTTTAGTGGAGGAAATATCGGTAGTGTGATGAATCCTTTTGGAATTGCTGAAAATGCTGGTCTTTACCAAATTGCTGGGGGTTTGGTGCCTGGGCCACGGGATGTCTTCCCAGCTAGCTGCCCAAAGCCATTGCCTGGTGCACAAAGTGAGAAGAATGAGATGAACGTTGAAGCTTGTAGAGATGTTCATTTGGCTGCTACTCAGGGAACTCCTCAGGGGAGCCCCCTAAAAAATGAGGGTGAAAGTGAAAGCTTGGCTAGATCTCGTGCTGAAGCAAAACAAGGTGCCACTGCTGGGTCCAGTAATGAGTCTGATGAAGCTGAGTTCAGCGGCGGCGGCGGCGGCGGTCAAGATAATCCGTCCATGTTAGAGGGTACTGGTGGAGAAGGTTCTGCTAAGGGTTTTGACTGTAAAAAGAGGAAAAGAAGTGGAGAGGTAATTTTTGCCACTAATACTTATCATTTGTTTCATGTGAAAGTCATCTCACCTGCATGTTTTAATTGATCTGCGAATAGGATGCTGAACTTGATAAAGCGAAAGGGGCCCCTCAACTTGCTGAATCCCCAAAAGATGACAGTAGAACTCAACAGAAACTAGAAAATAACCCCAGCTCCAACACCAGCAAGGCCACTGCCAAGAATAATAAACCGGGAGCTCAGGGTTCAGATCCCCAAAAGGAAGAATATATTCATGTCAGGGCCCGAAGAGGCCAGGCAACTAATAGCCATAGTCTTGCTGAAAGGGTAAGGTTCCAACACTGAGGTAAATTCATCAAAGCTAACTTTTTTCTGAAACTTGGTTGGACTGATTAGTGTTTGTGGCAATTGAAGGTGAGAAGGGAAAAGATCAGTGAAAGGATGAAGTTTCTCCAAGATCTGGTACCTGGATGTAGTAAGGTAAATCTTTTTCGTGGGAATCGCTTCAACAGTTATTTAACTCAAAGAATGCCGCTACATTCTTATGTTGCCATTATGGCTTGTAACAAAAGGACTGTGATTTTTTCAGGTCACTGGCAAGGCAGTGATGCTGGATGAAATAATCAACTATGTACAATCACTTCAGCGACAGGTTGAGGTACTGGAAGAGGACATGTTGACATAAGTTTTCTTTTGCATTACACAATATTGTTTACAGTCGTCTCTTTGACATCTACTTTTCTTATATTTCTTAGAGAATTAATCTGTTTATGTATTTAGAATCATTGACATTAAGTGGCTTGCTCTTAGGATGAGAGTTAATACTTTTTGAGCTACTACAAATGATTGGTGATTAATGGATGTCATTTAGATGAAGCGGGTGTCTGAAATTTTATGGCTTTATATTTCATACTTGGTTTGGTTGTCTCCTGTTTTGCAGTTTTTGTCCATGAAACTTGCCACGGTGAATCCAAGGCTGGACTTTAACATCGAAGGACTGCTGGCTAAAGATGTAAGTGATGCTATATCAGATGCTACTTTACTGTTACTGTGATTCATGGATCTACTCAATTCTCTTCAATAGCCTTTTGTCCTTTTATCTGAATATTAATTTCCATGCAGCTTCTTCATTCAAGAGCTGGTCCTTCATCTACTTTGGGACTTCCACTCGACATGCCTATGTCCTTTCCTCCGATGCATTTACCACCGCCAGGACTTATGCAAGGGGGGCCTACTGGTATCGGGAGACCTGTTGATCCATTGCGGAGACCCATGCAGAACCAGATGATACCATTGGCTGGGGGTTTTAAGGAGCCTTCTCAGGTACTTACTCTCTCTGGAAGTTCCATGATTGTGTTGCTTCAATTTCATGTGCTCTATTTTCTTGGCAATTATGAGTGTTAACTATGGACTATAGAGTATAATGAGGACAATGATCTAGGAAGGTTATCCCTGAAGTTGGCCCTTCATTCATGGGAAAGGCTTTGATATTGCTGTTGTTTTCATATTGTTCGTCTAGTGTAGAAGAGGCTTGAAAATTTTAATCTCCTACCAGAAGATGCCCAACTACATTTTCTGCACTCGAATCTTATTGTTTTTGTCTATTTAAAGAGAGCTAGGTGTCCTATACTGTAGTTTTAAGTTTTTTTTTGGTAGAAACTGTAGTTTTAAGTTCATAAGCAGATTTGGAACAAACTAGTAGCTTGAGTCGATAACAATATCTGTCCATCTGTTGTAAGAGGGCCTCAACCGCCAATGAGAAATCACCTGCTAAGCTTAATAATCTTTCATCTACTTGAGTACTCAGATAAATTCGTGCCCCCCATTTCATTGAGATCTTTCTTTCTAGATTTTTACATAGAAAAAAGCAATTTCCATTTTTAAGAGTCTTGTTAGTTAGAACCACTCAGGTTGCTTCTAAAATGTACTTCTTGTTGCCGAAGTCTCCATGATCACAATTTGGTTATTCTTACTCCACAACATTTTTATTGCAGCTGCCACACCCATGGGAGGATGAGCTGAACAATGTTGTACAGATGAGCTTTGTGGGTGGTGGTGGTGGTGGTGGTGGTTCTGGTGCTGCCCCAAGTGGTCAAGATGCAGAGGGTATTCTTATGACCTCATCTCAGCTAAACTTAATTACTCTCACCTCTTTTGAGCAAATTATGAAGTTTCCAATCTTCATTTTGCAGGGTCTGTCCCACCACCGAGTCACACAAAAGTTGAACTGTGATGTGATCGTATCTAAATTTTATGCCATGTAACATCCTGTACAGCTTATCTTACACTCAACAGCAACCACAGGAGGTGGATGAATTTGCTAGGCCTCCCACTTATGTGGGCTTCACCATTGTATAGTCCCATATTGGAGGATCAAGCTTTTTAAGTCGCCTCACGCAAAGCGATGGCAAATCACCATTCAGTTCAAGCGTACAGCCTCTAGCAGATTGTCAGCGAAGTGGTTTTCGATACTTAGCCCCACAAAGTGCATCAAATTTTTGATTATCTGTAACATTGGGTGGTCCTACATTGATGCAATGAGATTTGCCGTCGGGAGCCAGAGACGATATTGTTTGATCTTCTAATGCCGTTGGGAGAGTCGGGAGCCAGAGACGTTATCATTTGATCTGGGAGAATCAGGACTTTTGAGCACGGGGTAGCTTCTCTTCTCCTTGGTAATGACGTTAAATTTAGTGAGCTGTGGCAAATTCTACGAGATTGCTATGCAAACCATGCCCATCTTGGCAATTTTTAAATGATGATATATATATATATGAAATGAGAGATGCATTCTGATTCAGTTGATTGATTGCTTCTTACATGATTGTTCACGACACTGCAATGAGGCCAGATCTTTTAGTATGGTTTGTGGAGAATGTGTATCAATTAGCTTCTCTGAAAGAGCATCCCTTGAATACTTGGACTCAAACCATGTTTGCAAAGATGATATTGACCGTTGCATTTTGAAATGTTCTCAGATTCTAGTTGATGTCCTAGGTAATTTTTCGCGAGTATACAGATTCAATCTCATGGTGGAGCTTTAGAGTTTTGGGGGCTATCATACGATTGCAACTGTAAAAAGTATGAAAAAAATTAGCTCTTAAAGCTAGCATAAACCTTCTGAGGCACAATGAAGGTGCAAGAAAGCCATCTTCTATGCGAAACAAGGTAGTGGAGGAGAGAGATTGTGTCCGAAAGTATTTGTATACGCTAGCCACCGACTTGAACAAATTTTTCCCGATTCAAGTATATCCTTATTTTGGGATAATTCCAATTAAGGACCTGAGATGAGAGCGTTTTCTTTAAAAAGGTCTACATTAGACCTTGTTTCAAAGGTTTCCAATGCTACACTCACTTTATGCCGTCTTCAATTTTCTCCTTATTGGACCTTTTTCATGTACTTTTTTTTTTCCCGGTTTTTCCCATCTTTTCATTATTATTTATGGATTCTAAAAGTATTTTACATCATTATACGGTCCGCAATTTTCGAAGGAATATGATACAGTACGTGATAGCCATATTTCATATTAAATCACCTTGTGAACAAAAGCAAGAAGTATGTCTGAATGATCTATTCTGGCTGAGTATTAAACATATCTGAACTAAAATAACAAAAACATGATTCTTTTACTCATTAAAATATTAGGATACCTTTCAATTAAGAGCCGAAAGAGGATTCAGAATGATCCAAAGTGATATTACTCGACATTAAATCCAACAGGTTATATTAAATAGGTGATGGATATCATGTACGGTAGCCGTTGGCAATTTACCATTACCATTTCAACCTCTAACATTTCATTTATTTTGCATTTGGTTTAGTTTTCCCAAGAGGCTTTGGGTCTCCAAAACCTCTTGGGAAAATATTAGGGTGTTTAGTAAGCCTTTCGAAGCGGCTCTTGGCCAAATACTGATATTGGGAAAACTGAAAGCCTGAGGCAAGTAGGTATGGGCTTTAGGCAAAATGCTATTTCTAAACATTTTTCCTTTCATCTTGCCCTCATTATTATTAGGATTTGTGGATAGTCGCCAGGCGCTTGGGCTTGTTGGTGACCTCGGGCCTTATTACTTGAGTCACGCAATCCCTGGCCTCGTTGCTTGGGGTTGCGTGGTGTTGCTGAGGTCATTGACGCTAAATTTAGCTCAACGGTAAACGGTTTGATTTTTCAAATAAAAAGAAGGGTTAATAATACCCTTAAAAATCTCAAACCAGTATACATATGATAAATTTATTCTAAACTAATTTTTTGATCATGAAAAACCCTAAACTAGTATATTTGTAATAAATTTACCATAAACTAATTTGTTCGACCGTAAAAATCTCAAAATGATACATTTGTGATAAAATATATTTTCCATTAAATTGGATTAATGCTACAAAAAATCACAAAAATTATACAACTGTGACATATGAAGAGTAAAATTCCAAATTGATACACTAGTCAACTGTTACGTATTGTCAAACTTAGCAATTTGATAATAAAATTTAACGAAAAAATTAATAGATGGTAAATTTGTCACAAGTGTATCGATTTGGGATAGATTTGTAAAAAATGTATCAGTTTGGGATTTTTGGTGATCAAAAAATTAATTCAGGATAAATTTATCGTATGTGTACCAGTTTGAGATTTTTCAGAATATTAATCCTAAAAAGAATAGAAAAATTATAGCCACGGTCCTTTGTAATTTTTTTTTTACCAAACACTACTTAAACCTAGAATTGCATTGCGAAGCAGTTTTTACCAAACATGGGCTTTGGCTTTCAACTTTAACATCACACCAAAAGCCGTTTCCAAAGTCGGAGTAAACACACTCCCACTTTCCCATTTCGAAGAGGGGGCGAATTTGGAAGAACAGCGACAGTACCCGTTGGAAGTTAGAACCCTTCCGCTCTCTCTCTCTCCCTCTGCGGCCAAAACCAAGAAGAGAAATCCTCAGAGACAGTCGCATCATCTCTCTCCCCACCTCCTCCTCTTCTTCCTCCTCCTCTCTCGATGGAGCCGGATTAAGCTCGGTCGGAGCGGGGCGGAGCCGCATCTGGCTCCGCGTGCGGCCGTTCGTCGGTGAGGGGAAGCCCCGGCGTCGGGCCGCAGAGAGGCTGAGCAACGACGTGAACCGACGCGTGCTTTCGTGACGCGGCCTGAGCATTTTCCTTTCCGTTTCGGCATGCATTAGACGGCCGGCCCTGACTCCCAACGGACGAAGGAAATGTCCGCAAGCACCAACCGCTACTGTTCCTTACTGAAGCTCTGCTTCGACACCCGCAATGTGAACCTAGCGAAGAGGCTTCATTGTCTCATCATCAAGACCTTGACCCATCCCGAGACCATCCTGTACAACACCCTCGTCGACGCCTACGCTAAACTCGGCAGTCTAAAGCACGCGCGCCACGTGTTCGACCATATTCCGCAGCCGAACCTCTTCTCCTGGAACACCCTCCTTTCTGCGTATGCGAAATCGGGGGATATCACCAAGGCGCGAGAGATATTTGAATCGATGCCGAACAGGGATGGAGTGTCGTGGAATTGTCTCATTTCGGGGTATGCAAACAGAGGGTTGGTGATTGAGTCGGTGAAGGCCTATAATGAGATGTTGAGAGATGGGAGCGCGAACTTGAACAGGATCACGCTCTCAACGATGCTCATATTGTCTTCAAGTAAAAATCGTGTGGATTTGGGTCGGCAGATACACTGCCATGTGATAAAGTTCGGATTTTGGGTGTATGTTTTCGTGGGTAGCCCTTTGGTGGACATGTACTCGAAAGCGGGATTGATTCACGATGCAAAGAGGGTTTTTGATGGCATTCCTGAGAAGAATATAGTAATGTATAATACAGTGATGACAGGGCTTTTGAGATGTGGGATGGTTGGGGAGTCTGAGCGCATATTTTGTGGAATGAAGGAAAGAGATTCGATCTCATGGACGACAATGATTACAGGATATATTCAGAATGGTTTAGAAAGAGAAGCAATCGAATGGTTCAGAAAGATGAGTTTTGAAGGCTTGGCAATTGATCAGTTTACTTTTGGGAGTGTGCTAACTGCCTGTGGGAGTCTGGTGGCTTTGGAAGAAGGGAGGCAAATCCATGCATATGCAATCAGGACTGATCACACCGACATTGTCTTTGTAGGTAGTGCTCTTGTTGACATGTACTGCAAGTGTAAAAAGATCACATATGCTGAAAAGGTATTTAGAAAAATGACCATTAAGAACGTTATATCATGGACAGCAATGCTTGTGGGGTATGGTCAGAATGGGCTGAGTGAGGATGCTGTCAAGGTTTTCTGTGATATGCAGAAAAACGGCATTGAACCCGATGAGTTCACACTCGGGAGTGTGATTAGCTCATGCGCAAACCTAGCAAGCGTAGAAGAGGGTGCACAGTTTCATTGTAGAGCCTTGGTTTCTGGCTTTATTTCATTTTTGACAGTTTCAAATGCTCTCATCACCTTGTACGGTAAATGTGGAAGCATAGAGGACTCTGGTCAGCTGTTCAATGAGATGAGAATTAGGGATGAGGTTTCCTGGACAGCACTTGTGTCATGTTATGCTCAGTTTGGCAAAGCTAAGGAGACCATAGATTTGTTCGAGAAGATGTTGGCCCAGGGATTGAAACCAGATGCTGTCACTTTCATTGGCGTTCTTTCAGCGTGCAGTAGAGCAGGATTAGTTGAGAAAGGACAAATATATTTTGAATCGATGGTCAAAGATTACAGAATTACCCCAATTGCTGATCACTATACTTGCATGATTGATCTTTTTAGCCGATCAGGAAGGTTAGAAGAAGCCAAAAATTTTATACACAACATGCCCTTCCCTCCTGATGCAATTGGTTGGGCGCAGCTGCTGAGCTCATGTAGACTTCATGGTAATATGGAAATTGGGAAATGGGCAGCTGATTCACTGTTAGAATTGGAGCCACAGAACCCAGCAAGCTATGTTTTGCTCACAAATATCTATGCAGCAAGAGGAAAGTGGGACTTTGTGGCCCAACTAAGGCGGGATATGAGAGATAGATCAATAAAAAAGGAACCAGGATGTAGTTGGATCAAGTACAAGAACAGAGTACATATCTTTTCAGTTGATGATCAATCAAGTCCTCATTCAGAACTTATAAGTGCTGAGCTGGACAAGTTGACTGCTAGAATCATAGAAGAGGGATATGTGCCAGACATGAGCCCAGTTCTCCATGACGTGGAGGAGTCAAAGAAACTGAAGATGCTAAATCGCCATAGTGAAAGGCTTGCAATTGCTTTCGGATTAATATATATTCCTTCAGGCCTCCCAATACGGATTTTTAAGAATCTTAGGGTTTGTGGAGATTGCCACAATGCAACAAAATACATATCTAAAGTCACTCGGAGAGAAATAATAGTGAGAGATGCGGTCCGTTTCCATATTTTTAGAGATGGAACATGTTCATGCGGTGATTTTTGGTGATATCTTCTCGGTATGATATTTTTTCAAGGGGATGAGACTACCTTTCAGGTTACCGTAAGTGACAGAGATTTTGTTTGATATGGATAAAAAGGTTACTAAAGCATTTAGCTTCTTCAGCATCATCTTCATAGCTTTTAAAAGCTATCACACCAAGGGCAGTGAGTATTTCCTGAGAAAATTCTCAGGGCTTTCATGCCAAAGTTGGGTTTTTCTGCAAGATCCTCGCGAAGTACTTGATCCCAGTAAACCGAGGTGACCTTTTGTGGGAAAGGAAACCCTGATAATGCTCATTAATCTTGATTTGGTGAGGAAGTGCATAAATTATAGAAAGCTCTTTGTTTTATCAGGAGGTGTGCGGAGAAAGAGGAAAGAAATGTCCTCTTCAATCAGAGTTTTTGGCTAGTTCTTGCTCTCTCAGGACATGGAGGTATTAAGGAAAGAGGTTATTAGTTTCACATCATAATTACTTGTATTTTCTTTTGAACTCATTGGCTGTACAGCTAGAATGACGATTATTGTTCTTTGTCAGAATATGGATATACAACATGGACCCAGATGTGCGTCAAACTCCTTAAGGATGTTAAAAGCTGACCTAGACATCAGTTTGAAGCGATATCTGCTTAATCTGTGGCGATTTATTTCCATGTCACTGAAAACACTTAAGCCACAGAAGTAGGGGAATGTTTGGTCAGAAGTCTTCTCGTTTTGGAGTTTCTCTTCTTTGTCCAAGGATTAGAATGATTGCAGAGACAATAACAGTGAGACATTGAGGCAGGTTGCCGCCTCCATGTGAGAGGAATGTACAGCAGAAATACACTCAGTAACTCCTGCAAAGATGATCACCTATTAATATCACAACTACCACAATTTTGGGTAACTCTTCTTCTAGCGCACCAAGCAAAGGCGACACCATAGGCCAGTGGTTTGTCTCATTATTGAGTTCTGGGAGAGTCCTGGTTAAGTTCTTTATTTGTTTATAGAACAAGCACAAATGAAACAGCACACGTGATATAGATGAATAAAAGTGAACAATAAGAAATAAAATGTGGCGTTGACTTTCTTGACCAGTGATTGTAACTTGTGCTTGCTGTTCTATTGTATCGAACATGGTAGATTATCAGTATCACTAAACTCCCTTGCAGATTACCAGTTGGATATGTTAGTTTCACTCTATGGTGCACTTACATTCACCTTCTGTGAGTTGGAACATGGTTTGCATTGCTTAGTCTGGAGATGGATTAATACACAGACACTGCAGATGACTTGTGCTGTCTAAACACAGCTTCATCTGAATTGGTTTATCAACCCTTGTGGTGGTGGCTCCCATGAATGCTGCTCTTGCCGAATCTGTTGAGATCTTGCCACCCCAAATTCTTGGAAGGAGCTGATAATTCGTTGGAGTCACAATGGGATGTTGGAGGGGGTGTGGTTTTGAATGATCTGGTTCCAGTGCTCCCACAAACACCAATAAGTTACTATGACCATAGTAGGAAAATCGACTGGCAGAAAAACATTTGCCCAATATAGTAATTCAGACTGGATAAGTTTCTTGCAAATACCATCATACTGCAATATTTTGAAGCGATGACACCAAGATAATGTACCCCACGTGCCTTTTCTCGATATATGCAATACATTGTTGGATCCTAATTTGCCACTTTCCATATTGAACCATGAAGAGTTTGGAGATCCTCCGCCACAATTTTAGTCCATCATGAGTTATGCGCCTTATGATGACATTTGTGAAGGGGGATGTCCTCCGTCAACCCTTGTTTCAGCATCATTTCTTGACTCAAGGTAGCATGTCTTCATTATTGTAGACATGCAATTTTTTGCGGTTCAACTTGTAGGCTTTATGTGGCTTCCTTTGATTTTGTTGATCCAGGATTGGAGTTTGGGAAGCTGCAAAGTGGGTGGCTAAAGTGAGAGATGTTGGGTGCTCCCACTGTTCACATTTGGTATTTTTGAGAACAAATATGAGTGCAGGACATTTTGGTGTAGTCATCTTGAGGGAACAATGGCTTTTGACTACGCATTTCTGATGAAAGATACTGGGGCTTTCAACAAGTGATTTTTTAAGGCTTGAAATGTCAATCCTGTTGGTGAAAAATAGAATGTGTTGAGGATTGCGCTCAACTAACAAGATCCTGCTACACTCTCTTCCCCTGTTTATCACTGGCGTCGAGGGACAGCTGTATGCTGTCATTGGTTTTTGGTACTAGTGTAAGCTATCCTCTCCTAGTCAGCTCTTATTTCTTTTATTTGTATTTGATTGTTTCATTTGTGTGATGTAGAAAAGCTTTCACCTGAGTATGTTCTTACTGGTATAACTTCTCTGGCTAACACGTTTTGATGTTCTGTGCATGCATGAAAAATGTTTTGTTCTGACAAGTTTTATTGTGCGGTAGTCTGTAATCCTATGGGACTGTTGATAGTGACTCCAAGTGAAATGAGTTCGCGAAAGTGACGTGCTCATTTTCCAGATTTGAAAATTTATCTTTTGTTGATCTGGGAAACTGGTCACTTGTTCATCTATTTTCCTGCAGTTACTTTAGCTAGGAAGCCCTTAATTCCTTGTTAATTGAAGTCTATTCATTCGATTAATTAATTGTTACAACGCAGATGGTTCTATATGTGAAGATGCCCGGGAATTCTAGTCCCTTTCCTGAGCTTCAGTATGAAGAGCTGCTTGATATGCAGTCACCTGGAACTTATAAGCAGTTGCCTGCCCTTTGTGTACTGGGAGTAGGATTGCCATCTATGAACGCTTATCGAAGTTTCAAAGCCTGTTGTCTTTAAGTTTTGATTTCTATGCAAGATTACAGGCCTCAAATCTTGGACCCGTTCTTGATCTGAACTCTGTTCCGAGTCTGTTACAAAATTTACACAGTTACATGCTGAGTCCTACATGTACTATGCACCCATCAACTTTTGGCCTGGGGAGCATTTGCAACCCTTAAGGCTGTTTCGTTCTTACGCCTTCTCACTTTAATTTTGCACTTTGTTATCCAAGCCGTGACTGCAATTACAGCAACAGTTTATTTTCGATTGCTAAATCAACTAGGTATCATTTTTGTGGCAAGCAAGCAAGTTTTAGTAACAGGCCAGTTAAACACTCAAATGTCCTCTCTATATGCAATTCCGTTTCCCCACTCCTTGTTGGACTGGTGGTTTCGTGCTTGTGCTTGTTTGCTAGCAGAATATGGTGAAAGAGAAAAGGCCCCAAGAAGCTGGACGTGCCTTCTGCATCTGCTTATCCTGTGTCCTCGACCACCCTTGCTAGATTGTGTTCCCGTGGATGGCATTTATCGGTGTAAACAAAAGTGAAATAGGCAGTCATCTGATGGCGAATTCCACCACCTATTAGTCTCGTCACCCTCTTTTTGTGCGTTTTCAGGAGTGAATCGTTATTAATAAGTACACGGCCCTTCAGCTAATGAACTCATTGCTAATCAACTGGGAAAAGTGCCAAAAAAGTCATAAACCTTTTATCTTTGTGCCGATTTAGTCCTAAACATTTTTTTGGTGCCAATTTAGTCCTAAACCTTTTTAGGTTGTGCCAATTCAGTATTTTCCGGCCAATTTTGGCTGGATTTTGCTGACTGGATGCCGGCCGGTTGACGTGGCCTGATCGGTGCTGATGTGGACAACTTTTAATAATATCTTAATATTTTTGATTTTTTTTCTTTTTCTTTTTTTCTTCTCCTCTTCTTCCTCCAGCCGATTGCCAGATCTCGGCGACCGGCTAGAGGCGACGGCCGGCGAGGTCGAGGTCGACCTCGCCGGCCACCTCGCCAGTGGCCGTGAGGGCGGCGAGGGCGAGCCCCGCCAGCTCGCCGGATATGGTGGCGGGTCGGCGAAGCGGCGAGCAGTGGTGGACGACATCGGGTGGCAACGTTGCGGCAATGGTCTTGCGTGGCCAGGGTTTCCTCGGCTTGGCCGGGAGAGGACTCTCTCTCTCTCTTTCTTTCTCAATCTCTCTCTCTCTCTCTCTCTCTCTCAGGTCCCGCCCAGATTGAACGCCCTCAGATCTCGAACCGAATCCTTGAAGAACAATCTAGGACGTGCACAACAAACAAAGGAAGGTCGGGGACGGAGCTTGTGCGACGAACGATCGCAAGCTCTGGCCTGGTTTGACCAACGCAAGGCACAAAAAAGGACTAAGGCCTATCGGAGCTTCGGTGCTTGAAACCAAGTGCGGCCGTAGGCCGATGGCCACGGCTCAAGTGTGGTGGCCGGCGGTCTACCCCTCCGACTCTCTCCCCTCGCTCGAACCCCCTCACTCACTAGATTTGGCGAGCTGGCAGGGCTCGTCCTTGCTGCCCAAGCCTCGAGGGCGGCCTCACGTTGAGCGGGCGAGGCTCGCCCTTGCTGGATCTAGCGAGGGTCGAGCCTCGCGGCCACTGGTGAGGTGGCCGGCCAGGTCGACCTTGACCTCGACCTCGCCGGCCGTCGCCTCTGGCTGGTCGCCGAGGTCCGGCGACCAACTAGAGGAAGAAGAGGAGAAGAAAAAAAATAAAAATAAAAAAATAAAAAATAAAAAGAAAATAAAAAAATTCAAAAAAATTAAAATATTATTAAAAATTGTTCACGTCGGCGCCGATCAGATTACGTTAGCCGGTTGGCGGCTAGTCAGTAAAATCCGGCCAAAATTGACCGGAAAGGATTGAATTGGCACAACCTAAAAATGTTTAGGACTAAATTAGCACAAAAAAAAGGTTTAGGACTAAATTAGCACAAAAAAAAAGGTTTAGAACTAAATTGGCATAAAGACAAAAGGTTTAGGACTTTTTTGGCACTTTTCCCTTAATCAACTTAAGCTGTTTTTCAACTTCTCATAAGTTGATTGCACTTATTGTTTGTACAATTTTGTCAAAAATAGTGACATTCTTTACACTTTGTAAGTTGAGCATGTTGTTATTAGTAATTATTCAATAATATAATAATTTTCTTCAATTAATCGTTATTAGTAGTTCTATTAGGGTTAGTAATTTCCCATTGGTAATACTAGCTTCTCTTTATTCTTTGTAACTCAATGATGATATTACTAAGTAATTGTTCTGCTATAGTGTTATTTTCCTCAACATATCATAACTTGTAGTTCATGTCCTTAGTAATTATACCTCCAACAATTTTAATTTGCCTAAAATTATTGCGATTTCAATTGCACCTATTGATAGTACTTTGCTTTATTGTATAGTAGTTAAGCTATATTGCAATAATAAGAAATTCCCATCACTTAGTAATTAACTAATGGAATGGTAAGGTACATGAAATTGTCCTTATAATCAATAATTGACCTCAATAATCATAACTTACCTTTAAGTCCATCTAAATGGTAGTTAGTAATTATCTTCAAAGTTTGTAAATGAACTCAAGTTATCATATGCTCAAAGGTCTTCATGATTGTAACTTTTCTTGAGAAATAGTAATCCACTTAAATTTCAAGGTTAATATCACTAAAAACTCTAAACCGGAACTCCTGTAATGAATTTATTCAAAATTAATTTTGGGTCATTAAAAAACTTAATCTGATAAACCTGTGACAAATTTACTTTAAATTAATTTTTGAGTAATAAAATATCCTAAACCGATACACTTATGACACATTTATCCTCCCTTAATTTCTATCAAATTTTATCGTAAAATTACTAAGTTAAATGATACATGGCAATAGTTCAATTGACATGGTAAGTCCACATCAAAATCTATATCAATTTGAGATAAAATTGTCACAAATGATTGATTTGGGGTTTTTGATGATAAAAAATTAGTTTACAATAAATTTGCCACGGGTATACTACTAAGAGTTTTTGGTAACCTAAAAATTAGTTTAAGTTAACTTTATCACAGATATTCTAATTTGGAGTTTTTCGGGATATTAACTATAAATATTATTGTAATTATCTTTTCTTTTCCCATTCTTCACAAATTACCTAAATGATTGTAGCGTTGCTTTTAAATCCGTAATCAGTGAACCCTATTCATAATTAATTTCCTCAATTAATTGTATAATTTACAATTCTACTTCAGTAAACTTCCTTAAACATCCGTCAAATTACTATTTTAACAAATACTTTATTTAACCGCCCCAAAATCAAATCAAGTAAAATAAAGAAAATCCACAGCCGCATTGAATATCGCGGGGCTAGCCGTTGGCAATTTACAATTCCAACCTCCGACGTGCAACTCACTTTCCTATTTCGAAGAGGGGCAAATTTGGAACACCAGCCGCACCGAATGCTATGGAGTGTAGCCGTTGCCAAATTACCATTTCAACCTCCGACGCGTCATACACTTTCCTATTTCCAAGAGGTTCAAATTTGGAGCAACGGCCGCATTGAATACTGTGGAGTTGTAGCCGTTGCGAAATTACCATTTCAACCTCCAGCCGCATTGTACACCTTCCTATTTCGAGGGGGGGCAAATTTGGAACAACGGACGCGTTGACTTTAGGCAATTTACCGTTCCGACCTCCGGCTAGTAACTCACTTTCCTGTTTTGAAGAGGGGCAAATTCGGAATCACGGCGACGGCGGGGCTGTAAAAGCCCGTTGGAACTCTTCACGCCTAGTCGCTTCATCTCTCCCCCTCATTCCCCTCCTCTTCCTCTTCATCTTCCTCTTCTTCTTCCATATGGCCGATCGTCGGTGACGGGAAGCTCCATCGTCGGGCCCCACAGAGAGAGGGGGGAATGGGATTGTGATCGGGGCTCAGCGACGGGGCCGTGCTCGGCGGCAACGCTCGGCGGCAGCGAAGGCGAGGCGGCTGAGCGACGGCGTGCAGGGGTTCTCGTGAGTTTCTCGAACACTTTTTTTTTAACTCTGGCTTTGTTCAAATGGTGTTGTGTTGGGGGACGATTGTGCTGCCGGTTCTTAAACATGTCTGGGGAGTTCGAATTTTCTTGTGAAGAACATGCATATTTGTGATAGATTGTCTCACGAAAAGAAAGTTTTGGATGTTGTTTTTGTACTTTGAAAGTCAATCTCTTTGCTTAGAGAGTTCTCTGTTGAAGAGAAAACAGGATTCGTTTGCCAGGGTTTTGTGGTTTTGCAACCTCCCTTTGATGATCTTCTGTAACATGTATATATCAACGACATATGTTAAGAGATTGACTAGCCTCATCGAGAATACCGTTTGATATATTTAGATTTTGGCAAAGAACCTTATTTTTACGTAATGATTCGCTATTGTCAAATCAAAGCCTCGAAATCATTTTGCTACAAGTCGTGCTCCGGCGCTTTTCGTTATCATTTTTCTTTTTCCAATAGCTGCATCTGATGGGAGTTTTTCGTTACTCTGATTTATACATGACTTATATTTGTCTTTTAATACCATTTTTCTTTTAAAGAACCTCATGCAAATCATTTAAAATTCCTATCACAAGTTTTTCCATTATCTTTCTTAACAACTTTATGAGCAGCAAGTTGTTAAATCTTTCTTTTTTGCCAAATAAGTTAAAACTTTTGTTTTCTTCTTTTGAATATATATATATATATATATATATATATATATATATATATCTATTTTCTAAAAGCTCTTTTAAAGCCATTTCATAAAAACCTCTCTCTTTTAAAGAATTGTGAGATTGTTTTCTATTAATTGAGAACAACATTGGGAGTTAAATTTGATAATAGCAACATGCATATTGTGAATATTATACGACAAGTTTGTTGAATCTATTTCTCAATTGCTTCATGAGCAGCACATTTAGAAATATCTCTTTTTTGCGTAACAAAAGTTAAACATTGCTTTCTCCTTTCGACTATTTTATCTCCTTTTCAAAAGTTCCCTGTTCAAAAAATTTCATAAAATCTATCTTTGTTTTAATTTTACAGAGTTGTGATACTTTTGTTTTGTCTTTTGTGAAAATTAACTTCTTCTTGATTTTAAGTTTTCTGTCAAAGAGTAACTGGATTAAAAGTTTCTTGTCAAAATCGTTTCCAAATGTTGCAAATTATAGCAATTTTCTTCCTTACTTTGTTTTGTGTGAGACAAACTATTTTCGAGCAACCTTGGGAGTTTAAATTTGCTTTTAAACAACGTCATGCAACCCATTAAATTTGTACGCGACAAACAATCACAAGTTTTTCCAAACCATTTCACCATTACTTTATGAGCAGCAATTCCAATTTCTTTTTTTTTTAACCAAAAAAGTTAAAACTTTTGTTTTCTCCTTTTGAATATTATTCTCTTTTTTTTAGAAGTTCTTTGTCAAAGAGATTAGTCCATAATATATCTCTGTTCTTTAAAATTGTCAGACTTTTTTTTTTGTCCATTCTAAACTTTTGATTTTTGGTTTTCTGTCTTTGAGTAACTGGATTTGAATTATTTTTTTTGTCAAAATTGTTTCCAAATGTGGCAAATGATGGCAATTTTCTTCCATTGTGTGCAAGACATACTATTTTCGAACAACAAGCAAATTTAAATTTTCTTTTCAAAAATGTCATGCAAATTATTTTGTATTCTATCACTAAATTTACTAAGTTTTACCAAAAAAGTTAAACTTTTGTTTTCTCCTTTCATATATGCATCTCCGTTTTAAATTTCTTTGTTAAAAAAATTTCCTAATATCTCTTATCTATTTTAAGACTTGTGAGACTTTTCTTTCTAAAGTATTAACTTCTTGATCTTAAGTATTCAGTCAAATAGCAACCAAAATTAAAGTTTTCTTTTGAAGTTTGTTTTTAAATGTTGCAAGTGATGGCAATTTTCTTGCTTACCCTGTTTTGTAAAAGACCTACTATTTTCAAACAACATTGGAAGTTTAGTTTTTCTTTAATAGAACATCATTCGAGTTATGCTAGATTTTATGCAAAATTGTCCGAATCTCTTTCTCAATAGCTTTTATGAGTTGTAAGTTTTTAAATATCCTTTTTAGTTGCTTTCTCCTTTTGTATATATATTTTGTTGTTAATAGTTTTTGTTAGAGAGAATACCTAACCTCTCTATGTTTTAAAGAATTGTAAGACTTTTTCTTCAACAAGTTTTTCCAATCTATTTCTCAATAGTTTTATAAGTAGAAAGTCTGCTAGTATCTCTTTTTTGCCAAAAAAGTTGAAAGTTCTATTTTCTTCTTTTGTATACTTATCTCTTTATTTTAAAAGTTATTTGTTAAAGAGATTTCTTATTATCTCTCTGTTCTAAAGAATTGTGAGGCTTTGGTTTCGTCCTTTCTAAATACTAACTTCTTGATTAAGTTTTGCGTCTTTGAGTAATGGGATTTAAAGTTTTCTTTCAATGTCGTTTCCAAATGCTGCAAATTTTGGCAATTTACAATGGTATGAACAAGAATTACTATTTTTCAAGCAACATTGGGAGTTTTATCTTGCTTTTAAAGAATGTCTTGCAAATTATTTTAGATTGTCTCACAAGGTTTTGCAATCTATTTCTCAATAGCTTTTCTGAGCAGAGGTCGGTAAGTATCTTTTTTCCTTTCAAAAAACTTTTGACTTTTGTTTTCTCCTTTTGTTGACTAATAAATCTCTTTGCTTGGAAGAATTGTTCAGACTTTTGTTTTGTCCTTGCTAATTATTAACTTCTTGAAGTTTTTTATGAAAGAGCAACCAAGTTTAAAATTTTCTTCAAGATCGTTTCCAAATGTTGGAAATGTTGGCAATTTTCCTCCTTACTCTATCTAGTACAAGACCTATTATTTTCAAACAAAATTGGAAGTTCAAATTTTCTTTTGAAGAACGCCATGTAAATTATTCTGGATTGCATCACAAGTTTTTCCAATCGTTTACTCAATAGCCTTATAATCGGTAAGTTTGCAAAAATATTATTTTTTTGCCAAAAAACGTATATTTTTTTCTCCTTTTGTATTTTAGAAATTTCCTTTTTAAAAAGGTTTCCTAATATCTCTCAATTGTGAGACTTCTATTTTTGTTTTTATTTTATTTTATAAATATGTATTTCTGGATTTTAAGCTTTCTGTTTTCAAGTAGCCAGATCTAAAGTTTTTTTCTGACATCCTAATGTTGCAAATCTTGGCTTTTGTCTTCCTTACTCTGTTTTGGACAAGACCTAGTATTTTTCAAACCACATTGGAAGTTTAAATTTGCTTTTAAAGAAGGCCATGTAAATTATTTTAAATTTTATCACAAATTTTTCCAATCTATATTTCAATTGTTCAGTATCTCTATTTTTGCCCAAAAAACCTTTTGTTTTCTCCTTTTTATACTTATCTCTTTGTTTTAAAAGTTAGGTTAAAGAAATTTTCTAATATCTCTTTGATTTGTGGAATTGTGTGACATTAATTTTGTCCTTTCTATAAATAACTTCTTTATTTTTAAGTCTTATGTTAAAGGGCCATTAGATTTAAACTTCCTTCAAAGTTGGTTTCAAATGTTGCAAATGATGGCAATTTTCTTATGTTCTATGTTTTGCACAAGGCCTACTATTTTCAAATAACGTTGGGAGTTTAGATTTTCTTGTAAAGACTGTCATGCCATTTATTTTAGATTCTATAACAAGTTTTCCAATTCATTTTTTGATAACTTTATGAGAAAAAAATTTGCTAGTATCTCTTTTTTCGCCAAAAAACTCAAAATTTTGTTTATTCCATTTGTATACTTATCTCTTCGTCTTAAAAGTTCCTGGTTTGAAAGATTTCCTAGTATTTCTGTTTTACAGAATTGTGAGACTTTTATTTTGTCCTTTCTAAATTTTAACTTCTTGATTTTAACTTTTCTATCTTTGAATAGGGTCATAGTCAACAAGTTTTCTTTCAAAGTTGTTCTTAAACGTTTCAAATCTGGCATTTTTCTTCTGGACAAGACCTACTATTTTTAAAACAATATTGGTAGTTTTAATTTGCTTTTAAAGAAAGTCTTGCAAATCGCTTTAGATTCTATCACAAGCTTTTCCAATCTATTTTTCAATAGCTTTATAAGCAGAAAGTTTGCTAGTATCCCTATTTTGGCCAAAAAAATTAAAACTTCTATTTTCTCCTTTTGTATACTTATCTTTCTGTTTTTAAAGATCTTTGTTAAAAAGATATCCTAATATATCTCCGTTTTAAAGAATTGCGAGACTTTGGTTTTATCTAATTTAAATGTGAACTTTTTGATATCTTTTTTTTTTTTTTTTTTTGCAAAGAGCAATGGGATTTAAAGTTTTCCATCAAAGTTGTTTCCAAATGTTACAAATAATGGCAATTTTCTTCCCTACTCTATTTTGCACAAACCTGATATTTTCAAACAACATCGGAAGCACAAGTTGTCTTGTAAAGAACGTCATGCCATTTATTTTAAATTCTATCACAAGTTTTCCAATTTTCAATAGCTTTATGAGTAGAAAGTTTGCTACTATCTCTATTTTAGCCAAAAAAATTACACTCTTTTTCTCCTTTTGTATACTTATCTCTCTATTTTAGAAGTTCTTTTCTAAAGAGATTCCTAATATTTCTCTTTCAAAGAATTATGAGACTTTGTTATTGTCCTTTCTAAATATTAACATCTTGGTTTTAAGTTTTGTCTTTGAGTAACCGGATTTTAATTTTTCTTTCAAAGTCTTTTATCAAATTGTTGTAATCTTGGCAATTATCCTTCTCACTCGGTATTTTCCAAACAACATTGGAGAGTTTAAATTTGATTTTAAAAAACTTAATGCAAATTATCTTAGACTCTATTACAAGTTCTCTAATCTATTTCTGAATAACTTTATGAGCAGAAGTTTTGCATGTATCTTGTTTTTGCCAAAAAACTTATACTTTTATTTTGCTTCTATTCTATACTAAGTCTCTGTTTTGTAAAAGACCTACTATTTTCAAACAACTTTGGGAGTTTAATTTTCCAACAACTCTGTGAATTTAATTTTTCTTTTGATAGAACATCATTTAATTATTTTGGATTTTATCCAAGATTTTCCAATCTTTTTCTTAATAGCTGTGACTTTTCAAATATCTCATTTTCACCAAAAAAACGTAAGCGGCTTTCTCCTTTTGTATATTTTGTTTGTATTAGTTTTTTGTTAGACAGAATACCTAATCTCTCTATATTTTAAAGAATTGTAAGACACCTTTCTTTAACGAGTTTTTCCGACCTATTTCTCAATAGTTTTATGAGCAGAAAGTTTGTTTGTATCTCTTTTTTGCCAAAAAACTTGAAACTTTTGTTTTCTCCTTTGTATACTTATCTCTCTATTTTAAAAGTTCCTTGTTAAAAAGATTTCTTAATATCTATCTATTCTAAAGAATGTGAGACTTTGATTTTGTCCTTTCTGCATACTAACTTCTTGATTTTAAATTTTCTGTCGTTGAGTAATATGATTTAAAGTTTTCTTTTAATGTCGTTTCCAAAAGTTGTAGATTTTGGCACTTTACTCTAATTTGAACAAGACCTACTATTTTTCAAACAACCTTGAGAGTTTAAATTTGCTTTTAAAGAACGTCATGCAAATCATTTTAGATTGTATCGCAAATTTTTCCAATCTATTTCTCAATAGCTTAGATGAGCCGAGGTTGTAGGCAATTTTTTTTTTTTTTTTACAAAAAAATTTAACTTTTTTTTTTCTCATTTTGTTTACTAATTAATCTCTTTACTTGGAAGAATTGTTAAGACTTTTGTTTTGTACTTTCTAATTATCAAATTCTTGAAGTTTTCTATAAAAGAGCAACCAAGTTTAAATTTTTCCTTAAAATTGTTTTCAAATGTTGGAAATGTTGGCAATTTCTTCCTTACTCTGTTCAGTACAAGATATATTATTTTCAAACAACATTGGGAGTTTAAATTTACTTTTAAAGAATGTCATGTAAATTATTTTAGATTGCGCCACAAGTTTTTACAATCAATTACTCAGTAGCTTTATGATCAATAAGTTTGCAAATATTGTTTTTTGCCATAAAAACATAAAATTTTTGTTTTATCCTTTCGTATTATAAGAAGTTCTGTTTTAAAGAATAGCGAGACTTCTATTTTGTTTTTTGTTCCGTAAATATGAACTTCTTGATTTTAAGCTTTATGTCTTCAAGTAACCATACTTAAAAGTTTTTTTTTTGCCGTCCAAATGTTGCAAATCTTGGCTTTTGTCTTCCTTACTCTGTTTTTTACAAGACCTAGTATTTTTCAGACCACATTAGAAGTTTAAATTTGCTTTCAAAGAACTCCATGCAAACTATGTTTTAGATTCCATCACAAGCTTTTCCAATCTATTTTTCAATTTCTATTGCCAAAAAACTTTTGTTTTCTCCTCTTTAATAATGATCTCTTTGCTTTAAAAGTTCTTTGTAAAAGAAATTTTCTAATATCTCTCTCTGTTTTGTAGAATAGTGAGACATTAGTTTTGTCCTTTTTATATATTAACTTCTTTATTTTAAGTCTTCTGTTAAAGAGCAGTCGGATTATAGTCTTCCTTCGAAATTGTTTCCAAATGTTGCAAATGATGGCAATTTTCTTCAGCTCTATATTTTGCACAAGACCTACTATTTTCAAATAACATTGGGAGTTAAAATTTTCTTGTAAAGATCATCATGCCATTTATTTTAGATTCTATACAACTTTTCCAATTCATTTTTCAATGATTTTATGAGAAAAAGCTTGGCTAGTATCTCTTTTTTCAGCAAAAAACTTTTTGTTTCTTTCATTTGTACTTATCTCTCCGTCTTAAAAGTTCTTGGCTAAAAAGATTTCCGAGCATCTTTGTTTTACAGAATTGTGAGGCTTTGATTTTGTCCTTTCTAAATTTTAACTGCTTTGATTTTAAGTTCTTTGTCTTTGAAAATGCCATAGTCAAAGTTTTCTTTCAAAGTCGTTCTCAAATGTTGCAAATATTGGTATTTTTAATTTGCTTTTAAAGAACGTCATGCAAATTACTTCAGATTCCATCACAATTTTTCCAATCTATTTTTAATAGCACGTTCACCCCCTGCTGCAGCCGAAACCCCCATTTTTCTATCAGCTTCTCCCTCACGTTCTTTCTCCTGCAAGTCTTCATCTCATTGTTTTCCACTACTGCCAGCTTCATCTTCTTCAAGTCTTCACCGCAACCCCACCGACGTCCCCACTCCACACCAACTCCAGCACCACACCCCCTCCCCCCTCTCCACCTACACGCCCTCACCAACACCTCACGTCCGCACCATCCGCCCAGCCACCAACTCACTCCATTATCTCACCATCTTGCCGCCCCACCACCACAGCCGCCTCACCACCTCCACGCTCGCAAGGCCTCACCACCCGTCCAGCCCTCACTGCCGCACTGTTCGCTACCTCCACCGAAACCACCAGCAGCCGAGCCCCCCTCCTCACGCCCAACAGCCCACAGCTCCGTCCACACGTCCAGCACCATTACGCCAGCCCAACAGCCACCGTCGCCGTTGAGCCCTGGTTGATCCATAAGTGGCACGTCCTCGACGCCTTCGCGTTGCCGTTGCCGTCGTAAACCCGTGAGTTAACTCCCTAATCTTTAATTAGGCCGCATTTAGTTGGTTAGATTAGTGCTAATGGAGATTAACCTTAGTTAAACCTAGATTAGTGTTAATTAAGCTTGGTTTAGATTAACTTTAATTGCATAGTTTAATTAATCATGGTTAGGTTAATTAATTTGGTTTAGTTTAATTAATCTTAATTTACTTAATTTAATCGCCATTTTTTAATTAATCGCAATTAGTGTAATTATTGACAGATTGGTCGATACGTAGAATTTTAGGCTCGTTTTCTTAGATGGAATTATGTGTGATTTTGATGGCTTGTACGTCCTATGTTGTGCAATTGATTGCTTGATGGTAGTTAACGATTTTTAATACAAAACTTGGTTTTATGGGCAATTAAATGGAAAATAATGAGGTGTTGGGTTTAGATGCCAACTTTTATGTACCATGGAGTTTTAAAATGTGAGTGTACTAAGTTTGACGGTTCGATTTTGAATAGTGACCATGCACAATTATTTTCTCGGGATTTTTAAATAAGAAGAAAAATAGGCCAATTTTATTATTTGAAACAAGGCATTTGAAAATAAAGTATAGTGTTCTTGGCTAAATATGTGCTTGTATGGTCACTTAATGGAACCCGTCACCTGACGAGAGTTGGGGGCGATGCCCGATTAAGTTCGGATGCCCCCAAGTCAACGGGATGCCGTTCTCGTATGGATTTCGGAACGAAACTCCTTATTGGAATGTATGCATATGTGGGATGATGTCGTGCTCGATGGGGCGGGACGATACCCGGTTATGTCAGATGATGGCCGACTTTTGTGTTGGTCGTGGCCGATGGGTTGTAATAATTGGAACACGTGTGAATAATTGTGATGTGTTACGCTTGATTATGGGGTAAAACTGTTAGGCATGATATGAGACATGCCAAAATAGTTTTATCTTATAATCGGGACCCATGTGAATGTTTGGAGGGTGGGAATTACGTGTTCAGATTATTGATTATGCTTGTTGTATTTATAATAACATGTAATGTGCTAATATGTAGGAACGTGCTGAGGCAAGGTGAGTTTATGTGTGGCGTGTGCTTAGGCCGCTTTCGAGGCGAATTTGCGTCCTAAACGAGGTTTAGATTGTTGACTTGCTAAGATTTATCTCACCCTGTCGTGATTAAACATTTTCAGGTCCTTAGTATGGAGATCCGTCTAGTCCGTTTTGGGGTTCCGTGGGATATGGAGGTAGAGTCTACCTTCTACCCTATCCCCGGGACCAACCGATGCCGTGAGTTAGTAGTGATGGTTTGGGTCGATGAGGGTTTCTTTAATGTGGTGCCTTATCGCTTCAAGTTTATCAATGAGCCCAACGGTGGTCGTAAGGGTCCCTTGTAGGGTTTTGATGGACCACCCATCGGAATCGAGGATGGGCAAGTAGGTCACCCTATGGATATCGACATCATGGACGGTGTTGTGGTGGATCCAAAGCCCGAGTCGAAGGGGCCCAGGGTGTAGGTTGCCTAGGAGTTCCTTTTTGAGGTAGACTTGTATATATGAACTCCTTGGGTTAACCTGTTAGTAAATAAATCATAGTTTGTGAAAATTTGTTGTGTGTTTTTACTATCCTTATTTCTGATGGTTGACTGGGTGTGTATTTAATTCGCTTCCGCATGTGCTTAATTGAAAGATAAAAAGAATTGGTCGGTGACGTGTGCTAGGACGTCGCATTTTTAATCGATCGCCAATGGATGTTCGCGCACTCGGAGTTCGGGGCGTGACACTACCCATTTGAGCAATGCACTCGGCGCAAGGTGCTTGGCTTGGGCTACCGATCACATGGAGCAAATTTTCTTCCAATGTCACTTTGTCTTGGACTTTTCGGTTTGTTGGCTACGTGTCCTTTTTACACACGAAAAACATGCCCATGAAATTCTTGAATCATTGATCAAACTACGTATTATATTACGCTCCGAAGCGTACCCTATTTTCACAGACTAAATGCATTGATTGCATCCTCATGATTGCAGCCTCGTGAGAAAGTCCTTGTTTGTTTTCGTTAGAGAGAACTTATATGTGTTGAGCAAGCGTTCTTTTTCTTATTTTTTTCTTAAGAATATTAACTTCCAAAGGCAATTTGCAAGTTATGGGCTAGGTTAGGCTAACATGGGTAGCCCACCCTTGAAACCCTCCGTCTCCCACTCACTAAGAATTGGCTAAATATGACTCTTCTTTGTAAGGTACATATCAACAAACAAATGATTGATCAACGTATTTCGAGAAATCGTTGCCATATATCTATTAGGAATATATAGCAGTTCGAATTGGGCAGTACCCCAGACCAGTCACATTTATGTCTCTTTCTTGGTAATAGATGTCTTGGTTTGGTAATAGATATCTGATCAAATCTAGCTGCTAATGATGCCCACATGTCATTTTCCATACTACTCAGTTTTGTAATGCAAGCAATAAAGTTCTTTTTCTTCCATGCAGTGAATGATTGTTTATCTGTTCTATGTTGTGCAATATTTTGATCTCCAAGTTCTTTCATAACCTGATTAAGAGCTTCTATTGTTACTTGCTATTCGTAAAATTCTAAACGCAAGTGAACATGTCGAACAAGTAATATAATGATAAGAAAAAATATCGTCCCACGGAGATCGATGATTAATAAACCAATTAAATACTAAGATTGATTAATTTTAAAATTTATCTAACATATCAAAATATAATTTAGAATAAATTAAAAAAATAAAATTTGGAGACTAAATGTAGTAAATCAATCAGATAAATATGTTAAGAGTATTCGATTTCATCATAATAACTAGATATGAATTTCAGATTGTTGTGGGTACAAGAACGATATTAAACATATGATAGTGGAATTTTCTAATTTATTTACTATCCTATCAAACTTACTCAATTTATTTATCCACTATATCTCTATGTGAATTAAAATAAATATAAGTGCATTAAAAATTATGAATATTCCCAGTTTACAATGAGTCTTTTGGATTACCTTATCACTGAAAGTTACATAAATAACGCGGTATATCTCTATCCACGTTTAATTCATGGTTATATATCATAATGAACAATTGCATATTATCACTTTTCAGTCTCAAACATGCACATCAGATCATTCAAATGGTGGCCAGTCACTCAAAAGCATTATGCACAATAATATATAACTCACACGAATGAAATCAATTGCAAAACATAAAAATCATGAAATTTACATCATCATGGTTAGGCTATATCGTAGCCATAACAAAAGAAAATTAGAACATAGTAGAAGAAGAAATAAAATATAAATCAAATCTAGCATCTTGAATCAAAGAACAAGAATTCTGCCACTACTTTTGTTTTCTCTTCAAAATACTTGAAAAACTCTAAGAATAATGAAAAACGATCTAACAAAAACTTAACTACTCTTTCTCAGGCTTTCAATATTCTCATATTCATAGGATATATCAAAGATCCTTATCTCCAAGCAATTGCGCATAAAATCAGGGAGTAAATCAGAGGATTTTGATTTGATATCTATATCCCAATGCTTGCAGATAACATTAGGGAATAAAATCAAGGATTCTCTAATTTGATATCCATCTTCCATTGCTTTTTTATTTGAATTTATGATTTTTGTCATTCTTTTCCTTATCTTCTCCATATCCCATTATTCTGCATAAACAAGGAAAATTCGAATAATCAGAAGGAAATCTAAATATTTTCTCATAGATATTGTATTATTTTTTGCCTAAAATAGGTAAAATAATTCTATTTTTATAGAGTTATCAAACTCTCAAACTTAACATTTTGCTAGTTCTCGAGCAAAATCAAAATATAACACATATTCAAGCTAACGGTCTCCTCCATGACATCTTTCCATAATTGCTCAAATTCATAATTCAAAGAGAAACAAAAATTTCATCCAAACATTGAAATTGATTTATAAGTTAAAACCAATTCTAACTATATGATCCAAGTGTGTGTGTGAGTCCTCATCTTTTTCAAATTATATGCAATCCAGATAAATTTACATTGACATGCAATCTCTAAAAAATTCTCAATAATTATGACCAAATCTCATAGGTTTGCTTTTTACTCCACTCTCCACTAATGTAAGCTAATTATCCAACCAAAAATCAATATGACTTTTCTCGATTTGTAATGTAAGGTTGGTCTAAAGGTGAGATAACGGTAATTTTAAGCTCAAATCACCCATCAGCATGTTGATTTTTAGGATCTAATTAGAGCTAATGTTACTGTCCAATTTCACTCATTCAGGATAATTTTTTTGCCACCATATATCATCATTCTTTTTTTTTTTCCGAATTACTTTATGGTGGAGTTTCTCTCAAAGTCCCTCCTAATATAACATGAAAATTTCTAATCCATTGAGTATAAAAAAGGCTCACTCAATTGAAAGTTGAATAGGGAACCATAAAAGTAATATATTTTTTTTAATACACCCCAAACAATCATAGCAATCACTTTTTTTTTTTCATACTCCATCCTTCCTCTCAAATTTCTATTAAGCTCAAATAATTTTTTATCCAAAAAAAATCAACGTGTTCATAGGGCATAGGACAATGAAATAATTTGATAACGGCTAGGCTAAACATATATGGGGTGCCAATGAAAAATTGGGTAATAATTAAGGCTCAATGGGATGACTAGAGATAAATAAACAGGGTTAGCTTGAAAGGCTTAATCGATCCAAAAATTGCCTAAATCATTTTCTCAGTTAGATTTAGCTTAGAATTTTGCCTAAAAAAAATATCAAACTAATTCTAAGATTTGGGTGAAATTTAAGAAAATCACATACTTTACATGAATGTTCTCTAGATTTACACACAATTAAAAAATTAAGGACTTGTAGTGCTTAGTAAGTGGATCAACATAATCAGAATTAAAAGTAACTCACACATCAATTGCAAGTTTAAATAAAATTTAAATTTTCCTAAGAATCGTAAAAATTCACAATCAGGAATGCAATTATGATAGACAAAAAAAAAAATTATCAAAAAAATTGTCTCCCCCCCAAACTTGAATGAAACATTGTCCTCAATGCGAAAAATAGAAATAGGAAAAAGAAAACTCCTCTGGTTGTAGGATAAATTCATAGATGACATTGATAATTAAACTTTTGAAAGATGATTCCTAAAAAAAATTAACCTGGATAAAATAGAGAAAAGTTAATCTTTTTTTTTTCTTTTTTTGCAAAACATAAATTTAAAAATAAATGAAAAAATATATAATTAAAATGCTCGAGTTGCCTCCCAAGAAGCGTTTGCTTTATAGTTTTTAGCCAAACTATCTTAGGTGTCGCTATTATGAAGGATGAAGTTCAATGATGGTCTTCTGCTTGTTGTAACCACCTTCAAATTAGGGCTTCAAACGTTGACTGTTCACTTTGAATGTGCCCTCATTGTCATGCGCAACTTTAACTGTTCTGTATAAGAATACCTGTGTAACTGTAAAAAGATCAATCCATCGAGACCACAACTTTCTTGGAAAAAGTTTAAGGCGAGAGTTCTAAAGTAAGACTTTTTGACAAATTTTTGAACTCTCTTCTGAATATGTGCTTGTCATGCAATCTTTTTATACGCTCCTTGTACAACTTAGAATTTTCATAGGCCTCATTGCGAAATTCATTCAATTCATTCAGTTGCAATAATCTTTCTTCACCTGCAGGGTCTTCAAAGTTCTCATTTGAATATTTGCTACTACCACCAAGATTTGCACTGACGGCCACTCCGCTCGGGCTCACACCCCAGGTTTTGCAGCAACTGCCGCGCCCTTCTACTCATCAAGGCCTGGCACTTGCCTTGACGGCCGAGTATAGGTCACGCGCTTCAGCGCCATCCATTTTCGGGGCTAGTTGATTCGGCAGGTGAGTTGTTACACACTCCTTAGCAGATTTCGACTTCTATGACCACCGACTACATATCAAAATTCAAAAATTTCAATGCCCAATATGCTTTATGTTCTAATTCCACTGGTAAGTGACAAGCTTTCCCAAATACTAACCTAAAAGGAAACATCTCAATTGGAGTTTTGAACGCTGTCCTATAGGCCCGAAGTACATCATCAAGTTTTATTGACCAATCTTTCCTAGAGGCATTCACTGTTTTTTCTAAAATTCTCTTGATTTCCCTTTTTGAAACCTTTACTTGACCACTAGTCTAAGGATGATAAGGGATTGCAACCTTATGTGTAACTCCATACTTACTCAAAAGTACTCCAAATTATTTGTTGTAAAAATGTGTCCCTTCATCACTTATGATTGCCTCAGGAATGCTGAATCGGGTAAAAATATTTTTCTTCAAGAATTTGATCACAACTTTAGCATTATTTGTTGGCAATGCTACAGCTTCTACCCACTTAGACACATACTCCACAGCCACTAAAATGTATAAATTGCCATAAGAAGGTAAAAAGGGTCCCATGAAATCAATACCCCAAATATCAAATAATTCATATACAATAATGTTGTTTAAATGTATCTCATTTTTTCTTAAAATATTTCTAGTTCTCTGACACCTATCACATGAAGTTACATAGGAGTATGCATCTTTAAAAAATGTAGACCAATAAAATCCAAATTGTAAAATCTTATCTGTAGTTTTGGTGGCACCAAAATAGCCACCTGTCTCTCCATCATGACAATGATGTAGACTGTTTGCCTTCTCTTCGTCTAGAACACATCTCTTTATGACCTGGTTTGCACATACTTTAAACAAAAAAGGTTCTTCCCAAAAATAATTTTTAACATCATAAAATAATTTTTTCTTCTATTGATATGATAATTCAGGAGGAAGAACATTACTTACTAAATAATTTACAAAGTCAACATACCAGGGAATTTTTGTGGACTTAATGGAAAAAATTTTCTCATCAGGGAACTCTTCCACTCTTCCTTTGAATTTAGAATTCTTGATAAGTGGTTTGCAATTAGATTTTCAGTCTCCTTCTTATCTTTGATTTCCAAATCAAATTCTTGCAGCAATGGAATCCACTTGATCAACCTGGGTTTTGATTCTTTCTTTTGAAGCAGATACTTAAGAGGAGAGTGGTCAAAATAAACTATAACTTTTGAGCGAATTAAAGAAGAACGAAATTTATCAAAAGCAAAAACTACTGCTAGAAGTTCATTTTCTGTTATTGAATAATTCAATTATACACCTGATAAGGTTCGACTGGCATAGTATATGATTCGAAAAATTTTATTCTTCCTTTATCCCAAAACAGCTCCTACTGCAGAATCACTAGCATCACACATAAGTTCAAAAGGTAAATCCCAATTTGGTGTTGCCATAATTGGTGCTGACATTAACTTCTCATTTAAAGTGTTAAAAGCCTGCATGTATTCAACATAAAAATTAAAAGAACATCTTTTTCCAAAAGATTAGAAAAAAGGTTTAGCAATTTTTGAAAATTTTTTTATAAATCGCCTGTAAAATCCTGCATGCCCTAAAAATCCTCTGATTAGTTTCATAGATGTTGGCGGAGGTAATTTTGCAATGACCTCCACTTTGACTCGATCGACTTCTATTTTGTTTAGAGAAATTTTATGTCCGAGCACTATTCCTTTCTGCACCATAAAATGACACTTCTTCCAATTCAAAATAAGGTTAGTCTCCTCACATCTTTGTAAGACCAAAGCCAAATTATTTAAACAAGAATCAAATGATAAGCCAAAAACGGAAAAATCATTCATAAAAATCTCAATATATTTTTCAGTCATATCAAAAAAAATAGCCATCATGCATCTCTGAAAAGTAACTGGTGCATTATAAAGACCAAAAGGCATTCTTTTAAAAGCAAAAGTATAATAGGGACAAGTGAAAGTAATTTTCTCTTGATCTTCTAGTACAATAGAAATATGATTATACCCTGAATATCCATCAAGAAAGTAATAAAACTCATGCCCTACAAATCTTTCTAACATTTGATCAATAAATGGTAAAGGAAATTGATATTTTCTAGTGGCATCATTCAATTTTCTGTAATCCATACACACACGCCACCCAGTAACTATTCTAGTTGGAATCAATTCATTGTTGTCATTTTTCTGAACAGTCATACCACCTTTCTTTGGCACAACTTGTACAGGACTTACCTATGAACTATTAGAGATAGGATAGATGATACATGCATCAAGTAACTTAATTACCTCGGTTTTTACTACTTCTTGTATTTTCGGGTTCAAACACCTCTGAGGTTGGATAGTGGGTTTATATTGTTCATCCATCAAAATTTTGTGCATGCAAATTGAAGAACTAATTCCCTTGATATCGGTTATTTTCCATCCAATTGCACATTTATGTTCTCTTAATACTCTGAGCAATTTCTCCTCTATTAAATTTGTCAAAGAAGAAGATATAATTACCGGTAAAGAAGAAACTCCATCTAAATAAGTATATTTCAAATAAGAAGGTAAGGGTTTGAGTTTAAGAATTGGAGACTCTTCAATTGATGGTTTAGGCTTTGTTATGTATTGTCACAACTCCTCAAATTTAATTGTCTTTTGCCTTGAATATGGTGGAATTGCCTCCATGAAATTTGCTTACTCATTTATCTCCTCATTCTGAATATCTTTATCCCTTGGTCAAATCAGGCATACTTCAAGTGGATCTTTAAAAATATTTTCTTGAAAAACCTTATTCACCAACTTGTCAATTGTCTCAACTCTAAAATAAGAATTATCATCAGATGGATATTTTATTGCTTTAAAAACATTAAATGAAACAAGATCATCCTAGACTCTAAGAATCAACTTTCCTTGTTGTACATCAATAAGAGCTCTTCCTGTTGTTAGAAAAGGTTGACCTAAGATAAGTGGTACCTCAAAATCTTCCTCCATGTCAAGAACTATGAAATCTGCAGGAAAGATAAAGTTGTCAACTTTTACCAAAACATCTTCCACAATACCTCTCAGATATTTAATTGATTGATCAGCTAGTTGAAGTGACACTGTGGTTGCTTTTACCTCGTCCAATCCTAATTTCTTGAAAACTGAATAAGGCATCAGATTAATACTTGCACCAAAATCACATAATACTTTTTTAAAGTAAGAATCTCCAATAGTGCAATGAATAGTAAAACTCCCTGGATCTTTTAATTTCGAAAGTAATTTGTTTTGTAGGATGGCTAAACACTCCTCATTTAACTTTACATTTTTGTAATCCTCCAATTTCCTTTTGTTTGCCAAAATCTCATGCAAAAATTTTGCATAACTAGGCATTTGCGCTAAGGCATCTGCAAAAGGAATGTTACTGTTCAATTTTTAAAATACATCAATAAATTTAGAAAATTGCTTATTTATTTTGTGCTGTTGGAGTCGCTGAGGGAAAGGAATTGGCAACACATATAGCTTGGGATTATCTGGAAAAATTTTACTCTTGCTTGTCTCCTTTGATTATTTATTGATCACATCTTCCTTGTCTTTGAAAATTTCCTGTTTGACATCTTCTTCTCCCACTTGTTTACCACTTCTCAGGTTATAGCTTTTATGTTTTCAATTAGATTTTTCTTTGTGTTACTCGGTAAAGAACCTTATTGTCTCCCTGACATCATGCTTGCTAACTGACCCACTTGCATCTCCAGATTTCTAATTAAAGCCTCTTGATTTTGAAATCTCACATCTGTGCTTTTGAGGAAGTCATGAGTCGTGTTAGCAAGTTTGGTGACTATATCTTCCAAATTTGACTTTGTCTCTTCTGATTGTTTGAATCCCGATGATCTCGTCACATTCTGATTATTCAATGAAAAATTTGGATGATTACGCCATCCCGAATTGTACATGTTGGAGTAGGGATTATTCTGTGACTTATTAAAATTCCCAATAAAATTAGAATTTTCACTAGATTGTTTAAAAGTATTACCTACTTGACACTCTATGCTAACATGTCCTCCATCACAAAAATCACATGTCAAATTCTGAATTTCCATGGCTGAAACACTCCTATTATCTAGCTTTTTGTTGAGTGCTTCTAATTGTGCAGTAATTGTAGCAAAAGCATCCACTTCGTGAACTCCGCTAGCTTTTCGCATTGGTAGTCTCTCAATAGATCACTGATAACTATTGGACGATATCTCCTCTAATAGATTGAAGGCTTCTTCTGGAGTTTTATTATTTAGAGTTCTTCCTGTAGCTGCATCAATCATAGAACGAAGATTTGTACCAGAGCCATTATAAAAAGTTTGTACCTGCATCCATACGGATAGCCCATGATGTGGGCATCTCCTAAGAAATTATTTGAATCTTTCCCATGCTTCATATAATAATTCATTATCCATCTACACAAAATTAGTAATATTGTTACGCATCTTCACAGACTTTGTAGGTGGAAAGAATTTACCAAGAAATTTCTGAGCCATATCATTCCATGTAGTGATTGATCTTACAAGAAGAGAAGAAAACCAACTCTTAGTTTTGTCTCTAAGAGAGAATGGAAATAATCCCAATCTAATAGCATCATCTGTGACTCCATTATATTTAATGGTGTCACAGATTTCAAGAAAAGCATCGATGTGAGCGTTTGGATCATCGCTTGGTAACCCACTGAATTGCACTGATTGTTGAAGCATTTGAATGAGTGATGACTTGATCTCAAAGTTGTTTGCTTGAATTGCAGGTCTTCTGATACTTGATGTGGTGCCTTGAACTGTTGGTGCGGCATAATCTCTTAAGAGTCTACGTGGATTTTCATTATCACCGTCTGCCATATTGTTAGTGTGATTTCTTTGTTCTCTTAGTCGCCTTTTGAATGTACGCTTGATTTCTGGATCAAGTTCAGCAAGTTTCCTTTGTTGGCTACGTGTCATAAACCAGTGTACACCCTGAAAAATAAAACAAAACAAAAGTTAGATTAAACTTAGAATTATCCGGTATCAATATTAATTAGTATTAAACAAATGATTCCCGGCAAAGGCGCCAAAAACTTGTTCGTATAATTCTAAATACAAGTGAACGTGTCGAACAAGTAATATAATGATAAGAAAAAGTATCGTCCCACGGAGATCGATGATTAATAAACTAATTAAATACTAAAATAGATTAATTCTAAAATTTATCTAACAGATCAATATATAATTTAGAATAAATTAAAAAGACAAAATTTGGAGACTAAATGTAGTAAATCAATTAGATAAATATGTTAGAGCATCCAATTTTACCATAACCACTAGATATGAATTTCAGATTGTTGTGGGTACAATAACGATATCAAACATGTTATAGCGGAATTTCCTAATATATTTACTATAATATCTCTAGGTATATCAAACATATTCGGTTTATTAATCCATTATATCTCTATGTGAATTAAAATAAACATAAGTACATTAAAAATTATGAATATTCCCGGTTTATAATGAGTCTTTTGGATTACCTTATTACCGAAAGCTACACAAATAACGCGGTATATCTCTATCCACGTTTAATTCATGGTTATATATCATAATGAGCAATTGCATATTATCACTTCTCAGTCTCAAACATACACATCTGATCATTCAAATGGTGGCCAATCACTCAAAAGCATTATGCACAATAATATATAACTCACACGAATGAAATTAATTGCAAAACATAAAAGTCATGAAATTTACATCATCATGGTTAGGCTACATCGTAGACATAACAAAAGAAAATTAGAACATAGTAGAAGAAAAAATAAAAATATAAATCAAACTCACCATCTTGAATCAAAGAACAAGAATTCTGTCACCACTTTTGTCTTCTCTTCAAAATATTTGAAAAACTCTTAGAACAATGAAAAACGATCTAACAAAAACCTAGTTACTCTCTCTTAGGCTCTCAATGTTCTTCTATTCATATGATATATTCAACAACTATGATATTCTCAAATAGTGAAGTCATTGAATCTAAACAAAAAGTTCTTCAGTCATATATGCATGGATTTTTTTTTTTTTTGGTGACCTAGGAACCCCGTATAGCCGGCAAGTAAACCTAGGGGACACGTAAGCAAGAGGACCCATCACCCCCGGCGTCCCACTTAAGACCCCAAGCGACCGTGAGGAGATTTGAACTCCTCCCTTTCGTGAGAGGGAGAGAGCCCAAACCATTGTGGCCACCAAAGCGGTGGTTATATGCATGGATTATTAATACCTAACATACTGCATCAATTTTACACAAGCTAATTACATTAATGAATAATTTCATGTAAGGTTCTAGATTCAAAAGGTCATTACGTTCTTAATAGTCATTTAAGAATCTTATTTTGAAATTATCATTAATATATAATTTATGCAAAATTAAGTTCTTTAAACATACTAAAACTTTTTAAAACTTCCCACTTATAATATAACATGAATAAAATGATATTAATTTAAAATAGTATTTTTATAACATCCATAACTAAATATCTCATAAACAATGCATAAGTCTTATAAAGAAAGAAAAATACTAACATAGAAATGTTCACGAATGACAGCAGATCCTAAAGAAATAACATCAATGTTTCTTAATCTTCACCGGAACAAGGATATAATCATAATTTTTTTTAGGAAATCTTAGGATTGAAATCGTAGCCAAGGGAGGACCATTTCAAGTTTCTTAGATTTGCCCAAGGTTGGATTCATTGCGGGAGTCGATGTCTTTGTTGCCTCAATCTGTATATACTGTCTTAGAAAAGCTTTCACAATAATATCATATTGTGGACACTCATCGAATTCGCAAACACCATCAATAATTGTTTTCCATTTTTTAAGAAGGGTGCTTCTCAAGGCATCGACTTTGTTAGCATTTTTAATAAGAGATCTTTCTTAAACTATATGTTATATCATTTTCTTGACCCTTGGTAACATTCTCTAACATATCAACATTACCATGCCATCAATAAATGACAAATTCTTAACCTTAAAATGTTCAATTTATGTGCCTCTATCGTTGGTATTTTGTGAGTGCGAATGGTTCAAACTATTGTTTGTGTTCAATTAATATCTCGAGTTTGAATTCGGATAATGATTTGTTAAATCAAATTTTGTTGAAGAAGATTTTCCTAGGCGGATTACAAAATCGGATGAAGAAGTCTTTCTTCTTATTGGATTTTCTTTTGGACGTGCAAAATAAGCAAGAAAGCAAAAGAATGAAGTTAACTTATCATTACAAGATAAAAGAGGAAATAATATAAAATTAAAGAAAAAGGAAGGGTTTCAAACCTTTACCTACAGAAGAAGAAGTGGTTCACGTTGAATATTTAAGTCAGTGGGCCCAGGTCAAATTTTTTACCTTGGGCACACATATAAAAGGTAGAAGGCGTTCATTCTTCAAGAGGAGCTGCAAGATTTCAGAAGCCACACAAGAAAGACATCTAGAAAGAAGCCACGTGAAGCCTTGAATAAGAATGCGAAGCCGTACGTACACGGACCAAAGACGAATGTTGGAGTTCTCGATTTTGACGTACGTAGAGCGTTTTTGTGTTGAGCTTGAACGTGTGATTTTTTTGTGCAGTGAGTTTATATCCAAGTGAGTTGTTTATTTATAAACACTTTGGGTTTGAGCTTAAATCTAAGTGTGAGAAACACTCGAGCTTGAACATGTGAGCGGTTGTAAACTCTGATCCTTCAATTATAATGGATTATTTACCGTAGATGTGAGTACTGATATTCGGACCGAACTATGTAAATTTCTAGTGTCCTTATTATTTCTCTTTTATTTTTCCGATGATTTTGCGTTGATGTAAATTATAAGATCTTGTCGTTTTCGCGAATTATATTTCAACAGTTTGTGTAACAAATACATAATAAAATGATTACTCATAATCTATTATACAACTAAATATTGGAAAATTTCTAATATGCTTATTCTTAACCAAAAAAAAAAAATTATTTATCTAATAATTTAATTCAGATTTCAAGTTCTGATAAAGCCAAGGGGAATTGTAAAATAAATGTTTAAGGGGCATAATCGTGAGAGGAGTAGAATCATAAAATTGCGGAAAGGGAGGTAAAGTTGGAATTTTTGAAGTCGCCCAAGGGCAAAATGGAAATTCAGCAGAGAGATGCACGGCATGTGCCGGCTGTTGTTGTGCGCACATGGCACGTGAATCCCACGCCTGCAACTGTTGCACGCATGGATTCCACACGCCTTATTCCTCGTGCTTGTACGTCTTCTTTTGGTGTCCATCGCGCCTTCCATCACATCATCACATCGGTCTCCTTCAGCAACCCATCTCACCCAAGTTGGCAACTTTGGATGCTCATATCTTTCTTGTTTTTAAGCCAAAAAATAATACGTATAATATACTGAGGAAGAGCTTGTTAAGTCTACTTTCTTTATGAATAAACCATACGTCCTAAAACTCTTTGGATAGTTAAAATTTTTTGCTTCTAAAATGGTCCAATGAACACAATTTCACAAAAAAAAAATTCAAAGAAAAAACATATTGACATGGAATTTTCTTCAATTTCATGACATGATTCGTTTACAAAAATATTCATGATCAGGAAACAAGTATAAAATGCTCTCAATGAAGGTAAAGGAAATAAATTTCCATATTCCAACACACGAGAAACAATTATAATTTTCTTATGTCATTGATCGAACTAGATATATTATCCTTTGGAACATACCTTATATCTATAGATTAAATGTCTTAATTGCAGCTTTTTGAGAAAGAGTTCTTCTTTCTGTTGGGAGGAAGCGTTCTTTTTCTTCTTTTTCCTTAAGAATGTTAACTTTCGAAGGAAGTTACATTATCTTTAAAAGTAAGTAACTTACATTTGCAAGTTAGGATGCGTTTGGCAATCATTCTATTCTTGAAAATAATTTCTGATCATAAATGATTCTTTTTTTTTTTTCTATTCTCGGAAATAATTTGTAAGTATTTGAAGACGTTTAGTAACTGCCCAAAATTTTTATTCTCATAATAGAATTGCATTTTGCAACATTCTCAAAATTTCTAATCTAAATAATTTTTTTAAATTTTTAATAATTTTATTACTCTTTTCTCTTTTTCTTCAAGCTTTGGCTAGTTGTTGGCCTTGGGATGACAGGCGACCAACCAGACAAAGGTTGGTGACCTCGCCAGAGCATTGTCGGCCCCCGGCAAGGCCGCGCCTTGTCGATCGAGCCTTGTTGGTGACTAGGCGAGGCTTGGTTGAGCCTTGGCTAGGTGAGGTCATGCTCTCCTAGCTACCGGTGGTGCTCAACCTCAGCAAGGCTCGACCTAACCTCACTTGGCAAGGTGAGGCTCGTTGGTGATTGGCGAAGGTCCAAGTGAGGCTTGTCGGACCTCGCCCAATCGGTTGTCGGCAACTAGCATCGGTGGACAACTATGAAGCACCGACACTCTCCAAGAAATTTTGTGTCATGTTAGACACTTTGATACGTATTTGATACTCTTGGACACTCGGTTAACATGTGTCGGAAAATCCGATATCTGGTCAACTTTCTCGACACTCTATAATACTTGAGTCGGAATTCTGACATACGAGTTTTTGACACGTAATTCCGATATCAAGGTCAATTTTAAACATTCAATAAATAAGAGGTCAATATGTGTGTGTGTGTGTGTGTGTGTGTGTGTGTGTGTGTGTGTGTGAAAATAAAACACAATAATAAAAATAATAATTGGAGAAAGAAAAAAAACCTAGTATTCTCTTCTCTTTTGACTTTTACTTCCCGTGATACACAATTCACTCCTTAAGTATTTTTTTCTCCTCTTCCAACATATCTAATATGCGAGTTCAGACCATCGCCCACCGCAGCTGGCTTTGGGCTATCTCCCCCTCACGAAGGGGAGAAGTTTGAATTTCAGAGGCGTCGCATTCGTTCAACTCACCCGCGGCTGGGTCTGTGGTGGTAGCTCAGTCTGCCCTAGGTTTAAGCCGCCGGCTGCCGGCTGTACGATGGTTCCCGGGTCACAAAAAAAAAAAAAAAAAATGCGAGTCCAGAATATGGATCACTTATTTTTTTCTCCTAATTTTATGAATTATTGAAATATAGTTGAATTTGTCAAATTGAAACAATTAATGATATTTATAAATGGCGAATTAATGTTTTTAGTGTATATTCATTCTAGGATTTTTTAATTAATTAATTAATTATAAATTTGATTCAAATTAATTTGATTGAAATAATCATAAAAATAATAATTTATTATGTATATATATAAATATATTTAATATACAACGTGTCGAAATTCTCCATTTTTTGATAAACGACATGTTGACGTGTCATGTCGTGTCGTGTCGCGTTTCGCGTGTTAGTGTTGGTGCTACTTAGGTTACTATTACTTCGTTAAAAAATCAAACTCTACTACTACTCTCCTATAGCCCTCATTGGGCTTAACCGCCACAAATATTTTCTAAGTTCAAGCCTTGCTTGAATTTCACTATAATTGAGGATCTCATTAGAACACCAACTCTACGCACATGCTTAACTACTTTGCAAGGATTTTCAACTCAACCTCCTCAACTACGAATAAAGCAAAACTATTATTGCCTCTATATCTATTAGGAGATCAAATACACACCTTGCTAATATTAGTAGTTACAACAACTATTGGCTCTATATGCTCCACCTCACTATAAACACCATTTGTATTGATTACTTTGCTAGTATCTACTACCTTAGGAGTTTTTGGTTGCAACTCCACCTCAAGTCCGTATAAAAACTATTATAATCAGTCCTAGTTAGAAGTATAAGACAATCGTCAAATGTAACTTCTCTACTGATAACAAAAGAATCTAATTCTGGACACCAAAACCGATAGCCTCGCTCACCTTATGTGTGATCTAAGAACATGCACTTTCTTACCCTCCCATCGAGCGTACCATCACTCACTAGAACATAACATTGGCAACCAAATATTTTAAAAATAGAATAATTGACGACATTACCTAACCACACTTCTTTGGCAGTCGGACATCCAATTACAGTTGATGGGGATTTATTCATCAAGTAACTCGCCGTACTAAGTACATCTGTTAGGAATCTCTTAACCATACCAGCACTAGAGAGCATTTTATGGGTTATCTCTAGTATTGTTCTACTCATCAATTCTGCAACATGTCGTGGTTTACTAGCACTAGTGTGGTGTTTTATTATTCCTTTTTTCATACAAAATTCATTTAATAGTTTCGAGCAAAACTCCATGCTACTGCCAGTTTACACATATTTGATCGTATTACCAGTTTCCTTTTCGATTAAAGCTATCAATCACCTAGTTTTGACAACAGTATTAAACTTGTGCCTAAACACAAACATCAAGGTCTTCCTCAAGTAGTCATTAACAACTGTTAGCATTGGCATTTTCTCTTGAAGGAAACTGTGACAATTTGCAAATATTTAAATGAATTGACTCTACAATTTTTGTGGTTTCTTTGATAGTTATATTGAACTACACTTTTTGTCGTTGATCTATATCATAACACTTGCATACATTCAATTCATTAGCAACATAACCATATAACAGATTTCTTTCACTTAAAATCTTCAAACTTCTCTCGCCAATGTGCCCCAAATACCTATGCCACAATTTAGACTTTTAGACAAATGCTTTCAACATTTCAACAGCGAAATCTATTACCGTCTCACCTCAAAGTTCATATAGGCCACCGTATTTGATTCATCTCATTATTATCAAAGCATCTCAAATAACTTTTAGAACTCCATATTTCGAAGTATACTGATGTATACTGATATCCAATTGAATCCACGGCATTCAATGAAATTAGGTTTTTCTTCAAGTTTAGAATATGCCTCATCAAGTCAATGTCCTCATATACCATCATGCATTATGATGTTAACATCATCAACACCTATAATATTGACTTTCCGTTGTTCTCTAATTGAACTTTACTATTATCCATGCATTGATAATTAGTAAACCGGTTTCTATTTGACATAGCATGAAAAGAACAACCAAAATCCATAATATATTAATCCAACGACGAATCATTAGTGATGGACATGACATAATCGCTATTATCCGAATTACCATCAGTTACAACTCCAAAATTATCTGTAGACTCAATTATAATTCCCTTATCCTTTTCGTTTTTCAGCTTAAAGCAATTCCTTTTAAAATGTCCCCTCTTACCACAACTCTAACATATAGCACTTTCAGTCCTAGACTAATTACGTCTGTTCATGTTTATACTACTCCTATTAACATGTGAATCAGTTCTTCCTCTATTTTCACCTACTAAAACAATAGATACAAGTTCAACAGATTCTTTTCTACAGACATCCTCACTTAAAATTAAATCTCGAACCTCATGAAACGCTAAGCTTGTTGACCTAGAAGAATTACAAATAGCAGTAACAATGATATTCCAACTATCAAGCAGTGAGGATAATAGAATCAAAACACATACCTCATTTTCAAAGTCAATATTAACTAAACTGAATTAACTAATAATCACATTGAATTCACTGATATGATCTGCAACTACGCACCTTTGCTCATATTCAAGTTAAATAGACATTGCTTCAAATAGACATTATTGATCACAAATGGCTTTTCATACATATCCGACAAGGCTTTCATCAAACTCGTGATGGTATTCTCTTTCATGGTGTTGAATGCAACGTTACAAACCAACGTCAGCCGAATAATGCCTAAAGCTCGTTTATCTTGCAATTCCTAATCAATTTGCTTCATCGTCTCTAGCTTCTCCCCCAATAGGGGCAAGTGCAATTTTAGTTGGTAGAGATAATCCTCAATCTGTATATTCTAGAAATCAAAATCCTTCCCATCAAATTTGTAGATTCTCACTTTTCCTTCTTCCGTCATCATCGATTTGCTTCAACTCAAAGAATCCTAACTCTGATACCAATGATTGCAAAAGCAAGCAATCGAACAATAAAATAGATAAAATAAAAAAATAGATTCGATAAATGATTTACGGAAAGAGTAGTAATGAATTTCACTATAGCTCAAGCGATACAATAGAGATTACAATCATACTCAAGTAACTTAAACATTCTCAGTGTTCCCAAGCACTAATTACACCCAATAACTCAAGCGGTGTTTAGCCCCACAATTTCTTACTAAATAATTTCTCAATCTCACAAAGGAATTATATACAAATTTTTACCACAAGAATTTAGTTGGCTTCGACACTAGCATCCGGATGTAATTATCTGAATTTTGAAACCCCACGATGAAGTCCTCTATACATCAACAACCGCAACAAGCACTCACACAAAAGCGACGGTGCTTCAAGAAATCTCTAACGACAGCGTGCCTTCTTCTCCACGCATGGTCGAATATATGGTCTTCAAGTCCGCAATGGACTTTTCAAATCCTTGAAAGTGCCTCCCACGTGGATCAGGAAAGAATATTTGTTTCCTCCTGCAACTCCGACTCCAATATTAACTTCTTCGTCCTCTTTTTTCACGATCAAAGTCTAATATCGTGTTCAACTTCAACGCTGAACAGGAAACTTAGATTTGTGTATATCTTCCTTTTTCGGCTTTTCTTGTTAGCAAGAAGTCTTTTTTCATTATTAGTATTATTATTTCTGGAATTCAGCTTTTTGCGTAGAATTTAAATTCAAGACACATTTAAACACGGAGTTTACCCGTCTCCGTTTAACCCCTTTGTGCAAACCGTGGGGAAAATGAACTGTCCAAAAGCAAAATAAAATAATTATTAAATTCAAGATATGTATTTTGAGAATGCCAAAACTTCATAGTACATTCGGACCTGCCTTAGGCCGAGGCCTTTGGAAATATATGGTTCTTGCATTTACCCAACAGGCTTTGGGGGCAAGGGGCATTGGGGAAGTGTTCCCAAACACACATAGCTTTAATCAGTGAGTTCAACCTAGAATTTGTTCATGACAACACGATAGTGAATGTTTTAATATAGATATAATCTTAAGATGTTTATTATTCAACATTTCTTGAAAATTGCATCGTGGGTTCATAAAAAGTTCGAATTTTTTGTGCTTTTGGACAAAGAGATATAACACTATCCCAAACAATTAGCGATTTTCCTTATTTAAAGGATCCGCCGCCAAGAGAAGCCGTGGAAATGCTTGACACGAAGGATCGAATGGCAATTCATTTGAAAAGACTTCACAAACCCAGAAGCTGCTGTCGATTAATGGAGTGCGCATCGATTTTGGGCATTCCTTTTGAGGTTCGTTTTCGAAGTAAAGATGACCTGTGCAGAGTTTTCAGCAGCCTTGCGAAGGTGTTGAGTCCCCGTTCAATTGTGGGGTTTGTTGAAGACCACCGCCTCTCTCCCTCCTAGAGTTCTCTAGATCTCTCTCTCTTCTCCTCCAGATTTCTGTCCCTCTCTCTAGACAATTCCTCAGCCGCAATTGTTGACCCAAGTTGCAATAAAATAATAGGAAGATGGTGTGGGGAGTCGGTGGCTGTGCCGACTTTGTCCCCTATAAATGGGGGCTCTTGCCCTTGAGTGTGTATGTGTGTGATGTGAGGGGTGTTGTGTGCGTGAGTGAAGTGTGTACGTGTGTATGTGGGTGGAGTAGGTGGTGTGAAGTGTAGAGAAATAGAGAGTAAGTGGGTGTGTGCGAGGGTTGTGTCCGTGTGAGGTTTGTGAGGGAGTGGGTAAGCAAGTACAATGAGTTGTTGTGAGAGGATGATAAAATAGAGAGTTGTAATTTTGTTTATATAAAATAAAGTAATTGTTTTACTTGTACATCCACTTGCTTCTCAACAAGTGGTATCAGAGCAGGTCGTCGGAGGCCGTGCGAAGACAGTGGTCGGGGACCATTGTAAGTGAGCAAGGCGGTCAGGGATCGTCGAGCCAAGGAGCGAAGAAGCGAAGGACATCGGAGTTCTGCCAGTACACAATCTGGGATTGTGAAGTCGGTTGGTCCGGGACCAGGCTTACTTGGTATAGTGCGGGGCATTATACTCAAGTCACGATGGCGGATTTCTCGAGTCCGGTGAACGGGATGGAGAAGCTCAACGACTTTAATTATAATAATTGGAGTACTCGCATGCAATATTATTTGCTTGGACAAGATTTATGGGATATCGTTGGCGGCAGCAACACCACCCCACCTACGAATGATAGCGAATTAAGAAAATGGAATATAAAATCGGGTAAGGCTCTTTATGTGCTTGCCGTGACTGTTGAAGATGAATTACTGCAACACATAAAGAGTGCGACGACCCCGAAGGAGGCCTGGGATAACTTGGCCGTTGCCAAGTTACAATGCCTGGAGAATGAGCTCCTCTCAATCTCACAACAAAGTATGACGGTAAGTCAATACTTTTCTAAAGTTAAATCTATTTGTGAAGAAATTTCAAAATTAGATCCTGAGAATGCCATCTTTGAGACAAGAATGAGAAGAATAATAATTCACGGGTTAAGGCCGGAATATAATGGTATTGTTACGGCCACTCGTGGATGGGCAAATGAGCCAACTCTAACTGAGTTGGAAAATATATTGGCCAATCAAGAGGCCTTAGATAATCAAATCCCTAAGGTCACAATTAAAGATGATGAAAGTGCCCTCTTTAGTAATAAAAGAGGGTTCAAGGGCCAGAATGGAAATAGAGCAAGTGCAAGAGATGGCAAACCATGGAAAAATCATAGAGATTGGCGGAGGCAACCATACAAGAAGGGTTATCAGCCAGGGGGAGCTCGTCAAGATTGTGATGACGACGGCGACGAAGATAAGAGCAACAAAAGGCGTAGCAAACGGTGCTACATTTGTGGCAAGGTAGGACATATTGCTCGATTCTGTTGGTACAGGCAGGAAGAAGGAAATGTCGTCACTTCCTGCAAGAAGGAGATTGAAAGCGAAGAAAAATGGGACTTTCAAGCACCTGTTTTCCACAGGTTCTATCACAACCCCGAATAAGAGCAAGACAAGGGAGAACTTGAAGAAGCAACTAACAATGCCAACAAGCAGTCGTGAAAAGAAACTGCAAGAGATGCAGGAGATGATAAAGAAGCTAAAAGTTGAGAAGGCAAAGATGGAGAATATGTTGAAAAAGAGGGATAAGATGATAAGGCAGAAGGATCGAGAGCTCGAGGCAAAAGAAAGAGAGCTAGAAAAGTTCCAATGTGAGTTCAAGAAGCCGCAGAAGCTTCAGGACCTCAAGCCCACTATGATGTTCCGAATTAATCATATCGGAAGAGACAACGAACAAATGAAGGATAAAAAGAAAGTTTTCTTTGAGAAAAGGAGGCCATCTACACCCTACATCCCATGGTGCAAGGATAAGTGGAGTAAGATCGAGGGGAAGAAATTTTATGAGGAAAAGGATCAAGAGGTCTACATTGAAGTGCTTCGGATGGGATTGGATCGGTTGAAGCACGAAATGAAAGTTACAAATGAGAGGCTTGATCAAATGAGTTCCAATCTCAAAATTCTTATAGGAGACATGTCGAATACAAAGACCAAGTTGAGTGAGAAGAAGGAAAAAGAGACTAGAGGGCAAAATGAATTGGCATTGCAAAAATTCAAGGATAGGAAAGTCGCAGCAGGAGAAGCAACTGAAGATGGAGCTATAGAGCCATCCACGTACGAGGAAGCTTCACAATGTGCTGAATGGAAGAAGACAAAAGCAGATGCCGAAAAGCAACTTGACATAGTGTTACATCCAAAAGAGAAAGTAGTCGGTGAGGGGGAGTGTTGAAGACCACCGCCTCTCTCTCTCCTAGAGTTCTCTAGATCTCTCTCTCTTCTCCTCCAGATTTCTGTCCCTCTCTCTAGACAATTCCTCAGCCGCAATTGTTGAACCAAGTTGCAATAAAATAATAGGAAGATGGTGTGGGGAGTCGGTGGCTGTGCCGACTTTGTCCCCTATAAATAGGGGCTCTTGCCCTTGAGTGTGTATGTGTGTGATGTGAGGGGTGTTGTGTGCGTGAGTGAAGTGTGTACGTGTGTATGTGGGTGGAGTAGGTGGTGTGAAGTGTAGAGAGATAGAGAGTAAGTGGGTGTGTGCGAGAGTTGTGTCCGTGTGAGGTTTGTGAGGGAGTGGGTAAGAAAGTACAATGAATTATTGTGAGAGGATGATAAAATAGAAAGTTGTAATTTTGTTTACATAAAATAAAGTAATTGTTTTACTTGTACATCCACTTGCTTCTCAACAGGGTTGTGGGACGAAGGAAGAATCATTGGCCGGAGCTTCAAGCGAGGGAGGATGATTCGACCTGATGCACCTCCTACCGCGGTGCTGCTGGTGGAAATTCAATCATTGAGAGGTGTCAGACAGGACAGAGCCCCAACGGGAAACAAGTTTCAAATACTAGGAAACCTGAGGTCGATGGTGGGTACAACGAATGGATGCTCGTTTCGCCCAGAAAGAGTAGAAACCTCCAAGCATTTCAATGAATGGTCGTGCAGCGAATGGATGGAGCTCGGGACCAGAGACGATGGAGGTGAACGAGGGACTAGCTGCAAACGCTGTCATGGTCTATAGACCAGGTATATCGATCTCATCGTAACCATTAATTACGCGGTTTCATCATCAAGCCCAAAGTGATCAACAGTTGAAACTTGAAATGAACTTGGTTTATATGATTTGTAGATTAGGTCAAATAAGTCGACTGAATTTGATAATTCTTGTCGTCCAAACATCGGTCATCAGACATTCATTCTTTGCCTAAGTCCAGTATACACATTAGCTGTACTTCCAGAATGTTGCATTTATTCGGTAAGAAATATTGTAAATCATTATTAAGTTCCACTAGAGATGACCATGCACACATGAGGTACGTACCTAAAAAATAAAATAACTACTTACGAGAACCAGAACACGATTGTACACCGTGAAGAGTCTTGGCAAATCAAATACACTGCACAATAGGAATAGTGCTTCTGAAATTAAAAGAAAGACAACTTGATACCTACAAATATCACATGCCTCTGGAACCAAGAATTCATAGGCCATTATTGCATGGATCCATGGAGGCATCCATGCACATTGGCGACTGAATATCATGCGGTGATGAACTACTGCTGTAGAGGATGAAACCTGATTTGAAGTCCATGTTGTGGGCGAATTGTCAGGAGCTGACCTGGGCAGTGGATATACGTTGGGGACAGCTCGAAGGTGTAGCGATGGAGGATCATCGAAAAAGTGATTTTCGCTTCTGCCGCCACGAAGCTCATCCCAACACAAGATCGAGGTCCGAAGCCGAAGGGGATGAACACAACCGCATTGTTGTTGGTAGCCTTAGCTATGCCTTCTGAGAATCGCTCCGGCTTGAATTCATGCGCAAATTCCCCCCAGATTTCAGGGTCATGGTGAAGCTTAAGGGTCGGTATAAAGATCTGACTATTAGCAGGAAGAAGGAGCTTCCCTAACCTCAGTTTCTCGCCAACTTTTCGAGTCAAGCCGACTGCAGGGGGGTACAAACGCAGAGTTTCGTTCATGATCATGCTAATCTGCACATGAAAAAGGAAAAATGTTTAGTTAGTCATCATGTCTAACCTACAATTCGAGTGAATCGAAAAAGGTTTACCGTGACCAAGACTTGAGTTGTTTTCTATACCTTCTTAAGCTTTCCTAGTCCATCGGAATTGGGGTCTTTATTCCCAAATACATTGAGAACCTCCCTTCTTGCTTCCTCTTGCCATTCTGGATTAATCGCTAGGAGGAATAACATCCATGCCATCATTGAGTTGGTAGTTTCTTGTCCGGCGAGGTAGAATGTCTTGCACTCATCCACCAGATTATCTACCGTGAATTTATGGCTCTTGTCCGTATCGTGCAAAGCCTTCACAAGTTGTCCTAGGAAATCATCCCCAAAGCCATCTTCTTCACCGGCCATCACCTTCTTCTCTCTTCTCTTGATCATCTGTAAGATGGAATTGCGTATGCCTTTCTCAAGTTTCTCCGCTTCGACCTCATCCGCTGTCTTCCAAAGCTTACTGCCAGCAGGATTCAGAACAAATTCCATAATTAGTGAGGCCTAACTAAAACTCTGATTCTGAGATTGAAATGTCCTACGTCTTTTGAGGCTTGAAGTTTGCATTTGCACAATGAACAAAACTGTTGCCTGACCATCATCAGAAATTTGCAGCTTGCTAAGTGTGATCTCACATCAGTAATTTTAGTGATAAGAATGGTTATCAAAAAACAGTGTACCTCCTTCGAATGCATTTACTCACCTGGAAAACTTGTCAGAATAATCAAGTTCAGATGTCTAAAGTTCGTTCTAAAAGTGATAATCACTGTACGTTCTAGCTTCTTCATCATAAAAATGGTCAAAATAAAATTTTCCTAGAAAAAATGCGCAATACCTTATTCCTGGTAATCTTATATTGAAAGCATTTTTGGATGTTAACGTAGCCAATCCTGTCAACATCTGAAAAATGTTCCTCCCCTCAACATAGCTGCTCCCAAACGCAGTTCTTGAAATCACTTCGGATGTCAATAACTTAAACTCTCCGAACACCTCGATCTCTTTCCCTTCTTGATTCTTCCATTTTTCTAGCATTGTGTGAACACTCTCCACCATTGCCGGTGCCATATTCTGCAATTTCAATCCCCCCAAAATAATTAGTAAAACCTCAAATCAGACAATTCTCTTTTTCAATTGAGTTCAACTACCTTCAAACTTTCCCCATGGAAAGCGTGATTGGCGAGTTTACGTTGGTTCGCCCATTTCTTGTCATCGACTGTACTCGCGAGCCCATCTCCTAGAATCTTCTTGGCAAAGTCCTTAGTTCCTGTTTTTGGGTATGTTTTCTCTCTGTCAAGCAGCACCTCCTTAATAAGCTCTGGCTCTGTGATGACCAGTTGAGCTTGAGGTCCGTGCCAACTCAGGTAATTCCTCCCTACAAAGTTGCACAAAAGTTCAATATCAGAGCGTCACGACACTAATGAAACTTAAGTTTAGTATTTTGGTAATTACCGTATGTGTCTATCCATGTGTTGACTTGAGGGTGAATCTTAGGGAATATGTCGTGAGAGAGATTGTTCATGGGCGTGTTCCTGACTTCCATCTTCATCTTGATTGTTTCCTTGGTGCTTCCATGGAGGAACCTGTAAGGAGGGCCAGAGATCCCTTGTTGGGCCATCATCCTCTGTATCCTGAGCGGGTTCCACCATAGCTTGTGCAAGAGCTTGGCAAGAGACCAGAGAAGAAACAGAAACAGAGAGCTCAGGAAGATGACCAATTGCATGGTTTAATTAGGGGATCAAACGATAAAGGAAATGAAAACAGTGAATTATGATACTGGGTTTCTCTTATGAAATGAAAAAGTTCGATTGATTTAGGTATTTATTGTGCCTTTCGGAGGATTCTATGAGCCGGACGAAACAACCAGCGTATAGGGACGAACTGATTAACGTCATCCGTGACCTCCTTGCCGATCTAGAATTATTAAATTCAACCCAGAAAAAAAAGAGCACTTGACGAGCTCACTCTTGGGTGATCCGGATGCCAGCGTATCCAATTCACTGAAGCCATATGAATCGCGTGATTCCCGAGGAGACCAACAACCAGCGGTAATCGTGATGAACAAGTTGTGCATGCGCCCGGTACTCCTCCAAGTCCACGACAGGTTGGCGTCTCGAATGTGCGCAATCTGTCTAAAAGCCCTTTCCAAAGCCAAACCTTACTGAGAATTCGATGAAGAGAATTCGTCAAACTTTTCTATTAGAAACACAAGCTGTCTTGGTCGTCTTCTCGACACCGGAACTGTTTCTTAGCAAATAATCTCGCTTACAAGACGCGACATAGATCGATGAAAAATTCAAGGGCCAGCGTATAAAGGACATAATTGTGAACACGGGGATGACATCGGAGGTGACAAGGAAACACCAAGACCATCTATCACCTAAGTAGCACCGATACGTGATACGGACACGCGACATGACATGTCACGACATGCCAACATGTCATTTTTCAAAAATAGATAATTCTGACACGTTGGGACATATTATTTATTAAATGAATATTTTTTTATTTTTAATTAATTTGATTCGAATTTATAAATTTATAATGAATTTACACTAATAATATTAATAAATCTATTTATAGGAAATTCGAAAGATATATCTAGAGTTAATGTGTATCCATATTTGAAAACATGTTTCTAACTTTAATAAAAATTATTAATGAAACTAACGACTAACAAAAAATTAGAATTACCCTCTTTTTGGGTCACAAAAAAAAAGATTAGAATCAATTTATTCATATAAATCTATTATATTCTATAACGATTAAAATTTATTATTATTTAATATTCAGTATTTTAATTTTTTGAAATCACTTTTTCCCTAACAAAAATGAGTCGTTCTCCCCCTTCCCTAGAAAAAGAAGTCCGTCCCAACCCCCCTGGGAATCACTTTTTCTAACAAAAAGAAGTCGTTCTCCCCACCACCCTTTCCCCCCAAAACCCTTCTCCCTACGCACCAAAACCTCCCATACAAAAACCGCCATCCCCAAAAGCCCCTCCCCTCCCAGGCCAGACACAAAAACCCCTCACAGAAACCACCATCCCCAAAACCCCCTTCCGCCCCGGTTTCTCCCCTCGTTTCTTTCCCCATCAACCATCAAGTCTGTCATTTCCCTAAAAAATTAAAATCATCCTCTTAGCCACACCTCCACACCAGAATCTCCATTTTAATTTTTGTTTTCATTTACTCTTCTTGTTAAAAGTTAAAACTCTCCTCCACGGCCTCCTCTTCCTCCTCCTTGCCCAATTCTCTTCATCTTGATCCATGCTCTCTCTTGGTTACCTTGTCACAATTGCTTGCTGCCGCGCTTGTGGCCCTCCCTCCTTCGCATCCGCAGCCTTCGGTCCTCCATCGCGCATTGCAATCGCGGCCCTCCTCCTTGCATTCGTGGCCATGCCATCGCCTCCGCAGCCTCACCTTTGCTCCCTCGCTCTTGCATCCACCTTCCATTGCATTATTTAACAATTTTCTCTACATTCGCACTTGCAGACCTGCCCCTGAAACCACCATGCTTCTCACAATTTCCTGACACGCGAGTCAAAGCGTGTCGGAAAGAGTTGACCGCGTGTTAGATTTTTCGACACGCATTGATTGCGTGTTGAACGTGTCGGAGCGTGTCGGACACGTATAGGGATGTCCTATCCCCGACACTGACATGGAAGCTCCTAGAACATGTCCGTGCATCATAGTCTATCACTCGCTTTCATATTTTTCTTGCTTAGTTTGAAAAGTCCTGTACTGCACAATCTTTAATGGCAGATCCAAAAACAAATTTGGCCTTCTGTTTCCGTTGCTTCATCAACACGCCCGTGTAAAGGTAGCCTAGCTGCCACATAGTCGGTCAAATCAGGGGGGATCGAACCCCGAATCTGATAGGACTTGATGAATGACTCGATCGCTTGTTAGATCCATTAGGATCAAAACATAAATTAGTCAATTGTACACGATCCATTAGATAATTATATTTCAAGAAACTTGGAACGGACATCTAATGAATACGTACCAGATCTAAAACACAGCTCATCTAATATGTTAAGTTAAACTTAGGTCAATCCAACCCAATTGTGACCCAGAACACATCTTTCAATTAAAATAAAACTTCAATAGGTTTTTCATGAAACTAGAATCCACAAGCTCACGAAGGCATTAAAAGTAATCTCCGTACGTTGTCATCTCAGCATTAACTGGGCCATATAAGCTGATTAACAAGCTATCGGGGATGAAATACAACTTGAAGTCCGTGCAGGGGGCGAGTCGTGACGATTTCAGCTGGACTGTGGATGTACCCAGGGGACAGTTTGAAAGCGCAGCGCTGCAGAATCATCGAAAGGACAATTTTCACCTCGTTCATCGCGAAGTTCATTCCCATGCTCATCCGAGGCCCGAAGCCAAAGGGAAGGAACACAACTGGGTTGTTGTTGGTAGCTTTAAGGACGCCTTCCGAGAATCGGTCCGGTCTGAAGAGGTGAACATCTTCTCCCCAGATTTCGGGATCGTTGTGAAGCTTGAGGTTAGCTACGTAAACTTGAACGTTAGGAGGCCTAACCCGAGCTCCTGGTTGACTTTTCGAGTAAACCCAATCGCAGGAGGATATAATCGAAGCGCTTCGTTCATGATCATGCTGATCTGCACGCAAGAGGAGACATTACTTGACAACACGTACAACTCAGAATTTAGAAGAAGGACGATTTCATTGTTTCGTTCCCAATAAAACAATTCTTTCTCGACCTGGTCAGTATACGAAAGAGTTGTCAAGTGTCCAAAAAACTGTTTGGCAAGTCACTGGTTGTTGGTAATTTGTTTATAAAACAAATGAAGATGTGTCTTGTCTCATCAAAAAGATATGAGTGCGCACGTAGACGAGATTTAGTACTAACCGACAATCATTATTTTTATTTATTGAAAAAATTCGGATTTATTTCTATTAAAATTAACTATAGAGTTTTGTTGAAACAGTGTGACCGTTCACGAAAAGTTTCGATTATTTTTTAGAATTTTTTATGTCTTTTTAATGTAACATTTGAGATGTACTTGTTCACGAAAGGTTGTTTTTGTTCTTTTGCAACCTTTTGAAGGGTTGCCTCTATTCGAAAGACAAAGATAAGTACATTTATTTTGAGATCAAACACATATCTTCTTCATTTTTTCGTTTTCTTTTAAGAGAAACTACAACCATTTTTTCCAATTATTTCCCATGAGAGATTCTAGAGAAATACTAGAATTGTTATCTAGTATTCTCATTTGAGATTTGTTGTATTCTGGAGGATTTTTGCCGATGACCATTAGCGAGACAAATAAATCTTTAAAGAAAGTGATATCACGCATCAAAGTCCGACTTGATTACTCTAAAAATTCGACTTCATTATTCTACCCAATTCGAAACCATATTTTCCCAACAATTTTAACGATTCATTTGTGCAACAATGGAATCAGAGTTTATCATCCGGAAGCAGAAAGTGCTGGTGAGGCTTAAGATATTGGCGTATGTTGCCCGGTTGTGTGTCTCGGCCGCTCATGAGCATGCTTGGCGGACAATCTGTTGCTGGTGTGAGAACTGCACGATAATTTGGTTTACTTCGAGCCTGTCTTGGTCTAGTTGGCTGAGATTGTGGGTTTGTGTGTGGAAGAAGGGCAGAAAGGGAAAATTCGCTGGAAGGAGAGTCTGACACAAAATAAAAGAGAAGAAAAGAAAAGGAGGAGGAAGGAAGCAAGGACGGAAGGAAGGACGGAAAATTAAAAAAAAATTCCCCCTCGCGGTCTAGGGTTTGCAGATGCGCACGGACGACTTTCTTCTCCCTCTCGTTTTGTAAAAGATGGGTTTTGACCCAGTCAAAGAAAAAGAAAAAGAAAAAGGTTGAAGCTACAGCAGAGAGAGAGAGAGAGAGAGAGAAATCGAGAGTTTTCAGGAGAGAGGGGAAAGGAGAGAGAGAGAGAGAAAGAAAATAAAGAAAGAAAAAGAAAACAGAAAAAGGGGAAGAGATAAAAAGGAAAGAAAGCCCACGTTCGGGCACAGAAAGAAAAGAAAGAAAAGAAGAAGAAGAAGAAGAAGAAGAAGAAGAAGAAGAGAAAGGGAAAGAAAAGAAGGGGGTTTTGACACGTGCATGCCACGGATGTTTCGCCAAGCCGACTCTACTCCATAACGCAGCACCCGGCAAGAGTTTAGGCCTCTCGTTCGTCCAATTGAAGTTATTTATGAGTTTAGGGCTCAAATTCGGAATTGTTGGAAAATCAAGTGGCGAAATCCGATTTTGGAGTCGTTGAGCCGTGTATTTTTGTGGGAATGATAGTTTAGAGTGTTGTGAAGCCGTGGGATTTTACGGATCGTGATTTGAGCTTGTGGTTTGTCCGAAACAAAATTTCAAAGTTTCCCACGCGCAGTGAACAGTACGCGTCAGAAGCTTTGGGCCCGTATTTTGTCATTTTTCGGCTTGATTTTGGGGCGGTAAAGTTGAGATTCTTGTAATATGTGTCAAGGGCTCTCTATTGACTATAAATTCGTTTGGATCGGGGTTCGGAGGAGGAAGTTAAGGCATGATCAAGTTTTGCATTTAAACTCCGCGTTGCGAATCGCTTAAACAATCGCTTTGGTTATGCGATTTGTTAGCGCGTAGGAATCCTTTTGTTAGAGTTAAGGCATAAGTTAGTCATTTCGTAGTTAAGATAAGAGTTTTATTAGATTTTAACCTTATTCTTCGGTTATTTGATAAGGCCTTGAGTTCGACGATACGAGTATCGTTCGTCGTTTGGTCGTAGACGACGAGGTGAGTGGTACTATATCTTCTTTGGTTTTGAAAAATTCATGTCTTGAAGTATATATGTATATATATGAATTGAGGAGAACATTTTTATGCATAAAAGCCAGATCGAGCAATTGCTACTATTTGGTTGATTTTGAATGTTTGAAAAGCGTGTTATACAAAGTAAGTGGAGAAATATATATGTTTTACGATTGATTTATGGAAAGGTTTATAATGATTTGAGAAATTGATATGAAATGGATGATGGGTTATGCTGCAAATGTTATTTGTTTGGTTTAAGATATTGATTTATGAATTGGAATTTTGGTATTGGAGGATGGTTATTTATGCTCAATATGACTGTGAACCCAGTGAGGGGTTTTTGGGGTATGCATACCAGGTTTAGGATATCCTTCTGGGTCCAGCCATCGGTTTTGTAGGTAGAACCATGCCAAGGGGAAAAGCTTGGTCGCCTTGTCACAAGGCGTTGTGTCGTGACCATGGTGGAATATTGAGCAATAGATTAATCAATGGATAGACCATTGATATGTGATATTTAATGGAGAGATTATTCAATGGGCTTGACCATTGATACTTGATCTTTGATGGTGATTTAAATGATTTTTCCATATTAGTATAAAGCTTTGATGATATCAAATAACTCTTATATGATTTGGTATGTATTTTATATATTGAGTTGGCATTATAAAATTTGGTATTGCTTTGTATACATGCATAGTGGTTGTTCGATCTGTTTAGAAGATATGTACTACTCACTGAGCTGTTGTTGCTCATTCCATTCCTCCTTTAATCTTTTTAGGTTCCTCGGTTAGGGGCGAATAGAGCGAGTGCAACGTCAGTGGGAAACTTTTTGGGGAGTTATATTTTTGGGTATGGCCAAAGGAAGTGGTGCACTTTTCTTGCTAGTAGTTGGATTGTCCGAGTTCTAATTATATATATTTTTTGGTGGATTATAGAAACTCGATGTTGCAACCAATCTGTTGGTCTATCCGATATGTATATATGGTTTGATATATATATATATATATATATATATATATATATATATATAAGTCGATATCAGGTTGTTGGTTGTGTTTGAGGCTGCGTCCTTCGTGTGGAAGGACGGCCGTGTCATCCCCATTCTTTGTGATTTTGGGGTGTGACATCTTTTGGTATCAGAGCCTAAGTTTTGATCTTTTGGATGTTGTTATAGGACGTTGTGAGGTTGTGTGATAGATTTTATTTTTGCGTTAGTCTTTTAGATTCTAAGGTGTAGTTTCATTCTTGGGTTCAGGTGATCATGCGTACCGACTCCGAGACTCTTGCCTCGCTTCGTAGGAGCAGCAAAGGCAAACGAGTCGCTACCCCTGATGCTAGAGACATGCCTCAAGCTTCTTGAGGTGCGTCGTTGAGAAGGAGACTTGAAGACCGCTTTAATAGGAGTCCTGACTTGCGCGAAGTCAGAGAAGATAATCAAGAGCCAACTCGTTCAACTGAATTTGAACAAGCAATGATCCATTGGTATCGCCAAGCAAAAGAATTAACTGGAGATGGAGCGGCGGCTCAGGCACTTTTGCCCAATTTAGGAAGGCGAAACCACCCACTTTTGATGGGAAAGCTGATCCTCTTGCGGCTGAGCGTTAGATTAAAAAGATTGATGGGATCTTTGAAGCTGAAGAGGTTCCTGAGGAGCGGAAAGTTAAATTTGCTAGCCAATACTTGGAAGGTGAAGCGAGTTTTGGTGGGATGGAATGAAGCCAAGTCTTGGAGGTAGGGATGTTATTATATCCTGGGAGGACTTTAAAAAGGCGTTCAATGCTCAATTCTTCCCAAAGTCATTCCAGACAAAGATGAAGGGTGATTTTGTACATATATCTCAAGGTGACTCCACAGTTTTAGAGTATTCAGTCCGCTTTAATCAGTTGAGTAGATTTGCAGAGCACTTGGTAGCAAATGAGGAAGATAAGGCCGACCATTTCCTAGGAGGGCTCCAACCTGAAATTAATTCTGCACTTGCACCTCTTGTGTTAACAACCTATAAGGATGTGCTAGAGCGAGCAATCAAGGTGGAGCAAAGCATTCTGAAGCACGGCACACAAAGAGCGCCTCGGCCCAAAAGGTTTAAGCCCACAAATGTACAAGGTAGCCATACTGATGGTAGTGGAAGGCGAAGAGGTTTTAGTCGGCCAGGACAGTTCAGAAATCTGAGTAACCAGGGCCCTTGCAATACATGTGGAAGTTATCATCGTGGTGAGTGTCATCGGAAAACTGGAGTATGCTTCTTATGTGGGAAAGCGGGACACATGCGGTGAGATTGTCCTACACAAGGGAATCCTCCTTTTGACAAGAGATCATGTTATCTATGTGGACGTCAAGGGCACCTATCACACCATTGTTCCATGCGGAGGAATACCCCTTTGGTTGGTAGGCCCCAAGAGAACCAACAAAGACAAAGTACAAGTGGGAAAGTTTTTGCCATGACGAAGGAGGATGCGGCAGCATCTAACGCAGTTGTTGCAGGTAATATTTTTATTGCCTCACAATGTGCTTATGTGTTATTTGATCCTGGTGCTACGCACTCATTCATTTCAACTGAATTTGCAAAGAAGCTTAATGTGTTGCCTGATCCTTTTGAATGTGAATTGCGTGTTGATACTCCTACTGGCGATTTCTTAGTTGCTCATCATGTGTTCAAGAGATGTTTGATTCGGATTAATGATGTTGAAATGCCTGTGGATCTAGTGAGTTAAATATTCGAGATTTCGATGTGATTATAGGGATGGATTGGTTATCTACCTATCGTGTTTCGTTGATTGTTTTTCAAAGAAAGTGATATTTAGACTTCCAAATCAACCCGAATTCTCTTTTTCGGGAAGTTGTCAAAACACTTTTCCAAGGTTGATCTCGGCTTTGCAAGCGAGGAAACTTTTGAGAAATGGTTGTTGTGGTTATTTAGCTTGTGTAAAAGACATAAATATGGCGGCAGTGAAGTTGGAAGATGTTCCTGTTGTTAGAGAGTTTCCAAGTGTGTTTCCTGAAGATTTACCAGGCTTGCCTCTTGATAGAGAAATCGAGTTTTGTATTGAATTGATACCCGGTACAGCACCGATCTCTAAGGCACCATATCGGATGGCACCCGCTGAATTGAAAGAATTGAAAACGCAACTGCAAGAGCTTTTGGATAAGGGTTTCATCAGACCCAGTGTTTCACCTTGGGGAGCTCCTGTTCTATTTGTGAAAAAGAAGGATAGTAGTATGTGGCTTTGCATAGATTATCGAGAGCTTAACAAGGTAACGGTCAAAAACAAATATCCTTTACCTCGGATTGATGATTTATTTGATCAACTTCAGGGAGCTCAAGTATTTTCCAAGATTGACCTTCGTTCTGGGTATCATCAGTTGAAGATAAAGATAGATGATGTACCTAAAACCGCTTTCAGAACAAGGTATGGCCATTATGAATTTCTCGTCATGCCTTTTGGATTAACAAATGCGCCTGCGGCCTTCATGGACTTGATGAATAGGGTGTTCAGGGAATATCTAGACAAATTTATTGTGGTGTTTATTGATGACATCCTAGTGTATTCAAAGAGTTTAGAAGAACACGAACAACACTTGAGGTTTGTCTTGCAGACTTTGCATGAAAAGAAGTTGTATGCCAAATTTAGCAAGTGTGATTTCTGGCTTGATCATATAGAATTCTTGGGTCATGTGATCTCGAAGGATGGCATATTAGTGGATCCAAAGAAGGTTGAAGCAGTTGTTAAGTGGAATCGTCCGACTAATGTTACGAAGTGAGAAGTTTTCTTGGGCTAGCTGGCTACTATAGGCGATTTGTAGAGGGATTCTCAAAGATTGCTGGTCCACTTACCCGACTAACTCGAAAGAGAGTTAAATTTGAATGGTCGACCAATGTGAACGCAGTTTTCAAGAGTTGAAGAGACGGCTAGTTTCGGCTCCTATTCTAACTCTACCTTCTGGAAGTGGCGGCTTCGTAATCTACTGTGATGCATCCAAAGAAGGTTTGGGTTGTGTTCTTATGCAAAATAGCAAAGTTATTGCCTACGCTTCTAGACAATTGAAATTACATGAGAAGAACTACCCCACTCATGATTTGGAGTTAGCGGCGGTTGTATTTGCCTTGAAGATATGGCAGCACTATTTGTATGGTGAAAAATGTGAAGTCTTTACCAATCACAAGAGTCTAAAGTATATCTTTACTCAGAAAGAACTGAACATGAGGCAAAGAAGATGGCTAGAACTTTTGAAGGATTATGACTTGTCCATTAATTACCATCCAGGTAAGGCTAATGTGGTAGCGGATGCTTTGAGTCGTAAATCCTTTGGAAATATGGCAACTTTGCTCACTTCTCAGTCGCCCATTCTTGAAGATATGAGGAAGTTAGACTTGGAGGTATTGGTGCATCAGCTTGGTGCTCGTTAGCTAACCTTCAAGTACAACCTACGTTGATTGACAGAATTAAGACTAAACAGAATGAAGATCCACAATTACAAAAATTTAGAGAAGGTGTGGAAGATAGAAGACAAGCGGATTTTAGTTTACATGTAGATGGATCCTTGAGGTTTCGTGGTCGGCTATGTGTGCCTGAGGACTCAAAGCTGAAAAAGGAGATCTTGCAAGAAGCTCACAGCACTAGATTTTCAATTCATCCGGGAAGCACTAAAATGTATAGGGACTTGAGAGAAAACTTTTGGTGGATCAACATGAAAAGGGATATTACAAAATTTGTCGATCAATGTTTAGTTTGCCAGCAAGTGAAAATTGAGCATCGAAACCAGGTAGACAAGTTGCAACCTCTAGAGATACCTAAATGGAAGTGGGAGCATATTACCATGGACTTTGTAGTTGGCCTACCAAGGACACCAAGTGATAAGAATGCTATATGGGTGATTGTTGATCGATTAACTAAGTCAGCTCACTTTTTGTCATATCGATTTGGCCTTTCAATGGAAGATATGGCAAAGCGATATGTTAATGAGATAGTGAAGCTTCATGGAGTTCCAAGTAACTATTGTTTCGATAGGGATCCCAGGTTTGTGTCTAACTTTTGGAAGAGTCTACAAAGAGCATTGGGCACTAAACTCAACTTGAGTACAGCTTTTCATCCACAAACAGATGGACAGTCAGAGAGAACGATCCAGACATTAGAGGATATGTTGAGATCATGCATCATTGACTTCGGCGGTTCTTGGGATGAACATCTACATTTGGTAGAATTTTCTTATAACAACAGTTATCACTCCGGCATTAAGATGGCACCCTTTGAAGCTTTATATGGCCGAAAATGCAGAAGTCCTATTTGTTGGGATGTCGTTGGTGAGAAAAGACTAACTGGCCCCGAGTTCATTCAACAGTCAGAAGAGAAAGTTAGGCTAATTCGAGAACGTCTCAGAACAGCTCAAAGTTGTCAGAAAAGTTATGCGGATCTGAAAAGACGCAAGTTAGAATTTAGTATGGGGGATCACGTATTCTTAAAAGTTTCTCCTACGAAAGGTGTAATGAGATTTGACACACGTGGTAAGTTAAGTCCAAGATACGTGGGACCATTCTTGATCTTAGAGAAAATTGGTGAAGTCGCTTATAAATTGGCTCTGCCACCGGCGCTATCGGGTGTCCATAATGTGTTCCATGTTTCTTTGTTGCGGAAATATGTGCCAAATCCTGAACATGTATTGGACTTTACTCCATTGAGATTATGGGAGAACTTGACATATGAGGAGCAGCCTATTCGCATGGTCGATAAGAAGGATCAGGTGTTGTGGCGACGGACTATTCCTTATGTGAAAATACAATGGCAAAACCACACCGAAAGAGAGGCTACATGGGAACTCGAGGAGGAGGCAAGACACAAATACCCTCACTTGTTTCATGATTGAAGTACATGCAAATTTCGAGGACGAAATTTTTTAAGGAGGGAAGAATGTAAAAGATGGGTTTTGACCCAGTCAAAGAAAAAGAAAAAGAAAAAGGTAGAAGCTACAGCAGAGAAAGAGAGAGAGAAATCGAGAGTTTTCGGGAGAGAGGGGAAAGGAGAGAGAGAGAGAGAAAGAAAATAAAGAAAGAAAAATAAAACAGAAAAAGGGGAAGAGATAAAAAGGAAAGAAAGCCCACGTTCGGGCACAGAAAGAAAAGAAAGAAAAGAAGAAGAAGAAGAAGAAGAAGAAGAAGAAGAAGAAGAAGAGAAGGGAAAGAAAATAAGGGGTTTTGACACGTGCATGCCACGGATGTTTCGCCAAGCCGACTCTACTCCATAACGCAGCACCCGGTAAGAGATTAGGCCTCTCGTTCGTCCAATTGAAGTTATTTATGAGTTTAGGGCTCAAATTCGGAATTGTTGGAAAATCAAGTGGCGAAATCCGATTTTGGAGTCGTTGAGCCGTGTATTTTTGTGGGAATGATAGTTTAGAGTGTTGTGAAGCCGTGGGATTTTACGGATCGTGATTTGAGCTTGTGGTTTGTCCGAAATAAAATTTCAAAGTTTCCCGCGCGCAGTGAACAGTACGCGTCAGAAGCTTTGGGCCCGTATTTTGTCATTTTTTCGGCTTGATTTTGGGGCGGTGAAGTTGAGATTCTTGTAATATGTGTCAAGGGCTCTCTATTGACTATAAATTTGTTTGGATCGGGGTTCGGAGGAGGAAGTTAAGGCATGATCAAGTTTTGCATTTAAACTCCGCGTTGCGAATCGCTTAAACAATCGCTTTGGTTATGCAATTTGTTAGCGCGTAGGAGTCCTTTTGTTAGAGTTAAGGCATAAGTTAGTCATTTCGTAGTTAAGATAAGAGTTTTATTAGATTTTAACCTTATTCCTCGGTTATTTGATAGGGCCTTGAGTTCGACGATACGAGTATCGTTCGTCGTCTGGTCGTAGACGACGAGGTGAGTGGTACTATATCTTCTTTGGTTTTGAAAAATTCATGTCTTGAAGTATATATGTATATACATGAATTGAGGAGAACATTTTTATGCATAAAAGCCAGATCGAGCATTTGCTACTATTTGGTTGATTTTGAATGTTTGAAAAGCGTGTTATACAAAGTAAGTGGAGAAATATATATGTTTTGCGATTGATTTATGGAAAGGTTTATAATGATTTGATAAATTGATATGAAATGGATGATGGGTTATGCTGCAAATGTTATTTGTTTGGTTTAAGATATTGATTTATGAATTGGAATTCTGGTATTGGAGGATGGTTATTTATGCTCAATATGACTGTGAACCCAAAGTGAGGGGTTTTGGGGTATGCATACCAGGTTTAGGATATCCTTCGGGTCCAGCCATCGGCTTTGTAGGTGGAACCATGCCAAGGGGAAAAGCTTGGTCGCCTTGTCACAAGGCGTTGTGTCATGACCATGGTGGAATATTGAGCAATAGATTAATCAATGGATAGACCATTGATATGTGATATTTAATGGAGAGATTATTCAATGGGCTTGACCATTGATACTTGATCTTTGATGGTGATTTAAATGATTTTTCCATATTAGTATAAAGCTTTGATGATATCAAATAACTCTTATATGATTTGGTATGTATTTTATATATTGAGTTGGCATTATAAAATTTGGTATTGCTTTGTATATATGCATAGTGGTTGTTCGATCTGCTTAGAAAATATGTACTACTCATTGAGCTGTTGTTGCTCATTCCACTCCTCATTTAATCTTTTCAGGTTCCTCGGTTAGGGGCGAATAGAGCGAGTGCAACGTCGGTGGGAAACTTTTTGGGGAGTTATATTTTTGGGTATGGCCAAAGGAAGTGGTGCACTTTCCTTGCTAGTAGTTGGATTGTCTGAGTTCTAATTATATATTTCTTTTTGGTGGATTATAGAAACTCGATGTTGCAACCAATCTGTTGGTCTATCGATATGTATATATGGTTTGATATATATATATAAGTCGATATCAGGTTGTTGGTTGTGTTTGAGGCTGCGTCCTTCGTGTGGAAGGACGGCCGTGTCATCCCCATTCTTTGTGATTTTGGGGTGTGACACGTTTGATGGCCATTGAAGATTCCGGGCGCATTTCGGTGTTCGCAACGAGCATAGCCGTGCCGCGATTGACCGCCGGTTTTCCCCCCTTTCGCTCTCCATTTACGCCGGTCGGTCGGGACGCTTAATTAAGCTCGCGTTCCAGATCGCCAGCGACCCGCGATCTGGAACGTTCGGTCTCCGGTGGTGCGGCATGGGGGCGGGGGCGGTGCGGTATCGGTGACGCGGCGAGGCCTCCGCGAATGATGTGGGCGGTCCCGGTAGCGGCATGGGGGATGAGGCGAGAGGCGATGGTACGGATTCGGTCATTTGCGTTGTTGCAGGGAAGGACGCGGACGCGGGCTTTGCGGATGACGGTTTGACCGGCGCGGGTGCCGATTCGGGTGGCGGTTTGTCAGTTTTGCAGGGCGGCGGAAGCGGCGTCGGTTCGTTTCGTGAATCTATGGCGACCGGTTGTTCTTACGTAGAGAACGGGGAGAGACTGAAACTTCGACTGAGACTTAGAGAGAGGATTGTGACTCCGGTCCGTGACGCTTCTGTTTCCGCCTCGGTTTTCGGGCTGCTCGCTCGGCGAATTTCTCGCGATCGTCGTTGCCATTTCTCGGTCGGTGGATAGACGAAGAAATGGCCGGTCGCGTCGATGGGGAGGGACCGAGCGGCACGAGGAAGGGCGGCAGGAGGAAATGCAAGCCGAAGCTTCTCGTTGGCGAGAAAGTGGAGGTAGCAAGCGACAAAGACGGTTTCCAAGGCTCGTGGCACTCTGGAGTCGTCATTTCTCGTGGCATTCGAACGCGGCGCGTCGAATATGATCACATTCTCGTCGACGATGGCTCTGCCAAACTCGTGGACTCTGTACGTGTACCACCTGCCGTGGATGGATTAGTCTCTTGCATAGTTGAACAGCACGATTACCGTGCTTCTATAAGGCCAGCGCCGCCTATTTACGTAACTGGTCCATGTGACTTCTCATATGGAATGTGTGTGGATGCGTTTCACATGGACGCTTGGTGGGAAGGAGTGATTTTTTATCGTAATGTTGGCGCAGAGAAGAGAAATGTTTTCTTTCCGGAATTGGGTGATCAAATGTTGACTCAACTCACTAATATTAGAGTTACTCAAGATTGGGACGAGATTACAGAGAAATGGAAAAGTCGAGGGACTTGGTTGTTCCTTGACTTAATTCATGTGTATGAGCAGGAATGGCCTATTCCTGTTTCCTTGAAGCAGATATGGTATGATTTGCGGGGAAAAGAAGCCTTTCAAAGGAACTTTCCAAGATCGAGAAACTCAACGGAAGAAACCCGTACGCTGTTGGAGTTACCTGAACTGTCTTCTAAATTTAATCACAGTGGCATAGCGGCTTGGGACGATCCTCATGCTACAGTGCCATTGGATGGGATGCAAAGCGTGGACAAGACTTATTGCAGTGATAAGTCGGCGAGCTCTGAATATCGTGTTGTGGATGGTGTTTTGAAACTTTCCAGATCTAGTGATGTGGGATATGAGTGCCCCTTTTCAAATGGCACTGTCGTGCGACCTGTTGAACATTTGCATGATCTGGATGCAGTCACTTTTAAGATAAAAAATGGGTTGTCTCGTACAAGTGGTGCTGTTTTGTCAAATATAACCTACCAAACACCACAGGCTTCACGAATTTCAGCTGAAAATTTTCAACAGAGTTTTTCAGTCACCTGTCAAGGATGTTGGCTTGGCAAAATTGTTTCATGGCCAAATTGTTAAAGTTGGTTTAGAAAATGATGTTATTGTAGGAGGAGTTGTGGTTGATTCTTACTCAAAACTGGGATTCCTGGACGATGCTTTGGGAATATTTCAAAATCTAGAAGAGAAAGATAATGTTATCGGTCAATCCTAGGGATATTAGTCAAAGTTAGCCATTTGACGGTGCTCAACTCAGAGTTGTTCTAGTTGCATTTGTAACACAACGGTACCGTTAGTGGGGTCCTGAGAAGGATGATATGAGACCTTCCAGAAATTTAATATCATGAATAAATGAGGTATGGCTCTGATTATACCTTTTAGAAGGTTTCGGATTATATGATGTTGTTGATTCCATTCCTAGAGTTGTCGGTATCTTCTTTTCACCTCTCTCAATTCCAGTTTATGCACTTTTGATACCTCGATACTCGATTCGCTCGCGTTTACTGAATTGTTAGAGAATGTTATTACATGCATGGGCTGATATGTAGTGCTCTATTTATGGAGGCAATCTGGAGATACCAAATGGGTTTTCGGGTGTCCCTTGTTTGGTTCTAATGTGTTCTATTTGCTGTCTTTGCCCCTCATAGATTTGATTCTATGGAATAGCATAAATGAGCCAAGAGAGTATAATTGCATTGATTTACTATTTTGATGTATGTATTTCATCGAGAATGAAAATTTGATGATGAATAATTTCGATCAATTGCCTCTTGGAATATTCTTGAAGTGGGGGTATTGTCCGAAGGGGACTTTGGAAATAATATGATTGGAATAATTGAGTCTAAGAAGTATCTAGCTTTCATTTTTAAAATGAAATATTTAGGAGAAGCAGATACTATCTTAAGTATTAAAATTAAAAAATAGTGGGGGTTATTCTTTGAGCTAAAGTGATTAAATGGAGAAGATGTTGTATAGATTTAAACATCTTGTTTTCAAATATATAAGTACTCCATTTGATTCCTAGTGGAGAGTTTTAATGTGAGTGCTATGGGTCTTTAATGTATGCGATACATTATACTAGACCTAATATTACTTTTTGTATATGCAAGTTGAGTAAATATTTGTAATCCAAGTATAGAACATCGGAAAGTTATTACTCGAAAATTTGATTATTATTGAGAACTAAAATTTGTGATTGTTCTACAGTAATTATCCGGGTATAAAAAAAAAGGATATGCCGATGTTAGTTAGGTTACAAGTATGAGAAATAAACGATTCATTGCTAGATGGATTTTCACATTACGTGAATGTGTGGTTTCTTGGGCGAGCAAGAAACAAATGTGCATAATTCACTCAACTATGAAATTTGAATCGTTGCTTTAGCAGAATTTGGGAAAGAGGCTAAATGGACTATGAATTTGTTATTGAATATCAAATTGTGGCCTAGTCCTATGCCTCCTATTTCTATCCACTGTGATAGTCATGCTACTTTGGCAAGAGTTTATAGTAGCACCTATAATGGTAAGTCTAGACATATTAGTCTAAGACATGAGTATGTGAGACAATTGATTAAAAATGGTACCATAACAATTGTCTACGTGAGGTCAAGTAATAATCTTGCCGATCCTTTGACGAAGGCTTTACCAAGACACATGGTAATAATGACCTCACAAGAAACGGGGCTGAAACCCTTTAATTAAAATCACCAATAATGATAACCCGACCTTTTTTTCTAGAACATCACTAGTTACAAGGTTTAATGGGTAAAAACAAGTTACTGAATGTAATTGTTTGATACTGACGTAGCCCTGATATGAGAAGTCAGTATCATCTGTTACGTTTTGTAGGTTGAATTAAATTCTTAATGAAGTATAGTACAAACTTGTAATGTGTTAATAGTAACAGAAACACATGTAAATACTTCACCTATATGAGCTTAGAAGTGGTGCCGCTTCTTACGAAAGTTAGGGTTGCTTTTTAGAGAGCTCATGAAACAGGATCAAGCACAAGGCCATAATAGTGCGGAGTAATATAGAACTTCTCGCTGAGACAAGAGGTTAGTGTATGTGCGGTATGTCCGGTTCTATTATATAAAAGTATAAGTTTAAAGCCGAGTTACTTGTCACTTTGATAGAGCTTTGAGATACTTGCATTAAGTAAATGTTTAACTCGAAAGAGACCTTTATATATGTATATTAATCTCACGGAAATTTTGGTTGTATATTTTTAACTTTAATTTCTTGTTTTTGTTTTATAAACAAAAGTGGGGGATTGTTGGTAATTTGTTTATAAAACAAATGAAGATGTGCCTTGTCCCACATCAAAAAGATGTGAGTGCGCACGTGGACGAGATTTGGTACTAACCGACAATCATTATTTTTATTTATTGAAAAAATTCGGATTTATTTCTATTAAAATTAACTATAGAGTTTTGTTGAAACAGTGCGACCGTTCACGAAAAGTTTCGATTATTTTTTATTTATTATTTATTTAATTCTGAATTTTTTATGTTTTTTCAATGTAACATTTGATACGTACTTGTTCACGAAAGGTTGTCTTTGTTCTTTTGCAACCTTTTGAAGGGTTGCCTCTATTCGAAAGACAAAGATAAATACGTTTGTTTTGATATCAAACACATATCTTCTTCATTTTTTCGTTTTCTTTCAAGAGAAACTATAGCCATTTTTTCCAATTGTTTCCCATGAGAGATCCTGGAGAAATACTATAATTGCTATCTAGTATTCTCATTTGAGACTTTGTTGTATCCTGGAGGATTTTTGCCGGTGACCATTAGCAACTTTGTGGGGCAAATAAATCCTTAAAGAAAGTGATATCACGCCTTAAAGTTCGACTTGATTACTCAAAAAATTTAACTTCATTGTTCTACCCAATTTGAAACCATATTTTCCCAACACTAGTCACGTAATTTCCAATAACTTGTTGGTAATTTATGACACTTTTATCAAATCATCAACATTTCTTATATTTAACTAAATTTTATTTGCCTGTCTTGCTAATTCTTTTAACCTTTCAATTTCTATATGAATTCATCAATTTTAATTTAAGTGACTCATCAATTATTTCTGATTAGATTACAAACTAGTCTTGGATTACTAGCTCTCATTTGAGTCCAATGTTTGATTGATTGTTTTTTTTCATGTTATGAATTTATGTTATCGCTTACCAACTTTTATTTGTCTTTCTTACAAATGCCTTATAATTGTCAAGTCTTACATGAAGTTACCAATTTTTATTTGCGCAACTTACCATTTTCCCCCATTGGATTACCAATTTAATTTACCAAATCTCATTTAAGTTGCTTACCTGCATTTATTTAATATTTTTTTAATGAATTTACCAATTTATCTATTGAGTTACGGATTTTTGTTTACCTTACTTAACAACCTATTGAATTTACAAATATTTTTAGAAATCACCAACCTTAATTGGAGTGCTTACCTGAAGCTCCTCCTTTTCATTAGTAATGATCGCTTGCTTCAAAATTAATTATATGTAAAGACAGTTCAAAGCGTTCATAGGTTATGCAACTAAAGGACCTTTTTGTCTATGTTTTTTTTTTTACTTTCCTGCCAAAATTTTAAATATTGTTCAAATTTGAAGAATTTTCAAAAATTATGTATGATTCTACATGTCAACATTCAGGTGTCATGAAAGCTCAAAGAGTTTTGAATTTAAATAGGCAATGTGTTGAGGTGCAAGATTTAGATTATTTTAGTAATGAGTAAAGGGAAAAAATCAATCCAAATAGATCAACAAGTTGGCAAATTAGTACAAATATTGGTAATTCACAACCTATAAAATAGGTTGATAATTTCTTAAAAGTGTTGGCAAGTTATATAAAAACTTATTGGCCTTTATTTAGTTATTTTTTACCAACAATTTTTTTACAATTACTGATGGTTGAGCGTCAACATTTTCTTATAAGGTTGTTCCTCAAATAGAGTTGCAAATGGTATAATTCTAGTAATATAGAGTATTAATGAGTTTGAGTTTTGGACTCAAACAATCAGGCATGCCGATATGTGTTAGGAGGATCATTTCTAGCCTACCAAATCAATCAAGACAAAGATTAGTTCGATTCTTCATATCGTCCTTAACTTGGCGATTCCATCAGAGTTAAGCTCTTCATTTCCAATTACATTAAGAACCTCCTTCCTTGCCTCCTCTTGCCAATTAGAATGAACAGCCAAGAGGAACATGACCCATGTCAGCACTCCGGAGGTGGTTTCTTGCGCAGCGAAATAGAGTGTCTTGCACTCGTCCACTAGATCATCGACTGTGATTCTCTTGCTCTTATCCTCATCACGATAAGTCTTCACAAGCTGCCCTGGGAAATCATTCCCATAGCCATCTACTTCCATGGCCATCACCTTCTTCTCTCTTTTCTTGGTGATCTCCAAGATCGCATTGCGCACGCCTTTCTCGAGCTTCTCAGCTTCGATTTCATTTACCATCTTCCAAATCTTGTTGTGCCCGGATTCAAGAAGAAATGCCTTAGTGTGTGAATCTAAATTCTAAGATTGATTTTCTGACTAAGGTGTGTTCAAGTCTCCATTTACTTTACTAGTGTTGAACATCCATTTTGGACATAAAAATCATTAGCCCAATGTAGAGTACTCTAGGGGACGTGAGAAACAAGCAAAGAGAAGTGCAAAAATATCCTACAAAAAATCGAGTACTTGAGCATAAGGGTGAGCATGGTTTCAGATTAGAACTTGAAATTTGAAAACTAGACTAGTGGGTACCTATAGGTTCTAGATTCTAAGGTATACATGATAGATTCTAGGTTCTAAAAAATAAGGAACCTATTTTGATGGTTAAGTTCCGGGTTCTTAGTTGGAGGAACTTGGAACCTGGAACCTATAATACTATAACCTAAAACATGGAATAAGTTTTAATATTTTTTTTTGTTCATGTCTTCACGTGATCTTGCGATATTCCTTGCCGTTTGATGATGAATGCATAATCTGTAAGCACTGGTCTAAATTTCCTTTTTATGACTAAGACTTTTGCTTTATTGATGTTTACATTTTTCGTGTGTTTTTATGGTCAATGAATTGTAGTGGCAAGAAATGGTCATTAAAGATTTTAATTCACTGCAATCATTTAATTAATAATATAGGCAGAATCTGAGTAGATCCTCGAACTGACCTTAGAAATTGTGATAAGGTAAGTTGCAGGTTATAGGGTATGTAGAGTAGGTTCCAAATTCCAAAAAATGAGGAACTTGTTTCAACGAGTAAATTCCAAGTTCCAAGTGAAACATATATGGAACTTGGAACAACTCACTCCTAATCGAGCAGCAGTAGAAGTGTCTAGAGTACCCTAAAAATTTTGTAGAAAAAATCATTATAATCTCTCTGTAACATGGCAAAGAGTTGCATTGTAAGTTGGTTGGAATTCTTTATAAACAGGTCGGAATCATTTGCGAAGAGTGTGAGGTTTAGACCTCCACCAAGAATATGGGGAGCATAAACTAAAATACCATATCATGTTGCTTCTCCACTAACACTTCCTCCAACTATTGTAGTACCAATTCTACCAATTAATCAAATATTCTTTGTCCCATGAAACCTTGCCTATATCCCTTGAAGTATCTTATGTTGGGTGATTTTCGACCCATCTTACCTTAAAAACTAGCTCCATTGAGGCTTTCTCTTATACTTATAAACTGATCATCTAGCCCATCCCACAACTGATGTGAGATAAAACCCAACAATCTCCCATTCACATATCAAGCTTAGGTTAGAACTGTAATAACCCGTAACTCTCCCATGTAACTATCGGGTTCAGATTTGTTAGCAACCTATACTCTAATATCAATATTGGGTAGTTTTTGGCTTCTTTCACCCCAAAAGCAAGCTCAAGGAGTGAGATTTCCTCACACTTACAAACTAACCACCTATCCCTTCCATAATTGATATGGGATAAAACCGAACATCTTATCTTGTCCATCCTTGGCGCAATATATTCTACATACATATACACTTGCACATCACTTATTAGAAACTATTATTGATAATAAAATCATGCTTCCGTGCCCTTCAAATTTTCAACAAATAGTTAACTGCATTTACTCTCGTGGTAGACTAATTTGTGCCTAAGGTGAATTTACTAACTAGCTTCTCGACATCAGTACGATTTACTAGCTGCCTTTTATGATTCTGTTGGTTTGTTCGAGCCCCGGGAAGAATAGTAAAATGTTACTTTGATCATGCAATTATTCTCCTCCAATTTGAAACCACTCATAAAACTCACTAATTTATGTTTTTGAGTGAGATATGATGTGGGTCTCACTACAGCTTTGAGTCAGAAATTTTTGGACCTAAATCGGGTCAATAATGTTCCATGAACATGGGAGGTCGACGTGAGTCTCATGTGGATCCCACAAAACCCAGTAAAAACCAACGATTGTGATTATTTATCATCCTTGGACAATTGTATGTACAAGATTTTTTCTCGATTTTTAAAAACGTGATTGGCATAGTCTATTCAACTAGGATAAAATGGGACCATAGAGATTTTGGCACTTTTCTTTTGTTTCCTTAACTATACATCCCAAAAATAAGCGATTTTTTCTTAGGAAGGAATAAAAAGGTATACCTCATTCCCAGGAACCTCATGCGCAAAGTGTTCTTGAACAATAACAAACCCAAGTTTGTCAACATGTCGAAGGTATCTCTCCCTTCAACGCAGCTACTTCCAAACACAATCCTTGAAATCACTTCAAATGTCGCTAACTTGAATTCTGCGTAAACATCAATCTCTTTGCCTTCATGTTGCTTCCATTTCTCAAGCATCATATGAACACTCTCCACCATTACCAGAACCATGTTTTGCACTTCGGTTAGTTCCATAAATCTGTAGTCTGAATCTCAAGTAAGCAATGGTTTTTCCCTTCCGTATATTAAGATTGCACGAAATTCTTTATTGCATTTGTTAAGTAGAAGAAACTTGATGTTAAATTGCAGCACTTTAAGTGTCGAACCTAATTACCTTCAGGCTTTCCCCGTTGAAAGTGTGATTGGCAAGTCTACGTTGCCTAGCCCACTTCGCCCCATCTTTCGTCATCACGAGCCCATCTCCTAAAAGCTTCTTGGTGAAGTCCGCTGATTCTACTCTCGGATACATTTTGTCTCTGTTGGATAGCACCTCCTTAATCAGCTCCGGTTCCGAGATGATCAGTCAAGCTTGAGACCCGTACCAACTTAGGTAATTATTTCCTACAAAATTTTCAAACCCAAAATGATCAAACTAAAGTCAGATCGAAGTCCGAGCAATGCTTAGCGTGACATTATGACTAAAGGTTATATCTTCAGTTATTGTATATGTTGATCCGCGTGTGGATGTGAGGCTGAATCTTGGGGAGTAAGTCGTGAGAGAGATTGTCCATGGGCGTGCTCCTAGCTTCCATGATCATCTTCATGGTTTCCTTAGTGTCTCCATGGATGAACCTAGAAGGAGGGCCTTTGATTCCCTGTCAGGCCATCATCCTCTGTATCCTGAGCGGATTCCATCATAATTTTTACGCGAGCTTGGCGAGAGACCATAAAATGAGAAACAAAAAGAGAGAGCTCAACACGATTGCAATGCTAATTCCCATTGTCATATAAGACCGAGAGAAATTTTTCCCAGGCTTGTGGAGTGAAATAATGCAACTGTGGTTGGTTAGGGTCGATGTCATTTACAAAGGAATCTTTGGGTTGGGGTTGATGTCATTTAGGAAGGAATCTTTTGCTTGTCCAATCCAACAACCTTTTTTACTCTGGTATGAGACATGGAGAAAAGTCAAATTGAGACTTGATTAACATTCTATAGTAAAACAATGATGAAGCATGTCGATAGCGATTGCATCATAATTAATAAGCTATCTCACATCATGCAATGCATTAACTTTACTTTACGGACTAGTATTTATTGATACCTAAATTTTCTCATTTTATTTAAGAGTTAACTACATAGAAAATTAGACATTAATTTCTAAAAATAAAAAAAGAAAAATAAATAATTTTCATTCAAATGCATTGCACGTAGACATTAAGGGTCCGTTCGTTTCGAGGAAAATAATATTTGAGAAAACATTTAGGATTTTCCGACGTTCGTTTCACAAGAAAATGAATTCCTTTGAAAAAATGTTTTCCATAGAAGGAAAAAAAGCTTTCTAAATTAGGGGAAAATGTTTTCCACCTTTCAAAAGTGAAAAACATTTTTCTCTCTTGATCTCTCATATCTCACACATCTACAAATTCTCACTTCATCCTCCCATTTCTTCTTCTTTTCTTTTTTTATTCAAAATATTTTTTAATTTTTTAATTTTTTTTCTTTTTTAATTCGAATTATTTTTAATTTATTTTTTTTTTCTTTTTATTTTTTTTTTTCTTTTTTTCCCATCTTCTTCTTTCTTAGCTAGTCGTTGGCCGTTGCCAAGCGAAACTCGAGCTTGTCAATCTCAAGCTCACGCCCTACAATTGTACATTGCTCAAACAAATGACTATATATGCTTTGCTTCTTTTTTCTTTTGTTTATTAAACACAAAAATGTAGGGGAGAATAATCACCGGCCGTGGTGGCTCATGGGTAGGCTTCGGTGAACCTTGCGAGGGAGGTGAGGAGTTCAAACCTTTGCAACGCAAAAGCTCTGGCGGAGTTACTTGTGTCTTAAGTGTGCTTCGGGGTGGTTTTAAGTAGCACCTAGGGGGTTTATGTTTATTGAGACAGTTCCTCCAACACCAAAAAAAAAAAAAAAAAAAATGTAGGGGACAATAGGCCACTTAACTCAAAGATTCTTATTAGGGCTGTACATGCTTTGCTTCTTTTTTTCTTTGCTTCTTTTTAAAATCCATACGAACCATTTTTAGAGTAGATGAGCATTTGGTGACAATGAGAAAACAAAGATACGAAATAAGTTTGCCAGTTGGTTAGTGATGCATGTCTAAGTGGTGAAATCTTAGAAAATAGAAAATATTTTCCGAAATATTTTCAGATTTTAGCCAAACACCAGAAAATATCGTTATTTTCCTAGAAAATGACTTCCGAGAAAATATTTTCCGAAAATGGCCAATTTTCCGCGAAACAAACGAACCCTAAGAACAGTTGCATTATTAGTATTAATAATTAAAAATAAATAAATAATAATTTTTTTCCTTAAAAATCGAAAAAAGATTAATTAAAAATTATCATTAAATTTTAATTAATTTCCCTTTCTCCAGCTCGCGTGCTGGTCTTCTTCCCCCTCTGGAGGATTGTGAGGGGGCAGGCGGCGGCATGATCAAGCCGGTCGGCAAGCTGGCAGTGGCAAAAGCCAGGCACATCGATCGCTGGCCATTAAAAGGAGAGAGGCTGAGAGAGAGAAGGGGATTCGGTTTTGAGGGGGGAGAGAGAGAGAGAGGGCTGGTTCCATTCTTCAGTTGAGAGCTGCTCGAGAGAGGAGATCCAGGAGAGCTTGAGGGAGAGAACTACTTGAGAGAGAGTGGAGAGCAAGAGAGAAGCTCGACTGTGCTCAAGATCGCACTCCCCGGCACCCTTTTCCCGCTTAAGTTTTTGTGTTCAACCCCCTTTGACCTGAGGATCTCGTCTCGATGACACCAGGGCGGCTGGCCACAGCTCAATCCGTCTCAGGCCAGCCTGCTGGCCGTTGTCGGCGAGCTGAGTAGGGCCCCGCTACCCAAGCGCACCGGCACGCTCCATGTTGCTCTATATTTTGGCTCATTGGATCGGGGTTCACGGTTCTTCGGTTCGTTCGAGTCCTGACCCCAGCCGTGTTGCGTTTGGTTGCCTATTCGACCCTACTTCGTTGCCTATAGCTATCTCGGTCTCGGCTTGATGTCCCGTCGAGTTATCGTCTGCCATCTACCCTCCAGTCGACGCCCACCGGGTGCTCGATGAAACATCTCCGTGATGCCCATGAAAGTCGCGTTTTGTCTTGCTGAAACCGTAGACCCCTTTGTCCATCTTTGTTGGTTTTTATTAGTCTTTGTCACAATTACTCACTTCTTTTCTTCATTATGGTTGTGTGCATATGCGTTGCATGCTTTGCGTTCTCCATTTCGGCAATGGATGGTGGCCAACCATGGCACTCGCCGAGGGTGAGGGCGGATGATGGACGAGGGAGAAATGTTAGTCTTGCGTCTTAATCTTCCGGGCTTCTGCTTAGGATGAGCGAATATGTAAATTTGTTAAGATTCTGGGCGTGACAAGGGGAGGCTACGGGAAGGAGGGGAGCCTCAGCAAGGAAACGAGAGAAGATAGGAAAAAAAGAATAAAAGAATATAAAAAGAAAAGGCCAAAGATAGAAAAATAAAAAACAAAAATGGGCTTCGTTAGTATTATGGGCTGGGATAGATTGGGCTGAGGATAAAAATGGAAATGGGCTGGAGGCTGAGTGGGCTATCTTTCAAAATCTTCAAGGGCCAATTTATTTAATTCCGAGTGGGCCTTAGAGCCAGCCCGATTCTTAGTACAACCTGGACCGGGTCTCTTGACCCGGTCCGACTTCCTTTTTTCTAATATTAAAAAATCTCAAAACATATATTAATTAATAAATCATTCCAAATATCAAGAATTCATAAAATTCTAAAAATAAAATTAAAAACTCAGAAAATCAGAAAATATTTAAAAATCTTAAAAATTCAAAAATTCAGAAAAATCCATGGAAAATTAAAAAATTCGGAAAATAAAATTCTTTAGAAAATTCAAAGATGTTAAAAATATTTAAATAATCCTAAAAATTCTCAAAAAAAAAATTCCAAAAAAAAAAAAAAAAAAATAGAATTCCTTGAAAAGCTTAAAAATTGTTTTTAGGTAATCTTCTCTTAAAAAGTGGGAGCCTTTTGTTCTAAGATTGCGCTCAAAATTGTATAAGCCCTTAGGGTTTTACCTTAAGATTTCAATGGTCCTTATAGACAAATGCCATTGATTGCGCCCTCTTGATATGACTATGACTTCCCTTTAGCTTAGTTAGGATTGGCATTTATTTATCTCTTAGTGTTATGCTTATTTTCCCGTGCAATTTATTCAATGTTTCATTTGATTGTTGATTGTTATTTTAATAATTGAGCACCCACATGATCAACTCATCTATTAGTGGATAAGTTTAAAATCAATCCCAATTGTCTGACGAAAATCTTTTTGAAATGAACAAGATTATATACCAAATTAGCACTAATTGATTAGTTAGTGTAACAAAATCCCCGACCTTAGATTTTCTAATTGTGTAGGAAGTAAGGTACACTCTTATGTTTCACTTGGTTTTTAATCGATCCCAATAAGTTAGTGACGACTCATTATTAGAAGATTTTTATGAATACTCTAATGTCGCGCGAAGTATGAGCTTAGAAAACCCACACCTAATCATGGGTCGTAGGCTTATGTGTTAGACAATATCCTTAAAACAAAATATATTTCCTCCCCCAAAGGGTAGGTCATGATAGTAGTTGTGTGAGAAAAGCAATTGTAAAAGCAATTGCAAGAAGAATGCCAAAGAGAGAGAAATAGAGAATTTTTTTTATATATTTTGATTATGTAATTTGATTTGATTTCCTTCGATTTCCTCTATGTAAGCCTATAAATAGGCTCTTTATGTACTCTTTTTAATATATCGAAATATACAGAGAATTCATAATTCTCTTTTCTACTTTAAATTTAACTTGGTATCAAAGTCTCATTTTCTAAGGCAATCTTAGTGCGTCGAGTGCACTGCGCACTCAATGCACCTAAAAAACTTCTCTATTCTATTTTTTTCTACTTTGCACCCATGCATCCAAGCAGATAAATACATCCCCACTGCTCGACAATGTTCAATCAAGTATATCATTTCCGTCTAAGCAAGCACGGCAGTGGTTGTGTTACGATGTCTCTGACATGCTGTTAAGTCTAGCTTTTCTTTTGTAAGAAGGTATTTTTCGACGCCACAAAGACGTGTCTTTGCATCGTAACTTTTCCCTCAATAGTGCCTAGCTTATTCGCTTGTTGTAACCATGCAAACCGTATCAGTTGTATTAAAGTTACTGTCCCAACGGCAAAGTTGACCGCAAAGGATGCATGCTGCTCAAGTTTAATTTCTCCAATTCTCAACCTTTCACTTCTCGTTTGGAGAAGTCAACTACACCACCAATTTTCCACTACAACACTAGATTCGCCACTGTCAAACAATCAATATATTAAAATCTTCTTGTCAATGGAAGCTGGGCCATCACGTGCCCCACCACGAATTATGTCATCTTGGATCCATTGAGCTGAATTTAATTAATGATTTTGTGACATTGTTTATGACGACCCCGGATCGCGACAGTCCTCTATCCTTAGGGTCCGCCGTGCCCAATCTCCTGGTCCCTGCACTATATCATTGCGGAAGCAAGTATCTAACTCCATCTCCACTTAACTTAAAATGATGCACATTATATACCAACCAAATATATATCAACCAAACAATTTTATTTACATATATTTTTGTTTAGACGACATTCGTCAGTACACATAGGCCAAAATTTCCTATATTTGGCTATACCAAAATTGGACCGACTCTTCCGCTATCTCTCCACAACGTTGTCCGTCTTCATGCGTTGGTATCCAAAATTCTGCCGTCCTCCTATGTCCTCCACTACTCCACCCCGCTCGACCCATCGTCATCATCCTCTAATAGGTCGGGGTCAGGGTGCTCCGTCTGCTCCCATTGCAGGTTGATGGGGATGCCATAAAATGTACTAGAGGAAGCGGGCTGCAACGGCATCTCTACAACTCTATAATATGTTAGCCCCACGAAGGGTGAGCATAACTACTCAGCAGTTAAAGTTCTACTAAACTATATTACGTATGTTTATCGCCACCCAACTCCACATAGTCCAAAACAAAACACATGACAATAGTAATGGATATGTATCATTTCAGAAGAAATCATAACAAAACAGCATAACAGAAACAATGAGAATTTAGAAACTCATTTTATCTCAATCCACTACCACCACCATCTTCCAGAAGACCACTCCAGGCTCTTGCACCCTACTTGGTATCACGAGGACCTACGGTTCCATATTTCAGTCACCAGGCATCCGGAGCATGTTACGTCACACATCCAGGCATCTCGCACCCCACCTAGCATCACGAGGAACCTCCGAGGCTCACCATGTCAATGATGTCCCTCGGCATCTAATACGTGTTGCGTCACTCTCCCAAGCATCCCGCCTTCCGGGGAACCTTCGGGGCTCTTCATGTCCCCAGGCATCTAGAGGCATTGCCATCACAATCCTCCAAGCAACCCGACACCCAGGGCATCGTCATCCCAGGGTCCGACGGCATCAATAACGTTTCAACCATGGTGTAGTAGTCAAATCAATTTAATGCCAAAACATTTTCGTATCGACAATAAGTGAAGTTGCCTTAGTTTTCAAAATACTAATTAATGGTATAAAGTAACGTGCAATGAAAACTTTAAAGATATACCAAATCAGTGGCAATAAACCTTACATAAAATCTCAAGTTCAAATACCAGAATAATTCGAAATGAATCTTTATCGTTCCACCCCGATCATAGTCCAAAATTTATAATAGTGGACTTAAAATGTGTTCATGCCTCAAAACTTGATAATTTTCATCAAACAATACATATATCTTGAAATGTTGAAAACGGCACATCGGTGGGTCGAAAGTTTCGTGTCCTGACTATAATATTTTGAAATCAAGGTTTTGAAATACCAAGATCAACACGTACATGTTTCCAAACTCAAACCAATCCGTTCAAACACCACAATCTTTTCTCAAATAGTCTGGGGTCGATTCAATGACCTCCGAGTTCACAAGTCAACGCTAATATCCTAGAATAGAGTTAGTTTGCGGAACGCATTTCATCAAGCAGCGACTGAGTTCACGCGATATAGGTTAGTAGATATCGACTTGCCTCAAGTCCGGCGGCGTCAACGGCAAGCGAACCGTGAGCCGCAGCTACAAGCATGGCTAAGGCGAGCTGGACGGAGCAACAGCGGGCGGAGACGCAGCTGGTGATGAGCTGCGAGACAGTGAGGGGCCGATGACGTGGTGGTGCAGCTGTTGGCAGCAAGGCTCGAGCAGATGGCGCTGAAATTTGGGTGAAGGTTTGCTGAACTTTGGATGAAGAGAATGGTCGACGGTGATGAAGTGAAGCCGAGCGTGAGAGGGAAGAAAACTGCTCCTTCTGCTTTCTTTGTGTGTTTTGCCCGGTTTTCCTCTTTGTTGACTTCCATTGTCAACATTTTGGGGGTGTGTGGTGGCCGTCCAAGCTGAGGGCAGGTGGAAAGAGGTGTCACCAGCAGGGCTGACGCGCGCCATCTTGCATGTTTCATGCAAGACGTGGCCTCTTTGCTGGCTAAAGGAAAAGGAGTCGTGGCTGCCGTTGGCTTCCTCTCGGTCAATAGCTCCTCTTTTGTTGACCATCAAGGGACGTGGCTCTTCATGGGCAGCCCTTGCATGCAAAACGTGGCTGCATGGGTCAACAAATCCATCTTGGTTGACCGGTTAAATGAAGAGGGAGGCGTGGTCGTGGATGCTTCGCTTCTGCATGTGCATGGACTGAAGATTCTCGGTCCCTTGCCTTGTGCACGCACGCATGAGGGACGGCTGAAATCCGTGTGAGAGACAGCTCGGCGACGTGTTATTTGGAATGAACCGTGATCTCACGTGTGGTGTTACGTAATGAAATTTTCGACGAGACGATAAGTTATATTATGATCGGATCATCTCGATGCGGTAAAGACGTGACTATGAGGGTACGCTGTAAGATCATCACGAAACGTGACATCTCGGTCTAGTGATGGAAATGATGAAACGACGACCGCAAGTGGTGCCATCAACGTAGGCCGACGACACATTCGTCAATCCACTACGGACCATCACGTATTCGAAGTCTGGCAAAATCCGGATATTACATTGTTCAGATTATTTTTCTAACTCAAGTTGATTTGTTTCAATTTAACTTGCATTTGAGGGGGGATGTTAGTAATATTAGGATATTAAATATCTTTTAAAGATATTTAAGATATTTTCTTTGATTTTCTATATCTATTTTGATTATGTATATCTGATTTCATTTCCTTTGATTTTTTCTATGTAAGCCTATAAATAGGCCTATAAATTTGTAATTATCTTTTCTACTTTATATTTAACTCAACATATTGTTCATTTTATGGATTAGTGTAATGGGAGTTTTCCAATTTGGTTTAGGATAATCACTTTCATTCCATCAAATAGAGAATAAGTTTTTTTTTTTTTTATCAAAATGTAGAATGATAGTTTTTTTTTTTGGCAAAAGATCGCTTCAAGTGCCAAAAGTTGGTACAAAGGAATACTTAAGTGCCAAAAGTTACGAAAATGACACTTAAATGCCAAAATCGAAGAGAAATTGATCACTTAAGTGCCACTCCGGCTAACATGCTGACGTGTCAATTTTCTGGCGAAGCGAGTGCAAAACGGTATCGTTTTGCACACTAACGTGGCCAAACGATGCAAAAACGACGTCGTTTTGATTCGACGTGGTAAAAAATTTAATATAAAAATTAATTAAATTTAATTTATAACAATTAAAAAAAATTTAAAAAAATTTTAAAAAAATTAAAAAAAAGGGAGAAGGTTGAGGGTCGCCATCGCCAAGAAAGGCCGGCGACGGAGGGGGAGGGTCGGCTAGGGTTGCCAAGCCCTAGCCGGGGTTGGCGACCCTAGCCGACCGGCGGCGAGGGCCCGTGAGCCTCGCCCTAATCCCTCGCCTAGATCCAGTGAGGGTCAATGGCCCTCGCTCGGCCGGGCCAAGGGCCGCCACTCCGGGGTCGCCTCGGCGGACGGCGGCCCTCACCCGGCCGAGCCAAGGGCCTTGCTCGCTAAGGTGTCGACACTCGTCGATCCGGGCGAGGGCCGCAACCCTCGCCTAGATTTGGGACGAGGGCTTCGTCCGCCGATCGGCGGGGTCGCGGGCCCGGCTAGGGGCCGGCGACCCCAACCGACCCTCCCCCTCCGTTGCTAGCCCTTCTCGGCGGTACTTTCAGCCGCCTCCCTTTTTTTTTTAATTTTTTTAAATTTAAAAAATTTTAAAAAATTTTAAAATTTTTTTAATTTTTAATATTTTTATTTTTATTTTTAAATGTTCTAAAAAATTTTAGTTTAAAATTTAATTTAATTAATTTTTATATTAAATTTTTTACCACATCAGCACCAAAACGACGTTGTTTTGCACTCGCTTCGCTTGAAAATTGACATGTCAGCGTTTTGGCCGAAATAGCACTTAAGTGATCAATTTCTCTTCGATTTTAGCACTTAAGTGTCCCTTTGTACCAACTTTTGGCACTCCAAAGGTCTGGGTGTCGTTTTTTTTATTAATAAGAAAATGGAATAAATTGTTCTCAAAACAACACGACAAAACCACATAATAGAGAGATGGAGAAAGTTAGTCATCTCAATTATCTTGAACAATCTTTTGTTAGGATGGAGAAATATCAATTGAAAATGAATCCTCTTAAATGTGCATTTAGCATAAGAGTTGGAATTTTCTAGGTTTCTTTATTAATAATAGAGGGATTGAGGTGAATAAGAATAAGGCTATACTAGAATTATCTCCTCCGATTAGCAAGAAGCAGTTGCAAATGATAATCGAAAAAGTACCTTTTCTCAAAAGATTTATCACTAACCTATCTAGCAAAATAAAGGTGTTTTCTTTTTGTTGAAATTAAAAAATCAAGACGAATTTGTCTGGCGACAGGAGCATCAATGTACCTTCAAAAGGATAAAGGCATACTTGACTAGTCCTCTAGTGTTGATGCCGCCAAAGGTAGACAGGCCTTTAAAACTTTATGTGTTGGCCACCGATATAACAATCGGTAGTATGCTAGCGCAGAAGAATGATGAAGGTAATGAGCAAGTGGTGTATTATCTCAACAAGATATTGAATGATGCCAAGAGCAAATATACTACTATTGCAAATATCGGTTTATCTTTATAATTTGAGTGTACAAAATTTCGGCACTATTTGTTATTAGCTGTCGTTCATGTGATATGTAAAACCGATGTGATCAAATATATGTTTACGAGGCCTATAGTGAAAGGCCGAGTGGCAAAGTAGTCCTTTGTGTTATCTAAGATGGACCTAGTTTACGTACCAATGAAGGTGGTGAAGGGACAAGCTGTAGCTGATTTTCTTACCGAGTATCCATAGGTTCAAGTTGAAGACTTTGGAAGTGAAAATTACACACAATTGGGCCCCTGATTATTGTAATTTGATAGTTCGTTCATGTCCACTACATCAGAAATAGGGATTTTGATTGTGCCACCAAGAGGGCATAAAACGAAATTCTAGTTCAAGCTTGACTTCAAATATTCCAATAATCAAGCTGAATATGAAGCACTTATAATCAGCCTCTATTTATTGGCTAACATGAATGTGCAATCAATCAAAGTGATGAGTGATTCACAATTAGTGATAAAACAGTTGAAAATGGAGTATCAATATCTTAGTGAAAATATCATAGAGCACTATCATAAAGCAAAATAATTGACAACTAGATTCCTCGATTCAAAGCTGGTGCACATACTGCGATATCAGAATGCGGAAGCCAATGAGCTTGCCAGATGACATCTAACTATCGCATCGTAAGGGAGCCGGCTTACACTTTAATAAATAGAATAAAGACATTGCCGCCTATGACTCAACGGGTTATGGCTGCTGAAGCCAGAACAAAAGGAGATGGTCAAGATTGGAGGATACTGATAATAGAGTATTTGAAGAATCCCTAATCTTGAGACAAGATATTGAGAAAACAAGCAATGAAATATATACTATTGGGGGAAGAGTTATATTGGCATACCATAAATGAAGTATTGTTGAGGTGTTTGGATAAAGTGGAAGCAGTGTTGGCAATGACCAAGGTCCATAAAGGGATTTGTGAAACCCATCAAGTGGGTATTAGAATAAAATGGTTGATGAGACGTCACGGTTATTTCTAGCCTACAATGACCCACGACTATATAAACTACGCAAAAGCGTGTAGACTTGCCAAATACACAGCCCGATCCAACATGTCCTAGCCACCTTACTGAAGCCCATAATGAAGCCATGGCCTTTCAGAGGATGGGCGATAAATATCATCGGGAAGATATACCTGCCATCAAGCAAGAAACATCCTTACATACTTATGGCTACCGATTACTTTACCAAGTGGGTGGAAGCAGTATAATACAAGAACATAACCCAGAAAACCGTAAGAGGGTTTATTGAGGAGTATATTATACATTATTTCAGCATTTCCGAAACCATAATGGCAGACTAAAGGACTATCTTCATGTGTATCGAAGTTCTCGACTTCGTAGAATCGAGATGAATAAAGATGGTGCATTCGACACCATACTATGCACAAGCCAACGGCAAGCCAAGGTGTCAAACAAAGTCATTATTAATTTGATAAAGAAGCATCTTGAAGAAAACCAAGAGAATGGGATGTGACTTTGTTGACGGTGCTATAGGCATACTGCACGTCGAAGAGATCAACAATAAGGACGAGCCCGTATTTGTTGACCTACAGCCAAGAAGCGATCTTGCCATTAAAAATCATAGTGCGCTCATTAAGGGTGATGGTTTTATTAGTGATGGGCTTAAGGCCCGTCCGCCCAAGTTGGGCCCAAAAAGCCTGGCCCACGGGAATATGGCCCGTGGATGGAGGGACATATAAAAGGGAGGAGAGAGAGAGAGAACGTACCGGTTGAAAACAGAAAACGTACATACGCATCCCTTCTTTTTTCTCTCTCTCTCGCTTTCTCTCCCAAATGTGAAGCGCGAAGGCGAATTTGCTTCACCGGATCGAATAGGACCAAGTTTCTCTTCCTCTATCGGTGTCGGTGTTTAATCGTGGCTTAAAAGGTACGCTCGAATCCGTGGTGTGCTTTAGGATCGGTGATACGTGTTGTTTTTCCCGGGCTCGTCTTCCGCATTGATTTTGGGGTTCGATTTAGTGTCGAATCCGCTTTTCGGGGATCCGTTATTCCCAACATTGGTATCAGAGCCCTAGTTCACGTTTTCCCGACCTGTTTGATGTTTTTTGATTGATTTTTCGCGAAAGTAATTTGGCCGTACGGATCGGGGCAAGAAATCCCGACACCCGAGCGCTGTTCGCCCATTTTTCCGAGTTTTCGTAAGTCAAAATCAAATTCTGATGGCATAGAGAGAAAGGGGTCGTCGAGACGAATCTGGCGATATGTTGAACGCCACCGGGAGACGCCGCACGCACCCACACGCGAGGCCAGAAGCCGCTGCGCATGGGCGCGACACGCCCGGAAGCACTGGCTCGCCCAGCGCGTGCGACACACGCGCCGATCGGCGAATCGGCACGCGTCGATCGGCGAACCGACGCGTGCTGACGTCAGCATGACGTCACCCAACGGTCAGTAACCACTGGGGTGACGTCATCGATGACGTCAGCACGATGATGGTTGGCCGGGCGGTCACCGGCCGGCGACCCAACCGGCGACCCGACCCGACCCGAACCGCAGACGCCCGGCACACGCGCGGCACGTGCCGTCGGTTCGCCCGAACCGGCCCGACCGGTCCGACGACCGTTGACCGTTGACAAAAAAAAAAGGAGGAAAAGAATGTGTTTCTTTTTCAATTAAGTCTATGTGAATTATTTGTGATCCCTTATTTGTTCTGCATTTGTTACAGGAACAGTTATGCATTTGTTGCACGAACAATGCCTCCCCTGAGGTTGCGCACACCTATTCGCGCAGTTACCGATGAACAAAAGGATAGGCTGTCTAAGTTGATAGCTGAGCTGACTGATCATCGATGGGAGAGTGGTGACTTAATTGATCACGTCCTAAAAGTCAACGGGAAAATTCAACAGGTCATATGGAATGGTCGTCCTATGCCACAGTCAAAGATGGTGCGATTTTTTATAAACACTCTTCCACCGAATGGCAAGATGTGTTGAATCGCATATGGGATGTCAACGGAGCTGCTTCATATAAGAAAATTGTGATGGATTTTGTAAATGAATATTACTGCATTGTTACAAGGGAAAAGATCAAGAAATTGAACAAAAGAGGATCTTTCCCAGTTCGTGTACTTGTTTTGGTGTTAGATGTATTGGTTGTTTTCTTAGTTAAGTGTGCTTTGTGGACATCTTATGTAATGCTTACTACCTGATTGTTGTTGATGTAGCAACCTATATGTTAGTTGTATTATATGAAAGCATTATTATATTGTATGTCAATTATCTATTGCTTTCATTATTGCTGGTTCTTTGTGGGTAGTTAGTGTGGGTAGTTATAGAAGTTTTTGTAACTTCATAGAATTTATTTTGCATAAGACAATTATATTAATGATAGTTTTAAGTTAGGATTTTGGAGGATGATTGGAAACATAGTGACCTTTTGATTCTGAAGCCTTACTTGAAATTATTTATTAATATGATGGGTCTATGCAAATAGGGATGCATAAATGATAGGCATTAACAATTCGTGGATATATGTCTGATGTGTTCAGATCAATGGCTTCAGCCACGAAGAGCATAGTTGCCGAGCTGAACAAAGGTGAAAAACTCAATGGTGACAACTATGAGATATGGCACATGAAAATCCAATATGTGCTGGAAGAGCAAGAGGCACTTGAGGCTCTTAACCTAACCATGGTAGAACCTGAAGAAGGAAATACTGCACAGCACAAAAGAGATAAGGAAGCTTTTGCTGCATGGAAACGAAAGAACTCTCTTGCTCACATCACGTTACTGAGTAGCATGGAAAATGACGTCATGCGAGAGTTTAGGCGTTTTGACAATGCCAAGGAAATGTGGGAGGCATTGGTAGCTAGATTTGGTCATACTTCGGTGACTAGACTGAAACAGCTCACTATTAGGTTTGACTCCTATAAGAAGCCTCATGGTCAGACTATGAAGCAATATCTTAGAAAGATGTCAAACATAATAAATGAGCTGAAAGATACTGGCCATGTCCTCATAGATGAGCAGCAGGTGCAAGTAGTGATTCGTTCCTTGCCTCAGAGTTGGGAGCATATGAAGGTGCACCTGACCCATAATGAAAATATCAAATCTTTTGAGGATGCAGTGCGCCATCTTGAGCTGGAAGAGGACCGCCTCTTGGCGACTAAGCCGGATGCTGAACTCTATCATGCTAGTTCTAGCTCAAATAGAGCTTCGAGCTCCAAGCGCAAACGTCCTAACTGGCTTGATAAAGGAAAAGGCAAGGAAGAAGGTCCTTCAGGGAAGAAACCCAAGTTTAACCAATATGGAAGAGGAAAGCGTCCTCGCATGAAAAAGCTTGCAAGGGTGAAATGCTACAACTGTGATAAGAAGGGTCACTATGCTCGCGATTGTCGTGAGCCAAAAAAGGTATGCACCCCTTGTACCTTTCAGAACTTTGCTTTTGTGTCGAGTTCTGTGTTTTTAACTCGAGTCTAATCCTTTGTGGACTGTGGATTCGGGAGCGACAGACCATGTAGCGAAGGATAGAGGATCCTTCGTGGAATTTCGACGAGTACCAACCGGAACTAAGTGGATCTATGTGAGAAACAACTCCAGAGCTGAAGTGAAAGGAATTGGCACATGCCAACTGAATATGCGTGGTTGACGCACTTTGTTCCTACATGATGTATTGTATGCTCCGGAGATTCGTCGGAATTTAGTGTCTGTATTAGTGTTGGTTAAATTAGGTTTTAATATGAACTTCTATAGTAGAAGTGTGAATTTGTTTTTGGATACAAATTACTATGGTTGTGGTTATTTTCTGGATGGTTTCGTTGTATTAGATATTGATTATGTTAATGCAAATGTTTGTTATTCCCTTCTCACGTCTCCTAATAAATATGATAATGATGTGAAAGTGTGGCATGCAAGACTTGGTCACATTGGCCAACAGCGTATAAATAGACTAGCCAAAGAGGGCTTGTTGGGCAACATTGAAAAAGTCGATTTGCCCATATGTAAGCATTGCCTAGAAGGGAAAACGACAAGGAAACCATTTGGAAAAGGAAAAAGAGCTGAATTTCCTCTGCATTTAATCCATTCGATGTCCGTGGTCCAATGAATGTGAAAGGAAGGCATGGGGCTGTTTATTTCATCACTTTTATAGATGATTACACTCGATTCGGATATGTCTATTTGATTTCTCATAAATTTAAAGCAATAAGTTGTTTCAAAAGGTTTATGAACCTGGTAGAGAATCAATTAGACAAGAAAATAAAAGCATTAAGATCCGATCGAGGTCGTGAATATTTATCCGATGAGTTCAAAAATTATGTGATGAAAAAGGAATAGAAAGACAGTTGTCTATTCCATATACTCCTCAACAAAATGGTGTTGCGGAGAGAAGAAACGAGAACCCTACTGGAAATGGTTAGGTCCATGATGGCGCATGCTAACTTACCTATTACCTTTTGGAGTGATGCGTTGTTAACTGCTGCCTATATACTTAACCGTGTGCCTTCCAAATCAGTTACTTCCACTCCATATGAGTTATGGACAGGTAGAAAACCGAACTTAAGTTTTCTTAAGCCATGGGGTTGTGCTGCCTATACACATGAGTCCTCTCACAAGTTTGGGAAATTGGGTCCCAGAGGAAATAAGAGTATTTTCATAAGATACTCGGAACACTCGAAAGGATATGTGTTCATAGTTGAGAAGGAAAGTGGTAGTATAACTGAATTTGAATCACGGGATATCGCATTCTTAGAGGATGAGTTTCCTAAGAAGGGCGAAATAGGGGAAGATTACTCCCTATTTGAAACCTTGGATCAAGATAATGATCTTAGTGGAGTTCATCCAAGTGGGAGTAATATGAAAAGTGATGAATTGAATTCAACTTATTCTCAATTACAACCACATGATGAGACGACATCATCATTATCTCATCCAAGTGGGAGCATAATGAGGAATGATGTACAAAGTGTACAATCTCCCATACGGCGAACAAGTCGCCAAAGTATTCCCCGTCGACGTTTTGGCATTGAAGGGGAAACTTTTATGGTTGCTCCACAAGATGAGGATGAGCTAAGAAATATTAATGAGGCTCTGAATTGCCCTAGTAAGGAAAAATGGATTCATGCAATGGAAGAGGAAATGGAATGAATGAAATCAAACCAAGTCTGGGAACTGGTTGATCTTCCAAAAGGACGCAAAGCTATTGGGAACAAGTGGGTTCTCAAAATAAAGCGAAAGGCTGATGGCTCGATAGAAAGGCATAAGGCTCGTCTTGTGGCGAAGGGGTATAATCAACGTAAAGGAATTGATTATGAAGATACGTTTTCTCCCGTAGTGAGATTTACCTCGATTCGCATTATTCGGCAATAGTAGCTAGTATGGATCTTGAGTTACATCGATGGATGTAAAAAGACCGCTTTCCTCAATGGAGAATTAGAGGAAGAAATATATATGAAACAACCTGTTGGTTTCATAGTGAAAGGCCAAGAAGAAAAGGTATGTCGACTTTTGAGGTCAATATATGGTCTTAAGCAGTCATCAAGACAATGGTATATACGTTTTCATAATGCCATAATGGCATATGATTTTACGATGATTGATGAGGATCATTGTGTATATATCAAAAGATCCAAGGATCAATTTGTGATCATATCATTATACGTTGATGATATACTGATTGCCGGAAGCAATATGGAGTTTGTTAATACTTGTCAAGAGTTGGTTGTCTTCCAACTTTGAGATGAAGGATATGGGTGAGGCTGCATACATTCTTGGAGTTAAGATTTCAAGAGATCGTTCGAAGAGATCGTTATCTCTTTCACAAGAAACCTATATAAATAAGGTTCTTGAACGATTTCGTATGCAAGATTGTAAACCCATAGACACTCCTATTGCAAAAGGTGAAGGATTGAGCCATAGACTGTGTCCAATGACTCCACAAGAGAAGGAACAAATGAAACATGTTCCTTATGCTAGTGCTGTTAGGAGCTTGATGTACGCTATGATGTGTACAAGACCCGACATATGTTTTGCAGTTGGAATGGTGAGTAGATACCAATCCAATCCAGGTCCAAGACATTGGAAGGCCATTAAGAGAGTACTGAGGTATCTGAAGGGAACTGCTGATTTCAAGTTGAATTACCAAGGAAAGAATCTGCGACTTGAAGGCTATTCAGATGCTGATTGGGGAGGAGATTTAGATGAAAGAAAATCTACCTCAGGATTTGCTTTCTTACTGAACAATGGCGCCATATCATGGAGTAGTAAGAAGTAAACGTGTATAGCCTTGTCCACGATGGAAGCTGAGTTCGTGGCATTATCAACTGCGGTACAAGAAGGAGTTTGGCTTAAGAGATTTTTGGATCATTTAGGTGTTAATGAGAAAGTTGCAAATCCATTGTTGGTTAACTGTGATAGCCAAGCAGCTATAGCGTACACCAAAGATCCAAAATATCATGGCAAGACCAAACATATAGATAACAAGTATAACTTTGTCAAGGATATGGTTGCACGAAAGGATGTGAACTTACAGTACATATCTACGCATAGAATGGTAGCAGATCCTATGACAAAGCCAATACCTAGAGATGTGTTTTGTGGTCATGTAAAATCTCTAGGATTGCGTAGAGTCTGATGTACTGGATTGTAATTTCCCGAGTTGTTCACATTTATGAACTAGTGTTGTTTCATTATTAATTCCTATGAATCTTTGTTTGATCTTTATGCATCTTAATGCTCAGTGCATTACTTTAAGTTGAGAAAGTATGTCGGACAGATATAAGATTAGCCCACTTACACGGGTAATCGCCTCTATTTACTGTGTGATGAATAGAGATGAGACTATATTTAAGCTTATTATCTGGGTGATAATCGAGAGCTCAAGCTTAAAATACACATGTCGCCTTAACTAAGTGTTAAGATGAGGACATAATACTTGTGATGTCCGAAAGTAAAATACCCCACATTTTTTTTTTTTTTTACTTTATCTGTCTAAGATGCCAGATGTGAGTTCTGATGAATTTTGTGAATGAGTAGATACGTGAACTCAAGTTAGACATTGGGTATGTCTGAACTATCATCTGTACGGTATTGAAAGGTGTAGACATACGCTCCATGGGAAAGGAGTTAATACCGTAATACGTATTTCATACTACGTATGCATAAGCCGACTAATAAGAGTGGCAAAAAGTTTGATCTCAACTTTTATGACGTGTGAGACTCTTGAGGAAAAGAGTTCCTCAAATTTTAGTGCCCTCATGACTTTTACTTATTCTCAAGATTTCTATTTAGTGTTTGCTATCTTAGGATGTTGCCAATAGTCATGAGTTGATTCGATCTAATGGGACGTTTCTAGAAAAGCAAGCTGAACTGAAATTGAGAGTTTGAAGGAAAGAGGAAGATCGATTTTGGGGAATCACATTGTAGTTTTGTATTCACTGGTCGACCAATTATGACTATCTTTGGGATAATTATAATTGCGAATACAATATATATATCATGTTTAAAAGAGATCAAGAGAGATATAAAATGTGATCGATCGATCTAGGGTACTGCATACTAAATCTACTCAAAGCGTGACGCCCATTATGAGCTGCTATATATTCCTAATAGATGTATAGCAACGAGCTCTCAAAGTATGCTGGTCGCACGGATTATTCACCGGTATGAATGTTGAAGAGAGGTAAAGAGAATCCTGTTCAGCCCACCATGTGCGAGTGGGAGATGATGGTTTTATTAGTGATGGGCTTAAGGCCCGTCCGCCCAAGCTGGGCCCAAAAAGCCTGGCCCACGGGAATATGGCCCGTGGATGGAGGGACATATAAAAGGGAAGAGAGAGAGAGAGAGAGAGAACGTACCGGTTGAAAACAGAAAACGTACGTACGCATCCCTTCTTTTTCTCTCTCTCCCTCTCTCGCTTTCTCTCCCAAACAGTGAAGCGCGAAGGCGAATTTGCTTCACCGGATCGAACAGGACCAAGTTTCTCTTCCTCTATCGGCGTCGGTGTTTAATCTGTGGCTTAAAAGGTACGCTCGAATCCGTGGTGTGCTTTAGGATCGGTGATACGTGTTGTTTTTCCCGAGCTCGTCTTCCGCATTGATTTAGGGGTTCGATTTAGTGTCGAATCCGCTTTTCGGGGATCCGTTATTCCCAACAAAGGGTTAGGCTTCAAAGCGAGATTTTGCCAGAGGAATATAATGAAGCGATGTACATGCAGTTGGACAAACAGGATGAGGTAAGATCGGCAGCTCTAGACCATGTGATTGCTCAAAAAAAGTGAGTAGCCGGGACCTATAATAAGCATGTTAAAGTTAAGTCCTTTCCCGTAGAGGATTTGGTTTGGAAGACAGTTCTCTTGTTTCACACGAAAATCGAAACATTCGGTAAGTGGTCTCCCACATGGGAAGGACTACGTCAAGTTACTAATGTGTTAAACGGCAACGCTTATCAATTGATGAGCCTAGAGGGGGAAGAGTTGTCGCGTTTCATCAATGGAAAATATTTGAAGTTGTATTATCCTACGATATGGGAAATAAGGGAGTGGAAAGAGGAAATATAAGTTCAAGCTACTTCTTCATTCTAAAAGACTGTCAGCAACACATGCTTACAACCAAGGTAGAGAAAAGAAAAACATTGACAGCCCCACACAAGCACACATCTAGCTCCTATGGAAATAGTTGAGATGCAATAAGGGCTATGGATTGGTAATGAGAATAAACGCATGCTATCCTTTGATCGCTATCAAGAAGTCCTTCACATGCCTCTCTATATGGGTGTTGGCCTACTCACTATGGGCTACTAGCGGGTGCATCTCGTAAGCTTTTTCAAAGAAATGCTCCGTCTCCAAGGCCTTGATTTTCACATCTTGCACATACAGGGGACCCTTCACTTCGGTAAGGAACTCACTGAAGATTGACATTTCTAGACCCACAATAGATAGCCTCTTGTTCAGCCCAATGATACATTTATTATCAATAAGGGATCTCCAAGCAATAATTCTATCTTGTTACGAAATCGCACGTCGATTCCATAAAAATAACGCTCGCAAACAATTCACCAGACAGAATATGATAATAAAATAACAGAATCAGATGAATACGCCAGAAAATTTGTTATCGAAGTTCACCTAAACTTGAGCTACGTCTCCACGCAGAGGCACTCTGCAAATCCACTAGATTTCGAAAAAAGTTGGAATACAATGATGATCTTATCTCAAGATCAGGGCACAAAAAGATTGAGAACTCCCATCAAGAAAAAAATTCACTTTTTTTTTCTTCTCTCTTTTTCTTGCCTCTCTATTTCCTTTTTTAGCGTCTTGATGGCTAGGGTCTTGTCATCGCTAATATAAAGATACTACTTTTAACCTAAAAGCAAATCTAATAGAAAAGACAAAAAAGCCTCTAAAAACAAATATTTGACTTCATCTATAACATATCTTCCTCCTTAGCAAGCTTGCGCCCCAATTGAGTTTGTTTGTCTCGAAAGCGAGATACCTTCTTCTCTACCAAAGCTATCACCTTGCGGTACCAGTTCATGGTGCAAGCAACATGGTCAGCACATTAGTCAAGAGATATGACCCTTTTCCTCTAGGATGGCCTTCTCCTCGATTTGGCAAGGTTAAGCTCGTGAGCTTTCAAGCCATTTGAGAAGAGGAGAGATAAGGTGTCATACTGACGATGGAGCTCAAAACCGCTAACTGAAATGACATCCATATCTGGGAAAAGCCTCCTCACAGCAACTTCCTTCTCTTCGTCTTTGGCTATGAAAGCCAAATCTCTAGAGCAATTTATAAAGTTGCTTCCACTTCTCAACTGCTTCGACTGAGAAAATATGAACAAGAGGGACTATTAGGGGTGCGGCTATCTTTGGAAGTAAGGAAGGGATCAATTTGTGAGGATGAATGAGCCTAAGGGGAAGAGCTATTTAAAGCCAAAGTACACGACGATTGAAGATATCGTCTATAGTGGAAAAGAGCACGATCTGGTTAATAGTGGGGGATTGGAAGGTGGTGCATTAATGCACGATAGAGGGAAGTTATTGAAGTCTCGGGAATCACAAGAGAAGTGGAAGAGTTAGGAGGGTAATTATGGTCTATGAGTTCATCAAATCCTTTGAGATATGAAAAGACCAGTTTGAACGATTTATGTGGCCTTTAATGAGTGGTCGATTGGCTTGATTCACACAATACTTGATTTCTTTCAAGGAGGTCAACTATCATGTCCATCATATGATCCGGTATCTTTGGATCAACCCACATAAAAAAATCGTAGCAACTTGGATTATCAAACTTAGCACATCCATGAAACCTTCTCCTTGCGTTTTTCCTTGTCTTTGTCATAAGAACTGGCGATTGAAGACCACAATAACATGTTGGCTCCGAGTTGACCTCATTAGGAGTTACACCACTTGATTAAGATGTTGGCGCCCTCATTCTTCTAGGTTTCGTATTATAGGAACCTAATGGAAGTATATTAGCTATATTATGATTCTTTCATAACATCTTCATATAAGTAACTTCTGCATAATGCAATGTGTTTACTTGAGAGATTTAGGAGATGTTTTCAATCTCCAAAAAACATCTCTCTTTTCATATGCACTTTATGGATGAACAACCGTGACACACAACCATAAAAAACCCCTGAACTGACACATTTACCCCAAAATTATAGGGCACATTTTTTAAATTTTTTTTTAAATTTTTTTTTTTTTTTTTTATGTTGCATCAATGTTCTAATTTGTCACTAGTATTGGAGAATGGACAACAACAAAATGCCATAATGCAGAGAGCAAGAAAAAAAAAAACAAAATGCTATAATGCGTGAGGAGGAGTCGCCATCGTTGTCATTGACCCCGTCGCCTTCCCTCACATCATCGTCCCAAATCACAAGAGAGGTCTTCACACGAACTCGCAATCGTCAAAGAAAAGAACACGAACTCACAAGTCAAATCGCCAAATTTGATTTGGGGCTTAGGGTTCAAATTTGATTTGGGGCTTAGGGTTCGGACGAATTTGATTTGGGGCTTAGGGTTCAGACGAATTTGATTTGAGGCTTAAGGTTCAGAGGGAGATCGAGCATCAATTGTGTTCAAAGGGAACGAGACGATGACACGAGTTTACGCTTTAAGTTTAGACGATTTTGGGAACAACAAGAAGAAGACATGTGATTCAAACAATGAAGAAGGAAAAGAGACGCCTAGGAAGGGGACACTCGGAATAGTGGAAGGAAAGAGATGGAGGGGGGGAGGGGGAACACGATGGTGAAGAAGAAAGGAGGACACAACGTCGTTTTGCATGCGTGGAATTTTTTTTTTTTTAACTATTCGCAACGAAGGAGAGAGAAACAATTAAAAAAAGCCGCCACATCAACTTTTTCCGTTAGGAAATTTGACGGCATTGATTTTAGGACTCGATTGAAACATTTTGACAAGTTTTAGGATTTAATTACACTTTTTGCAAGTTTTATGACTTAATTGCATTTTTGTGACAAGTTTTAGGACTTTTGCAGCACTTATCCCAAAGTTTTATTCTTAACTTTTAAGTCATGTGAAACTCTTGAAAATAAGAGTTTCTCAATTATATGACCTCATGACTTATGCTTATTCTCAAATTTTTTAATCAATGTTTGCTATTTTAGAATGTTGTCAATAATTATGGATGATTCAATCTAATTGGACAACTCTAGAAAAATGAATTGAATTGAAATTGAGCTATTTAAGGGAAGAGGAAGATCAATTTGCTTTTGGTGTCACATTCTATTTTTGTATTCATAGATCGACCAATTATGATTATTTTGAGTTTAATCATAATTGTAAATACAATATATATAAAATACTTAAAGAGATCAATAGAGATATAAATGTAATTGATTGATTTAGGGTATTGCATGCTAGATCTACTCTAAGTTATTATGTCCAATTGGAGCTCTTATATATTCTTACTGGATGTAAGGCAACAAGCTCTTTTCGACCAAAAAAAAAAAAAGGCAACGATCTCTCAAAGTATATTGGTTGTACAAATTATTTGTTGATATGAACTCTACAGAGAAGAAAGACTTATATTTAGTCCATCGTGGGCGAGTGGGAGATGAAGGGTTTTAAGGTTGGGCTCGTAAATTGCAAATGTAATGTTTTTATAGATATAACTGCCTTTGGCTTGTAGACACTTTCATGAATAATTTAGAGGGGATTAAGAAAGAAAAAGAACGCTTCCTCTCAACAACTATGACTTCTCTCTCTAATGAAAACAAAAAGAACTCTTTCTCGTGTAATTACAATCAAAGCATTTAATCTATGGAAATAAGGTATGTTTGGAAGCATAATATACTCAGTTCGATCAGTAATTTAAGGATTTCCTAAGCATGTTTCTTGTGTGTTGGAATATGGAATTTTATTTCCTTCACCTTCAGGTCCAGCTATCACCATGTTGCTCGGCAAGTACTCCACTTCTGGACTCCTTTTTTGTTTCAGCTATCGGTTGCTTGGAGCGGTGTTTGGGCCTCACGGAGTTGAGAACTTTCACGGGTTCGAGCTGTACTTGCCTTTTCTCTTGCTTTGGCTCCTCCTCTTCTATGGCGAGAAGGTCTTTGATCTTGCTCTTCCTGGGGCACTTTTGTGTCCAATAAGGACCTTGAAAATGAAGCATGGGGATGGAGTGCGTTGATACCTAAATTTTGACGATCCATTTAGTCATTTATCGCATTAAAAAATTAAAGGTTAATTTTATCCCTGAACAAAATAGTTAATTGCATAGCATATAGTTTTAGGTGCATTTATGTTTAATTTGCATTTACATTTGGCCGGTAACAAATGGATTCGAATTTATAGTTTAGAAACTTTAATTTGATGAGTCGGGCTAAGCCTCCAAAGAGAGCAAATCGGCCCAAGCCTGTATCCTCGGAAGATTTTACGGATTTATCTTTATGAGATTTCAATTCAAAATAAAATATTGCGTTTCGAAATGGATATGAATTTGGAAAATTAAAAACCCTAATCCATATCGCGTAAGGTTTTGAGGAGGCCACACAATTCCATGCATGGCCACCATTGATTGAGAGACGCGATCATACGCGAGAGAGAGAGAGTTCTAGGCCAGGTTTTTTGCGAGACCCCCCACGATGCTGCTGTCACAGTCACAACCTCATCGTCCATGACGCCGTTCCTTTTGCTGTTCGGTCCGACGAGAACAGCTTGCGGCAGTTCCTTCCATCGCATACCCCCGGATAGCCACGTTGGCGTGACCTGCGAAGAGCTTGCACTTACCGATTCGAGTTAACGGCTTTCTTCCACTTTGGCGATCTAGCAGACTTCGCAATTATCAAGGAGTCTAAGGGTTCAACGATTACATCAGTAGACCCATGTGGTCTTTTGGTCAACCTTTTGCAATCAAAGCGTTCCTGACCCTCCATATTAGAAGATCCAGCGAGTTTTCTGCAGTCCTGGTGTTTTGTCCAAGTCACTAGAGATTCCAACCGCTGTTCCAAGCCAACGCGAGCCGTGACGCCTTGCTGTCGCGCCAATTCGCCATCACAAATTCGATGTCCTTGCTGTTTGGGCTCGCTATTCTCCTCTGCTGCTGTTCGTTGTTTCACCGGCAACTCCTTCGCTGCTGCCTTGGCGTTTCCAAGTGTCCCACTTGCATCCATCCGCCACTAGTGATAGCTTTGACAGCAGCATCAACGAGTGCTCCCGCAGTCTTCAATCGATCCAGGACAATTCCCAAACCACGTTGTGGAGTGCGGGAAGAAGCCAACGCCCGCACAAAAAGAAAAACGGCACCCAAGACGAGGGCGTCATTAAGAAGAAAAACAGCCCTCGGTTGATCGTAGTGCACGGTACCAAAAGAGAGGAACCCATCCGAGGAAGGGGACGTCCACGAAGAACACAATTACTGAAGATTTCTTTTCTGCAGATTTTCCAGCGAGGCACCGATGCCGAACCATCCTGTCCGCCTGTGAGTCGCAAAGACCCGAGCAGCGACGACCCGAGCAGCGACGAGCCTCAATCGTGGTCCATTCTACAAATTGGATTTTTGGAAAAAAATTCAAATTTAGGTAGAGATTTATTTTATTTTATTAGGTAGATTTATCTTGTTTTAGTTTTGATATTTTGTCTCTTTGTTTGAAATATTTCGTGATTGAAATTCCCAATGTACCATCTAACTCGCAACCGCACACGAATTTTTATTTTATCTATAAGGCTTTAGATGGAATAATTATTCACGAGGGAGTAAAATTGATACATTGATCTTTAAAGCTTAAGATCAATTTATCGATTTTATTAGCAAAATATTCAAGTTTGGATTTCAATTCGAATGATAGATGATGACCGTGGATGATTTAGTGTTTATCTTTTAATTGTTTTGTTTATCCTGAAAATACAAAAAAATTTCATTTGCATTCCATGTAGATTAGAATTGATTGCATGATAGGTTAGTTATTTTTTTAAAATGCATGTTTAGAAGGTATTTAGAATAGATAACATTTCACTTTAGTTAGATTTTTATTTTTAGTGATTTTAAATACGAGGTTTCATAACAAAAAATACAAAAAAAAAAATCATGCACATATCATGTAGGATTAAAGTTCATGAAATGCCCGTCATCTAGTGATTGTTGCTAGATTCATTTAGTTAGAAATTGCTCATCATTAGAATTAGGTCATTTAGTTAATTTAGATTGCATATTTAATTGTTACATTTCCTTAATTTCGAATTTCATGGAAAATACAAAAAAATTAGAATAAATCAATTCTATTCTTTAAAATAGATTGTATCTTATTTATATCATATAGGTAGGTCATATTGTCATGTCATATCATTTTATATTAAATTAGTAGCATGCATTGCATAAATCATTATTCTCATTAAATGAGTGAAGACAAAAAAGAAATTGCGTGTTAATTAAAAATTATATCTAGAACTGTTGATATAAATTCTGACATAATATTGCAAATACTTTCGTTGCTATGAGGTAAGTCTTGCAATTTATTCATTGTTTTATCTTGAGTATTAAATTGGTGGTTTGCGCACCCACATAATCGCCTCACATGTTAGGGAGATAAATTAAAATCAATTTAAGCTGCTTGCCAAACATTTTTTCAAAATAAAAGAGAAAAGTACCGAAATAGCATTAGAGAAATTTAGCGTAACCAAGTCTCCGAACTCACAATCTCTGGTTCGTAAGAGTAAAGTAAATCTCCGTTACTTTACTTGGGTTTCTAATCGACCCACCGAAAACAGGTTAGTGGCGACTACTAATTGAAAAATCATTTACAAGTTAAAAATTTGAACCTAAGTCGTGAATTGGTATGGGCTTAGGAGAGCCCGAGTTAAGTTTAAGCTGGTGAAAATTTGGTCGCGACAAGGTGGCTTCTCAAAACTTGTTTTTGTTGAAGTCTCCTAGGAGTATGATTTCTTTGAAAGGACTGCTTGGACAACCCTTATTTCTCTCGACTACCATGGACTCTTTGGCCACGGGAAGTGTCTCCTTCCTCATCCTTGTGCTGGCGATCCATTCTCCACCCATTCAATTTAGACTTAGAGGATTTGACTTTGGTGAAGTCCGCGAGAGACTCCGCCACATTGAGTACTATAATTCGAACGTCCCTGAGCTCGAGTTGGGCTCATGACTTCAATCCATCCATGAACACCCCGAGAGCCTCCTCCTCTCCAAGATTGGGAATTTGGAGCTTGAGCTCAATCAATTTCTTTACGGACTCTCGGACCATGAAAGCAATAGAGCTTGCTACGAGCCTCTAAGGGAACTCGAGGAGGAAGTAATTCCGAAATTACTTGACAAAACTATCCCACGTGTTAATAGGATCAGCACCTCACTTGGTCTCATCGCACCTATTGCGCAACCAAAGCATTGTATTATTGGTTAGGAACGCTGCAGTGATTCTTATCTTGAACATCTCGTCTTGGATGTTGATGTCGCCAAAGTATTGCACTTTGCTTCATACAAAATTGTCCACCTCTTTAGCGGATTGATTTTAACTTGGCTTCGCCACTTGAGTTTGTGATGTTAAGTTTACACAAGGTGAGCTCAGTCTTGAGCTGTTGGATCTTTGCATTCAATGCTTTGACCTCGGCTTTGGGGGTTGTCCTCTTTGAGCTTGAGGACCTCTATCTTCAAAGCATCGATCAACACTTCCAGGGCTCTGTTCTTCTTGTGCAAAGGGGCCGTGGTTTCATTCAGGAGTTTGTGAACTCGAAACAAAGCGTGTCTTCGACCTCATTGATGCAGTCCTTCACTTCGTCAAGTCCCTCCATGAATTTCGCCATGGCACTCCTCATCATTGTGAGCTTTTCATTAAGAGCGGACAAGACGTCCAACAAGACATCCCTCTTTTTGGCTCAACCGTGGGTCTCCTTCACTTGGGCAACCTTCTTTCGGATGCCTATAGCTTCTTGACTCGACATTCTCTCCTCAATCTCTTGAAACGACTTTTCTCAACTTACTCATCGTTAGTCACGGGTCGATCGTTTGATATCATGGACAATATTACTCACATAAGCCATTTGCCAAGTTGGACTTCATTTCTCAAGAGATTTTTAGGTACTTCAGGAGCATTGCTATCCAACTAATTCCTATAAATTCCATTATTTTGCTCAATAAAAGAAAGCAAAAATCTTGAAAAGACTTGAAGCTTAGTGATTAGTCGAACGGGCAGTCATTCGATACTCTTGAAGGTCTCCTATTTTTCTCAAAATTTTCAATTTTTTTGAATGTGCCAGTACAAGCTTCGTCATCACTTTAACAGCTGCACGGTATTGAAAAATGATGACCAAAAAAGAAGAAAAGTTTCAAGATTAAAGTGACAGATCAAAACAAGTTTTAGTACTTCTATAGTCATTATCTCGAAAGTATATAGCACATAACGTGGACGAGCAACAAGCTGATGTTCTTTTTTGGGTTCATAAAATTTGTTTCTTAGATCACCCAGCGATTTGTGAAGGAAGAACAAGAATAATATATGTATTCTATTAATTTAAGTTCATGTACTTCGGGTTATCGTTCCTTCCACACTCATGAAACTGAAAGATTTTTAAGTGCAAAGGTTAAATATATTGAATCGAGACGGGGACTTATTACTTTTGTACAAGAGCAATCCATGGCTAAAATCCGGAGTGCAAGAATTGCACTGGGATAGCCAATTCAATCAGCACCGCATGTAAGGTAGTTGGAGAAAGCTTTATATATAATGCTGAAGCAAAATCTGAAGACTAATCAATTCTCATATCATAGTGGAAACAAATGAAATGACCTACGGCATACAACATTCTCGTATGCTCTGAGCATGGCCTCATATCAAAATCTAGAGGCAATAGAACGTTCGCAAAGAATATAAATTATAGGTACCTATCAAAAGTTAGTACGCTAGTGTTTCCATTAAAAAGAATGGTACAACAATAAAAACACCTAAAACTTAGTGAGAAATCCATCTGTTCTTTTCCGCCATCATCTGCAGGAAACAACTGTAGGACCGTCCACAGCAGTTATCAATCTTTACATACCAGTAGGATCCTTCATTCGAGTCCATCTGGTTCGAATCCTTTATCATTTGCAACACCACAACTATCTTTGATAAGTATGAGCTTTCTTTGAAGTTGCTCATGACTGATTTCATTGAATTCCGGTTGCGGGCCAAGCATGTCAAAGTGGCACTGGAGCTCTTCACTGATAATCCCCTGTGGTATGCATTGTCTTGCATCCCTCGAACCTCCGAGAACCTTAGGTCCAACAGAGATAGATGAGAACTTAAAAATTCAAGCTGCAAACTTGAAGATCCTTCGCGTGCAGTATCTTTATCTTCCTGGACATATATACAAGGATGTCATCATGTACATTCTTCATGAGCCCACATTGTGGCCTCCTTTCCCCTCTACCTTCTCAATTATGTGCAAAGAAATTGCAGCACAGGCCTTCAACCAAATCCAAACTGCTGTCACCTTCGCTTGAATGACACAGTTGCTAAGAATAAGTGATACCAGTACACGTGCCTTGGTTTAGTTGAAGAAATAAGGGGACTTCAGGACCTCTTTTAGATCAAAGTCTCCTCTCTCAGGTAATGGAGGAAAACGTGATTGGGGAAAAGATTTCTGAAAACTTTCTAACAACTGCAGCCACAAACCCAAAGAATAAAAAGAGAATCATGATAGAGAATACAATGGTGGTCATGCATCTAATATACCCTTTAACTCTACCAGAAGGAATGCACCCACAAAATGGGGTTGCATTTCCCATTCAGAAAACTAGAAGCCTGAAACACTAAACCTTCAGAAGATCTAAATGAGAAATACTAGAACAATTATCATGTTAAAACAGATAAAAAGCACATTCTAGTTGTAAAAGGACATACGATAGTATTTCAACTAAATACAACAATGTCAGTCAATAAGTATATTCAGATGTGAGTTAATCCCAACCAAAAAAGTAAAAAGAAAGTATAGTCAGATCATGGTATCAAAAGATGCTGAGGAAGAATACTTTTTGCAATCTTATCCAAATGTCCATCTAAGTTGTCTTTTGATCTGATAATCGTAGCTAGATGTCCCTCTTTCCTGAAAAATTTACAAGACAGTACTATTGTTGTACTTAACTATAAACTTTCAATCCAAATGTTCCATTTAAATTGTCTTGCGATCTGATAATCAATAGCTACATATCCAACTTTCCTATAAAATTTACATATACTTCTACCAATGTGCTGTATTTTACTTAACTATTGACTTTCTCAAATTCCATAACTGAGCTATCTGATTCAGCATAGCTGATAAGTCCAGAGAGATTGACAGATATGAATGCTTAAAAATGAACATGCACTTATCTTTTTTATTTTTAATCAGCAAACAAGCACTTACATGCAGTAAGCATTGTTTGCCCAAAGTTGGAAAAACAGGACTGATGGATGGGCTGTTCAGTTGGTAGACCATATGTTTAAATCAACTGCTCCATCAGCTCTCATTTGAACCGCTGATTCACGGTGCCATAACTAAGTGCTAAAATTGTTTGGAACCCCGTCATAGGGCAAATATAACATGGCATAGTGAGCTTTACCCAACCTGGATCAACAGAAATCTGATTTTTTGACATTTTTCACTTATTTCTTTTTCTTTACCTACCGGAAGTTATATGCATAATTTTGTGAACAATTTAGAAGCAATCCATGTTGTGCCAGGGTACTTGGCCCATTTAAGTAGTCAGTGGTACAATCTTGTTTATCACCATTTATTCATACAACATAGAGAATACTGTGAAAAACAGAAAGGAAGAAATGCCAAGATAGCATTTCGGGCTTGTTGAAAATGGAAAAGGTGCTTACATTCTCAAGTATAGGTGCCTCATACAGTTCAACAAACTTCTCCCTCAGAATCTTGTTCATTTCATCAACATCACATGCGTGCGTCCAGTAAGAATCATGGACTCCTGTCACCAGATTTCCAGAGAAGTATAAGAATAATGCTCAGAGGTTCAGAAATCCACAAAAAAAATAAGTAAATATATAAGACCTGCAAAGTTTAAGCCAGCATTTTTGCATGCAACAGCAGTCATCATCATGTGTGAACCATCAAGGGAGTGGACAAAGTTCGGAGGAAAAGCCGTCCTCTGCCGCTTTACCATGACCTGGGGAAAATTACATAAAGGAATGTTACATATCACTATAGATTGTTTCATACGACTGCTTTTTAAAATTAAATCACAGTGAAAAGGAGTTCTTGCAACAACCTATTGCATGGCTAGGCAATTTAAGAGGTTCGTTCCAATAGCATGCTTGACATGTGAGGTCAACGCTCACAATGGTGCAAGATGCAAAAAGCAGCTCATGTACATTTACTGATGACAAGCCCTTTAATTCAAAGGGCTATTAATTGAAAAGAAAAAGGAAACACTATGCCTCAATTACCTTATCAGTTTCTCTTTGTAGCGTCAACACCTGGAGAGAAGTTTTAATCTGCACACAATTCAAGAATAGTTCAGTTATTCTGTAACTATATGTGGAACTGTTTGTAATAAAACATTCCTGCATAAGATTACCAGGTGCCTTCCTAGCTGTCTATAGGGTTGTACAACAGGCAGTCCCAGAGGAGTGGTCCACCTCACTGGCTTATTTTCCGAGGCTATTGCCTGTTGAAATTGGATTTCACCATCAGCACTAAAAAAACATATCACACAAACTAACAAAAATATATAAGTACTGAAAGCAAGAAAAAGTCTTCATTAAGAAATGCAACATGAAAAAAAAAAAAGAAGAGCATTTAAGAGAGAGAGAGAGAGAGAGAGAGATCTAATATGATTTACAACTTGCTTGTAATTGATGGAATGTCGTTATTTTTTTATTGTTCTTCCTAGTGCTTTTAAAAGCTGACAAAATTGATTGCTGTAATCAATGCATTGGTGACCGATATATCAGTTCAACATAAGAACGCTAATGAACATTCATTCACCATAGATAAAACAAAGAAAGAGAAGAAGTATATGATCCGCCAACCAAATTATTTTACATCGATCTCATCTTGGCTCATGAATTCATGTACTTTGCGTTTTAATCTCCATCGGACTTCAAGCAGACATTAAATGGCAATGAATGCTATGAAATCTGCATGCAGCACGCACCTTAGCACATTCCCCCAACCAGCCCATAATGCCTCTTGCAGCTTCAAACATCTCTCCCAAGGCAGTCAGTGTGGTCTGCCCATGCATAAAATCTCAGTGAAATTAAAGATTCATTGAAAAGACAACCCTTAAAGTGTGAGATTCACTTACTTTTGCAACGTAGCAAGATGCAGCGAACAGCTCATCATCTTCTGCAATAGCATTGCGTTCTTTTAACCTCCTCTTGATTTGGTCACGAGCACCAACATAGGTGACTCCATAGACTGAAGTCATCACAGTCTGCTTTACCAATTTTCGGTCTACCTGAAATAATTCAAGTCATGGTGAAAAACTGTTAGTCTTGTCATTTAGCAGAATGACACCAAGAAATTTAGAAAACAAGAATGCTACTTCATAGCCTTCTTAAACATCATTGAATAATCATTTCAGGTAATTACTTAAACAGGTGAGACCTGGAGAGGCATCCAATCTCGCAAGTCTCATAAAGGTCTCCCAGGGAATTCCTTCGCAGAATCATAAAGGAATATACACAATTAATTATTTTCTTCTCATTTTCCACTAAGTTAAATGTTTGTGAGGTTGGATTTTGAACCCTTAACTTCACATCAGGCTGTCCCCAGACTCCCCAGTCTCTTTCCCACCTCTTGACAGCTCAGTGGCTTAGATTGTGACGAAGTCCTTAAACATTCCATTGGTTTTAATGAGTCCATTGGCCTAGTTATTCATGGAACGGCTGACATCTGGTACCTAGCTTTCCATAAGAAACTGTTGTTGTTGGATTATGGTTTCTTTTCAACAATGCATGCAACTGTTTGCATTGCCACCTATCGTAAAACATGAACAAAAGGCCTGCTGGATGAAAATAGAAGATTGAGATTTTTTGGGTGATACAAATCGCCACACATCCATCAAAGAGACCAGACCATGATTTTAGTAATCTAACTTCTAGTTCGTCCAAGTGCATTCTTCAACTAGTGTTCCTGGCTCAAACCTTAGTCAAGCCATTTCAGAATCATGAACCCATGATACCTGATTGATTAATCGTCTAGCATAACAGGCATTTGGATTTGTTGCAGGGTCTTTCTCCGCATCCCTCTTCATGATATCAACAACCCTGAGACATGAAAAGAATAGGATGTAAGATTGGCCTAACATTGGTATTGGCCACATTAAAATTTTGTTCGAAATATAACATATTTTTATCGAAAAGTACTTAGCAGCAGCCACACAAAGTGCAGATATTTGGGTGAACCAGAAAAGGGAAAAATAAACAAATGGAATAAAAACAACACCAACATCAATATAGGCATTTTCAGTGATGTTTGGGAGTGCTTCTGAGGATTCTCAAGAGATGGAACAGCTCCCAGTACAGTATCTATAAACTCTCTAAGGCAAGAGCAGTTGGAAGCTAAAATAATAAAGCTAATTTTCAAGAAACAATTTGGGGGTGGTTTTGCAATTTCCCACTCCACAATTGCCTTACAAGCCGATCACTATGAAAGAAATTTCTATAACTATTGCATTTTGATATATCATCTGCTAAACCCTTTTTATAGCCACACCTACAGCATGACAAAGCATCAAAGATATCTTAGTAAACCCAAATGCATAGCTTTTCCCAATGTCACCACTGTTGGCAAAAGGAATCTCATTTAAGATCTTTATATTGCCATCTGAGATAACTCTCATTGTAGGTGTGGCTCTTGCTATACTCACAAGATCATGCTTTTAAAAGGGTTTTGCTTGTCCTATCTATAAGATTGCCAAGTTCAGGGGCTCCTGAAATAGCACCTCCAACTCATTTAATCATTGATGAAAGTTTGAAACATCATCCGTACTCATTTACCTTGGTCTATCTCTACAGTAGTCGTCGACCTCATCGTTGAGAGAGAGAGAGAGAGAGAGAGAGAGAGAACCTGGAAGCAATTTCTGAGTAAACATCTGCAGGTTTGTCTCCAGCGACCAGGTTCACTGCAGCAGCTCCCAACTACAATATAAAAAAGTATATCTTCATGGAAACACATCCAGTTAAACAAACCAAATAACATATTATATAGATTACATAGAGCACAATAAAAGCACTTTCCATATCACTCTCATTGGCTATTTATCCAAATTTGGTAAAGAATAAGTACAAGTTCTGCAAAAATGAGCTCCTTTAATATGACAGGTACTACATACTTTAGGGAGAGAAGATTGGATGAAAGACAAGGTTATGTGGTCCTCCAAATTCAATAAGAACATTACATAATTAAGAGAAAGGCATTTCTGAATTGATCTGAAGCTGATTGTGACAGACAAATAGATGCATAATATAATAAATAGCAGTAGGAACTATCATGGGAACTGGGAAGCACAGTGTGCATGCTTCTAATTAGAAAATCCTCTTGATTTGCTGCATAAGGTGCCTACATATGATAAATCCAACTGCAAACTCTAGATAACTTCAAAATTGAAAAGTAAAATTGCACAGAAGCATACATGGTACAGTTTGTGATATACAACACAATGCCTCAAACAAACAATTCAAGTTAGAACTTCATACAAAATTCACTTTAAAAGAGATACAGCTAGTGCCAGCCATGATAAAGAAAACGCATGACCAGTAGTGCATATCAGGCAAGGACAATATGGAAGTATGGCATGAAAAATACTGTAGTCTTTGAGTGAAGAACATTAAAAGATCTTCTTACCTTGTCCCTCCCTAGTGCAGCATAATGTTGCAAGCCATTGCATGAACCATCCTTGTACCAACAACATCCCAGGTTAATATGTGGCATTGTATATAAAACCAAATGCGAAAGTATATACTATACTGTGTAATCAGATCAACTTTCAACTTCAGCGGACAAACTAACAATATTTTGATTTGTCCACAGATGGACAAGAATGTGAATGTAACGAATGATGCCACGAACAGCTAGTGAATGCCACTTAAGCTTAGGAAGAATACTATAGAACTGCAAGAAATTTCCTCACAAAATTGCAGTATATGCATCCAGATGTCATTACACTCAGTATGGTCAAGCTGAGAATATTTTCCACTATCGATAGATAAGAATAGATATTCATATGAATAAAGGTAGCCACACTAAGAATTAACAGACAATGACAGCACCGAGTTAAGAAAAAAGGATTTTCAGTCGGATGCAGCTTAGATCTCAAGATGCTTAAGCAAGATAGGGAGATGTGACTCTATGGTAAGGGTTTCTGGGTGGCTTATGCAGTAAACAGCTTGATGCATTATAATGATGCCATGGCCTTGTGATATCAAATTGACTGCTATTTCATTGTGAACAAAAAGGCCACTGATAGCAATAGCCACAACCACTACTGAACTGCCACTCCTTATTATATGTCAATTTTGCAACATGCAACGAATTTTTTCTCAAGTCTGCTCGAAATCTCAATTAATCACCCAGTCCATTGAATACAGGGTTAAGTTTCTCCAAGCCCAAGAGAATTGATGCAGAATGCTTAATAGATGGTTTAAAGACCTTTGGAAAGAGTGTTAAATAAGGAAAGATTGATTAGATAATTGACCAGAAGTCTTTTCCTTTATAAATTAGGAGTTAAGTTTCCGATTTCAGTTTTAGTAGGACATTAAGTTTCCCATTTCAATTATGTTTCTTGTTTATAGATTCTCTATTTCTACTAGGAGTAGAACGTTAGAGAGTCTATATAATCCTTCGGTTCAAAGAGAAGTTGTACAAAAGTTAAACTTTGCAAGAATTTGCTTCAGGATGGAGTGATGCAATTCTTCAGTGTGATGCTTAAGAAATCCTAGGTGTGATGCTTGGGAAGCTTTGGGTTTAAACCTAAAGATTTATGCCTCAACATGGACATGTCCTACACCACTAGAAAAGTTTCTCCAATCAAATCAAGTGCCTTGGGGTTCTTTTTCATTGGCAAGTATCAAGAAAGCGACTAGAAATAGAATTTACCAAGATATGTTAGCATCTAACTCATATGAAGATCTACTATACTGAAAAAATTATTATTTGGCATGTGTCATGCCAATTTGAATAAGATCTATCATCAACTGCAAGATTTTGGAATCAAGTGTAACTATTCCTCCATCTTGATGATATTTTTTATTTTACTTATAATCCAAGATTCCAGAACGAAACACTTCAATGAATTCTAGACAATACACAGATCACAGATGCATATGCCATCAAATCCAGCTGTCTGTTGAAGTGAACTGGCATCAACAGAAAGGCTGGATCTAAAAGTTAGCAGTATTTTTAGTTACAGAAAAACCTCATTCCAACTGACAAACAAATAATTTCCCTTAAACTTCTAATTTTGACATGGTGAATAGTTCACTAAACTCATGACCCAAAAAAAAAAAAATCACTCAACTCAGTGCACAGCTATAGAATCTTTTGCACGGACAAATTACGCTGATCATGACTCAACAACTGATTACCCACATAATTACCTAGATGCATAAAAAATGCACAGCATTGAAAGTCTTGTACCTCAATACTCATTAAAGCAATACCTGGTGAATGGGCATATGTGAAAGATATGCCTCAGGAGAGGAGCTTCGTAATGCTTCTGTAAGATTAATACACACTGCCAAGCATTGAAAAGGGTCCTCTGCTTTCAACCACCAACGTCTTCCTTCAAGAGGCCTATCTGCAGAATCAAATATCTCATCTAAATGCTTTTCAGTAAACGCAATTCGATCCTCATAGGACTGCTTGTCCACACCAGCAGCATAGAGATTCGCCAATTGTATCTTTAGCCAGCGTAAGCCAGACTTTCCTAAAGGGCGTCCCTCAGCAAACTCAAGAGTGCCTCGACACAGATCAGAGCCAAGATGGTTTAAATATGGATGCATTGGGTATGCACGACCACGGAAATCGAGGCTGTGTGGGTAAAAGAATCCCTCTTCATCCTTCATTTTCCGTGCCACCTTCTCCCACCAAAAGCAAAATGAGAAACAGTATGCCAGATGTCTGGATAATCAATGATGAGTCAAGAACTCAATTTGCAGGTGAGATTCTTACCGCCAATTTAAGTTCAATATCACAGCGCTGTGAATGTCTCTCGGTGTTTTCCTTTTTCACAGTTTTTACTTTCCATTTCCACTTTCGTAATACTGATTCATCATCTGTGTCAGGTTTCTCTGGCAAGGCAACCTTCACCAAGGAAATGAAAAGGGAAGATTAATATCTAAATATGATTGTGCTCATAAAAAGGTAGACAGAAAAGGCGAACAAGCGTGACACACATCTTCACGGTCAACTAGGCCTCCCAGATGACCTCCACTAGCCCAAATCCTGTCAATGACAGCAAGTACTCTTTTGTTTACCCTCCATTTGGTGTTTCCAAGAGTATCCAGGGCCTGATTCACAGGATTAAAACAGGAAACAATAACTAAAGAGAGATCTCAACAGATTAATACTTTGTTCAAAGAGTAGCTGTCTCTCTGCAAAGGGGATGATAAAGGTATTTAGTGAAAGATTGGTATTTGCAAATCAAAACAGAAGCAGAAGCATTCAAAGTTCTGTGTTGAGAGAATATTCCTGAAAGAGACTATATGTTAAGTCTTTTAATTACCTACCTCAAAAACGCACTGTAACTGATCTGTTGGTGTCCTCTTGATTGTTTCACGTTGTTGTCTCGCCCCATGCGTACGCATAACATAGGATGGTAAAAAGAAATATGCTCCTTTATCATAACTGGAGAAACATTGGCATTAAGAGAGAGAACAATTAACAAGCAACAATCAGCACGGAAACTCTCAACAATGATATCCTTGCAAATAAATTTACTGCATGAACAATTATGTCTAATTAGCCTTGTCTTTACTAAGAAAGGGCAAGGAGAGATCTACTCCTTTCCCTTTCTATGAAATTGAAAGGGAAAAATGACGGTGTATTGACTGTGTAACTTGGACTGATTCAATTATAGAATCTTACCCTGTCCATTTTACTGGTGGCACCAACATCGGCATATAAGGAATCACCATATGCCTCGCCTGTTGTAAAAAATTAGACATCACTAATTTCAATTCCTAAAGACACTTCAAGCTTCAATGTGAAAAATTCTAAAGGTAGTGTTGTTCTTACACTTCTCTCGAGACCTTTACGAACCAGCGGGTCACATTCAATAACTCCATATCTCCTGCTACCTTTCCTAGAAAAAGCACCTCCAAAGTATTAGTACAAGCAAGTGCAACATGTGTGTGTGTGTGTGTGTGTGTGTGTGTGTGTGTGAGAGAGAGAGAGAGAGAGAGAAGGGAGGAGTGGCGGTGACTTTTGAAAGCTTTCTTACTGAGCATCTTTTGTTAGCGTCTTAAGGACATGTGTGAATGCAGGACGAACATCAGGTGGCCCATCTCCTAATTGATCTATTGGTGGTTGTATATAAGCAGTTTCCATCAATAATTGAATCAGACGACAGCCAATCTGGAAAGTGCAATAACCAGCATTTATTAGCAAGGAAAAGGACCTTCACACTTAGTACTTAAACATAAGAGACTCTGGATGAAACTACACAGACCTTGACATGGTTTTCCTGACCCCAAGGCCTTGACTCATCCTGTGCCTTCACTAACCCCCTTACTTGCAACACCTTCTTCTTTTTCATCAGAGAAGAAACCCTTTTTCTTAGCTTTTCCTGTTCTTCGTTAGGCTGACCTTCAGATGTTTGAAGATCAGATTCACCTTCAGGATCCGTACTTTTTGTTGCCTTTTTCTTTGTCTTCTCCAAAAACTTTTGTAGCATAGCCTGTCCACACAAGGATGATCAAAGTCAAATCCAACTACCATATAGGCACCTGGGTATCAGAATTGAGTTCCAGCAAACTAAAAGGAATATGACTTGTCTTTTGTATTCCGACTGCTAGACATGATTTAATGATAACAAACGATGAAATGTCAGCAAAATGGAGGGGAAAAAAGGGCCTTTCCTCCTTGACTGGTTCAGTACACGAATCTAATTATTGCGATGCATGCTAAATTACTAATCACGACATCCAGACAAAATTTGAAGAATTAGAGTCTGCCAAGTGATGACACTCTTCCAAAGGCTTGTCAACACCAAAGCTTTGCTTTTCAACATTTGAACATATCCCAACATCAATTAGTCTCATGCGATAGATTTTGAATGCAGTAACCTTACACCAGTGAGAAAAATGTGTATATAAGAATGATAGCAACTTCCTGGAGAACCATCTCCTATTTCATTTTTTGGCCAGAGTTAACTTTAATCTCATATTGTTTGTACCTAAGACTTTCTCTTTTTCCCCGCTTCAGCACTAACAAAGTCGCATAACCTTATTTCACACACACCTCATTTTCAATGGCTTCACCAATCTGGCAAGCAGCTTGTACAACCCTGCAGCTGCCATTCCCTCCATTGGTAGACAGCAAGAGTCCCATAAGCTTGTGCATTGTGATCACAGCCATCATATCCGCTGGCAACTGATCGATAAATGGAGCATGAGACGGCTTCGACTTCTTCTTTCTGCAAAGCTCCTGCTCCGCCACTATCGCATCCCTCAAGGGCTCGAACCAACCGAGGAACAGCGACTTCACGTACGGCAGGTTGGGCGCCAGCTTCTGCTCGCACATGTCCGCCAGGAGCTCTTGGTACTCCCTCGCCGCCTCCTCCCACGCCTCGGTCTCCATCTTGACCTGCCTCTTCTTGAGCATGTGGTACTTGGACATCCCCATCCCGGCGATCCTCTTCTGCTGCTGCGGCGGCGGCGGCTGGGGCATCAGCCACCGCTCAAGATCGGAAGGGACCTCGATGTGCTTCTTCATCTCCTCCATCAGCTCCTGGATTTCCTCGGATCCCGAGAGCTCCTCCTCCGTGGTCGAGGCGATCGCCTCCGCAGCAGCGCCGGCGTAGCTCCTCCGGAAACCGAAATGCTCGGGCGCGGCGAAATCGTCCCTCCGCAGAGGCGTCGGCCGGGCCATCCGCCGACGGAACGGGGAGGACGACGACGACGACGACGACGACGACGGGAGCCACGAATTCAGGCCCTTCGGAGCCTCCGGCGCGAATTTACTGGAGAAATTGGAGATTTGGGGAGCTGACAGTGAAGCGGAGGCAGGAGCGGAGTTGAATTTCCGGGAAGGAGCTCGCCTGGCCAAGTGCCTCCACATTCTGATTCTCCCCCGGGCTCCTCTGGTTGAATGGATTGAAATCGAAAGCAGCTCGAAGAAGAAGAAGAAGAAGAAGAAGAAATGGTGATGGAAATGGAGAGAGAGAAGATGGTATGGAATCGAAATCAAAGAGGGAAAATGGTCGCAGAAACGAGAGGAGGAGGAGGAAGAAGAAGAAGAAGGAAGGGAGGCTGCAACGCCGCCTCTCGCTAAAACCCTGCATAAACCTATGCTCAAAGAAACAAAACGTTGCAAGAAGAAATGTACGCCCACGCGACGTCGTTTCACGCAAATCTCTTATAAGATTCTAGATTTAAATTAATTTTCCTTTTTTTTTTTATAAGAATATAAATCTGATTCTTAAAATAACTTAAAATTTTCAATTTTTTCTTTTTTATTGTTACGGCTGCTTTTTTTTTTTTTTTTTTTCTTTTTTAGCAAACGCATATATGTGTCCATTTTGGATAGTTGATTATACAACAATGGCAGAAGATTCTAATTTTCAAAGAAAATCTCTACTTCTCGTGAAGTTTCTTACATTAAATATGAATGAAGATTAACCTGAAATTTATGAATATAAGATTGTGTTTGGTAGTCAAGATAAAATTAAAAATGGAATACGATTTATCCTACCTTGCATTTGATATTTACTCAAGATAGGATAAAATCATATATAAATAAGATATATGCCAAATAAAATTATCTTATGACATATGTGAGATAGAGGGGAATAGAATTTTTAAATATTATTTTTCTTAAATAACAAACTTCTTAAATTAACAAATTTAAAATTATATTTCAAAATAAATAATATTTAAATTCTAATATATGAAATTCATAATAACAAAAAAATTAGCTTTTTAATTTAATCTTATTATTATTATTTATATATTCGAATTTAAAAATTCAATATATAGATATATATTTATTACATATTTTAGGTGTTGTAAATGAAAGAAATAAAAAATAAATTAATTTAAAAAAGCAAATAAAAATAATTAGACAAAAGTATTTCCAAAATTTTTTACCATTTCCGTTTATAAAATTAGTGATTCATTTACATTGAAATGATATAATTATCAAATAATGAATAAAAATACAAACAAATCCAAACAATCAAACATAGTCTAAAAGTTCATTAAATAGCATTTTCTTATACTTTTAAGGAGATACTTTCCCCTTCCATATTACAAAATCATTTTCCTATTGAATTGCAAAATAAGGATAATTGTTGAAAAATCTATAACATAATCCCATCAACGACCAATTTCCTATTCGCTGGCTTCAATTTTAGTGAAAAATCAGTTACTTTCTCTGTCTATATTATTTATATAATCAAGGGTAAAATGCTTTCTTTTCATAAAGTAAGTCAACATGAAAAGTGAACTACGTGTAGTGAAGTTGGTAAATAAGATGCAATTTTCAATTAAATTAGGAATAGGAGAAAGAATAATGATTTGCGAAGTGCACCCAACCATATTGTACTTAAGATGAACCATCAATAATCACATCAAGATCATTGGAATAAACAGCATGGAAATTTAACTTTTCAATGGCCAATAAGTACCTTTAGAAGATAACATAAAGTTCTCCAAACACACACTACCAATAACAAAATTTCATAGGCCATTCAATCACCTAATCTGTGGGAGAACAAGTGGAGGCTGACGGAATCTTTGCCCACCCATACATTACATAAATCTCTTATTTGCCTCTCCAATCCCACGTCATTTTGGTCCAAAGTGGCACAATTTTGCCTAAGATGTTGTATTCCCAAAAATTTCTTCAATCTAGAGATCCTCACTTAGTCATTCCAAGGATCACTCTCAGCCCTTATTTCTGAGGGCTCTACTACCTCAGCCTCGGCCTCGGCAACCACAGGTTCTGCGGCGTCAGTAGAACCATCCTCTGACGACTCCATAGCTTCTTCTCCTTCTCCTTCTCCTTCTCCTTCTTCCAGTCTCCCCCATCTCCCACCAAGAGCCATCGCCATCATCTCGTATATCTTGTTCCCCAACTCGGCTGGGCTGTCAGGCTGTTCAACCGGGCAAAGAGGATGGTGAAGGTTAAGAGATCGCAGGATGCCCAAATGACTCCTTTTTTGTCATGAGTTCATAAATATGTCGTCTAGAACATAATTTAAGAGGAAGGAGGAAGGCGGAATATGAGCTTACAGTAAATCCACTGGAGATTAGTGCGGTATCGTATAGGAGGTCAACGGCTCTCTTGGCATCTGCGCTGTCTGGCGCATTCTTGCAGGCAGCCTGCAATCAAGATTACCAGAGTCAAATTTCAGGTCTTCATACATAAAGACTAGTCCCGCAAACAAGATAGATAAAAAGAACGGTTACTCTTCCTTCTTGTCATAACAAGTAGAATCAGTATGTTTGACAGTAAACTTGATCTTCATAGTTCTTAGCAAGAGAGATGGATTCTTTGGATTAACTTAATTGGTCATCAGAATGTATGAGCATTCAATAAAAGATCAGTCTTACATTTAGGTCTTTAACAATGGGGTGATCGGGGTTGATCTCCAATATTCTTCTGCCCCTCATGAATTCCAAACTTGAAGTGTCCCCAAGAGCCTGAGCTTTCATCAACCTGCGAACAGAGAATCAGCCCACCCCCTCACATAGAAAATTGACATTTTTTCAGATGATACACCAACCTTTCCATATTAGCAGACCATCCAAACTTTCCAGAGACAAGAACACAAGGAGATGAGCTCAACCGCTTCGACACTTGTACTTTAGCTACATTATCCCCAAGTTGTTGCTTTATCCAATCACACAGCAGATTATACTCTTGTTCGGTCTCCCTCTCCTTAACTTCATCCTCATCACCTATCATGAGTAGGAGTTGATATGATACCAAGAATCGTAATCCTAATAAAGAGAAGCCATGACAGAAAATGCACCAAAAAAGGTTTAAACGCATTAAAAGAACAAGCACTAACCAAGCTCCAAATCTTCCTTGCTAATGTCAACAAACTTCTTCTCTTTGTAGGTCTGCAGATTCTGGATTGCAACTTCATCAATGGGCTCAATCAGGTAAAGAACCTGCAGCAAAAGTAGCATAAGCAATCTCTAAAAGGAGACGGAACAAGGAACAAACTGAAGGAAACAGAGATAGAGATTCAAGAAAACGATAAAAAAATAAGTGAGGAAGGGCCCAGGAGGAGGAGGAGGACGATGAAACAATGAAATAGGAAGAAAAGACCCTGCTCATAGTAGCTATGCATTTCTTGACCGTTAGATTTTCCACCTACGATAAAATATCTGTAAGCATTACTTTTTTCTCACTCTAAGTATTACCACAGGTCCATGACTCTAATGTGTAATCTCCACTACCACTATGGCAGTCCAAGACCAGAAATCACCGCAATTCAATTCATTAAGTTCCCAAACTTATCAAGCGATATTGCTTAAATCAACACTTTCGCATTTCCAAAAAGAAAAAATGTACGGGGCAGAAAAGTGAAATTTTCAGAAGGAAACAAAATACTCCATCTTCCTATTCTAATAAATGTTAAAGTTAGTCAACCAGAGATGAAGCCAAGACTAAACCCTCCCCATCCCCCTTATTTTTTAATTTATACAGTGACATATATTTATCAAGTCCGCTGCATCAGAACAAACAAATTACTAGATAAGGCTCAATGACACTACAAGCAAAGACCAGGTACATACCTCAATATCCCTTTGAACCAATTTCTCCAAGAATGGAGCACTCTTTGCACTCTTCAAGCTGTCAGTTGCCAAATAATAAATGGCATTTTGTTTTTCACCCATGTTTTCAACATAATTGTCCAAGCTCACCAACTCCTCCTCACTTTTGGAAGTGTAGAATCGCAACAATGGTGTTATTCGTTTATGATTCCCTGAATCCTCAATGCATCCCAACTTCAAAAATCTCCCAAAGTTTTCCCAAAATTTTTTGTAGTCCTGAAAGCACATGAATCAAAGTTTTCAAATTGCAGCAAGCAAATCCAACATATAGACACAAGAGAAATCTCTAATTGCTTCCCACCTCCTTATTTTCACTTTCTGAAAGCTCTTGAATCATGTCAAATGATTTTCTTACAAGTCTCTTCCTCATTATTCTTACCTGCAAACACAGTGAAAGAGAAAGGTGGCAACTTATAGAGGTTGAAACTGAACCAGTCTGGAGAATATAATGCTCGTTTGTTTTAACAGGTAGGTGACAAAATAATACACAAGCACAACATTGTACTGAATAAGTAGGAGCCAGCTGTCAGCACAACCAACCAAATGACATGTGGATGTAAAAATCTATTGAGTAAGTGAGAACTGACAAATCCATATGTAACACAACATTTCGCAGAACCAAAAGAATTGACAACTTAAAACTTACAATTCGGCTTTCTTGAAGAATCTCTCGGGAAACATTGAGTGGAAGGTCGTCTGAGTCCAACACACCCTTTACGAAGCTCAAGTAGCGTGGAAACTGCAAACGCCGGATATCAATTATTTAAGTATAATACTTTTCTCCCAATCAGAATATTTAGACCCATCAGGCACATCAGACAGGCAATCATATGGAAAGCATATCATCAAAACAAAGAACGTGAATAATTTTTTTTAAGTGGTTATAAACTATTAAGCCATATGTTAAAAATATGGGGCTTTATGTGCAGCATAGAGGATGGTTTGGTTAATCTAAATTGAGGCATAATAAGTTTAATCTCTGCTACTTATTAGACAATGCATAAACAGTCCTTAATAAACACCATATCTCAACATAGTAAACCTAAGACCCATTAGTTCATTAATTTAAAACACCGGACAGACATACAGGAAGGTATAAAGTAGTGGGCGTTTGTAAGTGAGTCTAAGCAGCCACATGCTGAAACTACTGGAATCATGAAAAATAGCAAGAATGTTCAAGAGTTTAAGAATTAACATGCCATTGCCAAACTTATCAAAAACCCCACACAAACCTGTAGAAGAAGAAGAAGAAGAAGAAGAAGAAGAAGAAGAAGAAGAAGAAGAAGAATCAGTTCCTCTATTCAGTTTGAAGCTACATTAAGACTTACCAGTTCACCATCAAAATCATCAGAAATGAACACGCGCTTCACATACAAGCGTATGTTCTTTGTTTTGGGGTTTATTACGTCTTCATTGTTGAGAGGTCCCATTCCTGGAATATATAAGACACTCCTGAACTCCACCTCACCCTGCACGTATTTTGAGTCAAGCTCCATATGGAGGAGAGTATTATGCTAGATGAAGGAAGAAGATTATGCAGTACCTCAGTGGTGAAATGAGTGTATGCAAGTGGATCAAGAAATTCATTGAAAGTCTTCTTGTAGAATTCTTGATATTCTTGTTTCTCAACTTCTTTGGGGCTCCGCATCTACACCATGCAAAGGACTATAAATCAGCAGGACAATGTTTGCAAGCACACGTTGACATGGCACAAGAGCAAGCAACAATACTCACTCAAAGAAAATATCAGCAGAAAAGAATAATTTCAATAGCATGGAAATGTGTTCATGAAAATAAGTAATTAAAGAAAAAACGACTAAAGACTACTTCTTACCCATATTGGTTTTGTCTCATTGGCCAATTCCCAGTCCCAGTACTTCTCAGTTTTAGTTGTCTTCTTCTTCTTTTTCTCCTCCTGCATCAAAGAAACAAACCCACTTAAATGTCATAGTAGAGAAAATGACACCGTTAACATGTGTGAATGCTGCATAAATTACATCTGGCTTTGCTTCTTCTCCCTCAATTGGTGGCTCCTCCTCTTCAACCTTGCCAAATTTAGACGTTGACATCAGTAAACTAATAACTGCCACCATTTTAATCAATGAGAAAATAGAACTCGCATGAAAGTACTATAGTGACAAAGCCCCTTTTAGCGCAATAGCAAATAGACATCCTACGTTATCTCTATAATAAAACCTGCATAAATTAGTCAGTGTAGGTTCAATTTTTAGTCACCAGCGTCAACCTGAAAATTGCCCAATTGGATAATACTGGACAGTCCACCAGAAAGTTGTCGCAGTACAAATGAACGCATTGTTGATATTATACACCTATAATTATCTAGGCAAACAAATCAGTTCGAGAGGAAATTGATACCCAAAAATTCCCGGCATTATACATCAAACAAGGAAAAAAACAAAGAATTGAGTGGCTATTCATGATTCTGGCTTTCAATTTCCAAACAACTCTTAAAAACATAGAGACCATTTATTCACTGACTTCAACCCTAGCAAAATCTCAGAAAGAAAATTACACATTGCATACAAAGGGACCCACCTCAATTGTCCTCGATTTTTCTTGCCACGTATAGATGGGGAAGGAAACAAACTGTGAATAATTTTTCACCAGATTCTGTATCTTCGTTGGCTCTGAAAACTCGTATTTGTCATCCTCCTGCAAAAAAAAATTGATAAGACTGTTAAACTACCATTGCAATCGACAGAAACTGAACAAATGCTTTCAAAAGCAAGAAAGCTGATTGTTAAAATTATAAAAAGGAGAGTACCATATTGTTCCCAAGGGGCATGAAATAATAGACAGGAAACTCTATCGCTAACTGAATCAAGATAAAGCAGAACCAATGCCATCACATGCTATCTATCATCAAGGTCTTTCTCAAAGACAGCCAGAGATCGAATATCTGGTATAAAGGGAGGATATATTGCAACTTCAAACCACAAGCATATGGCTCGCTAAAGTAATTCTCCTACTTACAAGTATAAAAGTTCAAACCAGATTCTAAAAGGGCAAGTCAGTTGGTGTCAGTGCACCAACTCCAAGAAATTAATTTGCACAAAAAAGTCGGAGAGAATAAGTTGTTTTACTTGCATAAGATACACGTTGACTCTTGACTATTGAGTATGATAACTTCTTATGTAAACTCCTTAGGCTTTAGTATGATTTGTCAACACATATTAGACTCAAGACGTCACACTCTTCATAAAACTATAAGCAATAATTGCAGCAAATACTACAAGCCTAAAAATTAATGGAAACTAATTAAGGTGGATACGTCAATTTTCATGGCCAATAAGTCACCAAAGTGTGCAATCAACTATCACAATACCCGCAAGTAAAGAGTAATTTGTGTTCCGCGACGAAGAAGCTTCTCAGGATCTGTCTCCTCTCTGATCGTATACGAACTGCTATCAGCTAATGATTCCCACACATACTGCTTATCTGATCTTGGGCTTTTTGTCGAAACAGCAACCTACTAGTCAGGAAGATGAGCATTGCCTCAGGAAAATAATCACTATGAAAAGTGTAAATCACCATGCCAATGTAAAAGAATTACAAATAGACAAAGGTTCATTAATGGTTAGCTAAAGAACACCTTCTCAGCCACTAAAAAAGCAGAGTAGAAGCCAACACCAAATTGACCGATCAATCCATTGTCCGCGCCAAGATCCTTATTTTCCTGAAAGTATAAGATTAAAGAGTTAGGTTCAAAATTCTTGATATCAATTGTACACCAAGCAAACTATCATATGATGGAGTTCAGGGAGATGGAAAGAAAAACAAGAACCTTCAGAGCCTTCAAGAATTTTGAGGTACCACTCTGAGCAATAGTTCCAAGACAGTCAATGAGCTCCTCCTTCGTCATTCCAATACCAGTATCTCTGAAATCTCAAATATCACCATCCACATCCCATGAATTTCTCAATTATTATAAAATAAAACCATATTCATCTATAAGCTACAACAGACTTACGTTATCGTGATGGTTCCATTGTCAGGATCTGGTCTGATTCTTATCTCCAAATCACCGGCATCTCCAAGAAGAGCAGGCTCAGTAACACTCAAGAACCTCAACTTATCAAGAGCATCACTAGCATTGCTGATAGAGGGGGAAAAAGGAAAACCAATTTCGGCCATAAATCACAAATAAAGGAAAAACTTAAAATCTTCACCGAGAATTTAGAAGTCATTCCACAAAGAAATGAAGATATATGCGCGAGTGAAATACTCACCTGACAAGCTCTCGAAGAAACACTTCCTTGTGGCTGTATAAACTATGGACAATCAAATCCAATAGACGACTGACCTGCAAAAACAATGCAAAGTTTAAATTTATCAGCGCAGAAGCGGAGGATGCAGTGCTGTACGATCGGAATACAATCTACAATTCACATTGAGATCACAAGTTCTCCATAAGGATCAACCAATCATACTACCTTTCAAGAGTAAAACCTTGTGTACTCCTCATGTCATTTTAAAATGTTCTACATGCCAATCTCCTTCAATATTTCACAACGTTCAGCAACAATCACTTTTGAAAAGTAATCAAGCTTTCATTTTTAGTCATCAGTCAACTGTGAAATTAAACCTCAATTCTCACTCATTTCACACCAAACAACTGCAAGAACTCGGACTCCCGCGTGATCAATCAAAAAAACAAGGCGAAACCCACCTCAGCTTGATACTCAAACTGCTCGCCGGAAGTCTCGCCAGCCTCCTTCTCAGCGACCGCGGACTCGCAACGGATTGAAACCCGATTGTTCCTCTTCTCGAGCTTCCACTTCAACCCGCCACACGAGAACCCCGTTCTGAGCCCATTTGCGGGTAAAAAAGCGCTCCTCAAGCTCAAGACTTTATTGCCGTTCTTCAGCGAAAACGACGGGAGCGAAGCCAGAGAAGCATTGGCCAAGCCTCTGCTGAGCGCTGGAGCCATTTGGGCCTCGGAAACCCTAGATGGTTTTTGGGAATTGCAAAGCTCTTATCTTTTGAAGGTGGGAGTGACAGAGGGAGAGGGAGAGAGAGAGAGATAGGGTGAAGAAGAAATAGGGAGGAGGGTTGAGAGAGGGTTTAAGAGGAGGAGGGTTCTAGAAGTTGAGACATTGGAGAGGAGAGGAGAGGGAGGCTCTGCTTGGCAGCATGTGGGGAATCGTAAGGCCTTGATGCTGCCATTTCAGCAGTAACAATATCCTCTTGAAATAATTTTCCTTTCTTCTTCATTTTGGTTAAATAAAAAAAAAACAAACTCCTGTGCTTAGAGTAATCAATGCACGCAAGCCATTTTCAACAACAATCAAATCATGTCAATTTTACCTAAAATTCATATCGTTTTATGTTTGAAATGGAATACTTCGATTACATATAAAATTTATCTTAAAATTATGTCGTTCACTTTTTAATTTTTTTGGCATTCTTTTTGTAAGTGGAAGGTTTGCTACATCCTAGGATTTACTAGCATCCTTGCACTAAAATTGCATATAATTTTTTTTTTATTATGTCGTTTACTTTTAATTTTTTTTGGCTGTTTTCCGTTAGTGCAAGATTTGCTACATCCTAGGATTTACTAGCATCCTTGCACTAAAATTGCATATAAATTATTTTTTTTATAATGTCGTTTACTTTTTAATTTTTTTGGCTTTTTTCCGTTAGTGCAAGGTTTGCTACATCCTAGGATTTACTAGCATCCTTGCACTAAAATTGCATATAATTTTTTTTTATTATGTCGTTTACTATTTAATTTTTTTGGCTTTTTTCCGTTAGTGCAAGGTTTGCTACATCCTAGGATTTACTAGCATCCTTGCACTAAAATTGCATATAATTTTTTTTTTATTATGTCGTTTACTTTTTAATTTTTTTGGCTTTTTTTCCGTTAGTGCAAGATTTGCTACATCCTAGGACTTACTAGCATCCTTGCACTAAAAAAGTTCATTTGGAATTTTTTTTTTTTTTTCTGAATTTGGTATATGACAGGATCTATCAACATCTTGTGTTTGCCCAACAGATGAATCAGCTCATGAGATTGATTATAGTTGGTCTCGGCCGAAAGACCATAAAAGCTAGCGCTTTGAAAAGAATGGCCGAAATAGAGAACGAGCGAAGAAGCTTGGACAAAGCTCTTCTTTGTTTGTTTTTCTTCTGTTTCCAAAGTAGGTTGCACAAAGCTTTTTACAGTGGGTATGCACATGGCTCATCTTCTTCACGGCTTCTTGTGCATAACAATTGCAACTCAGTGGCATGTGGACACTTGGGCAGATTCTACAGTTCCAGTGAAGAGGACCAAGTGTCCGTACGGGTACAAGGGGATTGGTTTTCTCGCTTTTTAGACCTCCAGATATTTATTCCGCTGATTTTGATCAGGTAATCAAGCAGCTACCTTGTACAGTTTAATGATACAAAGCGATGTTCTTCAATACAACCTTCCATGACAGAACTTCCAGCTAGCAGATGCAGAAAGAACTGGAAAACCGTAAAAGATGCCGACTAGGTGTATAAACACAAGATGCCAAGTACGTGTATCAACAAAAGATGCCGAGTACGTGTATAAACTAGGACTTAAATGACTAGAGAATCTAGAGATCACCTGATCTCTGGATCCCGTTCTTAAAATGAAATTTCAATCACCATAGCAACAACACAGTGCATGATCATCTAATCCTTCCACTCTTTATTCATTTGCACTGGAGCGCCATGAAGATATCTGAATATCAAATGAAACCTGGTAAATAAACTCGATTGGCAAAAGGGAGTATCTGTACACAAGTTGTCACAAGCATTGGCACTTTCTCAGGCTCAGGCTTCTAAAGCTGTTGGCTTCAAGCAATCGACATTGCACAACCCGACTGACCTCACCATATCTCCCAACCTGCATCATATATTTCAGAATGCGAAAACTATAAGATCAGTAATGAAGTATTTACAGTAGTCATTAACTGCATGGCCTGCAATTTCACAATAAACAAAAAAAAAAAAAAAAAAATCAAACTAACCGGTCAAAGCTGTTCCTAGCTTTCTCTGGCTGATCTGTGCTGTTTCTTGATTTCATGAGCCGATCCACACTCTTTCTTGATTTTTCTCTCTTGTCAGTGCTGGATCTTGACTTGTCCCTGCTGTCCGTACTAAGCCTTGCCTTATCCTGTTGCCCAGTGCTCGGCCTTGATTTCTCCCTATTATCCGCACTTAGCCTGGACTTATCTCTACTCGCTTCAGTGGCAATCAGAGGAAGTTCAGAATTATCCGTACTTTGTTCAGGTACATCGCGAACACGAGGTAGTTTCTCAATGGCGGATATGAACTTCCTGAGATGCTTCAAGTACTCGGGGAAGAGCTCCAAATTACAGTGGTTCCCTCCTTTAAGCCATAATGGTTCATACTTTTCTTTGCACTGCTCCCACAACTGCTTGCCGTGGGAGCAATCTACTACATCATCTTCAGTTCCCTACAGATAAAACAAGATGCAAATTAATAATAAAGCTTCAGCAAGATATTCATGTGAAATTATGTTTGCTTTCAGTGCCATGGTGCATCTCAAGAAAGGAGACAGAAAACGCTCCTCGTGGATGTGATTTGTGCCCACTGATAATCATGCAGTGGCTAATTATTTGTGGCTTCCATTTTCAAGTAAATCTCCATTGTCTATGTCGCACCTTTTTATTTCCAGACAAGGTTCAGATGATTTTGACATATCAACGGCAGATAAAAATCATGAAACTGGTGAGCATTGCTTCACAAATTTGGAGCCACTGCATGGTGTATTGTGGAGTGCATTCACAAAATGAAAGCAATCTGTAAACTCACATGAATGACCAGAACCGGGCAGTTAACCAGAGGAATTTTGTCAATATTCTGCAACAGAGTAAAATTAGTAGCTCTCAAATAGATGAGGGAATCTATTTTGGCAAGTTGAAACAATTCATCACAAGTAATCAAGAAAAGAAATCATATCACAACAAAGGAAACCTTATATATGTCAAACCAGAATGTTCTCTTCACGGGATACATGACTCGAAGACCAGACAAGATTGGACTGTGAAGAATTACAGCCCTCAAACAAGGCAACCGTATGGCAAGCTCTAGAGTAGGTCCACTTCCGACCGACTGACCGTACAATATTACGTCTTCCTCCTTCGCACCGTATGTCTCTTGAAGGCACTTGTAAGCCGCCTCAATGTCAGCATATGTGTCCTGCTCGCTCGGCTAATTCAATAGATACTAAACTGAATCAGCTCAACTGGCATTCAGATCTAGATAAATCTCAGCAAAACAAAGAGAAATCATGTTACGACTCAAGCACCACACTAGCAGACCACAATATTCCTGTCAACCTATTCTCTCCGCAGAAAGAGTAACTTAAAATGGCCATGGAAATGGAATGCTGGATCTGACCAAAACAAAAACAATAAGACAAAAAAAATGGAATGCTGGAAAATCCGTCCACTAAAATGCCAATTGTTGCAACGGATGAATAGTTCATCATAAAAGAATTGTGAAGTCAGAGTCCCTTTTCTATCGTTTTACAACGGACAAATCAGAAGGTTTGACGTACTTGGAAGACTACTATTTCGCCCTTGGAAAAACAGATAATCCCATCACATCACCATGCACTCTACACTGAACATATAGAAAAGACAAAAATCGTACCTTTCCCGAAGATTGTCCATACCCTGAATAGTCATACCTGAATTCGGCACAAGAAACTCATCACTTCGCACGAAATTTCTGTTCACTGCTCTCTCTCTCTCTCTCTCTCTCTCTCTCTCTCTCTCTCTAGATAAAAGATCAAATCTTTTCGACGTACCCAAGAAGATTGACGCCCAGATGGAGGCTGAGCTCCACGAAGATGTGATACATCTGTCCAATATCGGCCGCGTTCCCGTGGGAATAGAGGAGGGTCATGGAGGCCGACGGGTGCTTCACGTACACGGCGACGATCTCGTTCCCTCTCTTGGTCCTCAGCTTCATCACGTCCACGTCGTCCCTCTGGCTCACGTCGCTCATCCTCAGTCTCCCCGTCGACTCGTCCGTGTAGACGCCGTACGACGGAGGCGTCGGGGGGAAGAAGGCGAACTTCGCCGCCATGGACGACGTTGCAGAACCCATTATTTTTAGAAACAAGAAAAGGAAAACCCAGAGAGAGAGAAAGTGAGTTTCCGGGGGTGTGTCTTCTTAGTTGGGCTGGATTGGAAAAGTGGATGGACGAAGAAGACGACGGAGCATGACTGACGTCTGCAAATTCTGCTGCCTGAGTGTTTGTGTGTGTTTCTGGACCGGTGGTGGAGTGGGCGAGTTTCAATCCGAAAGGCAGAGGACAGTGGAGCGAGCAGAAGAGGAAAAATGAGAACTTTTTGGTGCAGAGAGAGAGGAAGAGGGAGAGAATATTTGTCGGAGTGAGGAAGGAGTGATTTCCGGCATAATAATTGTTTCGGAGCTGGAGAGGGAATGAGCCCCCCTCCCATTTTCCAGCTCAGCAATTGGCCAACACTTCATCCTATTTCTTCCTTTCTTTTTTCCCACAAATTTGAAATTATAATATTATTGGTATGCTTTTTCTAATATCAAAAGCTAGTGGATTTATATGACGGAATAATCATTGATTGATTTTACAGATAACTGAATATGCAAGAGCGATCCTTTCATAGATACTTCAGAGTTATTGCTGATTTATTCTTTCGTCGTGTCCTATTCATTATTTTGATCTCATTCTAGTACTAAAAATGACAACGAAGTATGTCACATCCATTTAAGAAAACTGATTGTAAATCTCATAATTTGCGAACTCTAAGGATTAAGACGGGGTAAAGCGCAATACCCTCACGAAAATGAATTTTTTTTCTTCGACTCATCACCAGTTCCAATGCCAATTACAAACATTGCCCTTTTGCTGCTTATTAAAATCTAGTCTGACATTAATCATAAGTTTGCGAGAGATGGATTTTGACAATTCCTATTAATTATCTCCGAAGAAGTAACTCATTAGCCAAATTATTGGAGCGATGTTTCCCATTTCCGATGCGTGCTAAGTAGCCGGTAACATACATCCATTAAGAGCATGTCACTTTCATCTAATCAAACCCTATCAATAAATATAAATTTTAGTCGGTCCAAAGAGAAAAAGAAATTCATAGATACTTAACGTGCGATAATCAGTTCGAATGAATAAAGACAAGTGTATAATGCAAATAATACACAGCCTGAATTCGTTCGGATGGATGAATAAATTAGGGGCGTATGAACAGATTTTTTGGCATAAAGACATGACGATTTGACCACGACATGGTTCTGGAAATCTAATGAACAAACGTCGGTCGGGGAGAGAGAGACTTTTGGTGCCGTTAAAACGGATGAGTTGATGGGCCCAGTGTTCCCCATGAAACCCACGAATTATTTAATCAAAGAACGAATGTGGTCCTTGCCGGCCCACCAAGACAAAGTAGGAATGTCCTCTTATTCCTTATTTTCTATATCAATGACCTCTTCTTCTTTTTTTTCATTTCCATTTTTCATTGGATTCTATATTAATGACTTGTTTAATCCTGTCGCATCATCGCCTCAAAAACTGACGAAACCTTGTGGCTAACATTACTTGCTAGCATCGACATTTGCAGGGTCATTAGAAATGGCTGTCGGAGATGTGGTCCGGTTATGTTTGCATAAATTGTCTAATTCTTAAGATTATAGAATAGTTTTTCTATGTAAATAAAGCTTTTTGACGGCCGTGGATAAAATCAATTACTTCAGAAATAAAAATCCATGCCTTTTTCTAATAAAAAAATACCGGTTGTCTCTACTTATAAATCAATAGAGAAAGACGATGTAGCAGACGGTTCATGTTAACATAAACCAATTGTCCGCTTACTTTTCCATTGACATCCTACAAGATTTTTCTAATTGTTTTAAAGTCGAGCTTACCATTTCACGAGAAGGTTATTAGTCCCATTTATCATTCCTAATGAAAAGTTACAAAAAAAATAAAAAATAGAGTAATTGCTAACTATTATTAGGCACATAAATACTTAGGTGATATTAAAAGGTTGATGATCACGGCGAAAAAGTGATTGCTGTAACTAGGGTGAGCATCGGTCCGATTCCACTTCAGAATCGACTGGTTTCAAATGGTTCCCAATTTCAATTTTTGGGAACTAGCAATATTCAATTCGATTCTGGGACACTATTCAACACCTTAAGTTTTTGCCTTACAAAGTAAAAAGACAGCATGTCTCCTTCCTTGCAAATCGATGTGGCATCTCACACTCGGACACTATTTTGTTTTTTTTTTTTTCAATTTTTTTATCCTAATAAGGCGTCTCACATCGATCTACAAGGAAAAAGACATGCTACATTTTTTTACTTTAAACTTATTTAAAGAACAAAAGGTGGACAACTATGTTTAGTCTCGGCTCTCGAGAATCGGATTGGTTAGCTCTAAAAACCGCTGGTCTAGTCCTAATTCCGGAACCAGGAGGTGAGAGCCATAGGGTCGATTCTCATGCCAAGCCGAGGATTGGCCCATTTGGGAAGTGATAACCCCTAGCTATTATAACTTACTTCATAAACTATTGAATACTAGTGAAAAGCTACTACTATTTGGTAATCACATGCAAAAATTATTAGTTACTAAAACACACTTACCTTTTATATAAAGCTACGAATACGGTGAAAGTGATACTTAATAATTAGTATAATCACTCAGTATTTGGAGAGTAGATTTCCATCAAAATATCGTTATCTAGGTGAAGTTTTTTACCAAGTAGTGATTCGTGGATTGAAAATTGCGAATTCTTGTATTTACTGATCCGAATTGCAAACAGTTTAGTTGGAAATTAATTTTTGATTTCAAGAAATCGCTTAGCAACATTTGGAATTGAAAGTTAAGTATTCTTGATGAAAAAAAAAACATATTAATTTAATTTCAAGAAATCGTTTAGCAACATTTGGAATTGAAAGTTAAGTATTCCTGATGAAGAAAAAAAGCAATTATAAATCTTTTTTTTTTTGGTCAACGGAAGTATAGGTTGGTTGGAAAGTGTAAAAGAAAAAAACTCCCTTTAAACCTAAGCAATCATAAAATCACATGTCAGTGTTGACTGTTGAGTATAGCAATTTGCCGTTCAAGTCACTCAACGTACCTGGCCTGACCATTTCCTCTCGATTACCTTCTCTTGCATTATAACTTTTTACGTTGGACTTGGACCACTAATGGTTAGTTGATCTGTCGAGGGAGCATTTCACGTTTTATGGCCAGCCTCATTATTTTTGGACACGAGCAACTCATGATGGACCTCGGTATGATCATAGTCTGGGATGATCTATGCCGATTCCTAGCTGGTATGCGTTTCAGAATCGAGCTAAAACTTGAATTATTACCCACAATGGTGCCAATGTTGGTCGTACAAGAAAGAATACAGAATGTCTTTTTGCACAAGTTAGGATTCTCATATCGACATTAAGTTGTCCACTACGGTCCTAATGTTGTCTAATCACATCAATCTAATCTCTCTGAGTTTGGCTTAAACATTATTAGTGGAGTGATAAGTGTAATAGAAGAACTTATTACGAAAATGCAATTGAACTCCCTTAATTCTGTCTACTATGGTTAACAGAAAAAGTTAAGGCAACTTTTGTTGCTACTTTCTTAAAATACGTGGTGGTAATGTCTTCTCCTGACGCGGAGAAGGTCATCCTTGCCTTTCATCGTCATCAACGCTCCTCTGCGCGAAGTTGGGCCACAGTGAACTCAGACATGGTGGAGCCAAATTTGGCTCTAGCCTTGTCGACGGAGCCAGATCTGCCTTGATTGAAGGCCGCGGAACCAGATTTGACACCTTCGTCGAGTCGACCGTGGTGGAGTTACATCTACCGATGACCTCATCGCCAGAACTTGATCGAGATAGAAAAGGCTCGGCCGTAAGGCAACGAGATTTTATATTCTTCGTCAACGGAGGAGACCAACGAGCTCTGTGAAGGGAAATAGAGAGAGACCGTCGACAGGAGCGGATAGGGTTGGTTGGTGCAGAATCAATGGCGTCATTAGGAAGCGTTGCTGGTGCACTGGAGCTCCTCGCTCCGCCCAGAGAAAACATAAAGGAACACGGTCGGGCTGCAGATGTGCAGCGATGGGAGGATTGGAGCCGGGGCAGGTCAAAGTATATTTATCTTCATGCTCGCGGCTATGGCCGCTCGACAAACTTGCTGTAGCGGCCACTGGCAACGACCACCCGATGGAAATAGGGCGAATTCATGAGAAGGCACAAATGTTCATAGTTTCAATGAAGTTATCCACTTTCGTAATCTTTGATTGCTGAAGGGTTGTGTGGAAAGAGCTCTGGCATATCTTCCCCATGTTATCGTCATTCTTGAAAAAACAAGGTTTTCGTGTTCTAAAATGTAATGTAGAGTACATTCTGTGGGGGAAGGAACAATGTGTGTAACTGATGGCTATTTTGTATAAGAAGATCCTTTCATTTCATTAAGGCTTTTGTAATATCACCGTGTGATATTGTCCGCTTTGGACACTGAGTCCTCACGGTTTTAAAACGCATCACACATATTATTGTTCGCTTTGGACACTGAGTCCTTACGGTTTTAAAACGCATCACACATATTAAGGGACCCAAGCCCTTATAAAGGCTCTCAGGACTCCCCTAAGCGATGTGGGACAAGAGGGAGAGGGATCCCTTCCTTGCGCACGTCCGGGACCGAGGCGCGGACGCACCGCCATCCCTCCTCCCCGCACACCGCCGCTCGGATCCCCGCACACCGCCGCTCGGATCGTCACACTCTCCCCCCCTTAACAGAACAACGTCCTCGCTATGGCCCCACACGCTGCGGGAGTCGGCTCTGATACCATTTGTAACGACCGGGCCCCACTGTGTGATATTGTCCGCTTTGGACATTGAGTCATCATGGCTTTAAAATGCGTCACACATATTAAGGGACCCAAGCCCTTATAAAGGCTCCCAGGACTCCCCCTAAGCGATGTGGGACAAGAGGGAGAGGGGGAGAGGGATCCCTTCCTTGCGCACGTCCAGGGACCGAGGCGCGGACGCACAGCCATCTCTCCTCCCCGCGCACCACCGCTCGGGTCGTCACAACTTTAACATACAAATCGGGGTTGCTATCTTTTAGTCCGTCCAAGTAGAGATTTGAAGTTGAAATCATTCCAGAGATGGTGAGCGAGAAGGGACGAGAATGATGGAGATGGCCATGGTGGCATCGAGCAAGGAAGAAGAAGGTGCTAAGATCAAGAAAGAGTATGCCACATCAGCACCCTCCTTTCCAAAAGATGATAAAAAAATGCGATGTCCGTACTACATGTCTTAAGAAAATAGTAAACAAGTCACGTGGCATTTTTCATTAATCAAATTGAACGGATTATTAGGTCCCGTTCATTTCATAGAAAATAACTTCCAGGAAAATATTTTTCAAATTTTCCGGCGTTCGTCTTACGAAAAATAAATCGCTTGGAGAAAGCAAGGTAAAAAGTCTTCTAAACTAGGGGACAATATTTTGAAAAATGGAAAACATTTTCCTCACTTGATCTCTCTAATCTCATACCCTTCCATCACTTCCTTCTCCTTTTTTTTTTTAATTCAAAATTATTATTTTTTTCTTTGTTTTCCCTCTTCTTCTTTATTTATGTTTTCTTTTTCTTCTTCTTTGGCCGGCCGCGCTGGTCACCGGCTATAGACCAACTCCAACCTCACCCAAGGCTAGATCCAACAAGGGCAAGGCTTGAGCTCGCTGGATCGAGCGAGCTGCGAGCGAGCTCGGCGGAGCTCGCTGGATCGAGCGAGCTGCGAGCTTGCCGAGCTCAGCGGAGCTCGGGCTTGCCTAGATCAATTGAGCCTCGAGCTCGCCGGATCTGGCAATTGCATGTAGCCAACCACGTAGAGGCACGTGGCGGTGGAGGAAGGAGGAGAAAGGAGGAGAAGGAAGACGGAGGGAGGAAAAGAAAAATAATTAAAATTCAATTTAAAAAATATATAAAAAATTAAAATTAATTTTTTTGGTCAATTTAAAATATTAAAATTTAATTTTTTTGGTAATTTTTCCCAAAAAATCAAATTAGATAACGAATAATGGAATACATTTTCCACTCAAATTTCAAGTTTCCGCCGAATACCAGAAAATATAGTCATTTTCCAAGAAAATAAATTCATAGAAAATATTTTTCGGAAATGTGATATTTTCCGTAAAACAAATGGATCCTTTAGTGATACTTGATTGTACGAGTTGATTGCATATTTTGAAAATTTAAGGACCAAATTGCACTTTTATAACAAGTTTTCAGAATTTTAATGTGTTTATCCCTAATTTGCTTGGCACAAAATTTTAAAAGAACAAGTAACCTTACTAGCTGGAGATTGGTCTCATGGTGCTTGCGCGAGCTCCCGGATGTTCACGGGACGGCAGTGGCTCAATGGTGCCGAAACATTGTTTTGCGATGATCTGGTCCGCCGCTTCGCTTCGGTAAAACGGATCCCAGAAGACCTGCGATTTCCCACGGTGGCAAACAATCGTATAGGGGACTCGCGGCCCCATTCAGTTGCCTTTGATGACACAACATGACTTTCTCGGATCTGCTAACCCTGAAAGACAGATTATAGTCCAACTTTACCATGGACTTGAAAAGTTCCTTTTCTCCATCTGACGAAGGAAGATTGTTGGATTGCGGAAGCCAAGTGTGTGATGTTCGTGTATGGGGTTTACATGCGGGGAAAGGACAAATTTCGGCACTTCACGGCAGAGCGATAGCGAAAATGATGACAATGGGACAGCAAACGGAAAAAAGGGAGCAAGATTAGAAACTTTATTGGATAATTTAGTGCAAGTGGAGGAGCTTTCTTCTAGTGGATCTACTCCTAATTATCGTGAACAAACACCACTAAAGCCTATTCATAGGCCTTCTTTGGCTGATTCATCATCAAATAAATCTGAACATTGCATGCTGGCCATTCTTTGGCCGCTATTTCTACCTGCCACTAATCAATCTAGACGCCACAGTTTTCACCTGCCTCTCGTAGTGTTTCTCTGCCACTCCTAATTCATGCAAGTCATGCTAGAATTGAATAAGTGATCCAGAAAGTTCAGGAAATGTATCAATATTTAACACTCATCCTTGATCCATTTTCGCGATGCTCCGAACATACTCTGTAATGTCTGGAATTTTGCTTGTGGTAATGCCTTACTAAATATGCCTGCGACTTGTTCTTCGGTCTGCAATAGTTGAGCTTGATCTCTTCATTATTTCGTACTTCTTGCATCAATTGATATTTAATGTCGATATGTTTAGTTATTTCATGAAAGATGAATTCTTTTATATAGCAATTGTGGAGTTATAGTAGCATCATATTGGTGTCGGTCTGTCTATGCTTCTCCAATGTCTTATAAAATTCTACAAAGCCATAGTGTTTGATTGGTGCTCATAGTAGCCACGACGTATTCAATTTCTATAGTAGACTGTGCTATTGAGTCTTCTTTTTTGGACACCCAAGAGAATATTCCAGAATCTAGAGTAAATGCATAACCGATAGTGCTCATTCTATTGTCAACTGAACCTATCTAATCATTGTCAATGTAGCCAATGACCTTAGCTATTGCACATGGGTGATACCAAGTGTTGTAATTTTTTAGTTCCTCGTGAGTATTTTAGAATTCTTTTGGTAGCTCCAAAGTGAATTTGAGTCGGACTTTGAATGAACCGTGATAATGGACTTATTGTGTACATGATTCCGATCGTGTAGCAATGAGATATAGCATACTACTCTATAAAGAGTAACGTTAGCTTTTTCTGCTCCATCTTCATTTAGTAATTTTTCATTTGTCACGAGCGGTGTAGAAATATTTTTACAATCTTGAATTTCTTCATGAGGTACTCGACATATTTCTTCTATGGGATGAAAATTCCTTCATTTTGGTCGACTACAATGTCAAGGAAGTAGTGCATCAAACACAAGTCTGTCATCTCAAATGTCATCATCATTTCTTTTTTGAATTCTTGAATCATCTTCTCAATGTTCCTTATACATATGAGATCATCTACATACATAGAGACAATAATAGTGTTAGGATTACCTTGAGTCTTGATATAAAATGTTTGGCTTGCTCATTCTCCTCTTGAATCCTTACTTGGTGAAGCATTTGTCAATTCTGCTATACTAAGCATATGGTGCTTGCTTTAATCCATGGAGGGCCTTCTTGAGCTTTGAAACTTTTTCTTCTTAGCCTTTGACAATAAAACTTGTGGTTGGTCCTCATGTATTTCTTCTTGAAGATATCTATTAAGGAATACTGACTTCACATCTAATTGATGGATCTTTCATTCTTTTTATTCTACTAGGGCTATGAGTGCCCAAATAGTATCAAGGCGAGTGATGTGAGCGAAAGTTTCGGTACAATCGATATCTAGTTGTTGCAAATATCCTTTCCCCACAAGGCTTGTTTAATGTTTATGGATTGATCCATCTACTAGAGATGTGTCTAATAGACCCACTTGACACTAACAATCCCTTTGTCTTCGGGGCGATTGACAAGCTCCCATGTTTCATTTTTCTTGATCATCTAGGTCTCTTCCTCAAATGCTTTTACTCTTCTTTGGATGCCTCTTCGTAGCTTTCTAGTTCTAAAGTGATAAAGTTAATGTTTCATAAACTTTTCTAAGGTGATAAAGTTATAATAGGAGATTCTAGAGTGGATTCTTCTTGGGTTGCAATAGGAGAGGACGGTGGTGCTACCTCGTGAGTGGCGAAATCTTATATTTCATCTTCTCCTCGTGTTGTTGACTCCTCACATATCAATGGTGTATAAGGTGACATACTTCTTCCCAATCTTCTCTTCCTCCTTGTTCCAGGTACCATTCTCGCCGAACTCGATGTCTCGAATAATTATTTGCTTTTTCATTCTTAGGCTATAGGCCCAATAGTCATTTGATTGGTCACTATATCCAAGGAATATTTCTTTTTCAATCTTCTGGTCGAGCTTGCTTCTCTTTGATCAAGGATGTGGACATACCACATGCAGCCGAGCATTTATAGAATCTGCTGATGGCTTCCATCCACTCCATGCTTCGGCTGGAGTTTCATCTTACTCTCATGGCCATGTGATACAACGGCTTTGCACAAGACCCAATAACAGTCAACCATAAGCCCATCAACGTGTGGCTCATTTGAGGTCCTGAGGTGAGGAAGGCTGGTGCCTAAACCAAAGGCCTAGTTTGATACGGCAGGGGGAGCGAAAAAGGCGTCCGAACCAATCGGTCTAGAATCCAACAGCTGTTCGTCCGTATATTCAGCAAAGGTGGGCAAAACGTGGACAGAAAACCAACAGATACTCCCACATTTAAGAAAGACCACTCCACTATTTCAGACCTTTGTAAACTGGGAATCCCGGTCTATCTAAATAAGAATAAATAACCTAGAATCAATCATTCGACGTGAGAGACTTCTAATAAACATTAGCCCTGACTCCATCAATTTCATTCGCAAAAGCTCAAACTGACTTGAACATCGAAGGGTCCAAAATCCATGCCTAGAGGACTTTATTACGTGTGTTGTGTGTCGAGTGGAGAGAGCCAAGCCAATCAAACGACGAATTCGTTTGAGGAAGGTTGAGCCGCAACTGTTGTTACTTTCTTTCTTTTTTGTCGTAATCCATCTCAATCGGCATTTAATAGTTTAGCCAAACCATGATAATTTGGTTTTGACAGTTTGCTTGGCCAAAAAGAGGTCTATACATCACTTTGACGAGGCCCGATTGGGTCGACTTTGCCCCGTTGCACTATGGATCATCAACACCAAAAATCTTCAAGGGGGCAGAGCCTCAATGTCGATAAAGAACTGGTCGCGCACGTATTTTTCTGAACGAACAATTTGCCAGGGTTCTCCTTTTCAGCAGTCATTGCCTTCCCCTAAGTCCAATAGTACCGTGTGTAGAAATGGTCATGCACTCATGGTCGTGACGAATTCTGCTACGCAAGCGAACCAACAAATTCACGCACACGCCGCCTTTGGAGTTATGGCTCCGGCCTGAAAACGAGACTTCACAGACCATTTGTCTCTGAAACCTGTCACGGTCAAATGGTTGACAGTGAAGGGAATCTACGAAACAATGCTGATGGATGAGATTTCTTTATCTGTGCAGGCAGAAGGCACGCCTCAATCCTTTGTGGAACTTGGAATTTATGAGTAGGGGTTAAGAATTCCAAAATGGACCCAGTTCGCTCGCATTGAGACAAACAAGGCAACTAAAAATCTCTCGTTTACTTAATTACTAAACTTCACCTGTCCTATAGAATAAGGGAACTGCAGTTAACACTGCAACTAAATTCTGCAGCTCCCACCCCCTGCCTCTTTCACCTTTAGTTTCATTATCTTCTTCACCCTCTTAACTATTACTCCCTCTCGATTTGGACAACAATTAGCCACCAATTCAAACCCAAAAACGAAAATAGATCACTCTGGCGAACGATGCATTGTTTCATGAGGAACCACAAATTTTAGCCATAAGGCATTTCACGATGTGCTAAATTGATGAAGCGTTACATTAAGCAAGCTAGTATGCAAAATGGACGAGATCATGCAATCAAAAGGTTGAACCCTGAAGTTTAAACCGTAGTTGTAGTTCGATATTCAATCACTGCAGGTGCAGAGCTGATGAACTGTAGCAGGGAAAGAAAGTGACTTCTTCAAATACGTATTAGCAGTACTATTATCCCATCGATGACATGACATCATTCTTACTTAAGAGGTCATATGTCATGCATTCTTTTCTGCATTTTCTTTATTGATCTTTAGGATCTTCAACCATGGCTGGCGATTCTCAATTCAATCTACATATATGTTCTCAGCTTCATCATATAAACGCAGGTTCACAGGCATCTTTTTTGCTAAATGGATCTCGAATGCAACCTATGTTAATTTTTGCTTGAAAATTCAGTAGCAGAAATTGTTCATACGCAAGGAAACATACCCTTCACCAACCTGCTGCTGGTCTGATTTTATCAACCCACCTTTCTTTTTCTCATTTAAAATCCCCCAAAGCCCTTTATAAGTCCCCATTGATAACCAACCCAGATGTTTTCCTTATCCCATCCGAACAATGTCTAGAGCTAGTGTTAGGAAAAATGTTCTGGAGACGAACAAATATCTCAATGAGAAGGATAAGTCAAGCCAAAGTTTCTTGTCCAGGCACCTGAAGAAGATATACCCGATCGGCCTCAACCGAAGCAACTCGTCCCTCTCGCTCTCGTCCCTCTCCCTGTCGTTGTCCCAGAACTCCAACGACTCGTCCCTTACGGAGCCCTCTTCCCCACTGGATCACAAGATATCATTGGCGCTACGCCTCATCCGCCCACCGGAGAGAAGATCAGGAATCACTACGCCATTCCCTAGGACTGTTCGGTCAGCACAGAATCTAAACGTTCAGCCCGGAAGTCCGACTCCAAGTGATGGAGGGGAGGTGAGGAGATGCAACTGGATTACAAAGAACAGCGGTATGTTTTTGTGTCACATTGTTCATGAGAACGCACCAGATGACCCGTGAATTTTTTAAGCTTTTTACTTGCTGAAACATTGACATTGCTCATATTACGTGTTGACAGAGGCTCCTGTTTTTAGTAAAGATACCGCATGAGAAGAGATCAGCTTTGCATGCCTAACTCGATACGCATTATCACCATTTATTTAATGAAAATCTTATTATTGCAATACGTTGTTTTCGACGAGTTCGTCACATCGACGATATATTAGTTCATAGACCTTTTCTTCGCCCCCATCAATCGGTGTTTATTACCCTGTTTTCTGGCTTTTGTACTTCCAAGACGTAGATTTAGTCTGCTAATTACTCATTATCGATTAAGCAGCATAAACCTCTTCGTTGTACACGTGAGCCGAACCTGCCTTAAGAGTTAAGAAGAACACACAAAATAAGACGACAAAGCACCATTCCTCCAGGCAAAGTCTAAGCTTTTGCCATAGATGATACGCCTTTATAATTTTACCAAACTGTAGAGAGTCGTCAGGCAACTTTTCTAATTTTTATTTTTTGACTTTGCACGGTTCTCAAATGATTCGAAGAAAGAGCAGCTGCGGTCGTTAGAGATGATTAATCAGCTCGACAGCGGAAAGCGATGGTCAACCTCATAATAAAATCCGACAACTTGCCCCAAATTTAGTGTTTCCGAGCCTTCTTTACCAAGAACTTGATGATGCAACAGGCTCACCATATTCCTAACGAAGGAACCTCATTCTAGCTGTTGTCTTGTTACCTCATCTTGACAAGAATATCGCAACGTCACTGCACCAACCATGTAGCATCTTAAATTTGTCAATGATTCATAATAATTAGTCTCCAATCTAGACAAGATACCAAACACTGATGGATCGTTCTAATATGTTCTCTTCCACCTACTTTGCGGTCTTAAATATATGCTAAACTCAATTCGGGGGCAATTAAGTTATTAAATGACAATCATGCTTTGGTTACAGATGAAGTTTACGTGTCATTTCATGATGAGTGCTGGGGAGTCCCGGTTTACGATGATCGGTATGCGAGACTGTCTCCAATTCTCGATTACATTGCCGGCTAACCTTTTTTTTGTTGCGTTGCTTATCGTGGTATGCCACGCTGCGCAGTCAGCTGTTCGAGCTACTTGCCATGTCAGGCATGCTGATGGACTACAATTGGACAGAAATTTTGAAAAGAAAGCAATTATATAGGTAACGATCATCGAGTATTAGCTCGTTATCGGGCTTATTTCTATTTATCTGACTGAAATTTCATTCGTCTCGACATAAGTAGTTGGCCAAAATCATTGTGTTACTGATGCAGAGAAGCTTTTGCCGAATTTGATCCTAACATTGTTGCCAAAATGGGAGATGATGAGGTAGAAGAAATTTCCTCCAACAAGGCAATGATGTTAGCAGAGAGCAGAGTAAGGTGCATTATAGACAATGCCAAATGCATTTTGAAGGCAAGCATCGAAGAACCTATACATCTGGTCACAATACTTTTTGCAGGTTCACGATATACAGATTATAGATTAATTAGCCGGACATGTGACTGGAATTAATTGATGCAGGTCGTGAGCGAGCTCGGATCGTTCAGCAGCTACATGTGGAGCTACGTGAACCACAAGCCGACGATCAACCGGTTCAAGTACCCGAGGAACGTCCCTCTCAGGACTCCCAAAGCCGAGATCATAAGCAAAGACCTGCAGAAGCGAGGGTTCCGTCTCGTCGGCCCTGTGATCGTGTACTCCTTCATGCAAGCCGCGGGCTTGACGATCGACCATATCGTGGACTGCTACCGATACAACGAATGCATAAACCTAGCCGAACGGCCGTGGCGGCATATATGAACCGCCTCGGCCGAGAGGTTCACCGTTTTCCTTCTTCCTCATACAAAGGCAAAGGACCTGATTTCAAGAATTAGCCCAACTAATGTGTAGATAGTAAGCGACTATCTGAAACTGAAATACGTTATATGACCTTCGTATCTCTGTCAATGTACACTTTTTTTTTATCAGTGACTCTTTTGTCTTTTTTCCGATTTCGTGCGCCTGTTTTGGTTTTTTATTGCAATTGGGAAACTGAACAAAGGAGGGCTCCTTTCGTGAATGCTGTCGTCGTCCCGTGTAGAATTGCGCAGCGCACATGGCCCATCATGTCGTGCCGGCAACAGGACGCGACAGCATAGACCACTCCCATTCTCTTCTTTTTTTTTTTTTTTTGTTGCTCGAATGGAAGTGCAAAGTTAAATTAATGAAACGTCAGTGTCTTCGTATAAGCTTTGTTTGGTGGACCGTGCGATGCAATTGATGTCAATTTAACGAGTGTTAAAAGAAATCTTTCAATATTTTGAATATCACTTTCATGTCGCCAGAATATAAATTTGTCAAATTTTTTCTGACTCTGTTATGTAACAAGATACTTGAAATTACATCTTAGTTATGAATATTACTAACAAGAGAAAATGTCTTCAATGAAAAATGTCAAACGGAAATTCTGTTGGAGTGAATGTTTCATGCTCTTACTTGCCAAATCCATTTACCATTTCAATTTAAGAGAGCCTCTTTTTTAATTATTCTAATGAACGATAAATAACACGTATGATCGTCGTAATATATTAGCGCAAAACTCCATGAACATTACATAACATATTCTATGATATAAAATTCATACGATATGTCATTTTGGCTATATTTTAGTTGGAAAATTATTGAGTTGGTTAGGACTAATGCCTAAATGGATAACATGGCATTATAGGATCGGAGAGAGCCACCTTCCATGGCATGACCCAAGGGGCTTCTCCCCGGAGAAATACCCGACAATGGTGTGATATAATAGATAGAGAAACATAATGCTTAATGTGAGTATCGTTTATGAAATCGAAATCCCATCCTCTTAGGATAGCTTCCCAACACATAGGGCCAACAAAATGGATGAGTCGAATCTGGTTTGGATTGGCTTCGCTAGAAAGGTGTTAAAAAAAAAAAAAAAAGGAGCATTTTCGTAAATATCCCAGCATGAAAAAGTAATTCATCAACAGCCGTAAATTCTTGTCGATTGATTGTTCAACATGTGTGCGCAGAGCACTCGTCAGGAAACGTGACAAAAAAAAGAAGAAAAAAGACAACCTTTTTCCGCCCCGAACCTCCGTGAGCTCACGGGCACCACGTGAACTCGCCCGCACCGTATCGCCTCCCCCATCACCTTCCTCCCTCTCCCTCCCTCTTTCTTTCTCCCTCAATACAATACAGTCATGGCTCCTGCAACAACGCATTTTTCGTGCTAAACAGTTGCTGTCCAAGAGCGCCCCCCCCCATTTCTCGTGCCCATCGAGCCCCGCGTCTCCTTCTCTTTCCCGGGTCTTCGCCGGTACGCCGATTCCCCATCGGACTCTCGGCCGGCGGCGGCGGCGTTTGAATTCTGTCTCCTCCTCCTCCTCCTCCCGCTTCCGTTCCTGCGCGGCTCGCGCGCGAATTCGAGCTCCGCGGGAGGATGAGATCGGGCAAAGGGAGCCAGGAGTACGAGGATTTCGAGGAGGAGGATCTCAATTCCAAGAGAGATGGCCCGTCCTCGAACGTTTCCAACAGTAGCAACAGTGCGAATCCCAAAGGTACGGGCTTTCCCCCGATCCTGTCGCTTCCCGTTTGGGGATTCTCGCTTGCCCAATTGAATAAATTTTTTTCGGGAGGGGGCGGTGATTTCTTGCTCGCCGTGCGTGCTGGTGGACGCTTGCTTGGTTCCGCCGGTTTGGACCCGGTAACTCCGCATGCGTCGTGGAATTGTGTTAGTTGGTATTGACTGACTCTCCGGAAATTGCTAAATTTTGGGCCTTTTGGCGGTATGCGTTTCGTTTTTCAGTTCATTTGCTGAAAGTAGGCTTCTTTTTTTTTTTTTTAGTTTGGCCTCTTCCGGGTATATTGACGTGTTGAGTTTGGTTCGGTGCTGAATTGTAGTTCTAAGTAAAGCGGGTGTTGGTCCTCTCTGAGTTGTGGGGATTTGCAATTTGAACTGCAGATAAGAGCAGTGATAAAGCACATGCCATAAGATCGAAGCATTCGGTCACGGAGCAACGGAGGAGGAGCAAAATCAACGAGAGGTATGTTCCTTCGCATCCTTATCAGAGTGCCCGATTTGATTATGTTGTGTGTGATCAACCTCCCATGGTGAATTCTGTGAGAGCGTTGTGGTCTTGTCAACAGCTTGACCATGATGCGCCGTGTTCAATTGGTGATGGCAATTAAAGTTGTGTTGTGTTAATGCACGGAAACAGGGTGAATGTAATCTTGGTCCTCCTATTATGTGACATTTAAATTTCTTTGCGTTATCGAGATCTTTTTTTTCTTTCTTTCTTTTTAGTCCATCAGGATTCATTGTCAGCTCATCTGCTATCCCATAACATACAAGTAGCTTACCATGAATGATTACTTTTAGATTGATAGGGAGCTATATTTTCATGATGGAACTTTGGTTTCAGATTTCAGATATTGAGAGATCTCATACCGCATAGTGACCAAAAGAGAGATACAGCGTCTTTTTTGTTAGAGGTAAATTGAGTTCTTGAAGAAATCCTATTTCCTGTGGTTCCTGAAGATGGTTTGCCTAATTGATTGACTCTCACTGCCCGCAGGTAATTGAGTATGTCCAGTATTTACAGGAAAAGGTACATAAGTATGAAGACTCCTACCAGGGTTGGAGTTCAGAACCCACCAAGTTGATGCCGTGGGTCAGTTATCATGCTGGTTCTTGTATTTAACCAAACAGTTGATCGATGTATTTATATGTGGGCTAATGGCCATTTGCTTGAGTGTGCTTCATCATGGTGTTCTGTTTTGATATATGTTATTATTTGGATATGCCTTCTGTCTGTTCACTCTTCTGTTTTCTGTTATTTCTTTGTTAGACTTGTATTTATTCACTACCACAATAAGGATCCTGCACCCAATATCTATCGACAGTCGGTTCTGGGCCTTATATTTCTAAAACACAAACTTGGGGTGCATCTGTTGATGTACCTTATTCTGAGAGTTTTTCTTTATATGAAAGTTTTCTCTTTGAATCAAAGTCACTATTGTTCTTATGGCTAAGTTTAATTGTTGGGGTTTCATGCCCATTCGCGAGTTGTCTCCATTCACTGCATCATTTGTTGAATTTCTGCTAGGCAGCTTTCAATATAGTTTCTTGATGAATACATTTCATTAAATTAGAGGGACTGCTCTTCATTTTGCTCATTGCCACACAATGCAACAAGAAAAGTTACTGGAAGTGTACTACTCCAGAAGCAGAATGACATGTGGAAATTATTTCCTGAACTATGTGTTGAATATCTAGTAATTATTCTTTTCACACTATTCTGTGAAAAGCAGCACATCAACATATATGAAATTTATTTTCTATTACAAACACGTGTTTTAATTTGCTTACTGAGTAGACTCCTCTCAGTAACTTTTGGTTCTTCTTCAAAGCAGAGAAATAGCCATTGGCGCGTTCAAAGTGTTGTCAGCCCACCTCAAGCCATGAAAAATGGTTCTGGTCCTGCATCATCATATCCAGGAAAGTTGGAGGATAATAGCACTGGCACAACCCCAAACATGCTTGCCAGCTCACAGAATACATCAGAAATAGATCCTGGAAGAGATCTCTCTAGCAAATTCATGGTTCAGCAATCAGAGGTAGCTAAACAGGCAATGCACGTTGCTGTTCCTGTACCTGTCTCAGTCCGAAGTGATGATGTGATTTCCAATCATCTTCAGAGACCGTTTCCAGATGCTCAACCGATGGAGTGCACTGCAGACACTGCATCTGATCAGCAGGAAGATCTGACTATTGAAGGGGGGACAATCAGCATTTCAAGTGTTTACTCTCAAGGGTGAGCATGGATCTGTGTCTTCTATCTATATGTTTTAGTTATCAAAGATGCGCCTTATCTTCCTGCTATATCAGTATGTCGCTTTTCTTAGCATAGTGATGTCCACGGTGGAAGGTTTTTTGTTCTCATGATCAGTTTCCCCTCTTCATATCTAACCAGCAACCTGCATAAAAGAAATCTTCTATGATTTGTTCTTCCAATTCTCTAATTACCCCGTGTTGTTGATGTTGAGATTTTATCAAAGACACCTCTTGGAAATTTAGGTTTATGATGATTGCCATTTTGTGCGATTCCGTTATTGGTTTTTAATTTCTATATATGAAACTTATATTAGCTTTAAGATCGCAGTTACTATTTTACACACTAAACTTATGTAAGCTGCAATATTGGACGTGGGGCTGTCACTTTGTATTTTATGTTTGAGAAACTAATTTAGGCTGCACTTAGTATAAGCTTTGATATTGCAGTTACTTTTTTTTCTTGTGAATGTATCAAATTCTTGCTTTATTCATTATGAGCTTGCAACTGCGCTGACTTGAACTTGGAGGGAGGACTATCTGAATTTGCATGTCATTTTTGATTATTACAGCAGTACTCTTGAGCCATACAAGTACAATATTGCATTTTACTTTGCTAAACCATTGATCCTTCTTATTTGGTGTTCTGTCTATTCACTTAATTGTATGTCAATTAGACTACCAAAACTTACCTCTCTGCTCACTCAACCAATGTGGTATTCTTACTTCATAGCAGCTGAATGTTCTAATCATACCATTGTCAGCTGAGTTGAGTCTGATTCTTCGGCATATTGTAATAGCATCATCTTCTTGGATTTACATTAATAGTTGAAAAATTAATTTGAAATTCTATAATGCACTCACAGGTTATTAAATTCACTGACAAATGCATTACAAACCGCCGGTGTGGATCTATCACAGGCCAGAATCTCAGTCCAGATTGACCTTGGAAAGCGGGCGAATAGAGGAGGGCTTGCGACTGGAACGTCCATTCCCATGGTATGATGTGCGCAATATACTTGGTTCTTTTCCTTTCACACTGGTGGTTATGCTTGTCTTGTTACCTTCAATTACCTTAGTGATCTCACTCTCTCTCTGTCTTCTCTGTCCTTTCTTCTGGTTCTGCTTTTTGTTTCCAACATTTTCTTGTTGCTCTTCAGGATCATGGCAGTCCTAATCCTGGCAATTCAACAATGGCCCATGTTACAGATGCGAGAGGTGAAGAAGGTTTGGATCAGGTGCAGAAGCGCCAGAAGACGTGAAAAGTTAGATGTTTCTTCCAAATCTCCATTTTCACTACTTCTTTACTTTGTTTCCATTTGACCTCTTCTCTCTCTCTCTCTCTCTCTCTCAGGCTCTTGTTTTTTTCCCCTTTCTTTCTTTTGAGGGGGAGGATACCGTCTTGTCATCTCTTGTGGATATTTATGATCTGATATGGTATCGAATCCTCACTGTTTGATGTGGCTAATGGTTCAGAGATTCCATGATGTGTGGTGTTCTACATATGGATGTTCTTCATTGAATGCGGTTCCCTATACCAATAAACAACGGTCGCCGAGGGGCCTGTATGAATTAGCTTACATTCAGTTGATGAGTAGCTATCAGACGCATTCTGCAGAACATATCCACTAAAAATGGACAGCGAACTAATGGCAAACGAGTGATGAGAGCGTATAAAGTGATGACGGTCATTCATAAACCAAAGTCGAGTTTCATGATTGATTGGGGCATAATGTTGAAAAAAGGAACTCGAGACAACTGATTTGCTGGGCACTCGAAATCACTCACTTTGTTATTTTTATAGAACAATAAAGATGGCAAATTGCTTCTTCATGGATCCACAATTTTTACCGGATATGATGGCATTAATAATAATGATGATGATGCATCCAAACTTATACCCGGGCCTGGCTCTAATGTAGAGGAAAATAGGTCCATTAGCCCTTTTTCTTCACTCGGGATTGGATTTCAAATTGGTTGAAATGATTAATAAAAAATAGAGTCCATCTAAAAGTAAGTTCAAATGAGTTTTGACTCAAACCCACTTTTAAAAATATCATAAAGGTCGCTCCCAAAAAGGAAAAGAAATTGCATGCAACCTAATACATATTCATTTTCGAGCGTGTGCATTTCTCACCGAAGCAAGCATTAGCACGTAATAACGTAAGGTTCTCATAAATTCTGCTGAATTATGATTGATATTGACAATCACGTACGAGATTGAAGTCACCCTGACTTCAGAGTCACGTCGATCTCGGAGATTAAAACGCTTTGAGTTCTTAGAACAAAATTCATTCCGTAGTCTTATCAAACTAATTCATCAAACTTTATAGACGTGGTTGATCGCTTTATATGTTGCATCCGGACGACAAATATTAGTTGCTCACACGTCAGTATCTTCTGCAATGACTTTCTTCTCACTTCAATTAGGGCTTGAAAGGAACATTTTTTTCTTTTTTGCAATAATTGATGTCAAGGAAGAAGGGATTATGAAACCCACTCGTCCCCAGGAGCCACACTAATTTGAGGTATTATGCCGATTTGCTTCGCCATTTATCTTTTTGCTCAATGTATAGGCTAATCAACTTATTCATATTCACAAGACAAAAAGAAAAAAACTTACTCATATTACCAGTTAACCTTTAACCGATTTTTAAAATCATTCACTTAATTGTCATCATATTAAAATAAATTTAATATAAATTGTTAAAATCATATTGAAATAATAAATTCTTATGAAAAAATACATTAATTTATATTATATTAAAACTATAAATTCATATGGATATAAATAAATTTATCTATATCAAATTCATTTTCGACATTTTCGACCTACCCTTAACAGGTGACCTAAAAGGAAAGACCAGAAAAGAAGTGGCCCTAAACAGCGTCTCTTTTTCATTGTCATTCCCTATTTTCTCCCCTCTTGGCCCCTCACTCTCAATCCCAGTCGATGTGGGACAAAAAGAAGCTGAAGAACCCGTTTTGCTTCTCCTCATTACAAAGGACGTACATGATTTCGAACCTCGCCTGTGCTGATGTAATTTTGTTGTTGAGACTAATCGCTTGTGGATAGAAAGATATTGTACAAATGGACTCTGCTTTTAATAACAAATAAACATATCAACAGGAGATTCCCTGCTGCGGCTATGGGAGTTTTGAGGACTACCAAAATTGTTAAAATTAATCCAATCGACTCCGTTTGTACAAAGAGTAACTAAAATTTGCACTAAACGGCGGCCTATATCGGCCTGGTAGCAGAGGGTTTGGGGGGTTGGTATCAGTTTATTTACCATAGGTCCTGGGTTGAATGCCTTCTGAAAACAAATATAACATTTGCAAACTCAGATATGCGTTCTTGCTTAATAACTCAGATTTGCATTTATGATAACAGAAACACGGCTTAAGTTGATAAGCGATGAGCTCACTAGGTGAGGTGCCATGTACTTATCCATGATGATTCCCCCACTGAAGACCAAGAAAAAGAGGGTGATGGGTTAATAGATGGTGGAATTTGCCATCGGATGACCGCCGCTGTCACTTGCGTTAATGCTGATGAATGCCAGCGACAGGAACACAATCTAGCAAGAAACGCTTGAAGACACATCCATTACCAGTTGCAAAAGGCACATCCAGCTTCTTGAGGCCTTTTTTCTTTGACGAGATAGGTATGCTAAATGCAGCTCTAGTTCGAGGGGACGAACAAGAAAACATATTAGCCACCACCAGTCCAGCAAGGAGTGGGGAAAAGGAATCACAAATAGAGAGGGCATTTTGAGTGTTTAACTGGCCTGTTACTAAAACTTGCTCGCTGCAAAAATGATACCCAGTCAATTTAGCAAATGAAAATCAACCGTCCCAGTAAATTTCAGTCATAGCCTGTGTAACCAAGTGCAAATCAAAGTGACATGGTGCAAGGGAAAAACAGCCTTAAAGATTGCAAATGTTCCCCCGGCCAAAAGTTGATGGATGCATAGTACATGTAGGACTAGCATGTAATGGTGTAAATTATGTAACAGACTCAGAACAATGTTCAGATCAAGAATGGGTCTGATATTTGAGGCCTGTAATCTTGCATAGAAATTAAAATTTACAACAACAGGCTTTGAAACTTAGATAAGCGTTCATAGATGGCAATCCTACGCCCAGACTCCCAGTACACTAAGGGCAGGCAACTGCTCATAAGGTGCAGGTGAATGCATATCAAGCGGCCCTACATACTGAAGCTTGGGAAAGGGACTGGAATTCCCAGGTGTCTCACATATAGAAACATCTGCATTGTAACAATCAACTAATTGAATGAATAGGCTTCAATCAACAAGGATTTAGGGCTTCCTTTTCTGCACTAAAGTAACTGCAGGAAAATATATAAACAAGAGACAAGTTTCCCAGGTCAAGCAAAGGTATATATTCAAATCTCGAAAGCAAACACGACATTTTCACGAGTTCACTTCACTTGGACTCCCTACATCGTCCCATAGGACCGCAAACTACCACCTGATAGAACTTGTTAAAATGAAAGACGTTTCATGCATGCACTGAACATCAAAACAAGTTAGCCAGAGAAGTTTTTCCAGGAACAATATACTCAGGTGAAAACTTTTCCTAAAAGGAAAATAATTCACATGAATGAAACAATCGAATAGAAATAACGAAACAAGAACTAACTAGGAGAGGATAGCTTACGCTAGTGCCAAATCCCCATAACAGCATGCAGCAGTCCCTTGACGCCAGTGATAAATAAAGGATAAGCATGTAGCAGGAACTAGTTAGTTGAGCGCAAACCTCAACACATTCTTTTTTTCAACGATAGGATTGACTTTTCAAGCCTTACAAAATCACATGCTGAAAGCCCCAGTAACTTTCATCAGAAATGCATAGTCAAAAGCCATTTCCTCAAGATGTCCATAGTGTCCACCTTCACCAAAATGTCCTGCACTCATATTTGTTCTCAAAATTACCGAATGTGAACAGTGGGAGCACCCAACTTCTCTCACTTTAGCCACCCACTTTGCAGCTTCCCACACTCCAACCCTGGATCAACAAAATCAGAGAAAGCCACATCAAGCCCATGAGTTGAATCACAAACATATGAATTTCTACAATAATGAAGACATGTTACCTTGAGTCAAGAAATGACGCTGAAACAAGGGTTGACGGATGACATCCCCCTTCACGAATGTTATTATAAGGTGCATAACTCATGATGGACTCAAATTGTGGCAAGATTCGAGGATCTCCAAACTCTTCATGATCCAATAAGGAAAGCGGCATATTAGGATCCAACAATGTATTGCATATATCTAGAAAAGGTACCTGGGGCACATTATCTTGGTGTCATCACTCGGAAATAATCAAAAGCAAAGGTTCGGCATGATCTGATTACTCAAACTGGCAATAATGAGCAGCGTACAGCAGAATTTGATTACACTTTGGTAATTCAGTTTGAACCAGATCAATAGACGATCACTCCAAAAGAAGATGTAAAATTGTGAAGCTGCTGCAGCAAGTGACAGGATTACGAATCACCCATAATGATGTTAAACCTTTGCTGTCATTGTTTGAAGTAACTATGTTTATCAGGGGAAACTGATGCTTCGTGAGCAATGAAAAGATAAATATTGGTAGAGCCGTCTGAGGTCTATCTCACAGAATTCTAAACAAGGAACTTTGAAACCATAAACAATGTGGATAAACCTCTGTAGACAACAATAAAGACTAGATGCATGTGAACCACACTGGAAAGTGCTTACCTTCATGATGGCAGCATGAAAGAGACCTGGATACATATTTATAGCAGCCCCTACAAGAAGACAGCCCGCACTATGTCCTATAGAACAAAGCTGATCAGCACAAACATAACCCTCATGAACAAGGTATTTAGCACATGAGGCAAAGTCATGAATGGAGTTCTGCTTGTTTGCCCGACGGCCAGAAGTATGCCACAAGGAATTAACACCACCCCCGCCTCTGCTACATAGAAAACGATACGTTAAACTACAATATGCGACAAAACATAATTAATTAAGGGGATCATTCAGGCGCCAGCTAAATAACTGAAAACGAGAGCCTGGAATACAACAGACTATAAACAGAATGTGCAGACAACAGTTTTTATCCCTAATCCAAAATGTGGTTTCGGCAGATAACAAAGCAGTAATAAGCTTTGAAGGAGTTCTTATTCCTTAAATTTTTCAATTTTCCTTCCAGTATCTATCATAGGAAAAAATATCCTCATTCATAGTTTTCAGGACAGCTAGTCGCTGTGCTTTGTCTAGTACTCTGATTGGGATAGATCAGCACATCTGATATAATCAACAGACCAGCCATAATGCTCATGCCAGGGAGAAAATGCAAAATTTCAAAATCAATTAGACTAACCATGTTGAAAATTCTGACACGAGCTGTTGCACCCATTGGATATGTATAAAAAAAAAAGACAATAGATGAACAAAATCTGGTTGAACCAACCTGACATCAGCAAAAGCTACAACCCAACCACGGTTGAGTAGACTAAGACGATTTGAACACCAGCTTATGTCTAGAACTTCACCATATGCTCCATATCCATGCAAAAGGCCTGGACACTTTCCCTTCTGCCACAATGTTTTAGAGTAAATAATTGTCAGGGGTATCCTGACACCATCATGGGAAATAACATCCTTCCTTTCACAGCAGTACAGATCCGAAAAGTCCTTCCAACCCTCCTCAATGTTCTCTACATTTATAGGGCTGACAATGTTTTTGACATAGTCTGTGGCTGACAATCCAATGTCAGCTGAAACACACCTCACTTCCTCCTGTTGGATGGTGGAGAAAGTATGTCTTGACATATCATACTCAACAACTACATCAGGCATCTGCACTTCAAACAGGACAAGTATCATATCGAATGAACCCAACATACCTTTGAAAACTTAAGCCTTTGTTTTGGCACTACAATTGCAAGTTTAAGGCACTCAGTGATACCAAGAGATTGACAAAAAACTATCTTGAGTGGGAGAGAACTAAAAGCTCTTTGTTAGATGAGAAATGTCGTCATTGCTTTTGCTCTCGCATTATGTTAAAAAGATTAATTAATGCTTATTTTATGCAAGAAAAATACAGCCACTCAGAAATTCTTTTCAATTCCCTTTTTTATAGGGGTAAAGGATCTTCAAATGCGCACAAATTACTGTGATAAAGTGTATTTCAAATTATTGACTTCTTTTGAACTTAGCAATTAGGTTGTGTCTGGCCTAGCTTTCACATCCGCCCCCACAAGTGATTTTAAGGGCTCCCCACATCGGCCTGCTGCATTCAGAATTTAACTTCCAGAGTGCACTCAACAGGACTTGATCCCAAGATTATAAGGAGATATGAGATATAATAAACTCCCCCTGCCAACTACGCCAACAACTTGTTGGTAATTATCAATTAAAATTGCTCAACAGTCAAGAATCCACACTTGCAACTAAATCTCTTTCAGCCAATTGCTGCAGCAAACATTTAATCATTATAACATTATCAGTCTGCAACTGCATTCCAGGAAAGGTTTGAGTACAGGCTGAGGAACTCGCTGTGATTCAAGTTCAACTAACAAGGCATAACATAAAGAATGTGCTTAAATCCAAAGATGCCTAGCTACTTAGGAAGTTAAATCATACGAGTCCAACTACATCACAGCATCCAGAGGAAAGCAGACACAAAGCGGTTTAAAAGTAGGTAGGAATGGATAAGAAAATAAACTTGACGAGCATAAAAGATGTCGATACAAAACCGACATTCCTCAAGTTAAGAATCCAACTGAATATGCAAGTTTCCTCTTAAGATAAGACAATATATACCACAGGAGAAGATAGCACGACACGGTATGCTTGACTCATAAAGTCATGGTTGGAACCAGGAAGAATGCTGCAGAAATTTGAAGGGACAGGAAAAAACCATGGGTTTAGATGCTCAAGGATCACTGCATGCTGCAAAACAACAGGGAATGATCTGAATATTAGTACAAAAAGTGTGACAATCGGGGCAAATGAGAAGCTAACAATAGAAGTCACTATATCTATCCATGTTCTGCATGACAAGCACCATCCATCTCAATGATGGACTGAGCTAGTTATCTAATGGCTATGTAAATAACATGGTCATCATCATCATCATTATTCCACCAAAAATCCTAAACTATGCCTACCGCAAGACATTTAACCCAAACTTTTTATTGTGGCGCCAAAAATCCCAAACTTGTATAGTGTGACACATTTATCCCAAACTTCTTTTTGTGACATCAAAAACTCTAAGCCTGCATCCGCATGATACATTTACCTCAAAAATTTGGTGTCAATGAGAAAAGTATAGGGTTTTTAGTTTGGGTAAACGTGTCGAACATGTATAAGTTTGGCATTTCTGGTGTCACGGAAAAAAAGTTTGGGGTAAATATTTTATATGGGAACAAGTCTAAGATTTTTTGTGTCACAAAAAATAGTTTAGAGTAAATGTGTCATAATGGGCAAAGTTTGGAGTTTTTTGTGGCTCTTTCCATTATTATTATTATGCCAGCGCTGCCATTGTCATTATTATCATATGCTATACCCCACAATAGCTAATGCTAGACATGTATAAAAACCCTGAATTTTCCAATAAGTAATGCATGTAAGCATTATGATATACGAGAAATGCAGTAATAATACTTGTTCTTCCACTCTTGTTTGATGCAATTGCATGCAAAAAGTGCTCACACGCACTAGTGACTCAATGTCAAAGAATTTGCTAAACGAGACCCAGAGAACTAAATCAACTAATTGCAAGAATGCTTTAACTAGAAATAGCTTCATGATTTTTTTCATTGTTAACGCACTAAACTACAAAAATCCACCCAGACATAAGACAAAGGTTCTGCAGATTCCTAGGCATTAGGTATATGAGATTTCGTGGAACCACTACCAATTATCCTAAAAGCTTAAGCTATTAGATGAAGGCATGATTTATTATTTACATATTCTAATACTCCCCCTCACATTTAGTCTAGTATTTTTGCTTAGTACTAAGCGTGGAAATTTAATGAATGAGGCAAATAGAGCTCGAAAAATTCGAACTCATGACTTCCAACTCTAATACTATTTGAGATTTGATGGACCATTGACCATTGTTAATTGTTCTAAAAACTTAAGTTATTAAATGAAAGCATGGTTTATTATCTAAATATTCTAACAAGTTACATAATCATTAAATGAGCTTGAGCTTGTATTGACAAAATGCTGATACTTACCTTCACCAAAAAGCGAGACATAGTCCTAGTTTTGCTAACAATTCACCAGTAAGTCTAAAAGATGTTATCTCATATCAATAGCATCCCCACTTTTAGGGTACTTTGCCACCATATTTTATTATGAGAAAACATTTCTAGAAGCTATGAGGCTTTTTGGCATAGAGCAAAACCTAAATTAAGTAAAAAGCAGGCAGACTTTGCAAGTCAAGAAATAAGTTGGAAAAAAAAAAGGTCAAGAAGCAGGGCGATGGCATCAAATGAAAAGATGCAACTCTGAAGTAAAAGCCAGCTCATCAAAACAAAAGAAAGACAAACAATTGCCAAAAGAATTCAATCAAGGCAAAAGGCCACAAAAAGAAAAGATGCACTGAACAAGCTCTAGTGATTATATTAAATAAACCAGTTCTGTATTTCTACCAAAGGTATCTTTGCAGATTAAGGTGAATGTAAGAGAAAGCCTACACAAGATCATGGATACACTAGTGATGAACTTGTGCCTACGGCACAATGAGACTAATACCTCATACAATTATTTCAGCCAAATTTTTACTAAGATTAAAAGTTGTACTATGCACAATATTCTAATAAACATTTGGAAACGAGAAGATAATAGATATGTAATATATTTATATCTCTATTGTTTGTCTGAAAATGTTTGATATTTTGCGACAATCTATAATTAAAATGTATTTCTTGTATGTATAAGTGAGATGTGGAAATATACATTAAGCACAATCATTTTCTTTAATTTTTTGAACAGACATATCTAATAATTAAAATGTATTTCTTGTATGCATAAGTGAGATGTGGAAATATACATTAAGCACAATCATTTTCTTTAATTTTTTGAACAGACATATCTAATAATTGAGACATTGTAAAAAAGTTTGAGACATTCCTGATTTAAGTTAATAAATTTAATATATAGAGATATTTTCTATTAGTAAAAAAGTATAGATGCAGTGAAAAGATGTGAAGGACCTCAGAATTAACATTGATGGGCAAATTGATGGAGCATAACATAGGTACACCCTGCTTATCAATGGAAAGCACCAGATGTCCATTGAAAACATCCATGTCTTCTACAGTGATACTTTTGCCAGGAAGGATGACATTCTGCCAGGAACCAAAGCAAAAGATAAAAAATTTGCAGGCAACAGAAAGGAGAAAAGAAATAACATAATATGATACTAAGTTACAAGAGAAAAAATTATATTATAACATCCAAAATCAAACTTGTAGCACATTACAAAATAGTCACCTGAAACTTGCCCAACTCTGGGTCCTCAACCATGGATCTAGCCAAGTAATAACCATCACCATTCCATTCCACACTTCCACATAGAGGGGCATTTGTGAGAATATAGAAAGAACCATGGTGATGCTCCACGAAGAACCTCACATCAGATACACGTTCACACATTCTTCTCAAGCCACCAAGAGGGTTGTCAGCATCTATCACATAAACCTGTAGAAAAGCAACGGGCTATATTGACAACCACCGTTGACGACCAAAGACATACTAACATCTCTATGAATTCATAGCAATAGCTTATTGAATGAAAATGGAAAAGGTAAGGTCCTTCCTCAGATGAATTCCTTGAGCTTGAATTAAGAGTTATAAACTTGCCATCTTTTGTTCCTGTGATGTCCACACAGTATTTAGAATCTCTTTCTGTGAAAACCACTGCGTTCTCCAGATTACTTGATCTTAAATTTGTGCAGAGGACCCTGGAGGCAAAAACTGATAATAAAATTTTAGGAAACCACAGAAATTTGATCAACTTCAGCAATCAATATAACTACCTATAAGGCCGTTGATGCTCGTCAGATAGGGTATAGAAGAGAGTGGAGCCATCCTTAGCCCATGCCACACTAACAACCCCTTCAACTTGGATATTTGGAAGTATACATCCCTTATTAAGGTCCTTGACTTGAAGCTTAAACCACTCATTTGCATTAATGTCAACGGTATAAGCGAGAAAGCTATGGTCTGGGGAAACTCGACACATACCCACATGGACATAACCTAAAGATGAATAGAAAAGTCATTTCAATTCTAAAAGAAATGCATATGTGGGAAAAGAACATACTTTTTTAGTAAGAAAAAACATGGTGAATTCCAACTCAAGTAATCATATCCACAACTATGTTTCATTTACTCCAGACGTTGGTCTCAGACATCTACCAACTGAAACTCAGAACTCATATGAATCGTATTATTTAATGCATCGATTGGAAGATATCACCCAACGCCGAGTCAAAGTAAGAAGGGATCTTGCAAGAGTCACTACATTTGTAAAGATATACCATGTGTCCTCTTTTCCATCCATATATACTACGGGAAGCCTTTATTAGACCAATAGAAGAAAAGCAGCAAAAATTCTGACCCTATGCAAGAGCTCCTTTGGAGGGGCATTTGCCCCAGCCATTTGGGATCAAATCAATTTAACAAGCCAGCTGGTGAAAGACGAGCCACAACTGCACCCCTATCTTTTGGCTAATGCTTTTTTGGCTTTTCTGTTAACTTTAAATAACCGCCAAAAATGACTTTTATGCTCTGTTTGGGAGCTACTAGGCAAAGAAATTGGGAGGAAAATACTCACAATTTTAAATTTCCCCTTTTTTCATCTAAAAAAATAATAATATTCCACTCAGATTTGCATAACACCCATTTTCCCCAATCTCCCAAAAATAGCATTACAGTGAGAAATCTAATGTTACAAAATATTTTGATCTACAATATTTTTATCTTTTGAATAAGTCAAAAGAGATTAACTTCCAATGTTACACCTTCAAAACACTGCCACTACTAAAAGGTACCCAAAAGTTAAAAACCAAATGCAGAAAGCCATAAGTCAAAAGACTACAGCGAATAGCCTACTTCCCCTAAAAAGGAGTTACTCATTGAAAAAAGAAAAGAAGCAGGCTCTAAACAAGTTGATAACAAAAAGGAGATATCTCAAAGGACTAACATTCTATTTATCAAAAATTTGCATCAAGAGAAGTAAGACAAACTAAGTTGCTGCTCTTTTCCTATAAGCTGTCAATGAGCATAAAGAAAACTTGCCATGTTGCTCTGCTATTTCATTCCAGTCAAGTAGGACCTGCTCTCTTCCCTGTTGTCCTCTCACATAGCTAAGAATTGCTTCTGCCCAACCTTTTTCAGCTTCAAACCTCCTACATAACACTGGAAACTCCTTCCCTTCAGGAATGTATTGGTAATATAGCCTGTTTAATCATAATAATGATGTAAGTAGAGTTCACTTATTCAGCATTGTAGCTTCCAATTTCAACAACACCAGGAAACACCCAGACAGTCGAAATAATACTGTCAAAAGGCACGTTCAGAAAGGACTGGGTTGAGGTGGAGAATGTCAATCAACCCATGACAATGTGTAGAAAACAGGCAATTTTGAAGCTTGCGGCAGATAGGGCAGTGAAATCTGGAAAAGCATGTACCTTGCACCTCAGGCGATCAAAATACTACAAAGTACACCAATGAATTTGAATCATCTCCTAGAAAGCTGTTATTTTTATATTTTATTTTTTTCACTAAACCATATAGGCGGAACTTGGGAGCAAGCACAAACAGACTTTTCAAAGCAAGCCTCCCAATTGGTATTCATGCCATGGGAAACAAGAAGCAACATTAGTCCATGAGCTCGCGTAGCATCAAGCAACTAACCAACCAAGACACCCAAACGAAGCAGACAAAAGTACGAGCCCATGATAAAGAACACTCCTTGGTCGCTCAAAGGCCTAAAGTCCCGCTTCAAAACATCAGTAGCACCAAATGGAAAAACAAGAAAACCAAAAAGATCAAAACCAGTCTGGAATCATGACCAAGTAATCAATATCTTTAAAAAAAAAAAACAGAGTAAAAGACAGAGAACAGACCAGGGACCCCATCGCTCCGGCGGAGTACGAATCTCGGCAGGGACTCGACTCCTCATTTCGGAAACCAGCTGGACCTGAAGCTCCCTCGTGTCGGCCATGAAAGCTTGAGCGTAGGAGTTCTCTCGGCCGAGGTGCTCGACGAACTCGGGGTCGTCGACGTTGGACATCCAGTGGAAGGGGTCTTGCCACGTCCGGCCGTGGGCAGACACGGCGAAAGGGATGCGCTTTGGGACGGGAGGGGGACGTCGAGGGAGAGCGAAGGAGGTCGCTTTGCAACCGGTGGACAGGAAGCGGCGGCGGTGGCGGCCACGGCACGAGCGGGCGATGGCGGCGAGGATGACGAGGGAGGCCCTCGTCCGTCGGACGGAGGGGAACGCCATGAGAGCGTCGAGCGAAGAAGGACGGGGGCCGCGCGCGGAGGAGTCCCTCTCCAAGAATGGCACCGCGAGTGGCTCTGGGGACTGAGGAAGCGTGCGTCCCCGACCTTGAGCTCTGTCGTGCTCGACGTAATGCCCGCTACTAGTTACGACGTTCCTGTCGCCGGACTCCGCAACGTATCTATCTACAACGCGACATCGCGCTCCGATTCGGACCACATTACTATTCAAAAGGGGCCACAGCGTTCGAAATCCCACTACCAAGCATGATTAACGCGGCGGTGCCTGTGCTCACGAGACGGATTTGACGAGAAGACCTGTCCGGCACTGCCTTCGCGACTTAGCCAAACCCAAACTGGTGCATCACTAAACGTGTTAGGAAGCAATTTCTCAAATAAGTTGCCTTTGAATTTTTAGTGAAACTTCAAAATGGAAAAGAAGGATGAGATCCATTAAGAGTAGAAAGCTCTGACTCGGACAGACGAATTGAGCCACGACCGAAATTTTGCGTTTGAATCGTTAGTGGCTTTTTGCCCTGTCAAGAAAAAAAAATGTGCTCGATGGTTTGTTTATCCGATCCGGCAGTCACTCCTGATATTTCTTCTTAACCAGGAGTTGAGCAATACAATCGTGCATCCAATAGCTAGAACGATGACTCTAGCTATTAACCTTCGAAGAAGAGAAAAGTTAGTAGAGAGACGTTATAATAATAAGCATTCTCTCCTGCAGATGAAGATACTACATCCTATAAGAAAATACTGAGAAACAAAAAACCAAAAACATTTTAATAGGCATTTCATTTGCCTCGCTATTGTCTCCTATTAGCGTCACCCCCTCTTTTAACAAGGACACTCCCCAACGCTCAGATCATTGGTAGCTGAGCACCATACCATTTCTATATGACTGAAGAAATCTCGAATCAACCCATTGGATAAGCCTGCTTCTGGTTAGCAGTCATTATGTGACTGTGAGCCAAGCAATAAATTAGTTGGCCGAGGATCGTAGATGCTCGATGTGCTAAAGTGCTCAGAAATTGTGCAAGGCATACCAAGTTATCGCGGCAAAGCTGCACTTCAAATTTTCCCAGCAAAAAAACTGAAATTCCGGGATGCAAGTCAGCATCTTTCTTAGTCATACCACAACCTAAATGTACTAGAAGCATAGTTTTTACAAAACATCGCAGCAAGAAGTCAAACAGCGTAAATCTGAATGTCCTTAGAGTCCCAGACCAACCGTTCGACCATCCCTCCTTCGAAGTCCGGCAGTGTATTGTTTCTCCAAATCCAATTGCAGCTCCTTCTGTTTTTCGGCTCGCAGAAGGCTGCTCCCATCTTGGCTGTTTGCTATCGGCTCCACTTTGAGCTCGCCCTTCACACCCTACAATTGGCCATAGGTACCAAGGCAACCTCAGACTCTAAAAAAGTGTTAGTAAGTGAACTCTATGAAAGAGGATTTACTTACTAAGGCTAAGCAACAAGAGATTCTTGACAGTCCTTACTGAAAATTTACAAAACAACGTACATTAAAAAAGGGGAATGGGGTTTACCATGAGCTTGCTAAATTTTTCTTGCCGTTCAGGCTCAGCAATCATTGACACATCCCAATGGTGACCAGGCTGCAAAGATTGAGAGGCATGAGTATAGATTCTACGAAAGCAACAAAAGCAGGTGTAGAAAGTTTCATCCAATGGGCAAGCTCTAAGCACAAGAGAATATCACAATACCTCTACAGTAGCTGTATTTTTCTTGTTCCCCCAAAGCAGCTTCTTCTTTTGTTCAGTAGATAAGTAGCCAGTTGGTCCAAACCCACCCGCAAGATTCTTATTTACTGAATTAAACGAGACAATACGATCACCGCAGAAGCAATTACAGTTACAGAGATCAAAACATCATAATAACACCTCAACTTGGAAAGGAGCACTGCATATGTCATCCCAATTTCACCTCAAGAAACATTGATCTCCAAATACAGAAAATTCCACTAATGCGATGGAGGATAGCAGATGAGAACTTCTCATTAGATAACATCCTTAAAATCAATTAACAAAAGAAATCAACTCGTGCATATCTTTGTAAAAAAGGTGTGCTGCCACAAGAGGGGGCCGGATGATCACTTTCCCCTGTTTCTGACAGTTCTCCTAAATTATTTGATTGATAAACCACTCCTGCTTCCAGGAGGGCATGACAAATGAATCAGGTTTCACAAGCTTTGTATGAGGTTTCTTGTTTAACTATTTACCCAGTTCATGGAAACTGTAAAGGAAAAGATATTACTGTATCAGGAAAAAGCAACTTAAATTATAATGCCCCAGAATAACCTGGCTTCGAAAGAAACCTAAAAAGGCTCATAAACAAGTCGAATTCTATATTATTGACAAGGTGAGAAAATACATAACAATAAAAAGCATCAAGAGAAAGCTCTGATGAGGGAATGATAGAATTAAGAGATGACAGTCTAGGCAAAGGTCAAAGACCAAGCAATCAAAACAAATCAATGCAATATTACCACAAACTGGAGTAAAAAATGCTACTAGAATGAAACATAAATGAGAAAGATCAATTTTACTAATCAAACAGCTGAACAAATAATAGAGCTTATATTATTGAACTCATCATCACATATACTACATTCCTTATCGAAGCATATGCCAGGCATTGCAAACCAAATTGGACGAAGAATCTATCAGTTAATTGATAACAACCAAAAGACATCCAAAGCCATGCCCCAGAGAGAATAGAGGAGAAAAATTCTATTGCAAATATAAGACAAAACGAACTGAAGCATTTTTTTGCCTCAAAAACGTATCAATATCAATGAGACATATCATACCAAAAACCATCCCCTTGTGAATATAGAGAAAGAGAAAAGTTATCATTTAAATTGTAAGAGAGGAATAACTGAAGCTTGCCTCAAGGAGATATGATTAATACTAAGAGGATATTTCCAGCAGGAAATTAATGTTGTTTATAAGAGGCCAACATACGCATAATAAATCAACACCACCTTTTTATAACCATTCTCCAGCAAGATAAGTCACAACCAGGAAAAGTTAGAAATGCAACATGCAAAACACAGGAGCATCCTAGCTAACCAAAGTGCAATGCATCAAATCATAATAAGGCAAAGAGATCCATCCGCACATAATGAAGTTAGAGCTTAAACAAAAATGGTGAATTGAACATACCCATTTCAGCAGCCCTCATAGCAGCAGATTTTGCAGCACTCAGATCATTAGCTGCCTCAGTTCCACTGGCATGGGGATGTGCTTCATTTGCTTTGACACTGGTGTCCTGAGATTCCTTCAGATCATCTACCATAACAAATAATAAAATCAACAAGGCAATATAAGGAAAAAGAAATAGGAAAAACCACATTTAGCAAAACTACTAATACCAGACCATCTTGAGTGAAAAGAGTGGTCGATAATGTACAGTTAACAACTGACAAAAATATATTACCATCCTTGGTGAAGATAGAATCCCTTTCAGAGCTGAAAAGCCTTGGTCTTTTGGTTGGGGAACTCTTGTCACTCTTAAAGGCAGTTGCATCATCTAAATGCTTCTCTGCTCCTCTTTTCTGCAGATCCTTGTCCTTCATAATGTCGCAATCATCGGTACTTTTCTTTTCTTTGACAAACTTTTGATTGTCCCTATCCTTCAGATCATTTCTATAACCTTCTTTAGATTGCTGTCCATCAGTATCCTTTCTAGCTGTAGAAGAACTATGGTACCCCTTGGATTCTTCTCTAGAAAGAGTCCTATCAATTCGCCGATCTCCTGAACTCCTCTGATAATCCCTTCTCTCACTTCTATCATCTACGTCCCGCTTACGTCGATCCCTCTCTGTGTCTTCAAAATTATTGCTTCTCCTCCCAGATTCTTTCTCCCTATCTTTACTTCTGTGACCTAAGTCATCATACTTTTCTCGGGAATATCTGTCCCCATCCTGCGTAAAGTCCTTGGATCTGCTATAATCATTTTCTCGCCTTGTACGATCAGAATGGGAGCCCCTTCTTGATTCTCGACCCCCATGAGTGGACTTGCGATGATCCCTCTCTTCTTCATCCATGCGATGTCTGGTCTGCTCATCAATTCTAGAGTAACCACGAGAACCCCTGGAGGCATGACGATCAGCATACTTATATGAATCACCGCCCCTGCTGTAGTGGCTCCGTCCAGAATCCTTGTATAAATCCTTCTCATCAGCCTTCCTTCTTTCTCGATATTCAGGCGGCTTAGATGCATCATCCCTTGCATACTTTGGGCTAGATGCCCGGTCATGCTCTGGACTCCCTGAAGAACATGAAGAGACACGTATCTAACAGCAATTACTGACAAAATATTGCAAAACACATATTACTTATTAGGCAGAATTGCTTTGTAACAGATTGTCTTTGGCAAGAGAAGCGCTTGTTCAGTATAATACCTCACTTAGGTAATAATGATACAGAATAATCAACCAAAAAAAGAATTCAGTACCGACATATCTAGTAGCCAACGCGCGCACGAATGATTCTAAAAGCAGATTTTTCTTTAAATTTTATAGTAACTATGCAAATATTGAGAGACATAAATCCACCAATTTTTTTAACTATAATTCCTCTCAAAGCCTTTCCTCTAATTTGCCAAATGTAGACACCGTCCTTGGCAGTACATTTTAATGCAAACCTCACCATTTTTTTTTCTACTTATGCCTCTTGGGGCAACATATTAGATAATATCCTAATATTGCTGAAAATAAATTGCATGCATGAGCCATGAAAGATCAAATGCCAAGCAGCCATAGTTGTGCCAATGAATTTCACACATTACGTAAGCAACAATACAGCTCAAGCAATACGACCTAATCAGTTAGAGACATCTGAGACCTAAACTCTTCGGAAAGTACCGCACTGAACTAACAAAGGTGATATAGAGCAGTGAAGATTCAATCAAACTAAAATTTCATCGTAACCACAGTACAGACCACTGTCCACTAATGTCAACATGGTCAATAGTGAGCAGTTCAAGAATTAACATATATAACAGACAATTATCAAGACCTCACAACACCACAAGCCACCCATAGAAAGATGGAAAAGGAACAGACCGTCGGATGAAGATGAGTTGCTAGCCGGAGAATGACGCCGATAGTTCCTATTAGACGCGTCATTCGAAGGCTTGTGGAATGCGGCCTTCACATCAGCATTATCTGGCGGTGAAGACTGCGCTTTGGCGTCCATGATCGACAGCAGCACCTGCTAAAACGGTCATCTTTCTCAACATAATCACATGAAAGAAGGAAACAAAATATGCCATCCCACCAGAATTCCAAACTCTCATCATACCCATCAACGTAAATAACTCAAAATTCCGCCTTCGCGCATTTCGCCGGCCAACCGAACACCAATCAACTAAGAAACGTCACCCGAAACGCGGCTCGATCGTCCGACATAAAGAAAAATAAACGAACCACATTTCCGAATTCAGGAGACCAGAAAACCTTTAACCTAGCTCGAGCTCTGCCGATTCTATCGAAAAGCAAACTAATTCGACGACGACGACGACATCGAGAGAACAGGGCGACACGGACATCCCCGAGAAATCTCTCGCCCTCCCTGAGCAAACGGCTCGCGCGCCCCCACAAATCGATCTAAACCTTCGAAGAACCAAACCGCGACGCCATTTCGATTGCGGAAATCGTGATGAATCGACACGAACGAACGAGGCATGGAGAGGGAGAACTGAAAAAGATTCTCGAACCTGATGTTCAACGCGATCGATCGGCTGAGGAAATCGTTCGGAGAAGAACGCGATTCGGTTCGCCTCGCTTTCCGTCGGCTTGGTAGATTTTTTGCGAGAGGGAAGGAGGGGGCTGCGTTCGAGTGAGAAAAATATCTTCGTCTTTTTTTTTTTTTTTGGGTCGAATCTTCGTGCTTAGTCGGTGATGGGCTTTGTTTGTGTGAAGCAAGCATTTGGGCTGATTTAATTGGGCTTATTACAGCTTTTGTGCACGACAGTATGCATATATTTATATAGGATAAGTACACTATCAAGTGCCATAAGTTATGTACGGCACTTATCTTGATGCCAAAAGTTTCTGTAGGATCATTAAGTGTCAAAAAATTTGAAAAACGCTCACTTTGGTGCCAACTCCGATCTAGTTAGTCGGAAATCCAACATGGCACTTTTTTTATTAATATTTGAAGTTGATGTGGCTCGCTGGAAAGTACAATCAGCATTTAAACAACAAAATGACGTCGTTTGGTGTCTCTCCTCCAATTCAAAACCCTAAATCCCCAAATTAAGATAGAGAGAATATAAGCCATTGGCGATGGGCCAGTCGTCGTCCTCAACGGCCTCTGTGCTTGGCGGCGCGGCTCCAACCTCGACCCCGACGACGGCCACTCGGCGGCCAAGTTGAAGGCCGTGATCTAGCTAGTGCTTGAGGAGGTCGCCGACGAGTGCGCCGCCCCCGATCTCTCCCTCTCCATCTTTGATCTCCTTGACGAGTGCCTGGGCCAGTCATCGTCCTCAACGGCCCCTGCGCTCAGTGGCCGCGGCTTCGACCTTGACCCCGACCCCGACGACGGCCACTCGGCGACCAAGTGGAAGGCCGTGATCTGGCCAGTGCTCGGGAGGCTGCCGACAAATGCGCCGCCCTCAATCTCCCCCTCTCCATCTCTAATCTCCCCGACAAGTGCACAGGCCGCACTCAATAGCCCCGTGCTCGGTGGCCGCGGCTTCGACCTCAACGACGGCCACTCGGCGGCCAAGTTGAAGGCCATGATCTAGTCGGTGCTCAAGGAGTGCCTAGACACGATGCTACTACGACAGAGGCCAAGCGACGGTGGCCGACCGACGGAAGCCGAGCGACGGTGGCCGACCGACGGAAGCCGAGCGACGGCGGCCGGCATTGAGCGAGGATTGAACAAAAAAATCCTAATTTCAATCCCCAAATAAATAAATAAATAATCAAATGAGTTGTGTGACGTCGTTTTCTCAAGGCCATCCACTTTGGACGGCAAAATGACGTCGTTTTTATAAGGAGGACGGAAAATGACGTCATTTAAAGGCCTTGTCGATTTATTTTTTTTAAATACAAAAGCCACGTAATTATTTTGGCTGGAATCTGTCGTCGGTGGCACCAAAATGATCGTTTTTCCTCCAATTTGGCACTTAAGTGATCCAACGTAAACTTTTCAAGACCAAAATGAGCGTTGACACAACTTATGGCACTGATAGTGTATTTCTCCCTATTTGTATAATTGTGAATTTTTCCTACTTTGCAAAGTTCTTTTATTTATTTTTTTAGGTAAGTCAAAAAAAAAAAGGAAAAGTAGCCAATCCCTTTGCCGGCCATCGTCGTCCTCGGTCACGCAATAGTAGGGTTGTGTTGTTAGAATATTTAAATAATAAATAACATTTTTATCTAATAACTTAAATTTTTAGAATATGGTAGCAGTCCCACAAAATCTCACGTAATATCAAAATTAGAGATTCTAAATTCGAATCTATCTAGACCCTATTTGCTTCTTCAATTAAATTTCCACATTTAAAGCAAAACCAGACTAAGTATGAGAGAGTATTTAAATATTCAAATAATAAATTACGCCACCCTCATCCGACCACTTGACAGTTAGGCGAACCCTAGCACTATCTTGCTCCCTTCTCTATCTCTCTTCTCTTTTATTTTCATTTTTTCTCAAAATTTTGATCCTATTTTTTTTTTATTATCTATTTTGTTATTCTTCAAATGCCTTAGGGTGTAATATCAGTATTCAATGGTGACTTAACGGTCACATCAACATTTTTTGTTCGCAATTTTGTCGAAATGACCAATTTAAACAAAAACAATGCATAGTTTGGAGATACAATTATACCCAAAAAAAAAAAGAAAATTCAAGGACCTAATTGAACATTTTTGAAAATTTTCAAAGACTTTTGTGTATTTATTCCTTAATAACAGAGATATAAGAAATTGTTTCAAAACTTGTTACGTGAGTATTACTTGTTTTTTTTTTTTTCCTTTTAATGATATACTTGACTTGAATAATTTTAGCCCCTAACTCTAGGAAGACTGGAAAATATTCACAAAGTTCGTGAGTCAACACTCAAATAAGATAAACTAAAAGCAAAATTTAAAATGCCCTGCTCAAGTTTCACCTACATTTTTGCATACTATACTTCGAATGCTTCCACTTTGCACCTTAAGTCACGTCATTCGACTTCAACTTAAATATGAATTTAGCCAAGATACTGAAATTATTTACCAAATGTCCACTATCCTCCCAAAAAAGCTTGTCGAAAATGTGTCAAGCACGCCAAAATGATAGCGCGCTGACAATTAGGGCTGCCAACAAGCTCAATTTGATATAGATAACTCAGGGCGCAATTGATAACCGTTTTTGTCGAAATTGATTTTTGAAACAAAAATATATATTTTTATTTTTTATTTCTATTCTTAGATGAGTTTCCTAATAAAATTACGCGTTTGATAACAATACAAAATTTATATTCATGGAATATAAATTCATAACAACACAAAATTTCTTCATTTTAGGTGACTACTATTCACCATCTGTCGTCTGCCATCAATCACCAGCCACCATCCGCTATCGATCGGACAATGGACGGTAGTAGTGGGCAGTGATAGGTGGATGGCCGGCTAGTAGAGAAGATAAAAAATGAGAAAAATTATTATTTCACATTTCTATTCTAAAAATAGAGAAGCAACAAATTTTTACTTTTCATTTCTGTTGTAAACTTAGTTCTAAACTAAAAATTTGTTCAATAAATAGAAAAATAAAATTGAATTACCAAACGGATTTTTGTTCCAAAATTATTTATGAAATAAAAAATAATTTTGAAATGGAAATGGAAATGCCATTATTTTTCCAAAGCTGAAAATAAAACTCATAGATGAGTCATCTATGACCCATATTTTAGCCCTTTTTTTTCAAAGCCAACCCGGTCCATAACTTGAAGCATTTGAATACCTATGCCATGAAAGGCATTATTCACTGCAAGACTATCGCAAAGTTGAAACCATTTTTTTTCGGTCGTCGTCGGATAAGTGGCCTGCGCATTAAATATTAAATGCGTGATCATATCTTTTCACATGTCAATTATCCGACAATGAATGCAAAAACGAATTTTTAACCGGCGGGGCACGTAATAAAGATCCCCACATTAGAAGGCGAGCATATAATTCGCAACAACTGGATCGCCTTTGCCTCTCTAAAAAGGCAGAGAGAGACACCGAAGTTGAGCGATGGCGATTGGACCGGCTCAGGAACCCGACATTGCTAGCAAATTGAAATCACGTTTTTGTGGTCAAATTAAGAGTCTTGGATCAGCAGTAGGACCCGGATGGTCCCCTGAGTTCATCACCAATCCACTTCAATCTGCATCGCAGGTACATGTGGTTATTAATGTGAGTTGTATGTGTTAGCAAGAGACAAACCCTTGAAACTTTAGTTCATCTTTATTCTAGTAAGAACGATTTTTGTGTTCTCATTTGATGGCTTTTTCATCACCACGGATCTGCTGCCTGTGCCGGGTTCATACCTCCTCGCCCCCTGAATCCCTTTTGATCGACCCGTGCCACTACATCGAACGTATCGAACACACTTATCGACAAAAAACCGCACTGCCCAAGCTCTGCAGAGCAATTAGTCAATGCACCATCCACCCATAAAGCATCGATAATACAATTGTCACCACCATCATAATTGTTGGGATAGTTAAATATTATACCACGCATTTGTATAATAACTTAAACTTTTTGAACAATTGGTAATAGTCTTACAAAATTCTCATATGATATCAGACGTAGATGTTATGAGTTCAAATCTTTCTAGACCTTATATGTCTCATCAATTTATTGGTCAAAAAGACTAGTTTTAAGAAAAGTTGGTAGAATAATTAAATATTATATTATGCATTCATCTAATAGGTTAAGATTTTAAAATAATTGATGGTGATCTTACAAAATTTTCACAATAATTTTGTTGTTTTTTAGGGAAAAAAAATGGCTAGAACTATAGTTTACGTATTATTACCATTATGATATCGAGAAAATTGAATTTTTTGTGCAGTAGAATATTGAAAAGATTCATATGTGCCTTTCTAGATAAAAGTTACCGAAGTAGCTTATTTGAAATGGTTCATACAACAAAATGCCTTACATTAATATACTTATGATAGATTTACATCAAATTAATTTTCCGGTTACCAAAAACTCCAAACTGATATACTTGTGGTAAATTTATTATAAACTAATTTTTAATCACAAAAAAACCCCAAATTGATGTATTTATTATATATTTAACTCCATTGGCTTTTGTCAAATTTTATTGTATTATTATTGAGCTAAGTCAACTTGAAAATCTACATTAAGTTTGAGGCAAATTTGTCACGGGCTTACCAATTCAAGATTTTCAATGGCCCAAGAATTAGTTTAGGATAAATTCGTCATCTCAATTTGAGATTTTTCATGATATTAATATGTTAGAATTTTTTTGGTCGAAACCTACTAAAAATTAAAACATGTGATATTTGATTGTTTTTCTTCGCTTGATGCTCACTAAATGTGCGGGCAATTGGTGACGGGCTGACGGCTGTTGCCCTCAAAATTTGTCCTCTATGGTCTCGGCTTGATCAGGAGACATCCAAATTTAATGATTTTATTCTTCTTTAATCCTATTTTTTTGCCTATTAAATTCAACTAAGATACGTAGTTCGAAAAAAAAAATTCAACTAAGATACATATAGAAGGAACCAAATCGAGTTGTGATCTAGGAACATAAATTCGAAGAATTGGAAATAAAGAAAAAGGGGATTACGTGAAGCCCCAAAAATTTATCACAAAAATGCAATTAAGTATTGAAACTAGTAAAAAGTGCTATCAAATTGTAAAACGTGTCAAATTAATGCAATTTAGTCTTTCCGGTAACTCCATATAATTTGGCTCAAGGAAAAAAAACTGACATGACTTTTTGAAATATTTTCTTTCTCTTACACGGTGATGGCGTGAGTAAAACGATATAGTTTTAATCTAGATTTACTTCAAACGACATGGTTAAAATTATATTAAAAATCAAATTTAGACCAAAACTATGTGGTTTTAGCCATGTCATTGCAACTTAGGAGAGAGAAAATATTTAAAAAATAACATTAATATTTTCCATTAGTCAAATTAGATAAAATTAACATATGAACTTGATTGTATGAATTTGATAAATTTTAGGACTTAATTGTACTTTTTGCAAGTTTCAGGATTCAATTGCACTTTTGTGACAAACTTTATGACTTTTAATGCCCATATAAGCAAAAACAAGAGGAAAAATAAAAATGACCTTTTATTTCAATATATTTTTTAAAAGTATTTCCTCATATCGAATTTAAAAAATCATGTTATTATTACCTTTTTCTTTTTGGTCTTCGTGTTTTATTACTTAAAAACTCCTTTTTCATGAGGCGAAAAGCAAAATCTTTCTTTCTTCTTCCAAAGAAACTCGCGGGCAGAAAGCGTGAGGAAAAAGCATATGATGTTCGAAATCTCCCCGCTGACCATGATGAAAGATCCAATTCAAGCAACTAGTTCCATGCACATTGCATGTGAATAGTACAAGTTTTTACATGGGGAATGCAAGCTAGTCCTAAAATTGTTTATTGGTACAATCAAGTTATAAATATTTATCAAAAAATTAAATTGAGTCTTTTTTTTTTTGGTCAATAAAATGCTAGTGAGGTCTAAACCATTTTCAAGTTTATCGCTGGGAATGCATAAAAGAGATTAAAAGAAAGGAGGAAGGCTTGAATGCCATAGATAATGCCCAAAAGGAGGAAATGTGACGGATAAACAATTGAGTTGAGGGATGATGAAATAAATGGTTTCTAAACTTTGGTTTAATGTATAATTTAGTCTTTGAATTTTTTTTAGTGTGTAATGTCGTTCATGAACTTTTCATTTATTTAATGCGGTTTTTAAACTTTTGGCACATGTTTGAGTTAGTTATTGGATTGTGTAAAAATGTTTAATATTGTTCATAAACTTGAGTTAATGGATAGACAAAACTGAATATTTTCTTATAATCCAATGAATGAATTAAACATGTACCATAAGTTCATATATTATATCGAACCAATTAAAAGTTCAAGAATGATATTACACATTGAGCTGAAGTTTATGGATCACATCATACGAATTTAAAATTTATGGACTATTTGTATCATTTACCTTTAAGTTAATAATACAACAAATCTTAGATTGGTACACTTGTGCCACGTTTACTTCAAACAAAATTTGTATAATAAAATGCCCTAAACTGATACACCCGTGCCGTTAAAAAAAAAAAAAAAAAAATCTCAAATTGGTATATTTACTCGAAATTGATTTTTGAGTTACCAAAAATTTCAAAATTTGGATAAATGTGTCATGTGTATATTAGTTTGTGATAAGTTTTGTGACACAAAAGTTAGTTTGGTGTAATTGTAGGGTATGTGTATCGGTTTGGTTTTGTTTTTTGTAATAGGGAAATTATTTTAAGGTAAATGTGGTTGATATGAAAAATTGCGATAATGCCTAGCGGTTAAATTAATTTAAACAAGACATGGTATTGCCAGCGCGACATGCCGACATCAAAGAAACATTATCAAACATCTTCAGTCATAGATTATATTCATATTGGAGAAAATGAAAAGAAGAAGAAGAAGAAGAAGAAGAAGAAGAAGAAGAATAACATCATAACAATTGCCTTAAAGGTATCAAAACTCCCGACAAAATTACACGAGTCGCTTTTAAAGTCGAGTGTCGATTTTCAGAATTTCTTTCACTTATTGGGAAAAGCATCTTCATCTTGGGGTTTCCCTCGAGGCACGGTCGCTAATCACGCGGCGAGGACCAAGACTTTTTCACGTCTGCATCGCTGTTGCGAGACAAACGCGGTCCCACCGACGAGCATACAGACAAGAAAATCTACTTTTTACAGTCGGACCATTGCATACTTGATTGAGAAAGCAATAACTGCTGGTTTCGTTTTAATTCCCACTAGTGTTTTTCAGAAACGTCTCAAAAGGAACAAACACGATTAATTATCGTAAACCAGCAACCCCAAAATCATAGCTATGCTGACTAAATTTAAGGACGGGAACTCCGCAGTCCTAATCTTTTTATAGATTGGCCGAAAGATCGCCATGAACGCTGACGTTTCGCGGTAAGAAAGAGGAAGCATTTATGATCCGAATCGAAACGATATCCTAGAATCCACGTCCTTCCATCTGTGTCTTACTTCCCTGCTGCATTCATTTCATCTTCTTCCCCCCACCCAACCCCTTGAAAGCTCCTCCTCATCAAGAAAACCAAAGACCCTCTTTCTCTTTCTCTCTCCTCTGTCAAAAGCAGAAGCCAAAAAGCAAACTTCAAACATTTCCAGAAAGAGATCAGTAGAGAGAGAGAGAGAGCGAGAGAGAGAGAGAGAGGGAGAGGGAGAGTGAGAGAGAAATCAGCAGCAGAAGCCAAAAAAGCAAACTTTTCCAGGGAGTGAGGGAGGGCAGAGGCATTTTCCCTTCCATCTTCGGTTTCATTCATGGGCTGCTCGGCCTCAAGGCTGGACGCGCTCCTCAGCAAGTACCCGGAAGAAGACCACAGGTCTCCGTCCTCTTCTTCTCTCTACTCCACCGCCACTGCCCTCCCCCTGGACTCGTCGCCGCTCAAGAAGGCCCGTGCCCTCTCTCTCCCCGCTCCGCTCGTCCACCACCCGCCTCTCCGGAAGGGCGACACCCATCACCTGGTTTGTCTCACCTCCACCACCTACGGCTCCCTCCGCCTCACCAACCCGGCCAAAACACCGGCACTCGCCTCCGCCGCCGAAAGGCCTGATTTTTCCGATCGAAACACTGGCCACGGCGGCGGCGGCGACGCTCGGGCCGACGACGAGGCGAGGAAGTCGCTCTCGCCAGACTCCGTCATCAACACTTGGGAGCTCATGGACGGTCTCGACGACTCCGATTTCGGCTCCGAGAATCCCTCCGGTAAGCTGCATTCTTCGAATTACGGCTTTGCGACGAAACCCAGTTCCTGTAGGTACACGAGCTTTGATGGGTCTGTTAGGAACGTGCGTGATTCGCCATCTTTTCCGGTGAAGTTGTCGGAGATGTTGGCGATAAGCCCGCCTTCGGAGACGAAGCCGTTGTGGAAGCATTTGTCCGAGGAAGCTCTGTTGGCCAAGATGGACCCCAATGTGGTTTATAGTTACAGGCGTGCGTTGTGTTCTAGGCAATCGGAGAGCAATCCGAGCCAAACACAAACAGTTGAGCCCGTGAGACCGGCCAATGTTAAAACTTTGGCGTGTGATGATCAGAACTGGTTGAGCGGCGTAGAGGATAAGGTCTTGCTCTATTTCACTAGTTTGAGAGGAATTAGGAAGACTTATGAGGATTGCTGTGCTGTGAGAATGATACTGAAGGGATTTAGAGTGCGTGTGGATGAGAAGGACATTTCGATGGATTCTTCGTATAAGAGCGAGCTGCAGAGCGCGCTTAGAGGGAAGGCGCTTAGCTTGCCTCAAGTTTTTGTTAGGGGGAAACATGTTGGTGGGGCGGAGGAGATTAAGCAACTCAATGAGGATGGCGAGCTAGCGAAGCTCTTGGATGGATTGCCTGTCATAGATTCGGGATCCGTCTGCGAGACTTGTGGGGATGCGAGATTCCTGCCCTGCTTGAGCTGTGACGGTAGTAGGAAGATATTTGACGAGGACGAAGGGCAGACTCGGAGGTGCCTGGATTGCAATGAGAATGGGTTGATTCGGTGCTATAGTTGCTGCCTCTGAACTCGGGTAATCACTTTGATGTGTAAATTTTTGGTGCTAATCCCTATTCTATGCTTGAGCGATGTCAAGATATGGCTGGACTTTGTCAAGATTTGTTGGATTAGCAGTGTTAATAACCAATAGTGGTAGAAAGAATTGTTCATTTGCCCTCATGAACTACTTGAATAAGACTACTATTAAATTACTTGGTTTCTGTCATTCTTTCTCATGGTCATTTGGAGAGGTTGGCTTACTATTTAGGCCTCTGCTTTCTTTCTTTCTCCTGTTTAGGACATGCGATTTGATGAAAAAGTGAAATATATTTCGACAATGAATCATGGAATAATTCACTCTCGTATTACACAATGATACATGTTTTCTCATCAATATGGTTTTATGGCCATCCCAGTTTGTGTTAGCAGACAAGTTCTATACTTCCAAATGATACATAACCACTGTCTGCTTTGATGCTGCTGTGCTGTTCCTTTGAGCGGAAAGAATGTATGATTAAGGAAGAAAAATTTGTTTTCCGCTTTTATGTCTTTTACTAGTTCTTGTTGTAAGGCGATCATTTGTACTTCTGATCTGACTGCGAATAATGCTCTTGCTCTGCTGCTATGAAATATAAAAGAAGTCATTATTTTTAGCTTTCGAGTGGTTGGCTGGGGTGCCAACAGCGAAGAGTTCAGTTAGAAGAATGTTTCTGAATATCTGATTCACAGAAGAAGTGTCGTGTGAAAGTCCGACATGTTCCAACTAGCTAATGTTTAAAGTACGATGTGCACGTATTTTATTTATTTAAGCTTAATGGTTATGCACACACTTTTGACATGGTATTAACGAAGGGAGTCTACGGGTGCGTTTGTGAAGACTTTTGGGGAAAGTCTTTGGGAAAATGCAAAGACCTTTGAGTCAAAAAGGTGTTTTTCAAAATGCAAACTGTGTTTGGTAAATTGTAATTTGAAAGCCCTTTGTGAAGTACTTTTGAGCAAAATGGTGTTTGGGGAACAAATGATTTTTGTGATAAAAAAAAATTACCAAAAGAAAAATAAAAAAATTTGACCAGCAAGGGTAGGCGGCCGCCGGCGACCTCCGGTGACCCTGGATTTGGGGCGGTGAGGTCGTGCGACACCGTTGCGACCTCCGGCGACCTTGGATTTGGGCGGCGAGGTCGCGTGAGCCGCCTCGACCTCGGCGACCTCGGATTTGGGCGGCGAGGTCGCGTGACGCCGCCTTGACCTCCGACGACCCCGGATCTAGGGTGGCGAGGTCGCGCGACGCCGCCTTGACCTCCGGCGACCCCGGATCTAGGGCGGCGAGGTTGCGCGACGCCACCTCGACCTCCGGCGACCCCGTGCGCGAGCTCGCCTGCCAACTCAAATTTGAGCCGTCGTGAGGGACCCCCTCGAGGTCGGGGACCTTGGGCCACTCGGGTCACGCGACCTCAGCCTCGCCATGGTCGTTGAGTCACTGCGACTCGCGGAGGTCGCCCGACTCTCCGATGATGATCACCTAGGTTGTCGCGATCACGCCGGCGTCCCTCTAATTGTCACTAGCCCCTTGCAGTCAGGAAGAACCAGTGGAGAAGATGAACAATATCCTCACAAGGGCAAAAGACGGCAAAACAAAAAAGTTCGTAAGGACAATTTCGGAAAAAAAAAATATGAACAGTGCCTGTGTGAGCATGCCTGAAAAAGCCGAAAGCCTGAGGCAGGTGAGAACTTGCCTTGGGCTTTCAGCCTTCACAAGGCTGGCATTTGGAGAATGGGGTTCAAAATTTTTTGCCAAACACCCTTTATTTGGCCCAAGGGGCTTTGGATCCCCAAGGGGCTTTGGGAAGTGGTTCTCAAATGCACCCGACTTCGTATTATCCATTTATGATTTGCATTCTTTTTCTTTTGGAATCTCACCGGCCTTTGAGGGCGAATGTTAGGATCTGCATTCTTTCTTTCTAACGACTCCAAGAGTCGCCCCCTACCTTTCCGACCTTTCCAATCATTCCAGACCAATGTTCTGCTCACTCTTGAATTTAATGGACACAACATGAGCCGGGTTTCCATCGAAACTAGGCGACTCTCGGGTTCCTTACATTGCTGCAACTTTTTGACCCCTTTATGGCAGGGTCATGTTTTGCAAGTGTATCTGTAGGATATGCTTGTCTTTGGGTTAAATTCGCGACCATAAACCAAGTGTTGTTCTGGGATTCACTTACATGAAACGAATCCAGCTTCGAGGTGATTGATGAATTTGAGCAAATACTGTGATTATGGAATATGCTCTTAGATGAATTAACCTCGTCACAAGCAGTTTCAATTGGCTTTAGTGACTTGTGTTGTGCATGATGAATCAACCTCGTCACAAGCAGGTTCGGTGAGTGCATAGGCGCCGTTTGGCAGATTTGACGTAAGCCACTATCGTGGTGCTTGGTGACGCTTTTGGTATGGTGTATCCGGTGTCCGTGGCTCTGCTGAAGTTGGCAACATCCATCGCGTGTGCACGCGTGCACACACATCCACATACACACACACACACACTCTCTCTCTCTCTCTACATAGATAGGTATATACATGTAAATGTACATGTATACATATAAATGTTTATCACCGCCACCTTCAGCGAGAAGGAGACGAGGGTGGTGATGAGTCCCGGACCCAAGAATTGGGTCGAGCTTACAAGTTTTAGATCTGGTTTCGGCACAGCTCGATTGGAGGCAACATGGGGCTCAGTGGTGGTGGTTGTAAATGAGTTTCCGTGAGCGATGATTGTTGCCGACCTCAAGTGTGGAGGCGCGCCATTGAGAGAGAGAGAGAGAGAGAGAGCAATTCAAGCAGGGCCAACAAGCGCGACTTTGGTGGTGTGACGACCGTGCAGAGGCCAACGGAATGCTTGCCGGAGGCGTGGTTGAGGTGATTGACAGCTCCAGTGGTGGCGTGGTGGTGGAAGTCGAGGCTGGGAAAGAGAGAAGGCGAAAGTAAGAGAGAATGGATAGGGTTTTCTCTTGGTTGGTGTTTGGGCAAATCTAAAGACTAATCTAAATGAAGACTATAGGTTGAGTAACATTGGTCACAAGTGATGCCTCTACTTTTGCCTGAAATCAATTGTTAATCTATTGTTTTTTTTTTTAGTTTAAAAACATCCCTCTTCTTTTTAAAATGCGTCATAGTTCATTCCTCGATCGGTTCAACGATGTGGGTTATTTTTACTTTTTCTAAGCATTGACTCTCCCTTTCGATCGGGACACACTGATGACAGATTTTGCTCATATGGCATTAACGCTCTAAAATATTTTTTGACTTGAAACTTTTTTTTTTCCGATTTTTTAAATGTTGCCTCTTCCTTTGACCTGGACGGTTTAATCGTGGACTTTGATGACGTGAAGTCAACACGGTGAAGTATCTTCTTCTTCTTCTAAAATGTAATTTCTAAATATTCACTCACGATCACCCTTTGAAACCATGGCCGTGACTCAAAAGCTCAAGTGGTGATGATGGCTTCGAGCCCAGATCTCAAACTAGAGCAACCATGGCCGTGAGTTTCGAAGTCAGATGTGGCCATGGTGGACGCAAGCTTCGAGCTCGAGTGACTAGGGTGGCTGCGTTGAAAACACTTATCATGATCAATTTCACTCTCACCATCAAGAGATCTTTATTGCTACTTATTTTGGGGCTAGTGTTGCGATATAACTTCTTGATTGGTCCTCTCTTTCTCTCTCAATTATTTAGTTTTCTAGCTTTTATATATACTGATGGGCACATTATAGGTTTAAGCGACTCATAACATCACACGTGCCTTCCACATCCATATAGCAATGTGGATCCATGTTAGCAAAATTTGATTGGTAAAAGAAAAAAATTAGCAAGTGAACTAAAATTTTTAAAAGTATAACGACGTTTTTGAATAAAAAAGAAGTAAGAGAGACGATTTTGGATTTTGGACAAAAGTTAGAAAGACCCCTTGATCCCTTGACCTTGCCCGGTTGATATCAATTAACCAACAACGCAACAAAAATTACCCAACTTACTGTTCTTGTCCACATTCAAACCGCAAAACTACTACTAATTTTTAGGTCGGACAAGGCCATTGAGGGACAACGTAGGATTATCACATGTTCAAAAAGCAATAAAACGCTAGCAACCTCGGAGATTTTCTTTTCCTGCCAATACTTACCAAAAAAAAGATGCGACAAAGTTTGTAGCATTGTTCTTTTTGGCAAGCTAGTTTGTCTTGAACACCTAACGCAATCTTATCGGTTATTGAAAATAAAAAAAATGCTAAGGATCGCATGTCTTTACGAACATAATTTTGGTTAAAACTCTAAATTCCTAGATTACTTTCTTTAACAAGAAAAAATTATAGCCCAGCCACAAAGTGAGATATTGGCATTGAACAACCATATATTGCAAGTTCCAAGAACTCTCAAAACATGAAAAGCCCACTCCACCATTTTCGCTGCGTTTGAGGATGAAACTAGCCGCGGGGGCTCTGTACAATCATCGGAACGTTCAACAACATCATCGCTTCGTGTCAAGCATTCTCGGACCGGAAGTCCCCCATGCATATGCACACGTTCCAAACCGTACGGCATGCAAAGATTGCACGAAAGATGATAACGAGCACGAAATTCGATTCATTCTCGTAAATTCATGAGCTAAAAGGACGCTCGACCCGGTTTGACTGGCCTTGGACTGTACTTGATTTTGTCCCTGAATCGATTAAACTACGGAAACTTTTCCATGCACGAGACGAAGAGATAAGGGCCACCATGGGAATGCTCGTGGTCGGGGTGGGGGTCCAAAGCTTAGGGTTTTGCTCGACAATGTCGGCCACGAGAGAGATGCTTGAGACACTTCCCTCATTTCCCTACTCGCAGAAAAGACATGGTTTTCCTGTCTTTCACAAAATTTTGTAGGGCGAACAAGGGGGTTTTTTGTTTCGAGTGTCCTAAAAAAGAGAGACTATATATATAAACATATATGTTTTCCTAGGGCAAGAAATCAAGGTGGCAAAGGGCTTTTTCATGGACCAACCGGCAAGGACTTGTTGTGAATCGGGCGTCGTCTTCGGACTTGGGAATAATCCATGGTAAAATATTGGGTCGGGTCGGCCCCCTCCACCCATTCTCTCCATGTCCCTCTCTTGTCCTTCCCATGCGTCATCGTCGCCGGTTCTCTGCCCCGAGCGCCATCCCCACCTGGGACATATCACATCAAACCCACAAAAAAAAAGAAGACTTGTTTAGCTTGTCGTTAATCTATACCCCATCATTAAGTTAATGATATCAATGGAGATGATGTTGGGAGTTGGTACGATGAGGTCCACTTGAAACACGTTCCTCATGTTATGTTCGCAACCTCTGGTTCTCGCTTTGCTTGTCCTTACAAGGAACCGTCACTGGCTAAAAAGAATGATAAACAATCTGATCTCATCGATTGTAGCAACGGTTTTCTGGGTCCTAGGTTAAATTAATTACTGGTCGTACACGAAGTATGTTCCTTATTCAAGCTGGTCCCCATGCAGATCTTCCAAGTCATTTCGTTATTCGTGTTTTAATTGTTCCGTGCTAGGCGGATGCATGAGAAGTTCAATGAAACTCGAGATTAAAGCGATCTAAGCTACACTTTAACATATACGTAGGTTTCGTCTTCCTATATTCTAGCTAGAGAGGTAATTCATCTATATCTCTATGTAAGCTATGGTCCCAAACTATGAATACGTTGTGATAAGGACCGAGGATGCGACCACAACAAATTTTTTCATATAGGCGGTTAAATTGTAGCTTTGCTTATATCACGTTGTTCCTGATTCTGCTGTCATTAGTATAAGGATAACAACTTGCTTTTTCAACTAAAAAACAATGAAAAATAGCAAAAAGAAACATGTTATTTGCCCTTTGCATCGGTTGTAGATAATTTATTTTAGACTACAAAGAGAAAATATATTCACAAGCTAAACATGAACTTGGGCTGACACGCCTCATGACGGTTATTTTCTCTTTAAAGGAAAATAGTCGAACAATGTCATGTTTGAAAGTGAAACAATGCCATAGTACCCTTGGACATTAAAATAGAAGACAAGCTTTTAATATATATTTTTAATATAAAGGATCTACAGTGCTATAGCCAGCCATGAACCAAGCGCTTATGTAAAATGAATCTAGTGACGTGTGACTGATTTTATATATTTCAACATTTCCACATCTTCATCCTACTATTTTTTTTAGAGATAGTGAGGATCATAGCATACAGTCATTCAACGACATGTACAAATGAATAATTTTGAGTCTCGAATATGTGATAAAGTACTTTCTACGATGACGTGCTAAATTGTTAGCGGAGGAATATTCACAAATGAACCTCATTTGATGATCCAAGTAGTCTTGGTACATCGAACTTATTTTGTCAATTTGCTTTTGTGTCTCTCGTGTTATTCGGTGGTTCAGATGCCGTGATTTGGTGAAAGTAATCAGAGGAGAAAAGAAAATGTGGAAGAATGCTTCGCAAAAAGGAATCTAGCAATATGTTAGGATGCGATCCATGAGAATTTAAAATTAACTAATTACCCGATTTTTCTTCTTTCTGCTTTTGCGCCGCCAAAGAAACTTCTTTGTCATGTCCTTTTATCTGTTCCCATTTGAAAGCGAGATGAAAAGATGGAAGTTAAAGTTGAGCTTGCATATATATGAAAAGTACCATTAATTAAGCTGGAAAAAGGAACTAATGTGAACAATGAGCTTCTCAGTTAGTTTGGTAGGATTGCTCACGGTGACTTGCTCGAAGAGTCTGAGCTTTCTTGGCGAGTTGAGAGGAGCAGGCAGCTGAGCTTCTTGCGCTGGACAACATTACCAAGCAAACCTATGTTCACATGGCAGCACAGAGAGAGAGAGAGAGAGAGAGAGAGAGAGAGAGAGAGAGAGAGAGAGAGAGAGAGAACCTTGCTGAAGAGAAGGCAGTGCATGAACTCGGTGAGAAGCGTAGGACAAGGTTAGAACGAGCATGCTCAGGCTAAGAATGCAAAGCCTCGCAGGAATAACCATCGAATCCATCTCCGTCTCAACGGTAGACTTGCATATGCGAGTGAGTTTCTTAAGCAGGCGTCTGGTCTGAATAAATACTGGTGAGAGAGAGAGAGAGAGAGAGAGAGAGAGAGAGAGAGAGAACGACACAACACAGAACACAAAACGCAGAGTTCGAAAAGAATAACAAGAAAATCTACGCCTTAGCTTCGTTTTAGGAGGTTTTCACGCAGTTTTGAGTTGCGTTATGTCCCCAACTCATTGTGGGGTCAGTGTGGCCTTAGGGACTCGCAACATTTTTTTTTACTACACGCTTCCCCATCAACACCTTATGCCAACATTTGCTTCATCACATTCCGTGGGTCAGTCTTTTCACTAGGATGTTGTTCCAATCCTCTCATTTTAGGGGTAAATGATGAGGATGCTGCGTCCGTTGACAAAATATCTAATGATTTAGGTTGTTTTTTATTTGTAGGTGTATTAATCAACAAAAAGTATCCTAATCATCTGCCATTAACATTTAGGCACCTGTGTTTATTTGTAGACACATAAAAACGTCAATGCCCCCCTTCACATCGCCTATAGATCTGGTGAATGGGACCTGTAATGCACCTCCTAATTCAGTTTGATCAATTGATATTTCTGATACCGATATATCCAGTTAACGAAGCTGGCACCTCCCTTTCTCTCTAGAATGATCACATAGATCTTGCGGTGGTTGTTAACATCCTTGGATCGAGGATCTCCACGCTTCCGCAACCTAAATTTGAGGTTGTGGGCTCTCAATGGCCAGTGATGGACGGATGTGGTAACATTAGATTACTGAGGTCGCGGTGGCACCCTATTCTTGGACACACACGCATGCGCACCCACAAACATAGGCCCCTTCCCACGGTTAGCAACGGGAAATGATTGTGGTGGCCGAGCAAGCGTTTGGACAACTGGGTTTTGAGGTTTTAGGTGGTCGAGCATAGGATGTCACTGGATTGTACTACGTGAATTGATGAAATCTGGATCCTAAATTATGAAAATGAGAATGGAAAACTGTAATTTCAAAATGAAGAGGTGCAACCTGGTCAAAAGAGAGTGTGAGGATGGTCAGGGCAATCTTTTCGATGACCACATTGGCGGGACCAAGCTGTATATCAGGCTTAATTCCAGCTGTGTCTAGAGAGACTTTTCGGGAACTTGCCAACTGGCATCGCAAGGCTTTGGTCGAAGCCGTGTCCATTTTCGTGCAACTTCAATTGTGCACACGGGTGACCCTAGAAGCAAAGCGAGCCTGACCCTGCAAAATGCGCTGAAAACACAAGAACGAGAGCAAGCGCAAGAATAAAAATTGAAAGAGTGGTATTGAATTTCAAATTAAAATGGAAAATCATCATTCCCAACTAGGCTGCTGGCTATCATCAATAATTCAAATTAGGAGACCAAAAAGCAGAAATTTGATGCCAGTGATATGACAGAAGAGGGCAAGTTCCCTTTCTTGCAGGCGACGTTCTCTGATTCTTTTTCTTTCAAGGGCTTAGCCTCAGCAGTGTGTGATAATCGTCAAGAAGAAAAAACAAGATCAGATGCCCTTTCATGTCATGGTGACATTGCATTCGACTTGAGCAAGAGTCTTGAGTTTGGTCAATAATAGCTTAATTGCCAATTACACTGGGAATATAAAGATAGGATAGCTTGTAGTCCGTTTGAGAAGGATTATATGAACTAGAATATTGATAGATTAAGAGCTTTTGCCAAAGTTTAAGCTATAACCGCGTTAGGTGGTTTGCTTCTTTATCTCTGTTTAGACCAAAAATATATGTTAAGAGATTTTACATAATCACATAAGATATCATGAATAATGCCTTTTGTCCTGTCTTTCTAAGTACCTCTTGCTTTATCCTCCAATTTTTTAAGATCCGAAGGAGACATTGTTGGGTAAGGTTGGAGACCATGAACAGTGATGACAAACATAGCCCTAAATCTACTCAACATGGGTGAGCAAAAGGAACCGTCTAAACCAGTCGGTTCTAAGCGATACTCTCACGGTCTTATCTTGAGTTTTGACTCTTGACTCTCTCTCTAGATTTGTTTTTGGCCAATTGTGATCACATAGAGACCTCCGCAACAATGGATAATTGCCTTGACCTCCAAAGCTTCCATTTTTACTCTTCTTCGAGAATGTAAGTAGCACACAGAGTTTCTGTACTTACTGGTTTTAGCAAAGAGAAAATGTAAGGTTCCATTCAAGCATAACTGAATTTTGCTTTTTCTTACTCTTCATCAATCTTGATTCAATTTCCTTTCCTCTTGAACAAAAAAAGAAAAAGAAAAAAGGATATGTTGCTGGTTCCATGGACCCACTTGGAAATTGAAGCAAACTGGTCAGTATGCTCCCAAGACTAGGTGTGATGCTCTAGGTACGTTAAGTGCTACATGTGTCATATTAAATTTCTTTCCCATAAATTTATTTGTAAGCAGAAACACAATTAAATAATTAACAAGTCATGTCATTATCTCACATACTTAATAATGAACATAGGCATCACTTACAAAATACCTCATAATAGAGAACACATGTGAAGGTTTTGATTACTCCTATCTTCACTACCATACCCTCGCTCTCAAAAGCCTGCCTATACAACATTGACTCGAAGTTTAAGGATCAATAACCTCCCCCAATGCCAGTTCTTGGCAACATAACTAGGAGGACCATTAGAACTTCTAAGCGGTTCCATCCAATCATCACCAAAGATCAAGTATCAGGCTACAAACTGATGGGAAACCCATTCGGCAAGTCCTACATGGACCCACTATGGTAGTACACTTGATATATGTAAAAATCATATTAGGTAACACAACCTCCTTATACTCATACTATATGTGTGCCAGGGCTCCAAAAAGCGATGGCGATGGAAGGGCCATCCTACATGTTTAAAAAATAAAAGAATGAGCCTAAATCCAGCAAGTGAAATCTCTAAATCTAAAATAGGAGTTTACTTTCGCACTTGCCCTGGCATAACAATCACAAGCATTTGGAGTAACGTAATTAATGCATGAGCACACACCTTACTTTTTTTGCGAGTGCCTTATATGAATGTATAGTATTATCTACTCAATGCATACATAAGTTATATAATTTCTTGATGCATCAGTATCATTTGGTGCTTTATCAATAAGCATATATGTATACTTGTTAGCATGCACAATCTTTTTCACTTCTCCTTTCGAACACTCCCGGGGCATCTCAATACATGAGGCATCCCACAATGTATCCACGGGACATCTCGCCATACTCATACATAATCTTAAACACAAGGCATCTTGACTTCTGAAACATCCTAAAACACTCTCAGTGGTATCTCGACACATGGGGCGATGTCATCACCCTCACGTGAACGACAACACTTTTTTTTAATATTCAATGTTATCAATTGACATTAATGCACGTGAAGATGATCAAGATCAACATTCAATGCACTGCATTATTTCACTTAACCATATTCCACATCAACATTTTATGCATTGCGTCATTTTACATAACTATTGTTAAATGAACATGTTTAACATCAACATTCTATGTACACTTTCCTCAAATATAATGAATATGCATTTATTAAATTATGATGCTTAAAATTACATGAAAGACTAAGATGTCTAGATAATAGAAAGCATGAGAAAAGAATTTTTTATTTTGAATTTTGATAACCTTTAAAATCAATAACTTTCCTGATTCGGTAACTTGCTAAAATTGGCAATTCCGCATTCAGTAACTTTTTTGATTCGGTAATCGGTAACTCCCCCAATCAGTAACTTTCCCAGTGCGATAATCGGTAACTTGTCGGATTTGGTAACTTATTGGAATAGGTAATTTTCTCATTTATTGGAATAGGTAATTTTCTCATTTTTTGCTATATTTACACTAATTTTACCAAAATACCACAAATCATCAAAGAATTAACTTATACTTCTTATTATAACAAATTAAATCAATCAACACAAAAATCAACATACCATCATCAAAATTTACACAAGTGAGGAACCCAACATGTTATCACCAAACTTACTCAATAAACACACATCGAACAACTAAGTCAAGTACTTATTAAAACAACCTAATTTAGCACCTAGAGTTCTTACTTATCTTGATAATAGCTTGCATAAAGACAAAGCATTAGTTTTCCTTCAAAGTAAAACAAAACAAAATTAATGATTTTTCTCTTGAAAGCGACAAACCCATTTAAGAAGAGTGGAGGAAATTAATGAGTTTTTCTTGTTCAAACCTGGAAATGAACTTAAGACTTTAATAAAATATGCACATGGGATCTTTTGCTTTTTCTCTTGGAATTGAAAGTGAAAATTGAAAGGGAAGTGGAGAGTGATTGGTGAAGTAATGGAGTGGGGCATTCTCTTGGGAATTCTCTCTCCCTTTTCGATTTATACATGGTCAATACAAAGAATGAAAGGAGATGAGTTAACCATGGTTAGTTAATTTAATGCTTATAGGTTGAAATTCATTGAATCAAAGAATAAAGAGGGTAAGTGTTCCAATAGAATTTCTTCATGTGACTCCTAGGTGAATAACTTAGGCATATAACGCATTCTCATAAGCTAAGAGAAGAAATATTTAGGAGGGATTCATCTCCTTTAGCCAAGTAAAGAAGGGAGTCACCCCCAGTACTAATAAATTAGAAGTTAATATAAATGAAATAAGCATGATATCAACAAAGGCTAAGTTCAATGTCTCAACTTACTAAAGGAGGAAAACTACAAATATAAGTTCAGAGTGAGACTTACCAATGGAAGAGGGAGTCAAAAGAATAACTTTCCAAGTAGTTTTTTCGGTTGAAAAACTAAGAATCAAGGAAATTAGTTTTTTTTTTTTTGGTAAGGGTAAGATATGTATAGATTTTACCGAAACAAATACAGGGGGGGAGTCCCGGCACCAACAAGAGACAAAGACTCAAAAGACAAAGGAGTCAAAAAGAGTGTAAGGATGCCGTGGATCCAACAAGTAAACCAAAAGGAGCAAATAAGAACAACGGATAAAAAACCAACAACAACAATGGGGCAAGCACAATCAATCAAAGATAGATGGATGGAGCCCCCAGCTTCGTTGTAGTCTTCTATTTTGGGAATGTTCGGAACATGCTGAAAGGTCAACACCTTGTCCTTAATAGCCTTATGAAGGTGCATCTTCAAAGTTGGGAGATAGAGAGACCGATTGCGGAAAATGATATTGTTTCTCTCTTTCCAAATTATGTAACATAGCGCTCCAAAGGCAAAGTGAGCCAAAGACTGGTGAAAGCTCCTATTGGCAATATGCTTGGCAGCCCAATCTAGGTTTTCCAACCAAGATTTATTCTGCCAAGCAAGATTGCATTTGGCCGCCCAATAGAGTGTAAGGCTTCCAAGTTATAGGACAACCAAAAAATAATTGATCTATTGAATCTTAACGGCAAGAACATAATGCACAGACAGCATAAGGGATCCTACCATAGGTAAGTAATGAAACTTGGGTTGGCAGTCGGTTCCGAGTGATCAACCAAAGGTGGGCTTGGTAGCGAGGAACTCCATATAAAAGAGGACCATGGCACCGAATGACCTCTAAGGCGAATCAAGTTCTAGGCCGACGCAATGGTGAAGGTATCGGAGGAAAGACCAAGCCATTGGAGACGGTCATTCTCGTGGTTGAGCATCGGGAGAGGTCTCCCTAGTTTGTAAGGGTGGTATAAACAAAAGATGTGGGGTCAGAAAGGGAGAGCCCATCAGCAACCGAAGCCAAGCGAGAAATACTAGACCAGTAAATATTCGGATTAGAAAAAAATTTGTTGAGGAAATAATTAACTTAGTAAATTTTTAACCCATTGCTCAAACATAATAGTTACATTAATTGGTTGCCAATTTTTCATGTCTAACATCGATGGCAACCAAATTCCTACGTATTAATAAATGTAGGAATGTCTCGGATGTTATACTAGGTGGGTTGTAATCCTGTTCCACGATTGGGAATTGGCTCATCTAGTTCAGTTCTTGATTCCAAGGTGGGAATCGGCCCACCTTGAAACCCATCACTCCTACCACTTGGTATGTGATGTGGATTTATTTAACATAGAATTGCCACGCACAAAGTAAAAGTTGATGAAAGTTTAGGCCAAAATTAAGTTTCAATATGAAATTGGCATTTTTTTTAAGGGAATTGGGTCGTGAAGAAAATGATTTAATGCTTGTCTTTAGCAATGGATTCTTTTTGGAAAATAGTTTTATTTATCAACAAAAATGGAGGGAAATAAAGATTATTCCTTGGCTCAAATGAAGTTGCAGTATCTCCTTCACTTTAGCATAGAAAGCATCCAGACTCCGTTCACTTTAGCATAGAAAGCATCCAGACTCTATTTGTTTAGTGAAAAATGAAAATTTTTGAAAAATATTTTCCTAAAAATGATCAATTGAAATAATTAATTAATGTGAAATATTTTTAGTATTAGCAGCAATTTATATTTTTTATTTATTCATTTTTGTGTAGCGATACAAGTGATTATTTTAAAGAAAATATTTACAAAATTTTTTCTATTCCGCAAATCAACGGACCCTAACAATGAAATTGTCGTTAGGAGCCTTTCGTGGGTTTAGTACCGAAGTCTTCAAATGGAGAGGGACGTACAAATGAATTTTGCTATCGAAAGTGGCCGTCTTGCTTGATGATCAGCTCAAGCCCAACTTCCCGCGCAAGATATGGGCCTGACTTCCTAAAGGGCTCGACTTTATTTATTTTTCCAAATGAGGAAAACCTCTACAAAATTTACCTTTAATCAGACTCAGAAGGGAAAAAGGGTACTCGTTTACTTTCATGGAAAAATTTAGGATATTACTCAAATACTAATATGGAATAATTATATGCAGGCTTACGTATCAATATTTATATATTTTAAAAGGTTTTAAGCGTGCTAAAAGCCAAATTGCATATAATGAAAATCTTTCCAGAAAAGGGCAATTACTCAAAACAGATCATAGCAGCAACAAATAACAACTGCAAATACCTCTTTCCTATTGAAAAGAAAATGGCACGCATTTACCCCATAAGCGCCTGAGTGTTTCCATCTCATGTTGCCGGTCGGATCATTTGACCCTATCTGGGCGCTCACATGATCCGCCGGCTAAGGTCTGTTGAATTGAACTCGCGCCGGGTGCATGTAGGAGAATTTTCGGAACAACAAATAGCCAAAAAGATGTTGAAAATGTTCAACTTATAAGCCAATTAGAGAAGGAGAACTTGCTCTCTAGATTGATCAATAAATCACTGATGAAAAAAGGACACCTGAAAGATCAAAAAGAATTCAGCCTAGACATGATCTTCTTCTACATCTCAGTCCAGCAACAGCCAAAACTCAAAAGCATGGACCAAAAGTCCTGCCAGATCAATGTTGACATCCCAAGTGGACAAGCAAAGGGACAAACAAAAGACAGTGGTGAACATATTGTATCCACAAGCAAACCTCAAAGAACGTAATAATCTTTTCAGAATCTACAGCAGAGAAGTCCATGCCTCCAGCCCCTGTGCCTCCGGAAGATCCTCCGATCGGCTTTCGCCATTCTCACAGGACTGCTGTTCCATTCGTTCTGCAATCTGTGCCCAACAATCATGATCCGTTAAGAAGATCAGAGACTCATGGCTCTAGTAATGAGCCGAAAGAAGAACAAAACAAATGTAGGCTATGTTTACACAGGGAAGGCGAAGGATCTGGTGCTGGTTGTGCTGCCGTCGGATCTTAGCGAAAGGTTGCCTGAATATGCGATGGGCCCAGAGTAAGTTATGAGGCTGGATACGGGGCCTGCCATTGAGAAACTCGATTCCCCGCTAAAAGTATCAGCCAGACGCTCTGTTTGACTATCGGAAACCCCGTCATGTTTCATCTTATTTCGAGTCTCGGTGGTATGAATTTCCTTTCCACTCGTCGATGCAGGGGATGAAGCATTGGAGTCGGAGGGAGTGCTTCTGCGTTCTGCCTTGTTAACTTGGCCAGCGTCCTTGGTTCCTCTGGAAACGGGAGGGCAAGACACTTGGTTGGCTTCGCAATTATCCGGCACTTTCTCGATGTGGCTGTGGTTCAGAGAATCTTCTGAATTAGAAGCTGAAGAGGGGTATCCAGAGGTTGCACTTGCATCTTCCAAGCTACCTCGAATTACTTCACTTGCCGATGTCAAAGCGGTGGTATCTGTCATCTGTTCTGAGTATGACTCCTGCAGAAGCGCCGGCCTAACTGTTATAATTAGATCACTTGACATAGGACAACTATTACTAAAAGGTAAGGTGCCGAATTTTTGGTAACGAGATTATCATATCATAACATATAAATAAGTCACATCGGTGTTGAACAGGCTTCCACATCGAAATATTTCTGATGCCAAGATACTCAGAGGAAGGTTCTATTTAAAGATCCGACCAGTGGCAGCCACACGCCCACGCCTGAGAAAGTATAAATATTTTAGCAGAAGAGAGTCGTTTACACCGCGTTGTAGGACCAGAATAATTTGCTTTCGTTTTGCAGAGAGTCTTCACATCCGAGCACTGTCAGTGAAGATACTGCAGTAGTTTTCTCCAAGGAGTACAGGACTACATACCTTAGAAGAAGGAAGTCCGACTCCATTGCAGACATTATCAGATGAATTGCAGAGTAGAATTTCCAAGGCTACATCTTTCGCTTTGGACTTGGCATCCGCAACGTCATCTGCCGTTATTTCAGTCGGTACTAAATTTGCTCGAACATGTGGCTTAACAGCATTCTCAAAGTAATGATATTCTGAACAGTCCAAACAGTTTGCAGCGGAGAAATGATCATCGATCCGTCCATATGATATGCTCTCCTTATCCTTGTCACCAAGAAAATTGTTACCGGGGCCTTTGTGCCTGTCAGTTTCAGACATGAGATTTTCATGAGAATCAACGCCTTCATCAATGCAGATGTCCTTGACTTTAAGGAAAGAGCTCTCCCCGTAGCAGATCATCAACTCAGGAACTCGTAAATCTTCGTCATTTCTATCCACGAGATGATCCATGTCCTTCTTCGCCAATCTTGTTTCTGCAAAGGAAGGGCCACTCAGCTGACTCCTATTTAGGATGTCGAATTTCTCCGTGTCACGAGATTTCAATACTGACCAGCAGCTGTACCCGTTGCTCTCAATACTCTTACAAACCGGAACCTCTTTCACTGCCCTCAACATCACGTGGGACTTCTCAAGGGCTTGCCGCCGTGATTTACTTTTCCTGGCTCATCTTCTTTTCAGTATAGGCTCTCAAGAGAAGGCCAACTGGATGCAGGACAACACATCATTTTCAGAACGAATTAGGATACCCAATATCAGGAACGCATTGAGTAAGAGGGTGTCGATCTTAGGCAATGGACAAGGCAGAAAAAAGAAAACCAGAGCGAGAACGAACAAAGTAAAACAACAGACTTCATGGTTCAAATAGGCAATGAAATCCCGGAAGAATCGTGCGGAGCATCAAAAGATATTGAGACTCTGTTGATCACCCATGAAGGCAGGTTAGAGCCACGGGGGCCATAAAATTGGGTGAACTTTCGAAACCAACGAAAGGCACTGTTGAATTAAGTATGTTTTAATACTATCTTTTAAAAAAAGAACACACGATGTGCGGGAGTTCTCTTTTTTTAAATTGCAAATAAGTAGATGATGCCAAATCGTGAAGCCATCACCTCGCAGACTTGCACTCCAACGAAGAGCACATACTGCGCTAGAACTCCAAACTCAGCTGTAATACAAGAGGGAACATCCACTACAGGGGAGAGAGAGAGAGAGAGAGAGAGAGAGAGAGAGAGAGAGAGACAGAGAGAGCACATCATGTAATACCGCATTGTCTCCTGACCTTTTCTTTGGGTTGTGCAGGTTGACACTAAACAATTGGTATATTAGAAAAAGGCATATTGCAGGGAGATTTTCAGAAAAGCAAAAAAGAATAAAGGGTCCACCCATTTCCAGCGACTGTGTCAGAAATAAACTATAAAAAGATCCATTACCCTGAAAATTTAGTGGTGGTCAAAGGAATATTAGGGCTTAAACTGATCATCACTATTACAAATCAAACCGCGATGCATGAATCCACGTTCGTAGACTATAACTGGTTTTTTAGACTTAAACAGGACAAAGGAATGACGGTTTTGGTAGCTTTCCCAAAAGCAACCTAAGCGGGTCAAAAAAGAATGAAAAGGAAAACAGAGTTCAAAAGCTATCAACAAACAAAGTTTCAAAGAGCATAATCAGGGACTCTGTTCTGATTTTCCGGAAGGAAAAGTAACCCGACAGCTATCCTCCGATTTTAATCCACAAGTACGATACTTCCATTGAAAATATGAAGTAGAATGAGTACAAAGAAAGCTCCAGGACAAGCAGAATCTGATGATTCAGATATGTGAATGATGAGATCCAACATCAGTGCAAATCATGTCTTCCCCTTTTCCTTTTCCTTTTTTTCATTTCTTTCCTGGGTTGTATGCGTTCCCAATGCTCAAGATATGCAGCATACCCAAAAAATAAGCCAGAACAGAATTTTCCAGAAACCGAAAAGAAGCCAAAGAGTGGCTGCAGAGAGAGCGAGAGAGAGACCTTAGAAGGAAGAGCAGACATGCTGGTTGATGATCCACCGAGGGAGGATTTGATTTGACCGAGAGACGGCTCCTTGTCTGGTGCTCTCTGATCCATCTTCTACGTGAGTCTAGGCTGTTCTTGTAGCATGGAGGAGAGAAAAGAGGATGGCAGTAACGAGGGACAAAGCAGAGAGTGCACCGCCAAGAAAGAGGAAGTGGTTTGGAGACGAAGTAATAAATGCCCGAAGGACAGATGGCTAGTTGTCAAATAATCTTTCCCTCATGAATCAGCAACAGCTCTTCTTAACTTGCACCTTCCCATAATTTAATTAAAGTATGTTTATGGAGAATTGTTTCGATATTTGAAAAGTTGACGAGAAGATTCTTTTAATAAGTGCATCGAGACGCTCATAGTATCCTAGAAAGTCAACAGCCGGGTTTCTTCTTCTATTGTCTTAAGGGACTGAAATTACAGTGAACCTAACAAAACAACAGATTATACGGCTATTGTCCTCTCTCTCTTTCACTCTGTCTTCCGTCAGTGGCCAAATTGTCAGCTATTTGTTTATCGGTGCATGAAAGGTTTACAGCTTTGTGCTGGGAAAATGAAAAATATAGTCTTGAAATTTGACCCAATATGTAATATGGTTCTTAAATTTTTAATTTGTTCAATATGGTTGTAATATGGTCTATAAACTTTTAATTTGTTCAATATAATCTACATCATATAAAAACGTTTAATGTTGTCCTAGAATTTGAATTAACGGAAAGATACTATTAAACATCTCATATAGTTTAAGGATTAAGTTGAATATAAAAGTTGAAGACCAAATTAAAAGTTCAGAGATCACATTATACATTTGGCTAAAGTTTATAAATCACATTTAAAAAAAAAATTAAAAATTTAGAGATCACATTATATATTAAGCCAAATTTTAAAGATGATTCCTTCGTTATATAATTTATCCCCCACTGCATCCTCCCGTTTACTTTTTCGTCTCCCCTTTCCTCGTGTTCGCAAAACTTCACCGTCCACTTCTGTCGCTTTCCACGCCCTTTGTCAACCCCGTTTCATGGTTCCCCTCACGTCGGATTTTCCCAGCTGGGTTCCCGGTCACAGCGCCCTAGATTAATCACCAACCATCATCATTTCCATTAGCCGGTGGAAGTGCCACTTTGAGTGGGGTTCCGTTGACATTTGATTACTTCCACTTTCCAGAGAATTATTTCCCTCGCCATAGAACCACGAAGGGCGTTGACCCTCCAATCCACACCACAAGAACATCGCAGAGAGAGAGAGAGAGAGAGAGAGAGAGAGGGAGAGAGGCGGAGCATGTTCATACTTGATAGCTGTCGATCATTTCTTCTTTTCCCCCTTTTTTCAGGGGTCATTAATGGGTATTTACTGGCATATGATTCTCTCTCTCTTCCTCTCGACGTTAATTGACAGTAATGTCGCAGAAACAGAGCCATGTGAACGAGGCAGACGAGAGGGCAAAGAGTAATTGCAGTTGGTGTGCTGCAACAGGAAAAAGCAACAGCAAACGATGATCGAGAGCAGTAACTATTCGTCCGTGTGGAGGCTTGAACCGTGTAAGAAGAATGACACTCTCTTGATTACTTGTCAAGGTCTGGCCGACTAAATGAATCAAGACCATTGGTTTCGTCAATCTCACCTCTATTTCTCGCGTGAGTCTCACGAAATCAGTGGTTGTAATAAACTTAGCAAAAATTTTATCATCCTTGGGAGAATTTTCGATTTCTCCCACAATTAATCCTTTTTTTAATTATTAATTTCTCCTTTTTCACAAAGGTATGACACAAATTTAAAAGTGGATATTTGATGGACTTGATTATGATTATAAATCAATGCAGATTTTGAAATGAATCACTTCATTAGCATATTTGACGAACATGTAATATCTTTCAATGACTTAGATTCAATATGTGAATAGATAGATGAATTGGCGGCCATATTAAGGCTTAAATCAATTGATTACTTTATCTTTTCGATTATACTTGTCGGATGGGGTACATCGTAAATTGTTCTCCCAAATAAAAATGAAAGCCCAAGGCTTGCTTTATAAAATGTCGAGGCAAAAAAATGGTGTCAAAGATGACAATTTCCATAAGTAACCGTTTTGTTTTAGGACCCTCGTCTTCAGAATACATGCTTACTCGTGAACAAAGTTTTTGCACATTCAAAATTATATCAGAAGTGGATTGGTATCCGATAGGCTTAGGATTAATTAGATAGTTTCCCCCTTAAATTGTCCATGCCATGTGATCTCTAATACCCAATTTGTCTTAGCAATTTTGTAGAAAAGCGTCAACGAGGCAAAAGCAGTTGTGTCCAGCCTGCATCTGCTCGGGTTTGTTTCGACCGTGGACAAATTGTGAAGAGTGCTCCGTGCAATATGCATTATGCATAGTGCACATCATCTCATGACCCGTAATATCTTTCTTCTTCTTTTTCTTTCCTTTTTGCACATTTCATGATAATTAAAAATTAAAAGCTCCCAATACAGAATTTTGGGCTGGCAGGATTCGGGCCTGCAGTTGCACGTTTGCCTCGGTCAATTTGGCTTTTTGAACATTTTTTTAATAATGACACAAATGAACTCTAAACCATAATCCAATAACGATATCGTCCTTAAAATTTTAATTTGTTTGATATAGTCACTAAGCTATTAATACATATTCAATATAATCATTCCGTTTACTCAGACGACAAATCAAATGTGAATTAACGACGGGGATTATTATAAGTGAGATTGAATTTTTTAAATTGATAAGTTAATATAATCCATATTTTTATCCATTTACTTTAGAAAAAGAGAGAAAAATTAAGACATTTACTCGGCCATCATTATTTAATGACTTGGATTATTGTAACTTGGTTTAAGATGAATATCTCACTTCGATAATCCACTTTAATTTTTACCTTTGTTGTCCACCGTTCAAACTCAACAAGTTGGAAGTCATATCAGTAGATTCCCTTAACTTAAATCAACAGAAAGGCCACATTAAACACTTTCAAAACAATCTACAGACTAAATTACATATTCACTAATTGTTCAAGGATCATATTAAACAAATTAATAGTCCAAGAATGAAATTGCATATTATACTAGAATTTAGAGACCGTTTTTGTCTTTTTTCCTTTCCTCCTCATTAGTCCGCCATGTCAACCGTGAGAATTTATCAAAGAGTTCATAACGTGAGTTTCGTCTTGTCCATTACTCGAGTTACGTAAATAACGTTTTCATATATTATAGATACTGCTAATCCCTTAAGTCACTGATGGCTCATGAACACCATGAGTGAGTCCTATTTTCAACCCTTACATAATTCACCCTGGTTTATTCAGCATCCATTGACAGCTTCTGGAGCTAAGGTCTCTGTACTTTATAATTACAGGATATCATTCGGCTAGCCGATTTTGATGTTGTGGTCAGCTAAGAATGCCGTGATCGCATTTTTCTGCCAGCACTTAAAACTCCTGCAGACAACATTATAAGCAATGGTCAACACATGGCATGGATGTTACCAGAACTTTGCTAGAACTGAGTCTGTCGCTTTAATCCTTCCAGGATTTTGGTGCATAGGTTAATGCTTTTAAAGATGCTCGATGCTCTGTGTGCCCCCGTTAGCTATATCGTTTAATCTACGTACATTGAAAAACTGTAAAATAGGCTGCTTGAAAGTTTGACATATATGCCTGTTCGGATGACTTACTTATGATCAAGATGTGTCACCAACGTTGCGGCTGGCAGGAGGCGATTCAAAAGTCTTGATAACTGGTATTGACTGGAGAGGATCTTCCCTGAAATTATCGTGAAAATGCTATGTAACTTCAAACACCTCGAGCACCTAATATGCTTGGGACGTTCCAACTTGAAAAGATCTTATCTTTCTTCTGTCTATATCTTTAATCAGAACAGGTAGCGCATTCAAGGATATCAACCACATGAAAACATAAGAGATTGTAGCATTAAGGAGGATTGAAAAGTTCAAAGACGTCTTATTGGACAATGTCCATATGCCAAGGCGCGCAATGTCTGCCACCTATCCCAAGCAAGACTTTTTCTAAGCAACATCCCTGAGACAGTATCAGAGGCAAATATATAATTCCATGGTCTTAGCAAGAAAGGACTAATGTTTACAGTCATGAGCACTTGTGCTGTCTCAGTTTCCTGTACTCAGCATTTCACATCTAAGACGAAGGTGAATATCTTTTGTAAAGAAATACAGAAGTTATACTGCTTCCTGAATAGTCTTCGATAGGAAAAATAGCCTCGAAATGATATTGCCAAAGAAAGGCTAATTTCTTATAACATCAGTTGAAGCACGAGCGTATACCTGTTCCAGTTCCCAACTGCAGGCTCTCCTCCAAGCCCAAGACCTTTCCAGCCCAACTTCATCGGAACAAGTGATATGTCAGACCAAGGAATAAAAAAAAATCTAAAAAGAGGATCAGATTCTGGACTGCCATCTCGTCGCATGGTATAAAATTACGTGTCCTTTACAAACATTTAAAAGAGGTGACCTAGAAGTTTAACAGGAAAGTTATCTGTTTAACAGGAAAGTTATCCTGTGAACGAATTTCCTTTTAAGTAAATTAAAGTCCCCATGAACTAAGGAGCCAGAGATATTTTTTTTTGCTCTGATATTCAAGAGGAAGAAGATCAGTACTTCTACACAACTACAGAAGGAATTGATGATAACACCCCCTGATACCCCAGTGTACACTTCCTCTTCCTAAAGTTTGAATACTGCACTGATTGTTTTTCCAGTGTTATTGGATCAACACAGAATTTTGCCTCACCAAGAAGAATTAACTTTGCGTGAGAGTCATAAGAGAAGGGGTTGTTGCAGGATTTGTTCATACAGATCCGCAAACAATAATCAGTTAGTATAACATCGGCATGATGAAGGCACTTGTTGTGATTTACTCTAGAAAAAAAAAAAAAATTCATTTTGCATACAGTCAAACCATTATTGCACCATATCCACCATGATAACTGCAAATAACATACTGGAATGTGCAAACTAATCACAACAGGAGGCAAATTAAAAGCAGGGACATGCCACTCAATTGTACCCTATATATAAAAAGCTATGGACTCAACTTGAGCAATGACTTCAGCAGCATCCAGCCTCATCCAGTATTCTTCGGTACTGCCTAAATCAAGCACAAAAACACCACCACAGATCATATCTATTTCTCACAGGCCGGTACATCATCTATAGGCAACGAATGAGTGCAGCACACAGACTACAAAGTCCACATTCCAAGCTAAACTCGACCAGAAGATTCCATAAGCATTTACATGGCAATCTACAAAACGAATTAGTTAAAGGAAAGCAGAAAGAACATACAAACTGTCAAGTAATTACAGTTATTTGTACCCCAAAAAAGAAAGGAACGATTCGCTGTAAGCTTGGTTGCTTGATGTGATGTGGAAATCAGATTGATAGTGTTGTCATATGGAACAGGACAGTTTAAAGAAACAGACTACAGGAAACACAATCAGATCACCTTTTAGGGGAGGGGGCAACTATACTATGATATATTAGTCATACGAACGACAAGCTTCTGCATGTTAGATACTTTCCATCTATTGAACTGAAGTCCTTATGGAATGAGATGGTACAAAATGATTTCATTTTACTTAAATTTCCATAACTTTGACAGAGAAGGTTTTATACATGATGGCAAGTCATTAATTGATGGATGACCAGAGGCAAATACACAGAAGTCTAGACGGTGAAAGCACAACCATCTTTAATTAACAGGACATAACCAGTGTCCATCATGTGGAAATTGGAATAGGAGTAAAATGCTGGTCTTTCCATATCTGAGGAACTCAATCGAATCATTACCATAGGCTTCCGATGTGGATTGAATAACACTAAAGCAGATCATCAGCAACAGGGACAATGCTGATCTAGTCTGAACAATACAATTGGAGAATGAAATGAAAAGAGAGTTGGATATACCGATTGTCACAAACATTGCCAGCTTGTTGTTGGTCTCCGGTCTATGATTAATGCCCTCCAAGGTAATCTACTCATAATCCATGAAAACAATCAACTATCAACAACCATATGGAGGATCATCCGTTACCATGCAACACATACCGTGAAATAAATCAGCCCAACATATTGACGAACAAGACATAATAAAAGGACCCCCAGAAACAGGAACGTACCTCAAACTCAGGAACCAAATTATAGGACCGAGCAATGTCCTGCAACAACCCCAGCCAGGGCCCTACTCTTGGATGCGGCGGCGCAACCCACGTCGGCTTCCCTGTTTGCCCTGTAACTTTGCCTGTACGCACATGAGGTCCGTCTACAACAACACGCGCACACACCAAGAGAAGTCAAAATCACAACACTCACTCCCAAATGCAAAAACTTAACGTCTGCCCTCTGGGAAACTCGAAAACGAAGAGCAGAACAAAATTACAAGCAGGGTGGACAGTGAGAGCCGGGCGGCTGGGGACCGCGGTGCGCTTGCTGAAGAAGATGAGCTCGTCCACCTCCTCGCCGGTGGCTTCTTCCCAACGCACGTCGAGATGACCTTCTTCCACGGTGCCTTTGTCATGTTGCAGCAGCCTCACCTGCTGGTTGGCAAAACTTTTTATACCCTTCAAAACCCATAATACAGAATATCAGAACATTGCCAGAAAAAAAAAAAAAAAAAGCACCAGTCAAAATCAAACACTATTCAATACCGTGCAACTTGAAGAAGAGAAGCTTAAAAAAACTGGTCTTGATGAATCAATGGAGGCGTGGATGACCTGAAGGAAGGGACCAGGGGTCCAACTTGGAATAGCCAAGAGGGAATTGGCGGGATTAATGGAAGAGGGTCGGTGGTTGTGGCCACCAAAAGAATCACCATCTCTTGCTCTTCCCTCCTTCTCTGCCTGCGCTGTGCTCTACAAGTGCGACTAAAATCAATAAAGCAAGCAATCCACCAAATGTCGTGGGCAGCTTTATTTTCCAATTGGCGATTTTCACTCCACCCACTCTAGAACTCATTACCCTACGTTATTTCATGAGTAAAAAATTTATTATATATCAGTAATTAACTAAACTGATATGTCTTATTTAGTTCTATGCGGAATCAGATTATGAAATGTCTTTTACTTTTGATCATAATGTTTGGAAAAAAAAAATCTAAATCTAAATGTATTACTTGTTTGGTTTAACGCGGAATCATATTACTAAATATCAGGATAAGAACTATTAAATGTGGAAAGAAGTTTTGCTTTTGGCCATAATATTACGGAAGAAAACTAAATTTAAACATACAAAAAAATTGAATGATTCAGAGAGAGAGGCGGAGCATGTGCATATTCCATAGCGGGCGGTCATTTCTTCTTTCCCCCCTTTTCAGGGGCCATTAATGGGTATTTACAGGCATATGATTCTCTCTACAGTAATGTCGCAGAAACAGAGCCATGTGAATGAGGTAGAAAAGAGGGCAAAGAGTAACTGCAACAGCAAACGAGGAAGGAGAGCAGCGACAATTTGTCCGTGAAGGCTTGAACCGTGTAAGAGAATGAGACTCTCCGGATTACTTGACCAAGGGTCCAGTGGACCAAATAAATCGTCACCAATGATTTTGTGGATCTCACCTCAATTTTTGTTGGGGAGAATCAGGTAACAATTCATTACAAACTAAACATAATCCAGGATCAATTTTTCCCCCAAAACTAAACCGACTAAAATTAACTTAGCCCCAACAACAACCGGTCAATATGGGATAAGCAATATAATGCCAAATCGATAAGGAAATAAAGCCAACAATAATTTTAATGATTTAACATGGAAACCCAATGCGAGAAAAATCACGGACCACCCAAAAACTTCTATTAATCACTAAGAATAATATGATACACAAAGTAGTATTTTCTAGTCACATAATGAATACTCCGCATAAACATTACAAGCTCATTTTTTCACCACAAATATGGATAAACATAAATGGGGGGAAGAAAACCCTAACCGTGATCAGAAAATTCGAATGTGGTTCTTGACAAACGAAAATAATCAATTTATAGCCCTCGGTCTCACGAACAACATATTCAAATTTGAGCCGATTCCGTCAATATTTGACTTTCGAATGGGACCGCAAAGATTCAGCCCTCTTTCTTTTTCTTCTTTGCTTGCTCTTGCCCCTTCTCTCTTTGTTTGTCTCTCTCCTTTTTGGCTCCCACTAACTTGCAGGAGCACTTCTCTTTCTTTTTGCTTGCTTTTTGACTTTTCTTCTATTTTGTTTTTCTTTTCTTTTGTTTTTTGTTAGTTGGGCCCACAAGAGATGGACCTAGCCAGCAAATTTCCCCATAAAGATCTATCATGCCCACTTTCCTTCTACAAGATTCAAGCATGGGCAATGACTTGGTTATCATATCAGATCCATTATTGTCGGTGTGGACTTTTTCAAGTAGAAAGAGCTTCTCTTCCAACTTCTCGCGGACTCAATGATACTTTACATCAACTTGCTTCAATCTCGAATACAACACTAGATTCTTACTAAGATAGATAACACTCATGCTATCGCAATATGGAACAAACTTTTTTTGCTTCAAACTTAACTCTTGTAGGAATTTTTGCATCCACTAGAGTTTCTTACTTCATTTGATAATAGTAATATACTCTGCTTCAAATGTGTACAAAGCAATATATTTTTGTAATCTTGATTGTCATAAAACAGCTCCCTCTGCAGAAGTCGTCATGTAACCTGATGTAGATTTTTGAGAATCGACATCATCAACATAAATTGCATCTGAATAGCCACTCAATTCAAGCTTCACATTTTTATAACACAAACAAAGTGTAAAATTGCTTTTAAGATATCTCAAAATCCATTTGATAATGGTCCAACACTCCTTACCTGAATTTGAGAGAAATATATTCACAGTACCAACTATAGATCAATTGTACAAATCATGACATTTATCAAACTATCCACGGCCGATGCATAATGAATTTTCTCTATCTATTCATTCTTTTTCTCACTTGAGGGACACTTAATACTACTTAATTTGAAATGGCCTACAAGTGGAGTACTTACCAGTTTATATGTACTCATGTTGAATCTTTCAAGCACTTTTTCAATGTATCTGTTTTGAAATAGCCAAAGTTTCTTCTTCTTTATATCACGAGTAATTCTCATCCTTACGATTTGTTTAGTCGAGCCTAGGTTATTCATTGCAAAAGTTTTACTCAACTCATTTTTTTTTTAATTCTTGATTTTGTTAGCATCATGTCCAACTATTAATATATCATTCACATAGAGTAAGAGAACAAGAAAATCATTATATGAGAATCTTTTCATAAAGACATAAGAATCGGAATTGGTCTTATCATATCCATGTTCTTCTATGAATGATTATGTATCATTGTCTTGGTGCTTGCTTGAGGCTATATAAGTTTTTCCTCAATCTACATACAAAATGCTCCTTGCCTTTAGCTTCAAAACCCTTCGGTTGTTCCATATATATTTCTTATTCTAAATCTTCATGATGAAACGCTATCTTTACATCGAATTGTTCAATTTCTAAATTCAAACTAGTTGCCAACCCAAGAACAACTTGAAGAGAAAGCATCTCTACAACCAGTGAAAAAATCTTTTTAAAGTCAATGCCTTTCTTTTGATGAAAGCCATTTACAACAAGTCTAGCCTTATATTATGATTACAAAGTACTTTCTTCTATCTTTAACTTGTACACCCACTTATTTATGAGTGTTCTCTTATCTTTAGGCAACTTCATCAATTCAATAATGTGATTATTATGTAAAGATTTAAGCTCCTCTCGCATGGTTTCATGCTACTCATTCTTTTGTTCACATGACATAGCCTCTTCATAAGTTTTTAGCTCTCCCGCATCAGTGAGTAACACATACTCATGTGGCAAATGTTTTTGTGAAAGTCTACTGTTTGTAAAATTTTAAACGCAAGTAAACGTGTCGAACAAGTAATATAATGATAAGAAAGAGTATCGTCTTACAGAGATCGATGATTAATAAACTAATTAAATACTAAAATAGATTAATTCTAAAATTTATCTAATAGATCAAAATATAATTGAGAATAAATTAAAAATAAAATTTGGAGACTAAATGTAGTAAATCAATCGATAAATATGTTAGAGCATCTAATTTCACCATAACCATTAGATATGAATTTCAGATTGTTATGGGTACAAGAACGATATCAAACATGTGATAGCGGAATTTCCTAATCTATTTACTATCCTATCTTTAGGTATAGCAAATTTAGTATAGCAAACTTACTCAGTTTATTAATTCACTATATCTCTATGTGAATTAAAATAAACATAAGTGCATTAAAAATTATGAATATTCCCGGTTCACAATGAGTCTTTTGGATCACCTTATCATTGAAAGCTACATAAATAACGCAGTATATCTCTATCCATGTTTAATTCATGGTTATATATTTATAATGATCAATTGCATATTATCACTTCTTAGTCTTAAAAATGCACATCAGATCATTCAAGTGGTGTTCAGTCACTTAAAAGCATTATGCACAATAATATATAACTCACATGAATGAAATCAATTGCAAAACATAAAAATCATGAAATTCACATCATCATGGTTAGGCTACATCGTAGCCTTAATAAAAGAAAATTAGAATATAATAGAAGAAGAAATGAAAATATATATCAAACCCAAAGCATCTTGAATCAAAGAATAAGAATTCTGTCACTAATTTTGTCTTCTCTTGGAAATACTTAAAAAAATTTCAGAATAATGAAAAACAATCTAACAAAAACTTAGCTGCCCTCTCAGGCTCTCCATGTTCTTTTATTTATAAGATATATCCAAGATATCTATCTCTCAACGCTTGCGAGATAACATTATGAAACAATATCAAGGATTCCTTGATTTGATATCAATCTTCCACTACTTTTTGATTTGAATTCTTGATTTTTGCCATTCTTTTCCTTATCTTCTCCATATCTCATTATTCTGCATAAACAAGAAAAATTCAAATAATCATAAGGAAATCCAAATATTTTCTCATAGATATTGCATTAATTGTTGCCTAAAATAGGTAAAATAACTATATTTTTATAGAGTTATCATCTACGCTCTTTTTCAAATCTTCTAACTTGAGGAAGGATATGTTACTTTTGTTTAATTGGCTCAATGGGCTACTCTCGCTTAGCTATTTCACTTGTCTCAACTGAAGAATGAACATTATGTGAGAATTCACTACCTTCCTAATTTCCATACACTTCTCTTTCATGATTTCCACCCCATGGTAGGAGGATTTGGGTTGAAACTAACTGAATGTTGAGCTATATTCATTAGTTTCTCTACCTTTTAATGTCTTTAAGAGTTTGATGCTCAAAGAACATCACATCTTGACTTCTAATGACTTTCTTTGTAACTAGATCCTATAAGCTGTATCCAAACTCTTCATGTTCATAACCCAAGAAGATGTATTGTTTAGAACTTGTTATCAAGCTTTGATCTTTCATCTCTTGGAACATGCGCAAATACTCGACAATTGAACACTTTTAGATGGGCAAAATAACATCTAGAGTGCCAAAACTTGATATGAGGGAACACTTAAATGCCAAAAGTTACAAAAGGTACACTTAAATGTCTTTTTTTTTTTTTGTGGAAAAAATTGGACACTTGAGTACTAAGTCTAGCGGACCTTGCCGGAAATTTCACATGGCAATTTTTTATTAATATTGGTCGCCTATGTGGCTTGTTAGAGAGTTGAGTCAGCAAAGAAGAGGCAAAACGTCTTTTTTGAATTTTAATATAAATATTAATTAAATTAAATAATATTAAGAAAGATGAAGATTGCAGTTTGAAGAGGGCTTGTCAGCCCTCCTCGAACTATAGTTTTTTTAAATAATTTTTTTAATTTTTTTAATTTTAATTTAGTTTCTAAATTATTTTAATTAATATTTATATTAAAATTCAAATTCGAGACAAAATGAAATCTTTTTGGCTTATCTAGCCATGTTAGCATGCAAAACAATGTCATTTTGTACTTGTCTCGTTGAAAAAATGCCATATCAATATTTTTGTCGAATTTTTCGTTATTGGCACTTAACCGATCTATTTTGTTCCTATTTTGGTATTTAAATGTACATTTCCTAACTTTTGACACTCAAGTGTCCCCCGTGCCAAGTTTTAACACTTCAAATATACGGCTCTCCTTTTAGATGATTATTTTTTCCTACTCTAAACTCTTTGTGGAATATTCCCCTTTAGAGGAACTAATGGAGAAAGATTTATCATGTCTACTATCATTCTTGTCGCTTCATCCCAAAATGGTTTAAGCAACCTTGCATGAGAGAGCATTCATTGAATATGATCATCAATTGTTCGGTTCGTTCTCTTTGTTACTCCATTTTGTTGTGGTGTCTTCGGAATAGTCTTCTCAAACTTTGTACCACAATTTTTGTAATAATGTTTAAACGGGTTTTTATATTTACCACTATTGTCAGCTTGAATATATTTAAACTTCTTTCTGGTTTCTCTTTCCACGTTGACATAAAATTGCTTGAAAGTCACAAATCCCTAATCTTTAGATTTCAAAATAACAGCCCACATTTTTCCAGAACAATCATTAATAAATGTCACAAAATATAATGCACCTCCAACAAACATCTAGCATCCATACAACAAACATTAGTGTGAATCAAATCAAGTATATTTGATTTCGTGTGTGGAGAGGAACTCTGAAATGAGAATTTATGTTGCTTACCCGTAAGGCAAGGAGTATATTCCTTCAAATTTTTCTCCTTTAATGGTAGAAGAATTTTTCTAGTAAGAGTGTCAAGCCATTTCTCATTAATATGATCAAGCCTCATATGCCATAAATCAATTGAGAAATCCTCTACTGAATTTACCTCTTCTCTAATTAAGTTAGCTTGCATGGTGTAGAGAGAGCTTGTCTTCTTATCCTTTGCTACTACCATGGAACCTTTAGTCAACTTCCATTTGACATCAAAAAAGGAATTGCAATAACCATTATCATATAAGGCATCTGTGGAGATCAAGTGCAGTTGAATATCCGGAACGTGTGTTACATTTTTCAAAAGTAAATTACATCCGTTATTGATTTTCAAATAAACATATCCTATGCCAATAACTTTGGAAACACACTGTTTCCTATCCCAACACAACCAAAATTACCACCGCGATAAGAAACAAAGTAGTCACGCCGTAAGGTGACATAAAAAAAAACCGTAGAATCAATAACTCAAGTAGAGTCTTGACATGTAAGATTCACACAACCATCATCACATATGAACACAATATTGCCATCGGATGAAACCACTATTTGTAGTTTGTTTCTCTTCTTTCTTTCGATCTCCATTTCTTTCATAGGATTCATCTTTCTTTCGCAACCAACACTCTTTGGCATAATATCCCATCTTGTCACAATTGTAACACTTCACACCCTTTCTTGGCCTTGATTTAAACCTTTTGCTTGACTTGCTTCGGTTATCATTATTATGAAACTTTATTGATTAACTACTTGCCGTATTTTTCATGACAAGAGCCTTCGATTTAGAGGCATAATTCAAGTTTTTTCTTCTTATTTCTTCATTGAATAAATTTTCTTTAACCATACTTATAGAAAGCATACCGAAATGAGCCGAGTTGTTTAACGTTACAACTAAGGTGTCCTGATTATTGGGAAGAGTACCAAGCAATGAACTTGATTACAATTCATCACCAAGGTCAATCTTAAGATTTGTCAATTGATTTATAACATATTGAAATTCACTCAAGCGGTCTGACATGTTACTCCTCTCCTTGTTTCTCAAATCCATAAGTCGTTTAACTAGAAGAGTTTCATTTTGTGGAGTTCTTATCTCATAAGATCTTGTAATTTTTTCCACAAAGTGTCTGCCTTCGTTTCTTGAGCAACATGATAAAACACACTATTATCAATCCATTGCCGGATAAACCCAATCGTTTTCAGATTCATTCACCCCTATTCTTTGTCTTCCTTGTCTCTTTTATCTTCATCACCTTCAATGGGATCAAATAAATATGGTAATTCGAGGCATTTAACTTAAACATGGTATTGCTAGTTTCCTCCATTAATAACTAGAATCTCAATCCTAGCTTTGATATCAATTCGTTGGGGGAAACCGGGCAACAATTCACACCGCAAGATCAATTTTTCCATTGAAACTAAACTGACTAAAATCAACTTAGTCCCAACAACAACTGGCCAATAAGGGATAATCAATATAACGCCAAATCGATAAGGAAAAAAAGCCAACAATAACACTAAGGATTTAACATGGAAACAAATGTGGGAAAAATCATGGACCACCCAAAAACTTCCACTAATTACTAAGAATAGTAGGATACATAAAGTAATCTTCTTTAATCACATACTAGAGGCTCCACATAAATGTTACAAACTCATTTCCTTACCATAAATGTAGATAAATATAAATGATATAAGAAAATTCTAATTGTAATCGGAGAATTCAAAGGTGGTTCTTGACAAATTATAGCCCTTGATCTCATGAACAATCACGAATAATATACTCAAATTTGAATCGATTCTGTCAATGTTTAGCTTTCGAATGAGAACCGCAAATATTTAGCCCTCTTTCTCTTTCTTTTTCTTTTCTCCGCTTGCTCCTGGTGAGACCTTGTCTCTCGCCCCTTCTCTGTCTCTGTTTTTTTTTTCTCTCCCTTTTGTCTCGCACTAACTTGAGTAACTTGCACGCCTAGTTCTCTTCCTTTTCGCTTGCTTTTTTGACTTTTCTTCTCTTTCGTTTTTATTTTATTTTATTTTATGTTAGTTGGGCCCCACAAGGGGTGCACCTAACCAACAATTTCTCGCATGAGTCCCACGAAATTGACGATCGTAATAAATTTATCTACTAATCTTGAGTCTTGGCAAAAATTTATCCTCCTCCAGAAAATTTCCGATCTCTCTCTCACAATTAATTCTTTTATTTCCTAATCTCTCCTTTTCACAAAGATACGACATTAATTTAAAAGTGGATATTTGATAGACTTGAATATGATTATATATCGATACGGATTTAAAATCAATCGTTTCACTGGTGTATTTGGCAAACATATAGTATCTTTCAATGACTTAGATTAGATATGTGAACATATAAATGAATTGATGGCCATACCAAGACTAAAATCAATTGATTACTTTATTTTTTCGATATTACTTATCAGATGGGATACATTATGAATTGTTTTTTTACATATTAATGTAAGCCTATCTTTTTCGGTCAATGAAGTTAGAGGCAAGACGGTTTCCATAAGTAATTATTTTATTTTAGGATCCCCACCTTTGATATACATTCTTACTCATGAACAGCTTAGTCGACCCTTTTCGAATACTTATATTAGAAATTTCTGTACACTCAAACTTATATCAAGACTGAATTGGGATCCGATAGGTTTAGGATTGACTGGACATCCCCCCTCCCCTGGAGTACTGAATCGGGATCTGATAAGCTTAGGATTGATTGGACATTCCCCCGGGGGATTGTCTATGCCATGTGATTTCCAATACCCAATTTGTCGTAGCAATTTAGTAGAAAAAGGTCAACGGGGCAAAAGCAGGCGTTGTGTCCAGCCTGCATCTATTCGGGTTTATTTGGCCGCGGCCACATTGGTGACGAGTACTCCCATGCATCATGCCTATCACCTCATGACCTGTATTATCTTTTTTTCTTTTCTGCCCATTTCTTAATAATTAAAAATTAAAAGCTGCCACAACAGAATTGTGGGCTGGCATGACTCGGGCCTGCACTTGCACGTTTGCCTTGGTCAACTCGGCTTTTCATTCTCCTCATCAGTCCGTCTCGTCGATCGTGAGAATTTGTTTAGTTAGCAGTTCATAGTTTAGACAGGACAGAACAGGACAGGACAGAACACAAATTCAAAAAAACTGAAGTAATATAAGAACTTCCCAGAATTCTTTCTTATGGAAAACAAACAAGAATTGCACAAAATTGGCGACAATAGTGCAATGCTCTCATCATTTCGACACATCGGTAGGTCATATGTTATTGATACCGTCAATCCATTCAATCATCGATGGCGCACGAACATCATGAGCGAGTTCTATTTTCACCCCTTATGAAATTCACTCAGGTCAAATCAGCATCCAGCGAAAGCTTCTGGAGCTAAGATCTGCATATTGTAAATAAATTCTATCTGCTAGAACTTGAAGCGTTCTCGAAAGTCCAGAGGCTTAATAAGGCACGGATGTCCACCAAGATACCAACATAATAATTCAAAATTTCAGATTACAAGAAGTCCTTTGGCTTGCCAATTTTGATGCTCTGGTCAGCTAAGAATGCTATGATCGCATTTTTCTGCCAGCTCTTGAAACTCCTGCGGACAATATTATAAGCAATGGTCAACTCATGGCTTGAGTTATACCAGAACCTGGCAAGGACTAAGTCTATCGCTTTAATCCTTCCAGGATTTTGGTGTATAGGTCAATGCTTTCAAAATTGCCTGATGCTCTGTGCCCCTTAGCTATATCGCTGAATATGCGCACATTAGAAAGCTGAAAAATTGGCTGTTTGAACTTTGACGCATATATCTGTTTGGATGACTTACTTCTGATCAAGATGCGCCATGATGTTGCCACCGGGGAAAGCTTACTTTGTAGTCTTGAATGCCTCTTCGATAGCTTGCTTCCAGGTTCCCCCAATAGCTGCCGTATTAGCTTCTGCTTTTGACTGGCTAGGATCTTCCATGGGTAAGCAATATCCAGAAAGCAGGTGTCCGACCCACACATCATCTTTCCTGAAATTATCGTGAAAATGCTATGTAACTTCTAACACCTGAAGAGCACTTAATATTTAAACCCCCCCTCAAGAAAAAAGAATAAAGAAAAAAAAAAGCACCTAATAAAATTCGGATGTTCCAACTTGAAAAGATCATTATCTTTCTTCTGTCTATAAGTCTAATGAGATTGTAGCATTAAGGAGGATTAAAAAGTTAAAAGACGTCTTACAGGACAATGTCCATATGCCGAGGCGCGTAATGTCCACCACCTATCCCAAGCAAGACTTTTTTCTTAGTGACATCCCTGAGACAGTATCAGAGGCAAATATATAATTCCATAGTCCTGAGCAAGGACTATTTATTTGGGTCCTGAGCAAGGACTAATTATTTGCAGTCATGAGCACTTGTTCTGTCTCAGTTTCCTGTAATTAGCATTTCACATTGACAACAAAGGTGAATATCTTTTGCAAAGAAGCACAGAAGTTATACTGCTTCCCGAATAGTCTTTCGAAGGGGAAAAAACGCATCTCCAGGGAGCTGAATTCAGTCACAAAGTCATACAAATAGTCTCGAAATGATATTGCCAAAGAGAGGTTAATTTCTTATAACATCAGTTAAAGCATGAGTGTATACCTGCTCCAGTTCCCAACTGCAGGCTCTCCTCCAAGCCCAAGACCTTCCCAAACCAACTTCATCAGAACAAATGATATGTCAGACTACGGAATTAGAAAAACTAAAAAGAGGATTAGAGTCCGGACTGCCATCTCATCAATGGCATAGAATTACATGTCCTTTACAAACATTTAAAAGACGTGACCTAGAAGTTTGACAGGAAAGCTATCCTGTGAAAGAAGTTCCTTTAAGTAAAGTCCCCTTGAACTTAGGAGCCAGATATTCTTTTGCTCTGACATTCAGGAGGAAGCAGATCAGTACTTTTACACAACTTGAAGGAATTAATAATAACACCCCCCGATACCCCAGTGTACACTTATTCTTCCTAAAATTTGAAATGATGTACCGATTGTTTTTCCAGTGTTATTGAATCGGCACAGAATTTTGCCTCACCAAGAAGAACTAATTTTGTACGAGAGTTATGAAAGGAAGGGTTGTTGCAGGATTTGTTCATACAGGTCCGCAAACAATATATCAGTTAGTATATCATCAGTAACGAAGGGCACTTCTCGTCATGGTTTACTCAAGAAAAGAAAAAATCCATCTTGCATACAGTCAAACCTCTTTTGCACCATATCCACCATGATAACTGCAAATGACATACCGGAATGTGCAAACTAATCACTACAGGAGGCAAATTAAAAGCAGGGACATGCCACTCAATAGTACTCTATATGTAAAAAGCTGTGAACTTAACTTGAGCTATGACTTTCGCAGCATCCAACCTCATCCAGTATTCTTCAGTACTCCCTAAATCAAGCACAAAAACACCATGGATCATATCTATTTCTCACAGCCAGACTACAAAGTCCACATTTTAAGCTAAAGTCGACCATAAGATTCAATAAGCATTTTCACGGCAATCTACAAAAAGAATTAGTTGAAGGAAAGCAGAAAGAATATGCCTACTGTTAAGTAATTACAGCTATTTGTGACTCAAAAATAAAGGAGCTATTCGCTGTAAGCTCGGTTGCTTGATGTGACGTGGAAATCAAATTGACAGTGTTGTCATATGGAATAGGGCAGTTTGGAGAAACTTGAATACATGAAACGCAATCACATCATCTACTAGGGGAGGGGCAACTTTACAATGATATAGTAGATATATGAACAAGGAGCTTTTGCGCGTTAGATACTTTCCTACTATTGAACTAAAGTCATTATGGAATGGGATGGTACAAAAAGAGTATTTTACTTAAATCTCCACAACTTCGAAAGAGAAGGTTTTATACATGATGGCAAGTCATTAATTGATGGAGGACCAAAGGCAAATACACGAAAAGTCTTGACGGTGAAAGTGCAATTTAAAAGGACATAACCAGTGTCGATCATGAGGAAATTGGAAGATGCGTAATATGCTGAGGTTTTATATATGAGGAACTCAATCGAATCATTCCCATAAGCTTCCAATGTGAATTGAAATAACACTAAAGCAAATCATCAGCAATAGGGACAACGCTGATCTAGTTTGAACAATACAATTGGAGAATGAAATGAAAAGAGAGTTGGATATACCAATCTCCACAAACATTGCCGCCTTGTTGGTCTCCGGTCCATGATGAGTGCCCTCCAAGGTAATCTACTCATATTCATGGAAACAAACAATCATTGATAACCATATCCAGAATCATCTCTTACAATGCAACATGTCGCAAAATAGACCCAACATATTGATGAACAGGACATCACAAAAGGACCGCCAGAAACAAGAACGTACCTCAAACTCAGGAACCAAATTATAGGACTGAGCAATCTTCTTCAACAATCTCAGCCAGGGCCCTATCCTCGGATTTGGCGGTGCGGCCCACCCTGGCTTCCCTCCCTGAGGTGGAACTTCGCCTCCACGGAGATGAGGTACACCTACAACCACATCAACATCAACAACAACATGCGCACACACCAAGAGAAGTCAAAATCACGAAACTCTCTCTCCCAAATGCAAAAATTTAACGTCCGCCGACCGCAGTACTCGAAAACGAAGAGCAGAACAAAATTACCAATTGGGTGAACGGTGAGAGATGGGCGGTTGGAGACGGCAGTGTGCTTGCTGAAGAAGATGAACTCGTCCGCCACCTCGCCGGTGGCTTCTTCCCAACGCATGTCGAGATGATCTTCTTCCACGATGCCTTTGTCCTGTTGCAGCAGCCTCGCTTGTTGGTTGGCGAAACTTTTTATACCCTTCAAATCCCATATTAAAGAATATCAGAACATCGCCAAAAAAAAGGAAAAAAAAACGCACCAGTCAAATCAAACACCGTTCAACACGATGCAAGTTGAAGAAGAGAGGCTAAAAGAAACTGATCTCGATGATCAATGGAGGCGTGGATGACCTGAAGAGAGGGACCAGGGGTCCAACCGTGCATGGCCAAGAGGGCATTGGCGGGATTGATGGACGCAGGGTCGGTGGTCGTGGCCACCAAAAGAATCACCATCTCTTGCTCTTCCCTTGTTCTTCTTCTTTGCCTTCGCTGTGCTCTACGAAATCCATCTCTACGGGTGCGACTTAAAATCAATAAAGCATAAGTGTCTCGTCAAGCAAGCAAACCGCCAAATGTTGTGAGCAGCTTCATCCGGTGATTTTTAACCTAACCTACCAACTTTAGAACTGATCACCCTTACGAGTAATTATTTCATGAGTATATAATTTATTATATATTACTAATTAACACAATTGATATGTCTTATTTGGTTCCGTGAAAAATTAGATTATTTAAAAGTAGTTTAAGAACTACCAAATGTGTAAAGAAGTTTTGGTTTTGGCCATAATGTTTGGAAAAAAATAAATAAATCTAAATGTATTACTTGTTTCGCTTCACGCTGATTCACATTACTTAAAAAGTAGGATAAGAACTATAAAATGTGGACAGAAGTTTTCCTTTGATCCATAATACTTGTAAAAATATTTAAATCTAAATGTATCACTTGTGGAATAGATTCCTTACAGACACTTGAAATTCATATACTCACCGAAATTTGGTATCGACATTTCAATTTCCTTTACTCTGTCGTCACTTTACTCTGTCGTCACAAAATTAGAAAAACCCAGCTCCATCACCTCGTGTTGTGCCGTTGGGTAAGCTAGGAAAGAAAGAACAGTAGGGGAAAATGACGGACAAACGAAGAAGGAAAACAAAAGAGACAAAAAGGAAGACACATCTCCGCCGATTTAGAGGGTTCTTCTCTTAAATTTTTTAGCTATTCAAACAATTGAAAAGGAATATTTACGGGAAATGTAATTATTTGGAGTATGGATTCTTGTCTATGGAACCAAAAGAAGCCGAAAGTATTCTAAAATTCCGTTTATTTCGAAAAAAATGAATGATTTAAAAACTCTTAAAAAAAAATTACTTGTATTGCTTAAATAAATGAATAAACAAAAAAATTTCATTATCCACGAAGATATTTATATATAGATTGTTGTCAATAATAAAAATATTTTCTATTGACTAATTATTTCAAGCGATACACATAATCATTTTCAGAAAAATATTTTTCAAATCAATCATTTTTCAGAAAACAGATAGAGCCTAAATTCATCCACTTTTTTTTTTATCTATCGTGAATTGTGATGAAAATCAAATACCCATTTCGTGATTTTACTGTGTCTTTTTCCGGCATACTGTAAACCTAGTTGTTGCAGATTCAAAGACAGATCAACCATAGGATACGCATTTTAGTCTACTTAAATCATGCATGATGATTCGATCTCACGTGATTAACGAGAGGTGATAGACTAAGTTATCATCCTTCGCCCACACCGTGTAAGTTCAAACAACTGCACCCAACCATGTCCAAGAATTTTTTGATCTCCATCAGAACTCGAGTCCCCAACCATGCTGTTTCTCTTCAGTTATCAGATCAAGCCTCCGAGTCAGTTGCTCACACAATTCTCCCAATCTCCGACCTTGCCACTTCGGAACACAGCCTCGTTCTTCACCATGCTCCCATTCACTCCCAACTTCTTCAGACTGTCGAGGCTGCACAACCTCGGTGTCTTGTCTGCCATGCCGCCGTTGTCGTCAGGCAACGTGCAACCCAAAAACTCACTCAGTCTCTTCAGTGGGTCGCATGGCCTCTCCTTTGCTTCCTCGTACCACAAGAAAAGCCCCTGCTGGGGCACCTCCCAAGTCACCTTGTAATACTTCAAACAAAAGTTTGTAATACTTTAGACCTAAAGTTTTTTTTTTGGTAATTGAGGATCTGTTGGGCCCGCCTTTCGCTTACGCTAATCGGCAAACCATGGCCCGTACAATGCATGGTGCACCTTGGACCAAGCATCAATACCTCAGGGGAGGCTAGCCCAGGACCTCAACACTAGGACCCCCTGCTTAAGGCATTTTAGCAACGAGAGGGTTTGAACCCCCGACCTTTGTGGTGGAAGGGAGAATGCACACCAACTGCGCTGCCTGTGGTTGGGTTACTTTAAACCTAAAGTTAGGTTGTTTTTCAGACAAAGAAAAGTTTAGGATAGATTTGGACTGGACCTAAAGTTTGACATTTTTCCCAAACAAAAAAAAGGGGGAAAATTGAGATTAGACCTAGAGTTAGGTTATAAATCTTGAGAAAATATTTGTGAATTCTTTTGTGAGATTGAGAGATTGTTCCATGAGTAAATGTAAGAGTTAAACAGTCTGAGTTATTGGGTGTAATTATGGGCTATGAAATACTAAGAGTGTTTGAATGACTCAAATGTGATTATAATCTTTGTTCCATTGCTTAATCTATATTGGAATCTTGGCTTACTCTCCTCGTGGAGTAGGTCCCAATGACCAAACCATGTAAATCTTGTGATCGATTCATTTTCTTGTTATGTTTATTTTATTGTTTGATTGTTCGTTTTTTGCAATAATTGGTATCAAAGCTATGCTTGACTGAGTTGAAGTGAATCGATAGTAACAAAACATGGAAAAGTGGAAATTGATCAATTTGATGGGAAGAGTATTATTTTATGGAAGATGCAAAAGGAATATGCACTTGTCCTTGGGTGGGAATAAGCCAAAATCGAGGAAATGGAGTTGCTAGATAAACAGATGTTGGGTGTCATTTAGCTAACATTGGCTTGTAATGTTATGTTTAATATTATGAAAAAAAAAAAAACATCGTGGAATTGATGAATGCCTTGTCCAACATGTATGAGAAGTCCTGTGCAATTAATAAGGTCGACTTGATACGGCGTCTCTTTCACTTAAAGATGAGCGAAGGTGTGTCACTTCTTGATCATATCAATGAATGCAATGTAATTGTCAGTCACTTGAGTTTGGTTGAAATCGACTTAATTGAGAGGTATGTGCTTTGATTTTATTATTCTCATTGATTGATAGTTAAAATACTACTATTAATACTTTCTCTAGGTCAATAAGCTTAGCTTTTAATGAGGTTCACTATTTGATTTTAAGTGAAGACATTCATAAAAGAGAATCTAGTGAACCTGCTTTAGTAACTAAAGGCAGAAGAAGAACTAGTACTCGTGTTAGCATTAGTGGTGCAAACTTGAACATATGTAATTAGTCTAGGACTGGTGGTGTTCTTTGCTAAATGGTAGTAAGATGGAGTATTTTAGAAGGGATTACCTAAAGCTAAAGAACGAAAAATGTTACGAAATTAGAGTTCAATTTACTAATGATATTACTACAATTGTTGATAGTATCTCGAGATAGTAATAATTATGTCTTGTTTGTTATTATGGATTTGTCGTTTGACATATAAAATATGGATTATAGTTGTTTGTTTCATGCTACATTAAACATAAATCAATTTATTACTTATTGATGTAAGAATTGTGGTAAGGTGCAGTTAGGGAACAATGATGAGTGTGATGTGGTGAGTATTGGCGATATCAAAATCAAAATGCATGATGATATTGTAAGGACATTGACTAAAGTGAGGCATGCCTTGGAAATGAAGAAGACCTAATTTTCTCGAGTGTCTTGGATCAAGTCTCAATATCACCTTATGTGATTTTTTACGCTCTCAATTCTTTTAAATGATGGCTTTCAATGCTCTTCATCTCTCTTGTAAGTTTCCACACATATTAATTACACTCACTATTCATCGAAGACCAAACTCTTGAAGACCAAACTCAACAAGAGAACATTCATATGCCAAAAATTATGGGCCCTTCTCCGCCAAGGACATGAACTTCATCTTCAATAAAGATTAGAAGTCTCGTGAGAATATATTTCCTTTTTTACATCAGACTAGGTCCTGTTCGCAAGAGTCCATTTGGACTTTTCTAACGTGGCGCAGATTTTCTTGCAATTCTATTATGGATTGGATTTCAAATCAATTTGAATTAATTTCGAGCCACGGTCAACAATTTTAATCAAATGTGAGAACAAGCATGTTTCCTTCTTCTAAACAACCTAGGGGAAAAACAGGGATTATTCATCCCCTAGCCTCAACCCGGAACCACGCAGCCTCTTTTCCGCGACCCTGTCAATCCTATCGGCCATCTCAGTACTCAAGTAATTTGCTCAATCTCCAACCTCGCCTCTCCTAAAGAACGCCTTGTTCTCTTCCCCTGAAGCCATCTTGCCGCTCTCGTCCACCTCCAACGTGCTTAAACTGTCAAAACTACAGAGCCTCAGTATTTCGTCCACAGTCCCGTCTTTCAGCTATTCTTCACTGAAAGGACACTCTAAGTCTAAGAAACCGGCCAGCCTCCTCAGGTGAGCGCATGGGTCCTCCTTCATGTCCTCGTACTTCAGGAACAACACCTCTTCGGGCGTCTCCGAGCTCGCCTCGTGGCACCCTGCACGTGGTCCCAGTAAGGCCCGAACAAGCTCACTCACGATGCGGCAGAACTTGTCGAGCGACTCCTGCAGCGAGCTCTCCCCCTTGTCCTTGGGTCTCGGCTTGTTGGTGAAGTCTGAGAGCAAGACACAAATTTATAAATATCTGTTAGTTGGCTCTTTGTGGTCTTAGTTTTTGGTCCATTGTGAGAATAATAATCAGTTTTGAGTCACAAAAATTCTTGAAGGAATGAATTTCACAACAATTTATAATTATTTGTTAGTTAGTTTTTTATAATCCCAAAGAAAGTGCTATTTTTACAATATATTAAAGACTTGTCACCTAATTATGTTTTTTTTTTTTGCATTGTCTGTAAAACCACCAAAAGTGAAAAAAATCCAATATAACCAAAGTAGAATCCATTTGCAGATGAGTTTCTTTTCTGCACGAACCGTATCTTTGAACAAAATTCGTAATATATGCCTAGTAAGAACTGATTGCGAAATTAGTAAATTTTGCGGGAATTTCTGTTTTTTACGATCGAGACATGAGATCCAGATCTTGGTTGTGTGCATAACAAGACTACTTATCAAGAAAATAAAACTTTCTACTAGTTCTCTACTTCAATAAGGCACAAATGCGAAAAAGGTTTTGCTAATATAACAATTTTTGGGCTATTGTAATAGTATATTATGAGCCACAAATTTTTGAAGAAGTGCACCTCACAATAATTTCTAATTATTTGTTATTTATTTTTTTGCAACCAAAAATAGATTGTTATTCTCGCAATAGATTAATGATAGTCATATAAGCATTTCTCATGCGGAAATTGTGGATGCAACACTTTGGAAGGTATCATCACGAATACTTGGTGTTTTTTTATCGACCGATTAGTAGAACTCTACTTAGCAGAAACTTCAAGACTAATTCTAAACAAAGAATCAAGATTTCATGGTATAACTGTGTAAGGTTTACTTTCTTTTACGACGCTTTCACATTTAATTAAGACCGAATATTGCAAAGCATAAAAGTATTGTATTTTACGATATTTTGTGATGAAAATTCATAATATTGTACTAAAAATATATTTTACCTTAGAAAAACCCTAGTAGATTACGTGGCCAGGGGTTGAATTCATTTTTTGTGCCCGAAATCTTGGAATTCATGAATTGATGAGCAAAGGCTGGTCTGTTCTCCGGCGTGTTCTCAATTTTCCTAAGGAAGATGGAGGACTTTTAACAGGAATGGACAGGAAATAGAAAAGAGGAAATAATAATAGAATGGGGCTCAGCTTGGATACTAGTCAAATTCGATTTTGGGCTTAAGCAGACTTAGAATTTGTGACGTCAGCTGAGCTTCGTATAGCGTAGGCGGGTCTGAAGAATTAGATTTGTGACGTGAGCTTAGCCCATTAGAAATTGTCGTTCGGACTTGTAAAGTCCGTGTTTAATCCTGTACAAGTGTACATGGCTTGGGCCAAAAAGCTCGGTCTGCATTTTTATAGGTCCATATCGAGATAAGGATATCATAAGTGTAGTGACTTTTGTATACCGCTAATTTAATCTGTGTGATAAAAAATTAAATAAAACCTTAGCATATATTGAGGAAGAAAATTTAAAGGTTTCAATTATTACAATTCATGGATAAGGAAATTATCATTTACATTTGAGGATTTCATTTTCGTTTTATCTATTTACATTTTTTACCATAATGTAATTGCAATTCATGCTAGATAAAGTGACACGGCCCGCTCTTCATGGAATTTATATGGAAAAGAGCTTGAATTTACAATTAAAGACTTGATAATTTGTTACGCAGTAAACAGTGGAGATTCATATTTGGGAGGAGGGGACAATTAGCTTATAGTTGAAACCCAAACAACGGCGATAAAATTTGCGATCTTATAAGTACAACACGACATGAGAATACGATTGGTGATGACTGTGTCGTATCATAGTAACTTCCACAACAAGAGATGCTCAACTGGAAAATACAATAGGTTCCCTAAGTCGTGAATGATGACGAAAAATCATATGTCGCCTTTGGCAAGGTCAACGTCCAAACCCATAAGCTTTCTCCTTTTAGATATGTTTCTTTTTGCATGGTTGCAAAGTGATACGTAAATAGGGCATAATTATATTAGTTGGCTGGTGACTGTCGGCTAAATAGTCGGATCAAATGGATTACTTCAAAGCTTTCTAGCGGTGGCCAAAGAACATTTCCAAAGGTTGAGTCAGAATAACAACCTTGATTGGCAAATAATGACACTAAAGATCTTTCGCGCAACATCATAAGAATGACTCTTTCAGCAGCCAACTGGGCATTGACCTTCCCAGCATGCTTACATCAATCAATTCGTTTATTATCAGTCGCACAGGCACTCGCACACCTAAAGCCTCAACCTAGAGCCATGCAGCTTCTCTTCGTGACCATCATGAACAGCCATTTGTGATGCCTTTAACCAAGAAAATTATCAAAAAAGTGTTAAACTTATCGTATGGATATCAAATTTAGTCATAATCTTTTTAATTTGATTGATTTAGTTCTAAACCTTTTAACAATTTGTCAATTTTGGCTGGCAATAATTAACATTAACAATTTTTTAACATCTTTCAAATTATCTAAATATGATCTTTTCTCTTTTTGTTTCTTGCTTAGCGACTGGTGGAGGGAAATAGGAAAAAGAGAAAAAGGCAAGAAAAGCAAAGGGAAAAAAAGAAGAAGAAAAAACTTCAAATAACTTGAAAAATGATCAAAATCGTTTACGTCATAGATCTTTGGTCAAAATTTGGTTAGAAAGACTACATTAACAAATCATAAAAAATTTTAGGACTAAATTAGTTAAATTGAAAAATTTAGAACTAAATTAATATCTGTCTAATAAGTTTACGACTTTTTTATTTTATAACTATCCCGTTATTAATCACCAACTAAAGTTTCTCCAATTAGGGATGGAAAAATTATAAAATTACGATAAATTTATTTTAGATGTGCTATTTTACCTTTTAGCGACTTTTACCCCAGCAATCCCAGAAGACGAAAGTCTGTCTTTCCTTAATCCACGCCAATATGATGTCACACATACGAAGTTTTGACACGTGCCGAATTATCATGTTCCACAACCCCTCTTTACCTAGTGCAGTGCCAGACCCGGCCCCATGATCGTGGCCTTGCCTTCTCATTTCTAATCATCACCATCGACGGCAACCTCCACCATGCCATCTTCGCCACCAGTAGAGCTGGTCAGTGGGCGGGATGGTACTGTGCTGGATAGGTCTCACTCATTGTCCAAGCTCGCCTGTTAAGAGAAATATGTATAACTTTTCCGAGTTGAGTGAGTGGCCCTGGATCAAGACCCAACGGAGACAAGTTAAACTTTATAATTTGATGTCTTTGCCCCTGTCCACATAAGTTTGTCTTTGAGTACTTTTTGTGGATGCGGGTTAGTGGGCTGCTAGACACATGATTAGGTTTAGTCACTGGTCCAGGGGCGCTCAACCCGAAAAAGGCATATACATACTTCTTTGGCCCGCCCACATAAGTTTGTCTTTGAGCACTTTTCATTAGGGGTGATCGGTTCCCAGTTCGGTCCGGTTCCCGGTTCCACCTTGGAACCGGACCGGGAGAGCCGGTTCCCAATTTTGGGAACCATGGACCAGACCGTTTGGTCTTAGGACCGGGAACCGGACCGGACCATCGGTTCCGGTCCTGTCCGGTCCACGTCCAGTTTGGTCCGGTCCAACGAAATCAATATTTTTTTTTTACTAAATAATGAATGTGCTTTTTTTTTTCACTAAATAATGAATGTGCTCTAAACCCCGAACCCCGAACCGATCAATCCAATTCGGTTCCCGAGCGATCCAATAAAACTAATGACGCATATTTCCACAAGCAAAATATTCAAACTTCACTTGCATGATTATTAATCACACTTTGTGTGAATATTAATCACACTTATTCTTAAACATAAAAGCCATGAACAATTTGCCTAAAGATTGTGCTTGGCTTAGGTTTTATAGACAATCTCTCTTCTATGCTTTGAATGTTTAGTCGATGTGGGACTCTTGCCTTGTCCTACATCGAGTAGAAGATGAAACTAACAAGTAAGTGTTCTCTATTAATAAAGAATAATAAGAAGAGTTTTGATGTTCTCTTGTTCACACAAGAGGTTGTTACCACAATTGCAATTCCGATTGCAATAAGTTTTATATATAGTAGTCATATATTATATATAAAAAAATTGGTCCGGTCTGGTTGGTTCGGTTGGTCCGATTCCCACCTTGGAATCGGGAACTGGACCAACTGGCCGCCGGTTCCAAGATTAAGAATCGGGAATCGGACCGCCGACCGTGGGAATTGCCCAAAACCTGCTGGTCTGGTCTAGTCCGACCGGTTCCTAGTTCGGGCGGTTCCGATTGCACACCCCTACTTTTCATGCGTGTAGGCCAGTAGATTGTTAGACTCATGATTAGGTTTAGTAACCAGTCTCAACCACGATGCGCCCCCTCTACCCAAGGAGGCGCCTTCCTCCTTTATATCAGTGAGATCTTGACCCGATCTCAATGGTGATTGGTAGTGATGATGAAATCAGAATTTGTACGGTAATTCTTAACCAACAATATGTTAGTGAATATACTTTGGCTTACCTTTCTATTAAAGTAATGCGAGATTCATCCATATTTAAATTATATTTTTAATAAACGGAAATATTAACCTAAACAACTAAAACTGCCATACAAGGTGTATATATAATGGTATAAAACCCGTAATTTTTCACAAAAAAATATAATACGAAGAAAGAGATGATGAATACGCATAAGCTAATATTTAAGAGAATATAATGTTAAATGAATGTTCTCCCAAAGCTTATGACAAACGCCTTTCTCCTTTATACGCATAAGTCGTGAATCATGACGAAAAATCATATATCGCCTTTGGCAAGGTCTATGTCCAAACCCATAAGCTCTCTCCTTTTAGATTTTATTTCTTTTTGCATGGTTGCGAAGTGACACGTAAATAGGGCACTGTTATATTAGTTGGTTGGAGACTGTCGTCTAAATGGTCGGATCAAATGGATTACTTCAAAGCTTTCTAGTCAACCAAACGTGTTGATGATGGCTGGCCAAAGAACATTTTTAAATGCTGTGTACCCCATGAAGATAGTAGAATAACAACTATGATTGTCAAATAATGACACCAAAGATCTTTCACGTAACATCATGAGAACGACTCTTTTAGCAGCCAACTTGGCATTGACCTTCCCAACATGCTTACATCAATTAATTCGTTTATTATCAGTCGCACACGCACTCGGCACCAAAAGCCTCATCCTAGAGCCATGCAGCTTCTCTTCATGAACATCATGAACAGCCATATGTGATGTTTGTAACCAAGAAAATTATCAAAAAAGATGTTAGACTTATTATGTGGATGTCAAATTCAGTCATAATTTTTTTTTTAATTTGACTGATTTAGTCATAAAATTTTTAACAATTTATCAATTTTGGCTAGCAATCATTGAGATTAATAATTTTTGAACATCTTTCAAATTATCTAAATATTATATTTTTCTTTTTTTTTTTCTTGCTTGGGGACCAGCCGAGGGAAATAGAAAAAAAAAAGAAAAAGGAAAGAAATCGTTCACATCATTGATCTCCGATTAAAATTTGGTTAAAAAGATTACATTAACAAATCGTAAAATAATTTAGGACTAAATTATTTATATTAAAAAGTTTAGAATTAAATTAATATCCGTCTAATAAATTTACGAATTTTTTATTTTATAACTATCCCGTTCTTAATCACCGACTGAAGTTTCTCCAATAAGGGATGGAAAAATTATAAAATTACGATAAATTTATGTTAGATGTGCTATTTTATCTTTTAGCGTCTTTATCCGCTTTTGCGCATCCCAAATAGCTCAAGGCGACTTTTTGCCCAGCAATGCCAAAAGATGAAAGTTTGTCTTTCCTCCACGCCCATTTGATGTCACACATACAAGTTTATGACACGTGCCGAATTATCATGTTCTTATCCACACCAGAAAATAACTTTCCCAACCCGGTGAATTGCCATGCCCGGCCCCATGATTGTGGCCTTGCCTTCTCACTTCTAATCCTCACTATTGACAACAACCTCCACTATGCCATCTTCGCCACCAGTAGAGGTGGTCAATGGGCGGGATGGTATTGTGCTGGATAGGTCTGACTTATTGCCCAAGTTCACCTATTAAGAGAAATATGTAAACCTTTTCCTAGTTGAGTGCCCCTAGACCACGGCCCAATCGAGGTGAGTTGAACCTTATAATTAGATGTCCTTGCGACCCCCGCCCCCACCCACCACCCCCACAACACACGCACACACACACAAGTTTTCCCTTCGAGCACTTTTCATGTGCACGGGCTAGTGGGCTGTTAGATACATGATTAGGTTTAGTCACCGATCTAGGGGCGTTCAACTCAAGAAAAGTGTATACGTACTTCTTTGGCCCCGCCCACGTAAGTTTGTCTTTGAACACTTTTCGTGCGCATGGCCTAGTGGGCTGTTTGACTCATGATTAGGTTTAGTCACCAGTCTCAACCACGATGCGCCTTCCTCCTTTATATCAGTGAGATCTTGACTCTATCTCAATGATGACTGGTAGTGGTGACAAAATCAGAATTTGTAAGGTAATTCTTAACGAACACTATGTTAGTGAATAGACTTTGACTTACCTTTCTACTAAAGTAATGCATGTTACATCCATCCATGACCAGCTCAGTTGGTGTGCGTTCTCTCCTCCATCACCAAGGTTGAGAGTTTGAGTCCTCCCGTTGCACTGACTTAACTGGGCCGCCCCTGGTCCGGGGTGCACCGCGCACTCTACGGGCCGGCCCGGCGGATCCTCGGTTACCAAAAAAAAAAAAAGTAATGCATGATACATCCATAATTAAATTATATTTTTAATAAATGGAAAAGTTAACCTAAACAACTTAAACTGCCCTACTAGGCATATATATAATGGTATAAAATCTGTAATTTTTCACAAGAAAATGTAATACGAAGAAAGAGATAATGAGCACGCATAAGCTAATATTTAAGAGAATATAATGTTAAATGAGTGTTCTCCCAAAGCTTATGACGAAGGAAATTTGAGTGTTTTTTTTTTCCTTTGTAAATATTCCGTCAAAAACTCTAATGGAAATTCTACTTGAAATAATTGTGCTGGCTGTTACTATTTTAGTCCATTCTAAACTAGAAGAAAAAGCACTCATTCTATCTGTACTATAGAAGAATTATACAAAACCTTAGCATATATAGAGAAAGAAAATAGAGTCTGGGATACCTGGAGCGCCAAAACTTGGCATGAGAAGACATTTAAGTGTCAAAAGTTAGGAAATTGACACTTAAGTATCAAAATTGGAGCAAAATTGATTAGTTAAGTGCTAACGGTGAGAAAATCCGGTGAAAATGCTGACATTGGCAATTTTCCGGCGAGCCAAGTGCAAAACGACATCATTTTGCTATGACGTGGGTAAATAATTAATATAAAAATTACTTAAATTAAATTTAAAACTATTTTAAAAAAAAAAAAAAAAAAAAGAGGAAGATGAATAATAGTCGGTGGTTGAGGGCTTAGCCTTTGTTGTTGTCTTGTCCTCGTTGTCGTCGGGAAGGTGGGGGAGGGTCGGCTAGGGTTGTCGAGCCCTAGCTAAGGGCCGACGACTCCGGTCGACTGGTGGCGAGGGCCTGCGAGCCCTTGCCAAATTTGGGGCGAGGGTCATAGCCTTCCCCGGATCTAGTGAGGGTTGTTGGCCCTCGCCCCAAGCCGAACCCTATCCCCACCTTCCCAATGATGGCCTCAACCGTCGGCTGCTGTTCATCTTCTTCTTCTTCTTCTTCTTCTTCTTCTTCTTCTTCTTCTTCTTCTTCTTCTTCTTTTCTTTAATAATTTAATTTAATTAATTTTTATATTAAAATTCGTTAAGTGCCAAAATAATGTCGTTTTTGTGTTTCTTTGTTAAATCAGTTTTTCGGCAAGCCACGCAAGAAAGCAAAATTAATAAAAAATTGCCATTTAGGATTTTTGATGAGGTTTGTCTAATGTGGCACCAAGTATCTCATTTTTTTTTTTTTAAAAAAGTGGCACTTAAGTGGTACTTTCATATTTTTTGGTACTTAGGTGTCCCATTGTGCCAAATTTTGGCACTTAGGGTGTTCTTTTGCTGAAGAAAATATAAAGGTTTCAATTTTGACAATTTATGGATGAGGAAACCGTTGATAGAATTGAGGTTTTTATTTTCATCTTATCTATTTACATTTTTTTGCCCATTAGATACGCTATTTTAATTGTAATTCATGCTAAATAAAGTGACACGGCCACGCTTTTGATGGAATATTTTGGGAAAAGAGTTTGAAATTAAAATTAAAGATGTGATAACTCGTTATGTTGTAGATTCAAAATTTGTTTGGGAGTAGGGGACAATTCGCTTATAATTGAAATTTGAAATCCATACGAAGTTGATAATTTCGTAACAAGAGATACTCAATAAACTTTATACTCTTCCCGAATATACTATAGTTTCCTTTCCGTAAGTGGTGAATCACGATGAATGTCGAATCTAGAATAGATCGCGTATCGCAATTATGTTGGTCGGCTGATGGCTGTCGGTTAAATGGTTTGGATCAATTGGACTCCTTTAAGCTTTCCAGCCAACTAAACGTGGGGGCCAAAGAACATTTCCAAATGCGGAGTATGCCATAAAGAGAAAATAATCACAACCTTGAAGCTTCTCAATAATGGTGAGGAAGCCACGATCGGCAAACGACACCAACATCTTTCACGTAATATCATGAGGACGAATCTTTCAGCAGCCAACTGGTCATTGACCTTCCCAGCATGCTTATATCAATCAATTTCTTTATTATCAAACACACGCACACGCGCACCCACACCTAAAGCTTCAACCCAGAGCCATGCAGCTTCTCTTCCCCAACGCGGTCAATCTTCTCGGCCATGTCAACGCTCAAGTAATTTACCCAATCTCCAACCTCGCCTCTCCTAAAGAACGCCTTGTTCTCTTCCCCTGACGCCAACTTGCCGCTCTTGTTCACCTCCAGCCCGCTCAAATTGTCAAAACTACAGAGCCTCAGTATTTCGTCCACCGTCCCTTCTCTCAGCTCTTCTTCACTGAACGGACACTCCAGAAAACCGGCCAGCCTCCTCAGGTTAGCGCGCGGGTCCTCCATCATGTCCTCGTACTTCAGGAACAACACCTTCTCGGGTGTCTCCGAGCTCGCCTTTTGGTACCCCAGCACGTGGTCCCAGTAAGGCCCAAACAAGCTCACGCCTCGGCAGAACCTGTCGAGCGACTCCTGCAGCGAGTTCTCACCCTTGTCCTTGGGCCTCAGCTTGTTGGTGAAGTGCCAGAGCGAGACGCAGGTGTCTTTGGGGTTCCTGCATAAGTACACCAGCTTGCACTTGGAGTCCTTCACCGGCTGAGGGAGCGATTGATAAGGCAAGTGCGTAGCAAAGAGCCTCGGGGGCGGGAGTGAGGCAAGGTCCGGAGTGTCCTGCTCGACGTAGAGCTTTAATTCCAGAAACGACACCAGGTCGTGAGGGTTATGGTTCAGCAGAGGGTGTTGTCGTAGCGAGCCCAAGCCCGTGTACTTGGTCCGGTTGAGGAGGGCGAAGAGGATGGCCTTGAGCCAGGTAGTGCCGGACTTCGGGGTGGTGACGAGGAGGATGTCGGTGTCTTGGGCTCGGAAGTGTCTCTGGCAAGCCAGGACACCCTTCAAGTGCCTTGGTCCGACCCAGAAGCCTTGGTATAGGTGGAGGGTGGTGCCAACCCAGCCTTGTTCGGACGGGAGAGAGGGAAGGAGGTCTCTGCATTCTTGAGAGACGTCATCATCTTGCAAGTACTTTGGGAGGGATGGAGATTGAGCCATTGTTATGTGGTGCATTAGGTTTTCAAGCCGGCTCTTGATCTCAGAAAGAGAAGAAGAAGGGTTGGTTTGACTGTTTGAGACTTTTGTTGTGGTAGTATCTCTATATATAATATCTTAAAGAGATAAATGACACAAATAGTCACTGAACTTAGGCTTAATGTGCAATATAGTTCATGAACTTCTAATTTATTTAATATGATTCATAAATTTTTTAATTCATTAGATATGGTTTTTAGACTTTTGGTACATGTTCAATTTATATCCCGAACTATATGGAAATGTTCAATATTATCTTTTCATTGATTCAAGTGTAAGAACAATATTGAATATTTCCATAAAGTGTAGGGATTGAATTAAACATATATTAAAATTTTATAGACCCACATTAAGCAAATTAAAATTTCATGAATCACATTGCATATTGGGATAAAGTTTAGGGGCCACATTGGATAAATTAAACATTTAGAGACCATATTACAAATTAAGCCAAAGTTTAGATATCATTTATGTCATTTTCCTATATGAAAAAGAAGGGGATTCGATGAGCTGCCCGTTTTTCGCGCCCTTCAGAGTGCATTGCATAAAGATGGCCAAAAGAAGAGAGAGAGAAAAATTCATTTTTGTACCTCTATATATCATTGCTTGTGTTTTTCAGACAGAGGTATGAAGAATAGTCGAGGGTCTCTTTCCTTCTTTTTACGAACTTGCCACTTTCAGTCATGACCTAAGTAGCATGGACATACAACACGACACGACATATCGACATGTTATTTCTTAAAAATAAAAAATTATGATATATTGGGACACGTATATTAAATACATATTGTTATTTTTAATTAATTTAATTCAAATAAATAACTAATTTAAAAAGAACCTACAATAAATTTACACTAATCATTCAACATTCAGTACTTTTATTTTTTGAAATTATTTTTTATTTCATTTAATTATTTTTTGATTAAATAAAAAATCCCCCCGGGGTTGTCACCCCACCCCATGCCACCCCAACTCCCTTTTTTCCTTCGTCTCTTTCCCTCGCCCCCAAATTTTTTCACTTTTCTTTCCCTCCCCCACCACCTGACACATCCCCTCCCTCTTGTCACTTCCCCCTTTTTTTCCCTCGTTTCTTTCCCCCGCCCCCAATTTTTTTTTTTTTCACTTTTCTTTCTCTCCCCACCACTTGACACTTCCCCCTCCCTCCAACACGCCAAATCCCTTTTTATTCTTTTAGTTTCCTCCTCAAAACCCTAGCAACGCCCTTTTCCTCCTCCTCCTCGCTGCACGACCCCCTCCTCTCCTCTTCCTCTTGATCTCTGCTTGCTCTCAGTCCTCATCACAATTGTTCACCGCCTCACCTCCAGCCCTTCCTCCCTCGTAGCTGTAGCCTCATCGCCGATCCATCGCAGCATCACAGTGGCGGCTCTCACCTCAATCTTTGCTCTTTCTCTCACCATCGCGGGCTCGCCGTCGCTCGCGGCCTCGTCTCTGCTCCCTCGCCCTCGTCTCCACCCTCCATTGTCTTTAAGACACGCATGTCGAAACGTGTCGACAAATCCGACACGCGGTTAACGCGTGTTCGACTCGCTCCGACACGTGTCGGACATGACACAGAAGCACGTATAACGTGTCCGTGCTTCATAGGTCATGACTGCCATGTGATCAAGGCAGGCCTCACCAATTGAAAATCTGGTAACAAGCGAGAGGCTGTAAACCGACACGAGCAATTGATGGGCCAAGGCCTCTCGATTGTAGAGGTGGCACGCCAATTCCGGAAAGTCTAACAACCTCATAAGTTGTAGTTGTAGAATCTAATTGGCAGGACGTAACCCGATATTGAGAGTTCCAACCTACAAGCTTAAACAATTAGCTGTAGGAATCTAGCTTATTCAGTTTAAATTATTATCAGTAGATGTCGATAAATAATTAGCTATAGGAACATGGCTTATTCTATTGAAATCAGACTAAGATAAACATTGATGATTGAATTAAACCTTACTTTCGTCCAACCAAGACAATTGAACTCTCTTTTAAGGGTACTTTGATATGAACTTTTTTCCAATTGATAAATATATATTGACGAGCATATTTCAAGAAGTTGTTTGAGTGGTTAAATGCTTGATTTGAGCTTATGCAAATTCCAAGTCAGAGTCACGTCTCTCACTAAAATTAATCCTCAACAGCCACTTGGACTACTTTGTTGAGGTAGGGCCTTATATGATGCAATCTGATTTTGGATGGGCTGAATTCTATCCATTATTGGGATCGGATGAGCTAGGTTCACATATCCTTGTTTTATAAAATAAAAGGATATTGACAATCTCGAGATTAAGTATGTCCATAAGCACTTATCATTGATTTGTTCTAGTTAAAATGCATATATGTGATATTTGTAATTGGTGCTCAAAATAAAAACTAATAAATGATATTGTTGACACGAAAAAATAACAAACTTTTGGTAATTTATTGACAAGTGATAAACTAAATCGATGAGAGCAGATTTTGGTCAAAATAAAAATCAATGAAGGACATCGATAAATTCAGTAGTGAAGTCATTGACAGTAGGCATCATAAGTTATCAGCAAAAGCCTTCACCGGTTGACAAGATTATTGAATCCTGTATGTTACTGTGTAGGTAGTGGAGTCGATGTAACCGTCAAGATAGTGGGATTTGGCCGTCAAGTAATGGAGTCGATAATTTCAGATGCAACCTTCAAGGAAATTGATATAGAAGCATTAGATTCCATCGATCAAGTTGTAAATCCAACACAAACCTTGTCAATTAATCCAGCTCAATCCTTACGTTTGGAAGTAAAAGATCAATTTCAATTTAATTTGATTGGATGGGTTCAAGTTGAAGATGTTGATTTTGCAAAGAAGTTGCTGATTCAATGGATGAGTTATCGATTTCATGGTTGCCGATCCACTACTTAGTGGTCAATTTACAATACTTGTTGTCGATTTCGAGACTCTCAATTGACTACCTAATGAATGGAGGCTATTCTATCGATTCCTATTGCCGTTTGATGACTTTCTACGGTAACTGTTCGGCTTCCAAGACTGAACGAATTTAGAGGGTCTTATCATATTTCAATGCATATTATGCTAGCTAAATGCATTTAGTCCTAATTATAGTCTTTAAATTCACAGCTTTGAGAAAGCAAAGGGATATTCGGTCTCGATCTCCTCAAAATTGGTTTCCCTTAGGCTCCTCCGGCCTTTCTTCTCTCTCCGGATCATGAGAGTTCAAACCAGAGAAGGACCCCTAGCAAAAAGCTCGACATTGCTTCTCCCTCCTCTTCTTCTTCTTGAACATCCTCATTGACCATCAATCTTCGCCAATCCTACTAGGAATCCAAGAAGCCACAAGTCAGGCCGAATAAGATCCGACTCACCCGCGGAATCCCTTGCCTGACCCCGATCCCAAGCACGAGGCCCCTCCCCCGCCCACACACACAACTCCTCCGATTACGTGTCCTAGCCCAAGCTCGATCCCAACTACGTTGCCCCCCCTCCTCGATCCCTGGCAAGGCCCTGAGCTCCGATCTCCAACAGCGCCTCCTCCTCCGTGCCCGCGGAGTTGAATTCCTACATCGCTCCTGCTCTTGCTCTCCAATAATCTGTTAAGAATAAGTGTACCGATTCGGCGATGTGTTGCCTTCTATGGGTTCTTCGGATTCAATATTGAGGAGACCGTGGATTGCTTTTTGGTTCTTTTGTTTGTTTACTGATTTGCGAATCTCATGAATATGTGCCTATATGATGGATTCGATGACGGACGTGGTTGGGAGATAAGGAAAGAGTAATTTTTATTAATGAGGAGTATGAATCACATCTCAACATAAAAGTATCATGCTCTCACTTGATATCACAAATAAATCAAATGTAGTATTGTTTTAAAATTTTTGACATGCTTGCTGAAAACTAAAAGGGGAGTCATCATTTGAGTGTGTAATGCTGTGACATAATATTAACACCCCATGAATATTGGCTACCGAACGAATCTACGAGAATCTAGACTGATGTTGCAGTTGTCGTCACTTTGTAGAGTAATGCTGTAAAAAATTTGAATGAATTCTTGTCCTCTTTCTTCTTGATGTTCAAGAAAGGATGTCGGTATCGAAGTACCTTATGATCATAACTCAGAATAATCTAAACTAATCTTATTAGGTCAGCAACTCTATTAGACACTGGTCGATCATCTTTTTCAACTAACGTCGCCATCTCATTGAGCAACGTTTAAAAATGCTGAAGTTTGGAGGGATTACTCTCTCTAGGGCATTAATGATCGAGTATTTTCAGTCGTGACGTTGAAGGGAGAGGCATATTGCATGAGAAGATTCATTGCTGGGTCCATTATTGCTCTCGAATAATGTTAGCAATCCGTGCACGCTTTATTCAACTCCTTTCTTTTCTGGCATGTACAGGCTTTAACTTGAAAGTTGCGACCAATCCGCGTATGTTTACATGAATTGGACTGCGCGAACTTGTAGGTTCGTACTTATTATGGACAAAAGTAATTAATGGGATGTTTCAGGGCATGGGAGGGAGGACATGAGGAGCTACAGTGTGCATGAACTCTTGCCAGGTTTGGCGGACGGTGATTTAGATTCAAGGTCTACTTTTTGTCTCATCCTCTCTGGTGCAAAACTAGAGAGGATGAGAAAACTATAGTTGATTCCATTAACATGTTACACAAGCTTTTACCATAAGCCTTTATTGACTAAGATTGCTTGCAAAAAATTTCTCAAATAAAAAAAAAAAAGTATTGAAAAGGCATTAGATTTATATAGTGTAATCAAGTTCTAGTATCCATGAAGTTTTTGATTCACATAAGTAAAATATTCTCCTACATTTTACTTAGGTGTTCTATCAATCCATAATAGATTAATAAATTAATTTGCATGTTAAAGATAATTTAATCGAAACCCCAGAGTTGTGATTGGTGTGAATTTGGGAGAGTTCATGTTAAGTGTTTGCTTAGTAATCCATTAACTTTCTCTTGATGATTCATCTCTGAAAATGTCACAATAATCAATTAAAGTGAAATGATTTATTTTTACTACCAAACTCTAACCATGATTTACACTTCAAATATTATATTGCATGACAATTTTACATGAATGAGCTTCTCTTTCTAGATGAATCTGATAGGGCTAGTAAGAGCACCTAGAGGGGGGTGACTAGATGATCAAAGAAATTTTTACAAAACTTTAACAAGCTGATTTGACTAAGGATAATAGACTGAAGATGTAAACAATTATAAACAGTAATATAATGCTGCGAATTAAAGTAAAGAGATTAGGGAAAGAAAATTGAAACACAAGGTTTATAGTGGTTCGGCTTAGACCAAGTCTACGTCCACTCTTCTGCACCGACAGCCCACTGGCTGGATTCCACTAAGAACCAAAAGAGATTTTACAGTCTCACATCCTTGATTCCATAGTGTAGAGACTCTCCTACACTTCCTCAAGGTCTCACAAGTATTTAATATCTCTTTTGAGTACAATTTAAGCTCAACGAAATGAAACAGCGAAGAACTAAAAGCTTCAGATTTTGGAATTCTTCTTTCACGCACGCTCTAGAATAACTTGAGCGTCTTCCTTATATACTCCCCCATGCCTTCATAACCATTGGCACCTTCCAAAGGAGTTATTCCAATCTACCCGTTGGACCGAATCAATTAGGGAGATTTCGAGTTATTTAAGGAATGTGATGATAGCCCACCAATTCTGCTTGCCCATACAAAACTTGGATCTAGGTTTCCATAAGTAGAACATTCCAAGTATACTTCGCCAATCAAGAGATCTAATTATCAGAATCAATAAGAATAATAGATCATGAGATGCTCTCTCCAGCTGTGAAATCTTCTTCAACCGTACAAACCAAATCCTTGAAGATATACTCGCATATGGACAAGTCTTCTCCAACGGATAAAACTTTCCTTTGTCGGTCTAGAGACTATCAGTGAGGGCAGACTTCAAATCTTGAGTCTTGAGTCTTCAGACTTTGACAATAGAGTCTGGAGTTCGTCAGACTTTTGCACTTGAGTCTACAAGTCTTCAGACTAGACTGATGGAAACATTTTGTTAGCTTCAAAACAAATAAGGAAGTTTTCTCTAACAATCTCCCCATTTTTGATGGTGACAAAACTTTCCTACAGATCTGAACACTTTTGACCTACAAAATAATACTTAAGCAAAACAGGATATCTCAAGGAAGAGAAACAGATTAAAATATGGATATAGTAGCGATTTTGCAACCACAGAAAACGTGTTAGTCTTGCCAAATCAAACAACTACCCTTTCCATAATCATCATCATAGCTTAAGTTACTGCAAGTAAAAGCATCAAATTAGACAGTCCAAAACTCAAAAGAATAAGTCCAAACAAGTAACAAGTCTTAAGCAATTCAAACAAAAGATAAGCCAAGTAGCCAAATCTGCACTTCTCCCCCTTTTTGTTAACAGCAAAAGGTGGAGAATAAATAAAAAAGAGTTGCTGAAATAAAGGCAAAATCATGGTGTTTTGGAAGGTGAACAAGCTCAAATTCTCCCATGGAATCCACAGTCTTCTCAAGCCTTTCAAAACTCTGCTTCAGTGACTGAAATTTTGCACCCTGTACTGTAGACTAAACTTGATTCTTTAGGGCGTTCAATTGATCGTGCAAAGACATTGAAGTAGCCATAAAAGCATTTTTGAGATCCTGCATCTCATATCCCATAGCATATTGCTACTTTCTTACCTCCAATAGAATCTCTAAAAGCCTTGAAAAGTTAGCTGTTTATTCTATAGCAGCACTAGGTCTAGCAAAGTCAATTCCAAGGACCTTGAGAGTACATGGATCTTCAGAACGTCCACTATGACTTTCTTCTGAGTAATGAGAAGCAAAAACATCTTCTGGTTCTGTAGCGAAGCGACTCACATCACTAGTAAATAAAGGTGAAGAAGTACCTTTTTGTTCAACAGCTTCCCTTATTTGTTTGCGCGTAAGAGGAGTAGAAACAACTTCTTCAACTATAACTTCTATGGCAGAGTGATCTTTGTTTGTGTCAAGAGCTCCGGCATTCCTAGTGTCAGCCATTTCAGATTCACTAGACAAGGAGATAGCCAAAGTTGGCTCAAAAGAGTCGTCGTGACACTCATCTCTCTCTTCTTCTCCTTCTTGTTCTCTATCTTCTCTTTGTTCTGCTTCTTCTTCCTCTTCTCTTCTTTCTGCTTCTTCTTCTTCTTCTCTTCTTTCCTCTGTCCTCCTTTGTTCATTAGTTTCTTCCTCTGTCTCTTCTCTCTCATTTTCTCCTTCTTGAGGCTCTTCTTGAGTCTCTTCAAAGCTGACAAAGTTTTTCAAATTTCGTAAGGCTGAAAGAGTCAGTGCATCCTCATCCTCTTCATCCTCATCCTGCAAGATGAGAACTCTCTTCTTCTTCACCGGAGTGTCCATGGGCTCCTTGCCTTCTCTTGGCTGTAGTAGAGTCTTGTCTTGTTTGCACATGAGACTTTTCCTTCAGAGGCTCCAACACTTTGTTCAACTCTTTCAAGCGCATCTTTGTGACCATTTTAAATCCAATCACCATTGGAGAAATTGTTGACAATTTTAATGGTGCAGGGATGTGACTGGTAAAATGTCTAAAAAGATGCGAGATCAGAGCAGAATAAGGGAGTTGCCCCTTTTCTTTCATCACTGATCGATACATGTGGAACAAAATGGTGTGGGGCAGAGAGAATTTGAAGCCAGAGTTGATGGCATACATCAATTTCGCTTTAGACCGAGAGACATCGATCTTGGAAGTCGACTTGGGACGTAAGCAGTTGATTACAATCTTGTGCAGAAAGATGTTTGAGGCATTCATCATTGAATAGGAGATCTTGCCTTCAATATCACTGTCTTTCACCAACGACAGAGTAGCATGAACAATGGACACGCTAATTGGTTGGAAACTCGTTCTTTCCACCCCAATTGTATTAGCCAACGTGTCCATAGTCACCAGGAATTCCTTATCTCTCACTGTAAAAGTAAAGCTATTTGCACTCACAAAAGATAAGTTCGAATAAAAGTATGCTGTGAGTTTAGGATAGACAGTAGTGGATTCAGAACAAAAGTGCTCTAATTGCAGTAGAGCCAGCTTCTCTCTCACATTGACTTTCACCGAGTCAAGGAAATCAAAATTAACAGTCCTAGGGTGCATGACCCCTCTCTTCAGCGATTTCGAGTAAACTCTTTTATGGTTCTTTGATCTAAAAAGATTAGAACCATTACTAGCATTTGCAGCCACTCCCGTTCTAGGCTGAAAGTGGGAAAACATCCTCTCATCATCATCCAGTCCTTGGGGTTGATTAGTAGTCCCAAAGCGTGAGTCGCTAGGAAAGTTAGTGAACGCTTTTTCAGCCGATCCTTTTTTGGCAATACCCATATAGGATCAGCCTTTTCTATCATTTCTGGTTGAGTTGGTGTAGAAGATGGGCGTTGCTGAGAAGGTTGTTGCTGTCTTTGTTGCTGAGGTGGAGTAGAAACTTCTTCTTCAGTCAAGTTGAAGTGCGTAGGGCCCTCGAGCATGTGCCGTGGTCCCCTACTTACAATCCTTGAAGACTTTCTTGAAGATATTATCGATTCAAGGGAGAGATTTCAAGCTTGCTCGAAAAAGGTGAAAACTTTTTGGGCGAATCGAGAGTGAAAGTGAAAGCAAGTAGGAATTTTGTATTCTAGGGTTTTAGTGTAAAATGAAGAAGACGAGTTTCTGCTGTACTTATATAAAAACAATTGAAGCGAGGTAAACGAAGCGTCATAAAAAGAAAATAAAAAAAAACCTTTTCAAAAAAGAATAACTGCCCTTTTTAAATAACTGCCTTTTTGAAAAGAATAACTTCTATAAAATCAAACACTCGAAAAGATAACTTCTAAAAATATCCAACAATTAGCTATTAAAAGTGATCGTACCTTTTCAATTTAAAATACTGGAATAGAAATAACTTACAGTTGTGACTTTCTCAGTTATTCTGAGTCTGAACAACTTTAGACTTTATCTCTTGAGTCTTGAGCACTTCCAGACTTTACTAAATAAAGGATATTATATTTAGTTTGGTGCGAATAGACTTAAGGGTGAATACCCTGAAAAACCCCAAACTGGTACACTTGTGATAAATTTACCCCGACTGATCATAAAAAACCCTAAACTGGTACATTTATGATAAATTTACCCCAAACTAATTTATTCAACCGCAAAAAACCCTAAACTGGTAAATTTGTGACAAATATACCCTCTGCTAAATTGGATTAATGCTACAAAAAAATCACAAAAATTGTAAACTGTGACAAATGGAGCGTAAAATTCCAAATTGGTATACCAGTTAACTGTCACGTGATATTTAATTTAATAATTTGACGGTAAAATTGAATGAAAACTAACATAGGATAAATATGTCACAAGTGTACCAATTTAGGATAAATTTGTCAAAAGTATACCAGTTTGGGGTTTTTTGTGGTCAAAAAAATAGTTTGGGGTAAATTTGTCACTGATGTACCAGTTTGGGGTTTTTCTGGGTATTAACCCTAGACTCAAATAGGCTTTTCTCCAGAGGTTTTGTAAATATGTCCGCCAGTTGATTCTTTGAATCAATGAATTGAATCAAGACTTCTTTGTTTTGAACATGATCTCTAATAAAGTGATGCCGAATCTCTATATGCTTTGCTCTTGAATGAATAATTGGATTCTTTGTGAGATTAATTGTGCTGGTATTGTCACATTTGATCTCAATGCATGAGTCTTGAATTCCAAAATCTCTCAGTTGTTGTTTTATCCATAAAATTTGAGAACAACAATTTCCAAGAGCTACATACTCTGCTTCTGCTGTTGAAAGAGCTACAATGCTTTGCTTCCTTGAGAACCACGATATTGTCTTGTTTCCTTGTAATTGACAAGTACCGGAAGTACTCTTTCTATCAACTTCGCAGCTTGCCAGATCTGCATCTGAATATCCAATGAGAGTGAAGTCTCATTTCTTGGGATACCACAGACCTAACTTTGAGGTTGATGCAAAGTATTTGATGATGCGTTTTGCAGCATTTAAATGAGATTCTTTGGGATCAGATTAAAATCTAGCACAAATGCAAACACTGAACAAAATGTCAGGTCTAGAAGCAGTAAGATAATGAAGTGAACCAATGATACTCCTGTATAGCTTATAGTCAACTTTCTTCCCTCCTTCATCTTTGTCCAACTTCGAAGAACTTGACATTGGTATATCAGTCTTTTTGCAATTCTCCAAACTGAACTTTTTAACAAGTTCTTTAGTATATTTTTTTTGCTGAATGAAAATTCCTTCCTTCAATTGCTTCACTTGTAGTCCAAGAAAGAAGAATAGTTCACCCATCATGCTCATTTCGAATTCATCCTGCATAGACTTGGAGAACTTCTTACACAGGTTTTCGTTAGGTGATCCAAATATAATATTATCAACATAGATTTGAACATGTAGGAAGTTTTTATCTTCTCTTTTAATGAACAAGGTAGTGTCCATTTTTCCTTTGACAAAATCATTTTGAATTAAAAACTTACTTAACCTGTTGTACCATGCTCGAGGTGCTTGCTTTAAACCATATAGAGCATTTTTCAGTCTGAATACTGAGTTTGGTTTCCTTGGGTCTTCAAAACCGGGAGGTTGTTTCACACAGACTTCTTATTGGATAAATCCATTCAGAAATGCACTTTTGAAATCCATTTGGAATAACCTGAAATTCTTATAACAAGCAAAAGTAAGTAATAATTTAATTGCTTCTAACCTTGCTACTAGAGCGTAAGTCTCATCATAGTCTATTTCTTCTTCTTGCGTATATCCTTTGGCCACGAGTCTTGCTTTGTTTCTTATCACTTTTCATTTTTCGTCTATCTAGTTCCTGAAAATCCATTTAGCTCCAACAATTGATTTACCTTTTGGTTTAGGAGTTAATTCCCAAACATTATTAACACTAAACTGCCTGAGCTCTTCTTGCATTGCTTCAATCCAACTTTCGTCATTTAAAGCTTTTTCGATGCTTTTGGGTTCGATTTCAGAAATAAGTGCCACAGCGCTAGACTCTTCTTGCCTTTTGGATCTGGTGCGAATCCTTTCATCAATATCACCGATGATGAGTTCTTTGGGATGACTAGACTTGTACTTCTAGTTACTGGTCAGTTTGACAGATTGTTGATCTTTTTCTTCAGTTGATTCTTCAACGTTCGTTTGTTGTTGTTCTTTTGAAGTCTAAGCAGCTTCAGGGGAGGTAGACTTTGTAGAGTCTGGAGTAGGTTCAGATTCTTCAGGTTGAGTTTGAATCGATTGATTTTGCAAAGAGTCCTGAAATTTGATATTCATTAACTCTTCCACAGATTGAGTCTTCTTGTTGAATACTCTGTAGGCTTTGCTGGAGGTTGAATATCTAAGAAAGATTCATTCGTCTGATTTTTCTTCAAACCTACTGACTCAATCATTTGCATTTTTCAAGACAAAACATTTGCAACCAAACACATGAAAATAAGAAACAATTGGCTTCTTTCCTTTGAATAACTCATAGGGAGTTTTTTTTTTCCAGAATATGCCTTAAAAGAGAAGAAATATTACTTTCAATTAAAATAGTTCTTGCCATTTCTTGCAAAGATCTATTTTTCCTTTCCACGACTCCATTTTATTTTGGAGTGTATGGAGAGGAGAAAACATGCTGAAATCCAGAATCATCACAAAATTTGGCAAAGTCTTGATTTTCAAACTCACCTCTATGATCTGTCCGAATACTTGAGATAGCATATCTTTTCTCATTCTGTACTTTTTTGGCAAACTTTGAAAAGTGAGAAAATGTTTCAAACTTACTTATCAGAAAGTGAACCCAAGTGAATCGAGAATAGTCATCCACAATCACTAGGCAATATCTCTTTCCACCAATGCTTTGAGTTCTAGTTGGTCCAAAGAGATCCATATGCAGTAGCTACAAAACATGATTAGAAGTAACTTGATTTATTGGTTTAAAAGAACTTACTTGTTTTCCCAACACACATGGTGTGCATAAGTCAGATTTTCGATATTTTAGGTTGGGTAGTCCACGAACAAGCTTCTTGGAAGAGATTTTGGCAATTTGCTTTATGTTGATATGGCTAAGCTTTCGATGCCAAAAATTTGCTTCATCTTGAATAGAAATAAGATATTGAGGCCTTTCTGGTTTGATATCTAGAAGATAGATGTTCCCATGCCTTTGTCTAGTTAAAGATTATGAAAAATCTTTACTAGTTCCTGAACAAATTCCTTCTTGGAAATTGATTTTGAATCCAGTATCGCACAGTTGACTTATGTTGAGTAGATTGTAATTTAGTCATTCCACCAAAGAGACATTGTTGATTGTGAGACTTCTAATCTTTACAGTTCCGCACCCAACAATTCTTCCTTTGCTATTTCCTCCAAAAGAGACTTTTCCACCATCTATTTGTACAATCTTTATAAGACAATTTGAATTTCCAGTCATGTGTCTTGAACAGCATTATCCAAATACCATTTGGCCTTTTTCTTGATAGTGACTTGCAATTAAAAAAGAAACTCAAGCTTTTTTTGGTACCCGCATTTTCTTAGGTCTAGTGGAGTTAGTGCAATATACAGTCTTTGCCAAATCCTTCTTAATAGGTCTTCAAACCATAGGACATTCTTTCTCAAAGTGTTTTGAGCTGTTTCACTTAGAATATTTGAGAACACTTCGACCAACAGATTTTACAAAGACTTTTTGAAAATGATTTATGTAAAAGGTTTTTGTAGGCTTTTGTTTGATTCTTTCTTTCACTTTTGGAAAATCAATTAAAGGAGTAGTTTCTGAAGTCATTCTCAAGCCTGACTTGTTGAAATCAGGTTTTTGTGCGGAAAGAATCTTTTCCAACTTCTCAGACCCTATTGAAAATTCTTTTGAAATATTTGAGATATCATTTTTCAAAAATGTGTTTTCTTTTGAAAGAGAATCAGTTTTTTTTTTAAATAGCAAAATCTTTGTTCAAATTTTCAAAATTTTCTTTCCAAGAATTTTCTTATTGCTTTAATGCAGAATTCTCCATTTTTAGCTCGGAAATCCTCTTAAGAGAGGTTTTGAGACTAAGATAAAGTTCATCAATATATTTCAAGACTTTAGTAGGAATTTTTAAATTACTTACTTCGAATTCACTATCTAAGTCTAAATTTGTATCTGTCTTAGAGTCTGAGTCTGATGCTGATTTTGCCATCAAATAGATATTGGCATAATCTTCATCACTCTCTTCGCATTCAGTATCGCTCCATGTTTCTATTTTGAGAGCTTTTATGTATTTCTTAGCTTTTTCCTTCTTTTTCTTCGACATGGGACAATTGGGTCTGATGTGTCCATTTTTCTTGCATTCAAAGCAGATTATATCTTTGTTGATTTCATCATCCTCTATTGATTTGTTATGGAACTTTTGAGTGCTTTGTTTCTTCCAATTGAACCTTCTTCCCTTTTTATTCAGTTTCCTGAACCTCTTTATCATAAGTGCTAGTTCTTCATCGTCTATGTCCTCTTCAAAGTTTGTAACATCAAAATCATCGTTAGACTTTAAGGCAATTGATTTCTTACCTCCGGGATTTTCTTTCTCGTTGATTTGCCTTTACTTCATAAGACTGAAGTGTCCCAACCAGTTCGTCTATCGAAAGTGGCATGATTCATTGTGTTTCCCTTATTGAAGTCTTCACATAATTCTAGTCTTTGGAGAGTCCATGTAGCAATTTGTTGACCTTCATTGGTTCTGAGATTGGCTGTCCCTGATAGTCTAGACCGTTTACAATTTTTGTAAAACGACTAAACATATCAGTAATAGATTCTACTGGTTTCATCTTGAAGGCTTCATATTGTTCGAGTAGAATGTTGATCATTGTTTCTTTTACTCGATCGGTTCCTTCATAGGTAATGTGTAGCCTATCCCAGATTTCTTTGGCTGTTTCACAAGAAGATATTTTGTTATACTCAGCAGGAGATAATGCACAATATAATGAGTAAATTGCTTTAACATCAAGAGCTTGTCTCTTGGTCTTTTCTTCTTGAGTCATCTCGCCAGCGTTTGCAACTTCTTTTCCCCTTTCTAACACAGATGTAGCTTTAGGAATAATTCTTTTTTCTACCACATCCCATTCCAGAGGATCTTTCGATCTTAGGAATGCCTTCATCTTATTTTTCCATATGCTATAATCCTTTCCATCGAAATAGGGTGGTCTGGTGTTGCTCTGACCTTCAACCAAACCTGGAGCCAACATACTAGCCATAGATCTTTGACTTAAAAGTAAAAACACTTCAATTAACTGAGCACACGAGCTCTGATACCAATTGATAGGGCTAGTAAGAGCACCTAGAGGAGGGGTGAATAGGTGATCAAAGAAATTTTTGCAAAACTTTAACAAGTTGATTTGACTAAGGATAATAGACTGAAGATGTAAACAACTATAAACGGTAATATAATGCTGCGAATTAAAGTAAATAGATTAGGGAAAGAGAATTGAAACACAAGATTTATAGTGGTTCGGCTTACACCAAGCCTATGTCCACTCTCCCGCACCGACAGCCTACTAGCTGGATTCCACTAAGAACCAAAAGAGATTTTACAGTCTCACATCCTTGATTCCACAGTGCAGAGACTCTCCTACATTTTCTCAAGGTCTCACAAGTATTTAATCTCTATTTTGAGTACAATTTAAGCTCAATGAAATGAAACAGCGAAGAACTAAAAGCTTCAGACTTTGGAATTCTTCTTTCACGCACACTCTAGAATAACTTGAGCATCTTCCTTATATACTCATCCATGCCTTCATAACCGTTGGCACCTTCCAAAGGAGTTCTTCCAATCTACCCATTAGACTGAATCAATTAGAGAGATCTCGAGTTATTTAAGAAATGTGATGATAGCCCACCAATCCTACTCGCCCATACAATCGGGATCTAGGTTTCCATAAGTAGAACATTCCAAGTATACTTCACCAATCAAGAGATCTAATTATCCGAATCAGTAAGAATAATAGATCATGAGATGCTCTCTCCAGCCGTGAAATCTTCTTCAACCGTATGAACCAAATCCTTGAAGATATACTCGCATATGGACAAGTCTTCTCCAACGGATAAAACTTTCCTTCGTCGGTCTAGAGACTATCAGTGAAGACAGATTTCAAATCTTGAGTCTTGAGTCTTGAGTCTTCAGACTTTGACAATAGAGTTTCGAGTTCGTCAGACTTTTGCACTTGAGTCTACAAGTCATCAGACTAGACTGATGAAAACGTTTTGTCAGCTTCAAAATAAATAAGGAAGTTTTCTCCAACAAAATTAATGTTAAGATTTAAGTAAATCGAGTATATCTGCAATTTTCGATTAAAAAATTGTCACTGATAGTAGAATTTGGCCACATCCTTATTTCGTGCGCGAAAGTGCTTTACTGCGTATTACCAATTTTTCACTGCTAAAATTCCCTTACAGATTTTAGTTTAATATTTCAGGTTTCATTCGGAAATATAGGCACTCATAATTCAATTTCTGCAACTATTTATACATAATTAATGAAGCAAATGAGCAAATATACAATTAAACATAACATACATAATGTGGCATAAGCATAAAATAATCTATGTTGTTAATAAAAAAGCTGAAATTCAAGTATCCAGCTATACATCACATAGAGCATCGGAAGAAATATAAAGTATACATAGGGGGACCAACCTCAATGATTAGGAAAAAAAAAGAAGGAGAGGAAAACTCAAGATCATACCATCATATAAAGGTGTTCCAACCTTTTCAATGATCAACCCGAAAAACCCAAAATGCAAATCAGCATATAAAGGGCAGATCATCATATAAAGCTGTTCCGACCTTCTCAAGTATGCTGGCATCCTTGAGATTGAGCAAATCCTTTGGGCTATGAAATCTAGGGCCCATTGGGATCAATTATGTCAAAAAAATACCACTCTTAGGGCCTGTTTGTTAAAAGGTGTTTCTTTTTTCCTGAACAAAAATTTCTGTTATTTTGTTCCAGGGAACAAAAAAAAAAAAATAGAAATGTGTTTGGTAAAACTTTTGTTCTGGAACAAAAAATCTATTTTTTTTGTTCTCGAACAGATTTAGAATAAAAACAAGAAGTAGAAAATAGTAGCTTCTTTTTCCCGGGAACAATTTCAAGAAAATGTTTTTCTCTCTCTTATTTTTTCTTTTCGATTTTCTTTCATTCTTCTTTCTTTTGGCTGATCGTCGGCCTCGGCCATGGTTGGTGACCTCCAGTGCCGCCAAGCCTTGCCGTGGCTAGGTGAGGCTCGCCTAGCCACTAAGGCCATCGGTGAGGCTCTGGCGAGCTTGCTGGTCCTCGCGATGGCCTGGCGAGGCTCCGGCGAGCTCGCCGGTCCTCGCGATGGCCTGGCGAGGCTCCGGCGAACTTGTCAAACCGCGCCCAGTCGGTCACCGGTCATGGCAGTGGCTGGTGATCGACCACAAAGGAGGAAGAAGGAAAAAAAAAGAAAGAAGAAAAAAATGGAAGAATATAATAAAAATATTGAAAAATTAAAAGAAACAACAAAATTATACAAGTTTATCAAATGCATTTCTATTCATGAAATATAATTTTTTTGCAGTTATCAAGCGCGTTCTTACTCAGAAATTATTCCCGGAAACAGAAATAGAAAAAACTATTTTTGTTCAAAAATTGTTTCCCGGAACAGAATGGTTACCAAATGCGCCCTTAGACTCGTGAACAATGGGGAAAGGACAGGAATGGCTCATGACTGATCCCTTTCAAGATCACTTCAAGTATCTCTTTACTACTGAAAAAGATTATAGTAGTCGCGAAATTCCTGAGAAGCCTATCTTTCGGAACACCTTGGATGAGAACACCCTTCATTTTATAAATCTCCTTCCCTCGAGAATGGGTGTTTGAACTTTAACCTTTTATTTCAAACATAGGAATGCGCTTTTAACTTCACATGTCCACCCAAAATCATTTTCTTAATAAGCACAAACTAACATATATTGGGTTGTTTTATAAGAGTTTTTCTGATGTAAATTATATTAATTGATATTGTAATTTACCATTTTACGAGATTGATCTAAGATGAGATATAATATTTATTAATTAATCCAATATGGAATTAGCTAGTGTGGGTCAGGTTGAGATGACTCGTAATGAGAATGCTTGGTTGGAAACTCTATGAATAGTATTCAAGCCTCTTCTCTAACCCTAACACACATAAAATTCTCATAAAAAAACGTTTATTAAGTGTTAAGAGTGAGGGGCCGTCTCATTGAGCCAATATTACAGAGGGCAATGGAGGAGAAGCGCTTGCGTTTGGATCGTCACTTTTCCGCTTCCACATTAAGAACAAAGGATTCCAAAATGGGTGCATTAATCTTTCTATTCGATTATATGTGTTCTTGTTCTAGCTATAGATACCATGGATTGCCTTTTCGTGACTAACGTGTGATATCAAAGCCTCTATAGATTAGAACACGAACGTATAGTTTTTACCCCTTTTTAAATGATTTTTTGTACAACAAAAATCAATTTTGATTAAATTAAATGGAAGGAGCTCGTTGAGATGAGTGGGTGGCCTGTCTAAGGAGGCCACATGTGCCCCCATGTGCCCTCACGTGCAGGCGAAGTTGGTTCGTGCAATGTGTGGGCTAACATCATTGCGACATCAATGATCTGGCGACCCGACCCGACCCGGTGACCAACCCAGTTGACTCGACCCGTGATTCGACCTGTTGACCCGCCTAAATCAGTTTACTTGACCGGACCGGTGAATGAGTCAGACCATACAGTTGAACTGAGAATCGGTTGGATTGGAAAGCAAGCTTGTGAGGTTGCCCGGGAGTGTGCTCCATGCGCCGTGCACTTAGGTGGCATGTCACGCCTCGAACCTTGAGTGCGCCCACATCCCTCGGTGGTCAATAAAAATGTGACGTCTCAGGACGCGTCGTCGACCCATTCATTTTATTGCACATGCGGAAGCGAAATAACAATCTCCAGACAACACAAATATGGGATAGAAAAGGAGGATACAATTTTCACAAAACACTTTTATAAACAAACTAAGTTTATATACAAGGCTGGTCTATCAACAGGGCCTACTAAAAAAGAAGAGCTACTAAGCCATCTAGGCACTAGACTCCTCATCCATAAGCTCCGAGGGCTCTAGGTCCACCACGACACTATGAAAGGTGTCGAGATCTATCGGGTGTGTTGCTTCCCATACCTCAGTTCCGACAGGAGGTCCGTCAAAACCCAAAAAAGGACCCTCCTAACCCCCTTGAGGGAAGCAAATGTACCACACTATGAATCCATGAGGTACTAACTCAGATATGCCCTCATTGACCTAAACCGTGGTCTCAACCAACTCCCAACTTAGGGTAGTCTCGGGAATGGGGAAGTAGGTAAAATCGAATTCCATCGTCTGTGGAATCCCGTATCGCACGTGACGTGCCTCCATCTAAGGACCTGAAAAGATTAAGCTCACAATGTGGTGAGACAATATCTCAGCGAGTTCACACCTTAAGCCTTGATTAGGAGGGAAATGTGCCTAGAGGTAGTCTAATCACACATCATACAAGACTCACCTCGCCTCAGTTCTTTTCTGCATATCAGTACAATTCATATCACATATGCATATGGTAAATACGCATATCAATTGGAACGTCTCACTCAATCTCAATCAAACACAGGGGTTTCGATTATAGGGCCAAATCGTTATGACACGTCCCATTCCGCACCATACAATTTTGTCCCATAATCCGGTGCGTCTATCTCAATCAATCATGTGTTCCAATTGATTACTACCCGCATAGGCAATTTTATCCGACGCACATCGGTATTTTGGTGTAGCTAGGTGTCATCTCATCCCTTGAGCACGGCAACGTCCACTCGACGCACATCGGGGATTGCATTCCTTAAGGAGCTTTGGTCCAGCCTTTACCGCGATCCGGCATTCATTGTTAGGGCATCCCATATAAAGGCATCGTCCACCCAACACACATCGGAGACGGGTTCTCATAACCATCACACGATCATTCAATTCCGGCCAAGGACACTGTGCTTTGCACTCAAATGCCTCAATTAAGATAATGTGCTTGACTAATTTTCTTTGTATTAAAAACACCCGGTGAAAATAATCGTGTGTGGGTACATGGTCAGATCGAACCTTAAAAATTGATAGCATTCCTTTTAAAATCTCACTATTTGATATAGTATTTAAAAGAATTTTCGGTGTCAAAACTCAATACCTAGTATTTTCTAACTAAATACCAAAATTTTGAAATTTTGAAATAAATACTCAAAAATCATAATCATTACTCAATTGCACAATCTAATAATCAATTGCATAAACTAAGCACACCATTGCAATCGGCATGAAATTCCGGCTATCGATTATCCTGGTATAATTTCTGGAAAATATTAAATAATTAAATAAATAGCAAAATTAATTAAATAAATGCAAATTAAATAAGTAAATCCATACTTAGGCCTAAAACACTAATTTAACCACCTAAAGGGGTCTAGAAAAGTAATGCATCTATCTAATTAAATACTACAATCTAATTAACCCTTAACTAATATAATCTAACCACCTAATTAGCCTAATTAAGCAACTAAATCACTAATTACAACTAACTAACCACCTAAGCCATACTTAAGCTAATCTAATTATTTACTAAGCATAATTAACCTCTTAAGCAAGATTTAGCAAGTAAACTCACCAGTTTAGCGGGCCAGTGAGTTCACGGTGACGACAACGATAAGGCGGGCGGAGCACAAGCCTGTGGTGACACCAAACGAGGACTGGAAGGGGCCTAAAAAGGGCCATGAAGCCCCACAGCCACTGCTGGCCTTCGATTCTGTTCAAGGGTCGAAGGGGTTCGGCCGAGGGTCCGACTTGGCTGGAAACGGGCCACACGGGTGGTGGATGGCAGTGGCAGGAGTCTGGCGGCTTGGGGGTGGCAAACGACGGTTGGATGATGGCCTGGACAATGGAGGCGGCTCGGGATGGTGGACGATGAGCTCAGGATCGCGAAGATGGGCAGACGTGCGAGCGGAGGAGGTGGGACTATGCTAGTGGGCTCGGGCGGCAGTGACGGCGCACAACGAGTGGCAGGGGGCGGTCGACGAGCTGTTGCTGGCTCTTGGCTGGCTTTCTTTGGTTTTCTTGAGCTCAAACAACAACAACAACAATGGGGAAAGGAGGGGCAAGAAGGAAGAAGAAGGGCTCAGCTGAAGGGGGGACCTAAATGGCCTCAAAGTCTCCCTAAAATATCAAGAACCATCATCACAAAGCCCCCACCAGCCCAAGCTTCATCCTTAGCCAATTTCCTTCACAAATCTTCCTCAACAAGCCATGGAAGTAGCTGAAATGTTGCACCCCACATGGACCTACGAATTTTGAACATTCCCCTTCTAATTTCATTCAATTCCAACTCAAATCAACCCAATTTGGTGCCCATAAATTCCAAATAAGGCACCCACATCCATTCCACAAATTTCCTCTTGATGGCCAAAAGTACGCTAAAAAACAATCCTCTTAATTTTCCGGTCCAATTTCGCCAAACTTTGAATTTTCATCAAAAACTCGGGTTTGCAGAAAAATCTTCGGAGGATGAGTCAACATTCCTAAAATAAATCGTGACATGATAGAACTTTCAATTTCTGAAATCGGGTTCAATTTCGTGGTTAATTTCAACCGGATGCGATTTTAGCGTGGTCTAATCTACCGAGTAGCCTTTAGGAATTTTTAGCGCATTTGACCCATGGTCGCTTATTTTCGAGCCACATTGTATATCTTTGACTCATTGGCAACCCTCGGTTGTTGTAAACATCTCGAGGTTTCAAATACAGGCACAGGGTACAGAAATGACAGAAAAATTAGTTTAGTGCCGTTCCACAAGAATTTTGCAATTATGTGGAATCACCCACATTTTAATCACGTGCCTCAGTCGAAATGAACTATCTCTGATCTTTGATCGATTTTGACGGTGTCATATTGACCCTTGCAGATTAGCACGATCGAGCAGTCGATTTCTGGTCGAATTCTCAAGCCTATTACGTTTAAATTCCTTAATGACTTTACCTGATAGATTAGTTATCTCGTGAGTGATCAGTTTAGAGAAAAAAAAAGACTCTAGGCGCGTCAATGAAAAGCCTAACTCATTTAATCGAAAACAGAACCAGGAAATCAAGATGTCACAACTCTTCTCATTTTATAAAAATTTCGTTCTTGAAATTTAAACCTTTACAAATCTTTAAACAAAAAGGTGGGGGTATTATCGTCTTATCGAGTATTCACTTTCCCAGGTTGCTTCTTCTGTCCCGTGGTGTTGCCAGACCACTTTGACTAACAAGATCATCTTGGTGGTAGAATCTGTTCCTTGCGATCCACAACCTGAATCGGTCTCTCCACGTACGACACCCTGTCGTCTACGTCTAATTCTTGAAAATTCAGCATGTGAGTTGGGTCAGGCTCATACTTTCTCAACATCGATATGTGAAAGATGTTGTGCACTTGCGTTAGTCTCGGCGCCAACGAAAGACGATACGCTAAAGTCCCTATTCTTTCCAGAAATCAAAGGGACCTACGTACTTTGGACTCAGCTTCCCTTTCTTGCCAAAGTGCGAAGTACCCCTCATCGACGACACATTCAGAAAGATGTGCTCACCAACTTGGAATTCCAATGGTCTTTGACGCTTATTTGCATAGCTTTTTTGGCGACTTTAAATTGTCTTTAATCTATCTCTGATAACTGCAACTGCATCCATTGACTGTTGAACCAACTCTGGGCCTGTGATCTTTCGTTCTCTGACTTCATCCCAACACACTGGTGTCTTGCACGCTCTGCCATACAACACTTCAAACGGTGCCATCTGAATACTTTGCTAGTAGCCGTTGTTGTAGGCGAACTCGACAAGATGGAGCTATTCCTCCCAACTTCTTTTGAAGTCTAGTACACACGCTCTCAACATGTTCTCAAGAGTTTGAATTATCCTTTTAGATTGACCATCTGTCTGTGGATGGTAGGCCGTACTATACTGCAGCTTTGTTCTCAAGGCAGTTTGCAAACTTTTCCAAAAGGTTGTTGTGAACTTCGGGTCTCTATCAGATGTAATCGTCACTGGCACTCCATGAAGACGAGCAATCTGACGCACGTACAACACTGCATTTCTATCTAATGCATAGTCCTTTTGTACGGCGATGAAGTGAGTCGACTTCCTCAGTCTGTCGACCACAACCCAAATGGAATCATTGCCCTTCTGACTCATTGGTAAGCCCATCACAAAGTCCATCGTAATGTGTTCCCACTTCCACTCGGGAATCTCGAGAGGTTGTAGAGGTCCTCCTGGCTTACAGTGCTGTGCCTTCACTTGCCGACATGTCAAACACTTGACGACATGCTCGGCGATATCCGCCTTCATACCGGACCACCAATAGTGTAGACGCAGATTTTGATACATCTTTGTACCGCCTGGATGAATGCTGTAACTGCTATGATAAGCTTTTGACAAAATCTCTTTCTTAAGCTCTGCATCGTCAAGTACACACAATTGTCCACGAAACCTCAGTGTTTCGTCTTCAGAAATGTAAAATCCAGCTTTTCTCTTTTTTGTATCTTCTTGTAGGATTTTCTGAACCTCTAGGTCTGTCAACTGAAGCGTCTTGATTCTGATTTGTACTTCCGATTCAATTATGAGAGTGGCCATAAAATTTGAAAGGTGGCCTACCTCAATTTTGAAAATCGAATCTCGAGCTCCTTTGAGTAAGATCCACTCCTTAATCACCATCTGTGCTATCGAAGACTTTCGACTCAACGCATCTGCAACTTTATTAGCCTTTCCGGGATGGTACAAGATGTCGCAATCATAATCCTTGAGAAGTTCCATCCAGCGACGCTGTCTCGTATTCAAGTCCTTCTAAGAGAATAAATACTTAAGACTCTGATGATCTGTAAAGATCTAGAACCTTTCTCCACACAAGTAGTGTCTCTATATCTTCAAAGCGAAAATGATTATTGCGAGTTCTAAGTCATGCGTCGTGTAATTCAGCTCATGAGATCTCAATTGACGGGACGCGTATGCAACGACTCTACCATGTTGCATTAACACGTAACCCAGTCCTCTAAACGACGCATCACTGTAGATCTCGTATCTTCCAGGACCAGATGGTATTGTCAACATTGGCATGGTAGTTATCTTCTTCTTAAGCTCTTGAAAACTATGCTCCCATTTATCTGTCCACACAAACTTCTCTTTCTTCTTTAGCAATCGAGTCAACGGCAAGGCTAAAGCTGAAAATCCTTCCACAAACCTTCTGTAATAACTTGCCAATCCCAAGAAATTTCTGATCTCTGTCACTATCATCTGTTTTGGCCAGTTGATAACTGCTTCGATCTTGGTTGGGTATACGGAGATTCCTTCGCCTGAAATCACGTGACCTAGGAATGCCACACGAGTCAACCAAAACTCGCACTTACTAAACTTAGCGTACAATCCATGATCTCGTAGAGTTTGAAGTACTATCCTCAATTGTCTTTTGTGCTCCTCTAGACTTCTTGAGTATACCAAGATATCGTCGATGAAAATAATCACAACACTGATCCAAATACCCTTTAAATACCCGGTTCATCAGATCCATGAAAGCAGCTGGGGCATTCGTCAAACCAAACAGCATTACAATAAACTCATAATGGCTGTATTGCGTGCGAAATGCTAACTTCGGTATGTCCGCCTTTCTGATACTCAACTGATGATACCCTGTCCTTAAGTCGATCTTAGAAAATATCGACACTCCTTGCAATTGGTCAAACAAGTCATCAATCCTCGGCAGCGGGTACTTGTTCTTGATCATCACTTGATTGAGTTGTCGATAATCGATGCAAAGACACAACAAACCATTTTTCTTCTTCATGAACAGAACTGGTTCTCCCCAAGGTGATGTACTGGGACGTATGAATCCCTTATCCAACAACTCCTGTATATGCATCTTCAATTCTTTCAACTCTGACAACGCCATGCGGTAGAGAGCCTTAGAAATTGGCTCTGTCCCAGGGGCTAGCCCAATCACGAACTCAATCTCCCTTTCTGGAGGTAGGCCTGGTAATTCTTTCGGGAACACATCTGGAAACTCTTGCACCACTACGATATCCTTGATCTTCAGCCTTTCAATTGTCATATCCATGACAGTCGCCAAGTAACCTTGACAACTCTCGTCTAACAAATAGGTTGCCTCAAGCGACGAGATTAAGGTAATTAAGAGTCCTCCTCGACTCCCAATAAATTCAAAACTTTCACCCGCTAACGGGTTAAACTGAATTGCTTTACGATAACAGTCCATCTTAGCTCTTTGCTTAGTGAGCCAATCCATGCCAATTATCACATCAAAATCACACATGGCTAGGACTATCAAATCTATTCTCCCCTCTTACTCACCAATCACTAACTTGCAACTAGGACAACCTACCGTAGATAACACCTTATCCGTTAACGGTGTAGATATACTAACCACTGACTTCAACATTTCAGGACTCAATCCTACCAACTTAACATACTGCTCAGCTATAAACGAATGAGTTGCGCTAGGGTCAAATAAAACATAAGCAGCATGGTCATTCAACGAGACTGTACCTGTGATCACATTAGGCGAGTCATCAACCTGTCTTTTGGTGACAGCGTACACTCTTCCTTGTGCTAGAGGTCTGTTCAATCCACCCTGTTGCGCATTCTGCGACACGAATCCCTTATTTTGACCCATCGGCGGCGGTGGCGGTAACTACTGTGGTCCCTTCAACTTTCTAGGATAATCTCTAGCCAAGTGACCCTATTGGCTACACTCATAGCATGCACCCGTCCTAAAATGGCACGAGACTGATCCATGTCACCTTCCGTAGAAGCGACATACTCCACTGAAACTCGACACTAACTTATCTACCCCACCTTTCTTGTTAGGAGGGACAGGATACCTTCCTCTGGTCATGGGCTTCTTCCCAAACTAGTTTCCATCTCTGCTCAAACTGAATCTTGACTCAGATGCGGTAGCTTTCTCACTCAGATTCCTCTCTATCAGCTGGGATCGCTCATATAAGTCGTTGTAGTTCTTCAAGTTGAGCGGTACTAGGGGATTCTTCAGCTCTAGTTGGAGGCTATCCTAAACCTCCGAGCTCTGTCCTTCGGATCTTTGACCAATCTGGGAGCGTACTGCGATAGCTTTGCAAACTTGGCCTCATATTGGTCTACTGTCAGCATCCCTTGACGGAGGCGCTGGAATTCCTCCACCTTTTGTTCCCTTACACTGTCAGAAAAGTACTTGCTATTGAGAGCTCTAAGGAAGGCGTTCCACTCCGGAACCACGTCTTCTAGGATTACTCTACCTCTGGTGGCTCTCTACCAGGTACTTGCGTTACCCTGCAACTGATATACTGCAAGGACAACCTTCTCTTCCTCAGTGTACATCAGCAATGCAAAGGCCTTCTCCAAGTCTTGGATTTAAAATGTGGTAGCCTTGGGATCTCCTGCACTAGTGAACCTTGGCGGGTTCAACTTCAGAAATTGCTCCACGAGCTTGTGTATCGGTCTCTCAGCAACTACGTTCCCAGGTGGAACCTCAATAGGTGTGGTAGCAGCAATGGTAGCAGTAGCGGCGGCGGTAGTGGCGGTGGCTTGATTCTGGGCTTGTTAGCCCATCAAAGCTCCAAGGGTCTCAAGCACCTAAACGATCCCATCAATTCTAGGATCGTCGGGGGTTGTTACACCAGCACCGATCAGTGGCAGCGCTAATCCACTTGCGCTGGCTTGAGCTTGCTCTTTACCTTTACCACCTCAGGTATTGACCCTTGTCGGCGTCCTACCCCGAGTAACTGGTCTTACAGTCCTCTTTCTAGGCGTCCTTTGCTCTTGATTACTTATGATGCAGATTCTTTACAGAAACATGCTTTCCAATTCCACATAGAATTAGAACTTGAGTGATCATCACAAACAAGCTATCAAACGTCTATCAAACACATGCATCTGCATAATATAAAGACCTTTCCTACTAACTATCCCATAAACCATCGCACCTTATCACTCCAAACACTGACTAGCTCTAATACCACTTCGGGCCGGGGATGTCACGCCCCAAACCTCGAGCGCGCGCACATTTTATTGCACATGCAGAAGCGAAATAACAATCCCCAGACAACACAGATATGTGATAGAAAAACAGAATACAATTTTCACAAAACACTTTTATAAACAAATTGAGTTTATATACAAGGCTGGTCTACCAACAGGGCCTACTAAAAAAGAAGAGTTGCTAAGCCATCTAGGCATTAGACTCCTCATCCATAAGCTCCGGGGACTTCGGGTCCACCATGACATCATCAAGGGTGTCGAGATCCATTGTGTGCACTGCTTCCCATACCCCGGTTCCGACAAGAGGTCCGTCAAAACCCAAAAGGGGACCCTCCTGACCCTCTTGAGGGAAGCTGATGTACCACGCTATGAATATATGAGGTACTAACTCAGATAGGCCCTCATTAACCCAAACCATGGTCTCGACCAACTCCCGACTTAGGGTAGTCCCGGGAATGGGGAAGTAGGTAAACTCAAACTCCATCGTCTGTGGAACCCCGTATCGCACGTGATGTGCCTCCATCTAAGGACCTTAAAAGATTAAGCTCACAACGGGGTGAGACAATGTCTCAACGAGTTCATGGCCTAAACCTTGACTAGGAGGGAAATACGTCTAAAGGCAGTCTAATCACACATCATACAAGACTCACCTCGCCTCAGTTCCTTCTTGCACGTTAGTACAATTCATATCACATATGCATATGGTAAATACGCATATCAATTGGAACATCTCACTCAATCTCAATCAAACACCAGGGTCCCGATTATAAAGCCAAATCGTTATAACACGTCCCATTTCGTGTCATACAATTTTGTCCCATAATCCGGTGCATCTATCTCAATCAATCATGCGTTTCAATTGATTACTACCCACACAGGTAGTTCTACTCGACGCACATCGGTATTCTGGCGTAGCCAGGCATCGTCTCATCTCTTAAACACAGCAATGTCCACTCGACGCACATCGGGGACGGCATTCCCGAAGGAGCTTCGGTCCGGTCTCTACTACGATCCGGCATCCATTATTAAGGCATCCCATATAGGGGCATCGTCCACCTGACGCACATCGGGGACGGGTTCTCATAACCATCACACGATTATTCAATTCTGGCCAAGGACATTGTGCTTTGCACTCAAATGCCTCAATTGAGATAATGTGCTTGGCTTATTTTCTTCGTATTAAAAACACCCTGTGAAAATAATCGTGTGTAGGTACACGATCAAATTGAACCTTAAAAATTGATATCATTTCTTTTAAAATCCCACTATTTGATATAGTATTTAAAAGAATTTTTGGTGTCAAAACCCAACACCCAGATTTTCTAATTAAATACCAAAATTTTGAAATTTTGAAATAAATACTCAAAAATCACAATCATCACTTAATTGCACATTCTAATAATCAATTGCATAAACTAAGTACACCATTGTAATCAACACAAAATCCCGGCTGTCGGCTATCCCAGTATAATTTTTGAAAAATATTAAATAATTAAATAAATAGCATAATTAATTAAATAAATGCAAATTAAATCAATAAATGCATACCTTGGCCTAAAACACTAATTTAACCACCTAAACGGGTCTAGAAAAATAATGCACCTATCTAATTAAATACTACAATCTAATTAATCCTCTACTAATATAATCTAACCACATAATTAGCCTAATTAAGCAACTAAATCACTAATTACAACTAACTAACCACCTAAGCCATACTTAAGCTAATCTAATTACCTACCAAGCTCCCGTTTGGTTCAGCATTTGGGAAAAGCCTTTAGCCAAATGCAAAGGCCTTTAACCCAAAGAGCCGAGGAAATGCAAGACTGTTTGGTAAATATATATTTGAAAAGCTCTTTGGTGTGACCAAATTAAGCTTTTTAGTTTTAATATTTTTAAAATTGCAAAAAAGAAACAATTACTATATAACCTTTTACATTTTCATGTTGAGAGTAATGTAAAATAAACATATTAGTAAATTTATTTAAAATTATATTAAAATAATATGATTATAGATTGCAAAACTTAACTTTTGGCCTAGGGTTCTTTTAGGTTCGTTTTCAACTTTGAATAGTTTTTTAAAAAAAAATTATTATAGTATTAATCATCTTCGTTAATTAATAATGATCATTCTAGCGTATTGATAAAAAGTTTGGCTATTGATTGTCAGAGGAATAGAATGATATAGAAAAAAAAAGGTGAACTTATTCGGTGGATGGTGAAGCGACCGATTGTGGATGCTAATTGTTTTAAGTAAGCACCACATATAAAAATGGAGCTCCTCATTAAGAAAAATAAAACCAAGTTCCTCTCATACAAATTTGACTAGAAAGAGTCATTTCATGTTAGTAAACATGGTCATATATGTCCGCAAAAAAGAAATACGTTATACTTAGTATTACAAACCTCTACAACTTTGTAAACTTATGGTTATTTCATCACGTAAACATGCCATGTTCGGAGATGCATATGAATTTGAAGCACCCACCCTTTCATTTGCATCATAATGGTCAACTGAATATCCATAATTGGGATCCAATTCTACTTGTTCAAAATCCGTATTAGTCACGTTATTTCTCCGTATATAATTGTGCAAAGTCATTGTCGTTACGACAATTTGTACTTGCTTTTCATATGGATAACTTGGCATATGAGTTAAAATCCCTCACTTTTGTTTTAATACACCAAAGGCTCGCTCAATTGTCGAGCATAGTGAGGAATGGGCACAGTTGAACACTTCTCGATATCCCGTAAGTGAAGGACCTTCTTGAAACTCTAGCAAATGATATTTAACTTCTTTATATGGCCCTAAATAACTAGTCGGATTTGGATATCCAGCATCTACTAAGTAATATTTACCTTTTTAAATATATCTAAACCATTGAATAACATACCTGGAGGAGGATGTGGAAAATGTGCGTCACGTCTTCCAATACCAATCCAAATGAAGAATATAACAAACGAGTGCAAACAAGTGTAAACCATCAATTCACATTTGACAATTTGAGAATAGCACACAATTTGTCTTCTGCAACAATTCCCCTCAAAAACAAATTGCTAGATTTCTAACTTTTTATTAGTAAAAAACCCACTTAGGCCCTCTCTTATTAAAAAACTAGAAGATATTCACTTAGAGAAAAGAAAACTAATATTAAGAAAAAGAAGGACACGCAAAAACATTATACTTGCATAAAAAATGCTTGATTACAATTGGCTTTCAGCAATAACGTTAAGTTGTCCAAATAATGAAGAAACTATAGGGCAAGTGAGTGCCTTGTACGTCACTAATGTGTATTGGATGGTGAAGTAAGACCAAGCTCATGAAAGAGCTGTTTTGGTCCAAATAATGAAGAAACTATAGGGCAAGTGAGTGCCTTGTTCTGGTCGCGTTCACAAAGTCGAAGGATTAATACACAAGGATGGGGAAGGCGTGAAAGAGCTGTTTCTTGCTATACGGGCCATCTGGGAGTGGCAAGTCCACTACTATGATCGCCGTAATGGCTAATTACCTGGAGTACGATGTTCATGATGTCAAATTGACAGTGGAGACGGATAAAACACGGATCTGAAGTAGCTGTTGATCAACACTTCGAGCAAATTGATCGTCATGATTGAGGACGTTGATTGCTCTCTCGACCTCACAGGTCAGTGCAACAGGGAGAAGACGAAAGAAAACAAAAGATAGAAATCACTAGAAAGGTGATACTTTCTCTGTTGTTGAATTCCAATGACGAGATATAGTCAGCACACAGGGGGGCGAGACTGATCGTGGTAATGACGAATCTTGCGGACAAACTCGACTGGGCGCTCATTAGGAGAGAAAGGATGGACAAGAACATTGAGTTGTCCTACTGTTATTTGTACCATCTCTCAAGGTAATAACTCGGAAGCTATCGTCAGGTGAATGAACATCAAAAGCGGCAAAGGCACAAGATTCCATATCCCACATCACGGAAAAGACCTGATTAATGAATCCAAACAAGTGAAATTGCAGGAGAGGCTCTAACGGTTGATCCGACCCATATAACCACACAACACACTGCATAACATAGAGGAAGGAAAAGAGGCCAAACTAGCAGATTCAATCGCTAAAGCAGAAAACATGCCACAAACAAATGATCGGAACAGACCGAGAAGACTGAGATAACAGGTAGATCCATTTACCATCCAGTGATGAAAATGAAGTAAAGAGGGAGGAAGAGAGAGAGAGGCGTACTAGGTAGAGGAGAGAGGAGAGAGAAAGAGGCGGCGAGAGTGGAGGCGATGTTGCAAGCATAGGGTGGATATCGGCGAGAGCAGATGTGTTGTGAGATGAAGAAGAGAGCCATCGTGTGATGGAGTTGCTGCATAACAGAGGAGAGCGTTGAGAGAGTTAGGGTTTTGTTTTGTATTGTGTAAATTTGGACTTTTAATAAAATTGTGAGGGTAAAATAGGCAATCAGCAAAAATTCATTAATAAGAGAACCAGCATCCCAAAAATGCTAAATGCCCAAAATAAGTCTCCACCTGTTTTAGGCTTTCAGCATTTTAAAGGTAAGCATTTGGCCAATGATACCTCCAAATGTTGAACCAAACACCTAAAATTTTTCCCAAGGGGCTTTCGAGGCTCAAAGCCCCTTGGGAATGTTGAACCAAATGGGACGTAAGCATAATTAACCTCTTAAGTAAGGTTTAACAAGTAAACTCACTAGTTTAGCGGGCCGGTGAGTTCACAGCAACGACAACGCCAAGGCGGGCGAAGCACAAGCGTACGACGACACCAAACAAGGACCGGAAGGGGCCTAAAACAGGCCACATGGGTGGCGGATAGTAGCAGTGGGAGTCCGACGGCTTAGGGGTGGCGAACGGTGGCTGGATGATGAAGGCAACTTAGGACGGTAGATGACGAGCTCGGGACTGCGAAAACGGGCAGACGTGCGAGCGGGGGAGGTGGGATTGAACTAGCGGGCTCCGGCGGCAGTGACGGTGCACAACGGGCGGTAGGGGGCGGTCGACGGGTTGCTGCTGGCTCTTGGCTGGCTTTCTTTGGTTTTCTTGAGCTTAAACAACAACAACAATGGGGAAATGAGGGGCAAGAAGAAAGAAGAAGGGCTCAGCTGAAGGGGGGACCCAAATGGCCTCAAAGTCTCCATAAAATATCAAGAACCATCATCACAAGGCCCCCACCAGCCCAAGCTTCATTCTCTGCCAATTTCCTTCACAAATCTTCCTCAACAAGCCATGGAAGTAGCTGAAATGTTGCACCCCACATGGACCTACGAATTTTGAACATTCCCCCTCCAATTTCATTCAATTCCAACTCAAATCAACCCAATTTGGTGCCCATAAATTTTAACTAAGGCACTCACATCCATTCCACAAATTTCCTTGCCAAAAGATCCATCTTGATGGCCAAAAGTACGCTAAAAAACGGTCCTCTTAATTTCCCGATCCAATTTCACCAAACTTTGAATTTTCGTCAAAAACTCGGGTTTGTAGGAAAATTTTTGGAGAATGAGTCGACATTCCTAAAATAAATCGTGACATGCCAGAACTTTCAATTTCTGAAATCAGGTTCAATTTTGCGGTTAATTTCAACCGGACGCAATTTTAGCGTGACCTAACCTATCGAGTAGCTTTTAGGAATTTTTAGTGCATTTGACCCATGGTCGCTTATTTTTTAGCCATATTGTACATCTTCAACTCATTGGCGACCCTCGGTTGTCGTGAACATCTTGATGTTTCAAATACGGGCACAGATTACAAAAATGACAGAAAAATTAGTTTAGTGTCGTTTGACAAGAATTTTGCAATTAGGTGGAATCACCCACACTTTAATCACATGCCTCAGTTGAAACAACCTATCTCTGATCTCTAATCAATTTTGATGGTGTCATATTGACCCTTACAGATTAGCACGATCGAGTAGTCGATTTCTGGTTGAATTCTTAAGTCTATTACGTTTAGATTCCTTAATGACTTCACCTGATAGATTAGTTATCTCATGAGTGATCAGCTCAGAGAAAAAAAGACTATAGGTGCGTCGATGAAAAGCCCAACTCATTCAATCAAAAACAGAATCAGAAAATCAGGATGTCACATGGCACATGCGGGTGCGTGGAGCCTCCAATGAGCGTTTGGTTGATGGCTGCGTGCTCGTATGGTAATTCTCTACATTGTGGTATATTTATTTTACATGTTTGATGATTTTATAGATGTAAAAATACATACGAAACCCTAAATACATTTATTTTTAGGGTATTTTCACGTATGTTAATTCTCTACTTTACTTTTCACATACACCATATACATAGGATTTTAACTTTAGTGACATGGGTAATTTATTACTAAAATCACATATCATACCAATTATAATGATGTGATGCCTCTTATTCTAATACGTGGTTATACTTCCAAATGAGGTGATTGTGTATTAATTCATGGAGGGATACATGGATAATATATGGTGGAAGAGTGACTGATTCTAGTGGTTCAGATACTCAAAGACGATGAATTTATGATGGTTAGAATATATTCTCATAGCGGCTATCGGGTGGAGAGAAAATAATTGCATGGCATGTATTCTGCTCATGCATGTAACTTTCTAAATGTGTACTTGTACGTCTTTAAGTTGCATAATACTCACATGATGCTAATTATATACATTACTTATTTTTTCAGTTACCTTGTTTTGTAAATGGTAACTCCATTACTATTAAGGTTTTTGTTGGTTCAAACTTTAAGAGATGGTGAGATGATTTTTGTTTGGTATGGAGATGACAGATGTTTATATTGCGCTTACTGCTGATAAACTAGTAAATCTTACTGTTGAAAGTATAGAAGATCAAAAAGCACAATTTGCTACTTGGGAAAAGAGTAATCAAATTTGCTTACTGTTCATGGAACACTTGAAAAGTGGTTTATCTGTTAACTGCATTACTAGACAGATGATAAAAGTCTTGGTGGCTAGAAAACGTGTCTCGTCTAATGCTGGGATAGGGACACACTTTCAAGTACTCTTTAATATGAATTATGATTGTTTTGGTGGAGTTAGGATTATATTTTGAAGATGGTAGATTTGCAGATAAAACTTTAGACTTTTATTGTTTCTATTCCCTATGCTTACATTGTGCATCAAGCTTTAAACACTCTTTCTCATGATTTTGGGATTATCAAGATGAATTATGATTCTTAAGATGAGACTTGGTCAATTAATAACTTGATTGTAAGGGTGGTTGCAGAGGAAGAAAAATTGAAGAAAGATAAAGAGCATATTGCCCTTTATGCCTCTATTTCCGACAGTGAGAGGGGTAAGAGATTCAAAAATTATATTTATAAGGGAAATTCTAAAGCCATTGATCCTTTCAATCATAAAGGAAATTTTGAAGCTGCTGGTCATTCTAACAGTCTAGGTCCTAAGATAGCACCCTTTAAAAAGGATGACGTTCTTTGCTACTTTTGTAAAGAGAGAGAATATCTAAAGAAACGTTTCAATAAATATAAAACTTGGTTGTCCAAGAGAACCAAGAATGAGTCTAAAGATAATGATTCTCTAGTATTGTTTATGAATCCAACCTATTTGAAACCCTATCCAATTCTTGGTGGCTAAATAGCGATGCAACTAATCACGTTGCATTTACTATATAGGGGTTCATAAACTAAAGGATGCCAAATCAGGATGAATCAAAGCTCACTGTAGAAACAACATTAAAGTGGACGTCGAATTCATGTGAGATGTTATTTTGATTCTAGATTTTGGTTTTAAGTTGATGTTAATAAACAATTTTTATGTACGAAACTTAGCTTCTGTATCTTATTTTGACATGTGGGGATACTCTTTTGAAATAAAGAGCAATAACATTTCTATATTTTTTAATTCAAATAAGGTTGGGTGTTACAATTTATCTAATGAATTGTACTAATTGTGTTTATCTCCCAGTGATGTGTATGTCGCTTATTCAAATGAAAATGTTATTTCCAAAAGACCTCTACCTAATAAACAATCTTATGCATTTTGATATAAATATTTTGGTCACGCCTCTAGAAAAAGAATAGAAATGCTGATAAAAGCTGACATCTTACCTACTCTTAAAGTGATCTAGAGACTTTTAAGAATAGCTATTTCATAAGTACATCAAGTATTATATATTACTAATTAACTAAACTAATATATCTTGTTTGGTTCCAAGCGGAATCAGATTATCAAATGTGGAAAGACGTTTTACTTTTGGCCATAATGTTTGGAAAAAAAAATCTTAATCTAAATATATTACTTGTTTGGTGTAACGCAGAATCAGATTACTAAAAATCAAGATAAGAACTGTCAAACGTGGAAAGAAGTTTTGCTTTTGGCCATAATATTACGAAAGAAAACTAAATTTACAGGTACGTGATTCTCTCTCTCCTCCTCTCGACGTTAATTGAGAGACGGTAATGTCGCAGAAACAGAGCCATGTGAATGAGGTAGATAAGAGGGCAAAAAGTAAATGTACTTGGTGTGCTGCCACAGAAAAAAGCAACAGCAAACTCGGAAGGAGAGCAGTATTTGTCCGTGGAGGCTTGAACCATGCAAGAGACTGAGATTGAGACTCCGGATTACTTGACCGAGGGTTCAATGGACCAAATGAATCAGACCATTGATTTTATGAATCTCGCCTCAATTTCTCGTGTGAGTCCCACCAAATCAATAGTCGTAATAAACTTATCTACTAATCTCAAGTCTTGGCAAAAATTTATCATCCTCAAGAAAATTTTCGGTCTCTCTCACAATTCATCCTTTTTTTTTTTTTTCCCAATCTCTCCTTTTCATAAAGATATGACACAAATTTAAAAGCAAATATTTGATAGACTTGAATATGATTATATGTCAATATGGATTTAAAATGAATTGCTTCACTAGTTTATTTGGCTAACATATAATATCTTTCAATGACTCAGATCCGACACATGAACATATAGATAAATTGATGGCCATATCAAAGCTAAAATCAATTGATTACTTCATTTTTTCGTTCTTGCATATTAGAAGGGGTACATCATGAATTGTTCTTTCACATAAAAATGTAAGCCCATCTTTCTAAGTTAATGAAGTTAGAGGCAAAATAATGGTGTAAAAGATGATGGTTTCCGTAAGTAATTGTTTTATTTTAGGATCCCCGCCTTCGATATGCATGCTTAGTCACGAACAGCTTAATTGACTCCTTTTATGTACTTACTTATCGGGATCCAATAGGCTTAGGATTGATTGGACAGTTTCCTCCTCGAATTGTCGATACCACGTGATCTCTAAAACCCAATTTGCCGTAACAATTTTGTAGATAAGGATCAACAAGGCAAAAGCAGGCGTTGTGTCCAACCTGCATCTATTCGGGTTTGTTTGACCGAGGACACATTGTGACGAATACTCCATGCATTATGCATAGTGCACATGATCTCATGACCTGTAATATCTTTTTTTCTTTCTTTTTTTTTTGCACATTTCTTAATAATTAAAAATTAAAAGCTGCCAGAACAGAATTTTGGGCTGTCATGATTCGGGCCTACACTTGCACGTTTGCCTTGGTCAACTTGGCTTTTCATTCTTCCCATCAGTCGGTCTCGTCGATTTCGAGAATTTTTTTAGTTAGCAGTTCATAGTTTAGAGAGGAGAAGACAGGACAGAACAGGACAGAATAGAACACAAATTCGCAAAACTAAAGTAATATCAGAACTTCCCAGAATTCTTTCTTACGGAAAACAAACAAAAATTGCACAAAATTGACGACAATAGCGCAATGCTCTCATCATTTTGACACACCGGTTGTTCATACGTTATTGATACCGTCAATACATTCAATCACTGATGACTCATACATATCATGAGCTAAGATCTGTATATTGTAAATAAATTCTATGTGCGAGAACTTGGAGCTTTCTCAAGAGTCCGGAGGCTTAATAAGGCATGGAAGTCCACCAAGATACCAACATAATAATTCAAAATTTCAGATTACAAAAAGTCCATTGGCTTGCCAATTTTGGTGTTCTGGTCAGCCAAGAATGCTATGATCGCATTTTTCTGCCAGCTCTTGAATCTCCTGCAGACAATACCATAAGCAATGGTCAACTCAGCCATCTGAATGAAGTAGACAAGAGGGCAAAAAGTAAATGTACTTGGTGTGCTGCCACAGGAAAAAGCAACAGCAAACGAGGAAGGAGAGCAGTAACTATCTGTCCGTGGAGGCTTGAACCGTGTAAGAGAATGAGACTCCGGATTACTTGACCAAGGGTTCAATGGACCAAATGAATCATGATCATTGATTTTATGGATCTCGCCTCAATTTCTCGCGTGAGTCCCACCAAATCAATAGTCGTAATAAACTTATCTACTAATCTCGAGTCTTGGCAAAAATTTATCATCCTCAAGAAAATTTTAGGTGTCTCTCATAATTAATCCCTTTTTTTCCCAATCTCTCTTTTTCACAAAGATATGACACAAATTTAAAAGCAAATATTTGATAGACTTGAATATGATCATATATCGATATGGATTGAAAATGAATTGCTTCACTAGTTTATTTGGCTAACATATGATATCTTTCAATAACTTAGATCCGACACATGAACATATAGATAAATTGATGGCCATACCAAAGCTAAAATCAATTGATTACTTCATTTTTTCGTTCTTACCTATCAGAAGGGGTACATCATGAATTGTTCTTTTGCATAAAAGTGTAAGCCTATCTGTTTTAGTCAGTGAAGTTAGAGGCAAAATAATGGTGTAAAAGACGATGGTTTCTGTAAGTAATTGTTTATTTTAGGATCCCCGCCTTCGATATGCATGCTTAGTCACGAACAGCTTAATTGACTCCTTTTGTGTACTTATTGGGATCCAATAGGTTTAGGATTGATTGGACAGTTTCCCCTTGAATTGTTGATACCACATGATCTCTAAAACCCAATTTGTCTTAACAATTTTGTAGATAAGGGTCAACAAGGCAAAAGCAGGCGTTGTGTCCAACCTGCATCTATTCGGGTTTGTTTGACCGAGGACACATTGTGACGAATACTCCATGCATTATGCATAGTGCACGTGATCTCATGACCTGTAATATCTTTTTTTTTTTTTTCCTTTTTTGCACATTTCTTAATAATCAAAAATTAAAAGCTGCCAGAACAGAATTTTGGGCTGTCATGATTCGGGCCTACACTTGCACGTTTGCCTTGGTCAACTTGGCTTTTCATTCTTCCCATCAGTCGGTCTCGTCGATTTCGAGAATTTTTTTAGTTAGCAGTTCATAGTTTAGAGAGGAGAAGACAGGACAGAACAGGACAGAATAGAACACAAATTCGCAAAACTAAAGTAATATCAGAACTTCCCAGAATTCTTTCTTACGGAAAACAAACAAAAATTGCACAAAATTGACGACAATAGCGCAATGCTCTCATCATTTTGACACACCGGTTGTTTATTCGTTATTGATACCATCAATACATTCAATCATTGATGACTCATACATATCATGAGCTAAGATCTGTATATTGTAAATAAATTCTATGTGCGAAAACTGAACTTTCTCAAGAGTCCGGAAGTAGTTTGTTGACTTTCATTGGTCTAGAAATTGGTTGGCCTTGATAAGCCAGGCCATTCACAATCTCTGTAAAGCGACTAAATATATCAGAGATAGATTCTTTAGGCTTCATTCTAAATGTTTCATATTGTCCAAGCAGAATGTTTACTTTTGTTTCCTTCACACAGTCAGTCCCCTCATAGGTAACATGAAGTCTGTCTCAAACTTTTTTTGCTGTTTTACAAGAAGAAATTTGGTTATATTCTGTAGGAGACAAAGCACAATATAAAAATAAATTGCTTTTGCGTCAAGAGCCTGTCTCTTGATAATTTCAACTTGTGTTGATTCATCAGTATCAATCACTTCTTTCCCTTTGTCCGAAGCTGATGTTGCTTTAGGATTAATTCATTTTTCAACAACATCCTACTTCAGGGGATCTCTGGATCTGAGAAATGCCTTCATCTTGTTTTTCCACACATTGTACTCATTTCCATCGAAATAAGGAGGTCTGGTGTTGCTCTGTCCCTCAACCAAACTTGGAGCCAGAAAACTAGCCATAGAAGATCTTTAGCTTTAGAAGTAAAAACACTTCAACAAAGTAAGTACATAGCTCTGATACCAATTGAAAGGGCTAGTAGAACACCCAGAGGAAGGTGAATAGATGTGAAAACAGATTTTTACGAAATGCAGTAAAAATGCTTTACTTTTAAACTGAGTTTGATTGACTATAGACTTTGCAGAAAGATTTAGACTTTAATAAATATTTCAAAACACAGAAGTATATTGCAGCAAATAAAGTAAAGGAGTTTAGGGAAGATAAAAATAAACACAAGATTTAAAGTGGTTTGGCTTAGATCAAGCTTACGTCCACTCTCCACGCTGACAGCCTTCTGGTTGGTTTCCACTATGAATCGAAAGAGAATGTTATAGCCCTGTGATCTTGAATTTTCACTGAGGTGATTCTATTACTCTCACAAAATCACTCTTTAGAGTTTCTCTCTTTAAAATACAATTTTAAGCACTAAATGATGAAGGACAAGTGATTTGTAAGCTTCAGACTTTGGAATTCTTCTTTCACGCTCTCCTCGAATGACTTGAAAAACCTCCTTAAATACTCTTTCATGCCTTCTCGACCGTTGGCACTTTCCAGAGGAATTCTTCTAATCAACCCGTTGGACGGAATCAATCAAGGAGATCTCGAGTTGTTTGAAGATTGAGATGACAACCCATCAATCATGTTCGCCCATACAATGAGGATCTTGGTTTCCATAAGTAGATTCTTTCCAAATAAGCTTTGCCTTCCAAAATGATTTGCTTTTTCTCAATTGATTCCAATTAAGATAACCATTATGGTAAGTGATATTTTCAACCAGAAAGCCTGATATATCTTGTACGTACTGAACCCTTGAAGGAAGAAAAATAATATTGAGTCTGATTAAGTCTTCATTTTTGCGTTCAGTTTGGAACTTGTCAGAGTGGGCAGACTTCTGATGTAAGATAGACTTTGACACAGAAGTCTAGCATTTTTCAGAAAAGAACTTAGATAAGTTTTGTCAACTTCAAAACATCATAGGAGTTTTCTCCAACATGCTTCTCCCTCATCTTCTTCTTCTTGAACATTCTCATTGACCATCAATCTTCGCCGATCCTACTTAGAACCCAAGAAGCCATGAGCCAGGTTGAATGAGATTCGATTCACCCGCGGAATCCCTTGCTTCTTCGAATTCGATACTGAGGAGATTGTGGATTGCTTTTGGGTTCTTTTGTTTGTTTATTGACTTGTAAATCTTGTGATTACGTGCATATACGATGGATTCGGTGAAGGATGTGCTTGGGAGATAGGGAAAGAGTAATTTCGAAAAAATTTTCTTTCCATGACCACTCACATACCTACTCATAACACTAGCATCATGCAAAATAATTAGCCTAGTGCAAACCCTAGCCTACATAACACTGCCAGCGGCACTAACGTAGGAAACAAGGAACATATACTACCTCTCATCCTAGACTTAGATAATCCAAGTACGTATTAGGTTCTTATTGGTAAATTGGCTTGTTGGTAACAGTCTAAATTCGGACCACACTGATAACAAATGGAAGTTATTGGTTTGACTTGAGTTGTAATTTATCAATATGATTTGGCTTTGGGTTCAAGATTTTCCCAAATTGGACTTGGTCGAAAATTCCTCCAAACCGAACCATGAGCACCCCTACTTGCAAGAAAGGGTTGTATGGCCCCCTCCTATGACTGGTAAGGGTTGCGCACAACCTTGACATCTACTAGTAAGGATTGTGCAACCCTCACTAGTGCTCGATGTGGGGAAGACCATGTGAAACATTCTTATACCTATCCATAGTATGTGAGACATGTTATATCAATTATTGAAAAGTATGAATTCTAGTGAGGACAACTTTGATGTGATAATTGAGATGGAGTTGGGTCACATAAACCATGTGTAAGTGCTAGTATGAACACCTAGAGGGGGGTGAATAGGTGTGAAAATAATTTTTCACAAAGAATAATAGAAATATTTCGCTTTTAAAACAGAGTCTGAAAGACAACAGAGTTTGAGCAGGTTCAGACTTTAGTAGTTAAATAGAACTATAAACAAAATAAAGGAGTTCAGGGAAGAGAATGAGAACACAGAAATTATAGTGGTTCGGCTTAGATCAAGCCTATGTCTACTCTCCACGCTGACAGCCTACTAGTTAGATTTCACTAAGAATCAAAAGAGATTTTACAATCTTTTGATCTTCGACTTCACAGTGAAGAGTCTCTACTGATCTCTCACTAAGTCTCACAACGAGTCTCTCTCTTTTGTTTACAACTTTGAGCTTAGAATATGGAGTAACAAGGAAATGGAAAGTTTCAGACTTTGAAATTTCTCTTTCACGCACACTATTAAACAACTGGAGAGTCCTTCTTAAATACTCCTTCATGCCTTCATGACCGTTGGTACTTTCCAAAGGAATTCTTCCAATATACCCGTTGGATAGAATCAATCAAGGAGATCTCGAGTCATTTGAAGATTGAGATGAAAGTCCGTCAATCATGTTCGCTTATACAATTAGGATCTTAGTTTCCATAAATAGATTCTTTCCTTATTTACTTGCACTTCGAAAATATTTAATTTATCTAAATTGATTCCAACAAAGATAATCGATCTCGTAAGTGATATATCCATCCGGAAAGCCATTCATATGTCATACGAACTGAACTCCTGAAAAAACAAACAAAATCTCGCATCTGGATAAGTCTTCATTCTTCAGTGGCATTCAATTTGGATTTTGTTAGTGTGGGTAGACTTTGAACCTAAAGTCTGGGAGTCTTCAGACTTTGACATAGAGTTTGGGCGTCTTCAGACTTTGACACAAAATTCTGGAATTCTTCAGAATAGATTTTGAACAAGTTTTGTCAGCTTCAAAACATTAAAGGAGTTTTCTCAAACAATCTCCCCCTTTCTGATGGTGACAAAACTTTCCTGCAGATTTAAGAACTTTTGACCTGCAAAACAAATTTTAAGCAGTACATGATATCTTATAAAAATAAGTTGATTAGGATCTGGATAGCATTAGTTCTACAACCACAGATAACGTGTTAGTCTTGAAAAGATAAGACAAACAACTATCCATCCATAATCATTATCACAAAAGTAAGTTGCCTGCAAAGGTCAAATAGAATAATAGAATAAAGGTTCAACAAGGTTCAAAAGTCCAATAAAAAATCAAAAGATAAAGTCAAAAAGTCAAACAAGTCAAATCTGCACGTACTACCCCTTTTTGTCAACATCAAAAAGTGGAGAAAGTCAAAAATAGATAAAGGTAAAATGAAATAAGGTTTGTTTGGGAATTCAAACAAGCTAGAAATCTCCTATCAACTGAACTGCTTCCTCAATCTTTTGGCACTAGAGAGAAACATTATGTACTGCAGTCTGGACAGTCTTAAGCATCTGAGCATTTTCATCATTCTTGACCACAGATTGAGAAACTTGCTGATTTAGAGTCTGCACCTGTGTGTCCAAAGACTTTACCTGTGTTTCCAAAGATTGTGCTATCCTAGTGTGAAATTCAGAAGAAGATTTGAGACCAGCATGGAGTTTCTGTATCTCATACTCCATAGCATATTGCTTGGCTTTCACCTCCAAAAGGAGTTCCATCATCCATTGATAATCAACAGTAGATTCGGTTTGTGCACTAGCCTCAGTGAAATGAATTGAGGGAACATCAGCACGTCAAACCCCATGACTTGGAGGGGATTCCTCAATATGAGCTTCAGGAAAATGTGAAGCATAAACATCCTTTGGATTGGTAGGAGATCTATTAACGTCATCATCTATGAAGATAGGAGAAGAAGAAGTACTTGTTTTCTCACGAACTCCCCTTGTTTCTGTGGCTACAGGTGGAGAAGGGAAAGCTTCTTCTTGTTTCTTCTCAATTCCAGCACCAGAGTGATGTTCTTTTAAAGCTCCTACAGTTCCACTCCTTGTCTTCTCTAAATCCTCAAATAATGATTTTGCAAAAGTTGGTTCATGGGAGTCTTTGCTTCGGCTTCTCTTCCTGCTTCTTCTTTTTCCTCTGTTCCCGCTCTGTCTTCTCTTCCTTCTTTTCATTGCTCTATCTCTCCTCTTTCTCTTTCTTCTTTGTCTTGTTGATGCTCAAAACTGACAATACTGAAGATTCTTCAAGGTAAATGCAGAGATAGTAAGATCATCCTCATCATTCTCTTCATCTTGCAGAAGAAGAAATCTTATTTTCTTGGCAGGTTCACGCATAAGCTCTTTGCCTTTCCTTCTTTTTGCAGCAGTCTTGTTTGGTTTTGCTGGGGGATTCTTCCTTCAAGCGTTCTATGATCTTGTTCAGTTCTTTTAACCTCATTTTCGACACCATCTTCAATCCTATAATCATAGGATCAACAGTTCTAGTACAAAGAGAGGCTGATAACTTAATCTGAAAATGTCAGAACAGTTGTGTGATCAGCGTTGAGTAAGGGAGCTATCCCTTATGTTGGAGAAAACTCATTTACTATTTTTTTACTGTTTTGCAGTTGACAAAATGTTTTCAAAAGTCTAGTCTGAAGACTTGCAGACTCAAGTATTATAGTCTGAAGAACTCCAGACTCTTCTGTCAAAGTCTTAAGACCGTTAGACTTTAATCTCAAGTCTGCCCTCACTGACAGTTTTCGGACCGAAGAATGAAGACTTATTCAGATGTAGGATTATCTTTAAAGATTCATTTCGTATGGTTTTGGAAGTACTTATGGCTGTATATAGCACCCTATAATCATTTATCTTTATTGGAATCAATTCGAATAATTAATCTTTTGAAAGGTGAAGCATACTTGGAAGGTTCTACTTATAGAAACCAAGATCCTGATTGTATTGACGAGCATGATTGATGGGCTCTCATCACATTCCTAAAACAACTCGAGATCTCCTTGATTGATTCTGTCCAATGGGTAGATTGGAAGAATTCCTTTGGAAAGTGTCAACAGTCGTGAAGGCATGAAAGACTATTTAAGGCAGACCTTCAAGTTGTTCGAGAGAGTGCGTGAAAGAAAAATTTCAAAGTTTAAAGCTTTCTAATTCTTTGCTATTTCATTTGTCGAGCTTAACTTGTATTTAAAATAGAGAGCCAACACTTGTGATACCTTGAAGAGTGTAGTAGAGTTTCTACACTGTAAAGTTAAGGACGTGAGACTGTAAAATCTCTTTTGATTCTTAGTGAAATCCAGCTAATGGGCTGTCAGTGCAGGAGAGTGGACATAGGTTTGACCTAAGCCGAACCACTATAAACTTTGTGTTCTTATTCTCTTCCCTGAACTCTTTTAGTCATTCGTAAATTTGCTTAATTGCCGAACTTGCTTTAGTTAATTACTTTGTAGATTCTAGTCTGAAAGAAAAAGTTTTTATAAACGTTTCTGTGAAAAATTTCCTTTAACACCTATTCACCCCTCTCTAGGTGTTTGTACTGGCCCTTTCAATTGGTATCAAAGCTTGTGCGCTCATTCTATTGGAATGCTTTTACTTCTGAGTTAAAGATTTATGGCTAGTATTTTGGCTCCAAGTTTGGTTGAAGGCCAAAGTAACACCAAACCTCCTTACTTTGATGTAAAGGAATACAATGTGTGGAAGAACAAGATGAAGACATTCCTAATATTGAAAGATCCCCTGGAATGGAATGTGGTAGAAAAAGGGATTAATCCCAAAGTTACATCAACTTCAGAAAGAGGAAAAGAAGTTGCAGAAGCTAGCGAAATGACACAAGAACAATTAACCAAGAGACAAGCTCTTGATGCTAAAGCCATCTACTCATTATATTGTGCTTTATCTTCTACTGAGTATAACAGAATTTCATCTTGTGAAACATCAAAAGAAATCTGGGATAGGTTGCATGTCACTTATAAAGGAACTGATCGAGTTAAAGAAACAAAAATCAATATCTTGCTCGGACAGTATGAAGCCTTCAAGATGAAGCTAGAAGAATCCATCACTGATTTGTTCAGTCGTTTAACAGAAATTGTAAACTGACTAGCATATCGGGGACAACCAATCTCAGGACCAATGAAAGTCAACAAATTGCTGCGTTGACTCTCCAAAGACTAGAATCATGTGAAGACCTCAATAAGAGAAACTTAGAGGATCATGTCTCTCTTTGTGGACGAATTAATTAGCACACTTCAATCATATGAAGCGGAGCTAATCAATGAGGAAGAAGATTCTAAAGGTAAGAAGTCAATTGCTTTAAAGTCTATTGATGATTCTAATGATACAGACTCAGAGAATGACATGGATGGTGAAGAACTAGCACTCATGATAAAGAAATTCAGAAAGTTGAATAGAAAGTGAAAAAGATTCAACTAGAAAAAGCAAGGCACTCAAAAATTTCAAACCAAATCAATTGAGGATGATGAAGTCAACAAATATGTGATATGTTTTGAATGCAAGAAAAAGGGGAATATCAGACCTAATTGCCATTTGTTGAAGAAAAAGAATGGAAGAACTGAGAAATACAAAAAGGCTCTCAAAGTAGAGACATTGAGCGATAATGAATGCGAAGAAAGTGATGAAGAATATGCCAACATATGTCTAATGGTAAATTCAGAATCAGACTCAAACTCTGAAACAGACTCGGACTCAGACAAAGAAATCGAGATCACTATCAAAAAGAAAATCAAATGGTATTTGGATAATGGCTGTTCAAGACACATGATAGAAGATTCAAGTTGTTTTATAAAACTTGTGCAAATAAATGGTGGAAACGTTTCTTTTGGTGGAAACAACAAAAGAAGAATTATTGGTTGTGGAACTGTGAAAATTGGAAGTCTTACAATCAACAATGTCTCATTGGTGGCGGGTTTGAATTACAATCTATTTAGCATTAGTCAATTATATGACACTGGATTCAAAATTAATTTTCAAGAAGGAATTTATTTAGGAACTAGTAAATATCTCTCTCAATCTTTCACTAGACAAAGACATGGGAATATTTACCTTCTGAATATAAAACTAGAAAGCTCTCAGTGTCTAATCTCTATTCAAGATGAAGCAAACCTTTGGCATTGAAAATTTGGTCATGTGAACATGAAGCAAATTGCCAAGATCTCCTCCAAGAAGCTTGTTCGTGGGCTGCCCAACCTAACTTTTCAAAAATCTGAATTATGCACACCATGTGTATTGGGAAAATAAGTTAGAAGTACTTTTAAACCCATAAATCAAGTTTCTACTAATCGAGTTTTGCAGCTTCTGCATATGGATTTCTTTGGACCAACCAGAACGCAAAGCATTAGTGGAAAGAGATACTGCCTAGTAATTATGGATGATTACTCTCGCTTTACATGGGTATACTTCATGGCAAGTAAGTCTGAAGCATTCTCTTACTTTTCAAAATTTGCCAAGAAGGTTTAGAATGAAAAGGTTATGCTATTTCTAGCATACGGATACTTCATAGAGGTGAATTTGAAAATCAAGACTTTACTAAATTTTGTGATGAATCTGGTTTCCAACATGTTTTCTCTTCTCCATATACTCTTGAACATAATGGGGTTGTGGAAAGAAAGAATAGATCTCTGTAGGAGATGGCAAGAACCCTTTTAATTGAAAGTAATATTTCTTTTCGATTTTGGGCTGAAGCAGTTTCTACAGCTTGCTATATTATTAACAGAGTATTTTTAAGGTCTATTCTAGAGAAAACTCCTTATGAAGTATTTAAAGGAAAGAAATCAAATGTTTCTTATTTTCATGTGTTTGGTTGTAAGTGTTTTGTCATGAAAAATGCAAATGATCGAATTGGTAAGTTTGGGGAAAGATTAGACGAAGGAATTTTCCTTGGCTACTCAAACTCAAGCAAAGCCTATAGAATATTCAACAAGAAGACTTAGTTTGTGGAAGAATCTATGAACGTCAAATTTCAAGACTTTATGCAGAATCAACTAGATCAGAATCAACTTGAAGAATCTAAACCTTCTCTAGACTTTACAAAATCTACTTCCCCCGAAGCGGTTCAGACTTCTGAAGATAAACAACAAGATGAATCAGAAGATTCAACTGAAATAGAGGATCAGCAAACTTTCAAACCAATCAGCAACTGGAAACATAAGTCAAGTTATCCCAAAGAGCTCATCATTGGCAACATTGATGAAGGAATTTGAACCAGATCCAAAAGGCGAGAAGAGTTTAGTGCTTTAGCACTTATTTCTGAGATAGAACCCAAACGTGTAGAAGAAGCCATGTCTGATGAAAGTTGGATTGAAGCTATGTAAGAAGAGCTTAGACAATTCGACATCAACGATATTTGGGAACTAATTCCTAAACCAAAAGGTAAATCTATTATTGGAACTAAATGGGTTTTCAGGAACAAAGTGGACGAGAAAGGAAAAGTAGTCAGGAACAAAGCAAGATTGATGGCTAAATGATATACGCAAGAAGAAGGGATAGACTATGATGAGACCTATGTTACAGTAGCGATGTTAGAAGCAATAAGATTATTACTTGCTTTTGCTTGCTATAAAAATTTCAGGTTATTCCAAATGGACGTCAAAAGCGCATTTCTCAATGGATTTATCCAAGAAGAAGTCTATGTGGAACAACCACTTGGATTTGAAGATCCAAAAAGGCCAGACTCAGTCTTCAGACTAAAAAATGCTCTATATGGATTGAAGCAAGCACCTCGAGCCTGGTATGACGGGTTAAGTAAATTTCTAATTTAAAATGGTTTTGTTAAAGGAAATATGGATACGACTTTGTACATTAAAAGAGAAGGTAAATATTTTCTACTTGTTCAAATCTATGTAGATAATATTATCTTTGGATCACCCAATGAAAATCTGTGCAAGAAGTTTTCTAAGTTTATGTAGGATGAATTCGAGATGAACATGATGAGTGAATTAACTTTTCTTTCTCGGATTACAAGCTAAACAAATGAAGAAATGAATTTTCATTCACCAAGAAAAATATGCAAAAGATCTCATCAAGAAGTTCGGATTAGAGAATTGCAAAAAGACTGAGATACCAATGTCAAGCTCTTCGAAACTAAACAAAGATGAAGGAGGAAATAGTGTAGATCAGAAGCATTATAGGAGCATTATTGATTCACTTCTTTACCTTACTGCATACCCGACATTTTGTTTAGTGTTTGCATTTGTGTGAGATTTCAATCAGATCCCAAGAATCTCATCTAAGTGCTGCAAAACGCATAATCAAATATGTTGCAACTACTTCAAAGCTAGGTTTGTGGTATCCCAGAGAAGGAGACTTTACTCTTCTTGGATATTCAGACGCAAATTTAGCAGGTTGCAGAGTTGATAGAAAGAGTACTTCAGGTACTTGTCAACTGTTGAGCAACAAGCTGGTGTCTTGGTTCTCAAGGAAGCAAAGTACTGTAGCTCTTTCAACAACAGAAGTAGAGTATGTAGCTCTTGGAAGCTGTTGTTCTCAAATCTTATGGATAAAGCAATAGCTAAGAAAGGAATTGAAGATTCGTGCACCGAGATCAAATACGATAACACTAGCGCCATCAATCTCACAAAGAATCCAATCCTTCATTCAAGAGCAAAGCACATAGAAATTCGACATCATTTCATTAGAGATCATGTTCATAATGGAGAAGTTATGATTCAATTTATTGACTCGAAGAATCAGTTAGCAGACATATTTACAAAGCCACTGGAGAAAAATCTATTTGAGTCTATTCGAGCTAGACTGAACATCATATCTCCTATTGGGTAAAGTTTGAAGGTGTTCAGACTTAGAGTGTCAAAAAAGTTGCGACTGTAAGTTATCTATTTTTAATACGAGTAATTTATTTTTAGGAAGAATTGTTGAAAAAGGTACATTTTTTTTTCTCACTACTTGCCTATTTTATTTTTAGAAATTATCTTTTTCGAGTTTTGAATTTGTGGCAGTTTTTCATTTTCGAAAAAGGCAGTTTTAACTTTTTCCTTCGTAACTGTTCGTATACCCTGTTTCATCTGCCTTATTTACTGTCGATTTTCTTCTTCTCTGTTTTCACTCACAAATCCTAGAATACAGAACTCCACTTTCTCATACTTTCTCTCTAGTTTAATCCAAAAAGATTTCACCTTTGTTTCACGAACGAGTTTGAGGATTCCCTCAAAGAAAGTCTTCTAGAATCGTGAGCAGGGGACCACAGCATATGCGTGAAGGTCCTACGCACTTTGATCTAACCAAGGAAGAAGACTCTCCTCAGCAGTAGCAGCAAAGTCAATAACAACATTCTCAACTGCGTCACTCTTCTCAACATAGGACTCAAGATCCCCACGGTAACAAACATAAGAAGAAATTTTGGAAGATATTGAACCAGTAAGAACTTTGAAACCTGACTTTCTCTTCAAACTCTACTCTAAGCTAAAGGAGGGAGGAACTGTGATGACTTTGATTGATGAGTTCTTGAGCGAGAGAGGGTACATGAGGGTACATGAATGAGACTCGCTTTTTGAAAATGATGGAAAGTTTGGGCATTGCGCTTGTAGGTCTAGTAGCAAGGACCTTTGCCAACTTTCCAAGTGATCCATGATTTGGTACCTTTAATCAGCTTGAAGGGAAATATGACGATGAAAAGATGTTCACGAATTTTTAGACTAGGATAAGTGTTGTAGCAAGTATTCGTGGTGATGGAGCGAGTTTATTCCGTTCCAAAGATCATAGGAAGACCTACTCAAATCTGCTGAAGTGAGGGGTTATGAACCCTAGAAGTGTGGACTTTGATTTTCTTGATTCGTTGAAAGTGAAACTGAGGGAAAAGTTTGCACTCCTTCAACTCGAACGTTTTTGCTCTGAGACGACTGACGCCTACCTAGAACTTACAGCTTACTTCTATTCAAATCTATCGTTTTTAGATGCAAATAGATTCTCTTTTACGGTTAGAGACAGAATTTGTGGTCGATGTAGACACATTGGTTGATGTCATTAGGGTGGAAAGAGGGAGTTTCCAACTAATTAATGTGTCTGTTGGTCACGCTACTCTGGAACTTGTTCGGGACAGATTTACTGAGGGCAAGATTTCTTTTTCTAGAATGACTGCCTCAAATATCTTGCTTCACAACTGCATCAGAACCAAATCAACGTCAACAACTTTTGTCTTTCACTCAAAATCGAAGTTGATGTAAGCTATCAACATTGGCTACAAGTTCTCTCTGCCTCACACTATTCTGATGCATATGTATAGGACAGTGGTGAAGGACAAGGGTCAACTCCCTTACTTTACTCTTATCACCAATCTCTTCAAACAATTCAAAATTTATATTCTTGTGCCTTTTTGTGTCAGAACCATTGCTCCAATGATGATTGAATTGAAAATGATTTCCAAGATGCGTCTGAAAGAGCTAACCAAGGTTTTGGAGAGCATTAAGGAGAAGTCCCCTATCAAGGCAAGACAAGACAAGACTCTGCAGCGGGAAAGAAAAGGCAATGAGCTCATAAGCGAACCTATCAAGATGAGGAGAACCCTTATCTTATAGGATGAAGAAGATGAGGATGACATCACTCTCTCCACCTTCGCCTTAAGGAATTTACAAAGTTTTGTTGGCTTTAAAGCGTCAGAGGATCGAGAGAACAGAGAAAAAGAAGAGACAGAGAAGAGAGATGAAAAAAGAGAAGAAAGAAGAAGAGAAGAAGAAGAAGAGGGTCAAGATGATTCTCTTAAGCCTACATTTGTTGTCTCTTTGTCAGACGACTCGAAACAGTCAAGGAGTGGAACTGCATGAGAAGGAAGAGGAAAACATCACTTAGGAGCCGAAGAAGAACAAGAACAGGATGAAGAATTCTTTTCTCCACATGAAGGCACAGAAATAGGGGGGCTGCTGAAAAAAGAGATACTTCTTCACCCGTTTTCACTAGTGATGTGAGTAGATCTCCAGCAGATCCAGAGGATGTCTATGCCTCTAAATTCCCTGAAGCAGATGTTGAGGCATCATCTTCAAGATTGGATGTTCCAGCTGAGGTTCCATCATCAGTTAACACTCCTCAATCTAATCATACTGAAGCTAGCACTCAAACAGAACCTATTGCAGACTTTCGAAGACTGTTCGAGCTTATGGTGGAGATAAAGGCTCAGCAATACGGGTTAGAGTGTGAAATTCAGAACCTCAAATATGCATATCACGCCACTTCAGTCTCTTTACATGATCAAGTATAAGCCTTGAAGCTTCAAGTTTAAGACAATGCAAAGGGTGAGGATATTGAGCAACTGAAGGACTCTCTAAGGAAGCTGGAAGAGACTGTCAAGTCTATGGGGGATTTCCAGCTCGTTCACATCCCCAAGCAGCCCTGATTTTACCCAACTTTTTTTAAAGTCATTCTCCACTTTTTAATGATAACAAAAAGGGGGAGAGTTTGCAGATTTCATCCTGACTTATCTTTATTTTGATTTGATTTTGATGACCTTTTATTTTGAACTGACTTTGGACTCTTGATTGCTATTTGATTTTGAATCTTTTGACACTTGCAGTAACTAAGTTTGTGATATTGATTGTTGCTGGATAGTTATTTATCTTGCAGGATTAACATGTTTTCTATGGTTGCAGAATCGATGTTATCTAGGTCCTAATCAACTTATTTCATAAGATATCATGTTTTGCTTAAGTGTTGTGTTGCAAGTCAAACTTTTCAAATATGTAGGAAAGTTTTGTCACCATAAAAAATGGGGGGATTGTTGGAGAAAACTCCTTTACTATTTTAAAGTTGACAAAACGTTTCCAAAAGTCTAGTCTGAAGACTTGCAGACTCAAGTATTATAGTTTGAAGAACTCCAGACTCTTCTATCAAAGTCTGAAGACCGCTAGACTTTAATCTCAAAGTCTGCCCTCACTGACAGTTTTCGGACGGAAGAATGAAGACTTATTCAAATGCAGGATTATCTCCAAAGATTCGTTTCATATGGTTTTGGAAGTCCTTATGGCTGGATATAGCACCCTATAATCATTTATCTTTATTGGAATTAATTCGGATAATCAATATTTTGAAAGGTGAAGCATACTTGGAAAGTTCTATTTATAGAAACCAAGATCCTGATTGTATGGGCAAGCAGGATTGATGGGCTCTCATCACATTCCTAAAACAACTCGAGATCTCCTTGATTGATTCTGTCCAACGGGTAGATTGGAAGAATTCCTTTGAAAAGTGCCAATGGTCGTGAAAGCATGAAGCATGAAGGAGTATTTAAGGCAGACCTTCAAGTTGTTCGAGAGAGTGTGTGAAAGAAAAATTTCAAAGTCTAAAGCTTCCTAGTTCTTTGCTATTTCATTTATCGAGCTTAACTTGTATTCAAAAGAGAGAGCCAACACTTATGATACATTAAAGAGTGTAGTAGAGTTTCTACACTGTAAAGTTAAGGACACAAGACTATAAAATCTCTTTTAATTCTTAGTGAAATCCAGCTAGTGGTCTGTCAGTGTGGGAGAGTGGACGTAGGCTTGACCTAAGCCGAACCACTATAAATTTTGTGTTCTTATTCTATTCTCTGAACTCTTTTACTCATTTGTAAATTTACTTAATTGCTTAACTTGCTCTAGTTCATTACTTTGTAGATTCTAGTCTGAAAGAAAATTTTTTTATAAACGTTTCCGCGAAAAATTTCCTTTAACACCTTTTCACCCCCTCTAGGTGTTTGTACTAGCCCTTTCACCTTATCCTTGACGACATTCCTGTACATATGCATTAGGATTGTATGAGGCAAAGAGAACTTCATTCCATTACTGATGGCAAACATTAGTTTGGCTTCAGATTGAGAAACATTTGTCTTTGAAGTCGACTTAGGTCGAATGCAGTTGATCACGACTTTGTGCAGCAAAATATTTGAGGCGGATAGTCGGGAGTAAGTGATGCCTCCTTCAAGGTCTTTGTCCTTGACAAGGAATCTCATTGCTTGACCAAAAGAGACATTTATTGGTTGCAAACCACCTCTTTCCACCCCCAATGATGTCAGCCAACGTATCAACATCCACCATGTAGCTTTTATCATGCACGGTGAATTGAAATCTATTTGGGTCAAGAAAAGACAAGTTCGAATAGAAATAAGCAGTTAACTCAAGATATCCAACAGTAGTTTCAGAGCAAAAGTTCTCAAGTTGAAGGAGAGAGAATTTTTCCCTCAGATTCACTTTGATTGAGTCTAGAAACTCAAAATCGACTAATCGAGGGTTCATCACCCCTCTTTTCAGCAGTCTGGTGTAAACTTCTTTTTGATCCTTAGAACAAAAAAGACTCGTTCCATCACTAGGCACTTCATCAGTAATGCCCATTCTCGGCCAAAAGTTTAAGAACATCATCTCATCATTGTCTTTGCTCTCTGGCTGATTGAAAGAGCCAAAGTGAGGATCAACAGGAGAGTTAGCAAATGCTCTATCTGCCGATCCTTCAGGCGCTATTCCTAATCTTTCCATCGTTCGCAAGAACAAAGTTTCATTCTTGTATCCTCTTTCTTTTAGAAATTCATCGATAAATGTCATAGCAGTACCACCCTGCTTTAGATGATTGTAAAGTTTATAAATAACCTGGTGTTTCATGGTTCTGAGAGGTTCCATATCTTCCTCAATTTCCTCTTCGACTTGTTGGCGTAGAAGATTCTATGTAGCACGCTGTGGAGAGTGTTGTAAAAACTCTTCTTCCTCGGTCAGATCAAACTGAGTAGGACCCTCAGGCATATTCCATGGTTCTTTGCTTGCGATCTGAGACAACTTTCTTTGAAAAGACATCTTCATAGTCGTGGAGAATTTCACGAGCAAGTTCGAGTGAAAAAGGTGAAGACTTGCAGAACAATCTTGAGAGTAAAAACGAGAGAGTAGAAAGTCTGTATGCTAGGGTTTGGTAAAAAGTGCTCGAAAGGTATATGAAGGAAATGTACGGCCACAAATAAAAAGAAAAAAGAACCGTCACAAAGAAAATTACCTTTTTCGAAATAACTAAAAATAAAACCTGCCAAAAATTCAAAAATTCGAAAAAGATAACTTCCAAAAATAAAATAGGCAAATAACGATTCGATTAAACATACATGTTCATTCCAAAAATAAAATGCCTGGATTTGAGGCTTTCTTTTACTAAAGTAGAGTCTGGAAAGTCTAAGTCTGACTAACTCCAGATTTAACAGGTAGAAGATAGAATATTCAGTTTAGTGCAAATAGACTTAAATAAATTTTTCTCCAAAGGCTTTATAAATATGTCTGTCAACTGATTTTTCGAGTCAATAAACTGAATTAAAATTTCTTCATTTTGGACATGATCTCTTATGAAATGGTGTCGAATTTCTATATACTTTGCCCTTGAATGAAGAATTGGATTCTTCGTGAGATTAATAGCACTGGTGTTATCACATCTAATCTTAGTACATGATTCTTCAATTCCAAAGTCTCTTAACTGTTGTCTTATCCACAAAATTTGAGAACAACAGTTCTTAAGAGCTACATACTCTGTTTTAGCTGTTGATAGAGCCACAATACTCTGCTTTCTTGAGAACCAAGACACCAGCATGCTGCCTAATAGTTGACAAGTACAAGAAGTACTTTTTCTATCGACTTTACAACCTGCTAAATCTGGGTTTGAATATACAAGAAGAGTAAAGTCTCTTTCTTTGGGATACCACAGACCTAGCTTTGGAGTAGTCGCAACATATTTGATGATGCGTTTTGTAGCACTTAAATGAGATTCTTTGGGATCATATTGGAATCTAGCACAGATGCAAACACTAAACAAAATGTCAGGTCTAGATACAGTAAGGTAAAGAAGAGAACCGATTATGCTTCTGTAAAGTTTCTGGTCTACTTTCTTTCCTCCATCATCTTTGTCCAGCTTCGAAGAGCTTGACATTGATATCTCTATTTTCTTGCAATTCTCCAATCTGAATTTCTTGATAAGGTCTTTTGCATACTTCTCTTAGTGAATAAAGATGCACTTTTTCGATTGTCTAACTTGTAATCCCAAAAAGAAAGTTAACTTACGCATCATACTCATCTCGAATTCATCATGCATACATCTAGAGAATTTATTGCATAGATTTTCATTAGGAGATCCAAAAATAATATCATTAACATAAATTTGAATAAGCAAAAAGTCTTTACCCTATCTTTTTATAAACAAAGTAGTATCTACCTTTCCCTTCTACAAAACCATTTTGGGTTAGGAATTTACTTAACATTTCATACCAGGCTCGAGGTGCTTGCTTCAATCCATACAAGACCTTTTTTAGTCTGTAGACTGAGTCTAGCTTTCTTGGATCTTCAAATCCTGGTATTTGTTCCACATAGACTTCTTTTTGGATGAATCAATTTAGGAATGCACTTTTGACATCCATTTGGAATAACCTGAAATTTTTACAGCAAGTAAAAGCAAGTAATAATCTAATTGCTTCTAACCTTGCTACTGGTGCATAGGTCTTGTCATAGTCTATTCCTTCTTCTTGCGTATATCCTTTGGCCACGAGTCTTGCTTTGTTCTTGACAACTTTTCCTTTCTTGTCAATCTTGTTCTTGAAAACCCATTTTATCTTGATAATAGACTTACCTTTAGGTTTAGGAATTAGCTCCCAAACATCGCTGATGCTGAACTATTTGAGCTCATCTTGCATAGCTTCAATCCAGCTTTCATCAGTCAAGGCTTCTTCTACACATTTTGGTTCTATCTCAGAAACAAGTGCTAGGGCGCTAGACTCTTCTCACCTTTTGGATCTGGTATGAATTCCTTCATCAATGTTGCCAATGATGAGATCTTTGAGATGACTTGACTTCTGCTTCCAGTTGCTGGTTGGTTTGAGAGTTTGTTGATCCTTTACTTTTGTTGAATCTTCTAGATCTGCTTGTTGCTGATCTCCATAAGTCTGAACCTCTTCGGGGGAAGTAGACTTTGTAAAGTCTTGAATTGGTTCAGATTCTTCAAGTTGAGTTTGATCTAGCTGATTCTGCACAGAATCTTGAAATTTGACATTCATGAATTCTTCCATAGATTGAGTCTTCTTGTTAAGGACTCTGTATGCTTTGCTTGAGGTTGAGTAGTTAAGGAAAATTCCATCATCTGATTTTTCTTCAAACTTCCCGATTCGATCATTTGCATTTTTCAAAACATAACATTTATAACCAAATACATGGAAGTAAGAAACATGGGATAAGTGCTGCAAAAGTCCTAAAACTTGTTATGAAAATGCAATTGAGTCCTAAAACTTGCAAAAAGTGCAATTAAATCTTAAAACTTGTTAAATTGTTTCAATCAAGTCTTTTACAACCAAATAGTTAACGCTATTAGCCTTTTCCGTTAAAAATGCCGTCGTGGAATTTTAAATTAATTTTTCAATTTCCACGTGGCTTTTTTTTTAATTATTATTTTTATTTAAACTAGATTTAAAAATTAGAAAATAAAAGTCAAAATTTATTTAAAAAATAAAACAGTTCAAAAAAAAAAAAAATTGGCAATCACCGCCCATCGTTGGGGGGGGGCAGCGCCGGCGACGGTCGCCGGCCTTGGGCAAGGGTGGTTGGCCCTCGCCTGAGCTCGGGCGAAGGTGCCCAGATTTGGGCACACCAGCCCTCGCGGGGGGCCGGTGACCGTTGCCCGCCCTGGGTAAGGCCTTATCAGCCCTCGTAGGGGGCTAGCGACCGTTGCCCGCCTTGGTGAGGCCTCGCCAGATCTCGGTGAGGCTTGCCTAGATCTAGTGAGCCTCGCTGGCCCTTCTGGCGACCGTCACCGGCCCCTTTGATGATGGGCGGTGGGGAGGAGCTGCTGATTTTATTTTATTTTTTTTAAAACAATTTTTGAAAATAAATTTTAACTTTTCTTTTTAGTTTTTAAATCTAATTTTAAAAAAAATGAATACAAAATAATTTTGAAAATCCACATGGAAAATAAAAAATTATTTAAAATGCCACGTCAGCATTTTTAACGGAAAATGCTAATGACGTTAATTTTAGGACTCGATTGAAATAATTTGACAAGTTTTATGACTTAATTGCACTTTTTGCAAGTTTTAGGACTCAATTGCATTTTCATGACAAGTTTGAGGACTTCTGTAGCACTTATCCCATGAAACATTTGGCTTCTTCCCTTTATACACTTCATAAGGTGTTTTCTCTAGAATAGGCCTTAAGAACACTTTATTCATGATGTAGCAAGCTGTAAAAGCTGCTTCTGCCCAAAATCAAGAAGATATATGGCTTTCAATTAAGAGGGTTCTTGCCATTTCCTGTAAGGATCTATTTTTCCTTTCCACTACCCCATTTTGTTCTGAAGTGTATGGAGAAGAGAAAATATGCTGGAAACCTGATTCATCATAGAACTTTGCAAAGTCTTGATTTTCGAATTCATCTCCATGGTATGTTCATATGCTCGAAATAACATATCATTTTTCATTATGAACCTTCTTGGCAAACTTTGAGAAGTGAGAGAAGGCTTCGGACTTATTTGCCAAAAAGTAAACCCAAGTAAAGTGAGAGTAATCATCCATGATTAGTAGGCAGTACTTCTTTACACCAATACTTTCAGTTCTGCTTGGTCCAAAGAGATCCATATGCAGAAATTGCAAAACTCGATTGGTAGAAACTTGATTTATAGATTTAAGGGAATTTCTAACCTATTTTCCCAGATCACATGAAGTGCATAATTTAGACTTTTGATAAGTCAAATTGGGAAGATTACAAACAAGCTTCTTGGAAGAAATCTTACCAATTTGCTTCATGTTAACATGACCAAGCTTTCGATGCCAAATATTTGCTTATTCTAATATAGATATAAAACACTGAGAACTTTCTGGTTTTATATCCATAAGGTATATTTCCATGCCTTCGTCCAATGAAAAATTGAGAGAAGTCTTTGCTTGTTCTCGAATAGATGCCTTCTTGGAAGTTTATTTTGAATCCAGTAGTTCAAAGCTGACTTATGCTGAGCATATTGTAATTCAAACCTTCCACCAAGGAGACATTGTTAATAGTCAGACTTCCAATCTTCACGGTTCCACATCTAACAATTCTTCCTTTGCTATTTCCACCAAAGGAAACTTTTCTACCATTCACTTGAACCGGTTTTATAAAGTAACTTGAATCTCCTGTCATGTGTTTCAAACAGCCACTATCCCAATACCATTTGATCTTCTTTTTGATAGTGACCTGTGATTATAAGAAGAACTCAAGTTTTCTTTGGTACTCATATTCTCTTGGGTCTAGGAGAGTTAGTATTGAAAATAGTCTTTGCCCAATTCCTCTTAATAGGTTTCCAAATCTTAGGACAATCATTCTCGAAATGTTCTAAGCTGTTGCACTTTGAAGTTTTGAGAGCACTTCGACCAACAGGTTTTACAAAAATCTTTTGAAAGTGACTTTTGTAAAATGCCATTGTAGGTCTTTGTTTGATTCTTTCTTTAATTTTGGGAAAATCAATTAAAGGAATAGTTTTTGAAGTCATACCCAAACTAGATTTGTTAAAATAAGGTTTTTGTACTAAAACAATTTTCTCCAACTTCTCAGATCCTTTTGAAAATCTTTTTGTGATATTTGAAACATCTTATTTCAAAAAGGCATTTTCCTTCGAAAGAGAATAAGAATTTACTTTCAAATCAACAAAACTTTTGTTCAGACTTTCAAACTTTTCTCTCCAAGAAGTTTCATGTTGCCTTAGTTTAGAATTCTCCATTTTTAGTTCGGAAATCCTTTTAAGAGATGTTTTGAGACTGAGACAGAGTTCATCTATATACTTTGAGACTTTAATAGGAATTTTTAAATTGCTAACCTCAAGTTCTTTATCTGAGTCTGAATTAGAGTCTGTTTCTGATTCCGAGTCTGAATTGGAATGAGCCATCAAACAAATGTTGGCATATTCTCCTTCACTGTCCTCGCACTCAGTGTCATTCCAAGTTTCTGCTTTGAGAGCCTTCTTGTACTTCTCAATTTTTTCTTTTTTTTCTTCAACAAAGGATAGTTAGGTTTGATATGCCCATTTTTCTTGCATTCGAAACATATTACATCTTTGCTGGTTTCGTCGTCCTCAGTTGGTCTCTTCTAGAAATTTTGAGTGCTCTACTTCTTTCAGTTGAATCTTCTTCCATTCCTATTCAACTTTCTGAACTTCTTAATCATGAGTGCTAGCTCCTCATCATCTATGTCATCTTCTGAATCTGTATCATCAGAATCACCATTAGATTTTAAAGCAATTGACTTCTTACCTTTAGGATCTTCTTCCTCATTGATTTGCTCCACTTCATATGATTGAAGTGTGCCTACTAGTTCATCTACTGAAAGAGGCATGATCCTCTGGGTTTCTCTGATTGATGTTTTCACGTGATTCCAGTCTTTGGAGAGTCCACGCAGCAGTTTATTAACCTTCATTAGTCCTAAGATTGGTTGTCCTTGATATGCCAATTCATTCACGAATTCAGTGAAATGACTGAACATATCAGTGATGGATTCTCCAGACTTCATCTTGAAGGCTTCGTATTGTCCGAGTAGAATATTGATTTTCGTTTCCTTTACTCGATCAATTCCTTCATAGATAATGTGCAACCCATCCCAAACTTCTTTCGTTGTTTCAAAGGAAGAAATTCGGTTATACAGTAGGAGATAAAGCACAATATAAAGAGTAGATAGCTTTAGCATAAAGAGTTTGTCTCTTGGTTAATTCCGCTTGTGTTATTTCGCCAACATTTGCAATTTCTTTTTCTCTTTTTGAGGTTGATGTAGCTTTGGGATTGATCCCTTTTTTTACCACATCCCACTCCAGGGAATCTTTTGATCTTAGAAACGCCTTCATTTTGTTTTTTCACACATTGTACTCCTTCCCATTAAAGTAAGGAGGTTTGATGTTAGTTTGGCCTTCAACCAAACCTGGAACCAAAATACTAGCCATAGATCTTTAGCTTTAGAAGTAAAGCACTTCAATACAATAAGCACACAGGCTCTGATACCAATTGTAAGCGCTAGTATGAACACCTAGAGTGGGTGAATAGGTGTGAAAACAATTTTTTGCAAGGAATGGTAAAAATATTTCGCTTTTAAAATAGAGTCTGAAAGACAATAGAGTTTGAGCAAGTTCAGACTTTAGCAGTTAAATAAAACTACGAACAAATAAAGGAGTTCAGGAAAGAGAATGAGAACCCATAAATTATAGTGGTTCGGCTTAGATCAAGCCTACGTCCATTCTCCCCGCTGACAGCCTACTGGCTGGATTTCACTAAGAATCAAAAGAGATTTTACAGCCTTTCGATCTTCGACTTCATAGTGAAGAGTCTCTACTAATCTCTCACTAAGTCTCATAATGAGTCTCTCTCTTTTGTTTACAACTTTGAGCTTAGAATCTGGAGTAACAAGGAAATGGAAAGCTTCAGACTTTGAAATTTCTTTCACGCACACTATCGAACAACTGGAGAGTCCTCCTTAAATACTCATTCATGCCTTCACGACTGTTGGCACTTTCCAAAGGAATTCTTCAAATCTACCCGTTGGACAGAATCAATCAAGGAGATCTTGAGTCGTTTGAAGATTGAAATGAAAGTCCGTCAATCCTATTCGTCCATACAATCAGGATCTTGGTTTCCATAAGTAGATTATTTCCTTATTTACTTGCAATCCGAAAAGATTTGATTTATCTAAATTGATTCCTATAAAGATAATCGATCTTGTAAGTGATATATCCATCCAGAAAGCCATCCATATGCCATACGAACCAAACTCCTGAAGAAACAAACAAAATCTTGCATCTAGATAAGTCTTCATTCTTCAGTGGCATTCAGTCTAGATTTTGTCAATGTGGACAAACTTTGAACCTAAAGTTTGGGAGCAGACTTTGACACAAAATTTTGGAATTCCTTAGAATAGACTTTGAACAAGTTTTGTTAACTTCAAAACATTAAAGGAGTTTTCTCCAACACCGTGTGCATTCAATATTTACTTGGATGGCCCAGGCTTGACTCGAAGTGAAAGTCTTATGAGCGAATTATTGCTTAGGACAAATGCATGAACTAGCCAAACTAGGAAAGTCCATAAGTGTGCATGTTGTGATTAACAAATTTTTTAAGGAGTGGACTTTACAATAATTTTTAATTATTTATTATTTATTTTTATGTGATCCAAAACACTCTGTTAGTGTCATAGTAGATTACAGCTCTATAAGCATTTCATATTTTCTTTTTAGACCTTGGAAACAAAACAGAACGGACATATCTTCTTTTTCCTCGGGACTCACATATCCGTTTTTTACCAACTCAATCTATTTGACAAAATGCGAATTAGAGCTAGTGTACTATTTAATCTACAACACATATAGAAGACCAAAAGCCACAAAGCTTGACACAGCAAAAGGAAAAGAAGGAATTGAAAAGAATGACAGAATATAAACCAACAAGCTCCCCGCAAGAAGGAACGCAGCTTTTTATTAGCCAACTACGTGTTGGCCAAATAACATCTGCGAGGACCAGTAGTACAACATAAATGAAAGACTAGAATCACAACCCCGAAGCACCTCCGTATGGAGACGAAGCCACGGTTGACAATGCCACTGAAAATCTTTTATTTTTTTAGCTCGAGAAACACACTTTCACTGGCCAACCAGATATTGACCTCCCTAAAGTGCGAACGGAACATTTCTTTATTCTTCATTTTTTAAATATTTTGTACGTTTTTTCCTCCACCGTCAAATCAAACATCTTCAAAGCTTACACATAACACATGCAAATTATTGAATGCGTGTTATTTGTACTGAAACTTCAACCCAGAATCGTGCAACTTCTCGTCCATTACTTGGTCAATCCTGTCGGCCATCTCAGCACTCAGATAATTCACCCAATCTCCAACCTCCCTCTCCTGAAGAACCACTTGTTCTCTTGTCCAGTCCACAGCTTCCCGCTCTTATTCACCTCCAATGAGCTCAAATTGTCGAAGCTACACATCCTCAGTATTCCATCCACAGTCCCATCTCTCAGTTCTTCATCGCTGAATGGACACCCCAAGAAATCAGCCAACCTACTCACATGAACACGCGGGTCCTCTTTCATCTCCTCGTACATCAAGAAAAACACCTGCTCAGGCATCTCCAAGCTTGCCTTGTGGTAACCCAGCACATGGTCCCAGTAAGGCCCGTAGGGGCTCAGTCCTTGACAGAACTTGTCAAGGCACTTTGGGAGTGGAGTCTGGCCCTTCCCTTCGGGCCTCAGCTTGTTGGTGAAGTGCCACAGCGAGATGAACATGTCCTTAGGGTTCCTACACAGGTAAACCAGCTTGCACCTGGAGTCCCTCACCGACCCTGGAAGTGAGGAATAGGGCAAGTGGGTGGCGAAGAGCCTCGGGGACTCAAAAGCAGTGAGATCAGGATTTTCTTGCTCAAGATAGAGCTTGAGCTCCAAGAAGGGCACAAGATCGTGGGGGTTTTGGGTTAGGAGAGGGTGGCGTCGTTGTGAGTCGGAGTCAGAGTACTTGCCACGGTTCAAGAGGGCAAAAAGGATGGCCTTTAGCCAGGTGGTGCCGGATTTCAGTTTGGTGACGAGGAGGATGTCAAAGGGTTGAGCTTGGAAGTGGTTTTGGCAAGCGAGGACGCCTTTGAAGAGCCAAGTAGGGAACCAGAAGCCCTGGTACAAGCAGAGAGAAGTTGCGATCCAGCCTTCTTCAGAAGGGAGAGAGGATACCAAGTCTTTGCACGCTTGTGACATGTCATCGTCTCGCCAGTATATTGCATGGGAAGGACGAGGAGGTTGAGAGGTTTGCATGGTGGTGATGGTGGTGGTGCTGGTAGTGGTGTGGTGGTGGTGGAGGAGGAGGAGGAGGAGGAGGAGGAGGAGGGGGAGGAGCAGGTGGACAGCAGGAGTGAAGGATTATTCTTGCTAGCTAGCTATGGAGCTCGATTAGGAAAGGGTTAGTTGATGTTTGTCGGCACAATATAGAGGCCTCTTTAAAGGGAAAGATCGTTGCTGGGATAAGATCTGAAAAAACTAAAAAAAAGAATACTTTCATGAAAATGGTATTGGGTTTATCTAGTTGTTGGCATATTAAATGCTGTCTCCCGGCACCATTAATGCTTTCATATAACCCACGTGGTAGGTGAGAATTAAATAATGCCAAGATTTATTTGATTTTTATAAAGTTATGTTTTAAAACATTTATTGGATGCTTGAATGTGTTCCGCCCCTTTATTTAAATTTTATTGAGATTTACTATTTCATTGTGTAGATCCATTTTGGAGATCAATCTTTGTGTTCTTGATATTAACTAATCCAAACTAACATTAATGCGACATGTGAAAATGCTAGTACGAACACCTAGGGGGTGAACAGGTGCTTAAAATAAACAATGACAAATAAATGTGGAATAAAATAAGTTGTAAGTAAAGTTTGAATAAGGATCAGAGTCTGATAAACGAGCCATTAGACTTCTAGTAAAAATTCAAAATCAGATAGGAGATGAAATAGATTTTTGTGATACTTGAAATGTGCAATAGATAAAATTGAAAAGAGTTAAGAGCAGAAAAAATTGTACACGAGATTTATAGTGGTTTGGCTTAAATTAAGTCTATGTCCACTCTTCCACGCTGGCAGCCTTCTGGCTAGAATTCACAAAAGTATCAATAGAGAAGTACAATATTTCGAGTGCGAACACTCAGTGGAAGATTCATTTTCCCTCACTAAGTCACTCTTTTTTGTGATTTTCTCTCTTGAATACAACTTGTAAGAATTATCATTAAAGAACAAGTGGTTGGAAAGGCTTAAAATTTTTTAATTTCAATTTTCATGCACTATCTCAAATAGACTGAATGACCTTCTTAAATACTCCTCCATGCCTCACTAGCCATTGGCATTTTCCGAAGGAATTTTTTCCAATCAATCCATTGGATAGAATTGATTAAGGAAATCTCGTAGCCGTTTAAAGATTAAGATAAAAATCCATTGATTCTGATTGCCCATACAATCATAATCTAGATTTCTATAAGTAGATACTTCCCAAAAAAGAACTTGTTTTCAAGATTGATTTCATCAATTTGTGATTGATTCATCAATGTATTTAAAAAAGGTAAGTGAGATTTGCTGGAGAGCCAGATATTAAAGTATAAATCTCTATTATGTTCATACTGAATCCTTGTCGCAAGATCAATAAATCTAAGTTTGATTATATATTTGTTCTGGACTTGGTTTCAGTCTGAATTACGTTAGAGTGGAAAAGATTTCTAAAATTAATAGACTTTGACAAAAGTTTGCGATATAACTTCAGAAGTCTACTATTCTTCATAATAAGAATAAAGACAAGAATAAGAAAGTTTTGTCAATTTCAAAATCTGATAGGAGATTTCTCAACATAATGCATTTTTTGTATGCACCTAAAAGCAAATCATTTAGTTGGGGGCGTGTCATTTCCTCTATCTCTGGTTGGAAAATCCAATCGAAATTTGACATCACGCACATATTTTTAGTTAATTTTGCTTGTGGGTTATGTCCATAATGTTAATCCTCAAACTAGAGGTCTTGCTCAGGCAAGGATAGAAAAAAAAAATGTCTTTTCAGTTAGGTTTGCAATATCAAGTCGATAAATCATTTGGCGTGCATCTAATACATGTAAGTGAAGACACCGACTAAACACAAAGCATTAGGACCAGATGTTTTATTTTTATTTTTTTTACTCGTTTATGCCTTTAGAATAAAGATATTCATATACGTGCACATTATCTATTTTCTTGGCTGTTCAAAAGTAAATTTTACGCGGTACTCTAATTATCATATCAGAACGAGGCATTACCGTCACCTGTCTTATATTGCATGCATCAGGCCTATAAAACCGAACTTGTATATGTAATTTTTATCTGATTCGTCTCATAAAATGTCCTCGCTCGAGAGCAAGATGGGAGAAGACCACTGAGCGATCAAGACTGGTTGGCTTGAAATGCCGATAGACCTGAACGTCAAATCCTAACCTCCGCTCTAGATAACATATAATATACTCTCTCTGTCCTACACTTGTTTCCTCATTTTCATTGATCAAGTATAAAATACATAATATCGACTGACAAGGATTAAAAGGGCTTAAGTGGGTACGCCCTCTTCCTCACCGACAAACATAATGAAATATTTTTTTGGCATATTAATAAAATAAATGTTATTTGGCGAGTCATACCCGGGAGCCAAAAGCAAACATACATCTGGTTCGCATGATTGAAACCGAAGCACACTTTATGATCGAAACAGAACCGGGTATGGGCTTGGCCTATTCACGAAACGGTATGTCTATTGGAGAGGGTCATCCTTGCGATAACATCTGCAAAAGTCTGGACTGATCTACTTGGCCTAAGCCCTCTAAGTGAGTATTTTGAATAACCACATAAAGTGGTGACCATATGAGGGTGATTGCCAACTTATGAGACACTCAATATGACCTCTCTCCATCCATGTAGAACTTGAGATATAATATTGTTTTTTATTGTCACTCACACAATGGACTATTGATTACACATCTTTGGACTGGATTCTTTCACCGTAAAGCTATTGGAATAATTCAAGTTATGATTTAATTGAATAAAAAATGAAGGATTATGTAAATTTAGAGTATAATTTTGTTACGTGGGAAAAAAGTGTCAAAGATGTCCTAAACTTATTTCATTGATACCAATTTAGTTCTAAACCTTTTAGTGGTGCTAATTTAGTTCTAAACCTTTTGAACAAGTGCTAATTTAGTCCTAAATCATTTGACCTAGTGTCAATTCAGTCCTTTTGATTAATTTTGATTGGATATTATTGATGTGAACGCCGACCGGCTTACATGTATTATTGGTGCTAACGTGGAAATTTTTAACAATATTTTAGTGCATTTTCGATTTTTTTAATTATTTTTTCTAATTTTCTTTCTTTCTTTTTTTTTTTCTCTACTTCCTTTATTCTTCCTTTTGTTTGTGACTGGTCACCAACCATGGCCAAGCAGGCTAGCTTCACCTGGCCGTGGCGAGGTTGGGCCTCAGTGAGGGTTGGCCTCACCATATTAGGCTTGGGCGAGGCCGACCCTCACTTGGGCAACCTCGCCATAGCTGGTGTGGCAAGGCCAGCCCACCTAGTCATGGCCAATGGCTGATCATCGGCAAAAAGAAGAGGAAAGGAAGGAAAAAAAATTAGAAAAAAAATTAAAATGAAAAATTATTAAAGTATTATTAAAAATTGTACACATCAGCGCCAACAGTGCCATGTAAGTTGAACGGCATCTACATCAGCTATATTTACCCAAAATTAGCCGGAATGACTGAATTGGCACCAATTTAAAATATTTATGACTAAATTAGTATCAATACAATAGATTTATGACTTTTGACACTTTTCCTATTATGTGAAGTTACCAAAAATAAAATAAAATGATATCCTCTCCATTGGTACCTATATTCATTTGGTGCCTCATGCATTCAAACTATTAAATACAGTTTCACATCGCTTAAATATATAGTTGTAATTTACCTTTTATATAAATGAGTGTGTATATATAATCTTCCTCCCTTTAGTGTTTTTAATCTTTTAGAATAGATATTCTTATGTGATATGAAAGAACATGTCAAATCTTGAGGCTCTCTCCCAAACTCATGACTCTCAATCAATTAACAATTTGCTCACACAAAATATGAGTCCTATCAATTTGACAAAACTGGAGTTGTGCCCATTTCATGTGCATTTAAGATACTGGTTTATGCTCGAGAGTGTGGTGATCTTCCTAGAGGTGAAGCACCAAAGACTTAGTGCAAACTTTCCCAAGCCCATACTAATTGCAACTTCAGATTTAATTTAATCATTTAAAATGCAATTCAATTTGTAGTTGTCACAATCTATTACGGGTCAATCAGAAACCTAAATAAAAGGTGGGAGAATATTTTAATTCTCAAAGATTTCATGGATACAGAGACTTGATTATGTTAGATAAATCTAACTCCTTTTTTGGTATCTTTTCTTTATTTCAAAAATTCGCAAGTTGTCTTGTTCAGTTTTAAGAAGAAATGAAGATAATATTCATGGGCATAGATAGTGCTGAGTAGGAAAATATTGAGCAATTCGTCATTATCACAACAATAAGAGATTAGGAGTATTTCTTATTTCTAAAGATAAGATATATCTCTTATAATCTAAGATGGGAAAGTAAGGATTGTCTTCTTGAAAGAAAACCCCAAAGCGAACAATATATAACAGACATCTACTTTCAATGAAAGGGGGAGATCGGCTCTAATTTAGAGAGAGCGAATTTTCACTTTAGAGAAAAAGCAAAAGAGAGAACTGACGCTCTGACACATTCACAAAAGAGACCCTGAAGAGAAAAAAATCAGAGAGTTGTAACAGTAGAGAGAGGGGACCTCTTTCATAGGGAAAAAAATTAGGGAATAACTCGTGCAATACTGGCTGCTGTAATCAAATAAATTAAACAGAATAGAGAAAGCGATGACTCTGACAAACGCAATCCTGGACAGAATGAACGGGTTATTGCCTAGCTTGGTGCTGGGCATCAACTCAAGAAGTCCCCGGGCCATCTTCTTGAAGAGATACAGTCTCGGAAATGAGGAAATACTTCGAGCACAAGAGTTCCTTCGCTCGATAATGATGCAAAGATGCGAGTGGAGCCTCCATGGATTCTTGCCCGAAGTAGCTTTGGCCGGTTGCCACAGTCATTCAACTGTGGAAAAAACCAAACAGACTTAACAGAATTAAATAGGAGATGAAATATGACTAACAAAACCTAAAGGTAATTAGTTCCTGCCAACAATGCTAAACAATTTCACGATGCCTTCCAAGATATGACATCTCAAACTTGTTTGAATTAGCATCTTGCAAACAAGATTCTATTGAACACTTCTCAAAACCGGCATACTTACAGAAAAAATTAAAGAGAAATTTTACTATATTTTTAATATTCTCTATACTCCATGTACTCTATCTTCTCTATCTTCTATGAAATGAAGAATAGTTCATTTTCATTTATAGAGTTTGAATGGACATGAACTGAACAAACACATGAACTCAAGATATACATGAACTTAACAAATACATGTACCGAAGAGACTCATAAACTTAAGAGAAATGAATTGAAGATATTCATGAACTAAAGATATTCATAAACTTAACAAATATATGAACCGAAGAGATTCATGAACTTAAGATATTCATGAACTTAACAGATAGGGATATGTCCCATTTTACGCACATAAGTTGATCCATTAACCCATAATTACAACAAAAAAGTTGGCTTCGAGAGAGAGAGAGAGAGAGAGAGAGATTCTTTTCTTCCTACGGGTTCCGTAAGTCCCACAATCGCAAGACCACCTCTGCGGTTATTCACAATACTGCAATCGAGAGGGCACACATCCGTTTCCCGTAGCTGCAGATCTTGGACGCTGTTGCCCTCGCTAGCACCGGTGTCTTATACAGAGGCACCAGATTGGCATCTTTGATGTCCGCGCAAATGCGCCTTGCAGCCACCAGCAAACTTTCCTGGAGCTTTCGAAAGAAGTCGAAGAAGAAATGCGGAAGTCGAAGATGAAGGGAATTTGAGGGGAATTTTGTATTTCTTCAATTTGAAATATTACATGTTCAGTGTAATGTATAAATAGTACAAAGTATATGCAAAGAAAGGAATGAATATATTCTAAGGAATCAATTCTAATCTTAGATTGATTTAATGTATCAATCTCAATCCAGATTGATTTTCTTCATTTCGAGCATATCTTCTAATACTCTCCCTAAAACTGGTAGCTTATAAATGTCCAAGACACCTAGTTTGCTCAATAGATATGTATGTTGTTTTTTATATAGAGGTTTGGTGAAGATATCCATAGGCTGTTCAATGGTTCTAATTCCTCTTATCTCAAAATTCACTACTATGTGTTTTGTTCTTTCATGTACTATGAGATTCCTCGCAAGTTTGAGAGCTACATCATCGTCACAAAATAGTTTGGCTGGTCCCTTAACTTGTACCCCAAGTTTCTGAAGTACGCCTTGTATCCATACTATCTCACAAGTGCTTTTTGCCATAACTTGATATTTTGCTTCAACTGAAGACAATGAGACCATTGATTGTTTTTTCCATGAAATCAAAGATTCTCCTAGCTTAATAGAGAAACCGGTGACGGACAAGTTGCATAATCCACATCACAATAGCCTGTCATTTACATGTTGTATTTTCTAGAAAGAAGTGTCCCAACTCCTAGGCATTTCTTTAAGTACTTTACGACCTTTAGAGCGGCATTCGAATGAGACTGTTTTGGACTATGCATAAACTGATTAAGTGTTTGTATTGTATAGCATATATCAAGTCTGGTAATAATCAAATATATAAGTTTTTCAACGAGCTTCTGGTAACTTGATGAGTCTCTAAGTAAAAATGAATATAAATAATAACTGGAAAAGACACATGTTGCGTGTGACATTCTAGGGCATTAACCTTCAGGTCTATAAAAGATAAGAGATCAGATCGAGAGAGATTCTTTTCTACTTTATGTGCGTTGCTAAAGATAGATCAGATAAAAAATCCTTTTGTACTAGTTGAAACTCCATGAGTGTTTCCTAAGTAAGCGTCGAATTTTTGTAGGAGAGAATTAGAACCATCCTACGAGAGCTCCAATTTTTGTTTTCCGGGAGAGAATGTTGACCTGATTTAGCACGGAAGAAGCCTGTCCTTTCTCGTCAACCCAAGAGAGAGAGAGAGAGAGAGAGAGAGAGAGAGAGCTCCTCATTCATGAAGAGATACTTGGTGTTGGAGAAGAAGAGAGGAATCAAATGTGAATGAGCTCTTCACTCATGAAGAGATGGTTGATGTTCAAGAAGAAGAGAGGAATCAAATGTCAAGGTCAGAGAATCCTTCGAGGAGGGAGCAATTTATTCTCCATGTGAGCCTGAGTAGGGGTGAGCATGATCCGGGTTGGGCCGGTCCACCCCCTAATCTTAGGACCAACCCACACAGTGCCGGTCCTCAATTTTTGGGACCGAGGACCGAACCGACCCAATGGGTTTGGTCTGGTTCCAGGATCAACCTGGGACCAAACGATAATTTTTTATTTCATTTTTTGTATTCCTTAAAAGAGCGATTGAGGACTGGATTGACCTAATGGGTTCGGTCCGGTTTTCAAGTCAACCCAAGATCAACCAATAATTTTTTATTTCATTTTTTGTACTCCTTAAAATGGCAACCGAGGATCGTACCGACCCAAGGGTTCGATAATGAGCGAGGTCAGCTAAGAAAGGCAAGTGGTGAGGGTCAAGTAGGGTGAGCGTCAAACGGAATGAGTATTGAATGTCAAGCAGGAAGCAACAAGACAAGCGAGTATCGAGTGGTAAGCGGCACGAATGACCCAAAGCGAGCAAGGTGAGTGTTGAGTGGCAAGTGGAGAAGTTGTTTATTTTGATTTTGGCAAATTGAAGACTAAGATAACAAATAAAATAGAAGATAATGAATACTAGAGAATGATACCATAAGGAACTGTTTATGCCTTTTTGGACGCCGTGAGAACTCCTCACAAAAACATTTTCATCATTTGTAAATTATGACTATTAACACTGTAAAAGACATTAAAAATCTAAGTTATTAAAAAATAAAGTAAAATTACTTGAACTCCTCACTAATGAGCTATTTAATGTTGTTAACGCTATTTATTTTAAGGTTTTCTTTATATAAAAAAATTATACATAATACATTATATATATATAGTTAGGGTTGGTTCAGGTTGGATCGACTCGGAACTCTCAGGACTGAGGACCAACCCGCACAGTGTTAGTCCAGGAATTCTAGGATCAAGGACTAACCCAGTCTCCGTGGGAACTGGACCAGGACCGGCAGGATTGAGCCGGTCCAGGATCGGTCCAAGGTTGACCCTGGACCGATGCTCACCCCTAAGCCCGAGCTTGCTGGGAGAGAGCCGGAGGAAAAACTGAATCCGCTGCTGAGTGAGAGAAGCGGAGAAAGAGAGAAGGCCAGGCTTGGTTTATGGGCCTCGATTAGACCTTTTAGTTATGAAATGGATACCAACTTAAAGCCCTTTTTATTATTTTCCGTCTCCCTTTTGTTTTGTTTGTTAATTTGTCGGCAAAAATTCAGACATCAACATTAACGTGAAAAGATTTTAGAAAAGCTTTCTGCACTCCCGGCATCATCCGCAACTTCCGTATAACTTATAAACATGACGATGTCTAGCAATTCAGCCCTTTATTTAGGACAATTGTAAGTTAATTTGGGAAGCAAAAATAAATCTCTCCCTCTTCAAATGCTTCAGTGTGTCCTGTGTATTCAAATTTACCACACATACATTATTTATATATGTATATAATAACATAGCATCACTTATGGAATTTATGTATTTAAATTGGTTACTACTGCTATTAGGACGTTGCATTTGTCTGCATGCATCAAGATACAGAAAACGTAATCTGATTCCCACCTAACACGAACACGCCAGATGTGGACGGGGTCGGTTAAATCAATTAATCTTCTTGTCAAAAGCCAAAGAAAAAAAAATCTTGAAAGGGATAATTCAAAATGTTCAGTATTTTTTTCTTTTAAATTTTCGACATACTCGTTGAAAGCTATAAAGGAAAGTCACTTAATTTTTTTTTTTTTTGACAGTCTCTACTTTTCACTTTTAGACTTTTGTTCCGCTTTCTTGCAAGCCATGAAAGTTAAAACCCACACTTGATGCTAGTTCGTCCACATTCCAACCTTCCGTAAATCAAACCCCCCACTTCTCTCTCTTCCCATGTAGGAAAGGTGGCTAATTAAAGCCACTTAGTTGATAGTGCAGACTTTGCAACACAATGTCAACAAACCATGCATTGGTAATTAATATGTTTTACGAAAGTTCAAACTTAAAAATGTCGCATTCATCATCGTGTTTTGAGAATACATTAAGTATAAAGCATTTGAACGAATACATCTCTTTTTTCTTCTGGCTGTTCAAAAACAGATAAGCGGTACTCATGTTTCTTATAATCGCCACCTAACATAATAAAAGCAAACCCTGCTAGGCCGACAAGACTACCCGACATTGGCTTTCGGTCTTGTGTAACTAAAATCGCCATCTCAACCGACGAAGATTAAAAATGCTGAAGCTTGCAGGCGTTACCTTCCCTAGTGCGTTCACAATCAAGTACCTTTCGAGGGTTCATTGCTAGATCCACTATTCCTCGGGATCCGAAAAGGATTTAGCTAACTTATTCTTTAAACATGCGCAGGCCGGATTAACATGCATCTAGATGATCACATGATCGAAACTGAAAACCCCCATGCTAAAAAAGAGTCAATAAAAGCATTACTTATCAACAAAATTAGTGTACCATTGGGGAAAAAAAAAGATCCTTGTTAAACAAAGTTGGGACCGGTTCATGTGTCACGCCCCGAACCCCGGGCATGCGCACATCCCTCAATGGTCAATTAAAAATTTGTGACATTCCTAGGACGCATTGCCGATCCTTTCGTTTTATGCACATGCGAAAGCGAATTAAACAAACACCCTGACAACCATCAAACACTGAGATAGTAAAAACACACACCAACACTCTTTTACAAAATTCACTGTTGACACCTAAATTTTTGCATAATTTTTAGGGTTAATTTTTACCAAAATAAAAAATCACATGGCATATGGTTTGGGAGCATTTTTTGTTTATTTTATTGGACCGACGGTGAGTGCAAATTTTCACATATTCCGCTGGGATTTTCATACATTTAGGCAATATACACTGAGGGATGTACTTTTGATGGAAAGGAAATTCTCGAATGAAATATTTGAAAAAAAAACACAAAAAGAATATTGCGTGGGGTGGAATGATATATTCAATGGTATTTTGCACGAGCAAAATTGGCAATGAAATATACCATGGAGATACAATTTTTTGGTGTATAAAAGGAGTCGCGTACGGAGGGGAGAAGGGGGAGGTGAGGGGTTTTCGGTTTTGAGAGAAAAAAAAACAAGAGAAAAAGAGGAAGAAGACAGAAGTGACGTGCGACAGGAAAAGAAAAAAAGAAAAGGAGGAAGCGTCTTCCTCGCTGTTCCGCCCCACGGTCTACACTGGTACCGTCTCTGTCAGGTACCACCCGCGTCGGTAGCCGAGCCGCTGCCCACCGTTGCTTCGCCGGCGGCCCGTGAGTCACCTCTGCTTCACCGCCGCTGCGCCGGTCTCGCCCGCAACACTCGTTGAGCCGCCCCGCGTCTGACGCCGCTACTTCCCCATCCCGGCCTTGCCCCGGAGCCCAACCCGAGCAACCCTTCCGCTCTGACGACGCTGCTACTGTCCCCGTCTTGTCTCTACCTGCAGGACTCCGCCGGTGCTACTCCGGCTAGCGACCTGCCAACGGTTTGACCCCTCTGCTCGAGCTCGAGCCAAGCCGCTCCGCTCCTTGCCTGAGTCCGAGCGAGGTCGCTCGCTGTTGTTCCTCGCAACGCCACCGCTCGACGCTGATCTGCTCGCTGTTGGTCCTCATCGCCAAAGTTCCGACGATCAACTCCTAGTGAACCTCCACGAAGCTGCCAAATCGTGAAAAGGGGGAAGGAGAAAAAAGAAAAAAAAAAAGAAAAAAAAAAAGAAAGCAAAACCACATTAGGTAGTTATTATTATTATTCTTTCTTTTATTTATTTGCCTTATTTTATTCTTTATTTTATTTTAGTACAATTATTCCTTGATGCAACGATGAATTGTCCGACATGAAATAGCTTGTGAAGTTTGTAATTGTCAGTCTGATTTTCGCGCCTGAAATCCGACTTGCGATCACTTGTTAAAAGTCGCTAATCCGAACTCTCGCCCGAGATTCAATTCGCGATTTATGTAAAATTGGCCAACCCGATCTCATGCACGAGATATGGTTCTTCAATTTGGATATCATCTTGCTCTGATTTGCTGTCGTGCCGTTTAGTTAAATTTGCTTTCATAAAAAATAATAATAATAAAAAAATGTAGGTTAGAATTAGATTTATTTCCTATTTTAGGGTTTCCATATTTAGAGTAGAAATTTTATTCTGAAATTAAAAAAATAAAAAATTAATTAATTTAGGTTGCTAGTTCTTTTTTAATTTGGATCGCATGTTTAATTATTTGGCAATTATTAATTTCGAATAAAAAAAAAAAAAAAAACAAAAACACAACAAAAAAAAATCATCGTGCATATGTCATATAGAATTAGGGCATCTTTTGTATGTCATTGCATATTATGGTAGAATTGCACTTAGTTTAATTCTAGATATATTTTTTTAATTTATTATAAGTTTAGGTATTTTCTTAGATAGATTGCATTTTAGGATTATTTGGGTTAAGATAATATTTTAGTTTAAATTAGGATTTGGCTTAGCTTAATTCCTAATATAAATTGAATAGGATCTTAATCTAGCTAGATAATTTTCACATTTTACCTAATTTCGAATTTCATGAAAAATACAAAAATGCCATAGGTTGAATTAGTTTTATTTTCTAGGATAGATTGCATTCTTTTAAGAAAAAGAAAGAAAAGAAAAAAAAGAAAAATGTCACATGCACGTCATTAGGATTAGATTCATTGAAATGCATGTCATGTGGTAGTTGTTGCTAGGTCCATCCAATTAGAAATTACATGTCATTAGAGTTAGGTCACTTAGTTAATATTGCATCGCATATTGCATAATTTTCATTAAATAAGTGAAAACAAAAAAAGAGAAATTGCGTGTTAATTAGAAACCATATCTAGGGTTGTTGATGTGGATTTTAATTTAACATTGCAAATGCTTTCATTATTTTGAGGTAAGTTTTGCAATCTATTCGTTGTTTTCTTGGATGTTAAATTAGTGGATTGCGTACCCGCATGATCGCCTCACATGTTAGGGAAATAGATTTAAAAGTAATCCAAGCTGCTTGCAAAAACATTTTTTTCAAAATAAAAGAAATTGTACTGAAAGGGCGTTAGAGAAATCTAGCGTAACCAAATCCCCGTACCCAAATCTCTGGTTCGTAGGAGTAAAGTAAATCTCCCATTACTTTACTTAGGTTTATAACTTGAACTTAAGTCGCGAATTGGTATGGGCTTGGGAGAGCCTGAGTTAGGTCTAGGCCTAACAATCCATTAGCTAAACTCTAGATGGTTTACACCCGAAAAATTGGTCGCGATACTCACTTTATAAACATACCAGATTAACCTATAGGTCTATGCACACCAGTTTGTCTCAAAAAAAAAAAAAAAAAAAAACTACTAAACCACCTACGCTCCGGACCCTTTAGCCTCGGGCTTCGAGTTCTCCACACTAGAGACTTGAAAATATTTAAATCACGATGGGGGTGGGAATAAGTCTCATCGAGTCAACACCTTAAACTCCGATTAGGACGAGAATTCACTCAGAGGCATTCTAAACATGCACCATATAGAAATTACCTCACCTTGGCGTGTTCCTGCACATTAGCTCATCACATATAACATATGCATATAGCAACGCATTTCATAACTGGAACACCTCAATTCACCCATCAAATATTTACTGGGGTCTCGATTATAAGACAAAACCGTTATGACACGTCATATTCCGTGCCATACAATTTTGTCTCATAATCAGGCGTAGCTATCTCATATCGATGGTTCATTCCATACTCAATATCTAAACTTAAGGTCTTAGAGGTGGCTCTCATGAAATCACGTTATCGTGTAGCACTTAACCATTGACCGCATATAACAATAATATAAGGCCCTAGAGGTGGCTCCCACGAAATTACGTTATCGTGTAACACTTAACCCTTGACCACATATAGCAATAATACAAGGCCCTAGAGGTAGCTCCCACGAAGTTACGTTATCATGTAACACTTAGTCCTTGACCAAATATAACAATAGTACAAAGCCCTAGAGGTGGCTCCCACGAAATTACGTTATCGTGTAGCACCTAGCCCTTGACCACATATAGCAATTGTACAATGCCCTAGAGGTGGCTCCCACAAAATTACGTTATCATTTAGCACTTAGCCCTTTACTACGCATGTTAGTAGTGCAAGGCCCTAGAGGTGGCTCCCATGTGACCCAAGCCGCTATATAGCACTTAGCCATTGACTACAAGGCCCTAGAGGTGACTCACACGAAATTTCGTTGTCGTGTAGCACTTAGTCCTTTACCTGTTCATAACATATTTGATTTCCTCAACACAACACATCATCTTTCAATATTCATCACATAATCACATAAATCAATTGTACCAAAACATCATGCATAACCCTTCAAGAGAGGTTTATCGAATCATCCCACAATAACTCAAAAGTACCGAGCATTATAGCCATCTTTATAAAACAAATGGGTCATCACTTCCCTACACAAGTATATGTCGATTACTCTTACCTCAGTATATGAGTTTCACAAAACTAAATAAGACATTAGTACTACTCACCATAGCACAACCATTTACATATCATCACGCATAAGTTCTACGCATGCCACAAGTCAACCACCTCACCAAATATACACTATCCAGCAAGCAATACACCAAGAATAGCCACAAAACCACTACCGGCCCCAACGGACAGAAACTAGACCACTTGCGTGTCTCCAAGTTTAGATCCAGAAATATAACCAAACGAATTTGGAAAATTCTCAAATTTGCATATGTTATAAAGAACATTTAAAAGAACACTTTTCATGAAGACACCATGACCCAGATATTTCTAGATTAAGAGTAGTAATTCGCTCAAATCGTTACCAAAACTGTGTCCGTGTCCAGAAATTCTATTTTCCAAAATTAGTTTGGTTCAAGATCCAAAAATTGTCCGTTTAATCTGAAATTTGTTTATGTTAAACTAAAAGATGTGATGAACAACTTTTGTGAAGAAACCATTTCGAAAATCGAACCTTAAGAATTGATAAAAATCCATTAAACACCAAAAGGTCACTGTTTCCAACATAATCCGAGATTCTGTTTTGCAAATAATGAAACTGAAATCTCATTCTTTTAAATCCCTAAAATCTTGAGTAAAATATATGTCATAGCTATGTCTATATCATTTTTCAAGAAGGAAGTAACCTCAAAATCATAGCACATTTTTCCCCACAAAAATGACAAATGGCGAGGGTCCAGTAATTAGATCTGAGGGAAATCCACTAAATTAGACTAAACCACCCTCATTAGTATTAATCTAACTAATTATATTAACACTAATCCATATTAAGGATAATCTCACTTAATACTACTTTAACTAAGCTAATTATCACTAATCTAACCCCTAAGTGTAATTAACAACCTAATAAAGGATTAGGGAGTTAACTCACAGGATTAAGGCGGCGATAGGTCCATGACGATGGCATTGCGATAGTGGTGAGATCTCGAGACAACTGCATCTCCAACGGAACTCAAACGGCGGTGGAAAAAGACCCCACAAGGCTCACGGCCAAGACGAGGTTTCAGTTCTGTTCTGGCTTGGGCTGAGCTGGTCTTAGCGGTTGCAGGTGCTGCTGTGACTGGGATAGGGTGGTCAGGCAGCCGCTGGTGGTAGCTAGACGTGAGGGCTGCTAGGCGGGATGAAGAAATGAATATGGCAGCAACCAAATGAAGCAAAACAGAACCAGAGAAAGGAAAGATGCGTGAGGAAGAAGAAGGAAAATGGGGGTGGCTATTCTGCTGGGGTGTTGTAAGCACAAAGGGAAGGAGAGAGAAGAAAGGGGAGAAGGAGAGAGGGAACAAGGGACCATGAAGGTCAAACATGCAGCCAATGGGAAGACAAGCAAAATATCAAGCCACTTGAGTGCATTGCTCCTAAAGTCTTTAGCCATAAGGTCAAGTCCTAAAGTCTTTAGCCATAAGGTCAAGGTACTATCTAATGAGAGATTTTCCTTCATTTCCACACTAAATCAAGCCTTTTTGGCAGCCAATTAACCCCCTTCAGCAGCCCATATGAAGTTCCATGCATTTCCTTCACCAATTAATCCATTTTGAAGGCCAAGAAGTCCCTTATATCTGCCCACAAAGTCTAGGGACCCTCCAATGGCAAATTAGCTCCCATTTCTTCATAAACAAACCAAATGGGCAGCCAAAAATACCAATAAACCACCCCACACGAATTTCTCCTTAATTTCCAATTTACCAAAATTGATTTTTTGTAAAAATTCCTAGCTCGACAGAAATTTCCCAAAGGATGAAACAAGGTCCTACAAATAAATCGTGACACGCACGAATGTTTGATTCCCGAAACCAAATTCAATTTCGTGGTTAAAATTGACCAGACGCGATTTTAGCGTGATCCAACTTACCGGGTAGCTTTTAGGGATTTTAGCGCGTTTGACCTGTGGTCGATAATTTTTTATTCATGTTTGTGCATCTTCAACTCATCGGCGACTCTTGGTTATCGTAAAAATCTCAAGGTTTCAATTATGGGTACTGAGTACAAAATCAACAGAAAATCAGGTTAGTGCCATTCGACAAGAATTTTGTAATCATGCGGAATCACCTGCAATTTAATTACGTCATTTCATCGAATCGACCTATATCTGATCACTAATCACTTATAATGGCGCCGTATTGACCATTGTTGATTATCACGGTCAAGCAGTCGATTTCTGATCAAATTCTCAAGTTTGTCGTGTTTATATCCCTTAACGGGTTCACATAATAGATCAATTAACTTGTGAGTAATCAACTCAGAGAAAAATGACCATAGACGCGTCAACGAAATGCCCATTTCATAAAATCGGGATGGGGTCGAAATTCAGGATGTCACATCATATACTTGTAAATTCGTAATTATCATGGACAAAACTAATTAATGGCGAGGTTGGTGAATTTCATGGGAGTTTATGCCTTTATAGATCAATATGGATTGGATCCTGGTGTATCTTCATTTGTCAAAATTTTGGTGCCGGAGATCAAGTTAATCCAAAAACTTCCGTGTGCTTTAACAACTCATTTATGAGTAATGTATCATAACAACAGTCGAGCCAATCATATATCTTCTCAAATTGCAATATTAAAGAATTAGTGATTCTCAAAGAAATTATAAGTAGATTATTGACTTAGTGATACCACATCTATGTAAGAGTCAGGCTCAATAATGCACACAATACTTTCTCCTTTTGTGATGAAAATTCTGTGGATGATTGTAACTTTAGTAATGCAAAACTTTGTGGTAAATGAAATGAGGCCTAGAAAATCTAGGGAAATTATCAAAAAAAAGTCATAATTGTATTGTACCTGAGTGAATACAGTCATAAATCTTTTAATTTAGTCAATTTAATAATGAATTTTTTGATGGTTTATCAATGTAGTCCTTCCAATCAATTTTGACTGGAAATCGCTGACATGAATTTTGGTCGTCCTACTTGGTATGGAAATAGTCCAAAAAACTTTGTACTTTGAGAAAAATATTTACTATTGATGTCAGCATGTTTCATTGTTGAATAGTCGTCACAGAGAACTTTGCACTTTTAGTGATGAAATATTTGGTTGCTAAAGGGTCTATGTGTTTTTCACGCATCAAAAAAAAAAAAAAAAATCGTCCCTATTAGTATAATCAGGCCACATTTTCTGGGGCTATTTGCAATTTTTGAAGCGAAAATTGCATCGAAAATTGCGTTGCTAATGGTATAAGTTGGCCCATTGTTTTCTCAAAGGCTAAAACTGCTTTGCTGCGTATCCAAATTTGCTAGGAGTTTTCATTGCTAAAAGTCACTTGCAGATTTCGATTTTATAATTCATGTTTCATTTGGAAATCTAGCCACTTATAATTCTATTTTTCCAACTATTTATACATAATAAATGAAGTAAATGAGGAAATATACAACAAAACATAACTTGATGCGGCATAAACACAGAATAATCCATGCAGTTGACAAAGGTGCTGAAAATTCAGGTGTCCAGCTATACATCACATAGTGCATTAGAAAAGATATATATACACACACACACACATAAAGTGGCTCCACCTTCCTCGATGATCAACCAAAAAACAAAACTAAGATCATATCAGCATATAAAGGTGAAAAAACCTTGATCAGTCCTAATGTTTTTTGGACTTAATAAAGACTATAAGTAGTCTCATATACTGTTTTTTCGATTTCTTTTTATTTAAACTCAAGTTGACGTCTACACAACTTGAGTATAAGGGGGAATCGTGAGATTTTTAGGATATTTTCATATTTCTCATAGTTATGCATATATCTTGGAGATCTACATATCTTTGATTATGCACATCTTAATTAATCGTACTTGGTTGATTACCTTAATATAGCCTATGTTTTTTTTTTTTTTTGATACCCAGGGAACCCCGTACAGCCGGCAACCGGCGGGTAAATCCTGAAGTGATAATATAGCCTATTTCCGTACTACTTGTTAGAAAAAAAATTCAATATAAAATTATACAAAAACTCCACAATTCTTCCTTCCGCATATTTTTATTTTTGAAAAAAATCCAAATCCAAATCACCCTATAAATGGCAGCCCAGCCTCGATAATCAACACAAAGAAAAAAAAATTGAAATCACTAATAAGCACCTACAAAGAATACAATTGGAAGATCAATAAAAGATAATGCATGTAAAAATATAAATGAACTGATTTCATTTATTTTGGAAAAAATGAAAGATCTAGAAAACATTTTCCTAATATTAATGGCTTATATCTCTTGAATTAATTAATTAATATTTTTTAATTATTGACACCAATTTATTTCTAAATGTTCTCATGGACAATGAAATATTTTTTGTTTATTTATTTTGTGAGTAATACAAATAATCTTTTTTAGAAAATAATTTCAAACTTTTAATTTTTCGTGAAACAAATGAAGCCAAAGCACTATGTCAATAGGGGTGTTCAAAGGAACTAGGAACCGCCTAGATCACTTGAAACCGGACTGGACTAGACTAGAACCGACGGTTCCCAAGGGGATTGGTCCGGTTCTTGGTTCCTATTTATGGGAACTGATGGATACCAGTCCGGTTCCCAGTTCTAGGTATGGAACCATCCACCCACCCACCCATTTGGACTAGACCGGTAATAAATATATTTAATTTCTTAAAAAAAATTTCAAAAAACAATTTAAGAAAAATGAAAATCCTAAAATCCCTAATTTGAAGCTCAACACTGTTGATTGAGTGCTCGTCTCATCTCACTCTTGCCTCATCTCAACTGTTTTTCTATCTCTCACTTACAGTCTCAACTCTCAAGTTCATCACCCATGGACTCACGATCTCAACTCTAAACATTCAATATGAGCTCAATTTTGTTTTATTTTTTACTAATCTTGCAATTAATAATAGGGCAATCTTCGTTCTTTACTTTACTTTGGCTTGTTAGAAAATGTTGCCTAAGTGGTACAGCTTAGTGGGATCGGTTCTATGGATCCACTTGGGAACTGGACTAGACCGGCGGTGCAGTTCCTGAGTGGATTCATGGAACGACCCAATTCCAATTTTTTGGAACTGGTTTTTAGTGCGCAATTTCTAGTTCTAGGGTGGAAACTATCCATCCGAACTATGCTCATCCCCAGTAGTATGTACGAAAATAATTATGTACTCTGTAAATTCGGCGTCCTCCTCGTCCAAGCCTGAGGTGCCTCCAGTCCAACCTCAACCATAGGAAGAATTTAAAAATGCATAATAAAGAGAAATTTGCAATAACCAAGCAAACGATGCACAGTGATAATAAAAGCAGTTGGCGAAAACCTACTCATTTTCTCATCTCCATATGCAAGTTAATATAAAAAAGAGGTCCTTGGGACAAAACAACGTACGCAAATCATAGCATTTATCATTAAAGAAGAAGCAGAAGATTATCTTTACGAGCAAGCTTTGCAGGTGTATCCGCAAATTGTGATTCTTCGTCTCCGAAAGGAAATAGACAAAGATCAGAAAATCTCGACGGGCATGGTTGCACATTAAAGACCATTACCTGAAGAATCATTTTTCGAGCTCTTTGATGTTCGTTGTTTCACACCAGCAGCTGATTTCTTAGGCTTCATGGTGAAAATCAAATCCAAAATGACATGATTAAACAGCGGCCATAGCATTGTTGACAAATCCTGTAATGTTATCAACGCTACATGAACTGGTGTAACATGATGGAATATACTTGGACCTATAGCCATAGAATTGGCGGTATGGTCCAGAAAAGAATTGACAGAGCCTGTTCCGATGTGAACCGGAGATTTCTTTTCCCCGAGGCCACCCTTTTTCATCTAACTCGTCTACATCCGGAGCGCGCTCTTATTCTCTTAGCCCCGAAGACTGAAGGTAGACTTCGTTTTTCTACAAGGTTATACATGCTCTTTATATACAGGTGGTATTTTCATCCATAAGCTAACTTTTGGATTAGACTATCTAACATGGTAATTTAGTTAGCTCTACCCAATTGATTTCGCGCATATGGGCTCGCTCGTCACAAGTTTATTCTATGATCATGGTCTTTTAAAGTGTTTTTGTTGGGCTTCCTAACAAATTGAAACCTTGATTTTGCTAAAGCAGATTGTAAACTAAAGATCTAAAAGTCTAGTATGAGTCTTATGTTGGAAATTTTCTATAATATGGGGTTACATTAATTAATTAATTTTTGATTTTAAATAATCGGGTTAATGGATATTCCAATATTTGTTAAACCCTAAAGTGATATTATTGAATTGGGTATTGGCACTTATTAATAACGGACCTAGTTGAGCAGCAAAGTATAGGCAATTGTGTTTAACTAAAACCCGTAATGGGAGGGACCCAGTTGACACGCTATTGATTAGGTTTGCTAGGTCCCCTCTCTAGCCTATAAAAGAGTAGATTATATCTATCAGTTGCTTTAATCCCATTAAAAGCTGCTATACTGAAATAGGTCATAGAGAGAAAGATCTGGCATTTCAATAGATCTCTGATTATCAGAGTGATCTATTTTTCTTCAAGTGAAGCAATGGCTCAAACAGGTACGTTTTAATTCCGCTGTGTTTATTGATCTCGATATTTTACAATCATATATGGATATGATTTTTCTTGATCGATAGTTGTTTATGTGAATAATTTTATACATCTTAGACCAAGAAGTTTTCGTTGAAAACATCTATAATGTTGGAAACAATGATATGCAAAGAGCCATAGATACCATTACAAAAGAGGTTAAAGATTGGAACAAGACCAAATTTGGTAAAGCGTTCCATAAAAAAGAGATTCAGAAAAGGCTCTTTGGTATTCAGAGAACCATGGCTCTGAAGGCCTACAAATTCCTTTTGATATAGAAAAATACCAATTTTTTTTTTTAACAATCACCATTGCCAGGAGAGAAAATAATACCACTCTTAGGGTCCATTCATTTCACTGAAAATAGACTATTTTCGGAAAATATTTTCCCATAAGTCATTTTCAAGGAAAATAGACTATTATCAGAAAATATTTTCCCAGAAGTCATTTTCAAGGAAAATAACAATATTTTTTGGTGTTCGGCTAAAACCTGAAAATATTTTCCAGTGTTCAGTAAGGAAAATATTTTCTAAGACTTCACCGCTTAGGCATGCATCACTTACCAACCTATAAATCCATTAAATATGAACTTGCCTTTAAATCCAAACAAACTTGCTTCATATCTTTGTTCCCTCATTGTCACCAAAAGCTTATCTACTTTAAAAAATATTCGTATGGATTTTGAAAAGAAGCAAAAGAGAAAGGAAGCAAATCATGTACAGACCTAATGAGAATCTTCCAATTGAGTGGCATGTTCTTTCCTTGCATCTTTTGTGTTCTAGTAAACAAAAGAAAAAAGAAGCAAAGCATGTAAAGCCCTTTGCTTGAGCAATGTACAACTGCATGGTAGAGTAAATAAAGAAAATAATAAGTAAAAGTGCAAAGTGTGAGCTTGAGATCGATGAGCTCGAGGTTCACCTAGCAACGGCTGACAACTAGCCAAGAAAGAAGAAGATGGAAAACAAAGAAAAGAAAAAAAAAAAGGGAAAAAAAAGAAATAGAAAAAAAGAAAAGAAATAGAAAAGAAATAGAAAAAAAGGAAATTAAAAATAATTCGAATTAAAAAGAAATAGAAAATTAAAAAATAATTTGAATAAATAAAGAAAAGAAGAAGAAGAAAGGGAAGGAGGAAGTAAGGTAAGATAAGAGAGATGTAAGATAAGAGAGATCAAGTGAGGAAAATATTTTTCACTTTTCAAAAGTGGAAAACATTTTCCCTAAGGAATTTATTTTCCGTGAAATGAATGCCAGAAAATCCGAAAAACATTTTCCCAAAAATTATTTTTCGTAAACGAACGGAGCCTTAGACTCGCGAACAATGGGAAAGGATAGGAAGATCTCGTTGCTGATTTTCAAGATCACTTCATGTCTCTCTTTACTACTGAAGAGATGTATAGTGGTCTCGAAATTCCAGGAAAACCTTCCTTTCTGAACACTTTGGAAGAGAATTTTTATGAACTTTCATCTCAAGAAAATTGGTGGTTGAGGTTTGGAGAATATTGGATTAATTTACGGGTCTAGTTCGATGGAATATCAACCTCTTAGGAATTAAAGATCGGTTAGGGACATTTTGCAATGGCACTTGGTGGCGGCGCCACTTGAAGATAGATGGGCTTAATCGGCTTCAACTCAATCCGGTGAAATATTACTGAAAATTATTTATAGGGAAAAAACCACCAAAAACCTCAAACTTTGCCCAAAGTGACAAATTTACCCCAAACTTTTTTTTTGTGATACAAAAAACCCCGAACTTTCATTTGTGTGACACATTTACCCTAAATCATAGGGGTATTTTGGTCTTTTTACTTTTAAAAACTTTTTTTTTTCCTTCCCTCTGCCGGCCATGGCGAAGGGAAGCCAGCGTCCAGCAAGGGCAGCCCTCGCCGGCATCGAGCAAAGGCCTCCCTCGCCGATGTCTAGCAAGGGCACCCTTGCCCGATGCCGGCGAGGGCAGCCCTCGCCTAAGGGCAGCCCTCGCCTGACGTAGGCGAGGGCGGCTCTCATCAACATCGGGCAAAGGCCTCCCTCGCCAGATCGTGCGAGGGCACCCTTGCTCGACACCAGCAAGGGCACCCTCGCCTGACGCCGGCGAGGCACCCTCGCCCGATGCCGCGAGGGCGGCCCTCGTCGGCGTCGAGCGAGGGTCTAGCGAGGGCACCCTCGCCGGTGTCTTGCGAGGGCTGCCCTCGGGCGCCGGCTTCCCTCGCCGAGGCCGGCGGAGAGAAGAAGAAAAAAATAAAAATAAAAAATAAAAAGAATAAGATGAAAATGCCCTTAATGGGGGTAAATATGTCATAGTTTGCAAAATTTGGGATTTTTCGCGTCACAAAAAAAAGTTTGGGATAAATTTGTCACTTTGGGCAAAGTTTGGGGTTTTTGGTGTCATTTTCCCTTATTTATATTTGATGCGATTCCGACCCCCATTTTTTTTATGAACATTGACATCATCAATATTCAATCTTTTATGAATTGAAACCCCCTGATAAATTCACATCTTAAACTAATTATTATCATTTTAGCTTACGTTTTCCCTTTTCTCCATTCTTCTTCCTCGAGTAAATAGTGTTCTATTGCCGCCTTCTTCACGACACTGTCATTGACTTTGCCAACCTGCGGTGGCCTGAACGCACTACGTTCGTCATCACCATTGTTGCCTGCTAATTCTCTCTCTCTCTCTCTCTCTCTCTCTCTCTCATATGAGGGACTAGCTGCAGTCTCTTTATCATCTAAACCATTAATTATGTGGTCATATCATGGAGCTCATGTCACCAATGGTTGAGATAAACTTGGTTTACAGTCTATAGAGCAGGTTACGTGAGAGGTGCATGCCTAAAAATTGATGACTTACAAGAACCAGGACACAGTATTCTACACCATGAAGAGTCTTGGCAAACCATATAGACTATACACGGTAAAAGTAGTATGGATATTAAGAGAAAGATGTCTTTATACCTTTACAAATATCACAAGCCTCTGGGACCAAGAATTTTACAAGCCATTTTCAAATTGACATTTGCAACTGAACATCATATGGTGATGAATTACTGAAGAGGATCAAATATGATTTGAAGTCCATGTTGTGGGCGGTTCATGAAATTATAAACTGGGCAGTGGATATACGCTGGGGACAATTCGAAGGTGAAGCGTTGGAGGATCATTGAAAGGGCGACTTTCGCTTCAGTCATCACAAAGCTCATCCCAACGCAAGATCGAGGTCCAAAGCCAAAGGGGATGAACACGACCGCATTGTTGTTGGTAGCTTTAGCTACACCTTCTGAGAATCGCTCTGGTTTGAATTGATGAACATCTTCCCCCCAGATTTCAGGGTCACTGTGAAGCTTAGGAATTGGTACAAAGATTTGAATATCAGCAGGAAGAACAAGCCTCCCTAACCTTTGTTTCTTGCCAACTTTTCGATTCAAACCAACTAAAGGAGGGTACAACCGCAGAGTTTCATTTATGATCATGCTAATCTGCACATGAAAAGGGAAACATAATTAGTGAGGCATCATATCTAACTTAGAATTCAAGTGAACTGAAAAAGGTCGACCGAGACCAAGACTCAAATCGTTTTCTATACCTTCTTTAGTTTTCCAAGTCCATCAAAATCAGGGTCTTTATTCCCAAATACATTAAGAACCTCCATTCTTGCTTCCTCTTGCCACTCTGGATAAATCGCTAGGAGGAATAACATCCATGCCATCAATGAATTGGCAGTTTCTTGTCCGGCAACATAGAATGTCTTGCACTCGTCCACCAGATTATCGACTGTGATTTTTTTGCTTTTGTCCACATCGTGCAAAGCCTTCACAAGCTGTCCTAGGAAATCATCCCCAAAGCCATCCACTTCACCAGCCATCGCCTTCTTCTCTCTTCTCTTGATCATCTGTACGATGGAATTGCGTATGCCTTTCTCAAGTTTCTCTGCTTCGACTTCATCCACTGTCTTCCAAAGCTTACTGTCAGCATGATTCAGAACAAATTCCATAGTTTTTCAGGCCTAACTGAAACTCTGATTCTGAGATGTAAAATGCGCTAGTCCATTGAGGCTTGAAGTTTGTATTTATACGATGAACAAGTCGTTGTCTGACCATCATCGGAAATTTGCAGCTTGCTAAGTGTGATCTTACATCAGTAGTTATAGCAATAAGAATGGTTATTAAAAAAAAATAATTACCTCCTTCAAATACATTTACTCAACTGGAAAGTTTCGTTAGAATTATCATATTAAAAAAATCTAAAGTTCATTCGAATAGTGGCCTATGCTTACTGGATTTTCCTAGCTTCTACATACTAAAAATTGCCAAGTCAAATTTTTCATGGAAAATATTAGATACCTTAGTCCGGGTAACCTTATAGTGAAAGCATTTCTGGATGTTAACAAGCTCAATCCTGTCAACATCTGAAAAATGTTCCTTCCTTCGACGAAGCTGCTTCCAAACGCGGTTCTTGAAATCACTTCAGAAGTCAGTACCTTAAACTCTCCAAACACCTCGATCTCTTTCCCTTCTTGATTCTTCCATTTTCCTAGCATTGTGTGAACACTGTCCACCATTGCCGGTGCCATATTCTGCAAATTCAAATTTTCCCAGCAATAATTAGTAAAACCTCAACTCACACAATTCTCTTTTTCCATCGAGCCCAACTACCTTCAAACTTTCCCCATGGAAAGCACGGTTGGCAAGTTTACGCTTCTTCGCCCATTTCTCACCGCCGGGTGTGCTCGCAAGCCCATCTCCTAGAAGCTTCTTGGAGAAGTCCTTGTTTCCTGTTTTCGGATATGTTTTATCTCTATTAAGCAGCACCTCCTTAACCAGCTCTGGCTCTGTGATGACTAGTTGAGCTTGAGGTCCGAGCCAACTCAAGTAATTTCTCCCTACAAAGTTGCACGAAAGCTAAAAAATCAAATTTCACAACACTAACAAAGCAAAGTTTTTTTTTTAGTATTTACCATATGTGCCTATCCATGTGTTGATTTGAGGCTGAATCTTAGGGAATATGTTGTGAGAGAGATTTCTCATGGGTGTGTTCCTGGCTTCCATATTCATCTTGATTGTTTCCTTGGTGCTTCCATGGAGGAACCTGTAGGGAGGGCCGGTGATTCCCTGCTGGGCCATCATCCTCTGTATTCTGAGTGGGTTCCACCATAGCTTGTGCAATAGCTTGGCAAGAGAACAGAGAACACTAAACAGAAACAGAAACTGAAACAGAGAGCTCAAGAAGATGACTAATTGCATAGCTCTTTCTGGGGAGCGAACAAAGAAAGGACGGGAAAATTACAATAGAGGGTATACTAGTGAAGTAAAAATGTTGACCAGGCATTTGTTGTTTCTTTCGGAGGAATCTATGAGCTGGGGGATGACATGGTCAGAAAATGATAAACTTTGTTGGGAGGATGTTGGAAAGTTCATTTTGGTCCGACATTTTGGCTCCATTTCGTAGAAAACGTGGGATAGAGACTGACTAATTAAAACACATTAAGGACGAGTAAAAGAACTGGAAGCGAACCGAACCGGCTTTATCCAGTCTTCAACTGTTCAGTTTTCGGCTCTCAAGTTGAACTAGCTTTGAATGGATATCAAGGCTTGTTCGCAGTAGAATCGGGTTTCAAGCGTTTCAAAACCGAACCCTATTAGTCTCTTAGTTAAAAACTTTTGCAAAAACAATGAGGCTTAAACATTTCAGCATAAACAGTTCATTATCGTTTCTTGAGTGACAGTTTTAACAAAAAAATGAGAAAAAAAGATATCACAAGTGCCACAACTTTCGTATGGTGCTCATCCTAGGATCATTTATTTATTTATTTATTATTAGTTGAGTGTCATATTACTTTTCAATTAATCACTTGAGCGATATAATTATTTAAAAACGTTTATGGATTTTCGACAGTTAGGTGAACGGATTTTAAAAGTTACAACACTCAATGAAATTTTTTTAAAAGCCATGTCAATTGAGTGATCGAAAAAAAGTTATGATACTTAAGTGAGCGTCATACAAAAATTATGATATTTGTGATGTTCTTATCCCAAAAAATGTGCATATAATTAAGCAATGAAATAAAAAATGAATAGGGAAAAGGTAGACCGGCTTTTCAGGTTGAACCTGAATCAGCCTAAAACTAATTGGTCGAGTTTCATACCTAATCTGGAGCCAACTTGTTCAGTTTCCGATTTAAAAATTGGAACCAACTTTAACGTGATAGGTTTGAGTTCTTGTTGGGATATATCTATCCTAAAATTGATCACGCTTAGACAATACCAATGTGTCGCTGGCGAGTCCAGATTCGTCGAATCCAGCCTAGGAAAGGAAGAGCTTAGGACGAGCCATTATTAAATGATTAGGGTGCATGCACGTCCAATCCCCGAAAGCCATCAAAATCTTGTAATTTCCAGCGAGGTCCACATGAAACGGGGCAAATGAGACGATCATATGAGCCCATTTGTGAACCTTAATGCTCCGTTCGTTTCGCGGAAAATAACTTCCAGGAAAATATTTTCCGAAATTTCCGGTGTTCGGATGGCGGAAAATACATGGTCAACGGAAAATATTTTCCGGTCAAAGGAAAATCTCTCTTCAAATCGCGGAAAATGATTTCCTCTTTTGAAAAGAGGAAATCATTTTCCGCACCTCTCGCACGAGCTCGCACTCCCGCTGCTTTCTCCTTCCTTCATCAGTTCTTGTTCTCTCTCTCTCTCTCTTGCTCTCCCTGCTGCTCTCCCTGCTGCAATGGCTTCGACAACGTCCTTCTCCGGGATCAGCCTCCGCCCTCCCCGGCCGCTCCTGCCCGCCTGCTCCGGCCGAGGCGCCGCCGCGCTCCGCTTCCCGGTGGCTCGAAGCCGCTCGGGAGGATCCGGCTCAAGAGGGAGCACGCTAGCGGCGCCGGAGGCTTGCGGGGAGCCCGCCGTCCCAGCCGCTCGTCGTGCGGCCGCGAGCCGTGAGCTCGTTGGATCGGCGGTGGAGCTCGCGGCTCGCCGGATCTAGCGCGAGCTCGGGCTCCCGATCCGGCGAGCTCGAGCTCGTCGCGATCCCGGCGTGCTCGGGTGAGATCGGCCAAGCCTCGAGCTCGCTGGATCTGGCGGCGGAGCTCGCGGCTCGCCGGATCTAGCGGCAGAGCTCGGGCTCCCGATCCGGGCGAGCTCGAGCTCTGTCGCTAGATCCGGCGAGCTCGAGTGAGATCGGCCGAGCCTCGAGCTCGCCGGATCTGGCCACCGGGTCTTCGTCGGCCGCTGGGCAGCCGACCATCGTCAGGCAGGAAGGAGGTGGCGGCGGCGGAAGGAGGAGGGGAAGAAGGAGGAGGAAGGAGGCGACGGCGGACAAAGCCGCTCGGGAGGAAGAAGGAGGACGAAGGAGGAAGGAAAAGAAATGAAATAATAAATAATAAAAATTTCTATTTTAAAAATATAAATAATTAAAAATCATTTAAAAAAATATAAATAAATAAAATAAATATTTTGGTCAATTAAAAATATTAAAATTCAATTTTTGATAATTTTTTCCAGGAAAATGTTTGAGCTAACGAACAGTGGAAAATATTTTCCACTCAAATTTTAGATTTTAGCCGAACACCGGAAAATAGAGTCATTTTCCGGAAAATGACTTCTAGGAAAATGTTTTCCGGAAACATGATATTTTCCGCGAAACGAACGAGTAAAATGAATTGAAATCGTATAGAATATAGAAATTTTAAAATTATTATTTCATTGATGAGTTATAAATAATTAAACGGACTCAATTTGCAACCTAAAGCAATTGATTATCTACTATGTGATTTGAAAATAATAACGTAATTATTTTGGTGGAACGTCCGACCAATATACAAACCCACTCGTAGAATTGAGATTTTATGGATAATGAAATATGCAATTTGAAAAAGTAAAATCATTATTCTATTTGTAAGCTACTGGGGAATAAATGCGCTCACTTGTGAGGCGAATATTTCGTTGATAACATACGATGCAATTTGAATGTGTAAAATGATTATTATTTTGTTAAAGTAAATGGACCCGCTTGTGAAATTGAAAACGGGTTCATAATGTATTATTAAATTAGAAAGTCGCAAAGTCCTTGTTTTATCGATCCTTCTCGAACGGAAAAGCAGCTCATAATCTACTGAACTTTGAAAGTGGTGGAATCATTATTTCAAGTTAATATAACCTTCTACTAAAATATAAGGTAGTTTCGTTTATTACTCGATATTTTCATTTACTGATTTTTCCTCTTTAAAAATTAGGTAAAAGCCACTAAAAATCCTAAACTATACTCACTCTAATATATTTATCCCATTTTTTTTTGTAATACAAAAAACTCAAAACTTATACTTATGTGACACATTTATTCCAAACTTATAGTGTGATATATTTATCTCAATTTTTTTTTTCTTGTAACACCAAAAACCTCAGACTCGTATTTGGGTGACACATTTATCCCAAAAATTTGGTATCATAGAATAAAGTTTGGGATTTTGGATATCATAGAAAAAAAATTGAAATAAATGTGTCACATTGATAAAAAAAAAAAAAAAGGTTTTTTTTATGCAATAGAGAAAAGTTTGTAGTAAATGTATCACAAAGGTGAAAGATGGGATTTTTTGTGTCACAAAGAAAATTTTGAGGTAAATATATCACATAAAAACAAGCTTGATATTTTAAATATCACAAAAAAAATTAAGATAAATATGTCCATTAAGTAAAATTTAGATTTTTAGTTGCATTTTCCCTTAAAAATTCGTTTGCAAAATACATGATTTTATTCTCGGTAAAGATCAAGAGAGGAAACTTGTTTTATTTGAAGGGGTTGTATTATGTGAAATTTCAAAGATATAGTAATGCAACCTAGCTAAATTTTTAATCGAAATCTTGATGAATAAGCGAGCTGCATGTGCCATTAGCACGTGGACCTTGTCTCATAATTCATTCATTTCTTTTCGAGCAATGTCTTGCAAAGAGGCACAATACCCATTAACAAAACTTCAAGACGAAGTTTAGTCAATAGAAACCTGTAGAACACATCACGTCTTTACAAACCTCATCCATCGTTAGATCCATTAAATTGTTGAACATGCCGAGTTATAGTCGTTGCCCTTAATCTCCTCTCCCTTGGTTATCTCTCTAGTGCAAATTTGGCATCTTGGGTGGCAAGTTTATTGGCAATTTTTAATAAACGCAAGATAGATGAAGAGCAAGACAATTAAATTTGGCATACCAATTCAATGAATATATATTATATGAATACTTTCCAAATTGGAATCATAGATTATTTACTTTCTTACAACTTAAGGCTTATGTACTTTCCAAATTCAAAATATTGATAAACAGATACCCTGCATGTGGTGTTAGCACATGAACCTTGTCCTGTATCATTCTTTTATTTATTTTCTCGAACAATATCTTGCAAAGAGGCACAACTTACAGTTGACTATCTCTTTGACCAAGAAAGTGAAATATTTCGAAAGGATGACATTGATATATATCTAGGAACAATGGGCTATTTGTTGATTTTGGCCAGGAAAGCAAATGGTTGTGAAATTAAAGGTATTTAAAGTGCGAAGACTGGAAATTTAAAGGGTGTGAGAATGATAAAGTGCGCTGAATAAAGAGGATAAATGTTAATTTGCAGGAATATATGTTATGTGATTGATTGGGCGATTCCTTGAAAAAATTACAACGTAGGTATTTATAAACCACCGGCAACTACTTACAAATAATTTTGATTTAAATCTTCCATAACTCCTAATCCGATATGCAAATATTGATAAAAAGTTATAAACTCTAGACATGATCATCTATAATTTAGCAATGATTATCAATAAGAAGTTATTAATCCCAAAATTATAGGCATAACTATTCAGGAACCATGTACTTGTGTCGATCCATCAACTTTGTCTTCGAGCTTCAACACTCAACAAACATTTGCAATAGTTGACGATGGCTCTCATTGACTGGTGAAGGCCCTTGGCGATAATTTCTAAAATTTCTAATATTGATAACTTCATTAGTGAGTTGTTGATTCTCTTTAAATTGTATACGTTGGCAACTTATAGTCTTGATCAAACTTTGCTTAAACTTCCTACTTGCCAATAAAATCACAAGTTAGTCATTTTCTAGTGTTAACATTGTCCTAACAAATTGTCGACAGAAGAACCTACATAAAACACAATATCACTTGGAAACTTCATCCACGACTAGACCCAATATCCAACCTCACCTTTCCTAAAGTGCAACTTGGTCTATTGTCCTGTCGATTACTTATCGCTCTTGTTCGCCTCCAGTGCGCTCAAACTATTGAAGCTACACATCCTCAGTCCTCCAATTTGTTCCCTATCACGTTCGAGATATACGGATACATCAGTAAATGTATACCTATATAGTGCCTTGAACGGTCGAACACTTGATCATTCTAAAACACAATAAAGTGACTCATCTAACCCAAAATATGTTTTGTCGTCTTGCGAAATGCATATTATATTTTCTATAGAAGTAGCATCCGTATCATGTCAACTTTGAACAGCATATTCGAAGGTTCCCGTTGGTCCTTTAATAACAATTAATAGGTAGCCCGCCTACCACTATTTTGGACTAAGCGAAGCAACCTATTGAAATATTCATTGGGTGGTTCGTGTTCGGGGCAGCGTGGATCCAGTATTGGATCCAACACTGAATCTGGACTGGTGTTTAAAAATGAAGTCAACGATATACATCGCAAGTCGCCAAGCACAGGGCCAAGTCTTTCAATAATATTCTTGCACATCTATCTGCCAATTTGCCCCGCAAAGAGGGTTTCATAAAAAAATCCAAACAAATACATGCTACCAGCATTATTTGATGCTTTCACACGGCGGTATGTTTTAAATTACTAATACCAATTGCGCCCAGAGTCCTTGACCGACCGCAGGAGTGAAGCTTAAGGCAAGTGGGTGGGAGGGCATCTGGGACACGAGGGAGGCGAGGTTGGGCAACTGTTGCCCGAAGTAGATCTTGAGCTCCAAGAAGGGCACGAGGTTATGGGAGCTTTGGGTGAGGAGAGGGCGGTGTTGTGTTGGGCCCTAGTACTCGGCCCGGTTCAACAGACATAAGAGAATGGCCGTCAGCCAGGTGGTGTGGGACTTGAGGACGCGATGAGGAGGACACTGATCTTGGGCTTGGAAGTGGTCTTGGCAAGCGTGGACGCCGTCCAAGAGATTTGGGCCAACCCGGAAGCCTTGGTATTGGTAGGTAGAGGTGGTGATCCAGCTTTTTTGGTGAGGGAGGAAGGAAGGAGGTTTTGGCATTGTTAGGAGATGTCATCTTCTTGCAAGTACCTTGCTTGGGGAGGTTGAGTGGGTGCCATGGTGGAGGGTAAATACATCAAACTATTGGGTTGAATCAAGTCGAAAATTCTCTTATCCATATTGATTCATTTTCATGTAATACAAATTTATAAACACATGTCCGACTCAATTTATACTAAACACATACTTGATCCATATTACTAAAACACTTTCTTATTTAATCCAATTTAGGAAAAATCATATCCAAACTAAGGTGAAAGTACAGAATAAGTGAGCACAAGATCAAGTGAGGGTAAAAGAGAATCATAAAAGTGGCTTGAGTCTTAATAAGTTGTGAACCTATATAAAACCCGTATTATTTTGGGTTTTACCATCTTAAACACATTTACTAAAAACAACTAATACATATAATAACTCAATCCATCAAATATGGGTTAAAAAATAGATTTATGATTCATTTTGACAGGTTGGAGGGGGAGAGGTAGAATTTCAGAGTAAAGGGTCATTAAAGCAACTTAAGTCTCGGCAAAGGGACAAAAAGGGGTTAGCTTTTGTTGCTAGTGATGACGTTATATAGAGAGGTTTAAAGCCTGAGAAAATTCATATTGCTGGGTCCATTACTTCTCTTGAATAATGTATGTTTGGAATTTGGAAAGGCTTTAGCTAACTCCATTTTGCACTTATACCGGGCGTTCCATAAACTATTCAAAATTTCAAATATCTTACGGCTTTATGTAAAAAAGAAAACAAGGAAGTCTTTCTGTATTCCGCGCATCATCCGCAATGTTTAGCAAATAAACTCTTGATTTAGGACAATTATTAGGTAAGACTCTGTCACAGTGCCACGTGATAAGACTAACCACGTATTCTTCAGTATAAATATAATGAGTCAAACAAGAAGGCATACATACTATCCTCAAATTTGGCAACAATTATGCTAGTGCTAGCGTAGAACTCTAATAAAATAACCTTAAAAGTACTAAAACTTACTTTAGTGAAATCGGTTTATTAAGTCAAGAAGTAAATAAAACGGGTCGTATACAAATACCCAGCTAAGGCCTTGAACATCACTGTCTAAAACAGATTTGCAAATTGATTACTCTATGTATAACGTTATACTGTTGTACACAGTTTGCGACCAATTATCCGTTGCTTTTTTATCTTTTGGAATGCAATCTTATTTCAGCATTCGAAACCTGGTTATTCACAGTGATGACTGCGGGGCAGAAAAACCTGGATGCACCAAAATACATGACTGCATATACTAGCCAGTGACAAGTTCAACTGTCTTCTGATTCTGAATGAACAAACTTGCTGCTAGCACATACATCACCACACTACAGTGCATGAAATATCACCTGAACTCCGTGTTGTGGGCTGGTCGTGAGAAGTTGAGTAGGTGAGTGGACGTATGCAGAGGAGAGAGAGAAAGTATAGCGCTGCAGAATCATCGAAAGAGCAATCTTCACTTCCGCAGTTGCGAAATTGAAACCCACACAAGTTCGAGGTCCCAAGCCAAAAAGGAAGAATGCCGCCAAATTGTTGTTGGTGGCTTTAGCAACCCCTTCAGAGAATCTCTCCGGCTTGAAAAGCTGTGCATCGTCACCCCAGATTTGAGGATCGTGGTGAAGCTTCAAATTCGGGATGTATAGGCCAATGTTGGCAGGAAGAACAAGCTTTCCAAGCCTAGTTTTTGTACCAACTTTCCTAATGAGACCAACAATTGGAGGATATAATCGCAAAGACTCGTTTATCATCATTCCCATCTATAGCGAAAAGAGAGCACATAATATGTAAATCATTTCGCCATGCAGAAATGACAACAATGAAGGAACATTTTAGAACTAAATGAGATGAATAGAAATTACCGTTTTCAGTTTCGCAATACCATCAGGATCTGGATCCTGATTGCCGAACACGTTGAGCACTTCCTTTCTTGCTTCATCCTGCCAGTCTGGGTGAATCGCCAGAAGGAAGACAGTCCATGTAAGCATGGCATTTGAGGTATCGTGCCCAGCAATGTAGAAGGTCTTGCACTCGTCAACAAGATCAGTAATTGTAATTCTTCGACTCTCATCATCACTGTGAGAAGCCTTCACAAGCAGTCCCAGAAAATCATTCCCCAAATCATCCAATTCTCTGGCTTTCACCTTCTCTTCTCTTTTCCTAATTATCTCTAACATGGCATCACGTATTCCATTCTCAAGCTTTTCGGACTCAAGTTCATCATTCGTCTTCCACAATTTACTGAAAAACGTAACCAAAATCTAATGCCTAAGTATATTGTTGGACGAAAGTATATTGTCGGACAAGTTCTTTATACTTTTGGTTTGACATTCTGCTAACAATCAACTAATTGGCTTATCAGACCAATTAAACTGAAAAATAGAAAGAAGAGAGAGTACCTGATTCTTAGAAACCTTATTTTGAAAGCGTTTCTGGACGCAATCGAGTCAACTTCCTTAACATCTCAAAGATATTTCTTCTTTCCACATAGCTGCTCCCGAATGCAGTTCTGGAAATTATTTCTGAAGTCAAGTACACTAATGGTGCCATAAGTTGTGTACGGCGCTCACTTTGGTGCCAAAAGTTTCCGCCGGATCACTTAAGTGCCAAATTGGAGAAAAAACGATCACTTTGGTGCCACCGGCGAGAAATTCCAGCCAAAATGATTACGTGGCTTTATATTAAAAAAAAAATTCGATAAACCCTTTAAACGATGTCGTTTTCTATCCTACTTAAGAAAACGACGTCGTTTTACCGTCCTATGTGGATGGCTTAGGAAAAACGACGCTGTATAGCTCATTTGTGATTGAAATTAGGTTTTTTTTTTTTTTTTCATCCTCGCCGACCTAGCTTGCTCAGCCACCGTCGCTTGGCCACCATGCTCGGCCACCGTTGCTCGGCCACCATGCTCGGCCATCGTCGCTCGGCCACCGTGCTCGGCCACCATTGCTTGGCCACCATGCTCGGCCACCATCGCTCAACCAAGAAGTGATGGGAAAATAGGAGGCGAGAGCGGAGGAGGAGGAGGAAGAAGGGGGATTGAAGGTGCAGAGAGAGAGAGAGAAGACGAGGAGTGTGAGGGAAACAAGGAGGGCGCAGATGGAGATGGTGGATTGGGCTCTGTTCAAAGAGTGGCTGGTGCCGGTGCTGTTCTTCGGGGAAGAAGACGCTGCCACCGTGGCTTCTCTCTCTCTGCTGGTGTTGTTCTTCGGGGAAGAAGATGACCCCGCCATGGCTTCTCTCTCTTTGCTGGTGTTGTTCTTCGGAGAAGAAGATGATGCCACCATGGCTTCTCTCTCTTCTCGCTGGTGTTGTTCTTCGGCGAAGAAGACAACGCCGCCATCTCTCTCTCTCTCTCTCTCTCTCTCTCTCTCTCTCTCTCTCTCTCTCTCTCTCGATTTGGGGATTTAGGGTTTCGACTAGGGATTTAAGACGCCAAACGACGTCGTTTGATGGTTTACCCGCTGACTGGACTCTCCGGCGAGTCACATCAGTATAAGAAATTAATAAAAAAAGGCCACGTCGGATTTCCGGCCGATCAAATCGGCGTTGGCACCAAAGTGAGCGTTTTTCAAATTTTTTGGCACTTAAGTGATCCGACAGAAACTTTTGGCACCAAAGTGAGCGCCGTACACAACTTATGGCACCATTAGTGTACTTATCCCTCTGAAGTCAATACTGTAAATTCTTGGTACACCTCGATCTCATCGCCGTGTAGATTTTTCCATCTGTCCAGCATCATGTGGACGCTATCTACCATTGCTGGAAGCATACTCTGCATTTGCACACATTTGATGAAATCAATTAAATTCTTCAGTATGGGCCAACAATTTTCAAGCAACATCGTGTTTCCAAATGCTCAGTCATTCATTGTGTTCATTCATATCTCTACTATTCCATCTTTGGTAATCAATGACAACATCGGATAACATTTCCTGGGTGAACATGTAAATTGTACCTTCAAGCTATCCCCATTATTGGCGATATTGGTGAGATTTGCTCTTCTATTCAAGGAAAGGACATATTGTGGGCAAATTTCTGCATTGATAGTTTTCCTATTTTTGAGTTTCCTATTTTTGAAATTTCCCTTTTTTGTTGCGGTGAACCCTATGTACAAATTGCAGAAGAATATTATGACAAAAACAACAAGAGAGTCGAGAGTTTTGTCCGAGGACGTAGGCACATTGCTGAACCTCGTAATCCTTGTGTTCTTTTCTGATTGCCTTACTAAAATTCAACATGGTATCAGAGCAGGTTTGATTCAACCTGTGATTTTTTTTTTTTGGTTTGTTTTCTGCACATCTGATTGTCTCGATTTGCTTATGTTCGAGACTATTCCCGTTCTACAACAATCTGCATTCTTCGGTTAGTGCTTGTTCCTCTCTTTGTTGCTGTCACATCATTGTTATTACTAGCAAAGCGTCATGGATGGGTCAAAGAAGTTAAGAGATGCATTCAACACAACAAAGATGCATGAGACAAACAATCAGCAGTTGACTTCGTTGTTGCTAAACGAAAGAAATTACCTTCCTTGGTCACGAGCTATAACTGTTGCTCTCGGGGTAGATCGAAGCTTGGTCACATCAATGGGAAGATTAGAGCCCCTCCCGTGATGGATCCCAAATTTGATGAATGGCAAGCGAATGACCACAGTGTGATGTCTTGGATATTCAATTCCATGGAACCAGAGATCTACGAGATATTTGCATATTCAGAGTCAGCCAAGGCATTATGGGATTCGATAAACGAGATGTATGGTCAAGCCAGGAATGCATCTCGGATCTTTGAACTGCAACAAGGACTTGCTTCTTCTAAGCAAGGCATAACACAATCTTCACTGAACACTTGAGAAAAATGAAGAAGCAATGGGATGAGCTTCGTCAGTATAGACCTGCGACCCAGAATGTGATGGATTATGTCAATCGAGAAGAGCAAGATAAAATCTTTCAATTGTTAGCAAGTATTAGGCCTGAATTTGAGGACACCAAATGTCAAATTCTTATGAGTCCTGTATTGCCCACTTTCAATGAAGTTTGTGCCATAATCCAAAGTGAGGAAACAAGGAGACGCGTCATGCCTTGGCCCAATTACATGAGGAGAGCTTGGTGAACAATTGGCCCACAAGTGCTATCAACACGAAGCAAGGAGACTCCACTGCTCGGTTTGCCAAAGGAAAATTTAAGAAACCAGCACGGTTCCATTGTGACCATTGCAATCGTGATGGCCATTCCAAAGAGAGGTGTTGGGTTCTTCATCCGCATTTGCGTCTTTCCAAAGACAGAGGTTCGGAAGCTAAGGTGGCAATCCAAGAAAATCCAAACGATTTTCAATCCAAGTTGGAGGCTTTGTCTCAACAAGTTCAACAATTACTTCAGATACATGGCAATGGAATGAACGCTTCTAGAACCGAAACCGAAAATTTGGCTATGACGTCTGGTAATGTCCATGCTTACTCAGCTTTATCCAAAACTCAGTTTATTGTTGACTCTGGTGCTACAGACCACATGTGTAGTTCTCCAAACTTGCTATCCAATATTACTTCAGGTGTGTCATATCCACCTATTACTATTGCTAATGGTGGGCAGGTTCCAACTAGTGGTGTTGGACAAATTAATTTCTTTTCAAATAATTCTGAAGCATTGTTGGTACCTGAATTATCCTCAAATTTAATGTCAGTTAGCAAATATACTAATCAGGGGAATTGCAATGTTATTTTTACTCCTCAAAAGGTGTTTTTTCAAGATCGAATCACCAAGAGGATGATTGGTGAAGGGCGGTTGCAGAATGGGCTATATATGGTGGACCTCAACAACGAAGCGTTGATGGCACAAAGGAAGACTGTTGACATTTCCCAGTTGTGGCATTGGCGTCTAGGTCATCCCTCTGATCGGGTGTTACATGCTATTGATATGACTTTAAGTTATGATTCCAATTGCTGTGATTCTTGTCATTATGCTAAGCAAAGATAGGTTACCTTTTTCACATAGTACACATAAATCGAACAGTTTTTGATTTAGTTCACTCGGATGTTTGGGGAGCTTCTCCTATTGACTCTAAGGAGGGGTTCAAGTATTTTGTTACATTTATTGATGATAAATCTCGAGCTACATGGCTTTATCTGCTTAAATCCAAGAGTGAAGTTATGACTGTGTTTCAAGATTTTTGCAATATGGTGAAAAATCAATTTAACACTATGGTGAAGATTCTTCGTTCAGACAATGGAACTGAATATATCAATCGGGCTTTTCAAGTGTTCCTGCGTAGCTTGGGAGTGATTCATCAGACCTCCTGCGTTGGAACTTCGCAACAGAATGGAGTTGCTGAAAGGAAAAATAGGCATCTGCTTGAGGTTACCCAAGCATTGTTATTCTCGGGAAATTTACCCAAGACATATTGGGCTGACGCAGTCCTTACTAGCTACTACTTAATCAATCATTTGCCTAGTAAAGTGTTGGGGTATAAAGTTCCAATTAAAAGTCTATATGGCCGAAAATTTGGTATCTCTCACCTAAGAATTTTTGGATGTGTGTGTTATGTGCATTCTCAATGCGGTGACAAGCTGGATCCTCGGGCTCGAAAGTGTGTGTTTGTGGGATACTCAAATGTCAAGAAGGGATACAAATGCTATGAACCAAGTACTAGGCGTGTTTATATTTCTTGTGATGTTGTCTTCGATGAGGCTCACATGTTTTTTGCTAGGAATCAAATTTAGGGGGAGAAAAATGACTATTCTGAATTTTTGCTTCCTATCCTACCTATCGGAGATTCAATGTTGGATCAAGAGGAAATTCCAACAACGGATGTTCAAGGGAGTCAACTTGTCGCTAATGTTGATGTCGTTCCTGATATAACTGCCATTACAACAGATGGGGCTGATTTGGAAGTAGAGGTTGAAAATGCAACAGATGTAGATCCAGCAGATACGGTACCTAATATCTCAGCCTCAACCCACAGGTCATCACGCATTCCAAGGCCTTCAACACGGCTCCGTGATTTTGTAACATATCATACGGCTCAGCATCCTATTCAAGATTTTATTGGGTATGATCGAATTTCCCATAATTATTTAAGTTTCTTATCTACTATTGAAAATCAACAGGAACCCAATACCTTCTTGGAAGCATGTAAAAGTAGTGTGTGGGTGAATGCCATGAAAGATGAACTTCAAGCATTGGACCGTAACCATACTTGGGAATTTGTTAAATTGCCAAACGGGAAAAAAGACAGTTGGATGTCGGTGGATTTACAAGATCAAATACAATAGTGATGGTTCGGTTGAGAGGTACAAAGCTCGGCTCGTTGCAAAAGGATATACTCAAACATATGGGATAGACTACAAGGACACATTTGCTCTTGTAGTGAAAATGAACACTGTTCGTGTCATTCTATCTGTGGCAGTTAATTGTAGCTGGCCATTGTTTCAGATGGATGTGAAGAATGTTTTCCTCCAAGGAGACTTAGAAGAAGAGGTTTATATGGATCTTCCTCCAAGACATCCCTTAGAGAATAATAAGGGAATGGTTTGCAAATTAAAGAAGGCAATATATGGTCTCAAACAGTCACCTAGAGCTTGGTATGGCAAGCTAAGTTCTGCACTCGTTAGATTTGGTTTCAAAAGGAGTGCAGTTGATTCTTCGATGTTTACTAAAGTAACTAGTGAAGGTATTGTTGCTATTCTCATTTATGTTGATGATCTTATTATTACTGGCAGCAACTTAGTAGGTATTGCAGAACTTAAACAGTTGTTGAGCAAGGAGTTTGACATTAAAGACCTTGGAAAATTGAGGTATTTTTTGGGGATAGAGGTAGCAAGTTCTAACAAAGGTATGTTCTTGACTCAAATGAAATATATCCTAGATTTATTAAAGGAGACTGGTAAGCTGGGTGTTAAACCTGCTAGCACTCCTATGGATTACAACAGTAAGACTATATCTAATGAAACACCATTACAAGATATTGGGCAATTTCAGTGTTTGGTAGGAAGATTGATTTACCTAGCAATTACTAGACCTGACATTGCTTATTCTGTTAGCTATGAGAGCCAATTTATGCAAAAACCTACACAAGGACATATGGAGTTGCTAAACCAGCTCCTTTGATATCTAAAGGCTTCTCCAGGAAGAGGAATATTGTTGAAGAATAATGGTAATACAGAGATTGTGGGATTTATCGATGCTGATTGGGCTGGAAACCCCATGGATAGAAAATCTACCACGGGTTTTTGTACCTTTGTTGGTGGAAATATTGTTACTTGGAAAAGTAAGAAGCAAACAGTTGTGGCTAGATCTAGTGCGGAAGCCGAGTATCGAGCCATGGCTACGCCACTAGTGAGATCATATGGCTTCGTCTATTGCTTCAAGAATTGGGTTGTGATGCCATGTCTAAACCTACGAAGCTATTTTGTGATAATCAGGCGGCAACACACATTGCTTCAAATCCGGTCTTTCATGAAAGAACCAAACACATAGAGGTTGATTGTCACTTTGTAAGGGAAAAGGTTCAAGATAAGACAATAGAGACACCATATATTCATAGTGGGGATCAACTTGCTGATGTCTTCACCAAAGCTTTATCCAAGGGAGTATTTCAGGATATGATAAACAAGTTGACCTCTGACGATGTCTTCGCTCCAACTTGAGGGGGAGTATTGGTGATATTGGTGAGATTTGCTCTCCTATTCAAGGAAAGGACATATTGTGGGCAAATTTCTGCATTGATAGTTTTCCTATTTTTGAGTTTCCTATTTTTGAAATTTCCCTTTTTTGTTGCGGTGAACCCTATGTACAAATTGCAGAAGAATATTATGACAAAAACAACAAGAGAGTTGAGAGTTTTGTCCGAGGACGTAGGCACATTGCTGAACCTCGTAATCCTTGTGTTCTTTTTTGATTGCCTTACTAAAATTCAACACCCATGGAAAGCATAATTCGCCAACTTACGTTGCTTCGCCCATTTCTCGCCTTCGGTCGTCCCGAGCCCATCGCCCAGAAGCTTCTTGACAAACCCTTCCATTTCAGGTTTCGGAAAGGCCTTGTCTTTATTGTTCAACACCTCTTTGATCAGCTCAGGCTCTGTCACAATCAGCCGAGGCAGAAGACCATACCAGCTCAGATAATTTACCCCTACAACACCCACAGATCAGAAACCACGTAAAATTAAACAGATTGGAATTCCGAGGCGACAAATATTACACGAATTTTCGCGATCTCACCGTATGTTCCAGTCCAAGTGGAGATGTGAGGCTGGACGCGAGGGAATATGTCGTGAGAAAAGGTTCATGGGTCTGCTCGAAGCTTCATTCTTGAACTGGAGGATCTCCCGGGTGTTTCCATAGAAGAGCTTGTAAGGAGGGCCTCTGATTCCTTGTGAGGCCATCGTCCTCTGGATGCGACACGGGGTCCACCATAGCTTGTGGAGAGCGATGGCGAGAGCTGAGAAGAGAAGTAGAAACAGAGAGGTCCAGAGCACGATCATGGCGTCTCCCAGAGAATCGGGTTGGGCTCTGAAAGGACGATGAACAACAAGAGGAGAGTGAAACCAGCTTCTGGGTTAGTGAAATCAACGAAACTCCTGGACTCCTCCCTCAGCCTCGAGTTCGAAGTTTCTTGGTTCTTTCTTTATTTTCAAATTATTTATTGATTTTGCATTTGTCTTTGTATTGTGGGAATGAGAAAATATTAGGCGATCCTGGAGTGCCAAGTCAGTGTGCTTCCGGACCAATTAAAAAGTTCCATATGGCTCCGCTTTAGCGAGTGGTCCCCACCGATGTTCCCGCACACAGAAAATATAAAATTTCTCTTTCTTATTTAAAAATTTCTCCTAATTATAGGCATGTGCACCTGCTGCGGAGAGATAGAGATATTTCCCTTTCTCTCCCCTCCTTTTTCTCCTTTTGAAGGAGGAAGACCGATGCTTCCTCTCTCCTTCCTCTCGTAAATTCAAAATTTCAGGTTCCCTCATCTACGCTCTCCGCTCGCTCTCTTCTCCGGCACTCGCTCACTCTCTCGTTGGGTGTCAATTCTTTGCTTATGCTCCGGCGCTCGTGCTTGTTGGGTCTCACTCTACAAAAATCCAACGAGACTTCATCGCCCTCTCAATCTCCATCAAGAAGAAAACCCAACAGCAAGCTGCGACCGTTTTTTGCGCAAGGGAAGAAAGGGAAAGAGCTTGACTTGGCAGAGTTCATATCTGTGCTCACAGCGGGAAACACCATGTAGCTCATGATGATGGGAATCGGACGTTCGAGCGTGTCACGATTCATTTTAGGACGTCATCTCATCTTTCGAAGAAATTCCATCGAGTCCGGAATTTTACAGAAAAATCAATTTTGGCAAAAAAAAAAAAACTAAGGAAATTCGTATGGGCTGCCTTGAGGGATATTTGGCCACCAAAAAGAGTTTATTTGTGAAAAATTGAAAGGAAAATAGCCATTGGATGGCCCCTTGACTATTTGGCTTGAAGACTTTGGGGCTTAGACAATGATGGATTAGATATTTGCTTAGGCTTGCTATTGGTTAATGCATGGACTTCATGGTTCCCCCTCTCTCTCTCTCTCCCATCTCTTTCCTCCCTATCTCTCACGTTCAGTCGCCCATCACCTGCAGAACAGCCCCATTTCCCCTCAATCCCTTCTCCCTCACGTCTTTTTCCCTTAATCTGGTTCTGTCCATTTTCCCTCTCAAGCCTCCCCACGTTCCTCATCCCACCCGCACCATTCTTCACCGCCCGTCTCCATCATTTCCCCCACAGCACCATCACGCCATTTCCCTTCCACCCCCACGGCCCCTCACACACATCCCTCACGCCAGCAGCTCCACTTCTTCCTTCACGCCCCATTTCTCTTTCCTTCTGCTGACCACACGATCCCACCGCCTCATCCCATTTCTCCTTCCATTTTGCCGCAACCACCCACCATCCGTGTCCACGGAGCCGCCATCCAGCAGCCACCGACGTCCAGTGACCTCAGCCCACCGGACAGCCAGCGTTCAGCCCTCCCACAGAAACCGAACTGAGCTCCTCTTGGCTGTGAGCTTGTAGAGCCAACCCCGCCTCCGCCAAGCCTCCGTTGGAGACGCGGTAGGCTCGGTTCTTCACCGCCTTCACGTCGCCGTCGCCATGAGCCCGCCGCCGCCCTAATCCGGTGAGTTAACTCCATAATCCTTGATTAGGTTGTTAATTGCGCTTAGGGGGTTAGATTAGTGCTAATTAACTTAATAAAATTAGTATTAAGTGAGATTAGCCTCGAGATGGATTAGTGTTAATCTAGTTTCATTAGATTAGCCTTAAGATGGATTAGTATTGATCTAGTTGGTTGGATTAGTACTAATGAGGGTGATTTAGCTTGGTTTAGTGAATTTCTCCCGAATCGGTTACTGGATACTCGCTGTTTGTCATTTTTGTGGATCAAAATGTGCTACGATTTTGAGGTTACTTCCTTCATAAAAAAATGTTCTAGAAATCTTCAGCTATGACATATATTTTATTCAAGATTTTATGGATTTAGAGGTTGCTTCCTTCATAAAAAAAAAATGTTCTAGAAATCTTCAGCTATGACATATATTTTATTCAAGATTTTATGGATTTAAAAGGATGAGATTTCAGCCTCGTCATTTGCAAAACAGAACCTCGGGCTGTGCTGGAATCTATGACCTTTTGGTGTTTAAGGGATTTTTATCAACTCTTAGGGTTCGATTTTTGAAAGAGTTTCTTTACAAAAGTTTTTATTCACATCTTGTAATTTAACAAAGTCAAATTTCAGCTCAAACAGACAAGTTTTGGACCTCAAACCAAACTGATTTTGGAAAACAAAATTTCTGGACACGGACACAGTTTTTGTAACGGTTTGGGTGATTTACTGCTCTCAATCTAGAAATATCTGGGTTAAGGTATCTTCATAAACAATGTTCATTTAGGTGTTTTTTATGACATATTTAAATTTGAGAATTTTCTGAGCTCATTTGGGTAGGTTTTTGGAATTAAATTTGGAGACACGGGAGTGGACCGGTTTCTGCCGGTTAAGGCCGGTTGTAGTTTTGTAGTTGTTCTTGGTATCTTACTTGCTGGGAAATGAATATGTTGTGATTTGGTTGATGTTTGGCATGCTGAGAATTTATGTGTGATATCATGAGGTTGATTGCTCTACGTTGGTTGTTTGTTACTATGGCAAAAGGTGACCTTATGGGCTATTAAATAGAAAGTAAATGAGGTGTCGGGTCCGGACATCAAAACTTATTTGTTTGATAAAACAATGAGATTTTAAACTTGGTGCGTACAAAGTTTGACGGATTAATTTTGAGTATGTGAGCACCTATGAATTTATTTCTAAAAGTTTTGAACAAAAAAAAAGGAGTTACTAAAGATTGTTTCCAAAAAAAGGATGGTTTGAAAAGAAAATAGAAAATAAATGAGGTGTCGGGTTTGGATGCTAGATTTTATGTGCTCAATAAAACGATGAGGTTTTATACTAGATGCGTGCAAAGTTTGGCGGGTTAATTTCAAATACGTGACCCCGTATGAATTTATTTCGGAAGGTTTTGAACAAAAAGAAAAAGGGGGGGATTGCAAGGTTTATTGGTTTAAAAGGAATTTTTGGTATTCTTGGCTAATGAGGAAGATAAGAAATGGGTTGATTGAGGGTGTGCTCATGTGATCACCTAATACCCCGATGCGTATGAATATGCGAGGTAATAAACCTGTCCTAATGCATATGAATATGCGGGACTTGTCCTGATGCATATGAATATGCAGGACGATGCCTGATTAAGTTCGGATGCCTCACGTTAATGAATTCCGGTGGCAGTGGAGGTTGAGCCAATCGACCAGATGTGTATGAATACGTGGGATGATGACGTGCCCGACGGAGCGGGACGACGCCCGATTATGCCAGATGACCGCCGATTTTTGAGTTGGTTGTGGCCAATGTTTCGTAATAACTGGAACATGCCTAAGTCGTTGTTATAGTTGTGCCTGATTATGGGTATTGGGACAAGTCGATTTGTCGCCGAGCGGATAGTGAGTCTGAGAAGAACTGAATCCTCACTAAATGGAGATAACGTTCCTGGATCGATCCGTGAATTCGAAGAAGAGGTCTACTGTCACATTTTCAACAAGAAAAGAACCTCCATCTGGTTTGCTGGGGTCAAAATGCTGGTTAGGTTGAAATGGTGCTGCCAAAAGATGCAGTTGACGAAAAATGCCACACTTGCCAAAAAGCACAAGTGACCGAGAATGGCCAAGCGGCTGAGATCAAAAGAGGCTATCGATGGAGCAAAAACCTGTTTTGTTGGGCGAGCGTGACCATTTGATGTGAAATCCCAAAAGTGGCACATCAATGGTTAATGGAGCGACGGAATAGATCGCAACGAGGACGTTGCGAATTTGAGTGGGGGAGAATGTCACGGTCCACGAATCCTCCCATACTCGTGACACTTGTGAGTGATGCTTGGGGTTATCAAGTGAAGAGTGTTGAGGCAAAAGGGACGAACACAACTGATCCGTGGGAGTGGCGTCAAGACGGTTGGTGCTAAGAGTTCTAGGATAGAAGGATTACATCACTTAGGAGTTCTAAAGACGGGGTAGGCCTCCCGTGCACAAACTGGTCGGGAGCTGATACCGCTCTCCTGACGAGATCATGGCAGGCCGAAACCAGTTGTTGAATCTAAATGGATCTGATGTCTCACTCAATGGACTAGACGCCCGAGTGACGCTGGGCTTGGTAGGATCTCGCACAAAAGAAGCATTCACCGTATTGTTCGTGGAACAGCTATAGAAGAAAGGCTGGCCTCGTGAATTCCGCTTGCCAAGCGCCCACGGGTCATTCCGAGGCCAAGGAAACTCTCAGCCTGTGACACAAGCTTCATCTTCGATTGAAGAAGTTAGACACTTTCGATTAGGAGAGATGAGGATTATGATCGATGGTTAGTCACGTATGTTTGAACAATCTATCTTAGGATCTTATACATCTGCGAATGTAAATAAATACTTGAAGGGTTGCTTCAGTTGCAGAGAGGCGCAAGCGTATTCAAGCATTCTGTCTTCGTTTTTGGCTAAGAAAATAAGGGGATTCATGAGTATTTGAGTCACAGCAGAAGTTTAGTCTCTTGTTATCTCGCCGCAATCCATAAATTTCACTGTAAGAACCTATAACTAGACATCAATCCATGCGCATGTCATGCGGAGATGATAGGAAATAATCAAGATCGTGGTGGGGAGAGAGAACACGACTGCTAAAATCGCTATCGGTCAATGAAAGCACCGTTGAAGTTTACCGCGAAATACCAAGCAACAGCTAACGATCTGTTTTCCACAATGCGTCAAATCTCTCTTCACATATGTAACTCACGTCGTCACAAAGAGGGCGAACTTTAACGCCATCTGTATTGTTCATTAGATGAACGACGTCATTAAAAATATTCGGCGAGGGCACGCACAAATTGCAGGATGTAATGGCATATTGTGATCCCGACAAAGATAAAATATAATTAAGCAAGTGCATAATAATTCATAGACGGGCACCCGAACAAGGTATAAGAAAGGAGGACAAAAATTTCTCAACCGAGTGTTGCTTCTAATACCATAATACTACAGTGAGAGTGGATCGCCATGTCAAATTCCTCAGGATGGTCGGAGGTGCTGGAGTGGTTCCCCATTTTCTTTCTGAGAACGGTCGTCCGACGCAAAGAATGCAAAGACCAGTGAGAGGAAATTTACAAAGAAAGATGGATGGCAATGACTAAAACATGAATCCTCAAAATCTAAGGAAGAATCTGGAGAACCAGATTGCCAGCCATACCTTATGGAAGAAAAGAATGAACTATTTTCTATTTTTAAGTCTAAGGTACAAAAAAAAGGAGGAAAAGAATGAGTGACCCCCCCAGCGCGTCCCTGGAGCGCGTCCCTAGAGGCTCTCGACTCGTCTGGCCTCGGCGAGACGTGGACAACCGCCTGCCCGTCTAGTGCGCGGCCGTGACGAGCGCGAGTGCCATGAAGGCGTCCTTGGCGGCGGCAGCCTGGCGAGGACACGACACACGACACCATCACTAAGAGCTGCGTAGTGTTTCCCGCCACGAGCTCGGATATGAACTCTGCCGAGTCGGGCTCTTTCCCTCTCTTCCCTTGCACAAAAAACAATCGCGACTTGCTATTGGGTTTTTTTCTTGATGGAGATTGAGAGGATGATGAAGTCTCGTTGGATTTTTGTAGAGTGAGACCCAACGAGCACGAGCGCCGGAGTAGAGAGCGAAGAAGTGACAACCACCGAGAGAGCAAGCGAGCATCGGAGAAGAGAGCGACCGAGCACCAAAGAGGGCGAAGACAAGGGAACCTGAAATTTTGAATTCATGAGAGGAAGGAGAGAGGAAGCATCGGTCTTACTCCAAAAGGAGGAGAGAAAGGGAAATATATCTATCTCTCCGCAGTCGGTGGGAAGCAATTAATATGCGCAGGCCTATAATTAGGAGAAATTTTTTACATAAGAAAGAGAAATTTTATATTTTCTGTGCGGGAACAGCGGTTGGGACCACTCGTTGATGCGAAGCCACATGGAACTTTCTTATTCGTCGAGGAGCACGGTGCTATGGGACCACCTAATATTTTCTCCTTCTACGTTTGATGGCAGACAAAAGTGCTCTGTTCTGATCTTCATTTCAAGTGGGATTTATCCATCCCTAATATCCATTATATACACACAAATATGTGTCATGCTTATTTAAGCTGCAAACAGGCTTTACTTGATGCTTATATAGAAACACTTTGGGGAAAAACTTTTGGAGAAATGCGAAAGAGATTAGGTAAAAGGTTTTTTTTTTTTTTAAATGCAAATAATATTTAGCAAAGTGTAATTTAAAAATACATTGTAAAGCAATTTTAATGTAAATGGCGGTTAGAAAAGAAAAATATGCATTGTGAAGGATTTTTGCCAATTTGTTTTAAAGTAAAAAATCTCAAACATTTGCCATTGGCGAGTTAGATTTGGTGCAAGCCAACCGCTAGTGAGCTAGATCTAGCTACCAATAGTCTTCCTTGACGTCACATGACCCAAGGCGAGGCGACCTAAGGTCTCGCAACCTCAAGCCTTGTTGCCTAGGTCATACAACCCCCTAGTGATGATAGCCGAGGTAGTGCGACCTCCAGGCAACATCTTGGAAAAGCAAACGATCGAACAATAATAAAATAGATATGAATAAGAAATAAAGATAAGACATTAGAATTAAGTTGTTCGATCGTAATAATCTATATCCACACAGAGAGCAACAACAAATTCCAATATAAATTAAGCAATATAACAAATATTACAATCACACTCGAGTAATTCAAACATTCTTAGTGTTTCCCAAGTCCTGATTATATTCAATAACTTACGCGGAGTTTAGCCTCATAATTCCTTGCTAAATAAGCTCTACAAAAGAATTATACACAAATTCTTATCATGAGAATTTAGTTGGCTTCAACACTAGCACCCATATGTAATTATCTGAATTTTGAAGCTTCACGATGAAGTCTTCTATACATCAATAGCCGCAACAAGCATTCACACAAAAGCGACGGCGCTTCAAGAAATCTCTTACAACAGCGTGCCTTCTTCTCCACGGATGGCTAAATATATGGTCTTTAGGTCCATGATGGACTTTCCAATTCTTGAAAGTGACTCCCACGTGGATTAAGAAAGAATATTTGTTTCCTCTTGTAACTTGGACTTCAATATTAACTTCTTTGTTTTTTACGATCAAAGTATAATATCACGTTTGACTTCAACGCTAAACAGGAAACTTAGATTTGTGTATATCTCCCTTTTCCGGTTTTACTTGGTGGAAACTTTTGCACAAGAACAAAGTCCTTTTTCATTATTAATATTATTATTTCTAGAATTCAGATTTTTACTCCAAGTGTAAACTCAAAACATATTTTAATAATCTTTACTTTGGCTCGATGTTTGAGTCAGATTACAATTACTTCGTTAAAAAATCGAACTCTACTACTACTCTCCTACAGCACCCAATGGACTCAACCGTCACAAATATTTTCTAAGTTCAAGCCTTGCTTGAATTTCGCTATAATTGAGGATCTCATTAGAATGCCAACTCCATGAACATGCTTAACTACTTCGCAAGGATTTTTCAACTCAACCTCCTCAAATACAAATAAAGCAAAACCATTATTGCCTCCATACCTATTAGGAGATCAAATACACACCTTGCTAATATTAGTAGTTACAACAACCATTGGCTTTATATGCTCCACCTCGCTATAAACACCATTTGTATTGATTACTTCATTAGTATCCACTACCTTAGGAGTTTCTGGTTACAACTCCATCTCAAGTCCATATAAAAACCGTTATAATTAGTCCTAGTTAGAAGTATTAGAGACTCATCAAATGTAACTTCTCTACTGATAATAGGAGAATCTAATTCTGGACACCAAAAACGATAGCCTCGCTCACTTTGTGCGTAATCTAAGAACATGCACTTTCTTACCCTCTCATTGAGCGTACCATCACTCACTAAAACATAACATGGGCAACCAAATATTTTAAAAATAGAATAATTGACAACGTTACCTAACCACACTTCTTTGGTAGTTGGACATCCAATTACAGTTGATGGGGATCTATTCATCAAGTAGCTCGCCGTATTAAATACATCCGCTAGGAATCTCTTAATTATACTAGCACTAGAGAGCATTTTATGGGTTATTTCTAACAGTGTTCTACTCATCAATTCTACAACATGTCATGGTTCACTAGCACTAATGCAGAGTTTTATTGTGCCTTTTTTCATACAAAATTCGTTTAACAGCTTCAAGCAAAACTCCATGCTACTGTCAGTCTACATATGTTTGATCGTTTTACCAGTTTCCTTTTCGATTAAAGCTATCAATCGCGTAATCCTGACAACGGTATTAAACTTGTGCCTAAACACAAACACCAAGGTCTTCCTCAAGTAGTCATTAACAACTATTAGCATTGACATTTTCTCTTGAAGGAAACTTGTGGTGTCTTTGACACCCATACTAAACTACACTTTTGTCATTGATCTATATCATAGCACTTGCATACATTCAATTCATTAGCAACATAACCATATAACATATTTCTTTCACTTAAAATCTTCAAGCTTCTCTCACCGATGTACCCCAATTACTCATGCCACAATTTAGACTTTCAGACAAATGCTTTCAACGTTTCAGTAGCGAAATCTGTCACTATCTCACCTCAAAGTTCATATAGGCCACCGTATTTGATTCATGTCATTATTATCAAAGCATCTCAAATAACTTTTAAAACTTCATATTTTGAAGTATACTGAATCCAATTGAATTCGAGGCATTAAATGAAATTAGGTTTTTTTCTTTTTCAAGTTTAGAATATGCCTCATCAAGTCAATGTCCTCACATATGCATTATGATGTTAACATCATCAACACCTATAATATTGACTTTGCATTGTTCTCTAATTGAACTTTACAATTATCCATGCATTGATAATTAGTAAACCGATTTCTATTTGACATAGCATGAAAAGAACAACCATAATCCATAATATATTAATTAAATGACGAATCATTAGTGATTGACAAGACATAATCTCTATTATCTGAATTACCATCACTTACAACTCCAAAATTATCTGTACACTAAATTATAATTCCCTTATCCTTTTCGTTTTTCAGCTTAGAGCAATTCCTTTTAAGATGCCCTCTCTTATCACAACTCTAACAGACATCACTATTAGTCCTAAACCGACTATGTCTGTTTATGTTTATACTACTCTTGCTAACATGTGAATAAGTTCTTCCTGTATTTTCACCCACTAAAACAGTAGATACAAGTTCGCCATATTCTTTTCTACAAATGTCCTCACTTAAAATTAAATCTCAAACCTCATGAAACGTTAAGCTTGTTGACCCAAAAGAATTACAAATAACAGTAACAATGATATTCCAACTATCAAACAGTGAAGATAATAGAATTAAAACACAAACCTCATTTTCAAAGTCAATCTTAACTGAACTAAATTAACTAATAATCATGTTGAATTCATCGATATAACCTGCAACTATGCACCTTCGCTCATCTTCAAGTTAAATAGACATTATATCAAATAGACCTTATTGATCACAAAGGGCTTTTTATACATATCCGACAAGGCTTTCATTGAACTCGCAATGGTATTCTCTTTCATGGTGTTGAACGCAACGTTACAAGCCAATGTTAGCCGAGTAATGCCCAAAGCTCGTTTATCTAGCAATTCCTAATCAATTTGCTTCATCGTCTCTAGCTTCTCCCCAAATATGGGCAATTGCAATTTCATTTGGTAGAGATAATCCCCAATATGTATCTTCTAGAAATCAAAATCCTTCCCATCAAATTTGTAGATTCTCACTTTTCCTTCTTCCGTCATCATCTATTCGCTTCAACTCAAAGAATCCTAATTCTAATACCAATTATTGCAAAAACAAGCGATCGAACAATAAAATAGATTAAAAAAAAATAGATTTGATACATGATTTACATGAATAACAGTAATGAATTTCACTATAGATCGAGTGATACAATAAAGATTACAATCATATTCAAGTAACTCAAACATTCTCAGTGTTCCCAAGCCCTAATTATACCCAATAACTCAAGCGGTGTTTAGCCCCACAATTTATTACTAAATAATTTATCAATCTCACGAAGGAATTATATTCAAATTTTTACCACAAGAATTTAATTGACTTCAACACTAGCATTTGGATGTAATTATCTGAATTTGAAACCCCAGGATGAAGTCTTCTATACATCAACAACCACAACAAGGTACTCACACAAAAGCAACGGTGCTTCAAGAAATCTCTAACAACAGCGTGCCTTCTTCTCCACGCGTGGTCGAATATATGCTCTTCAAGTCCACAGTGGACTTTTCAAATCTTGAAAGTGCCTCCCACGTGGATCAGGAAAGAATATTTCTTTCCTTCTGGAACTCCGACTCCAATATTAACTTCTTCGTCCTCTTTTTCCACGATCAAAGTCTAATATCATGTTTGATTTCAACGCTGAACAGGAAACTTAGATTTGTGTATATCTTCCTTTTTCGGCTTTTCTTGTTAGCAAGAAGTCCTTTTTCATTATTAATATTATTATTTCTGGAATTCAGGTTTTTGCTTAGAATTTAAATTCGAGACATATTTAAACACAGACTTTACCCACCTCCATCTATCCCCTTTGTGCAAACCGTGGGGAAAATGAACTGTCCAAAAGCTAAATAAAATAATTATTAAATTCAAGATATGTATTTTGAGAATGCCAAAATTCCATAGTACATTTGGACCTGCCTTAAGGCTTAGGCCTTTGGAAATACAATTATATGGTTCTTGCATTTACCCAACAGGCTTTGGGGGCCCAAGGGGAATTGGGGAAGTGTTCCCAAACATACCTAGCTTTAATCGGTGAGTTCAACGTAGAATTTTTCATGACAACACGGGAGTATGGTTTAATATATATATAATCTTAAGATGTTTATTATTCAACATTTCTTGAAAATTGCAATGTGGATTCATAAAAAGTTCGATTATTTTGTGCTTTTGGACAAAGAGATATAACACTATCTCAAAGAATTAGCGATTTTCCTCATTTAAAGGATCCGCCGCCAGGAGAAGCCGTGGAAATGCTTGACACGAAGGATCGAATGGCAATTCATTTTAAAAGACTTCAAAACCCAGAAGCTGCTGTCGATTAAGGGACTGCGCATCGATTTTGGGCATTCCTTTTGAGGTTCGTTTACGAAGTAAAGATGACCTGTGCAGAGTTTTCGGCAGCCTTGTGAAGGTGTTGAGTCCCCGTTCAATTGTGGGGTTGTGGGACGTAGGAAGGATCATTGGCCGGAGCTTCAAGCGAGGGAGGATGATTCGAACGGATGCACCTCCGACCGCGGTGCTGTTGGTGGAAATTCAACCATTGAGAGCTGTCAGACAGGACAGAGCCCCAACCGGAAACAAGTTTCAAATACTAGGAACCTGAGGTCGATGGTGGGTACAGCGAATGGATGCTCGTTTCGCCCAGAAAGAGTAGAAACCTCCAAGCATTTCAATGAATGGTCGTGCGGCGAATGGATGGAGCTCGGGACCAGAGACGATGGAGGTGGACGAGGGACTAGCTGCAAACGCTGTCATAGTCTATAGATCAGGTATATCAATCTCATCTTAACCATTAATTACGCGGTTTCATCATTGAGCCCAAAGTGATCAACAGTTGAAACTTGAAATGAACTTGGTTTATATGATTTGTAGATTAGGTCAAATAAGTCGACTGAATTTGATAATTCTTGTCATCCAAACATCGGTCATTAGACATTCATTCTTTGCCTTAGTCCAGTATACGCATTAGCTGTAATTCCAGAATGTTGCATTTATTCGGTAAGAAATATGGTAAATCATTATTAAGTTCCACTAGACATGACCATGCACACATATGAGGTACGTGCCTAAAAAATAAAATAACTACTTACGAGAACCAGAACACAAGATTGTACACCGTGAAGAGTCTTGGCAAATCAAATACACTGCACAATAGGATTAGTGCTTCTGAAATTAAAAGAAAGACAACTTGATACCTACAAATATCACATGCCTCAGGAACCAAGAATTCACAGGCCATTGTTGCATGGATCCATGGAGGCATCCATGCACATTGGCGACTGAACATCATGCGGTGGTGAACTACTGCTGTAGAGGATGAAACCTGATTTGAAGTCCATGTTGAGGGCGGGTTGTCAGGAGCTGACCTGGGCAGTGGATATACGTCGGGGACAGCTCGAAGGTGTAGCGCTGGAGGATCATCGAAAGGGTGATTTTTGCTTCTGCCGCCACGAAGCTCATCCCGACGCAAGATCGAGGTCCGAAGCCGAAGGGGATGAACACGACCGCATTGTTGTTGGTAGCCTTAGCTATGCCTTCAGAGAATCGCTCCGGCTTGAATTCATGCGCATCTTCCCCCCAGATTTCAGGGTCATGCTGAAGCTTAAGGGTCGGTATAAAGATCTGACTATTAGCAGGAAGAACAAGCTTCCCTAACCTCAGTTTCTTGCCAACTTTTCGAATCAAGTTGACTACAGGGGGGTACAAACGCAGAGTTTCGTTCATGATCATGCTAATCTGCACATGAAAATGGAAAAATGTCTAGTTAGTCATCATGTCTAACCTACAATTCGAGTGAATCGAAAAAGGTTGACCGGGACCAAGACTTGAGTTGTTTTCTATACCTTCTTAAGCTTTCCTAGTCCATCGGAATCAGGGTCTTTATTCCCAAATACATTGAGAACCTCCCTTCTTGCTTCCTCTTGCCATTCTGGATTAATCGCTAGGAGGAATAACATCCATGCCATCATTGAGTTGGCAGTTTCTTGTCCGGCGATGTAGAATGTCTTGCACTCATCGACCAAATTATCTACCGTGAATTTTTTGCTCTTGTCCGTATCGTGCAAAGCCTTCACAAGTTGTCCTAGGAAATCATCCCCAAAGCCATCTTCTTCACCAGCCATCACCTTCTTCTCTCTTCTCTCGATCATCTGTAAGATGGAATTGCGTATGCCTTTCTCAAGTTTCTCCGCTTCGACTTCATCCGCTGTCTTCCAAAGCTTTCTGTCAGCAGGATTCAGAACAAATTCCATAATTAGTTAGGCCTAATTAAAACTCTGATTCTGAGATGTGAAATGTCCTAAGTCTTTTGAGGCTCGAAGTTTGCATTTGCACAAATGAACAAAACTGTTGCCTCCTTCGAATGCATTTACTCACCTGGACAACTTGTCAGAATAATCAAGTTCATATGTCTAAAGTTCGTTCTAAAAGTGATAATCACTGTACTTTCTAGCTTCTTCATTATAAAAATGGTCAAAACAAAATTTTCCTAGAAAAAATGTGCGATACCTTATTCCCGGTAACCTTATATTGAAAGCATTTTTGGATGTTAACGTAGCCAATCCTATCAACATCTGAAAAATTTTCCTTCCCTCAACATAGCTGCTCCCGAACGCAGTTCTTGAAATCACTTCGGATGTCAATAACTTAAACTCTCCGAACACCTCGATCTCTTTCCCTTCTTGATTCTTCCATTTTCCTAGCATTGTGTGAACACTCTCCACCATTGCCGGTGCCATATTCTGCAATTTCAATCCCCCCAAAATAATTAGTAAAACCTCAAATCAGACAATTCTCTTTTTTGATCTAGTTCAACTACCTTCAAACTTTCCCCATGGAAAGCGTGATTGGCGAGTTTACGCCGGTTTGCCCATTTCTTGCCATCGACTATATTCACGAGCCCATCTCCTAGAAGCTTCTTGGCAAAGTCCTTAGTTCCTGTTTTTGGGTATGTTTTCTCTCTGTTAAGCAGCACCTCCTTAATAAGCTCTGGCTCTGTGATGACCAGTTGAGCTTGAGGTCCGTGCCAATTCAGGTAATTCCTCCCTATAAAGTTGCATAAAAGTTCAACATCAGAGCGTCACGACACTAATGAAACTTAAGTTTAGTATTCTGGTAATTACCGTATGTGTCTATCCATGTGTTGACTTGAGGGTGAATCTTGGGGAATATGTCGTGAGAGAGATTGTTCATGGGCGTGTTCCTGACTTCCATCTTCATCTTGATTGTTTCCTTGGTGCTTCCATGGAGGAACCTGTAAGGAGGGCCTGAGATCCCTTGTTGGGCCATCATCCTCTGTATCCTGAGCGGGTTCCACCATAGCTCGTGCAAGAGCTTGGCAAGAGACCAGAGAAGAAACAGAAACAGAGGGCTCAGGAAGATGACCAATTGCATGGTTCAGTTGGGGGATCAAACGATAAAGGGAATGAAAACAGTGAAAATTATGATACTGGGCTTCTCTTATGAAATGAAAAAGTTCGATTGATTTAGGTATTTATTATGTCTTTCGGAGAATTCTATGAGCCGGACGGTGCCACGGTCAAGATTAAACAACCTTTGTTGGGAAGGTGTCAGGAAAGATCTTTCGGTCCACGTTTGACATTTTGGCTCCATTTCAGAGGAAACATGGGATAGGGACGAACTGATTAACGTCATCCGTGACTTCCTTGCCGATTTAGAATTATTAAAATCAACCCAAAAAAGGAAGAGCACTTGACGAGCTCACTCTTGGGTGATCCGGATGCCTGCGTATCCAATTCACTAAATGAATCGCGTGATTCCCAAGGAAACCAACAACCAGCGGTAATCGTGATGAACAAGTTGTGCATGCGCCCGGTTCCCCTCCAAGCCCACGACAGGTTGGCGTCTCGAATGTGCGCAATCTGTCGAAAAGCCCTTTCCAAAGCCAAACCTTACTGAGAATTCGATGAATAGAGAATTCGTCAAACTTTTCAATTAGAGACACAAGCTGTCTTGGTCGTCTTCTCGACACCGGAACTGTTTCTTAGCAAATAATCTCTTTTACAAGACGCGACATAGATCGATGAAAAATTCAAGGGCCAACGTATAAAGGACGCAATCGTGAGCACGGGGATGACATCGGACGGGACGAAGAAACACCAAGACCATCTATCACTCGCTTTCATCTTTTTCTTGCTTAGCTCAAAAAGTCCTATCCCGCACAATCTTTAATGACAGATCCAAAAACAAATTTGGCCTTCTGTTTCCGTTGCTTCATCAACACGCCCGTATAAAGGTAGCCTAGCCGCCACATATTTTTCCTGGGCTTGTGGAGTGAAATAGTGTAACCGTGGTCAGTTCGGTCGATGTCATTTAAGAAGGAATCTTTGGGTTGGGTAGGGATGAGAATGGTCCGCATTGGGTCGGTCCACTCCATAACCCTAGGACCAACCCGCACAGTATTGATCCTCAATTTTTGGGACCGAGAATTGACTTTATTGAGCTTGGAACTGAGGACCCAACCGACCCAATGAGTTCAATTCGATTTCAATGACAACTTAGGACCAACCGATAATTTTTCTATTTCATGTTTTGTACTCCCTGAAAAGGCCACCGAGGATTAGACTGACCGAATGGGTTCAGTGACAAGCGAGGTCAGCTAAGAGAGGCGAGCAATGAGCGTCGAGCATGAAGTGAGCGTCAAGCGAGGCGAGCAGCAAGCAACAAACAGTCGAGCATCGAGCGGTGAGCGGCGCAAGTGACCAAAAGCAAGTGAGGCAAATGTCAAGTGGTGAGCAGAGAAATTGTTTCTTTTGATTTTGGCAAATTGAAGACTAAGCGGACAAATAAGACAAAAGAGAACGGGTACTAAAGAAAAATGCCGTGATTAGCTATTTATATTATTTTGGACGACATGATGACTCTTCACTAAAACATTTTTCTCATTTGTAAATTATGACTGTTGATGCCGTAAAAAACATTAAAAATCTAAATTATTAAAGAATGGTGTAAAATTACTTAGACTCCTCACTAATAAGCTATTTAATATTGTTAGCGCCGTTTATTTTAGGGTTTTCCTCTATATAAAAAATTATAAATAATAAAATTATAAATAATACATTAGATTATATATATATAATCAGGGTTGATTTGGGATGAACCAATCCTAAACTCCTAAGACTGAGGATCAACTCGTACCGTGCTAATCTAGGAATTTCAAGATCAATGATCGATCCAGTCTCCTTGAAAACCGAATTAGGACCAATAGGGTTGGGCAGCTCTAGGATTAACCCTAAATCGATGCTCACCCCTGGGGTTGGGCTCGATGTCATTTATGAAGGAATCTTTTGCTTGTCCAATCCAACAACTTTTTTGAGTCTAGTATGAGCAATGGAGAAAAGTCAGACTGTGAGACATGAAGAAAGGTCAAACTGAGACCTGATCAACGTCCTAAAGTAAAATAATGATGAATCACGTGCATAGTGATTGAATCAAAATTAATAAGCTCTCTTACATCATGCAGTGCGTTAAGTTTACTTTATTGACACCTAATTTTTTTCATTTTATTGATAAATTAACTACATAAAAAATTAAAAATTAATTTCTAAAAAAAGTAAAATAAATAATTTTCATTAAAATGCATTGCACATAGACATTAAGGATAACGCATTCCCACGTTGTCCTCCTATTCCCTCTCTGTCTGGAAGATAAAGATAGACAAGAGATTAAGGGGCCTCACAATGGTGAAGGTAGACACCATGTTAGAACTTCGGTTCTAGCTACTACTGGGTAGGCAAATATAGTAGCCTCCCGTGCCTGAAGTGAATAAGGGTGGATCCTTACGACACTGTCCTCAACCACAAGTCAACTCAGTTCCCCCGGTTGAGGACATAGACATCTCAATTCCCCCAGTTGAGGACATAGACATTAAGGACAGTTGCATTATTCCTTTAAATAATTAGAAATATATATAATTAATTGATTTTTTATTTTCCTTTAAAAATCGAAAAAAATAATTAAAAATTATCATTAAATTTTAATTAATTTCCCTTTCTCCAGCTCGCATGCTGGTCTTCCCCCCTTCCCCCCCGGGAGGATTGGGAGAGAGGAGATTCGGGAGAGAGCTTGAGGGAGAGAACTACTTGAGAGCAAGAAAGAAGGTCGACCGTGCTCGAGATCGCACTCCCCGACGGCCTTTTTCCGCGTAAAAAACAACCCCCTTTGACCCGAGGATCTTGTCTTGATGACACCAGGGCGGCTGGCCACGGCTCGATCCGTCTCACGCCTGCCTGCTGGCCGCCGTCGGCAAGCCGAGTAGGGCCCCCCTACCCAAGTGCACCAACACGTTCCATGTTGCTCTATTGCTTAGCTCGCCGGAATCAAGGCTCACGGTTCTTCGGTTCGTTGAGTCCTGACCCCGGCGGTTCTGCGTTTTATTGCCTATTCAACCCTGCTTCGTTGCCTATAGCTAGCTCGGTCTCGGCTTGATGTCCCGTCGAGTTGTCGTCTGCCGTCTATGCTCCAGTCGATGCCCACCTAATGTTCGACGAAACGTCTCTGCGATGCTCATAAAAGTCGCGATCGCCTTGCTAAAACTGTAGACCCCTTTATCCATCTTTGTTGGTTTTTATACATCATTGTCACGATCACTCACTTATTTTTCTTCGTTATGGTTGTGTGCACATGAGTGGCATGCTTTGAATTCTCCATTCCGGCAAATGGATGGTAGCCAACCGTGGCACTCGCCGAGGGTGAGGACGGATGATGGACAAGGGAGAAATGTTAGTCCTGCGTCTTCAGTAAGCATGATGGAAATTTAATGGCAAAAGAACGCTTCAAGTGCCATAACTTTGCCCAAATGGACACTTAAGTGCCATAACTTATGAAAGGTACACTTAAGTGCCACATTTTAAGAAAAGTGGGACACCTGAGTGCCATCTCCGGCAAAGCTGGCCGGAAATCATACGTGGCATTAAAATATTAATATTTTCCGCCGATGTGTCTCGCCGGAGAGCTGAGTCAGCTCGAATTCATTCCAAACGACGTCGTTTCGGGTGTTGGCCCAAAATAGAGTCCTTAAATCAGCGAAAACGATGTCGTCTTCCCCATTTGCCCTAAATCTAAAACCCTAAATCGGGCAAAATGCCATTGAAGCGCTAGAGCCCTAATCCCGCACCCTAATTCGATTTGCCCCAAATTCTACAACCGAATATTGGAATGGAGAGCAGGACTTTCAGCAGCGGCTCAAATTTCTCTTGCCGAAGCGAATGAGAAGGCGAGCATTTCTGTTTTTGTGGGTTACCAAGTCCAAGAAGAACATCATGGACTTGAACAAATCCCGGGAGAAGATTCTATGTATGTTCCCGATACAGAGAAGGCTCGAAGTGCAAATACTTCAAATGGGTCGATGCGAAATTCTCTCACCGAGCCACAAAGGTGATATTGGACCTACTTGATGGATGTCATCAACCTCCATGTACGCTTGTGGATGACTTGGACGATGTTGACTCAATGCAAGCTCAAGCTTAAGCATCTTCTGTTAACCATTTGAAGAACGAAATTTCAAAAATGAAAATTGAACGGAAGTGTTACCAAGCGTTTATTGTGTTGCTGTTTTTTTGTCTATCCTACTTTATGATGAAATGTAAAGTACTAGAAGATGAGAAGAAGTTTCTCCGACTGCCATAGTTGTAAATGTGTGGAGAAATGTATTTATTTTGAATGAATGAATGAATGATTTCGACAAATACTGTTTGTACAATTTTTTTGCTTATTCTCAAATATAAATTAGTGATGATGGAATGTATATTAGGTCGATGTGTTATGGTGACTATTTTACTTGAATTGAATGTAAACCAGCAGCAAATGTGTAAACCAGCAGCAAATGTATAAACCAACAGTTTCTCTGTTTTGCTGCAAACCACCATATACATAGAATAGACACGAGTGATTACTCGAGTGCTATAAGTTGTATCTAGTGATCACTTAAGTGTCAGTCGTGATAGAAAAATAGTCATTTAAGTGTCAAGTTATTATTAAAATGATCACTTAAGTGTCACTTGTTGTTAAAAGTGAACACTTAAGTGCTAGATTTTTTAGAATGTGATCAGTTAAGTGTTATTTTTTTTGTATACATCGGCTACTACCAGCCACCACCACCACCGCCCACCACTGGCCACCATCGGCTTCCAGCCATCATCACCACTAGCCACACCAAGCATTCCAGGCATCCACTTGAGCCACCACTAGCCACCACTATACCGGTGGTATGTTGTTGCATAAGTTGCAAGTGTAAGGTGTCTTACACAAGCTTGCACCAACACTACCTGGTGCAAGTTGTGCATATTGCACACTTACATCTTGCACCAGGTGCAGCAAAAACAAAAACCTCCAACCCAACCCACCACCATCAGGCTTCACCAGCCGCCACCACCAGCCACAAGAGCACCCCAGTCACCACCACATATCCACCACCAGGCTTCACCAACCGCCACCACCAGCCACACGAGCACCCCAGTCACCACCACATATCCACCACTAGAAGCAGCAATAAGTAAAAGTAAAAATAAAATAAAATAAAAAATGAAAAAGGCATTTAAAAAATGACAAGCAACAACCGTTCCATTGATTTTGAACCTCTATCTCACAAACTCAATGACAAATGAAGTCTCACAAGCTCAACTAACTCAATGACAAACTATCATTAAAAAAAAAAAAAAACAAACATCTACAGATGTTTACAACTAACTCCTCAGCCCCACAAACCATATCACATTCCATTTCATCAATCAATACGGACAATGCCTCATGTTTATGCTCGTTTTGATGGACTTCGCACTTGATTCATAATCCTTGCACTTTTTCTAACTAGACATGAGACTTCTTCTTTAACTGTCTTGAGATGCGTTGATTCTGATGGAGCTGCAATTGTCCTAGGCTGAACTGATTTAGAAGGAGCTGCAACTGTTGTAGGCTGAACTGATTCGGATGGACCTGCAACTGGATTCTTCTTACTCTTCTTTCTTGTTGGCGCAGGCAATGTCTTCTTCTTTGTTGGCGTAGCAGTTGATTCTTGAGTTCGGCCTTGAGAGATAAGAACCTCTGAACTTCTCCCAAGCTTCAAAAAGAAAACTCAATTATCAACAAAAGTTTGCTCTATAAATTAAATTAAATGCAGCCTATAAAACTTACATTAAGAATAACTGTTCCAGAACGGTCCTCTGTATAAAGGCCATAACCATATTGTTTTAGCTTATTCCCAAAAGCCCCTTTTGTTCGAAGGGGAGCGTTACTTTCAGGTACTTGTGATTGGTTGACTCTTCTTCTCACATGTGATTTCTTCGGCTCTTGTGGCTGTTCAGCTACAGCAGGGGCTTCTTCGGCCAATTCTTCAGCTAGGCGTCTTGTAGATGGCCTTCTCATAGGTGGCTCTTGATTTGGCTTTCTTCTGGTTGTTTTTCTAGTTATGCCTTCAGCTTCAGTGACACCTTCGGTTGGCTTTGGTGGTGGCCCTTGAGATGACCCTTCTAGTGGCCTTTGTGATGACCTTGGTGATGGATCTTGTGGTGGCCCTTCAGTTTGGCCCTCTATTAGTAGCTGAGCTCTAGCTTGCCTTCTTCGAACCTAAGAAAAAAGCAAAGGACATCATAAATATAACATCAGGCCATATTAGAACGTAAATGAAAAGTAAACTCAAATCATTTAACTGATCGGGTATTTTTTTTCTCTATTGCTGCTGAAGAACAGTCGACTTAACTAGCCCTCCAGTTGCTTTAGCCAATCCTGCAGTTGGCTGTCTTCCACCTTCCCTTATTTGAACAAGCCTTTCATCTTCAGATATAGCAGGGGCTTCGGCCAATTCTTCAAGTTCGGATGCCTCACGTCAATGAATTCCGGTGGCGGTGGAGGTCGAGCCAATCGACCAGATGCGTATGAATACGCGGGATGATGACGTGCCCGACGGAGCGGGACGACGCCCGGTTATGCCAGATGACCGCCGATTTTTGAGTTGGCTGTGGCCGATATTTCGTAATAACTGGAACACGCCTGATTCGTTGTTATAGTTGTGCCTGATTATGGGTACTGGGACGAGTTGGTTTGTCGCCGAGCGGATAGTGAGTCTGAGAAGAACTGAATCCTCACTGAATGGGGATAACGTTCCTGGATCGATCGGTGAATTCGAAGAAGAGGTCTACTGTCACATTTTCAACAAGAAAATAACCTCCATCTGGTTTGCTAGGGTCAAAATGCTGGTTAGGTTGAAATGGTGCTGCTAAAAGATGCAGTTGGCGAAAAATGCCACACTTGCCGAAAAGCATAGGTGATTGAGAATGGCCAAGCGGCTGAGATCAAAAGAGGCTACCGATGGAGCAAAAACCTATTTTGTTGGGCGAGCATGACCATTCGATGTGAAATCCCAAAAGTGGCACATCAATGGTTAATGGATGCAAGGAAGCGACGGAATAGATCGCAACGAGGACGTTGCGAATTTGAGTGGGGGAGAATGTCACGATCCGCGAATCCTCCCATACTCTTGACACTTGTGAGTGATGCTTAGGGTTATCAGGTGAAGAGTGTTGAGGCAAAAGGGACGAACACAACTGATCCGTGGGAGTGGTGTCAAGACGGTTGGTGCTAAGAGTTCTAGGATAGAAGGATTACATCACTTAGGAGTTCTAAAGACGAGGTAGGCCTCCCGTGCACAAACTGGTCGGGAGCTGACACCGCTCTCCTAACGAGATCATGGCAGGCCGAAACCAGTTGTTGAATCTAAATGGATATGCTGTCTCACTCGATGGATTAGACGCCCGAGTGACGCTGGGCTTGGTAGGATCTCGCACAGAAGAAGCATTCACCGTATTGTTCGTGGAACCGCTATAGAAGAAAGGCTGGCCTCGCAAATTCCGCTTGCCAAGCGCCCACGGGTTGTTCCGAGGCCGAGGAAACTCTCGGCCTGTGACACAAGCTTCATCTTTGATTGAAGAAGTTAGACACTTTCGATTAGGAGAGATGAGGATTATGATCGATGGTTAGTCACGTATGTTTGAACAATCTATCTTAGGATCTTATACATCTGCGAATGTAAATAAATACTTGAAGGGTTGCTTCAGTTGCAGAGAGGCGCAAGCGTATTCAAGCATTCTGTCTTCGTTTTTTGGCTAAGAAAATAAGGGGATTCATGAGTATTTGAGTCACAGCAGAAGTTTAGTCTCTTGTTATCTCGCCGCAATCCATAAATTTCACTGTAAGAACCTATAACTAGACATCAATCCATGCGCATGTCATGCGGAGATGATAGGAAATAATCAAGATCGTGGTGGGGAGAGAGAACACGACTGCTAAAATCGCTATCGGTCAATGAAAGCACCGTTGAAGTTTACCGCGAAATACCAAGCAACAGCTAACGATCTGTTTTCCACAATGCGTCAAATCTCTCTTCACATATGTAACTCACGTCGTCACAAAGAGGGCGAACTTTAACGCCATCTGTATTGTTCATTAGATGAACGACGTCATTAAAAATATTCGGCGAGGGCACGCACAAATTGCAGGATGTAATGGCATATTGTGATCCCGACAAAGATAAAATATAATTAAGCAAGTGCATAATAATTCATAGACGGGCACCCGAACAAGGTATAAGAAAGGAGGACAAAAATTTCTCAACCGAGTGTTGCTTCTAATACCATAATACTACAGTGAGAGTGGATCGCCATGTCAAATTCCTCAGGATGGTCGGAGGTGCTGGAGTGGTTCCCCATTTTCTTTCTGAGAACGGTCGTCCGACGCAAAGAATGCAAAGACCAGTGAGAGGAAATTTACAAAGAAAGATGGATGGCAATGACTAAAACATGAATCCTCAAAATCTAAGGAAGAATCTGGAGAACCAGATTGCCAGCCATACCTTATGGAAGAAAAGAATGAACTATTTTCTATTTTTAAGTCTAAGGTACAAAAAAAGGAGGAAAAGAATGAGTGACCCCCCAGCGCGTCCCTGGAGCGCGTCCCTAGAGGCTCTCGACTCGTCTGGCCTCGGCGAGACGTGGACAAACGCCTGCCCGTCTAGTGCGCGGCCGCGACGAGCGCGAGTGCCATGAAGGCGTCCTTGGCGGCGGCAGCCTGGCGAGGACACGACACACGACACCATCACTATGAGCTGCGTAGTGTTTCCCGCCACGAGCTCGGATATGAACTCTGCCGAGTCGGGCTCCTTTCCCTCTCTTCCCTTGCACAAAAAACAATCGCGACTTGCTATTGGGTTTTTTTCTTGATGGAGATTGAGAGGATGATGAAGTCTCGTTGGATTTTTGTAGAGTGAGACCCAACGAGCACGAGCGCCGGAGTAGAGAGCGAAGAAGTGACAACCACCGAGAGAGCAAGCGAGCATCGGAGAAGAGAGCGACCGAGCACCAAAGAGGGCGAAGACAAGGGAACCTGAAATTTTGAATTCATGAGAGGAAGGAGAGAGGAAGCATCGGTCTTACTCCAAAAGGGGGAGAGAAAGGGAAATATATCTATCTCTCCGCAGTAGGTGGGAAGCAATTAATATGCGCAGGCCTATAATTAGGAGAAATTTTTTACATAAGAAAGAGAAATTTTATATTTTCTGTGCGGGAACAGCGGTTGGGACCACTCGTTGATGCGAAGCCACATGGAACTTTCTTATTCGTCGAGGAGCACGGTGCTATGGGACCACCTAATATTTTCTCCTTCTACGTTTGATGGCAGACAAAAGTGCTCTGTTCTGATCTTCATTTCAAGTGGGATTTATCCATCCCTAATATCCATTATATACACACAAATATGTGTCATGCTTATTTAAGCTGCAAACAGGCTTTACTTGATGCTTATATAGAAACACTTTGGGGAAAAACTTTTGGAGAAATGCGAAAGAGATTAGGTAAAAGGTTTTTTTTTTTTTAAATGTAAATAATATTTAGCAAAGTGTAATTTAAAAATACATTGTAAAGCAATTTTAATGTAAATGGCGGTTAGAAAAGAAAACTATGCATTGTGAAGGATTTTTGCCAATTTGTTTTAAAGTAAAAAATCTCAAACATTTGCCATTGGCGAGTTAGATTTGGTGCAAGCCAACCGCTAGTGAGCTAGATCTAGCTACCAATAGTCTTCCTTGACGTCACATGACCCAAGGCGAGGCGACCTAAGGTCTCGCAACCTCAAGCCTTGTTGCCTAGGTCATACAACCCCCTAGATGATAGCCGAGGTAGTGCGACCTCCAGGCAACATCTTGGAAAAGCAAACGATTGAACAATAATAAAATAGATATGAATAAGAAATAAAGATAAGACATTAGAATTAAGTTGTTCAATCGTAATAATCTATATCCACACAGAGAGCAACAACAAATTCCAATATAAATTAAGCAATATAACAAATATTACAATCACACTCGAGTAATTCAAACATTCGTAGTGTTTCCCAAGTCCTGATTATATTCAATAACTTACGCGGAGTTTAGCCTCATAATTCCTTGCTAAATAAGCTCTACAAAAGAATTATACACAAATTCTTATCATGAGAATTTAGTTGGCTTCAACACTAGCACCCATATGTAATTATCTGAATTTTGAAGCTTCACGATGAAGTCTTCTATACATCAATAGACGCAACAAGCATTCACACAAAAGCGACGGCGCTTCAAGAAATCTCTTACAACAGCGTGCCTTCTTCCAGAATGTTGAACTTGAAATGAACTTGGTTTATATGATTTGTAGATTAGGTCAAATAAGTCGACTGAATTTGATAATTCTTGTCATCCAAACATCGGTCATTAGACATTCATTCTTTGCCTTAGTCCAGTATACGCATTAGCTGTACTTCCAGAATGTTGCATTTATTCGGTAAGAAATATGGTAAATCATTATTAAGTTCCACTAGACATGACCATGCACACATATGAGGTACGTGCCTAAAAAATAAAATAACTACTTACGAGAACCAGAACACAAGAGTGTACACCGTGAAGAGTCTTGGCAAATCAAATACACTGCACAATAGGAGTAGTGCTTCTGAAATTAAAAGAAAGACAACTTGATACCTACAAATATCACATACCTCAGGAACCAAGAATTCACAGGCCATTGTTGCATGGATCCATGGAGGCATCCATGCGCATTGGCGACTGAACATCATGCGGTGATGAATTACTGCTGTAGAGGATGAAACCTGATTTGAAGTCCATGTTGAGGGCAGGTTGCCAGGAGCTGACCTGGGCAGTGGATATACGTCGGGGACAGCTCGAAGGTGTAGCGCTGGAGGATCATCGAAAGGGTGATTTTTGCTTCTGCCGCCGTGAAGCTCATCCCGACGCAAGATCGAGGTCCGAAGCCGAAGGGGATGAACACGACCGCATTGTTGTTGGTAGCCTTAGCTATGCCATCTGAGAATCGCTCCGGCTTGAATTCATGCACATCTTCCCCCCAGATTTCAGGGTCATGGTGAAGCTTAAGGGTCGGTATAAAGATCTGACTATTAGCAGGAAGAACAAGCTTCCCTAACCTCAGTTTCTTGCCAACTTTTCGAATCAAGTTGACTACAGGGGGGTACAAACGCAGAGTTTCGTTCATGATCATGCTAATCTGCACATGAAAATGGAAAAATGTTTAGTTAGTCATCATGTCTAATCTACAATTCGAGTGAATCGAAAAAGGTTGACCGGGACCAAGACTTGAGTTGTTTTCTATACCTTCTTAAGCTTTCCTAGTCCATCGGAATCGGGGTCTTTATTCCCAAAAACATTGAGAACCTCCCTTCTTGCTTCCTCTTGCCATTCTGGATTAATCGCTAGGAGGAATAACATCCATGCCATCATTGAGGTGGCAGTTTCTTGTCCGGCAAAGTAGAATGTCTTGCACTCATCCACCAGATTATCTACCGTGAATTTTTTGCTCTTGTCCGTATCGTGCAAAGCCTTCACAAGTTGTCCTAGGAAATCATCCCCAAAGCCATCTTCTTCACCGGCCATCACCTTCTTCTCTCTTCTCTTGATTATCTCTAAGATGGAATTGCGTATGCCTTTCTCAAGTTTCTCCACTTCGATTTCATCCGCTGTCTTCCAAAGCTTACTGCCAGCAGGATTCAGAACAAATTCCATAATTAGTTAAGCCTAATTAAAACTCTGATTCTGAGATTGAAATGTCCTAAGTCTTTTGAGGCTTGAAGTTTGCATTTGCACAATGAACAAAACTGTTGCCTGACCATCATCAGAAATTTGCAGCTTGCTAAGTGTGATCTCACATCAGTAATTTTAGTGATAAGAATGGTTATCAAAAAACAGTGTACCCCCTTCGAATGCATTTACTCACCTGGAAAACTTGTCAGAAAAATCAAGTTCAGATGTCGAAAGTTCGTTCTAAAAGTGATAATCACTGTACGTTCTAGCTTCTTCATCATAAAAATGGTCAAAACAAAATTTTCCTAAAAAAAATGTGCGATACCTTATTCCCGGTAATCTTATATTGAAAACATTTTTGGATGCTAACGTAGTCAATCCTGTCAACATCTGAAAAATGGTCCTCCCCTCAACATAGCTGCTCCCGAACGCAGTTCTTGAAATCACTTCGGATGTCAATAACTTAAACTCTCTGAACACCTCGATTTCTTTCCCTTCTTGATTCTTCCATTTTCCTAGCATTGTGTGAACACTCTCCACCATTGCCGGTGCCATATTCTGCAATTTCAATCCCCCCAAAATAATTAGTAAAACCTCAAATCAGACAATTCTCTTTTTCGATTGAGTTCAACTACCTTCAAACTTTCCCCATGGAAAGCGTGATTGGCGAGTTTACGCTGGTTCGCCCATTTCTTGTAATTGACTGTACTCGCTAGCCCATCTCCTAGAAGCTTCTTGGCAAAGTCCTTAGTTCCTATTTTTGGGTATGTTTTCTCTCTGTCAAGCAGCACCTCCTTAATAAGCTCTGGCTCTGTGATGACCAGTTGAGCTTGAGGTCCGTGCCAACTCAGGTAATTCCTCCCTACAAAGTTGCACAAAAGTTCAATATCAGAGCGTCACGACACTAATGAAACTTAAGTTTAGTATTTTGGTAATTACCGTATGTGTCTATCCATGTGTTGACTTGAGGGTGAATCTTAGGGAATATGTCGTGAGAGAGATTGTTCATGGGCGTGCTCCTGACTTCCATCTGCATCTTGATTGTTTCCTTGGTGCTTCCATGGAGGAACCTGTAAGGAGGGCCTGAGATCCCTTGTTGGGCCATCATCCTCTGTATCCTGAGCGGGTTCCACCATAGCTTGTGCAAGAGCTTGGCAAGAGACCAGAGAAGAAACAGAAACAGAGAGCTCAGGAAGATGACCAATTGCATGGTTCAATTGGGGGATCAAACGATAAAGGGAATGAAAACAGTGAAAATTATGATAATGGGCTTCTCTTATGAAATGAAAAAGTTCGATTGATTTAGATATTTATTATGTCTTTCGGAGAATTCTGTGAGCCGGACGGTGCCACGGTCAAGATTAAACAACTTTTGTTGGGAAGGTGTCGAGAAAGATCTTTCGGTCCACGTTTGACATTTTGGCTCCATTTCAGAGGAAACGTGGGATGACACGGGTCTCGATTCGTTTTCATGGAGACATTTTGAAAACGTGGGATGACATTTTGCCACGGTCAAAATTAGAGACACGGGTCTCGATTTGTTTTCTCATTTGACCGGCGTTACATGACACAAGCTGACAGGTTGGCGTCTCGAATGTGCGCAATCTGTCGAAAAGCCCTTTCCAAAGCCATACCTTACTGAGAATTCGATGAATAGAGAATTCGTCAAACTTTTCAATTAGAGACACGGGTCTCGATTCGTTTTAGAGAATTCGTCAAACTTTTCAATTAGAGAGACGGGTCTCGATTCGTTTTCTCATTTGACCAGCGTTACATGACACAAGCTGTCTTGGTGTTCTCCTCCACACCGGAACTGTTTCTTAACAAATAATCTATTTTACAAGACGCGACATAGATCAATGAAAAATTCAAGGGCCAACGTATAAAGGACGCAATCGTGAGCACGGGGATGACATCGGATGGGACGAAGAAACACCAAGACCATCTATCACTCGCTTTCATCTTTTTCTTGCTTAGCTCAAAAAGTCCTATCCCGCACAATCTTTAATGACGGATCCAAAAACAAATTTGACCTTCTGTTTCCGTTGCTTCATCAACACGCCCGTATAAAGGTAGCCTAGCCGCCACATATGACTATCGGTTGTTGGCGTCGTAAAAAACATTAAAAATCTAAGTTATTAAAGAACGGTGTAAAATTACTTGGACTTCTCACTAATGAGCTGTTTAATATTGTTAATGCCGTTTATTTTAGGATTTTTTTCTATATAAAAAATTATAAAATAATACATTAGATAATATATATAATCAGAGTTGATCTTGGATTAACTAACCCTAAACTCCTAAGATTGAGGATCAACTTGTACTGTGCTAATCCAGGAATCTTAGGATCAAAGACCGACCAATCTCCTTGAGAATCGAATCAAGACCGATAGGATTGAGCAGCTCTAGGATTGACCCTAAATCAATGCTCACCCCTAGGGTTGGGGTCGATGTCATTTATGAAGGATTCTTTTGCTTGTCCAATCCAACAACCTTTTTGAGTCTGGTATGAGCAATGGAGAAAAGTCAGACTAGGAGACATGAAGAAAAGTCAAACTGAGACTTGATCAACGTCCTAAAGTAAAACAATGACGTAACACGTCCATAGCGATTGAATCAAAATTAATAAGCTCTCTCACATCATGCAGTGTGATAAGTTTACTTTATTGACACCTAAATTTTTTCATTTTATTTAAAAATTAACTACATAAAAAATTAAAAATAATTTCTAAAAAAAGTAAAATAAATAATTTTCATTAAAATGCATTGCCCATAGACAGTAAGGACAGTTGCATTATTCCTTTAAATAATTAGAAATATATATAATTAATTGATTTTTTATTTTCCTTTAAAAATCGAAAAAAAATAATTTAAAATTATCATTAAATTTTAATTAATTTCCCTTTCTCCAGCTCGCGTGCTGGTCTTCCCCCCGCGGGAGGATTGCGAGAGAGGAGATTCGGGAGAGAGCTTGAGGGAGAGAACTACTTGAGTGGAGAGCAAGGGAGAAGGTTGACCGTGCTTGAGATCGCACTCCCCGGCGCCCTTTTTCCGCGTAAAAAACAATCCCCTTTGACCCGAGGATCTCATCTTGATGACACCAGGCGGCCGGCCACGGCTCGATCCGTCTCACGCCCGCCTGCTGGCCGCCGTCGGCAAGCCGAGTAGGGCCCCCCTACCCAAGCGCACCGACGCATTCCATGTTGCTCTATTTTTTAGCTCGCCGGATCGGGGTTCACGGTTCTTCGGTTCGTTCGAGTCCTGACCCCGGCGGTGCTGCGTTTTGTTGCCTATTCGACCTTGCTTCGTTGCCTATAGCTAGCTCGATCTCAGTTTGATGTCCCGTCGAGTTGTCTTCTGCCGTCTGCGCTCCAGTCGACGCCCACCTAATGTTCGACGAAACGTCTCTACGATGCTCATAAAAGTCGCGATCACCTTGCTAAAACTATAGACTCCTTTATCCATCTTTGTTGGTTTTTATACGTCGTTGTCATGATTACTCACTTATTTTTCTTCATTATGGTTGTGTGCACATGAGTGGCATGCTTTGCATTCTCCATTCCGGCGATGGATGGTAGCCAACCGTGGCACTCGCCGAGGGTGAGGACGGATGATGGACAAGGGAGAAATGTTAGTCCTGCGTCTTCAGTAAGCACGATGGAAATTTAATCTTCCCGACTTCTGCTCAAGATGAGTGAATATGTAAATTTGTTAAGATTCTGAGCGTGACAAGGGGAGGCTACGGGAAGGAGGGGAGCCTCGGCCAGGAAGGGAGAGAAGATAGGAAAAAAATAATAAAAGAATATAAAAAAAAAACTATAAAAAGAAAAGGCCAAAGATAGAAAAATAGAAAACAAAAAATGGGCTTCGTTAGTATTATGGGCTGGGATAGATTGGGCCAAGGATAGAAAATGGAAGTGGGCTGGAGGCTGAGTGGGCTATCTTTTAAAAACTTCATGGGCCAATTTATTTAATTCCGAGTGGGCCTTAGAGCCAGCCTCGGCTCTTAGTACAACCTGGACCGGGTCTCTTGACTCGGTCCGACTTCCTTTTTTTCTAATATTAAAAAATCTCAAAAAATATATTAATTAATAGATCATTCGAAATATCAAGAATTTAGAAAATTCTTAAAAAATAAAAACTCAGAAAGTCGGAAAATATTAAAAATTCTGAAAAATCTTAAAAATTCAAAAATTCTGAAAAATTCATGGAAAATTAAAAAAATTCAGAAAATGAAATTCTTTAGAAAATTCAAAGATATTAATAATATTTAAAAACTCCTAAAATTCTCAAAAAATAAGAAAATTTCCAAAAAAGAAAATTAGAATTCCTTGATAAGCTTAAAATTTTGTTTTTAGGTAATCTTCTTTAAAAAAGCAGGAGCTGTTTGATCTAAGATTGTGCTCAAAATTGTATTAAGCCTTTAGGGCTCTACCTTAGGATTTTACTTATCCTTATAGACAAATGCCATTGATTGCATCCTCTTGATATGACTTTGACTTCCTTTTAGCTTAGTTAGGATTGGCATTTATTTATCTCTTAGTGTTAGATGCTTATTTTCCCTTGCAATTTATTCAATACTTCATTTGGTTATTGATTGTTATTTTAATGATTGAACAGTTGCATGATTATCTCATATGTTAGATGTTAAGTCTAAAATCAATCCAAATTGCTTCACAAAAATCTTTTTGAAATGAACAATATTAGATACCGAATTAATACTAATTGATTAATTAGTGTAACAAAATCCCTGACCTTAGATTCTCTACATACGTAGGAAGTGAGGTACACTCCTATACTTCACTTAGTTTTTAACCGATCTCAATAGGCTAGTGACGACTCTTTATTAGAAGATTATTATGAACACTCAAATGTTGCGTGAGGTATGAGCCGGGGAAAGCCGATGCCTAATCATGGGCCGTAGGCTTATTTTTCAGGCAATATCCCTACATCTAAGGCTCCGTTCGTTTCACGGAAAATATCATGTTTCCGGAAAACATTTTCTGGAAGTCATTTTCCAGGAAAATGACTCTATTTTCCGGTGTTCGGCCAAAATCTAAAATTTGAGTAAAAAATATTTTCCACCGTTCGTTAGCTCATTTAATTGTTTGGAAAATATTTATTTTATTTATTTATATTTTTTTTTTAAAATGATTTTTTAAATTATTTATATTTTTAAAAATCGAAATTTTTATTTTTTATTATTTCCTTCCTCCTTCCTCCTTCCTCCTCCTTCTTCCTCCTTCCTCCGCCGTCGCCTCCTTCCCCCTTCCTCCTCCTTCTTCTTCCTCCTTCCGCCACCGCCAACTCCACCTCCTTCCTACCTGACGATGGCCGGCTGCCCAGCGGCCGACCAAGACTCGGTGGCCAGATCCAGCAAGCTCGAGGCTCGGCCAATCTCACCCGAGCTCGCCGGATCGCGCGACGAGCTCGAGCTCGCCCTGGATCGGGAGTCGCGAGCTCTACCGCTAGATCCGGCGAGCCGCGAGCTCCGCCGCCAGATCCGGGAGCTCAAGGCTCGGCCGATCTCACCCGAGCTCGCCGGATCTGGCGACAGAGCTCGAGCTCGCCTGGATCGGGAGCCGCGAGCTCCGCCGCTAGATCCGGCGAGCCGCGAGCTCCGCCGCCAGATCCGGCGAGCTCGAGGCTCGGCCGATCTCACCCGAGCTCGCCAGAGCTTGCCGATCGCACGATGAGCGGCCCGGACGGCGGGCTCCCCACGAGCCTCCCGGCGCCTCCGTGGTGCTCCCTCTTAAGCCGGATCCTCCCGAGTGGCTTCGAGCCGCCGGGGAAGCGGAGCGCAGCGGCGGCGGCGCCCGGCCGGAGCAGGCGGGCAAGAGCGGCCGGAGAGGGCGGAGGCTGATCCTGGAGAAGGACGTCGTCAAGCCATTGCAGCAGGGAGCAGGGAGCAGGGAGAGCGAGAGAGAGAGAGGCCGGGGAAAATGATTTCCTCTTTTGAAAAGAGGAAATCATTTTCCACAATGTCAAGAGAGGATTTTCCATTGACCGGAAAATGTTTTCCTTGACCGTGTATTTTCCGTCCACCCGAACACCGGAAATTTCGGAAAATATTTTCCTGGAAGTTATTTTCTGCGAAACGAACGAAGCATAAATATATTCCCTCCTCCAAAGGGTAGGTCATGATAGTAATTGCGTGGGAAAAGCATTTGTAAGAAGAATGCTGAAGAGAGAGAAATAGAGATTTTTTTTTATATATTTTGATTATGTATTCTTTTTAATATATTGAAATATATAGAGAATTATGAATTCTCTTTTCTACTTTGGTGCCGAGTGCACTTCACACCCAATGCACCTAAAAAACTTCTCTATTCTATTTCTTTCTGCTTTGCATTCATGCATCCAAGCAAATAAATACATTCCCGCTAGTCAACAATGTTCAATCAAGTGCATCATTTCCGTCTAAGTAAGCAAAATGGTGGTTGTGTTATGATGTCTTTGACATGTTGCTAAGTTGAGCTTTTCTTTTGTATGAGGGTATTTTTCGATGCCGCAAAGACGCATCTTCTCATAGTAAGTTTTCCCTTAGTAGTGCCTAGCTTATCCGCTTACTAAAACCATGCCAATCGTATCGGCCATGTTAAAGTTATTGTCCTAATAGCAAAGTTGACTACAAAGGATGCGTACTGCTCGATTTCAATTTCTTTGATTCTTGACCTCCCACTTCTCATTTTGAGAAGTTGACTACACCACCAGATTTGCCACTGTTAGACAATCAACATATTAAAATTTTCTTGTCAATGGAAGCTGGAGCCATCACATGCCCCACCACGCGCCTTGTCACCTTGGATTTGTTAAGCTAAACATAATTGAAGATTTTGTGACATTGTTCTGATTATTTTTCAAACTCAAGTTGATTTGTTTCAATTTAACTTGCGTTTGATTTGTTTCAATATAACTTGCCTTTGAGGGGGGATGTTAGCAATATTAGGATATTAAATGTCTTCTAGAGATATTGAAGATATTTTCTCTGATTTTCTACATCTATTTTGATTATGCATATTTCATTTCATTTCCTTTGATTTTCTCTATGTAAGCCTACAAATAGGCTCTTTATGTATTATTTTCAATATATCGCAATATATTGAAAATTCCTAATTCTCTTTTATACTTTATATTTAACTCAACATATTGTTCATTTTATGGATTAGTGTCATGGGAGTTTTCCGATTTGGTTTAGGATAATCACTTTCATTCCATCAAATAGAGAATAATAATTTTTTTTTTATCAAAACATAGAATGATATATTTTTCTTAATAAGAAATATGGAATAAATTGTTCTCAAAACAACACGACAAACCCACGTGATAGAGGGATGAAGAAAGTAAGTCATCTCAATTATCTTGAACAATCTTTTGTTAGGATGGATAAATATCAGTTGAAAATGAATCCTCTTAAATGTGCATTTAGCATAAGAGTTGGGAATTTTTTAGGACTTCTGATTAATAATAAAGGGATTGAGGTGGATAAGAATAAGGCTAAGGCTATACTAGAATTGTCTCCTCCGACTAGCAAGAAGCAGTTGCAAATGATAATCAAGAAAGTACATATTCTTAGAAGATTTATCGCTAACTAGTCTGACAAAATATATGTGTTTTCTCCTTTGTTGAAATTAAAAAATTAGGACGAATTCATTTGGCGAGAGGAGTACCAACGTACCTTCAAAAGGACAAATGCATACTTGACTAGTCCTTGAGTGTTGATACTGTCAAAGATAGGCAGGCCTTTAAAAATATATGTGTTGGCCATTGATACAACAATCAATAGTATGTTGGCACAAAAGAATGATAAAGGTAAAGAGCAGGTGGTGTATTATCTCAACAAGATATTGAATGATGCCAAGAGCAGATATAGGGCGAGACTTGGCCATGAGCCGGCTTGAAGGCCGGTCATGAGTCAATTGGCCATTCAAGGATCGGTAACCTAAGGTTTAATTATAGAGTATTCGACCATGGAAAGGTTATTCGATCATAAGGATCGATTGTGGACGATCACGTACCATCATGGATCGACGGACGATCATGGCTTGATTTCGCCCAGTCAATGCATCGGTCACAAGTGATTTCGTCCGGTCATTGAACTAGTTGTGGACAAACATGAATCGATCCCATGCGATCGTGAGTTGGTAAGAATCAATCAATTTCACATGATTACGTGACAACTAATAATCGACCATGGATCGAATGAACTCAACGTGGTTCAATTTTGGACTGACCAGGATTCATAGTGCAAAACCTTAGACTAGTCACAGGATCGGCTACAAGACTAGTCAACTGGCCTAAGGATTGACCATATGACTAGCCAATTAGAACCGACCCACGAGCTAGCCCATAAATTGGTTAGAGGACCAACTAACTAAGCTGGGACCTAGCCAACAAACCCAACCGTGACTCCTTTTCTCGATAAAGGGGATTTCGAACTCGGTTTGGCCAATCAAGCCGGATTGTGTTTGGCTTTGTTTAGGAATGGCTTAGGCATAAACCTTAGGCTAAATAAGGTTGTCGATTGCGATCAAACTTGATTAATCCCTACCCAAATGACAAAGCTTTCAAAACTTAGATATTTTCCTAATGTTCATAAAATGCTTTTGGCTTATAGTTAATTAATGCACATTGACTAAGAGTAGACACTTGGCATGAAAGGCTCTCGCCTTAGAAAACAAGTTTTAAACTTGGACTTTGGCTCATTAATGAGGAGACACCTAGGCCTTGGATTAGCCAAATCTTCCTAGAAATGAGTGTGAATGAGTGTGGGCGAGTGTGAACACAATAAATGAAGATAATGAATGTAGAGGCTTATGTGTCCCAAGTGATTAATGAAGGGAGGGTGACTCATGACCTAAAAGAATAATGGCAAGTGATCTTACAAGCCAAGAAGGGTGCCACCTCTCCTTCTTAGACTTGCCACTTTTGCTCTCCTAGGTTTTGACTTCCCAGTTTTCGAAATTGCTGGACCTTTCTTGCTTTCCAATTTTATAAGAACTCTTTGTGGTTCGAATTTGGAAAAATTTCCTTCATGAAAGTTGTTCAAAACATATTGATCTATAACACACTTAAATTTTAGATTTTTATAAAGTGAAATGGTTAGGACGAAGGCCCAATCATTTACCATCTTGAATCTGCTCAGTGTAGTAAAAACAATGACCAGATTGCCTTCTCGAATTTCTATAAAAAAAATTTATTTTTGAATTTGGATATACTTCCTTCACAAATGTTTTAAATGACATTCATTTCTGTAATATATTAAAATTTCAAAGAGTTTTATGAAGATTTGGATTTTGAGATGGGTCTTTCTTTCTAACCGTTGAATCTGCTCGACGGATGAATTGTTAGATTATGTTCAATGATCTGGTTCTCTTTCCACAAAATGAATTTTTCTAGGGTTCCTTCATAAAAAAATGTTAATGAAGATCTTCCCTACAACATATTAACATTTCATAATTTTTCAAACTTGTTTGATAGGGTAATGACATTGATTTCAAAAGTTGCTTGAAACTATTTTTCACCCCATTATAAAGGCCCGTTTGGTTCGGCTTTTGAGGAATGCATTTACAGTAATGCAAATACCTTTGGGTGAAGGGGATTTTCCGAAATGCAAATATCGTTCGGTAAAATTTGCATTGAAAAAAAACTTTGGCCAAAATACCGTTTAGTAAAATTTGCATTTGTAATAAATTTTATTAAATTAAAAAAGCAAAAATGCACTTTTTTTTTTTAAGTCCGGCCACCGGACCGCCGGATCCAGCGGTTCGGATGGCTGGATTTGGCCTCTAGAGGGTCGCCGGGGTTGGGCGACCCCAGGCGACGGCCGCCTGAGGCCGCGTGACCCAAGCGACCATCGCCCGGGTTCGTGCGACCTCGGGCGGCCGTCGCCCGGGTTCGCGCGACCCAAGCGACGTTCGCCTGAGGTCGCGCTAGCTTAGGTAGCCATCGCTTGGGGTCGCCCGACCTTGGCGACCGTCGCCTGAGGTCGCGTGACCTCAGGCGGCCGCCTGGGTCATGCGATTCAGGCCATCAGTGGCTTGAATCACGCAACCCAAGTGTCGCCCGATGTCCAGTGACGGTCGCCGAGGTCAGGTGACCTTCAGGCGGCGGTCACCGGCGCGTCGCCAGTGTGCATAACCCCCTTGGCAGGCAGTCGTCGACCTTCGTACGGTGGTTTTCCTCGCGGATGAACAGTAATCGCAAAGTAAACAGTAACCGGAAATTGCATTCGGAAATGCAAGTTTCCAAAGGACCTTCGGACCTCCTTTGGCCTAAGGACCCTTAGGGACCTTTGGAGATGCAATTGCATCTTACCAAAGTTACTCAAAAACTCAAACCAAACACATTTGCATTTGGCCAAGGGACTTTAGAATCCAAATGCTCATCCCCAAAGCTGAACCAAACAAGGCCTAAGAGAGTCACACACCCAACTTGGAAGGTAAAAGGGCTGCACGCCCAACTTGAGAAGCAAGCTAATCTGGAGTCTTCTTAGAATAAGATGATAATACATTAAATATCTTTGGACTATAGTTCTTCAATGCCAAGTTGAGGTGTCCCTTAAAGGAATAGGCCATAATGTCTCATAACCTAAAAACTTGGAGAGCAAGTTTGTGGGGGTGAACATATCTAACCTAATAATTACTCAAAATCCAAACATTAAATGAGAGAGACTTAGTCATTGGCTTAGGTGTCCCCATAATAATTACATGTAATTATTCCATGATGACTTAACCCATTAGGTGGACCAATGGAAAGATGAGTAAGTGTCGCCCCTAGGAACTAAACTTGCCACCCATCTCTTTAGCTTGCCACCTTCTCAACCTAGATTGTCCACCTACATGAAGATGATTAGGCCATTTGGAAAGGTCATCATGAGGGGTTTGCCTATAAATAGAGGCATTTCCCCTCCCCCCCTCATTTCCACACCACTTCCTCTTCCTCATTCACTCTCTCGACCTCACCGTCGCCATCTCTCTCTTTCTTGTGGCAGTGCCTCTCTTACCCATTTGCTCGCCTGCACATTACTCGGTCACCTAGGCCGTCCCTTGAACTATTGTAAGTAAAACTTACTAATATCTGGTTAGGATGTTGTGTTATGCTAATCCAAGCATGTAGCGAGTCCTTGATTGAAATGTTGTGACTATGTTCTTGCTTGAGATTCGTTGTGATTGCTTGGATTAGTTTAGACCTTGTTCCTTGATTGAGTTTGATCCTTGTTTGATGAGTTTTGGCCCATGCTTTGGTTTGAGTTGCTTTGGAAGAAGCCTAGTTTGTGTGTTTATTTGATATTATTTGGTTTTTGCTTTGATACAAACCTATTCGAAAATCGTTTTTGTGAAACCTTACTATTTCCTTACAAAACTATATCCAACCGTTTTCACAAGTGCACGTTCTAATTTACGCCTTGAGCTCCGAAAAAGGGTTTTGTTGGCCTTAACGTATGTGGATCATGACGAATTAGTCCTCTTTTAGTCTTGATGCGTATCAAGGTGTATCATTCCTGACTCAACTTTGGTACTAGGTCGGTGAATATATCATGACGAGCCAGTCCTTTCATGGTCTCAGTGCAGTCTCCCGAGCCAAGTTTGGTACTAAATCAGTAAACATGTCACGAAGGGCCGATCCTATCATAGTCTCGGTGCAATAGCGAGGTATATCGTTTCTGAGCCAAGTTGGGTATTAGATCGGTGCTCAAACATGTAAAATCAAGTCATGATTCTTGATTCATGCTCGACATGCTAACGTCTTGGTTTTGGTAAGTCATTTCATACACTTATGCATGGCATGCCTTTGGGCCCCTAAAGTAAAAGTGAAAATAAGAATCGGATTATAATGCTTGATGCATGATCACACAATGGACTAGTTTCTAACTGTCAACCGATGAATTTCGGCGACGTTGCCCGACGGACTCATTGTCGGAGGATCATCATCATCCTTAGATTAAGGGACATTGCCCGATTAAGTTTGGATGCCCGATGGATGCATAGTTGGAGGATCGCCATCACCCTTGGATTAGGGGACATTGCCTGATGGATTTCGGATGCTCGGTGGATTCCAAAAAAGTGGATAGATTTCGGCTGTTAATGAATGAACATTGTTCATAAGTTCCTCATGTTATGAAAGGGATTTTGGTTATGCTTGCATATTATTGAGTAAGGCGTGAGTTCCTTATAATTTGGAATGGATCTTGTTTATGCTTGTATAATATTGAGTGAGGCGTGAGTTCCTCATGTTGTGGCTGAATATCGGTTTATGCTTGCATACTGTTGATTGATGATTTTTCATGTTTCATCTAAGACAAAACTTTTGTTTTGCTATTGATCTATCATCGACTAATATTTTGGATGAGTTTTATGCTTGTTAATAGGCGAGGCATCCTCCTACCTGGAAATTAGTGGATTTTACTTGTCGAGTATATGACTCACCCCGTTATTTTTCAGAATTGTTGGCATTGAGGTCTCCCACTAGTGCTGGAGTTGCACTCTTGCTAGAGGAGCTAAGGCTTACATGGTCTTTGGAGTATAGAAAATGTAGTTGTTGTAAATAGAATGGCCCATGACAAAAGGGCTGTAAATATAACCGATGTAATTATATATCTGCAAGTGGTTGTTTTCTTGGCTATTTATTGTTGTTTGGGTGTTGTTTGTAATGCTTTTGCATGTGCTTAATGAAAATATAAAAAGAACAGGACAGCGATGTGCTTGGGATGTCACAAAAATAACCATCGTTGCTCGTAACCTTGGAGATGGAGTCGGGACGTTACAATAACAAACCCATGTTTGTCAACATCTCGAAGATGTCTCTCCCCTCGACATAGCTACTCCCAAATGTTGTCTTTGAAATCACTTCGGATGTCGTTAACTTGAATTCTTCATACAAATCAATCTCTTTGCCATCTTGTTGCTTCCATTTCTCAAGCCTCATATGAACACTCTCCACCATTACCGGAACCATGTTCTGCACTTCGGTTAGTTTCGTAAATGAAACATGATGATAGCGATTGCCTCTAAATTAATAAGCTCTCTTACGTAATGCAATGTGCCAACTTTACTTAATAGAGTGGTCCGGACTAGGGGTGTGCAACCGGACCGGGTTTACCCGATTCCCGGTCTGGCCCACTCGGAAAATAGGGTCGGGAACCGGTTCCGATTGAAACCGGTTCGGGAACCGATTCCCAAAACTCAAACCCTGTTTGAACCAGTCCGGGAACCGGTTCCGAGGGATTACCCACTTGGGAACCGGATCGACCGGACCGGTTTGTGAACCGGTTGGAGAACCGGTTTGTAAGCCACCTCCAAAAAGACCAAAACGCAACCCTAATCTCTTTCTACTTTCTATCTTTACCTCTCAGGGCCAGCCTTGCTCCGAGCTCCCCTCCCAAAATCGCGAAGCTAACGCCGCCTCTACCGCTCTCGTCGCACCCCTCGCGCTCGTACCACCGCCGCCGTTCCGTCGGTCATCTGAAGCTACGCTCCATTGGTTCTGCCCGTGAAGCCGCTGACCCTCGCCAAGCTCGCACCCGAGCGCCGACGCCACCTCCGTTCGATCTCGCCATTCCACCTACTGTTGTTGCCTCGCCGACCTTGTCGCCTCTTCGAGCAACCCACAATAGCCCTTCCTCCTCCATCCCCTCCGCCTTAAATAAGGAAAGACGACGACGATGCTTTCTCTCTCTACCAAGAAGCTCCATCTCCATCTCCCTTTCTTTCTCTAGCGTCTCCATCGTCTCGCCACGGGGATGAGGGAGGAGGAGGAGGAGGTGGAGAAGGGGGAAGCGGAGATCGACCGCCTACCCATCGACGTGCTGGCGCATGTCTTCTTCATGATCCCGTCCTTCGCCGATTTGGCGCGGTACGTGCTCTTGACTGCGGGTAGTTCCCATTCTTGCTTTCTAGTTCTGGGGAAAGAAGTTGTTTTGTCTGCGATTCCGTGTGGTGTTGATGATTCTGAGACGTGGGTTGTAATCAAAAACCGAAATTTCCTCGCAAGGCGAGCGGGGTGTGCAGGAAATGGAAGCATGGGGTGAAGCTGTCGCTGGGGCGAAGGGAGAGGCTCAACTTCGCGGGGCTGAAGATGGACGACGATTCCACCGCCCGCATCGTTCGCCGCGCATACGCCTTCCGTGAACTCGACATGTACTCCCTCTATCTCTGTCTCTGTCTCTCTATTTACCGTGCAGCATGATTGATGGAGGGTTGTTGGCAGTTTGTTAGGATTCTTCTTGAATTTGGAGATTGGTACATGGAGGATTAATTACTTAGGAATTGTTTGATGATTAGCTTATGATGTGTCTCTATGGATTTTTGAACTTTTGCTGACTGAATTGTCCGCAGTTCAAAGATTTGTTGGGGCTGCCATATTACCGATGAAGGGCTGTACAGAATTTCATTGACGAAATGCGCGGCAAAGCTTACGTCCATCTCTCTGTTGGGGATGACAGGGGTCACCGACCAAGGTGTTGTTAAGCTGGTATGTTTGTCGTTTCGATGTGATGGTTCGCTTCTGCAGATGTTATGTGTGTAGGCTTTAGTCTTGTTTTGTGGTTGGAGCGATTTCTGGGTGTTGATGGTCGTTTCTTCATTTAGAGTTCTGATGCTACTGTTCCTCAATGATAGTGCCGGCGTTGCTTATTAGTCATATTGTGCAATCTGATAAAAATCAGTGCAAGAACTTGAAATTGTCAATGTACCTTGCTCTGTTGATGATTATCTGTTTTATTCACATGCCACTTGTCTATGGGATAACTGAGCCTGAAGTTCTCTCACAATCCAGTCCTAACTTTTTGGAAAAAAAGTTTGACCATCAAGTCCTTTTGATGCACGAGCCTTAGAACTTCTTGCGTGCTTTCCCCATCATCTGACATACGGTAGTCGGTATATCTTAAGAGACCTACTCTTTAGATCGATGAAGTGTCGCAATAGTTTGTCATTGAGCATCATTCTATAAAACAATCACGATCCATAAACCTAATTTTTTGTCTCAACACATGCTCCCTCGTGGACGTGTTGTGTAGCGTTGTCCACCTCATATGTATGTAAATTTAGCTTCCTGATTAAGCCATTTTTGCAGATTGCAAGAGCTACTGCTTTGCAACATTTGAATATCGGCAGCACATTCATCACTGATGAATCATTATATACAATTGCCAATAGCTATCCACATCTGAAGGTGAGTTGCTCTGGGTGTTTACATATGAGTGTTGTATAGCAATTTTTATGCAAAATAGGTTCCAATATAAACAGGGTTAACCCTGTTCCCGGATCGGAAAAACAGGATGGGTTAGGAACATGGTCCAATGCAAACAGGGTCAGGTACATAATCCAAAAAAAGAGAACCGGTTATAATAAGATCGGGTACAGGGTCCAGGTCTAGACCCTACCCACCCTGGACCCGATCACCCCTAGTCCGGACTGCCAAGTTAGCGCGGTCTAGATCACTCGGGAAGTGACACGTGGAGCCATGTAAAAGTGTGGGGCCAGCTAGCGCAAACGAATTTCTGCACGAAAATTGATTTTCTTTCTCTTAATAGCCAGACACTAGCCTTGCCCTCTCTTTGCTCTGCACCCATTTAATTCTCTCTCATATTCTCTCTCCTCTTCGTTCTCTCCTCCAAAGGAAGGAGAAATGCAAATCCTCCAGCAAATTTTGAATCTTTGTCAGATTTTGCTACTCCGGGTTACTTGGCATTCGTCAAGTAGCCATTCCCTGTTGTCGCCGACAAAGCACATTAAGGCTGCCCCTGTGCAGCGGCGTGGGATGGTGAAGCTGAACGGGGCAGCGTTACTGAAAGGAAGTGAGGTAGAGGCCAAGGGGCGTGCAACCGCCCTCCACAAGAGCTTTGGGTTCTCGAAGTTTTTCGGGAGCATGTACGAGCTTGGGAAAGAGGTTGGGACTTGGGAGAGTGCATCTTCATTATACTTTCTATTCAAGATCCATGATGGCTCGATTTTGATAAAACCGTCTTAGATGTCACGCCAACGATGGCATTTTTTTTTACTTCACTCCAGAGATCCGAAGCATGCAATTAGCCCTTCATGTTTCCATCCGCGGAGAAGATGCGGAGATGCGAAGAGGGGCGCTGTGGGGTCGTCGGGGAGAGCGAGGAACGTGGAAGATCAGCTGAGACTGGTGGGATGTGTGTACGAGTGCGGGGATGACGGCGACAGCGGCGACAACAATGGGAATGTCGGATTTCTAGAGAGTTGTTGAAGTCCTCTCCTCGCTTGAGTTTATCTTCTTTTTTTTGGTGTAAAATCTCGCTTGAGTTTGACTGGTAGATGGGATTCGATCTGGTGGGATTTTCTTTCTTTCTTTTCTTTTTAGTTATTTCGATTTTGTTTCGTTTGGCCATGAATTTACTTATGTACATGACGAAATGCTGATTAACAGCGAGTAATCACAAAAGAAAAAAGAAAAAAGCGAGATTGCCTTCTGATCAAGCGTCTCTTTCTTTGTTTTATTTCGCTTTTCTCTTTTCATTGATTGGATGTAAAATGCAATTTCGACCATTCTAGAACTTTTGACTTCGAATCTTTTGTTCTCTTGCTGTCTTCAAACTTCAAAGTCCAATCAGAACTGGTCATTTTCCATCCGTCGTCCATATACAAAAATTATAGACGCTCGCAGAATTCTTGCTCTATGTGGTCACCGTGCATTGCTCAGTTTGGAAACTTCCGCAGTTCACTCGCCCCCGAGGGAGCTAAGACACAATGCAAACATGACAAATTTGTTCTTAACCGATAGGAACTAGGAGATGATACTTAAAAATTGAGGGCGACCATCGACCATCGAACGCTCGAAAGGGATCCTAATGTGATTCAACACCCCACTTAAATTGGAACCGAACTCGTACTTGCTCTCCAACAAGTTCGAGAACCCAAAGCTCTTGGGGAGGGCTGTCACCCGCCCCTTGGCCTCTGCCTCATTCTCTTTGGGGATCGCAGCCGTGTTCAGCTTCACTGTCCCGCGCCGCTGCACGAGGGGCTTCCTTAATGTGCTTCATCGGTGACGGCAGGCCAATGGCTGCTTGACGAACGCCGAGAAACGTGGGGTAGCAAAATCTAGCAAAGATTCAAAATTCGAAAGCGTTCGCCGCAGAGGAAAGAGGGTTCGGTTTTCCTCTTCATTCTCCAGAGAAGGAAAGAACAATGAAGAGGAGAGAAAATACAAGAGAAGGAAATAAATGCGTGTAGAGCTGGAGAGAGAGTATGCGGCACGAGAGAGAGAGAGAGAGCAGCGAGAGGGCTAGCGTGTCCAGGGCCTGTAGGCTAGGTGAAAAAGAAAGAAAATTATTTTTGTGCAGAAATTCGAAGGCCCCACACCTCCACGTGTTGCTTCCTGAGTGGCCTGAGACCATGCTAACCTAGCAGTCCGGGACCACCTAATATTGTCTCCTAGTGGTTTCTGGGGAAAATCAATTGTAAAAGCAATTGTGAGAAGAATGCAGAAGAGAGAGAAATAAAGAATTTTCTATATCATTTTGATTATGTATATCTAATTTGATTTACTCTTATTTCTTCTATATAAGTCTATAAATAGGCTGTTTATATCTTTTTAATATATCGAAACTTACAAAAAATTCATAATTCTCTTTTCTATTTTGTATTAAATTTCGCAATCTAAGTACACTTCACACCCGGTGTCCCAAGGAATTTCTCTATTCTATGTTTTTTTTGCTTCCTGCTTTGCACTTATGCATCCAAGCAAATAAATCCATCCCCGCTACTCGACATTGTTCGGCCAAGTGCATCATTCTTGTCTGAGTAATCACCACAGTGGTTGTGTTACAATGTCTTTGACATGAGGCTAAGTTGAGCTTTTCTTTTGTGTGGAGGTATTTTTCAATGTTGCAAAGATGTATCTTCATATAGTAACTTTTCCCTCAGCAGTGTCTAGCTTAACGTTAGCCATTTTGGCCGCGTTTAAGTTACTATCTCGACGGCAAAGTTAATTGCAAAGGACGCATGCTAGTTGGCTTCAATTTTTCTGATTTTCAATTTCAGTTCTTGTTTCGAGAAGTCGATTACACCACCAAATTTGCCGCTGTTTGACAATAAACATATTAAAATATTCTTGTCAGTAGAAGTTGCAGCCATCACATGCCCCACTACACGCTGCCTCGCCTTGGATCCAGCTAATTTTAATTGAAGATTTTGTGACATTATTTAGATTATTTTTCAAACTCAAGTTGATTTATTTCAACTTAACTTGCATTTAGGGGGGCTGTTACCAATATTGGGATATTAAAGATCTTTTAAAGATATTTAAGATATTTTCTCCGATATTCTATATCTATTTTAATTACGCATATATAATTTGATTTCCTTTGATTTTCTCTATGTAAGGCTATAAATAGACTCTTTATGTACTCTTTTCAATATATCGAAATATATAGAAAATTCCTAATTCTCTTTTCTACATTATATTTAACTCAATAGATTATTCATTTTATGGATTAGAGTCATAAGAGTTTTCCGATTTGGTTTAGGATAATCACTTTCATTCCATCAAATAGATAATAATCTTTTTTTTTTTTAAATCAACACGTAGAATGATATTCTTTTTCTTAATAAAAACAATGGAATAAATTGCTTTCGGAACGACATGACAAATCCACGTAATATATGGAAAAATGGTTATGATCTTTGTATTAGAGATGCTTAACAGAAATGATCAATCGTTTTGAAGATTGTCTTCTAGACGATTTATTGCTTTTATAATATAGCAGATATCCAAATCCATAGAGAGCATTTATTTTTTAGAATCGTGGGTCAAAAAGATTAAGCCACATGATAGATATACACAAAATTTATTGAGACATGCCACAAAAGTCTGGATCACTTCAAGAGATCACCAAGAAGGAGCCAAGTCCAAAGCCATTAACACATCTAGTTAGACCCAAGTTCATTCAAAAGTCTAAACCAATGAGTTATATCTCAATTAGGATATATTAGCAACTCCTCAATGCAGCACATCCCCTATGTAAGAATTCTTTTGCCTAACATCCTCACATATGCATCTCAATAGATCCTCACCTCACATTTTGGCCTCCTGTGTTAGGCTCCCTCCCTTTATTCCTAGCATCCTTCTTTGCCATTGTCATAACTCGAACTTCAGATTCTACCTCAATCATCTTGACTTAGACAAGTTCAATGGGAAGTTAGGGAACACCATCCACCAACTCGATTAGGAAGTCACATATAAGATTTCTTCATTAAGATATTCATCAAATATTAATAAATATAGGGAGGGGGCACCAATCAATTATCAACTCTAATACCATTTGTTAGATTAAACCAATAGAAAGCCAACAACTACACATGAGGAGATTTTAGCTGCATAACTTTTATTAAGGTTCGAAAACTTTGACCCGAATTCAACCTTCCTCAAAAGCCCCTTTGAATGGTGCGATGTGATGATTTCCTCCGAGAGCTTTACAACAATAACGATTTTGTCCTTCAGATCGACAACCATCTTTCGATTTAGCCAGTTCAAAGTGACACGAACGGAGGGTCATCGGATCAAGGTGATATCAAGTGTTTCACCAAGCAAAAAGATAAGATATGACAAATCCCCACCCCCAAATTAATATTTTATTTTATCCAATCCTATTATAGTACTTGTTTTGGTGACTGCCCATAGCCTAATATTTTAATTGTGGCAACAAAAATGTCATCTCTTCTTAATAGATTGGGGTACATTAATATATGGGCCCCTTTTTTCCACCCCTATATTGACTGTATCCACACCCCAATGTAGTAAAATGACAAAAATACTTAAACAAAAACAGAAAAATATCTACTACTTCGCCCATGTTCAACAACTCTTTTCTTTGCAGCATTTATAAAAGAAGAAAGTATCTACTAGTTTTGCCTCTAGCATTTGCTTCCTGCCATTTCTTCTTTTCCAGATAGAGTTTATACTAATGAAGGCCAGAGTGCATCCATAGTTTTACAACAAACTTGAACCATTTCAAGGAAATCTATTTGCAAGTGTTGATCGATTCTTACCTAAACTCTTTTGTTCATCTTAAATCCAAGAAGAAAATTTACAGTCCCCATCAAAAACTATTTAGATAAATAGTAGGTCTACTTTGCACACAAGCTAATTCCATTCATCACAATCCTAATTCTTTTTACTTGTTTCTCTTATTTTGATCCTCTGTTCGTCGTGGACCAAGCAAGAAGGATTTCAGGTTCCACACTATGGCAGCCAACATGACTGCCGGTAAGTGGCTTACATTTGGATCAAGGTTGGTGTGGTGTTGTCGGTGATTGGGCTCTATGAAACCCAGCTCAACAACTACGCTTCCTAGGTCCACGGCATGGTGGATATCGGGATCTTGCGTAAGTTCTTCGCCACAAGGTCTAATTGGTTCGACATTCTCTAGGTGGGGATCTTGTTGTCCATCTTCGTCAGCATAGGCCATCTCCTACATGGACTTCACCGACATTGTCATGTTGGCAAACTTCTTGTACAGCCTTAAGATGCTGCTCAAGTTCACAACATTTGTGTGGCTGCGGAGGAAGCTACCGATGGTGGAGCAACCCATTGGGTCCGATTGGGGGTGCCTGGCTACTGGTCACGTGCTTGATATTGTCCGCATCGGTGGTCAGCGATCGTGACCAAGGTTGCACACGTGGTGAGTGGACTAATGACACTGGGTAGCATTGGGTGGTTCTTCTTAATGAAGCTCTAAAAGTCCAGGAAGATTTTCAAGTTTAGCTTCAACAATGTTGAAGTTGCCGAAGACTAAACACAGTCCAAGGTTCTTCTTCTTTTTTTGGGATCGGGAAACACAGTCCAATTAGGGTGTGCAATTAGGTCGTGCAATTTTGTGATTAGTGTTGCATTTTGATGAACGTGGTCATTTCATCTTTTTGATCTAATTTGTCCATCTCAACTTGAATATCTTTTACTTGACCAAAACAAAGGAAGAACAACAGTAGTATCAATGTGCGGTTTTTTTGTGTCGTTTTATTTTATTAGGGTTTCGATGGAGCCAATAGAAGAGGTGTAGCCCTAACATACTATGAAAAAGAAAAAATGAATAAAATAATCAACCGATCAATTTCTTGTCGTGCACCTGCTTCCATTTTTCTTGTCCTCATCTCAAACATTTCCACAGGTCGGGATGGAGCCCAACAAATTCTATATACTAGCAAATATATGTTGGCACACATCTCTGTGCATAGATAGCATACTACACAATAAATGAAGGATGCATTAAACCCCAATATTTTTATGCTGATTAAGAATGATGATATGCTAATCATCAGCGTCCCCCTGGCCCCTTTTAATGTTTGACAAATCTTGGAAGCACAACACAGGATATTGAAGTATGAAGGCATCAATAGACAACATTTTACAAACTTAGACATTATTCATATGCCGGTGAACTAAGCTTGCAGTGGTTGAAATATGACTTGAAGTCCATGCTTCGGGCCAATTGTGAGGACTTGAACTGGACAGTGGACGTAAGCAGGGGACAATTTGAAAGCATAGCGTTGCAGAATCATCGAAAGGATGATCTTCACCTCATGTGTTGCGAAGTTCATACTTGCACAGATTCGGGGACCAAAGCTAAAGGGAATGAACACGACTGGGTTGTTGTTGGTGGCTCTGGCAATGCCTTCTGCAAATCGCTCTGGTTTGAAGAGAAGCACGTCTTCTCCCCAGATTTTGGGATCATGGTGAAGCTTGAGATTTCCTATTATGATGTGAATATTGGCGGGAAGAATAAGTTTTCCCAACCTGAGTTGCTGCTCAACTTGCCTCGACATCCCAATGACAGGAGGGTATAATCGCAGAGTTTCATTTATAATCATGCTCATCTGCACAAACAAAGAAATTATGGCAATTAGGCATCATGTTCATCAATCTTGGCCTATCTAATTAAAGAAATTCTAGATAAGGCCACCCGCACTTATTTTTGTGAGATTGAACTTATTCTGTTCAACCAAATTAACCCCGCACCTAAAATCCATATTCATACCGTCTTTAATTTTGCAATACCATCAGAGTCGGGATCATTGTTTCCGAACACATGGAGAACCTCCTTTCTCGCTTCCTCTTGCCAATTAAGGTGCGTCGCTAGGAGGAACACGACCCATGTCATCAATGCATTGGTGGTTTCTTGTCCGGCAAGGTAGAATGTCTTGCATTCATCCACTAGATCATCCATCGTAATTTTCTTACTATTGTCCATGCCACGAGAAGCCTTCACAAGCTGTCCTAGGAAATCATTCCTGACATCAGCTGCCTCACCAGTCTTCACCTTCTCTTCCCTTTTCTTGACTATCCTCAATATAGTGTCGTATATTCCTTTCTGGAGCTTCTCCGCTTCGATTTCATCTGCCGTTTTCCAAAACTTACTGAGAAGTATTCCAAGAGAGATTCCCCTAGCTTGTTAGGCTCATCAACTAAACAGAGATCATCCTAAAAAATTGCCACAAACAATTTGTTCTTAGGAAAATGAGGCATACCTTAATCCTGGGAACCTTACATAATGAATATTTTTGGTCAATAACACACCCAATCTTGTCAACATCTGGAAAATATTCCTGCCTTCTATGTAGCTGCTTCCAAATGCCGTTTTTGAAATTACTTCGCATGTTAATAACTTGAAATCTTCAAACACGTCAATCTCTTTCCCTTCTTGATGCTTCCACCTCGCTAGCATCACGTGAACGGTGTCCACCATCACGGGAACCATATTCTGCAATTCAATATCAAAAACCACAAGATTAGTAGAATCTAAATATGTTAGTATAATCTCATTTTAGAGAACCATTCTCCTTTCTCGTCATCTTCTTAACAATTCCATTAATTCGATCTCGAAATGTGCATTCAACGCTTATTAATTGCATGAAATTTTATTAAGTTGAGATTGTTGAAGTAATGAGCTTGGAGTAGTTTACTATCAAAGCTTAACTACCTTCAAGCTTCCTCCGTGGAAAGCATGATTAGCAAGTTTACGCTGTTTTGCCCATTTTTCTTCGTTGTTTGTGGTCACAAGCCCATCCCCTAAAAGCTTCTTGACGAAGTCCGTAGCTGGTGTTTTTGGATACATTTTGTCTCTATTAACTAATACCTCTTTGATCAGTTTTGGTTCTGTAATGACCAGCTGAGCTTGAGTCCCATGCCAACTTAAGTAATTTCTCCCTACAAAAGTCACAAAAGATCCAATCAACAATTTAAGGTCAGAGCATCCCACGGCGGTTTTCATTAGGGACATTAAGTAGAGCATAAAATTGAAACTAAAATGTAGGACTTGATTCATTTACCATATGCATTAGTCCATGTGTGGATTTCAGGCTGAATCTTGGGGAATATGTCATGAGAGAGATTATTCATTGGTATGTCCCTGACCTGCGTGATCATCTTGAATGATTCCTTGCTGCTTCCGTGGACGAACTTGTAAGGGGGACCTCTGATTCCCTGCTCGTTTAATATCCTCTGTATCCTGTGCGGTTTCCACCATAACTTGTACCAGAGTTTGGCAAGAGACAAGAAGAGAAACAGGAATAGGGAGCTCAAGAGGATGAGCACTTGCATGGTTTCTTTCCAAGCTAGAAAGGGAAGGAAGTAGAGGAAACTAGATATCCAAATCTCGGATTGTGAAGTGATGATGATCAAGCTTTTAATGGCTTCAGCCGGAGAAATTTGATAGCCGGGTGATAAGGTCAGGCTCAAAATGACAGCCTTTTGGCATTGAATGATAGGGACGGCTTATACTAACATAAAAAATGTCGAATCTGCCGACTCTAGGATATTCTAAGAAATCATCCCTCAAGACAATCAAAGCGACATGATAAAGCTTCCTTGTGGGCTAGAATGTTTCCGTCTGTGAAGTTGTCCTTTACACAGGTAGAAGTTGAGTCCCATTTCTCTTTGTCCTTTTACGGCTTAAACAAGAGTGGCCTTATTTTGTCTTTCTCATGTGACTTGTAGGTTGGTATGTTTTGCTAAAAGGAATGATTTAGAAAATATTTTCTAATGCGGAACGGCTTATACTAACATTAAAAATGTCGAATCTACCGGCTCTAGGATATTCCAAGAAATCATCTCTCAAGACAATCAAAGTGACATGATAAAGCTTCCTTGTGGGCTAGAATGTTTCCGTCTGTGAAGTTGTCCTTTACACAGGTAGAAGTTGAGTCCCATTTCTCTTCGTCTTTTTACGGCTTAAACAAGAGCATCATTATTTTGTCTTTATCATGTGACTTGTAGGTTGGTATGTTTTGCTAAAAACAATGATTTAGAAAATATTGTCTAATATTTTGATAGGGACGGCTTATACTAACATTAAAAATGTCGAATCTGCCGACTCTAGGATATTCCAAGAAATCATCCCTCAAGACAATCAAAGCGACATGATAAAGCTTCCTAGTGGGCTAGAATGTTTCCATTTGTGAAGTTGTCCTTTACACAGGCAGAAGTTGAGTCCCATTTCTCTTCATCCTTTTACGGCTTAAACAAGAGCGGCCTTATTTTGTCTTTCTCATGTGACTTGTAGGTTGGTATGTTTTGCTAAAAAGAATGATTTAGAAAATATTTTCCAAAAAACGATCGCTTGTATCACTTATGAAAATAAATAAACAAAAATGTTTAGATATAAATTACTACTGATAATGAAAATATTTTTAATTGACTAATTATTTTTTTGCATGAAAAAGGGCTAAAGCCGAATACAAAAATTTAACATTGTAAATCTACTATCCCTATTTTATCAACTAATAAAACATGAAGTAAACTTATAAGAGGGAATAAAAAGAAACTAGTACCCAAGTGCTCTTCAATTTTAATATTAGCAAGTTAGTTAGCAAAGCAATTTCTTTCCTAAAAGTTATATTACACTTAATAGTCAAAGTGAGAGTGGATATCTTTGAGCAAAGTAGGGCTAGCATTATCTATCATAAACTTTGAACTAAGAAGATCCGTCATGGCTTTACAGTCAATCTTAATAATGATCTTATAAAATCCAAGTTGTTTTGCGAAATAGAGTTCCAACCACAAAGACCAAAGTTTTGGTTATATCGATGAAAATATTCCTACGTGGCAAAATCACCAATCCAATCACTCCCTTTATTTCTAAGTAAATGTGTTCCAAATCATTTATTTCTACTAAAGGAGGAAGAAATGCCAATTGATCAAAATTGAATAAAAAGAAGAAACTTATCGTGTTGATTGAATCTTGAAATGTATTTCCGAGAGAAAGACGAACCTTCAATTATCAAGTTCCACCACTCAAGAAATCAACATTTAATTGGATTTTGAACAAATGAAAATTCTTCAAATGGGTCAGGTTTTTATATATATATATATGTTCAAACTCAAGACATAATTTAACATAGATTTTGATGTCTTAATTTAAAAATATCTTTGTTATGTTAGTTTTTATATTCAAGCATTGCATTTATCAGAATATGTATTGACAAGGAGCAATTGGACCAACCTTAGTGTCAACTAACTAAAATTAGATGGGTGGTAAGCTCGCCCGAGGTATTATTGTTTGCATGATGTCGGATGAAATGCACTATCTCAATTAAAGAATGATTTCTTGTCAATCAAATGTGTTCTAAATCTAAAACCATGAGCTTCTTGTAGTTCATCAATTTTCAGAGACTTAAGGTTGAGACTTTATAGCGCCTCAGATTGCAGGAGGCATATTAATAATGTCTATGTCATATTTGCTCTGGTGCTCACCACATGAAACTTCACTTTTGTCTTCGTGTACGCCAAGTGACATGACATATAGCATAGTTTTGCCACATGGCACACATTCAATCAATAAACTTTTAGCTTAATAATTGGTCATATGCTCTTTTTTATTGCTTGTTGGATTTAAATTTCATAAAATAAATAAATGAAAATTCTGAAGATTTTTTCTCTTATTGACTTTAAACTGGAAAGTGAAGAATAAATTAGAGAAAGCATTTTCTATTATACTCTATTATCTCTCAATTCTGATATTTAGTTTATATTGAGTTTAAATATTAGACATTGGATAAAGAGAAAGTATATCAAGAACTTTTTAGCAAGCTTAAACGAAAAAAGGACAAATTAGAGAATATATTTTAAATTATATTCTTCACTAATATGGCTTCTTTTCAATTTACTCTCTTCACTGTACTTGTAACCAGCAAAAACTTTGAGCCAAAGATAAAGTTATGAATAAAAATTGGGCTGATATCTGCCTTGTGCCAAAAGGTCAAGGAAGTTGGTGACCTAATGCCAATTATCAATATGTAATTATAATTTGACTAATCAGGAGCAATCACAAGGATCAAAAGCTCGTTCTATCCTACGGATAGGCAGGCACTATTAATTCTGGGGAGTTTCTATCAAGAGTTTCTTGAGAATTAAAGGACTTCAAAAACACGACCTGTTGAATTTAGGTCATCAAGACCTCTATCAAATATTTTAAATCTTCATGACTTCTGAAACAGATCAATCAGAGCTTACCTCATTTTTAGGAACACAGGACCATCTCGGGATTGATTGACTCTTTTCGTTTGATACCAAAGTCTCTAGTTCTTTCGCTTCCTCGTATTACAGGTTTATTTGTCTATTACTTTGTGTCTTGAGTGCAATAGATTTTGTTGAATTTGACTGCCCAAGGGTTTACCGGTGCAAGAACTTGGGTTGGAAATTCAATCTTGATTACCTTAGTAGGGATCAAATCCCATATTTTTCATTGCCAAAGTCGAGAGTTTGAAACCCGCAGTTACTAGCATTGTAAGTGGGGAGCCATGATGTTGGGGTCATGTGCTAGTCTTCCCTGAGATATAGGGGCTCGGCCCTTCGCTGCCGTCCGGGCACGGGGGCCCGGTGGTGGAGTCCTCAGTTACAAAAAAAAAAATCCCATATTTTTTGGTTGTCAATATGATCTAAATAGACATGATAATTGGTTTGACGACTTTTTATATCTGATAGGATGAAAGCATATCCAGCCGGCCTAACCAAGCAAGGGGCCTGCCTTCATAGGCCCAGTTTTATTTTATTAATCATGAACTTTAGTTTGTCTTTTCTTTAATCATCGACCAATCCATCTAAAGAACTTTTACGCTCAATACAGATATGGTCCAGTTCCAAATGTGCTTGCTTACGCGTTGATAACGCCGGATCAGCCGCGCCGGGGTCACCAATCTGAACCGCACGGGGATAAGGCACACGGCGCTTTCGAACTTCTGCAAGCCTCTCTACAGCTTCTGGACCACGTCACCATCTCGATCACCTTTACTTTCTTCAGCTGCATCTTGCTCGCAACCTCGGTCATCCTGGATGTCATGTGGCTGGCCAAATACTAACTCATCAGCTTCCCATATTCTCCTTCCTTTGTTGAAACGGTAGCTTATTTTGCTTTGCACGCCTCTCAAACGACCGAATCGGCCAAAGCGATCTTCCCTTGGGAAGCATATGTACTTTTGTGGAGCTATCTCTCTTGGTAAATTTTATTGTTCTTGCTTGTTTTGTGCGAACGATGAAACTACAGTTATGGGTGATCGAGCATTTTTGTATACAAGTGGACCTTCGTATCACCGACCAGCACATATTAGGTTGTAACACAGGCACAGGGACAAATCCCTAAAAATGCATCTTCTCCGGCCACTGAGAGCAATGTGTTTTTTTCTTTTTTTTCCCTTTTAGTCAGAACTGAGAGCAATGTTAGGGTATAAAGATCATACGCAATTGCTTTACAAAGAACGTGGTAACCTGACATGAAAATTTAAATAAGGGGGTGATACTCAAGCATTCAGAGGAATATGATATCATTTTATTACAAACTAGTAGTAGCCCGGGAAAAAGCAATCGGGAAAGTCGAGATCAAGCAAGCAAAGTCGTGAAAGCTTATGATGGCAGAGGAAAGTCACTTTCGTTCCATCGAAGCACAAAATCAAGATTAAAACTTAGAACTTAATTATGTGTGGATCTGAGGTTAAATCTCAGGGAATATGGCATGACAGAGATTGTTCAAGGGTATGTTCATATGGTCATCTTATATGACTCCTTGGTGTTTCCATGAATGAACTTGTGAGGAGGACCTCTCATTCCCTGCTCGTTCATCATCCACTGTATCCTGAGCGGGTTTCGACATAACTGGTACTAGAGTTTGACAAGGGACCAGAAGAGAAACAGGAACAAAGAGCTCAAGAGGATGAGCACTTGCATGGTTTCTTTCCGAGGTAGGAAGGGAAGGAAGTGGAGGAAACTAGAAATTCAAATCACGGGTGGAGAAGTGATAATGATCAAGACTTTAATGTCTTTGGTCGGAGGGATCTGTGTGCCCAGTGATACGGACAGGCTCAAAATGACAGCATTTTGGCATTGATTGTTGGGATGACAGGATGATCCTAGAAAAAATCAATGGTTCGAGATCTGTCTATTGTCGGAGTTGGAGACAGGCTGATACTGACGCTGAAAAAGCCGCAAATGCGGCTCTAGGATTTTTCAAGTAATCATCTCTCAAGACAATTAATGTGATATGATAAAGCTTCCATTGTGTGCTTAAAAGTATAGGTGCTTCATTCAGGGTTGGACGCCATAATTTGAAAACGTCTTTGCTCACTTAATTTTTATATTCATGCATTGTATTTATTAGTTTATGTGTGCAAAAGGATCGATTGACTCACCTTAGTGTCAAGTAACTAAAATTAGATAGGTGATAAGTTTGCCCGAGGCATTGTTCTTGTGCCATTAGGGAAATTGACTATTGCGATCTAAATATAATTTCTTATCAATCATATGTGTTCCAAATCTAAATCATGAGTTTATTGTAATTTATTGAGTTTCAGGATGCATTTGGTTCAACATTCTTAAGGAGTTTTTGGCCTCCAAAGCCTCTTAGGAAAATACTGGATCATTTAACAACTATTTTGAAGAAACTTTCAAGTAAAAATCAGCATTGGAAATGTTAAAAACCCAATACTAATAGGGACTAACATTAAGTTTTTAGCATTTGGCTAGATGCTGAAACTCTTTTTTTTTTCTTCCAAAATTACCCAATTCTTCAAATTTTTGAATTTGTCCATCATCATTTTTTTTTAATAAAAAGTACTAAACCCTTCACCGATCTAGCAAAGGTTTGGTCTTTTTTGTTAAAAAAAAAATTATATATATTTGATTTTTTTAGCATTATTGTCAAAATTTATATTTAAAAAGTTATATATATATATATATATATATATATTTCAATTTTAAACAAATAAAATTTAATAAATTAATATTAATCACCCAAAGAGCTTTTCAAGTGTGTTTTCTACTAAACGACATTTCTTTCGAATTGCTTCTCAAAGCTTTGTTTACCAAACGGCTTTTGCATTTGCTCAAAGCCCTTTAAGCTAAACTATGGTTTTTCAAGATGCTGAATCAAATGCACCCTTATAACCTTAAGGTTGAGACTTTCTAGCACCTTAGGTTATGGGCAGTGTATTAATCCTTGTCGTGTCATAGTTGTGTCAACCTATTTGACATGATTAATGAACATAAAATATAGTCCATTTGACTCTTCAACTTGTATAAGTTGAACTCAACCATTTGGTCTATTAAATAAAAAGGATCATGTCGATTTGGTTGCTTACTTAGCCCACAGTAACATATTTGGGTTAAATTAGTTATATCCATTTCTTTTCCAATACTATGATAACTATATCATATATGAAATATCGGTAATAATCAATATGATTAAAATAGACGTTATCATTAGTTTGACGGCTCGTTAGGTCTGCTAGGATGAAGGCATATTTAGCAAGCCTAGCCAAGCAATGGGCCTGCCTCCTTAGGCCCAATTTTATTCATTTTAAATTTTTTCTTATGGATTGCAGTTTCAGTCTGAAACCGCAATTCATTACATCTTTTTGTAGTCAATGATTCTGATTAGATAGGGAGATATCATATCGTATCTCCACCCCAATGCATGCAACAAACTTCCAATGATAGTTTCTCGTGGAGGCACGTGAGGGCACACACAGTGGTCGATCACTACGAAAGTTCAAGATCTCACTCGCCAGCTGACGTGGTGGTGGTGCCAGCGACTCGGCTGGCGTGTTCGTACGGCTAGCATATGAAGTATGACGTCAGCGACGATGTAGAGGCTTCTGGCGCGTGGAGCGTGATGGCATGTAGGCCTTAGTTATGTGGCACGTGGTAGCGCGTGCAGGTGCATGTGGTGACGATTGGCGGCGAGGCGTATGGTATATGACTCGGCAGCATGGTGAGACTGATGATGGTGTTGGGTTTTCGCCATCAAATGCATCGGAATTACACTCAGAAGGCATCGGCTCGATAGAGGTGTGTGAGGGTGCATGAGCTGCGTAAATCTCGCTTGCAGTGGCGCGCGATGGCACACGAGGGCGAATGTGGCGACAACTCACTACGAAAATTTAGCATCTCGCTCATTTGAAGGTGGTGAGTCTAATGGTGACGTTGATTTCTTGAAACAGGCAAAGGAAATGTCGGAACAACACTCAAGAGTAATAGTTATAGTGAAAAACAGACACCGGCCTAACTGACTTAAGGTTATTATGACCACCACCTTGTAAAAGACTCGATGAATGCTTGCTCATCTGAGGTTCAAGCTAACAAAAGATCTAATACCAAGCAATGAATAGTGTACATGAATTTGATTATAAAATTTATGTACGACCACCACCTTGTGAAATTTCTGTATTTCTATGTGTTCAATAATAAAAAGTACATGAACTTGATTATAAAATTTAGAGGATAACTATCTTAAGTAAATAAAACTACAATATCAATTACTATCAATCATAATCAATCAAAGAAGATAATACAAAAAATCTCGAAATACATATGGAATCAAAGAAAAATATCTCTAACACTTTTCCTTCATGGTTCTATTACATTCCATCACTCCTCCATCAATGTATTTTTGTCTAATTTGGAATTTCGCTGATCATCTTCTATACATATTATTCATTTTCCCCTACTTTCACCTCTTCCGTTTGCAACTTGGGGCGGCTATTTATGTCCACATACATGTTATGTAAGATTTTTCTTATGTGGATTACATTAATTGATACTGTAATTTACCATTTTATGAGATAAACCTAATAAAGTGAAATATAATGTTTTTTTAATTAGTTTATTATGGAGCTGAGTAGTATACACCGAGTAAAGCCTGACCATAGTTTGTGGCTTAAAACTTTATAAATAGTGCTCAAGTTTCTCATCTAATCCTAATGTACTCAGATAAGATGTGTTTATTGAACCTTAAGGGTGAGAGGCAGTCTCGTGATACAGAATGTGCTATTCCACATCAAAAATGATGAATTCCGAATCAAGTATGCAAATATCTTTGCTCAATTATATGTGTTCTTGATTCTAGTTATTGAGATCTTGATTGACATTTCCATGGCTTTCATATTCATGTCTTGTCGACATGAAAGTACATGGTTAGATAGCTCAATCGAACATGATATGCTAAACAATTATTCTTTTAGGAAACTCGATATAGGTTATCAAAACACGACTTGTCTAAAACATTAAATTAAAAGGATGAAACCAACCCTATTTCACCTGGACATAACCTGAAACACATTTTTAAGATCAAATGAACTTCCGTGACTCTTTCCTGAAACCCCAACGTTAACTAGATCATATATGCTGATAAACAAGCTACAATGGATGAAGGATAACTTGAAGTCCGTGTTGCGGGCGAATCGTGAGGATTTGTACTGGACTATGGATGTACCCTGGAGACAATATGAAAGTGTAGCGCTGCAGAATCATTGAAAGGACAATTTTCGCCTCGTTCATCGCAAAGTTCATCCCCACACACATTCGAGGCCCGAAGCCAAAGGGAAGGAACACCACTGCGTTGTTGTTGGTGGCTTTAGAGACGCCTTCTGAGAATCGCTCTGGTCTGAAGAGGTGCACATCTTCTCCCCAAATTTCGGGGTCGTGGTGAATCTTAAGATTTGCTATAAAGACTTGAGTATTAGGAGCAAGTACAAGTTTCCTTAGCCTAAGTTGCTGGTCGACTTTTCGAGTGAACCCTATCACAGGAGGGTATAATCGTAGAGCTTCGTTCATGATCATGCTGATCTGCACGCAAAAGGTGACATTAGTTGACAACACGTGCCACTCAGAATTAAAAAGAAGGACGATTTCATTGTTTCTTCCCCAAAACTACAAATTCTTGTCGGTCCTCCTCAGTAAATCTATGAAAAAGTTGTTAAGCGTGAAAAGACAATACTGGTACAGAAAGTTACTGGTTAAGTAATTTACAATAACTTACTGGTAACTATTCACACTTTTATTTTCGCGGTTTAGCAAATCATCAATTTTTATCTTCAACTAGCTTATATTTGTCTTTCTTGGGAATGCTAAAAATATCAAACTTCTATATGAATTCATCAATATTTATTTGAGTAACTCACCAATTTTTTTTTTTTCTGATTTTATAACAAAATAGTTTCAAGTTACCAAATTTCATTTGAGTACTATGTTTATTTGAAATTTTTTTTTTTTTTTAATCTATGAATTTTTGTTGGAGTTTACCATTTTTTTTCTCTCTTACAAAGATTTTTGCAACTCACCAGTCTTTGCCTGTTAGATTACCAATTATTTTTAATTTACCAAGTCTCATTTAAGTTACTTATCGACATTTATTTAATTCTTTTAAAGTTCACCAATTTATCTATTTAGTTATGAATTTCTATTTGTGTTACTTACCAACATATTAAATTTACAAACATTTTTAGAAATTACCAACCATAATTGGACTGCTTGCCAAATCCTTTTAGAAATTTTATATAAGACGTTAAATATTCAGAGCGTTGGTAAACTATGCAACAAAGACCTGTTTGTTCACAATTTTTTTTTTTTAAACTTTTCCCTTGAAATTTTAAAACATTGTTCAAAGTTTAAAATTGTGAAAAATTATGTATGATTATACATGTCAGAATTCGGGTGTCATGAAAGTTCCAAGAGTTTTGAGTTTAAATAAGGCAAAATGTTGAGGCACAAGACATAAATAATTTAATTAAAGAGTAAAATATAAAAGTCAATTCAGACAAATCCAATAGTTGGAAAGTTAGTACAAAAATTGTCGACAAGTTACACATATAGACTCACTTGTCTTTTCTCTTCTTGTATCAACGGTTTTTTTAGTTATCAATGATTGAGCTTCAAGTTTAAGTCTAAGGGTGTTCCTCAAACAGAGTTGCAACTGGTATAATTCTAATAATATAGAGTATCAATGAGTTTCAGTTTTGGACTCAAGCAATCAGGCATACCAATATGTTGTTAGGAGGATCATTCTTTGTCTACCAAATCAATCAAGACAAAAAACAGTTGGATTTTTCATACCATCCTTAACTTTGCGATTCCATCGGAGTCGGGGTCTTCATTCCCAAATACATCAAGAACCTCCTTCCTCGCTTCTTCCTGCCAATCAGAATGAACTGCTAGGAGGAATATGACCCATGTCAGCATTGCGGTGGTGGTTTCTTGTGCAGCGAAGTAGAATGTCTTGCACTCGTCCACCAGATCGTCGATTGTGATTTTCTTGCTCTCATCATTATCATGATAAGCCTTCACAAGCTGCCCAAGGAAATCATTCCCATAGTCATCTGCTTCCCCAGCCATCACCTTCTTCTCTCTTTTCTTGGCAATCTCCAAGATTGCAACGTGTATGCCTTTCTTGAGCTTCTCGGCTTCAATTTCATCCGCTGTCTTCCAAATCTTACTGTGCCCAGATTCAACAACAAATGCCTTAGTTTGTGAATCTAAAGTATAGATCGATTTTCTGACAAATGTGTGTTCAAATCTCCGCATTATTAGCTAGCTGTATTTACTCTTGTGATGGAAAAGTTTGTGCCAGTACATATAATATCGCTATGATTCTCTTAGCTTGTTCAAATATTGGGAAGAATCGCAAATTGTAAGCTTGATCACACGATTATTGTCTTCCCGCTTGAAACCACTCATCATACTTTTGCTAAACGTACATCTTTAAGAGAGATCTCATGTGGGTCTCACTACTCCTTGAGGTCAGAATTGCTTGGATCCGGATCGACTTGAATTGGGTTAGTCATATTTCGTCATCATAGAAGGTCCACGTGATTTATATGTGGATCCCACAAAAATCAATGATTTTGATTGTCTATGATCCACAAACAATTATCCGTGTGAGTTTTTTTTCCTCGGCTTTTCAAAACAGGATTGGCATAGTCTATTTGACTAAGCTAAAACGGGCTTATTTTTTCTTTTTCCTTTTTTCCTAAAAGTAAGAAAAATTTCTTAGGAAAATGTTGAAGAGGAATACCTTATTCCCGGGAACCTCATGCGCAAAGCATTCCTGGACACTAACAAACCCAAGTTTGTCAACATCTCAAAGATGTTTCTCCCTTCAACGTAGCTACTCCCAAAAGCTGTCCTCGAAATCACTTCGGAGGTCAGCAACTTAAATTCTTCAAACACCTCAATCTCTTCCCCTTCTTGTTGCTTCCATTTCTCTAGCATCACGTGAGCACTATCCACCATCGCTGGAACCATGTTCTGCACTTCAATTAGTTCCCGTCAATTCGTAACTCCAATCTAAAGATTGCATGAAATTCTCTTTCCATTTGATAAGCACAAGAAACTTGCAATTAAAATTTGATAGTTACAAATAACAGGAATTTTAGTATACACCAAACCTAATTACCTTGAGGCTTTCCCCATGGAAAGTGTGATTGGCGAGTCTACGCTTCTTCGCCCACTTTACCCCATCTATGGTTGACACGAGCCCATCTCCCAAAAGATACTTGCCGAAGCTCCTCGGTCCTGTTTTCGGAAACGTTTTGTCTCTGTTGATAAGCACCTCCTTAATCAACTCCGGCTCCGTGATGACCAATTGAGCTTCCGCCCCGTACCAACTTATGTAATTCCTCCCTGCAAAATGTTTGCACAAAAATCTCAATAATGAACAAACTAGAGTCAGATCAAAGTTCCAAGAGTGGTTAGCACAATTTTATAACAAAAGTTTATATTTTCAATTACCGTATGTGTTGATCCAAGAGTCGATGTGAGGCTGAACCTTAGGGAGTATGTCATGAGAGAGATCGTCCATGGGCGTGCTTCTAGCTTCCATTCCCATCTTCATTGTTTCCCTCGTGCTCCCATGGAGGAACCTATAGGGAGGGCCTTTGATTCCTTGTCGGGCCATCGCCCTCTGTATTCTGAGCGGATTCCACCATAGCTGGCGCACCAGCTCGATGAGAGACCATAAGATTAGAAACACAAAGAGAGAGCTCAACACGATCGCTGTGCTGATCCCCATTATTTTCCAAGATTGAGATAGATTTTCTTGGGCGTGCACACTTAAATAATTCAACTATGATCCTACGGGGTGGATGGCAACATTGCATCATAGATAGAAGACACCGCTTGCTGATGATGCAGATAGACACGGTGGAAAATGACCACCTTCTCGACGTTGACGATTTGGAAGAGACGTCGAATAGGGAGAGGCCGAGCCTTGATCAACACCCTTGAAAATTAAAAAAATTAAAAAAAAAAAAAAAAAATCCATGAGAACAATTATTTGATTGACATCGGTGTCAACTGATTGGGATTGCATGAAAAATGGTAAGCTCTTACGTCATGTAGTAGGTGGAACTTCTCTCTATAGACCAATAGTAGCCTGGGAAAAAGCAATCGTGAAAGTCGAGATCAAGCAAGCAAAATCGTGGAAGTCTTCTGATGGCATAGGAAAGTCACTTTCGTTCCATCAAAGCACAAAATCAGGACTAAAGCTTACAACTTAATTATTGTGTGGATTTGAGGCTAAATCTCAAGGAATATGCCATGAGAAAAGTTGTTCATGGGTATGTCCGTACAGTCATCTTAAATGATTCATTGGTGCTTCCATGGGCAAACTTGTAAGGAGGACCTCCGGATCCCTGCTCATTCATTATCCACTGTATCTTGAGCGGGTTTCACCATAACTTGTACTAGAGTTTTGATTAGAAATACCAAAAGAGAGCTCAACACAATGGCCATGCTGATGCCCATTATTTTCCAAGAACGACAGAGATTTTCTAGGGCGCGTGGAGTTAAATAATTCAACCAGGATCCTTCGGGGTGGATGGACGGCAACATGACGTCCTAGATGGAAGACAACGCCTGTCGATGGAGACAAGACGCGATGGAAAATGACAACCTTCTCGACGTTGACGATTCGGGGAAGACGTGGAATAGGGAGCGGACCCTTGAAGATAAACGAAGGATTATCGATGAAAAACAAATATTTGATGGATGTCGATGTCAGCTGATTGGGATTGCATGAAAAATGGTAAGCTCTTCCGTCATGCAGCAGGCGCAACTTCTCTTTATAGATTAGTAGTAGCCCGGGAAAAAGCAATTGCAAAAGTCAAAATCAAGCGAACAAGTTACTCATTCAATGGATTAGTATCGTGAAAGTCTTATGATGGCTCAGGGAAATTACTTTCATTCCATCAAACATTAAATAATCTTCATTTTTTTTTGTTCCAAAAACATAGAATCACACACACACACACAGATATATATATATAGTTTTGGATAGGAAATATGGGGAAGTGAATACCATCTTTTTAGTAGAGATGCTAAATAGAAAAAATTATCAATTGTGAAGAAGATTGTTCTTCTAGATGATTTACTGATTGTACTAATGTTCATGTAGATATCATATCCACGTGGGCCATTTATTTCCGAGATTGGTAGGATGAAAGATTAAGCCAAATCAAAGAAAATACCCAAAAATTGTTAAGACTAGTAATAGAAGTCATCGCAAATAAAGAATCAGGTACAAGCCTATCAATATATTTGTTAGACTCACATTCATTCAAAAAGTTAAAGCAACTATGGAGCAATTGAGATATATTTAATTGTCTTCATAATAAACCACATCTTGATGGGAGATTTCTTTCTTCTAACATCATCAACTCTGCAAATCTCCACCTCACATGTGAATATCTTATGTTAAGCCGAGCTCCTCCTTAATCCAAGAGTCTTTCCACACTAACATTATTATAACTCAAACTTCAGATTCAACCTTACGCATCTTGACCTAGCCAATTTCGACACGCCATTCACTACCTCCACCAAGAAGTCACATCAAAGGTTCTTTTTCAAGATGTCCACCAAACATTAATACGCTTTGAAAGTGAGTCATCAATTAATTATCAGCTCTAATACAATTTGTTGGGTTAATACGATGGAAAATTGTTATCATTTAAATTTTAACTCTTTATTTAAGGTTTAATTACATAGCATATAGATGCTAGGAGAATTTACATTAATATTTATAGAATTCATTAGAAAAAAATAAAAAATGGGGAAAAAAGAAAAAGGAAAAAAAATAACTAATTAATTTAAAAAAAATTAAAAGAAAAGATCAGGCGGGGCCGGGGCAGCCCGGCCCCTTTTTCTTCACCTGGGCCCAGCCTAGGCTCTTTCTTCACCTTTTTTTTTTTTTTTTTTTTTTTATCTTTTCCGCCAGGGCCCGGCCCGTTCTTCCCTCTTGCATTCCTTTTCGGCCCGGCCCTATTCTTTCTTTCCTCCTTCCAGTCCTTCCCCCAAGCGACTTGAGCGACGCTGGCACGACGAGGACGAAGGACAGAAGCAGAGGGCAGAGGCAGGACGGGGAGTGAGGAGCGCGATCTTTGCATGCGATCCGCCGTTGTCCCGAGGATCCCGGCTTGGCGACACTGAGATGGCCGACTAGAGGTCGCCTCCAGGCCGTCGTCGCCCAAGCCAGGTAGGGTCCCCGCGGCCGCGCGCTCCGGTGCCCCGTTATTCCCCTTATTTTTGCTCTGTTTTGTCCTGTTTTGGACACGTGGGGGCCGGAGCTCGCGGCCGTCAGGTTCACGCGATCACCGGTCCCGTCGGTCCCGTGCTCTGTCGTTATCAGTCTCTGCTTGTCGTCCTTCGAGAACCCCTGTGCGAGTTTGACTCCCGTTTGTGTCGGAAACTCCACTATCAGGGTTGCACGTCACCTGTTTGTGAAAATGCCTCCACTAGATCCGCAAACACTTTTTCTCGTGTCTAATTTGCTTCGCGTGCATCCTTCGTTTTGTGCCGTGACAGTTTTGTGGAGGGGTAACGTCTGTGGGAGCTGGGAGTCGGCTTGCCCGAGGACAATTCCGTCCTGCTGGTTCGCGGTCGCGTTGGCCGACGTCGCGCTGGCACCGACTTCAACCAATGGTGGAGTCGGGTCTATCACGGTTTGGTCTGAGTCGAGTCTGTCGAGCGTAGATCGCTCACGAGGATGTTCCGGGTAGCCGATGGGGTGGTCGTTGGAGGATCTGGTGATTCTTGATTTAATATAGGATAATCGACGTTTCGTTGTTCTGGGTTTATTGGACGTCGATGGTTCGGGGCTTGCTCGAAGAAGGCGAGTCGTGGGATTGGAAAATTGGTGAGGGAGGGTAGGGCACTTTGGGCTCATTTAGACTTAGTGAGTCTTGGGCTTGAAGTGTTAATTCGGCGAATTCGGGCTTCATCTTTATTACAAGGATAGTGACTGTTGGGCTTTGGGTTTGATCTCATAGTGGCCAGATTGGGTTTTATTTCATTGAGCCCATTCCTTTCATTAGGACTTTGATACCGTGGCCCAGTCAACGGAGCAGCGGCAGCCCCAGCTCGTCCATGGGTCCAGCCCGACTCCCATTTTCGGATTAAAAAACTAAAAAAATATTTTTATTAAAAAATTTCAAAATTTCAAAATTTTTTCTAAAAGTTATGGAAATCTTAAAAATAGTTTTCGTGTAGTTTTTTCTTAAAATGTGCGAAAATCCATGTGAAAAAAATTGTGCTCAAAATTAAACAACCTAATATGTTGTTTGAGTATTCTTAAAGATAAATGTTTGGTCGTCGTTTACGCATTTCTATTTCAACTATTATGTGATTGCACGCTTCTGATATGTTAATTGTGCTTTCCCTTTGGCTTAGTTAGAAATGATATTATTTCTTATTTCTTAGCATTAGATTCTAGTTTGTCTCGCAATTTATTCGATATTTTCTTGGTTGTTGGTTGAAATTTTAATAATTACATATCCTCATAATCACCTCACATATCGGTGAATGGGTTTAAAATCAATTCAGATTGCTTGACAAACATCTTGCCAAGTTTAGGTGTTAAAAGGACTCTAATTGATTAATTAGTGTAACTAAATTCCTAACGCTAGACTCTTTAGTTGCATAGGAAATAAAGTATATTTACATGCCTCATTTGGTTTCTAACCGGTTTTAATAGATTAGTGGTAACTCCCTATTAAAAATGGTTAATATCTTGAAAAATCCAAAACTAGTACATCTGTAACAAATTTACCCCACACTAATTTTTTTACTATCAAAAACCCCAAACTAATACACCTGTGACAAATTTACCTCACACTAATTTTTTTACTATCAAAAACCCTAAACTAGTACACCTTTGACAAATTTACCCTTTGTTAGTTTTTGTTAAATTTTACTATCAAATTATTAAGTTGAATGATACGTGATAGTTGGCTGATGTACTAGTTTGAAATTTTACTCTATGTTTGTTACAATTATACAATTTTTGTGATTTTTTGTGGTATTAATTCAATTTAATAGAGGGTATATTTGTCACAAATGTATCAATTTAGGGTTTTTGGTGATCATATAAATTAGTTTTGGGTAAATTTATCACAAATGTACAAATTTGGGGCTTTTTATGATTAGTTGGGCTACATTTATCATAGGTGTACCAGTTTGGTGTTTTTTATGGTTAAAAAAATAGTTTTTGGTAAATTTATCAGAAGTGTACCAATTAGGGGTTTTTTTTTATAGTATTAACCCTATTAAAAAAACATTTATAGCGTCAATTTGAAGCTAAAATTAAATATATCAACATTGAGTGGGGTATAAGCTTGGGAGAGCTTGAGCCTAATTGAGGGTTGTGATCTTGCCTTTTAGATGATACGCCTAAACCTATATTTTTTTTCCCTTATGATGGAAAAGGTAGGCCGCGACATTATGATTTTGGGAAAATTCCAAATAAATGCTTCAAGTGTTCTTATTTTATCAAATAATGGCTCAAAATGAACATTGTATTAAATAAGATCCTAAAGTGAACATGATTATTTCAAGTAAGAGCCAAACCTCATCAGTTGCTGGCTGACTAAATATTTCGACCAATCAAAGGGCATTTTTGTCCAAATACAATTTTAATTTTAAATTATTTCTATTTTTTTTCTGACTAGTGCTAGTGAGGCCACCCTTTCTAAATCTAGCGAGAGTTGGCCTCACTTAAGGTCGGCAAGGCCTTCCATTGCTGGCCACTGGTGAGGCGATCCTCACCCAAATTTAGCAAGGGCCGACCTCACCGATGGCCTCGAGGGCGGCATCCCCCAAGGCGAGGGTCGCCTCACCAGCCATTAGCGAGCGCCAACCTCATAAATGGCTGCAAGGTCGTCTTTGCCTATGGCTAGTGTTGACACCTATTTTTAAGCAAAAAAAGAAAAAAGAAAAAGAAAAATAACAACAAAACAAAAATACAAGAAAACAAAAACAAAAAGGAATGCGAGAGGGGCTTGGTTGGGCCGAATCTAGCCTTAGCCCAACCCGCCCCTATTTTCCTCTCTCTCTTGCACACGTAGCTCGGCCCAGCCTCTTTCTCCTTTCGGCCCGACCCACGCCCTAGGGTCTGCCTCCTCCTGTTCGTGTCTTCGCGCTAGCGCACCTGCAGAAACAAAGAAGAAGAGATAGCAGCAGAGCAGGGAGCGCAAGGAGAGCAGGGAGAGAAGGAGAACGGAGGGAGAGAAAAGACAGAGAGGGAAGATAGAGAGGGAGGATGGCCAGAGTAGGAGGAGACCAGCAAATTCCGAGAGGCTTCCCCCGAGAGATTTCCAGGGAGGTCCGAGAGCGAGCTTGGCCAAGATCTGAGATAGGCCAGCTGGAGTGAGGGTTTTGAGCCTGAGGGGTTCTAGATCTGCGAAGAGAAACCGAGGAGAGGAGGAGAAACTAGATAGGGAGGCAGGGTCCGAGGAGGAAGGAGGCGCTGTCAACGCTGCCCGACACCGGCCCGGCCATCCCTCGATGCCGTCGTTACACCAGATCTCCACCGCGTTGCTGTCACCTGCCACCATTTGCTTCAGCGTAATCCCGACGCTGAGCCAGCCGGCAGAGGAGAGATCGAGAGGAGCATGTTGGAGAAAACTCTTATTAGATTTTGAAACTGACAAAAATTTTCTAGTTCTATTCTCATTTTCATTCCGAGGAAAACAAGACTTCTGTGTAATTCTTTCAAAGTCTATCTTACATCAGAAGTCTACTCCACTCTAATGAAGACCCAGACTGAACGCAAGTGAAGAACGGAGATATAATTAGACTCAGGATTATTTTTCTTCTTTCAAGGCTTTAGTATGAACAGGATATATATGGCTTTCTGGTTAGAAATATCATTTACCTTTTTGGTTATCTTTATTGGAATGAATCACGGAACGGAAAAATCATTTTTGGAAGGCAAGTGTATTTGGAAAAAATCTACTTATGGAAACCAAGATTCTGATTGTATGGACGATCGGGATCATGGGACTTTCATCTCAATCTTTAAACGGCTCGAGATCTCCTTGATTGATTCTGTCCAATTGGTTGAATGAAAGAATTCCTCTGGAAAATGCTAACGATAAAAAAGGCATAGAAAAGTATTTAAGGAGGTTTCTCAAGTCATTCGATAGAGAGCGTGAAAGAAGAATTCCAAAGTCTGAAGCTTCCGAATCACTTGTTTCTTCATCATACAATGCTTAAACTTGTATTCGAAAAAGAGAGAAACACTAAAGAGTGACTTTGTGAGAGTAGTAGAAACTCTTCACTGAGAAGTCGATGCTATAAGGCTGTAACACTCTTTTTCGATTCATAGTGAAAACCAGCCAAAAGGTTGTCAGCGTGGGAGAGTGGACATAGGCTTAATTTAAGCCGAATCACTATAAATCCTATGTTCATTTTCTCTTCCATAAACTCCTTTACTTTATTTGCTTTGATATCTTTCTGTGTTTCGAAATAGTTATTAAAGTCTGAATTCTTCCAAAGTCTGCTGTTCATCAGACTTAGTTTAAAAGTAAAGTATTTGTATTGTATTTTGCAGAATTTATTTTCACACTTATTCATCCTCCTCTAGGTGTTCATACTAGCACTTTCAATTGGTATCAGAGTTTTATGTGCTTATTCTGTTGAAGCGTTTTTACTTCTAAGTTAAAGATCCTCTATGGCTAGTATTATGGCTCCAAGATTGGTTGAAGGATAGAGCAACACTAGACCTCCTTATTTCGATGGAAATGAGTATAATGTGTGGAAGAACAAAATGAATGCATTTCTCAGATCCAGAGATCCTTTGGAGTGGGATGTTGTTAAAAAAGGAATCAATCCAAAGGCAACATCAACTTCAGACAAAAGGAAAGATGTTGATGAATCCACACAAGCTAAATCAAGAGATAGGCTCTTAATACAAAAGTAATTTATTCTTTATACTGTACTTTGTCTCTCACTGAATATAACTGAATTAAATCTTGTGAAACAACAAAAGAAATTTGGGATAGACTACATGTTACCTATGAAGGTACTGACCATGTGAATGAAACAAAAATAAACATTTTGCTTGGACAATATGAAATCTTCAGAATGAAGTCTGGAGAATATATTTCTGATATGTTCAGTCGCTTTACAGAAATTGTGAATGGCCTGACTTATCAAGGTCAACCAATTTCTATACTAATGAAAGTTAACAAACTACTGCGTGGACTTTCAAAGAATTGGAATCATGTGAAGACTTTATTCAGAGAAACTCAGAGAATCATACCTCTATTAGTTGACGAACTGGTAGGCACACTTCTATCATACGAATTAGAGCAGATCAATGATGAAGAAGATCCAAAAGGTAAGAAATCAATTGCTTTAAAATCTAATATTGATTTTGATGATACAGAATCGAATGATGATATGAACGATGAGGAGCTGGCTCTTATGATAAAGAAATTCAGAAAACTGAATAGAAAAGGAAGAAGATTGAATTGGAAGAAGCAAAGCACACAGAATTTTCAGAAGAGACCAACGGAGGACATTGAAACTAACAAGGATGTTATATGCTTCGAGTGTAAGAAAAATGGGGCATACCAAACCAAACTATCCCTTGCTGAAAAAGAAGAAAGGAAAATCTGAGAAGTACAAGAAAGCTCTTAAAGTAGAAACCTAAAGTGACACCGAATGTGAAGAAAGAAAAGAAGAATTTGCGAACATATGTCTGATAACTCACTCAGAATCAAACTCAAAATCAGAGACAGACACTAATTCAGATTCTAACAAAGAAATCGAGATTAGTAACTCACAAATTCCTGTTAAAGTCTCTATGTATATAGATGGACTTTGCCTCAATCTTAAATCCTCTCTTAAAAGGATTTCCGAACTGAAAAAAGGAGAATTCTAAACTCAAGCAACAGAAAGTTTCTTGGAAAGAAAAGTTTGAAAATCTGAAAAGAAGCTTTGATGATTTGAAACAAAATTCCGATTCTCTTTCAAAAGAAAATGTTGTTTTGAAAAGAGAGATTTCAGATATCTCAAAAAGGTTTTCCAAGGGATCAGAAAAATTAAAGAAAATCATTATAGCTCAAATACCCTATTTTAACAAATCTTGTTTGGGTATGAATAATGAGACTACTTCTATAATTGATTTTCCTAAAGTAGAATAGAGACTTAGACAAAAACTTGCAAAGACATTTTACAAAAATCATTTTCAAAAAGTGTTTGTAAAACCTGTTGGCCGAAGTACTCTCAGATTCTCTAAGTATAACAGCTCATAACATTTTGAGAATGAATGTCCTAAATTTTGGAGATTAGTTAAGAAGGATTGGGCAAAGATTGTTTTCAATACTGTTTTCTTCTAAATGCATGTCACTATTAAAAGAAAAGTCAAATGGTATTTGGATAGTGACTGTTCTAGGCATATGACATAAGACTGAAGCTGCTTCATAAAGCTTTATAGACAAATAGGAGGAAAAGTTTCTTTTGGTGGAAACAGCAAATGGAAGATTATAGGATATGGAACAGTGAAGATTGGAAGTCTGACTATCAACAATGTTTCCCTGGTGAAAGGTTTAAATTACAACCTTTTAAGTATAAGTCAACTTTGTGATATAGGGTTCAGAATAAGTCAAAATTTCTCTCAATCCTTTATTGGGCGAAGGCATAGCAACATATACCTTTTGGACGTACATCCAGAAAATTCACAGTGCCTTATTTCTATTCAAGATGAAGCAAGTCTCTTGCATCGAAAGCTTGGTCATGTAAATATGAAGCAGATTGCCAAAATATTCTCTAAAAAGCTGGTTCGAGGGCTTCCTAATTTGGCTTACCAGAAGTCTGAGTTATGCACTCCCTGTGTCTTAGGAAGATAGGTTAGAACTTCCTTTAAACCAGTAAATCAAGTCTCTACCAGTTGCGTTTTGCAGTTTCTCCATATGGATCTTTTTGGGCCAACAAGAACTTAGAGTATTGACGGAAAGAAATATTATCTAGTAATCGTGGATGTTTATTCACGGTTCTCTTGGGTATTCTTTTTGACAAACAAGTTTAAAACTTTTTCATATTTTTCAAAGTTTGCCAAGAAAGTTCAGAATGAGAAAGGTTATGTTATTTCGAGCATAATAACAAATCATGGAGGTAAGTTTGAAAATCAAGATTTTCAAACTTCTATGATGAATCTGGTTTTCAACATATTTTCTCTTTTCCATATACTCCAGAACAAAATGAGGTCGTGGAAAGGAAAAATAGATATTTATAGGAGATAGCTAGAACTCTCTTAATAGAAAGCAAAATATCCTTTCGATTTTGGGCAAAGTAGTTTCTACTGCCTGTTATATTATCAACAAGGTGTTTTTAAGGCCTATCCTAGAGAAGATTCCCTATGAAGTATATAAAGGAAAGAAGCCAAATGTTTTCTACTTTCAAATCTTTGGCTGTAAGTGCTTTATATTGAAGAATGCAAATGATCGATTTGGGAAGTTCGAAGAAAAATCGGATGAAGGAATTTTTCTTGGCTATTCAATGTTAAGCAAAGCTTACAGGGTCTTTAACAAGAAGACTCAATCTGTAAAAAAGTCTATGAACGTCAGGTTTCAAGATTATGTGCAGAATCAACCAGATCAGATTCAACTTGAGGAGTTTGAATTAGTTTCAGACTTAATAAAGTCTATTTCCCTTGAAGAGGTTCAGTCTTCTGGAGTATAGAAACAGTAGAACAAGAAGATTCAAAAGAAATAGAGAATCAACATATTCTCAAATCAAATAGCAACTGGAAGCACAGGTCAAGTCAACCCAAAGAACTCATCATTAGCAAAATTGATGAATGAATCCGCACCAAATCCAAAGGAAAAGAAGACTACAATGTATTAGCACGTGTTTCTGAGTTAGAACTAAAAGGAGTAGAAGAAGCATTGTCTGATGAAAGTTGGATAGAAGTTATGCAGGAAGAACTCAGACAATTCAGCATCAATGATGTGTGGGAGCTGATTCCAAAACCCAAAGGCAAATCTGTAATTGGAACAAAATGGATTTTCAAAAACAAAACGGATGAGAAAGGTAAAGTAATTAGAAACAAAGCAAGGCTTGTGGAAAAATGATACACACAGAAAGAAGGGATAGATTATGACGAGACCTATGCACCAGTAGCAAGGTTAGAAGCAATTAGATTATTACTTGCTTTTACTTGTTATCAAAATTTTAGGTTATTCTAGATGGATGTCAAAAGTGTTTTCCTTAATGGATTCATTCAAGAAGTCTATGTGGAACAACCATTAGGATTTGAAGATCCAAGAAAACCATACTCTGTCTACAGACTAAAAAAGGCTTTGTACGGTCTGAAGCATGCACCACGAGCTTGGTATGAAAGGTTGAGTAAGTTTATAATAGAAAATGGCTTTGAGAAAGGAAAAGTTGATACTACTCTATTTATAAAAAGAGAAGGAAAATATTTTCTGCTTATACAGATCTATGTAGATGATATAATCTTTGGTTCTCCTAATGAAAATCTCTGTAAGAAATTTTCAAGATTTATGTAGGATGAATTTGAAATGAGCATGATGGGTGAATTGACATTATTTTTGGGATTGCAGGTCAGACAATCAAAGAAAGATATATTCATTCACCATGAGAAATATGCCAAAGATCTTATCAAGAAATTTGGATTGGAGAATTGCAAGAGAACAAAAACTCATATGTCAAGCTCATCAAAACTAGACAAGGATGAGAGAGGAAAGAAAGTAGATTAGAAACTATACAGAAGCATGATCGATTCTCTTCTTTACCTCACTGCCTCTAGACCGAATATTTTATTCAGTGTGTGCATCTGTGCTAGATTTCAATCTGATCCAAAAGAATCTCATCTAAGTGTTGTTAAACGCATCATCAAATATGTTGCGACTTTCCCAAAGCTGGGTCTATGGTATCCAAAAGAATAACTTTACTCTACTTGGTTATTCTGACGCTGATTTAGCCGATTGTAGAATTGATAGAAAGAGCACATCTGGCACTTGTCAACTGTTGGGACAAATGTTGGTATCTTGATTCTCAAGGAAACAAAGTACGGTGGCATTATCAACAATAGAGGTAGAATATGTTGCTATTGGGAGTTGTTGTTCTCAAATCCTATGGATAAGACAACAACTAAGAGACTTTGGAATTGAAAAATTCTGCATAGAGATCAAATGCGACAACACAAGTGCTATCAACCTCATAAGAAACCCAATTCTTCATTCAAGAGCAAATCACATAGAGATTCGTCATCATTTTATAAGAGATCATGTCCAGAATGGCGAGATTAAGGTTCAATTTATTAATTCAAATAATCAACTAGCAGATATCTTCACAAAACCTTTAGAGAATAGCTTATTTGAGTTGATTCGCAGCAAGCTAAATATTAGCTCTTCTCTCCATTAAAGTCCGGAGTCAATCAGACTCAGGACTTCAACTTAAAGAAGCTACTTCAATATGAAAATTTCTTAAATCCAGGTATTTTATTTTTAGTATGTAAAATATGATAGGTATGATTTCATTTGAATTTTCGCTTGCCTATTTTATTTTATTGCTAAATTTCGAATTTCAAATATTTGACAGTTACCTTTTTTTTTTAATTTATTATGAAAAAGTATTTTTCCTTATGATGTTTCATTTACCTCTTTTCGATTTCTTTAAATACCTTAAAATATTTTTTTCGAGCACAACTTTTCCAAACCCTAACACTGAATCTCTCTCTCCATCGATTTTTACTCTCAAAATCTCTCTGCAAGTTTCTTTCTTTCTTTCACTCGAATATGTTGACGAAATCCTCCAAGTCTGCATCAATGTCATACCAGAGAAAATCCTCTCGCATTGCAAGTCAGGGTCCTCGAAATATGCCTGAAGGACCAACTCACTTCGATCTTACTGGTGAAGATTCTTCGCAAAATTCTCCTCGTCAATCTCTAGATGAGGAAGTTGAACAAGAAGCGGTTCCTATCAGAGTAATGAGGCCTAAGGCACTCTTTAAGCATTACACTTTTTTGAAACATGGTGGAAGTCCAATGACATTTGTCACTGACTTTTTGAAAGATAATGAGTATGGAAACGAAACCTTGTTTTTGAGGACTATGGAAAGACTAGGAATATCGCCAAAAGAAACGGCTGAAAAGGCATTTGTGAACTTTCCTTCTGATCCTTGTTTTGGGTTAGAAAGTCAGCCTGAGAACAAAGATGATGATGAGCGAATTTTTACAAATTTCCAACCCCAGATGGGTGTGGCTGCTGAGAAACCTGGAGAAAGAACGAAACTTTTTCGTTCAAAAGAGCATAAAAGGGTTTATGCTCAAATGTTGAACAGAGGAGTGATAAACCCTCGCACAATCGATTTTGACTTCCTTGACTCCATAAAGGTTAACTTGAGGGAAATGTTAGCCAATCTTCAACTTGAAAAGTTTTGTGCAGAGACAGTAGAAGCTTATCCTGAGTTAACAGTGTATTTTTACTCCAATCTATCTTTCCTGGATCAAACTCACATTCAGTTCACTATTTGTGATAAAGTGTTTGTTGTGGATATGGATATTTTGGCTGATATTTTGGGAGTGGAATGTATTGGTTTTCTACCTATTAATGTTTCCATCAGTCAAGCCACTTGATTTCTAGTGAAAGATAGACTGCCGAGTGGGAGTATCACTTACTCTCGCATGCCAGCATCAAATATTCGGATGCATCAGATTGTCATCAATTACATCAGACCCAAGGCTGCCTCCAAGACTAATTTTTTGAGATTTGAGGCGAAAATAATGTGGGCAATTTGTAATGGAATTCCTTTTTCTCTACCACATACTATCTTCTTGCATATGTACAGGACTATGATGAAAGAAAAAGGACAACTGCCCTACTCTGCTTTGATCACAAGATTGTTCAGATACTTTCAGATCCGGTTACCCTCTCAACTTCATTCAAGAACTCTCACTCCTATGGAGATAGGAATGAAGATGATTTCCAAAATCAGGCTAAAAGATCTGTCTAAGGCTTTGGATCTTTTGAAGAATGAATCATCTAGTAGAATGAATGAAGGATCTATTGCTCCAAGGAAGTGAAAAGGAAAAGATACTGTTCAAAAGACTTCAAAGAAAAAGAAGTCTATCCTCCTTATGGACGAAGAAAAGGAGGATGATCTGATAATTTCTGCGCTCGCCTTGCGAAATCTTCAAGGTTATCCTGATTTTAAAGAGACAGAAGAAGAAGATGATGAACAAGACGAAGAAGAAGAGGGTGATGCTGAAAAATCAATAGAGAAGGAGAATGAAGATGAAGATTTTGAAGGAGACACCGGTGCAAGACCGGTATTGGATGACAATGAAGAAAATAGGGAAAATGCTGCATCCGAAAAAGAGGACACTGAACAAGAAAAGAGATCTAGTGCTGGAACAGAAAATGTACAAGAAGAGGAAGTCTCATCTTAACCTGAAGGCATGAAAACAGGGGGAGATTTTGAGAAAACTCCTTTAATTGCACCTACTACTAGTGATGGCATTAGTCGATCTCCTGCAGATCCTGAAATGTCTTTGCATCTCATTTCCCTGAAATTGATGTTGAAGAGGAAATTCCGAGTTAGGACAAGCAACAAACTATAAGCGTTCAAGTTGATGTTCCTCTATTTCTGGATACTCCACAAATTCACTTCGCTGAAGCCAGTGCTCAAATTGAACCTGATGCAAACTATCCAAGGATAGTAGAACTCCTTTTGGAGATAAAAGCACAGCAATATGCAATGGAAGTTGAAATCCAAAAGCTACATACTGCCTTAAGGTCTACCTCAGATTTTCTAACTGGCAAGGTACAGTCTCTTGATACTCAAGTTCAAACGTTGAATCAATAGGCTTCGCAGACTGTAGCCAAAGTAAAGAATGTCTATCTTCAGTGCCAAGAGAAGCTTGAGGAGGCAGTGCAGTCGCTGGAGGATTTTTGACTTGTTCACATTCCCAAACAACCCTAAATGACTCCATCTTTTTATATCATTTTTATTCACATTTTTTTTTTTTAATTCTGACTTTCTCTTTCTTTTTGTTGTTGACAAAAAGGGGGAGAAATGAGAGCAGATTTAAAAGTTCCTGTTTGTTTGAATGTTTGTTTGAACTTGGCAGTGTTAACTTTTGTGAATGATTATGTTATGCAGTCAGTTAACTTTTGTGGTTGTGAATTTGGATTGAACTTTTGTGATTCTTGAACTCTTGAACTCTAAATTGTCAAGATTAATATGTTTTCTATGGATGCAGAATCAATGTCATTCAGCTTTATAATAATCTGTCTTTATTATAAGTTATTATGTGTTGCTAAAGTGTTGTTTTGCATGATATAAGTTTTAAATCTACATGAAATTTTTGTTACCATAAAAAATGGGAAGATTGCTGGAAAAAACTCTTATCAGATTTTGAAGCTGACAAAACTTTTCTAGTTCTTTTCTCATTTTCATTCTGAGGAAGACAAGACTTCTATATAATTCTTTCAAAATCTATCTTACATCAGAAGTCTGCCCCACTCTAATGAAGACCCAGACTGAACGCAAGTGAAGAACGAAGATATAATCAGACTCAGGATTATTTTTCTTCCTTCAAGGCTTCAGTACAAATAGGATATATATGGCTTTCTAGTTGGAAATATCACTTACCTTTTTGGTTATCTTTATTGGAATGAATCACGGAACGGAAAAATCATTTTTGGAAGGCAAGTGTATTTGGAAAGAATCTACTTATGGAAACCAAGATTCTGATTGTATAGGCGACCAAGATCATCGGACTGTCATCTCAATCTTCAAACGGCTCGAGATCTCCTTGATTGATTCTGTCCAACGTGTTGAATAGAATAATTCCTTTGGAAAATGCCAACGGTCAAAAAGGCATAGAAAAGTATTTAAGGGGGTTTCTCAAGTCATTCGATAGAGAACATGAAAGAAGAATTCCAAAGTTTGAAGCTTCTGAATCACTTGTTTCTTCATCATACAGTGCTCAAACTTGTATTCGAAAAAAATAGAGAAACACTAAAGAGTGACGTTGTGAAAGTAGTAGAAACTCTTCACTGAGAAGTTGATGCTATAAGGCTGTAACACTCTTTTTCAATTCATAGTGAAAATCAGCCAAAAGGCTGTTAGCGTGGGAGAGTGGATGTAGGCTTAATCTAAGCCAAACCACTATAAATCTTATGTTCATTTTCTCTTCTCTAAACTCCTTTACTTTATTTGCTTTGATATCTTTGTGTGTTTCGAAATAGTTGTTAAAGTCTTAATTCCTCCAAAGTCTATTGTTCATCAGACTCAGTTTAAAAGTAAAGTATTTTTACTGTATTTTGCAGAATTTATTTTCACACTTATTCACCCCCTTTAGGTGTTCATACTAGCACTTTCAGAGCAGGGGGCACCGCTGCTCATCGTGTCACCGCCCTCCGCCCCCAACTGCTTCAACATTTGAGCCTGATGCCGCCGTTGCCCATCCTCCCTGACAATGTGCCGAGTTACTCGTTGCCGCGTCCACCGGCCTTCGACACAAACCTCGGTTGCCACTATTGTATCGTGACGTCGTCCAAGTAAGCGGCTCATCGCCGCCGTCGTCGCCGTCAAGCCCGTCCTCACCACTGCCACCGTCGCCTTCAAGCCCGTCATCATTGTTGCCGCCTATCCACTTGAAGACGTCCCAACTGTCCCTCGTCAATACCACGAAGGAGCAGAGAAGAGAAGAGGGGCGAACAGGGTTAGAACCGGGTCGGGCAAAGCTTCTAAACCGGGTAAGGTTTGATCTTCGAAGTGGGTCGGGCTTGGCTCGCTCTTCAAGTCGAGTTTCTACAGATTTAGGTCAATTGGGCTGGTCTCAAGCGAGCTGGTCTAAGGCGGGCTTAGGAATAGGTGGGCCTTTTGACTAAAGTACCAAGAAGAAAAGGAATTTCGGGCCCACTCAAGCCTGTCGCCGCCGATCTGGGTCAGACCCAACCCAAGGGTCCGACCCGGGTCGTTTTTTAATATATTAATATATTATAATAAAAATTATATTTTAATAAATATAAAATATATGTTTTTAAAAAAATAAAAAATTTTAAAAAATATATCTAAAAAAATAAATAAATAATTCGAAAGTTAAAAAATGTAGGGTTTGGTTAGGAATTGTTATGTCTTGCCTTCTTAGTGTAATCAGGCCTTTATTTGCTTATATATTGATTATATCGCATGTTTAATTTGCAAATTTAATTATGTTTAATTGCACATGCTCAATTTTACTGTAATTAGGAGCATGGTAGCTATGATTATTATTTTAATTATTGCGCACCCGCATGATTACCTCGCATGTTAGTAGATAGATATAAAATTAATCCAAATTATCTGACAAAAATATTTTCTTCTAAAATGAACAAGATTAGGTACCGAAATGGCACTAATTGGTCAATTAGTATAATCAAGTCCCCGACCCTAGATTCTCTAGTTGCGTAGGAAGTGAGGTACACTCTCATATCTCACTTGATTTCTAGCCAACCCCAATAGGCTAGTGACGACTCCTTTTTTTGTAAAATTCTTTAAAATACCACAATGTCACAAGATGTATGGGCTTGGGAAAGCCCACGCCTAATCATGGGCCTTAGGTCTATCCTTTAGGCAATACCCCTAAACCCGTTCCCTCTCCTCGAGGGGTAGGTCGTGACAGCTTGGCGACTCCACTGAGGAAACTGGTTTTAGACCTTAGAGGACTTAGGCCGAAATTGATCTTGTTCAAAAATATATATTTTTGTTTGGCAGCAAGGATTTAAGGTATGCCCTAACATGTTAGGTGTTAAATGTTCATGCAGAATGGGAGGTATAAGGGGAAGTGATTGCTAACCCTTATTTTGTAGGAGGCGTAGGAATGAATGGTTTATTTATGCACAAAGTGTTGCTTGCTTATTAATTGTCATGTCTGCGTTCCCTACTTTGCACAACACCATGACACACTACTTGGCACTGGACCTGGGCCACATAGGATCACTTAGGATGGTGTTGAGGTGGATACTACTCCGACTACAACCATGTAGTACGAGCTACCCATCTCAACCCCAAAATTTCTTTTAATGTCAAAAGTCCACACCCTGGTTTGCAACCATGTGACACAGGTCGGTTCTTCGACAAAGCCGGAGTCATGGATAACACGACCTAGTCACAATCTTGTTGGTTCGGTCCAGTGATCCTATGGCTCCATTTTGGGCCGTTTAGAATAGAAATTGAACCACATCTCATGTATATGTCTATGTAATTTTAATTTTTTTTTTTTAAAAGAGAGAGAGAAAAGTCGTCCCCCACTATAAGTATCATTCTTCTTTTTATTCACTTTTTTTAAATTGAATTTTTATTTAGAAATTTGCGGAGATAAATCGAATGTCCTCAATTGTGTAGGCTTATAATTGGAAAAATTGGCAATCACTCTTGATAAGTGAACATTGAATGCAAGTTCTAAACACTTTGATCTAGCCCCACTGAACATGTAACTTTGTCTAAATTTTCAATTATGGGCTCAAAACCACTTTTTGTTTAGAAATTCTTTCAACTCAAAATTATATTTTGGGGCACGAACAAAATTGAGATCATATTTTTGATCAAATTCTTTCTTTCTCACATTTTGGAATTGAAATTCGGATAATATTTTGCGTATAGATTTCTCAAAATAAAAGTCACTTCATTTTTCCATGAGTAAAAATCACAAATCAATCTATCAAAAATCAATGTCACTTTTGCATATGAAACTTTTAAAATAAGAGTGGACGTTCGATTGATGGCCGCAGATCAATTTTTTTTAATGATGTCTTCTCTTGTGATAAAATCTTGGCGAAATACTAAAACCCCGTAATAGGGACTATGGAGCATGTACCATCACCTTGATTTTGTTATAAGAAGTGACCTCATTAAGAGATCATTTTAACATTCACATACTGACATTGTTGTCTTTTTGCAGGTTATGGATGGGATCAAGTAGTCATTTTATCGAGAGTATATGAGAAACCCTTTCTGACTAAGAAGCTCTAGTTTGGCATACTTAATGAGCCTTTTTCACGAATAGAAATCGTTTTGATAAGAACTTGTTTCCCCAGAGAATTTGATGATTAATGATACATCCTCGAGCAAGATCACAGTTTTGCGCCACATGATACTGATTGACATCGAATGTTTTTTAGAGCAGTCAAACTTAGTTTGATTAGCTTGTTCAATTAATGCTGCAATATTGCCAATATGTCTCTTGATGACGTCCTAATGACATTTGCTCAAGTTAAGTTTGACAGGATTCCCCAATGAAGCCATGCAGTTTCCAAGAGATTAGCGGATGCTTCCCTAAAGACTACAAGGTTCATGGTCAGCCTCAAACCATGTCATCTACAAGTTTCTTGATCATCCTTAAACCATGAATTTCCACACGGTTGGTGGGTCTATCCTTAAACCATAGGGTTCGTACGTCTATCCTTAAACCACACGGTTGGTAGGTCTATCCTTAAACCATAGGGTTCGTAAGTCTATCCTTAAACCACACGGTTTATGGGTCCATCCTTAAACCACAGGGTTCGTGGGTCATCCTTAAACCACACGGTTCGTGAGCCCATCCTTAAACCACACGGTTGGTGGGTCCATCCTTAAACCACACAATTCGTAGGTCATCCTTAAACCACAAAGTTCGTGGGTCCATCCTTAAATCACACGGTTCGTGGGTCCATCCTTAAACCACACGGTTTGTGGGTCTTTCCTTAAACCATGCTTTTAAAATGTTTATGAGTCTATCTTTAAACTGCGATTTTCAAAAGGTTCATGGTCAACCTTAAATCATATCATTTCCAAAAGTTCATGGTCAACCTTAAACCATGCATTTTCCATCCGGTCGAAACCCGTTGTTACACAATGAGACCTCATTTCTTTCCTTTTTCTTATGACACGGCGTGCTTCTGCAGCCCGGGGTCTTTCCGTTTTCTTACAACACGGCGTGCTTCTTTAGCCTGGGGTCTTTCATTTTTTATATAACACGGCATGCTTCTATAGCTCGGGGGTTCTCTTTCTTCTTATGACACGGCATGTTTCTGTAACCCGGGGTCTTTCTTTCTCTTATTAACAAGACGTGCTTCCATAACTCTTAGTCTTTTTCGTTGACCTGACGCGTGCATATGCACCCAGGGTCTCTCTACCACTGAAATAATTTAGGTGTCTTCTGTCTTTGAATGCAACCTTTTCGAGGCTACATTCAAAGAGGGGCAGCTGTTGACACCTATTTTTAAGGAAAAAAAAAGAAGAAGAAAAATAACAACAAAACAAAAATACAAGAAAAACAAAACAAAAAACAAAAAACAAAAAACAAAAAACAAAAAGGAGCGCGAGAGGGGCTGAGTCGAGCCGAATCTGGCATTCTTAGTGTAATCAGGCCTTTATTTGCTCGTATATTGATTATATCGCGTGTTTAATTTGTATATTTAATTATGTTTAATTGCACGTGCTAATTTTATTGTAATTAGGAGTTTGGTAGCTATGATTATTATTTTAATGATTACGCACCCGCATGGTCACCTCTCATATTAGTAGATAGGTATAAAATCAATTCAAATTGCTTGACAAAAATCTTTTCTTCTAAAATGAACAAGATTAGGTACTAAAATAGCACTAATTGGTCAATTAGTGTAATCAAGTCCCTGAACCTAGATTCTTTGGTTGCGTAGGAAGTGGGGTACACTCTCATGTCTCACTTGGTTTCTAGCCGACCCCAATAGACTAATGACGACTCATTTTTGTAAAATTCTTTAAAATACCCCAATGTCACACGATGTATGGGTTTGGGAGCGCCTGCACCTAATCATGGACCTTAGGTCTATCCTTTAGACAATACCCCTAAACCTATTCTCTCCCCGTGAAAGGTAGGTCACAATAGCTAGCGAGGGTGGCCCTCATTAGATTGAGCGAGAGCAACCTCACCCAACCCTTTCTAGGCATCGCCAGTGGCCGAATAGCCACTAGCTAAGAAGAAAGAGAAAAAATGAATTTAAAAAAAAGAAAAGGTAAATGACTAAAATGCTCTTGACTAGTTGGAAAGTCAAGCTTTAATCTGAAATAAGATCCACTTTAAGTGTTTATTTGAGAAAATGATAACATTTCAAGCCCTTATTTAAAACAATATTCACTTTAGGTTTTTATTTGAAAAAAAAAAATGAAGACACTTTAGGCTTTATTTAGAATTTCCTTATCATTTTAGACACTAAATTTTTTAAACAACATTGGACTAATTTTGATTCAAAGTCAAATTTCGTCCAAGCCCTAATTGAATAGTACAAACGGATGATATTTGTCGAGACCCTTGCAACAATATCCCATTCATCCAAATATTGAGATATGCATATCTTAATTTGGGCTAGTTCAAGGTGACCCGAATGGAGGATTAGTGATGGTCTCTAAGTTAAGATGATATACCATGTTTTGCCAAATAAAAGATAGGATATAACATTTCTCCCATATGCATGATCTTATTAATCAAATCCTATCATAATCTTGATCCTTGTGACCGACCACTTACAGCCTAATAATTTAATTGTGGCGACAAAAAATTTATCTCTTCCCAATGGATTGGGGGCACATATCAAATTAGAAACAAGCGAAGATCAATAGACCAATCGACCGGTCAATTTCATATGGTGCACCTGCTTCCCCAGTTTCTTGTCCTCGTCTCCCGACAATTTCACAGGTCGGGATGGAGCCCGATAAATTCTACATACCAGAAAATATATGTTGGCACACATCTGTATGCATAGATATTATACTGTATATTATATCAAGAACGTACTAGACCCCAACATTCTTATGCTGATTAAGGAGGATTCACCGGTTATCAGCATCCCCCAGCCCCCTTTTAATGTTCGACGAATCCTAGAAGTGCAACACAGGGCATTGACATATGAAGGCATATATGTGCATCATCTTACAAATTAAGACATTATTCTCATGCCGATGAACCAAGCTACAATGCTTCGAGCCAATCGTGAGGATTTGAACTAGACAGTGGACATACGCAGTGGACAATTTGAAAGTGTAGAGCTGTAGAATCATTGAGAGAACGATCTTCACCTCATGTGTCATGAAGTTCATTCCTGTGCAGATTCGGGGCCCAAAGCTGAAGGGAATGAACACGGCTAGGTTCTTGTTGGTGGCTTTGGCAATGCCTTCCGCAAACCGGCCTAGTTTAGAGAGAAGCACATCTTCTTCCCAGATTTCAAGGTCAAGATGAAGTGTGAGATTTCCTACCGAGATCTGGATAGTGGCGGGAAGAACAAGTTTTCCCAACCTGAATTGCTGCTCAACTTGCCTTGTCAACACAATGACAGGAGGGTAAAATCGCAGAGTTTCATTTATGATCATGCTAAGCTGCTCAAACAAAAAAATGAGAAATAATAACTCTTTTTATCACTCACCCTTGCTACTAGCCAGCCACTCACCCACCGTTCGCCATGTGCCATTGCCGCTGCTCATTGGCCTCTGTCTACTCGCCATCCTCTCACCGTCAACCACCAATCGCCACCGATGGCCACCTCCCGCCGCTATTCACTATCCTCTGCCACCGTCCACTGTCCTCCATTGTCGTTCGTCGTCCTCCGCTACTTGCTGCCACCAGCTGCCTCTCGCCATTGACCCGCCATTGTCCTCCGCCATCCACTACCAACCATCAACCACTTGGGATAGAAAACTTTTGTGTCATCATCAAATGAATTTCTGATCCAAGAATGGAAAATTTGTATCTTTATCAAACACGTATTTTTTGCTCAAAAACCTATTCAAGGAATAAAAGTAGAAAAATTTATTTCTTGCCAGAAATTGATTCCAAAAACAAAATGATTATCATTTGTATCTATAATGTGATATGATAAGCTTCCATTGTGTGCATATTAATTCTTTTTCGTCTTATAATTGTGTCAACCTATTTGATATAATGAATGCAAAATAGATAGTGTTTCACTCTTCAACTTTTATATGCTAAACTCACTCGTCTAGTCTATTTGATGAAAAGGATCGTGTCGACTTGCCTAATTACTTAGCCCACCCTAACATATTCGAATTGAAAATTAGTTATATATGTCTTTTCTTTCCTAAAATAACCATATTATAAGTGAGATATTGATAGTAATCATCTATTAAATGTCGGTAAGCTCTTACGTGGTGCAGTGGCTGCAACTCTACTTCATAGACTAGTAGTAGCCCGAGATAAGCAATTGCAAAAGTCGAAATCAAGCAACAAATTATTCATTTCAAGGATGATTTTCATGAAAGTTTTATGATGGATTAGGAATTTTACTTTCATTCCATCAAACATAGAAAAACCTTTTCTTCAAAACATAGAATTATATATATGTAGGCGATAAATTGCTTCTAATGACAGACCCCACTTGATATAGGGGAAATTAATAATCATTGTATCAGAGATGCTGAATAGAAATGATCAATTATTTTGACGATTGCTTTCTAGATGAGCTATTGCTTTGCTTTGTCGTAGTTGATCTTGATTCGACTTGATTTTAGAAACCCACTTACTTCCAAAGTATTGCATGATTCCATTCTACAAGAACTCGCCTATACTAAAGATCAAGGAGTGCACTCATACTCTGGATCTCATCAAGGCATTCTCCATTTCTGCTATTGTGTAGCCACAAGTAGTGGGGAGTACAACCCAGAGGCATCGCCCCCTCCTATAGTTTGCTCCTTAGCATAGAACTGTGTGATTCTTGTTGAAGCATATACTAGGACGGTGGGTGCATGATGGATGATCATTAAGGTTAATGCAAACACCTTAATCTATGTATAGCATTTATTTTAGAGATCCGTTGGAGGAGAAGATTAAACAAAATCAAAGTACCTATACAAAATTTATTGGGACTCGCAAGTCCAATAACTTCGTATAAGAAGATTGCCAATAGGGGTGAGCCGAGTCTGAGCCCATTGACTTATCTAATTAGACTCTTAATTATTCAAAAACTTAAACTAATGAGTTAAGTGTCAATCATGATAATTATTTACTCCTCAATACAACACATCACCTATGTAGGACTATTTGTGCCTAACATCTTTACACATGAACCACAAACAAATCCCCACCTCACGTGTGAGCCAAGCATCCTTCCGCACCAACATTTTCCTAACTTGGACTTTGGATTCTACCTTAATCATTTTGACCTAGCCAAGTTCAGCGTGAAATCAGAGCACACCATCCACCACCTCAATTAGGAAGTCATGTGTAAGATTCATTCGTTGAGATATCCACCAATCTATTATCAACTCAAATGTCACTTGTTGGGTCAAAGCAACAAATATCCAACAACTTCATCTGAGGAGAATTTAGACACCTAAATTTTTACTGAGGTCTGTCTGACCAACTTTGACCAGAAGTCAACTTCTTCGAAAGCCTAATAATGGTGCAATATGATGATACTCACTAAGAGTTTTACAACGATGTCCAATTTACCTCGAGCTGACACTCGAATAATGAGATACACGTTTTTTTCTTCAGACCAGTTTAGGGTGACCCTGTTAAGAAAACTCATACCAAGTTTTAAGTTGACAAAACTTTCTGGTTCTTGCTCCTATTTTGAAGAACATGATGCATTTAAAGTTGCTTATGAGGTGATATCAAACACTTTTGCCAAAGCTTATTCATTCCCATAAGTACTTCCCACCCTGACAAAATCTAGACTGAGATCATGTCCAGAACGAGAAAGAAATCAGATTCAAACTTATCGATTTTGTGACATGGATTTAGAATGAACTTATTAGGAATTTATTTTGCAACATCTAGTTCTTTGGTGAAAGATTTCACTTTCCTTTTATAAATTCATTGATGAAATCAATCTTGAAAATAAGTTCCTTTTTGGGAAACATCTACTTATTGAAACAAAGATTCTAGTTGTATGAGCGACCATAATCAAAAGACTTTCTATCTCTATCTTCAAAGGGCTACAAGATCACTTTTTAATCAATTCTATTCAACGGATTGATTGGAATAAATTCCTTCAAAAATTGTCAACGGTTAGTGAGACAATGGAAGAGTATTTAAGGAGGTCATTTAGTTGGTTTGAAGTGTGGAAAGTGAAAATTAGGATTCCAAAGTCTAAAGCTTCTCTAGACTACTGGTTTTCTTCGAAGCACCTTACAAGTTGTGTTCAAAAAAGAAACTCACAAAAAGTGACTTAGTGAGTGAGAGAGATCTTCCACTAAGTATTTGCACTCATAAATTGTACTTCTTTGTTGACACTACAATGAATTCTAGTCAGAAAGCTGTTAGCATGGGAGAATTGACATAAGCTTAAACTAAAGCCGATTCACTATACATTTTGTGTGCACTCTTCTCTTCCCTTAACTCATTTACTTAAGTTTATTGCATTTTTACAGATTATTGTGTAAGTCTGTTCTGTTGCATATCAAATTCTAAATATCTATAAGAAGTCTGGTGTTTCACAAAACTGATTCTGTCTCTTATCTAGATCTTACATACCTTATTTCAGAATTGGTTGTCAAAATTTATTTTAAACACATATTTACCCCCTCTAAGTGTTCTTACTAACTTTATCAACCCCTAGGTAGCTTAAGGTAACATTTGGTGTTACGCCAAATAAATCATAGAATACAACAAATCTTCTCACGTTTGATCCAACCTATCCTCCTCATCTTAAATACTGTCCACACCCCTAAATACCGTAATTGTGGCAATAAACATCTTATCTCTTGCAAACAATTTGGGAACATATAACATATTGGCATGGACCGGTCGATTTCATGTCACGCAACTGCTTCCACAGTTTCTTGTCCTCCTATCCCAACAATTTCCTAGGTCTGGATGGAGACCGACAAACGTTATACGCAGGAAATATATGTTGGCACAATCGCTACGCATAGATGGTGTACTACACAGTAATTAAAGGATGCACCGTAGAACTTCAGAAGCGCAGCTCTGATTCCATTTACAGAGGATCAAGTTGTTGTCAAATACACAGTATATTATTACGACGGCAAGTAAACCCCCCTTCCCAACTCTTACTACAGCACTCTATGAAGACCCCACTCACATGTAATCCTTACCACACAACATCGTACACTTTGCGAATGTAAGAATGGTGAAGACAATTGGCAACGTGTTCTCTCTCGCTCCACAACTGCAAACTCTTTTGTTGCTTTTTTATTTATTCAAAGCCACACACTTCACCTACCACCTTTAAGCTGGAGTCTTTTAGTCATTACTAGAAAATTCCTTGAAAATTCCTGGAAGTACATCACAAGGCATCTCCGATTAAGAGGATGATATGCTGATCGTCAGCATCTCAGAGCTCCCTTTTAATGTTCGACAAGTCCTAAACGTACAACACAAGGCTTTCAAATATGCAGGCATCGATGGATATAATTTCACAACAGACATTGTTCATATGCCCAGTGAACCGAGCTACAATGGTTGAAATATAACTTGAAGTCCATGTTTAGGGCAAATTATGAGGACTCGAACCGGACAGTGGACATACGCAGGGGAAAACTTGAAAGTGTAGCATTGCAGAATCAACGAGAGAACGATATTCACCTCCTGAGTTGCGAAGCTCATGCCTACGCAGTTTCGAGCCCCGAAGCTGAAGGGCATGCACGCAGCTAGGTTGTTGTTGGTGACTTTGGCGATGCCAAAGTCACAAAGGTCTTTTCATACATATCCGACAAGGCTTTCATTAAACTCGCAATGGTATTCTCTTTCATGGTGTTGAATGTAACATTACGAGCCAACGTCAAATGAATAATGCCCAAAGCTCATTTATCTAGCAATTCCTAATCAGTTTGCTTCATCATCTCTAGCTTCTCCCCCAATGGGGGCAAGTGCAATTTATTTGGTAGAGATAATCCTCAATTTGTATCTTCTAGAAATCAAAATCCTTCCCATCAAATTTGTGGATTCTCACTTTTCCTTCTTCCATCATCATCGATTGCTTCAACTCAAAGAAACCTAACTCTGATACCAATTGTTGCAAAAGCAAGTGATTGAACAATAAAAAGATAAAATAAAAAAATAGATTCGATGCATGATTTACATGATTCATATGTCTATGAGGAGAGCAGCAATAAATTTCATTATAGATCGAACGATACAATAACTCAAATATTCTCAATGTTCTCAAGCCCTAATTACACACAATAACTCAAGTAGTGTTTAGCCTCATAATTATTTGCTAAATAATTTCTCAATCTCACGAAGGAATTATGTATAAATTCTTACCACAAGAATTTAGTTGGCTTCAACACTAGCATCCGGATGTAATTATCTGAATTTTGAAACCCCACGACTCATCAATAACCACAACAAGCACTCACACAAGAGCAGCGGGGCTTCAAGAAATCTCTAACAACAGCGTGCCTTCTTCTCCACGTATGGTCGAATATATGGTCTTCAAGACCACAGTGGACTTTCCAAATCTTGAAATTGCCTCCCACGTGGATCAGGAAAGAATATTTGTTTCCTCCTGCAACTCCGTCTCCAATATTAACTTATTCGTCCTCTTTTTTCACGATCAAAGTCTATTATCATGTTTGACTTCAACGCTGAACAGGAAACTTAGATTTGTGTATATCTCCCTTTTTCGGCTTTTCTTGTTAGCAAGAAGTCCTTTTTCATTATTAATATTATTATTTCTGGAATTTGCATTTTGCTTCAAATTTAAATTCAAGACATATTTAAATACGGAGTTTACCCACCTTCATCTAACCCCTCTGTGCAAACCGTGGGGAAAATGAACTGTCCAAAAGCGGAATAAAATAATTATTAAATTCAACATATGTATTTTGAGAAGGCCAAAATTTCATAGTACATTCGGACCTGCCTTAAGCTGAGGCCTTTGGAAATACAATTATATAGTTCTTGCATTTACCCAACTGGCTTTGGAGGCCCTAGGGGCATTGGGGAAGTGTTCCCAAACACACCTAGCTTTAATCAGTGAGTTCAACCTAGAATTCGTTCATGACAACACAGCAGTGAATGGTTTACTATAGGTATAATCTTAAGATGTTTATTATTCAACATTTCTTGAAAATTGCAATGTGGGTTCATAAAAAGTTCGAATTTTTTGTGCTTTTGGACAAAGAGATATAAGACAAAGTATCTCAAACAATTAGCGATTTTCCTCATTTAAAGGATCCGCCGCCAGGAGAAGCCGTGGAAATGCTTGACACGAAGGATCGAATGGCAATTCATTTGAAAAGACTTCACAAACCCAGAAGCTGCTGTCGATTAATGGAGTGCGCATCGATTTTGGGCATTCCTTTTAAGGTTCGTTTTCGAAGTGAAGATGTCCTGTGCAGAGTTTTCAGCAGCCTTGTGAAGGTGTTGAGTCCCCGTTCAATTGCGGGGTTGTGGGACGTAGGAAGGATCATTGGCCGGAGCTTCAAGCGAGGGAGGATGATTCGACCGGATGCACCTCCGACCGCAGTGCTGCCGGTAGAAATTCAACCATTGAGTGGTGTCAGACAGGACAGAGCCCCAACCGAAAACAAGTTTCAAATACTAGGAAACCTGAGGTCGATGGTGGGTACAGCGAATGGATGCTCGTTTCGCTCAGAAAGAGTAGAAACCTCCAAGCATTTCAATGAATGGTCGTGCAGCGAATGGATGGAGCTCGGGGACCAGAGACGATGGAGGTGACCGAGGGACTAGCTGCAAACGCTGTCATAGTCTATAGACCAGGTATATCGATCTCATCTTAACCATTAATTATGCGGTTTCATCATCAAGCCCAAAGTGATCAACAGTTGAAACTTGAAATGAACTTGGTTGATATGATTTGTAGATTAGGTCAAATAAGTCGACTAAATTTGATAATTCTTGTCATCCAAACATCGGTCATTAGACATTCATTTTTTGCCTTAGTCCAGTATACGCATTTGCTGCACTTCCAGAATGTTGCATTTATTTGGTAAGATATATGGTAAATCATTATTAAGTTCCACTAGACATGACCATGTACACATATGGGGTACGTGCCTAAAAGATGAAATTGTTGAAATAATAGTTATTTCCTTTTGCACGTGTTGCTGATTTGGTTTTTCAGTTATTAGAGTTAGTGGAGTCATGTGTGTTAGTTGTCCTAGTTTTTAGGTGTTAGTGGGGTAAGTGTTTTATGCAGAACATGGGTAGTTATTGTGTGTTTTACGTTATGTATTTTGTCTTTTGTAAAAGACTTGGTTGTTCTGTACGAAAGAAAAAGTTTCAGCCTCATCTCTCCTCCCTTTAGCAATTTAACAGTTGTATTAGAGCCTGAGAGAAACGTGAGAGAGGTGTGAGATACTTTCGTCGGATAATTGCAGCATCAATATTTCCAATGACCACCAACAATTTTATTCAACCAGCAATTCCACGCTTTGATGGTCACTATGACCATTGGAGCATGCTGATGGAGAATTTTTTACAATCAAAGGAGTATTGGTTGGTTGTCGAATCTGGAATTCAAGAGCCACCAGCAAGCATGGCTTTGACAGATCCCCAAAAAGCATAATTGGAAGCTAGAAAGTTGAAGGACCTGAAAGCAAAAAATTATCTCTTTCAGGCTATTGATCGTTCCATCTTGGAGACTATTCTTTGCAAAGAAACTTCCAAGGATATTTGGGATTCTATGAAGAAGAAATATCAAGGCTTTGTTAGGGTGAAGCGTGCACAGCTTCAAGCCTTGAGAAGAAATTTTGAGACACTAGCGATGAAGGATGGAGAATCTGTCACTAGTTATTATGCCAGAACAATGGAGATCAGCAACAAGATGCGATTCCAAGGCGAGAAGATGGACGGCGTCACCATTGTGGAGAAGATTTTGCGTTCCTTGACACCAAAGTTTAATTATGTTGTCTGCTCAATTGAAGAGTCAAAAGACATAGATGCACTCTCTCTTGATGAATTGCAAAGCTCCTTATTGGTCCATGAACAAAAGATGAACAGAAGTTCAACAGTAGAGGAGCAAGTATTGAAGGCTTCTACCAATACTCATTCCAACAATCTCAGAGGAAGGGGTAGAGGTAGAGGTAGAGGAAGGGGAGATTGAGGAAATAGAGATGTTGGCAGAAATTTCAAAGCCAATAATGACCAATTTCAAGGCAAAGGCAAAGGACAAGATTCTAACAAATCCAAGGTAGAGTGTTTTAGATGTCATAAATTTGGTCATTATGCATCTGAATGTTATACTAGACTACCTAATAATAAAGAAAAGGCAAAAAGTTCAAATTTTGTTGAAGAAAAAGAAGCAGAAACGTTGTTGATGACTGTTCAAGATAAAAAGAAGCGCGAGTTAGATATTTGGTATGTGGATACAGGTTGCAGTAACCACATGAGTGAAAGTAAGTCTTCTTTTTCTTATCTAAATGAAGATTTTCATTCTACTGTGAGTTTTGGAGATCATTCTACTATGAAAGTGATGGGAAAATGTGATATTAAGATAAGAACCAAAAATGGTTTTGTGGAAACGATCTATAATGAGTTGTATGTGTTAGGGAAATCCCTTATGATGTTTTGAAGATGACAAAATAAATCAAAGGCTACTAATGTATTTGCTGGTTGAGTAATAGACTATGCAGATGATAGAACGTGTAAAAGATATTATCAAAGTCTATTCTTGGAAGAACCAGAAGACAGACTCTATGCTGAAGCTGAACCAGAAGACAAACTCTATGCTGAAGCAGAATATGTTCAGACTCAGATTGTAGAGTCTATCGCACTCAGACTCAGATTGTAAAGTCTATTGCTCTTAGACTTTACATTCAGATTCGACAGAACGTAACTCAAGCCCAATCATATAACGGCTAGTGATCTGGTTTGGATTTCACATCAAGATTGATTTGATTGATTCAATCTAATTGATTGACGATTGGATCTTGAAGACAAGAACTGTCTATACGAAGAAGCTTTACTTATGGAAACCAAGATTCCGTTTGTATGGGCGATCAGAATCAATTTGAGATTCTACCTTTGTCACTCAATGGCTACCAAATCTTCTAGATACAGAGCTGTCCAATGGGTATATTAGAAGACGATTCTCCGGGATACTGTCCAACGGCTAGTTTGGAAGTGGAGGAGTATTTAAGGAGATGAAGGGCCGATGAGCAAGTAAGAGATAGAGCATAGAATTTATAATTCCAAAGTCTGAGCGACCTTCGATCATACACTTGTCTTTGGAGAGCTTAAACGTTTGTGATCATGAGAGAAATACCAAAAGAGTGACTTAGTGAAATAGTGTGATCTCTTAAGTGTTTGCACTCGAAATTGTAATCCCTTGTTGATTGCATAGTGGAATCCAGCCAAGAAGGCTGTTAGCGTGGGAGAGTGAACGTATGCTTGGATTAAGCCGAATCACTATAAATCTTGTGTTCTTATTCTCTTCCCTAACTCCTTTGTTTTACTTGAATTTTATTTTATTCCGCATATATTTGCCAAGGTTTAGTTTAAACACCTATTCACTCCACTCTAGGTATTCATACTAGCACTCTCAGTATGTTCCTAACTTGAAAAGTAACCTATTGAGTGTTGGCCAATTACAAAAGAGGGTTATGTAATCACCATTTAGAGGGGTGCTTGTGAAATTTATGATTTTGTTAGAGGTGCTATTGTAGTTGTTCCTATGAGTTCAAATAGATTGTTTCCATTAAAAATTGAAAATATTCAATCTTGTTTGATGGCTGAAAAGAAAGATCCCTCATGGCTATGGCATTTTCGCGATGCTCACTTGAGTTTTTGTGGATTGAAGACCCTTCAACAGAAAAATATGGTAACAGGTCTTCTTCAAATTACTATTCATTCCCAGGTCTGCGAAGAATGTGTTGTTAGCAAACAACATCGTTCTCAATTTTCAAAAGAGAAGTCATGGAGAGCAAATGATGTTTTGCAGTTGGTGCATTCGGACATTTGCGGTCCTATGAACCCATCTTCAAATGGAGGTAAAAGATACTTAATTACCTTCATTGATGATTTTTCCATAAAAACTTGAGTTTATTTTTTATAGGAAAAATCAGAAGTTTTCTCCATATTTAAAAACTTCAAAGCTCGTGTTGAAAATGAAGCAGGAAAAACCATTATGACTCTTCGAACAAATTGTGGTTGTGAATATTGCTCAAAAGAATTTGAAGTTTTTTGTGTAGAGCATGGCATTCGAAGAGAGCTTACTGCTGCATATACACCACAACATAATGGTGTATCTGAGAGGAAAAATAGAACCATTCTCAGTATGGAAAGAAACTTATTAGCAAGAGGAATAGTTCCAAAGACTTTCTGACTAGAAGCAGTAAATTGGAGTATTCATGTTTTGAACAGAAGTCCAACTTTTGCTGTTCAGAATATAACACCAGAAGAGGCTTGGAGTGGGAGAAGACCAGCTGTAGATCACTTCAAAATCTTTGGATGCATCGCATATGCCCATGTCCGGGATGTGAAAAGGAAGAAACTTGATGACAATGCTGAAAAATGTGTATTTCTTGGTGTAAGTGAAGCATCCAAAGCATATAAATTATTCAATCCACTGACAAAGAAGATTGTGACTAGCAGGGATGTTGTTTTTGATGAAGAGAACACTTGGGATTGGAATAGGCAGCAGCCTACCCAATTCCTTTATGACAATGATGCTAAACAGGAGCAGATTTCAGCACCTTGTATGCCCCAAAACTCATCAAATACGACTTCTACAGTTGCTGGAATTTCACCAACAAGCGCTGAAGTCAATGAAGAAGAAGCCTAATCTCTTCGCCGCATTAAAAGAAGGCCTGCTTGGATAGAAGATTATGAGGTAACTGGAATTGGAGATTCAATTATTCACTTTGCATTGTTTTCAGACTATGATCCTACAACTTTTGAGAGTGCTGTCAAAGAAGAAAAATGGCAAAAAGTGATGGATGATGAAATTAATTCTATTGAAAAAAATGATACTTAGGAGCTATCCGATCTTCCAGATTGACAAAAAACCATTGGTGTAAAGTGGGTCTTTAAAATAAAACTGAAAGAAAATTATGAAGTTGACAAATACAAAGCACGTTTGATAGCCAAGGGATACAAGCAGCAATATGGGATCGACTATACAGAGGTTTTTTCTCCAGATGCGAGACATGACACGATCAGATTGGTGGTTGCATTGGCGGCACAAAATTCTTGGCCTATTTTCCAGCTAGATGTCAAATCGGCATTCTTGCATGAGTACTTGAAGAAACAGGTATTTGTCTAGCAACCCCCTGGTTATGTCAAGATTGGAAATGAACATAAAGTTTATAGATTGAAAAAAAACTCTTTATGGGCTAAAACAAGCCCCTCGGGCTTGGTATAGTCATATTGAAATTTATTTTCTTAAAGTTGGTTTTTCAAAGTGTCCTTATGAGCATACGTTTTTTTGTCAAAATTGGAGATAAAGAGAAAATGCTCATTGTCTGCTTGTATGTTGATGATCTTATATTTACTGGAAGTTGTGATGGCATGTTTGAAGAATTCAAGAAATCTATGATTGATGAGTTTGAAATGTCTGATCTTGGTATGATGCATTACTTCCTTGGCATAGAAGTGGTACAATCGGATGATGGGATCTTTATTTCTCAAAAGAAATATGTGGGAAAAATTTTGGATAGGTTTCAAATGAAGGATTGTAATCCTGTAAACACTCCAGTTGAGTTTGGCTTAAAGTTATACAAAGATCATGAAGGGAGGAAAGTTGACAGCACACTTTACAAACAAATTATGGGCAATTTGATGTATCTAACTGCAACAAGACCAGGCATAATGTATTCTGTGAGTTTAATCAGTAGATATATGGAGAATCCTACAAAAATGCATTTGTTAGCTCTCAAGAGAATTCTTTGTTACTTGCAAGGAACTAAAGACTTTGGACTATTTTACAAGAAGGGTGAAAAATCCGATTTGTTGGGATTTACTAATAGTGACTATGCAGGAGATCAAGATGATAGGAGGAGCACTTCGAGTTATGCTTTTATGTTTGGGACAGGTGCTACTTCGTGGTCATCCAAGAAGCAACCAATTATCACATTGTCAAGTACAGAAGCTGAATTTGTTGCTGCAACAGCTAGTGCTTGTCAAGCTATTTGGCTAAGGAGAATTCTTGAGGAATTGCAATTCAAGCAACCAGGAGCTACTAAAATTTTTTGTGACAACAACTCAGCAATCAAACTCTCCAAGAATCCTGTGCTACATGGAAGAAGCAAGCACATTGATGTGAAGTTTTATTTTTCGAGAGATCTTAGCAATGATGGAACAATTGATCTAATCTACTGCAATAGTGAAGATCAAGTTGCCGATATATTCACCAAGGCCCTCAAGATGGAGTCATTTGTGAAGCTCAGAAGGTTGCTAGGTGTTTGCACGTTGAAAACAGTCAAGGCTTTAAACTGAATGTTAGTAAACATTAGTTTAAGGGAGGGATTGTTGAAATAATAGTTATTTCCTTTTGCACGTGTTGCTGATTTGATTTTTTAGTTATTAGAGTTAGTGGAGTCATGTGTGTTAGTTGTCCTAGTTTTTAGGTGTTAGTGAGGTAAGTGTTTTATGCAGAACATGGGTAGTTATTGTGTGTTTTATGTTATGTAATTTGTCTTTTGTAAAAGACTTGGTTGTTCTGTACGAAAGAAAAAGTTTCAGCCTCATCTCTCTTCCCTTTAGCAATTTAACAAAAATAACTGGTTACAAGAACCAGAACACAAGATTGTACACCGTGAAGAGTCTTGGCAAATCAAATACACTGCACAATAAGAATAGTGCTTCTGAAATTAAAAGAAAGACAACTTGATACCTATAAATATCACACCCCTCTGGAACCAAGAATTCACAGGCCATTGTTGCATGGATCCATGGAGGCATCCATGCACATTGGCGACTGAATATCATGCGGTGATGAACTACTGCTGTAGAGGATGAAACCTGATTTGAAGTCCATGTTGAGGGCGGGTTGTCAGGAGCTGACCTGGGCAGTGGATATACGTCGGGGACAGCTCGAAGGTGTAGCGCTGGAGGATCATCAAAAGGGTGATTTTCGCTTCTGCCGCCACGAAGCTCATCCCGACGCAAGATCGAGGTCCGAAGCCGAAGGGGATGAAAACGACCGCATTGTTGTTGGTAGCCTTAGCTATGCCTTCTGAGAATCGCTCCGGCTTGAATTCATGCGCATCTTCCCCCCAGATTTCAGGGTCATGGTGAAGCTTGAGGGTCGGTATAAAGATCTGACTATTAGCAGGAAGAAGGAGCTTCCCTAACCTCAGTTTCTCGCCAACTTTTCGAGTCAAGCCGACTGCAGGGGGGTACAAACGCAGAGTTTCGTTCATGATCATGCTAATCTGCACATGAAAAAGGAAAAATGTTTAGTTAGTCATCATGTCTAACCTACAATTCGAGTGAATCGAAAAAGGTTGACCGGGACCAAGACTTGAGTTGTTTTCTATACCTTCTTAAGCTTTCCTAGTCCATCGGAATCGGGGTCTTTATTCCCAAAAACATTGAGAACTTCCCTTCTTGCTTCCTCTTGCCATTCTGGATTAATCGCTAGGAGGAATAACATCCATGCCATCATTGGGTTGGTAGTTTCTTGTCCGGCGATGTAGAATGTCTTGCACTCATCCACCAAATTATCTACCGTGAATTTTTTGCTCTTGTCCGTATCGTGCAAAGCCTTCACAAGTTGTCCTAAGAAATCATCCCAAAGCCATCTTCTTCACCGGCCATCACCTTCTTCTCTCTTCTCTTGATCATCTCTAAGATGGAATTGCGTATGCTTTTCTCAAGTTTCTCCGCTTCGATTTCATCCGCTGTCTTCCAAAGCTTACTACCAGCAGGATTTAGAACAAATTCCATAATTAGTTAAGCCTAATTAAAACTCTGATTCTGAGATTGAAATGTCCTAAGTCTTTTGAGGCTTGAAGTTTGCATTTGCACAATGAACAAAACTGTTGCCTGACCATCATCAGAAATTTGCAGCTTGCTAAGTGTGATCTCACATCAGTAATTTTAGTGATAAGAATGGTTATTAAAAAACAGTGTACCCCCTTCGAATGCATTTACTCACCTGGAAAACTTGTCAGAATAATCAAGTTCAGATGTCGAAAGTTCGTTCTAAAAGTGATAATCACTGTACGTTCTAGCTTCTTCATCATAAAAATGGTCAAAACAAAATTTTCCTAGAAAAAATGTGCGATACCTTATTCCTGGTAATCTTATATTGAAAGCATTTTTGGATGTTAACGTAACCAATCCTGTCAACATCTGAAAAATGTTCCTCCCCTCAACATAGCTGCTCCCAAACGCAGTTCTTGAAATCACTTCGGATGTCAATAACTTAAACTCTCCAAACACCTCGATCTCTTTCCATTCTTGATTCTTCCATTTTCCTAGCATTGTGTGAACACTCTCCACCATTGCCGGTGCCATATTCTGCAATTTCAATCCCCCCAAAACAATTAGTAAAACCTCAAATCAGACATTTCTCTTTTTCGATTGAGTTCAACTACCTTCAAACTTTCCCCATGGAAAGCGTGATTGGCGAGTTTACGCTGGTTCGCCCATTTCTTGTCATCGACTGTACTCACAAGCCCATCTCCTAGAAGCTTCTTGGCAAAGTCCTTAGTTCCTGTTTTTGGGTATGTCTTCTCTCTGTCAAGCAGCACCTCCTTAATAAGCTCTGGCTCTGTGATGACCAGTTGAGCTTGAGGTCCGTGCCAACTCAGGTAATTCCTCCCTACAAAGTTGCACAAAAGTTCAATATCAGAGCGTCACGACACTAATGAAACTTAAGTTTAGTATTTTGGTAATTACCGTATGTGTCTATCCATGTGTTGACTTGAGGGTGAATCTTAGGGAATATGTCGTGAGAGAGATTGTTCATGGGCGTGTTCCTGACTTCCATCTTCATCTTGATTGTTTCCTTCGTGCTTCCATGGAGGAACCTGTAAGGAGGGCCAGAGATCCCTTGTTGGGCCATCATCCTCTGTATCCTGAGCGGGTTCCACCATAGCTTGTGCAAGAGCTTGGCAAGAGACCAGAGAAGAAACAGAAACAGAGAGCTCAGGAAGATGACCAATTGCATGGTTCAATTAGGGGATCAAACGATAAAGGAAATGAAAACAGTGAAAATTATTATACTAGGTTTCTCTTATGAAATGAAAAAGTTCGATTGATTTAGGTATTTATTGTGTCTTTCGGAGGATTCTTTGAGCCGGACGAAACAACCAGCGTATAGGGACGAACTGATTAACGTCATCCGTGACCTCCTTGCCGATCTAGAATTATTAAATTCAACCCAGAAAAAAAAAAAAAAAAAAAAAAAAGAGCACTTGACGAGCTCACTATTGGGTGATCCGGATGCCAGCGTATCCAATTCACTGAAGCCATATGAATCGCGTGATTCCCGAGGAGACCAACAACCAGCGGTAATGGTGATGAACAAGTTGTGCATGCGCCCGGTCCTCCTCCAAGCCCATGACAGGTTGGCGTCTCGAATGTGCGCAATCTGTCGAAAAGCCCTTTCCAAAGCCAAACCTTACCGAGAATTCGTCCAACTTTTCAATTAGAGACACAAGCTGTCTTGGTCGTCTTCTCGACACCGGAACTGTTTCTTAGCAAATAATCTCGCTTACAAGACGCGACATAGATCGATGAAAAATTCAAGAGCCAACGTTAAAGGACACAATCGTGAACACTGGGATGACATCGGACGTGACGAGGAAACACCAAGACCATCTATCACTCGCTTTCATCTTTTTCTTGCTTAGTTCGAAAAGTCCTATACCGCCTGTCGCGACCTTCCCGAGGGCGAATTATTCAAAGAAGGCTAATGGATTACTAAGTCCGAAGACTTGGCACGGACCCTCCCAAGTCCTATCAATCGCGACTTGATACTAAGAAATTAACCTATTTAAACATGCAATTATACTCAATTCGGAGCCGCCACTAACCAATTAGAGTTGATTAGAAACCCAAGTAAAGTATGGGAGAATGCTTTACTTTTGCGAACCAGAGATTCAATAAGTCCAGGGACATGGTTACGCTAGATTAATCTAACGCCCTTTCGGTACCTTTTATTTTAATTTCAAAAATATTTTGCAGGTAATGTTGATTAATTTTAACCTAACATACTAACATGTAAATGGTGTTCATGCGGGTGCGCAATCAATGAAATAACATTCAATAAACCAAAATGACAAATTATAAGAAATCATAAACTACAACCTTATTAAGGTCTATCCTCTAAAAAAAAACAACTTCTCAAAATTGTTAATAAAAATGCATACCCTAAACATGACTTTCTAAATGACATGACACCTAATTTTTATTATTACAATCTTAATCTAAACTTAATATGCATGGATTTTACGTTAATGATATGTGAAATGCGATTCATATGGCATAACTTGAACTATCACTATATGTATGCAATCTAATTTATATAATCCTAAAGGTGCATGCGTTTCATGATATGGGATGAATGACATAATAATTCTATATGCATGTTCCTTTTATGAGTTTTTTTTTTTATTCTTTTTTTAATGTATGCAACCTACACTAAACAATGATGACATAAAACGGGATTAATTAAGAACTAACCTATTAACTAACCAAATAAATGACCTTTTGTGTTTTTTTTTTTAAATTAAATTACTTAATAATTCTCATTAAAACAACATAATGATGCAATAATAATCTTTGGCTTTTTTTTTTTTTTTAAACTGCACGACGAGAATATTAAAACATTAACCTATGACCCACTAACTAAAGCGCAACATGTAGTATGCACATTATGAAATCTATATAACCTAAATAACATTTTTTTTTTGTTTTGGTTTTATTAAAAGAAAATTATCCTAATTCTATGTGAATCTTAAAAATTAAAATGCGTTGCTTTAAACATGAGATACGTATGGACTTAAATACCTCAGTTCTATAATGCATGATATATGATTAGCAAATAACGATGACATGCCAAAAAAAAAAAATCCATCCATGTAAATCAATGGCATATTATTTCAATGATGCAAAGCAATTCATGAATTTGTCATAAAAAAGTCGAAATAATCAAAAATCTAACCCGACGTCTCGCGGCTCAATATTTTTGATTATCATGACTTAATATCACAAATTTTCTAATTGGATAATAAATCAAAACAAATCAAGTTAGAATGAAAATAATAAATAAAAAAACTATGAAACCAAATATCTAAAAATTTACCTAGACTAACTCACGGTGGACTTGAAGAAATGGCGAGGAAGCAGTAATGGCTGAGCTGCGATGGTGGTTCGCCAAGGGTGATGGGTCCTGGTGGCCGGAGCTAGGGCTGTCCGTCGGAGGTCCGACGAGGTAGACCTGCAACAAAACAAAGGATCGCCTCGGCATTAGCTGATGGCGTAGCAAGGATAGCAACAGGTCGTGCGGTGCGTTTGTCGGTTGCGGGGGACGCCAGTGAGAGGGCGACGGCTTCAACAGCGGGCAGGAGGATCACTGTGCAAAGGTGCAGTGGCGTCGACAACAAGCTCACGGGTGCTGGTGCTCGGGCAGAGACGGAGCGGCTGCTGGCATCAATGGCAAAGGAAGGCGCGACGCCGGTTAAGGACCTGTTGGCGTCGCTTGGTTGCTGGGTCGAAGGGCGGCAGCCGCCGGTGAGCAGAGAAGTTGACAACAGGGAGCCCAGTGTCTGGCGGAACGGCGAGCTAGAGTCGGGTAGCTGATTGGAGGCGCTGCAGGTGTCGGGGAACAGCGTCAGGTGGGCAGAGACCGACGAGGACAAGGCGGATCTTCGGACGAGGTCGGGTCGTCGTGGGTCGTCGCAGGGCCGGCAAGGGGAAGCTCGGCAGCAAAAGTGCTCGGCGGGACACAGTAGTGTGGTTGGATCTCGGGCTGGAGGCGCGCGGTGGTCGCGAGCATGGAGGAGTCGAGCAGGGGACGTGGCAGCTACTGGCGGCGATCAGCTCGGGCTTGCTGTTACGGCGGTGTTCGCACGATGGTGGTGCGGTGGCGGAAGAGCGGCGACGCCGTGTAGAGCAGAAGCGGATGATCGGCCGAGCAGATGCAGATGGGGGGAAGAAGGTGAACAGTAGGGGTCTTGTCAACTTTTTTCTTTGTTTTTTTTTTCTCTTTTCCTTCCCAATGACCGGTCACTTCCTCGCTTCCTCCCCTTTCTCTTTTGACTTTTCTTCTTTTTCCTCAAAAACTGAAACCCTCTTCTTTGTTTTCTCCCTTTTCACTTTTCAATTTTTTTGACGAGAAGAAGCCCTCTCTCATTTCGAAGCTTCGCACTCTCTATTTATAGAGGAAAATTCAACAAACAAGTGAAGATTTCCCAATATTCACTTAACTTCTCAACAAAAAAGTAGCTCCAAAATCACACGGCTGTTGAATTTTTTTGAATTCAAATTTTTTTCAAAATTTCCCTCTATAATCAAAGATTATCTTCTATTTCTAAAAGATGAGTTTAAATTAGGTGTCAACAGCTGCCCCTCTTTGAAGGGAAGCTCATAGAGGTTTCCTTCAAAGATAAATGACACCTAAATTTAAACCATGCAAAATGAATATGAAATGAATATGCAAATGCTAATTGTAATGACTTTTTAAAAAAAAGAAAAAAAGAAATGGACTCAAATAAATTTAATCCCATTTTGAAATGCAAGGTCATGCAATAAAGAATGTCATGTAAATGCAATGATTTGGTCAAGAACATAGATCTCCATGTGTCTATGCCCAATGCGAATTCAAAGAAGAACACGTACCTGTCGTACTTGTGAAATGATTCTTATGAGACCTAACAAACATCTGGAACTCTTTTCAGATAATTGAAAGGTTCAAAGTCTTTGAGGATCTGGAACTCTCATCAGATCCCAAGCACCTGGAAATTGCATCAAGTACTTGAAATTTCAAAAATCTGATTCTTATGTCAGACATTTGAAAACATTTACTAAACATCTGGAAATCGCATCAGATGTTTGAAAAGACAAACACTTGGAAGTTACATCAAGCGTTTAAAGGTTCAAATATCTAAAATTCACACTAGACATTTGAAAACATTTACTAAACATCTAGAAACACATCAAATGTTGGAAAAGACAAACACTTGGAAGTCACATCAAGCGTTTAAAGATTCAAATATCTGGAATTCATACTAGACATTTGAAAACATGGGTACTTGGAATTCTCATCAAGTATTCAAAGATAACTGAACAAACTCAGGGCTTCAAAGACAAATCCTTTGGTCTTTGAGGAAAAATTCATTTCATTTTTTAAATTCAATGAAGGTCCATGCATGATGGCTTTATCAAACTTCTACCGGGAAAAATTATCATTAAGACAATTTTCATGTATAACGTGAGTCTCTTGAGCATGCTAAATGAGACACTTTTGGTGTGAAAAGGCTTTTTCACTCGCTCTCATTTAAGAGGGGTTATTTGTCCCGACCATTGATGCGGGAATATATCACTCAATCTTATCATCATCTTGTCAACAAGAGTTCGAATTTTCTTGCAAGCAGTACGACATTACCAATCTGAGAGGTCTTTGACAGGTACTGTAATGTGGGTTTGGTCAATGGCTTAACAAAGGGACTCTTCGAGTCAAAGCAATTGAAAGAACAATTTTGTAATCATCTCCGGGTTTACAAGTCAAGAACCCTGCAAAATGAGAAGGAAATAATCTTGCTCGCACTTCTTTGAGCAATGTTTAAAACATGTGAATTCTTATGTTAATTCAAATACCCTAATCTGAAGAGACTTTGTAAGGGATGTAACATAGGCTGGGTTTATGGGTTGAGAAACGAAAGGATCATTAGGCTCAAAGATGTGTATAGGGGTCAAAGTTGGTGATCATCTTGACATTGCCACCAGTTTTTTTCGCCACGGATTGTCTTCTTGACAGATTTCTTTATTGGCTCAAGAGTTTATCACCTGATGCCAATGATTATTCAACTGGAGATCTTTCCTCAACATTTTTTTCAAAGTCATTTTCTTTGATGATGGGCATCGGTCATGCTTTTATCAGCCACACCGCTTTTTATGCCCCCCAATTCATCAGTCATTTTCTCTTCTTTTTCACGGGCATTGGCCTTGCTTTTACTAGGCACACTACTTTTTCATGCCCCTTAGTTCTATTTTGATTTCAGTTCTTATGCACAATGCGTGTGTCAAGTATACTTTAAATGACACTCGAACCTTCAAGGGTCTTCATCTATCTCTTGCCTTGCCCCAGTGTGGGGGATGATCATCAATTGGGTTTAAAAGAAACGAAATCACAGGCTCAAGTGGGCTATGCAAAGGATATGAGTGTGTAGGATAGTGAAAGAAACGTTCTTCGTCATCCTAATGCACTTAAATTACCACATGAATTCAATGTAATAGCATGACTTGAAGATTGATGCATGTGAAAGCAAGAAAATTTCTTTTCATTTCCCTCTCCTTCAATGTCAACTTACCTCCATTTACCCCGATGTGGGGTGGTCCTTGACATGGGTAGTATGAAAGAAATTCTTCAAGTATTTGGGCTCAAAGAAGGGTTAAACAAGGGTTCACCAGTAGAGAAATTAATTGCCCCTCATCATTTTAGTTGTCGTATTTCTTGCAAGAAAACTCTTCACCTTGAAACACAAAACGTTTCCATACTCACCTCACAATGTATAGACAAAGGACTGTGTATGGGATAAGGCTTGCCTTTCACGCTTCATTTAGCATCATTTAGCATGTTCAAGTAACTCAACATCCTTCACTGAATTATCCATTTTGATAAATTTCAAGTGGAATTGATGAATTGCACAACATCATGTGAAAGCATTCCGTAATGATAAAAAGGCCATGCTCTATTCTTGCACATCAAATCATAAAGTCACAAGTGGCTGTGTCTTGCCCCTCTTTGCAAGGGAGTTCATAGAGGTTCCTTAAATGTGCGCAGAGCTGCACCTGAAACATAAAGCAGATAATTAAATCTGCACCTGAAACATAAAGCAGATAATTAAATGAAACAAACAAGGTAAATTAGATGTATGTTGGAAAATTATTTTATTTTGAAAAAATTTTCAAGGGAACATGAAGAAGCCCAACCTTCGGAATTAGCTCATTGCCGTTTTCTTTTGGTAGGATTTCATCACAGGGCTAGTTTGGTGTACTTCAACATGCCCTTAAAACATGAAAATATCCATGTATTTTATTGGATGAAAAGGAAATTACATTATTGAAATGAGAGAAATCCTAGAAATGAATATCCTAACATGCAAATACGGAAAGCAATAAAGACTCTTGCGCAAAGGAGTGTGCAAATAATTAAAATTGTCCTACTCTCGAGCTTCGTTGATGGCCAACACTAAATTCTCTTCGAACAATTCAGTCATTCCTTCGAGTGCGTCATCAAAGCTCTCAATCTTTGGAGGTGCGGGATCATCTATGCCACCCCATCCATCTGGGATGATATCCCGTGGGTCGATGTAGGAGTTGGGAGAAGTCAAATACTTTACATAGTAATCGAATTTGCCACTTGGTTGCCCCAGGGTGTCCATCACTTCTGCTTCCTCATGCATCATCTGAAACATGGTGGGCTTGGCATCAAAACTGAAAATGGCATTCACAGCTTCTGGGTGGTCAGGGAGTGGGTTATTCTGGATGTTCGGCTGTGCATCGCACATTGGCATCCAATGAGACCACATTGGCATCCAAAAGATTTTGGATTTTGTGTTGCAGCGTATAGCAATCGTCAACAGAATGCCCTACCTCCCCCATATGATAAGCACATGTTTTGGATGGATCATAGTTGGGAAAACGCTCGGGATTCGATCTCTTAGGCTCCTTAGCGAGTAATCCTTTCTTCTGAAGGGTCGGTAAGATCTTGGACAAGGGCTCAGGAAGTGGCGTAAATTGACGCTTGTAAGAGTTTTTCTGCTGGCCAAAAAATGGTCGTGCTCCTCCCTGTTGAATGTTCGAGACAAGGCGAGGTGGTTGAACATAAGTTGCATTAACCACCACTGCAGGTTCCTTATCCTTCTTGGTTGAGACTCTCCCATACGAGCTGGTTTGATCAGACGCCCATCCATCATGCAAAGCTATTTTAATTTGCTCACCGACAGGGATTAGCTGATTGAATGACTCAGCAGTCGAACCCAGCATTCGATTTCGATATTCAGGCGGGAGTGTCTTCATGAACAAATCCATCAGCTCCTTTTCTGTCGGCTCCGGAGTAATTTGAGCAGCTACGGTCCTCCATCTCGTGACATCTGCCTTGAAAGATTCCGTCTTCTTCTTTTCAGTGCGAAGTAAATCTTCTCAAGATGGAGTGACATCAATATTATACTTATATTGCTTGAAGAAGACATCAGTCAAATCCTCCCAAGCCTCCAGCGGATTAATCTTCTTCATAATGTACCATTGCAGCGCCGGTCCTGTCAAGCTTGCTTGAAATTGTTGAATCATCAAGGGTATGTTATCAACATATTGGGTCATCCTGACCACATAAGTGTGTAGATGGATCTTCGGGCAAGAGGTGCCATCATACTTTTCAAAGTCTGGCATTTTGAACTTCTTTGGCATCTTGATCTTTGCATAATGGGACAGATCAGTTGGGTCTTGGCTAAATGAACCCTGCAACTGCTTAAGTTTCTCCTCGATTTTTGCCAAGCGTTTTTCTTGCTCAGTTTTTGGTAGAGCTGAAGGTATTACTTGTACCTCATCATCAACAACAATTTGAGGCACGTCAGTAATTTTAACCTTGGAGGGATCCTCAGAGGTTGATGGCCCAACTGCGGTCGTATTCTTGCCTTTATCTCTTGGATCAGCCATGGGAGCATGTTGTGGTAACACCGCTTCAACTTGCGGAGCTGGTAGGGCAGTGTTTGCTTGGAGAGAATCGATTTGCTTAGAGAGTTGCTCAAGGACATTTAGGACTTGCTTCATTTCCGTTTCAAGGGCGGCGATACGAGTTTGTTTAGCAACACGCACTTGTTCGGTGTCATCAGCCATTATTGCTCTAGAATGAGTACGGATTGGCGATCTTAGGTGAGCCGTGTTGTTACCTAGCAATGTAAAAATAATATAGTAAGCATTATAACAAATGAGATTGGTCCATGACAATGGTCAATCGTTTATTTTATTAAGTGAAATCAAATTCCAAAGACGTCAACTTAAAACGTTAAAATAACTCCCTAGGAAATTAAATTCCTAAAACATCAATCTAAGAAATTGAAATAACACCCTAAAGCCATAATTAAACTCCTAAATCTAGCGACTCTTTTCCATATACAATTGGGAGATCACAGTCTTTCGAAGCTTCTTGTTCTGCCGAACCAACTCAGAGATTCGAGCCTCCTTCCTTTCCATCGTTTCTTCAAGACGTTCAATTTGTGCTTTACGAGTGGGCTTCATGGTCACTTCAGGTATCACGGGAAGTAGAGCTTGAGGGATCTCATGATGGTGGATATAATAATCCGAGGCATGAAAAACCCTCTCTTTTCCTTTCAATCTTCTAGGCACCACTATCTTTTCCGGATGGCATTCCTTTCATGCATTTTCAAGATGCTCGATCTCATCTAGGTATTTGTGATCCTTGCGCACGAAGCGGGTTGAAACAGATCCACTCGGAGAGGAGGTGGGATATCTTGGAGCACTCGATACTGGCAGGCCACTCTATAAGGATAGTAAGATGTTGCACCAGTAATTTCCATCAGTGGAATTGGATTATCTGTCTTGTGAGAGAAACGAGCCACGCTAACATGGAACCATTTAGCATACCATAGGAAGCCCTTGAGATCTGGATCTTTAAGAAAAGTCACCCAATCTGAAAATGATTTTCCGATATACTTTTTCTCTAAGATTGAAAATCTCTTTATTGGGTAATTAGAATCATCAATTTTACGTCGACGCATGAAATGACCAAACTCCTTCATGTGAGAAAGAAACCAAATTTGTAAAAGTTCAGGAGAGGCATTCATGATTTTTTCTCCATTTTGTTTGAAACGGTTGAGGGATAAAAATGTTTCAGCTAAAATCATGTTTATAAAGTTCATGCTAGCACATACTTGTCTGACCACCCATGCAATCAAAGGATCAATAGCATTTCTTCGATGAGGAAATATTATAAGTCCAAAGAATGCTAAGATGAATATCCTACCCTTTTGGCGCATTGAGGATTGATTTAAAAAATGATCAGCCAAAAAGGAGAAAGGGCATGCATTACAATCAGCTTTCAAAACTTTCTTAACCTCATCAATTTTAATTCTTAGAAATTGAGATAAAATTGATGTGGGTTCCATACCAAGAGGTGGCCTAACAAGTTCAGTCTCAAGGGGCATTCCTATGATAACGCTATACTCTTCTAGTGTTGGAGTTAGCTCATTCTTACCAAAAATAAATGTAGCCGTCTCAGGACACCAAAAGTGTGATATAGCTTGCAAAACACCACTATGGACTCCAATATCCAAAAGGGGGATGAGCCGTCCCAGTATCGACTCCACATAATCCTGACCTTATTTACTTAATTTGTTCCATCACCCTCTGAGCTCAATCTTGGGAGTTGGAATGAATTGAACATCGGATCTCCCCATTGTATATAGATTAAAATTCACGATCGACCTTTTGTCATGGACCACAAGAAAGTGCGATAATATAAGGTAAGAATACTTACTTCACAAAGGAAAATGGCAACCACATAGACAGGCGCATGAGATGTGAGGCTTAACACCTAAACTACAAGGCTTAGCAAAATAGAGCCAAGAGGATGGGCCGACTAGTCGCAGTCTTGCGTACAAATGTCGAGTCCTCTTAACTCTGGCTCGGTCAAAAGGAAAATCCCATGATCACGCAGTCTCGCGGACAAGGATAAACATTTTGACACCAAGAAAAAACTTTCGGGGTTGAGAAAGGCAACCTCTACATCGCGGTCTCGCGTTCAAAATTGGTTCATTTCTCAACACCATCCTAGAATCCTTAAATGCGGTCCAAGTCCGACGGCAGGTTGTGTGTGCAATGTGTAGTGCTAAAACAATTTGAAAATCATGCACAACAATTTATAATGCAAGCAACACTTCAATGATAAGAAAAACATTCAATCCCAACACCTTCCTACAAAACAAAGAGTCAGCAAGCACTACCTCCCCTTATACCTCTTTTCTATAAAAACATTTAACACTTCATGTTAGGAGTGTACCTTGTTTCCATGCTGCCAAACAAAATATTTTTTTTTAAAAAAGAAACAGGCCTATGTCCACTATGAGTTTTAACTCTATCCCCAGCGGAGTCGCCAAGCTGTCGCGACCTTCCCGAGGGCGAATTATTCAAAGAAGGCTAATGGATTACTAAGTCCGAAGATTTGGCACGGACCCTCCCAAGTCCTACCAATCGCAACTTGATACTAAGAAATTAACCCATTTAAACATGCAATTATACTCAATTCGGAGCCGCCACTAACCAATTAGAGTTGATTAGAAACCCAAGTAAAGTATGGGAGAATGCTTTACTTTTGCGAACCAGAGATTCAATAAGTCCGGGGACATGGTTACGCTAGATTAATTTAACGCCCTTTCGGTACCTTTTATTTTGATTTCAAAAATATTTTGCAGGCAATGTTGATTAATTTTAACCTAACATACTAACATGCAAATGGTGTTCATGCGGGTGCACAATCAATGAAATAACATTCAATAAACCAAAATGACAAATTATAAGAAATCATAAACTACAACCTTATTAAGGTCTATCCTCTAAAAAAAACAACTTCTCAAAATTGTTAATAAAAATGCATACCCTAAACATGACTTTCTAAATGACATGACACCTAATTTTTATTATTATGCAATCTTAATCTAAACTTAATATGCATGGATTTTACTTTAATGATATGTGAAATGCAATTCATATGGTATAACTTGAACTATCACTATATGTATGCAATCTAATTTATATAATCCTAAAGGTGCATGCGTTTCATGATATGGGATGAATGACATAATAATTCTATATGCATGTTCCTTTTATGATTTTTTTTTATTCTTTTTTTAATGTATGCAACCTACACTAAACAATGATGACATAAAACGGGATTAATTAAGAACTAACCTATTAACTAACCAAATAAATGACCTTTTGTGTTTTTTTAAATTAAATTACTTAATAATTCTTATTAAAACAACATAATGATGCAATAATAATCTTTGGCTTTTCTTTTTTTTTTTAAAAACTGCACGACGAGAATATTAAAACATTAACCTATGACCCACTAACTAAAGCGCAACATGTAGTATGCACATTATGAAATCTATATAACCTAAATAACATTTTTTTGTTTTGGTTTTATTAAAAGAAAATTATCCTAATTCTATATGAATCTTAAAAATTAAAATGCGTTGCTTTAAACATGAGATACGTATGGACTTAAATACCTCAGTTCTATAATGCATGATATATGATTAGCAAATAACGATGACACGCCAAAAAAAAAAAAATCCATCCATGTAAATCAATGGCATATTATTTCAATGATGCAAAGCAATTCATGAATTTGTCATAAAAAAGTCGAAATAATCAAAAATCTAACCCGACATCTCGCGGCTCAATATTTTTGATTATCATGACTTAATATCACAAATTTTCTAATTGGATAATAAATCAAAACAAATCAAGTTAGAATGAAAATAATAAATAAAAAAACTATGAAACCAAAAATATCTAAAAATTTACCTAGACTAACTCACGGTGGACTTGAAGAAATGGCGAGGAAGCAATAATGGTTGAGCTGCGATGGTGGTTCACCAAGGGTGATGGGTCCTGGTGGCCGGAGCTAGGGCCGTCCGTCAGAGGTCCGGCGAGGTAGACTTGCAACAAAACAGAGGATCGCCTCGGCATTAGCTGATGGCGCAGCAAGGACAGCAACAGGTCATGCGGTGCGTTCGTCGGTTGCAGGGGACGCCAGTGAGAGGGCGACGGCTGGCAGATCAGCAGCGGGCAGGAGGGTCGCTGTGCGGAGGTGCAGTGGCGTCGGCAGCAAGCTCACGAGTGCTGGTGCTCGGGCGGAGACGGAGCGGCTGCTGGCGTCAATGGCAAAGGAAGGTGCGACGCCGGTTAGGGACCTGTTGGCGTCGCTTGGTTGCTAGGTCGAAGGGCGGCAGCCGCCGGTGAGCAGAGAAGTCGACAGCAGGGAGCCCAGTGTCTGGTGGAACGGCGAGCTAGCATCGGGTCGCTGATCGGAGGCGCTGCAAGTGTCGGGGAACAGCGTCAGGTGGGCAGAGACCGACGAGGAAAGGCGGAGCTTCGGACGAGGTCGGGTCATCGTGGGTCGTCGCAGGGCCGGCAAGGGGAAGCTCGGCAACAAAAGTGCTCGGCGGGACACAGCAGTGTGGTTGGATCTCGGGCTAGAGGTGCGCGGTGGTCGCGAGCGTGGAGGAGTCGAGCAGGGGACGTGGCAGCTACTGGTGGTGATCGGCTCGGGCTTGCTGCTACGGCGGTGTTCGCACGATGGTGGTGCGGTGGCGGAAGAGCGGCGACGCCGTGTAGAGCAGAAGCGGATGATCGGCCGAGCAGATGCGGATGGGGGGAAGAAGGTGAACAATAGGGGTCTTGTCAACTTTTTTCTTTGTTTTTTTTTTTCTCTTTTCCCTCCCAATGACCGGTCACTTCCTCGCTTCCTCCCCTTTCTCTTTTGACTTTTCTTCTTTTTCCTCAAAAACTGAAACCCTCTTCTCTGTTTTCTCCCTTTTCACTTTTCAATTTTTTTTGACGAAAAGAAGCCCCCTCTCATTTCGAAGCTTCGCACTCTCTATTTATAGAGGAAAATTCAACAAACAAGTGAAGATTCCTAATATTCACTCAACTTCTCAACAAAAAAGTAGCTCTAAAATCACACGGTTGTTGAATTTTTTTGAATTCAAAATTTTTTTAAAATTTCCCTCTATAATCAAAAATTATCTTCTATTTCTAAAAGATGAGTTTAAATTAGATGTCAACACCGCCCAATCTTTAATGGTAAATCCAAAAACAAATTTGGTCTTCTGTTTCCGCAACTTCATCAACATGCCCGTATAAAGGTAGCCTAGCCTCCACATAGTCGGTCAAATCAGGAGGGTACCTCAGGGAGGATCGAACCCCAAACTTGATAGGACTTGATGAATGACTTGACCACTTGTTAGATCCATTAGGATCAAAACATAAATTGGTTAATTGTACACAATCCATTAGATAATTATATTTCAAGAAACTTGGAACGGACATCTAATGAATACATACCAGATCCAAAACACAGCTCGTCTAATCCGTTAAGTTAAACGTAGGTCAATCCGACCCAATTGTGACCCAGAACACATCTTTGAATTAAAATAAAACTTCAATAGGTTTTTCATAAAACTAGAACCCACAAGCTCACGAAGGCATTAAAAATAGTCTCTGTACGTTGTTATCTCAGCATTAACTGGGCCATATATGCTGATTAACAAGCTATGGGGATGAAATACAACTTGAAGTCTGTGTAGGGGGCGAGTCGTGACGATTTCAGCTGGACTGTGGATGTACCCAGGAGACAGTTTGAAATCGTAGCGCTGCAGAATCATCGAAAGGACAATTTTCACCTCGTTCATCGCGAAGATCATTCCCACGCACATTCGAGGCCCGAAACTAAAGGGAAGGAACACAACTGGGTTGTTGTTGGTAGCTTTAAGGACGCCTTCCGAGAATCGGTCCCGTCTGAAGAGGTGCACATCTTCTCCCCAGATTTCGGGATCGTGGTGAAGCTTGAGGTTAGCTACGTAAACTTGAATGTTAGGAGGAAAAACGGGTTTCCCTAGCCTGAGCTCCTGGTCGACAAATCACTACGAAAATTCAGCATCTGGCTCATTTGAGGGCGGTGAGTCCAATGGTGGTATTGGTTTCTTGAAACAAGTAAAGGAAATGTCGGAACAACACTCGAGAGTAGCAGTTATAGTCAAAAATAGACACGGGCCTAACTAACTTAAGGTTACTATGACCACCACCTTGTAAAAGACTCAATGAATGCTTGCTCAGATAACAAGAGCTTCAAGCTAACAAGAGATCTAATACCAAGTAATGAATAGTGTACATGAACTTGATTATAAAATTTCTTTACGACCACCACCTTATGAAATTTCTGTATTTCTATGTGTTCAATAATAACAAGTACATGAACTTGATTATAAAATTTAGAGGATAACTATGTTAAGTAAATAAAATTACAATATCAATTACTATCAATCATAATCAATCAAAGAAGATAATACAAAAAATCTCGAAATACATATGGAATCAAAGAAAATATATCTCTAACACTTTTCCTTCGTGGTTCTATTACATTCCATCACTCCTCCATCAATGTATTTGTTATCCTAATTTGAAATTTCGCTGGTCATCTTCTATACCTATTATCCGTTTTCCCCTGCTTTCACCTCCATTCACAACTTGGGCGGCTATTCATGTCCACATACATATTATGTAAGATTTTTTCTTATGTGGATTACATTAATTGATACTGTAATTTACCATTTTATAGGATAAGCCTAATAAAGTGAAATACAATGTTTTTTAATTAATCTATTATGGAGCTGGGTAGTATAGACCGAGTAAAGCCCAACCAAGGTCCGTGGCTTAAAACACTATAAATAGTGCTCAAATTTCTCTTTTAACCCTAATGTGCTCACATAAGATGCGCTTATTGAACCTTAAGGGTGAGAGGCAATCTTGTAATACAAAAGGTGCTATTCAACATCAAAAACGATGAATTCCGAATCAAGTATGCAAATATCTTTACTCAATTATATGTGTTCTTGATTCTAGCTATTGAGATCTTGATTGACATTTCCATGGCTTTCATATTCATGTCTTGTCGACATGAAAGTACATGGTTAGATAGCTCGATCGAACATGATATGCTAAACAATTATTCTTTTAGGAAACTCAATATAGGTTGTCAAAACACGACTTGCTTAATCCATTAAATTAAAAGGATGAAACCAAACCTATTTCACCTGGACGTAACCTGAAACACATCTTTAAGATCAAATGAACTTCCGTGGTTCTTTCCTGAAACCCCAACGTTAACTAGATCATATATGCTGATAAACAAGCTATAATGGATGAAGGATAACTTGAAGTCCGTGTTGCGGGCGAATCATGAGGATTTGTTCTGGACTATGGATGTACCCTGGAGACAATATGAAAGTGTAGCGCTGCAGAATCATTGAAAGGACAATTTTCGCCTCGTTCATCGCAAAGTTCATCCCCACACACATTCGAGGCCCGAAGCCAAAGGGAAGGAACACCACTGCGTTGTTGTTGGTGGCTTTAGAGACGCCTTCTGAGAATCGCTCTGGTCTGAAGAGGTGCACATCCTCTCCCCAAATTTCGGGGTCGTGGTGAATCTTAAGATTTGCTATAAAGACTTGAGTATTAGGAGGAAGTACAAGTTTCCCTAGCCTAAGTTGCTGGTCGACTTTTCGAGTGAACCCTATCACAGGAGGGTATAATCGTAGAGCTTCGTTCATGATCATGCTGATCTGCACGCAAAAGGTGACATTAGTTGACAACACGTACCACTCAGAATTTAAAAGAAGGACGATTTCATTGTTTCTTCCCCAAAACTACACATTCTTGTCGGTCCTCAGTAAATTTATGAAAGATTTGTTAAGCGTGAAAAGAAAATACTGGTACAGAAAGTTACTGGTTAAGTTATTTACAATAACTTACTGGTAACTATTGACACTTTTATGGAATTACTAAAAAAATTTCACGGTTTAGCAAATCATCAATGTTTCTTATCTTCAACTAGCTTATATTTGTCTTTCTTGGGAATGCTAAAAATATCAAACTTCTATATGAATTCATCAATATTTATTTGAGTAACTCACCAATTTTTTCTGATTGAATAACAAAATAGTTTCAAGTTACCAAATTTCATTTGAGTACTGTGTTTATTTGATTTTTTTTTTTTAATCTATGAATTTTTGTTGGAGTTTACCATTTTTTTATCTCTCTTACAAACGTTTTTGCAATTGACCAGCCTTTGCCTGTTAGATTACCAATTAGTTTTAATTTACCAAGTCTCATTTAAGTTGCTTACCAACATTTATTTAATTCTTTTAAAGTTCACCAATTTATCTATTGAGTTATGAATTTTTATTTGTCTTACTTACCAACATGTTAAATCTACAAACTTTTTTAGAAATTACCAACCATAATTGGACTGCTTACCAAATCCTTTTAGAATTTTTATATAAGACGTTAAATACAAAGCGTTGGTAAGCTATGCAACAAGCGCCTGTTTGTTCACATTTTTATTTTTTTTAACTTTTCCCTTCAAATTTTAAAACATTGTTCAAAGTTTAAAATTGTGAAAAATTATGTATGATTATATATGTTAGAATTTGGGTGTCATGAAAGTTCCAAGAGTTTTGAGTTTAAATAAGGCAAAATGTTGAGGTGCAAGATTTAAATTATTTAAATAAAGAGTAAAAAATAAAAGTCAATTCAGACGGATCCAACAGTTAAAAAGTTAGCATAAAAATTGTTGACAAGTTACACATATAGACTCACTTGTCTTTTCTTTTCTTGTATCAACAGTTTTTTCAGTTATCAATGATTGAGCTTCAAGTTTAAGCATAAGGGTGTTCCTCAAACAAAGTTGCAAGTGGTATAATTCTAATAATATAGAGTATCAATGAGTTTTAGTTTTGGACTCAAGCAATAGCATACCAATATGTTGTTAGGAGGATTATTCCTTGTCTACCAAATCAATCAAGATAAAAAAAAAAAACAGTTGGATTTTTCATACCATCCTTAACTTTGCAATTCCATCGGAGTCGGGGTCTTCATTCCCAAATACATCAAGAACCTCCTTCCTTGCTTCCTCCTGCCAATCAGAATGAACTGCTAGGAGGAATATGACCCACGTCAGCATTGCGGTGGTGGTTTCTTGTCCAGCGAAGTAGAATGTCTTGCACTCGTCCACCATATCGTCGACTGTGATTTTCTTGCTCTCATCATTATCATGATAAGCCTTCACAAGCTGCCCAAGGAAATCATTCCCATAGTCATCTGCTTCCCCAGCCATCACATTCTTCTCTCTTTTCTTGGCGATCTCCAAGATTGCAACATGTATGCCTTTCTTGAGCTTCTCGGCTTCAATTTCATCTGCTGTCTTCCAAATCTTACTGCACCCAAATTCAACAATGAATGCCTTAGTCTGTGAATTTACAGTATAGATCGATTTTCTGACAAATGTGTGTTCAAATCTCCACCTTACTAGCTAGCTGTATTTACTCTTGTGATGGAAAAGTTTGTGCCAATACATATAACATCGTTATGATTCTCTTAGCTTGATCAAATATTGGGAAGAATCGCAAATTGTAAGCTTGATCACACGATTATTGTCTTCCCACTTGAAACCACTCATCATACTTTTGCTAACTTTACATCTTTTAGTGAGATCTCATGTGGGTCTCAGTACTCCTTGAGGTCGGAATTGCTTGGATCCGGATCGACTTGAATTGGGTTAGTCATATTTTGTCATCATAGAAGGTCCACGTGATTTATATGTGGATCCCACAAAAATCAATGATTTTGATTGTCTATGATCCACAAACAATTATCCGTGTGAGTTTTTTTTCCTCGGCTTTTCAAAACAGGATTGGCATAGTCTATTTGACTAAGCTAAAACGGGCTTATTTTTTTCTTTTTCCTTTTTTCCTAAAAGTAAGAAAAAATTTCTTAGGAAAATGTTGAAGAGGAATACCTTATTCCCGGGAACCTCATGCGCAAAGCATTCCTGGACACTAACAAACCCAAGTTTGTCAACATCTCAAAGATGTTTCTCCCTTCAACGTAGCTACTCCCAAAAGCTGTCCTCGAAATCACTTCGGAGGTCAGCAACTTAAATTCTTCAAACACCTCAATCTCTTCCCCTTCTTGTTGCTTCCATTTCTCTAGCATCACGTGAGCACTATCCACCATCGCTGGAACCATGTTCTGCACTTCAATTAGTTCCCGTCAATTCGTAACTCCAATCTAAAGATTGCATGAAATTCTCTTTCCATTTGATAAGCACAAGAAACTTGCAATTAAAATTTGATAGTTACAAATAACAGGAATTTTAGTATACACCAAACCTAATTACCTTGAGGCTTTCCCCATGGAAAGTGTGATTGGCGAGTCTACGCTTCTTCGCCCACTTTACCCCATCTATGGTTGACACGAGCCCATCTCCCAAAAGATACTTGCCGAAGCTCCTCGGTCCTGTTTTCGGAAACGTTTTGTCTCTGTTGATAAGCACCTCCTTAATCAACTCCGGCTCCGTGATGACCAATTGAGCTTCCGCCCCGTACCAACTTATGTAATTCCTCCCTGCAAAATGTTTGCACAAAAATCTCAATAATGAACAAACTAAAGTCAGATCAAAGTTCCAGGAGTGGTTAGCGCAGTTTTATAACAAAAGCTTATATTTTCAATTACCGTATGTGTTGATCCAAGAGTCGATGTGAGGCTGAACCTTAGGGAGTATGTCATGAGAGAGATCGTCCATGGGCGTGCTTCTAGCTTCCATTCTCATCTTCATTGTTTCCCTCGTGCTCCCATGGAGGAACCTATAGGGAGGGCCTTTGATTCCTTGTCGGGCCATCGTCCTCTGTATTCTGAGCGGATTCCACCATAGCTGGCTCGCCAGCTCGGTGAGAGACCATAAGATTAGAAACACAAAGAGAGAGCTCAACACGATCGCTGTGCTGATCCCCATTATTTTCCAAGATTGACATAGATTTTCTTGGGCGTGCACACTTAAATAATTCAACTATGATCCTATGGGGTGGATGGCAACATTGCATCATAGATAGAAGACACCGCTTGCCGATGATGGAGATAGACAAGGTGGAAAATGACCACCTTCTCGACGTTGACGATTTGGAAGGAGACGTCGAATAGGGAGAGGCCGAGCCTTGATCAACACCCTTGAAAATAAAAAAAAATACAATTATTTGATTGACATTGGTGTCAGCTGATTGGGATTGCATGAAAAATGGTAAGCTCTTACATCATGTAGTAGGTGGAACTTCTCTCTATATATCAAAATATGTCTCAAGTTTGAGCCCAATGCGAAATTCCGAATATTCCGAATTGGATATGTTGCTGACGTTCAAAATCGAGCAAAAAAATCCGAAGATCAACTTCCCAAGATTTGAATCTGCGTTGGAGAATTTGGCCGCTGAAATAGGAAAGTTCAACTTGGACTTGGATTTTGTTTAAGATATATAGATATATGTTTTGGTTAAAATCGTTCAAGATAACAACAAAATAAGAAAGTTTGGTGTTGACTTTGATCTGCACCTTAATTGGGATTAACATTCGTGTTAGGTAAAATAGGAAACAAAATCCTATAAGAAGTCGGCAAAAGAATAAGGTCTCACTTATATATATATATATAGACTTGTGGCCGTGGGTGGTAAAGGGTTGATCATGAAGCATTGATCTTGAAGCGCCATCTCGTCATCGAGTGCTTGGGAGAGATTTTCTTTGTCGTTCTTGTTCGTGAATTACATCCGTTCAAGCAAATTAAATCTTGTGGTAAGATTTGCGTGTAATTCATTCATGAGATTGAGAAATTATTTCTTGAGAAATTCCGAGACTAAACACTGCGTGCGTTATTGGGTGTAATTGGAGCTTAGGAAACACCGAGAGCGTTTGAGCGACTTGAGTATGTAATCTTCTTGTATCACTTGATCTATAGTAAAATTTGTCATTGCTCTCCTCGTAAATGTAGGTCTTTACAACTGAACTACGTAAATCCGGTGTCCGATTTATTTTCTTCTTCTGTCTATATTATGTTTGATTGCTCGCCTTTCCGCAACACTATAGACCAATAGTAGCTTGGGAAAAAGCAATCATGAAAGTCAAGATCAAGCAAGCAAAATCATGGAAGTCTTATGATGGCATAGGAAAGTCACTTTCGTTCCATCAAAGCACAAAGTCAGGACTAAAGCTTAGAACTTAATCATTGTGTGGATTTGAGGCTGAATCTCGAGGAATATGCCATGAGAAAGATTGTTCATGGGTATGTCCGTACAATCATCTTAAATGATTCGTTGGTGCTTCCATTGGCAAACTTGTAAGGAGGACCTCCGGATCCCAACTCATTCATTATCCACTATATCCTGAGCGGGTTTCACCATAACTTGTACTCGAGTTTTAATTAGAAACACCAAAAGAGAGCTCAACACAATGGCCATGCTAATGCCCATTATTTTCCAAGACCGACAGAGATTTTCTAGGGGGCGTGGAGTTAAATAATTCAACCAGGATCCTTCGGGGTGGATGGACGGCAACATGACGTCCTAGATGGAAGACAACGCCTGTTGATGGAGACAAGACGCGATGGAAAATGACAACCTTCTCGACGTTGACGATTCGGGGAAGACGTGGAATAGGGAGCGGACCCTTGAAGATAAACGAAGGATTATCGATGAAAAACAGATATTTGATGGATGTCGGTGTCAGCTGATTGGGATTGCATGAAAAATGGTAAGCTCTTCCGTCATGCAGCAGGCGCAACTTCTCTTTATAGATTAGTAGTAGCCCGGGAAAAAGCAATTGCAAAAGTCGAAATCAAGCAAACAAGTTACTCATTCAATGGATTAGTATCGTGAAAGTCTTATGATGGCTCAGGAAGTCTTATGATGGCTCAGGGAAATTACTTTCATTCCATCAAACATTAAATAATCTTCCTTTTTTTTGTTCCAAAAACATAGAATCACACACACACACACACACACACACATAGTTTTGGATAGGAAATATGGGGAAGTGAATACCATCTTTTTAGTAGAGATGCTGAATAGAAAAAATTATCAATTGTGAAGAAGATTGTTCTTCTAGATGATTCATTGATTGTACTAATGTTCATGTAGATATCATATCCACGTGGGCCATTTATTTCCGAGATTGGTAGGATGAAAGATAAAGCCAAATCAAAGAAAATACCCAAAAATTGTTGGGAATTTATGGCTTTGAATTGGGTAAAACAATGAATCAAATCTTTAGAGTACTCAAATCGGACTTTAAAGCGTGATATCACTTTTTTAAGGATTTATTTGCCCCCACAAAGTTGCTAATGGTCACCGGCAAATTTTCTCCAGGATACAACAAAGTCTCAAATGAAAATACTAGATAGCAATTCTAGTATTTTTCCAGGATCTCTCATGAAAAACAATTGGAACAATGACTGTAGTTTCTATCGAAAGAAAAATGAAAAAAATGGAAGAAGATTATTGTTTGATCTCAAAACAACGTTACTTATCTTTTTCTTTCGAATATAAGCAACTTTTCAAAAGGTTGCAAAAAGAACAAAGGCAACCTTTCGTGAACAAGTACGTCTCAAAGGTTACGTTGAAAAGACATAAAAAATTTGAAATTAAATAAAAAATAATCGTAACTTTTCATGAATAGTCGCACTGTTTCAACAAGATTTTATAGTTAATTTTTTTTATATAAAAATAAATCCGAATTTTCAATAAATCAAATTAATGATCATCGGTTAGTGTCAAATCTTGTCCACGTGCGCACTCACATCTTTTCGATGTGGGATAAGGCACATCTTCATTTGTTTTATAAACAAACTATCAACAATCCCCACTTTTGTTTATAAAACAAAAACAAAAAATAAAACGTTAGAAATATACAGCCAAAATTTCTATGAGATTAATGTACATACATAAAGGTCTCTTTCGAGTTAAACCTTTACTTAGTGCAAGTATATCAAAGTTCTATCAAAGTGACAAGTAGCTCGGCTTTAAACTTGTACTTTTATGTAATAGAACCGGACATACCGCACATACACTAACCTCTTGTTTCAGCGAGAAGTTCTATATTACTCCGCACTATTATGGCCTTGTGCTTAATCCTGTTTCATGAGCTCTCTAGAAAGCAACCATAATTTTCGTAAGAAGTGGCACCACTCCTAAGCTCATATAAGTGAAGTATCTACCATGTGTTTCTGTTACTATCAACACATTACAAATTTGTATCATACTTCATTAAGAATTCAATTCAGCCTACAAAACATAACAAACGATACTAACTTCTCATATCAAGGCTACGTCAGTATCAAACAATCACATTCAATAACTTATTCTTACCCATTAAACCTTGTAACTAGTGATGTTCTAGAAAAAGGTCGAGTTACCATTATTGGTGATTTCAATTAAAGGGTTTCAGCCCCATTTCTTGTGAGGTCGTTATTACCATATGTCTTGGTAAAGCCTTCATCAAAGGATCGGCAAGATTTTTACTTGACCTCACACAGACAATTGTTATGGTACCATCTTTAATCAATTGTCTCACATATTCATGTCGTAGACTAATATGTCTAGACTTACCATGATAGGTGCTACTATAGGCTCTTGCCAAAGTGGCTTGGCTATCACAGTGGATAGAAATAGGAAGCATAGGATTAGGCCATAATTTGATATCCAACAACAAATTCCTAATCCATTCAGCCTCTTTCCCAACTGCCGCCAAAGCAATAAATTCATATTCCATTATTGAGTGAGTTATACATGTCTGTTTCTTGCTCGCCCAAGATACAACACCTCCAGCTAGTGTGAAGATCCATCCAGAAGTGGAACGCTCATCTCCCACACTTGTAATCCAACTAGCATCGGTGTATCCTTCTAATACAGCCGGATAATTATTATAGAATAATCCTAAATTTTTAGTTCTCTTAAGATAACCAAAAATTTTGGTAATAGCTTTCCAATGTTCTGTATTTGAATTACTAGTATACCTACCCAACTTACATACAGAATAAGCAATGTCAGGTCTAGTACAATGCATCGCATACATTAAAGACCCTATAGCACTTGCATATCCTAGTTGTGCCACCGCTCTACCAATATTATAATTTAATTTAATATTGGAATCAAATGGAGTACTTATTTCTTTAAAACCAAGATGTTGAAATTTATTTAATAACTTTTCAACATAACTACATTGGCTTAAAGAATAACCCCCACTATGCTTCTTAACTTTAATATCTAAGATAGTATCTACTTCACCCAAATCCTTCATTTTAAATATGGAAGTTAGATACTTCTTAGTCTCATTAATTCCAGTCATATTCGTTCCAAAGATAAGCATATCATCAACATACAAGCACACTAAGACACCATAGTCTTTAGTGAATTTAGAGTATATACACCTATCGGCACTACTATTGATGAAACCATTTGACAATATGACCGAATTAAACTTTTCATACCACTGCTTAGGAGCTTGCTTGAGTCCATAAAGAGACTTAATCAATTTACATACTTTCCTTCCATTTCCAGGAAGAACAAAACCCTCCAGTTGTTTCATGTAAATCTCCTCACTTAAGTCTCCATTTAAGAAAGCAGTCTTAACATCCATTTGATGAACACAAAAATCATAAATGGAAGCTAGAGCAAAGAGAACTCGAATAGAAGTAATACGTGCAACAGGAGCATATGTATCAAAATAATCTATTCCTTCTTTTTGTCTATATCCCTTAGCTACAAGTCTAGCTTTAAAAGCTTGAATAGAACCATTAGAATGATATTTTCTTCTAAAAACACATTTGCACCCAATAGGTTTTGATCCTTTCAGTAAATCTACTAATACCTAAGTATTATTGGACATAATTGAGTCCATTTCATCATTCACAGCTTCTTTCCAAAAGGAAGCATCTCTAGAAGACATAGCATCATCAAAGCTTCTAGAATCATCTTCTAAATTTAATACTAAAGGGTATTTATTTACCACATTATTATCTCCATCTCCTTCAACAAGAAAAACATGAGTAATAAAATCAGGACCTAAGTCTTTTATTTTCCTAGCTCTAGTACTTCTCCTTGGTTCAATCATGTCTTTAGAATCATTCGTTTCTTTCTCTTAAGAATCACTTTGAGTTTCCATAGATCTTGAATTATTTTCAATAATTTCAGAACTTGTAAAACATTTATTCTCAAAGAATTCAATGTCTCTCGATTCTACAATGACATTAGACTCTAAATCAAGAAGCCTATAAGCTTTACTATTTTCAGCATACCCAATGAAAACACTTTTGATAGCTCTAGGACCAAGCTTTGTCCTCTTATGATCTGGAGCTCGGTAGTATGCCAAACACCCCCACACTTTAAGATATGACAAATTTGGCTTTCTACCTTTCCATATTTCATAAGGGGTTATGCCATTTTTCTTGGAAGGTATTCTATTATGAATATAGCATGCAGTAAATAATGCTTCTCCCCAAAGATTAATTGGTAGCTTTGAATTTGAAAGCATACAATTAACCATTTCTCCAAGAGATTGATTTTTCCTTTTAGCTAAACCATTTTGTTGTGGAGTATATGGTGCCAAAACTTGATGAATAATACCATGTTCTTCATAAAATGAAGAGAATTCATTTAAGAAATATTCTCCACCTCTATCTGATTGTAGAACTTTAATTTTCTTTTCTAATTGATTCTCTACTTCAGTCTTATATTTCTTAAACATGGTAAATGCTTCATCCTTCGATCTCATGAGATAAACATATAAGAACTTACTACAATCATCCACAAATGTAATAAAATACCTTTTACCTCCACTTGTTAGCATACCATTGAATTCACATATATCACTATGAACCAAATCCAATAAATTCGAATTTCTTTTAACACTAGGAAATGGCTTCTTAGTAAGTTTTGACTTAGCACATATTTTACATTTATCAAATTCGCCATGAAAATTTATCAAGTCTAATTTTCTCATATTCTTCAAATAACGAATATTTATATGTGCCAACTTACTATGCCATAAAATTGAAGACTCAACAATATAAATAGAACTAGAAATATTATTACTGATACTCAGTTGATACATGCCATCATTGGCATAACCCTTCCCAACAAACAGCCCATTTTTCGACAGGATAATCTTGTCGGATTCAAACAAAACCCGAAACCCCCTCTTACAAAGTAAATCAATAGAAACTAGGTTCTTCCTAATTTCAGGTATAAATAACACATTAAGAAGAGTTATCTTCTTTCCAGAAGTAAAGTCTATCTCCACCGTGCCTTTTCCAGCAACCTTTGCAAGAGCATTATTCGCCATCAGGACCTCTTGAACATTTGAGTCAACAATCTCTTCAAATTGCTTGAACATGTACTTATCCTTGCACACATGGACTGTTGCTCCAGAATCTAACCACCAACCGGATTGGACAGTGGTAGAATTGATTTCAGAAACCATAGCCATCGCATCATTGATTTCAGAAATTTCCATGTTCGAAAACATGTTTGAAATCATGGCTACATAATTTTTTTCAACCAGATTTGCATCTACTTTCACCATCGGAACGTTCTTGTCCTTTGAAATGCTCTTGCGGTGAATGCAATCCTTGGCGTAGTGTCCCTGTTTGCCATAAACAAAACAGCAACCATTTTGCTTCTTTTGTATTCTCTTGAATTTATGCCCCCCGCTTTTTACTTTGAAGTTCTGGCCGATTTTCCATTTTTTATCCACAGCATTCACCTTGGAATTGTACAAAACAGAATTATCACGTAAATGTGACTCTTCCTCAATGCGAAGATGTTTCTGTATTTGCTCCAAAGTAAAGTCCTCCGACTTGTGAATCAGCCTTTTTCCATAGTCTTTCCAACTTGGAGGCAATTTGGCAATAATTGCTCCAACTTGAAAAGCTTCTGGAATATTAATCTTGAGGGCACGAATCTTATTCACAATCACTTGCAATTCATGGACTTGTTCCAGCAAGAGTTTAGTATCAATAAACTTGAAATCAAAATACTTTGCAATTAGATATTTGTTGGTACCTTACTCCTCCGCTTTGTACTTAAATTCCAATGCATTCCAAATTTCTCTGGCCGACTTCATTTCAGTGAATAAGTCGTATAAACGATCGGAGAGTGTATTCAGAATGTGTCCTCGACAAAGTAATTCATCCTCCGCACGTTTCTTCTTCTCCTTATTAACCCTCTCAATGGCTTCCGCACTTGACTGTCCTCCATCAGAAGTAGGCTTAGGATCTTCTATAGGCGCCAAGTTAGGATCCAGTATGTAAGAAATCTTTAGAGCAGTGAGTAAGAACATCATCTTGTCCCTCCAGCGAGCAAAATTGTTCCCATCGAACCGGTCCAATTTGACCATATCTTGATTCATAACTTTGATTGTCTCCAACTCCATTGTAGCAAAATAAATCCTTAAAATTGTTGGGAATTTATGGCTTTGAATTGGGTAAAACAATGAATAAGATCTTTAGAGTACTCAAATCGGACTTTGAGATGTGATATCACTTTCTTTAAGGATTTATTTGCCCCACAAAATTGCTAATGGTCATCGGCAAATTTCCTCCAGGATATAACAAAGTCTCAAGTGAGAATACTAGATAGCAATTCTAGTATTTCTCCAGGGTCTCTCATGAAAAACAATTGGAACAATGGCTGTAGTTTCTATCAAAAGAAAAACGAAAAAAATGGAAGAAGATTATTGTTTGATCTCAAAACAACATTACTTATCTTTTTCTTTCGAATAGAAGCAACTCTTCAAAAGGTTGCAAAAAGAATAAAGGCAACTTTTCGTGAACAAGTACATCTCAAATGTTACGTTTAAAAAACATAAAAAATTTGAAATTAAATAAAAAAATAATCGTAACTTTTTGTGAACAATCACACCGTTTCAACAAGATTTTATAGTTAATTTTTTTATATAAAAATAAATCCGAATTTTCAATAAATAAAATTAATGATCGTCGGTTAGTGCCAAATCTCGTCCACGTGCACACTCACATCTTTTAGATGTGGGACAAGGCACATCTTCATTTGTTTTATAAACAAACTACCAACAAAAATTGTTAAGACTAGTAATAGAAGTCATCGCAAATAAAGAATCTAGTACAAGCCCATCAATATATTTGTTAGACTCACATTCATTAAAAAAATTTGAGTCCAATGTGAAATTCTGAATATTCCGAATTGGATATATTGCGAACGTTCGAAATCGAGCAAAAAAATCCGAAAATCAACTTCCCAAAATTTGAATCTGGGTTGGAGAATTTGGCCGCTGAAATAGGAAAGTTCAACTTTGACTTGGACTTGGATTTTATTTAAAATATACAGATATATGTTTTGGTTAAAATCGTTCAAGATAACAACAAAATAAGAAAGTTTGGTGTTGACTTTGATATGCACCTTAATTGGGATTAACGTGCATGTCAGGTAAGATAGGAAACAAAATCCTATGAGAAGTCGGCAAAAGAATAAGGGTTTCACTTATATATATATATAGACTTGTGGCCGTGAGTGGTAGAGAGTTGATCATGAAGAATTGATCTTGAAGCGTCATCTCGTCATCGAGTGCTTGGGAGAGATTTTCTTTGTCGTTCTTGTTCGTGAATTACATCCGTTCAAGCAAATTAAATCTTGTGGTAAGATTTGCGTGTAATTCATTCGTGAGATTGAGAAATTATTTCTTGAGAAATTCCGAGACTAAACACTGCGTGCGTTATTGGGTGTAATTGGAGCTTAGGAAACACCGAGAGCGTTTGAGCGACTTGAGTATGTAATCTTCTTGTATCACTTGATCTATAGTAAAATTTGTCATTGCTCTCCTCGTGAATGTAGGTCTTTACAACTGAACTACGTAAATCCGGTGTCCGATTTATTTTCTTCTTTTGTCTATATTATGTTTGATTGCTCGCCTTTCTGCAACACTATAGACCAATAGTAGCCTGGGAAAAAGCAATCATGAAAGTCAAGATCAAGCAAGCAAAATCATGGAAGTCTTATGATGGCATAGGAAAGTCACTTTCGTTCCATCAAAGCACAAAGTCAGGACTAAAGCTTAGAACTTAATCATTGTGTGGATTTGAGGCTGAATCTCGAGGAATATGCCATGAGAAAGATTGTTCATGGGTATGTCCGTACAATCATCTTAAATGATTCGTTGGTGCTTCCATTGGCAAACTTGTAAGGAGGACCTCCGGATCCCAACTCATTCATTATCCACTATATCCTGAGCGGGTTTCACCATAACTTGTACTAGAGTTTTGATTAGAAATACCAAAAGAGAGCTCAACACAATGGCCATGCTGATGCCCATTATTTTCCAAGAACGACAGAGATTTTCTAGGGCGCGTGGAGTTAAATAATTCAACCAGGATCCTTCGGGGTGGATGGACGGCAACATGACGTCCTAGATGGAAGACAACGCCTGTCGATGGAGACAAGACGCGATGGAAAATGACAACCTTCTCGACGTTGACGATTCGGGGAAGACGTGGAATAGGGAGCGGACCCTTGAAGATAAACGAAGGATTATCGATGAAAAACAAATATTTGATGGATGTCGATGTCAGCTGATTGGGATTGCATGAAAAATGGTAAGCTCTTCCGTCATGCAGCAGGCGCAACTTCTCTTTATAGATTAGTAGTAGCCCGGGAAAAAGCAATTGCAAAAGTCAAAATCAAGCGAACAAGTTACTCATTCAATGGATTAGTATCGTGAAAGTCTTATGATGGCTCAGGGAAATTACTTTCATTCCATCAAACATTAAATAATCTTCATTTTTTTTTGTTCCAAAAACATAGAATCACACACACACACACACAGATATATATATATAGTTTTGGATAGGAAATATGGGGAAGTGAATACCATCTTTTTAGTAGAGATGCTAAATAGAAAAAATTATCAATTGTGAAGAAGATTGTTCTTCTAGATGATTTACTGATTGTACTAATGTTCATGTAGATATCATATCCACGTGGGCCATTTATTTCCGAGATTGGTAGGATGAAAGATTAAGCCAAATCAAAGAAAATACCCAAAAATTGTTAAGACTAGTAATAGAAGTCATCGCAAATAAAGAATCAGGTACAAGCCTATCAATATATTTGTTAGACTCACATTCATTCAAAAAGTTAAAGCAACTATGGAGCAATTGAGATATATTTAATTGTCTTCATAATAAACCACATCTTGATGGGAGATTTCTTTCTTCTAACATCATCAACTCTGCAAATCTCCACCTCACATGTGAATATCTTATGTTAAGCCGAGCTCCTCCTTAATCCAAGAGTCTTTCCACACTAACATTATTATAACTCAAACTTTAGATTCAACCTTACGCATCTTGACCTAGCCAATTTCGACACGCCATTCACTACCTCCACCAAGAAGTCACATCAAAGGTTCTTTCTTCAAGATGTCCACCAAACATTAATACGCTTTGAAAGTGAGTCATCAATTAATTATCAGCTCTAATACAATTTGTTGGGTTAATGTGATGGAAAATTGTTATCATCTAAATTTTAACTCTTTATTTAAGGTTTAATTACATAGCATATAGATGCTAGGAGAATTTACATTGATATTTATAGAATTCATTAGAAAAAAAAATTAAAAATGGGGAAAAAAGAAAAAGGAAAAAAATTAACTAATTAATTTTTTAAAAAAAATTAAAAGAAAAGATGAGGTGGGGCCGGGGCAGCCCGGCCCCTTTTTCTTCACCTGGGCCCAGCCTAGGCTCTTTCTTCACCTTTTTTTTTTTTTTTTTTTTTATCTTTTCCGCCTGGGCCCGGCCCGTTCTTCCCTCTTGCATTCCTTTTCGGCCCGGCCCTATTCCTTCTTTCCTCCTTCCAGTCCTTCCCCCAAGCGACTCGAGCGACGCTGGCACGACGAGGACGAAGGACAGAAGCAGAGGGCAGAGGCAGGACGGGGAGTGAGGAGCGCGATCTTTGCATGCGATCCGCCGTTGTCCCGAGGATCCCGGCTTGGCGACACTGAGATGGCCGACTAGAGGTCGCCTCCCGGCCGTCGTCGCCCAAGCCAGGTAGGGTCCCCGCGGCCGCGCGCTCCGGTGCCCCGTTATTCCCCTTATTTTTGCTCTGTTTTGTCCTGTTTTGGACACGTGGGGGCCGGAGCTCGCGGCCATCCGGTTCACGCGATCACCGGTCCCGTCGGTCCCATGCTCTGTTGTTATCGGTCTCTGCTTGTCGTCCTTCGAGAACCCCTGTGCGAGTTTGACTCCCGTTTGTGTCGGAAACTCCACTATCAGGGTTGCACGTCACCTGTTTGTGAAAATGCCTCCACTAGATCCACAAACTTTTTCTTGTGTCTAATTTGCTTCGCGTGCATCCTTTGTTTTGTACCGTGACAGGTTTGTGGAGGGGTAACGTCTGTGGGAGCTGGGAGTCGGCTTGCCCGAGGACAACTCCGTCCTGCTGGTTCGCGGTCGCGTTGGCCGAGTCGCCGTGGCACCGACTTCAACCAATGGTGGAGTCGGGTCTGTCACAGTTTGGTCTGAGTCGGGTCTGTCGCTCGCAGATTGCTCACGAAGATGTTCCGGGTAGCCGACGGGGTGGTCGTTCGAGGATCTGGTGATTCTTGATTTAATATAGGATAATCGACGTTTTGTTGTTCTGGGTTTATTGGACGTCGATGGTTCTGCTTCTGGGCTTGCTCGAGGAAGACGAGTCGTGGGATTGGAAAATTGGTGAGAGAGGGTAGTGCACATTGGGCTCATTTAGACTTAGCGAGTCTTGGGCTTGAAGTGTTAATTCGGCGAATTCGGGCTTCATTTTTATTACAAGGATAGTGAGTGTTGGGCTTAATTGGTTTTGTTTGGATTTATTTTTGGTTGAGTGGGCTTTGGGTTTTATCTCATAGTGACCAGATTGGGTTTTATTTTATTGAGAACATTCCTTTCTTTAGGACTTTGATGTCCGCGGCCCAGTCGGCAGAGCAGCGGCAGCCCCTGCTCGTCCATGGGCCCAGCCCGACTCCCATTTTCGGATTAAAAAACTAAAAAAAAATTTATTAAAAATTTTTATAAAAATTCAAATTTTTTTCTAAAATTTGCGAAAATCTTAAAAATTAGTTTTCAAGTAGTTTTCTCTTAAAATGTGCAAAAATTCATGAGAAAAAAATTGTGCTCAAAAAACAAACTGATATGTTATTTGAGTATTCTTAGGCCATGTTTGTTTGTGTACATTTTTTCTGATCACGAACACAATTTTTGTTTTTTTGTTCCAGGGAAAAAAGAAAGAAAAGAAACGCGTTTGTTTGCTTTTTTGTTCTAAATCTATTTTTTTATTCCCGAGAACAAATTTAGAACAAAAACAAGAAATAAGAAAAACTTGTTTTTGTTCCTAGAACGCTTCTGCGAAACAATTTTTCTCTCTCCTATTTTTTTCTTCTTCTTCTTTTCTTCTTCTTTTTTCTTTGGCCGGTCGCAGGCCTCGACCATGGCCGGCGATCGGCCGTCGAGGGCCGGCGACCTCACCGGAGCATCGCCAGCCCCTGGCGAGGCTAGGCCTCGCCTTAGCTGCGCGAGCTCGAGCTCAGCCTCACCGAGGGCCAGCGAGCCTCACCGTGGTTGGGCAAGGCCGCCGGCCTCGTCGGCCGGTCGCTAGCCATGGCCGAGGCCGACGACTAGCCAAAAGGAAGAAAAAGGAAAAATAAAGTAAAAATATTAAAAAAATTAAAAGAAACAAAAAAATTATACAAGTTTGCCAAACGTGTTTTGTTCTTTTTTATTCCATGAACAAATTTATCAAACGCGTTATTCTGTTAAAAAATTGTTCCCTGGAACAAAAATAATTTTTTTTATTTCTGTTTCCTAGAACAATTTTTTAATAGAAACGTTACCAAACGCACCATTAGAGACAAATGTTTGGTCATCGTTTACGCATTTCTATTTCGACTATTATGTGATTGCGCACTTATGATATGTTAATTGTGCTTTCCCTTTGGCTTAGTTAGAAATGATATTATTTCTTATTTCTTAGTATTAGATTCTAGTTTTCTCTCGCAATTTATTCAATGTTTTCTTGGTTGTTGATTGAAATTTTAATAATTTTGTATCCTCATGATCAGCTCACATACTAGTGAATGGGTTTAAAATCAATCTAGATTGCCTGACAAACATCTTGTCAAGATTAGGTGTTCAAAGGATGCTAGTTGATTAATTAGTGTAACTAAATCCCTAACACAAGACACTTTAGTTGCGTAAAAAATAAAGTATACTCTCATGCCTCATTTGATTTTTAATTAGCTTCGATAGGTTAGCGGCAACTCTTTATTAAAAAACCTTTATAGCGTCAATTTGAAGCTAAAATTGAATTCATCAACATCATGCGTGGTATAGACTTGGGTGAGCTTAAGCCTAATCGAGAGTTGTAGGCCTACCTTTTAGACGATATCCCTCAGCCTATATTTTTTCCCTCTTGATGGAAAAGGTAGGTTGCAACATTATGATTTTGGGAAAATTCCACATAAAGTGTTATCATTTTCTCAAATAAGGACTCAAAATGGACCTTGTATTAAATAAGAACCTAAAGTAAACATGGTTATTTCAAATAAAAGCCAAACCTCATATGTTGTTGGCTGGCTAAATATTCCAACCAATCAAAGGGCATTTTTGTCCAAATACAATTTTAATTTATTTTTTTTCCAACGAGCACTAGTAATGGCCGGTAAGGCCACTCTTTCTAAATCTAGTGAGAGTCGGCCTCACTTAGGGCCGACGAGGCCTTCCATTGTCGGCCGCTAGCGAGGCGACCCTCACCCAAATCTAGCAAAGGCCAACCTCACCGATATCCTCGAGGGTGGCCTCCCCCAAGGGTCACCTCATCGACCATTGGCAAGCGCAAACCTCATCAATGGCCGCAAGGTCGTCTTTGCTTGTGGCTAGCAAGGGTGACCCTCATCAAATAAGGCAAGAGCAACCTCACCCAATCCTTTCCAGGCATCGTCAGAGACAGATCGGCCATTGGCTAAGAAGAAAGGAAAAAAAATAATTTTTTTTTAAAAGGTAAATGATTAAAATGCTCTTGACCAATCTGAAAATTAAGCCCCAATTTGAAATAAAATCCACTTTAGACCTTTATTTGAGAAAATAATGACATTTCAAGTTCTTATTTGAAACAATGTTCACTTTATATTATTATTTGAAAAAAAATGAAGACACTTCAGACTTTATTTAGAATTTCCCTTATCATTTTAGACACTAAATTTTTTAAACAACATTGGACCAAATTTGATTCAAAGTCAATTTTCGTCCAAGGCTAATTGAATGGTGCAAACGGATGATATTCGTCGAGACCCTTGCAGCAATATCCCATTCATCCAAATTTGACATCCAAATAATGAGATATGCATATCTTAATTTGGGTTAGTTCAAGGTGACCCGAATGGAGGGTTGGTGGCGGTCTCTGAGTTAAGATGATATCCTATGTTTTGCCAAACAAAAGATAGGATATAACAATTCCCCCATATGTATGATCTTATTAATCAAATCCTATCATAATCTTGATCCTCGTGACCAGCCTAATAATTTAATTGTGGCGACAAAATATTTATCTCTTCCCAACGGATTGGGGCACATACCACATTAGAAACAAGCAAAGATCAATGGAACAATCGACCAGTCAATTCATATGGCGCACCTACTTCCCTAGTTTCTTGTCCTCGTCTCCCGACAATTTCACAAGTCGAAATGGAGCCCGACAAATTCTATATCACAGCAAATATACGTCGGCACACATTTGCTTGCATAGATATTGTACTGTATGGTAAATAAAGAACATACTAGACCCCAGTAGTCTTATGCTGATTAAGGAGGATCCACTGGTCATTAGCATCCCCCAACCTCCTTTTAATGTTCGATGAATCCTAGAAGCACAACACAGGGCATTGAGATATGAAGGCATATATGCACATCAACTTACAAATTAAGACATTATTCTCATGCCGGTGAACCAAGCTACAATGCTTTGAGCCAATCGTGAGGATTTGAACTGGATAGTGGACATACGCAGTGGACAATTTGAAGGTGTAGAACTGCAGAATCATTGAGAGAACGATCTTCACCTCATGCGTCACGAAGTTCATTCCTGTGCAGATTCGGGGCCCAAAGATGAAGGGAATGGACACGGCCGGGTTGTTGTTGATGGCTTTGGCAATGCCTTCCACAAACCGGCCCGGTTTAAAGAGAAGCACGTCTTCTCCCCAGATTTCAGGGTCAAGGTGAAGCTTGAGATTTCCTACCGAGATGAGGATGGTGGCGGGAAGAACAAGTTTTCCCAACCCGAGTTGCTGCTCAACTTGCCCTGTCAACACAATGACAGGAGGGTATAATCACAAAGTTTCATTTATGATTGTGCTGAGCTGCTCAAACAAAAAAAATGAAAAATAATAACTCTTTTCACCGCTCGCCCTCGCTACTAGCCAGTCGCCCACCCACCATCCGCCATGTGCCATTGCCGTTGCTCACCGGCCTCCATCTACTTGCCAGCCTCTCACCGTCACTCGTCAAGTAGTGGGGAGTACCACCCAGAGGCATCACCCTCGCTACTAGCAAATCATACCCTTCTCTCTTAGAAGAAATGTGTTACTCACTAAGCCGTGGTAACTCACTCCTCTCATCTACTTGTTTTTCAGGTTCTTCAGCGAGTCTCAAATAAATGTGAGCGTTCGTTCGGGGGGGACTTTTGTGGTGGAAACTTTTTGGTATGACTTGTGCATAGTTGATAAGTTTGTGAGTTAGTCTTTGGAGGAGGTGTACATTTGATTTGGTGGATTATAAAAATACTCTAACATTGTAACCAATTGCCCTTTTTGTCAGACACACACACACACACACACACACACACACACACACACACACATATATAGGGATGTATATATGTTAATATCAAGCTGAATTTTGGTTATGTTGAGGCTGCGTTCTTTGATGAAATGATGGTCGTGTCATGCCATTATTCTTATGGATCGGGGTGTGACAGAATCTTGGGAAATATGTCGTGAGAGAGATCTTATGGGTATGTCCCTGACCTCCATGGTCATCTTGAATAATTCCTTGTTGCTTCCATGGATGAACTTGTAAGGAGGACCTCTAATTCTTTGCTTATTCATTATCCTATGTATCCTGAGCGGGTTCCACCATAACTTGTACCAAAGTTTGGCAAGAGACAAGAATAGGGACAGAAACAGAGAGCTCAAAGACGATGAGCACTTGCGTGGTTTCTGTAGGGAATAATGGATTCCCTAAAACAGATCCGATACTCAATCGAACCCAATAAAACAAACGCGGAAGACGACCCCAGGAAACACATGTATCACCCATCAAAGATACACCACGGAATCGAGCGTACCTTATTTTCCATAGATTAAACACCAATGCTGAAGTTCGAGGAAGAGTCCTAATCACGTTCCACCGAGGAGCGTACTGTTGCTATTAGGGGGAGAAAACTCTAAATGTAAGTATATTGTTCTTACGTTGGTCTTTTTGGAGGGGGAGAGAGAACTGTTTTCTGGAGAACGTATGTACTTCCAAAAGGTACGTTCTCTTTTTTTTTTTTTTTCTTTTTTCCTTAAAAACGTCTTCTCGAAAAGACGTAACTCTTCAACATAAAAACGTTCCTCCAAAAGACACAACCCCTCGTATCTAAACAACGTAGCCTTTCACATCGTAATCGTTCCTCCATGGGCCCTTATTTTGCGGGCCGGGCTTTTAGGCCCAACATGGGCGAACAGGCCTACTTAGGCCCATCAACGCATAGATAAACCCATCATCTCCCACTCGCATATGGTGGGCCGAACAAGATCCTCTTTACCTCTCTGCAACATTCATACCGGTGAATAATCCGTGCGACCAGTATACTTTGAGAGCTCGTTGCCATACATCTGTTAGGAATATATAGCAGCTCATAATGGGCATCACATTCTGAGTAGATTTAGTATGCAGTACCCTAGATCGATCGATCACATTTATATCTCTCTCTTGATCTCTTTTTAAACAATGATATATTGTATTCACAATTATGATTAGTCGACCAGTAAATACAAAACTAGAATGTGATTCTCCAAATTCGATCTTCATATTTCCTTCAAACTCTCAATTTCAGTTCAGCTTGCTTTTCTAGAAATGTCCCATTAGATCGAATATATTCATGATCATTGGCAACATCTTAAGATAGCAAACACTGAATAGAAATCTTGAGAATAAGTAAGAGTCATGAGGGCACTAAATTGAGGAACTCTTTTCCTCAAGAGTCTCACATGGCATAAAAGTTGAGATCAAACTTTTGCCACTCTGATTAGTCATCTCATGCATACGTAGTATGAAATACGTATTACAGTATTAACTCCTTTCCCATGGAGTGTATGTCTACACTATCAATATCGTACAAATGATAGTTCAAATATACATAATGTCTAACTTGAGTTCACATATCTACTCATTCACAGAATTCATCAGAACTCACATCTGGCATCATAGAGAGATAAAGTAAAATATGTGGGTTATTTTACTTTCAGACATAGTAAATATTATGTCTTCATCTTAACACTCAGTTAAGGTGACATATATATTTTAAGCTTGAGCTTTTGATTATCACCTAGATAATAAGCTTAAAAACCGTCGTATCTCTATTCATCACATAGTAAATAGAGGCGATTACCCGTGTGAGTTGGCTAATCTTTTATCTATCCGACATAGTTTCTCAACTTAATATAATACACTAAGCATTAAGATGCATAAATGTCAAACAAATATTCATAGGCATTAATGATGAAAAACACAAATTTATTAAATGTGAACATATCAGGGAAATTATAATATTCAGTACATCAGTCTCTACGCAATCCTAGAGATTTTACATGACCACAAAACACGTCTCTAGGTATTGGCTTTGTCATAGGATCTGCTACCATTCTATGCGTAGATATGTACTGTAAGTTCACATCTTTTTGTGCGACCATATTTTTGACAAAATTATACTTAGTATCTATATGTTTGGTCTTGCCATGATATTTTAGATCTTTGGTGTACGCTATAGCTACTTGGCTATCACAGTTAACCAATAATGGATTTGCAGCATACCCAATAACACATAAATGATCCAAAAATCTCTTAAGCCAAACACCTTCTTGTACTGCTGTTGATAATGCCACGAACTCAACTTCCATCATGGACAAGGCTATGCACGTTTGTTTCTTACTACTCAAGATATGGCGCCATTATTCAGTAAGAAAGCAAAACCAGAGGTAGATTTCTTTTCATCTAAATCTCCTCCCCAATCAGCATCTAAATAGCCTTCAAGTCGCAGATCATTTCCTTGGTAATTCAGTTTGTAATCAGCAATTCCCTTCAAATACCTCAGTATTCTTTTAACGGCCTTTCAATGTGTGTGACCTAGATTGGATTGGTATATACTCACCATTCCAACTGCAAAACATATGTCAGGTCTTGTACACATCGTAGCATACATTAAGCATCCCACAATACTAGCATAAGGAACATGTTTTATTTGTTCCTTTTTCTTGTGGAGTTTTTGGACACAGTTTTTGGCTCAATCCTTCACCTTTTGCAATAAGAGTATCTATGGATTTACAATCTTACATACGAAATCGTTCAAGAATATTATTTATGTATGTTTCTTGCGAAAGAGATAATAATCTCTTGGAACGATCTCTTGAAATCTTAACTTCAAGAATGTATGCAGCCTCACCCATATATTTCATCTCAAAGTTGGAAGATAACCAACTCCTGACAATATTAAGAAACTCCATATTGCTTCTGGCAATTAGTATATCATCAACATATAATGATATGATCACAAATTGATCTTTAGATCTTTTGATATATACACAATAATCCTCATCAATCATTGTAAAATCATATGCCATTATGGCATTATGAAAACGTATATACCATTGTCTCAACGACTACTTAAGGCCATATATCGATCTCAAAAGTCGACATACATTTCTTTCTTGGCCTTCCATAATGAAACTAGCAGGTTGTTCCATATATATTTCTTCCTCTAATTCTCCATTGAGGAAAGCAGTCTTTACATCTATTTGATGTAACTCAAGATCCATACTAGCCACTATTGCCAGAATAATGCAAATCGAGGTAAATCTCATTATAGGAGAATATGTTTCTTCATAATCAATTCATTCATGTTGATTATATCCATTCGCCACAAGGCGAGCTTTATGCCTTTCTATCGAGCCATCAGCTTTACACTTTATTTTGAGAACCCATTTGTTCCCAATAGCTTTGCGTCCTTTTGGAAGGTCAACTAGTTCCCAAACATGGTTTGATTTCATTGACTCCATCTCCTCTTTCATTGCATGCATCCATTTTTCCTTACTAGGGCAATTTAGAGCCTCATTAACATTTCTTGGCTCATCTTCATCTTGTGAAGCAACCATAAAAGTTTCTCCTTCAATGTCAAAGCGTCGATAGGGAATACTTTTGCGACTTGTTCACCGTATGGGAGATTGTACATTTCACACATCATTCCCCATTATGCTCCCACTCGGATTAGATAATTACAATATCATCTCATCATGTGGTTGTAATTGAGAGTGAGTTGAATTAAATTCATCACTTCTCACGTTACTCCCACTTGGACGAACTCCACTAGATTCATTATCTAGATCAAAGGTTTTAAATAGGGAGTAATCCTCACCTATTTCGCCCTTCTTAGGAAATTCATTCTTTAAGAATATGATATTCCGTGATTCGAATTCAGTTATACTTCCACTTTCCTACTCACCTATGAACACATACCCTTTCAAGTATTCAGAGTATCTTATGAAAATACTCTTCTTTCCTCTGGGACCCAATTTCCCAAACTTGTGAGAGGGTTCATGAGTATAGGCAACACAACCCCATGGTTTAAGAAAACTTAAGTCCGATTTTCTACCTGTCCATAACTCATATGGAGTGGAAGTAACTGATTTGGAAGGCACCCGGTTAAATATATAGACAGCAATTAATAACGCATCACTCTAAAAAGTGAAAGGTAAGTTAGCATGCGCCATTATTGACCTAAACATTTCCAATAGGGTTTTGTTCCTTCTCTCCACAACACCATTTTGTTGAGTAGTATATGGAATAGACAATTGTCTTTATATTCTTTTTTCATCACATAAATTTCTGAACTTATCAAATAAATATTCTCAACCTCGATCAGATCTCAATACTTTTATTTTCTTATCTAATTGATTTTCTACCAAATTCATAAACATTTTAAAACAACTCAATACTTTAGATTTATGAGAAATCAAATAGACATATATGAATTGAGTATAATCATCTATAAATGTGATGAAATAAACAGCTCAATGCCTTCCTCTCACATTCATTGGACTACAGATGTTAGAATGGATTAAATGCAAAGGAAATTCAGCTCTTTTACCTTTTCCAAATGGTTTCATTGTCGTTTTTCCTACTAGGCAATGCCCACATATGGGCAAATCGATTTTTTCAATGTTGCCCAACAAACCCTCTTTGACTAGTCTATTTATACGTTATTGGCCAATATAATCAAGTTTAGCATGCCACACATTCACATCATTATCATATAAATTAGGAGACATGAAAATGAAATAACAAACATTGGCATTACCATAGTCAACATTTAATACAATGAAACCATCTAGAAAATAACCACAACCATAGTAATTTGTATCCAAATACAAATCCACACAAATATTATGGAAGTTCATATTAAAACCAAACTTAACCAACACTAAAACAGACACTAAATTTCAACGAATCTCTGGAGCATATGATACATCATGTAGGAACAAAGTGCGTCCACCACGCATGTTCAATTGACAAATGCCAATCCATTTTACTTCGGCTCTGGAGTTATTTTCTACATAAATCCATTTAGTTCTAGATGGTACTCGTCGAAATTCCACGAAGGATTCTCTATCCTTCGCTACATGATATGTTACTCCTAAATCTACAGTCCATAAAGAATTAGATTCAGTTAAGAATGCAGAACTTGACACATAAGCAAAGTTCTTAAGAGTACAATGGGTGACTACTTTCTTTGGTTCACGACTGTCGCAAGCATAGTGACCCTTCTGGTTACAGTTGTAACACTTCACCCTTGAAATACTCTTCACTTGATGACATTTTCCTCTCTTATGTTGGTTAGCTCTTGGCTTCTTGCAAGAAGAACTTGATCCATTGCATTTCCATGTATTGAACGAATCAATACGCTTGCGCTTAGAGCTCGAAGCCCCTTCCGAGCTGAAAGCAACACAGCAAATATATGTATCCCGCTCAAATGCCTTAAGGCAGTCCTCTGCTAGCTCAATGTGGCGCACAGCATCCTCAAAATTTTCCATAACATGGTCAAGAGCTTTAATTGCTTATTGCTTTTCAAGCACATATTGAATTTTCATATTCAATATTTCATAATTCTCGCCGTTCAATTTGTCTTTTTTGTTCAAATCAGCAATTATGTTCTAGTTGCTGATGCCATCGATCTGAACATATCAGACACATATGCACGAATTATTAATGCCTATCATTTATGCATCCATTTTGCATAGACCTATCATATTAATGAATAATTTCATAGTAAGGTTTCAGAATCAAAAGGTCACCATGTTTCCAATCATCATCTAAAAAATCCTACCTTAAAACTATCATTAATATAATCTTCTATGCAAATAAGTTCAGCAAAGTCACTAAAACTTTCTTGAACTTCCCACAACGAATTGTAAATTAACTTACTAATTTACAACAATAAATAACATTGAACTTTCAATAATTACACATCTCCATTATACTAAGTAATATATTCAGAGGAAAAAAATATCAACATAGAAAGAGATATTTACACGTAAAACATCTCAAACTAATCTAAGAAATAAGTAGGGAAAATCTCTTCTAATCTATCAGTAAAATTCTCTAAGAAATCTGAAGACACATTGGCCAATGACAGAAAAACTTTTGAAGAGCTCTCATGCCACCTCCAAGGCGCATTCACTTTACGCTATGTGGCACTCATCCCAAGGGTTGAAATTTTAGTTAACTCGATCCTATAGTATTCTCTTACAAAAGCTACTGTAAGCCTCCTATAATCCGGGACCACGTTGACCTCCCATAGGCGATCTAACATTGCTTGCCATTCAAGTGGAAGAGTCTTCATTAAAGCCAGCACCTTCTCAAAATCTGGCATAAGATAACCATTCCAAATGATTTCTTGTATCATATGATTGACCCTAACCATGCGTGATACTATATCACCGTCCTTCCACCGATAATTAACTAACTTTGTCATTAACCCTTTAAGTCTTGCATTTTCTTCGTCCGTTCTCGGAAATGCAGGTATGCGTGCATAATGCATCATAGTTTTTGCAACAAATGCAGAACAAAAATGGATTACTTATAATCCACAATGAACAAAAGGGAAAATACAAAATTTTCCATGGTTCATGCAACAAATGCATAATGAAAAAAAAAAAAAAAAGGGATTACTTATAATCCATATTGAACAAAACGGAAAATACATAATCTTCCATGGTTCCTACAACATATGCAGAACAAAAAAAAATGGATTACTTATAATCCACAACGAACAAATTGGAAAATACAAAATTTTCCTTTTTCCCTTTTTTTTTTTGTTGTTGGTCAATGCCGGTCAATAGTGGTCAACGTAGGTCACCGGTCAAAGTCAATGGTCAATGGTCAATGGTCAAATGGTCAACGGTCAATGGGTCGGAGTTAACCAGGTCGAGCGGACGGGTCGGGTCAGACCGACCGACCCAGCACGTGCTGCATGCGTGCGCGGGATGACGTCACGATGACGTCATCCGACACGTGCCACTGCGTGCATGGATGAAGTCACGATGACATCAGCCAGCGCGTGCGTGGCACGCACCAGCGACCGCGCGCGTGTGTCGCACGAGCCCGAGGGGGAACGTATTGACGCATGCGTTGTACGCACCGACGACCCCAGTGCGTTCCGACCGCGTGTGGCGGCGAGTCCGACGGCCCCCGGCAGCAATCCGCCAATCGTCTTTCTCATATCAATGAGACCTTCGATCCTACGCTATCTTAAACAAACTTCGATTTATAGAAAATCAAAAAACGGGGTGAACAGTACGCGGGTGTCGGGATTTTCCGTCCTCGATTGGCCGATAGCGGTGTTTCACGAAAATTCAATCAAAAGATAATTCATAAACATGAAAAGGGGTCGGGAAACATGAACGATGGCTCTAATACCAATGTTGGGAATAACGGATTCCCTAAAACGGATCCGATACTCAATCGAACCCCTAAAATGAACGCGGAAGACGAGCCTAGGAAACACATGTATTACCGATCAAAGATACACCACAGAATCGAGCGTACTTTATTTTCCACAGATTAAACACCAATTCTGAAGTTAGAGGAAGAGTCCTGATCACGTTCCACCGAGGAGCGTACTGTTACTATTAGGGGGAGAAAACTCTAAACGTAAGTGTACTATTCTTACGTTGGTCTTTTTGGAGGGGGAGAGAGAACTGTTTTCTGGAGAACGTACGTACTTCCAAAAGGTACGTTCTTTTTTTCTTTTTTTTTTCCTTAAAAACGTCTTCTCGAAAAGACGTAACTCTTCAACATAAAAACGTTCCTCCAAAAGACACAACCCCTCGTATCTAAACAACGTAGCCTTTCACATCGCAACCATTCCTCCATGGGCCCTTATCTTGCGGGCCGGGCTTTTAGGCCCAACATGGGCGGACGGGCCTACTTAGGCCCATCAACGCATAGATAAACCCATCAGTTTCTTTCCAAGTAGGGAAAGGAAGGAATTGGAGGAAACTAGAAATCCGAGTCACAGGTTCTTAAAGTGATGATGATCAAGATCTCAGTGGCTTTGGTCGGATGAATATGTGAGCCGAGGGTGATAAGGATAGGTTCAAAATGGCAGCCTCTTGACAGTGATTATCGGCGTGATATAATTGATCTTAGGAATAGTCGTTGGTCCTAGCCTTGTCTTTTTCCGGAGTTGGGGGCAGGCTAATGTCGACACTGAAAATTCCCATTTGCCCGCCCTAGGATTTTTCAAGACAGGCTTCTAGATAATTTTTCTTCTCTTTTCGTTTTTCTTTGCCCTCACCTAGTTAGCCACAATGGAAAAAAAAAAGTATATAAATAAATATATAAATTTAGGCAATTTTTTGAAAAAATTGTCCATGTTATTGCTAGTCGTATCATGTAAGACAATTGATATTTTTGTTGGCAATTTCTAATCAAAATTTATTAGAATGACTACATTAATAAATCGTCAAAAAAATTAATATTAAATTGAATAAATTGAAAGATTTAGAACATAATTGGCATTAGTACAATAGGATAGACATTGTTTCGGTAATTTTTTCAAAATTGACCTATAAAATGAATATATCAAACAAAGCTAGATCACTCGAGCAACAGGAAAGCTCGCGCAACTCTCTCCCCAAGTCAGAAATGAGTAGATTGCAATTGCAATCCTTGTAAGGTCCGGCTCTATCATAGTATTTTCACAGACAACGAATAGAGTGAACTTTTTTCATATTTTAGCATTCTATGATAAGACTAGTCCGAAGAAATGCTTGTTTAGTGTAACCAAAGTAAATCACACATCGTTATTATGTTTTGTCTCTATAATAGTATTTTCATAGACAATGAATAGCGTGAACTTTTTTCATATTTTAGCATTCTATGATAAGACTAGTCCGAAGAAATGCTCGTTTAGAGTATCCAAAGTAAATCACACATCGTTACCATGTTTTGTCATCCTATGAACATGAATAACGTGTACTTGCCTATGGCACATCATCCATCTATATCTCGCTTCACCATCAACAAAATAAAAAAAGCTTAAGGACACACGACTTGAAAAGGAAAGCAAAGTTACCAAAAAGAGGGGAAAAGTACCAAAAAAGTGTTATACATATTACAATGATACTAATTCAATCATAAACCTTTCAATTAGACCAATTTGATCTTAAAATTTTCTATATTTGTACCAATTCAATTCATCCAGCTAATTTTGGCCAACTAGTGCTGATGTGGACACCGACCGATAGCTGTAGCTGGATGCTAATATGGCAATTTTTTAATTATTTTTTTATTTTTATTTGTTTATTAGTTCTTTTCTTTTCTTTTTCCTTTTCTTTTCTCTCTTCTTCCTCCTTGGACTTTCCTCACTCGCCGGCCACTGGGTGAGGGACTTGAAGCCCTCACCAGCCTTGTCGCGAGCAAAGGTTGCCTCACCCGCAGCTCCCCCAAATGGGGGGATAAGTACACTAATGGTGCCATAAGTTGTGTACGGCGCTCACTTTGGTGCCAAAAGTTTCCGCCGGATCACTTAAGTGCCAAATCGGAGGAAAAACGATCACTTTGGTGCCACCGACGACAGATTCCAGCCAAAATGATTACGTGGCTTTTATATTTAAAAAAAAAATCGAGAAGCCTTTTAAACGACGTCATTTTCCGTCTTCCTTAAGAAAACGACATCGTTTTGCCGTCCTACGTGGATAGCTCACAAAAACGACGTTTTTTTTTTTTTTTTTTTTTTATAATTTTATTTGGGGATTGAAATTAGGGTTTGGGGATTTAGGGTTTCGTCACACCGTCGCTCAACTGCCATCCCTCGGCCACCGTCACTTGGCCGCCGTCCCTCGGCCACCATCGCTCAGCCGCCATCCCTCAACCTCTATTGTAGTTGCTTGCCACAGCAAGAAAAAAAAAAAAAAAAAAAAAAACAAACAGAAAATCCCGAGAGAGAGGGAGGTGTCGACGATGAGGGCGAAGGAGGGGATGGCGGGGCCACGGCCGCCACCTTCGTAGCAGCTGGCTTTGCCGACAACCTCCGTGGCATTCCAGATCTTCGCGGCTACCATTGGCCGGATCGCTCGTGCTTCTGGAGATTCTTCGAGCTCGCGTTTCCTCTACACCCAACGATATTCCTTGAAAAAAGGCGGTGGTGGGGCTGAGATTTGGGTATTTGAAAGGTTGATAAGGTGATTGAAAATGGGGAAAAACTACTGGGGGAGGGCGGAGACGAATGCGTGGTTTCTTTTCTGGAAAATCACTGGTGTTGCTGGTTTTGCGCTGCTGGTGTTGTTGGTTTGACGCTGTTAGTGTTGCTGGATCTATTCGGGGAAGAAGACGAATCTCGGGGAAGAAGACGACATCAAAACGTTTGGGGAAGGGTTTTGAATTTGGGGGAAAGACACAAAACGGCGTCGTTTTGGTGTTAGGATGCTAAAACGACGTCGTTTGAAGGCTTAAGTGATCCAATGGAAACTCCGGCGAGCCACATCAGCATAAGAAATTAATAAAAAAAAGGCCACGTCAGATTTCCGGCCGATCAGATCGGCGTTGGCACCAAAGTGAGAATTTTTCAAATTTTTTGGCACTTAAATGATCCGACGGAAACTTTTAGCACCAAAATAAGTGTCGTACACAACTTATGGCACCATTAGTGTACTTATCCCCCAAATGGGAAAATCACTATCTCCTCCTTGAACTTCGAAGCTTGCTGAGGGAGAAGAAGAAGAAGAAGGAAAGAAAGCTGAAAGTGAGGAGAAAAGCTGAAGACCCCATTGCTTCTAGCCCAAGTGAGCAAGGAAGGGAAGGGATTGGCTCAGCTCCTTTGGGGAGCATGTGGTCAACTCACGCGCTATTCTTCCGTTTTTGTCCTCATCCTGTTTTCGAAATCTAGTGACCAAGACTGTTCGCAAATCCCAGATCTTCTAGATTTTCCACCGGTCGCGGTTGCTCTTTCATCCTTTGAATTGATGCAAGCTGGCCGGCAAAGTTTGCTTCGTTTAGTTCGGGATTGCCTTCGCCCAGGCCTTGGCGATGGCTGCCATGGCCTCGCCAACCACAGGCAAGGATGCCTTCACCCAAGCAAGGCTGGGGCGAGGCTGGCCTCACATAAATTTGGGCAAAGCCGCCTCACTAGCAGCCCTGGGTGAGGTCAGGTAAGGGCTGTGACCCCACCGGAAGTTCGCTGGCCACTTCGAGGGAATTCCATGGGGAAGGAGAGAGAAAAGAAAAGGAAAAAAGAAAAAGAACATGAAAAAAAAAATTAATAAAAATTCAAAAAATTTAAAAAGCTATTTTAAAAATTGCCATGTCATCTAGCATCCATGTCAGCACCAGCCGGCAAAAATTGACTGGATTACGTGCTATTTTTGTTGGTAGAAACTCTCTAGATTTCCCTAAAATTTCCTAAACAATGGACCTAGCAGGGATTTTCGCATGCCATTACGACCCTAAGCTACTGCTTTATATTGGGAAAATATCTATTGCAGTTGTAACTCTAAGACTGAAAAGTAATACTGATATTGATAGTGAAAAAATTACCTAGAGTAATTTTCCCGTTCTAATTTTGAAAAAGTTCTTTACCTAAACATGCGTACGTATTCTTTTTTAATTTATTTCTCTTCAATAATTCGTGTTCCTAACTGCTTATCCTCTGGTTAAGAGATTTAGATTCTCTAACGAGAACTAGGACTTTGAGATGCTTACGTCCAATGGGATGAAATGGAACGCCTGTTTCCAGGAACTTTCCAAGCATTGCTACATTGAGCGGACTTTGGACACCCTTGACAATTGACTATAGAATTGATTGGTCGTTGATTTGGACGGACAACTTCACCGTTGAAGCAGTCAAGTACTTGCCAAGGACGAATATTCTACGTGACCGACTGCTTTCGTGTTGTGTCTCAATTAACGTCTGGCAGAGGTTAGACTCTAGGAGTCGCTCCTTTCCCCTGTAGTAAGAGAGCTGTCCAACTACAAGAGTATCACGTCTCTGAGATCATCAATACTTCTATAATGCCTCTCGGAAGATTTCCCTCTGGCATCCATCTAATGTACCCAAGTTGCCAAAAAAAGAAAAAAAAAACAATCATGCCTTTGTACTTTCACAATTAATCTCCACTGTAGGACCCAGCCAGGATTGCCACTTGAGCAGACTCGATGTGTCATATTCCAAAGTCTTCGCTGAGAACGCGTAATCCGACACATTGCCCTTTTCTTCTACTTCTATCTCAGAATTAAATGGCAGGAAGAGATCAAGCACCAGGAGTCCATTTCTGTTCACGGTATTACAGAAGCTAACGAGAGTTCGATATCTAACCAAAAATACTTGCTCTGTGAAAGTTTCAAATTTCTGTTTCTGCATCATCGTTCTTCTCAAGTTCCATGACTCAAAACCTCATGCGACTAATTCTTGTTCTGTGTTCCCTCGGTCTCTTGCTAGAAACAAACTTTGTAGTTGTGTATGCAGATGAAGATTCTCTCCTGCCGATGGAGATGACAACATATTGCTGTGATTCTTCTGCAGAAGACATTCCATCTGATGTCCAGATAAAAAGTCTTAGCCTGAAAGTTAAAGCCAGTGAAGCTGACCTCGAGGACTATGGTACCCCAGCGCATCCCCAGATATCTGTTTGTATATCTCATAAACAATTTACCCACAACTTCACTGTCTCTCCTGGACACAAGTTCACTAGACTTCATTTCTGTCTAGCCTCGTATCCAGGCCTAAATGTATCGGATGCATTATTCTCTGTTAGTGTTGGTCAATACACTTTGTTGAGAACCTCCCAGTCCTCCTATTCGAGAGATTCTTCAGATATTAAATGTGTGATTCGAGAATTTGTTATGAAGGTGGATGCCCAAATTCTAAGCATCACATTTACCCCCTCATCTGGTCATTCTAAAGCCTATGCATTTGTGAACAAGATCGAAATCATTACTATGCCTGCGAATGTATACATGCAAGATGTTCGACTTCCACTTGTTGGAAATTCCTCCCGAATATATGCTGCAAATTACACGGTACTCGAGACAATGCACAGGGTAAATGTAGGTGGCGATGACATCCCTCCCGAAGATGATGCCGGGATGTGGCCTCTTGGTCAGGAGATGAAGATTACTTTGTTCCTGATGGAGCCCTCACTTCTATCCTTCAATCTAAGCTTGGAATAAAGTACAGCCATGAGGTGCCTGCCTTCACTGCACCAGAGAAGGTTTACTTGACAGCAAGAACATTAAGTCCAAAATCTGGTGGAAATATGAGCTGGTCATTCCTTGTGAATTCGGGGTTCTGCTACCTTGTCAGGCTTCATTTCTGCGAGATCACAAGAGAGATCAGACAAAATGGAAGGGTTTTCAAAGTCTACATCAATAATATGACTGCTGGTATAGTGAGATGGAGTCGTATGCCTGGGAGGCCAGTCTATCGAGATTATATTATTGATTGCTCAGAACTAAATAGAGGAATGGAGGATCTGCAGATCACAATAAGTAGTGACAATGGGCCATCTGAATGTGATTGCCAGGGCATCTTGAATGGGTTGGAGATTTTCAAATTACCAGACTCCAGTGATAATTTGGCAGGGCTCAATCCATTTGGTACAGCAACTTCTCATGGTTCGCCTTACAGAGAAGATAAAGCTACTCGAATGGGTTTGAGCATCTTTTATGGGCTTTTTGCAGTGGTTTTTCTGTTTTCCTTTACAATGTTGTACATACCTTCCGAGTGGTATGGCACATTCTCCCTATGCCAAAAACGAAGTTCAAAATGCTGCAAGCCATTTGGGGAGAACGCCATCCCATTGACAAAGATCATGTCCACGACCAACAACTTTTCTGATGACGCTCTCATTGGAACCGGGGGATTTGGGAAGGTCTACAGGGGATCCTTGGATGGTGGTGCGACTTTGGTTGCTGTAAAGCGTGCCGATCCTTCTTCACACCAGGGTTTACACGAGTTTCAGACTGAAATATCCATGCTCTCAAAGCTACGCCATCACCACCTTGTCACTCTTATGGGGTATTGCTTGGAGCACAAAGAAATGATACTCATCTACAACTTCATGGGTCAAGGGACCTTGCGAGAACATCTATATAAGACCAACAGCCCTCCACTTCCATTGAAGAAAAGACTCGAAATTTGCATCGGTGCAGCACGTGGGTTACACTACCTCCACACCGGCTGGAAGCAGATTGTCATCCACCGAGATGTGAAGAGCAGCAACATACTGTTGGATGACAAATGGGAGGCTAAGGTGTCCGACTTTGGATTGTCAAAACTTGGGCCCGATGCAATGAACCAATCCGACATGCAAGTTAGCACTGCAGTAAAAGGAAGCATAGGATATCTTGACCCCGAGTATTATCGCTGTCTCAAACTTACAGCAAAGTCAGATGTGTACTCATTCGGAGTAGTGTTGTTCGAAGTTCTCTGTGCCAAACCTGCAATATTACCTGCCCATGGGAATGAGGATGGACCACAGAGTCTGGCTGAATGTGCCTTAAAATGTTATCATTCGGGTATGCTTGGTCAGATGATTGATCCATATTTACAAGGAAAGATCGACCCTGACTGTTTCCGGACATTCACTGATGTAGCAGTTAAGTGTTTGGCAGAAACAGGAAGAGAGAGGCCGTCAATGGGATATGTTTTATGGAATCTAGAGCTAGCATTGCAGCAGCAGAGCAGGGCTGATGGAGAAAAGCTCAGAGGTCCAGCAGATAAGATATTGGCCGGCAATTCATCAATATTAGTGGCTCATCAATTATATAACTCCGATAAGAATATTGGGGCAGAATTTTCTGAAATTATTCACCAAACTGCGCGATGAAAGATTTATAAGTAGATAAGGTTCTTGCGGTGTAGCTATATCTCATGTTCGCTGCCGCTCCTTGTAAACCTCAAATCCATGTAAATGCTATAGTGTGATTGTTCTCATGTAATAAGAGTTGAGCTTCGAATGATTAGCCCAAAAGAGAATAAGGAGACAACTAATCCTGGAAGAACCTTGATGGATCAAAACAATTGACATCATCGATTACATTCCTTTGTCAGTCTCATCCCCTTGCTCTAGATTACCGAAAAACCTGTGTAACAGTGCACTTTTTGTACAAGTCTCAGAAATCTAAGAAAAACCGATGTGGTTGATACAGTCCTAGCTGATACTGTGCTAGGCATCATGAAGCTTCTTAATCGTTTTAACATAGAAACTCTGACAATGCTATGTGCACGTCACAATGTCCTATCCCGTGAGCAATAGGTTCTAATCAATAATGTTCTCTATCTTAAAACCTTTTGGTAATGTTCTCTATCTTAAAACCTTATCTAGTAATGGAGTTTTAGGTGGAATCCCTCATAAACTCCCAAAAAGTATCTTTTTGAGATCAATAACATGAATTTCTCCAGCGGTCCATAACTGCTACTTAAAAGTGCTAGTACGAATACCTAGAGGGAGTGAATAGGTATGAAAACAGATTTTACAAAATGTAGCGAAAAACTTTACTTTTAACCTGAGTCTGAATAATAACAAACTTTTGAAACTAAGTCTGAAGAGCAGCAGACTTTGAGCGAGATCAGACTTTAGCAGTTAAATAGAACTACGAACAAAATAAAAGAGTTCAAGGAAGAGAATAAGAACACAAGGTTTATAGTGGTTCGGCTTAGATCAAGCCTACGTCTACTCTCTCGCATTGATAGCCCACCGACTGGATTTCACTATGAATCAAAAGAGTTGTTACAATCTCACGTCCTTGATTCTATAGTGTAGAGACTCTGCTACACTTCCTCAAAGCCTCACAAGTATCTATTCTCTCTTTTGAGTACATATTTACGCTTAACAATTGAATCAGCAAACAACAAGGAGTTTCAGATTTTGGAATTTTTCTATCTCGCACCTCTTCGAATAACTAGAGCGTCTTCCTTATATACTCATCCATGCCTTCATAACTGTTAGCACATTCCAAAGGAGTTCTTCCAATCTACCCGTTGGACAGAATCAATTAGAGAGATCTCGAGTTACTTAAGGAATGTGATGATAGCCCACCAATCATGTTCGCCCATACAATCAGGATCTAGGTTTCCATAAGTAGAACCTTCCAAGTATACTTCGCCAATCAACGGATCCAAATTACTCGAACTAATTGTAATGCAAATAATTGATCTTGAAATGCTATCTCCAGCCGTGAGAACTTCTTTAGCCGCACGAATCAAAACCTTAAAGAAATACTCACATCTGGATAAGTCTTTTTCATCGGTGTGGAAACTGTCAATGATGGCATACTTTAAATCTTGAGTCTGGCGGTCTTCAGACTTTGATGGTAGAGTCTGCAAGTCTTCAGACTAGACTGATGGAAACGTTTTGTCAGCTTCAAAACAAATAAGGAAGTTTTCTCCAACAATCTCCCCCTTTTTTTTTATGGTGACAAAACTTTCATGTAGATTTGGTACTTTTGACCTGCAAGACAATACTCAAGCAAACAAAGATATCTCATAAAAGATAAATGAATTAGGATAAAGATAGTATCGATTCTGCATCCACAGGAAATGAGTTAGTCCAGTAAAACAACTATATTTACCATAATTACCAACAATGCTTAAGATACTACAAGCATTAAAACGATCAAAACACAGTCCAAACCAGTCACAACCAAACAAAGATAAAGTCAAAATCAAGTCAAAATCAAAGATAAATCTGCACCAACTTCTCCCATTTTTTGTCAACAGCAAAAAGGTAGAAAGTAAAAACGGAAATTGAATAAAAATTAAGATTGTTTTGGAATGTGAACGAGCTGGAAATCTCCTATAAACTTGACAGTCTCCTCCAGCTTTCTCAGATCCTCCTTCAGTTGCGCTACCTCCTCACCCTTTGCAGTTGCTTGAACTTGAAGATTAAGGGCTTGAACTTGGTCGAGCAAAGAAACTAAAGTGACATGATTAGCATTCTGCATGTTCTGAAATTCACATCCCAAAACATAAATCTGACCTCTGATCTCCGTAAGAACATCAAGCAATCTTTTAAGGTATGCTGAGTTGTCAGTTTGAGTGCTTGCTTCAGCATGATCAGTTAGTGGAGTGTTGGCAGATGATGGAACTTCAGCATGAACATCCAGACTTGGAGATGAAACCTCATTACCATCTTCAGGAAATTTAGAGGCATATACATCTTCTGGATTGGCAGGAGAACGACTGACATCATCACTAGTAAAAGCAAGTGAAGGAGTACCTCTTTTATCACCAGCTCCCCATGTTTCAGTGCCTTCAGGTGGAGAGAAGTACTCTTCATGTTCTGTCTCTTCTTCAATGTCACAATGACCTTGTCCGTCATCCTCTGCTGGAGAATCACCATGACTGTCTCCTTCTGTTTGTTCTCCTCTTTGCTCTTCTTCTGCAGTTCTTCCTTCCTCTTCTTCTTTCCTCATCGATTCCCTCTCTTCACTCCTCTGCTCTGTTTCCTCTCTGTCTTGGTTCTCTCTATCCTCTGTCTCTGGAACAAGACGCTGTAAGTTCTTTAAGGCAAGAGCGGAAATGGTGATGTCATCCTTATCTTCTTCATCCTGCAAGATGAGTGCTCTCCTCTTCTTAGATGGAGCTGTCATGGGCTCCTTGCTTTTCCGTTTTGCAGCCACAAGGTCTTGACAAGTCTTGACAGGAGTCTTCTCATTAAATCTCTCTAAAGCCATGTTTAGCTCCTTTAGACGCATCTTTGAAACCATCTTCAGTCCCACCACCATTGGATCATAGGTTCAAATACACAGAATTTTGGGAGGCTGAATTTTAAGATGAATAGCCGAGTAACAAGAGTTGAATAGGGAAGTTGGCCCTTGTCCTTTACCATTGACCTATACATGTGAAACATGATAGTATGCGGTAGAGAGAACTTGTGACCAACATTGATGGCATACATCAACTTCGCTTCTGAATTGGAGACGTCGGTCTTTGATGTGGATTTGGGTTTGAGACAATTAATCACAATCTTATGGAGCAAGACATTTGAGGCACTCATCCTCAAGTATGAAATCCGGCCTTCTGCAATTCTGTCTCGAACAAGCTCCATAGTTGCACGACCAATAGACACACTAATTGATTGAAACATCCCTCTCTCCACTCCAATCACATCAGCCAGAGTGTCCATATCAACCACATAATCCTGGTCTCTAACACTGAAAGAAAATCTATTCGCATCTAAAAAGCTTAGATTGGAATAGAAATACGCAATAAGTTCTGGATGTGCTACGGCTATCTCAGAGCAAAATCATTCAAGTTGAAGTAAAGTAAATTTCTCCCGTAACTTCATGTTCAAATAATCGAGAAAATCAAAATCCACACTCATTGGGTTCATCACCCCTCGCTTCAGCAACTTAGAGTAAACTCACTTATGTTCCTCAGAACGAAACAAATATGCTGTTCTTCCTCGAATGTTCGCAGCAACACCCATTCTAGACTAAAAATGAGTGAACATCTTTTCATCATCATCTTTTCCATCCGGTTGACTAAATCCTCCAACACGTGGATCACTTGGGAAGTTCGCAAAAGCCCTTTCTGTCGAACCAGCAGGAGCAATTCCCAAACGTTCCATCATTTGTAAAAAAATAGGTCTCATTTCGGTACCCCTTTTCTTTCAAAAATTCATCAATAAAGGTCATTGGAGAACCCCATTCCTTCAAGGCAGAGTAGAGTTTGAAAGTAAATGTAGGCTTAAGAGTCCTTACTAGTTCTACATCTTCAAGAATTTCTTCCTCCGCTTGTTATTGCTAAGGGGGCGCATGACAACATTTCTGTTCCAGAAATAGTTTCTGGAACAGAAATAGATTTTTCTATTTCTATTTCTGAACGAGTTTCTGAGCAAAAAAATCTGTTTGATAATGGTATAAAATTTTTGTTTCAGAAATAGAAATTCGTTTGATAACAGTATAAAATTTCTATTTCTCAAAACAAATTTTTCTTTTTTTGGAGCAAATGAGATGTCCATTCTTACAAATTTCATATACTTATGAAACCATTGACCCAAATTAAGTTCAATCAACCTCAAGTTCATGATCATTGATCATCAATCCACAGAGAATCATCCAATAACATTGTATAAAAGCAATCAATCAAAGAAAACACTCATAAGAGGAGCAAAGTCAGCAAACAGAAAATCACAGTAAGTCAAACAGCAAATCAACCTAAAAAACTACTGCAGAATCAACAGACTTTGTAGGTGTTTTTCAGCGACCAAACGACATCCACTATGGGCATGCGACATATCAAATCGAAGCTCTAGAAGTGTATTTTTTTATGTCTAGAAGGGCTCAAGATCAACAAAACTCATCTAGCACCTCGAGTGACATATCAGGTATACAAAATTGCAGATCAAGGCAAATCAAGTTCAATCAACCTCAAGTTCATGATCATTGATCATCAATCCACAAAGAATCATCCAATAACATTGTATAAAAGCAATCAATCAAAGGAAACACTCATAAGAGGAGCAAAGTCAGCAAACAGAACCTCTACTCATTCTCTACCTGGTCTCTAGTACCTTAAATCAAGGTTTATGTTGTACACTTGCACGAAAACGAGGTCTGGAAAGTATGCGCGAAAGTCCCCACATCTGAATCGAAAACAAGTCTACTTTAATCATGATAAGAACAAAATCCAGCAAATCCCGTCCCATAGAATTTCAACACCAGTTTCCATCCCTGTGCAGTACAGCAATCGTTCATCTTGACTACACAGCATGGAACACGACTCAATCAAATATCTACTCAACTCAATACCAAATCCGAACCAAAGCTTAAACGGATTGAGAGAGAGAACAGAAATCGAAACCTGGAAAAACAGTAAACCCAATCCACCACGACATTAACCTGGCGAAAAATATAACCTGGATATCATAACACAGGGGAATGAGCGGTGGGGGTGCAGGCGCGAGATCTGTTGCCGAGGGGTGCTCGGACGACAAGCGGGGACAGTGGGTCACGGCGAGGGGGAAAATTCACAAGCAGACGTCGATGAGATGAGGAGAGGCAGAAAGCGTCCAGTGGAGGAGACGATCCGAGCGTCCAGTGGAGGAGACGATGTATCAAGGAGATGAGGAGAGGCGGAGGAGGAGGAGACGATGTCTCGAGGAGATGAGGAGAGACGGAGGAGGAGGAGGCAAGACGTCGTAAAGGAGATGAGAGTTACTAGGGTTTGTGGGAGAAACGATGTCTCGAGGAGATGAAGAGAGGCAGAGGAGGAGGAGGCAAGACGTCGTAGAGGAGATGAAATTAGGGTTTTGGGAGAAATTATTTCTGATTTCTCTTCTAGAAATAGAGAAGTAGATTTTTTTCTACTTCTCATTTCTCTTCCAAAACGATTTCTGGAATAGAAATCTATTCCAGAAATAGAAAAACGGAGACGGTTTATCAAACGGATTTCTATTCCAGAAATAGGTCTGGAACAGAAAAACTATTTCTGGAACAGAAATTTTGGGTTATCATGCACCCCTTAAGACTCCTGTGGTCTAGCCTGAGAAGAATGGCACAGTTAAGAATGTTGTGGACTTTGCTGCTGCCTTGGAGATTCTTCTTCCTCGGTCAGGTCAAAATGTGTAGGACCCTCACGCATATGCTGTGGTCCCCTGCTTGCAATCCTTGAGGACTTTCTTTGGGAAGACATTATCACAGTCTTTGAGAGATTTTTCGAACTCGATTCGTGAGAAAGATGAAAACTTTATGGATTAAACTAGAGAAAAGGTAAGAAAGTGAAGTTTTGTGCTCTAGGGTTTGTGTGTAAAAACGAAGAAGAAAGACTGTATATAAAGTAATCAAAACAAGGTATACGGATCGTCATAAAGGAAAATAAAAAATGCCTTTTCGAAAATGAATAACTGCCTTTTTGAAAATGGATAACTGCATTTTCAAAAATAATACTTCCTTTTAGAAAAAGAATAATTGCTACGACTTCAAAAATTTTGGAAAGATAATATCAATCAATCAGCGGTTAATAAGTAATTATACCTTTCCGAGTTTCTATCCAAAAAATAAATTGCTAGAACTGGAATAACTTACAGTCATAATTCATGATCTTCTGAATCTAAACATCTTCAAACTTTTATCCCTGAGCCTGAGCTTCTTCAGACTTTAAGATATTAAGTCTAGAGCGAATAGACTCAAATAGACTTTTCTCCAGTGGCTTTATAAATATGTCCGCCAGCTGATTCTTTGAGTCAATGAATTGGATCATTACTTCTCCATTTTGAACATGGTCTCTAATAAAATGGTTTCGAATCTCTATATGCTTTGTTCTTGAATGAAGAATTGGATTCTTGGTGAGATTAATCGCGCTGGTGTTGTCACATTTGATCTCAGTGCATGAGTCTTCGATTCCAAAGTCTCTTAGTTGTTGTTTTATTCATAAGATTTGAGAACAGCAACTTCTAAGAGCCACATATTCTGTTTCTGCTGTTAAAAGAGCTACAGTACTTTGCTTCTTTGAAAACCAAGATATTGTCATGTTACCAAGCAATTGACAACTACACGAGGTGCTCTTTCTATCAACTCTGCATCCTGCTAGATCTGCGTCTGAATATCCAAGGAAAGTGAAATCTCATTCTTTGGAATACTATAGACCTAATTTAGAGGTTGTTGCAATGTATTTGATGATGCGTTTTATAGCACTTAGATGAGATTCTTTGGGATCTTATTGAAATCCGGCACAAATGCAAACACTAAACAAAATGTCAAGTCTAGAAGCAGTAAGATAAAGAAATGAACCAATGATACTCCTGCACAGCTTCTGGTCAACTTTCTTTCATCCTTCATCTTTGTCCAACTTCGAAGAACTTGACATTGGTATATCAGTCTTTTTGCAATTCTCCAAACCGAACTTTTTAACAAGTTCTTTAGCATATTTTTCTTGGTGAATGAAAATTCATTATTTTAATTGTTTCACTTGTAATCCGAGAAAAAATGATAGTTCACCCATCATGCTCATCTCGAATTCATCCTACATAGACTTAGAGAATTTCTTGCACAGGTTTTCGTTAGCAGATCCAAATATAATATCATCAACATAGATTTGAACAAGTAAAAAGTTTTTACCTTCTTTTTTAATAAACAGAGTAGTGTCCAATTTACCTTTAACAAAGCCATTTTGGATTAAAAACTTACTTAACCTATCGTACCAAGCTTGAGGTGCTTGCTTTAAACCATATAGAGCATTTTTCAGTCTGAATACAAAGTCTAGTTTCCTTGGGTCTTCAAAACCGGGAGGTTGTTCCACATAGACTTTTTCTTGGATAAATCCATTCAGGAATGCGCTTTTGACGTCCATTTGGAATAACCTAAAATTCTTATAACAAGCAAAATCAAGTAAAAATCTAACTGCTTCTAACCTTGCTATTGGTGCATAAGTCTCATCATAGTCTATCCATTCTTCTTGCGTATATCCTTTGGCCACGAGTCTTGCTTTGTTCCTTACAATTTTTCCTTTTTCGTCCATCTTGTTCTTGAAAACCCATTTAGCTCCAATAACATATGTACCATTTGGTTTAGGAGTTAATTCCCAAACATCGTTAACATTGAACTGCCTGAGCTCTTCTTGCATAGCTTCAATCCAGCTTTCATCAGTTAAAGCTTCTTCTATGCTTCTGGGTTCTATTTCAGAAATAAGAGCCACAATGCTAGACTCTTCATGCCTTTTGGATCTTGTACGAATCCCTTCATCAATGTCACCAATGATGAGTTCTTTGGGATGACTAGACTTGTGCTTCCAGTTGCTGGTTGGTCTGACAGACTGTTGAACTTTTTCTTCAGTTGAATTTTCAACATTCGTTCGTTATTGTCCTTCTGAAGTCTGAACTGCTTCAGGGGAAGTAGGCTTTGTAGAGTCTGGAGCAGATTCAGATTCTTCAGGTTGAGTCTGGATCGATTGATTTTGTATAAGGTCTTGAAATTTGACATTCATCGACTCTTCCATAGACTGAATCTTCTTGTTGTATACTCTATAAAGCTTTGCTGGAGGTTGAATATCCAAGGAAGATTCATTTGTCTAATTTTTCTTCAAACTTACCAATTCAATCGTTTGTATTTTTCAAAAAAAAAACATTTGCAACTAAACACATGAAAATAAAAAACAATTGGCTTCTTTCCTTTGAACAACTCATAAGGAGTTTTCTCCAAAATAGGCCTTAAGAAAACTCCGTTAATAATATAACATACTGTAGAAACTGCTTCAGCCCAAAAACGAGAAGAAATATTACTTTCTATTAAGAGAGTTCTAGCCATTTCTTGCAGCGATCTATTCTTCCTTTCCACAACTCAATTATATTCGGAAGTGTATAGAGAGGAGAACATATGCTGAAAGCCAGATTCATAACAAAATTTAGCAAAGTCTTGATTTTCAAACTCACCTCCATGATCTATCCGTATGTTTGAAATAACATACCCTTTCTCATTCTGTACTTTATTGGCAAACTTTGAAAAATAAGAGAAGATTTCAAACTTACTTGCCAGGAAGTAGACCCAAGTAAATCGTGAATAATCATCCACTATTACTAGGCAATATCTCTTTCCACCAATGCTTTGAGTTCTAGTTGGTCCAAAGAGATCCATATGCAGTAGCTGCAGCACACGATTAGTGGAAACTTGGTTTATTGGTTTAAAAGAACTTCTAACCTGTTTTCCCAACACACATGGTGTGCATAAGTCAGATTTTTGGTATTTCAGGTTGGGTAGTCCACGAACAAGCTTATTTGAAGAGATCTTGGCAATTTGCTTCATGTTGATATGGCCAAGCTTTTGATGCCAGAGATTAGCTTCATCTTGAATTGGTATTAGACATTAAGATCTTTCTGGTTTGATATCCAAAAGATAGATGTTCCCATGTCTTCGCCCGTAAAAGATTGAGAGAAGTCTTTACGGGTTCCCGAAAATATTCCTTCCTGAAAGTTTATTTTGAATCTTGTATCGCACAGTTGGCTTATGCTGAGTAGATTGTAATTTAGTCCTTCTACTAAGGAGACATTGTTGATCGTAAGGCTCCCAATCTTTACTGTTCCACATCCGACAATTCTTCATTTGCTATTTCCACCAAAATAAACTTTTCCTCCATTCGTTTGGATGAACTGTATAAAACAACTTGAATCTCCTATCATATGTCTTGAGCATCCACTATCCAAATACCATTTGACATTTTTCTTTATAGTGACCTGCAATTAAAAAAGAAACTCAAGCTTTCATTAGTACCCACACTTTCTTGGGTCCAGTGGAGTTAGTGCAATAAACGGTCTTTGCCCAATCCTTCTTAACAGGTCTCCAAATCATGGGACATTCTTTCTCAAAATGTTCTGAGCTGTTACACTTAGAACATCTAAGAGCACTTCGGCCAACAGGTTTTACAAAAACTTTTTGAAAATGATTTCTATAAAAGGCTTTTGTAGGTCTTTGTTTGATTCTTTCCTTTACTTTTGGAAATTCAATTAGAGGAATGGTTTCAGAAGTCATTCTCAAGTCTGATTTGTTAAAGTAAGGTCTTTGTACTGAAAGAATCTTTTCCAATTTCTCAAATCCTATAGAAAACCTTTTTGAAATATTTGAAATGTCTTTTTAAACAGGTATTTTCTTTTAAAAGAAAGTTTGCATTTTCTTTTAAAACGGCAAAAATTTTGTCTAAATTTTCAAACTTTTCTTTCCAAGAGTTTTCCTATTGCTTCAGTGTAGAATTCTCCATTTTTAGCTTGGAAATCCTCTTAAGAGAAGTTTTGAGACTAAGACAAAGTTCATTAATATATTTCGAGACTTTAGTAGGAATTTTTAAATTACTTACCTCGATTTCACTGTCTGAGTTTGAATCTATATATGTTTCAGACTCTGAGTCTGATTCTGATTTTGCCATTAAACAAATATTAGCATAATCATCATCACTCTCTTCGCATTTAGTATCACTCCAAGTCTCTCCTTTGAGTGCCTTTCTGTATTTCTCAGATTTTCCTTTCTTTTTCTTCAACAAGGAACAGTTGGGTCTGATGTGTTCATTTTTTCTTGCATTCAAAGCAAATCACATCTTTATTGGATTCATCATCCTCAGTTGATTTGTTTTGAAACTTTTGAGAATTTTGTTTCTTCCAATTGAATCTTCTTCCCTTTTGGTTCAGTTTCCTGAACCTTCTTATCATGAGAGCAAGCTCTTCATCGTCCATATCGTCATCAGAGTCTGTAACATCAGAATCGTCGTTAGATTTTAAGGCAATAGACTTCTTACCTTTGGGATCTTCTGTGGCACCCCCGAAACGGCCCCCTGATCCGTTAGGATCGCCACAGTTCGCTATCATTTCACTTGACCTGGCAAAACATCACTCCGATACCATCGAATTATGATGGGTCCCTAAGTCTTGGGGTTTTATATAATTTAAAATGGTCCCAGCGCAGTTTGAATAATGGAAGCATATTCAATGTCTCCCTAACCCATACTCAAACTAAATAAAGCAATGCAATGCACACCAACTGCACATCTTATATAAGTTAGAACCGAACACTTTTATTTACATAACTTGATGGATATCAAGAGTCGGTACATCAAAAGGCCAAGGCTTTTCTTTTTTTTTTAAGCTCGGCTATAACCAAAAGTACCTGACTCCACAACAGACATGTACATCGGTCCATCATTCAGTGTCGGCCATCCAAAAAGAAGCTTCATCCTCCCTCCATCGCACTCAGTCACACCCAACCTGGCCCGTCAGCCGGTGGCGGCGGCAGCATCCCTAGCATAACCTCCTCTCGGCAGACATGCACAGATAAGAACTCCTAAATCACAGGGCCATTAGGTAACCCAATGTCGTACAAAACCAGAACCCGCACACAAACAAAAACTAACCCCCGTATCTCGGGGTGAGGATGCTCCGTACACTCAACCTCGACATCAGTCGGTATGCCATAGAAAGTTCCGGGGGTGACTAGCGATAGAGACATAACTCCTAGTCTGAAATGTTAGTCCCCAAAAAGGGGTGAGTACAACCACTCAGTAGTAAAAGATCCATCAAACTACACAATGCAACAAGCAAGACAACCAAGATTTCATGTGAAATGCACATATTATCCATGCAATCATGCATATATCTCCATGAGATCCATTCAATACCTTAATGACCACATTTTCAATGCCAAATAGTACCAACTCAAGTTCATAGACAATTTATGACCCATGCCATATGCACACACATGCACATGATTCATTTTTCCATTTTGATTTTCAAAAGGATCTCATTTTTCCCAAGGACCAATATTTGCATCCCTCCTGATTCTCGCACCCAACCCTAGCATCACGAGACCTCCGGCACACACCTCCGAGCATCCGACACACACCTCCAGGCATCTCGCACCCCAACTGGCATCACGAGGCCTCCGGTACACACCTCCGGGCAGCTCGAAACTCCCGAGGACATCCGGCACACACCTCCGGGCATCCGACACACACCTCTGGGCATCCTGACACTCCCGGGGCATCGTCGACTCAGCCATCCGACGGTATCATTAACATCACAATATATACATATATGTCGCACTTTGAAAACAACCTTTGATGCAATACAATCATAAGTTTCAATGGGTTTACAAAGCCTCATCAATTTCATTTTTGATGTCATATGATATGCTAAATTTCACCGCATATGCTGTCTAAATAACAACCCAAGATATCACATCTCATAGAGCAATTCATTTATTCTTGAAAATAAAACAATTTTCAGATAAAACAGAATGCACTCCTTTAATTAAAATTCTGGAAAAATTAGTAAACGATCTTAATAAATTCTGAGAATTTAACATGTTATAAACGAGATCTAGAGAAAAAAAAAATATGAAGAATGCCAAGTCAAGAAAATTTTCGTATGAATCACAATGGTCCGTGTATCACAGCCATAAAACTTCAAACATCACTATTGCTCAGTTTCAATAACAAATTCGGTAAAACCCCTAAATGAACTTTGAAAATTCTGAAATTTTGATATGTTATAGATAAAACCTAGAGGTAAAAGTTTTGTGAAGAACTCAAAGTCAGATTCATTATAGATCAAGAGCTATAATCACTATAACTCTCCCTAACCCTCTGTAACGATTTCCAGATTTAACACTTTCAAAGTAAAATCGTTTCACTGACCAATACTTGTCCGTTTCTTCTCAAATTTTAGTATGTTACTCCGTAAGATGTCATCTACAACTTTCATCAAGGACACAAAGTCAACTTTCAACTGGATAATTGCATAAAATTCACAGAGTCGTCAAAGGTCCAGCTGTTTTTCCATGAAACAGTTTGTTAGCCTAAAGAACTACTCCTGTACTTTCGAAATTTCCAACATCCAGCACATCCAAAATCTATTACACTTCATATACAACCACAGCAAGCATCATGTAGATCAATGGACTTCACTTGCCTTAAGTCCAACGCAATCACAGCAAGCAAAACAGCAACTTGAGGACTTCGGGCGTGGCTCAATCGACGGTGAAGCTAGGCGGCGTCGATGGCGGCAGCAGGCGCACGCACGGCGGGGCTGGTCTCCTTCTTCCCCTCCTCTCTCACTTGCTCACCCGCTCGAACTCTCTCTCGGTTTCACTCTTTCCCTCTTCTCTCGATTACTCTCTCTCTCTTTCTCGATCACTCTCTCCCTCGGTAGCTTCCTTGTCCATTCCGCCCCTTTCTTTTTTTTTCTTTTACTCTCATGATTAGCTAGTAATCATGAGGTTTTGCATGGAGGATCTCCGGTGAAGCAAGGGGTGGCGACACCTCAAGCAATCCCTCCGCCACTTGTCAAATTCCATGCAATTTAAAGGGCCTCATTCGGCTGGGCCTTGATCGACCGAATCAAGAGGAAATGTGGGCCGGTTTGGGCGGTTTTGGGCCTTAAATAATCAGCCCACATCTACTTTTAATATCTCACTTTAATCCCCACTTACAATTACATAATTACCAATATTCGCATGGCCATAAATATTACAATAATACACAAGGATAATTCAATTCATAGGGTTCACGGCCAAAATTTCCTTATCAACCCATCTTATAATACAACCTCGGTCTCACAAGAGCATATCATACATTCCGAAAAAGCAATAGTCCATTCAATGCTCGGCCTTGTTTAATTGTAATCCATTGGTCTAATGACTATAATATAGTCTGATGGCGCTTCCATTACCTATTCATGGGTCGTAGTGCATTTAGAGATCGTTATGAAATTTTAGGATGCAACATCTTCTTCTTCATTGGTTTGCTTCACTTCATAGGACTGAAGTATGCCAATCAATTTGTCAACGGAGAGTGGCATGATCCTTTGTGTTTCCCTTATTGAAGTCTTTACATGATTCCAATCTTTGGAAAGTCCACAAAGCAATTTGTTAAACTTCATGGGTCCTGAGATTGGTTGACCCTAATACTCAAGACCATTTACGATTTATGTAAAATGGCTAAACATGTCAGTAATAGATTCTCATGGCTTCATCTTGAAGACTTCATATTGACCGAGCAAAATATTAATCCCGGTTTATTTCACTCGATCAGCTCCTTCATAGATAATGTGCAGCATATCACAGACTTATTTAGCTGTTTCACAAGAAGATATTATATTATATTCAGTAGGAGATAATGCACAATATAAGGAGTAAATTGATTTTGCATCAAGAGCTTGTCTCTTGGTTAACTCTTCTTGAGTCATCTCGCTAGCCTCTGCAGCTTCTTTCCCTCTTTCTGAGACTGTTGTAGCTTTAGGAATGATTAATTTGTCTACCACATCCCATTCCAGAAGATCTTTTGATCTTAGGAATGCTTTCATCTTGTTTTTCCATATACTGTATTCATTTCCATCAAAATAAGGCGGTCTGGTGTTGCTTTGCCCTTCAACCAAACCTGGAGCCAACATACTAGTCATGGATCTTTAACTCTGAAGTAGAAACACTTCAATAGAAATGAGTACACAAGCTCTGATACCAATTGAAAGTGCTAGTACGAACACCTAGAGGGGAGTGAATAGGTGTGAAAACAGATTTTACAAAATGCGGCGAAAAACTTTACTTTTAACCTGAATCTGAACAACAACAGACTTTTGAAACTGAGTCTGAAGAGCAGTAGACTTTGAGCGAGATCAAACTTTAGCAGTTAAATAAAACTACAAACAAAATAAAAGAGTTCAGGAAAGAGAATAAGAACACAAGGTTTATAGTGGTTCGGCTTAGACCAAGCCTACGTCCACTTTCCCGCACTGACAGCCCACCGGCTGGATTTCACTATGAATCAAAAGAGTTGTTACAATCTCACGTCCTTGATTCCATAGTGTAGAGACTCTGCTACACTTCCTCAAGGCCTCACAAGTATCTAATCTTTCTTTTGAGTACAAATTTACGCTCAACAATTAAATCAACAAAGAACAAGGAACTTCAGATTTTGGAATTTTTCTATCTCGCACCTCTTCGAATAACTAGAGCGTCTTCCTTATATACTCCTCCATGCCTTCATAACCGTTGGCACCTTCCAAATGAGTTCTTCCAATCTACCCGTTGGACAGAATCAATTAGGAAGATCTCAAGTTACTTAAGGAATGTGATGATAGCCCACCAATCATGTTCGCCCATACAATCAGGATCTAGGTTTCCATAAGTAGAACCTTCCAAGTATACTTCGCCAATCAACGGATCCAAATTACTCGAATTAATTGTAATGTGAATAATTGATCTCGAAATGCTATCTCCAGTCGTGAGAACTTCTTTAGCCACACGAATCAAAACCTTAAAGAAATACTCGCATCTGGATAAGTCTTCTTTGTCAATCTGGAAACTGTTAATGAGGGCATATTTTAAATCTTAAGTCTGGCGGTCTTCAGACTTTAACGGTAGAGTCTGCAAGTCTTCAAACTAGACTGATGGAAACGTTTTGTCAGCTTCAAAACAAATAAGGAAATTTTCTCCAACACTACTAACTCCGCTAAGCTTTAGTTGGGATTGCATGTTAATAAGAAAATAAATGTTTCCACATATCTTCTATTAAAATTTGAAGATTAAAAACTTCTTCCTACTTATCTTCATGCATAGTAAGATAAGATTTGAACATAAAAAACTAATCTAACTAATCCAGATTGACCAACTTTCAATATTTTATGAAAAGCTGGAGTGAACTCTTGAAATCTTTATGAAAAATCTACCTTTTATAATGGAGAAGTAGATATCACAGGTCAATAGCTACTAAAACTTTTCTAAAGACGAGCGACAACACTTAAAAGAAATTGCGGCTATATTCCTTTGTCATATGGAAACTGTAATGTGAGTACAGGTGCATAGCCATATGTCAAGAGTCGACGGTTCCTTGGCCGCAGAATAAGCCATGCAGCGCTTAGAAAGCAGAAATCGCTAGGCTAGCCTTCGTTCAATAGTTGTTCTAAGGAACAATACAATGAATAGCTTCCTCATACGAGATTGCATGACGCACGGCTTAGCTCGGGTGTCTAGTCCATTAAATGAGATAGCAGATCAGTTTAAGCTCGATATTTGGTTTCGGCCTGCCATAACCTCATTGGGAGAGCATCATAAGCTCCCGACTAGTTTGTGCACAGAAAGCCAATCCCACCTTCCAAGCTCCCAAGTAACATAATCTTTTTATCCTAGAACTCTTTGTACCAGGACGCCACTCCCTCGGACTAGTTATGTTCATCCCCTCTGCATCGCTTACTTGTCACCCGGTAATCCAAGCTCCACTCACAAGTGTCACCAATACAAGAGAATCACAAACCGTGACATTCTCCCCCACTTTATTCTGCAACGCTCTAGTTGCAGGCTGTTCTATTGCTTCCTAGCGTTTCCTTAACCATTGATGTGCCACTTTAGATCATATATCAAATGGTAACGCTCGCGACAAAATAGGCTACTCCATTGGTAGCTTCTTTTGATCGCAGTTTTTTGGGCCCATTCTGTCACTTGCACTTTTCTTGCCAAGTGTGACATTTTTCGCCAACATTTTGGTAACACCCTCTTTTGCCTACTAAGCTTCTTAATCCCAACAGACCAATGGAGGTTCTTTCCTTGTAATTACCAATTGATCCAACCACGTTTCCCCTATTCAGTGAGAAACTGGATCTTTCCTATGCCCCCATTGCCATCCTAGAAGCTAGTAGAGAACCTCGCTTTGTCCATAGGTTTTCTCTGACTCAACCCATTGATTGGAGGGATCCTGCTTTGATACCATCTATCACAGGTCAATAGTCCTTGACCACAAGATAACCCGTGCAATGCTTGACGAGAAGAAATCACCAAACCCGCCTTCATTCGATAATTGTTCCAAAGAACAATACAGCAAACAACTGCCTTATATGAGATTGCACCACACCCAACTTAGCTCGGGCGTCCAGTGTATCGAACAAGACAGCAAATCAATTTAGGCTTGACAACTGGTTTAGGATTGCTATGACCTCAATAGGAGAGGGACATCAACTCTCGACCAATTTGTGCAGAAGAAGCCAACCCTGCTTTCAGAATTCCTAAGTAACAATCTTTCTATCCTAAAATTCCTAGCACCAACCGTCCTAATACCACTCCCATGGACCAGTCATGTTTATCCCCTTTCCATCACTCACTCTCCACCTAATAACCCCAACTCCATTCATAAGTGTCACAAGTACAGGAGAATCACGGATCATGACATACATATAAGCCTTAGAAAATGCTAAATAGACATATATGCATAGTTAAACACCTTACTATTACTAAATAAATATAAGCATAAACTATAAACCAACATCTTGATAGATGTAAAATAAATAAATAAAAAATCCATGCCTTCATGTGCTCCTCCCTCATCCGACTTGAAGGTGGGCAAATCACCCCAATAGAAGTGGCGATGGATGCGTTCTTGAAGGAATCCAGTGATGCCTAATCTTTAGAATATGTACTTCCTCATGTTACCTGATAAAATTTAACTGCACATCAATAAAACATCAGTGAGTGTTGATTTTCATAGGCTGAAAAAGAATGGAAATTCACATAATTCAACATTGAGATGCCAATTTGACCAGCAAAAACCAATCTCAATAAATGATTTTGAATTAATTTCTCATCCTATAGAACATTGTAAGTGTCTAGCAACAATGGTAGATCGTAAAGCATTTTAATAACTAGAATCAAACATAAAACGCCGGGATTGGAATGTAAAGCCAAAAGGATAATCTTCGTCCTGTTTTACATAACTTTCTTCAAAATTGAAACGACATTCCTGTAGGAACAGACGGGAGCCTGACTGAAAAACTGCTCTCGGTATATCACTTATCCATCCACTGCAATATTTATATGCCGCGTGCAATCAATGCATTGCAACAGTGGCTCCCACTAATCCTCTGCCACGGCAACAACCAGTGCTACCACAATTACAAGCTGAATTCACAAGTTCCTAAGCGTTGAGACTCCTTCAGTCCATCATAATCTTCGGTGAGAGAGTAGTGTCAAGTCCCATTTTTATCTCCTCTGCCTGCCTTTCCCAGTCGTCTTGATTTAGAACCATGCTCCTGGTCCTGCAGAAAAGCTTTCGCTCTTCCGTGCTTCTCCAATCTTTCTTGTTCCAGCAATGCCTTATCTCTTTCTTTCACCTCAAATGAGAAATAATTGTCTTCACAAAGTTCACGAACCACCTCTTTGGCTTCCTGCTTTACAAGTTTCTTTAACTTTCTCCTTTCAGGACGCTCATGATCTGGACCATAATCTCTCTCCTTAACAAAGCTTTCAGAAATATAAAAAAATTTCCATCAAATTATGCTTGATGTAAATCATTTACTAACAGAGGCCAAAACTGTGTATATGCAGTCCAGACTAAGCGTACAGTGAAAAAGGTGCACTACACGTATTTAAAACACCACATGCATGACACCTCCACATTTGGCCTTCAATGGAAAAAACATATGTAGGTACCCTGGCCATACGAAAGTTTCAATCACACACCACCACCTTACCACCTAGAGTCCCTGACTGAAGATAGACATACAGCTGCATTTAGCCAACGTGAGATTTTATACAGAGTGAGATCCTTTTGAGCATATTTCACTTTTTCCGCTTACAAAGTTGGACATTTGGAAACTGCAAAATAGCTAACATCCATACTGCACTAAAAAGAACGATGGGCAAAGAAAGATAAAAGATAAACCCAAAACATACTAACTGAAACCATCGGAGCTGAAAAAAAGAGGATTCCTCAGGCATGTCAATTATTTTTCAGAAAATTCAAAGGGCTAAATTCACTTGCACCTTCGCAAATACACAGTAGAGGCCTTTGCACTCTAAATTCCATATGATTGTCAAGCTGTCACAAAACAACATACTCGTGCATGCCAGTCATTTTCATCTCAACTCATCAGTCTCCTTGAAATTCCCAAGTTGTCGGGCAAATTCATAAATGGAAAGGAAAACCACATGTACCTGAAAATTTTGGTTAGGTCCTATTTTTCCGTCCGTTGCTGCAGAGAGCAAAGTTTTTAGAAACGTTATGGCCTCTGGACAAAACTTCTGAGATTTTTTAGTTACCTTCAATAGAAACAAGTGACGTCAGTTAGTTGCAGCTGCACATCTAAAAACCAATAATGAAGCTTCAAAATACCAACCACTATATGATCAAGGTTGCAAATGCATAGTAAAAAGATGAAAACACTATGTCAAGAGTGCTAAAGACTATTTTGCTCGAGTATAAACCCAGCAGCCAAGCATTCATAGAGAGCAATTAGCTTGCAGCATGTCCAATGTTTGTAACAGCCTATAATACAAGAACACGTTTACAGATTATCGATGATATACATGGTCTACAGGATTGTAGCTATAGAAACAATAAAATCAACACTTAGCAACTACGATTGACCTTAATTTGTAGGACAGGTGTACCAATGTAGACTGCTCTTAAGGAAACATTACGCATGTCTGAAGGCACTACCCGCAAGATGAAATTCCACAACACAATGATGGAAAACTCACACAGGAGGTAAAAGTAACCAACTAAACAACAAAGAAAGAAACAAGAAGTATTTAAAAGAACTTGTTCTTGCACTCAAATAAGCCCAAGGCATAAAAGCGATGATGGACCCTCAAATTAGTGACATTGAACTACGGTGCTTATGCATGCCATTATTGACCTAGAAACAATAATATATCTCAGTGACCTATTGAGGAAAGGAATCCCATATGCAAAAACTTGAACTACATTGAGAGAACATACCACGAGAAGCAGAGAGCATGGAAAATATCCAAGAGCAACATCCCGACCAGAAAGAATGGGGCAACGCATTAGATATTCACACATTAACAAGACAGCTGGAGTCACGACAACATGACGAAAGTCGGAGCATGGAAATCAGTGACCACAACCTCAAAAGGAACAATGTCTTCAGTGATGGCCAATTGCTGATGTCTATCCAATGAATAGGAAGCAACAGATAATTAGCATCTCATACTTCAACAGAACTTTTCCAAGCTTTCATCCAGCAACAAGATTGTTATATAATTTTCCCCTGCAGCTAACCTGAGTTCTTAATGGCCCAACAGAACTATGTCCTAGTACTTAGGATTCTTTGACAAGCACAAATTGCTGCAAAGTATGGAATCTCCATGCTCATTTCTATTAATGGCTTGACCAACATATTTAACAACTGAAAATTCAATGGCTTTTTACTTGCTAAGACGGCAAGTCATACACCACAAAAACACCTGCAAAATGAGATACATTTAAGATCATCCTCAGAAATGCTTGCAACTGGTATTGACAAGAAGTGAATACTCAAACCAAAGGCTTCAGCGACAAATCTGTACACAGAGTGTTTGGCTACTCCTCAAATGCATCACCAAAAATCATTGGCAAATGGGCAAAGTTACTCTAAATGAAATTGTAAAACCTGACTAAAAATGTTCATATTAACTACAAATAGAATAAAAATAAATAGCTATAGCTATTCAACAACACAATGCTGGAAAACAACCTGAATTTATGTAGGCAATGCATGCCCTAGATTGATTGAATAGGTCGTATCATTTAATCAAAAATTTAAGCCAAACAAAAATTATAGCAAATAATTGAGATCTCTAACAATTTAGAGTAAATCACATATGAAGCATAATTAATTGGCTAAAGTAAACAGTTAGGAAATAGAAGATCACATGTCAGAAGCACAATCCCAAAATATTTCTGTTCCTTTGCCTTCTCAGTTAACTAATTTTACATTAATAGATATATGGCAATCCCAAACTCAAGGACTCTGGCCAAAAGGCATTCAAACTCCCCTGCGCCTTTAGATTTTTGCAGCTTGCAATGAACTTTTCGAATAACATGCATAAGTAAACCGATACTGCAAACTTACCATTATGAAAGCAATTTGAAAAAGTTACACTGGAGATGCAGGTTTAAAATGTCAAGCTACGATGATCAGATACAAAGTCCAGTTTGTAGCCCTCAGATGACCATGCCATTTGAAATATCGAACCTTCATGACCACCAAGTCTACAGATGAGAAAAGCTTCATAGGGAAGACATTCATGGAGGAAACTGTTGCAATTGAAGATGGAGCATCATGATGGGGAACCATTTTCCAGATTAAAATCTGTGCAATACAATACTTCAACTCAGGAGGCTTCGTACAGCAAACCAATTCTGCAATATTAAAGAATTATTGGTTCAGGTTTGCTTCAGACAGCCAACGAATTCTTCAATTCAAGCTATAAACCCAATTAGTTTGAAGCAAATTCCAAAATCAATTTTGACCTCGGTAGCACATGAATTTTTTGGAGGAAAAAGAACCTAGCTTATTCAAATTCAGTCAAAGTAGAATTGTTTTGGACAATACTACCCCTGCTCTAGTCATAGGAGCAAGCTGTTTGGCAAAAATTAGGCCGACCAGCAAGTTCGAGCTCTTATTTGATATAGAGAAAATGACACTAGAAATGCCAAAAGTTGTATATAGCACTCACTTTAGTACCAAAAGTTTTCGCCAAGCACCGAAGTGATCACTTTTTCGTTATTATTGAAATTGGTATAAAAGTAATCACTTTTTAATAAGAACGTGTACTGAAGTGATCATTGTTTTTTACTAGGATTGTCACTAAAGTGATCACTTTTTAACCTGCTATATGACGTTGTTTAAGGGTTATGTGCTAACCGGTATGCTGCAAGTCATGTAGGATTGAGAAAATTAATTAAATATGGCCATGTTGGATTTATGATGACCTAGATCAAAATTGATACTTAGGTGATTATTTCATTTTAAAAAATGACACTTAAGTGATCTGAAAAAATAAATAAATAAATAAATAACTTTTGGCATTAAAGCGAGCCTTACACAAATTTTGACATTTCTAGTATCCTCCTCCCCCTTTCAGCCATTTATTTAAGACAAGATCCACTCTAGGCTCTCTTTTGAAAAAAGGCCCCATTTCAAGCCTTAAATCGAAATTTTCCAAAAATGAACTTGAAATTACACCACTTGACCGTGTGCTACTAGATTAGATTATTCATCCACCGTCCTGACCTAGCAAATGGTTAGAAATCATTATCATCTCATTTTCATTGGGACAAGTCTTAATCCTTCTGATGAAGACCCCAATGATGAAGCGGCACAAGAGATGCTTTTTATTGCCCATGTAATCAAGAGATTCATCCTCTGGTCGAGAGATGTAGATTCTTTAACAAGGCTAATCCATTCAAAACTAGGACTTTGAAACAGTGATGGTCAATAGAAATGTACTGAAGAGCCCGTTTCCAGCGCCTGTAATCAAGATTCATTCTCTGGTCGAGAGATAGATTCTCTGACGGGGCTAATCCATTCAAAACTAGGACTTTGAGACAGTGATGGTCAATATAAATGTACTGAAACGCCTGTTTCCGGGAACTTTCAGAGCATTGCTACATCGAGCAGACTTTAGACGCTCCTGCCAATTGATCCAAGAATTAAATTGTCTTTGATTTGGACTGACAACTTCACCGTTTAAGCAGTCAAGTACTCGCCAAGAACGTATATCCTACGTATTGACTGCTTTCGTGTTTGTTTGTGGCCGAATTATTGGCCGGCAGAGGTCAAACTCCAGGGGTCTCCTCCTTTCCGCTTAGTAGGAGAGCTATCTAACCACAAGACTTGCTACGTTAAGTATCAAAGTATTGTTTCTCTGAGATCATCGATCTTTCTCTCATTCCTCTAGGAAAATTTCGCTTTGGAATCCATCCAATGTACACGAATTGCAAAAACAGACATGCCTCTATTCTTTTGCTATATTCCATGCTGTTCTTGTTGCTAAAAACGAACTTTGTAATCCTTATACGTGCAGGTAAACCTCCTTACGAGCCAACCGAGAAGGTAACACTGAACTGCGACCCTTCAGCAGGAGATATCCCCTCTGGCGTCCGGAGAAAAAGTCTCAGCTTCGCAATTAAAGCTAACAGAGATGCCTCCCAGGATCCCGGTACCCCATATCCCAAGACATCTGCCTGTATTTTCCCCACTTCAGTTACCCACCCATTTCCCGTCTCTCCCGGCCACAAGTTCATTCGACTTCATTTCTATCCAGCCCCCGATCAAGGTTTAGACATATTCGATGCGTTGTTCTCTGTCAGTGTAGGGCCATACACATTGTTGCAAACCTCCCAATCCTCCTATTCGAGTAATCCTTCAGATATTGAGTATGTGATTCAAGAATTCAGTGTGGAGGTGGATTTCCACGTCCTGAACATAACATTTACCCCCTCGCCCAATCATTCCAATGCCTATGCCTTCGTGAACAAGATCGAGGTCATGTCAATGCCTCAAAACCTGTACATCCGAGATGTTCGACTTCCACTGATAGGAAATCCATCTCAATTCTACGCCTACAATCATAAAGCACTCAAAACAATGTACAGGGTAAACATAGGCGGGCAACCCATCCCCCCTGAACATGACACTGGCATGTTGCGTTTTTGGTCAGGAGATGAGGATTACCTTATGCCTCGTGGAGCCTCTACGGCTATTCACCCATCCAAGATCAAAATAAGTTACAGCCCAGGGGTGCCTGCTTACACTGCACCAGTGAAGGTCTACTCCACAGCTAGAACATTGATTCCCCATGATGGTACCACTCCTCAAGGTAATATGAGCTGGTCATTCCTTGTAAGTTCTGGGTTCTGCTACCTCGTCAGGTTTCACTTCTGTGAGATCACAAGAGGAATCGCTCAAAATGGAAGGGTTTTCCAAGTCTATATTAATAATGCAACTGCAGAAGATCATGCAGATATCATGAAGTGGAGCAGTATGCCAGGACGGCCCGTTTATAGAGACTATATTATCAATTCTTCTTCATCGAGGGATGCACCAGAAACGGGAATGAAGTATCTGGAGATCACAATACGTAGTAATGTGTCGCGTAGCTTTTACAATCAGGGAATCGTGAATGGGCTGGAAATTTTCAAATTGCCAGGCTCTACTGGTAATTTTGGAGGCCTCTATCCATTTGGTTTCAGTACTTCTCGGAGCTCGCTTCAGAACAATTGGACAACTTTCCGGATTTTCCTGCTTATTGTATGTGGGATCCCAGCATTGATTTCTCTGTGTTTCTGTATAGCTTACATACCCTCGGGGTGGTTTAGCTTTTTCTCCCGATACCGAAATAAAAGCCTCAAGCCCTGCGGGCCACACTGGGAGAATGTCATCTCACTGACAAAGATCAAGTCGGCAACCAACAACTTCTCCGATACTGTTCTCATTGGAACTGGCGGATTTGGGAAGGTCTATAAGGGATGGTTAGATGGAGAAGCCAGTGCAGTTGCTATAAAGCGTGCAGATTCCTCTTCGCACCAGGGTTTGCATGAGTTTCAAACCGAAATCTCCTTGCTATCAAAGCTTCGCCATCGCCACCTCGTCTCTCTCATTGGGCACTGCTTTGAGAAGAAAGAGATGATACTCGTCTATAACTTAATGGCTCGAGGGACCTTGCGAGAACATCTGTACAATACCGAAAATCCTCCACTTCCATGGAAGAAAAGACTCAAAATTTGCGTTGGCACAGCACGCGGGTTGCACTACCTTCACACAGGTTCCAAGCAGATTGTTATCCACCGTGATGTAAAGAGCAGCAACATACTGTTGGACAAGAGATGGGAGGCTAAGGTATCCGACTTTGGATTATCTAAACTTGGGCCTGATGCGATGAACCAATGCGACATGCATGTTAGCACCAAAGTAAAAGGAAGCATCGGATATCTTGACCCTGAATATTATCGGTGCCTAAAACTTACAGCTAAGTCTGATGTGTACTCATTCGGAGTGGTGTTGTTTGAAGTTCTCTGCGCCAAACCTGCAATAGTACCTGCACATGGGAATGAGGATGAACCGCAGAGTCTGGCTGAATGGGCCTTAAAATGTTATCATTCAGGCATGCTTGATCAGATCATTGATCCATATCTACAAGGAAAGATCGACCCTGGATGCTTCAAGACATTCACTGATGTAGCAGTGAAGTGTTTGGCAGAAACGGGAAGCGAGAGACCGTCAATGGGAGATGCTTTATGGAATCTAGAGCTAGCTTTGCAGCAGCAGAGCAGGGCGGATGGAGAAAAGCTATGTGGTCCAGCAAATAAGATATTGGCCGGCGATTCGTCAATATTAGCTGCTCATCAATTATATAACTCCGATAAGAATATTGGTGCAGAATTTTCTGAAATTATCCATCCATCTGCTCGATGAAGGATCCATAAGTGAAGCCAGATAGGTTATTGTGATGCAGCTGTATCTTATGTTCACTGGTGCTCCTTGTAAACCTTAAATTATAGTATGTACTGTTGTGTAATTGCTGTTTTGGTCTTCTTCTTCACTTTCGGATCAATCTTTGCTCATCACTCTCCAAAAATAATCAATCGATAATCTTTTATCTTGGAATATGTCATGAATACATTACAGGTCATAGCTACTAAAATATTCGAAAGATGAAGGACAACATTTCCAATGTCATACGTCAAATGTAATGTAAGTACATTCAACAGATATATAGACACACATATATGCCTAGAAAATACTACATAGACACAAGCATAATTAAAGGACTTATTAGGAAATGGACAAGCATAATATATCATCTAGATAAATTTTGGAAAAAGAAACAATATCATGCCCTCCTATGCTACTGTGACATCCGACTTAAAGCTGGATAAATCACACTCAATACGGCACTGAATCTGTTCTTGAAGAGATCAAGTGATGCCTAATCTTGAGAATATGTACTTCCTCGTGTTAATCTAGAAATTTAATTGGACTTCAATAAAACGTCACTTAATGTTAATTCTCATTGGTCCAAAAAGAGCTCAACATTGTGATACCATCAATAAAGGATTTCTTCCTTTACATTTATTTCTCATATCTTTTAGATATTGGAAATGGTCTAAGCAACAACCATAGATCATAAATGTATATTATCAACTAGCATCAAACAAAAATCACCGGGATTGGAACTGAATGCCAAAACAATAATATTAGTACTGTTTTACATCACTGTTTCAAAATTGAAATGACAATTCCTACAGGAACAATGTCCCTCAAAATAACGGATCCCTATTCACACTAGCCCTTGATTCAACAAGCTGGAGCATGACTGGAAAACTGCTCTTGGTATATCACTTACTCATCCGCTGCAATATCTACACATGCCACATGTACTCAACCGCATAGCATCGATATCCTCTACTACACAGCAACCAGCGCCTCCACAATCAGAAGCTGAATTCACAAGTTCCAAAGCATTAAACCTCCTTTACAGTCCAACATACTCTTTAATTATTGTCAAGTCCCGCTTTCATTTCCTCCTCTTCTTGCCTTTTCCAAGCTGTCCCGATTTAAAAGCATGCTCCTGCTCTTGCAGGAAAGCTCTAGCTCTTCCGTATTTCTCCGATCTTTCTTGTTCCAGCAATGCCTTATCTCTTTCCTTCACCTCAAATAAGAAATAATTGTCCTTACGAAGTTCACGAACCGCCCCTTTGGCTTCCTGCTTAATAAGTTTCTTCAACTTTCTCCTTTCAGCACGCTCACGATCTGGATCATAATCTCTGCCCTTAACAAAGCTGTCAAGAAGGGAAAAAAAATTAGAAATATCTCCATCAGATTATACTTGATGTAAATTATTTACTAACAGAGGGCAAAATTGCAATGAATGCAGTCTACGCTAAGCATACAGATAATGAGGTGCATGACACCTCTACATCTGCTCATGAGAGACAGACAGACAGACAGACAGACAGACAGACAGACAGACACAGACACAGACAGAGAGAGACAGAGAGAGAAAGAGACAGTACTTCTCCTCAAATTTAGGATTAAGTTGCTTGATAGGCACTGGCTTATGCTTCCGCAGTTGAAGTGGTTGCCGGAGCATCTGATGTTCATCAGCTTTTCTCTTGATAACTTGAGCAACATCCTCAAATTTATTTCGCAACTCATTTGGCAAGCTTTGTTGCTGTGCCACTTCATGTAACAAAGTTGAAATTGGCATGAATATTTCAGGGAACGAACTCAATTTCCCATATATATTGGCGAAACCGCTAAGGGTCTCAATCACAGACGCCAGTACGCTAGCCCTGCATATAAACGAGTTTGTTTTTTTAACAAAATGATTTGAATCCTGAAACTCTCAACGAAGAAAATATATGTAGGTACCCTGGCCATACAATAGTCTCAATCACACACCATCACCTTACCACCTAGATTTCTTGACTGAACATATACATACAGATGAACATGACATTTTATACAAAATGAGATCCTTGTGAGCAGATTTCAGCTTTTCTGATGACATTTTGAAAACTGCAAACAGCTAACATCCATACTGCACTTAAAAGAGCAATAGGCAAAGAAAAGATAATCCATAAACCAAAAACATACTAACCTGAAATTATCAGAGTTGAAAAAAGGGGATTCCTCAGGCATGTCAATTATTTTCAGGAAATTCAAAGGGCTGAATTCACTTGCACCTTCACGAATACACAGTAGAGGCCTTTGCACTCTAAATTCGATCAGATTGCCAAACTGTCACAAAAAATCACATGCATGCATACCAGTCATTTCCATTGCAACCTATCAGTCTCCTTGAAATTCCCAAGTTGTCAGGCAGATTCACACAATGGAAAGGAAAACCATGACAGATACCTGAGAATTTTGGTTAGGTCCTATTTTCCTGTCCGTTGCTGCAGAAAGCAAAGTTTTTAAAAACATGATGGCCTCTGGACAAAACTTCTGAGATTGTTTAGTTACCTTCAATAAAAACAAGTGATATCAGTTAACTGCAGCTGCACATCTAAAAACCAATAATGAAGCTTCAAAATACCAACGACTATATAATCAAGGTTGCAAATGCAAAGTCAAAAACTGAAAACACCATGTTAAGACTGCTGAAGAAAATGACTATTTAGCTCAAGCAGAAACGCAGCAGCCAAGCAGCCAAGCATCCAAGCATTCTTAGCAACCAATTAACTTGCATCATGTCCAATCATTGTAAACAACCTATAGGACATGAAAGAACACATTTATGGATTATGGATGTTAACATGGTCTACACAATTGAAGCAAGTATAAATCAATAAAACTAACTACTTAGCAACTACGATTGATCTTAATTTGTAGGACAGCTGTACCAGTGAACACTGATCTTAAAGAAATGCTAAGCATTATGAAGGCACTACCCGCAAGATGAAATTTCAAAACACAGCGAGGGAAATACTCACACAGGAGGAAAAACTAACCAACTGAACCACAATAAGAGGAACAAGGAGTATTTAAAAGAACTTGTTCACACACCCAAACAAGTCCAGGTCACAAAAGCAATAATGAACCCTCAAATTAGCGACATTGAACTACAGTGCATTGCATGCCATTATTTACCTAAAATCAAAAATATATGTCAGTGCCCTATTGTGGAAAGAAATCCTATATGCAACAGCTTGAACTAAAAATATGTTTTGAGAACGTACCGAGAGAAGCATAGAACATAGAAAAGACCCTAGAGCAACATCCCGACCCGAAAGAATGGGGCAACGCATTAGATATTCACATATTAACAAGACAGCTGGGGTCATGACAACATGACGAAAGTCAGAGCATGGAAATATCAGCGACCATAGCCGCAAAAGGAACAATGTCTTCAGAGATGGCCAACTGCTGCTCTCTATCCCATGAAAAGGAAACAACAGATAATTAGCATCTAGTCATTCAACAAACCATTTCCAAACTTTCATCCAGCAATAAAATTGTCATATAAATTTCCCCTGCAGCTTACCTGAGTTCTTAATGACCTCACAGAACTGTGTCCGAGTTCGTAGGATTCTTTGACGAGCACAAATTGCTGCGAAGTATGGAATCTCTGTGCTCATTTCTATTAATGGCTTGACCAACATATTTAACAACTGAAAGTTCAATGGCTTTTTACTTGCTGAGACGGCAAAATACTGCAGTAGTATGCCATAAAACACCTGCAAAAATGAGATACATCTCAGATCATCCTAAGAAATACTTGCAACCAGTGTTGATAAGAAGTGAATACTCAGACCGTAGGTATCAGCTACAAATTGTCACACGGTGTTTGGCTACTCCTCCAATGAATCACCAAAAATCGTTGGTAAAAAGGGCAAAGTTACTCTTAAGTGAAATTGTAAAACCTGCCTAAAATGTTCACATTAACTACATATAGTTTTGCAGCCTGTACCAAAAAAAAAACACAAATAGATATTCAACAATACAATGCTGGAAAGCAACCTGAATTTATGTAGGCAATACATGCCTAGTTTAATTGTATAGGTTTTAGTATCATATTAAACAAACAATTACTAACAATAATTATACCAAATAGAACTCTATCAAATCAGAGAAAACCACAACTGAAGCATAGTTAATTGGGTAAAGTAATCAGTTAAGAAATAGAAGATTACATGCAGTAGAATGTCCCATCAGAAGCACAATTAAACTACAAGCACAATATAGCCAGGTAATGATTCATACCTGCATCTTTTTTCGATTTTCTGCAGCAAGAGCTATTGCATTGCTACCCCGAATTCGAGTAATTAATAGAACAATATCGGAATTGGAACGATTCTCCAACAAAACATTAAATTCTTCCAAGCTTGTTGGTGCTTCAATCAAAAAGGGAAGGATGCTCGTCCCTTCAGAAAAATTCGCAACTTTCTTCTTATTTTCATGCACAGACACATTCTTCATTGTTTTATCGTCTACACGCCCAACTTGTTCTTTAATATTCTCACCAGCATCAATGCGATCTTCTTCTTCATCTTCTTCTTCTTCCTCTTCCTCTTCTTCTCCTTCTCCTTCTTCTTCCAGATCAGCATCAAGTCTTTCATCATCACTTTGCTCCCAGTCATTGAGAATATACGTTTTGTCATGATCATCTTTGTGATCATCAGATCCATCATCATCTTCAGAACTCTCTAACTCCTCAGAAGAATCCTCATCTTCATCCTCAGAGTTAGCAGCAGCCTCTCTTTCAAGAATCTCATCAACCCAACCCTTCTTAGTCTGGGTTTCTTCATCCAGTGAGAAGGAATCACCAAGGTCATCGCCTGATAAGGATCTAACCTTCTTAGCAGATGGTTTCTCATCATCTTCATCATCCTCATCACTATTATCATCAGTGGCAAGCATCCTTTTCTTACGTTCTTCCTGGCATGTAGTAAAGATTATAAAGTGAAAAATCGCATTCGACTTTGAAATGAAGGGTTCAATCTCTTCTAGATGATTTTGAGTGAATAGAGGACACCCAACTTCCAAAAACTAATTAGCATATCCTTGTCGGAGATGGGGTTAATAGGTGAAATAGCAAGTCCACGCAGGCATTACAAGAACTTTCAAAGAAAATAACATAAGCATCCTGCTGAGATGATTAGAGCAGCTGTAGTTGCCATGTTCCTCCTAAATACTGCTGAAAGCTAGCTGACAACTAGCAAAATAATAGGGTGATGCAATGGTTTAATAACTAATATTCTTCAAAATATAGAATGAGATATCAACTTCAACCCGATTAAATATTTGAGAACAACTATTTTGTATGAATTGAATTGTTCCACCATTCAGAGACAATATTTTCCAAAGATAGTAACAGCACATCTAACACCAGAAAGGACAAAAAGTGAGCTACGACATCGAACATCATTTCCACTATTAATCCACTGTTTCCCGTCCATATAAGAACTAGAAGATAGATTTCTCAAATAATTGATTACAGAACTCTAGCAAAATAGAACTGCCCTGGATGGAAATCAAAGAGAAATAGATACAAATTATTGCAGTTTATACCTCAAGTTGCTCAAGTCGTTCTCTTTCTTCCTGGGCAATCTCTTCCGGTGTCTTTGTTCGGTCAGATGGCCGAGCTCGCATATCTAAGGACATTTCCTTTACAAGTTTGTCATAAGTATCAGGCTTGTCCTGTCACAAACAGATCCAGTAAAGAGTCTGACACTGACAAATGATCACAATTCACTGGATGTATTAAAAATTCTGACAGTGTTAAAGGTGGCCACCGTGCATAAGCTACAAAGTGGAACCAATAAAAAGGTAGAGAAAGACTGTTTTGACAGCTAACCACCACGACAAAAGATTCAAATTATCTGAGAACCATAATTATATGGGGAAAAAGTTATAATAGAACTCTACCTGCGCAAAAGTCTCCGCTTTCTCTGTGGCAGATAATTTAGTAATCTTCAGAGGCTCTTTCGGGACACTCTGGTTGACAAGTGCCTTTAATGCACTCATCTTGCCAGGCTCAGTCAAAGAAAGTAACGCTTCAGACTGCACTAAAGAAGCGAAGTTTTTGTCCAGTTCTTCCATTAATTGCTCGTTCTCTTCCTTATCTTTTGCTTTTTGAGCCTGGTTAAAATTGAGAAGAATCAAAACGTTGTGCAATACAGCCTCAAGAATGAAGCAACACAATAACAAGAAAAGTTCCCACCTTGAACAACTTGCTCTTAAATATAATCTCCTCCATAACTTCTTTTTTGCTTTTGTGCTTCTGAAGTCAAAAGCCATCAAAAGAAGACCACATCAGTATCTAGCATCAGTTACAAATTATTAGAATGCATGATGCAGGTGCCAATGCAACAACGGGAAGATATCTGATCGACACCCATCGCTCTTTCACTGTATTTAAAAAAAAAAAAAATTGCTAGAAAGAGGTAAATGTCTAATCATGAGGCTAGCCCTGTAATATAATCAGGAAAGAAGATTTGGAACTTCATCGTTCTGGAAGATTTAGAAGAGGAAGGATTATATAATCGATGATACAAAGATGCAACTTAACCCAAATTATCACATTGGCTCCCCATACTGATGCACAAGCCGAAATTAAGAGAAATAACTTTCGCCTGATATCTCAAACATAATGCAGGAGATGTTGTAGCTAGCAACCAGGAGGATAGTTCCTAGTGCTAAAAGCAGAAACACACTTCAAGTGATGTCAAAGCAGTAAGTGAGATAATACGGTAAATCTCACATTCTCTTCGCCTTCTACATTTGTTTCAAGTGAATTCGCACCTTGAGTAGAGAGTTGTTTCAAGATAGATGACTTATCTGCAATAAGGCAAGTTAGTGCTACTAGATATCAATACTATCCAAAAGGGGCACAGCAAGCGTCATCAGCAGCCAATCCAAATGCAAATAAATCACAAGAATGGGCATTGACAAGGCTAACCCAAAAAAGACAACAAAGAATGGACATTGACTACATTACAAGTATGCACTTTGACAAGGCCTTCAGAAAAGAAAACAGATAAAAGAATGGACATGGGCAAGATCATAAGTCAAAATTTAAGGGGATATTATTGTCAGTCAAAATCCAAGAAATGTCATCAACTCCACACTCATTTTTACTATGAACTGCATCTCTCTAAATATTCACCTCATAAAAAGCGGCTTTTTGGGAGGGAGACTTCTTATAAGGAGGAACAAATCTAGATTCTTCATCTGAATGACTTTTCCCCACATATGAAGTTAACATTTAAGAATAATGAAAGTAGTTTTCTTTCTTAAAACTACTTCACTTTGGCCTCCGAAAGTCCTTCTAGATAGATCCCCAAGTGCAGGGAAATAACTTCACTAATTCAATAACTACGTGTTGCATTCCACGTTGCTAGTCTGTCATTAAAACAATGCCTGCTCCAAATCATGCATAGCGATGAAAATAAGGTATTCATGCCCTTCACAAGACCAAATAGAAACTATAAGATAGATTCAATTTCCCATATCATTGGCCAATAGCACTTTAGCACGAAATTGCCAGAGTCATGACATACCGTAAGATCCAGCTGTTTCAGCACCACCACCATTATCATCATCATCCGGCAACATTTCATCCTCAAAATCGTCCCTTCCCATAAATTCACCAGCTTCATATTGATGATCATCTTCTTCTCCGTCAGATAAATTGTACTTGCTCTTTTTATTCAGTTTCAACTGCGAAATCAAAGATACAATTACAAAAATATAGAAAGGTGAAGGGAAACGCTCCAATTTAATCTCATTAAACAAATTATTTTATCCTGCAGCAGTGGTCAAGCATGTTATGTACACAATACTAAATAACCCAACGGTTCTCCTCTCCATAAATATCAACCTGAAGAGGACATCATCCCTGTCAAGTGCGCCGCATGAAGTTCAAAATTTAGCAACCCATACGAAGGTAGACACTTCTCGGCCACCACAACTTAACTCTCGCTAATTAAACGCAAGCGAGCAAAAGTAAATCGGCACGCAAATGTAGCAAGCTAATATCATCCCTTACCTTGTACTCCCGCTGAGACCTCAAGATAGCTTTCTCGAACTCCCCCATCCCTTCCTTATCCTCCCCAATCCGCTTATCCACAAAAACCGAGGCCTTGCCGCCCTGCTCGTACTCCTTCAACAGCGTATTCTTTCTCTGCAATCAACCGAAACCCACCACCCACGCGCAAACCAACCAATCAGACAATCCGCACAAAAGCACCAGAAAGAAAGAAAAAAAAAAAAAAAGCACGCAGAATAACGGAGTCGAGGAACAGCAGAGGCGAATTGCCTTTTCGATGGCGCGGGAGCGGGCGAGGCCGACGCGGCGCTCCTCGCCCTTGCGCTTCTTGCCGAGGATGTCGAACTTGCGGCGGGACCAGATGGTCTCGAAAGGATTGGGCTTCGGGGCTTTCGCCTTCATGGCGACCGCGTCGGGGCGCGACTTGCCCTTGCCCTTGCTCTTCTTCTTCGTCGTCCTGCTGCCGGAATCGGCGCCGGCGGGCCCAGATTTCTTCGCCATGGCGACGGAGGAGCGACGGTGACACCGAGGGTTTTTAGGGTTTAAGAGAGTTTTATCAGGAGACGGTTGATGGACGAACCGGGGGTGGGTCGGATCCGATCCGAATCCTCTTTACGATGACGGGTCGGGAATTCCGGGTCGGATCTATCGTGGGCCGGTTCTCCTCTGTCGGGCCGGCCCGTGTGTTGAAGGAAAAGCGGGGGGAGATTGGGCCCGGACGATCCAGTAGTGGTTAAAGAGCAAAGCTTTGAGCAAAATTGATTTCAGTGCTCCACAAGATGAAAAGGAAAACTCGATAGATTGTAATCTTCTTTTTGTGCCTCTAATATTGTTACACCAAAACAAGCATAATAAAATTGAATAATCTTTACAGTCGTATGGTATGGCGATTATAAATGAAGCATTTTGTTGTGTTTTATACTTTGCGAAAAGGAAAAAAATTAACAACCATTATATTATATAATTTAACGCTCTCTGAGCATACTTTTTGTTTGTAATTTAACGAAGCAATCTATTTTTATTTTTATTTTTCTTGTAGTTTCTCTTCTCCCAACCTCAATAGTGCAATTAGATTGTTACGCTATTAATTTTGCATGTTTTTCAAAATTTTCCTCGTGATATAATAGAGTGAAAGAGGGGAAAAAATGGATACAAAAAAAGATAACCCCAGAATTAATCTTATGAGAATTGATCTGAAAATAAAGATTTAATCGTGGATATGAAAAATTTTGGATTGATTAGAGTGACATCGGCGAAATTAATTTACCTCCAAATGCTATTAATGCAACAACACTAGGTAAGTACAAGTATGTTTGGCAACTAGCAGAGTCTATTGCCTCAAAACAGATTTTTAGAGGTAAATTTACATGCCTCAAATATGTTTATAGAGGCAAATAAGTCTACTTCCATATAGTTATATAAATACACATATGTGCTTTAGAAAAATTATGTAGAGGCACATAAATAGTAGCTACAAGTGATGATTAGAGGCAATAATATTTGGCACTAATTACTAAGGTTAGCAAATTTTCATTTGCCTCAAACTATTCGATGTACTCATCAGCTACTGGTCCTGAGATGTGGATCATTCAAGGCACACTAGCATGGCATGCTTATTCTATTCGACCAGATCTCTCCTCAAAAGGATAGATAGAGCAATTCAGGCGGCACGTATTTCTATGGTGCTTGTTTTTTCAATTATAAAGCATAGCTAAGTGACCCTACTCACATTGAACGTGATGCTTAGATGGTTTGGCCAATAGTGGGCCAGAAAATATTAAATGGTGATTCAAAATCGTGATGTAATGCGTATTATTCACTCTTCCGGTCATGGAACAAATGAAATAACTCAAAGTATGTATTTTTGTTCAAGAATGAAATCCTATAGGAATTGTGCATATCCAATTCGTGATATCTAGGAGTAACAGTATTCAAAACAATTATCTATTTGACTCTATACTTTTAAGGGCAAAAGTTTAACTTGGCTAGGCTAGGCTAAAACCTTTTTACTTTAGAAGGCATTATTTTTATTGGTGGTTTTAAAATTTGTCGAGACGCCAGCGAGAAACATCTTCCTCATCCGAGAAACCCTTGTCAAATCGAAGAGCGCAAAGGAACATTATGTCTACCTTGCTGGAGGCAAGGGTGATTTGAAAGACGATAAGCCTATCCAGCTTGACAAAATTAAATTATTTTTCACATGAGCCGGCGATTAATGAAAGGACATTTTGTCACGTTCGACCCACCAATTGCAATTTCAATAGATATATAGTTTGCTTTGAGACTGTTGCATATTGTTAGTACTATTCTTTGTTCATTTCTTCTGGTTGTGAGTTACAGAACTTCTGTCAGGTGCGATTTTCTTGCTTTGTGTAGGCATTATAATGTTTGGTTGAATATATGGCTTGTCTCCAATGTTACGACGTTGCCAATTTCAATTGTACATAGAATCAAAAATGTTTTAGACCATTGTAAAATTGGTATGAAAACTAAATTCAGAGTTTTAGCACCCTCCACAAGGTATGCTTCTTTATAGAGCCCTACGGGAAAGAAAAGAGCAAAACTAAAACACGTGGTATCTTTTATCGTTCTAGATTCGAGAAAAGTTACAAACTAAAGAATTGCTTAATATCAAACTTATCGATTTATTTGTTAAGTTGATCAAAATACTAAAAATTCTGGGTCTCAAAGAGAAAGCATCTAACCACTTAGGAAAATTGATCAAACCGCAAAAATTAAACTCCCTAGGTCTTGGGGTTCAATTTCATGCATGTGAGTTTGCGATGCTCTTTCTGCACCAATTTTTAGAAAAAGTGTCAGAAAAGTCATAAACCTGTCAATTTAATCATAAACCTTTTGACTTTGAACCAGTTCAGTTCTTTTGATTAATCTTGATCAAATATTGCTAACTTGGACATCAGCCGACTTACATGACACCATTAGCACTGATGTGAACAACTTTTAATAATTGTTTTGTTTTTTATTATGTCTTTTGTTTCCCTTTTTCTCTCCTTCTTGTCTTCCTCTTTTTGCTGACAAAAAAAAAATAGAAAGATGAAAAAATCAGAAAAAGATAATAAAAATAAAATATTTTAAAAATTATCCACGTTAGCAAAAACGGTGCTATGTAAACTAACTGGCATCCACGTTAACGATATCCAGCCAAAAGCTGGAATGACTAAATTGGTACCAAGTCAAAAGATTTAGAAATATATTAGTACTAGGTCAACAGATTTAAGATTAAATTGGTACCGTTAAGAGGTTTACGACTAAATTGGCAGTAATACAATAGGTTTAGGATTATTTTGACTTTTTTCCTCCACATTCCCGAAGTAAATCCTTTGAATGCATTTATTATTTGATTTACCAATATAAGAAGCTTTCTTTTAAGAATTCAGAAGTTGAATCCTTATTTAAGATTTAATTACAGTTGGGAAAAATCTTTTGGTAAGTCCTAATGGCTAGGCCCAGGTCTCTCATAGCCTTGACCGCCGCGTTGGTGCCCAAGCCCATGGTCCGCAGCAACCAGATCCTACATTTGGGGTTATACCCGAGACTTTCTTTTAAACGTGCATTCTACAATTTTCTATAATAAGTATTCATAAATAATTTTCATATCGTTAGCGAAATCCAAGCAAACACAAGGGACCAATTTCCGCAGAATAAAACGAGCTAGTGACCACTTTTAGAATCTCTGCCTCCCTTTTTTCCCCGTCTAGCTCACTTAGAAGTCCTACTAGATCTAGGGAGTATATTAGATATTCAATATTGGACACCCAAGTGCGGTTGCACTTTTGAAGAGCAAGACCTTGAAGTCCACTTTTGCATGCTGCTGCTATACATTCACCATACGTGCTCATCTATAGTCTACTTGCATCGACATCATCATCAGAACTGTCTCATCAACTGGGGAGGTCTCACCAACAGGATAAGCCGCATGGAGCTTTGCCTTTCCAAGGACACTCAAATTCGGACGATAAAGCATGCAATATAATAAAATATGACCTAGAGAAAGATAAGCCTTTTTGAACTCAGAAGAGGAGGCGTAGCTTGCGCGAACAGATTCGCTTCACAGGTCACAACCCTATCACTTCTTTATCAGATGCATGTATTTTGCTCTACGAACTCGCTTCAAAACCCACGAACTCTCATCGCACATGTTCATCTTATCTCATCCGTTCTCTTTATGGGTAGGTAAGCACTGGCCAACTCAAACCGATTGCACATTTTAGTTGGGAATGGGCCTCTAGCTCTTACCCAACCAGACCACTGATGACCGCTTTGAGGTGACATGGAGGGACAGATTCGGGTCGTGTTACATCTGGACCGGGCACAATGAGCAATTTCTTGTTGGGTCATGTAGGTCCGATGAATTGGAGGAAACATGCTCACTTCAATCAAGACTTAGCTTGGAGATAATGAAACTATCTACGAGAGTTGAGGATATAGACGTGTGACTAGGGTTTGATGAGGGGGTTGGGAAAGCTCCACTTTGTATATATTTTAAGTTAGTTCCCTTTCCAGCTATTGTTCCAACTTGGAGCGGCAATTCATGTCTGGCTAGCCAATCAGCCAATCGTACATTTATTACGCAAAGGGTTTCTAAGCTTAAACCAAATTGAGCTCATTTCACGACCGATAGGACAAGTCCTGAAAATAGCATGAGATCACTTAAGCAATGCAAACATATCATCGATCCAAATTTGGTTAAAGTGATTGACACTAAAACCTTTATAATTGACGGAGATCACTACTAAGCTGCATTTAGATATAGTCAGTAGATCCGTTGAAATTTTCACGAAAACTTTACAGCGATCTTTAGCCAATCAAGTTTTAAACATTTTTAACGTTATTCCTCCCTCTTATTAGTTTATCCCTAATAAATTAAGCTCATGCACATGCATGCATTGAAAACTACTTTCCATGAATGAGACACTCTTCGACAAGTTAACTGGACTCAATCGTGTACGATCTCCTCCTACTCAACCAAGCACCGGACAAAATTAACATCAATCGATCCGCGGCCACATCCATTGAACCAAGCATGCATTTCCTTCAATATGAAGGACACTCACATGTATTTTGTGGCATCCGACACAAAGAAGAGAATTTCACTTCTCGAGGACTCCTAATAACGACAGTAGGGCTACGTTTTAATGGGGACTTTTTGGGACACTGAACGGGAACACGAGGGGGCGAGATTAGATGGGACTCGCGGACGAACCAAGGCCATAAAAGATGACTTTTAGAACTCATGGTGCGCAACAAAAGAAAGCAACGGAACGTCGCAGGGATATGTATCTATCCAAAGGATAAGAAAGAGAACAAGAGAGATCGGCCCCGAGACAAACTAGGATATGCATGTCGGTTCTCGCCTTGCAGATGGCGAGGCAAGGCCAGGGTGTGCAGCTACAAAATGGGTCACGCGCTTTTCGAGCTTCACGATCCCAAACTCATCCTACCCTCAAATCATAACATCTTTTTACCTAAACTCGATTCCGCGAGTGATGTGATCGATGAGATCAAATTAGTGTGCGGATAAATATCGCCGCAATTGGGTTTTTTTTTTTTTTTTAAATGCAATTGTTCGGATTTAATGAGGCTATGGTTGATTTTTGGGCAAAAATCAGTCGATAACTCGGCACTGAGTGAGTGTCTTATTGGCGGGTTTCTCTTGATGAGAGCGTGGGTGGGTCATCCATGGAGGTCTGATATGGAGCACCAGATAGGGCTGGTCGATTGAGCTTGTTTCCTTCTCTCGACCATGCAATGCGAAGAGCAAACGATACTTGAGAGGCATTGGCCCGTTTATCGGGATCAGAATACAAATGTTCCCATTTAACCACATTTGTCCAGCTTCTTAAGTCCAGGGCCAGGTTTGGCAGACAAGATATGGATATGAAGGATACCCTCAACATGATTTAATATGTATATAACCGGGATCACAAAAACCGTTGGCCGAGGGTTGAGTTAATCGTGTGTGTGGTCCGGGTACGACTTGTCATGTCCGGACAATAAATAAAAGAAGAAGAGATAATGGGCGACATAATGTTGTTCGACAATAATGTGGTATCTATATGAGGATCATCATCTCCTCCGGTTGATGGTGGTGAACTTCATCAATTTTGTGGTGATCGGGGATTGTCGCTCTCTCTCTTTCTCAGGTTGTCCCCTCTGCTTATTGGACCAAACGCTTCTCTATTTTTATTGATTTTTTTAGCTCTCAGGTTTGCTTTTCTATTGAACTCTAGTTGGGAAAATTGTTCAAAAAGTCTTAAATTTATTACATTTTTGCTAATTTGATCATAAGCCTTCCAATTTGGAATTAGGTCTTAAACTTTAAATCCATCCAACCAATTTTAGCCATAATTCGCTAATTCGAACACTGACTATCCTATGTAGTACAATCAATGATGACTTGGACAATTTTAATATATTTTAATATTTTTCCAATTTTTTATTTTTCTTCTTTTTCCTTCTTTTTTTCTCTTTTCCTTTTTTTTTTTTTTTTTTTCAAATGCAGCCAACGAGCATCGCGAGCCCTTTGCTACTGGCAAGAGCCATGACACCCTGTCTAGCCTTGCCCAAGTCTAGCGAGGCCATCACAACCGCAATAATGGGCAAGGTAGCCTCACCATGGCCTCATTGTCGTAGGCAAGCAGTGTTTTCCCATAACCGACAAGGTTGGCCTTGCCTAGATCAAGGCGAGGTTGCCTCGCTCGCAACCCTCACCCAAATCTAGATGAGGCTAGTCGAGCGCCACATGACCCTTGCCAACCTTACCTAGTGGTCGATGAGGACCCAGCGACTCTCATCAAGCCTTAATTTTTTTTATAAAAAAAAAAAAAAAAAGGAAAAGAAGAAAAAATAAAAATAAAAATTAAAATTTTGAAAATAATATTATTAAAAATTATCAACATCGGCAAATTTCGGCCAAAATTGGTTAATGGACTCAATTCACAAAAGATAAAAAAAAAAAAAATTATGATTCAATTGATAAAATTAAAAGATTTATGATTGAATTGGGAAAAGTATAATAAGTTACCATGAATTGACCTAAGCTGAGAACTAGGGAGGATGGAGTCAATTTCCTGCATATATGTCTTCCCATTATGGGTAGAGACAGCCTTTTAGCAGAAAATCACTCTGACTTTTAGTTCAGAGCCTAGAGACACTCAAAGATGATAAGATGGTAACATTTCTAATTATCCGAACTGTATTTCTCAGAGAATCCTACTAGGCTGGAGATTTAAAAGACATTGAGAGTTTAACAAAACACTCACTTTACTTTAAAGAACTCTACCCAACACGTTACATCATCATTATCTTTTATAGACATTTGGAGGTCACACATAAACAAGGACCAAGCTCACGAGTCCTAACACAAACAGAGGCTCTGGAAACAATTTTGCCAACAATAATGTGGTAACTATTTGAGAAACACCATCTCCACAATCGATGGCGATGGGCTTCATCAATTTTTGGTGCATTTGATAACATTTCTATTCTTCAAAAATAATTTTTGTTTAGAAATGATTTTTTCCATTTTTGTTCCCGGGAACAAAAAAGTAGTTTTTTTCACTTTTTATTTCCGTTTCAAATCTATTCTTTAACCACTTTTCTATTCTGGAAAATAAAAAAATTAACTGACGTCACTAAATAGATTTCTATTTTTTTTCCTGTTTCAGGAAACAAAATGATAGAAAAATAGAAAAATAAGATAATTACCAAATAGACCTTTAATGGCGGCATCTATTGATCGGGGATTCTCTCCCTGACTTATTAGACCAAATACTTCTCCATTTTTATCGATCTTACTGATCTCTCGGATTTTTGCTTTTCTATTTAAATCTAGTCCTATAACTACAACTACTCACCAAACACTCCAAAAGACAGGATATGCAAGTTGGGATCAGTTTTCCAGTCATTTTCTAAACACCGCTACTAGATGTCTTATCCTACATCCTATCCAATCCTGTTAAGAAAACTCAATCCACCAAACACAACTTCAGATGGCGAGGGCGAGATATTTTCATGTATCCGTAAGTCTTTAATTAACTTCACAAAGTATAGTCTTTTAGCATCTAACTTTTGTCATTTGAAATAAAGTAGACAACAACCATCCAAAGCAAATGGCAGAATGTTTAGGAATTTTGTAACTCCTTGATCTAGTGAAGACAGTTCGATTTTCTTGCATCACAAAATAGTAATAAGGTACCACCTTCATCTGATGTTCCGGCACGAATAGGCAATTGCATCCGACTTACTCATGGGGGCTACTCCATGCAATTGTGGGAATTTCAATTCGGCAATCAATCCTTTTCTTGGCAAAACAGAATACATTGTTAAATAAGCCCCTTCCTTGCCAAATATTCAGAAGCTTCAAGTGTTGCGAAGTAGAGCATACCGATGAGAATCCTACGAGAATTTTTGTCTGATTACTTTTTAAATTTATAATGACATTTATAGGTAAATTTGATAGTATCTTGACCATACCATAACTCTGTGTTACTGTAAAGGCGATGCTTCGATAGTGATATTAATTTTCTTGTCCACTTCTGGCGTTTGAACTTAAAATACGAACTGTGAGTACCGACACCATTTGTCTTCTCTCCTGTCCCGTGTCCCCACGTTCACACCGAAACGTCAATTTTCCTATAGGGCTGTCTGGTCACATGATCTGCAAGCTGACGAAATGCTTCTAAACTCCAACAGAAAGTTCGCCTTTTGCAGCTCCCAAACTCTCACATGGGGTTTCTACGCGCGAGTTCCTGAAACATATCAACAAAAGATTCGATCAAGAAGGTTGACAGTGAATGATCACAGCCCTTTGGTTGGTGTTTGCGGTGGTGACTGATGAAAGAGCAAGGGGCCATCGCCATTCAACCCTCTCGGAGCGAAGGCTATTCCCCAGAATCCAGGGCCAAAAAAAATGATCGCTGTTGGATACTGACAAAACCCTCATCGTGTGGTTAATGCAACCGTCAAGATCAGATCATCTCGGTTTCCGGTCTCGTGTTGGAAATTTTTTTGTTTGCTAGGGTACGTTCGTTTAGTTGGGTTCGGTGTCGCCTTCTTGCGTGGAATTCCATTGCTTGCAACTAGCGATGGCACGAGCGCAGGCCGACACAAAAGGAGATGGAGCTTTTCTTTAGGGACCTGATGAAGTGATTGCTAGCTAATCTCTTTGGATTTTAGTATTGCGCAAATCCTTACAGATTCTTCTCGACTAGTACTAAGCACTTGCATTTATTTACACGATTAATTTATAGCGCAGCAACAGGATATCGGCTGGTGAATTTCCCACCAATTACGCGCGAGCTTTTATGGAGCACCCGGCCTATAGGAGCAAGGCTATCCATACATACATGCCAAAAGCTCGTACTCTTTTTTTTTTTTTTTTATGAGACTTGCGAATTTTTTTTTTTATCTCCAATTAATCAAGTCTATGCAGTCCTATTACTGAATTAGTTCCAAAAAAAAAAATGTTCCTCCGTTGAGTTATTAACACTTCCCATTATTTTATGGAAAACAAATAATTTGCAAAAAATTCCTAAAAATGATTGTTTGTATTATTTGAAATAATTAGTCAATGATAAATATTTTCATTATTAACAACAATTTATGTCTAAATATTTTCGTTCAATATCTTTATGTTCATTCATTTATGTAAACAATAAAAATGTTATTTTTATGAAAATTTTTTCAAATTGTTCATTCTTCGCAAAATAATGGAGTCCAAGTATCCTCTTTCTATCTCGTTCTTTTATAGTCAAAAGTTCCTTTCACTTTTTCTTTTTCTTTTGTTTCTCATCCTTGTCATTTCAAATCAAATTCCAAACAAGACATAGCAAAAGTTTTTCTATCAGAAAATTTTCATTTATCTTTTTAAAGTAGTTGATCATCAACGGTACTTCTTACTTTAAAAAAAAAAAAAAAAAAATCTTTATGTGTTGCCAATGCTAAGACATCCTAGCAAGTTACACAGTTGTAGCCCAAACTCACACCTCCATAATTGCCTTGTTTCACATAACTTATGCAATGTGTGATTTTGTTTTGCACATTCCCACAATTGCATCTTAACAAATCCCTCCTCATGTGTATCTTTGATGTTAAACCTTTTATTATAGATATCCTTTTGACCGTGTTTCAACTAAAATCTCCATCTTGGTTTAACCAGACTCGGCAAGAACCGGATTCCAACTCCTCTTAAGTCACTGTTCGCCACCTCATTCAAGATTCATCCCATATTTCTCCCATGAGATATTCATAAAATGTCCATACATATCGAGGGGGTGGCTCATGTGATCAGCCATGATCCCCAGCGCCACTTGTTGAGAGCGAGTAGGAGAACCACTACTACATTCTCACTCGAGAGATGACCGAAAATAACTCGAAATCAAGCTCATCAATATTTGTAGTTCAAATTCAAGCCCATTAATATATTCTCGCGCCCATTGATTGCTTCTTGCAAAAATGAAATCCTACTTCCTAAACAAACTTGACATGTGGCAACCGTCCTTCTAAATCAATTTTACTAACAAACGTGCACATGTATTGCGAGTATACAAAAAAATTTGACCCTTGAAAGACTAAGTAAAACTACTTTCTTATGAAATACTTAAAATATAACAGTGAAGACAAATTGTGTAGAAAAATACATACAATACAATGAAATTGTATAATTACACTTGAAAAGATAAAGGTATTTCAAGATTTGAACTATTCTGAAACATTGTTTTAGGCCGGAAAAAAAATTCAAATTTTAATATTTCAAACAAGTGGGAGATCAAAATAGAATCATCGATTTACACAAATGCTGACAGCGGGATACAATTTGGAGAAAAAGTTTGAGATATCATAAAAGTAAGAGGTTCCCTTTATTTTGTATTACAACATGTATATAGTGTCGAGGTGGCTCAAAGCCGCACGCACACATAGCTAGGTATCCATCAATTCCATTTCTATATTGTGAATCTAGATATATGGATGTGGTAGCCTTTTTAGACACAGAGATCAAGGAAGATGCAAATTAGGAGCATACCCCTTTTTCTAAAGGCTCCATCACCGCCGTGGTGAGTGGAAGGCATGCAAATATTACTGGGCCATGCTTGGTTTGCTTTGCTTTTGCAAAAAGAAGTCGATATTAGTGCCAAAAAACCTTTAATGTTCCAGAATCAGATGCACTAAAATATGTTCCCGAATAGGATGGGTTACTGTAGGACTTCTTTGGATGTTTATTCGGGGTACTTACGTCATATGATCCATCGTATTAAAAACCCAAATTAATTTGCAAAAAGTATCAGAATGAATACCTCAATTTACTAATGAAATTTGAATATGGAGCAAAAATCCAAGCTTCGGTTGTGCTGGTTTCGGTGACAGAGTTTTTGGTGAATTAGATTTCCAGATTTTCACATGTTTGATTTGCTGAAAATAATTAGTCAAGGGAAAAATATTTATGGCCAATGAAAATATTCATATTAGGAAAATGGATTCCAAGTTCTGAATAGGAAAATCATTTTCCGAAGCATAAAAGCATCTTAAAAAACGCTCTTCTCCACTTTTCTTCCTGGAGACTCAGTCCCTCTTTCACCTTCTTCAAGGGGAGCTCTTCATTAGTTCTTTACTGATGACAAACACACCAACTCACAAAACACAATACCTAGGTTCCAAGTGAAATCCTAACATCTGAAAACATTTTCAGACGTACTTTTTCACCAGACCACCTACAAAAAATAACCATTTTTCATGAAAATTATTGTGAAGTTTTCCAAAAAAAATAAACACACTTTTCATGCATGTCTTGTTGAGATTGTTAGAAAGTCTTATATTGAAGAATTGATGTGATATAGAGTAATTAATACATCTTAATTATCACATAACTTATTAGTATAAACTTTTAGTGATGGTAGATCTAAACACATATACTAATGGGCTTGGACTTGAATCTTATTTTGACAATCTCCCTAGATGAAAGTATTGGATTTCTATTGCGCACTCGGAATATATCTTAATTTCTTAATGCATGCGAAATAAAAGTCCCATTAGAATAGACTTGCATGTGTTAACTAATCTATAGTGCTTAGGGCAAATTTAAGTAAACCAGTCCCGTTCGAAGATCACATCAACACATTCAAAAACTGAGATCTGTCTTGTTCTTTTATGTGTCTTTTTTTCCCTCTTTTTCCCTCCTCTCTTCTTCCCCAAGATGGCAAGTACAATCCGCACCGATCCGCTTCTAGTCATCGGCCCATCAACAAGCTCTCTCTTCGTACCTCCCCTTCTCAGGGGAGACCCCTCATTTCCCTGCACCACGCCCCCGTGTTTCAGGGGGGAAGGCGTCGCGGGGATTAGAGCTACCAGCCCTACCCCCGAAGGGGTTGTGGCCGGGCTTGGCAATAGGGCCGGTATCTTTTTCGAGGCCCGGATCCCAGCCTCTATCCAGTATTTCCTGGATGTCATAGTCTTTTAAGGTCTTGCTAAGGACCAAGGGTGGCTGAGGTCATATCAATGGTAGGTATAGAACAAAGAGAGAAGAAAAAATGACAAAAATAGTTATTGAACTTTAACTTAATATTTAAAGTCATCCTTATACTTTTAATTAGTTCAATATAATTCCTAAACTATTAGTAAATGTTTAATGTAGTGTTTATGTTTGCTTAAAAATATAAATTTTTATTGTTGTTTACTATTCAAACTCAACGGATTAATAGTCACATCAATAGATTAGTGGAAATAGTCAATGTTTACTAATAATTTAGAGGCTATATTGGACAAATTAAAAGTCCAATGACGATATTACATATTTGATGAAAGTTCAGGGACCATTTGTATGATTGTCCTAAGAGAGAATTTGAGGGTAGGACTTGATAGGTGCCTTTCTTCACAAATATGAAGGTACTTTGATAATATTAGGATATTCTAAAAGATTTAATCTAGTTTGAGCCTCCCATTCGATTGTAGATAAATTTGAGTTTACCTCGTCAGACCTAAAGCAATACAATCCGTATTTCTCTTACAATGGCTATGCATGGGCTATTGGAAGCTTTTATCTTCCCATTGTTCCTTAAGAACTTCCAATCCAAGCATAAGGAAAAAAAAAATTAAATGGGGATTGTCCATTGTACAACAATGAAAACGGTGCAACTGACCTTCAGTTTTTCTTGTTGTAAGACATTTCGTTGTATTTATATGCAATTATGTTGGCAAGAAACTTTTCACAGTGTAATATTGTACCACACAAAATCCCAAATTGAAGTTCGACCAAAAAGAAAATAATTCCCAAATTGAACAATGCGGACTTCTTTCCAACTTCAAAAGCAAAGACCAAACTGTCAATTTTTCTTTCCCCTTCCACACCACTGATATATACTTTCTCATTACCTTTTAACATGTAGGGGATACAGATAGTTGTACATAATGTCTTTCCTGAAAAAGAGAACAAGTGGGGCATCATGAAAAATTCCTCATCACTATCATGATCATCCAGACCATCAAAGGCTAAGCCCCATACAGTACAGATTGCCCATAGATGCATCAATTCCACTAAGAACCAAAGTCCTACCATAGAATCCAAGGTTCTTCACAGATCATTGCCCCCCATCATCCCCAACATCACTTCTCTCTAATTCATATCTCAGAAGCATAAAATCATGAAAGCTTGTTCCCTTCTGCCCCCACAGCTCTTCCTTCATAAACGAAAAAGCAAAAAAGAAAGAAAAAAAAAAATCCATCATGGGTGGTTCTCTCTTTCCAAAATCTCTAAAGGTACCCTAAATCTGTATAAGCGGTTTTTGGGCCAAAAATAGAATACTCAATACGTGAAATACCTCAATAGTGTCATGAGTTACATAAAATATGAGTGAAAAAACAAGCGGGTTACCCAATTTTGACGTGATGATGTAATATTAGATAGACTAGATTTATAATGCAATGGACTGACATAAATGCTCACTTACAAATTTGTTGGTAAATGTATATTATTAGGTGATTGACTTGACCCATTGACAAATCGAATTCAATTATTACTCATCATACACTGTATTATGAACAGTGAAGAACTAACAATTCTTAAAGGCCACCTTACTCCCACCTCTCAATCATTCCCAATCGCATCACTGATTTATTTCTCTCCACACAACCTCACAAATTCTCACTTTTCTAATTCCTAGATCTCCATTCTCCCCACAGTGCCCTTCTCATCATAAGTATCTCCCACGCCTTAGAAACACAACAACCTCTGAAAAAAGGGAACAGAGGAGAGAGAGAAAGAGAGAGAGAGGGAGAGAGAGAGAGAGAGGGAGGAATATCAGACTCCTAGCAATGGCCACGTCCATCACTCCATATCCAGATGCCGACAGGACGATCGGCCGGAAGTCGCTCCACCGGAGGAATGACTCTGGTGAGCTTGATGTGTTTGAGGCTGCCCGGTACTTCTCCGGTTACAACGACGTTGTTTCTGCCTACGACGCCACTACCTCGGAGCAGAAGGCGGCAATGGCAAGAGATCAAGAAAGGCAAGCCAATTCTAGAGGAGGAAGAATGAGCTTAGACGTGCCAATGAAACATCACCACCATCATCATCAACATCACCAAGTTGTCGCTCATCAACACTTTCATCTCATCCCAAGCGAGAACAAGCAAACGAAAGAGAAGAACAAGATCACCAAACCACGGCAACCGAGCTCGCCCGGGGGGCGGCTCGCAAGCTTCTTGAACTCCCTCTTCAGCCAGTCCTCTTCGAAGAAGAAGAAATCATCGTCGAAGTCTTCCTCAACACAGTCGATGAAGGATGAGGACGAGAGCCCCGGGTGGAGGCGGCGAAGGCGGAGCAGCATCAGCCATTTCAGGAGCTCGAGCGCCGTGGCAGATTCGAAGTCGGTGTATTCCACTTTGAGCTCTGGGTCCAAAACTCCTCCAGCATACATACTAAACACTCCCACTAAGTCTTACAAGGAATTTAGAAGCTACTCTGATCACAAGCAAGTGGCGTTTCCAAAGAACAACCGCAACAACGAGCACTTGAAAGTGCCAAACTTGGGAAACGACGTTGTCTCAGGAAACAAGAGAAGCAACGACCTGAGTTGGCTAGACGAGAAGTTTAAGCTGATAGAACCAAGCTCGGAGAAGAAGAAGAAGAGTTTTGGCCATAATGGTTTTGAGAAACATGCATCAGAGAGCACAGCCGTGAAGAGATTCAATAAGGAAGAAGAGGACGATGGCGCAGAGAGTGACTCAAGCTCCGATCTGTTTGAGTTGCAGAATTATGACCTCGGCGGTTACTGCTCGAGTGGGTTGCCGGTATACGAGACCACTTGTATTGAAAGCATCAAGAGAGGATCAACAACAGCAACAACAGTTTCTGGTGCTGCATTTTGAGATGTAATTAGTGCCTTTCAATTGCGGTTAATCAATCTTGATTTTTGATACTCTTTGTCAGTATCGTGTCCTAGATTTTTGCTTCCTTTTTGGTTTTTCCTGCTGATGATCAGCATCTTTGGAAGTCCTCTAGTTCTTTCTCTTTGATGTACAGATCAGAATCGTTTGTTTTGTTTTGCTTGTCATTTTACCCAAATTCTTCTGTTGTTTTCATCTTGATCAGAGAGTTAAAGATCTCTCCCGGTGGCTGATTCTATATACATAAGCAAAGTGATGTGACAAATTGTAAATAGACATTTCAATAACCAGGTCGCATCTAATATTTAGTTAGAATCTAATAATACAAGAAAAATCACGAGCCATCCTTTTTATTTTTTTGGTGCAAATATTAGAGTCGCTTTATTAAAGATATGTGGAATGATTCGAGATCTGATTCCAAACTAAAATAATGAGTGTAAATTGATGACATTCGCAAATCACGAACCCATGTGGAAAAGGTCTAATCTTTTGACTTTGGAGACGCACCAGTTTGTAATTCTTTAATAGTCCTCTCCATCTCTCGATGCATGTGTGCGATGGACAAGCGCTATCAACTCGTTTGCCTCGTTCTCGTGAAGAGGAATGGTCCCGGCGTGAGTAGGGTCAAATTATTCTTGGAATCAAAACCTGGCCGATTTTATGATAACGTGACTCGATTCTTGGCATGTCTCACTGACCAAATGATTGGTAGCATGTCTCCATGTTTAATAGGAAATTGAGGCAGTCAATAGCTAAGAGACATCCGATTCGGTTTGATTTACAACTCAAACATGACTCGACAATAGTTTGCCGGTGAAGACTACCATTCCATCATTTTCGATCACGACTTGCATATATGCACGCGCTATACGTGTGCGAAAAGCAATTTGCTTAGATTGTACTATTTAGAGGATGATGAGAGTTAATAACAAAAATAATAAAGTACAATGCATTTGAAATTCTAGATAAACAAGATTCAAGGTTCGACTACAATTGAAGATGTGGCGCTATGTTATTCGGATCCATAGCATGGGAATATAACAATATACATAACTAGAGTTAATAAAAGAAAATCTTTGAATAAATTTTACTAGCGAAGCCCATTCCATCAGCCTAACGATAATAACAGAAGATGTATACTCTAAAATAAAAAGAAGAAAGTACTGAAAAAAATTTAAAATATATTTCACTTATGCCAATTTAATCCTAAATCTTTCAATTTAGTCAATTTGTCCTAATTTTTTTTTAATGATTTGTCAATTCAGTGTTAAACATTTCGATTGTATTAATATAGTCCTAAATCTTTTAACGATTTATCAATTAAACATTTTGACAAATTGCTAATTTAATATTTCCAGCAAAATTTGGTTGGAAATCGCTGAGTCAATGTCAAATGTCTTATATAATACAATCAACATTGACTTGAACAATTTTTTAAAATTTTTTGAATTCTTTATTTTTTTTCCTTTTTATTCTTTTCTTTCTTTCTAACCCTAGGCTGGCGAGGGCAATGACCTCACCAACCATAAGCGGGTTGCTAGCCTTCACCGACCAACAAGCTTGGGTTGGCTAGCGACCTCACCAGCCTATAATTAGGAAAAAAAGAAGAAAAAACAATAAAAAACTTTATAAATTATTTTAAAATTTTATAAAATTGTTCGTATCAATGTCAACTATGCCATATAGATGATTGGCACTACTATACTAGTGATTTCCAATCAAAATTAATGGAATGATTAAATTGGCAAATCATCAAACAAACTAAATTAGCATAATGGAAATATTTATGACCGAATTGACAAATTGCCAAAAAGTTTAAGACTAAATTGGTATAAATGCAATAGGTTTAGGACTTTTTTAGTAATTTTCCCAAGACAAAAATATATATTTAGATTTTTAGTGATAATTGTAATAGGAATTATTTATTCATGGTTTAAAAGGGTAAATTTTAAATTATAATTATAATATATTTGTTTGAACTTCAAGTATTATTGTTGCTTTACATGTATGATCATTCATATTTTTGTTACTAAAGTTGAAAGTGTATAGAAGGGTTTCTCTCCTTCTAAGTAGGAACTCATGATTTATTAGAGAAAGTGTAAATATAGAGAATGAGTAAGTTATAATTTAAATAGCCAAAAGTATAATCGATGTTGATATATAGGAATTTTGACCAATAATATAAGAAAGTAGTTGTGAAATGATGTTTAACGATAATTAGGATACTAGAAGCAGATTTTATTTGATTAAAAATTTTAAATATATAGTTACTTTTTTTTTTTAAAACTTTAATTCATATCTTTCCTGGTGTAGAGACTATTAAAGGATTATTAATTGTTGCTAACGTAAAAAATGGAATGCAGAAAAGGGGTTTCTCTTCTTAATGTAGGAAGCATTCTTCTCGCTACAGTAGAATACAAATTTGAAGATTCCAAGGACACTAAGCATATTTCATACGGTTGTGACTAATCAGTATCCATGACTTATATGTTTGGTAATATATGATTTTAAATTGCAGCACCTCAAAATTAGATGAAATAGTTTCCTAAAAATTGCTATAAGTCGTCGTAACTTTTGAGATGCTATAAGCCTACAGTTTTTAAGATGTTTGTCAAAAATTGGCAGCATCCTTTTCACAATTTTAATTTTTTTTTGGGAAAGTCATACTAAGGATGCATTTGGTAATCATTCTATTTTCAAATAAAATCTCTCCTCGAAAATAGTTTTTTCTAATTCTGTACCATGTACAAGTTTTAAACATTTGAAGGCGTTTGATAACTATACAAAATTTTTATTTCTAGAATAGAAATACATTTGGTATAACTCTCCAAGTTTTTGTGACTTAAAATTTCTTTTAATTTTTTAATAATTTCATTACATCTCTTTTTTTCTTCTTTTTTTTCCTTTTTTCAGTTTTTTTCTTTTTCTTCTTCTTCCTCTAGCTGTTCACCAACCTCGGCTATGGCTAGCAACCAACCGAGAAGAGCTAGCAAGGCTCTAGCGAGGTCTTTGGCCATTGCCATGGTCGGGAACCGGCGAGAGGAAGAGAAAAAGAAAGAAAAGAAAAGAGAGACAAAAAAATTAGTTTGGGCTTGATTCTTGAGTCTTTCTCCAGAATAAATAAGTAATTTCTTTTTTTAACTTACTAATTTTGTTCCAAACGAATTTCTATTTTTTTTTTTTAAAATTTCGAGGGACAAAAGAAAAGAAATAGTTACTATTTGGCCATTACTAAATAAGCCATGAACAACTTATCTATAAAGTTGGTATATCAAGTGATGCATTTTATGCTTTTTCACTATTTAATATGGTATGGCCTACCTTATGCCATTTAGTATACCGATTTTATAAACAATGTAAGTTAACCTAGCATAGCTCTATAGATTTATTACTCTCTTTGTAATTTCTAGAACTGGGATAATTAGTTGGAGTCTCAAGAGATTTCTACTTTAAGAACTGAAGTCCACCTATTTAAATCCCACCAATCATACAAACTACTCTAGATCTAGCCGCTTGCATAAGCCAAATGCATGGACATAATCGGTTCGTAATGTGGATTATTCCATCAGCCTCTACAGGCGTCTAGGCAGCCAGACCACATCCTGAGTAATTAGAGAGGAAAGCGGGCTCTCTTTTCTATTTGTAGTTTTGCATACAGTTTGAATTCCAATATAATCCATCTAATTATGCGAAGGATCAAAGTCGAATTGTAAAGGAGTTGTCACAATAACTCAATTAGCTACGGTTACCTAACTAAGAGCATCGATATTAATGGTGCAATTCCACGAAAACTTCTTAATTAATTTCTTGTACCTAAAAGGATATTTGTTCATAACCTTAAGATTCTCTACCAAAGTCCATCTGCATAACATGGATGCCCAAAATCCGAGGGTATGCGTAAATGTCGATCCATCAAATGTTTTGTTTTGTGGCCTGATTCTCTTCCTCATTAGTAAGTTAATCATTAAATCTTCCAGATCCGCCCTTCCAAAATAAAGGTTGCCTCTCTAAAATTCATACTCGTTTCTCCCCATTTAATAAATTTTGTATCCCTTTTTCTTGGGCCAATTCGAATTGACATGGACAGTCTAAGGTTGAAACCCTTACCAAAAGCAAAAGGAGCTGTAGTGGCCCATCGAGAGCTATTATAATTCCCTAGGAACAGCATATTTGCATTTTCCGACTATGGATCTCTCCACCCATCTTCTCTTCCAGATAGATTCAGACATTCGACGCCGCTAGGAGCACAAAATGACTCCCTTTTAGGTCACCCTGGGGTTTTTTGTGGCCAGTATTCTTATGCATTTTGCACTGTTCAAGTGGAATGAGGATTAGGTATCGCAGGACAGGATTGCCTCCAAGGACATCGGGTTGGCCGCTCTTTGGTGAGAGCATATAGCTTTTCTCAAGCAAGGACCAAGCTTCGTGAATAAGAAGCAAGCAAGGTAAGTTCATCACATCATTTCTTTTGATGATTATGCCGATGCGGTTGTCCTTATGATTGCTTTTTCTTGAAGTGTCAACTCTAATCATTTTCTGACCCAAAAAAAAGAATCTAGTCATTTAATTTTTTGCATATGACAACCATTAGATAGCTAATTGAATCTGTAATCAAAATATATATTGGGATCTAAGAGCATCACGTGGCCATGTCCTTCGAGTGGTATGTCAGTAAACATATCGAGAGGTTTCATTTTCGAAAGTAATGGATCTTGACAAGTTTCAAGAGGTCCGGACTTCAAAGGATCTATATGGCAAATTTAGGATATATCAAACTATTTAATGTCTTGTCTCTTTGAAAGCACTGGTAGAAAAATAATTTAATGCTTGTAAAGTGATAAATCAAGCAATTTTCCTGTTGAAGGAAACCTTATTGAACTATAAACTATCACAGCTTCAATTGACACATTTTAAAAGTTAATTCATAAGCTAAGACAGAAATGATGATGATGATGATGATGGCGGCATACTTTCCTCCTTTAGATTTATTTGTGCTTATTATACATTTCTTAGGCCTCATCAGCTTAGACTTGGGCCTTGAAAAAGTTAGCTTAACCGTTTTGGGGGAGTCGGCCAAGTTAAGCCCAATAAGTTTTTCACTCCTCACATTCTCACACTCGATATTGTTTTTTCCCGCTTATCGACCAATTCTACATTTCGTGCCAAAAAAAAAAAAAAAAAAGATACTTTTTTGTGCTGGCGAACTTTGAAAAGAGTTGGGAAGGGTAAAAAATTGCCGGTTAATAAAATTATCAGTAATTAATTCGTAACTTACCAACATATACATGAAATCAATTGCCACCTATACTTTTTTGTTGGCAAATTACCAACTTGTGCATTAATTTAACAATTTATTGGTATAATTTATCGGTGCCTCAAATTTATCAACTCTTATTGAGTTTTTTTTGGGAAAACTCTTATTAATTTATCAGCTCTTGTTAATTTGAGTGGCTAATTTTTGTCCGATTAAGTTATCAACTCCTACTTGAGTTACTTGCCAACGTTCATTTGATCGTTTGGAAATTACCAACAGTTCGACCAAGTTACTAGCATTTTTGTACATACAGTGTTAAATAAGTTACAATTTGCATTTTTTTTAATTTGAGTGATCATGCTAATAAAATTATTTATATGAAAAGATACACGACATTGGTAGTGTTTCATATATGATTCACTTTTTTTTTTCCCCAAAACCCTAACTTACACATGGCATGTCGTCCAAACACGCTATATTGACTAGAGATCTTCTAGTAATAAAATACACATGGATGACCAATAACATGGATTTTCTCAAATTTATTGTGGAAAACAAGACCTTCAATGTACGCAAACTGTTATATCTTTTGTTTTTCAGTTTGAAGCATCTCTATGTCCAGTCTTGCAAAGGTTTTTCAAACATTTGATAAAATACATAGCTAAACACTTTCTAATATTCTTACAAGTTTCAATCGGTACATTCATTGCAGATGGGAAGAAACTGGTATTCTTTCAAGTATCGAAATACTAAGTAATTATTTTCATTTCCCAACACATGGTCGAGAACATGGAAAGATTGTTGGACTATATATGCATAAATAATTAGTAGAAAGTTCTTTTCTCGACTGTCTTTTAGGACTATCATAAAATATTTATTAGTCAGGTAATTGATCCGATTCAGCTGAAGTCTCTCTATGAATCGTGCATCCAATAATTCCATGTTTAAAAATGAATTATATCCCAAATCTTATTTAAAAATAAAAAGAAGAAAAAGGACTTTCTTAGCTAGGTTAATTGATTGTCATTCTAAATGAATTTTCACTCAGTTACCCTTAAGTTGATGGCGTGTGTGAAATCAAGTTGAGCTAATTAGGGACCTCATCTAAGATACTATATTGATTGAAAAAAAAAAAGTTACTTATACGTGTATAAAACACTTGATAGATTAGTGTAATATCTTTATAAGATTGAGAGATTATTTCGTGAGTAATTATAGAACTAAACACTATGTGAGTTATTGAGTATAATTGGGGATTGGGAATAACTAAAAGTGTTTGAGTGATCTGACTTGTGCTAATCTCTACATACATGTAGCGTCATACCGAATAAACCACATAAATCTAATGTCAAATTTATTTTTTTGTTATGAATATTTTATTGTCTAATCACTGCTCACGCTTTTTTAACTCTCTAAATAGTTATAAGAATCTCTAACTTATTGAGATGACGATAATAATTCTAAGAGAATTAATTAATTGAAATAACAAATGAAAAGGGTAAAAATTGCTATTTATTGAGAATGCAAAGACCACATGTTGTTATGAAAACACAAGACTGACTATATTGATCGAAACAAGAATACTTTATTCCACCACTTCATGTAATTTTCCGTTCGTTTTTGTGATGGGTTTCAATCTTGTTGATAATCTTTGTTAAAATATTCTAATAATTATAATTATTAAGAGTTCACATTTCTAACCAAAGATTTTCCTCAACACAAACTTAAACTTGAGAATTGTATGCTACAATAAGTTATGCCAGATTGATCTTAAGAGAAACATCGTAAATAAATGTACTTTATTCATATTCTTTTAAATTAGAATCTCGATCATCAAATCATGTAAAAGAAAAAGACAACAGACATGTAAACTTCTCTAATTAAGCATAAAAGAAGAAACAAATTTAGCAACGATTGATAAAAATCATTATATCAAAGCTATAACTTTTCCTCTTTCATCAATCTTATTACTAATGAGGTTTTAATGAGGGCCATTTTGGACTAATTTAAATTTCAATGTGTATCTAAAACTGGGTGGAGATAATGTGAGCTTTTGACAAAAACACGATTTCGAACATTCATATATTTACTTCATGTAAAAATTGAAATTTTCAAGTGGGTGAAATTTGTGCCATCGAAATTTGTCAAAACTAAAAGTACTCTATATTTAACACCTCCAAAGCAGGGCCTAGATGAAAAGTTGAAAATCAACGATCTCAAGATATGCAAAGATAACCTTCGAGAGAGATGCTGTCAAGACGAAATTATTTCTACGACGGGATAGGATAGGAACCACCAAATCACATCACTTACGTTTTTGTGAAAAGATTTAATAATACAAGATTAACACAAAAATCTACAATGAAGAGACGATGTCATCGTGTATTATCCCTGTGTGGAAGAAGATAAAAGGCTTCCACATATAAAAGGCTTTACCAAAACTTTCGGACATCGATTTAGATAAAACAGAGATTCATGAGCTTGAACACGTTTTCACTGGATGTTGTGTATCTCTCTGCGGGGCTCGCCCTCTCTACTTGTCCGACATCGATGGCAGGATCCCTATCTATCCTTTTTAAGTTAACACCGTGTGAACCGGATTGGTAGCAAGCCGCTGGAAGAAGTAGATGGGCCGTAACCCAACTTATGTTGGGCCGGGCTCAGGAAAGTCCCCGGGCCTTTCTCTGCAGAGATGCAGTCTCGGGAACGAGATGAGCTTCGAGAGATTAGGGTATCCCGCGCGGCGACGGATACGAGAAAATTAAGGTAATTATTATTGGGTTCTTATTTATATATATTTTAATGTACAAACATGGGTTGTTGAATTTGAATATCTATATCGTCATTGGGAAAAAGAAAAGAAAAAGAAATTATCAACGAGGCAAACCACCACAGTGCATGGTATAATCATGGACTATGAAGCATCTATGATGGAATCGAATAATTAATAATTATTCTTATAATTAAAACAAAGAGGAACGGACTAGACAAAAAGCAAAAATTATAACTTAAATCCGCCCTTTGAGTCGAGAACATAGTTTTAACTAGTAAATTTTTGAGTAAATGCAACGTGCGAATTTGTTGAAAATTATTAACAAAAAGGAAATTACAGCAAGAAGAGAAGTATGAACTTCTTTGCATGCATGGAGATTCAATCCCCACAGTTGATTTATTCTACAGTACATAGTGCAATTACCAGTATTGTGGAATATCCTTTTTACTCCGAAGTTAAATATATAAATCCCACGTCCTGAATAATTATTTACCATGTCATAAGAGTTAATTTAGGTATCAGTGTCTCTAGATAAATTGCAGCCTTAAAACCTCATGCGGGACCACTATACATTTCTTCTTTGGTAATTAAAACCACTTGGGCGAAGAACTGATTCGCACATTTTCCTCAGCTTGTAGTCGCTTAAATTATTAATTAACTTGAATATTTTATTAGGCACCGAGCAAATAAAATTCTTTAATAAATGTTTTTTTTTTCGTGTATACACTTCCTTTTGACAGGACCAATCAGAAATAGGAAGGGATGATTGCCCATGTCGATATTGTTTTTTCCCACTTATCGATATAGATATTCAATATGTTAGGCCCAATTATTTTTTCACTCCTCACATTCTCGCATTTTGATATTGATTTTTTTTCCCACTCATCGACCGATTCTAAATTCCGTTCCAAAAAAAAAAAAAAAAAAGACTTTTTTTATGCTGGCGAATTTCGAAAAGAGTTGGTAAGGATAAAAGATTGTCGGTTAAAAAAAATTATCAGTAATTTACTCGTAACTTACCAACGTATGCATAAAATTAGTTGCCAGCTATTTTTGTTGGTCGGCAAATTACCAACTTTTTTACTAATTTAACAACTTATTGGTATAACTTATCGACGCGTCGAATTTATCAACTCGTATATTTGAGTTGCTAACTTTTTTCCAGTTAAGTCACCAACTCCTACTTGAGTCACTTGCCGATGTTTATTTGATTGTTTGGATAGTACCAATACTTCTACCAAGTATCTAGCATTTTTGTACATAAAGTGTTAAAATATTACAATTTTCAACTTGAGTGATCATGCAAATAAAATTATTTATGTGAAAAGATACGGGTCATTGGATATGTTTGAAATATGAATCACTATTTTTTTTTCAAAACCTTAACTTCCACACGGCATGTCGTCCAAATACCCTGTACTGACTTGAGATCTTCTAGCAATTAAATACATATGGATGACTGACAATATAAATTTTCTGAAATTTATTGTCAAAAATAAGATCTTCAATGTACACAAAGTAAGTTCATGTCCTCGCTTTTCAGTTTGATACACATCTATATCTAATCTTGCAAAGGTTTTTTCAAACATTCGATAACGTACATAGCTATATATCGTTCCAGTATTCTTACAAGTTTCAATTGGTACATTCATTGCAAATGGGAAGAAACTGGTATTCTTACAAGTATCGAAATACTAAGTAATGATTTTCATTTCCCAACACTTCGTCAAGAACTTGGGAAGCTTGTCGGACTATTTATGCATAAGTAATCAGTAGAAAGTTCTTTTCTTGACCTTTTTTAGGATTATCATCCAAGTATTTTTTTTTTTTTTTCAGTTAGGTAATTGATCCTATTTAGCTGAAGTCTCTCTATGAATCGCGAATATAGTGATTCCACGTTAAAATATAAATTGGATCCCAACTCTTATTAAAAAAGAGAACTTTCTTAGCTAGGTTAATTGATTGTCATTCTAAATGATTTTTAACTCGGTTACCCTTGAGTTGATGGCGTGTGTGAAATTAAGTTGAGCTAATTAATAATCTAAGATAGTATATTGATTGATAAAACATAAAGTTACACATACATAGAAAACACTTATACACCTCACATGGTCATCAATCTTAATTAACGTGACAACATTAGATAGCTCTAAAATCGCTCAATCTAGTAGCTTGTTATTTAGCGAAATAAAAAGGACACAGAAGGAGAAAGGAAAGTAAAACGGCTCTGCTTATGTCGATACACAGCATCAGCAGGACGGAACATCCGATATGCCCTTGTGCTCTCTGCATGTCCTCTATCATGCCGTTTGTGACGGCAATTCTCTTCATTCCTGTAACCGAGAGAATGACTTTTTATCGCTAACTAACTAATCTAGAGAGCTTATTGACATTCACATCATATTTTCCTCTTTTTATCTTGTTTAGATTACTTCTCTAGACCTATTGGGGTCATTCCACAGTCATTGGAGGATTATGTTTATCCAAGCATTAGAATTATAGCACGCATAAAGATTCAATCACTATAGTTAATTTATTCTACAATGTGTAAGTGCAATTGTTAGTTTTGTGGAATATCCTTTTTACTACGAAGTTAAATATATAAGTCTCAAGTTCTGAATAATTATATATAATGTCATAAGAGTTAATTTAAGTATCAGTCTCTCGATAAATTGCAGCTTACAACCTCCTGCGAAACCACTACAGTTTTTCTTTGGTAATTAAAACCACTTGGGCTAAGAACTGATTCCCACATTATCCTCAGCTTGTAGCTGATTAAATTATTAATGACCTTGGATATCTATTAGGCACCATCATCGAGCAAATGAAATTCTTTAATAATTTTTTTTAACATACACGTCCTTTTAATTGGACCAAGCAGAAATAGGAAGGGATGATTGCTTACATGGTTACTGCTGCCAGGAGCCGATCCCGAAGGCGAATGTGGAATGTACCTCGCCCACTATGGAGAACGAAACGGCAGATCAAAGATAGAAAATCCCACAGTAATAAATTAGTTTTTCCTTGAAAGGAATAAGTCTCACTAAAAGTTAGGGCAAGGGAACGTGTGGATGGGTCTTGAAAAGGTGCTTACGTTTTTGGCTGCTGCACTGAATGCTTCTCTGTGTGGTATCTCAGGATTCGCCGCTTTGATGCGCTGTATCTCCTCTCTATTGTTCATATATTTTACATGCAGGTATATATGGATTAGTTCTTCACTAGTTTCTTTTTCTTTCCATATGTCTATGAGCAGAAGAGAAAATGAAAGAGAGTAAAAAATTATCTGTGCTTACTTCATGAACCGGTTGTAAGCAGATGGAAGCCTGTGCTTCTTCTCCGGAGCTGAAAAAAGGTTAACGATCCATACAGGACTCAATGGACCAAGAAAAAAATGAAAGAAAGAAACGAAGTTAAATGATGAGTCTATTGGTACGTTTCACAACAAAGGGGGCAGCTTTGGGTGATAATGGCTGATCGCCCGAAGTTGAGGACGAGGAGGATGATGACTGGCCTCTCCTAAAATCACTGGAAAACCCCTGCTTCCCCAACAATACAAACACTTAGCCGGTATAACATAGCATAAAAGCCTCGAATAAGTTTTATAACGATTAGTATGAAACTTGACATGGCAAAAGATCGATTTGAGTAGCCGGTGCTAGAAAGAGTAACATATATGTAGTATTGATGCATCATTTATGGAATTAGAGTTACTATACTAAATTACAGACATGTCATGAAGATATAGTTAGGACTGCTTATAAAAGGCATTCCTTGTGCTCGGAAGATGCGTAGAAAGAAGTAGATAGAGAGGAGAAGAAATGGACCTGAAGGCTCAAGGGATGATCAAGACACTGGCCTTGAAGGGGAGTCCTGGTGCTCAGGAACGAGAGATTGCTGCAATGCCCACATTTCACCGTCACTGTGTCCAGCATCCTCTTGCATGGAATCCCCACCTTCAAGATTGATGAAGAAGAAGAATAAACCCTTCCATTATTACAAGACATAATGCTCTCTAGACATGATTTCATTAACTCATCTTGTGGACTTTATAAATTGATCCAAAAAGAAAAGGAAAAAGAGACACGAGTGCAACAATATTCGTTCTTGGCGTAGAGAGGAAGCTCAAAGTTTGTCTCTCTCTATTCATAAAGCTATAAATTCATGAAGTTGGCAATGAGATTTAGATTGGAAAGTGATTAACTGAGGTAAGACATACAGCAAGAACGGTGTTGCAGAAGTTGCACCGGACATAGCACAGATGCTCGGACGGCGGGACTTCCATGCTCGCCTTGTCTTCCATATGATTCATGACTCCTTCAACCCAACCAGAGGAAAAGGTATATATCTAAGAGAGAGAGAGAGAGAGAGAGAGAGAGAGAGAGAGAGAGAGAGAGAGAGAACTAGGGGTTGAGGGGCTATGTAACGATATTAAAGAAGAGAGAAGAGAGCGAGTGACTGAAGCAGAAGGGGATGGGAGAAGCGTCAAAAGGAAAATCTAGGGTTTGTGAACACCAGGTCATAACGTTGTACCTGCACTGCGATTTGCAGATACGGAAGTTTGCACGGGGACTTGGTTTTTGGTCTTTTGCACTTATGACTCTCCTGCTACTCTAGGGGGTACTTCTGCTTTACTAAATACTCACTCCTCCAAACTTAGTATCCCTCGTTAGTCTCACGATGTTCTCCTGCCCCACATGCACACGCAGATGCACAATCATAATAGCTTCGTAATATAATGTCAATTCAAACTTTACCCGCCATTAATCTGATTCGATTTTACTTACGATTATTACTGGGATGGATTTCTCTGGGTGACAATTTGGGGACTAACAAGTCAGGTAGATGTCATCATTACTCATTGGTTCAATTAGCTTGAGTTCCATCTGATATAGATATGAAGTAGAATGAGAACTATTTTATGCATTACAGATGGATATCATTATTCCTCTCATTATGAGTAAGGTCCACATCGCATATGAGAGGATGAGAATATATATCGAATGTACCTTATGATGTCTTATGTGTATTTATCAATTGATAGACTCGTGAGATATTGGGAAATGTGACTTAATTCTTCTCTGAGTTTATGTGTAATATTACAAAAATAAGAATGGATCTTCAACTTATATATCTTACTACTTCATTTTTTAAATGTAGGAGATAATAATTTTTCAATTACATTGTTTAAAGTAATAAAAAATGATTTGTATATTATTCTTGTTTGCCACTAATTATACTGTTTAATTTATCCAAGACGGAGATTCTTGAAGCCGCCACGTAGCAAAACAATATGCTGTCTACTGTATATTTTCCATTACTGATACTTTCATATCCAATATAGTTACTCATCCAATATTGTGCTCGTATGGTAGTTCATGCAACCATTCTCTATTACACGCTGATAACTTCTATCTCATACACAAATGGAAGTGTAGGAGAGTATTCCATGGTCAATTTATCATCATCATAGAACATACTCACATAAAGGAGAAACATATTGAATTATTTCCTATTTTCATTCAAGACATTTTAAATTACTCTCTTTGGAATATTTATCAAACACGGACTTATTATAGGTTGATGGAGTAGGTTGCTACATAGATATATCTTGCACGTTGTCGAGTCACTTTGCGAAATGACATGCAATGCCTACGTTTATTAGCATAATATTGTCATGTCAAAAACCGCGTAGTGAAGGATAATGGTAGCAAGAGGATTAATCAACGGGATGAGCGAATTTGATGATAGCCCAACTATCGTCCAAGGCTGTATAAGATTGCGATTGAATGGCTTTTTGACACGAAGGAAAGATGTCATTTCTGTCGATGCTTTCAAACATGGATGTATCTACACTAATCTATGATCGAAGTATAGTTATGGCCAAAATGGACACAGAAAAGCATATGTTTTGCAAGCTAAGTTGAATTACATGAAAATGCTGCAGCGGCTAAAATATCTAGTATATAACGTTAAGGTAGCAGAAAACCACGCACAAGAAGAAATCCTGTAATGATTGGTGATTGCCGAGAGGAAGAAGTAGGAGTTGATTGAAAATGCATGAAGTCAACCCTTGTCGATCACATCAATGGAACCCAGATAAAAATAGGCCACGATCTGCTTTGATAAGTGAAAGTCATTGTGTATAATAAAGCAAAATGGAAATAAGAAAAGAAGATAAAATCGCTGTTCATCAACCAAGATCGTTAGAAGAATCTCCTTTCGTTAGTCTTGGACAATATAGATTAGTACCATATTAACGTAGACATTTTCAAGTTAGGCATGACGAGAGACCGAATCGCAGAGAACTATTTTGGCAAAGGTATCTTGTCGATTGCCCCTATTGTCGCAAGAAAGATATTGACGAAAGCTCATGAATGAGCATCGAAATTAGTAAGAGATGTCCACTCAGATACATAAGTTAAGAAAAGACCGGTCGCCAGTAGACATGAGTGGAAAGAAGTCAGGATCATCACCGAGAGAATTGTCCTTTATAGTTTTGTTATATTACATGAAGGTAAATCATGCATGAATATATAATTAGATCTTACACGTTTTTCTATTATATGTCCATCATTCGAAAAGAAAAATACGTATAAATAACCTGTTGAGTAGAATAATGCATGGATGAAGAAAATGTCAGTGTAGAGAGAGAGAGAGAGAGAGAGAGAGAGGGAGAGATTAGGGTTATCATTTTGATATTTGATCCACTCCACTTTAGGGGGTGCAATATTAATTTTTAGGAATATGACAGAGACAAGTGCTCAAATCACATGACAACTGTCGACCAATGGATTATTTAGGGACATGATGGGACGATTCCTGAATTGCCAAAACTGGAAAGAAGGCCATTCCCACGCTTGATTTCTCCAGTCTTCTTTGTTGGTATAAATCGAATTTCCCAAGAACCCCACAAAATATATGTTGTACGCGCACTCACTCTCTTTCAATTAAATTCAATCCTCCTCAACCCCCCGCTCTCTCCCCCCTAGGCCATATATACATATATATATATATATATATATATGTGTGTGTGTGTGTGTGTGTTTTGGTTTGTTTTATTTGTCGCATGGACGTGGTTGGATTTGAAACCCTAGCTAGTTGCATCAGGCCATTCTCTCTCTCTCTCTCTCTCTCTCTCTCTCTGCACTGTGGTCTCTGATCCTTAACGGATTTGGACACAATCATTAGATCTGTTGTCACCCTACAGTAGTACCTCTATTTGGAAACTGTGATTTGACTCATCTCTAGCTATGCTCTCTCTCTCTCTCTCTCTCTTTGAGAACGAATTGCATCTTACTTCTCGTGCGACTCGTGGGGTTGCTCCTTCCAGGAAATGAAACTTTGGTTTCCTCTTGCTGGTTTCACCCCTGAAGAACTTCTTTTCGATACCCTTTTAGATTTTAAAAATTGTTGTTCCAATTTGTCGGTTATATAGTTTACAAACGCATCTGAGTCTCTCGTCTTTTAAGACAATGTGTCATAAGCTCAGCTTAAATCAAATTATTATATACTTGCGTGAATTTTAATCCAAAATATGTTACCAAAAACAAGGTTTGCTTATTTTAATAGCTTGCTTCTTCGTTATTAATTAAAGAATCAACGGAGAACTTCTTTTATCATACCTCGAAAAGTAAAGTATGGCGTTATCTGAGTAGAGAATTTCGATGTACTTGAACCAAACATTTGACCACTCCACAAATATTTTTGGGTTTCAATGGACTTCATCAAAATATAAAGAATTTGAAATAGTTAGTGATAAATTAATGATAATAAATTGAGAAATTAAACAGATTAGCTTTATTAGTTAAGCTCATTCAAAAACTAAACTCGTTTAGTTTAGAATTTTCAGAATTATTGCTTCATTTGAATTAATTCACTCATAAGCGAGGCTGAAACCTTTCAGAAGTTTCTCAACCCGCTCTTGAGTTAAACATGCAGTAGAAGAATGAGAAATTACTAGCTCTTATACGAATGCACCTTCCAAAGTTGGTGGCACTTGAAACCCTATGTCAACAATGAGAAGAAGTAAAAAGGACAAAACGAAGAAAAGAAAAAATTGAAGGGAGAGGCACTTTCTTTGCATGCTCTATGTTTTGATAACGAAAGAGTCGCATGGTAGTGCCCCTTCTCGTAGGGTATTGCCAAATGTGGTTTTAACAACTCTAGAGCTGGCTTTGGTTCCGTGGTATCGAGGCAAAAGTACTCTCTAGGTTACTCTCATGCGATCGATGGGATCCATAAAAAAATCAGATTCTTTTAAAGCTCAAAAGAGAATCTCCTTTTATACTGTCTCGAAATATTTGAGAACCACCAAATGCAAAATGAAATTGGTGAATGTTTGAGGCGTGCTAAGTATTGTCCACAAGGATAATATCCGCCTATCATAGAGTGCAGAATGTTAGATGTGACTATTATTCTCCGTTCAACAAACCTTCCAAATAGTTTGCATCCCGCTATCAGGTAGATCATAAACGGACGTGAAATCAGAAGAGAGCAAGACTAAAGAGAATATATCATATTAAAATTTCCGGTACGTGAAACCTAACGAAGAAATAGTCATTATGTATAGAGGAACCAATATGAAAGTAAACTAGGTCAAGTAATGGCTAGGAAATGTAAATGTCAAAACAACTAGAAAATTAATTAAGAAAAGGCTAGCTGAGTAAATTTTACAGTAGCCAGTTTTTTTTTTTGACCAGATACAGTAGCCAGTTTGATCGTCAATTTAAAGTGCCAAAAACGGAGGTTGGAGATGTGCACCCATTTTTCAAGCAATGTGGGGCAAAAAGTGAGGAAACATATCTTTTAAAGTACTACGACACTTATGACCGAAAGAAAGGTGCCACGACACTTATATATGTGGCTCAATATTACTACATGAATCGTCCCATCACCTTACACAACATATTCACTACATAGATGATATGATATTCAAACAATGGTAAGAGCAATTACTAAACAAGTTCTAAATTTATTGTACTTGTGTCAATTCAGTCCCAAATTTTTTAATATGACCAATTTTGGATGGAAATTACTAATGTGACTATTTAGTCAGCTTTAGCCATCTTTCATTACATGGTAGACATTGACAAGGATAATTTTTGCAATTCTTTTATTTCTTTTCTTCTTCTTTTTTTCCAATCCTAGAGCAGCAATATCGTCGGACCCTCACCTAGTCTAGGGAGGGTGTCATGATTGATGCCCAAATCCAAGCGAAGGTTGCAACTGATGCATTTGCCTGTGGCTGGCAAGGGTTGCCAACCCTTGCTGTCCTAGAGTTGGAAAAAGAATTAAAATAATTGCAAAAATTCTCCACATCAACGCCCGTTATGACACATAAAATGATCCATATTGACAAGATCATCATGTCAATGATTTCATATCAAATTTGGTTAAAGAGTTGAATTAGCCAATCATCAAAAGGTTTAAAGTAAATTGGCACAATTAAAAATTTAGGATTGAATTAGCACAAGTAATAAGTTTAGAACTTTTTAAATAATTTTCCCATCAATTGTAGGTTTCTCATATGGATGCCATGATCAGCCAGCATTAAAATGATAAGTCATATGTATAGAGAACTTTCGATTTTGGTTTCACTTATTTATTCATCACAGAAGCCGTACAAAGAACTAAAGGTAAATCAAAGAACACCAAGGGGTATAACGAGGTCAAATATACATGCCAAATTCATAATGTTTGACAATAGATAATCAAAAATCAGAATGGAAGTATTCACCGAGTGAAAAGCATTTTTTTTTTTTTTTTTTTTTGGTGAAGGTAATAAATATATTGAGCAAAGACCAAATATACAAAAGGATCACAGCATCGAAACTTACACTCAAGATGGAAAGATCATTATGAGTGGAAAGATGCCGAGATGTAAAAGGTCACCACACTAGGTAACCAAGCAACAACAAGGCACAAAGAGAAAAAAGAGGCACGGCGTGAACAACCAGCAACCAGAAACAAAAAAGACGCACGGCCAGGGAGGAGAGGAGTCGAACACCTCCACAGCATCATCGGCCCCAAGTGAAATGCATTTTTTTTCCCTTTCTCAAATTTGAATATTAGTTTTATATGTATATATACATTACATGTGAACTTACGCATTAGACATTAGGAGTAAGCATGGTTTCAGGGTAGAACCTAGAATCTAAGAACCAAACCAATGGAAACTTGTAGGTTCCAAGTTCTAATGTATGCATAATAGGTTCTAGATTCCAAAAAATAATAAATCTGTTTCGATGGGTGGGTACTGGATACTTACTTAGAGGAATTTGAAATCTGAAACTCGTAACCTAAAACCTGGAACAAGTTTTAATATTTTTCTTGGTTCATGTATTCATATGATCTTGCAATATTCAACACCGTTCGATAATGAGTATATAATCTATAGGCATTAGTTTGAGCTTTCATTTCTTGATTGAGACTTTTACTTAATTAATATTCATATTTTCCATGTGTCTTTATGGTTAGTGAATTAAAGTAATAAGTAGTGATCATTAAAAGTTTTAATTCATTGCAATAGTTCAATTAATAATAAATGTGGAACATGGATAGACCTTGGAACCGATCCTGAAACCTATGAAAAGATAAGTTCCAAGTTCTAGAATATGTATAATAAGTTTCAAGTTCCAAAAAATGATAAACTTGTTCTAACAAGTAAGTTTTAAGTTCTATGTGGAATCTGTACAGAACCTGGAATCGCTCACCCTTATTAGACACAGAAATTACATGGGCCCTCATGCTCTTTTGCACTCATTCATTTTACCAAAGAGTGGGGTGAAAAAGGGGGGAAAGCTCTTCCTTCCTGGTTCTCTTGTAATTGGACCCTCTAGAGCCACAAAAATCCTTACTTAGAATGGGATTCCAACCCAGCTCTAATCCTCTTATAATACCTTCGTTATTGGGTAGTCATACACTTCATATATTTCTAGCGATTCACATGTTATTAAAATAATATTCAAATTAAAAAGCAGATTTAGACCAAAATGACATCATTTTAGCATTATCATTCATGTTTTAGCCACATCCACGCCACATAGGGGAGAGAAAATAATTTTAAAAACCACGTCGGCATTTCCTTTATCTAAGTTAAACGGAATTAATGGAAGGATTTGATTACACTAATTTAATAAGTTTTATGACTTGATTATAATTTTTGAAAGTTTTAGAGTTCAATTGTATTTTTGTGATAAGTTTTAGGATTTCCCATGCATTTATCTCTATATAAAAATACATTAAAAAAAAAAAAAAAAAAACATCATCATCAACATTACATCAATGATCAAAGAAACAACCGCTATAGCTTATGTCTTATTTATTATCTTCTATGAATCAAGGACTCTCTTAGCATCATAAATTTTTTTTTTTTTTTTTTTGAAGCCCCAGTCGTAGCTTGATACTCTGATATGCAGCCCGTTGGGTGCTTCAACTCTCGGAAACTCATGAATTTCGCTCTTCCCAACTTCTTCCCTCCTGCAATTGAAGCAAAATTATCTATAGCAGTCCCTTGTAATTTGACCTGATCAATACTTTAGCAATTATAAAAGCCCAGATGATTTTTAAAAAAAAACTTACACTAAAATTAGAGCAACATAATTTACTTGTATCTAGTTGAGAAATAGTGAAGGAACATAGAGATTTTGAGGAAAATTTACCAAAATAGTCATAAACATTTTGCAATTATGACAATTTAGTTCTAACCGTTTTTTTTTTTTTTTTTTTTATCAATTGAGTCATAATAATTTTATATTTTTCTCAATTTAGTTAATTCGGTCAATTTTGGCCAGCCGACACTAACGTGGAAGCTAGATATCTTACGTGGCCCAAGTATTGCTAACATGAATAATTTTTAATAATATTTTAATATCATTTCAAATTTTATTTATTAATTTTTTCTTTTCTTTTCCATTTTTATCTCTTTCTTTTTTGTTTTCCTTCCCCACGGCTAGACGCAAGGGTCGGCACCATTGGCCCTACCGACTGCTAATGAGGGCAAGCCATGGCAAGACTTGACCTCACCCAGCCACTGGCATTGGCCTCGCCTAGCCATGGCAAGCGCTATTGGCAAGGTCAACCGCACCACTAGCCAGTCGCTAAGTTTAGAGGATTAAGATGAAGGAAAGAGGGGGGAAAAAAGGAAAGAGAAAAAGAAAATTAAAAAATATATATCATTAAAAATTGTACCCATCTACACCGACTATACCTAGTATGACAGTCGAGTGTCTATGTCAATGTCGGTCAACCAAGATTGATCAAATGATCTAGATTGGCATAAATACAGAATGTTTATAATTCAATTATTAAGAAAAAAGATTATGATTGAATTAATATAATTATAATGAGTTTAGAAATTCTTTGATAATTCTCTTGTGATTTTGACAATGCCCCCACTCCTTTCCCGGGCACGGCCTACTTCCTCCACCAAAGAGGGAGCAATGATAATGGGATTCCAAGCTCTTGTCCTGCATTTTAGCCCAAAAAGAAGAGGAAAGATAACGACCCGCATGGAAAAATTAGATAAATTACAGAACAAATTGATTAATGAGTGTCATGGCATTGGGTCGTAGTTGATCTCTCTAAGGTGGACGCATATTCTCCATTCTTTTGGAATAGCAAACCAAGAATTTTGCAAGAGAACATGGCATTACAAACTTCCGAGAACAACACACGCATTGAAATTGGAATTCAGAACTTACTCGCAAGGATCATGGATTACAAAGATGCGTGTAGATGATAAGTGAATCAAAATAGTCGAATCGAACCTATGTGTGTGATGCAATCGAGGGTGCTTGCAGCAAAGCTTTTTTTTACTACAATTGCTTTCTGAGCAAATAAAACACGTATCTCGAGTAATAAAGTGAGAGCTTATGAAAGGACCATTTAGTTCCACGTCTGTAGTCTTCTTCCTCATCAGACCGTTTACGATTGTAGCCAACCTTGAGGTTTCCAAGATAACCTGCTTACAATCATCTAAAACTTCAGGATTTTCTGCTAACTAATTAGGACATACAAAGGAAAGAGTAATGGAAACCAAATGGGAACTCGAATCGACACATACTGCCCGTGTAAATTGCATGGACTTGTAATCATTCCAGTGGATCGCTTCTTCCAGTTCTTTTCTTTTGTGGATTGCTAAATTTTCTATCTGGGATTATTTTTTAAAGTAGGTAAAAGAAAATTTTAGTAAACACCATGAACGCAGATGTGAAAAACTTTAAGACTTACTCTAATCTCTTGAGGAGCGCTTGGATGATTGTTTAGATACCTGAGAGCCGTCATTGACGTGGTCGAGACGGTAATTATCTGATCGGTTATCTCTTCGTCATTAAGATTGCGGCTCCCGTATTCCTCATTCATGAGGTAATAAAGCATGTCATCATGCTTAGCTGAAGAAGCCCTTCTTTCCTTCGTAACTTGTTTGAGCATATCGATGACTTCTCGCCTTGCCTGTAAATTAAATCAACTTAGAACGATCGTTCACCGTAATATTCAAAAAATTCATGACTCACGTATAAACTTTGTCGCAGTACTTATTAATCGAATTTTGTGTCATACGATACCTGCACCCCACGATAATATTGTGTGACCTTATATGTTGATCGGCAGTGATATTGTTCCTCTTGCTAGCTCGTTAAATTCTAGCTCGAAAGCTTCAAATATGAAATCCGATTCCAACTCCAGAATTTGCTTGAAGGCAATAGAAAAAGCTGTCTGAAATTTGTGGCCATCACGAAACAATACAAATCTCCCATGACATAAGTTCTACAAACTCGTCTTTTGTTGTACAAAACATTACGTTCTTGGACGGTTCGTAATTGTTGTTAAAAGACGAATTACCAGCCGGTTTTGTCTTGAATATAAAGAGTCCTCCCTTTTTTTTTTTTTGGTGACCGAGGAACCGCCGGAGATCATCCTTCAAGGATCACACGACCCTCCAGTACTCGATAGCACCGTCAAGCCTCGCTGCAAGCCGCTATTTAGATGTAAAACCTTGGGGGCTGACCCAGTAATCCACCCCATGGGACCCCCACTTAAGTCATGAAATGCAACGAGAAGGTTTGAACTCTCGACCTTGGTGATGAGGGAGAGCACTCACAACATCTACACTGCCCATGGATGGGTTAAAGAGTCCTCCCTTCGTTAGTGAAAAATCTCATGTTCTTATTAATTTTGCGCAGCAGATCATCGTCCTTCATCATTGCAGGACCTACGAGTAGGGGTGAGCATGGTCCGGGTTGGGCCAGTCCACTCCCTAACCCTAGGACCAACCCGCACAATGCTAGTCCTCAATTTTTGGGATTGAGGACCGACCCTATTGAACTTGAGACCGAGGACCGGACCGACCCAATGAGTTCGGTCCGGTTCCAGAGTCAACCCGAGCCAACTGATAATTTTTTATTTCATTTTTTGTACTCCTTAAAAAAGCGATTGAGGACTGGATTGACCCAATGAGTTTGGTTCAGTTTCAAGGTCAACCCAGGATCAATCAATAATTTTTTATTTCATTTTTTGTACTCCTTGAAATGGCAACCGAGGATTGTACCGACCCAATGAGTTCGATGATAAGCGAGGTCAGTTAAGAAAGGTAAGCAATTAGGGTCAAGTGAGGTGAGCGTCGAACATAATAAGTATCGAATGTCGAGCGAGGAGCAACAAGCCAAGTGAGCATCGAGTGGCGAGCGGCACGAGTGACCCAAAGCGAGCGATGCGAGTGTCGAGTGGTGAGCGGAGAAATTGTTTCTTTCAATTTTGGAAAATTGAAGACTAAGAGAACAAATAAGATAGAAGAGAACGAATACTAAAGGAGGATGCCATAAGATGCATTTTTGAACGTCGTGAGGGCTTCTCACAAAAAAAATTTTCTCCTCCGTAAATTATGACTATTGACGCCATAAAAGACATTAAAAACCTAAGTTATTAAAGAACAGTGTAAAATTACTTGAACTCCTCACTAAAGAGTTATTTAATGTTGTTGATGCCGTTTATTTTAAGGTTTTCTTTATATTAAAAAATTATATATATATAGTCAAGGTTAGTCCTGGTTGAACCGACCCGGAACTTTCAGGATTGAGAACCGACCCGCATAGTACTAGTTCAGGAATTCCAGGACTAAGGACCGACCCAATCTCCTTGGGAATCGGACCAAGACCGGCAGGGTTGGGCCAGTCCAGGGTCGAGAGCTGGAAATGCCCCTCTCATGCGCTTGTGAGTGGCGCCATCTGCAGTGGCAATGTTGGATCTCCCAAGTATTTCCAAATGGGATTGTGGGTAAACAGGAACTGAGTCCTTTCGCTTCATTCAAGAGGATGTATCCGTTGAGCTTTAGGTCCATGGAAATCACTTGGGAGAGCTTGAGACATGTGATACGAATACACTCCCGTACCTGTTCGATCATGAAAGCAAAGAGAAAGTTCAACAAAGGATTGATCTTTTTCTTTTTGTCTTTTTTGGGGGAGCCATCACAGTATGACCGCTTTCCTTGTGGGGAGAATGCCGCAGTAAAAAGGGTGATGTGCAACAAGCAAAGGCAGCAGAATGTTTGAGACAAACTGTTTATGAAGAGATTGTCTGATGTAGAACGTGTACCTTCAAGATTTTGGTAGTCAACCAAAGGTACAAAACATGTGGAATCCCTTTTTAGGCTTCATATTAGACTCGGTAATAATGACCAAACTACTGAATTTTTATCCGATCTGTAATTTAATATGTAAATTTTTTTATTTTGTTTTAGTTTAGTACATAATCTTTTCAAATGCAACTCAAATTCAATATGATACTTTCATTATAGGGAATGTTGTATCATATATTTCAATGATGTATCTAGCAGAGATAATGGTATGGACAACCACTTCACTTCTTTCTTCCGATTTAGTAAAAAGCTTTGGGGTTTCCACATGGTGGCAACATGGAATCATCTAGCTAATTTATTGTGTTCGCTAACATGACATCGTCTTAAGAAGATAGATAAAATGACAGGGAAACATTAGGCCATATCAGCAAATTCCATTCATATACTTAAAGGAAGCTTGTATTGATCCAGATTTTGAACACTAAGGTACCTGATATACGTCTCGGATGATTGACCCTTGGTGCCTAGCGGCCGGACCCAAGCCCCCAGGGGCAGCCAAAGCCCGGTGGGCCAGCCCGGGTCCCCTGTGCTTGGACTCGGGGACCGGGCGTTTGATCCTGGTGTCGTATTGCAAAGTTCTTTTCCCATGAAATAGACAGATTGCAAAAAGTACGGGTCTTCAAATTTTACAGTGGGCACTTTCGGTGTCATCAGTCCTTAAGCTGGAGATGCTTCTCTAAGTTGAACACCAGATCGCTCGTCGTAGCATAAACGTTTCTCACCAAAATTCGATGCTAATCATATTAAAGATGCATCTATTCACGTTCGTTCAATATGTTCAAGAACAATACAGAAGCCGGGACGAATAAAACAACGTGAAAATTCATACTTTGCTTTCTTCTTACTGGTGAAGCGCGGTCCTTCTTTGAGGAAGGCTGTGGTTTCGCCCAGAAGTGGCCAACCCAATGTTCCCAGAGGCAAGCCTTTTGTATTGTACCTCATCTGGTTCCACTTCAACAGGGCCAGGCAAATGATGGGACTCGCGATCAGCCGAAGGGTGACCAAATCGATCTCCATCTGATGCTCCCGTTCCGATAGGTGTTGATTGTCTCAAATCTGCTCCAAGATCTAACAGGTTCAGCATTGTGTTGTGCTGTCTGAACAAAAAAGTTGTGGTATAAATACCATTCTCTAACAAAGTCTAATGTCAAGTCTAATGAGTAAAGATGTAGTAATCATTGATTTTCCCTCTCTTTTCAAGATCCTAGAATATATACATGTGTTAAGAATATTTAATTAATAAAAAAATAGTTTTGTCTAACAAACAACTCAAGTTTTGCGATCCCAAAGTGACTTTTGAAGAGCTTCACTAGGCAACCAAAGCATTAGAAATGCATCGTCATATCAAGTTTTCATTGCTGAATTAAGTAGATATTTAGCTCGTTAATTATGGACCTTTCGAAAACTCAATATACTATCCCTTAGATTTCATTATCTTTTGAAGAGTCTCTTACCAAGGTGAGTGTTTTCGGAACCATTAGTCGCCCTCTCAATTTTAACCACTGAAACTTTCCTTAAAAGATTGTAAAAAAGTTGGCAAGGCAATTGAGAATTTGCGCACTACAACATTTCGGAATCATATCAAAGTAATTAGTTAATCCAAAACCGTAAGATTTCGAATTCACTTTCCTCCTTGGATTTGCAACCACATGACGCCGATGATAGCGAAATCTACTCTTTGGCATCATCTAATCGTGATGCATAAATTCTATAATGTATGTTCACCTATGTCATATCGAAATTGAATGCGCAACCGTTTGTTTTAAAAATTAAAATTTTATGATACCTAATGTATTATTTTAAAAGTTTGACACCCTTCCATCATGTGAAAGCTGATTTGAAAATATGGGTAAAATAATTAAAATGAGTGTAATGGATTTTTTTTTTTTTTTTTTTAGGGGGTGGGGGGTGTGGTTTTGTAAGTATGATGGATTAGTAGAAATAGGTTCCTTTTTCTGCTGCAGTTGGTGGGGGACCGTTTTCAGGCTTGTAGCCCAAAACCAAGACGGTAGAATTACAACCAAGCTCAAGTTCAGGGCTCAAGCCCAACGATCCATCCATTCCGGAAAAAAAGGGACGAGGATGAAGATAAAAATGTCGGAGGAGGGTTGAAAGTCGACACCTGAATAATCTGCGCCGCCGCCGAGAGGATTCCCGCCGCCGTCGTTTGGTTGACCGGGCGCCGGAGGGGCCGTCGTCGCCGGTGGCCAAATGCCGACCATCACGAAGATGTACTCGATGCAGGAAGCGTCCCAGCACAACACCAAAGAAGATTGCTGGATTGTCATCGACGACAAGGTCGTCTCTTTCTCCGTCCTCTTTCTTCCTCCGGGGTTTTGGGCTGTGACCCAGATTTTGTTTCGCCACCTTCGTTTCTGTTCGGTGTGATTCTGTCTTGCTTGCTTGTGTTTGCAGTCCCCTGTTGTGGCTTAGGCTCCGGTTCTTGTGTCTGATTAGTTAGTGACATCAATGTCCTGTCCCATATGTTCTGTGGTTGGAAGTTCTTATGCCTCAACGCCCTTTTAGTTACTGATCATTTCTGCTAACTTCAGTAGCCTGAAGCGATCCGGTTTCATTATAGTCATTGGTCAAGTTTGAAGCCCTTCTCAATAAGTACTTGAAAGAACCAATTTATGAAATGAATGTTAATCGGAAAATGAGCCAAAAGAAGGCCCTTTGTCCTTTCTATCAAAAATGAAAACCATTCGGAAAAATAAATGGCCAGCTACCTGCAGTTCTAGTCAAGGAAAAATGGAGAGGGATTTGTGAAGAATATTATGATCCCTATACAGTAGCATGTTATTTCATGGATTTATGCAATCCTCAGTTTAGAAGTTTTGGTTTTCTTGCATAAATGACGTTGCTCTTGGCTACAATTTGCCGTCATCAAGTTCATTGAGTTTTGCCATTGTTTGTCGGTTAGCTAAGAATTAATTTACTCTGTTACTGGAGGTGTCAAGTTTGGTTATAACACATGGGGGAGCTGGGGGTCCCGATTGTGTGAATTATTTGGGCTACACAATGTTATACATAGTGTTCATGGTTTTGGCTTCAAGATGCTTCTCGTTAAATCCTAAGATCGAGTTGAAGTTAGCTATAGGAGTTTTATTCTTGACAAATGACAGACACGAATACCTGTTATAGAGTGGTGACATGCACCGGCGGACAATGCATGGGACCCCCTTCCGCCTTTTGGCTTCTTTGGTTGGATTTGCTTCTTAGGTTCTTTTCTTCATAGCAGTTAGAAAGGAAAATATAAAACAAGGTGTCATCTCCTCTGAGCTTAAAAATTCTTCTTGTCATTCACAGCAATGTCAAAGCTAGTTGCTTGGCATTGGCTTGGGTGATGTGAAGTAAAGGGAACCTTCTTCCGCAATGCTATGGATTACTTTCAATGAGTTAGTAATGAAAATGCTACTCTCGGGTTGATTTTGGAGAGAAATGTCAGGGGAGATCGTGAAGTTTTAGCTCCACCCTTCCTAATATCTTTTATTTTTCAGGACTTAGTTATGTACCATTTAACCAAAAAAATGGTACATTCTCTGAGTTGGAGCACAGCTTTGATGTTGGATCATGGTGTTCTTTTTTCTTTTTTTGATAAAATCATTACTTGCGATACTAAATTCTAGTGGTCTTTATATTGATGAATTCTGTTGCTTATAAATTTGAGGTAAGAAAAAGGAGTGCGCGCGCGCGCGTGTGCGCGTGTGAATGAAGGAGAGAGAGTAATGGTTGGTATCTGGATTGGGGAAGAGAGAGGCTGATAGAAGTGCAGAAAGTGGATGAGGGAAACCATTTTCTATAGTGATCACTTGTGTATTATAACTGTTTAATCCTCCAGTTGCATTTTATTAACACTATTCAAATTGTTTTTCTTTGAATGGAAGTGTGTGGAATTCATGGACTTAACGAAAAGTGGTTGTGAGTTTTTAATTGATATAACTTTTCTAACTCCAGAACCTTATGATAGGGTCAATGCTATATTAGATGGAATGCTAATTTTGGCATCATTTTCGTCTTGCCACTTTCTAAACAACAGTTGTGCAAAATATTCGGAGAGAAAAATAGTACTGATTAACGCAAGTACCAGAAAGAAATAAGGAACGTATAAGAGTGAGTATGGCATGTGCATGTCTATGCTCTAACTAATTGCATTTCTTCTGCACAGGTCTATGATGTGTCATCATACATGGATGAGCATCCTGGTGGGGATGATGTTATCCTTGAGACAGTTGGTAATTTTCTTCACCTTGTTGATAATACTTAAGTTTGATCACATTGAATACGATCCATTTTAGATATATCTCATGGTATTGGTTAGATGACCATATCTTTCCTTTTTCCTTACTAAAGGAAAAGATGCTACCAATGACTTTGAAGATGCTGGCCATAGTGACGAAGCAAGGGAGCTGTTGCAGACCTTTTGCATCGGGAGCTTGACACATCTTCCCCAGTCATCCCAGAACTCGAAATATACTCCAAAGGAACAGACTCTTCTCAGAAGCTCATGGCCCTGACAAAACAATACTGGGCTGTTCCTGTTGCTGTTGCTGGCATTTCAGTGATTGTTGGCTTCTTATATTTGCGTAAGAAGTGAAGAAGTCTGTTTTTTGCATCATGTCTCCTTTTAAAATGATTTTTTGAGTCATGTAACAATGATTTAGAGAAACCGTTTATATCTGTTGGATTTAGATTTGGATAGAAGTCACGAAGATTGTCAAGGGAATTCTCCCTGTTGCAAGTCATTAAAAATGTTGTATTCTTGCTATTTTCAAATAGCATCATATACTATCAAACTCTCATGTGAATTTGAGAATTCATTTGGTGGGTGTTATGTTGGGCTATTTAGTTAGGATTGTGTTTGAGCTTTCCGAGGACATGCTTAAGTATTCATTTATTCCAGCAGGAGTGAACCTAGCGCAACGCATCCGTTCATTGCACAATAGGTGCTAATCATTCTGCCGCTGGTTTCATCTTTCGTAATTTTGTAGACTTCCTTGCTGATCAATGAATTTGTTAAATAAGTTGGTTTTGGTTGATTAAATGACGAGCCATTGTGAGCCTATAATCAGGGTGAATGTAATGGATATTGCATGATCTATATGGGTTTTGTTTTCGATCTAGGGCACTGTCTTTTCACGAAATACTGAAGAGGGTCATCCTGTACCAAGAAATGCACTCAACCGTGCACATCTAGAATCATGCTCACGCTCGATGCCTGGATATTGTTCTGTCAGGGACTCGTAATACTTTCGGGATCCGAACTGCTAACGGGTCATTTTGGTCCCAATCTTGGATAAATGTGAGTCCTCATGTCCATAGACATCATCCCATCAGTCACAAATCATCTGCAAATTGAGCCACAAATCCAAATTGATGATGGGCAGGTGCTCTGTCTGCAACCCAAGGCATCGGTCTGTAGACGTTCTCTACCTCCATCCGAACGCTGCATTCTGAGACATGACAACGAATGGATCTTCAAAGGAGGAGACGGAATGCTAAAACGTTGACGGACTTTTTGATTGCCGGGGGGGCGTTAATGACGAATTTTTGTCCTGAAGTCATTCTTCCTTGCAACATTCCATGTTAAACATTATCTCTTATAATTTACAAATTGCAGTGTGCCTTTAGCCAACTTTTTGCTTTTCGACTCGGTCTTTCCGATTAGGTTTCACTGCTTTGATATTAAGAGGTTGTTCGAGTGCTTTGTCATCCTCCATAATCTTTCCTGTGATTTGAGATCCATTTGAAGCAAATAAGATTTATGAACCAAAAATCATATCAAGGTAATTTATATGATATAAACCTCCTGAAAAGATATTTAAAATTTAAAATAGGAAATCCTTTTCCCTTGCATTGAAAATAGTCGCATTTTTCTTCAATATCTCTGTCGGCCAAATGTCCTGCCTCCGGCTCCGCCGCCCCGCCGGCGGTGGAGATGAAAATTCCTGGCGGCGAGTTGCTCTTTTTGGGGTGGGGTTGGTGAAAAACAAAAGAAAATAAAAGAATGGACGGTAATAAGAGAGCCACCCACCCTCCGCTGGTTAACTGCAAACGCCCTCGCTTCTTAAACCCGAGCAGGTGTCGGAAGAGATAAACCCCCTCAACCGAAGTCTTTCTCTCCCGACGCCTCCGTCTGCTGCTCCCTACTCCGTAGTCGATTCGTGGGTTCCAGTTCACCGAGTGGATGTCAAGGGTGGCCTCTCTCTCCTTCACTCACTTGTCTTTCTTGCCCAGGTTCGCTTCTCTCTCTAGCTCTATCTTTTCTCGCTTCCTGCTTCCTTTTTCGTGATTTGAAATTGTGCTTTTTCGTGGGTTGATTTGATTGTTCGCGGTGGGCTTCTCATTTTGCTCGTGCGCTTGTCCAATGATATGTTTTGTTTTGAAAACTTTGTGTGACTTTTCATTTTGTTCGTGCGCTTGTCCAATGATGTGTTTTGTTTTGAAAACTTTGTCTAGATGGGCATTAGTCTTAGAAGTGTGTTATGCTTGGTTGGCTGTAATTCGGTGGCAAGAACGTGTCTTGTCTGTGTTATGATTTATGTTTCTGGGTGAGCACTTGATTGTTCATATTGAAGAATCGCTTTCTTTTAAAACATATTGTTGTCCCGGAAATGCGGATGCTGTTTGGTGTTCAATTGAGTGTTTCGCTGTGTTTTGTGCGGTTCCAACCTCTAGTTGTTCTGTTTTTCTTCCCTTTCCTTGGTTTGGGGGTGGGAATGCATTGTCATGTAAAAATGAAGGCTTGAAACCATTAACATAGGTTTTGAATTGATTATTGTGCGAGAGAAGAAATTGATGGTTAAAGTCTTTCGGCAACTATAGGTGAAATGATAAATTTGATGTCATACCATAGGTGAGATGACCTAGCCCCATTTATTGTTTTCTTGCAACAAACATCACCTCAATCTGAAATTTATTTGCTTTTGCCTTATTTGAAAGTTTATATGAGGCTGGTTTGGGTCACTCCACCAGTATAGTTATCAACTTGTCAGGTATGATTTTTTTTTCTAAGGCATGAACTCCACAATTGCAGATGGCATAAGAATTGCCCTTTCTATTCAACCCAGATCTTGGTGCTCCGTCAAGATGTTAAATCACCAAATAAATGGGCTCTTGCGAGTGCGTCTAAAACAAAACTTATAGAAACTTCAGCTCCAGAACAAATTGAAGATAAGGCTGTTACTAAAAGGAGGACATCTTCTAAGCAAGCTACTACTCGTACTAGAAAGAAAGCTGTTGTAGATACCCCAGAGGAGTCCTCTGAATTGATTCCTAGTGATAAAGAAATGACCGTATCTGTAGCGCTGGAAGATTCCAACAAGAAACAGCGAAGGACTCGTAAGAAAGGTAGTGTCTCAGAGTTTGCTGCTAATTTGGTGCTTGTCTTTAGCCGTGGTCATTTCTAATATCTACAGCGAGGAGGCATGCATCTGATTTGAATATTTTTTTGCAGCTGCATCTGCTCTTACAACAACGAAGGAAGAGAAAACTAAGAAGGTAAGGAGGCGGAAAAAGAGTACTCTGGAGGTTGCTGAGGACAAAACTAGTGAAACTGAATTATCGGATAATGAGGACTCCACATTCTTTGCAAGTTCAGATCAAGAGAGTGATGAGGACCTAGATCTGGGAAAAGACGAGGGAGAGGATATTAGCTATACATACGGTTGGCCTCCTCTTGTTTGTTGCTTTGGAGCTGCGCAGCATGCTTTTGTACCATCAGGAAGGCCAGCGAACAGGCTTGTAGATTATGAAATTCATGAAAGGATGAAAGATGCTTTATGGGCACCAGATAAATATGTAAGGGCTCCAGGGGGGTCAGCTGGAAGTGTGGCTATTGCCCTTGCAAGCTTGGGAGGTAAGGTTGCTTTAATGGGTAAACTTGGGGATGATGACTATGGCCAGGCCATGCTATATTATTTGAACATGAACAACGTTCAAACCCGATGTCTTCGCATTGATAGCAAGAGGCAATCAGCTGTATCACTGATGAAGATTGGCAAAAGGGGCCGTTTGAGAATGACTTCTGCTCGACCTTGTGCAGAAGATTCTCTGTCGAATTCTGACATCAATGTTGATGTATTGAAGGAGGTAATTTATCTTGCTGCTTTGAGAAAACCCTTGAGAATGTTACACCAGAGTTCCAGAGTGATATACATTACTAAGCTGAAAGGGAAAATTTATTGTTTAACATCTTTACAAAATCTAATGTTTAAGCATGTATTTTTCTACTGGCGGTGCTGATATTTAAGTGATTTGGTTCAATGACTCATGGATCTCTGAAAAATCACTAAATTCAGTGACCTGTCTAATAGTAAGGAGCACTAATAAAAATGGACATCATGACTCCCTTATTTTAATTGTAAGACAGGTGTGGTCAGTATGCAGGCTACACATGCATATGAGGAACCGGATGGACTTTACCCCACAATCCCTTTTTGCTATCATCTTTGTCCCTATATTATTCACCTGAATGCCCCAACCTGGTTCATGTATCTGATGTCCCATCATACAATAGTTAATGTTTGGTGAAGGATCTGCTTATTAGAAATGCAGTCCTTCTACTCGAAATGCATGTTCTGTACTACTTCTGAAGAACAGATCAGTGCTTGCATTATCGTTTATTATATCGTTTGAATAATTGATTATTCAAAATGTTGTGTATCCCTGATGTCCTTTAACATATTATGGAATTTGATGCAGGCAAAAATGCTTTATATTAACACGCATTCGTTGCTTGAGCGTAACATGAGATCAACTGCATTGCAAGCCATTAAGATCTCAAAGAGATTTGGAGGGCTTATATTTTATGATGTGAATCTTCCTTTGCCTCTTTGGCATTCTGCTGAGGAAACCAAAGCATTCATTCAGCAAGTTTGGGAGCTAGCAGATTTTATTGAGGTCACCAAGCAGGAACTTGAGTTTTTATGTGGGATTGTGCCATCTGAGGAATTTGACACCAAAAATAACTCGAAATCTAAATTTATCCATTATGAACCAGACATTATTGCACCTCTCTGGCACAGTAATCTTAAGGTCTTGTTTGTGACGAATGGAACTTCCAAGATTCACTATTACACGAAGGAGCACAATGGTGCTGTCCATGGGATGGAGGATCCTCCCATCACCCCCTTTGCTCGTGATATGTCAGCATCTGGCGATGGCATTGTTGCAGGTATGAGTTTTTGAGATGCAATACTAATATCTATTATAATTGTGCCTGTCTGTTACACCAAGAAATCTAAAAGTTCCACATGCTCTTTTTAAGTATGTAGTTTTTTTATGAATGGTCTTGCATAGGAATGTTTCTTCAGGACACGTCATGATTGAAAGTAGTGTTGCTTCATGATACCCGAAAGAAAATGTCAGTGCTGTATTTTATTCTTATGTACTGCTGGCGTATTATTCTAGGCTGATCTCTCCAATGTCTCACAATCATGTTTCTTTTGCTTGTTCAAAGCTCTTTCAAATCTCTGATTAGTGGAGACTAGGGGTAAACATGGTCCTAGGGTAGATTTTAGAATCTGAGTACCGGACTGATGGGACCCAGTCCAGTACCAGGTTCCACCTACCTAGAATCTAAAACCCGATACCTAAAATAAGTTTGTATTTTTTTTTGTTTATATCTTTGCGTGATCTTGCGGTATTCCATGGCATTGCCATATAATATGAAACTACTAGTCTGAGTTTCAATTTCATAATTGAGACTTATCCTTTGTTAAATGTTTCATATTTTTCATATGTCTAAAAATAAGTTGTGATCAGTAGATTATAGCAGTAAGTAGTAGTTATTAAAAGTGATGATTTACGTTCATTTAATAATATAGGTGAACTAGGGTAGATCTTGGAACCTATGACAAGATAAGTTCTAGTTCTAGGGTATGCAAGGTAAGCTCCAGATTCAAAAAAATGATGAAACCGTTTCGACGGATAGGTTGTAGGTTTCAAGTGAAATCTATACAAAACTTGGAACTGTTCATCCTAGTGAAAACTAGAGATATTTCATTCTTTTCTTGGAGCGTCCCATATGGGGCCAAAGAGATAATTAGACCTCATTGTGCCATAATTTGTGTTATTTTTCTTTTCAGTTTATTACAACCATAGTAGATCCATACTTTATAAGATATTTCATTACTCCGTATGTATGATTTGATCAATTTTTAGCTTCTTCCTCTAAAATTCACTATGCGTTTTGTTGACATTCTGATTTTGCATCATCTGTCGTCATTGCTCCTCATCATTGTTCAAGTTGTTAGATCTCTCTCACCTACTTTGACCACTTCTCTGAACATCCTATATCTAAATTTGATGAGCAATCACTTATTTGTTGAAGCCCCAGAGAGAGTGAGTTCACTGGATAAAAACAAGTTTTTTGCTTGAAAAGGCAATTCTTATCGGTTTTACAACAGGATTGCTTCATTTCTCCTGGATACTGTGATTTGCTGCATCTTGTATTGTCAACATGATGGAAACGAACTTTCTTACCAAGCTCTGCATTGTTGGCATGATAAAACGGTACTCTGCTTTACCAAGTTCTCTTTTGCCCATGTTTGAAGGTCTCGTGAGGATGCTGACGGTTCAGCCTGACCTCCACACAGACAGAGACTACCTAGAGCACTCAATCAAGTATGCCATTGACTGCGGAGTCATCGATCAATGGGCTGTCTCACGAACACATGGCTTCCCCCCTAGAGAAGATGAAGAGGAAGAGGTGTCGCCTGATATTAACGGCATAAGATCATTATCAGAGAGGGAGTATCGGACAGTGCAGCTTGCAAGCTGATCCCCAACATTCACAATGATCATTTTCGCTTTCGACTAGCTAGCATTTTCTTCCCTGTAAAGTGACATCTTATTCTTTTTTCTTGTTCCGTCTCTTCATAAATTTTCTCCATTTGTTTCCCGCCTTTTTCAAATTCAGTCCCATGTGTAGACACATTGTAAAACTTTCTTTCCCTTTCTTGAACTTCTTGTAACTGGTATACTTGGTGAAAGCCCACTGAGAATTCAACGGGAAGCTTGATTATTGCACTCTTTTACTGGTGTAAATAGGCATAGAAGAAACAAATATCAAACTGTTCGTCACGGTTGGAGCTTTTCTCATTGTCTAGATATCAAGAGAGCTAGTACAATAACGGCCTTTTATTGATCCTCCGACCTCATCAAAATCTTCTTACAGAAGGGATTAACCATAGTTCTCCACCATCCGACAAAAGAGGACGACAATTCAAAAATGGAGAACTAAACCAGATCTAGAGTTTGAATTTTCACTTTCTAAATGTGAAAAGGGATGTGAAAAGGGCGGAAGCATTAACAAAATCCACAGATGTTCCATCCCTCCACTTCACACAAAACATAAACATCAAGACTTGTAAAATTGATCGCCATCGAGCTTTGAGGCAGCCCCCTTGTCTAAAAACCACACCAACTTCCCCGTCGTCGGCTGAACCATTCTAGCAGGCAGTTTCAAGCAGTCAGGTTCCACATCGTCGATTGCCAAGTGCACGGCCTCTGACTTGGCCTCATCAGCCACAACCACAGCCACGTTGGAAGCAGAGTTGATGACCGGTAATGTGAATGTGATCCTCTCTGGTGGAGGCTTTGGGGAATCAGTTATGAAGGTCACCCACTCGCTTTTCTCGTTCAGCACTGCATGGTTAGGGAATAGTGAGGCAACATGTCCATCAGGACCCATCCCTAGGAGGATGAGGTCAAACTTGGGACAGTCGCTAACCTCGGAGACACTGACCATGCGAGCTTTCACTAGCTGCCTGATCACAAACTCGTACTCACTCGCAGCCTCCTCTGCAGAAACTGCATCATTGATGGAGTGCACATGACTTGGGATAATGGGAACCTGCCAATGTAAAAATAAGATGAAAAGAAAGCAATGTATGAACCTTTGATGAATGAGTTAAACTAGCACGAGGAGACTTGCTGTTTGAACTACGTGTTCATCTGGTGCTTATCAGTCCTTCCCAATCATACCCTAATGATCAATATTGCATCTACAAAGATTCTCCATCTATATGTGAAAAAGTTCAACATGAACAGAAAAAATAAACTATTGCCCTGTGATTTTCAGGCTACTAGAAGCTCATAGAAAATAATTCCAATTAATGATTTGATTGGCACTTTTCCATAAAACAGTAACTTTGCCAAAAAAATTCTATAATACTAAATCATTGCAACACAGGGAGCTAGCTAATATAGAAAATTTAGTAGCATTAAAAGACAGCCAAGCTATTGCATTACGTCACAAGTGTTGATGAATTGAAGCATAAAGAAATGAAAAGATGTTTCAAGCAAGATAGAGTAAAACTAAGGGAAGCTAAAATATAATGACTTTATAAAGCCATTTTTGGTTAAATTTCTGTTTTAGGAGCACGTTATATCTGTTCAACTCAGAAAAGCAGAACAGTCAACAAGCACCAAAATTTAAAGGCTAATGATGCACTATGCAAAAGTTGACGCAGATTACTTGATCGCTATAAAACTTCTCCCTCAGAAGTCAACTTTTTTGAAACTATGTTTTGCATCTGTTAGGACACATTGAAGACTGGAAGAAGAAAGATTAAAAACTGCAGACAAGAATGGAAAACTGCCAGCTCAGTTAGCTAGTTATTGATGGAATAGCATACTATTTTATCATCTCTATCAGATGCATGAATTTTGATGTGGACACTTAATTTGCAATGTCCAATGGTTCTCCCTATAACTTCCCTGCATGCAATATGCTAATAAACCACATATATAGAGGTAAAAAAGATAATGAGGAGCAAAAGATGCCACATTTGTCACATCTTAGAAGTAGCACTAATGGGGAACCATAAATAGTTGAATTCGTATATATTGGATGATGACTCCATATCACAAGCTATACATCACATTAGGTGGAAACAAGTTCACTGTCGTCTTAGTTTATGGTGATTCAATAATTATCTGCTGACATAGAAAATGCTTCCTTCAGAATGGTTCAGAAGAAAGTGTAAATTAGGTAGAGTGATGGAGACTTGCACACAATTGTCAATCTACCTAAAAAGCGGATTAAGGATTTATCGAGAGCAACTAAAAGGACAACCCTAAAACTCAACTGAGAACAGGGAGAAACAAAACATAGTCAGATACAAATGCTGGAAGATGTGCAATACATGCTAGGATGTGTTGGCCTATTAACTGAAACACAAAATAAACTAAAGGCTGGTGAACAATCTTCCAATGAAATTGGCTGATGCACCAGGTTAAAGGCCCGGATTTAGAAGTTATACAAGAGAAAAAAAATTTCCTGAAACTCAAAAATGAAGAGATAATGGTTGATACATAAGCATTACTTGATGGAACTTAGTCCAATTATATCAACAGTCTTTACAGCCCTGCTGTTGTCAATTTTGGGTCCATACATCCAGGAACAGCTTAATGAAGAAGTCTATCTAGTGACCAGATGACAATAAAGCATTCAACAAGAATACAAAACAATCTGCCTCCTGGCATTGATAGCGATTGAAAGGCTTAAACCTATTTATCTATCCTATCCCTCGCTTTAGTCTTCATCGTCTGCTGAGTCTATCTAGTGACCAGATGACAATAAAGCATTCAACAAGAATACAAAACCGAGCATGTACGGAGAATGTGTAGTGACCTTCCAGCCACATTAAGAGTCCCGAATATCATTGTGGAATCAGTCAAAATAATAAATGCAGACGTCAGTGGGAGAAGCGATGCAAAATAGGAGGCTTGTCTACTTGCTAAGGATAGAGGTGATCTCCCAGGTTGGGAAGGGCTTGTGAAAGTGTAGCAGTTAGTTCCCAAAAGAAGATTAAACGAACGCATTCTCCATCATCGCAAAAACAAATGCTGACAGATTTTAATGGACTATACATCATTAGTCTAAAAAAGATGCACACCTTGGACAAAAGGCCATCCTTCGCTAACTTATAGTTGCTGTCGGTGTGGTTCTTTGCTACCACACGCTCATCAGCCCAGAAAATATACCATTTTGCCCAATCCACTGTCCTATTATAAGGCGCTTCGCTGAGTTTCCTGCAATGATAAAAATAAATAAAAAAATGTCACACAGAGAGCTGAAACTGTCCATCTGACAAAAGCAAGTAGAGGGAATGCAAGCATTAATACCCCATTAAGCCAATGAGAGAACCACCAGATAAGGCGATGGAGAAAACGCCTCGCTCTTTCACCGATGCCTCAGATAATTCAGCAATGTAGTCCGCCAAGTCAGTGCTCAGCTCATCCAAACTTTCATGGATCCTCAATTCTCCTCTATCTTTACGACCCACACCAGAGAGAGCCATTCTATATGAAAGTCCAATTAAGCAAAAATCAGTACTTTGACGATAAAGAACGACAAGATGCAAAATTCACTGTGTGGTTCAATTCTCCTCTATCTTTACGAACCACCCCAGAGAGAGCCATTCTATATGCAAGTCCAGTTAAGCGAAAATCAGTACTTAGTTGATAAAGAAAGACAAGATGCAAAATTCTAGAGGAAAACAATTAAAAAACTTTGCTATAAGCAACTTGAAACAGCAAATACTGACAGGTGGCAACGGACAATAAGAAAAATTGAAAAAAAATGGTATCAATTAATCAACCACATGTTTCATAGATCTTGAAGTAACCTGGAAATGAAAGACAGCACCAGAAAAACCCAGCAACGTTTATGCCTCACATGCATATATGTACGAAAGACGACAAAGACGAAGCATAGCTGCATTGTATGATCAATCAAGCACAATAAATGTCTGGATCCCTAAATCACAAGCATACTCATAATCCAAACAGCAATTATCGAAAGTCAAAAGTCCACCTTAAATCTGCCACAGAAGGGTTTTCTATTTCTTTAGCCCAAATTCAAAGCAATTAGCCACCATGGAATTAGATAAAATAAAAGAGCAAGAAAAATGCTTTCATGCACAAATTGGTGATCGGTACTTGTAAAGAGATCAAGAGCAAAGCCATCATTTCATACATCACAAACAGGCTTCAGTTCTACTGCGGACACAAAATGTACCCAGTACCCTGATTACAGAAACTCAATCAGAACCCTCCTTTAAACATTGGCGATAAAACGTCATACACAGCCGAAACGATCAAGAAGAATCACGGGCAATCTACCAATTTGCAGACAGATAAACACAAAGTTATTTCATCCAGAACAAATTGGCCAAAAAAAAATCTCTTTTTTTTTTCTAATGAAGAAAAGAAAGAACCAAGAGGCAAGAGGTTACACGGGAGGGACAGGAGGGTGGCAGAGAGGGAAAAGAACATTGTCCCAGATTGATATCAATGAAAATTCATGTAATCACGCTATTGATATGCTATATTCATATAAATTTCGCAAGAAATTCAGGGAGAATTTTCACCTTCTGGGTGTCCCACGTGCAGCCACTGATCGTGACGAAACGCAAAACCCACTCTCTCTCTCTCTCTCTCTCTACACAAAGTAAACTGAAGAAACCTTCGATGAAAGCAGATGGAGAGACGCCCAGAGAGAACACTTAAATATAATGAGCCTCATCCATTTTTCCTTTTTGGGGGGCCAATGCACTATTCTTTTTCCCTTTTTCTTTTTGGGTATACAGAAGAAGAGAAAAACCATCAGCGGTAACCTCTGGGATGACAGAGACCCACAAGCGCTGGATATATAAATTTTATTTTTTTATTTTTTTTATTGATAGAATTTTGTTCAGTTAGCCATATGTATAATATATATATATATATATATATATATATGTGTGTGTGTGTATATATATAATACCCAAATCACCTGAATTTCTGATGATTCTTCCATTCTTCTCTATTCCCATATTGTGATATCTGCACGGCCCACCTGTCCATTCTCAGCTGCTGACAGATGTACCAATAGTGCCTTCTGTCTTGCAAGACAAAAACAGTTTTTTTTTTTTAAATTTTTTTATTAGTAATTACTCTTGTATGGTAGTGGGGATCGATTGAAAATTCAGTTTTTTATTCTATTCTATTCTATAAGCTATCTGCCTCCGGCGCATAACATCTTCCTCCACTTGCTATTCATCTCCATGGCATAGAAAATATTCTCTCTCTCTCTCTCTCTCTCTCTCTCCTTTTTTAAATTAAAAAAATTCTTATAGAATTTTTTTTTTTTTTTTGGTCGTCTCCTCAAAACCAGCTAATATACACTATTATATTATGCTTGTGTGTGGGAGAGATGTGCCTTGCACTTTACCCCACCTCATCTTGATCCCATAATTTCCCTCCACTGACACAACTTTTGTTTCTTCAATAAATTATTGAAGACTGATCTGATTTTATCATCTGCTGACGTATGGCTTGCTTATAATCAGATAATTATTGCTCGACATACGCAACAACAATCTAGACATCATGTTTAGCCTTAAGTTAAAGCTCGCAAATTTGATATGTGTCTCACAAATTTTTGTTTCCTTTTTTTTTTTTTAACTTCGATGGCTAATTCTATGCTGTCCCCTTCTAAAAGGGTGTGACATATATCTTTCAATATAGTACCTTATTATATATATTTATATTTTTTTTTTCCAAACCTCGTATTTACCAATTGATGAATAATAAAACTAGAAATTGGCCCAATTGGAGTTTCTTTTATGTAGTTCTTCACGTGTAATCTAATTCAAAAACATATATCTCATCTTAATAAATAACATAAGAATTCGATGTTTGTTTATTTCTAATGATTTCATAACACATATAACCGTAAAAATATAAATAGAGGTGGTGTGAAAACCATTTATAACGCGGAAGTTGTATTTGTGATTCCCTTCTTTTGCGCTACCTATGTACTGCTCCAATAATTAAGAGACCTCTTCTCTTTCGCAAAGGAAATGTTAGGGACGATAGAGTTGCGCCTCCTATTTATTTCCTACTTTCCATTGTTGAAAAGAGTTATGCCATTTTAGTCTGTTTAGGCTAGCTATTGATTGCTCATGTAATCTCAACTTTATGTCACCTCCATAGGTGTCTTTTGAGTTGAGAACATCAATCATTTTCGTTCAGTTTCCCTAACCTCCACCACCATGGAGTGAAATGATGGGCATATCGAAAAGGAGGTTTGGAATCTCTATTAGGGATGAAGAAAGCCAATAAGCTATATCAGATTATTTAGTTTTGATATTCCTTATTATTTAGCTGTGAAATAAATCGACGCGATTCATAAAAATAATGTGGAGTTTTGTGATAGTTTAGGATTGTTTAATAACTTTTGCGAAAATGAAATTTGAAAATCGAGGCTCTAATTATAAAAAAAAAAAATCAAAATTACAACCCATTTTAGTGAATCTTCTTCTTTTTTTTTTTATATTTTTTGTTAGTAAAAAGATGGAAAAGGGAACCAACACGATTTTCTCTTTTAATCAATTATTAGGAACGCTTGACACTTATTACAAAATGTTCAATTTGATTCATAATTATTCAATCCTTCTATAAGTGCACGAGTATCCCACCATAACCTGATCGATGTGTCAGAAACCCGAAAGTCTCTCCACATGAGACGGTAAGAACCCAAAACACAAGCTAACCAGTGATGTTTGCTCATAATATGGCTAGAACTTGTGGTTTTATGTTCCCACTAGATTACTATGTTTTGGAGTCAAATTCTATCAAAGCCTGGCATTTTATTTCTAGAATGGGATAATTGGTTGTCCCTTTTTGGTCGAAACTGCCCCCACGCACTCTCTCATTCCTAACTTTGACAAAGGGTACAAAGGACAGTTCTCATCATGGTCTCAAATCCCACTTCCATGTCTCTATTTCAACTAGGTTTCTGTAGGCAACTTTGTACATCTCTCTCTAGTTTGGCAATACACCTTTTCGTGTGAAAAAGACAATCTTGCCTATGATAGAACCAGGGGCCTTGGACTACCTGGCCAGTTCTCAAGCCGTTGGTGGTAGCCAATAGAGGTGAGTATCGGTCTAGGGTCAACCCCGGACCGATTCTGGACCGGCCCAACCTTGCCAATCTTGGTCCTATTCTAAAGGAGACTGGTTGATTCTTAGTCCTCAAATTCCTGAACTAGCATTGTGCGGATTGATCCTTAGTCCTAGAAGTTCATGATCGATCCAACCTGGACCCACCTTGACTCTATATATATAGTATATATCTAATATATTATTTATAATTTTGTCATATAGAAAAACCATAAAATAAACGGCGTCAATAACATTAAATAGCTCCTTAGTGAGGAGTTCAAGTAATTTTATATTATTTTTTAATAACTTAGATTTTTAATGTCTTTTACGGCGTCAACAATCATAATTTACAAAGGAGGAAAATGTTTTTTTGAGAAGTCCTCATGGCGTCCAAAAAGGGATAAACAACTTATCACGGCATCTTCCTCTAATGCTTGTTCTCTTCTGTCTTATTTGTCCTCTTAGCCTTCAATTTGTCAAAATCGAAAGAAACAACTTCTCCGCTCGCCACTCGACACTCGTCTTGCTCGCTTTGGGTCACTCGTGTTGCTTGTCGCTCGATGCTCGCCTGGCTTGTTGCTCCTCGCTTGATACTCAATGCTCACTTTGCTCAACACTCACCCCACTTGACGCTCGCCGCTCACCTCTTCTAGCTGACCTCACTCGTCACCGAACCCATTGGGTTAGTCTGATTCTCGGTTGCCTTTTCGAGAAATACAAAAAATGAAATAAAAAAATTATTGATCGATCTTGGGTTGATTCTAGAACCGAACTAAACCCATTGGGTTAATCCGATCCTCGGTCACATTTTTAGGGAATACAAAAAGTGAAAAAAAAAAATCGATTGGTCTCATGTTAATCCTAAAACCAAATCGAACCCATTGAGTCGATTTGGTCCTCAGTCTCAAACTCAATAGGGTCGGTCCTCGGTCCCAAAAATTAAAAACCAGCACCGTGCGAGTTGGTTATAGGGTTAGGGGGTGGACCGGCCCAACCTGGACCATGCTCATCTCTAGTAGCCAAGGGGTGTTTTCATCGATGAGGATCGTCCCTAATAGTCCTCCAGTAGGGCACCAACAGGACTGCATTTTTTATTTTTACTTACCGATGCCCGCAAGCCTCACCTCGCCCCTCCCAGTGGAAGTGTAAGTTTTTCTTTTCTACCATCAAAGAATACCAATGATTTCACACTAAAGAGATGTTGAACATTAGCAACACCGCACTTCAAATCATCCCCACATCAGGGTCTTCCTAGAGGATCATTGAACGTGTTCCCATGCTATCTTAAGAAGGAAAAAAAAAGTATGTAAGCATCACGAGGGAAAAAGAAGTATTTGATCCCCAAAAACAAAAACTGAGCTTACTGATTCATAAGTTTCCTCTTTTGTGTCTTTTTCATGTTTGCTCCTCCGCTTTTCTGTAGATTTTGCTATTTTTAGCTTTCTACTAACAATTCCTTGTTAGTTGACCGAGTGCACATTAATGAAGCAGGATCTTTAAAGCATCTTCTATTGTATCTTGATTTAGGTTTTTTCCGCACCATATTTTGACTACCTCTCCTTCGATCTAGAATTCTTGGACCCTCGACTCCTTGAATACAATGGGATCTCGATCTAATGAACCGTAAATTCTCACTCTATTCATTTACTAAATGACTCGATAAGATTAGTAATAAACCAACTATCAAGTCCGCATGAATGTAATTTATTTAAACATCCGATCTAATCTCATGTTTGATGTCCTGCGTGAGAAACGATTGTGGGGTCTTATAACCTCATGATATCGAGCAACTTAAAGCAAAAAACATTTCGAATCCCCATAATAATTGTTGTGTCGGGTCACATATTCTATGCCACGCAACTGTCTTGAGCTGAGAGAAAGCAGACATCTCAACATCTCAAAGAGTCATGGCGATTGCAAAAGCAGTTCCCTCGTTTCTTTTCGTGGGAAAGCTACAAAACAGCTTTCGCAGATGACAACAACGTTAATGACTTATAATCAATGTGAAGGAACGACTTTAGGTCTTTCGAAATGATTGATTGTCGATCCACAGTTCCTTAATAGAAGTCATTATGAAAGGATTAGCGTGTGGGGATCTAAATTCAAAGGCAAAAATCATGCTCTTCCAGTTAAATTATGGGGTCGTCTTTTAGGAAAGCACATGGGTATCTTCGTTTCTTCACCATAAAAATAGCTAGCCAGGGATCTTTTATTCTATTCGACCAAGAGATTCTTTCCCTTGGAGTTAAAGACTGACAACGTCTTCTCTTGATTGATGATGTCTCTTAATCCTATTGCTAGGCGGTTGTGTAGCCTAATGATATAGATGAGGCTTTAGATGTTTGAGCTCACCTGATTTAGAAAATGCATTTTGGAAGTTTGTTGCTTGATGAGCACATCGAAACTTAGGCTACATTTGATGATCAATACAAAAGTCAAGACAAGTTAAATTTCATTTTTTCCCGTGTTTGGATCATGTCCAAGAAAGGATAAGACCAGATTAAGAGGGATATGACCCAAATAGAAATATCCGATGTGAGGGCTGGAATAAAGATGGATAAGACTTTTTATATTCGTGATATAAAACCTATTTTTCTCTAATAGAAAATTTCTTAGGATAATAAAATTAAATGAATAGTTAAATATAAATAATATGTAAGTTCCGATATAAAAAAAAAAGAAAAAGAAAATTCAAAATAACAACTATAAGTTCCGATATATATTGTATATATTTGTATTCCATATTTTAGGTGTATTAGAATTTGAAGTAAATTAGTATAGTCTCTTATTTAATGAAATTTTAATTAAGAATGAAGGAAGGGAATTAAATAAATAAATAATAGAGGGAGTATAATAAAAAAAATAAGTAAATAAAAATGAAGTAGAAAAACCTAAATTTTAAATGAACAAATTTAAACTTTAAAGTAATTTTTACAATTTTCAAAGAATGAGAGGCGAGGAGATCACTAAAAATCCCCTATCGTTTCCTTCTCCTATGTAGTTGTGGTTCACGTTAAGCTTCACAACTCCTTTGTCACTCTTTAGTTTACTTTGAAACTCCACAGCAACAGTGAGAGGGTCGGAGAGAAAGGCAAAGCTCCTTCTCCTTCATAACTCCTGGATTCTAAGTTAAAGTTTCACGAAAATGACGAGAAAGTCGAAACATTATATTTTTCGAAATTGCAAATGTGGATGATCATGCTTTCCATCTCATACTAGATTTGGCATACACTATCTAATCTATCTCGTTAGTCTCGCCATAGCCCGTTTATATATATTGGCATGGTCAAGCCCGTGACCTTAGAACATTACAATAAGCTCCTTTGTTGTTTGAGGTTCAGATTTCACAATAATCACATATTGATTGCTAGAGGCTATCTCCGTTTGTGCATTTGTGATTTCTCTAAAGGAAAATCGTGAGAAATTCTTGCCATTTTCGTTTGTGTATTTCAGGTTCTTTACACTGATATGCAATTCTTACCAAAGAATGAACATGACGGGACATGAAAATATTCGACTTATCATCATCATTCTCCAAATTGTGGGTAGGATAGAGCAAGATCTATGGATTTCATATATTACCATATCCGTTTACACTTATTTGTAGTTCTTACTAAACAATGAATGCGATTCCGCTTTATCACTTCAATTCACCAAACGATAGGATATACCAATATGGATTTCATAATCTATCATATCTTTAAAGCCAAGTGACTAAATGCAACCTAAGTTTGATGAGTTCACCAGCTTCGAATAACTTTCGTGCAATTAAAGTCAAGGGTGAATATCAATCTTGGTTGAATCGAAGGCATTAATTAGTCTCTGCATGATATAATCATAGTCTAGATTAATTTCATTACATAAATGATAATTAAATAGATAGATGAGAGTTTTCAGATGGATGTTGACACCACGATTAGAATATGGGCCCAAACGAAAAGAAGCTAATCGTCATATTAAATCATGATTACACACATGACTTACAGAATTAGAAATTCCAACCGAAAAGCCTACGCTATCAAGTGGAGTAGACTACATAAATATAAAGAGCATATAGAACCTTTTGTCGAGCAATGTGGAATAACATTTCAACATGCCTCTCACACACAAATCAGATCAAGAGTGGCACGTGGAATTTGACCATAGCATGTGAAATTTGACAAGATAGGGGTGGACACACACATGCGAAGGGGATAGCATTAACTTTGATACCATATAAGAAAGTTCAACTTAAAGGTTTAGACTATTAAGTTGAGGAAGACTACATGGATATAAAGAGTGTACAAGATATGTTGTTAAATTATATGAGACAATATTTCAATAGTGTCCATTGATTTGATATTTAATTCCTGATGAGCTCATTGATCATGAATTCTGGATGGTCAAAGTTCAAGTGACATACATTGATGCGAATATTTTTCTGTTTTAATGTATTTTGGCCTGAGGAATATGTACAAACACATGTAACTTGCATCATGACGCAACTCCTATATGAATTAATTAACTCGGTGCCTATTCTCGACATAGTTGCAGTTATTTTTCATTTTCCATATAGTAAAATCATTGTCAATGATGCGTCATTCATCATGTCGATCAACTGCTTCGAATTTGATATTGTCGTGTTAAGGTTTGAATTTCTTGTCCCTACCCATTCTGTCATTTCAAGTGTAGATGTCGACGTGCATCGTCATAGAATTTTTGAATTGTTCAGACTAGCTCCGTTTTACTTCCTTGTTAGAAATCTCCCAATGCCCTCGCTTTCAGAAGGAAAAACTGTTGCATTCAGTGGTCTTTTACTCTTCATTATTGAAGAAAACGATTGGAGAGAGTAGATGTTGTAGGCCAGGATAAGCCGGTCCCTCTTAAACCCTCTCGCCCAATAATAATTCCAGATCCAAAAGACATCTGCATCAGACTTCCCTCTAATTAAGTGACACTCTTGCCTGTTGTTTGGTTCTCTCTTTTTTTCTTTTTAACATTTTTTCCTCATTTCAATCCATAAGTTTAGTTTCAAATAAAGGTGATAATTGGGTCCTTCTCTAAAATTAGCATGCCCTCTTTTTCAAGCTGAGCTCAGCTAATCCCCAGTTAGACCCCTACGTATGTCATAGGGCATGATTAGTTTTCATGCTTATTTGTCGCCGCAGCTATTGGGATTGGGTAAGATGCGGTTGAGCCAATTCCAGTAGATAATCAAGTGATTGGTAGAATTATCAGCAAACCATACGGCAGTAGATTCCACATAGTTCACACAGGTCTTAGACGATGGGTTCCAAAATCCCAACGACTGATCGAATCGAGACCCATTTCCCTATCCACCCCATGCAGTTCAGGAACTTGCTTCTTCTCCTTCATTAGGGTTTCATACTCCTTAGGTTACACAGCACAATCTATACTCGACATGACAGTCATCATACATGGTCAATATACATCATGCATCAACCGCAAACATTTCACGGGTTTTCCCGGACAACTGCAGTACGTTAGAGAAACCCGATCCATATAAAGCATGCCGCCAAGTGAGAAGATAATGCACACTCCTACATGATAGATCAATAATGCTAGCTAATCCAAACACCGAGCCGAGAAAGCTTGACTTTACATACAGGGGATGATAACAACATCCACACAGTGGGGTCAATCATCGAAATGACCACTCGAGACTTGTGAGCTCTCTTCCATTGAATTATCCACCCCCCACCCCACCTATCTCCAATGGAATGATTTCCAGCTACAGGCGAAACAGAGAAACGTCCCTGGCAACACGAGGTGGAGCTATCTACCGAAGATGGAGACTGGTTCTGCTGCAAAAATTTGGAATTAAAACAGGATAATATACTCCAATGGGTTAGGTTGGGCAAGAAAAATAAAAGGAATGTCCTAATCAACATGATAGGACGAGTAATAGAGGGGAAAAAAATCCACTAGTTAGCCATTGGTGTGGTATGGGTCCACTTATATCTGATGATGAGCAAAGCAAACATGGCCACACATGTCAATCAATTGACAACTCCCCTTTTTTATTGCCTGCTTTAACATGATCTTTTCCTCTTCGTGTGGCCCTCGTTCTTGTCTCTCCTTGGATTTTGGGGAGAGGGCAAACACGTGACGTCATTCCTCTTAACTTTGCTTAGTCCTTGAGCAATGACGAGTGGGGATATCAGGAAGCCGTATGAGATCCCTCAGAACCTTGTGATCTCCAGTGACTCCGAAAGAAGTGCTGTCGGAGATATCGAGGTTAGTTTTTCCATGAAAAAATTAGGATCACCGCGTAAAATTGCAAGTAGAGTTCAAATGAATATTTTGTCGAGGAGTCACGGTGCCATAAACTCCATTCCCCAGCCGATGGATTAAATTACCTGCTAACAATGACATTAATGAACCTCAAGGTCAACTTTTGCACCTCATTAGGTGATAGTTAATAAAAGTACGTTGGCCCATTGGAGTTCCTTATTTAGTTTTTCCTGCATAAACTTTTTTTTTGGTCGACAAATGCATAAACTAATACACAAGTACATATTTTGCCTTAGAAACCCTACAAGTTCAATGTTTGCTTATGTTTATCGATTGTTCGATGACATATATAATATTAGAGATATTATAAAACCAAGCATCACACTAAACTTTCACAAGTTTATAAATAATGAGGGGGTCCCTTTTTTTTGCGCTAAACTTTTGTGGATCCAACTCTAACACTCACTCTCAGACTTTTGCCCTGCCGGCGTAAGAATCGAAACCCACTCCTGAAATTAAATCATCCCCACCCCAATCCCTCCTGAGAAGATGGAGATTTAAACAACCCACCTCCCCCTTCCAAGTTGGAAGGGTGGCCATTGGGGCGAACCCCAGTGATTTATTAGATAAGCCACTTAATCTTGTATAAAATGAAGTATATGAGCTTTTTTGCCTAAGCAATACTCCAACAGTAGATTTCTTCCCATCCAAATCCTCCTCCTGTGGACATGCTTGGGGCTGATATATTATATGTTTTTTTATTTTTTGTGGTTGGGATACAATATATGTTTTTCCTGTATATATCTGCTGTTTTCTGCTGCACTAATTTGTAGTTTCCAACTCTCCATCGCTCGAAAGTGGTTATGCCATTTTGGTCTTTCTAGGCTGGCTGTTCACTGCTCATGAAATCTCAACTTTATGTCATCGTGATTTGAAGAGTGTTTTGAGTTGAAGAGTTATCATTTCGCTATCCATCATTTTCTTTGATTTCTCTAACCTCCACTGCCATTATGCCACGTCAAAAGGAAGGTTTAGAATTTTTAATCACAAACAGGAAAGTGGGAAAAGTTAAGGAACAGGGGACTTGTATTTTTTTAAGAACCTTGCAGTTTCACGTGATGGTACATTTGTTTGTATCAACGAAAATCAACAAAGTGAAAAGTTTTTATTTAGTTCACCATTCTTCGTTATTTAGTTGAGCAACATATCTTATTGATTTACCGGTAATACGTCACCTGATACTCGAGGACCATCTAATAATTTGTTGGAAAAAGACTACGGAAAATTGGAATTCCAATGATGACAAGGGCCTTGCTACCCCATTATTTGGAATCTAATTTCATCAAAACCTTACAATCATTCTTTTTTAGGGATCATTGCATGCTCCTTTTAGGTCGAAACAGAGGAATCACGCGCTCTCTTGTTTCTTTGGCAAAGAGGGACAAAGCACACGCTTCTCGTCATGGCCTCAAATCCCACTTCCATTTCTCCAACTAGTTTCTGAAGGCGGCCATGTGTTTCTTTTCCAAATAAAGTAAAAAGCTTTCTCTAACTTTTGCATTTGCTCCAATATAGCCCCCACTAACAAATGAAAGGGAATGTATCTATTTCCAAATTACTCATATATTAACTAATAAAAAGACCACGAATATAATTAGCATATCTCTTGTAACTTCTCATTTCATCTGGTGCCTTATGCATGAAACTACCAATTTCTTCCCATAGACGACCACCATACTTCGCACATGCAAGTAGCGCATGCCATGTCATTAGTCTCTCTCTAGCTCAGGAATGTGCAGCATACCTGACGGCTGCAGGGCATAATTTAAAATTCAATCGTTGCAATGCCAATGGACATTCAAGGACTAGTACTGCTGGTCTCATCCATTCTCGGTCAGTGGGGTTGTATTTCCGATTCCTTATGTTATGCATGAGAACCTGATGGGCACTGGAGGGAGAAAGTCATCCATATTTCTTTTTCTCCAGAAGATCTTTCACATTCACCAGCACATTGTTGCATTCCAGATCAAAATGCAGGACATTCTTTATTTGCAACAGTGCAGCATCCATTCCAATTACAAGCTCCTTTTGATGGTCTAGATGCCTTCAGATTATGCAGGTTAGAAGCTGGAGATAAGCAGAACAGAAAAGAAGGAATGACCATTGAATGAAGTGAACAAGCAAGATGACATGCTTACTGTTCCAAGACATTTAAATTTCTTTGTTGCTATGGCTAACGATATATTTCTACCCATCTAAGTTCTAATATCCAATCATGCCGATTGTAACAACTAAAAAACAAAATTTTTGATTCAATGCATCATCAAATTTGAAGAAGATATGCTGGAGATAATACTTATCCTTGTGGAGTAAAACATGCCTCATGGAACCATCAATCATAAATTCGCAATAGTGACTGAGGTTCCTCCAGGTCCATCTTGCACAACACATAAAATGCCACACATTCACATGGTGAAGTTTGGATATCTGAAAAACAAGAATTAGCCTGGATAGAGCATTAGAGATGCACAAAAATTGGACCCAATGATACGAAACGGAGAATGCTATTACCAGTAACCTCAAAAGTACAGAGTGACGTTCTGGTTGCACGCATATAGTACCCATAATAAAACCACAATGGAGTCTACATATAATTTAAAAAAGAGGACTCACTAATTTTTCCTGCTTTGAAGATCAATCTGTGAAGCAAGTTTTATTTATTCACTTGAGAGCAACACCCCTCCCTCTCCATTTCCCATGATAAACAGATCCTGAATGTATCAGAACAGAGTTCTCTAAGCTCTTCAAGTCCTTCATTCTTTATTACCAACTAAGGGCATGTGGAGTGGTCACCCAAAAGGACAAAACGAAAAGCTGGCAAAACAAAATCTGGTGAAAAGAAGTCAAAACAGAAGTTTCATAGAAGAACATCCAGCAAAGAGATGATCAATGCCTGAACAGTGACAATCCACACAAACTAAGTGGCAGTGTCAGCAGAGCAAATGATAGATGTAACCTGTATACTCCCTCAAGTAATTTTGAATAGATGAAGCATGCAGAGACCAAAGCGTGTCATGTCTATGCAAGCTATTATTAGAACTTGTCCCTGGTGCTATGGATGTCGGTACAGGCTGTACAACTGAGTCTTATAAAAGAGGCCAGCACATAATTTTCACATTTACACTACTGTATGACAGAAGGGATCCACCACTGTCAAGTATGGTTTTGGCAATTTGGGCTTATCTAGTGTATGAATTCTGAAGAGAGCTTATGTCAAAAGCTTTCCCAAGAAGATTTTACAGGCAGATCCATATTTATTTCTTAACTTCCTGTAACCACCACACTGTTTCCCCAAAGAACACAACCTGGTTCGTCATTACAATGACATGAGTCTGCAGGAACTTGGAGGACAACAAAATTTTGGCTTCTTGTCATAAAATATCCTTAAGGGAAGAATGACCTTGGCAAAAAGGATCTCATTTAAAGGGCGAACAACCTTGCCAAAGATGAACATTACCTACTAAAAGGAAAAAGGATCAGATTGGAACCCCAATCTCTGGAAACATCCCCATCATATCATGGGGTAGCAGACTAGCTCCAGTTGAAGTGTCAGCTACCAGCCATGCATAGCTCTAACTCATGAGGATACAAGATTTTGCGGCAGACCAAAACCATCATGGAAGACTGAAAAGGTTCAGTGGTAAAATTGCTCATTCAAGCATCATACCTGCAGAGTGCTCATATCAAAATTCCAAAAGAAGGACAATCTTTGCAACCAAATCAAATTATAAACCCTCATCATTCTTAAGTTCGGAATAACCAAATTCCATGGGTAAATTAGATGGGTCAGGCAGATACTTTGGGCTATTTTTTATGGCTGTTTTTGAGCAAAAATGTGAGGGAATCAACATTGCCCCTATGGAGATTTACCTGCATCAAGAGATGAGATCTATCATCACCTTGTCAAGCTTTTCAACCTCAGAAGGAAAAACAGGATGATCCTGGTCCATAAGAGAAATATTAATTTTCCTATATTCTTCTTGTGCCAACTTCTGGACATAATACCAATGCTTAGTTTCATGGTCTTCCCTGTTCAAGCTCATGCAGCCCCATCTTTATACAGCTGAGTAGAATCAAATGAATTTTGAACTCCCAGGTAAATCATTGACAAGCCAGAGGGAAAAAGGCAAAACAGCTAAGCAGACAATCACTTAGAACAGAATGCCAGAATCCTAGCAACACACATGTTAGCAAACAGCAACAAGCACCAGCCAAACTGGAGGTAATGACTTTCTGGATGTAAATGGAATCACAAATCTAGCGAGCATGTGTAACTACCGTTGGGCAATTCCTACCACTAATCTTCAGATAGATTACAGCAGAGTTGAGAACAAATAGAAAGCACCAATATAATGAGAAACATAGGAAAAATCCTGGATATCACAACAAAGATATATCCTTGTCAATGGAAACAAAGCAAGGTACACATATTGCCATAGAGAAATAAAAAGAGACCTGAGGAGGGTCGAGCAAGAGATGCAGCGTACAGTGAGCTCTCCACATTTCATTTTTAGAGCCCCATTTTGAAATAAATAAATAATGAATATTTGGTGTCTCTGTGTAAGTTACACTCTCTCAAGTCTCAAATTCGCTGGCATCAAAATCGAAATCCTTCAGAAAGGGAATCCTTTGGTATAGTTCTTCTTGAGGCTTCAGCCAATCGCTTGACACCCTTGACGGTGTTGTAGAACTCCATCAACTCATTGGCAACATCTCCCGTATGACACCCAACAAATGCTTTTAAGAATCTGCTCTCCGTCATCCTGAGAGCCCTGAAGATGGTAGGGCCTTGGATTTGAGGAGAGAGACCCATGTCCTGAATCTTGGCAGCGAGAAGAACACGCGGCCTCAGCACGTTCTCCAAATTACAGTGCAAGAGAAATGGGTGTTCGAAAATCACCTTTGCAGGGAGCTTCATGATTCCAAGAATGAAAGTCATGTTCCTTTGGATCTTATCAATGGAGAAGGTGAGCATAAAAGGGGAGCGACCGAATAGGCCCAACACCTCCTCCTCTGAGAACCCAAACTTCTCCAAATTAGCCACCTTTTCGCGGATGGTGGTCAGCCTGGAGATGGCCATGATGGTCACCACATATTTATAAGACTTGGAGTTCCGGGGAACCCCGGTCCGGCGAATGTACTCCATCTTCTCATCCTCCAAAGAAGTACGGGGTATCAAAGTGGGGCGAGACATGAGCATGAGGACCAAGTCCTCCTTGCCGACGCCCATCTTCTCGTACAGGTCGACGATGTCCTTAATCCTGCCGGGGAAGTCGTAGGTGAGGATGGAAGGGTTGCGAACGATGGCCCTGCGGAGGACTTCCTTGGAGCCGAAGAGGGAGACGAAGTACTGGAGTCGGTCCTCGAGGTGGTTGTTGATGCGGCAGCTGAGGAAGCGAGGGCGGCAGTGGATGACCTTGACGAGGTCGGGACCCGTGATGCCCACGTCGGTCAGTATCTGGAGCTTGGAGCGGAGGCGGCCGAGGTTGGCCCTGCGGAGGGAAGGGCGGCGGGAGAACAGCCTGGAGATGTCGTCGTCGCTGCAGCCCCATTGGCGGAGCAAGCCGGCGGAGTCCTGGGACGGGTCTTCGTTGGGGCAAAGGGTCGAGCAGGTGGCGGGCGCGGGGAGGAGTGAGGTGGCGAGGGAGAGGATTCTGGGGAAATCGCAGAGGGAGGGCGTGGGGAGGCGGAACAGGGATCTCATGGGTCGGAAGGGATGCGAACACGGCTTGGGAAGTTGAAAGCGGGAGAGGCAGCGCCGCAGTGCTGCTTCTTCTTCCTCGTCTTCTTCTTCAAAGAGCAAACGTGAATGAACGGAAGTGATGGTTTCGGGGCGACTGCGAGGTTTCGGATGATCCGAACGGTAGGAACGATCTGGGATCGCGAACTAAGAGCAAAAAGGGGGCGACCGGATCGAACGGAGCAGAGCAACACGAAGACGAAGAAAGCTCCTCCGACCGATGAAAATCTTTTGGCGCCAACCTTGACCTTCCCGTTCGAATTGCATGTGATATGTGTACACAAAGACAGTCTAATGCGTTTCGTTGCCGACTTTTGGGGACGTGTGCTCCAATTTTATCGCTGTTCAATTTGGTTCTCGAATTCTCAATTCGGTTCAGATTCGTCGTGGACCGTCCCAGAATTCCTCGCAAGAAGTCACGACTACACGACATTTTCACTTGGGATGCGTTTTTTCCCTTCACTTTGCATCCGTGGTCATTGCTTCTTCGACCATCGTCAAGTAAGATTAGAGCACATACATATGTTACTTTGAAAAAATCATTTCTGCTCTCATTTTGGATTCGACAGCGGTACAAGAGTCGAAGGAGAAGATACACAGATGGGAAAGTGCAGCATTTGGGTCATAGTCCTGTACAAATAGGAAACCGCACCCCATATTGCTATGCAGAAAAGGGAAAAGAACCGCAGGTCCTGATAACGAAACATCTCCGGTTTAGTTTTCTGTCAAAACAACAAAAGCGCCTGGTGACTAGAGTCAAGGGGCAGAAAATCTCATGCAGAGGCTTGAGGAACAGCCGTCACTATCAGTTCGGTCCGTGCCAATGCATCTATAGATGTCGATGTAGTGAAAATTGCAGAAAGTTCAGACAGCTCTTTATTTAGGCGCAGCAGGTGCAAGAACTATTCCCCATCTTCTTCGAACGTCTTCCAAATCCTCGTGGAAGTGCCGTTCATAATATAGACACATGAGGTCCGTGCACCTCATACCTGCCTGAAGTGCCCATGGGAAGTAATGCTGGAAGAACAAAGCCCTTTGCTTCTCATTGAATCTCACTGTGCCTCCTAAAACAGATAGGAAGCACATAGGCAGGTACATCTGCTCGAACTCTATCACCTTAAGAGCTGACTCGCCAATCAAATTAGTTGGGAGACCAAACAAAGTGTGCCAAAAGTCATGCACCTCTCGAGCCCGCATGGCCACATACGCCAATTCATCAGTCTCCATGAACCGCACAGGTGGCCGGTCATCCGGGGAAAAGTTCCTGGATCCCATAAACCTGGCGTATGCAGCACCAAATGTGTTCTCTGGTAGGTCCCATGCGTGACTGACCTCAGTAGATATTACTCGGGGTCGGTCCAATAGAACCGCCTGCCAAAACAAGATTTTATCTAATTGCAGTTCAGAAATGAAATGGAGACTCAATAAACTAAATGATGTCTCAAGAAACAAGAAACTCTTGACACTGGATGGCTTGGTACTAAGCTGTAGGAAGTAATTTTTAAGATGACAATTCAAACCGACCCAAAAAAGAACAAAAGATGACGATAAAAACATATCACTATCTTGAAGGATCCCATTTGATTTTGTTAGTAAGGTAGGTGCCAATATAAACAAAAGATCAATTGTCTTGAACATGGGTTTAGTTACCGGCCAGCTCATGCAATAGAGAAAATGCAGAGCAGAGACACATCAGACATACTAGTCCTCAGAGAATAAAGCAGGTTGAGTTCCGACAAAAATGCTACTAAGTTCCAAGAGAACTTGTAGAGGTAAGTGTGAAGTTCCAGTGTCAAAGAGAAAAAAAACCACAATGACATTTCATTTCCAGCTGGATGCCCTCTAAGACTTGAAATTTTTAGTCAGACACTCCAATGCTAAAAAGACAGTATGACTGTCCAAAGTATAATTTCAGAATGTTAGAAAGTTGCACCTCAACGCAGATCAGCACAAGTTCAGCATGTACAGAACATAATTAGGTATGCTAAGACGCTTCTGAAGCGAACAGCCCAAAATTCATGTAAAGAATCTCAGACAGTGTTCTTCTGGTACCAAAGACATGCCGTGAGTGAACAGCATAAGTTCAACCAATTAATAGTCCAAAAAATAGTCCCCAAAGACATGCCATAAGACAAATTAAAATCAGAAAGTCTTGATCACTAACTTGCAATTAGTTATCTATAATTTAACCAGTTAATAGTTTCTCACCAAAATGCTGCACATCCCATGTACAGTGTCAGCCTTACAATTACTCATGCGTAATAATTTCTTCTTTCACGTTTAATTGCATATAAAAACCACAATATTACTTTACCGAAAAAAAAAAAACCACAATACATATACTAAGAGTTAAAAACAGTTGAGATGAATTAAGAAACTTACTCTGCCTTCTGGACTCCTCTTCATCCTCTCAAGGACTCTCTCAAAAGCAGGCTTCCCAGTTGTCTCACCAAGAGCCGCTATAAGATCTGCTCTTCGAGGGTCAAGCAATGCACCCACAGCCGAACCTACAGCAACTGCTGCTTGCTGCCACCTATTGAGGTGGACGCGAGCACCTCCTATCATGGCTAATATCGCTCCAATTATCTAACAATCCAATGACAAACAAAAACTCATTCATATGATCCAAAACCTCAGAAAATGTTCACCATGATGCTTGGAAAAACACAAAATATGCCAACAAGGACATGCTTTCAAACTGGTGCTGCCGCTAGAATAGCAATAGATCAATAGATTCAAAACTGAGGCAGCCACATTACATGAATAAACAATATAAGATGCCACACTGTCCAACTTGAAAGATCTACAAAGACAATCAAAGTGCCAGTGAAACCTTTAATCTAATACACAAAATATAATATATGTGACCATAATTAGAGTCTAATATAATTGTCAATTTTTCACTAAAAAGATACCTCTAGTGAAGATATTAATTACTTGTAATTGATATATAACTTCACATCCAAGTTGGCTTGTGGAAAATAGAAAGCTACTCCAAGGAGTAAAATTAGGAAAAAGTAGTTACACTAAGAGACTACAAGAAGGTAACAGTAGGAAAAAGAATGGCAATTTGGCTCACGCGAAGAAGAAGCTACTCCATTGTGATTCCGTTGAATGATTCACATCAATACAGCATAAAAATACCAAAAAAACCAGATATGCCCTACAGGTTTTTATCACTGAGATATTCTGTCATCCAATAGAATCCACTTGAAGCTACAATTTTTTAATGACACATCCAAATTTTAACTCCAGGAAAGTGATTACAAGCTCTTTCTACTTACCCTATAATCCACAAATTTCAACTTTCAGATGTCTGCAGACAAAAAAATAGAAGCATCAAGCTTAACATCTTCAGATTTCAACTTTTAGATGTCGTATTTGGGTCGAGTAGAAAATGGTCCAACCCATATTGACTCATTTCCATGTAATGTAAATCTAATGACCCATAACCGAGCCGATCAATATTACTAAAACACATTAATATTTAACCCAATCTAGGAAAACCCATAACCACCCGTTTAACCCACTTCAATATGCTAAACTCCTCATCAAATTAAAAAAGTAAATTAAACAATAAAAAAATTAGTATATAAAATAAAGAACATAAAAATCCTATAAATTGAAATGCTTTTAATGATAAGAGAAAGTTTGAACGGCTAACCATTGACATGAAAATAACTTTTTCTTATAAAAACTCTTCAAACATGCGCCGAGTTCATTGTCAGACACTAACAAGAATGTTTTCTGACGATACAAAAGGAACCAAGAAAACGCTCTGCCTTCACAAAACACAAGTTCAGTTTGAGTAGCTTCAAATGCTCTAAACTCCAGAAAATCTTGAGATACTTGATTTCTGTTCACAATCCTTCCAAGTCGCACCTCTTATGATGATCGACTCAAAATGCTAATTTATCCAGCTGCTCCCTAAGGCACAAAGTTATCTACAAGTCAAACAATAATCACTTGCTAGGAACTTTCACGGGACGCATAAAATTCAAAACTTTATGCGAGCACTCATCCCGATTTGCTCTCATGAGAATATCATCGAACATCAGCGCAACCGCCTAACGGAACAATCAAGCATCCACCGTTCAAAATCAGGAGTCACACAACCAAAAAAGAAAAGGGCACGAAAGACAAGCAAAGAAAGGGGTGCTTCAACTTTGTGAGCCAAAATGATATAGAAAACTAGAGATTACAAGACGGTTTCCAGAAGCCAATCAGATCGCATGAGAATCTACGATTGAACAGCGATAGAAGCCCAGCCTCCTTCAAAGTAATTCTAGGCACATGATAATATCTTATAATCACGACGCCTAATCCGGCATTCAGCGGGTGTTTCAGCATCGCAGCTGAAAATGCCCGAATCAGCGAGGGAAACGAACAAGTCGAAACAAAACGAATGGAAAGCTTGACGCGGACATGAGGAGGGAATCACGAGATGTACCTTCGAGTTACGATTGTTCGCCTGAAATTGGCAGCACTGATCATCCAAGAATCAGGGCACAAGAGAGAGAGAGAGAGAGGGAGAGGGAGAGGGAGGGAGGGCGGTGGTGCTACTTCGCCGTGGAGAGAGAACAGAGGAGGAAGGACAGATTTAGGCTCGTCTGTTTCGAGTAATTTAAAAAAAAAAATTAAATGATTATTTAAAATATTTATTAATAGTCATTTTAAATAATTATTAATAATTTATATTTATACATTATCACTATGAAAATACTCTTCGTTTACCCATTCATTTTTATAAGTGATATAAGTTATTATTTTGAAAAAATATTTTCTACATCACCCATTACTTAAAAAACAAATTAAGATTTAATTTGGATCAAAAATGAATTTGTTATTTAACTCGCCACACTCCATCTCTTTTTTTCTAACTTTTTTCTTTAGCACCCATTTTAATCCATATTTTAAGTTTAAATTGACTCATCTATGATATTTTTTCATAACTAAAAGTTAAATATATGAATTTGTGACCCATATTTTGATAGCTTTTGAGTGGGGTGAATTACATTCACTAGCCCTTACATTTGTTACCATAAAAGTCTTATATCTAAGATGAAATATTGGTCCGACTACTAACTATTTGATACAACATCGAGACTTTAAGTTAAAACTACATGAGCTGACTCCCTCTACACGATGCAGCAAAGCTTACAAGCACAAGCCAACCCACCCATGATTCATTCGCTACATAATTCCAGTTAAAAGACAAGCAAGCAAGCACGGGACGGGAAACAATTACAATGGATGGTGCTAAAACGATACACTGCGATTTACATACAATAATTTGCGTGATCAGTATAAGTTTATATAGATTATGCCGTGACTCAGCGTAATGTGCACGGCTCAAACTAGTCTTCCATTATAAATGAGCTTTTTTACCACACTTGTGGCACATGTTCTGAAATATGTTTTTTTTTTTTTTTTCATATGTGAGATTGATAATGAAATTGAGGTATATTTATAAGGTAGCCACAGACATTTATCACATAATGAGATTGTACTCGCTGAGCTAGGATTCAATTCCCGTCAAATGTTTGCTTAATCTATTGAGAAGGCTATTCTTCTGTTTTTCTTTTATTTCGCAAATGCAAAATACGAGTAAAGATAAAATATACACATTTCATTCGTCCTGAGAATTATTTTCCCCACAAAATTGATCCCCAACAAATTCTTCCTATCCTGTTAGAAGCATCCACCTTAGAAGTGAAAAATGGAATTTGAAATATTTTCTTCGTGCTACCTTTCGCATAAAAATGTCACATAATTAAATGACAAATCATACACGAATTTCTCAATATATCTTATAATTAAGAACAACTCTTTCACTTTCAAATTTTGAATTGAAAGATCTTTAGGAAAAGCAATAACTATTTTTTTAATTGTAATTTTGACAAATAATACTAGCTTTCCCATACTAATGTGTAGTATCACAGGAGAAACGGCGCAAAGTCGCAAAATGTAAAAATTAATGGTTTGAAGAAAACAAGTTCTGCTGATATCAAGATTCGCAGCAGAGGTATATGCACCTGCTGCGCAAGCTGATATTGTGCTTCAAATTGGAGTCCAACAAAAAAACAGCAACCACATCAAACATATTACACAACTTGATGCAGTAAAGTTTCAGTACTCGGATTACAAAACAATAAAAGCACTCGATTGTCCAAAGTCACAGGCTCCACTTGGATCTTTTCAGCGGTAACCTCCGATTGAGGAGACGTGCAACGGCCTGTCCAGACTCACTTACCTGCACCACCGAAAAGGTAGTCCAGAGATGATCCGCCCCCAGGGGCATTGTGGACCTTGGTCGAGGGCCGATCCTGCACGTATAACTCAGGTCATCAATGAACTGGATAAATCCATGCTGAAAAAAGGTCAGATGAGTAGCCAAATGACTACAATTTAGCCTTAGAAGGCAAAACAGAAACCTTTCTTCCAACCTCATCAAAATTCCAGAAGATATAAGACAACCTTCAGGCTTAGGGAGAAAACCTCATGTGAAAGCTAACATTTCATACCCTACACGATATACTTCACAGAACAAGCTACATGCCAATGCCATGACATTCCGGACTATTCCGATACCCAATTGACAGGGTCCAGCAAGCCATAAGGTTTCTTGACAACAGTACAGTGGAAATGCTTTATGATCTCATGAGACTATTAAATAAGGCCATTGACGGCAGGACTGATCAACAAGAGAAAGGAAGGTGCCAAAAGTACTGGAGAATCTGACATTCTTGCACGCTGCGTGAAGCTTAAAGTATCAGCACGACATGCCCTATCAAGATTCTTCTACGTGTACCCCGGTCTGTGGACCTAAGGCTAACAGCATTTGATCGGTGGGGATTGAGAAAAAAAGGCACAAAGGATCACATGCCATGATGAATATAGTCATTGTGGATCCAGGTCCAGGCAAGAATTTGCCCCTATCTTACAAGGTGTCAGGACAATCCAGAGCTTTATCCTGAAGGCCCAGGATAACACTACTTGGCAACCAGAAAAAATCCTCAGCAGGCAAGTACATTGGGGGCTTGTAAGAAATGGGCACTAATCTGCCTGGGGGTGGTCAAAGGACCACAACATTTAGCAGGTGTATCTCACGAAGAGTACACACAGCAAAAGCTCTATCTTATGAAACAATGTTCTAGAATAGATGACAAGATGATATACTTTTGTCTATACCCCATAACGAGAAACCAAAGCCCACACAATGTCAAGGGCTTACCTAACTGCACTGGATGCATAAATCGGCATGAAATCCATCTATAAACAATCATCAATGATGTCCTACGTTGCCTCTTTGGACACTTCATGAATTAATAAGTTCCTCTAACAGCATATCATTTTAAAAAAGGGCCATGCATGCGAGGAAGGGTCTAGTTAATTGAAGGGAGATTAAGCAGCATCCATATGAACACATTAGTGTAATTAAATTCTTTCGAAAATGATCATTTCAGTTACATATATCTAAGAATATAGAGGACATTGAGGTCAAACTTTGGACTTCTCGATGTTATTTATGATCCCACCTCCTCTACAAAATTGTTCAATTTCAGAAATGAACATGCGGATCTACAACCAGACTTTGCTATCTAACGACAATGTTATCCAGTACCAGCTCAAACCTGTACTGACAAGAAAGAGCTTCCGAACATGTGGACCTCTCTGAGTTCAAAAGTTATCTCACTGCAATTTAATTATGGCAAAAGAAATTTGAAGAAGGATTAAACTTTTGAGCTTGCAACATCTGTGCGAAAAGTGGAATAATTGGCCACTTCTTGGATTACATGGCCTAAGAAACAGAATCAGGAAACCCCAAAACGGATTTTGATTGGATAAAAACAAGTCTAAAACTTTGTCAGTTAAGACTCCTCATACAACTTAGAATTGATCAAAAAGTCGGCACTTCACGTCATTGTATTCCTTATGGCAAAGATTTTCCTCTTCTTGTACCTTAAGGATGCACCCTTAAGTTTTGCATAAAACTGACTGAAGAATTTTGACTTGCTTGACCATGCTAAAGAGAGAACAAGCTTACATTAAGTATTAACATTGTGTGGACGACAGCAAACAAGCATACAAGTTTCGCATTTTCACAAAAAAGAGGAGACATGTTTCACATGCAATCAAATAGATTCCACAGGCAGTAAAAGAATCAAAGGTACTGTTCTTTATTCTTGTTAGCAAAAACAGTTGCACCCTCCGCTGACACTGTCCTAGAGTTCACTAGCAAAAGGCCTCCACTCTACAAATGAAATATCAAGTTATAGTGACATTACAATCAAATAAACAGTATAACTTCCCTCAGAAAGCAAGCAGAAAGTGAATTATATTAAAATGAAAGTTCAAATATCACACTGACAAAAACTTCTGTGAGTTACCTGTATAACATGGTTATAATCCTCCCAATTATCTCTCCAGGTATAAGACTTTGGTTGGCAAATACTCACTAAAGTTGCTAAAACAGTTATCCTCTTAAATGTTGAATGACAAAGCTGTCATGGCTAGAAATTTACCGTAAGGAAGTTGCCAGTGTTCTGACCATCAGCTCTCATGTAGTTGTTTGAGGAAGTACTATGAATCCCAGCAGGAATCTGCTTGGTAACATCTACTGGAGGAGAAACAACCGCAGGTTTTGAGGGAGGTGGATTATCCACCTCAGCCGGAGCAGTCTGAGGACTGCTTGCAGCTGCCTTTGGAGCCTCTCCACTACCGAAAAGGTAGCCCAAAGAACTCTGTCCTCCACCACTGCTAACTCCACGACCCATTGTGCCTACTTTCTTGAAGCTCTGGATACAAGGAAAAGCAAAAAGAGGAAAAGCAGCAGAAGATCAAAAGGAATTCTGGAAAAGATCAATCGACCACACCTACAGATATCTCTAGAGCTGAACATGGGACGGAATGGAATCAAAGAAAGATGCCAACATAAAACAGTGAACCAACACGAACACTAGAAAGTGGTTTCAAAGTGCCATTAAACAAGTAATCCAAATTTTCATCTGTTCTTCCATTCACAAACTGTCAATTCACCCTTGTATATGCACAACATTAAATCCTTCCCTCCAAAGACTCAAATGAAGGGCAATTATCACTGCCATAAAGAGAACTTCTGACAATTACCAACGTATGATCACGTGACAGCGCTCTCCTGTTATTAAACAAAACATGTTTCGACTAAGGGTGATTTCCTCTGCCTACTAACTTCAGAAATCGAACTCAGTCAAATCATGAGTTAGAGTTACCATTGAATTTAAAACAAGAAACTACAAAAGTACTTTCACGAGAAAGCAACCCCTTTACGATGTCTCCCCCAGCTTCTTGTCACGGATTCTACATGACCTTAAATGCTATTTCATTTGTTCAAGATATGATTTGTTCATATCAAATAAAATACAAATCTTAAAACCTAAAGCAAAAGGGCAGAAAGGCACAAACACCTGTGATACTAGCTATATCTTACTAATATGCACAGAAAATTTTAGTCCTACATGAGTTTTCCCTCATGGTATATGATTGCTAGACTATCATGGAGCACAATGACAGGAGAAAACGGACTGGGTACGTGATGACGGGTGACTGCAAGAGATGAGATCAATAACAATGTAATAATCCAAGGACCTCATGTGACAAAAAGCAAGAGTTTCTATTCCCTCATTTAAGCACCTTGCTCAAGCAACACATCCATATGCAAAAAACAAGTTATGGAATCTGGAAGCAAAGCTCATGATAAATTCCTTCAATCGTGAGGCTCACACCGCATCTCTTTATGAAAAGAAGAATTTTAGAGTCAGAACAAAATTCGTTCCTATACAAAAGGAAATTTTCAATACTCCGACCATGCTTATCACGGAGAGAACTTCGATGGCCAAAATAATCAAGAGATGAACAGAGAAGATGTTTAGCTTAGATCCAGAAAACTCGGACACTTTTGACTTCGGAAAAAACGATAAATCAAAAACCATAAGGACAAATTCAGTCTATTCAATTTGAATCCACATAGAACTCCGTGCAAAAGTTGACATGCAACTCGGAAAATAAGTATCAAGTATAAAGAGTAAACTGGAGAACACATCTTTAACAGAAATTTTCAATCAAGCACAAGTTTTTCCATGATCGACGAAACAGAGCAAAAGCTGTAGCCCACTTAACCTACAGAGAAAGAGAGAGTCTTACAAAGAACAGATAGCAATAATGAGAAGGAAAAAAGTTACTTTCAGGAATTCAAATTTCAAACACTTGTAAGAACCCTGTCCCGAGATATATAAGGTCGATCAATCTGCGGAACTCTACTGGGAAGCTATGAATTTCTACCACACCGTCTTCACTACAACTTACTCCTGCCTTCTCCCGCGAATTTTCACTACATCAAATCGAAGATTCGGAGGACAACACGGGACTAATTTCCAGGCAAAGCGGGGACTATAACAATTCTAGATCCACACCGATAATGGCCATCGAACAAATGCGACTATTACATGATAATGACTTATCACGTAGGCTTCGAACATGACACACCGATAACTGCGACGGCGACCCCAATCGCGAATCGCAAGCCTTACAGAACCTCGGAAAGGGCGAAATGATTGATCTCCCACCAAACAGAACGAGCACGTCAAGCCACCACGGATCTTCGAGAGCACGGCGACGTGCATTATCGAAAGCTACCCATTCGAGCAGCGGAGAAGGTCTCGACCCAAAAAAAACCGCTCCGCAGCTCAGCAAGCGTAAAAAGCGAAGGAAAGAAAGAAAAAAAAACAGAGCAGAAAGCAACGGCGACGCCGCCGGCAGATCCGCACGCATTTCACGAAACGAACGCGATTCGACGCGACGGACGAGACGCGAGATCGACTCGGCATAAAGCCAACAGCAGCGGCGAATCGAAAGGTCGGGAAAGATCTAAGGGTTACGCAGGAGCTCGAGGACGTTACCTTGGGGCTCGCCTGCGGATCGGATCGATCGGAGGAGGAGGAGGAGGAGGAGAGAGAGAGAGAGAGATCTGAGAGTAGCGGAACTGGAGAGCAAGGTGATATAGAGAGAGAGAGAGAGAGACAGAAGAATAGAGAGAGAGATAAATAAGAGAGACGGATGGTGACTGGACACACTGGACAGTAACACCCGAACACTGCGCTGCGCTTCAACCTCCGCTTCTGAATTCTCACCTTTTTCTCTTTTCCAAATATTTAAATATTTTAGTTTTTGGTTTTTTTGGGTCAGAAAATGTTTAAGATTTCATTATAGTTTCCGCTCTCCCCACCGTTTTGGCATTTTCGCGTGAATGAAACGCTCGTGTCCCCCACCTTGGGCGACGGTGACCGAACGTGGAAAAGGGTGCGGTGTTATTATATTATGTCTCCGTCGATAATAATATATATATATATAATTTTTAAAAAATAACTAATCACGTCTGGATTGAGTTTTACTTTTTTTTTATTTTTTTATTTTTTATGGGGGAAACGTTTCTTAATTTTCAGACCAAAAAAAAAAACTATCTTTATTTTCAACGCGCGCATCACTTCATTAGAATTCTTCACCCCTCTCCCCGATGCATTTTACACCATCTCTCTCTCTCTCTCTCTCTCCACCCAACGTATGTCATGTCTCTCTCCTTGTCTCGTTTCTCTGTCTCCTTCGTGCTCACCAGTCGCCACCATGGCTGCACTCACTTTCAGCTCGCAACCATGGATGCTAGAGCGCGGCTTGTGGCCACAGCCCAAATCAAGCGTCTCACGACATGAGGAGGAGAAGTCAATTGTCATTAGAGGTGTCAAAATGGGTTGAAAACCCATTTATTAAGTCATATATGATGGGATTGCTACATGTATTAATATGAGTTTGGTAACAAAATTCAATAAAATGTGGGTTTTAATGAGTCTAAAGCTCAACCCACCCGCAATCCCTCTTCACTTATTTTTAAGCTCAAGTGGGAGAGCTTGATGGCTTGAGGATTTGCAAAGAGGCGAGATTTGGTCTTTTCAAAGCATGAATTTTGTCTCGAGGTGACAAATTAGTATTTTAAAACAGAGATAGTTTTTTGGTCATTGGATGAAAAATGAGCTATAATTTTTTTTTGTATTTTCCCTTTTTTTAAACACAAAATGCTTAAACTCCTAATAATTGTAACATCTGACATTCGAATTTACATACGGTTTTTTTATTTTAATAGTTTTCTAAAGTTTACTTTTGGTCGGAATGTAAAACAAGCAAACTTTTGACTTTTCAAAAGTCCGGACAAACAAACCCTAACATCAAATAAACTTTTCCTATGCATTCCGGACGAACTTTCGCGTGTGTCGCTCTAATCATCGCGATTTAAATTCAAGCTTTGAGTGAGTACCACGAATACTTTAACAGGCCTCTGACGTTTGCATGTTTTCTGGCAATGATTCAACCTCAGACGCATCATTGGGTATCAAACTCGTACACACAGCGCTCAGATGGTCAGAGCTGGTGTGTCACAGTCGCATGTTGCTCTAGCAATCATTCGAAGGGTCCGCAAACGATCGACAATTTTTTTTTTTTTTTTTTTTTTGACAAACGATCGACAATTGACAGGAGGACTTTTGATCGTTCCTGACACCTTGGGCCTTACAATCGGGCCGGGCCGGGCCGGGCCGTAGACTCCAGCTCCACACGGGACTGCCTCGGGCCAAACTTGTCCGAACGTGACGATTAAAGAAGAAGAAAGATCCGAACAGATATATTGAAAATTGGGAGGCCCAAGTCCCCAAATCAGAGCAGCTACTTTTTTTTTGGGGGGTCGAAATCAGAGCAGCTATTTCAAATGCCGGATTATGGACCTTTTATGACGTGACACAACGATGCTGCAATAATTTTTATTTTTATTTTCATAATAATAAGTTATCTACTCGATGAATCTATGCTATTTACATTTGTGACATCTTGTTATACTATGGGTGAAACCCATAATTCTTTGGGCTTTTTAGGTTCCATTTGTTTCATGAGAAATAAATGATCTACAAAAAAAATTTCAAAAAATAATCATTCGTATCACTTAAAATAATTAGTCCATGAATAATATTTTGGTTTCAATAATACTTTATAGCTAAACAATTTTGTGGACAATGAAAATATATTTCGTTCATTCATTTTTATAAGTAATTCAAGTGATCAATTTTTCTTGAAAAAATATCTCTCAAATTATTTATTTCTCATAAAATGAACACACTCTTAAACGATGTCATTTAAAAGTACGACTGTGGGCATGAGTGTTTTAGGGCACGTTTGGTAACGTTTCTGTTCCGAGAAATAATTTTTGGATATAAATAGTTTTTTCTATTTCTGTTCTCGGAAACAATTTCTGAATATAATAATGCACTTGGTAACTGCAAAAAAATTATATTCCATAAATAGAAATACGTTTGATAAACTTATATAATTTTGTTATTTTTTAAAAATTTTCAATATTTTTCCTTTTTTTTTTCTTTCTTTTTTTTTTTTTCTCCTTCTTTCTCCTTTGTGGCCGGTCGCGGCCACAAGCCAGGGGTCGACGACCGGCTAGGCGAGGTCCAGCAAGCTCGCCTGAGCCTTGCCAAGCCACCGTGAGGCTTGGCCTTGCCATATCTAGGCAAGGCTCAACCTCGCCTAGGTTGGCGAGCCTCACGCTAACCAATGAGGCCTGGCAACGCTCCGGCAATGTTGCTGGCCCTCGTCGGCCGGTCACCAGCTATGGCCAAGGTTGGCAACCGGCCAAAAGGAAGAAGAAGGAAAGAAAAAAAAAAGAGAGAGAAAAATTGTTTTTCGAAATTGTTCCCCAAACCAAGAAACAATTTTTTTTTTACTTCTTATTTCTGTTTCAAATGTATTTCCTGGAACAAAAGTTTTACCAAATACATTTTTGTTCTTTTTTTGTTCCCCGAAACAAAAAAACAGAAATTTTTGTTCTGAGGAACAAAAACACTTTTTGCCAAACAGGGCATTAGATGCTTTTGGAGGGCGGTAACAAGCTAAAACGGGGTGTGATAATTGGGGGGACGCTCGGTCTAACTTTGTCTTTTGCTTTGTAGCCTTGTGGGGGCACGACTCAGGGCAACGAGCCTGTGCCGAAAGCGGGAAATTCTCAAGAGGCGTAACACGAGCCATGTCTCCTTCCTGGACCGAACCATCCTAATTGACATGGCGAAATGCGTGAGAAAGCAGTAGGCCCAGTGGCTCACGGTGTCATGCAATGCTCACACAGATGACAGGCCCATCACGAGGCGCATTAACCAAGCCCCTGATACCCCCTCTTTGTACACGGGCGTGAGGCACCATAGAGTTAAGGTTCGATCCTCCCCAAGAAACACGGGTTCTCTCGTACAATCTCTCGCTTGTTCTTACCAGTTATCACGGTGATATTTAAAGATGGTCAGTTCTAGAGTGGGTTAGGTTTCTCTCTTGGAATCAAGAACCGAGCTATCTACCTTGGAATCGGACCAAATTGATTGAATCCAGTCAAATTCTTGAGTTGTCCCAAAAAAACTGGCAGTATTATTTATTTATCTATATTTTATGGTTTTTGCTATAAAAAAATTGAAAAATTTACATACTATGGGCTGGTCAATATGGTCCCTCTTCAAGAACTAGCAACTAAACAAATTCTTGCCGAAATCACCCAAAGGTTCGGTCCTATAGTTGGATTGGAACTGATACTCACCTTGATGATATTTATTGACGTAGGCATCACGTAGTCCCACAAGCAAATCCCTAGGGACTTCTTTTGTCAGTTATGGCAATAAATTATTCATAGCCGGTGGTATTTATGCATCAGCATTTTTCTTCACTAGTGACTTTTTGTGATTTTTCGAGTTCTATCATTCCACAATATTGATGATGTTGAATGTCTAGCCTTCATCGGTTAATGGATGTTGATTCGAAACCGGGATTTATAGACAAGTGTAACATAAAAACCGTATGTAAAGAAAAAGAACATAACCCCAGGAGGAAACCTAGGAGTGTGTTGGGTCATATGCTCATGCCAGAAGAGTAGATTGATAACATACTCGCCAATCATCTCAAGCTCTAACTTAAATATCCTAAAGCTAAGCTAAAACATACTCAATATTAAACCTTTTTAGGGATTGTTTATGTTTAAGATGAACATATGAGTTGTGATTAAGAAAATTTAAAATCAGGTGATCGATGTGGTGTAGTGCAGTTACTATATTTCAGTTGACTCATAATTTATCGACTTAAACTTTTGAGTAAAGATGATCCGACTGGATATGTTCACAGGTTCAGACTGCCTTCTCTCGGTGATCTTCCCAAGCGAAAAGTATCACGTTTCCACTACGCTTTCCTAACACTATGTTCTTTTCTCTCTCTAGGTAAATAAAGTGTCGCAAGTCATCTTTTTGCCTAGCCAACCTACCCCAATCGATTTAGCCATTTACAAAGCTAGAGAAAAGAGGAGAAAATCAGCAAACGATGATCGAACAACCCATCAAAAGAAGAAGAAGAAGGAACGAATAAGGGTGGTACAAACAAGCGACTCGTCCATCTCAAATGGGTTCTCACCAGCACAAAAGGAAAATAAAGAGAGAAGAACAGTCAGAAGGCTCTCCTAATTCAAAAGGATGGGAATCATCGCTTTCAGTCAAAGTCATTCACCCCTAATTAATAAAAGAGAAGAAAAGAATGGCAAAGAAATGAAAAGAATGAAGGTCAAGTCAAACCCATCGAGGAAGCTACACGTGAGCCATTCGAATTCCTACATAAAATCTATGGAGCCTGGAAAATTCGCATTGCATAAGTTCGACAGCGATGGTCACGCCCGCCGCCGTCACCAGCATTACGATCTATTTCTAATTGTAGCTTTTCGTCTGCTTTAGCCGGACGATGTCCCAAAACGTGGCATCGCAAAGGGGCGCGAATCTTTCGCTTTCGCATCGACGTCGACGACGTGTCTTGCACCCCTTCCCTTCTTCTCCCTCTTTAATTATATCGATTAGCTATGCCAATTAAAGCTAATCTTATCTTTGAGAATCCACGATTTAATGAAATCTACTTTAGTCTCGTGACAACTGACAAGTCAATGTATTCATAAATTTTCTTAAATACGGGCATCTATAAAAACAAGTGTTGTTATTAGTTTTGGAGGTAATTGTCCAGCCTACAACGGCCGATGCCGTCATAAATTTTTCTTTAATTTTGCTAGTGTAATTCTAAACCTTTTGATAATTTGTTAATATGGTCTTTATAATCAATTTAGTTAAAAATTTATGATTGCTCGAATCATTTATGAAGATAAATGAAATAAAAAATGTTTTCATCATCCATAAATATATTTAAATATAAATTGTCGTGGCGATAATATAAATATTTTTATTAATTAATTATTTCAATCGATATAAGTAACTATTTTTATGATAGTAATTACAAGAAATCTCTATAAGTAATATACGAGACGGAAGTTAAAGGTACTCGATATGGAAAGGTATATGTTATAACTTTTCTATAAAGTATGTGAAAAAAAATATTGGTGTCACTAATCACTATCTGAAGTATAAAAACATGGTTATCATGAGTTTATGTTAGCCATATTACAAATGAGTGAAATTTGGATATGAAAGTACACCTATTCTAATTGTGATATTTGATAAAACACCGAGTTTGATAAACCAACTTTGTTATCATTTCGTGTTATCTAATGATGCACATATGCACATACGTGTGTGACTTTTCCGGAAGATAAAAAATCCCTTATTCATCATGGCGTGCACACACAATTATTTTGTCAATAGTGATAATTGACTCGCTGCAATGCATCAATGATGCAACGGTCGCATGAAATACTCTTTATCGAGAAAATGTATTCCGGTTTCAACACGCGTGGTAAGCACCAAGGGTCATTTGTACTAGTCATCCAGTAATAATGATCGCGGCACCTTATGATTGAAGGAGAAAAATCAAGAGGCAATCGTTCTGTGTCCCCACGGCTTTTGATTGTTTCGTAGTCATACCGCGTCGTGGCCTTCCTTGCTTTACTAATCGTACAATCGCAAAACTTCACTAATTAAGCCCATCGAGAAATTTAATCCCCTTCATGATAATCAATCACGGGTTTATGCGATTAAGTCGAACAGCAAATCACGAGTGGGTCAAGGTCTTATCCAATAGACACATTTAATCAATTTTGATAAATTTCCATGTAACGCAAATCTAGCTGTTCATATCTTAAGAAGCATCGACACTTTTCGGGAGCGTTTGTATTGTGTCGAATAATTCGACATATGTTCGACACATTGTAGCATGTGATCAACTCTCCCGACACACGAGTTCATAATTTTGACACATATGGGGTCAACTTTAACAAATTTCAATAAATAAGAGGTCAAAATGTAAATATGTAAAAAAATAAATATTAATAAAAATAATAAGGGGGAAATACTTATTATTATATTTGATGGTAAAATGTGAATTTTTTTTTGGATTTATTGTTAAATGTTAAATTTAATAATAGAATATGGATTGCTTGTTTTTTTTCTCCAAATTTTATGGATAATTGGAATGGAATGTAGTTGAATTTGTCAAGTTGAAATAATTGATGATATTAACAAATTATGGAATAATATTTTTCGTGTAAATTCATTATAGGCTATTTTTGAGAAATGACATGTTAATGTATCCATGTTGTATCACGTGTCACATATCAATATTGGTGCTAATTTGTTCATACGCATCCTTCACCCATATTGCTAAAACATTTCAATATTCAACATAATTTATGAAAACCTATATCCAAATTGAGGTGAGAGTGCAGAGTGAGTAAGCATGAGACCGAGTGTGGGCAAGAGAGATTGAGAAGAGAGTCATCGAAATGAATTCAGTTTATGTAAGTTGTAAATCCATTTATAATCTATTAACCAAATGTAATTAATCCATAAAACAATTTAGGTAATATATACAGGTTAAGGTATGATTTTAGAACCCATTTTAATAGGTCTAATTAAGAACGAAGATGAGTTACGAAGTTGAAGTATAGCGACACTTAAATCATCACTGACAACTAATTCAAACGCCACCTGTACATCAAGCCTTAAGAGGAAAGGAAAAGAAAAGAAAGCCAGCGATTCCCTTATCACATGAACTGGCGCAACGAGAGTTTAAATCTGATCATCGATTTGATTTATCGAAAAGCGAAATGCAACGCACTCAGTGTGCACGTGCTTCCCTGAAATTGGCGTTTAGCTGAATTTAGACTGCTTTTCGCGTCCCCTACTTTCCAGACCATCTCCCACTGGAAGGGGACTTCACCACACACGTGGATCTAATTACCCTCACTCGATCACCCCAAAAAAAAACAATTATTTCAAGTTTCCATGGCCCATCATCACTTTGAATTCTCCTTTTTGAAATCGGAACGGGGGTCGTTCAAATCATTGCCACCCGCTAAAATCCTCGCGAACATGGAAGCGACACATCCCCCAAAGATAGCGAGAGGAAGGCTGGGGGCGTTCCATTATCTTTTTCCATGCGTATGTGCGTTCGTGCAGAACCGCAAGTTGTTCGAGTTATGTTCATGCCGTGGCCCCGTCGCAAATGATGTCGGAGCACAAGGCATGCCTCCTGCACGTACCAAAATGACAGGTTGTAAGGTGCCGTATTTTCCTTAATCCCCGGTTGGAGGAAAAGCTCTCCTTATTTAATTTTATGATTTGAGGGTCGGGAAATAGGGAATTGTGCACTTTTGCTACCCGCCCATAAGAAAACTAGTTAAACAACTCTTAATAGTAGGTGAAGGAAGACCCGACCTTGATCTAGTATGATGACGGCTTAGGAGATGGCATTTAATCGGAGCATCGCTAACCTCTCGTCGATCACTTTACTAGTAAAGCATTGTAGGTCGACTAGAAGTTCGACAACTCAAGGTCAATACTTCACACGAGTTGGCGACTCTCCAAGATGAGAAAATATTCACTAGTTTGCAAGCACCATGTCATTCGCTGACGTGACATGCATTTTTCATTTTAAACTAATTATAATTTGACGCATATATACTGACATGGATTTAATTAAACAAAATAAAAATTTACCTCACTTTTTTCCTCCATCTACCCTTACTCCTCCGTCTTTGGCCACCTCAAGCCCAACCTCCTCATCTCCCTCCGCCATTGCCACCAGTAGAGTTGCAAATGCCAAGTTCAAGGAGAGAACTGTCGGGCGGAGTTGCATATTTGTAATTCGACCACTAGAGTTGCAAATCTGCAAGTCGATGGCCGTCGCTTGCGGCCATGGATCGCTGTCACTGGAGTTGTAGATCTAGAAGTCCTATCACGAGCAATGACGACTTATGGACCGCCCTCAACTCATGGTTGGACCCTTCCACGGCCAAGCCGGAGATAGCTAGGTTGTAGATCTAGAAGTCCCATTGCGAGCAACGACAACTCATGGGCTACCATGGCAATGGGAATAAAGCTTCCCCTCCATCGTACTTGTGGTGGGCTCTATCTTCCTCCATTATTGCCCACCCTCTACTTGTGGTTGGCTTCGTCCATGGCCGAGCCAACCCTTCATCGTCACGGCGGCTCGTGATCGTTGATGTCCAGATCTGGACTGGAGTCAGGTCTCCGAACTTGATCTCATCCATGGCCACAAGCCTAGCTCATCCATAGCTCGCGAGGAGGCGGCGTGTTTGAAATCTCGACGGCCATGGATTGCGAGCTCAAACAACAAAAGAAAATTCAAAGGAATAAATGTTGGGGAAGACGACGAGAGCTTGTATGAAGTCTATGGCCGGCAACTTCACCGTTGGGTTCAACCTAATCAAAGTGCCGGCGACTCCGCTAGTGGTGACGGCGGGAGAGGACGAAGGTCGAGCCAAATTTGAACAAAGGGAAAGAGAGGGAGGAAGAGAGAGAAAAACTTGTTTTAGTATTTTTTTTTTTTAATTCCAGGTCAGTGTTTATGTGTCAATCTCTTATTGGATATGAATAAAAACATGCATGCCACGTCGGCAACTGACTAGGCTACTTCACAACCACCGAGCCGGTCCTTGGTTGTGCATAACTCTCGACCAAAGAAGCTCAAACCTCAACCTACTTCGCCGCTCAAAAAGTCGATGTAGCTTGTCGAGGGACATCGGAGTTCTGCCTACACAAGCGACAACGATCTTGCACTTTTAGTGCTCGCGGCCTGGTCGTTCAAACGTGTGGTGGGCAATGCTCCCATTGTAAGAATTCGACGGAATAGATGCCGAGGAATTCATGTAGACACATCACGTGGTCGAGAGAATCATTCAATGAGGCATCCGCAGGATACGAAGTAGATCGCGGTTGAAAGTGCGGCGGGATTTGGACGTAGCGCCCAAGTTGCAAGACGGGGTCAAAAATTCTTTTCATAGTATTACTACAACAAGTAATTATAATTACCGCGATCAATAACTTTTCACGTTAGTAAAGTATGCTGACCAGTAACTTTTTCGCTTCTCCCTAGTGATGAGTAACTTTTCATGTCGAGCTTTCACTTGAAATTTTATTTTAACGAAAAGGGTTTGCAAATTATCAAAATATATACGAAAACTTTTTCGAAGTCTGTTTGAAAAACTAAATAATCCTTTCATTTTTGAATTTTACAGGAAAATTGGTAAGTAGATAATAAGTAATTGTTTTAATTTTTTACCAACCAATAAATAATCCTTTCTTACCTATAAATCAAAAACAGAATGGTATGGTACTAGTTCAACTTTTTTTTAGGAATTGGAAAGCACAGAAACCTAGAACCGAACTGTTTTTTTAGCTGGTTCGGTTTAAATCTTAGTTTTATCATGAACCCATGTTGACTCCTAGAAAAAGTAAAACAAAATTTGATACCTAATGAGTCCCAAAATTGTTTTTTTAGATTAACTACCAAAGTTAATAAGACAAATGGCATCGCATGATGCACATTCTTCAACATGCGTTTGTTTAATGAACCATAAGAAACCTAACTTTTAAAGAAAAGATAACATTCGTTAAGGATAAGGAGGTAGGTTTAAAGATGGAAAGGAATACATGAAGTGATTGGTTCGATTAATCAAACTTGCGTCCAGAATTACTCCATCGCTCAAACTAATTCCGATATCATACTCGTTACTTTATTGATCAGACTCTACCCGATACATGTACCGCGATTCATGAATATAGGTGGATTCCAATCGAGCAAATCGTTCAAATACGCCACGTTTAGGAGTGATTAATAGAATGGCCGCACGAAATGGGGGTATACGAAAAAGCTTGGCCCGCCCGACTATGGTCGGTGGCCCTGCCCGGCCCGACCCGGTCCGGTTCGACTCAGATATTTATATGTAAGATACATGTCGTGGCGACCTCGGACAATATAGTATTGTCCGATCTTCGATCTCGGCCCCGAGAAATGTTAACATGGCGCGGGGGAGGGGGTACGTGGAAACATAAATACGGAAAGTAGGCTCGTTTAAAATACTACCGGAAAGGGCAACGATCAGGGACAGCTAAGGAGAAGGCCAGGGCCAAAAGGGAGAAGGGGGAGAAATTCGCGGGGCACAAAATCCAACGCCGCATCTTAAAAAAGCCAAGGGATTTCGGACACGTGGGTTTCCACCCCTCAATCATGTCGAGGGGGAACACGTGTTCCAGTCAGCCCCGCCCTGTTCCGCGCCCAGACACGTGTCCCTCCACCCCCCCCAACTTGCTCCCCCTTGGACCATAGGTAGACTCCCCGACCAGGAACGAGGCACCACTTTTTCTAGGCCATTTCTTTGTTATTTGGAAAAAGGGGAGTTTGGGTATGTATAATAAAGTTTAATTTATTATGATCTAAGAATTTTTAGGGGGTTTGTTATCCGTCAGATTTCATCCATGATTTGTTGTGACGATACGATTAATTTTTATTTTATTTTATTATTCATCTGATGAAAATAACTTTTTTATTTATTTGTTTTTCTCCTTGGGAAAACACATCTGTCTCGAGAAGAAAGAGAAGATTCATAATAGAAAAAGGAGGGGGGAGGGGTGGGACAATGGCCAGTGCGCAACCGTGCTCGGTCAGACCACGTGTCGTCCAGGAGCGACTTCAGGATCGACACTTGTCCTGTCTGGGTACTTTCTTGTCCAGACACCAGGGGCATTTTCGTCAAATCACCCTCCCTGTCTCTCTCTCTCCCCGCCCGTCTCCCTCTCTCTCTAGCACGTACCCCATTCCATTTGCCCTTCCGCTTTCAGTTCCTCTGTTCCCCCCTTCCTCCTGCCTCTCTGCTCTTCTATTTTTTTTTCAGATATTTCTTCTCCTCCTTCGCTTCGGGTTTTACCCTTTCCCTCTCTCTCTCTCTCTCTCTCTCTGCGTGGTAATGGTCAGTGAAACGGGACGATAATCACTGCCCATTATTTTCTTTCCCCGCAACTGAAAAGGGGAAGAAAATCTCGGAAAAATTTTCCATCTTGGTCCGAACATTATCTGGGTTCTTGATTTTTATGATCCGTCGCCCATCTTCCGCAACGGGTCTTGGACCAGAAACGCGAGCTGCTCCTGCAAATGGAACGGCTCTTCCCCTCGACAGGCCAGTATCGTCGCGCAGCTCATCGCCCGAGTCATAGGCAGAGCGGGGGCGAGCGTCCGTTTCCGTGACGGGAGCAGGGGACATGGGCGACAAGAAGGAAGTTGGGAGGACCAGTCCAATGGAGAACGTCTCCCTGCGTCTCGAGCGGTTCCCCAGAGATCTGCTACAGAGGTTTACGTCGTCGAGCAGGGGTGCAGCTAGTAGCGGCGCCGCGCCGCAGTCGCAGCCATCGTCGGAGTACAAGACGCCGAACCAAGAAACAGAGGAGCTCGAGCTGAGCCTGGGGCTCTCGCTGGGGGGCCGATTCGGGGTCGACAAGAGCTCCAAGAGACTGACCCGGTCGTCCTCCATTGCGGGGTCGTTCCCGCTGTTCAGGGAGGACGATTCGGCGGCGACGACGACGACGCCGCCCGCGCCGTCCTATACGGCTCTGGTGAGGAGCAGCTCCCTGCCCACGGAGACGGAGGAGCAATGGAGGAAGAGGAAGGAGCTGCAGACGCTGCGGCGGATGGAGGCGAAGCGGAGGCGGTCGGAGAAGCAGCGGAGCGTGAAGGACGACAGGCTCGAGATCGAGACCCAAGTGGGTGTTCTGGCTGCTAAACAAGGTAATGTCCTCGCTGTTTGCGTGTTCTCGTCGCCGTTTTTGTGGACACTTAAGGATTTGGTTTTATCTACTTCGTGCGGAATTTGTGCAATTTGAAGTTGTCGGTGTCTGTAGTTATTTTTTTCCTCTGGATTTGTCTCTGGATATTTCTTGTTTTGGTAGTTAAGCCTGGCCTAAAAAAGTTCCATTTTTGTGTCTATCCTTTTTGCTGGGGTCTTTGTTTTGGTTGTTTTAGGTCTATCACTGAGAGTCGGATTGACTTTGGCTTGGATGATTCTGTTCCTAGAGGAACATATTTCCATAGGCATTAATGGAAGAACGTGTACAAGAAATGAAATTAGCTGTGTTCTTGGGTTGTTTTTGTGTTTGATATCCTGCTTAGGTAGGTTTTAAGCGAATGATGGCTCGGCATTTTTTGTCCATCCGAATCATATATTGGGTGTTACATTCCATCAAGTTGGAAGAAAGCAGAAAACAAGGTTAGTGTGTGATTGAATGGAGTGGATTGATCGGGTGCTGCAATCTGTGAGTCTATAGAGTTTCCATTGATAAGACTATCGACGATATATGTCAAATATAGGGCAACAAAAAAAGCTGATTTGAAAGCCTTAACTTGAGGTATACTGGTCTTGACAAATACCATGTGAATTCCTAGGACTGTTGCTATAATCTCTTGGCCACCAAGCAGCCCGAAGATGTGAAATCATTGCTTGTTATAAGTAAATCAGAAAGTCTCCTTTCTAGATATTTCTCACGTAACACTAGGAACATTTCAGGCTCACATTTTTATAATAGCAACTAATTCTTTCCCTAGTGCCGTGTTGATTTGCCTGTGGAGTCAGCTCCAGCTTAGACTCATTTAGGATGGAAAGATGACTGTTGAACTGAAGAACCAAGAGTCCAGATAGGACAATGTAACACGTTGGAACTGAGAGTAAAAAACGGGGGTGGAGCTCTGAGACGTGCTGGACAAGATTTTTGTATGAGAGGGTATAGGCAATCACTGGAATTTCTGATCTACAAATTCATTTTAGTCGAGTATTATTTTGCTCAAAGTACGACATGGTTCTAACCTTGGAATCCAGACATTTTAGGTGTGGCTCCTCCGGAGATTAATATAGCGTTGGCCTTACTCAGGGAATTCTTATTCTTGAAGTGAAAACTATTTGAAGCAAACGTGGCCTACTCCTAAATTAAAAAATGCTTAATCAGGATGGTTATTTTCGAAGACTGATGAGCAGATGCCTGTTATTATTTTCAGTACAGTGAGCTGGAGTTTAGCTAGATAGGGCCCGCTAAAATTTGGTGGTTTGACATCAAAATTGTTTGAAGTAGAGATCTCAGAAAGGACTTCAAATCTAGTTTCCTAGAATCCCTCTTGGACATTCCTGGTTATCAAATGCTGTGGAAGGAAAGATAGTTTTAGTAGTTACATTGGTTCACTTTCTTGTGATGCTGTCAAACTGTTGGAGTGATAAAAGTGCATTTTCAGCTATACAATGAATTTTATTTCTGCAGAAGCTTACAGTAAAATGAAAAATTACCTTCTAGTTCATGCCTCCGCTTTGGTTCCAGTCAAATATCGAGTTATCTATCCCCTTTAAAAGAATGCAATTCACCATTGACGTAGTAACAGTTGAATAGTCTTTTTTCTGACATGCTTAAAGAGTGTCGAAGGACAGTTTCTTTGGGCTTAGAGAGAGAGAGAGAGAGAGAGAGAGAGAGAGAGCCTGACTAAGCACACTTGGCTGTACCAACCTTTGGTTCCCACTGATTTAGCAGTTTGCCTATGCCATCTATATACTTATCCTTTTGAGAAAGATTAAAAACAAATGATTGCATCCTGGGATGTAAATGTGCTTGTAGTTCAAAAAACACAATTATTATTTCGACAAGGAAGGTTAGGCTCATGAACAGACATTCTGCAGAAGATGTTGCTACTAAAGTAACTATGGAACTTCAATACTGTATCTTTTAAATAACCCCGGTGCACACAGTGATCCATTGGATTTGGATATTCTGAAGCTTCTCACCCTGGGAAATGCGTGTATATTTTCTGCCTCTTCTGCTGATAGCTCGGTTCATTTTGCATGCTGCATGTTATATAATGTCCTCTGGAGGGACTTCTACGTTTGACTTTTGTCTTGTTGTAAATTTTGTGGAACTCATGTATGTTGTTTATTTGATCTTTTGACATATATGATCACATGGATTCTTGTATCCTTCAAAACATGAAGTCAAAAGTAGCTCCTAGATGCTGACAAACAGAACCTGTACAACTAGACGAAGTTTTTTTCTTTACTTTGCCCTTGCTATGAAAACTAACGTATGTCGAGGGCAAAAAATATAAAGAACAAGAATAATGGAGAATCAATTACTGGCTAAGCTCATCATCTGTTTCTTCTATGTCAGGATCAAGTGGCTACAGCGATGCAAGAAGCTCTCTTGGCAGTCAGACACTGCAACAGCGGGTTAGTCAGGACACTGTCAGTTCATCCGGGGGGGTCTCAGTAGAACAGATGACCAGCACCCAGAGACCCGATTCTTCTGAGAGCAGGGGCAAGGAAATCAGCGCCAGCACGATGGAGGACATGCCTTGTGTCTTCACGAAGGGTGAGGGTCCAAATGGGCGGAGGGTTGACGGGATCCTCTACAAGTATGGGAAAGGGGAGGAAGTCCGAATAATGTGCGTGTGCCATGGGAGTTTCCACTCTCCGGCAGAGTTCGTGAGGCACGCCGGCGGAGGTGAGGTCGCCCACCCTCTCAGGCAGATTGTCATAAACCCAAACCCAGGTCCTTTTCCGCAGTAAACTCTCTTGCTCATCTGTTGCTTCATAACACCCCTTAAAATTGGTTTGGGAGGGAGAAAGGAGAGGCTTATTCGAAGATTGAGCTTGTTTCATATTGTTTACAAATATTGAACGCTGTATGATCAAATCTGTACATTCACCATAGAAGAAATTGATCTCAGCATTCGGATTTTGCGGCCTTAGGCCCTGTTTGGTAACCTTCCGGGGAAGGGAATTAACTATTTCTGTTTTTTTTTCCTTTGTTCCCCAGAATGAAAAAAAAAAAAAACAGAAATCCGTTTAGTAAAATCTATTTTTTTTGTTGCGGAGATCTTGGGAACAATTTCTAGAATCTGTTCCTATTTTTTTTCTTCTCTCTTCTTCTCTTCCTCTTTCTTTTTATTCCTTTTGGCCGGTTGCTAGCGTTGGCTGTGGCCAGCGACGCTAAGCCACAGCGAGGCTCGGCCTCGCTCGCCAATCTCGTGCTGCTTGGGCGAGATCAGCCTCGCCGGTGGCCAGACGAGCGTGTCTCTTGGCCATCGGCAAGGCTGAGGCTCATTGGACCTTGCCCTGGCTCAGCTAGCCAGGCAATTGGCTACAAAGAAAAGGAGGAAGAAGAGAAAAAGAAAAAGGAGAAAATTAAGAAAAATATAATAAAAGTATTAAAAAATTAAAAGAAATAAAAAAATTAAGAATCCTATCAAACACATTTTTATCCCGGAATAGAAATTTTGGATAGTTATCAAGTGCGTTCTTTTACTTAGAAATTATTTTTGGGAGTAGAATCAGAAAAAATCATTTCTGATAAAAAATTATTCCCAAGAATAAAATCGTTACCAAACACGCTTTTGGTTAATTAACCTGTTAATCATAATTTGTCAATTCTAAATTATTTTGTGAGTGAGATTAGAGGGAATGATGAACTGAACATAGGATGGTTTTTAGATCTCAAGAGAGAGTTTAGGGAACAATTGGTAATAATTCTATTTTCGAGAATAATTTCTATTTATAAATACTTTTTTTAATTCAATTTTTGGGCGATTTTCTAAGCATTGGAAGGTACTTGGTAATTGGATAAATTTTTATTCCTGTATAAAATTTTTATTCCCGTAATAGAATTGTGTTTGGTATGACTTTCAAATTTTTGCAACTTAAAATTTCTTTTAATTTTTTAACAATATTATTATATATATTTTTTTTTTCTTTTTCTTTTTCTTCCTCTAGCCGATCACTAGTGTCGGCCTCAAGGGAGCCTAGCCGGCCCTCGATGAGGTCCTTATCCGGCCAATCGCTAGCCACGGAAGAAGAGGAAGAGAAAATGAAAGAAAAGAAAAATATGAAAATAAAAAATAATAAAGAGAAAATAATTTGGCTTGATTTTTGAGTTGTTCATATAGTAAAGAAGAAAATTTTGTCTACTTCTTGATTTTATGCAAATCTATTTCAAGAACAAATTTATTCCTAAGAATAAATTTTTTATTAAATGAATTTTTGTTCTTTTTTTGTTCGAGAGAACAAAAGAACAAAAGAACATAATTAATTACCGTTTGGCTAGTTACATAGGCCCTTAAAGTACTATATTCTTAGCCTTTTGGCTTGAAGAAGATGAATTTTGTACAAAAGTTATTTGATGGGATTAATAAAAGTTATTCAATGGAATTGACGGTGTCATTTACCTAGTATCATCATTGATTTTTTGATGGATTTTGGGCTCTTCTAAGACTTTGAGTTTTAAGAATTGATGCTACCCGCTGGGGTGATTGGACGGTTTAATCTGATGATGCGAGATGATCACAGTTTGATTCGCGCTCCAAATCAAACCGAATGTTGAAGAGTATGGTTTGGGAAAAGAAAATTGAAATTAACTAAACTAACAAGAGCTATTTCATTAACCAAACTATAAAGCACTAAGCAGGCAAAAGGCCGTTTCCCTCGTTGCTCAAGCAAATGTGCCTTTGAAGCGGCACAATATGAACCTGGAAGCAAAAATGGTGGGGAGGTTTCACATCGCAATCCTTCGCCCATGCGCAGAGTGAGGCATCTAGGCGTCGTCCGCCGTCCGCCGCCTCCGCCTGGCCCCTCCTTCCCGCCTCCGTGGCTGCTTATGCCCACATTCCGTAACCGGCTACAAAACCAGTGCGGCTCGGCAACTGTGGATTTTGGTTAAAGCACCAGCCGCTACCTGTTAGGCCACCTGATGGACAATGCGGCGGCGGCAGGCGGGGTGCCGCCACCGACCGGTTCAGCTAGTGGAACCAGGACGTCGTGCTGTCAGGGGAGCCCCGGCCGGGGTGGCTTTGCCCACGGCTGGCTCTTCCTCGTCAACCCGAAAACCCGGTTTTCCTACCTCTTCCGCGCCCTCATTTCTCTTCCCCCCACGGTCCCATCGTCCCCCTCCTGGCCGTCACGACCCTCCAATACGTCTGCTCCAGCCTCTCCCACAAGCTCAAGCCCGCCTCCTTGGCCATGAAGACGGAGTTCACTTGCCCTGGGCTCTCCCCGAGCCGCGACCTCTGCCTGGCCGCTGCGCTTCGTATGAGGAAGTCATATACTCCACCGAGAAGAGGCTGTTCTACGCCCCGCCGGCATCCCGGCGCGTCGACCCTTTTTCGCCAAAGTAAGAATCCGTCTTTGAACCTGAGCTAGCTTTGCCCCAAATCTCCTAAAGAAATGGTTAGGCCAGCTGCCATCTCAACAAAAAAGGGAGATGATCATTACTCGCCTGCAATCTTTCTCGACCACCTTTGCTTATTGACGAAATTTACGCTTGACGAATGAGAAAATTTTGGAGTGAAACCGAGCCTAACTAGTATTATTAAATCTCATTACGAGTGGTTGAAGATTGTTAAATGTTTTTCACGAATTTTCTTATCTTCATAAGGTTTATGAAATTAGAGACTACGATAGCACTTAGATCTTAAAAATCAGATATTAATCTCAACCTTTTTCTTAAAAGAATTAGACAATCACTAAAACGAACAAATAAATAAGAATGAGAAATAGGATGAAAAAATCTGGTAGACATGCCAATCTTCATTACTCGAGGCATGGCACTACCGTTATCATGAGATACTTTCTCCCTTGTCATGTTCAGGCAACTACTTCACTGTTCTATAATCGCCTTTTCCACTTAGTCTTAATTATCATGTGATATATATTAAAAGGTTAGTTGATAAATGAAGAGAAACAATATGAATATTAAAAGTATTTAGGACACGTTGCGAAGGATATTAAACGATAACGCAACACCCCTCTTACGTGCACGACTTGACCAGTAGAGGTGGAGAGACATGTTTACGAAAGGAATGGTATAGGCTCTGAAGCCAAATTAAGAATGACGGAAAAACGTAACATCGGAAGGACTGAATCGTGGAAGCACAAAGATCCAAAAAAAACGACGTGGGTGCGCGGTGTCTCTATCCACGAGCGTCTTCGACTGGACCACCTCCGCGCTTGCTCCTCGGTGCGGTGATTCTCGCTGCTTCCGCGACATCGAACCCGCCCTTTCTCTCTGTCTCTTTCTCTCTCTTTCTCTGTCGGACACGATTGGTTTCGCGATCTTCACAAAACCAAGAGGTACAGTTCCTCTTGCCCAATCTCGATCTCGCTCTCGCTCTCGCTGCTGCTCTGCTGTGTCTTCGTTCGCCTCTTCTGTCCTCATTCTCCGCTGATGGCGTCCTGTGGCCGGTCTCGGTTGCATCCCATTTGCAATCCATTGATCTTCCACGTTCGGTGTCGCGAATTGGGCGGAACCAATCATTGCCGGCGCTCTGTTGCCGTCCGTTGCGATTGTAGAGACACTCCCGGTTGAAGCGTCAGTTCTTCTGTTTTGACGTAGCTTGTCGTCGGTTTGATTTGCGGGCATTAGAGATTCTAGGGTTTCGTGGCGTTCGCAGCTTGGGTTCTTCTTGGCGTCGTTTGATTCAGCTCCATGTTCTGTGAGTTAAGCTTTTGAAAAGTTTTCTTTTTTATTTTTATGTGTGAAGTTTTTCCCTTCTCGAATCCTAGGAAAATCGCCTCGACCACATGGAAGTAAATTGAGGGTCGACGGGATTGTGAAAGAATATATTTGGCCGTGACTTTTGTGAGTTTGGAGGTTTCCCTTTTCTTGTGGCCGCTTTTTGAAATGAAAAACTCTAGCTTTACTTTGGCTCATTGTGGGCATTGTCGGATCAAGAGAGTGGAGAATGCCGGATTCGCTCAGTCAGCAGATCATTGCTCGGAAGTTCTCACTGCTGTTGTTGTTTACTCTATATTCAGGTGGGCATTAAGAGAATGTGGCGGCTGGAGGAAGAAGATTGATGGTTATGTGAGTTCCTTCCTTAACTGGCTGGGAATGAGAACTTGCTGTATTCACAGAATCACTGAGGTAGCAGTAGTCCCGTGGCATGCTGGTAGATTCCATTCGCATAATTTCATAGTTACCTCTCCAGAGAGAACGATTATCGTCCCATGGAAGGTGGGCAAGGGCCAATCTTCTCACCCATTATTGCTGAGTCTGCTTCTTCTCGATATGGTGCACGGTTTAGTGCGGATGGGTATGGAAGTCGTGCTTCTAATATATCTAATGTGAAGAAGAGAGGTCATGGAAGTCGCTCTTGGATAAAGATTGATCAGGAAGGAAACTCTAAAGTTTTGGAGCTAGACAAAGCTACCATAATGAGACATTGCTCTCTGCCGGCAAGAGATCTACGGCTTTTAGATCCTTTGTTCATTTATCCTTCTTCAATTTTAGGGAGAGAGAAAGCCATTGTGGTCAGTCTTGAGCAGATAAGGTGTATAATCACAGCCGAGGAGGTTTTCCTGATGAATTCCTTGGATGGATGCGTTCTTCGGTATGAGTCAGAATTGTGCAGGAGTCTGCAGATGAACAAAGATCAAGCTGGTAAAGTATCTCCTCGATCAAAATGCATCTCAGCTTGTACTTCATAATTTCCCAAGCTGACTAATGGAAATCGTGACACTAAATGAGGATCATATGGTCCTTGTAGTGGCTTTTGAAGTCCAAGCCTTCTTGAGGAAGAAGTGTTTTCAACGTGCTGCCCTGTTTATATTTGGACTATACACTAGTCATGCAATAAATTTCCCCAAGAAAATTATTGCTTAGATTGATCAATATTTTCTCTTTGAAAGATAATGCCACTTGAAATTGCTTACGTTTGCCTACTTAATTCAGATGACCTACCTTTCGAATTTAGGGCACTGGAGCTAGCTTTGGATCTCACATGCATGTCGCTTGATGCTCAGGTATGCAGTAACTTCTGCAGTGATTGATGATATAAGATGAATCAGAGAGTCTCTTCTTTCTCTTTAATGTGTCGAGCCGTTAATTGTGTGGTTAGAAGTATGTATATGTGGACCTTTCCTAGACAATCGTTTATAATGGAAGACTTATAACCCCAGAAAAAAATTGGACCCAAGAAGAACAGTGATCATGGAGATTATTGTCAAATTCTCTGACCTGATATTGTTAATCTAACATGACCAAGGGACACTCAAACTAAAGTGACTTTGATAGACTGATGCAGCTGCCATTCTTTATTTGAAATCATCCTATCATTTGTAACATATGATATGAGAAGCTTTTATATTTGACAGGTGAAGGACTTGGAGATGGAAATTTATCCAGTTTTGGAGGAGTTGATATCATCTGTAAGTACTCTTAACCTAGAGCAGGTCCGTAGATCCAAGGGTCATCTACTTGCTTTGACACAGCGAGTTCAGAAGGTAATTTGATAATTCTGATCACCTTCAGATGATTATGGTTGTGTTACTCCTCTTCACAAAGATTCTTGCAAATTCAGGTCCGAGATGAGATTGAACATCTCATGGATGATGATGGTGACATGGCCGAGATGTACCTCACTGAGAAAAAACAAAGATCTGAGGCATATTCCGTAAGCGATCAGTACTTCCAAACTGATGATTTAGGTGTGGCTAGGTCGGGTTCCAAATCAGCACCTGTTTCACCTGTAGCGTCACTCAGTGGGGGACACAAATTACAAAGGGCTTTTAGCAGCATCATAAGTCCAAGCAAGCATGGAAGCTTTCTGAGTTCTTCTAGTATTGCTGAAAACATTGATCAGCTGGAGATGTTGCTTGAAGCATACTTTGTCGTCATTGACAACACTCTCAGCAAACTGTTATCAGTATGTATTCAAATGAATACATCTTTAAACAACTTAGCCTCCTCTCCTAGTTCCGTGTGCTTTACGATCATATTTCATCATTTCTATGATTTTCTGGGCATCATTATTAAATTTGCCAGAGAATGAGTACCATGTGATTGATTTGCAGAAATCTACTTGAAATTTGACTGCTCTTAGGCCTAAATAGGTCTTCGATTTTATTCATCGATAACTGTACTTTCTTGAGTCAACATGCTTCCTAGAGATAATCAACAACGAACATGTTACTTTCTTGACTGGTATTGCTGACTGTTTGCTCTTTTATTTGGCAATGCAGCTTAAGGAGTATATCGATGACACTGAAGATATGATCAATATCAAACTGGTGAGCAGAATTGAATATGTACTATTGTCTGCATTTATTATCTTCATCTCATTTGGTTGACAACTAATGCTTCATGAGCTTTTTCTCTTTCATTTCAGGGAAACATTCAGAACCATTTAATACAATTTGAGTTGCTGCTAACAGCAGCCACATTTGTTGCTACGATTTTTGCTGTTGTGACGGGAATCTTTGGGATGAATTTTGCAGCTACAATTTTTGACTATCCATCTGCTTTCCATTGGGTTCTCCTCACAACTGGTTTATTTTGTGCTGGCTTATACTTCTCCTTTGTGCTTTATTTTAGGTATAAGAAAGTTTTCCCCTTGTAAAGTTTCCGGCGAAGCTTATTGCAATGTGAATATACTCTGATTCTCATTTTGAGCTGTGTATCCCGAGGGAAGGCCTTACTATTGAATGATGAAGCAGGCTAGAACGAAAAGATGATTGTCCTAATTCATGGATGCCTCATCGATTGTCAATAATTACGGGAAGTAGAAATCTATCACAAGTTAACCGTTGTTGAGTGATATCAATTTATCGATAAAATAGGTCCTTTGATCCACCACATATGCTGTTGACATTCAACTTTCCTTACAGATATTGTCACTGCCCTAGTCTAGTGTTGAGCAATATGTGAGGACATTTATCGTGGTTTCACTTTGGGTATTTACACTATCAAGAAAATGAAGTTCTGGTTGTATCCTCCATGACCGACCTTGCAAGTACAGGAAGCTTGGTTAAGGGTATCTCCCACATGTCTCTGCACTCATCTAACTTGATCCCCAGCTCCTTGGTGTCCATTCCACACCCTTTTTGTCATTTTCATGAAGAAGACTATCTGTATATCTCCCTTTGTCGGCCTTAGTTGTGCTTAAATTCTCTTCCCGGTTGATTTGGTCTTCCTGAAGAGAATGCGATTCCATCTCTTTGTGCTCAATGCTGTATCTTCTGTGTGTTTGATCTGCTCCATCTAATTGAGTTATACCAGTACTCTCTTCTCGAGCCTCCTTGTATGCATCCAGAGATTCCCCCAACAATTCTGCAACCAAGGGTCCGTCTGTCTTGCAAGTGTCGTTGGGTAGGGTTGGGCTCTCCTGGTCAGATGATGTTGGTGCAATAGCCTCGCAAGTGTCGTTGGGTAGGGTCGGGCTCTCCTGGTCGGATGATGTTGATGCAATAGCACCAATTGAATCTCTTTGACAGTTTTCATTCTCGAATAGTAGGAATTGCAACTTCTTCTGGCTAGCTTCGAGGGCTGCCTCAAGTTCAGCAATGCGTTCCTCATGCCTCGACTCGATTAACTCATGAAGACGCAAACTCAGGTCCTGAGGCGATACAGCATAATTCGGTGAGCAAGGTCGTCCGTCTGAACTCCCACTGACATTGTGGTCAGATTTTAATGTACTTTCTAGCTGGGAATCGACTCCTCCTGGTCTTAGATCTCCCTGAGCGAGCGCAGATTCGCATGAAAAATTTATCCCGAGAAAATTTAATTCATCTATATCAAATGTCACAGATTGAAATTACTGGATGAGAGTGAAGTTCGTGCAGAAACTAGGATCCCTTTCGAGGTGGCGGACACATGCAAGCCAGCCATTTTTTCATATGCTCATCTAAATGTAATTCGCTGCTGATTCTATCGATACTGGTGCTCACCGGGTCTAAATGATTGAAATTTTCTCTAGTCGTGATCAAATTGTTATTGTTCCAATGCTAAAGCATTTAAAGGCGATGCAAGCGTGGTCATGTTTGTTTTCATGTGCATATGTTTCAATACGGGTTCCAAATTTGACAGCCAGTTACAACTTAACATAGGTAACGAGGTACTCTATAAAGGGTAGTCGAGACTTTGGCCAAAATGTCGTGCAGCTCAACTGTAGATTCAGACTTACCTCAACGAAATCTGATGCGTTCTTCACGCTAGTCAGCTTCACGTTCAGCTCCAACCTCTCTAGCTCAGCTTCAAGCTCTGCCTCAATTTCTCTCATTGCATCAGACTTCTCTGCTGCACCATCATTCGGCTCTCTCATATGACCCTTCGAGGAGTTATCCATCTCATCGACAGGGGAAGATGCGGTCATTGTCCCATTGACAAAAGGGTGAGCACCGGTTCCGGGGATCCTTGGACCATCGGCGTTGATCTCCTTCACAGTTAACAGGTCCTTCATTTCAAGCTCCTCGTGTAGATCCTGAACTAGGTTTTGTGCTTGCCTCAACCTCTCATCTAACAGGTCCACTTCCCCCTTATTTGCCACTACACTGGTCATCACGCCAATTGTTAAACCGAGAGAGAAAAGCAGCATTCGATTGGAGAACCCTGAGGAGGACACACCGCATTGATAAACACGATAGTCATATAAGAATTAGTGAAGATACAAAGAAAGTCCTAATATTCTTCATAATGTTTGTGTAGATAATTAGAACATGGAGGAGAGGAACAGACCTTGTGATTGCAATGAACTGGCAAATGCGCTTACGCTAGAGCTTGACCTTGTAGAACTCCTCTTGCCAGTACTTGGCTTCTGTCTTCTCGACGACTTTTGGGTACCAATCTCGGGAAGCTCCAAATGTCTTAAAACTGTCTCTACCTGATTCAATTCGCCTTCTTCTCGACGCATCTTTCTCCCATTTTCGCTCTCCACATAGAAACCGCCGCTGGTCCTGCTTATGATTATTCGGCTCCCATCAGTAACCAGCAGGGGCCTCACCACAGATTTAGAGGGCGATACGAGCGTGTCATGCTCACTCCTCTTGGTTCTAACATATTCACTATAAAACTGAGCATCGATATCGATGAAATCCCTGAATGAATCGACAGGCTTGAGCGCTATTTCATCAGACACAGCAATCCTAAACTGCCCGCTCCCATTGAACCTACTGCCTTTTTTAGCTCTTGAACCCTGAAAAAACTCGTCACCAGACTCTCTATGTCCTTGGATAACCACTCCGAATTCATGAGGGCTCTCATGTTCAGGTAAGCTTGGCTGGTAACTAACCAGCGATAGTACGTCGTGATTAAGATGGCTACCCAAATTTGCAGGCCTCTTTCTCTCTTCATGATCGCCGTTGAAATTGTCGAATTCCCAAAACTTGCCCCCGAAAGCGTTATGGTCATCGACTTGGGTAAGAGCCAGTCTGTGCAAAGGAGACTCCCTGATTTGCTGTAGAAAGCTCTTCAATTTGGCTTGTCTAAATCTAAAGTCATTACAAAATGGCTCAGATGAAGACTCTTCCCTCCCCTGAGACGAGATGTTGCGCCAATGCTTTGCGGCATAACTGGCACCAGCAGCTGCTGCCACAACCCATAAATCCATACTCTCTGTTCAGGAACATATAACTTAAATCAAATCTCAGCCAAAGAAAAGATTTAGAAGATGATAACATGCGTCTTCGACTTTTCTGTTCACACGCTCAACTTCTTTACTAAAGAAAACGTGCCCGCTCGCTCACATACAGGGTAATTCAATCACACAAATGGGTGGGAAAAATCGAAGACTGATGCAATTTACCTCATTTAAAATCAAGAAAATGAAGGATTCAAGTCGAAACCGATGGGTTGTCCAAAGACTGAAATTGAAGGTGATACAGCTGAGAAGACACTGCCGTTGGTAAGAGGGAGAAATTTTAGGAGTCAGAAACAGGAAGGAAACCCCTTTAAAGCAAGGAATGACCGAACCAAACTTGTAATGAGAACGTAGAGTTCTAATTTTCTTTTCAATCCGTGGGAAGGCATTTGGGAAGTGAATCCATGAGTTCATGTAATGACATAAAAGATGGCAGGTCATTCCAGGCCACTTGAACCGCCCAGTCCAGCAGCAACCAGACAAGAATGAAACTACATGGTTCAGAAAAGATAACCGACGATATTTCTCGTGGAGATTAAGTTCTACATCTCTACGTTGTCTGGTAGCATCCATGCAAGGGATTTCTTGTAATTTTCTTTTTGGCTTCATGTTGAATCCGGAAGGTGTTGTATCGGAAGAGTCAAAGTTCCTACATATCGTGGAATCCAAAGTTCGATTAAGACGAATCATTGCAAGAATAGCATGAACAAGATTACCATTTCAGTAGAGAACTTCAATGCTCCGAGTAAAATTCCCTTTTGATATGACACAAAGTTGGAAAATTTATTGTCATATAAATTGATGAGATAAAAGCAGTTATTTGAGAAATTAGAAGTGTGCCATCAAAGTAGCTATTAAAGGTGCGTTTGGTAACCGGCCAAACAATGAAAATTTTTATTTTTTGTTCTCAAAAATAGATTTAAATAAAAATTCATTTGGTAAAATTTTTGTTTTCGGGAAACAAATTTCTATTTTTTTGTTTCCGAAAATGGATTAGGAACAGAATCGATAAATAAAATAAAAGTTTATTCTTTGTTTTCGGGAACAATTTCAGAATTAAATCAACCTATTTTTTCTCTTTCTTCTTGTTCTTCTTCCCTCTCTCTTCTTCTTGAACTATTGCTGCCGCTGAAGCCATTGTCCATCGCCACTAGTTGTTGACAATCGGTTGGGTGAGGTTCGGCGACCTTGCCGGTGGCTAAGGGGGCCTCGCCCAGGCCTCCCCCAGCCATCGGCGAGCCTCACTTGGCCAGTCGAGGCTTGACCTAGCCTAGATCTAGCAAGGCCGAGCTTGCCTAGCTATCGGCGGGGCTTAGCCGACAAGGCCTAGCCTCATCGAGGGTTGATGACGCTTTGGTGAGGTTGCCGGCCTCGTCTAGCCAATCGCCAATCATTCCAAGGCCGGCGATCGGCAAATCTTGAAGAAGAAGAAGAGAAAGAAAATAAAAGAAGAAAAAAAGTAATAAAAATTATTAAAAAATTAAAAGAAAATGATTTGATTGAAAATTTTTATAACGGTACCAAAAACACAATTTTATTCGAGAATAAAATTTTTGACATTTACCAAATGACTTAAAATACTTAAAATTGTTTCCGAAAATAAAATAAAAAAGAATAATTTCTTATTCAAAAAATTTTCTAAAAAGAACAGATTGGTCACTAAACGCGCCCTAAACTACCAATGCATAAATTTTTCTTTCCATTACGGATTGTATGTATGGGCAAACCCCGTATGGCATACTGATGGTATACTAATGACGATAAGGATAAGTTTACCATGAACAATTGTACGCAACGGCAATCACATCAAGTAGAAAATATACAGTGGTGAGTCGATGAGTTTATTCGATGTATGATACCATTGCCCCCGTTACATACGCTGAAGTGTGTTTTCTCTTTAATTAAGAGAGACGCAACCCTTTTGTTGTCACTGAAATTCAATCAACCCTTTCGACTTTCACGGATATATGGATTCTGTAAGGCCCACTGATCTCATTGAATGGTCTCGAAAGCAGTTGACAGGAGTGCTCATCTTCCTTAACATGTTGATATGATCTGTCGGAAATTAAGTTGTTTCCAATATGGAAAGATAAATACGTAAATCATCAAATAAGCAGATGAGATGACCACGAAGACGGTCTCAACTTCCATTCACATCATCTGCTTCTGCTGCTAGTTTGTTTTCTTAAATTAATCGCAAGCCCACAAACACAAGAAAAATGTGATTCATGATGTTACTCGATTAAAACTGACGAACCTTGGATGTACTTTTCACCTTCGAAACTCTAGAGTTTATGCGAATTGGGAATTCACATTAATTCTGAACAAAGAATCTCACACCACATTCCGAAACCATAGGATCTAGTAACCAGAAAAAATTTGCCGTGATCTGGTCAACTGCAAAACCTCATCAGCTCCAGGAAAACTTAGATAAGGCATTCAGCAAATCACCGAGTCTCCTCCATGCGCATTGAACATTCAGATTAGAGGCAGTGAAATGCAGAGCAGAATCCACCAGAGCATCAATCCTATTATCACAAAAGCAATAAATTATGGGAAGCCACGGGGATGGGAACACATAAGAGGAGATAACGCAGCAGCATACCGACATCGGCTATATATCTTTCCTTCATAAAGCGGGACTGGAGTAATCGGCAGCATCAGGATAAAAATGTAAAAATAATAATTGGACGGCTAGAAGTCTCTACTTCAGACATAGTATACACAACTTAGGAGTCTAGTATAGGCCCTGTTCGAATTGTTAAATATGATCTCTTGTCCATTAGATATTAGCCAAAAATTTCTCTGTCACCACATTACGCAATTGCATTGTCGCCCAAGGCAAAGTATCTCAGAGTGTTCATTCTCTTGTCGTACTAATCTGCGAAGCAATTTCAGAAGAAACTCTAATTTTACAGAATGACGTATCCTTCCTTGTGGTCATCCCAATCTCATGCAGACCCGACTCTCAGTCAATTAAGTTAAACCGATTGGAGTGCTTAAGTTGAAAGCGTAATTGTTCCGCGAAGTGAATTGTAAACAATTAATCTTGCAGGCAAGCTGAACTTTGTAGCAGGAGGAAGGGGGAGAAAAAAGGAGAGGTGGGAAAAGGTCATCGGTGGAAAAGTGGAGCTGAGGGGGAATAAAGAAGAAAGGTGAGGCTACTTCAGTACCTTTTATGATGATCCTGGCTTGACTCTTGGGTCCCCATGTTCCACTCCAAGCGGATCCTGATCACATTAAACACATATCAGTCTTAAGCCAAACAGAGCAAAGATTAGAAACATTCTACTGCATCAGAGGAAAGGAGAAACAGTAATGACACAGCAATTGGCAATTTCAAGGCAAATGGCACAATGCCCTCCCTTGTGCCACCTTTTTCATGATATGAATTTGCCATACGTGCCACACGACCAAGATTCACGGACCATTCAGACTGAATTGGGTTTTCACATGGGCACAAACCTCGGCCGTAACAGTTGTTGGTGGTATTCACGCCGTTATGGCAGAGGCAAGCGAACGACTCGCCCACGCCGGAGAAGCCGCAAAATCCCCCGCTCGCTTCGCAGTCCGTGCACGCAGCCGTAGAGTCAGAATCGTTGTACTGCACAGAGATCCCGAACCTCCATTTCGAGGGATCTCCACGGTCGTCTCCGAACCCGTATATCGCGCTGTAAGACGAGCACTGGAGCTTCGGAAGATCCAAAGCATAACTCGAGCCGAACCCGGTCGGCGATTGGTAGACACAGCAGGTGGACACCGGCGCGTTCTGCTGTAGCCCAATGCCGGTCACTCCTTTGCAAGAATACAGGCCCCTGCAAACGCGAGAGCTCGAGCCGGTGGCGCACAGCTCCTGGTATGGGTCGAACACGGGAGAGTTCGTGGAGCACCCGAGCAGCACAAAGATGTTGTTATCCATGACGCTGAATGGGCTGGCTCGATCCAGGCTGAAACTGCCGGAGTTCTGCATCGATTCGCAAGTCGACATGAGAGGGTCAGTGATGATCATTGTCCCGGTGGAGTAGTCGATCGAGGCCACGTCGTAAATCCCACTTCCGGTAGTGAACTCGAGCTTGCCGGTGGAGCTGCATCTCACGTTTCTAGCAAAGGCCGGGTGGCCACAACCGTAGCTGGTGCCAAATGGGTACTTCACGGGGATGGCGCCACACGTGTTGTGACAGGTGAAGTTCATCGGAATGGCAGGGATGGCCGCAAACACAGCCGGAAGAAAAGGAAACAAGAACAAGAGATGCATGAAGAGCCATGTAACTGGAGGAGCTGACATGAGAGAAAAATGTGGGGGAGTTTGAATGTGAAATGGGTTTTAAGCAGTGAAGCAGATGGCTTGAGAGAGGTTTCTGGTTGACCAGGATGGAGGAGGTTCGCGTTTGAAATGGAAGCAGAAGGTGGTTGATTCAATCCTTTTCGGTGGAGACAAATCACATTTCAAAACCCTCCATGTTTCCTGCATAAAAAGCAGAGCCTGCTTTGGTATGTGGGTTCTACCTAGGTGAAAGCGTCACGCGCTTTTGTCAGGGGACTTTGCGCAGAAGGGCAAAAGAAGTCAGCAAAAAATGGAAATGTTCTAGCTGGATGACATCGAAGCTTGTCCTCAAAAATAGTGCATGCGACAAATAATAATAGATGGTACTTAGATACAATAAGACCGCAAAAAAATGTTTACGCAGCAATGTTTTTGTCAGGCCTGAAGAAATAAAGTTCATGTTTGTTAAAGTTCTTTATTTCTGTTTATAAATAAAATTTCTGTTTTTTTTTTGTTCCAAGAAATAAAAAAAAAAAACAGAAACGCGTTTACGTTTTTGTTCAATATCTATTTTTTTTTTCCGAACACATTTGGAATAGAAACAAAAACAAAGAAAAACGTATTTTTTTTTAGAATGAATTTAAGAACAAATTTTTTCTCTCCTCTCTTTTTTTTTTCTTCTTTTCTTTTTCTTTTTTCTTTGATCGATCGCCGGCCTCGGTCATGGCCGGCGACCTCGCTAGAGCATCGCCGACCCCTGGTGAGCCCGAGCTCGCCCGGCCCACCGGCGAGGCTCGGCCTCGCCGAGCCATCGCCGGATCGCTCGCCCAACCAAGGCGAGGCTCGGCCTCGCCGTGGCTAGGCGAGCCCGCCGTGGCTAGGCGAGTCGGCCCTCGTCGACCGATTCTTTGGCCATGGCCAAGGCCGCGCGACCAGCCAAAAAAAAAATAAAAAATAAAAAATAAAAATAAAAATAAAGAAAAAAATTTATTAAAAAATTAAAAGAAACAAAAAAAAAGAACACAAATTTGCCAAACGTGTTTCGTTCATTTTTTATTTTCGAAACAAGTTTACCAAATGCGTTTTTTTTGTTCAAAAATTATTTTCCGAATGTAAATACTTTTTCTATTTCGTTCCTAGAAACGATTTTTAAACGAAATATTACCAAACGTGCTCAAACAGACCCTTGGTACTGAGTTTTCTCTTATTTATTGATCCAGTTTCACACACAGGTCTACCCAATACCCATACATTAAGAGTGCATTTGTTTGTGTTTCTGTTCAAAAAGTGTTCTAAGAAACGGTCGGAGAACAATTTTTGACTAGAAAAACGTGTTTGGTAAACTTATTAGGGAATAAAAAAAGAATAGAAACATGTTTGATAAATTTGTGTTCTTTTTTTGTTTCTTTTAATTTTTTAATTTTTTTTTTTTTTCTTCTTTTGGCTGGCGGTCTCGCCTAGATTCGGCGAGGCGGAGCTCACCCAGCCATCGGTCGCCTGGCGGTGGCTCGGTGAGGCCGAGCCTCGCCGATGGTCGGGCGAGCTCCGCATCGCCGGATCGGGCGAGCCCGAGCTCGCCCGGCCCACCGACGAGGCTCGGCGTTGCCGGCCATCGCCGGGCGACACCGACCTAGCAATGGTCGGCAAGGCCGAGCGTCGTCGGTGGCTAGGTGAGCTCGGCCTCGCCGGATTTGGGCGAGCTCGAGCTCGCCTAGCCAAGGCGGCAACGCTCGGCCTCGCCGGGGGTTGGTGACGCTCCGGCGAGGTCGCCGGCCATGGCCGAGGCGGGCGACCGGCTAAAGAAAAAATAAGAAGAAAAGAAGAAGAAAAGAAAAGAAAAGAGAAAATTTGTTCTTAAAAATTATTCTAGAAACAATAAATAAGTTTTTTTTATTTTATTTCTTGTTTCCAATTTTGTTAGTTAACAAAAAAATAGAAAAAAACAAACGCGTTTACGTTTTTGTTTTTTTTTTATTCCGGGAATTAAAAAATAGAAAATCTCTTCGTGAACAAAAAAAAAAAAAGAAATACAAACAAACATGCCCTAAAATGAATTTCGCGTTATCCATGCAAAAATCTAGCCTTCTTCGCAGCTCCTGAACCCCACCGGATCTCATTTAATAACAGGAATATAACGACAAATTGGAAGTGAATCAAAGAGAAGATTGGCACTTGCAACTTTTCATGTTAAAAGCTGAGTTCTGTACAGAAGAAAATCATTAAGTCTATTAATAGATAATACATATCTGAGGGGCTTGTCCACAATGCCATGCTTCTACGCACAGCAAAGTTATCGTCTCCATTGTTGGATTAGGCTAAAAAATTATTTCTATCAACCGGGCACGATCAAGTTGCTGTCCAAGTGCCCGCAGCATTGTAGTGAGTCACGGAAGAATCAACATGTCTTCTTAAACGTCAGATAGTGCGAAAAAATATACAAAGTTCCCCATCCGTGACAAGAACAATTATGCTCTCCAAGAAATATCTAAAGAAAAATTTACAACCACATGACGGAACTGCAAAGGTCCACACCCGGGGCATATTATATATTGCTTATCCATCGTCCTTTTCATCTCGGACATGACGAAATAAAAAGCCTCATCAGGTTTCGTTACTGATCTCTTCACAACTTGAATCCTCCTCCTCTGCTCAATTTAAACCCCTGAACAGGGCAAACACAGGATTTCCCTCCAGTGCCAGCAAGAAGCCAATGAGCTCTCGCTGTCACCAAAGAGCTGACTGCTGGCAAGGCCTTTGAGAATATTTGAATGGGCATTAATCATATGTCTTGATCTTTTCCATCATATAACATCACCTGAGTTCATCAATTATCAGTTACAATATGCAATGAACACAGATGAAATGCTCCTCCTCTTCACAATTTTTTAGACCTGCCATATCTTCTAGATGTGAAAGTGAGGCAAGGATCATCCGCAAATTACAGTACTTTAGCAATTCCACTTTCTTTGAGTTACACATCATAATCATCAGCCACATGAAACCATCAAAGTTTGTGAGTGAAAATGAGTTGACAAAGTAACAACAATCTCAAGCATTTAGACCTGCCCAGTTCTTGAAAGCAATCAGTGCCTCCATTTTTCTGTGGCTTCTCTTTCTTAATTTATTTACTTTGATCTTCTTATGGTTCTCCATAAAAGCTTGCTTGTACCTCCACTTGTCCACAAAAATTTTCATCTCCTGAGATTTCTCCACAACTTGCATGACTGCATCAAAGTAACCACCTTTAACCAGAGCATAAAGGAATGCATCAACCAAACTGTGATCAAATTTAATCCCTTTCTCTATGTCAGCTGAAACAAACTTTCTTTTAATCTCATTCCACAGAAGCAAGACACTAAAGTATTTCTCCGCCGTTACATACCCATTAATGAGGGATAAATATGTTTGACCATTAGGTTCAAACTGCAAAAACACCATTCTTCTGAAAGTTCTCCTAGCATCTTCCAATCTTCCAGCTTTACAAAAGGCGTGAATTATAGAATTCCAGTCGTGGGTACCCATTTCAATCCGAGGATCCTCAACAACCTCATCTAAGAAGGCCGCCATCAACTCTGGCCGGTGATTTTCCATTAAGCCTGTCATTATAGTCAAGTAACTCCCTTTCAACTCTCTGATTCTTGCATCTCTCATATCTCTGAACAGTGAAAAAGCCGACTGAAAATCTTGGCTCGACATAGATGCTTCTATCAGGGCATCATAGGTCTCCATATCCAATTGAAGCCCTGAACTACTAATGTCCGTGACCAACTGAGTAGCCTCAGCTGTTCTATGCTCTTTGCAGTAAGACTTGAGGATTGGCACATAAACCCCGAGCCCTGCAGAACCACCTTGAATGTTCAATTCATCAAGAATACTGTGTGCTTTATCTGATAGCCCAAGATTGACGCAAGCATTAACTATGCCATACCCAACCGAATGATCGGCCTCGGTTTCAACAGCCTCCAACTTTTGAGCTTCAATGATCAAACGTGCTAGTTCTTTGATACTACCATTCTTGAGAAAACCTTTAACTATTTCAGAGAAAGTTTCCTCACCAAATTTTGCATCCTCCGCACTGCTCTCTCCCAGACTCCGCAGTACAGTTCCCACAACAGATTCAAAGTTACCCACTTTAACATACCCGCTAATTAGATTACTGTAAAACACCCTTTTATTCGAAAGACCAAACCCACCCATCAAATTCTCCAACTCTGATATCTTTCCCTCAAGCCCCCTGAGGGCATACAAGTAAGCCAGAAACCCAAAGCTCGACTCATCCGGCCTAACACCCAAAACCGACATAGTCTCCACCACCTTTTCCGCATCAGCCACAGACTCGAGGTGCCGGCAGCACCCCTCCAATGCCGCATTACAAGCGGCCAAGTTGGGTCTCATAAAATCCAGCTTCTCATCCAAAGCGACCCTATAACTCTCCTCGAAAACCCGCAAAAACCCAACAAACTGACCATTCTCCCTACAAATCTCAACAAGCAGGTTCCCCCACAGCTCAAAGGGCATGAAGTACCTGTTCTTGAACATGCTCTTGACCAGAGCAAAGGCCGGGGCCGCCGCCCCGGCCCGCCTCATGGACTCCAGCAGCGCCGCGACGGTCCCGAACTCGACCAAACCGGGATCTTTCTCGATGAAGTAGACGGCGGAGGCGAAGGCCCTCTTGAGATTGTGGGTGTCGCCGAAAGAGGAGAGGTGGGCGACGAGGGAGTTGGCGAGGGGCCTGCTGGGGAAGGAAGAGTGGGAGGTGAGGGCCTTGAAGGACTTCCAGGCGTCGTCGGTGCTGTGGGCGAGGATGGACTTGTGGAGGGCGGACTCGAGGGCGGTTTTCAGTTCCTGGGTCAAGGCCTGCGGCGGCGACGGCGGCGGCGGCCGCGGCGGCGGGGGAGTTGAAGGGGAGTCCTTGCGGCGGGAGAATAGGGAAGGTTGGAGGAAGGAATAGAGAGATGGGATCTCGGCTTCGGAAGAGGAGGAGGAGGAGGAGGAGAAGGCGAGTCTGCGTTGCGGGCGATACAGATTCAGAGCTCTCTTCCACATCTTCCGTTCATTGAGAACGAGGCTTGCCTCTGCTGCTTATGGTTTCCCTCTTGCGCCTCTCTTCTCTCTCTCTCTCGGAGGAGTTGCAGAAAATGGCTAAGTACAGAATGGGCAAGGGTGAATCGCCGTGGCCCAAAATGCTATGTGCAGGAAAGCCACTGAAAAATCACAATTGATACTCTAATTAATATCACAAAAAATCCTAACTGTATGCCAGTAATACATTTATCGTAAATTAATTTTTTGACTACAAAAATCCTAAACTAATATATTCATAATAAATTTATTCATTACAAATTATTTTACCACAAAAGACCCAAAATTAATACATTTATAATAAATTTATTCTTCATTAATTTTCATTAATTAACACTCCAGCCAAAAGAAGCTTATCCTCCTATTAATTCGGTGTCAAATTAATGATAAAATAAATTTATCACAAAAATATCGATTTTGAGATTTTAAAGGTTAAAAAATTAATTTGAAATAAATTTGTTAGAAGCGTATAAATTTGAGAATTTTTATGATATTAATCCTTATCAATATTATTTATTATTATTTCGTTTTTGCATTCTATTTTCATAGCTTTTTCATTTTCTACTAAATAATTACGGTCTGAGTCATGCCTCAGAAAATATAAATCTCCAGCTGAAATTTTTTTATCTATTTTTCTCAACATGCCGATATAAATTTCCAATGAATTCATTATAAATAAATACATATTACAGTTTAATAGAGAAAAATGATCTACTATCCCATAATATATTGATATGTCAAATTACGAATGATAATGATAAGCTTTTCACAGAGAATAGTTTTTTTTTATTCAGTTGTAGGAGCTAAAATCGAAAGTAGGTTAGGTTACTACTGTAAATATAAATTGTCAATAAGGAAAATGTAATTTCTCCAATTAGCAGAGAGACAGAGAAGAAAAAGTCGAATCTTTCGGAAGTATCCGAGGTTACGGTAACTGAAACCCAGCGGACACTCGAGAGCAGACGCACGTTGCACGTCCCGCTGAACTGACAACAAACGACGGCGAAGTGAACTCCGGTTTGACCGTCTTCGTCGTCTGTTCATGGAAGATTCAACTGCAAGGGAACTGATTCCGCCGTCGGGCGGTAATTCCGGAGACGGGACTTTCATCTTGGAGGAATGGAATGGTTCGGCTTCTACAAAGCTTTCGAGAACCGCCGTCATCACTGCTGCTCCTTCTCTTTCCATACAAAGGTCGCTCCTTTTTTTCTTTTTTTTTTCCTCCTCCTACAATTCAGACTCCATCGCTCGCATGTTAATCGCTCGAGCTCGGTGTTTAGCTGACCGGGGCTGATTTTTTTTCTTTCTCTCGCAGATCGGGCAATCGATTCGGCCATGTCTGGAGACGTGTTCTTGAAGCATTTGTCCCTGAGGTTGCTGGCTATCGTGTTTTAGCTCTCTATGATTGTTGATTCTCTGTTTGTGTGTTTTTCGGATGAATGACTGTCTTGGGTTTGTTATTTGTTGATCTCTCGTGCTAGTTTCTGAGGAAAAATTTGATCTTTTTCGTGTAAAGTTATGGGGTTTCTGACAATCCCTTGCGATTTTCATGGTGTTCTGTGTGAATGCAGGGTTTTCCCAGCAGTGTGACCCCTGACTATGTCCCTTTCCAAGCTTGGGATTCACTGCAGGTGCATTGAATTTTTCAATTAATTGGCGGGATCCAATCAATCTGATTGGCTCCATCAATCTGTTACTATAAGAATTAATTGCTTTGGTTCCCTCTGTAGGGCCTTTCGACATACATAAGGACCATGCTTTCCACTCAGGTGAGGCTTGCTTCACATCAAAGTGGTCTTACAATCTACCACTAATGCTATGCATCTGATTGCTTTGCGTTTTAATCACCTTCAAGGCTCTTCTGAGTGCCATTGGAGTTGGTGAAAAATCAGCGACAGTTCTAGGCGCAACATTCCAGGTACTGCTAGCGCTAGCCACGTGGTTTCTTTTCCTCGGCTCAAGTTAACTGATGGCTAACTAGTTAACTATGTAATATTGTCACAGTGGTTTCTGAGGGATCTAACTGGCATGGTCGGAGGCATTTTATTCACATTCTACCAGGTATGCATTGATATCATCTGAATAATGTCAATTATTTATTCTTCAGTTAAATGGTCTTGCAGAGAGAATATAATTGTCTCAGGGCACAAAGTTTTTTTTTTTTTTCCTGGCTCTGGATGCTTGACTTGATATTTGCTCCCTCAGAACTGAGCTTTATTATTTGCTTAGAATTCTTGATTATGTTAGAGCTGGTAAATTAAGTGGTTGAGATACTGCATACTCAGGGTTCAAATTTGGATAGCAATGCCAAAATGTGGCGTTTGGTTGCTGACTTCATGAATGATCTTGGTATGTTTCGTCATTTCTATCTCAACTTGAGCTTACTTCATACCTTCCATGGCTCTAGCTTACCTTTCATCTATTGTCTATCTTCAACTTCACTGATTTTTTTCTAATATGCTAATGTAGGAAATCCATGTAGAGAAATTTTAGATTCGATGGGCTCTTTGCCTGTGACTATTATATGCTGTCGGTCTGTTACCTCTCTCTCTCTCTCTCTCACACACACACATGCGCATTTATCTATCTATCTATCTATCTATCTATATGCATGTATGTTTATGTTCTTACACATGTATCCTTTTTATTATACCTTTTAGCTCAATTATCATGCCAACATATGAAGAACGTACTTCAAAATTTTTGTTGGGCTTTTACTGCCATGTAAATCTTATGATTTCAGCTAAGACTCCTGGTTGCTAATTAGTGTGTAACTTATAAGAGAAAGATCGATCATTTGACACGCTTATGTTTAACCACCAAAGAACAAGATATCTTACTCATTTTAACTAATAATATACTCCCTTGGTCAGTTTAACAGGGTTTACCTTCTTTCCTTTACTTCTATGTTGGTGTTTCATTGCATATAAAACTACAGTGATAGAATTACTTGTCTACTGCTATCATGACAAGAAGTTACACACCATTAAGGGAGGAGAGATGTTTTTTTGGAAGATATTTGGAGAAGGAAAAATGGTCACTAGATGCTGTAATGTTGGTTGCAGGGATGTTGATGGATCTTGTCTCCCCATTGTATCCTTCAGCATTTGTTTTCGTCGTTTGCTTAGGAAGCCTTTCAAGATCTTTCAGTAAGTACTTTGTTGCTTCAACAACGTCAATTATTGACGTCTCGATTAGATAAAACCTTCAAATCTGTTAGTCACACTATATTACTTGATTATTATGAATTTCTGTGAAATAAGTTCTTTTTGACCATGTGACATAAGCTACTAAGACTGCTGGTTTTGATGCAACGCTAGCTATCCATGAGACTGTAAAATGAGTTATTGCTCACCAAGTTATCAATTTTGCTTTCCCTCTTTGTGGGCGGATATAATATGGCAGTTAGAATGTTTAGTTGCAGAACAATGGGATATTATCGTACTGATGAGCATATTCCGCATTTTTCCTGATTAGCTGGAGTTGCTAGTGGAGCAACTAGAGCTGCTTTGACTCAGCATTTTGCCCTTCAGAATAATGCAGCGGATATATCTGCGAAGGTACTGTATGGCTATTAGGTATGCTGCTACACTATTGTATGCCATTTCCATGTGCTAGTGTCATTTGCTAAACAATGTGTTGGGTGTGTGTCCATACAGGAGGGAAGTCAGGAGACTCTTGCTACAATGATTGGCATGGCATTGGGGATGCTTCTTGCACGCGTGACAATTGGTCATCCTCTATTTATATGGTTTTCTTTTCTCTCGCTTACCATTTTCCACATGTATGGTAAGTTCACTTGCTTTTCTCCATCATCTGTCACTCACGTTTCTTGTTTCCCTCAGCAAAGTTGATTCTGCATTTGAATAAGAAAACCAGAATCAGTTTAGTTTTAGTACTACCAAGGAGCTTAATCTAAATCTCTGTGTCAACACAGTATCAGATGATGTTGATGACAGCAACTCTCATTTATACAGCAGAACATGGATTTGGAAAGATATGCACAACAATTGGGCTGATCAAAAGAAAGTTCTCTGTTGGCATGTAAACAACTTTTGGTGCCAATTCTGCTGGCAGAACTAAAAGGGACAGTGATTTTGTCCAGTTTCTAGAAAATCTATTTCTAGTCATACAAGTGGTTCTTATTAATTTGTGAAGCTCTACCATTGTTCTAGATCTATGAAAAATCACTTCTTTTCTATCAGAGAATTCTAAGACATAAATATCATGACTTCTGTAACTTGACCGTTTAAATTAAACAGCAAAGTTAACCTGTGAGGTTCTCTCTCTCTCTCTCTCTCTCTCTCTCTCTCTCACTAATCCGGCGGTACAACTTTTATTGTCCTTATGCGCAGCAAATTACAAGGCTGTTCAGTGCCTTGCACTGACTTCATTAAATGTCGAAAGGAGTTCAATCGTTTTGAAGCATTTTATGGAAACTGGACAAGGTAATGCCACTGCAAGTGCTATGATTGTGTTTAAATTATATGGAGACATTTGATTTGCCTGCATATCATTTTCTTCACCTTAGATTCCTTGATTTTGAATAGTCTTCCTGCCTTTGAGTTTAACATGATAGTATTAATACTGGCAGTTTTTTCTCTTTATGGATTATATTGTCTTTCTTCCTTAAAAGAGGATGTTTAATTCCTTGCGTAAATTTGTGGCAGTCCTCTCCCCAGCACAGGTTTCCAAACTGGAGCATATTTTGCCTACCAGGATATCTTCATGGGGCTCAAAGAAAGTGAAGTTGTTGCATACACGAATAAAACTGGGTGTGAGAGTCTCCTCTCTTAGGCAGCAGGAGATGTGAGTATGGATTGATTAGTGGAACTTATAGAATTAAACTTAGTAATTAAACCCAAACCTAGGTAGAGATCTCTTCCAAGTTTTGGAGATGATCAACTCTGAGTGGGTGATGGTGGCTTTAACTGCTTAAGATTTAGAATGCTTTTGCAAAAGGTATATAATCATCCTGATTGCTCTTGATCTTTATCTTAACTTTACCAAATCATATAATATGGCTTGATTAACCGCCCAAAAAAATGCTGGGTTGAAATGTTATTTCAGATGAGTTGCATAAGTGCCTGTGAAACTGTTTCATACTCTTTACATTCTTGTACAGGATGATCCTTCTGCGGACAGCAGAATCTCATCGTTACAAAGGTGTGATTCTTTCTAATTTTTGTTAGTGGATTCATCTTTCGAAGAGAAATTACTTTATCTTCTTACTTTTTGATTGTGTAGGGAAGTACTTGATAGTTGAAAGGAGCAAAGACATCAGCATTGTTATGCATAAAAATGCAACAGCTGCTGATGTCTTGCAGTCATTTATTCATGCACTTGTGGAGGGATACCAAATAAAAGATGATTCTGCGCATTCAGAAAGCCAGACATGGATGGATAAAAATTATGAAGAATTTCTTCTGAAGGTACTGTCCAACTTAGAGCAATTTATATGCCAAATCTCCCTTTTGGATGGAGTAAGACAAATTATTGTTAGAAAAGTCAGATAATCCTTTTCGCGTATCCATTTTCACGAATCATCACATGCTTGCCTCTTTGCCATCTCATTTCCTTATGATTGTTGCATAAGATTCAATGCCAAACTTAGAGAGAAACGGTCGGGTTATGCGATGGCCGACCAAGTCTAACCCATTGCCCTGCACATCTACTGTGTAAACGATTTTTCACCTTACAGAGAGAAGTTGGCAAATGCAAATAGTTTGTGCTGAATGGATAGAATGAAGCACTCTTAGCCCTTTACTGACCAAGAGCAATTGGCTATGCACAGACCATAATGTTGTGTGGGATTATATATCGTACGGAGAATACCTTTTTCTCACCTTCCCTTAAATCATTTTGCAGTTGAAGTCATCGGGATGGAAAACAGAACGCCTTTTAACGCCATCAATTATTTGGAGGGCTGACTGGATTTGCGGTTCTGTTGATAAAAAAACTAGCTAGGTTCTTTCATCCATCAGCTTTTGGAGCAAACGATGAAAGGGAGAAATGGGTTTAATGCTTATTGGGCACCAGCATGCTTGTTCGGGACCACAGAAACTATGGGGCCAACATCCGCTTCTGGATAATTTTTTCATACCTGTCCCTTTTTTTGTGTGGAAGAGAGCCTTCTTGCATTCTACATTAGATGCATCTCCACTTATGCAAGGGATGTTCAGACCAAAGTACTGCACTTTCGGAATAAACTGCTTGTTTACAGGAAACGAATTGATAATGGTTTCATATGCAAGAGAAGGAGCTGCATGGAATGGCCTTGCCCTCTAGTCCCCAGACAGCTATTGGTTGTTTGATTATATCTTGACGTCTCTCTGTGAATGTCTCTTCTCCATCCATTATCACAAAAGCTAATTTGACAAACTTCCTATCATGAAACAGACCAAACCAAGTTGGTCTTCTGGAAATTTCAGAATTTTGACGAACTTGATGATTTAGTTTTTGAGACTTTTAAAAATCCATACGACGTAGTCTTTCAGCAATTGTTGAGGCTTATCTAGCTTGAGATGGATTTGAACTTTAAGAAAAAGGTATGTCATGGTCGGACGAAATGATTTTGCAACCGTCTGAAGTTCGGAGCATATGAGTACACCAGGCCTATGAGCTCTCTAGGACTATGGTTAGCACGAAATATGGATGAATTGATTTCTAATTAGACAGACAAGGAGTATAATATACTGAACAGTAGAAACAGAAATCTCAGCTCCTCGGATTACCACTGGCAATTTTTCTTCTTTCACCAAGTTGCAGACTTGCAGTATATACAAATATTGAAAGCAATTTAGATACATTTGATTCAACTTACATGACCAAGAGAAAGATATTCAAAGCACTACTAATCTAAGGGTGTTACAAAGAAAAAGAAATGAACTGAAGGTCTACGACGAACAAAATCCACATCAGGTCCGTCCACAGAAGAAGTTTAGTTTTATGTTTTGGACATTCAATTCCCCTTGGCCCTCAATATGGATCAAGCCCCTGTCCTGGCATCTACTTGCAGTTTCTTTTCAACAAGTGATTGACTCATTACTAACTGCTTTTAGCTTTCTTTCAATTGCTACATCCAACTTTGTCATTACATATTACCATCGAAACTCTGTTTACTAGGGCAATGCAGCAGCGGGGCTCATTTACGGTGCCCTGATGAAGCCATTAGGACTCCAACAGCCGCGATGAACATAAACAGCATACTGAAAAGTAAAACATAGGTTCTCCTTGATGATCTGCGGTATTCTCCAAAAATGACTACGCCCCAGAAGGTGCTCACAAGTGGAAGCGCCTGCATGACGCAACAAATTAAAAGTTAGAAAAAGAAAATAAGTCATAGCATGCAAATGTTATGGATTGACCAGTTGGAAATGATTAGTCCTATGATCTCATGCTATATTGACAAAGACAGAAACAAACAAGTAGTTGGAAATGATTCTGAAATAAATAAATAAAAACTGAATGGAGACTTGGTTCTCAGTTCGGTTCATTTCTTTAACAGTTTGGCTATGGACCAAAAAGTTTTAACTCTCAAGTCGATTATTTTGTCGGACTGATCCATTGGTGCCCTCTAGCTTGGTCAACTAACCTGAACAGCATCTGCTGCCGCATAGCCTGCAGCTTGACCACCCATAAATTGCAGACCATTCCCAAATCCACACAAAAACCCCGCCAACAGAGCCCATCCTCTGCCATTCCAATCGTTCAAGTAAGCCTTGAATGATGTTTTGGGTAGATTGAGCACCGGCCGGTAAAGGAAGCTGATATTTAGAATGACGGCCAAGACAAAGCACGATACAGAGAAATAGAAGAATGCTGTATATACAGACAAGTGAGGAACCCCTTCCTTCAGCGTGTGCCACTGGTCATTTGTTGCCAAATTAAATGCCGGTGAGAAAAGAGAGAAGCAAAATCCAGCAAAGAAAGTTATGCTCAGTCCGAGTACAGAACTTCTTCCAAACACCTACAAGAATAAATACGCATTTCAATTATAGAGATGGAGAAACATGACTAAACTCCAATGTTATGATGCTAAAGGTTTTGGAAGATGAAAAATATATTAAACAAATCTGTTCCACAAGCATAGTTGAAGTGGTTTCACGAGCCTTGATAGATCTTCTGTTCTCTACTTCGACCAGAAAATCAGCAGTCCCTACTTTCGCCTTATCTGTGAATCCTTTCCCATTTTCTACATCTTTTGGCCCTGCTATGCAAACGTCAAATTTAGCCTACAAATTTCCTAGCTTGTTGAATTAGAGAAGCAGTAATGACTCCAGAAAGTCTCTCACCTTCATTCGCAGTCGTGCCGTTATCTGCATTATTAGCCCTGAGGAATATGTAAAACGATTGCATCATGCATCATCTCTAAGTGAAAAGGCTATAACAGTTGTCCTAAATATTAAAGTAATCGGCATTAGTAGATGTTTTGAAATTAACAACATACATCAAAAAATAATCTCCAAATGGGAAATCCATTCACCTGCAAAAGTTCACTTTCGTCTTTCTTTTTTCCTCGACTAATAAAAGTTGCAAGAGTAGGCCAACCAGGGATTTCGTATAAATTCCACAAATATAGGCTTTTATTTCCTTCATTCACGTGAAAAAGTGACAGAGGAGAGCAAACATGTAGGAGAGATGGAGTAGTTCGAAAGAGATACTAAAATAATTCATGTGGATACTGAGTCAACTTTAGAGTGAAGAAATCCCGCTATCAAATGGTGGTTAATCTTTCAAACTCCAGACAATTACGAAATAAAATTTATCACTTCACACATCTGAGTTTACTCATGCTCTTAATCCATAAAAAAGCAGACGTACCTGGTGTCCACTTTGCCAGGAAGATTGTTCAGCTTTCTTCTATTATCAGCAGCATTTGACGCGTGAACAGCAGAGCCAAGACAAACTGCAATCAGGAAGCAACCAACTCCTGGGAAAAGAATCTCCGCTCTGTTTATTCTGTCGTCCAGAAAGTAATTCAGGGTCGTGCCTGAGCAAAAGAATAGGATAAAAGAAATCAACATCATGTTAGTTCTGCCACTCCTATTCAATTCCTGGAGATAAAGTTGAATTTGTTCATACAGAGAGACATACATACTGACATGTGCAGTTGTGCATTATGTATTTTGGATTGATGCTTCAAAGACAAAATGTCAAAACTATTTGAAAGACTCAAAAATCTCGTAGTTGAGAGTGCATGGAACCAAATTGATTTATCAAATCTTTGTAAAACTCATCTGCACATTGAGCTTTTCTCTACATGACTACACATTCATCACTGGCACAAATACAAGTAAAGGAAGATGGAACATGACGAGACCTATAACGACTGTTATGCTGGAAGTGACGACTTCTACTACCGACAAACCAACGAAAGCCCATGCATACTGGGTTGAAAGATTTCCGAGGCTAAGAACAATGCCACCCGCCATTGCAAATAGAACCGATGACCAATTATCCTGCATCAATCGACTTACAGATATTAAAACTAGATGAAGTAACATCATCCTGCAATTCACATGCATGACCGTGTATACTGCTTCTCCACTCTTGATATGTCAGGAGAGAGTATGTCTCCATGATATGGATGAACAATAAATAACAAAAGTTAGGTTTTATCTGACATTTGGTGTTGGTAAAGTGAGGATGAGCCATCAAAATTCATATGGATTAGTCTTAAAACCATTTCAATGATGACATACGAGTGAATCATACCCGAAACTAATCAGCAAATAGACTGCTTTATCTAGGCATCTACACTTAGCCGGGCTTCTCTAGCTGTATGTGATACCAAACGTTTGAAACAAAATCCAAAGCTTTACACTAACTCAGTACTTTTTTCTTCATGAACAGAAAGTGAAGTCAACTGACGTGTCCAAGCCGGATGCCTCTTGTTCAAATGAAAGCAAGTCTTCTCCGTCAATAAAGTGGAGAGATAGAACCAAAGTATAAGTAAATTTTCAAAAGTACCACCAATCTGAACCTGACTTGCAATTATGCATGAACCACAACGAACTGCAAATATTGAGTATTTCCATTAATCCAAAAGGCCTCACTTTAAATTTGATAATTTCACTGATAAGTAAGGCTAACTGGTTCAGTATTCATTGAAATTCAAGACTCTTTCTTTTCCAGTTTATCATTGTAACTGCAGGTTCAGTATTCATTGAAGTTCAAGACCCTTTCTTTTCCAGTTTATCATTGTAACTGCAAACTATATAAAGAGACTTCCCATGTCTTTCACTTGGTCGGGTAGAAAGTGCTGCTGACTCCCTTCATATAGGTGCTTTTACTAAACCTTGTCTTCTTTTCCTTCTAATATACATTCCATCAACCTAGAATAACAGAGGAAATTAAAAAACTTACTTGAGAAAGTTGCTGCAAGAAATTCGGTGCCTCTGGAGTTCCTGTGCGGATCTCACCAAAGGTGAAAGCAATAATCACAGCTGCCAAGAGATTGGTGATCGTGTAATCAAGGTAAGTGTGCTGTGGAAGGCGGCCTCGCCTTTCGAGAAGTGTTAATAGAGCAGGCCATGTGCCCAAGAAGAAGAGGGAGAGCAACATGCACCCGATTGCGCCTCCTTTACTCTCCACCAGATACATTTTTAGAGACCTCGCTTGCCCCTGGAAATAATTTCCTCTGTTGGAAAAACTATGGTGACTGGTGTTCCTTGAAACTCCTGTTGGAAAAGCTAGCGAAACCTAGCGAAACGGGGAGTTAGTGCCTCTTCTTTTGGGATTCCTGTTTATTCGATAGAGGACTAGTTTTATAGGCCAGAAAAGTCAATCCATTCGAGCTAGATTGTCCAAGACGTTGAGAAAGCTAGTACAATTGAAGACTCTCAAACACGAACAGGTTAATATGAGTCGAGAGACAGTTGCTAAATTACGGTGCTCATTTTATAAGAAGCATGCCGCGGTCATTGGATTGCAAAAAGTAGAACGGAACAGGAAGTATCATCAACCCACACGCATGCAACAGCAATAAGTCAAACGCATTGATTTCACTGGCCAAAAGAAAGAGATATTGACTGATTCTTTAAGAGATTGCATAAAACGTGCATATAGCAGATGCAGAGCATAGCAGACCAAGAGAAGCACGGAATTGACGGAGTCCAAATTGCTTATTTCACTCTTCATTAAGAACCTCACAAAGACAAAACAAGAAAATAACTCGGCATTATCTCAATCGCTCTCCAAACTCTTCCCAGCTAACACCGGCAGACGAAGAACGAAGAAGAAGCGTTCAGGCATCAAACATCTACCCGGAGCAGCAAATAGTAACAGTTTGACTTTCAGAGAGAGAGGGATCAGGAACTAACCAAACGCAAGTGAGATTAAGCTGCGAAACCACTTTCCGGGGAGACCCAACAAGCCAAAGTCAAGAACCGAAACACCGGAACAATCAAAGCCGGGAATCTCCCCGCCGGGCTCTCGGAATCCGCTGCTGTTATCTATAGCATCATAAAGGAGGAGGACCCAACACTCTCCATGTCGTGATGATCAGATAATTCGGTCCTAAAATGCTCCCCTTGAAGATTGGAGAGAGGGTAAGAGATTCTTGGATGGCCCTGCTTAACTGGATACTAGTCTAGCATTCCGTTGAAGGAATCTTCTTTTAGCTGTAGTCTGATGCAATACCCAGCTAAGGAATCTTAAACAAAGGATTCTTTCATGATCCAAACGTGTTTTTTTTTTTATCTTTTTTTCTTTTTGTGGGGCGCGACCTTGCGTGGTTCCCAACTTTCCACGCCGTTTACCGCCCGCAAATGAAGGGATACATATTTCTAATCATGGAGGGATTCGGTCAACGCGTGGGATGGGGTTGCTTTCGGGTGGGGTTGCGTACGAACACCAGAGTGGGGACGATCTAACGGCTTCGATGCATCGGCCCCATTGGCTGATTTTGACAAAGCTTGTTCTCACCCCGCACAAACCATAACGATCTGATCTGACCAACCGAAAGTGATCGTTCGGTAGAGAACTGGCTCCTAATAGACTTTCAAGATGACAAAAAGACAGGAATGAATCAAATCACATATTTTCGACTTGGAACATTACCGAGATGAACAACCTGCTAGCAAAAGTACCTATCTATAACATAAATTTAGGTAGGAGATGAGCCAAAGCGATGAATAATACTCGAGTGAGTTAACTTAGAATGTAACACAGACTATAGAATCAATGTCGGATGCAGTATTACAGGGGATTTATGAGACACTAGTGAAAGATGTATCAAGATCCACATGTTCATCCTATACATTCTATTCTAAGACGTGGTGATAGCTTTTTGTCTGTAGTGTTCCCAATCTTGTGGAAATCAAGGAGGTCATAATGTCCCGATCACTGAATCAAGATCTCACTTTGCGAGGATCATAAGCACTCAGACAAAAGACAAAAGGAGCTCCCGATTTCGTCATTTCTAGTAATTGACTAATTGTAATAGACATGGCTAGAAGCAAGTTGCTTTAACGATCCAAAGAAAACTCAATCGACAGGTACATAAGAAGGAGAGAAGCATCTATGAAGGTCATCCAATCACCTATTGTTGCTCATGTTGCTTATTTCTTTAAATAGGAAGATACCAAACAATGACCTTTCAACTATGCTAAGGCTCATAATTTAGTTTGGAATTTGTACAATTTTTTTTTTTTATTTGAGAAGAGGTGATTTCTGGGGACAAGTACTTTTTTATTAAATGAACTCTTTGGTGTTGCAACTAGACCCATCAAATGAGTGGATCGGATTAAAAAAATCCAACTCAAATTGATCCACTTAACCCGTTTTAACCTATTTATATAAAATGTAAATTCAGCGAGTCATACCCAACCCAATCCGGAATCCATAATAAGTGATTTTTCTCCTTAAATTCTCACATTTGAAGAATAAGTAGCATTTTAACACCCATCTTTTTCGGGATTTACTTTTTAAAAGTCAGTTATGAACCAATTTTTAGTTTAAGGTTATCCATATATGATCAATTTAAATAAATGTGGTTAACATATGGGTCATGACCCATCTTAACAGCTTTAATTGTGATCTTCCTAAAGATGAAATACCAAGGAAAAGCTTATAGATTACTAAACAAACACTTAATGCGGACTCTCCCAAACGCATAAAATTGCAGCTTTGAGGTTTTCATTTAAATTTAACATGTAAATCAATTTATTTTGAGGTTGTCACTAATCTATCATAGATCGATTAACAACTCAATTAATATGTGTTCAACATTTTATTCCTACAAGCTAGATATTTCCTGCATATTGGAACTTACTTACACTAATTAAATTCAATGCTTTTTAGTACATTTTCTCTCACTTAGAAAATTTTTTTTGCAAGTACACTCTGTCGATTTTAATTCTAAACCACTAACATGCGATAGATGATCGTATGAGTGCGTAGACAAGTAATGTAATACTTAATAATCAAAGTGATAAAGTGCAAGAAAAATATCATAACTTGAAGCCTTAAGTAAACCAAATCAAAATCTCATCACAAAGTAATTCCTATAAACCTCTAACGAAAATATGAATGCAACATAACGTATGAACTAATTATTAACATGAAACGTATACCAATAATTTTTTTTTTTTTTTGGTATTTTCCTTGTTAAGACTAAACATGATATTAATTAAAATTTCCTAATGCATGAATGCAATTTAATCTAAGTTTTATGTTCGTGTGAATTCTAACTTAACACTAAAGGTGATTGGTACCTAAGTGAGCCAGTTCTTATCCTAGAATCGGGAACCAAACTATAAGGATTGGTTTCGAATTTGTGGAATTGAGAACCGGTCCAATTCCGAGGTAGGTTCCGGAACTGGTGTTCAACAACTGCGTGAAAGCGATGGCTGAAGGTGAGGCTGCGAAAATGAGATCCGTAGTTCCCTTATTATAAAGGTGATGGTCGAAGGCGAGGCTATGATTGCAAGGGAGAGTTAGAGGCGAGGTCACGAGTGATAGGGAAGGACTAAGGAGGGCCGAACGCACCTAGCCCCTTGAGGGAATACAAGTAAAGCCAAAACCGACTCAGAATGGGGGATGCTGAATCGCCAAGGCCCAAAATGCTATGTGCAGGAAAGCTACTGAAAAATCACAAAATTATCCCATTTTCACGTTGAATTGACTCCCATTTTAATCTTAGACGATTCTTTACTCTCTTTTTTTCTTTTTCATTAACTAACTCATAACTCTCTCAAAACAATCTTTATTAAAGTTAAATATGGGACCCACTCTTAATTTAAGATTTCTTCCCTTCTTTGCTTCATTTCTGGATTTTTCTTTTTCTTTCTCCATTTGGGACAAAATTGGTGTCCCTCTTTTTCGTAAAGTAGTTTTTTTAAGCATGTAGCTAACTAATTATTATGTTAACAAGTTGCATATTCTTTCTTTTACTAGGAACCTATTATTTGTGTTGGTTTTATTTATTTGTATGACGATGGGCTTAAGGCCCGTCCGCCCGTCCGCCCATGTTGGGCCTAAAAGCCTGGCCCACAAAATTAGGGCCCATGGATGGAGGGATACGTTGAAGAGTTGTAACTTTTGGGGGGACGTCTTTTGCTGAAGGGACACGTCTTTTGGAGAAGACGTATTTAAGGGGAGAAAAGAAAAAGAGAACGCACTTTTTGGAAAAAACGTACGCTTTTCTTTTCTCTCTCTCCCAAAAACCAACGTAATTCGTCCCCCCCTTTGAACCAACAGTAGGCTCCTTGGTAGACCGGGATCAGATTCTTCCTCGAACTTCAACGTTGGTGTTTAATCTGTGGCTAACAAGGTACGTTTGATTCTGTGATGTGCTTTAGGATTGGTGAAGCATGTGTTTTTCCCGGGCTCATCTTCCGCACAAGTTTAGGGGTCCGATTTAGTATCGAATCCGGTTTTAGGGAATCCGATATTCCTAACATTGGTATCAGAGCCGTAATTCTTGTTTCCCGATCCTTCTCCATGTTTTTCCCGACCCCTTTCATGTCTATGGATGATTTCTTATTGATTTTTCGTGAAATTAATCGGCCGACACCGATTGGGGTGGAAAAATCCCGACACCCGATTCTGTTTGCCCCATTTTTTTTCTGTAAGTCGAAATTTTTTTCTAAAAGCGTAGGATCGAAGCCCTCATCGAGACGAGAAAAACGAGTGGTGGATCGCCGCCGGACGCGCCGCCACGCGTGGCCGGAACGAACGGGGGTCATCGGTGCGTGCAACGCACGTGCCGATTCGGTCCCCCGCAAGCGCGTGCGACACACGTGCGGAAGCCTAGCGCGTGCCGCGCACGCGCCAGCTGACGTCTGCATGACGTCAGCCCTTGCACGCGCGCGGCACGTGCCGGTCGGTTTGCCCGACCGGTCCCACTGGCCCGTCCGATCCGACCGGCCCGACCCGCCGCCCGTTGACTCCGACCGTTGACCCGTTGACTGTTGACTTTGACCGTTGACCAAAAAAAAGAAGGGAAAAAGAATCTGTTTCTTTTTCAATTATGTCTATGTGGGTTATAAATAATCCATTTTTTATTCTGCATTTGTTGCATGAATCATGGAAAATTATGTATTTTCCCTTATGTTCATTATGGATTATAAGTGATCCACTTTTAGTTCTGCATTTGTTGCAGGAACTATAATGCGTTATGCACGGATACCTGCATTCCCAATAACGGACGAAGGAAGTGCAAGACTTAAAAAGTTGATGACAGAGTTAGCTAATTATCGGTGGCATGACGGTGATTTAGTATCACATGTGGTCAGGGTCAATCAGATGATACAGGAAATCATCTGGAATGATTATCTTATGTCGGATTTTGAGAAGGTGCCGGTCTTGATTAACACTCTTCCACCTGAATGGCAAGCAGTGTTAGATCGCCTATGAGAGGTCAACGTGGTCTCGGGTTATAGGAGGCTAGTAGTAGCTTTTGTAAGAGAGTACTATAGGATTGAGTTAACCAAAACTTCAACCCTTAGATTGAGTGCCACATGGCGCAGAGTAAATGCGCCTTGGAGGCGACATGAAAGCTCTCCAAAAGTTTTTCCATGGTTGGCAAATGTGCCTTCAGATTTCTTAGATATTTTGACTAATAGATTAGCAGGGACTTTCCCTATTTATTTCCTAGATTAGTTTGAGATGTTTTTTGTGTAAATATCTCTTTCTATGTTGATATTTTCCTCTGTATATATTACTTAATGTAGTGGACAGTTGTATTATGTGAAAGCATTATTATTCTATTGGATGTCAAATATTATTTGCCTTTTGTTATTGTTGACTGATGTGGGTAGTTCATAGAAGTTTTTGTAACTTCATAGAATTTATTTTGCATAAGATAATTATATTAATAATAGTTTTAAGTTAGGATTTTTGGAGGATGATTGGAAACATAGTGACATTTTAATTCTGAAACCTTACTTGAAATTGTTCATTGATATGATGGGTCTGTGCAAGGTGGATGCATAAATGATAGACATTAATTATTCGTGCATATATGTCTGATGTGTTCAGATCGATGGTTTCAGCAACTAAGAACGTAATTGCTAATATGAACGGCAACAATTGTGAAATATTGAATATGAAGATTCAATATGTGCTGGAAAAGCAAGAATCATTAGAAGCTCTTGACCATGTTATGGAAGATCTTGAGGATGATGTGTGCCACCTTGAACTAGTAGAGGACTGCCTAACGGCATTTGAGCCGAAAATAGATATTTGTAATGCTGGTTCTAGCTCAGAAAGGGCTTTGAGCTCTAAGCGCAAGCGTATTGATTCGTTCAATATGTGGGAATGTAAAGGATCAAGTCCTTATTGCAAGAAATCAAGAGTTAACCAACACAAGAGAGGAAAAAGTTCTCAAGTGAAGAAAATGTCAAGGGTGAGGTGTTACAATTGTGACAAGAAATGTCACTATGCTCACAACTGTTGTGAGCCGAAAAAGGTAAACACCTCTTGTACATTTGAGAACTTTGCTTATGTGTCAAGTTCTGTATTATTGGCTGAAATGGACTGTAGATTCAGGAGCGATAGACCATGTAACGAAGGATAGTTAATCCTTCGTGGAATTCCGACGAGTACCAACTGGAACTAAGTGGATTTATGTGGGAAATAACTCCAGAGCTGAAGTTAAAGGGATTGGCACCTGCCAATTGAACATGCGTGGTGGACGCACCTTGTTCCTACACGATGTTTTATATGTTCCAAGGATTCGTCGAAATTTAGTGTCTGTTTTGGTGTTGGTCAAACTTGGTTTTAATATGAACTTCCATAATAGAGGTGTAGATTTGTATTTGGATACAAACTACTATGGTTGTGGTTATTTTCTAGATGGTTTCATTGTATTAGATATTGACTATGTTAATGCAAATGTTTGTTATTCCCTTCTCACGTCTCCTAATTCATATGATAATGATGTGAATGTGTGGCATGCTAGATTTGGTCATATTGGCCAACGTATGAATAGACTAGCCAAAGAGGGCTTGTTGGGCAACATTGAAAAAGTCGATTTGCCCATATGTGAGCATTGTCTAGTAGGGAAAACGACAAGGAAACCATTTGGAAAAGGTAAAAGTGCTGAATTTCCTCTGCATTTAATCCATTCTGACGTCTGTGGTCCAATGAATGTGAGAGAAAGGCATGGGGCTGTTTATTTCATCACTTTTATAGATGATTATACTCGATTCGGATATGTCTATTTGATTTCTCATAAATCTGAAGCACTGAGTTGTTTCAAAAGGTTTATGAACTTGGTAGAAAATCAATTAGACAAGAAAATAAAAGTATTGCGATCCGATCGAAAATATTTATCTGATGAGTTCAGAAAATTATGTGATGAAAAAGGAATAGAAAGACAGTTGTATATTCCATATACTCCTCAACAAAATGGTATTGCAGAGAGAAGTAACAAAACCCTACTGGAAATGGTTAGGTCCATGATAGTGCATGCTAACTTACCTATTACTTTTTGGAGTGATGCGTTGTTAACTGCTGCCTATATACTTAACCGAGTGCCTTCCAAATCAGTTACTTCCACTCCATATGAGTTATGGACAGGTAGAAAACCCGACTTAAGTTTTCTTAAGCCATGGGGTTGTGCTGCCTATACTCATGAGCCCTCTCACAAGTTTGGGAAATTTGGTCCCAAAGGAAAAAAAAGTATTTTCATAAGATACTCCGAACACTCGAAAGGGTATGTGTTCATAGGTGAGTAGGAAAGTGGGAGTATAACTGAATTTGAATTACGGGATGTCACATCCTAAGAAGGGCAAAATAGGTGAAAATTACTCCATATTTGAAACCTTGGATCAAGATAATGATATTAGTGGAGTTCATCCAAGTCGGAGTAATATGAGAAGTGATGAATTGAATTCAACTCATTTTCAATTACAACCACATGATGAGACGACATCATCATTATCTAATCCTAGTGGGAGCATAATGGGGAATGATGTGCAAAGTGTACAATCTCCCATGCGGCGAACAAGTCGCAAAAGTATTCCCCGTCGACGTTTTGACATTGAAGGGGAAACTTTTATGATTGCTCCGCAAGATGAGGATGAGCCAAGAAATATTAATGAGGCTCTAAATTGCCCTAGTAAGGAAAAATGGATTCATGCAATGGAAGAGGAGATTGAGTCAATGAAGTCAAACCAAGTTTGGGAACTGGTTGATCTTCCAAAGGGACGCAAAGCTATTGGGAACAAGTGGGTTCTCAAAATAAAGCGAAAAGCTAATGGCTCGATAGAAAGGCATAAGGCTCGCCTTGTGGCGAAATGGTATAATCAACAGGAAAGAATTGATTATGAAGAAACATTTTCTCCTGTAGTGAGATTTACCTCGATTCGCATTATTCTGGCAATAGTGGCTAGTATGGATCTTAAGTTACATCAAATTGATGTAAAGACTACTTTCCTCAATAGAGAATTAGATGAAGAAATATATATTAAACAACCTGCTGGTTTCATTAAAGAAGACCAAGAATGAAAGGTATGTCGACTTTTGATATCGATATACGGCCTTAAGTAGTCATCGAGACAATGGTATATACGTTTTCATAATGCCATAATGGCATATGATTTTACAATGATAGATGATGATCATTGTGTATATATCAAAAGATCCAAAGATCAATTTGTGATCATATCATTACATGTTGATAATATACTAATTGCCGGAAGCAATATGGAGTTTGTAAATAATGTGAAGAGTTGGTTATCTTCCAACTTTGAGATAAAAGATATGGGTAAGGCTGCATACATTCTTGGAGTTAAGATTTCAAGAGATCGTTCGAAGATGTCGTTATCTCTTTCGCAAGAAACATATATAAATAAAGTTCTTGAACGATTTCGTATGCAAGATTGTAAACCCATAGACACTCCTATTGTAAAAGGTGAAGGATTAAGTCATAGACTGTGTCCAAGGACTCCACAGGAGAAGGAACAAATGAAACATGTTCCTTATGCTAGTGCTGTTGAGAGCTTAATGTACGCTATGATGTGTACAAGACCTGATATATGTTTTGTAGTTGGAATGGTGAGTAGATACCAATCCAATCCAGGTCAAGCACATTGGAAAGCCGTTAAGTGAATACTGAAGTATCTAAAGGGAACTGCTGATTATACGCTGAGTTATCAAGGAAAGGATCTGCAACTCTAAGGCTATTTTGATGCTGATTGGGGAGGAGATTTAGATGAAAAGAAATCTACCTCTGAGTTTGTTTTCTTACTGAATAATTGCGCCATATGTTGGAGCAGTAAGAAACAAACGTGTATAGCCTTGTCCACGATGGAAGCTGAGTTCATGGCATTATCAGCAGCGGTACAAGAAGAAGTTTGGCTTAAGAGATTTTTTGGATCATTTAGGTGTTATTGAGAAAGCTGCAAATCCATTATTGGTTAACTATGATAGCCAAGCAGCTCTAGCGTACACCAAAGATCCAAAATATCATGGCAAAACCAAACATATAGATACCAAGTATAATTTTGTCAAAGATATGGTTGCACGAAAAGATGTGAACTTATAGTACATGTCTACTCATAGAATGGTAGCAGATCCTATGACAAAGCCAATACCTAAAAATGTGTTTTGTGGCCATGTGAAATCTCTAGGATTGCGTAGAGGCTGATGTACTGAATATTGTAATTTCCCTTAAGTGTTCACATTTGATGAATTTGTGTTTTCATCATTAATGCCTATGAATCTTTGTTTGACCTTTATGCATCTTAATGCTCGATGCATTACATTAAGTTGAGAAAGTATGTCAAATAGATATAAGATTAGCCCACTCACACGGGTAATCGCATCTATTTACTATGTGATAAATAGAGATGAGACGGTTTTTTAACTTATTATCTAGGTGATAATCGAGAGATCAAGCTTAAAATATATATGTCGCATTAACTAAGTGTTAAGATGAGGACATGATATGTACTATGTCCGAAAGTAAAATACCCCACATATTTTACTTTATCTGTCTAAGATGCCAGATGTGAGTTTTGATGAATTATGTGAATGAGTAGATACGTGAACTCAAGTTAGACATTGGGTATGTCTGAACTATCATCTGTACGGTATTGAAGGTATAGACATACACTCCATGGGAAATGAGTTAATACCGTAATACGTATTTCATACTACGTATGCATGTGACGACCAATAAGAGTTGCAAAAGTTTGATCTCAACTTTTATGCCGTGTGAGACTCTTGAGGAAAAGAGTTCCTCAATTTGAGTGCCCTCATGACTCTTACTTATTCTCAAGATTTCTATTTAGTGTTTGCTATCTTAGGATGTTGTCAATGGTCATGGGTTGATTCGATCTAATGGGACATTTCTAGAAAAGCAAGCTGAACTGAAATTGAGAGTTTGAAGAAAAGAGGAAGATCGAATTTGGAGAATCACATTGTAGTTTTGTATTCACTGGTCGACCAATTATGACTATTTTTGGAATAATCATAATTGTGAATACAATATATATATATATATATCATTGTTTAAAAAAGATCAAGAAAGATATAAATGTGATCAATCGATCTAGGGTACTGCATACTAAATCTACTCAGAGTGTGATGTCCATTATGAGTTGCTATATATTCCTAACAGATGTATAGCAACGAGCTCTCAAAGTATGCTGGTCGCACAGATTATTCACCGGTATGAATGTTGCAGAGAGGTAAAGAGGATCTTGTTCAGCCCACCATGTGCGAGTAGGAGATGTTGGTTTTATTTATTTGTATGACGATGGGTTAAGGCCCGTCTGCCCATGTTGGGCCTAAAAGCCTGGCCCACAAAATTAGGGCCCATGGATGGAGGGATACGTTGAAGAGTTGTAACTTTTGGGGGGACGTCTTTTGCTGAAGGGACACGTCTTTTGGAGAAGACGTATTTAAGGGGAGAAAAGAAAAAGAGAACGCACTTTTTGGAAAAAACGTACGCTTTTCTTTTCTCTCTCTCCCAAAAACCAACGTAACTCGTCCCCCCTTTTGAACCAACAGTAGGCTCCTTAGTAGACCGAGATCAGATTCTTTCTCGAACTTCAACGTTGGTGTTTAATCTATGGCTAACAAGGTACATCGATTCTGTGATGTGCCTTAGGATCGGTGAAGCATGTGTTTTTCCCGGGCTCATCTTCCGCACAAGTTTAGGGGTTCGATTTAGTGTCGAATCCGGTTTTAGGAAATCCGATATTCCCAACAATTTGAAATGTAACCTAAGTACTAGTAAGAGTAAAAAGAACCTTCTACTAGTTTTAGCACGCATTTCACTTAATTATAGCTTGAATGAGTCATTACGTTGTAATCAGTATATCCAATTTATACTTACTCTCCATGGCGTTGTTGCATGTTGTTTTAAAAGATAAATTCAAAAAAACATGATAAAGTTAAGTGCATAAAAAAATTATAAACATCAATTATTATCATGCAAATGAAAAAGAAAATGCTCTATATAACACCATTACATATAATACTGTCTTTGCCTTGGTTACGTGGTATAATTAGCTGTTGACAATAAATTATGACAATTGTAATGACATTATAAGACAATCCACTCAAACCATTTCAAAACACTTTTTTTTTTTGTCAGTTTCATATACATCAAACTTTTCATAAAATCATCAATGAAAAGAAAATCATTCTCAAAATACATATGTACCACAATAACAACAAGTTGCGTATGCAACTCAACAAAAAATATTATCCGTTCAGTTACTTGGCTCTCCTAAAAAAGGTTACTCTCTTGAAAAAAAAATATATTTGACCTAAATCAGACAATAAAAGATTTTAATTACATCAATAAGAGAGATATTGTTCACTTAAAATGATATATATCAAGAAGAAATTTCAATGTTTAGTATGAGAAGCTCCAAATGAACTCATTAACTTGATTAATTGTTATTCTCTAGTCGTTGTCAAATAGTATATTTAAGTAATTCGGATCCTCTTCGATATCAACTACATTGCAAAAAACAATGAAAAATGAAAAAACTATGTATAATAAATTCATGGGTTAATATCCTAAAAAACCTTAAACTGATACACATGTAACAAATTTACCTCAAATTATTTTTTTAACCATGAAAAATCCTAAACCGATACATCTATGACAAATTTACCTCAATTGACCATAAAAAAACCCTAAACTTGTATATTTATAATAAAATTACCCCAAACTAATTTATTCGATCGCAAAAAACCCCAAATTAATATACCCTCCGCTAAATTGGATCAATACCACAAAAAGATCATAAAATTGTAAACTGTGACAAATGAATATATGTTCTTTTTTTATTTTGAGGAATAAAAAACCAAAAGAACGGAAAAACTAAAGGGTTACCATGCAAACCCTAAATATAAATTGTTAATAAGGAAAATGTGATTTCTCCAATTAGTAGAGACAGAGAAGAAAAAGTCGAATCTTTCTGAAGTAGATGAGGTTACGGAAACTGAAACCGAGCGGACACTCGAGAGCAGACGCACGTTGCAAGTCCCGCTGAGCGGAAAACAAACGACGGCGAAGCGAACTCGGGTTGACCCTCGTCTGTTCATGGGAGATTCAACTGCAAGGGAACTGATCCCATCATCGGATGGTAATTCCGGAGACGGGACTTTAATCTTAGAAGAATGAAATACCTCGTCTTCTACAAAGCTTTCAAGAACCGCCATCATCACTGCTGCTCCTTCATTTCGCAGTTGAAGTCATTGGGATGGAAAACAGGACGCCTTTTAACACCATCAATTATCTTGGAGGGGCTGACTGGATTTACAGTTCTGTCGATAAGAAAAACTAGCTAGGTTCTTTTCATCCATCAGCTATTGGAGCAAACAATGAAAGGGAGAACTGGTTTAATGCTTATTGGGCACCAGCATGCTTGTTCGGGACCACAGAAACTATGGGGCCAAGGCATGGATTTAAATTACTTTCCGTGCTTTGATGTATCTACCACCAATCAGGCGTCAAATATATTTGGGTTCAGTCATCCTTGTGCAAATAGCAGCTTGTGTTGAGGACCCCGCTGTAACTTTTGGTAGAGACTGATATGCAATTCTCAACCATCAACTCATTAGGAGTTGGAATTTTGCATTCTTTTTTAGTGCTGAGTTGAAAGTTCATGACCGTATGTTACCCTCCTGTTTCACCCTTTGATCTGGACGAACCAAAGGCAAAGTTGGCTGGTTTTTATGTAGTTTTTCCTCTGAGGCCTGCATCTGCTTCTGGATAATTTTTTCATACCTGTCCCCTTTCTTTTGCGGAAGGGAACCTCCATGCATTCTACGTTAGATGCATGTAAAATTATGCAAGGGATGTTCAGACCAAAGTACCGCACTTTCGGAATAAATTGCTCGTTTACAGGAAACGAATTGATATAATGGTTTCATATGCAAGAGAAGGAGCTGCATGGAATGGCCTTGCCCTCTAGTCCCCAGACCAAACCGAGTTGGTCTTCTGGAATTTCAGAATTTTGACAAACTTGATGATGATTTAGTTTTTGAGACTTAAAAATTCATACAGCATATAATCTTTCAGCAATTGTCGAGGCTTATCTAGCTTGAAATGGATTTGAACCTAAAGAAAAAGGTATGTCATGGTTAGACGAAATGATTTTGCAACAGTCCGAAGTTTAGAGCATATGAGTACACCAGGTCTATGAACTTTCTAGGACTACGGCTAGCACGAAATATGGATGAATTGATTTCTAATTAGACAGACAAGGAGTATAAAATACTAAACAGTGGAAACAGAAATCTCAGCTCCCTGGATTCCCACTGGCAATTTTTCTTCTTTCACCAAGCAGCAGACTTGCAGTATATAGAACTATTGAAAGCAATCTAAATACATTTGACTCGATTTACATGACCAGGGGAAAGATATTCAAAGCACTGCTAATCTAAAGGTGTTACAAAGCAAAAGAAATGAACTGAAGGTCCATGACAAATAAAATCCATGTCAGGTCCGTCCACAGAAGAAGTTTCGTTTTATGTTTTGGACATTCAATTCCCCTTGGCACTCAATGTGGATCAAGCCCCTGTGCTGGTATCTACTTGCGGTTTCTTGTCAACCTGGCCTCTTACCAAGACCAATCAACAAGTGATTGATTACCAAGTATTAACTGCTTTTGGCTTTCTTTCAATTGCTACATCCAGCCTTTTCATTATATATGACTGTCGGAACTCTGTTTACCAGGGCAATGTAGCAGCAGGGCTCATTTACGGTGCCCCGATGATGCCATTAGGACTCCAACAGCCACAATGAACATAAACAGCATACCGAAAAGTAAAACATAGGTTCTCCTCGATGATCTGCGGTATTCTCCAAAAATGAGTACGCCCCAGAAGGTGCTCACAAGTGGAAGCGCCTGCATGACGGAACAGATTGAAAGTTAGAAAAAGAAAGAAAAGTCATAGCATGAGAATGTTATGGATTGTGTTTTTGATCAGGTTGACCGAATACATTTGGGTTTTACCGTCAGTTCAGGCCATAAAAACCATGAAAAGTCTGCTCTTTAGTCCTATGATCTTTTGCTTTATTGACAAAGACAAAAACGAAGTTGGAAATGATTCTGAAATAAAAAACTGAATGGAAACTCGGTTCTCAGTTCGGTTCAATTCTTTAACAGTTTGGCCATGAACTGAAAAGTTTTAACTGTCAAGTCAAGTCAATTCTTTTATTGGACCAATCCATTGGTGCCCTCTAGCTTGGTCAACTAACCTGAACAGCATCTGCTGCCGCATAGCCTGCGGCTTGACCACCCATAAATTGCAGACCATTCCCAAAACCACACAAAAGCCCCGCCAAGAGAGCCCATCCTCTGCCATTCCAATCGTTCAAATAAGCCTTGAATGATGATTTGGGTAGATTGAGCACCGGCCGGTAAAGGAAGCTGATATTTAGAACGACGGCCAAGACAAAGCACGATACAGAGAAATAGAAGAATGCTGTATATACAGACAAGTGAGGAACCCCTTCCTTCAGCGTGTGCCACTGGTCGTTTGTTGCCAAATTAAATGCCGGTGAGAAAAGAGAGAAGCAAAATCCAGCAAAGAAAGTTATGCTCAGTCCGAGCACCGCACTTCTTCCAAACACCTACAAGAATAAATATGCATTTAAATTATAAAAATGGAGAAACGCTAATACACTCCAATTTCTTGATGCTAAAGGCTTTGGAATGTGGAAAAGATATTAAACAAATCTGTTCCACAAGCATAGTTGAAGTGGTTTCACGAGCCTTGATAGATCTTCTGTTCTCTACTTCGACCAGAAAATCAGCAGTCCCTACTTTTGCCTTACGTGTGAATCCGTTCCCATTTTCCATGTCTTTTCGCCCTGTTATGCAAACATCATTAGACTACAAATTTCCTAGCTTGTTGGATTAGAGAAGCAGTCATCGCTCCAGAAAGTCTCTTACCTTCATTGGCAGTTGTGCCATTATCTGCATCTATGACCCTGAGGAAGATGTAAAACGATTACATCATACATTATCTCTGAGAGAAAAGGCTATAACACTTGTCCTAAAAATTAAAGTAATCGACATTAATAGATGTTTCGAAATTAACAACATACATCAAAGAATAATCTCCAAATGGGGAATCCATTCACCTGCAAAGTTCATTTTTGCTTTTCTTTTTCCCTTGACTAGTAAAACTTGCATAAGTAGGCCGACCGGGGATTTCGTATAAATTCCACAAATATAGGCTTTTATTTCCTCCATTCACGTAAAAAAGTGACGGAGGAGAGCAAACATGTAGGAGAGATGGAGTAGTTTGAAAGAGATACTTAAATAAATCTTCATGTAGATACTGAGTCACCTTTAGAGTGAAAAAATCCTGCTATCAAATGGTGATTAATCTTTCAAACTCCCGACAGTTACGAAATAAAATTTTATCATTTCACACATTTGAGTTTTCTCATGTTCTTAATTCATAAACAAGCAGATGCACCTGGCGTCCACTTTGCCATTGCCAGGAAGATTGTTCAGCTTTCTTTTATTATCAGCAGCATTTGATGCGTGAACAGCAGAGCCAAGACAAACTGCAATCAGGAAGCAACCAACTCCCGGGAAAAGAATCTCCGCTCTGTTTATTTTGTCATCCAGAAAGTAATTCACGGTCGTGCCTGAGCAAAGAATTGGATAAAAGAAATAAGCATCATGTTAGTTGTGCCACTCCTATTCACGCAATTCCTGGAGATAAAGTTGAATCTGTTCATACAGAGAGGCATACATAATGGCATGTGCAGTTGTACATCATGTATGCGTAAATTTGGATTGATGCTTCAAAGACAAAATGTCTAAACTATATAAAAGACTCAAAAATCTCGTAGTTGAGTGCATTAATCCAAATTAATTCTTGCCGTATCAATTGATGAATAAATCGAATCTTTGTAGAATTTGTCCGTACATCAGGCATTTCTCTATATAACTACAAATTCATCACTGGCACAAATACAAGTAAAGGGAGATGGAAGATGAAGAGACCTATAACGACTGTTATGCTGGCAGTGACGACTTCTGTTACTGACAAACCAACGAAAGCAAATGCATACTGGGATGCAAGATTCCCGAGGCCAAGGACAATGCCGCCTGCCATTGCAAATAGAACCGATGACCAGTTATCCTGCATCAATCAATTTACAGCTATTAAAACTAGATGAGATAACGTCATCCTGCAACATCACATGCATGACTGTGTATACTGCTTCTCCACTCTTGATAAGTCAGGAGATAGAATTATAGTGTGTTTCCATGGTATGGATGAACAATATATAACAAAACTTCAGGTTCATGTGACATTTGGTGTAGGTAAACTGAGGGTGAGCTATCAAAATTCATATGGATTAGTCTTAAAACCATTTCAAGGATGACATCAGAATAAATTATACCTGAACTAATCAGCAAATAGACTGCTTTATCTGGGCATCTACACTTAAACAGGCTTCTCTAGCTGTATGTGATACCAATAAAATTTAAAGCTTTACACCAACTCCATAATTTTGTTCATGAACAGAGAGTTAAGTCAGCTGACATGTCCAAGCCGGATGCCTCTTGTTGAAACTAAGATGCTACTTTTAAAAATGAAAGCAAGCCCTCTCCATCAATAAAGTGGAGAGATAGAACCAAAGTAAAGTAAATTTTCAAAAGTACCCCCAATCTGAACCAGACTTGCAATTATGCATGAAGAAATGCAAATACTGAGTATTTCTATTAATCCAAAAAGCCTTACTTTAAATTTGATAATTTCATTGATAAGTAAGACTAACTGGTTCAGCATTTATTGAAGTACAAGACTCTTTCTTTTCCAGTTTATAATCGTAATTGCAAACTATATAATGAGACTTCCCATGTCCTTCACGTGGTCGGGCAGAAATTGCTGCTGACTCCCCTCCTATGCGCTTCTACTAAACCTTTACTTCTTTTTCCTTCTAACATACATTCCATCAACCTCGAGTAACAGAGGAAATAAAAAAACTCACCTGAGAAAGTTGCTGCAAGAAATTTGGTGCCTCTGGCGTTCCTGCCTGGATCTCACCTAGGGTGAAAGCAATAATCACAGCAGCCAAGAGATTGGTGATTGTGTAATCAAGGTAAGTGTGCTGCGGAAGGCGGCCTCGCCTTTCGAGAAGACTTATTAGAGCAGGCCATGTCCCCAAGAAGAAGAGGGAGAGCAACATGCACCCAATTGCACCTCCTTTACTCTCCACCAGATACATTGTTGAAGAGCTCGCTTGCCCCTGGAAATAATTTCCTCTGTTGAAAAACTATGATGACTGGAGTTCCTTGAAACTCCTGTTGGAAAAGCTAGCAAAACGGGAAATTAGTGGCTCTTCTTTTGGCCTCCTTGTTTGTTCGCTAGAGGACTAGTTTTATAGGCCAGAGAAGTCAATCCATCCATTCGAGTTAGATTGTCCAAGACGTTGAGAAAGCTACTACAATTGAGGACTCTCAAACCCAAACAGGTTAATACAAGTCAAGAGAGACAGTTGCGAAGTTACGGTGTTCAATTTATGAGAAGCATGCCACGGTCATTGGATTGCAAAATGTAGACCGGAACATAAACTATCATCAGCCCACACGCATGCAACAGCAAATAATCAGACGCGTTGATTTTGCTGGCCGAAAGAAATTGATATTAATTGATTCTTTAAGAGATCGCATAAGACGTGCAATTAGCAGAAGCAGAGTATAGCAGACAAAGAGAAGCACGGAATTGACGAGTCCAAATTGCTTATTTCACTCTTCATTAAGAACCATACAAAGACAACAAAAAAATAGCTCGGCATTGTCTCAATCGCCCTCCAAACTCTTCCCAAGCTAACACCGGCAAATAGTAACAGTTTGACTCTCAGAGAGAGGGATCAGGAACTAACCAAACGCAATTGAGATTAAGCTGCGAAGCCACTTTCCGGGGAGACCCAACAGGCCAAAATCAAGAACCGAAACACCGGAACGATCAAAGCCTGGAATCTCCCCGCCGGGCTCTCAGAATCTGCTGCTGTTATTTATAGCATCATAAAGAAGGAGGACCCAACAACCCTCCATTTCGTGATGATCAGATAATTCTGTCCTAAAATGCAGGGCCCCCGAAGATTGGAAAGAGGGGGAGAGATTCTTGGACGGCCCTGCTTAACGGGATACCATCAAGCATTCCGCTGAAGGAGTCTTGTTTTAGCTGTAGCCTGATGCAATTCCCAGGTATGGAATCCTAAACAAAGGATTCTCCAGATGCAAGACCCAGCTAAGGAATCCTAAACAAAGGATTCTCCAGATGCAAGACCCAGCTAAGAAATCCTAAACAAAGGATTCTTTCATGATTCGGAACGTGTTCTTTTTCTTCCAGGGGATTCGGTCAACGCCTGGGCTGGGGTTGCTCTCGAGCGGGGTCGTGTACGAACACCAACGTGGGGACGATATAACGACTTCGATACATCACCCCCCCTGGTTGATTGTGACTAAGCTTTTTCTCACCCGGCACAAACCGTAACGACCTACTCTGACTGGTCGAGAATAATTGTCACATAGAGGACAGGCTCCTGACAGAGTTTTAAGATGGCGAAAGGACATGGATGAACCAAATTACACACCTTTAGCCTGGAATGCAAGGCAAAAGTACGTATTTGTAACGTAAGGTTGGGTAGGAAACGAGCCAAAGCGATGGACAATGCTTGGGTGAATTAATCTAGGATTTGACATAGACTATGAGAATGATGTCAGATGTAGCATTACAGGGGATTTCAAGGGACACTAGAGAAAGATGTGTCAAGATCCACTGGTTCCTCCCTTTGTAGTATGTTCTTGGTTGTGGCGATAGTTTTCTGTCTGTAGTGTTCCCCAATCTTGTGGAGATCAATTAGGTGATAATATCCTGATCGCTGAATCAAGATCTCGGTTTGCGAGGATCGTAAGCACTCAGACAAAAGGAGCTCCTGATTTCGTCATTTTTAGTAATTGACTTACTGTAATAGACATGGCTGGAAGCAAGTTCCTTCAACGATTTAACGAAAACTCAAATTCGCAGGTACATGAGGAGAGAAGCATCTATCAGTGTCATCCAGTTGCCTACATTTGCTCATGTTGCTCATTTCTTTTAACAGGAAGATACTAAACAATGACCTTTCGACTATACTAAGGCTCATAATTTAGTTCGAAATCTTGGGACACGTACTTTTTTTATTAAATGAGCTCTATGGTGTTGTGACTAAACTTGTCAGATGAGTGGGTCAAATTGAAAATGATCCGATTTAAATTGACCCACTTAACCCGTTTTAACCCATGAATATAAAATGTAAATTCAGCGAATCATACTCAACCCAACGTGGGATCCATATTTAGTAATTTTTCTCCTAAATTTTAACATTTGAAGAATAAGCAGCTTTTCGACTACAAACAATGGGCAATTATATGGATCGACTCCATATTTAATTTGAGTTGAAAGTAGAATACTAAGGCCCTGTTTGGCAACATGCCAAACAGTGACTGATTCTGATTTTTTGTTCCCAGAATCAGTTTGGGACGAGAATCGCGTTTGGTAAAAATTTTATTCCGGGAACAAATTTGTTCCCAGAATCGATTTTGGAGTAGATTTGAGAATCAAAAAAGTTGATTTCGCGTCCGAGAATCAAAAAAGAATCAACACAATAAAACTCTTCTTCTTTCCTTCGTCATCCCGCGACCGTCGCCCGCCGCCGCCCACCACCGCCGGCCGCCGGCCGCCGGCCGCCCTGTCCGGCGAGCTCGCCGGGAGGCTCGCCAGCCCACCGGCGAGCCTCGTCGGGGCCGGGCGAGGCCCGCCCGGCCACCGGCCGGAGGCTCGCCCGGCCCCGGCGAGGCCCGCCCGTCCATCGGCGGCGAGGCCTCGCCGGATCCGGCGAGGTCGAGGCTCGCCGGGGCTAGGCGAGGCCCGCCCGGCCACCGGCCGGCTCGCCTAGCTCGACCGGTGGCCGGGCGGGCCTCGCCCGGCCCCGGCGAGCCTCGCCCGGCCCGGCGAGGCCCGCCGTCCACCGGCGACGCTCGGCCTCGCCAGATCCGGGCGAGGCCGAGCCTCGCCCACCGTCGCCGAGGCTCGGCCGACTAGGGCAAGCCTCGCCGAGGGCCGGCGACGCTCGGTGAGGTCGCCGGCCCTCGTCCGGCCGGGTCGCCGGACCGGCAACCGGCCACAAGAAGAAGAAGAAAAATAGGAGAAAAAGGAAAAAATGAAAAGAAAAAATGAAAAAGAAAAGGAAAAAAGGTAAAAAGGTAAAAAAAAAAAAAAAAAAAAAAAGGAAAAAAAGTAGAAAAAATTATTTAAAAATAAAAAAAATAATTTGGAACAGAATCAATGAACACGTTATCAAACGCAATTCTATTCCGAGAATCGAAATTTTAGACGATTACCAAACACGTTCTTTTACTCGAATCGGTTTGGGAACAGAATAAAAAATAATCATTTCTTGTCAAAATCGGTTCAGGGAACGAATCGTTGCCAAACGCGCCCTAAGAGTGTATCTATTAACCATTTTGTTCTCGAGAACAATTTCTTCGAAAAATGATTTTTTCTAATTTTATTCTTTAGACAAGTTTTTTTGAGTATTTGAAGGCGTTTGATAACTGTCTAAAATTTATAATCCTAGAATATAAATGTCTTTGGTACGATTCTCAAATTCTTTTGTGACTTAGAATTTTTAATTATTAAATAATTTTATCATTTTTCTTATTTTTATTTATTTTCTTTTCTTTTTTTCTCCTTTTTTTTTTTTTCTTCTTCTTCTTCTTCCTTTTAAGCCCGGCCAGCAGGCGGGCAAGGCCCCTGCTGCCGCCGCCAGCTGCCCTGCTGGCATTGTAGGATCGTGCCGCGCGATGCGCTGCCTCCGTCCCTGCTTCTCTGCTTGTACTTCGCAGGAGAAGACCAGCGCTCAGGCCGGGCCAAAGGGGAAAGGAGGCGGGGGAAGGGGGAAAAGAAGGCCAGGCCTCGGGAGAAAAGAGAGAGGGGGTCTTTTTTAAATAAATAATAACAATTAATAATATTTTTTAATTAATTCTTGCTCCTATGATATGCAATTTAATCAAAGGTTTAAAAAATCAATCTCTAATTTTTTTAAGCAATTAAACCCTAAATGAATAGAAAAAATTTAGTTGTCAACAAAATCTAATAATCCAAATTAGGCAATCAAATATTCAAATTGAACAAATAACTAAGGAATTTAACCCTTAATCTCAAAGATCAAATCCTTAATTATCAAACATATATATGCATTATATCAAACTAGAAAATTGTCTATTTAAGAAATACCTAATAACAGCAAGTTGTGAGCCCCATGATGAATTTTAGTTATTTGTTTTTTTTTTTTTGGTTCAAAACAGACTATTATTCTCACAGTAAATTATAAATTATTACATAAAATTTCTCATACCTAGACTTCATACCAAGTCAAATTAGGATCAAATAATCCAAATTAGGTAATCAAATATTCAAAGTGAACAAATAAATTAGTAAGTTACCTGAATTGGACTTTGATCCAACGATGACCGGTGTCGGGGTTCACGGTGACACATGGCGAGAGGCGAAAAAGGGTTCACCCAAAGCAACAGGCAAGGGATGGTGGCAAAGGAGGTTCTGGGCACGGCAAGTGTTCAAGTCACGGTGGGAGCTGTGGTATGCAGAAGATTGAATGTCGTTGAAGCAGCTGGGACGATGCCGAGGAGGATTGCTGGTGCGTTAGCCAGAGACTGAAGTCTCGCCAGGATCGACGAACAGAGGCAGGACTTAGCAGTAACGAGAACTCCCAAGCAGGCGACATTGCTAGATGTTAGAAAGCTGCCCACCGGAACTGCAGGGACACCAGAAAAACTATAAGGAAAGTTGAGGCACGGCGGCTCGGTAAGGACTGCACATCGCCGGAGTGGTTGGAAAGCTGGCAAATGCAGCAACGGGCGGAAGCAGCAACGCACGGTGGTGAGGCTGGGGCGGCAACGCTCGAGGAGAGAGCTCTTGTGCACGTTTTCTCTATGCGTACATTTTTATTCTCTGACCTCAACTGTCAATCATTTTTGTGAATAATCCTTATTAAGTTTATGTAGAATTACAAGAATAAGGAACATCCGAAATATGCTTAAAGATCCAAATCAAGCACTCCAACGTGTGATCCAAATGGGCTTGCCCGAATTTCTCATTCCCGTGGATTGGTCCAAAGATAGCACAGAGCCTCCCTGTCTAAATTCATTTAACTCCAGTCCAATTAAAATGTAATTTATGTGAGCTTATTACTATTACAATGATCCTAATATGTAAATACAAATTAATAACATTTTTGTTGAAGGACTGGGGTCTACTCCCAAATTTTTATGTAATGAGTGACTAAATGAGTTGTTAAGATTTAAGTGTTAACAGATGTTTTTGCTATTCTCGGTTAGTTTAAGGAGTGTCTTAATAGCACTTGAGAACAATATCCTTTTCATTCAATTTTAGCCATTGGAACTTCAATAACTTCTACAGGAAAATTCCATAAACGTACGTCACATTTTATTAATGACCATTTACATACATTGATTTTTTGAAAGTATTAAACATGTGCGAGTTTCATTTTTGGCTACCACTTAGTACCTTCACATTAAATTATCATTGTGTTTCTATTTACGAGGATGTCGTATCCTTTCGAAATATATACATCCCCCGATCCTAAATTTTCAAAACCAACCAAAAACTAAATCACCCGAACCCAATGCAAATGCCGAGACAAATGCGCGAGAGCGGTAATTTGATTTCTTCAATGTGGGCATTTACTTAGAAAATTATTATATGTTATCTATAAAAAGAGGAATATGCAAGCGATCATTAAATTGAAAATGAGGAGTTTTCAATTATCGATAATAGTGATATTGCAGTTTCGATACGGGCTCAGCCTGTTTAGGGAGCGGGGCTTCGAGCCCTTAAAAGACCTTTTAGACTATTCCACTTAAAGAAATTCTTTTTCGTTTTCTTTTTTGTGAGAATTTTAAGGAACATATTTTCCTTCCTGTTTCGAGAGAAAGCTTTTGAGGAACTCTAGGGCAGTATAGCAAGCGAAAACTCTCTCAATTTCTTCTTTTCATTATCAAAAACGAAATATAGCCATCGTCTCTAAACTGGCGATCAATACTTTTACCTATGTTTTACTCATTTACACATATATTACCAAACATTACCAAGCATGACTTGCTTTCAAAACAAAAAATTGGATCAATGAAATACTCGTTGAAAATATCATTCATCAAATCATAGGCATCAATCATCCTAGAAAAAAACATATGGGAGATAGATTTGCCGTTGACATCTCAATGCAAAATAAGCCAAAGCATGTCAGTCCTTCAACTTAATCAAATTGCAATTTCGAAGTTTTTCATCTTTATCGACCAAATCATTTTTTTTTTGGTGGTTACAATTTTTATTTGCTGGGCTGAAAGAAATGAACTTCAAGGAGGACTGAGTTGTACTTCTACATTGAGAAGACTGCCTATTCAAACGCCCAGTAAACGCCATGCTGGGCTGATGGAAGCCACTCGCAATCTACCTGGCCCGGCCCATGAAACTGGACTCGACCCTCACTATAAAACCAAAGATGAAGCACCGCTAGGGTTTCTTGTCGCTCGGCATCTCCGGAACTCCCTCTCAGCTCGGCTGCCCCTGCGTCCGCTCGCCGTCAGCGAAGATGGTAACAGTCGATCTCCCTTTCTCTGCGCGTGCATACATGGGATAGCTGAAAATTATGGTTTTTGTGATCTGGGATATATGTGGAAACGTTGGTACGCGGATGCATCGTCTGTCGGGGTTAACTTGTGGTCTGTTCTTTCGTGTGTTTTTGGTCTGTAGCCGTCGCACAAGACGTTCAGGATCAAGAAGAAGTTGGCGAAGAAGATGAGGCAGAACAGGCCCATTCCTCACTGGATCCGCATGAGGACCGACAACACCATCAGGTTCGATCTTCTCTTCTCGCCGTCGCTTTTCGTTTTGTATTTTCTCTTGTCGTCGGTCGGCGTTAATTAGAGGGCCGAGTAGTGATTAGAGCGGTTTCGGGTTCGATTCCAGGTACAACGCCAAGCGCAGGCACTGGCGCCGCACCAAGTTAGGATTTTGAGGCGGATTAGACGTAATTCGATCCTGTTTTTTGTTTTTTTCTATGAAAAAGATGGAGATTTTTGCTTCATTTGTAAGACTGTTGACGAGGGTTTTTGATTTGGAGAACAATGGATGGAAGTTGCGTTTTTGAGCAAGTTGAAATGTAATGACATTTTCTTATACTATTGTCAGCTGGGTATCTCTCTTTCGTTTATTTTGATGTTGTTAATGGAGATATCTTCTCTTGCCTGTCGTGAGTGGTGTTAGTTCAGATGGAGGAGGCCTTTTTGGCTTTCGTGACCCCGTCATGGTTCACTGCTTTCGTGCCCATTAGTTTCTGATGTTGAAACTATGTGAGAGCAGATCCCGACCCTTCTTATCATGTCCCTTGGCCTAAGTTAACAAATGCAATGCGGAATAAGATCTGTATTGTCGAGATGTAGACATATATCTGTGCCAGTATACCACCAAAGTGGTGCTTGAATTCTGGTGATTGCAGTAACAGGGGCGGTTCCTCCATGGATGTCGTTTGTTTGTTAAATAGGATAGCGTGCCTGTGGTGTGAATTCTTGCGCGTGTACGGGCACGGGTGCTCCGTGATTGTTCTCCTTGGCAAGGTAATTTGGTGAGTGGTGCGAGGGATCTGGTGATTCCCCCAATTCGAGCAAACATGAATTTGAGCGTACTGTATAGGGTGATCCGATACAGGATTTCGGGCCTCTCTTGGTATCAAGAGGCCATTTGCTTTACGTGTTGCAATTTATCTTGTATGTCATCAAGCATATACCCCGTGTGTGGATGATCCTATTGCAGATGTTGGGCTGATCAGCTTAACTGTACTGCTAACAATAGTTTGCATGGTGATGAGAATTGGCAAAAGTAGCGATTTTGGTTCTTACCCTCCTTCCTTCAACTAGGGTACTCTATCCTTTTCTAATCGTAACCTATCGTTCGACATTGAATTTCATGTTCTCCTCGCAAAGGGGACAGTTATGCAATACATATGGAATTGAGACGGAGAGGCGTTATTGCTGGACATTTTCCATTAGATGTTTACGCTAGTTATGCAATACATATGGAATTGAGTCAAAGAGGGGTTATTGCTGAACATTTTCCATTAGATGTTTACACTTTACGTTTGGCAACGAGGTTAAAATTCAGGATATAATAAAATTTATCATATTCTATGTCTGGTGTCTATTCAAGATAAAATAACGTCAGATATAAAGCAAATAGAGGCCGAATAAAATTATCTCGGGGGAGAAGAGATGGGATAAAGGTAAACGGAATTTTTAATATGATATAAAGCAAATAGAGGCTGGATAAAATTATCTCAGGGAGAAGAAATGGGATAAAGGTAAACAGAATTTTTAATATATATGATAGGAAAGTTATTTTGCTCGAATAATATACTTAAATTAATAAAATTAAAATTAAAATTTGAATTTTAATATAATATATTCAAAAAACAAAAATAATAATTTAGTTTTTAATTCACTCTTATTTTTATTTATATATTCAAATTTAATTACATTTTACAATATAAATTTAATATATATTTATATTTATTACATGTTTTAGATATATTCGTACAATTTACTATTTAAGAAAATTTTATAAGAGAATGATGGAAGGGAAAGAACAAAATAAAAAAGAAATTAATTAGAAGAGAGGAAAATAAAATTAAAATAAAGTAGGCAATAGTATTATGAAATTTTTTTACCATCTTCGCTTGCAAATTTTTGGTTTATTTATATTAATTTGTTATCTCCTCTTGCAAATTTTTTTATTTATTTATATTAATTTTTTGTTTATACCAAACAATATATATGACATGATGTAAATATATTCGACTTTATTATTATAGTCACCGAACAATAGATAGGATATAATAAAATCCTTGAATTTCATATCATATCCAATTCAGATTTTTCTTATTTCCAGATGACTGAATGTAGTCTATGAAATTGGATGTGCACAAATCACGATTGGAAATAGCATCTAAACCATCTCTCCTCGCATACTCAAAACATCCTTATTGTTCAAATTGCGAAAAAGATTGCATTATCACCGTGAAGTTTATGACCTCCATCAAAGAACGTAAGACACTGGTTGTCTCACGGGCAGGCTTTCCAGAAGATGTTGCAAGTTATACTGAGGAGCTTCTGTGTGCCAAACATCATGAGGATGTAACTTAAAGTCTGATATTATTCACTCAACACCTTTCACATGCTCTCCGCAATTCGCTAACCTCACAGATAATAATTATGGAGGAAGTCATGTATGAAATTCATTAGGTGTGCCATCATCGCAGTGACAATTAAAAAAACTTGCAAATACATGCACCATCTGCACACGTCCCCCACTTCTAAGGCTGCTATTCCACAACTTAAAAAACAAAAGCAAACGAAAAGAGAAGCACAAAGTTGGAATTTTTTCACGAGGCCTTAGGAGCTAACACACACATGGAGGGTACTCTTTAAGTGTCTGAGTAGCCGTCTCTGGAAGCTACCCTAGATACCTCCTTAGTTACATTCTGCAAGAAGTTCCCCAGCAACCTCTGGTCCAAAACCATATTTGGTACCTGCAGGCAGAGCCATTGGTGAATCTCACGTCGAGAGAGAGAGAGAGAGAGAGAGAGAGAGAGAGAGAGATTCATACCTTCTCCCCAAAGAAAATCTTGGTGTTACCAGCAATTGCCTCTATGAATTTCAGCTCAAGAAACTGAGGTGTCAGCTTTAACTTGTTTGCTTCGGCTTCCTTCAATAGACTGTGCATGGAAAACACATAACAGCAGTCAATTACAATCTTTTTTGGTCAATAATTAACAGTGTGCTAAAAGAAAAGGATAATCTCACCGATAGTAATCAGCATCTGCCAGACTCTTCTCACGAGCCAGATACATTTGATTATCTATTTCCTGCTGCCTTCTGGAACTGTCTTTCTCCATCAACTTTTGGTCCATGAGTATCCTGCTAACATTGGCATTCTTTTCAGCTTCACTTATGGCCATCTTCTTCTTTGTGTCTGCTTCTTTCTCAGAAACCTTTTGTTTCTCAATCGCAATTAGAACCTGTACAAAGCACCTTTGTCATGGACTTCTACTTATTCAACCAATGTAGAATTCCTAGGTGCTTTAATTACTTTAATAACAACCTAGCAATCAAGAACTCTGCTTTTTTAGAATTAGTGTACCTTTGTACGCTCCTCTTCCATCTGCTCATAATTGTGCCTTATAGTATCTGGAATAGTAGGCTTCGTTACACGGACACTAATTATTTCAATGCCTGGTGCATATCTTGTGCAATCACCTTGAAGAGCATCTTTCATCTTTTCATCAATCTGAAAAGGTTTAACTCAACAGTTTGGTCACTTGATCCACATTAATTTAAGGCCACACATAGATGACATTTAATCAACAGTGGAAATTATATGACAAAGATAACAAACGTCCTCTGCATACAGTATGGGTGCAGGAAAAGAAAGGTGACACCCGGTCAAAAGGCTTAGGTGAAACCACTATGAGGAAAGAGCTAGTGTGCAGATGACATGTCCCCTGGCAATTGTAATTGCTCTGTCCACTCTTAAGTCTAAATGCAGGATGCCTAGATAAAATCAAGGGTAGGACTGTCAATGGGTCGGGTTGGGTTTTGACGTTACCCAACCCGACCCCAATAATAAGGCAATGTGTTCCAACCCGACCCGACCCGACCCGAAAAGCATAATACCCGAAGCAATAATGTGGGTTGGGGCGGGTCGGGTTTCAGGTTTACATTTTTTCCAAAACAAAAAATTTCACTAAAAAGTAAACCAAATTCTACATCCTCAAACCCAGACTGAGAGGATGTAGTCCTCAATACAGATGATGCATCAAGATGAGCCAAAAAATCAATCCTCTACTTATTGTTTCAAAGCAAGAAATAAGTTCAGTAAAAGGAAAGTCATATATGTATCCAAGATGAGATCACCTTATCACAACCCATACTCTTGAAGAAAGCCAAGAAAGAATCGAACAAAATTACACTTTCGCCAAGAATCCACAGATGGTGAATTTGTTTATTTTAACTGAAAAGGAACAAAAGAGACGAAAGAGGAGAGAGTTTATTCAGAATATAGGAACAAGATTTTGCAAAACCAACAACTGAAAAGAAACAAACTTTTCTGCACAATCCAAAAACAGAACCAGAAACCACATAAAAAAACAAACACAGAATAATCGCCCGCGAAGAACACACGGAGTTGGAAGCAAAGCACCGCGAGATTCAGTGTCGTTCTCACTTCACAAGCATTGGACAGAAAAACAGAGCAAGCTCCGAGCTTTCCAACAAAAGCCTGAAAATTACGACGAAGGGCGACGAGAAAACGAAAACCCACAAGAAGGAAAAAAAGAGGGAGGAGAGGGCGGTGCCTCTAACAACGATTGTAAGGCGAGACGATGAACCGCCAGAGCTTGATTCCCCAGCTGCAAATTGGGGACGAAGATGGCTCGAAAGAGGAGTGACGGCAGAGATCTTACCGTGAAACGAAACCCTAGAATGTGAGGAGCAAAGAAGAGGGTGGCGGTAGAGTCGACGAGGAGGCACAGTCGTCGACGGCGGCAGTGTCGACGAGAGAAGACAGCGAGAAGGCAGAGTCATCAAGGTCTGATGCCTTTGGCTTTGGGTGTGGAGTGTTTTGTGTTTGAGAGAGATGTGTTTGTTTCATTGTTTGGAGTAAATAATGTGTTCACAGGCCGAACAATGTTTCGACCCCAACCCAATCCAAAACATGTTTATTTGCTTGTTTTGTGATCGTTACCCAAACAATATTAAGACCCAAAACATACACTCAACTTGTTTCATGTTCGGTTCGTGTTCGGGTCAGGTTTTTGGACACCCTAATCAAGGGAACCGGGTCAAAATGCCCAGGTGAAAACACTATAAGGAATGAGCCAGTGTGCAGGTGACATATCACTTGGTAAATGTAAGCGATCTCTCCACTCTCCATGTAAATGCAGGATGCCTTGATAGTATTCTCGCTTACCTGATCGAACACATCAATGTACACTTGCTGCAGGGAATGTGAACTGCAGAACTGATTGATTTCATGGTGGATCTTGTCATAAATCCACGTGTTGTCGTATTGCACTCCATAATTGAGCAGTGTATCGTACACAAAATCCTTGCGGAGGCGATTAACAACCTGTAATGGCCAATGCACGAGTTAAAAAAGACATAATGGTACACACATAAAGTTAAATAGTACAACCCAAAAGCCTTGCCTCTATTTTCTCAAAAGTTATCATAACGCCTCCTTTAGTACCACATGGAATATCCCTCACCTGCATAAAGGGACCAAAAAGGAAATGCAAGCTGAAATAAACATTATGTCGACAAGTGAAACACATAGCTAAATATAAGCAAACAGCTGTATGCAAGGAAACTGGAAGGACAACCTGATCTGTCTGAAGTGTAACTTGAACAGGCTCATAGTGAGTTATAAAGGGCATCTTTAGATGAAAGCCTGAAAAATAAAATAAGCACCGCAAAAATATAATGAATCCTATGCCAGCAAGCATGGATCCAAAACCATTAACCAAAACTGGTGCAAAGCTGTACCTGGACTTGTAATCGTGTTAAGTAGCGCACCACCTCTCCAATATACACCAACATGGCCTTCTGGCACTTGGTGAAGAATACTAAAGCTGCTTTTGATGGATGAAGTTGATGGAATAAGGATCTGTAATTAAGTCATGATACATTGTTACTCTCTCAAGACCACCAATTGAAGCGCATATTCTAGCTTGACAAAGCTTGATCATTATCCAACATATCACTGCAACATGCAGCAATAGTAACAGGAAACTGAAACCAAAAGAGATCGAAAGCACTGCTTCCACTTCCCGATGGAATGACAAAGGCTTCGCTTTTCAACTTTATTTCCTTGGTTTTCTTTAGGATGCAAAATAAAGGCTTCTTTCGAACATGTTATGATACAAGCAGACACCATGCACCTAAGAACTACTTCTCCACAGCATGAGCTATAAGAGGCTGCTGCACAAAACTAATCTGGAAAGATTAGCTCAACTATAAACTTAGTTCCTCCAAGACTCATTTCATCCATTGAATAGATGTGGAAAACAACAGAACCAGTCACCAAAAGCTTAAATATAGATGTGTAAACCTTGCATTTGAAAGCCTCAGACGTGAATAAATTCCAGTAGCCTGTGGCTGATCAGTGTGTGCGCTTGTCAATGTCATTATGATACATCAGAGTGCCTCAAGAAATCCCCAAAACCTTTGGATACTTAATAGCATACTTGAGATTACGAATATTCTTTACCACATATTACTGCAGTGCAATAGGAAACACCTGTGTGAACTTTCTATTCTTTCCCTTCTATTACTTTTAATCTCTTCATTTTCTCTTATTCTGGAACTAAGATGAAATGAGCCAGGTACATTAGGTTGAGACTGCATGGCGTAATTAGATTGAGACTAAACCCAAATCTTGATGTCAATCAACAAGAGATTTGCCAATTAAGTCATAAACTAAGTGTAAGAACCATGAGACTCAGAAAGTAACACCACAGGGCAACTCTAGTAAACCCTAAGCCACCTAGAACTCAACGAGAAACTTAGACATTCACAAATCCAGGAAACGTGGCAAAGTAAGTCTCAAATTCCTCAGATGATCAGCATCTTAAGCGTCGTTTTAGTGGAATGACCGATCATCAGCGCAACATTCCGTCACCGTCTTTAGGAATTTAACCAACAAAAGAGGCACGGCACTGTCAGGAACAGCAGTGAGAAACTCACAAGGGTTTCCACTGCACGCCACCAGTTACACGATCCTCTCGCCTAGCTTTAAGCAACAGACAGACACTCGTCGACACGATCGGAGAAGCAAAGGAGGACCAGATTCAAACAGTAAATCTAGAGAAAGCAGCAAGCGAAATGGCAGGGGCTACAAACAAGCACATGGAATCGCAGAAAGCATCAGCGTAGGAACCACGCGGTGCACATTTGTGATCAGGAAAGTGTTCGTGATAAGGCCCGAAAGAAAGAGTGAGTGAGCGAGGGAGGGAGGGTTTAGGTACAAAGAGCGCGATGGCGACAAAGGAGAAGAGGACGGTGAGCAAGCCAGAGCCTTGCTGGGGAGGAGGGCGCTGGGGCTGCGGCTGCTGCTGCGGCTGCGGCTGAGGTTGTCGCTGCTGCTGCTGCTGCTGCTGCAGCGTCGGCGACGGCGACGGCGCCTGCGGCGGAGGATGCGCGGCCGGCTGGGGAGGCGGGGTTTGATTCGACAGGTCCATGGGTGTCGCGACTCAGTTTCGACCTGGGGCAACTTTACTCTCGACTCAAGCCCAATCCAATGAGCCCCTCCGATTCAAGGCAAATGGATATTTGTATAAGAATAAAACCCGACCCGAGAGGGGGACTACGATTTTATAGGTGGAGCCAGGTCCGAAATAGTCCCCCACGCATTGCATGATCATCTCCCAAGAAATTCTTCCGAGGTTGCCTTGCCCCTGCCATCGAGTAAGCTTCCTCGCGTCAATCCCCAAGAGACCCAACTGTAAAGCGTTAAAAGAGATGTCCTTGAAGACTCCGTAACTCCGTGTCCTGTGAGAGTGAATTTCGCGGTAAAAGGGATTGGCGAAGCGGTGTTGGTGGATCGGGAGTCTTTCATGGACCAAGACGCAAAGTTGGTCGTCGGCTCTATTGATAGCATCAAAGAAGTCTTCATCGAAAAGACGATAGCCACTTCGCACCAGTTTTCTTGGGGCTGGAAACGTGAGGAAGAAGTTGGAATATCGCATCATGTTGTCAACCCAACAATTTCGTTGTGCATTTCTCCGAAATGCGAGGCATTGAGTCGAAGTCCAGAGGACAGAGGAAGTGTCCTGGTCTTTGGGTTCACATGAATATGCATCTTGCCCGTGGTGGGTTATGATAGACGGATGTTAGATGCTGAAGCCCTGGTTCATCAGGTTAGGATAGAGAACAAGTCTCCGTTGGAAGTGATAAAGCGATAAATCTTGTGTCTTCTTTGCGATTTTTTGTCTGTCTTGTGGACAACCTCGAGTTGTCGATCCTACGGTGCGGCAACCTTGATCGAAGGCCACCTATGGCAGCTTAGCGACCTTAATTAGATCAGGACCCCAAACCGCAACGAGGCTTGGACAACCTCGATGGTGGAGAGTGATAGAGAGAGGCCAACCTGACAGTGGAGACAATAGGAGGTGATGAAATGATGATAGACGACCGTCGTCGGTAGGGCTGTCAAAATGGATCAGAAATTTATATTTTCAGTGAAGCAGATCGTACATGAGTGACTTTAAACTTAAGATATAAGTCATAATGAAGTCTAAAATGAAAAGTCCAAAAAGATAGATTTTAGTGGGTGAGTTATATTCTCTTAATCAATATAGCAAAGTAAAGAAAACATGTCATGGTCCCTCTTCAAGCATTGCTCCTCTTTTCTCTCTCTCCTCTTTGATCTCGAGTGATCCGCGTTGCTCCCAATCCCATCACCTCTCTCCGGCGCCATTGCCGCCACCCATTTTTAGTGGACCTTTGAAGGGCCGAGCTCATCTGTCTCCAACGTCATTGGCCTCTCTAGTCGTTAATTGAGTTTGCCACAATTGTCAAATCTGTAATTTCCAAGAAAGTCGCAAGACCTTTTGGATGCAGATCGAAGAAATTCTGTCGATTTTTTCATGAGATTGCAGAGCAAATTGGTGGTGAATAAATCGCTCTTGCAAGACCTTTTGGACGAAGGGCAAGCGGACGAGAGCTCCTGTCCACTTGTCATGCTTCTTCATAATTTTCACAAGACCTGTTAAAAACCACACGAGATATCGATTTCAGAATATCTCAACTGAGACACGACACGGTTCCAATGACAATATGCTTCTTTCCGAGTATTTACAATTACATGACCGAAACATCTCTTTGGATAATGTACATCATATGGAACCCCTGAGGAACCATTGCATGCGTTGTGTCAGTGGCCTTCTACTTAACCTCGCGAAAGACATAAAGAAATGAAAATCTATCACATGATTCCTTCATACCATCTCGGTTTGGTAAATTAGCAATTTTCTAATTCATAGATGTAAATTTTTTCATTAGGCATCAAATGGCAAGCATAATCTCATGATGCACAGCCATCTCTACCAATAAAACTGTGAAACTATCAAATATAGTCTAAGTTTGTTTAGAAATAACATTAAAAAATCATTTACCGTTGTTTCATTAGAATTGAATTCTGCGATGAAATATCTTTCAACTAAAGTCTTTCTTTGGTTTTTATTTGTTAAGCTCAGGTCCATTCGTAGCGATATTGTTCACTTTGGGCCAGAATTCACACGGTTTTATTTTTCTGAGCTTATGAAAATCCTCTTCATGTCTTTCTAAACGCTTCTTCTTTTCTAGCCTATTCTAAACACTTCTTCTTTTCCAGCCTAATAGAATCCTCTAACAAATACAACTTGGTCAAGTTAGAGATGTTAGCCAATTCAGAGGTGTTACTATCCTAGCATCATTAAGCGTCTCTATGCTCGAAACTAAATTTCCAAATAGTTCACAGCTAATTAGCATCATTGAGCGTCTCTATGCTCTAAACCAAATTTCCAGGTAGTTCACAACTAAAAGGCAATCCCTTTGAGGCTTAAATAGAGGTTCGCCTAATGTGAAATAGCATATATGCTGTAATTAACTTGGTTTTCCCTAATTCAGAGCATAGATCCACTCATTGGTATCAGAGCATGGATCCCCTTACTAAAGCGCCATCACATTTAAGGCACTTCACCGCACCATGCCCAAACCATGTGAGATTCGTTAATTCCTGCCCCCAAGCTATCCTAGGTCGAAGCTGCACCTTGTCCATGCTCTCTTTAACCGCAGCAATCACTCTCACTCTTGTTGAATCGGATCATTACATTTTCAGCTAGGTAGTACATATTTTCCAAGCATATCATATATGAGTTGTTTCTTAGTAACAAGACTTTATACTAATAAGAAAACCTATTTAAATCATTATCACAACTCAAGCATCAATGGTCAAATCCATTGATTAATCTTTATAAAAAAAAACTAAATCAATAGTCTATTTCATTGACTAATCTATTACTTAATATACTATCATGGTCTTTGTGATCATACATGGGATGGCTGAAAATTATGGTTTTTGTGATCTGGGATTTCTGTGGAAACGTTGGTACGCGGATGTATTATCTGTCGGGGTTAACTTGTGGTCTGTTCTTTCGTGTGTTTTTGGTCTGTAGCCGTCGCACATGACGTTCAGGATCAAGAAGAAGTTGGCGAAGAAGATGCGGCAGAACAGGCCCATTCCTCACTGGATCCGCATGTGGACCGACAACACCATCAGGTTCGATCTCCTCTTCTCGCCGTCGCTTTTCGTTTTGCATTTTCTCTCATTGTCGGTCGGCCTTAATTAGAGGGCCGAGTAGTGATTAGAGCGGTTTCGGGTTCGATGCCAGGTACAACGCCAAGTGCAGGCACTGGCGCCGCACCAAGTTAGGATTTTGAGGTGGATTAGACGTAATTCGAGCCTGTTTTTTGTTTTTTCTATGAAAAAGATGGAGATTTTTGCTTCATTTGTAAGACTGTTGACGAGGGTTTTTGATTTGGAGTTCAATGGATGGAAGTTACGTTTTTGAGCAAGTTGAAATGTAATGACATTTTCTTATACTATTGTCAGCTGGGTATCTCTCTTTCGTTTATTTTGATGTTGTTAATGGAGATATCTTCTCTTGCCTGTCGTGAGTGGTGTTAGTTCAGATGGAGGAGGCCTTTTTGGCTTTCGTTACCCCGTCATGGTTCACTGCTTTCGTGCCCATTAGTTTCTGATGCTAAAACTATGTGAGAGCAGATCCCGACCCTTCTTATCATGTTCCTCGGCCTAAGTTAACAAATGCAATGCGAAATAATATCTGTATTGTCGAGATGTAGACATATATCTGTGCCAGTGTACCACCAAAGTGGTGCTTGAATTCTGGTGATTGCAGTCGCGGGGGCGGCTCCTCCATGGATGTCGTTTGTTTGTTAAATAGGATAGCGTTTGCTCTAGTGGCATTGCGTGGGGCGTGAATTCTTGCGCGTGTACAGGCACGGGTGCTCGGTGATTGTTCTCCTTGGCAAGGTAATTTGGTAAGCGGTGCGAGGGATCTGGTGATTCCCCAATTCGAGCGAACATGAGTTTGAGCGTACTGTATAGGGTGATCCGATACAGCATTTCAGGGCTCTGTTGGTATTAAGAGGCCGTTTGCTTTACGTGTTGCAATGTATCTTGTATGTCATCAGGCATCCCCCGTGTGTGGATGATCCGATTGCAGATGTTGGGCTGATCAGCTAACTGTACTGCTAACGATAGTTTGCATGGTGATGAGAATTGGCAAAGTAGCGATTTTGGTTCTTACCCTCCTTCCTTCAACTAGGGTACTCTATCCTTTTCTAACTATAACCTATCGTTCAACATTGAATTTCGTGTTCTGCTCGCGCAGGAGGAAGTTATGCAATACATATGGAATTGAGGCGGAGACAGGTTATTGCTGTACATTTTCCATTAGATGTTTGCACTAGTTATGCAATACTTATGGAATTGAACAGGAGAGAAGTTATTGCTGAACATTTTCCATTAGATGTTTAAACTTTAGGGTTGTGTTTGACGATCAAATTAAAATTCAAGATATGATAAAATTCATCATATTTTGCTTTAGGTGCCTACTCAAGATAGAATAATGTCGGATACAATCCGATGGATAGAGGCTAGATAAAATTATCCCAAGGGGAGAGATGCAATAAAGGTAAAAAGATTTTTAATATCCATAATAGGAAAGTTATTTTGCTCAAATAATATACTTAAATTAACAAAATTAAAATTATACTTTAAGATAAATAACATTTGAATTTTAATATAAGAAATTAAAAAAACAAAAATAATAATTTAGTTTTTTAATTCAATCTTATTTTTATTTATATATTCGAATTTAATTATATTTTATAATATAAAGTCAATATATATTTATATTTATTACATGTTTTTGATATATTCATACATTTTACTATTTCATAAAATTTTATTAGAAAATGATGGAAGGGAAAGAAAAATAAAAAAGAAATTAATTAGAAAAGAGAGGAAAATAAAATTAAAATAAAATAAGCAAAAGTGTCGTGAGAGATTTTTACCATCTACGCTTATAAATTTTTTAATTTATTTATTTTAATTTATTGCTTATACCAAATAATATACATGACATGATGTGAATATATATGACTTTACTACTATAATCATAAAACAATGACAAGACATAACAAAATCTTTGAATTTCATGTTATATCCAATTCAAACTTATCCTTGAAACTTAGCTTGGTGAGAAATCCAAATGACCGAATGTAGTGTGTGGGATTGGATGTGCACAAATCACGATTGGAAATAGCATCTAAACCATCTTCCTCGCATACTCAAAACATCCTTATTGTTCAAAATTGCGAAAAAGATTGCATTATCACCGTCAAGTTTATGACCTCCATCAAAGAACGCAAGACACTGGTTGTCTCACGGGCAGGCTTTCCAGAAGATGTTGCAAGTTATACTGAGGAGCTTCTGTGTGCCAAACATCATGAGGATGTAACTTAAAGTCTGATATTATTCACTCAACACCTTTCACATGCTCTCCGCAATTCGCTAACCTCACAGATAATAATTATGGAGGAAGTCATGTATGAAATTCATTAGGTGTGCCATCATCGCAATGACAGTAAAAAAAACTTGCAAATACATACACCAATAGTGCTACCTCGGGACAGTTTTGGAGATGGCACCACACGTCCCACACTTCTAAGGCCGCTTTTCCACAACTTAAAAAACAAAATCAAACGAAAAGAACAGCAGAAAGTTGGAATGTTTTCACTGCGCCTTAGAGGTCTAATACTTCCTTAAGACACATTCTGGACGTTCCCCAGTAACCCCTGGTCCAAAACCATATTTGGTGAATCTCACGTCGAGAGAAAGAGAGAGAGATTCATACCTTGTCCCTAAAGAAAGAAAATTTTGGTGTTACCAGCAATTCCCTCTATACAGCTCAAGAAACGGAGGTGTCAGCTTCAACTTGTTTGCTTGACTGTGCATCAAAAGCATATCACAGCAGTCAATGACTCAATTAAAATCTTTTTTGGTCAATAATCAACAGTGCTAAAGGGAAAAGGATGTTCTCACAGATAGAAATCAGCATATGCAAGACTGCTCTCATGAGTCGGGTAAATATTTGGTTCTCTTTCAGCATCTGCCAGACTCCTCTCACAAGCCAGGCAATTATTTGGTTCTCCATATCCTGCTGCCTTCTGACACAGTCTTTCTCCATCTCCTTTTGTCCCAGTTTCTCGCTAACACTGGCAATCTTTTCTGCTTCACTTATAGCCATCTTCTTCACTGTATCCGCTTCTTTGTGAGCAACCTTCTGTTTCTCAATAGCAAATAAGACCTGTATAAAGCGCCTTGGTCATGGACTTCTACTCATTCAACCAATGTAGACTTCCTAGGTGATATAATTATTATTTTGTTTTTAATAACAACTTAGCAATCAAGAACTCTGGTTTTTTAGAATCAGCGTACCTTGATGCGCTCTGCTTCCAGCAGCTCAAAGGTGCACCTTATAGTATCTGGAATGGTAGGCTTAGTTACATGAACGCTAATTATTTCAATGCCTGGAGCATAGCTTGTGCAATCACGTCGAAGAGCATCTTTCATCTTTTCATCAATCTGGAAAGGTTTAACTCGACAATTTGGTCAATTAATCCATATTAATTTAAGCCAGCACATAGATGGCATTTAGTAAACAATGGAAATTATATGACAAAGATGATAAACATCCTCTTCATATAGTATGGCTGCAGGAAAAACAAAGATATATAGTATATGCCCCAGTGAAACTGCTATAAGGAAAGAGGTAGTGTGCAGATGACATGTCCCCTGGTAATTGTAAGTTCACTGTCCACTCTCAGTCTAAATGCAGGAGGCCTCGATAGTATCAAGGTTACCCAGTCAAAAGGCCCAGGTGAAAACAATATAAGGAAAGAGCCAGTGAGCAGACGACATGTCCCTTGGTCACAGTAAGTGCTCTCTCCACTCTCCGTCTAAATGTAGGATGCCTCTATATTATCCTCGCTTACCTGATCAAACACATCAATGTACACTTGCTGCAGGGAATGAGAATTGCAGAACTTATTGATTTCATGGTGGATCTTGTCATAAATCCACATGCGGTCGTATTGCACTCCATAATTGAGCAGTGTCTCATACACATAATCTTTGCGGAGGCGATTAACAACCTGTAATAGGCAATGCACGAGTTAGAAAAGACATCACAGCGCACACATTAAGTTAAATAGTACGACTCAAAAGCCTTGCCTCTATTTTCTCAAAATTTATCATAACACCTCCATTAGTACCACATGGAATATCCCTCACCTGCATAAGGGGACCAAAAAGGAAATGCAAGCCGAAATAAAAATTAAGTTGACAATGGAATACATAGCTAAATAAGCAAACGGCCATACGCAAGGAAACTGGAAAGACAACCTGATCTGTCTGGAGGGTCACCTGAACAGGCTCATACTGAGTCACAAAGGGCATCTTCAGATGAAAGCCTGACAAATAAAAATAAGCACCACAAGAATACAATGATTCCCTATGCCGGCAAGCATGGATCCAAAACCATTAACCAAAACTGGTGCAAAGCTGTACCCGGACTTGTAATCGTTTCAAGTAGTGCACCACCTCTCCAATATACACCAACATGGCCTTCTGGCACTTGGTGAAGGATACTAAAGCTGCTTTTGATGGATGAAGTTGATGGAATAAGGATCTGTAATTAAGTCGTGACACACTGTTACTCTCTCAAGACCACCAATTGAAGCGCATATTCAAGCTTGACGAAGCTTGATCATTATTCAACATATCACTGTGACATGTAGCAATAGCAACAGGAAACTGAAACCAAAAGAGATTGAAAGCACTGCTTCCACTTCCCGATGGAATGACAAAGGCTTCAGTTTTCAACTTTTTTTTCCTTGGTTTTCTTTAGGATGCAAAATTAAGGCATCTTTCGAACATGTTATGAGCAGACACCATGCACCTAAGAACTACTTCTCCACAGCATGAGTCAATAAGAGGCTGCCGCACAACACTAATTGGGAAAGATTAGCTCAATTATAAACTTAGTTCCTCTAAGATTCCTTCTCATTTATTATTCAAGTATATTCCTCAACTTATCAATTGAATAGATACAGAAAACAGCAGAACCAGTGACCAAAAGCTTAAATATAGATGCGAGCCTTGAATGTGAGAAATTCCAGTTGCCTGTGGTTGATCAGTGTGTGTATTGTCAACGTTGTGTATGAGACATCAGAATGCCTCAAGAAATTCCCAAAACTTTCACATACTTAAGAGCATATCTTGAGAGTAATGATATTTTACCACATATTACAGCTGTGCAATAGGAAACACCTGTAAGAACTTTCTATTCTTCCCTTTTCTTACTTTTAATCTCTCTCTCCATCTTCTCTTATTCTGGAACTTAGATGAACTAAGCTGGGTACATTAGGTTGAGACTGCACGGCGTAATTAGATGGAAACTAAACCCAGATCAAGATGTCAATCAGCAAGAGATTTGCTGCCGCTGAAGTCAGAAACGAAGGGCAAGAACCATGAGACCCAGAAAATAACACTACAGGGCAACTCCAGTAAACCCTAAGCCACCTGGAACTCAACGAGAAACTTAGACATTCATAAATCCGAAAAACATAGCGAAGTAAGTCTAAATTCCTCAGATGATCAGCATCTTAGGAGTCATTTTAGTGGAATGTTCGGTCATCAGTGCAACATTCTCTCACCGTCTCTTGCAATTTAACCAACAAAAGAGCCGTAGCATTGTCAGTTTAGCAGCGAGAAACTCAAAAGGGTGACAGAGCGAGCGACCCTTTTGAGTTTCTCGCTGGTAAGTCTAAGGAAACCAGCAAGTGAAATGACAGAGAGCTAGAAACAAGCACATGGAATCACGGAATGCACATATCATGAAATTGTTCGTGAAAAGGTCTCGAAGAAAGAGCGAGCGACCGAGAGCTTAGGTACCAAGTAGGCGAAGAAGGCGATGGCGACAAAGAAGAAGAGGACGGAGCGAAAGCCAGATCCTTGACCGAGCGGAGGGCGCTGCACCTGCAGCGACGGCGACGCCTCCTGCAACGACGCCTGCGGCGGAGGCGACGGCCGACGCGGCGACAGCCCCACCAACTGACACAGATACCGCGACAGCCCCACCCACAGAAACAGCGACAGCTCCAGCGACCGCCTCAGCGACGACAGCGACCGCCGCGACGGCGCCCGCGGCGGAGGCGCGATCGGCGGGGTTTGATTCGACGGGTCCATAGCTGCACGACTCAGCTTCTTCCGGAGGCAAATTTAGTCTTATACGCAAATGGATATTTGTATAAAAGTAAAAGCCGATCCGAGAGGAGGACTTCGATTATTAATGTAAGTAGAGCCAAGTCCGAAATAGTCGACAGTTGTCTCCCCCACATGATCATCTCCCTCCAAATTCTTCCGAGGTTTTTTTTTTTTTTTTTTTAAATTCTTCCGGGGTTGCCTCTGCCACGAGAAAATATGCAGTGGCTAGCAACTGCCACGTCATCGGCTGACCTGGCGTATATGATCCATTGAAAAAGCGACATCTGTCCGGTGACTTGGAATATGTAGGAATTGAAAAATAAAAACCGAAGGGGCTCGGACGCTCTTTTCTCTCTCCTCTGGCGAGCCACTGACACGAAATAATAAATGCATTGTCCCCGCTCAAAACCCCTCTCTCATCTTTTCAATTTACGCGGGCGCTTTATCTCCCCCATTCCTCTTTCTCTCTCTCACCTTTTCAATTTTTCAAGCTATGGCTTCGTCACCAGCTCTCTCTCTCTCTCTCTCTCTCTCCTCTTTTCAGTGCTGGTTTCTCACAGATCAACAAGAAGACGACATTTTTCTTCGTCCATCTTCTCCAGAAAGGCGAACGGTGTAGCGATTTCCGTTAACGCAGATCAAGCAACAGGCGTAACCTCGGATGATCAGCGCTCGGAGAGTGGGAGATTATTCGCGGTCTCTAAAAAGAATTTGGTTGGAAGCTTTAGGTTGCTGACTTGAGCTGTCAAAGCCGGCATTCCTGGGATCGCGGACGCAGCACGCGGAGAAGAAGCAGGCCTCTTCGGGCTCCCCTCAACGTCGGAGAGCGTCGCCCGCCGAGCGAGACCCTCGGACATGGAAGGCTCGGAGGCGAGTTTCCTGGAGAACTGGTGCTGTACGCGGCCAGCGCGGCGCTCAGCTGCATCGTCATATTCGCCGGGCTCCGTCACCTCGACCCGAACCGGGGGCCTCCAAGATGGCCCTCGAGCACGAGAAGGAAATCGCCAAGTGGTTCGGTCACGGAATTCGTGTCTTAGACTGCAGAGGCGACCACCCGCGCGGGGCGTTCAAGGCGGTGCGAGAAGGCCACGGAGGGATCATCGTGGGGTACAATGCCCTTCACGAGAGCACGTTGTGGAGTGGATTGAGAGCTCACTTTTTGCCGATAGGGGAAGGGTCTTATGGTGATTAGGATTGCAAAAGGTGCTAAAGCTGGCGGTGGCGGTGCCGGCAGGTGCTGCACAGTAGACGACTGCATCGCAAAGAGAATGTTTTTAAGATCATCTCGCCGCTGAGGAGACAGATTGAAGCTTGAGGACAGGATGCGTTTGCTTTTTTGGATTTGCCAGAGAAACAGAGGACCAAGAATTTTTGCTGGATCTCGATTTGGCCATCCAAATGAACTCCTAAAAAATTTTGCAAATGTAAACAGAGATTCACTAAATTGTGTAATGAAAATCTACATTTTTTGTTATTTCTTTTCTATATACAAGCTGTGTTTTCTGCAGAGTTTTGCCTCTCTTTGGCCCTCAAAGCGTGAGAAGGGAAAGAAACTATTGAGAAACATGACATTTCTGCACATTCGAGACCAGGGACTTAAAACATTCAATTTCGCTCAAGCAAATAGCGGTTCACCAAACACATTGTCGAAAGAAGTTTCGGATTCATAGTATTAAGTCAGAAACAGTTGATTCATCCATCGCTGAACAGCATAATCATTTACAACACGGTCTCTTTAAATTAAACAAAAGAAAGCGAGCTGGGTCGCCTTGGCCTCGGAAGTTCCCCTCAAGGTCCTCATCGACGAATTCCTCGAAATAACATGCTTCCACTCCGTGCCGGATTGCTGGAGTGATCACACGCTTCCCCGATAGGATCTGGAGCACCAGAACACCAGAGGCATACACGTCACTCTTCTCGGTGCTTGTGTACTCCGGGGCGAGGTAGCCCATGGCAGTGCTAGCCTTGAGCATGGTGAGGACCACATCGTCTGCGAGGAGGTTGTGCAGACCCGACTTCGAAAGTTGTGGGTTGTTCTACTGATCGATGAGAACTTTCACGGCCGATATTGACTGGTGGACTAGCCTGGGTTTGTCTCCTTTATATTCATGTATGTAGCTAATACCTGTTAAGAAAAGGCGCTTGGCGATTTCCTTCTCGTGCTCGAGGGCCATCTTGGAGGCCCCCGGTTCGGGTCGAGGTGACGGAGCCCGGCGAATATGACGATGCAGCTGAGCGCCGCGCTGGCCGCGTACAGCACCAGTTCTCCAGGAAACTCGCCTCCGAGCCTTCCATGTCCGAGGGTCTCGCTCGGCGGGCGACGCTCTCCGACGTTGAGGGGAGCCCGAAGAGGCCTGCTTCTTCTCCGCGTGCTGCGTCCGCGATCCCAGGAATGCCGGCTTTGACAGCTCAAGTCAGCAACCTAAAGCTTCCAACCAAATTCTTTTTAGAGACCGCGAATAATCTCCCACTCTCCGAGCGCTGATCATCCGAGGTTACGCCTGTTGCTTGATCTGCGTTAACGGAAATCGCTACACCGTTCGCCTTTCTGGAGAAGATGGACGAAGAAAAATGTCGTCTTCTTGTTGATCTGTGAGAAACCAGCACTGAAAAGAGGAGAGAGAGAGAGAGAGAGAGAGAGAGAGCTGGTGACGAAGCCATAGCTTGAAAAATTGAAAAGGTGAGAGAGAGAAAGAGGAATGGGGGGAGATAAAGCGCCCGCGTAAATTGAAAAGATGAGAGAGGGGGTTTTGAGCGGGGACAATGCATTTATTATTTCGTGTCAGTGGCTCGCCAGAGGAGAGAGAAAAGAGCGTCCGAGCCCCTTCGGTTTTTATTTTTCAATTCCTACATATTCCAAGTCACCGGACAGATGTCGCTTTTTCAATGGATCATATACGCCAGGTCAGCCGATGACGTGGCAGTTGCTAGCCACTGCATATTTTCTCATTGCATAGAGATGCGTCAACGCGAGTCCTAAAATTTTTGACCCGACTCATTTGCTTGATAAGCCTAGCTGTGGGTATGGAGGGAGGTATGGATTTACTGATGAGAAATCCTAAATATGCGAAAGTGATTTTAAAAATTGATTTATAAAAATGTGTAAAATGATTTATTACCGTTGAATATAACTTATACAAGAAAGAAAAAGAAAAAGAATAATACAACCTATTTGTGTAAAGGCACACTTGCAAACGTGACAAACCACTACAGCACATTAATTCTAATAACTGGTCTTAATAATCTAGCATTGCTCATTTCTAAGTTGCAGGATTTGGAATTGAGCAAATCTGTTTTTAATTTGTTTTTAAGATTTTGTGCTAAGAAGGTGCAAATTGATGGTTTTAGAAATAGAGGATGCAAAGTGATATAGTTACCAGCTTAAAGGGGATAATCAATATTTGTCCATTAAATTGCATGAATGGAAAGTGATATTTTTGCACTAAACACTAAAGCTGCTTCTTTCATTTATATATAGGAATCCCGTTTCTTTTTAGAGAGTAATTGTGACTTGTCCATTCACATAATTTCGCATAACAATGAATCTTAAATTTTCTCGCACCAAAAAAAATACATTCTCAACAATAATGTCCATTAGCCTACGGATAAATTAATAAATTTCCATCCAGTAAATGTTTTGCAAAACGGTATCTCGCAATTCTATCTTCACTCGCCCCGGGAAGAAGGCGGGAAGCAATTAAACTTCCGGGCAACGGCGTAGGGAGCACGCGCCACCGCACCGCGCGTGCGATTCGTCTGTGGAAGTGGATGAGCGAGAGCCATACGCCGATTGGCTCGTAACTGAACCGAAGCACGCAAACGAACACCGTCTCAGCGTGTTCTCGTCGCGCGCGGACGACGACGGCGGCGCTCGATGGCAGTGCTGACACTCTCCGCCGTTCCTCCGCCAATCGCCGCCGGTGCCAGGGCCGACGCGTTCCCTCCCTTCCTTCCCAAACAGGTGGAGAACATCAAGGACCCTTACGCTCGCAAGCTCGCCTCTCGCATCGAGAGGCTTCCAGTGCGTTCTCTCTCTCTCTCTCTCTCTCTCTCTCTCTCTCTCTGTGGCTTTTCAACTCGCGCTTTTGTGCATTATGACTCGATTTCCATCACGGCGAAAGTTTTGAGGTTGTCTCGATTTATTGCGTAATTTTCTTATGCGATTGTTGATGATTCTAGACGGTAGGAAGATGGCGACAGCTTTTCTCACGCCATTAGGCGCGTAATGTGTTGTGTTGTTCTGGGAAGTGGAAAAAATAGATTACTCAAGTTTGTCGGAGTCGAGTCCGTGACCATCATCGGCTTCCTTTGAACTGGCTAAAGACAGTTCAAGGATAATGGATTGTATGACAGACACCGGATGAGGTCCTTATCAACACAGCACCACAAATTCTAAACCACGCAGAGGAAATTCAGTTCTTATTGCTGCATTGGAGATTGGCTAATGTTTCAATTCAATTTCTACATGGTCCACATAATTTGGCATGACCAGAACAAGGAACTTTCTTATCATCGTTGATCCAACATAGCTATGAATTGGAAGCTGAAGGCTAAAAATCAGCTTTTGTTCACTTTTAATAAGGGATTGTCAACACGTAGGTTTCATGTTCTGTTGCTTGGCTCAATGCAGGTGAACTTGTCGGACAATTGCATCATGAGCAGCTGTGTGAAGCCACTATTGAAAGGAGAGACTAATCCGGTGGTCCTGCTACATGGTTTTGACAGGTACCTAGTGTACCTGGAGTACTGTAGTGAGTTTAAAGTCACTCTTCTTCTGATGCAAATTTGTCTGCAGCTCTTGTTTAGAATGGAGATACACGTATCCATTGCTTGAGGACGCTGGTCTAGAGACTTGGGCCGTCGACATTCTCGGTTGGGGTTTCTCTGATCTAGGTTTGCTTTTATGCCTCTTCTCTTGGCTGAATCTTCCGAGCATCCAATTCTCTCTACGTTCCGCAAGTTGTTTCAAGGTTCTTTCTTGTTCTTTTGCATGTGAAAGAACAACTTCCAGCGTGCAATGTGGCAAATAAGCGCAATCATTTTTATCAGGTATTTTCATTATGGGGCATCTATATGTACTGAAAGAATACTCTTTATTGAGAAAGCTGTGAGCCCACTGTTTGGCTGATGGAAGAACTGTGAAGTTCAACTGAGATTTCAACAGTTACTTTCCTAATTGATCCTTGTAAGTTTCAGGAAATCACTTCTGAGTATAATGTTAACCTCTTTTTTTTTCTTCTGTCTTTGGGTTTTGCACCAGTGACAAAGCACTTGAACCCCATTCACAGGGTAGAGGGTGCTCAAAGGCACCATGCTTGTTTAATGTAGTTCCCCGCCAATTTGTGTTTTCTAGTTGTTGCTGGTTGTTAATAATTCCACGAACTGTCAATTGCAGTATTAAATTAAGAAGAAAAGCTACATATAAACCGAAATTGGCCATCCGTGCTCCTATAGTCGAAATTGTTCTCTGTTTTATTCAGTTTGGTGTAGCCGAACTTTTTTGGTTCTATGTATGGGGTGTAGCTCTGGAAGTCCTACATCAAGAAGCCAATGATATTGGTTGGACCAAGCCTCGGTGCTGCTATTGCAATTGATTTTGCAGTCATCCATCCAGAGGCAGTAAGTACTTCTCAATATCAACCATTTAGCATTGCTAATGTAAACGACTATACTTAAAATTGCTTTAGAAAGAGTTACTTGTGCTAAATGTTTTGACTGGTCCAGGTTGAAAAGCTAGTTTTGATTGATGCCAGCGTATATGCTGAAGGCACAGGGGATATGGCGAACTTACCTAGAGCAATTGCCTATGCTGGTGTAAGCTTTTACTCCTGAAGGATTGAAAACTTCATTTCTACATATATAAATCGGTCCACCTAGTGAAGGTGGCGTAGTTATTAGCTGCTTTGGTTCAAAATTTCATCCATTTTCACACAATCATCTTGGACCTTTGAACATCCAGTGACCAGATTCTTAGTTGCTGAACTTTTGGCGAGTTTTAGCTTGTTTTTAAAACTTACTTAAGGCTTTATTTAGGGGAGGGAGAAAGTTGTCGCTCCCACAGCTAACTAACGAATTTAGTGTGTGCTTGGGTTAGCTATGGTTTTGGCATTTGACTTTGGCCCATTGTTGTCGAGACCCCTTACCCCTTGTGAACTGCGATCGAGTATAGTGTTGAAAACTTCAGTGCTCCTTGATAGAATGTCCAACCAAAAAGCTTAAGACATTCGATGGAGAGAGACCGCATGTATATTAGGAGCATATAAATCATACAAACAAGTGATATGCTTTAGCACACCCTCTCACTTGTAAACTAAGTAAGAACGACGAGTGGAATTGAGGAATAGGTCGCATGTGAGAAATATATCTTGACGAGACCTGGCTCTAATATATGTTAAAAAGTTCAACCCAAAAGTATAAATCACTAGGTGAAGGAAGGACACATGTACAAAAAAAGCATATAAATCCTATAGATTAGCGATATGAGATACTTCAATTTTCTTGATTTTCAGAATCTTCGGATCGCCAAAGTTGGCTATACCGAGAGATTACACCGCATTTTTGCTCTACTGAAAGGTACCAAAATAAATCTTGACCTAAATTAGACTTTTGGATTTTTAGAAACGGTGAGTTGTACAAGTACCAGTTTACTTGATTAGCCATAGCCAAAGTTGCCCGTCACTCTCAAATTCAGAGCAAATATAAGCAAAGACACTATTACGTTTGCATAATGAATAAGCAATGATTCCAACCAATGGTCCAGAACGTGCTGCTATCCATATTAACAACTTGACTAAACCTACCTCTAACAATCTCTAACTTGAAGCTGTGTGACATGGCTTTTTACTTTTGTGTCAAAAGCTTTAAGTTGGGCGGCCAAAGTTTCCATAAACACAGTCCATATGCTGTGGTTTGGGAGCAGCGGAGGTAATCTGGATATTTCTAGAAGCTATGGCTTCATTCTGGAACTGAGATTTCATGAGCTCCCAGATTAAAAAAGGGAGGGAAAAACCTAGAGCTATACTTTTCTTTCCATGTGAACTGAGGATCCTCCTGCATGTCCTTCCTCCTCCCCACCTCCCTCCTTAAAAAAAGAAGAAGACAAAAGAAGATCAACAAAGCACAAGAATTTAGTCCTTGAACTGATGAGGCTGAATTTGATACTTCTTGTCTAGATCACTAAATCCAGGAAAGATCATATATTCAATCTCTAGAGGAGGGGGAAATTGCTGAAGTTTAAATAGCTTTTGAGCTGATCATTGCGCTGATGGCCAATGCTTGCACTGTTCTTTTATTTTGTCCTCCCTTACTCTCTTTTGAAATGAGTTATGGCTGTTAGGACAACTAGTAGTATTACTTACAGTAAAATCATGCAGGGTGTGAACTTAATGTGGAATATATTAGAGGATGTTGCTACAGTAAGATGAGATACAGTCTGTGGCAACTGAAAAAAATATTGTGATGAATATATCTTGGTGCATCATAAAGAATGGATTTCATTTATCTGCAAATAAAATTTTACTGATTTTTTTTGGGCCAATCATATTCTGTTGAGTTTGGTAGTTTAGCTCACCACTAAATAAACTCCAGAGAGCTTTTGGAACGCATTAGTTTCATCAAAGTAATAACGTCACTTTCCGTGCAAAACTATGGCACATAAGAAAAAAATTTACATGTCAATAGCGTTACAAAGAAGGGACAAACTTAACGGTTTCCAGTTTGTTCATGCTGCAATAACAACAACAACAGAAGCCTGATCTTTTTAAGCGGAGTTTGCCTATGATCCTGTATACTTATTGAGATGATTTACCTTATAACAATCCCTCATGCTAAATGAGATAATTTACCATATATATACTTCCCCCTGAATTTGATGTTTTGAGATTGAGTAGATCAGATGAGAGAGTTGTTCTTGATACAGGTATCTATATTGAAGAGCTTTCCTCTCCGTATCTGGGTAAATGTTTTGGCATTCAGAGGTCTTCCACTCAGCACCAACTTAGATTGGACTAATGTGAGTCTTCCTTGTATTATTTGTGAGATGAGGCCTTTTCACTCATCATACCCAGGTCTTCTTTCTGGTCATGCACCTTCAAGATACTGAAGAGATGAATTTGTATTTTATCCTAATCAAATCTAGGTGGGGAGGCTGCATTGTCGATATCCATGGTGGGAGGATGCTTCAGTTGATTTTATGCTTAGTGGTGGATACAATGTGACTGAACAGATTAATCAGGTATGCAGAGTGATGTATTCCCATCTATTGGCAACTTTGTTTGTGGTTCATATAGAATTCCCTGAATTCATTCTGACCAAGATAAAGCAAATAGTGAAGGGTTATTCCTGATAGTCTGATGCCCAGACTCGAGCATGGGAGATCATCGTATCTAAAAGCTACAGTGGCAGATTATTTTGCATCCTAGCATGACAGTCTGGGCTAATTCCAAGTTCGATTAACTTATTCTCAGAAAAGAGAAACATTATGTCATGGCTTCCAAAGTGGTTTTGTTTCATATCCCCCCATGAGCCTGAGGCTGCAATATGTGCCCAGCTGCAGATCGTTCACTTCTAATTATACACTTTTTCTTACAAAATCTTTAAATTGAATCTTTGCCTTTGGTAAGAGCATCAACTGCTATAACATAAGCAAATTCATTTACTAGATAATTTTGTTGAAACACCAGTTGCAAGAATCTTCTTCCCCTCCCTTCAGCTCCTTTCTCTCAATTTCTGGGAGAGTTTTGAAGAATGTGTTACAGCTGCTTTCAGTTCATAGCTCGCATTTCTTGGATGCTGGAACTCTTTCATTAAAAATGAGCGACCAATCAACTCTTTCCTTACGTGGAAGCAGCAAAGTTGCTCTTGCCCTTCAATCATTGAGCTTGTCTATTTGTCTTATTTGCAAGTTCAAGGAAGTTATTCTCGAAGTTGATTGGATAATGCTATCGTATTTTTTATTCGGGTGCCCACTATAACGTGCTATTACAGGTGAAGCAGAGAGCACTCATCGTATGGGGAGAGGATGACAAAATTATTAGCAAAGAATTGGCCGTGGTCAGTTCTTGTTCTTTTTCTTAAATTATAGTTAGTTACCGCTGAGGAGATGATCATCCATTTCAAGTTTTTGAGCAGTCTATTGAAAGCTTTTGAAAGTTCTTTCAAATTTGTCATCACACCAAAGGTTCCATGTTCAGTTGTAGAAATAATTATTCTACTTTGATGCAGAAATTGCATGCTGAGCTGCCCAATTCAATTCTTCGCCAGATACCAGACTGCGGCCATCTTCCTCATGTGGAGAAGCCAAACATCGTCGCCAACTTGATAGCTGACTTTGTACAGGAAGATAGCGCTAAAGAAGCTGAAATTGTTTCTCTGAAATGAAAGTTATTCACCGACATTAGCTCTTAGAGAATTGGTTGTCTACGTCACGGGGATCATCGGCAACATATGGTGACCCACCGCCTCTAAATCCATCATTTCTGTGGCCTTACTCAATTATCGTTTGAATTGCATTTTACTTTTGTACACTAATTGTCAAGTCTGACTATGCATCTTCATCACAACAGATTGACATTGACATGTACATTTACCGCTTGATGGTCATGCGCTCACTTTTTCCTTGGAAAGAAAATGCAAAACCCAGATGATCCACGTGAATTGGTCATATCAAGTGTCTGTTGGCGTTCACCTTATGTTCAAACTGCTACCTGAAGAATCAATGGACGCAAAACCAAAACGTATTCCTCTTAGTAGCTTAACCTAAACACTGCCTAATTTTGGAGTTCCTATCATGCATAATAGACATCCATTTCCTTGAAATTTATAATCTTTTTTATTTCTCTGATAATTTACTCAAACAATGAATTTTCTTATTTTATCATAGATATTCCTTAAGGCCTCTTTAATAACTGATTAATTCTTAATCATTTCTATTTTTTTGTTCAAAGTAAAGCAGAAATCTCTTTAGTAACATTAACTAATTTTTCCACTCTTGAGAATAAAATTTGTTATTGAAAATAGAGTTGAAAAAAAATTAAATAGTAGAAAAATATTACTTTTTTGTTATTGAGAATAATTCTATAATCAAGCCAATTTCTTTTTTTCTCCTTCCTCCTCATTTAATAGGTCATCGGTCCCAGTAAGATACTCGATTCTCGTTTGGCCAGTCATTGGCATTTAGCCAGATGAGCAAGGGAAAAAAAGGAAACAAGAAAAGAAAAATAGAAAAAAATCTCATAAAATTATTAAAAATTAAAAATTAAAAAAAATTACCGTAAACAAAAAAATTATACCAATCGCATTTTTATTCTTTTTCTATTTCAAAAATAAAAAAATTTCTGTAATCGAAAACGCTTTCGAAATTTTTAAAAATTCATCCAAAGAATAAAAGAAAAAAATTATTTTAAAAAATAATATACTCACCAAACAAGCCCTTATTATCAATTCCTCCCTCACTTTCCCATTTCTTTAAATATCAGAGAAAAAATCTCTTTCCTCAACCCATCATCAGACAAGTTTGGTAAGCCGTCACTTCGTCAGAAAAACGAGGAACTTATCGAGACATAAGAAAAGGAGCACAGCAGCAGCACCACCAGTTACACATTATTACATACAAAAAATACTACTAACTCCCTAAATATACAGTAATAATAAATCTCTAGCTAAAAAGAAAAAGATCATCTCTCCTCCTGCCCCCACTGGTGGTCACGTCACCACTCATAAGAAAAACAAGGAACCAAATTCCCAACTTTTTTTTTTTTTTGGTTCTTTTTATCACACAAAGAGGGACGAAAACGACAAGAAAACCCTAGTGGGGTCTGTCACTTTGATGATATGATTCCCCAGACACCACAAGAAGATGCCATTCTCATGGCAGCCCTGGCGAATCACCTCCACAGATCAGACCCCAAAGGATGTACATCCCCTCCCTCCTCTCCCCTTTTTTGGTCCATCTTCGGTGGACCCTCAGGCCCACAACGCCAACCAGAGTGAAAACCAGAAGGTGGTGGTAAAAGCAAGGACCGTGCTTGCTCTTTGGTTGGACATGGCGGCACCACTGGGGTCAGTAGTGATGCTAGTAGGACCAAGCCCCGAGCCGCTGTTGAACACCGGGGTGGAGCTCGGGGTGGTGGTGGTGGTGGTGGTCGGCGTGGTGGAGGTAGTTGGGGTGGCGGAAGTTGTCGGTGTGGTGCTGGTTGAAGGAGTGGCGGTCGGTGTGCCGTTGGTTGAAGGAGTGGTGCTCGCAGAACTGTATAAAAAGAACAGACAAAAGTTTAAAAAATAGTTATCAATTGAATTCGTCCAGTAAATGAAAGACACAGCTGAAGTTACAAAGATTTTTCAACCAGTGATTACTTGTCTAGATTGAGTAAGAAAATGAAACACGATGCTATCTCATCATGTGAAGATAACAAGGAAAGGGACAAAGGGTGCGTAGGAAAATCAACATCAGGGACAGCTCACATCGCAACCAACATGGGTTACTAAATCATTAGGCACGGGATACACTTTTTCTTAACTTACTGACACAGAAATTCTCAACTCGTGATGAAAAGGGTCTTTGAAAGGCATCTCTGTCCATGGGTTGCAAAGTCCCCCAAGGAAAAAACCTCTCTTGCAAGCACAGATCAGGCTGTTCTAAAGAAGAAGCAGGAAAAACAGAGCAAGCAGATTTAAGAATAGGAACTGGATTCAGACACTGGCACTTTTTTTCATGTTTTCCCACCACTGCCGACAAGAATATCTGGAAAAAGATTTGATCTTTGAGCCCTCTAAGTCTAAAAGCCATCAGGCTCACTCCAGAAAGTAGGAACCTAATCTGGGTGCGAGATTCTCTCTCGTCAGAAAGTCGAGCACAGGGGTCTCTCCTTCACCAAGAGCCCTTGTAAAGTGGAGAAAAATTATCTTTTTTCTTTTATGATGGTGATCTGTGCTGCCCAAGAGTAATGGGAAATGGTGATTTGGGAATTGTCTCTTTAATGGAGAATCAAGAAAGTAGAAGTAGCATACCTGGCACTTGCAGGATAAACGCACCCAGAAACTTGGTCTGTACATACACATCAGATTCAAACACATTAGAAAGGTGAAAAAACATTGGCAACCCATCAAAAGATTCTACACTACTGAACCGAAGGAGAAGACACTGAAAATAGAGAAGCCCCAAATGAATGAACAGAAAAACAGAATCTGGATGGGTCTTACTGGGAATAGTGGCTGCGGTGGTGGCAGTCCCGGAGAAGTCGCAGCTACCGGTGGTTTCGCCTTTCTTCTGGAAGTAGCTGTTCACAGCATAGTTGCAATGATCCTTGACAGTGTTTGGGTTGTAACAAGCCCCGTTTTGGATGATCGCACTGCAATCCGCTCCAGCTCCACAGGCGTAGTCCAGGGCCTTTTGCAAAGCTGAATCGCCCACCCCGTCTTTGCAGACGCAGTATGTTGCACCTAATTGAAGGCAGAGACAAAGAAAAGAAGGAAAAATAGAAGAAAAGAAAGACCATCAGTGAACAGTGGCTTCAGACAAGGACCGAATCACTTCTTAAAGAAATGCTTTCTGCTAATCCAGGAGATGAGAGAAATCTGGACATGATCTGTTTCTGTCACCAACCATGAAATAAAACCCTTTTTCTGGCAGGAACCAATATTATTCTTTTTTGTTTGTTGGCCCTGAACAGGGGGCAGTTTCTCAACAAAGATGAAAGAAGAAAAAAAAATGAGACAACAGCAAGAGATCTCTTCAGAACCAAAACAAAAATGCGACCATCCATCACAAAAAGAGTAAAATTGCTCCTCTCCATAGCTCATGAAGCTCAGGGAGTTGAAAAAGAGGCAAAAAGAAGGGAGTAAAAGAGGCAGAACAGCATAGGAGCTTACTTGAACAGCCGGCCATGGCCAAGATAAGCATCAAGAACGCTAAGAAAGCCATTTCCAGTTGCTGGACTGGCAACTGACAGATTAACAGAACCCTGGATGAGATTTCGTTATATGAAGATGGCGGTGTTTGAGTCTGTGTGTGTGTGCTTGAGAGAGGGAGAGGGAGAGGGAGAGGGAGAGTTCTAGACACGAATACGGGACTGACGGTGAGTGGCGATGGTGGGTGGCGCCCGCATCTCCTTTCAGGCCTTTTTATGTGTCCCCAGGATGTATTTAACTATAACGCCTTTTGTAATCGGACCATACATACGCCATTAATTATAATTCTGGTAAAGGTGGGTGAACCGACGTTGGAGCAAAGCCCCGACCTTTCTAATTTATGTATTTTCTCTCCGTCGTCCGAAAGAATTCTCTGTTTCCGGATCTTGCCATTAATTTATTGTCCGTTCTTGGAGCAAAGAGTGAAGCCCAAGCCTTGTCCAAGGTACGAGACTCGTTTGTCCACTCCTCTGGAACGGCCACAACCCCATGTGCACTGTGCAAAAAAGCAGGGCCCCATCCAGCATCTACCTCGAGGTGCTGTACCTTTTAACCGTAACTCGTTCATTTCTTTCGTAAAAGGTTTTGCTTTTTTATCGTAAATCGCCAAGTACATTGCTGCATGAAGACAAATTTATCCCATTCGTGTCGGCTTATGGAACGATGGACGTGCCCATTAAAAGCCCTGTATCAGTAAGCTTTCCTGTTAGGAGTGGGTCTGTCTCATCTTTCCTCTCTGTGCAGAGGTTTAACATCGTCACCGGAGACTAGGGGGTTGTGCCCGACGATGATGGATGACGGCGACGGCATCGACATAGCTTCCCCGATTACTACCCTATACATGTGGAATATATATTGTTACTACTAGAAGCACGCAGCTCACAACCTCCCGTACATGATTTTCATCTTGAGAGAACTCTAATTTCCTATCTCCCTTGTCCTAACCCTTAATTAGATGCTCACAATCTTCCTCGACCGATGTTTACTAGGCTTCTGTCTTTCATTATTAACAATTGAATCAGCTTTCAAATCTCGTCAATCCGTACTTCTTAGTTAGAATCCGAGGACAACAGTATCATATAATTGAGCCTCCTAAAGATGGTTTATAATGATTACCAGTGGAAAGGCAGTATTTGACAGTCATCATAAGCATGATTACTTGTGTAAAGACATGAGCGTGTTTAGTGGACAACTATTTGGCGGTGGCGCGGAGGTGATCTGAGTTGGCTAGAAAATGCATAGTTTTCTTCTTCTTTTTCTAGAGAAAAAGAAGGTGCATAGCTTCTATCTTTTTTATGAATGATGATGAAAGTAACCCTTTCATATATACAAAATCAATAGATAAATGAGAGATTGGAAAAAAAAATTGAAACTTTAAGCATATAACAGTCATTAACTTTTTGCTTCTCATGCTATTTTACCCAATTTTCAGTCGGGAATAGAATCTTTTATTCTTGTTTTCTACTTAAAAGTAGTGGCACAGTGCCATAGCTGCGATCGCTTTTGAGTTGCTACGTGGCGATGGAATTGTCAATGTGAAAGAAAACACTCTTTAGCGGCGCCCGACGTCTTCGTGGCCGTCCTTAATTTAGTACCGTCCGTGTGAAAACAGGTAAAAGATGTTCGTACGCCAGGCAGAGACCGGAAGTAATGTTTTAATCGTCCCTCATGCTTCAAGTTCAAGCACTCCTTTGCTTTTGATTTTTTCGATCGACCTGGAAAGATTTCCTTCACATTACACAATCACTTTGTTGAAAAGAGATAGACATGTTTCTACTCGTCGGCATTATTACAAATTAGTTGAACACTTTCTTAACCATTTAGAGTGAGTTGTATTATTGTCACAAGCCTTCATTCGGGTCAAATGAATAAGTGACTCTGCAAGTTTGAGAGTTGAGATGTGACTCCCGCCATGTAGTAGTAGCTGGTGCCCACCTTTTCCCTGATCAACAGGCTTCTCCGATACTACTCGCGACAACTCGTGCGATTCAATCTTGGATCGGTATCGGTGTCGCGAGCCTTACAACATCTGTGGGGTTTCCACAAAAGGACCTTATCTCGCTGGGAGCTTGCTAAGCAAAGAATCAAGCCAGCCAAACAAAAGAGATCTCTCCCCATAACGACTAGCACCAATAATAGGAGAATAAGTTCGCAATCGATATGTGAAAAAGAGAACCAAAGAAAAGAAATGAGGGGAGGGGGTAAGAAATGTTGCTTTGACACTTCATTTGTTTTTTTTAGGGTTAGGTGCAGCCCAAAAAGAAAAAAGGAAGAGACACTTCAAGTATTCTTTGAAAATCTGTGGTTGCTTTTGAATGACTTTATCTCCATGGGGTCCTCCTCCCTCTCCCCCAAAAAATATGAAGTCCTTGATTGAGGGTTTGAAATATTTTGCACGTCGAATGAAGAATATCTGGACCACGAGCAAAGGCGAGATGCTCTATCATGGTAAAGAGCTGGTCACCATTGATCTACAGCAGTCGAGATCAATCAACAATCCATGCTGTGTAACATGACGAGGCCACTCAGGCCAGTCACTAGCGATTCGTGTCATTGCGTCGTCACTCAAACCCTCGATGTGAAAGCTCATGAACTAGGCCAAAAAGTTGGACTTATCACTAGGCAAGACTGTTTAGCATTAGGCAGAAGGCTGAAAGCAGCATGCTGAAGTGTAAAAGGACGGATTGTGTTGCGGCTTCTTGGCCGAATAGGGAGAAGTTGATGCTCTCAACTTGCACTTTTAGAAGAGTCGTGCCTTTGATTTTTTTATGATGTTTTTGATTAGCTCTGATTGGATCAGGTCGTTCAGTAGGAAGGATCAACACGACGGCCGGAAATCTGAGAAATGAGCGAAAATAGACAGGTTTCTGCCCTAAATTACGCTCGCATAGTTTAGTTATTAGGTGTTGAGTGGCATGCTGTCAAATGAATGATTGACAATTAAGAAAAACGAAGTGAAGGAGACAGAGCTTGGAGACAGAGCTTAGACTTTGTTTTATAGTGTGAATCTTGTAGGAAGCACGCGTTTTGAGTTCATATATATATATACATTTAAACCTAGTCAAGAAATCGTTGATTCTTTGAATCCAGGCATCATGATTTGGTATCATGAGTTTTCTTCTTCTTCTTTTTATTTATAATTATAGATACGCGCGTAGAGATCGGACTATATAAAGGTTCATAACATATCTTATAAGCCCCATGGACCAGTTTAACTCGGACCTTTGACCTTTGTATGTGACCCTAACCGATAATTGCTAGGATCCAAACAAAATGATCTCAAGATTTTGAGCTGAAAATCCCTCAATGCCCCACCCTATAATTTAATCCTAAGGGGGTCTTATAATGAATCTTAGGCGCATTATGCCTACAATCCTTAGATGTCACGAGCAATTGAATTATGTCACGGTAGCCAACGTGTTGCGAGGCGGAAATGCATGGCACCATCAAAGCTATTCAAACTAAAAAAGGAAAAATCAATCTTACGATAATTTAATCTTCTTTTCCTGACATATTCAATATTCTTACCTTTTCCTAGGCAGTGCAAGCGTCTTTTTACTATTGGAATTAGTCTTTTAAATCGGCTACGCACACAATCATGTATCTAAACTAGGCTTTGTGAGAATTTTTTCGGCTAGGTAAGTTTGATTGTTAAGAAGATTAAGCTCTTGATGTGTATATGTATATTTATGTTAGAATAATTAAATATTAAATCACGCTATTATCTAATGACTCAAGTTTTTAGAACAGTCAGCAGTGGTCCCATTAAATCTTTACATGGTATCAAAGCTGGAGATCTTGAATTCAAATCTTACCAAACCCCATTTGCTTCTCCAATTTAATATTTCAATACTTAGCTTTCATCTAATAGCTTAAACCTTTAGGACGGCTAGATTGCAATCTCACAAAATCTCACATGATATTAGAGTAGAAAAGCATTCATCTAAGGCACAAAAAAAGACCTCGCTAGGCATGAGGGGAAGTGTTAGCATTCATCTAACAGCTTAAATTTTTAGAACAATTAAACTGTAGTCTCACAAAATCTCACATGGTATCACTAGTAAGAAATCCTGAGTTCAAATCTTTCCAGACCCCATTTGCCTCCTCAATTAAATATTTCCACACTTAATACTAGGTAAAAAGGTTAGATTAAGCGTGAGGGAGAATTTTATATTAAAACCACCAAGCACCATTTGCCTCCCCAATTTAATATTTTCATGCTTAATATTAAACAGAGAAAAAAAAGAGACCAGATTAAGTGTGAATGCGAGTGTTAGGATACTTAAATAATAAACCACACCTTCATCTAACAATTTAAACTTTTAGAATAATTTGTTGTGATCCCACCAATTTCACATGAAATTCAAATTTTACTAGATATCATTTGCCTCCCCAATTTAATATTTCCACTCTTAGTACTAGGCAAAAAAGACCAAATTAAGCGTGGTGAAAATATTATAACATTTAAATAATAAATCACGTATTCATCAAACGGTTTAAATTTTTAGAATAATTGGTTGTGGCCTCATAAAATTACACAATTGAGTTATTTGTGGATCAACTAAGAACAGTAAATATTCTTTTCCTAGGAGATCACAACTCCACAAATAGTGATAATTTAGCATTTTCCGGGAAAAGAAGAAGATAATGGAGGACCTGCAGGCGAAGCAAACAACCTAGGAATTATGAGAAACTGGCTTTTTTCCCGAAGGGGCATCTATCGGAGCTTTAGAAAGAAGTATGCTTCGTACCGCATCTTCATCATCTTTTATCCTCTCCTTTTTCCCTTTCTTTCTTCGTCACTTTCGTGGGTGTCCAAAGCCCAAAAGGGCGTTCTCCACGTGTCCATCTTTTATTGGGAATATTTCCTGGACGAGGTATTGACAATTGCAAAAGAAAAAGGTTTTTGGCTCTGATTCGAGGTAGATATCGCAGGCGGTCTTTTCTGAACTTTTCTTTATATTAAATTAAGTCCCTAAAGTTTTCAAAGTTAGGCCCACCGTAATCCTTTTGTTTAATGGATAGTCTATCTTCAGTCGACATAAACAGTCACACCTAACTAATATCTTTCCTCTTTTTATTCTTCTGAATCTATTTTTCTTTTATTCTTTGTCCATTTCTTCCTCTTTCGCCGGTGAACCCCACCACCGTCGTCGTCCCTGAGAACTCAACCTTAGCTGCCGAACATGCTATTGTCACGGCCGCAATCGAAGACCCATTGCCGTTGCCACCACCGTCTTTGCTCCTCTGTCTTTATCTCTGGACATCTCTCTTCGGTCGAATGGCGACGGAGGTCAGGCGACCTTCGTTTTGATAGGTTTGTCATTCCCATTTCGACTAGTTCATGGCGAGGTCTCGGTTTTTCTGCACTAGCCTGGTGGCTCCGTTTGTAGTTGAGGCGGTGCTGGATAGGCACTGGTCCGGTGGTGCTGGGCCGGCACTGAGCTGGTCACGGTGAAGTCGGTTCGGGGTCGCGTGAGCCCAATTCAAGACCACGCGAGCTTCGTTTTGATAGATCCGTCTCCATGTTGCTTCCTTCCTAGTGAAGTGGTAGTCGGTCGGCACTAGTCCGGCGGCGGTGCCGGTATTCGAGTGGCACGCAAGTTGATGTGGTGGTTTCCTGTCGGGGGCGACGAGAGGCGGTGGCGGTGCTCGGCGAGTCGCCATGACGGGGACGGCGGTGGTGGAGGACGGTGGTTCCTAGCATGGCCGATGGCGTGGCAGAAGACGGCTGCACCGTGGGGAAGGTGGAGCTCGTCCGCCTGATAAGGACGGCGGTGGTGGCCGGAAGGAGGAGGACAAAGAAAAGATTATGAGGCACATGGTCTTGTGGGCCCCTTCAGTGGAGAACGTGGAAGCATTTGGGCCTTCCGATGGGGACACCTCAAACGACAGCTTGAAAGCTGCACGTCGCTTGCCATTAGTCGATTTATATCGACAAGATGACATTGAATCAATTCAAAAGGTTCATAAACTAAATTAAATAAAGATGTCCGACCAAAAAAATTAAATAAAAATAAATTAATATTACGAAAAACTCCAAACTCGTAAATCTATGATAAATTTACCTCAAATTAATTTTTAACCTGCAACTAATATATTTATGACAAATTTATTCAATCGATATCATGAAAAACCTATATTTGTGACAAACAAATAATAAAATCCCAAAACGGTACACCCCTCAGCTATCACGTGTCATTCAATTTAGCAATTTAATGATAAAATTTAACAGAAATAAATAAAGAGTAAATTTATCACAAGTATATTAATTTGGGATTTTTCATAACATTAACCCAATAAAAAAAGGGTTTAGAGATCGTATTGAATATCAAATGAAAGCTAAAAAAACTAGTAAAGCCCTAAACAAATTTGCTGATATAATTATAACAAATTTACTCTTTGTTATTTTCTGTTGAACTGAGTTAATACTATGAAAAAATCATAAATTAGTACGGCTGTGATAAAAGGAGGGTACAACCGTATATTACCACGTGTCCTCCAATTCGGCAATTTGACAGTAAAATTTAATAAAAATTAACAATGATAAATTTTTCATAAGTTACCGATTTTTATTTTTTAAAGTAAATTTATCATAAATATATTAATTTAGAATTTTTGGTCCTATTAGCTCTGAAAACTATGGATGAAGAAAGATGAAACTCCCCTGCATCTAAAACGCTGCGAGCTTGCATCGCCGATACTAAAATAGGTTTTTCTCTTACATGCACATGCAATTCTTCCCACCACCACCGACAATGCCGAAAGTAGTAGAAACATGGTACGACGTGGCATTATAAAAGAACATCCCCATCTCCATCTGTCAGTCCATGTTCAACGCATCGCATGTACCGACACCAAAGTAAATCGACGACCAGAAAATTTCAACGCTCGAACATAGTTAAATGACTACCACATAGAGAGGCCTTGCGAATCGAAAGGGGCGACCTGTCTTCCACAACCACGTCGCAAGTTTGATTCGTATCGTGATCGCGTGAAGAGAGCAGAAATTTCTTGAATATTAATATCTTGAATGAGACTGTAGCGATGAACTCGTCATCCTCGAACATTTAGGAGGTGCGAGTGATTCATAACAGTTTTTTACTCAAACTGAACATTTCGTAATAATGTGAGACGGCACTGACTCCCGACACTTTTGCTTAAGGGAAAAAAAAAAAGTGCATGAGTATTGCCGTTTTTATAGCTGCGAATACCGGTTTCCGTCGCTTGGGCTACGTCTTCTTCACATCAAAAGATCTCTCCATCTCATATCTCCTAAGACACATCCGAGCTTGGACGTGTCGTTTTCTTCCTTTCATAGAATGCTTTGTTAGCCACAGGTTGATCCAGTTCCTTCGGTTGAGGACAGTGCTGTTAAGAGATCTCTCCATCTCATATCTCCTAAGACACATCCGAGCTTGGACGTGTCGTTTTCTTCCTTTCATAGGATGCTTTGTCCAACTAAACATCGGTTGTCCCGCCAATAGAAAAATAAAATTAAAAGACATACGTGGGAGGGCCGTGAAAAAAGCTTAGGCCTTCGCGCACATGGACTTGGATTACATTGTAATCCGCACCATTTGACAGGTCCAAAATCTTGAGTAAAGCCCGGCCCAACCCTCGATAGTTCCAAGATAAAGTCGGACGACGAAATCCATACCTGCTTAATTTTGGTGATTATTTCGATATTAACGAAGGAGTTGATCAGCATGGCCCGACATGATTCGGGCTTTTGGATGGAGTTCCGATCTCATCTTTACTTCGGAGTACGAAAATTGAAAACCCCGTGGGTATCCTGATTAATCCATATATTTTGATTATCTTGAATGAATGTATGTCAACTAAAATGCATGGTATAGTTACCCATATAATCTAAGTTTTTGTTAGAATTACATCGAGTCTTCATAACATAATTTGCTGGATTGGGCTTTCCCGGCAGCAGTTAACTAAAGTCTCAAAGCCCGTTGCCAAACTCTACATGTATAGATTTTGCAAATGTGGACCTCAAGAGCCCATCTGGCAATTTGAAACCCAACACTCGAGTGTAATCTCCAATCCATTCTAAATTCATCTCGCGTTTAGTTCGATGCGATATCGGATTCGTCAAGAAAGCAGGATTTCAACTTCCACTATTTTCATATTGAGAGAAAAATCAAAGCATAGATTTGGATTGGCGTGGAAATACAGTTATAACCAGAATTGAAATTTCCGTTCCATGTTTTGATAATCACAAAATCATATCACTGGCGCTGGCTATCGGACTCTATCGCTACTCGGGGAATCCCACGCGCGGGACTTTGCTGCTAGCAGTCAAACTTCACCATTGATTGTCTGTAGCTGGGTCACTGGCGACGGTGAAGTTCTACAGAAATATATATCTAAGGATTGATGTCTAGTTCTACTCAATGCCGCTTGTGACCGCACATCAATTTTTCAATTTCACCTTCATTACTTTTTTGAGAAAATAACACAAATAGTTCATAAATTTTTAATTTATTTAACGTGATTCTTGAACTTTAATTTAATATACAAATGTCGATCTTGAATTTTTAATTTGTTTGATGTGATTGTTAATTTTTTTTTTTTGTACCTGTTCAAATATTCAATATTTTCCTTCCATTAATATAATTTTAATGACGACATTTAACATTTTCATATATTTCTATGGGCTAAATTGAACGAATACAAAAAGTTTATAGATCACGTTTTTATTTTGAGATAATGTTACACGTTGAGTTAAAGTTTAAATACCACGCTGGATAAGTTAAAAATTTACAGATCACATTGTAGAAGTTAAAGTTCATAAACTATTTGTATAATGTCCCTTGTTATTTTACACATATTTTGGTACTTTAGAAAAATGTGACGAGCAATGTCATACTCATATCAAATTACCAATGACAATGTCATGAAATTTGTCAAAAGGGAAAATGACACAAACAATGCACAAATTTAAACTCAATATGTAATATTGTCTTTAAATTTTTAATTTATTAAATGTGGTTCTTGAACTTTGGCTCAATATGTAATTTGATCCACGTACTTTTAACTTGTTAATCTATAAACTTTTAGTACATATTAAACTTAGTCAATGGACTATATGAAAATATTCAACGTTATCTCTAAACTTGAATTAATAGAAGTCTTGCATTGAATATTTTTATACAATTTAGGGATTATTAGGAATATATGCTAAAAAGTTAGGGACTATATTGAACACATTAAAAATTCATGATTTACACTACAAATTATGTTAAAATTAAGGGACTATTTATTTCGTTATTCCTTGTTACAACTTCAAATCCTCACACGTGCCATAAAGATAAAAATTACATATATACTTTAATAAGTAGGGAAAATTCCAAAATAATTGCCTAAAGTGCCATTATTTTTCTCAAATAAGGTTATGCAGTGCCCTCATTTTCATAAATAAAGAGTCTAAAGTGTATTTTGTTTCAAATAAAAGCTCGAAGTGGCTATGTAAATTTCAAAGAATGGTCTAACAATAAAATTGATCAAAGCCATTTTTGTCTTTTATCATTTTTTTGAGTTTTTTCTTCCCTTTTTCCTTTTTTTCTTTTTTTTTTTTTTAATGATTTTTCCTTTCTTCTTTGTTGGTGGTCAATGGTTAGCCACCGACATGCCCAGAGTAGGCTAGGTGAGGCTACTCTCGTCGGCCTTAGGCGAGGCTGGCTTTCTCCAACATGACCGTCGGAAAGGAAAAAAAAAAAAAGGAAAAAAAAAAAAAAAAGAAAAGAAAAAGAAAAGAAAAGAAAAAGAAAAAGGAAATTATTATATATTTAAAATTGTCTTTGGCGAAAATGTCCTTGATCGGTCGGGATATCTAGTCAGTGAGGATAAACCCTTATTTCAAAGTGCCATAACCATTTCATGCATTTATTTGACACGATATTTTTTCAAGCCTTTATTCAAAAAATCGCATTTATGCCTTTATTTGGAATTTTTCCTAATAAGTATTGGACTATTGAGTATCTTTCTTTAATTTTTTAAAGAAAAAGTTGTTGACACTTGAATGGTTTCATCCTTTTCAAGGAAATCAACAAATTAAAAAATGTTTTGTTAACTTTAATCATTATTATTGATTACAAAAAATGAATCAATTAGTTTCATTATTAAAGACAATTTATGTGTGAATACTTTGTTGTTAATGAAAATATTTTTAGTTATTTTTTTTTAAAGACACAAATAATTAAAACGTGGAATTATTTTTTTTCCAAAATCAACGAGAAACGGAAGTCGGAATTTCTGGATTTTCCTTCGAAATTCGCAGCCCAAGTAGTCTAGGATTGGCGTCCCCCTCCGCATCGACCGATAATGAAATTACCAGATTGCCCATCTGCCATGATCCGCCACCATCCCAACCAACCAGAGATAGCCCCCCCAAAAAACTCACTCTCTCACCTCCACTCTCAAGAACCCTAAAAAAACCCACCATTTCCAGACGCCGTACCGCCATCGCCGTCTTCCTCCCGCCGAGCTCTCCATCAATGGCGTCTCAGGCGTCGATCTTCACCCGTGCCCGCACCCTCCTCAACGCCGCCGCCGCCCCTCGGCCCGCCGTCAAATCGATCACCACCTCCGCCTTCCTCTCCCAGCAGCCCCAGCTCGCCGAATCGCCCGACCCGAACCCGGTGCCTGGACCCGGACCCGGACCCGGACCCGACCCCGCGTCCTCGACGCCGCTCCCCCCGAATCCGGCGTCCGGGAGCCCCCTCTACTCCTCCAACTGGCGCAACCCGATCCCCTCCTTCGCCGGCTCCGGCTCCGCGGCCCAGTCGCTCGTCCCCCAGGGGCTGCTCCACCAGGCCGCCTCCCGCATGCAGGCCCTCTCGCGGACGCTCGACGTCCAGTCCCTGATGAACGTCTTCGCCGACTGGATGACGTCGCAGCGGTGGTTCGACATGAAGCAGCTCTTCGAGTTCTGGATCCGGAGCCTGGACAGGAACGGGAAGCCCAACCGCCCCGACGTCAACATCTACAACCATTACCTGAGGGCGAACCTGATGACCGGGGTGTCCGCGGGGGACTTGCTGGACCTGGTCGCTCAGATGGAGGAGTACACGATCGAGCCCAACACGGCTTCCTTTAACCTCGTCCTGAAGGCAATGTACGAGGCTCGGGAGGCCGAGGCTGCTGAGCAGTTGCTGGAACGGTTAGAACTGTTCATCCCTTTGATTTGGGCTATAAAATGACCGCAAAATGATAAAATTCTGGATGTGCATGTACCGATGATTACGGTTTTTATCAGGGTATTGTCTTTATGTATGTATATGTATTTATGTATGATATATAGGACAAGAAGAACGTTGCTATAAACTAGGCAGGATTTGATTCTGAAGACTGGTTTTTTCTGTTTCCAAGTAAAATTGTTTCTGAACGTGAAGTGAGGTCGAGATCTTTATCATGCGAGGGTCAGTTTTTCACCGTAAGTGCAATGATTGTGATGGTCTACGTGAGAATATTTAGAATTTTTTTCATTGTGCCCTTCCATTAGTTGCCCTTCTGACCTGGATTACTTGCTTCGGAGACTCTACGTTGAAGTGCGTTGTTGAGAGCTCATAGGATCGAATCGCTTCCCAGGTCCCAAAATTTGAGGCTTAGTGGACTTCTGCCTGTTGATCTGTCAGGCAAAAGGGATGCCCTAGCTTTTGAAAATCATGACAAGTTGTGAGCAAGATTGTGAACGTAATAGTTAATGATGTTCTCATGTTCCTGCAGTAGTAAAATGAAGTGGTGGGCATATATGATAAGAACTGATGTCGATTGTGGATAAATTTGACTTGCATTTATTGCTTAATAAATGCACTCCCTATGAGAATCCAGTTTACTTTGGGTTTTTTGGGACTAGCTGTGAATGATGCTGTGGACTGTGTCATCCATGGAAGATGAATTGGTTGTTTTCTCATAGTATTCATACTCTTAGAAGCGTGAGATGGATGCACTCTCTTATGGCAAATGGTTGACTTTTAATTGGACAATCTAATTCTTACCTTCACCAGGATGCTGCAGACAGGAAAAGAATCTCAGCCTGATGAACAGTCGTATGGATTGGTGATTCGCTTGCTCCTTTTGGTGGATCATATAGATGCTGCCTTGAAATATGTAGATCTAAATCTGAAGTCTGGCTATATGTTGTCGATGGAAGTATTTAATGAATGTGTGCAAAGCTGTGTTAAGAAAGGCAGGTTGGACACATTGGTGTTGATAATTGAGAGGTGCAAGGTATGCCATTAATTTGTTTGGTCCTAATCCTTGAAGTTCTGCACTTGCAGAATGTACATATCTTGATTTCTCTTTCAATTTGTGACTTTCTTCCTACCAATGTTCTTAGGCAATGGATCAGAATAAAGCTCTTTGCCCACCATGGAGTGTATGCAACTACATTGCTGAAGTTGCGATGCAAGATGACAATAGCAAATTAGCATTTTACGCATTGGAATTTATGGCAAAATGGATTGCTCGAGGTGAGGTGGCAAGGCCTCCTGTTCATCTTTCCGTGGATGAAGGGCTGATTATATCGTCACTTGGAACTGCTGGTAGAACATTTAGTTCTACCCTCCTAGATGCTTCGTGGGCAATCTTGCGACGGTCTTTACGGCAAAAGAATACACCTAGTCCAGCATCATACCTTGGAAAGATATATGCCCTTGCCTCACTGGGTAATTTACAGAGGGCCTTTAGTACATTGCATGAGTTTGAGACTGCCTATGGAAATCTCCAGGAGCAAGCTGAAGATCTTTTCTCTCCATTTACCTCTCTAAATCCTTTGGTGGCTGCGTGTTCCAAGAAAGGTTTTGAGACTTTGGACTCGTGAGTACTACCTGAACATTTTTTTCATGATGATCGACAATCTCTCAATAGTATTGCAGCTTGGAATATTGCTTTGGTCATCATTGATGCAGATCCTCCACAGCAACACGACCTATTTTATCTGTTATAATATTTCACGACAGCTTGGCTGCTTGTGATGTCATTTTAATGTCCATTTTATGCTGTCATCTGTTTCTAGATGAACTTTAGATTTCTGGCTTGCTTCCAATCTTTTGAAAACTAGACTGGTCTAAGAACTTTTATGATGGGCACTGAGAAGTTGGCAGTTCAATAGGTAGAACTGTTAGTTCATTAAATGTTGACGTTATCAATAAGTTCATATATTAGTCTGTACCATGGAAGACGTGACCAGACTGGCTTCCTTGCCTGGTTTTCAGCTTTGCTGACATTGAATGATCCATCAAGAATTTGAATTTCATCTTCTACTGTTTGAGATTTGTTTTCAAAACCCACAAAATGAGGGAAGAATATGCGTGGTTCATTTGTTGCGAAAGGCGATGTGTAGGTTAGTGGCTAGGAACTCTCTCCCAACTGAGGTCTGAGTTTTGACTTTTATCCTCCTTATGGGCTTGGATTAAGTTTCTAAAATCTCACAGTTTGAATAGGCAAAGAGCTTATCAGTGTAATCAGATCATACTCAGTTCAATCTGATTCTTGGCTGAACTGGGTCGTATGATAAATCATTACTGCTCTGCAAACGTTTTCTTGGTTTAACTAGGTGAACAGTTCGGCCCAGTTTGGTTTGAAAGTTTTGATGGCATAATTGTGATGGTGTTTGCCTAGATAATTCACCTTTTTTGCTGATTCACTTAGAAAAATTATGCAGGTGTACTTTCAACTGGAGAATTTGAGCCGTGGAGATCCTCCTTACAAATCTGTTGCTGCTCTCAATTGTGTAATCTTAGGTTGTGCCAATATATGGGATCTTGACCGTGCATACCAGACATTTGAGGCAATTGGTGGAACTTTTGGCTTGACCCCAGATATCCATTCCTATAACGCACTTTTACATGCATTCGGGAAGCTCAAGAAGGTGCATGATACTTCCTCATCTCACTTGCCTGTTTGAAGTTGAATGCAGATTCCCTTTCAGTTGAACTAGGCCATTTACCATTATCTTGCATGTTTCACATAGTAGGCCTTAGTGTGATGTCAAATTAGTCCTTTTGATGATGTCATTTGACTGGATACATTGCTATCAGCATTCAGCAGTCACATAAACTAACTTGTGAACATGGACTTTTTTGGGATTAAGAGCAGATGTATGTTAAGCCTGTATGTTATGCTTTGCCACTATAACAAATGTAAGTAAATGGAAATTTCTCTGTGGCAGACATTTGAAGCATCAAGGGTTTTTGAGCATTTGGTTAGCGTGGGGTTTAAACCAAATGCTATGTCATATGCTTTGCTTGTGGATGCACATCTGATAAACCGAGATCCAAAAGCTGCTCTCTCTGTGATTGATGAGATGGTAATGTCTATTGACCGAGCTTTGAGCTGGCCTGCTCTTGAGAAATATCTATTACTTTTGATGCCAATATTGATGTTTTGAGTTTTAAATGCTATGCCAGGTAATTGCTGGATTCGTTCCCACAAAGGAGATGCTTAAAAAGGTCAGAAGACGATGTATGAGAGAGATGGACTATGAGAGCGATGACCAGGTGGATGCACTGGCTAGGAAGTTTAAAATACGGATGGGCAATGAAAATCGCAGAGGCATGCTATTTAATCTTAATTACAGCACAGAGTATGCTTGACAGGTAATGGTTAGGGCTTTTGCACTTCATACTTCATTGGTCCTTTTTTAGTCGCATCGTTGTATGGATCCCATACATAGATTGGCTTAGGATTTGCTGGGTTGGGTCTTCTTGTCATTTGTCTTCCGGGATTCATTTATGGCTATTCCTGTTTCTTTTTATGCCTCTCAGGCCTAGTGCCTCAGTCAGATGTCTTATGTAATGACGCTGCTGGCTTAATTTCAAGTGCTTTCTTCATGTAGGTATGCTGATTTTGGTTCTTGATTTCGAAGGCTCTGATCTTCCCTGCCTTCCCCATTGTTGAGCATAAACTGTACTGTAACCATTGATCTTTCCTTTCCCATTGTATATTATTCAATTCTACTTTTTTGACTTTTTGACAGAATGAATTAGGATTTTAGTCTTTAGAGCCGGTAATTTTGATTTGCTTCTTACATTTTCTTCTTTCTGTATGAGAACCACGGAGGGCCTGTGATGCAAATCTTGCGAGGTAATGAGTTGGTGATGAATAAATGTTGCACAAATTACGTTCTGTTTCATATCTGCTTTCCATAAATCGATCTGCTGATCTTCCATCTTGAGCTTGCCAGCTTGGTGCTAGGACATAGAAGCTCCTGTCAACAGAAGTAGCCCTAGTCTCTTCCTGCATCTATGTGACAGCAAAAAGAAAACACCATGACTAGTTGAGATTAAAATCATCATAGAGCATTGCACAATGCATTTTGGTCCATGAGGCCTTTTGAGGTGGAAGAGAATGCCCCAAAAAGGAAATAATTATTTGATCTCGATGCTTAACATCAGAAGAGAATCGCATGGACGAAATATTTTTTGGCTGGATTTGCATCTATTACGGCCATGCCAAGAAAACTTATCTGCGGAGATTTGTTTGACTTGCTTATATATCAAAGTAAAAAAGGGCTATATGTTCTCAAATATCCTCTCCTCCCATTAGAATCATATGTTTATAGATTGGAAGGAGCAAAGGTGTGATCAGCGTTAATGACCCTTCTGAGCGTCGTCATAAGGATCCTGCATGCATCATGGAATGTGTGAACTGTCAACCAAGAGTGGCGAAGGTGGTTGAGCGGCAGCGGCTCGGGCATTGGCGATAATGGTGGCCGTGACATGGGGCTCGTGCTGGAGAGCCATAGGAGAGAGCCATGGACTAAAGTTTCTACTTGGCTAATCGATCAACGGACAGAAATTGAAGGAAAATATTCTGGCAATATTTTCAATCCTTTTATGACGAAGTCCCCCTATTCTCTGCGGAAAAAGATAAAATTGCCCTCCTCATTAATTGCAATTTAAAGGTTTACTTTCCTTTATATATATATGTAGGATTTAGTTATCATAAGGACAAAATTTCCATATATATATATTAAAGGTATTATTATTTTATCATTTGATTTTATTTTCGTAAAAATCAATTTTGTCGAAAAGAGAAATTTTTAAGAAACCTAATTCTTTTCTATGTTATCGAGCAAATTCATAAATAAATTATTAAGTATATTCTAAAAAAGATTTAACTTAGCCAACTTTTGCTGCTGATCACCATCCAATCCGTAGTTATAAGTCTTCTTTGACATACTTAAAACCAAAAAAGAAAAAGAAAAAAAACCTTTTGAACATTTTTCAAATTCTCAAACTGGAATTAGCATCCTGCACTTTTTTTGAAAATAAAAATAAGCATAAAATGAAATGAGCTTGCGGTCTCGCTCAAGGATCTCATCTCTCCTCACCAAATGCAAGCCGCCCTCGCCAAACTCCCCAAACCTCTCGCCTCCGTCCTCTTCCACCTCCGCCCATCAACCGCCGCCACCGCCACCGCCGCCGCCGCCGCCGTCGATCCCTCCCACCTCCTCCGCGTCTCCACCATCCTCTACCAGCAGCAGGACTCCCCCGATTCCCGCCTCCACGCCGCCCTCCGCTCCTGCCCCTGCCGCCTCACCCCGGAGTTCTTCCTCCGCGTCTGCAACAACTTCCCCCTCTCATGGCGCCCCGTCCACCGCTTCTACCGGTTCACCCTCACCCTCCCCGACTTCCCCCACTCCCCCCTCACCCTCAACAAGCTGGCCGACGTCGTTGGCAAGTCCCGGAACGTCGCCCTCTTCTGGGAGGTCCTCCAGGACATGGCCCGGCAGCGTCTGGCCAACGAGAAGACGTTCAAGATCGCTCTGAAGACGCTGGCTCAGGTCAGGGAGCTGAAGAAGTGCGTGGGGTTCTTCCACTTGATGAATGAGAATGGATGGGGTTACCGTGTGGAGACTCTGAACATGGTGGTGGAGTGTCTGTGCAGGGACAGGCTGGTGGAGGAGGCTAAATATGTGGTCTTTCAGTTAAAGGACGTGGTTAGGCCTGATGGGGTTACTTACGGGTGGTTGATCAGAGGGTTTTGCGACGTGGATGACCTGATCGAGGCCTCCAAAGTTTGGAACTTGATGGTGGATGAAGGGCTGGAGCCGGAGGTTTGGGCGTTCGAGGCGATGATGGAGAGATTCTTCAAGAGTAACCAGTATGACGAGGCGATGAAGCTCTTTGGAATGATGAGGATGAGGATGCTGGATCGGTTGGGTGTTTCCACCTACAGGCTTGTGATCTCTTGGATGTGTGAGAGGGGCAGGGTGACTGAAGCTTATATGGTGTTTGAAGAAATGCTTAAGAGAGGGTTCGAGACAGATACGTCGACGGTGGGGTCTCTTGTTTACGCGCTGTTGGTACGAGGCAGGGTGGGAGAGGCTTATAAGATTGTAGAAGGGATTGAGAGGCCGGACATTCACGTGTACCATGGATTGATCAAGGGGCTATTGAAATTGAAAAGGCCGAGTGAGGCAACCGATGTTTTCAGAGAGATGATAAGGAGAGGGTGCGAGCCCATAATGCACACGTATATCATGTTATTGCAAGGGCATTTGGGGAAGCAGGGGAGGAAAGGACCTGATACGCTTGCAAATTTCGACTCCATTTTCGTGGGGGGATTAGTGAAAGCGGGGAAGTCATTGGAAGCAACCAAGTACGTCGAGCGGACACTGAATAGAGGACTCGAGGTGCCTCGATTTGATTACAATAGGTTCTTGCATTACTATTCAAGTGAGGACGGCATACTCATGTTTGAGGAAGCGAGCAAGAGACTGAGAGAGGCGGGCATGATTGATTTGGCTGATATACTCGAGAGGTATGGCGAGAAAATGGCGACTCAAGAGAGGAGGAGAAACAGAGCAGCCGAATCATGTGAAGAGCTTAATGAGGGTGAGTAGGTGGAAAGGTTCTTCTTTCACAGGATCTTCTCAATGAGCGGCTGATTAACAAAAAGGATATTCATTTTCAGAGCATGTTACAGGACGAGAGGGTTTCAGAATGTACATATCAGATAGAGAAGAAGTCTGGTGTGGGCTGGACTAATTTGCTTGCAATTGTTAAAGTTTGTGCACGCATATGCCTATACATGCACTCCAGGGGATAGATAAACGGGAGAAGCACCTGAAGCCCTTTCTGTGCTTAATGGGAATACATGCAATCCATTAAACAAGTTGAGTCAGCTCAGTCAGTGACACGGTTTTCAGGTTCTGTTAGTGATCAAGAAATGAACCAGCACGAAGCGTGAAACGTTGTGTTAAAAGTAGAGATTGATGTTTTCCTGACCTACGTGGAGGAGATGACAAGCATAAAATTGAGATCGCTGATGTAAAACTCTTTAAGCAGAAGACAAGCTGGACAGAACTCACATGTTGAAGTGTGTTGTCATTGTCATCGTTTCCTTGGTAGGCTATTGATCGAGCGATTAATCTGCTGTGAAAGCTCTTACTCCAGTTTATCTGTACCTCAACTGAATGGAGTTAGACCAGCCAAGATTTTGGAAACAACCAATGCCAGTTCTCTGGCATCTGGGCATTGTAAAATATCTGATCCCTCTATTTTCTACTTGAATCTTCCGGTCTGCTAAAGCAAACCCCTTGCAGCTGCATATACTCAGCTGGAAGGTGCAGTCCAAGTGGGAGGACGGCCGCTTGAGGTCACTGGAGGCATAGCACGGATGTTGACGTCGAGGGGTAGGATTTATAGATGATTGATGCAAGTATAATTTCGATTATTGTTTCGCGTATGAATAGCAAAAAGAAGATGTACTTTAAAATGAGCATAGCGCAAGTTGAATATAATCAATAAGGGTCGATGACCCTTTTAGTTACTTCGAAATAAACTCGAAAATGGCTCCTCACTTTCACGCTTTTTGCAAAATCGCAACAATTGTGATTTCAAATTTTCATCCACTAAATTATAATATAAAGGAACGAATATCAACTGGCGTATTACAGAAGAGGACAAGATCATAACTGTTATGTCGACAGTGATTTTTTACGACCTAGATAATAAGAAATTAGAAGGATGTAAAATGGTGAAAAAGAAAATGTGCTGTTACCATGATTGGTTCAAAAGTATACTCAAATACTCGGGCGAAAAATAAATGTGGAAATTAAACTTGGCATGGAAGATTTACATAGTTTGACTGGGCGTTCCCACACTTCTGGAGGGACATTGATGAGACACTCAATTATAATTAAGATGAAGATAATGCAATTACACGAAATATGCATTGGCTAAAGTGTGTCCCAATCCAAATAGTAGCCCACAATGACTGATATTAACCGAGAGGTACACGAGTGTTTACTCATACACTCTCGACGGTTCCTAGAGCTTTCTCTCGAGTTATGCTTGCATGTACCGATAAGACTACGTTAAAAAATATGTTCTCAAAATCAATCCCTTGTACCTTCGGCCGTCCGATAAAAGTGGCCTGGACATTAAATTTCTTCGGATAAAAATGTGGCCCACATTGGATGTTCGGCGAAGTCGCAGCTGCACGTCCGAAAGCCAATGTCGATGCTCAGAGTATCTTGATCGGATGCCAGTCGGTTGTAGCCGGACGTCGGAAATGCAACTTTCCAAAATCCTCCACTGTTCCAAAAGTAAGTGCGACAGACTTCCGTCCCGAGCACACCAAACATCCTCTGCTCACTTTGGGTTCCCTCGACCTCTAATTCGAGTAAGATCTATATTAAAATAGGTCTAAACTTCGAGTCACATCCCGAAAGATTGAAATCATTTATTTTGAGAAGGACTGAAAGAAAGTAATCGTAGAATATAGAATTCAAAGATAAAAGAAAAGTGAATGTAAGTTCTTTGTATTTGTATGGAATAAAAGCGAGGGTAAATTATACATGATTGTGGGGGAAGCATCATTTTGGTGCAATAAGGTATTCCCCTTTCATCGTCTACCCTTAAACAAGCTATTTTAACTTATTCATTGTTTTAGCCTTATGGATTAAGCTGGAAAAATTCATATTCCTTGACAAGTATACAAAACCTACATCCAGACTAATAACCACTCGCGGGCACGCCGTAGATTGTAGACATAGTACTGTATAATCTCTGATAACCACTCGGGGGCGCCATCTGCAATTCGGACATACATCGCGCGTGTGCGTATACCTCAGTCATATATGTCTTGTTCCTGATGTCGAGGGCTTAATTTTGGAGTACTCTCTTCATGCAGGTATGCTGATTTTGGCTCTCGAAATTCGAAGGCTCTCATCTTCCCCCACTTCCCGTTGTTAGGCATAAACTGTAATGTAACCGTTAATCTTTCCTTTATTTATTTATATGCATATCATTCAATTCCACCATTTTGGAGTTTTGACAGAATTAATCTAGGATGTTAGTCTCTAGAGCCAGTAATTTTCTTTCGCTTTTTTATATCATCTTCTTTCTGTAGTAGAACCTCAGAGGGACGGTGATGCAAATCTTGACGAGGTAATTGGTTGATGATGGATAAATGTCGCACAAAAGTACTTCCCGTTTCATATGTGCTTTCCATTAATCGATCTGCCGATCTTCCATCTCGAGCTTGTCAGCTTGGTGGAAGGGAAAGAGAAGCTCCTGTCGACTGAACTAGCTCTGGTCTCTTCCTGCAACTGTATGACAACAAAAGGAAGAAACCATTTTTCAAAAGCGCCTAGTCAGATTAAATACTATCATACAGCATTGAATTGCATATTGGTCCATGGGCTACCTCTTGAGGTGGAGGAAGACAATGCTCCGTGAGGGAAGTGATAATTAGGTTTCGATGCCTGACAGGAGAAGAAAGTTCTTTGCTGCACTCGGTTTCAGTGGACGAGGATACGCATTGACTGGATTTATATCTACTGTGCGCGTGCGAGGAAACTTCTCTGCAGAGATTAGTATGATCCTTGCTTATATATCAAGAAGTAAAAGAGGGCTACATTCTTCTCAAATTTCCTTCAGGTAGGTGGAGAGAAGCGACCAGCGCTAATAATCCCCTCTGAGCGTCACCACTATGAGGGTCCTCCATATGTTATGGAATGTTTGATTTAACTCATAGATTACTTCATACCAAGTGGCCAACGTTGATGAGTTCATTGGCTTAAATGCTAGCAGTTTAGACTTCTCTACACGAGGTGTGTCGGAACTAGGCAATGCGGCATGAGTTGCTTACAACATAAAGTGAACTCACGATTTTGTGGAACATGGATGAATCCTTAGTCACTAAAGTTATCGCCTTAGTGACTTTTTATTGTGATCTATGCACTTACATATCGTGATGAAATGCACAAAAATAACATCAGATTTTAATCCGAACCTCAAATACATGTCCAATATTCACACACTCCCTCTCCCTCTCTATCTGTGACGCGATGTCTTGCTGCTGCTACTGTCAACCCTTCACCTCTAGCCAGCTCCACCGGAGGTATTCTCCGACGTCGATGTGTTCGTGCATATTTGTGGGCTTGTGTGCCCATATGCAGATGGAGATCACCGCAGCAGCCTTAAGCAACTACCAATGCAAGGTCTTGAAAAGGTAAGCGGGGGAACTAAGGACCTGATACGCTCGCAAATTTCGCCTCCATTCTTCATGGGGCGATTAGTGAAAGTGGGGAAGTAATTGGAAGTAGGGGTGAGCATGGTCTGGGTTGGTCCGGACCACCCCCTAACCTTAGGACCAACCCGTACAGTGTCGATCCTCAATTTTTAGGACCGAGGACTGACCCTATTGAGCCTGGGACCAAGGACCGGACCGACTCAATGGGTTCGGTCCGGTTCCAGGGTCAACCCGGGACCGATCGATAATTTTTTCGTCTTATTTTTTATACTCCTTAAAAAAGCAAACCTACAAATTCAAATTACACATCCATCAACAATGTGACATTGTGCAACTAAACTATAAATACCAATACATATTCACCAAAATTTCATTTCTTTTCCCAACAAAACTTTGGCATTTTTTACCTAATTTCAGCTCATAAATTACAAGCTTGTGTCTTTATCGAGCTTGTTGTTCCAACATGCAACGATCTAGATTTTAAAAACATGATATCAATACGGTTCGATTGCTACTTCAGTTAAAATCATGATGGATGATGAGCACGATTCGGTTCTCCAATCAAAGCTAAAACCCATCTCCAAAAAAGGAAAGAAAAGCCCAGAAAGAACACATCGGATGCAATCGCCCTCGTCAATCGAGGGTCCAAAAGGGGAGGTCACAAGGACTAATACCCAGCCAAATTGATCACGTACGCGAAGCAAATGTGGAAAAATAAAAATTCAACACAAATCAAGAGCATTGAAGATCTCAAATGAAGCACAAAGGAGAACTCACTAGCCAAGTTGTGTTCAAAAAGCAAGGGTGAGCAGAGCGTTAGGGTTTCTAGTTAGGGCTTCTTTTTTTTTCCTTCTAATTTACTCGACGATAAGCGAGGTGACCGGCGCAAGTGGCGAGCGGCAAGCGTCGAGCGTCGAGTGGGGCGAGCGTCAACTGGCGAGCAGCAAGCGTTGAGCGAGGCCAGCGGCAAGTGACGAGCGTTGAGCGAGGCTAGTGGCAAGCGTTGAGTGAGGCCAGCAACAATAGCAAAGGGCAAGCGGTGAGCGGCGAGTGGCGCAAGTTGCACGCACGGTCAGAGTGAGCGGCGTGGGCAACTAGAGGCGAGCGGGATGTTGCTACTTTTGATTTTGGCAATTTGAAGAACAAGGAAGACAGAATGGAAGAGAACGTACTTTGGGCAAGAAAGCCGTGAGGAGATTTACGGCATAAACTTCGCGCCGTTTTGGACGTCGCGAGTCCGTGACTGTGAGGACTCCTTGGTTCTCACGGTAAAGATTGAAGAACATACTCTAGACTGTGGAGGACGCCGTGAAGACCTTTACGGCGTAAACTTCACGCCTTTTGGAATTGGATGCCGTTTGTCCATGACTGTGAGCCTAAGGAGCCAACAGCTTTAACATCATTTTACTTAGTTTTTTTTTTTGAACAGATATTTTACTTAGGTTTGAATATATAAAAGAATTATAAATAATATAATATAATATAATATACAGGGTTGGACCGACCCAAAACTCTCAAGACTGAGGACCAACCCGTACAGTGTTGGTCCTGGAATTTCAGGACCAAGGACCAACCCAGTCCCCTTGGGAATCGGACCAGGACCGGCAGGATTAGGCCGGTCAGGGTCGGTCTAGGGTCGACCCTAGACCACTACTCACCCCTAATTGGAAGCAACCAAGTACGTAGAGCGGACATTGAGTAGGGCACTCGAGGTGCCTTGATTTGATTACAACAAGTTCTTGCCTTACTATTCGAGTGAGGACGGCACACTCATGTTTGAAGAACCGAGAAAGAGACTAAGAGAGGCGGGCAAGCTTGATTCGGCTGATACACTTGAGAGGTATGGCAAGAAAATAGTGGCAAAAAGGAGGAGAAACAGAGCAGCCGAATCATGAGAAGAGCTTTATGAGGCTGGGTATGTGGAAAGGTTCTTCTTTCATAGATCTTCTCTATGAGCGGCTGACTAACAAAAAAGAATATTCATTTTTAAAGCATGTTACAGGACTAGAGGGCTTCTGAATGTACATATCAGCAGGGGTGTGTAAAAGAATCGGAACCCGCTTGGACCGCCCGGACCCGGTGGTTCTTGAGGGAACCGGTCCGGTTTCTGATTCTAATTTATAGGAACCGGTAGGTATCGGTCTGATTCCCGGTTCCATGAGCGGATTCTTCCATTCGGACCGGATCGATTATATTATAATAATATATTAATTTTTAATATTAAAATAAAATTTTAAATTATTAATTAGCAAACCTAAATTTTATGGCTTTATTTCTCTCATGGTTTCCATGTTTTTATAAGAATTTAGTATAGTGTGTAAGTTACTTTTCAGCAACTCAACAAATGGTTCATTCAAAGGATACTTTCGAGACTCACATAGAACACTTTGTTTAAGAAAATGTAAAGTTTTGGTGAAATTGTTTCTACAAAAAGAATTCAATAAAGCAAAGTTGTAAGAGATTGAACATTGTTAGGGGATAAAGAAAAGTCGATCTATGTATGACAATTGTTCAGAACCTTAAACTTAAAGAATATTTTAGATTTCAACTGAAATGATTTAAAAATAGGAAAAAAGAAAATTCTTTGGTAGTGTTTTCCAATAAAAAGAAAAAGAAAAATGGTATCCTTAATTAAGCCGATTCGATTTAAAGAAAAATATTACTCGATATGAAAAGTACTCACAACGGGATTTAGAAAATAATATTATTATTGGTGAGATCGGTTTCATGGATCCACCTAGGAATCGAATTGGACCGACGGTTCGGTTCTCAGGTGGATCCATGCAACTAACAAGTAGTTCTCGGTTCCAAAATTTTGGAATTGGTCCTTAGCGGGCAGTTCCCAATTCCCACCCGGACCATGCACACCCCTACATATCAGATTGAGAAAAAGTTTGGACTAGACTGTCTGGCTAGTCTAGTTTGCCCGCAATTCTTAAATGTTCATGCAGTGCATATGCCTATACATGCACACCAGGGGAGAGATAAACGGAAGAAGCACCTGAAGCCCTTTCTGTGCTTGATGGGGAAAATCATGCAATCCATTAAACAAGTTGTGTCAGCTTAGTGACGGTTTTCAGGTTCTGTCAATAATCAAGAGATGAACCAGCACCAAGTGCGAAACATTGCTGTTGACATCTAATTTTGGCAAATCTAAAGAAATAAAAGAAAATAAAAAAATAAAAATCGCATTAGAGCAAATAAAAGGAAAAAGATGGGAAAATCAATTTGATTGATTATGCATTGAAGTTAGAAATTTCGATGAAAATTCAAATTTTGGTAAATGCAGAAATAATTAGAAAATCATGTGAATAGAGAGTAAGAATTTTTACAAAATGGAAAGAATCGAAACAAAATCGAGCTGATTGCGAAATCACGTTCCGATTTGTAGTCATGAATTAATATAAGATGGAAACTTGAAAATTGTCATCGAAAGCGGCCGTCTGAAATCACTATAAAAGAGAGCCACAATTTTCGTGACCGAGGTGGAGCGAATTATGAAGAAATCGAGAGAAAAAAAAAAAACTTGTTTTCCTTTCTTCCGTTGAGCCCATTTTCCTTCGGTTTGTCTTTAAGGGTAAAAAGTCAAAAAAGAAGGAAAAGTCACGTCTGCGGAAGGGAAACAGGAGAGAGAGTACGGAGACAGAGAGGGACGTGCGGCAGAGAGAGAGAAAAAGAAGAAGAAGGAAAAGTCACGTCCGCATGCGATCCGCTCCCCAGTCGACGCTGTTGTCCTCCTTGAGCCCCTCCTTAGGTAGTTTAGTTATTTTATTTTATTTTATTTTTTATTTATTTTATTTTATTTGATAGCACTTTTAAGTTATTTAAATCTTAATATTGAATGTCGATATTCATTTCATAAATCTTGTAGGCATTATCCGTAGGGATTTTGCCCAAAATTAATGTAATTATTAATTTGATCGGTAAGACGTCGGATCAATTTTCTAATTATATTAATTTTTGGGGCATTTTGATGGTATTTTAATTGTTAAATCATTATAATTATTAATTTGATCCGTAAGGCTTCGGATCATATTTTTAATTATTTTGAACATTTTGTCGTAATGATTATGGTTAGAGTAATCATTAATTTGACCTGTGAGACGATAGGTTATTTTTTTCGATTATTTTAATCATTTATTTGATGAATATCTTGATTAGTTTAGATATAATGTTTATTTGATAATTGCTTATCTCGAAAAACACTAAAAAAATGAAAAGAAAAAAATCAAATCTTGCATCGGAGTGTTTTGGTTTAGTAAATTAAGACTTTTTTAGGGTTGCATTTTAAGATAATTTTGGGAATAAATTAGGATTGATTTTATATATAGGTAGATCTTAAATAATGTTTGCACATTGAGATAATCTCATTTTTCTTAAAAAAATAGTTTTCTAAGATAGGATAGAGTTTAAGTCAAATTAATCCCTAAAATAAATTAGAAAATTGTTCATTTTAGATAGTTTAATTAGGATTTTTATTAATTCCGAATTTCAATAGAAAATACAAAAATAGTAGGTGCATGTTAATTAGTTTGCATAATAGGTGCATTTAATTAGAATTTGTTTGTTAGTAGAATTAGGTCATTTAATTAAAATGCATGTTTTATGATAAAATTCTAATTTCAAGAAAACCCAAAAAAAATAATTGTTTGTTTTGTGCATTTATTTCTTTTGATGCAATTTATTTATTTATTTTTATTGAATGTTAGCACCCGTGTGGTCACTATATGCTAATTTAGGTTACAATAAATCTTAGTTGCTTGCAAAAACATTATTTAAAAAATAAAAAGAAATAGTACCGAAATGGTATTAGAGAAATTTAGTGTAACCAAGTCCTCATACCTTTAGTCTCTGGTTCGTAGGAGTAAAATAAATCTTAAGTGTCTAATCGACCTATACTAAACTGATTAGTGGCGACTCTTAAATAAAAATCCATTTAAAAATTTGAATTAAGTTGCGAATTGGTATGGGCTTGGAGAGCCCGAACTAAGTTTGAAACTTAGTAGTTCATTAACCTAAACTTTGGGTGATGCACCTGAAATTTAGGTCGCGACAATTGCCTTTTGTGTGATGCGGAGTGTCATCTCTCCCTCTCACTATACACATTGCTTAGATCTTCCCCGGTGGATGGGCACTCTTCTTTCCTCCGGCCATCGTCTCATTTTGGTACTAGCTTTCTCCACAGCCTTGGGACAGTTCTACCAAGGGCTAATTCCGACCCTCACTTTACCCCCACATCTGGTTACATGCTCATGGGATTGGTTGAAAGACACTCTTACTCATCTAGTTTCCATGTGAAGTACTGATGTGAATTACACTAATTGAGGCAGTTTCAGAGGCCTTTGTTTTCGTTTTTGGATGCTCTCCACCTTAATTTCTCAGCGCGACAATTGCGTTAAAAGGCAGAGATGATGTTTTCCAAGTTTAGGTGGAAAAGATGACAAGCATAATAAACTTGATCACCGACATAAAACTCTTAAGCAGAAGATAAGCAGGACTGGACTCACATGTTTTAAGTGTTCGTTTTCTTGGTTGGCTGTTGATTGCGCTATTAATCAGCCGTGAAAGCTAGTACTCCAGTTCATTTGTACCTCAACTAAAAGGAGTTAAGACTAGCCAAGATAGTCGAAACAACCAATCCCATTCAAAGCTAATCCTATAAAAATTGCTCTGGCATCTGGGCATCGTAAAATATATGATCACTCTATTTTATAATTGTGTCTTCCATTCTACAAAAACAAACCCCTTATACACTTGCATGTTCTCAGCTGGAAGGTGCAGTCCATGTAGGAGGAGGGCCGCTTGAGGTCACTAGAGGCATAGCACGGATGTTGATGTCGAGGGGTAGTAATCGGTATTGGATGTCCAGCTCCTTGAAAATCTTGACCATCTCCTCCACCAGGAGGGCTCTTCTCACCCATTTCTCGCCCATGTCCTGATGGTTCATCCTATGTGTCAACCAAACTGCTATTCTTAGCTTGTTCAATTCTTCCACATCCTTGAATATTATCATTGGTGCAGGGTACCAGTGGTCATTCTTGTTCTCAATGTAACTGCATTTAAGATAGTAATATAAGTCAACTCATACATGATTCCATAAAGAAAGAAAGACTTACCAACTTACCAACTTACCAAGCAGTTGACTGATTTGAGTAAAAAATATTAACCCGTGTCCCTAGTTTTATTCAGCCGTAATATGATGTTTTACTACAGTATGAAATCTGCCATAACAGTTTTTTTTTATTTTATGGGGTCATCAATTTTGAGAATCAGTATATTGGCATAAAAGCACTATGATCTTATAGGCAATTATAAGTCTTGTGTTAGACGAATTGCACATCATCCAGGAGGAACCCCACATTCTAAATAGTTGCATAAACCGAATAATTTTTACTTATGCATTACTTCTACAAGGCCAGAATGTCCAAAACAAAGACAACATCCTTTATTGTTTTAAATGGACACCATTTCAGCAAATTCCTCAAATTCTAACACTCAATTATCTAGTCATTACAAAAGCGGGAAGTAGACAACTAAAGGGCAAGGGGATTAGTTAATAATAAAGCTACTGACCTTGTTATTCTTTGTTTCATCACGGCAATCTTCTCAGTTGGTGTAGATATGTGCACACAGAATTCAACTGCATCCCCCATATCAGGACTTCGATAATAGTTACTGATGGCCTTAGTAGCAAGAAGGCTATTCGGAATTATTATTTTCTGGTTGTCATATCTCAGAAAAACAGTCGTTAAGATGTTCATCTCTTCCACCACCATCTGAAACACAATACATTATGGTTTAGAAATGTATATTATGAACCTCTGTTGAATGCACAGACCTCTGTTCGCTTGTGTACCTGGACCCCATCGATTTCACAACGATCGCCGACGTCAAATGGATGCATCACAAACAAGAAAATAATTGCTTCAAATGTCATCTTGCAGGAGTTTCCAAATATGAATACCACAAGTAACAATTGGGAGCTTATGAGAAGCAGAAACTTTTTCGTGGCAATTCCAAATATGAGGAGCCATATAACGACTATGAGGATGCCAACTAGAATGTTCACCATCCGATGGAGCTTGTTCACAGCTGTCTTAGTATCATCCAGTGTCAAAGCTAGTGCTCTTCGTTCTCTAAAAGCATTAACCTACATTTCATCCAAATGAAAAGTTAAAGCTCAATTAGCATACACTGCAACTATAGAAGTTCAGCATATGTAGAAAGACATTGTAACTACAGTAACTCCAGTTCGAGAAGATTGCATTTATAAGCCTAGTGAGATCAATTGGTTTCATTATGCCCACATTTTTTCAAGAAGCACCAACTAGTTTTTCGCCGCTTGAGCTATGAAAAACAGTCTCCTTTTGCATATAAATTAAAACTAGGGAGTGCTTTGACTGGACTCTGAAAATATTGTTCCGTTAGAAGTTTTGTTTCCCAACCCAGGGGCCCTTCTCTGCATGAAGAGCAGAATCTATTACCTTAAGATCCACTGAACTATATTTCTAGATTAATCTGTTGAACTTTGGTTCGACAAGTTAGATAAACATCTATAAAATCTGTAATAACTGGCGTGTTCTAGGGTCCTATACTATCTGATAAAAACCAGTTTTGCTCAATACCTATGGTGAGACATTGAACAAATTGCTGGATTTTCATCGAACCTAAAAATGACCATCTAAATGCAATCCTAGACACAAGGGCTGATAGGTTCTGATTGTGATGCATTGTGTACTTTTAGGCTGATCGGTTGCCAAGGTCTGTGGATGAGGTCACAATCAGCTATCACTTCATTATATACTAGCATCCCATGACTTACCTCAGAATTACATTGCCATTAATTCTTTCTTTCTTATACATCACCTCATATGACTTCTACCAACCAGTGCCAAACGAATCAAAACAACAACATGATCTCTTACCACCCAGTTTTTTAAGGATGATTTGCTAATTTTCTGGCTCTCGGATGCTCCTTCAAATAGACTCATTGTCTTTACAGCCTCATCTTCAGGCATAAACCGCATCAAGTCCTCTAGGTATATGTGCCTGATATAGAAGCAGCAAGTCAAAAGACCAATAAAAAACAAGACCAGTGATTAAAAGGTCATACAGCTGATAGAGTTACAAAGAAAACTTAGATGGAAGGACACAATATCGATTAATGCAGAATGGGAAGTTCAGAATCATAGGAAAGCAGACTGTTCAGCTCCTAGAATAATTTTGCAAGATGATGCCAAAGTTGATAGCTAGGATAAAATTTGGAGCTTTTTCCCAAATAGTTTGGCCTACGTGTGATATAAAGCCTAATATGGCCAAGACAATGACACGGTTAGGTCTGTGCAGGAGATCATCAGGACAATGAAAGAGTAGAACAACAAAATTTAAAAGATCAAAATAACGAGGCATACTTGGATCCCTGCCGAGCTACATTCTGGAAAATTTTCTTTGCTGCTGCTCTCGCCTCACCTTCACTGTTTATTTGATTTGAAGATTCATCTTCATGACTCGATAACTGCTCATCCAGTGTCCTGAGATTCCCATACCGTACCAAATTCATCAGCCTCTTCATATTCCAGGCAGATACATTCTTTGGGCTCAATTTATGCAAGTGATCAATTGTGATCCCCTCTTCCCCCTTATCCTTTCCTCTAGGACTCTTCTGCACTCTCCCGCTCCCTATCACTCTCCCACTACCTTTTGCTGGCAACACAGCCGCATTGAGGTCAGGAGGTACTACAGCCCCCGCCTTTTTCAGCTTCTCGACTTCCACTGCAATCTTCTCCTCCTCTTCCTCCGCTTTCCTCATCTCCATTAACGGCGGGCCTGAAAGCGTCTCGATCACATACTGATTGAACAGAGACTCTTGGATCCTATCAAAGTAGGTGCTCACGTGGAAGGAAGATGCCAAGACCTTGACTATAAGAGTCTTCACAAGCCAAAGTAGTGTGCCAACTAAGAGACACACCAGGATCTTGGTCACCACCTGAAGGGCCTCGCTATTTGTCTCTCTCTGAACCTTTTTATCAAACAAGAAGTGCCATGCCACCAAGACCAGCCCTAACCACAGACAATTCTGCACTGCCTTCCTCAACCCATAAACAAAATACAGAACCCTCTTCCTCAGAACAAAGTTTCTCTCAATAAAGAACACAACAATCCTGATCCCCCAACTAGAAACCAACCTCCCACATATCAACACCAACACCATTACCCCCACTTCCACAGCATGAGATCCCACAGCGTCTTCTTCCTAAGATAAGGAATGGTGAGACTACATACTAGTGCAGCTACTATCAAGACCAAACTCACCCACTCAAGCAAGACCACCAGCTCGAGTCTGCCCTTCTTGTACTGGTCCGGCAAGTCCTCCCCCGCGAAAGGGTCCTCCTCGTCCTCATCCCCACCGCGTTTCGGCGTCCCTTTGGGCGTCCCCAATTTCGAGACCCGACCCGATCTCTTGTCCACATGATCCGGCGGGTCCAAGAGCCTCGACTTGTTCTTCACCGCCCCCGTCAGAAGCCGCGACTTCCTCTTGAAAGAGCTGTTGCTATGAAACGACGAGTTCGACGTGCACCTCAAGACTCGCCCGTCTTCGCTCCCCCGTCCTGCTGCCGCTGCTGCTGACTCTCCACCGAAACCCTGGCGGTCCTGCCCTCGCTCGAGCCGGGCTCGCCGAAGGACACCTTGTTCCGGCTCTTCATCGGCGACTCCTCCAAAGGTGGCAGCGGCGCGAAGCCGTCGCCGTCGCCGTCGCCATTGTCGCCGTCGTCTTGCTTGAGCTCCTGCATCTCCAGATCGATGTCGAGCGTGAAGTCCCCGGAGGCTCGCTGCTTGTGCAGGAACTGGCCGATCAGCTTCGACGGCGGATCTTCCGACCCCTTCTCGCCGCCCTTCCGGAAGTCGAACTCGTCGCCGTCACTAACTCTAGGCCCGGCACCGCTCGCGCCGCCGCCGCCGGCGACTTCCTCGTCTTTCCAGAAGTCGTAGCTCGAGCCCCTCCAAATCTTCTCGTTCCCCACGTTCATCGTGGCCCCGCGAACTTGTTCTCCTCAGTGTGTTCGAGAATGTGCTTTCGCTGGAAAGCAGATGACTGTGCTTTCCGATCGCGATGGGAACGAAAGCGACGGAGAGACGTGGTCGGAACGGGAAAGCAGAACGTGGGTTTGTGAACGGAGAGTCCAAGGATTCGTTGTACCGACGAGTGAATCCAGGGACGAGATACGAGTGATTGATGGCCCGATTCGTTTCCGAGGTACGCGTGGACAGAGGGGACGCGTGTTCTTGGGTTTTGGTAATAAAATCGAGTGCTCCCGTTGAATTTGCGACAGAGAACATGCGGCGACGGGAACGGTATGAAAACGACGGTCCTTCAATAGTTTAGGTGTTTTTTCAAAAAAGGATTGTATACTTTTCACACATACCGTTACCTTATTCATAACCCTCTTGTTGATTTGTTTCTTTGAATAATCACTCCGTCGAAAAGAGTAAAAGGTGAATAATTTACCAAAATTCAATTAGGAAAGTAGGAATCTAATTTGATGCCGAAAATATCTGCACGTTCTCGACGCGATAACATGTTTATGTCAATTTTTTTATCAATTACCTTTTAAGTTTTGTCTCTTGATATGCGAATATACTAAGAAAAAGAGAAACCCGAGTTATGCATGGAAAAATAGAGCTTCATTAAATATATTTTTTCCAAAAAAAGAAACACTTAAGATATAGTAGATATCTCAATTAATTCAAGGTGCTAAATTGTTGGATTGAAACATATGGATACATATAAATATGTATATTTAAACCCTTGAGTATAACGTTGTTACCTCAAGGGATATATGTAATCTACATCATTGATATTGTAATCTAGGGTAGATCGAGATAAGCTTTGAAATGATGATGCAAGAAAACCTATTCCTTTTTAATGTTAGGTTCAAAATACAATCAAGAAGGGTCATGCTTCACTTTTCCAAATACCGATGCCATACCAAATAAAAGGCATTAAATTTATAAAAATTGTATAAATTCATGTATAATTAACCTTGCTCAAAGCTTGTGAAGAGACAGACCGTATCGTCCTTTCATTTTATGGAGTGGTTTTTTTTGTTTATTTATAATATAATGTAACTTTCGTTTTAAGCAATAAATTAGATAAAAAAATTGAGAATAATGGGAAATCCTCGAGAGGGCGCATACACTTTACGTCCAAGTCATAGTTAAATCTCTTCACTGTCCGAACTCATTTTATTCTTTCTGATGAGATGGTACGCTTGGGTTTGGCGAAAAAGCAACCAGGCATTGGGTGCCAACTCATAAAATTTGTCTCTTTTTCTCACCCATTGACATCACCCATCACCTAAAAATTATGTGAAAAATAATAATAAAAAGAAAAACTGGTCCTTAGTGTGTGAATAGGTCGGCGATGATTCATGCAAGATGTGACGAGGATAAGAATGGGTTGGACACATGCTGTCTATCCGTGAGTCTCTCCGTAGCAATTGGTCGTCGGTGGTTTGACTCGCTTTGATGGTGATTTTTCATAGGCAAAGTCTCCATATGTGCGTCAAAACTCTATACGTTTGTGACGATTAATTTAATCATAAATATTTTAATTATATTAATTTAATTTTAATTTTTTAATAATTTATCAATTAATTCATAAATTTTTTAATTATATTGAGTAGTAAATATTTTGAGAATTTACTAATTTAGTCCTAAGTCATTCGACGGATTGGCAATTTAGTTTTTCGATTAATTTGGATCGAGAATAGCTCCTGTAGATTGATATTAATAGGAGACAATTATTGCACTTTTTTTAAGTATTCTAAATTTTGCCCCTTTTTTTCATTTTTTTTTTATTTTCTTTGGTTTGCAACGATGGCTGGCGACTGGCCATAGACAAGGACCAACCCTTGCCTAAATCTTGTGAGAGTATTGCAATTGTTGTCCGATGTAGCAAAGGCAACCCTCTCGCCTAGGTGAGGCCTCGCTGGCCATCAACAAGGCCTCACTAGCTCTTGTGTGTAATTGGTCACCAACCATCATTGAAAGTGGCCACATGCTAGATAAAAAAGAAGAAAAAATTAGAAAAAAAAAATTGTGAAGATTGTACACATCGACAAATTCCGATTGAAATCAATTGGAATAACTAAATCAATAAATTGTCGAATTATTTAAGATTAAATTAATAAATTATCAAAATGTTCATAATTAAATTGTCACGATTGAAAAGGTTTAGGACTGAATTAGCCATAGATTTAGAACTTTTCTCCAAATTTATAAACCGCCTAATTTGTCACAAAATCATTTTAGGGATTTTTTGCTCTGTTTCCCTTAATATGATTTTGTTCTGTTTCCTCATCCGTGCTTCTCTCCGTATGGATTTTCATAATGCACAATTCGACAGGCGTAAGCCGCGATGAATCAAATCGCCGCGAATCTTCTAGTGATTCCACCGCCACGATGAATCAAATCGTCGCGAATCTTCTAGTGATCCCACCTTTGTCTGGATTGAACTAACGAGTTTTTCCCCGGCGCGTGAAAATTTGCCCCGGATGCTGCTTGATTGCATTGAGGAAGGGCATATGGTCTCTCTCTCTTCGAATATTGTCTTAAGATTTGTCTTTCCCTTTTTCTTTTCCGCGGCCTTAGGACATTCGCCTTCAAAGGATGATTCGTCAGTAACAGGTGTCGCGCCTCCATTCGAAATTGATACCTTGGCAATCAACCATCGATACTATACCTTGATTTTTTTTTTGGAGAGACTCGTCACAAGGAAATTATCGTCAATACACAAACCCTACGATTACTTTCCCCAAAATTCGATCGTTGCGAGTAAATTTCTCTATAAGATTGCCCATTAAAAATTTTCCTTCTTCGATCAAGATTCACGTATGGTCTCAAGATAGTTAGTTGCATGCCAAGATTTGAGAATTCATACAAGGCACATCAAGATTTTCTTCTTTTATCTTATCGATATACCAAGGAAAAATTGATAAGAGATTCGAGCATGCGACATGATGGGTTTATGCACCTTTGGATTTCCCATACCAAGTGATCAAAGAAATGAAGACATGTGTACTCATTCTCCAATAATTGCACGATTACAGTCGACATTTTGAGGGAAATATAATAGGTGACACGACCAAACAATACCACCCCGTACTTTAAAACAAAGCAATGAGAGGTTTGACGGAAATCCATCACTGTTCATCAACCTCTCATCCTTGCCAACATCAGCCAACCTGACTTCACGAGCTACAAAATACAGAGCGAGAAACACACAGATACACAAGTAAACTTCTCAATTTATTATGTTTCGGATTGCGCCAATGGTGTGGCGCTTGCCGATTCCCTAATCTCAAGGCAGGTCGGGCCCGTAACTCGGGCTGCCGTCCGGGGGGAAGTCCCCGTTGAAGCAGTGGTGTCTCTTCAGCAATTCGGTCCTAAAGCTCGAGGGAGGGCACAGCCGGCACACCAGCAAAGCGCACACTTCTCTCTGGAATATTGGCCCGCTCCCCGGCGGCTCGACCTGCTTGTCCGGGCTAGACAAATGAGCATTCGAGAAGGACAAGGCGCAGAGAGCCCCCACCAGGATGAGCTTCAAACCCGAACACGTCCCCAAGCTAGCCATCGGGCCTTCCTCTGGAGAATCCTTCTGGTACTTGCAGCGGTGCTTAGCAACTTCTCTTTGCTGAAACAACAGCTCCTTTAAATACTAAGGGAAGGGACTGTTTCTGTTTCCTGCAGAATTAAATGACGACATCAGGTTGAAGCCTTGATGCTACGTCGGTTATACTAATGTTTGCATTGAAGATGATTAATTAAACAGGTGATGCTGCATTGGTAATTCAGAGATTGATTAGAGTGAAAGGATCAACAGAAATGGTGAAAAAGTCGATGATTTGTTTGAATAACTCAGCTTTAGTAAGAATGATCAACATTTATTTCTCCTCATTTGGTGGAGATTAGTAAAACGCCCGTCTCGTCTCCCCCATCCCGTGTGCCTCTTTAATCTAACACGACGAATTGTCCATGTAATATTTGGTGGTTTGCTGGCTATTCCAACGTCACTTTATCTGGCTCATTGATTTCGTACACAAATTCACAGCTGATCGATGAACATCCTTAACCATGCATGCGACAAGATCTCGACCGAATGAGCGCAAACTCAATAAAATCTCACAAAGATTATGCTTACTTAGAGAAGTTAATGCGATACCAACGAATATATCTGCATATAAGTCAAAATTTAGGAAAAATTTCAAGTTGAAGTGGAGGCTCTTTTTTAAAAATGGCTCAGGGTGAATCTTTTCTCAAAGAAAGACTTGATCGGGCATTTTTATTTGGAGGCTTCTTTTCCCCCTTTCTTCCTTCTTTTCTCTATTCATCATCTTCTTCCTTCTTTGATTTCCCTTCCGCTCCAAGCCAGTCGAGCCCCTTCAGTAGCCCCATCTCTTCCTTCAACGTCCGTTCTTCAGTAACATCCCACTCGTTGGCCTCAAGTCTTGCCAGATCGAGGAAATCAACGTCCGATCTTCCTTTGCGCTCAATCTTCATTTACTTATTTTTAACCTTGCTGCTTTGGAAAGGATTGAGATGAGCGAGATGGTGGGGACTTTTCTGGCAACGACGCGGCTCCTGAAGGAGGCATGGAGCGTCAGCACATCACAAACGGGACGGTGCATGGAGTCTTTACAGCGGAGCAAGTTGGGGGCATGGGTTCGGCATTCTCAAGCGCCCAAATGCTACCGATGCCAGATTCGGATTCAAATTACCGGACACTGAAGCCACTAGATGTGGGAGGCCACGAGCTGTTTGCACCATTAAAATGCCATTATGACAGCAAAGCCCCGGACTCGGGATTTTGTCGAAATTTATTGCCACCGGGAAGCTGTGAGGAAACAGTCGCCAGAATCGGGCCCTAGGACATGGTATGAGCTACACCACACTGAGAGCAGCCCGTTTTTGCTGTCATGAAAATCATTCAAGCCTTCAGCGCCATTCAACTTCACTGGAAGTGAGTTGGCTGGTGCAGAATGAAGAACAAGAAGGCACAGGAACATTAAAAAAAAAAAAAAAAAAACAAAAAAAAATGCTTCTAAACAAAAGTACCCATGATCAGGGCTCGAAGGTGTTAAGATGCACATGCTCAGCTAGTGAGCTCGGACGCTTATTTAACACTAAGTTCAAAAAGATCTACTCCAAGCTCTTTATTGAGAAAATGACCCAATTTCAGGTCATTATTTAAAAATTTCTCTCAAAATTTGTGTTATGTGGCTGAGACATACGTCAAATTAGTATTTCAGTCTACGCATAATGAAATTGCACAAAAACGAACCCGTGCTCATGGAACCGGCTATTTGTACAACTAAGTGAACTTATGATTAACATTTCTCATCAATTCAAGGAATGAGAAGCCAATAGCGTGGATAATCCGCCAGATCACGATGTTGCCTCTGCACAAACTCTGAGGGAATCAATGAGAACGTCCTCGTTGAGATTATGACCTGTCGGAAGAAACAGGTAAATGGAACCTCAATTTAAGGTTGAAAAAGCACCCTGAGCTTTGCAGTACATTACCAATAAACACTATCTTGTTCATCGGATTCTCTTCATCTTTCCATTTGCGAGCTGGAACAATGTCATATATCTCCTTGACAGCCTGCCAAACAGTTGAAAGGAAAGATTTTGAGAAATAGGACTTACGAAATCAATGAAAGATCTTCCCTATGTTTGCGGATAGCTGCATCACTGGTTTCAGCAAAAGCATGCAGAAAGATGTGAGAAATATATGCAAGGAGCCTACTTTAATCTCATGTGGAATGAAGCAGGCCTAGGAAGTCCAGTCTGAATGCATAGATACAAATCCTTAAATCCTTAATGCCGACAATTTTGTGCATGGATGAACTTGGCCTTGGGATGGGGGGAACAAATGCACTATGCTATCAATGTCAGACCCCAAAGGAAAAGCCCAATCACTTATATACAATGCTATCAATGTCACCTAATATAATGGTTTACCTGCAAAGTATGTAGCATGTTTGAATTCAAGACACTCAGGACCCCTTTACAACGGTATATGTCCATGCCATATTTCTTATCCCAAAGAATCTCCTCAAGCCATGAACGAACCTGCATGAAAAGCCACTGACAAATTACTAAGCTTCAAAAGGGAAATAAAAGAAGAAAAAAGGCAAGGTGAAGGCCCCTTAACTTGGATTTCTTGTCTACCCTCAAATTTATTCTTTCCAAATTATCCCTCCCACACAAATGGCAGTAAATTAAAACCTACCATTCGATGTAAGATCATCTAGCACAATGGATGCAGCATACTAAAATATGCAAAGAGAAGAAGAACAAGTCCGGTATGTTGCGACAGAGTATTATTGACTTCAACTTACTAAAACCATTCACAACAAAGTGGAGATTACTTATTTAACCGTAAATGGTCCTTTCCCTAAGTTCTTGATCTTGATATTACATGTATTATGGAATTCCTATACAATTTTCCAAACCTATGAAACAGTTAATCTTTACTGTCAAATGGATGGAGACCCAAGCATAAGAGGAACCATGTGCTAACCCCACTAAGTGGAAACAAATTTTGCAAGTTGTCATAAATGAAACTCCCGTGAAGTATAAGATTATGGCCAGAAGCCACGAGGAAATTCTCTCAATCTGTGCCTGCATAATATCTTCACTGTGTGAAAATAAGAAAGTAACACCTCAAAAGTTACAAAACCAAAAATATAGACCTCTATTGAGTAATTGGAGGAGCACTCCATGCTTCTAAAAGCAGCAGTCAGTTGTAGACTTCCTTTAGTGTCAAATCTCCAAATGCCTAGATAAGAGAAATCCCTAAGACATAACACTAGGTAAAAGGATACCAAATAATGTCTTAAACTATGAACTAACTTCGTTGTGAGAAATATTTAAGCTAAGTGATGCCTCGTCTATTTTCTAGGACCACGCGGATACTCTCAGGGATACAAAATCCTTCATACAGATATTTTATCAGCACAATGATATTTCAAAACCTTACTGAAGCCACTCATTAAATGCATTCTAAGTCTCGTTATGTTCCACCTCCATAGATTGAAAATGTTTTCATGACACAAATACAAATTATCAGACTAACATCATAGTTTCCACTATCCTACAATGATATTGCAGTTAAATAAAATATGAATACAGATAATTCCCAATTAATTTGCTCACTAGAAGTTCCAAAAATCATACTGCTGACAAAGGATGTATATCAGTAAACATGACCCTTGTGTCTGTACTTCATGCATTACCTTATTGAGATCAACTTTTTGAGGCTCACTAATGCATAATGTGCGCACTCCATTGTCATGAAGTTCTCTACCAGAAAGAGATTGATTTTCTTGCAGCAAGGCTTCTAAGTGAGCAACGCGCTGAAAGAGCATATTGAGCAATATGATTAATTTAAAAACGGGAGTCATTAACAAGTATAATTAGTGAAGATACACATAACTCACTGTAGCATCATAGGCTTGTCGATCCAAAATTGTTGACAAGTCAACTTGACATCTAACAGTGCGAATGATTTCGGCAATAGAGTTAATGCCATGTATTTCCTTCTCCAATTCTTCCAAGGCACCAGTTGCCTCTGAGGTAACCAAATCAACCTTGTTAAGAATCACCACATCCTACAATAGTAAAAAGTTTCTGTAAGAGCCTCCTACATTCCAAACTCTCCTATCCAGCAGTAAAATAAAGACAAACATGATGAAAAAATCATGGAGAGGGAATATGTGCACTAGAGTGAATGAACTGAGCTGCACGAATACCAATAAAGCAAAATCTTACCGCAAATGCAAGTTGAAGAAATGCTTCTGGAAATGAAGAAGAATCACGCCGCTCATTGAGCTGCAATCGGAGGTTTTTAGCATCTACAACCTAGTAAAGGAGCAGGCATATCAAACAAGGGCTGAAGAAACAATAGACTTCATCAATGATGATTTTTGTCCTATACATATGTAGACAATATGTAAAAGTATATTAACTTCACCATCCCTGAAAAGCAAAAAAAAGAAAGAAGCGAAAAAGCCCAAAAGGGAAAAGGAAAGTACAAGAGGGTCCTCATAAATGGGGCATTCTGCTTATCAAGTATACAGACAAAGCAAATATAAAGTAATTGAGTTCCGAGTTCCACCTTGCATTATATGTCTACCCAAGCAAATTGGCAGAAGTAGAAGTGCAGCTAATACACCTACCACCTCAAGGTCAAAAATAACAATGACTTGCTCCAGCTGTTCGATAAATAGACAAGTAGGGGATGTAAAAGTTTCAGATTTTAATGAGGGAAAGTAACATGGGATTTCCAGCCAGAAAAAAACTAATTGCGAAAATATACCCAAGCGCTTACATAGTTTCACTTTCAAACGCATAGTCTAAGGGGAGATGAATAAAAAGTCAGCAAGTGTAATATAAGCCTTCCAAAACAAACTAAGATGTTATTTAATAACTTATTACTGTGACAATGGAGTCGAGCTTCACAGAAGATTCAAGCTGCTCATCCAACCAAAGAACAGATGCGAGAGGAGCAGGGTTTGCCAAGCCAGTCGTTTCCAGCAATATATGATCGAGCCTATTGTACCAGAACAGCAACAAAGGCAATTGTCAGTTTCTGCCAGAACATTCTAATTATACAAGACAGTCCTGAACAAATTTCAATCATAGAGAAATAAGCAGAATTTACTGCTGAAAATGATCAATAGATCAAGACAAATCCAGAAAAGAGTGTTGTCAACCTCTTAGGCTCATACGCATCAGATAATTCCTAATTAGGCTAAACGTCTTTATTAGATGAGGATCACGACACCAACAACAACATAATCCCAGTCGCGCAAGCTGAATTATAAAAGCGGGCATCATCACTACAGAAAAGGGTATCCCTATCCTGATGGGATACGCTGGCCTATCAAACCTTTCATTCATATCCTAATCCTTTCTTTTTGGCACCCCCTACTCCCTATAAAGCATTCCCCACCTTCTTCTCCTCTCTCACTCAAAGCTGCTCTGCTATGTCTCCCATCCGGTGTTGGTTGTTAGTGATTGTCTCTCCTTTCTCAAATTACTCATCTTCCTCTACTCTACTTTGCTTCCGCTTCTCCGCTTTTGCTTGACTGGTCAAGCTTGAAAGCTCTGTCTACTCTTCATTTTACTTCCTCCACAATACCACATGCTCATTCCAACACCAAGACAGCACAATACATCTCCAATTGGCGGCAGAAGTGAGGAAAACCATGCGAAATGCTAGAGAGAGAGAGAGAGGGTCCACAGACCTTTCTTTCCTCTGAACAAGTTGCTCGAGGGCTTGAACCAGACTGTGCTTGACGGTGCAGCAGACGCAGCCATTCGCGAGCTCCACCCACTCTTCGACGAGATCCCCGCCTTCCCCTTCGTTGATCATCGCCCTCTCCACCCCGATCTCTTCCCCGAACTCGTTCAGTATCACGGCTATCCTCTTCCCGTGCTGGGAGTTCAGGACGTGGTTCACCAGCTGCCCACAATCATTCATCGCATCCCCCAAGACGAAGTCACGGTGAGATAGACACGAATGAAAAACATCAGAAATTCCAGAAACGCGCCACGAATCCGAGGAAGGGAGACGGGGAGGACGCTCACCGTGGATTTGCCGGCGCCGAGGTAGCCGGTGATGACGGTGACGCCGACCGAGGCGCCGCCGTCTACGGGTCGCCGGTTCGGGTCGGACGCTCCGGGTATTTCGATCGCCAGCGGCGGGCCTTCGTCAAGTTCGACGTCGTCTTCCATGGCCGATCGGAGGGAGTTCAGCTCGGAGGGTTTACGAGAGGTTTTCATTTCACTTGGGACTCCCCAAGTGTCCCTCTATATCCAACGTCCACCTAAGCTAAAAAATAAAAATAAAATAATAATAATGAAATAAGGTTTTTTTTTTCCCAGAAAATTATTGGCCAAATGGCCAATGTCCAATGTCAACAACATTATCCTTCTCTTTTGTTAATGTCTAATTTGATGTTTCCAACTTTGATTTTGTTCGGTCTATTCAATATATTCTTTTGAAATCGGATCTAATTACCTCATTAATTTGATCCGATTGACGTTATACATGACAATTCGACTATATCGCATAATTATGCACGTCATAAATATTAAATAAGTTTGAGGTGAAAGTTGAATTAGGCTTTTGAGAAGTTTTATAATATGATTCCACATGTCGTCATTCGAGTGTCATAAAAGTTCCAAGAGATTTGAATTTAAATAAGGCAAAATGTTGATGTGCAAGATTTGGATTATTTAAGTGAAGAGTAAAAAGTAAGATTCAATTAAGAAGAATTCAATAGTTGACAGGAGTTGATAATTTCATGAAAGTGTTAAGAAATTTATGTATAAAGGTGAGAGTTGCAAATGGTATAATTCTAGTGGTATCAAAGAGTTTTGAATTTTGTACTCAAGCATTGGGTTATACCTATATCTTGTTAGGAGGATCATTCCTTGTCCACCAAATCAATCAAGACAATGATCAGTTTGATTATTCATACCGTCCTTAACTTGGTGATTCCATCGGAGTCGGGATCTTCATTCTTGATTACATCAAGAACCTTCTTCCTTGTCTCCTCCTTGCCAATAAGAATGAACCACTAGGAGGAACATATCCTGCGTCGGCATCACGATAGCGATTTCTTCTTCGTCGAAGTAGAACGCCTTGCACTCATTCACCATATCATCGACCGTTATTTTTTTGCTCTCATATTGTCATGGTAAGCCTTCACAAGTTGCCTTAGGAAATCATTCCCATAGACATAGTCATTTGCTTCTCCAGCCATCACCTTCTCTCTTTTCTTGGCGATCACCAAGATTGCATCATGCATGCCTTTCTCGAGCTTCTCGACTTCGATTTCATGCGCTGTCTTCCAAATTTTACTGTGCCCGGATTCTACAAGAAACACCTTAATTTGTGAATCTGAATTATAGATTGACTTTCTGACAAATGGTGTTCAAGTCTCCATTTACCTTACTAGCTAACGGTATTTAGTCTTGTGCACGAGGTGAATATACATGTACATATAACATCATTATAATTTACAAACCACCACGGGCAGTGTCGAAAGTGACGCCAGCCACCGTGATCAGCATCGTCAAGACTTCATCGCCGGACCTGCGATTCCCATTAACTACTATTAGCGTGCCAGTGTCTTTGCTGGACTTTCCAGACCTCGACGCTACTGCGCCGGTAGCCGACGAGGTGTCTCGATTGGCCAATAGTTGCCATTCCCGTTTGCTTAATACTCAAATTGCCTAATTTAGAATTATTGAATCTAACATGATTTTATTCGGATTTTTAGGCATACCCTAATCACAAAAATTCCTCTTATTAAAAATCTTAATAATCAAGGATTTGAGCCATGAGACGTTAGATCGGATTTTCTATTATTTTGATTTCTTGTGTTGGGTTGTGCTGAATATATTGATTATATGGGTTTATTATATTGCACGTGATTAATATGAGAAACTTTCCAGTTTTGAAAAATACAAAAATCGCATGACATGATAATACACATTGCGCTCATATGTATTTTTTTATTTTAGGATAATGACTTAGGAGCCATGTAGTAATTTAGAAAATTTCTTGATTTGGAATAGGATGTAATCTGAATTATTTCCTACCTCACATATTTCAAGCAGTTTCTATTTTAACTTTAAAAAAAATTCATAAGAACAACATGTGTATATTATATAGGATTAGTCGCATAAATTTCATCTCATCACTTGCCACGGAACGAGCCAAAATTAATAAGACAATCGGTTGGTCAATCTCGCGGGGCGCACCAGCTTCCACAGTTTCTGGTCTCGATTTCACAGGTCGGAATGGAGCCAGATAAATTCTATGTACCAGCAAATATCCGTCGGCACACATCTCCCTGCATAGATTGTGCTCTACATTGTAAATAAAGAATGCACCAAACCACAACATTTTTATGCTGATTAAGAAGGATGATACGCTGATCATCAGCATCCCCCAGCCCCCTTTTTCATGTTCGACAAATCCTAGAAGCACACCACAGGGCATTGAAATATGAAGGCATCAATGGACATCGTTCTACAACTCTTAAGACAAAATTCTCATGCCGGTAAACCAAGCTACAATGGTTGGAATATTACTTGAAGTCCATGTTTCACACCAATCGTGAGGACTTGAACTTGACAGTGGACATACGCGGGGAACAATTTGAAAGTTTAGCATTGCAAAATCATTGAGAGAATGATCTTCGTCTTGTGCATCGCGAAGTTCATGCTTGCGTAAATTTGAGGACCAAAGCTGAGGGGAATGAACACGACTGGATTGTTGTTGGCGAATTCCCCAAGCTGGTCCAGTCTAAAGAGATGCATGTCTTCTCCCCAGATTCCGTGGTCATGGTGAAGCTTGAGATTTCCTACCAAGATCTGAATGTCGGCAGGAAGAACAAGTAGGCATGATGTTCCCAATCTAAGTACCTAATTAAAGAAATTCTAGATAAAGCCATCCGAATTTTATTACTCTTGTGAGATTGAACTTGTTTTTACCTACCAAATTAACCCCAGACCAAGAATCAGCGTTCATATCTTTAATTTTCCAGTAACATCAGAGTCGGGAACATTGTTCCGAACACATGAAGAATCTCCTTTCTAGCTTCCTCTTGCCAAATAGGGTGAGTCGCTAGGCAGAACCACGACTCATGTCATCAATGCATCGGTGGATTCTTGTCCAGCAAGGTAGAATGTCTTGCATTCATCCACCAGATCATCGATCGTCATCTTCTTATTCTTGTCCTTATTACGAGAGGCCTTCATAACCTGTCCAAAAAAATTTATTCCCGAAGTCAGCTCCCTCACCAGCCTTCACCTTCTCTTCCCTTTTCTTGATTCCCAATATGCATATGCCTTTCTCGAGCTTCTCCCCTTCTATTTGATCCGCCGTCTTGCTTGGCAAAGCCAACTTCAATATCTTGTAGAGGTTACCTTTTCTTTTGTATTTATATCTCATTAACTAATTTGGATGATAGAGAGCGGATTCATTTTATCACAATTGAAATTTCATAGATATGTATTTCGCTCGTTGTCAAACCAATAATTAAAAAGACAGTAGTTATTGGTTGAGGAATGAAGCCACAAAGGCATTCCATAAGTCAGGTACCTTTGTTTAACTACAGAAAAAGGAAAATTTCAAAACTTTAGTGCAATGAAAGGTCTTTCGACATTCCTGAGAGCATGAATTCATATGTGAAACAAGAGATTAAAAATGTTGCTCACAACAAAATCAAAACTAATCTTTGTTTTTTTTGACAAAGTATTTATATTGAATGCAAGGAAATGAAAAGATCTAGTACGGAACCATCCTCTCATAAATAAATTATATCAATGAAGTAGTTATAAATAAAACAAGATTATACAGTAATCCGTGTGCACATATATGCACCAACTGAGAAAATTGTCATGATGAAACAAAGAATAACAAAGTCAATAGCTATTTTATTAGGTAATCCATTTGCCCCATTTAGTTATCTACTTCTCGTTGCGCATAATAACCATTCTATTTTTGTTTAAGAACTACTTTTCTATTTCAGACTTGTTTTTGGAGCAAAAATCAGTTTGCTAAAACTATTTTATTTTTCTATTTTTGGAATAGATTTTTACTTTAAAAATAAGTTTGGAACATAAATTAGAAGTAAAATTTTCTATTTCTAAAATAGAAATGAGAAATAAAAGCTCTTATTATCATTCGTTCTCACTATTAGTTAGCCGCCCATTCGCCGCCACCGATTGCCGTCCACTGTCCATCACCACCACTCTCCAGCCGTCGGTTGCTACTCCTCGGTTGCCGTCCATCAACCATCACCTACGGCCGCTCGTCGCTTGTGGTTGCTCGTCGCCATCCGCTGCTCACTATCCACCGGTTGCCGTTCGCCGTCCACTATTCGCTGCCTATTGCCCCCATCGACCACTACCTCTATCCAAGAAGAAGAAATTTTATATTGTTATCAAACGAATTTCTATTTCGGAAATAGAAATTTTGTTTCATTATCAAATACATATTTTTACTTATAAACTCATCCGAGACTAAAAATAGAAAAATCTATTTCTCTTTTAGAAATTAATTTTTGACCAGAATGGTTAACATTCGCGCCCTTAATGACTAGATGATTGAGCATCAGAATTTGAGGAGCTTGTGTCATATTGCAATAAGACATCCGATTAATACTAAATAAAACAAGTGTCACAGTTTAATTGGTTTAGTAAGATGTGCGTGCATTGCATGAAAGATGCATGTTTAATGCTCGGAAGATGCAAGTTTAATGCACCGCTCGTTGATCTCGAAATTTGGCAACCAATGAGTTTGTGCATTAAACGTGCATCTTTCGTGAGATGCACATGCACGTGACCAAAGATGGACGTTTAGTGCGGCACAGGCTAGATGGTTATAATATGAGACTTATAATCGCCAATAAGGTCGTAGTTTTTTTTTTTTGTGACCCAGAGAACTCGCGTATCGTATCAACACGGACAGCCCGAAAAGCTTGGGGTAACGGGAGGTAAACCCTGAGGGCAACACGTGCTAGCTACCACGTACGTGCCACCGGGTAAGTCACCCTGTGACGCCCGGGAATCGAACTCCTCCCCTTGCGTTAGGGGGAGAAGCTCGCCGCCAGCAGCGCCATCCAGGTGGGTGGTAAAAATGAAGATGTTTTTGTTTGTCAATATACTAATTCTTAGAAAACCCCATTAAAAAAAAAAAAAAAAACTGTTGTTATGGTGGATCTCGTATGTATCCGAGTTGGGTTTATACTATGATTTTTAATGCAGTTACATCAAAAACAAGAAGGACCACCGGTCTCTTGCAACAACGATCATGTTCAAGTATGTGGAAGATTTGAATAGGCTAAGAATAGTAGTTCGATTGATACACAGGACACAAGATGAACCACCAGGACATGGACGAGCAAGAAGAGCCCTCCTGATGGAGGAGATGGTCCAGATTTTCCAGGAGCTTGACATCCATCACACGCCCAACTGAAGAGGCACAATCTCCATAACAAAAATCTTAAATTCTCCTTGATACTTGCCAAGTGCATTTTTGATTTTTTCCTTTTGGGAGGCAAAATTGAAGGGGTGATCGCCTTTCCTACGAGGTGCCATATTCTTTTAAAGTCTGTTCTATATGTTCTCCTACGAACAGAGGTCATTAATTTTTCATCCACTCGTATGTTGTCGATGCATATTTAGTAGTTATTTTATTTGACTTTTAACTTTTTTTCTTTTTTATATTCTACGAGAGATAAGGCACACACTATTCACATGTATAAAACAAGACTGTTACGGTAAAAAAGAGTTATTTGTAATTGCAGTCAAATTTACACATTTTGCGAATGGATGGATCCCTACCTTAAGGGTTGACCAAGTTATGAATGCCAAATGCTGAACCTTGGCATTGCCCCCACTTGATTGATAACGTGCAAGCCACCAGAAATAGGCCTTGAAGATACATAACAAGCCATTTTCAATGAACCAATCTATACTTAAAAAAGGAATTTTTCTATCTCGAATTTTTTGATAGGAAAATCTCGGCTACTGAGCAATTAATCTCTTTAGATTTATAAAAAGTAATTCTGCAATTGCATCTGTTGAATGTACTTAATTGGGAAAGATCCATTTTTAAAGCATCGGCCATGCACCCCGTAAAATATCAGAACAGGCTTGGTTTTTTGGGGATTTACTGGAGAAGTCACCTAACTCGAGAGAAGATCTTTCTCGTGAGCAAGAGACAAAACAGGGCATGGAGTTTGGCCATCTTCGGCAGTTGTCCTCGTACCTCGGAATCCCCCCGAAAACCCACCAATCTCGACCGTCCAATGAGGCAGAACGATCTGTGCTCTCGCCAGCACACGTGCACTCCAGCTTTTGGCTACCCCAAACCTCTCTGAACATCTTTTTCAGCATCGATGGTGCATGGAATTCTCCTCCAACTACAACAAGAAGGACCAACCACAGGAGAGAGAGAGAGAGAGTCAATAGTGCGTTTGCTTTGATTGTTCTTCGCATAGGCCCCTGCCCGTTCGTCGCCATCATTAGCGACCCACTCCCCTTCAAAGTTTTGAATTGTTCTCTCCTCCGATTTTTTGAACATTCAAGAGAGGGACGTGATGTGAGAACCGAGGGTAAAAGGGTATAAGATTTGGAGGGCCTGTCCATTGGTGGGTCTGGATCGTGTACTTTGGGAGAAAAAGAACCAGTCACGCTTCGTTCTTTTTGTGACAAAAAGTTGCGAACTTTCTCATCTTGCTGAAATCATCCGGCACATCAGATATGAGCTTCTTGATCTGGAACTGAAATTTCCTCTGCTTTTCTGCTTTCATCTTTCTCACCACAACTTGAGGGTTCTTCTGGTAGAAGGGGATGGGCAAAGAAGGCGGAACGCAGCATTTTCTGGAGATCTGAGGTATGCACTAGGCGGTGATCTGCTTATTTACACTAGTGGTTTGCTGACGTTTTAGTTCTGCTCTCCTCTGTATCTTTGGTTATCCAAAGGGAAATGAATCAGAAGATGGACTTTGTGTGCAAGTATTGCAACAAGAGGTACCCGTGTGGGAGATCTCTAGGCGGTCATTTGAGCTCTCATAAGATAGTGGATGGTCTCGCTGGAGAAGATGGTCGACATTGTAATGATCATAGGGGCAAGGAGTTTCGAGCCGAGGGGAACTCTGGCCCCTGCCTCCGTGAGAACCAGAAAGAAACGAGGTCGTTCGAGGATTTGGGCAGTAAATTGCGCGTAGGGAATGTGTGTAGAGAGTGTGGCAAAGGGTTTCAGTCATTGAAAGCTCTTTGCGGTCATATGGCTTGTCATTCCGAGAAAGAAAAGGGGACCAATCACAGAAAGGATGAGTTGGAGTACAGTGAGAAGCAGATCCTAGAAATGGATGTAGTCCCTGATTCAGAGGCGTCAGCTCAAATTCAGTGCAGGAGATCAAAAAGAATCAAGTGTAGAGTTCCTGCAAAGATCTTAGTCAGCGGTTCATCTGCTGTTTCTGAAATCGGACAAGAACAAGAAGACGTGGCAAAATGTTTGATGATGTTATCCAGGGATACTAGTAATTTTAAGGGTGCTTGTACTTGGATCCGAGATGGTTCAAATCACAATTCAGATCCTTTTGAAGCTAAATCATTGTCGAGTGATGTAAGAAGTGGGAAATCGGGTGAGATTGATGTCTCTAACAGTTACTGTTCTGGATATGTTAGAATTGGAGTGAAAAGGACGGAATCTGATCGTTCTGTCGAGGACAGTATCAGCATTCATGAGCTTAAGAATCGTAAATTAGTCTGCGGATCTAAAGCTAGCGAAGATGGTGCTGAATGGAGGAAATTGTTGAACAGAATCAAACACGAAGCTGAAGGAGTAGAAGGCACCATAAGGGAAGCGTCAGATGTTTCAAGAAAGAGAGTCGAAAATGATATGCAAAGATCATTCAGTGATTGGAAAAATGGATCTGTGATCGGTGAGAAGATCTTCGACTCTCCCAAGAAACTTGCTAAGCACAAAGACTGCCATAAGAAGTTAAAGATGAGTGCCTCGTCCGAATATGAGAGTAGCAAAACCGGCGGTGAGATTGATACATCTCACAATCCTGCACGAGTGATTAGAGATCAGGAGTTTTGCACCAGTGAAACTGCGACTCGAAAGGAGAAAAAGACAGGTACGAGGAAAAACAACAGGCACGAGTGCCCGATCTGCTTCAGGGTCTTTCGGTCAGGCCAAGCTTTAGGAGGTCACAAGAGATCGCACTTTTTAGCAGGGTCCAAAGACAAAGCGATGGCGACAAAGCAGGAAGTTCATGAGGTTCCTGGTTCAATTGATCTCAACCTTCCAGCTTGGGAAGAGGAAAATGGCGAGGCCGGTTTATTGTCATGGTAAATGTTGGTCTCTTTCAACAATCCTTGGGCATGAAGTTGGGGGACATTCCAATGTTCACCAGCCCAATAGGGAGAATCGTTCACTTTTCTTCCTTTTGCCCCAGATTCAACTGTCCCAAGATGATCTATATTCTGCTTATGATTGTGAAGAGTTTCACCAGAGAAGATCTCAATCGGAAGTTCTCAAATTATTTTCTCAATCCTTGCAATTTCCTGAAATGTCTCTATAGAGATGAAAAAAGGAATGTAAAAAAAGAAAACTTTGATTCATTTTGGAATAGGTAGCTGGATTCAGTGATAGTTTTCTTGAATTTTACACTGATTTCCTGCCCTGATCACTGAGGATCTCTTTTTGCCTGATAAATAATAACTCTTGCTCTCATAGCAATGATATGCATATTCTTTGTTGCAAGCATTTCCGACGAAGCCATCTGCTTCAGAGGAAGAAGTTTAAAGTGTTCGATAAATGAGAAAAGCGGCAAGGGAAGTTTCCTTGGGCCTAGGCAGAGCACTGTGCATTCACATGTAAAATACGGCAGTCGATATGCCAGAAAACCTCAAAGATTGATTGGCATGCGCCTTCTCTTTTTGCACTAGCTAACCAGAAAGATTAGCAAGAACTTCAAATTCTTTCTTTCTTCTGATCTCTTCCCCTGTTTCTTGAGAATGCTCCAAGTATCGAACTCACACGACGATCCTGATTTTGGCATTTGAGGAGTCAAAACACGAAACCCAAGTAAGCAAATGAGGTTTCGACACAGAAGGTGGAAATCCGCCTTTCACTACCGGACCAGGATGCAGTTCAATTTTGAAAAGGTTGCAAGCTTCGGTATGGCATTTCAAAGATTATCCGGGAACAGGGAGAGTGGTTGGACTACCACCCTTTGGATTGAAGGCTGGAAAGAATGATTAGTTCCATCAGAATCATGAGGAATCGAAGCCAATTGATGCACCTTTTATTCTTCAAGAAGAAATGTGGTTATGGTGGTTGTGGAGTCACCTACCAGTGGACACATTACAGTGTATCTGTCTGCTTCATCTGCCTCACATATTACTAACTTGACAAGATGGGTAAAGTCCAGTAATCCTAGTTTACATCATCTCCGTCACATTGTCTAAGAGTCGCACGCATATGCAGTATTCTTTGTTCTAGTGGGTCTAATGTCCTAAACATCTGTTACATAGCTTACATCTCAGCTAACTTTACACCTTGGACTTGATACGATTGACCAACTCTCCTGCTACCGCGCGTAGCGCAAGCTCTTCTTTATTGTTTCTACCCCTTTACTCTTTGCCAGGCATATCATCCACGCCTTGCGCCTTTCACTTCTTTTCGCGTGATCAGACACACGTTAAGCCTAGCACGAGGTAAGCGCGTGCTTGTAGTGTGACGACCGGGTACAAGAGGATTATGTACAAGGATTGTGGGTGGTCCCTTGATGTTGGTGGTGTGGGATGAGGGTATTGAAGAGTTTTGGATATTCGAATTGAGCCCAACTCAACAAGATATTGAACTTGAAATCAAGCAAGCCGATCTTAAATAGCCATGAATCCAAGTCCGAGTTGCTTGGGAAAAGCGTGACTCAATGTCGCTCCTACAGGGCAGTTCAATTGTTCCATCCTAAATATAAAATTGTTTTCAGAATGGTAGATTTTGGAAAGAGTTTGTAAGTGCTAAAAAACTGCTCGTCACCGGATTTTCTCCAACTTGTTAGTAGCTTACCAACATTATTGTAGAATTATGACTCATTTTAATAATGTGTTAATATCCCGAAAAATCTCAAATTGGTACACTTATGTTTTTTGACCACCAAAAATCACAAACTGTTACACTTTTGACAAATTTACCCAAAACTTATATATTTGCGACAAATTTACCCTCTATTAATTTTCATTAAATTTTACTGTTAAATTATTAAGTTGAATGATACGTGATAACCGGCTAATGTACCAGTTTAAGATTTTACTCTCCGTTTGTCATAATTATATAATTTTTGTGATTTTTTGTTATATTAATCCAATTTAACATATAGTATATTTGTCACAAATGTATTAATTTGGGGTTTTTGACAATCATATAAATTAGTTTGGAGTAAATTTATCATAAATATACAAATTTAGGATTTTTTACAGTCAGTTGTGGTAAATTTGTCACAGGTATATCAGTTTGGGATTTTTCATGGTTAAAAGAATAGTTTGAGGTAAATTTGTCATTGGTGTATCGGTTGGGGTTTTTCGGGGTATTAATCCTTTAATAATTTGCGAATTTGACCAGCCTTTTTTTTTTTTTTAATCTTTTACCAACACATATTTGTTTTTCTTATCAACATCTTCAATTTTTCCAATTCTTATAAAAATTTACCAATATTTATTTGAGTGACTTATCATATTTCTATTTAAATTTCCAACTTTTGGATTATCAACTCTCACCTGTTTTTTTTTTTTTTTTTTTGGTCGGTATCAACTCTCACTTGACTTACTTTTCTTTTGATTTATCAAGTATTATTATTGTTTGCCAACTTATGTTTGTCTTTTTGCTAAATGTCTCAAATTTATCAACCGTTATAAGATGTACCAACTTTTATTTGTTCGACTTCTGGTTTTTCTCTCATTCGATTGCCAGCTAATTTTGGTTCACTGACTTTTATTTGAGTTGCCTACAAATTTGAATAGATTCTTCTATTTAAAAAATTTTTGAACTTTTGTTTGCCTTATTTACCACCCTTTATTATCAACTCTTTTTAGATATTATCCACCTTCATTAAAGCTAATACCAATTTCTTTATTAAGCTTCCCACTAGTTTGCATTATTCCCTCTCATTTGAGTAAGTGACCAGCATTTGTTTGATTTTTTTAATTACTAACTTCACTTACTTCTGACAAAAAAAAAAAAAAAAAAAAAACTTTTCTCATCTTGCCAATTTCTATCAACCTTTCTTACAAGCGCCTTAAACTTAGCAACTACTATATCAAAACTATCAACCTCAGGTCAAGTCATTTATCAACTTTCGATTGAGTTGTACAATTATTTTTCCGTTACCAACTTTCATTTGAGTTGCCGACTAGTGTATAGTTGCCTATAACAATTTACAAACTTCTCTATTGAATTACCACTTTTAACTTGTCTAGATAACAAACCTTTTAAACTCATCAACTTTCTTGAAAAAATTACAAGCCTCAATTAGAGTGATTACCGAGCCTTATCTTCGATTAAGTCACCAATTTGTTTTACATTACCAATTCTATTAGAGTTAGTTAGCATTGTTTACTTGGTCTATTTAAAAATTATTAATACCTCTTTTTTTGTAATAAAAAAAGGCTCTTTATAATTTACTAATTTTTACTCACTCTCTCTTATCAACGCCTTAAATTTATCAACTTGTATAAATAACCATTATCTCTTATCAGTTGAACAAAATCCCATCATCTTCTACCACTTTTTATTCAACTCTCTTACCAACAGTTTATAAATATCAATTAATAAATGACATTACAAACCTTATTTTGGTGATTTACCAACTTTTTTATAATTAAATCACCAACTAGTTTTGAGTTATCAACACACATTTGAGTTGCTCATTAATGCTTGTTTGTTTGTTTTTTTCTACACTTGCCAAATTTTTATTGAGCTACCACTTTCATTTGGCCTTACTTATGAACTTTTTACAACGATTGACCAACTAGTAATTTGGAGTTACTAACTCTTATTTGAGTTAATTACCAATATTTATTGGGTTATTCTAAATTCAACTTCTCTAAATTCTGGCCGAAAAAGTAATTCTCTTGTCTTTAATTGACTTTCATTTACCTTTTGCTACTGATGCATTGAATTATTAGCTATTACATGATATTACTAACTATATTTGAGCAATTCACCAACTCTTTTCCCAATTAAGTAACCTAATAGAAAGGCTGATAAATTATAAAAAAGCTGAATGAATATTAGTAACTAACTAAAATAAGAATTGGTAATTGTTTACATTGAAAAATGACAAACTTTTGGTTATTATGGACAAGTGATAGACTTAATTGATGAGAGTATAGTTTGGTGAATGGCAGAAGTTGTCGATGAAATGAATAGTCTACAACTTCATGAATAGTGATATTTTTTTTTTTATATTTAATCTCTTTTAGATAAATGTGACAACTTTAAGAGTATTGACAACCAAGGAAGATATCAACAGCAAATGTCAAATTGACATTGATATTGGCATGTAATTGCCTAGTAGCGATATTTTCAAACATTTGAGTTTCTTGTGGATAAGTTTGTTGTAACTTCTTATAACGCAAACGGGAATTCACATGAATTTTGCAACCACTTGGAGATGAGAAGTTGTGGTGATGTGAAGATATAGAACCGAAACCTCTAGAGATGCAAAAGCATGGCTAAAACTATTGAATAACTACTTTTAGGCATTTATGTTTTGAACATTATAAATACTAGTATTTGTGTACAGTAGAAGCCTTGCGAACAACAAATCTTGTTATCTTCCAATTATCTTGTAATTTCCGTATCTTAGTCATTATTGTAATTTTTAGATAATGCTTTGTTGATTAAATTCCAGCTTGTATCTTTGTTGTAATTTCGTGATGCTTCATCGTTGATTAAATTCTGACGTAATGTTTTTATCTTGTGTACTTCACCGTCAATTAAATTCCGTTGAAATACATCTATCGGTTTTCATATTTCCTTGTTCAAAAATACCACATAACCTATCTCCTCTAATAAAAAACCGAAAAATGACTTTCGTCGCAAGATTTTCTGTCGTTGCGGAAAATTTCGGCAAAACGATAACCAAAGAAGAAGTTGATAACTACCGAAAAAATGATGATAAATCACTTAAATTAAAGTCAGTAATTTTTTAAAAAGAGTTGATAAATTTAAGGCATTAACACTGGTGAATAAAAGTTGGTAACTTAAAGAGTTGGTAAATATCAGATATTGCTAGGGAATGCAAATTAAAGTTGGTAAGCGTAAGATTTGTTGGAAAATTGAAGAAATCAAATAATCATCGATATATAACTTGCAAATAAAGTTTGTTATTTTATGAAAGTGTTGGTAAGTAATTAATAAGTCACTTCAAAAAAAGAATCACTAGTCATTTTTTTTTACCACAAGTACTTGAAAATTTTCCAACGCTCATTGAAATTTACTGGTATGGGAAAAAAACAATCTATACTTTAACAAGGAACAATAGAATTCTTTAATGCACATATTGAATATCTACGCATCTCCGGTGATCACCAGCCCATGTCGCATATTATTTGGAGTCTCTGATTGGGTAGCCCGTAGAAGTGGATCTAATACACAGGAGCTTCTCTTGTAAGCATTTGCTCGGCTTGCTAATCAGCATAGAGCGTACTCCATCCATAAGGCGCAAATTCACTAAATCAATGACATGAATAAATAGGAGCCATATTTACAGCATATATCAGTATAGAGATAGCCATTAGTTCGTGTTCGAGTTAGCATTTACCATAATTTATTTAACATAATTTAATTCTCATCTCATTTTAGGAGGCACGACATCGGCAAGCAGTCCTCCGGTAGGAAGAAGTTGGTTTACGCCGGAGGGTTCTCCGCGTTCTCCAGAAGAAGTCAGCAACCGTTGAGAGTCTCCAGAAGAGGTTGGTGCATGGTGAGTGTTTAAGTTATAAGGAGAAGTTTCTATGGGTATGTGAAGTCGTGTGGGATGGTAAATTTGTGAGGGCGGATAAGCAAAATGCCTGCCGAAGGTAGCCTCGTGGCTAATGGTGCTGCTGCGGAGATACCCAGCGGAATGGTGGCAATGTTGGCCTTCGTAGGTGGTTACTACAATTGCAGGATCTTCGGAGGATCGCTCCACTCTCTTCTTGACTGTGCATTTGCTATTAGTGCAACGATAGTAGCTCCTGCAATTGTTTTAACAAAAGAAAAGTGAAAGGAGGTCAATACAATTGTCAAAGCGATCTGTTTAAAACTCGTTTCTAGTTTGCAGACTTTCAGCACATTTGACTAACTAGTGGCACATTGTGGCAAGTCAGCAGAAAATCTTTCAGCTGCCTACGTCGGCATAAGAAATAGTATATGCATAATCTTGAGTTCATGGACGGTTTGCCAATTTCGAAGGACGCTTGAACATAAATAAACAAAACATGAGCACGAAAAACGCACTAGTACAGTAACAGGTTTGTGACACCTAAACATCAACTTAAATTCAAAATGATTTGACTACTGTGTCATCGAATTCTTAGTTAAACAAGGTTTCATTAATTGGTGGAATTTGGAATGTGTTACTATTGACAAGAACTGCGTTACTTGTACACAACGACAATGTTAACCTGCCTTTCCTTTTGATACTTTTGCTCTGATAAGTTAGAACCTCATTTCAAACACTCCCTCTAGCATCGGATAATTACAACATGGAGAGATGATTTAACTAAAAGAAGATAAGGCAACACATTGATGATATTCGGGAGTATGAACTCAAGATCATGTTGTCTTGACATCCCGTGGCCGCACACATAGCATTACTTGGACTTCTATTAGTAGAAAACTTTCCAAGAAAACTGCAATGTCAGCTGTACTGCATCATCGATTAAGCTAATAGAGGAATTCGAATTCAATTTGCTTCTCTAACTGTGGGTATTCATCATATAACTGCAGATCCTAAGAGAGAGCTAAAGTCGGATGCTCTAGCCAAGATCGAATGCTTCACAAGTTTTTCAAGAAGTAAATGCACAAATCAGAAGAGCTCCCGTTTCTAAGCTCATAGCAATAAAACTCGGAAGGGTATTGCGAGGTTTTTGTGCAGAATGGGTAGGAAAAGAAAAGTGCAGTGAAGACATTCTCGAGCAGAAAGTAACTAGAATTTAAATGATTTGAATATTGCATTTACTTTGGCATGATGCACTTTCTCAGTGCGCCTTCTTAGAAGGATCTTAGACTGATACCAAAATATCCAGCAAAAGAATTGACCAAAAGAGATTCTTTTTTCACTCAAATCCACATCAAAAGACGAACCAAAAGGAGAGTATCAAGATTAAATACATATAAGCTTGGGCACCTTCAGAGAGCATAAAGAAATCAACATACCTTGGATACGGGCTATTTTTCACAGCCTTTTGTCCGTATTTTCGCCAGCGGTACCCATCTTCAAGATGATCAACTTCACTCTTAGTCATGAACGCAAATCGCGGCTGCTTTATTCTCTTTTGTCCTTTCTTTCTAACTTTATTCCTGTAGAAGCACATCAACCGTGAATAGGAAAAAACAAATGATGATAACGAAATAAGCCACTCATGCACGCGAAATAACCAGCATGTGATGTATTGTTAATCCAGCGAAAGTACATCAAACTTGCTATATAAATAAGAAGATCGAGACGCTAGATCCTCCAACACCAAGAAGGTAAAGTTAAATGTTCTGTGTCTTAACATGGCGGTTGCCCTACCATATATGGATGTCACGGTTGTTTCAACCTGCGTTGGAACCAGAGGCCCTTATTCACTTGGGGAAAAAAATTATAGTAAATCTTGATGCTTTTGGTAGTCTACGTAAATGCTCCGATGCTGCTAATGTCAATGCCAGTAGTCAAACCGTAAAGGGCATTCTCTAGGCTAATTACACACGAACATAAAGAAGTCTGGCAAAATTTTCTGGGTCAGCTTTCCTCCGAGGGTTTCCATGAACTGAGAAAAAGCACGGCGAACGGAATATCCACACGAACGACACACCATTACTGTTTCTCACTGACACACATGTCGGAGCTGAACCTGTCTTCCATGATCCGAGCCCAGGCCATGGTCAGGAAAACCTAGCTTCCCCCCACCCCCCAGATTCCATGTACACAGGAAACATGCAATCCTTATTTTCTGTTCTTTTTTATTTTATTTTGCGTGACTGAAACATATGATGAAAACATCGTATAATCCAATCGGATCTCACGAGCCGCCCACTGAACAGACAACCAAATCTGCCTCGGAGATCGAGCGCAAAAGTGCTCTGTCTGTACGCTTCTCGATCTCTCTGCTCGGTCAACTCTCACCCCCCTCAAAAAGCAACCCATTGTCTTTTTGCTCGCCAAAAGCGCTGGGCTGCGCAGAAGATCTCGGTGTCGACGATCCTCTCCCACCACCACCACCACTTTCGCAAATCAATCCGAGAATATAATGGAAGAACATGGAAATTACGTTAAAGAAAAGAACCCAGAATCGTTTGTACGAGTTCCTAAATAAAGCAAGAACAAAAGGGGAAAAAGAGAGGAACTGGAGCACGCTATTCCCGCCGAAATAGTGGCGGTGTCGAAGCACGCACACGCACCTAATTAATTAATGCACGCCCCTCCCCATAACCCAATATCGCCCTTCGTTCTACCTCGAAATTACGAAACTGTCTCGCCCTTCCCACCACTGGCATGCGCTTCTAGAGGGTACGGACGCAAGCGTGGAGTTGCACTGGGGTTCGGAAGAGGCTCGAGATGAGAGGAAGGGGAGATGATTTCAGCTGCTCCGATTTCGATGCGATTCCTCGGTTTCCGAACCCCCCAAAGAGTCGCGGGTTTCAGATTAAGTTGCGATCTTTTAGTTCCGATTCATTCCACAACAGCAAAAAGAAAACCCTACGATACTCACGGTTTCTCTGGCGCCAGCAAGCTCTCGCCGGAGGCCGCGGACCTCTCCGGCGGATCCTCGCTCGACTCCGAAGACGCCGACCTGTTCGACGTCGACGCGTCCCCTCCCGCGGTCCCGCCCGCGGCCGAGGCGGCGTCGGAACCGCGAGGAGGAGGCGGCGCCGACGACGATCCCGCCCCCGCCGATACCGGCCCCCGCCCCCGCCGATGATCTGGTCGACGTCCCCGAAGCAGTCGCGGGCTCCGAAGGATCCTCCGCCGCCGCTGCCGCCTCCCATCGGGAGGCTCCATCCGAACTCGCCGAGCGCGGCGCCGTCCCGCTCGCCCCCGAAGAAGTATCGGCCGTCCGGGTCGGGCCCGAGGTGGGGCCAGGCGGAGATGGCGGTGAAGTCCGCGAACGGATCGGACCGGTGCTGGTCATCATTGTCGTCCATGCCTTCACAGATTTCTGAAGTGGGGAGAGCTAGGGTTTTGCGAGGGAGGAGAAGGAGCGGGGGAAGGGAGAGGAGAGGAGAGGCTATTCTAGCGTTGGAAAGGACGCGTAGCTTTTGGAAGCTCTCTTTTTGACAGGAGGGGAAAAAAGCAAAGGGGGGAGAGGCGGGGTTTCGATAGCTCCGTCCCGTCAAGACATAGTTGTTCCAGTAGTTTTACTTCCTGCACAGTGTTTCAAATTCATTCCTTCGTCAAAGAGAGAGAGAGAGAGAGAGTGGGGGCCCACGCGCATGAATGGCGGGACAGTAGATCGGGCTTTTTTTTTGAGGAGGCGATACGATCTTTCCGACAAGAGAGTGGGCCCCCCACTCCCTGTGATCTTTTCTCGTGACAATTAACTAAATTCTAATTTCGGTGCTCCCTCCTTCATGAAAGTAGAAAACTAACGAGTCCGAAAATTTGTTTCCCTAACTTTTTGATGTCTGGATGACTGAAAAAGTAATGGGATTACAAAATTATATTTGATGAACTGAACATAAAAAAAAACTTAAATTAAGTGAAAAACACTTCCCATTTTGACAAGGAGGAAATCACTCTCCTTAAAACTATATACTTTCCTATAAAATATTTCCTTTAATCGTGAAATTTTTAAAGAAATAAGCATAACCTTAATTATAATTTAATTGATTATTCGTACAGGGTTTAATGAAGAATGAACGCTTCTTTGATCGACCTCTTACTCGATAAAAAAGTTGGATATTTATTTGAAAGGATGACGGTGGAAAATAAACCTTTGAAAAATTATTTATTAGATGAATTAGTGTGGATGATTTGACTTGGGGATATCATTTTCTTGCGCCAGCAATAGACAGGAGACAAACTAGATCTCTTAAGAGGGTTCGAGGATCCAACCTTTTTTTTTTTTTTTTTTTCACTCCTCTAATTATAGTATATACAATCGAGCTCAAGCGTCTCATTGGAATAATTAATTTACTCTATATGAATACGATAGAAAATGAGATGAGATGATGAATTCTCAATCGAAACGAAAACCAATTGTATGTTCGGTACATGACGTTGATGAAGACTTTATTTTTAATAATACGAAGAAAAAAACAAGAAAAATGTCTCGTAAAAGGAAACAAACGAAGAAATCTCACTCGAAAGGGATATCGCGTAATCGCAATAGCACCATCTCACGAAATTCAATTCACTCGATGGTGAAGTCGACGTCCCAATCCACGAATAATATTAAGCTATTATCACCATCTGGCAACACTTGTCCATATTACGAAGTAGGAAAGATGATAAACCCTTATCACGAGCGCAAATTAAGACGAGCATCTACAAAGTCCTGTACCCTTTCTTTTAGAACCGCTCCTGTCGATCTCAAAATTGAAATCGAAGACAGCATCTCTTGTCCAAAAGGTCTTGCAAGATACGTAACTAACATACAATCTCCAGATAGAAAAAAGGGTATAACGGAATTTTACGGTTCGAGGTCAAAGGTCGAGCGTCATTTCACCCGTCACGAGATACCGTTCCAATGCTCTTTCAGATCAAGATTCAGCATTGCTATAAACCCTAACCTTAATTCTATGTTATAATATAGGGTCTATCTATCAAAAAGGAGTTTTCTTGGCTAATGTTACGAATCTGGTTATGGAAAATTACCTGCAAATTGAAGAGGAAAGGTCGTCGCGAAAGCACGTGGCTAATCAAGAGCTTTTTAAGTAGGTGGGGCAAAGAGATCTGTCCCCGGAAGCACCGCATGCAATGCAGCCTATTTCGGTTTCGACGTGGAAGGCTTGCGTCCTTCCAGTCCGCCTCGCGATCATATTCTCGGCCACATTCGATTGGAACATTATCGTAAAAGAAACACCATGTGACTTACGATACTAAACGAACACGTCGGCATATCTTCCTTTGGCACTTTATGATTGGAGCCACCCCAAAGATGTTTGGTGACAACCGAGCACGCATTAGATATTTATATTACAAATTTGTCTAAATGGCAATTAGATGAAGTCGAGGGAAAACCCTATACTTTACTCTAGCTCGAATCGCTTGTTATTCTCTCCACGATTCGCACGCTCGCCTCAAAAATGCCGTCATCATTCTCTCGGACGTTCTATCTTGTCCGGCACCGAATGCCGCGGCGAGTCTAGCAAATCTTGTGCTCCGGGTTGCGATTTTACGGTCGCTATTCATGAGCGCGGTCGCTCGTGGGGACTAAACCCAAAGACGTTTCGCCCCCTCTTTTTCGGTTTGCCCTAAATTGTGGGGTTGCCGATTTCTGCAATCACAGAATTTCCAAAGATTAGATTGATTGGACAATGATGCCCGATGCTGCATCGGCAGCTGGACAAGTGGGACTGTCGACAAGACTCCTAGTATTGTCGAGGCACAAGACATGCCCCACGTGAATCGCATGTGGGTGGCGCATGTTGTACAAAAAAAAACTCAAAGTTTTGTATTAATCATGGTGAGGAATCCAACTTGAATTAAGTTGAATTTAATTCCATTGTATTGGTTCAGGATTCGAAAAGAACAATTACCCACCTCTCCTTTTGTCTATTATATATATTCATTTGCCTATTTATCCATCAAGTGTTATTCTTTTATATAATAATATATAGTGTGATTGTGATATGCTTTTTCCATATATATTGAATTTGCCTCGTGTCCTTTAGGTAAAGGATCGATAGATGTGGTCCTTTGAAGTGGGAATGCACTTTATTTGTTGTGCCAATACATCATATGCAATAATCACTCGTACGTGGTCCATTCTCTTTCAGCATTGCTTTGTTAAGACATGATTACTGAAATTTATAATCTTGTCTCCACAGAAAACAGTACATCGTGTGATCGATTGTAACCCCTTTATTCAAATTTTCTGTTGACCTGACAATGATTTTTTAATAACTGCGAATCTCCAAATCTTTTCAACTCCACTATATCATAATTAAAAACTATTTAACGGCATTTTAGTCAATCAAATTTTCTCATGGCATTCCATAAAATGCTCTCATAAAAAAAATGACTCATTTATTTAAAATATAATCCTTTAACTAGTATATTTAAAGGTCATTATCGTGATATGAAATTTACTCATCATCTCCACCACTAACCCTCTCCATCGTGGGTCGCGGCTAACTCATTAGTCATTGCCCCTCTTTCGGCCCCACAAACAGATGTTATAAGTACTTTGGATGGTTACCAATGGAAGATGAACTTTTCAAGGCTTCCCCAAATAAGAAGACTATCCAATAAATCATATGAAACTTTAAATATATCATTCGATTTTAATAGTAATTAAAAGCAATGCAATATGTATGCGCACATATGTGGAAAAAGTTGAAAGAGCATGAAAGAGCGATGATTTTGCAAAGGATAAGATTATCTAAAAAGGAAAAATCAATTGCAGCTAGATATTAAAATAAGAAATGCTCAAATGAAATAATGCCAGTTAAAAGATGAAATCATATTTTGTTTGGTAAAATGGTATAACATACGCTTTGTCAAAAAATGACGTGACAAATATTATTGGATATTTAGATGATGCCAACTTATTTTATCACTAATAATTACTTCTATCTTGATAAAAAAAAACATAATAATTATTTAGCTACCAATGTCACATTAACATCAATTAATTCCGAAAATCAACTCTATTGTAGTATCTTATTAAGTTTGACATTACGAACATGATCCATATCCAAGGCAGGTACGTGGCAGATAACTAGACATTCCGCAAAATAGGGCACGTGCATTATTTGGAAACTTCCCCGTCCCCCACGGTAGACTTTTGTCTCCTGGTTTTTCCATCGGACGGTCATTATCCTTTTGCGAGCCCGGCACGTAAAGATCTGTCGGCAGTCAGCTGGTGGGAGAGTCTCGGTGGGGACCACCTTTGTCTGCATGGAATTCCCTGCCGTCCGTCGGCAAGGGTAAATTTGCTAACTTCACGTAAAGTCATTCGTTTAACCTTTTTAACTTATATCCAAAGCGACCGCCGAGAATCTCCTAGTGACATTATTCTGACGTGGCGTATCCATTAGTGAAATGATGTTTTTGACACCTAAAAGGGTCCTTAAATTGAAATTACGTAAAACCTAGGTAAAAACGATATATCAAATTGAGTTCCTAACGAGGGTCTTATTCTGTAAAACAAAATTTTTTATTCGATTGCGTTTTCATTTGGGAAAATAAAGTAAAGTCTGGAAGATGCATTTGGTGAAATTCTGAATAATACGGGGAAATTAACACTAAACACGCCTAAGTTTTTACTCAGTGTAATAGAGTTCTATTATTCAAAACAACATTTTAACTCAATAAAGTTAGTGAACTTATTTACAAGATTGTCATTTTACTATTCAAAATTGCTCTCCTCATTTTTTCAACTCCCTAGCTTTAATGATTCATTTACTTGACATTTTCACTCTCCACCACCAACCATCATCACTGTTGTCGACGTCCACCTCACCCAATCGCTACCGACCACCATCCCTCCTCCAGGCCTCCATGGACAACCTTTAGTCGAGGTCGCGACGGTCATCCTCAAGCCCAGGCAATCCCACATGCAAGCTGGACCAAGAGGGAGCAGAGATGAGAGAGAAACACAGGATAGAGACTCTAGTGGAGCTGCGGTGAATGACGAGAGGAGCGATGATTGGCCCGACGGCGAATGCTGGCTTGGTAGTGGTAGAGCGACTCTCGAAAGCGAAGATGGTGGCCAATGACTCGGAAGCTGGTGGCAAAGATGGATGGAGAGTTTAGGTATTTTCGAGATATGAGATCAGGGTTTTTGAGTATTTTAGATGAAAGATAATATTTCATTCATTTTTCACGAAACAAACGAAGTCCCGGAGGGTACGTTATTTTCTTTCTTCTGGAGCTCTTCTCTCGCTATTCTCTTTTTAATTCGTGTGGAAGAGACTTCAACGAGCGAGGTGAGGAGTCATTTAGGGTTTTGCAATATCTTCCTTCACCACAAATGATTGCAGCGATTTTTATTATTCATGGGCGTTGTCTTGAGGATAAACCCAGAAGATCCTCTCCGTTGGAGTGGCTCTTTGAAACGTGGCGATCGAAAAGAGATTCGAGCATGTTCACATCGCCATTAAAAAAAAATAGATAGACTTCGAAGTAAAAAGGTTGTCTAACCTAACACTTCTAGATGTAGAATCTCATCAGAGAGTTTAGGCTTCGTAAGGTAAGAATTAATGAGGATGACCCACCACTCAAAAAGTCCCATAGCCTTTCCTGAGTAACGATAGACATAATTCTAGCTTATTTAACAAAATTAATTTGCATTGTCCTTCGTATTTAAATAATCAAGTCATATTCTTTTTTGTTATTCAACAAGTCGATGAGTGACTTACAATGTACGCACTTATATTTAATAAAAGCCTGATCTCACTTTGATTATATATATTGTTTTGATAAAACAATTTTAATATACGCGACATTACTCTTTCTATTTCCACTAATTCGGCGGTATTTGTATTTGTCGATACCCACTTATTAAAAAGTGGTTTGCGAGAGCCAACTCGATAGCATCAGACCAATAAGGAGCTGGCAAAAACTTGCAAGCAACCAAAAAGAAAATCGGTGCATGTAAGACTTTTTGACTAGTCGAAGAAAGAAAATGACACTTAGGTAAGACAGCAAGACCTTTGCTAAGAACTTTTTTTAAAGAACCCAAAGATGTGACCTCCGAAGCCAAGAGCTGCGAAATTTCTTGACTCGCTGAATTAGGTATACCACATAAAAATATGTGAATAATTATTTACATGGTTTTATTCCCACCGTGGATTTAAGCATAACGATCAGCATCAACTTTGCGTTTGTTCGGGCATTGTACATACTGTCGAGATATAAGACTTGATCTCTGAGGATTGCGTTATTCATTCATCTAATCAATCACGACATTCGAGATATTAAATATTTATAAGTGATAATATTTTTTATTTATTTGGAAGATAATGAAATGCATGGCATTTCGTGCGTAGTCATTGATTCGATAAATAGATGACGTGGTCCTCTTGACATATCTAAAATGATGTCCCTAAGGAAGGTATAAAATTATTCCACTAAGCATGGAAAGATCTCTCTTACCTTAGAAAAAATTACACCAACTTTAAACAATGTTTTGACATTCGTGTAAAAAAAAAAAAAAGTTCGATAATTTGAAAGTACCATAACTCCCTGATCTGAAATTATCTATTTCTTTGTATGTGGTAGATAGTTTTTTTATTGGCGATGGTAATTTTTCTAAATACGTTAATAATTTAGTGCGCTTCATTATTTAATTCACAATTTCATAAAAGTGATGGTAAATTACAGATCCGCAGAATCAATCTCCAAAAAAGAATAGAAACAATGGAGGCGCACATGCATAATCATTTGGTTCAACCAAACGTGAGATTTATCTTATTAGGATGATTGCAAAAAAAATAAAATCCTAAACCTATTGTGCTTATATTAATTTAGTCATAAACCTTTACTAAATTGCTAATATACTCAATTTGACCAATTTTAGCTAGAATTGCTTACATGAACATCAGCCGTTCTACATGACACGACTAGCACTAATATAGATAATTTTTTAAAAAAAATTCCCAACTTTTTTTTATTCGAATGAAAGGAAAAGAAAAGAAAAGAAAAGAATAAGAAATTAATAAAAGAATCCAGAAAAATTAAATAAAAAATTATTCACGTCAATACCAACCATGCAACGAAGGATAGCCAATATTCACATCAATGAATTTCGCTTAAAATTAGTCGAATTGACTAAATTGACAAATTGTTAAAATATTTAGGATAAAATCGGTCAAATTGAAGGGTTTAAGATCGAATTGGCAAAAACGAAAAACGTAATATGTTTAGGACTTAATTTTTTTTTTCTCCATTCATTAGTTAGAAAATGCACAAAAGAACCGCAAAGAGATGGCCAAAACAGTTCTTTCCCTCTCAATCGAAGGCCCCCTCTCACCCAATGTCAGGATACGCAACGCATTTGACTATGATCGCTTAATCAGTACGTTTGTACTAATGAAGATAGATTCCTGTTTTACTTGGGACTTCGATGAGAATAACATCGATCTCCTAGGACATCTAATTCTTAAAGGTGGTAGATCTACTACGCTACCTAGATCTCGCTTTCATGATGTTTCACACTAATGGAAAATGCCCTGTAGAAAAGCTCGTTCGACATAGAGGTAAGACAGTTCAGAATACAAAGTGATTTCGGGTTACGGAGGGATAAACTGATCCGAGGGGATGATAGGCTACCGTCGTAAGGTTAGGACTTAAATGTGAAATTAGGAGGATGACTTTGCAAACAGACACTACAGTTCAGGGGTGTATTTGTAAATACTGTAGGGATATAAGATGTTCATCCCTAAGGGCCACGTCATTCGTCCACCAAATCGGTCGTGAAATACGAAATATTAAATACTGTGAATGATGATATTTTTTTTTTAATTAGGAAGATGATGAAATGCATAGCATTTCATGTGCCGTCATTGATTGGATAGATGGATGATGTGGTCCTCTTGAAATATCTAATACAAGGTCTCTAAGGGTGGTTGAATTTTACATTCGAAAAGTACGCCAACTTTAAACAATGTTTTGACATTCGTGTTAAAAAAAAAGAAAAGAAAAAAAGACAGAAGAGGTCAGGTAATTTGAAAATACCGTAACTCCTTGATCCGAAATTATCTGGTATAGATAGTTTTCTTATGGGCGATGGTAATTTTCTAAATAAGTCAAGAGTGCACTTCATAATTCTATTAGTAATTTCATAAAAGTGATAGCAAATTACAGATACATAGAATCAATATCCAAAACGAATGGAAATATTCGAGGAGCACATACATAATCATATGGTTCTGAGATATATCTCATTAGGATGATTACCAAAAAAATCCTAAACATATTGTGCTTGTGCTAATTCAATCCTAAATCTTTCAATTTGGTATTTAGTGCTAAATTTTTTGCCAATATAGTCATCTAATTGATTTAGCTACAAATGCCGTCTTACATGGCACGGCTAGTAATGATATAAAAAGAAATTTTCAGATTTTTTTTTATTGAAAGGAAAGGAAAGAGAAAAGAAAAGGATACAAATTAATAAAAATAAAAAAATACAAAAATTATTCATGATTTAGGACGGCCAATATCTAAGTCGGTAATCTATGGTTAAAATTAGTTGGATAGACTAAATTGGCAAATTGTGAAAAAGGTCATTGACTAAACTGGCCAAGGAATTAGCATAAGTGCATTATGTTTAGAATTGTTGCGGTAACTTTTCCTCCATTCATTAGTTAGAAAATTCACAAAAGAACCGCAAAGAGGTAGGCCAAAACAGCATTTTTTTCTCTCAACCGAAGCCCCCTCAGGTTCTGCAACACCCTTGACTATGATCAGTACTTTTGTAGTAATTAAGATAAATTCCTGTTTTACGTAGGGACTTGGATGAGAAAAACATCGATAGCCTAGTCTAAAGTTAGTAGATTCATGCTACTTTGATCTCGATTGCATGATGTTTCGCGCTAACAGAAAACGCCCTGGAGAAAGGCTCATTCGACATCGAGGAAGACATTTGTGGAATACAGAGTAATTTTGGGTTACGGAGGGATAAACCGGTCCAAGGGGACGAGGTCGGACTTAAATGTGAAATTAGGAGGACAATGTGGTCGACTTTGTGACAGACACTACAGGTAAGGTGTGTACTTGCAATCAGCTCCCTCTCTGCGTTCTTATACAATTGGGGTCCTCCTATTCCGTTATATCGGAGATATGATCAATCCAACCAACTTTCATTAGACTTCTAATGGATTCGGTAACATAAGGCTATACTCATAAGTCGGATATATCGGTTCGAAAGCTCGAAAGCTCGACAAAAAGGCAGTTTCCAGGAAAGGAGATCCTTAGGATTGTGACGATATCAGTGTAGTTTTCAGCTTCTGCAATATGGAAGTTTATTCGTACATACTCCTCATTGTACATGTCATTTTACAATTTACAGTAACATGAGGAGATAGGCTTTGCATATCAACCATTCTCTCTTTTGTTCCGACAACCTCTTTATTCTCCTATAAGAGTGGGATGATGCAACAGGGCAATTAATTTCTGCACTTCACCAGAGGAAATACATACTGTGAAGTTACGGCAGTATGACCGGCTCGATTCCCCATATGTCTCTGGCGTACTCATGGATTGTTCGGTCACTGCTGAACTTGTACGACCCAGCCGTGTTCAAGATCGACATTTTTGTCCATCTCTGCTCAAGCACGTCATAGAATTAGATGAGTCACAGGGAGCAAAAGAGCTCTTAATGAAGCATCATCTCATATAAGAAAGATCATGATTGGAATATCTTGCTCAGAAGTTTATTAATATAGATCGACAAGCAAGAGATTAAGGAATAACACGGAAAAATGAAGTGATACGTCATTACACAATCAAACTACTGTATCATGCAGGACAGTTTCTAAAATCCAATGTATAGATAGACATCTTGACATATGATTTCTGATCAAGCACTTGTAGACAAAGATTCAGCAAGCGGGCAGAACAAAGAAAATATTATCAGCAAGTGTTATTTGTTACTCACTTTCTGGTCTCTATATGCCTCATCGACCTTTTCTTGGCATTCCATGTAACTGGGGAAGTCCTTGCCCACGAGGAAATAGTCTGCACGTCCGTAGCCTTCATTTCCTTCCAATGATCCCATTAACTCTTCATAGTTGTAGGTACCGAAGACACCACTTCGCACATATGCCTTTACTTCTTCAAAACGAGCATCCGGGACAAACTGGAAATGTCACAATCGATCATATGCATTAAGAAAGAGAATGAAAGCTGATCACTGATGATGCTTATTATTGAAGCGTGAGATCATGTCTTTCTGACCATCATTAGATTTGCGTAGGCAACGTCTATGTGACAGTAACCCAGTCAGAAAAAAATCTTTTGTAATGGTGGGATCATCTCATGGTGATAGTTCTTTATCCCATCATTGAGCAAAAAAATTTCCTACCGTCACGGCATTACCTTTCCTTCAGCTCTTTCCTTCCTCAGCCCAGCTATTTCAGGTGCCCTTGCCCCGAAGAGGAAGAAGTTGTCTTCTCCAACCTCCTGTCTTATTTCAACATTTGCCCCATCCAAGGTTCCGATGAGGACACACCCGTTCATTGCAAACTTCATGTTGCTGGTTCCACTGGCCTCCATTCCAGCAGTACTATAGAGCAGAGAGAAATGCCGTCAACTATACTATTTAGATAAATATTCTAACACATGTTTTCATCTCTCTGAAAACATATCTGAAATGATATAGAACTTATATACGAAATAAGTATGGAAAAGGTAATAAGTGATGACCATCCTTTGAGATCTAGAACAAATTACTGGATTTTCTACTGGTCCAGGTTAAAGACGCATGGACCAGCACTTTTGAGATTTGAAATGACTTTCTTCCTCGGGCTATGAGAACTGTACTAAAACAAGATACCTGATATGTTGTGACAACTCACTTCCGGGAATAAGCACTTCCGCAACACTGACATTGTAGTCTGGGACAAAGACAACCTAGATTGAAGCAATGAACATGTCATACATGCATTTAGATGTCCATAAGATAACTAGCCATTCCACTGTATAGATGAATACAATCAATTTCAGAATATAAGATTGTACTTGACTTCCAATGGGAAAAACCAACCAGTCTCTAACTAGTTTGGGCAAATATCAAATGAGACACTAAATGTAGCCAATAGACAAAATCACCTTCAAGAGATCGCCAATTTCGGGATCATGGTTAACGGTTGCCCCCACATCCGTGATGAACTTCACAATTCTCTTAGCTTGGACATATGTAGCAAATGCTTTACCTCCAAAAATGCAGACCCGAGGAACGAACCTTGTCTTTCTTTCTTCAGGTGTCATTTCCTTCATTTTCTTGTAGCAATAAACGATGCCCAGGATGTTCAATAATTGCCTCTTGTATTCATGTATCCGCTTCACCTGAACATACATAATCAAGATCTCTCAATTAAACTTTGAAGACTGAAAATTCGGACGTAGTCATACATGCCTTGAAAATAACATATTTTGATAAGGACACGCATGTTTAGAGCAATATAGTATATCTCTAATGTCTCCTGAGATATGAGTCTAGCCTACCCACTAAAACTGTTAGAACACCACCTATAAAATGTTCACTGTCGCTAGACCAGATCAATTGCAGGCATAGAGATTGCCTTGATCCCTTCATCAGTTACATATCTATTGTTAGTCCTTTTCACATAAGATTCCTGAGATTTCACGTCTTTACTTGTCTTATACTGGGTTTGGAAGTATATACAGAAAACTCCCCTGGACTACCTTATGGACGTTAAAAGTTTTTACCCCAAAAACCAGCTTATTATCGGGAAACGGGAAAAAACCCCTTAAGGGAATTAGTGAGTCAGTGAGTTGATTCTGCTGCCTCAATTGCAGCTCCGTAAATTAGCTCACTACTACAACTTAAACGAAGGGCCCCTGTTTCTATCATGAAAGCAGAGTCACACATGCCAAGTAGCCAAGGCAACGAGAAGAGTCTGAAGGAGTTATGCTGGTTCTGGAGGTGTTTTGTGGAGGGCCACCTAAGGAAGGTACAGGCCGACATGAGGTAAAGCAGCAGCAAAGCAACACCCGGAGCAGATTCCCCACTGGCAGGGGGACGAGAGACGGCCATAAGTTGGCCTTTCTGTGCAAGAGTCCACCAATAGCAGAAGAGAGGGCAAAAGCCGCGTCTCCCCCAGAGCTTGTCTACAGATGCAGAAAGAAATCAGAGGAAGAATGAACCTGGACATCAAACATGGCATCGGGACTGACTACATATCCAGTTTTTTCTTTGAGGAATGCTGCGACCTTTATCTTGTTTCTTCTTTTGGCTTCCCTCCATTCCGATTGGAGATCTTCATTATCTGCAAACTGTGGATAAAACACACCAGCCTTTCAGATCAAGTGCATGACTAGCGTGTTATTTTATAGTAATTCACAACTTCACCATTCTCATAAACTTCTTAAAAGGATTCGATTCAAAAAGTCTATCACCAGAAGAAATTTTACATCTGTACACAAATGGCAGACCATACATGATGACCTCAACCATTACTGTAGTATTAAAAAGAGGAAATCTCATCCTTGAAAAGTCAGATAATCAGGAAATTTGTGCTTAAGGAAGACGATATAGACCGTTTTTTTAGGTAGTCTCACATTTGACTGAAAAATTGAAGGGATGTGGAATAGACCAATCAAATATACCAAGCATCAGTAAAGGAAATCACACAACTACTTTCATTAAACCTAATGTCGCCATTTAAGCATAAACTGAACTGTTTTAGATATCAAAATGATAACAAGGTCTGTCTGACTCCTTTACCTTTCTAAGGATAGCTAATTTCTCAGTGTTAATAGTCCAGTCATCAGTTCCAGTCCACTTGGTTATGATTTCACTAAGATTTGGATTGCAAAAACGTATCCATCTTCTCGGTGTCACGCCATTCGTCTTATTCTGGAACTTCTCTGGCCATAACTGTTACCATGTCATGCCAGAAAACAGTAATGGAAAGATTACTTGACCATGGAGCGGAAGTAGCTAATGAAGCAATATAGTCACTGAGAAACAATATAACAGGATTATAAAAATTTCTTGATAGTATCACCTTGAAGAAATCATTAAAAACTTCCTCCTTTACGATCTCACTATGGATCTCAGCGACACCATTTACTGCAAATCCACCAGCAACACAGAGATTGGCCATCCTAACCATCTTTGGCAATTCTGGATCTGGTTCAGGAATCACCTTCTTCTCCTCTGGATCATCCTCTTCCTCAGGTTGGTCTACTTCATCAACTAGTTTACTTTCTTCAATGGCAGTATCAACTTCCTCAATAGGATCTTCTTCTGGTTTAACTAGTAATTCTAGAACTGTACCAGGCAATTCGACATTAGCTAATATCCTCATTTCTTTCAACTTTTGCTGCAGCAGGTCAAGATCCTCCTTGCCGTACTCATCTATTATAGTTTGAACTAACTGGGTTGATATTACCAGCAAGAAACCATTCAACAAAGAAAAGTTTGTTAGGATTTAGAATGGGGGTTGATGTTTTCACGTAGTCAATTATTATGGACTTTCTACAATTACCTCCTCATCAATCTTTTTGATGATCTCAACATGTCGAGGAAGCAAATCCTGCATAAGGTCCAAGCTCCATTTCTCTAGGGCCTCAGGTAGAACAGTGTGGTTAGTATAAGGCAACAGTCCTGAAAGAAATGTCAAAAACAAGAAATCAGAGAGACAAAATAACATGGGATGGCTGTGAAAACAGAATGTCTGAAGTGATCAGGAAACAATGATCGCATTTACATGCAGATAAATAGCTATCAAAAAATCACAACACCATCGTGACATGTAATACCTTTTAGTGATGTTCCAAGCTTCTTCCCAGCTCAACTTCTTCACATCCATTAATATTCTTATCAGTTCAGGGATGCAGAGCGTAGGATGAGTGTCATTCATCTGGACAGCAACCTTCTCAGGCAACTTCCCCCAATCCACAACATCCCCTGATCTTCTTTCAAAACGAGTGATGATATCTTGAAGAGAAGCAGAGCACAGGGTGTACTGTTGCTTCAATCGAAGAGTCTTTCCTTCAATTGACTCATCCCCAGGGTACAATATGTAGCAAATCTGATCACAACAGAAATATTTGTAATGTGTAACTAAACCATAAATATTTGTGTCGTGTGGAACATCTAAAGAATAAATTGACTGGTAAAAAGCAGAAAAGCAGTTCCTATAATTTACTCACTTATGCAGTGAGGTGACAGCAGAATCCACAAGAAAGACACTCCTCTAAACATTGTCAATTTATGAATACAATTTCTTTTTAGACACCTTGTCCTTGTGCAAGTTCTACATATAAAGTTCTAAAGGAGATATAAGCTCTCCAAAATATCCTTTGCACCTTTTCAGCGTTCTTGAGGGCCGCATATGCTTTGGCATGATCTCCGGCATTAAAAGCACACAGGTCAAACTCTTCGGAAGCAACCTTTGTGGACCAAAGTCGAAGATTGATGGTGGTCTTAGTTTTGTATCCTGGAACAGGAACATCATAGGCAAGAGCCACTATGTTTTCTCCCCCAACCCATTCTTTGCTCCCATCAGGTCCAGAAATGACTTCACCATAGAACTTCACTGGATAAGAAACATCATTTCTCACAATTTCCCAAGGATTTCCCATCTGCTAGGAACAGTTAATAGTCAACAAAAAGCAAATTCAAGCCACTGTCAAAGTGATACTTTGAGCAATGTCTTCATTCAAAGAAATTTCGCTTTAGCTTGTGGAAAGATAAAAAGTTTTTCTACCTCAAGCCAATTTTCTGCAACCTCCTCCTGGCCATCTTTTGTAATATTCTGCTTGAACAAGCCATACTTGTATCTAAGCCCATATCCCCATGCAGGATAGTTGAGTGTGGCTAGAGAGTCAAGAAAGCAGGAAGCGAGCCTCCCTAGTCCCCCATTTCCAAGTGCAGCATCTCGTTCCTGGGTATTATCATCTTGAGGATTTTAGCTAGAGACAAAACTCAACAGGCAAAATGACATTTCTTTTGGAATAGCAATTGCAATACATGAGTAATCAGATTGTCTCCATCATCCAGATCCCTGAAGTACAGTACACAAAATGGACACAATGCTGGTATTACAGATAGACTGACCAAATGTAAAGCTTATTAACAAGAGATCATAGGTGAGGCAGAGTAAATTAATTCAACAACCGTGAGAGGCTACATCAAACTGGCAGAAAAATCTCAAAGTTTAGGCACATTATTCAATCTGTAGCATCTCCACATTTTGATGAGGGACCAAAGATGGGAACACTATTAATGTGGCATACTTTGGGTATAGACATAAACAAGTGTAGTTAATGGATGTCAGTTTTAGCTATACAGACCAACATTGCAACATATAGAGGATGCCCCATGGCATTTGACAGTGGAATTAGATGTGATGAGCCAACTGAGACTATTTGGATGAAAAAGAAACCTAACTGAAACTTGATACCAGAAGTTGCCAACGGTACTTGAAAGACCAAACCCCAGCATGGGCTAGTTGAGGTCGTTCAATGGCCTTACCTGGCTAGCCACATCCTCTAAATTATGCCCCAACTTTCTCAAAGCCTCTGCATAAGCTCCGGAAAGCTCTAAGTTACCAATTGCGTTTAGCAGTGCTCTGCCCTGGACAATTTATATTTTCCTTCAAATCCATGAACAAATAACATGCAAAACCCAAAGCTTGTATGAACGAAAATATAGCACATATTTCACCACAAACCTGTAGATACTCCATAGACAGATAATATGCCTGCTTTACATTCCGCTTTTCGTAATGATCATAAGTAGCATTCCAGTTTATTATAAGGGTATCTCGAACACTTTCTGCAGTGGCAAAATATGCCTTTGGCAACTCAAACTTCTCTGGAGAGAAAGAGGGGGTGAACTCCGCATGGTACTTGATGCTTGAGGCAATGGATGCTGAATCTGGAACAGAAGTATCCAGTGTGCCTGGAACTACAAAGCGAAAGACAAGTTTTAGAACTACATTGGACAAAATTGCCAGCACACGTATGAAAAGGACTTCTCTTGGCAAACAAAGCCAAAGGACAACCTAAAACACAGCCAGTCAAGTAAGATTTGAGTCACTCGTCCTAAAAGAAGTGAAACCAAAGGCAACAAAATTGACAAAGTGTTCATAACATATCTAAAGTTCCCTCTAGAGGAAAAGGGGTTGACCCATCTAACCAACAAGAAAAGACCTTTTTCTTCTTAGTCATCAAAAGAGAGAGCCTTTCGTGCAGTGATGGATGGTCAAGTCGAAGTTGTCATTTTTCGCACTGCTGATGTCTATTTGTTTTTCATGATGAACCGTGTGGTGAATCACATTGCCTATGCACCGGACCTAACAAGAAACTTCGATTTATAGATCTTAGTAAATAGGCAACTTCAGTTAAACAGAATGTGTCAGCACATTTAAGCAACTCTTTGAGTGCAAATTGGAATCTAAACCATCAAAATTCTACTCAATTCAATGAAGATCCAGAAGTACACGAGGAAATCAGTAGAGAATAACTAAACTAGAACAAAATGCTAAGCAGTTGTGTGCACACGTAATCACTGAGTAAAGGCTACATGTTGATAGTTTTCATTGCAACAAATGCAGCATCAACTACACAGCATAAAAAAGAAGAAGAAGAAAAGGAGTTACTCAACCTTCATCGGCGAGGGGTTCCTTCAGCTCCTGCTTTTGGTCACTAGCCACGTTTCTGACATAGAAGTTCCTTCTAGAGCAAACCAAACGTGGGTGTTGCAAAAAGAACAACTTTGTCACTCTGGCTCTGAAGTCACATCCTTTAGAGCTGTGCACGGATATGGAATGAGCAATCGACTTGGGCAAGGTGCAATTTGCTGAGAACGGAGAAGCAGCCATTGCCCCTTCCGCGCACCGCGCTCCCCTACCGCGTGAGAGCACACAAATGGGTAGTGACCAACTGAACGATGAGCTAAAAACCGGGACAGAGTAAGAGAGGGGGAGAGAGAGAGAGGTGCAAATTCTCTGTCAAGGTGTAGTTATCTCGTTGCTTTGTAGGCAACTTGCCCGCCTGCGTCTTCGCTGTTTCATCTACTCCACGTTTAAAACGAGTCAAAATAGAAAAACCAAAGAGAGGATGACATTGAAAAAGAGAAAAGAACAGACCGAATCGTCGTTTCTCAACGCCGAGACTTCTTCAATCTTCATGGAGCGATAATGTACGGCCTGAACTTTGGGAAGCCGTCAGATATTTTGTCAGCCAAGATATTTGCGTTTACACATGTCACGTACCCCCACCGCAACTTCAATGAACCGTTCAGTCATTTGAGATTTCAACATGGATTGGCCAAATGGAAAAAAATGAATTAAGCAAAGCATTGGAACGATGAAAGCAAGACGAATCTAAGCACATTGATTGACTTCATGTGAGTGTCATCTTCTTTTTCATGCATTCCTTAACTTTAAATATATAGATTTTACCAATGAGTACTCTAGAAACACTCATTAAGTAACTAATTAAGGAAACTTTACAATTTCCAATGCATTTTTTGTATTCTTTTATGTGTAATCGGTGTTTTGAAAAGCATATTTTTTCTTGTTTAATATATCTAAGAAGTACCCACAAAATTTCTATCGACTCTAGAACTTTGCAAGCTTTATCTTTTGGGTCGACAAAGCCAAAATGTTTTTACAGAGGAAAAATGAAAAGGGTAGGAATGAAAGAAAAGATTGAGTATTTAAAATAACTGAGAAAATAAATGAGCATTCATCAATTACAGCTAGTAATACAACCTATTCTTTTCACATTGAAAACCCTATTTAAACATATAGAAAGAGGGAATGTACTAATGACATTATAAAAGCATTGTCTCTCTGCTGCTTTCATATGGACAATTATTGGGCTTGCAGAAAATATACTCTGAGCTAAAATCCAGGATGATGATAAAAAAGGAAAAGAAAACCTCCCAATTGGGCTTGCAACTTGGGAGACTTGTAGTGGGGGACCAACGTCCTAGCAAAATCTTCTGAAAAAGTTCCTTTCTCTATTTCTGTTTTTTTGCTTTTATTTGCGGGAAAGCCACATCCCATTTTTGGAAAAGCCATAGAGATATACAGAAGAGTGGAAGTGACTGCCTTTTTCACTACCTCTTCTCCTTTTTTCTTTTTTTTTTTTAATTTCGGCTTATCGTGTTCTTGCAAAAACCATGTAATTATGTCATAAATCAACACAACGTGATTTTATAGAACGCCGATCCAACTAAACTTATTGAAAAGAAAATTTCAACAGCCAAAATGAAAAAGCCACCACCATAAATAATTAAGGGCAACCTCCGTTACCAAAAGGTCACAACGTTTTTCTAAGAATAATGCTTAGCCCAAAAGAAAAAAGGAAGAAGAAAAGAACAAAAAAAAGGATTACAAATGCAGAATATTAACCCAAAAGCATTTAAGATTGAAAAAAATTATAAGAAAAGACACAAAGTTTAAAATGGAGCCGAAAACCCAACGGTCCAAAAAGCGAGGACGACGACACAAAAATAGCCTCTCCTGCGCAATTCCTTCTGCCATTGCTCGGCGCCTTCCATCTGTTCGATCCGTTTATAGAGAGAGAGAGAGAGAGAGAGGGGTCCTCGTCATCTTTCACGAGCAAGCATTCTTTCCTTCTGAGTTTCATTTGCAGAACTCCTAAAAAAAGGAGCGGTTTTTCTTCTTCTTTCTTCTAAATTTGAGGGTCTCCTGTGTGTGTGGGACTTGTTTTTGACCGTCTTCGACTTCTTCAACTCAGGCCTTTCTCCGAATTCCAGGTACCCAGTTGCTTATTTCTTGCTCTCCTGATGATTCTTGATTCTTGTTCTGGTCGTGTGTGTTTTGTATCTTCAATTCTTCCTTTAGTGAAACGGCTTGATGTTCTTTTCTCCCTCTCTGCATTGGTGGGATTTGTGTCATTGTGTGTAGGCGAACTTAGCATTTGTGGATCGGTTTTGCTCCTCGAAGCCGTCCGTTCTTTTCTTCTTGTTGCTACGGAGAAGGTGGGGGGAGAGAGGGAGAGAGAGAGAGAGAGACGGGTCCTCGTCACTTTTCACGAGCATTCTCTCTTTCTGAGTTTCATTTGCAGAATTCCTAAAAAAGGAGCGGTTTTTCTCCTTCTTTCTTCTACTTTGGGGGTCTGCGTCTGTGGGGGACTTGTTTTGACCGTCTTCGAGTTCTTTTCACCCGAGACTCTCTCCGAATTCCAGGTACCCAGTTGCTTGTTTCTTGATCTCCTGATGATTCTTGATTCTTGTTCTTGCCGTGTGTGTTTGTATCTTCAATCCTTCCTTTAGTGAAACAGTTTGATGTTCGTTTTCCCTCTCTGCGTTGGTGGATTTTTGTCATTGTGTGTGAGCAAACTTTGCATTTGTGGGATTGGTTTTTGCTCCACGAAGCCGTCCGTTCTTTTCTTCTTGCTGCTAGGTCGGGGAGAGGGAGGGAGGGAGAGAGAGAGAGAGAGAGAGAGAGAGAGAAGGATTATCCCGCATTGTGTTTTTTTTTTAGGGAATGGAGAATGTGAAGTTAAGTTTCTGCAATTCCTTGGTCTATGAGATGATTCATAGCTTCCCTTCCATTTTAACATAATGATGCTTTAGTAGCTATCCTTCGAAAGGAGCATTAGCGGTTAATTACTGGCCTCAATGATTTGTGATTGATCTTGGCTCACATAATATATCATCCTCGCTTCATTCCCTAGTTTTTGTCTGCATTAGTGCGTCATTTTCAGGGGGGATCCAATTGGGGCATCCTTGAGCTTTATTTTTTGTTGGTTTTTCTGTCTAGTTGATGAAATGTTTTGTTGAAGCAAACCACATTCATTGAGTTCAAGGGCTCGGACATTTTCACTTTTGCAAACAGGGTTGACATGAACCGTCTTTTTAAACTACATTAGTGTATCCCTTGGCATGAAGATGTTCTTGGATCTTGGAATTAGCTTCGTGAGTAACTCTTGTTGTTTTGCTTCGTCAGGTTCTTGGAATTTTCACCATTACGTCACCGTATTGAAAAAAGCAACTTCTTCTGATCTTTGAAAATGTTCGGATTTTTTAAATCACCGGTGAATAAAGTTTCCAAGCAAAACTCTGTGGACCCTCCATCTTCAGGAACAAATCCTTTTGATTCTGATACTGAATCTGACACAAAATCTACGATTAAACCTTCAAGGCGAGCAAACTCAGAGCCCGTGCTCATTGTGCCAAATCTCGGTGGCAATCCTTTCGATGATGATAAGGGACGAAGAGGAGCTTCCTCCTCTGCATCCCCTTATTCAGGTTCATCAACAGCACGGGATGAGTATAGGAACGACTTTCATGAATCGGGAGGGCTAGAGAATCAGAGCGTGCAAGAATTGGAGAACTATGCCGTGTACAAGGCGGAGGAGACTACAAGTACTGTCAACAACTGCCTTAAGATTGCTGAGGATATAAGAGAGGATGCCACGAGGACCCTTGACACGTTGCATAATCAGGGCGAGCAGATCAGGAGGACCCACGAAATGGTTGCCGATACAGATAAGGACTTGAGCAAGGTAATATTCACATATTGTGAACTCGGCACGCTAAGAATATGATGTAGAAAAATATGGCCACAGTTTTCTGCTGTCTGGTACTTTATCAGTTTCTTTATATAACATTCTGTTTTTCATCCAGATGACACCTCGATATTTTTCTTGAGCGACTTCTATTTTGATTATTAATTATTACCCTTACATTGTTTTGGTGAATACCAGGGGGAAAAGCTCTTAGGAAACCTTGGAGGAATGTTCTCTAAGACTTGGAAACCCAAGAAGACCCGAGAAATTTCAGGGCCTGTAGTTACAACAGGTTTCTTACCCAATTGCTTTGTCGTGGTTTCTTTATTTATATGTGGCCGAAAGAAAGTGAATATTACGCACAGCTTTTCTGTTGAAACTTGAGTATTTGTACTTTCCGCGACGATTACATCAACTCATCGGCTATTTCCTCCTGGCACGACAGACAATTCATCTAAAAAAAGTGACAAAAAACAGAGGGAGAAGTTGGGGTTGGCTCCTGTGCCAAAAGGAAAAGGGACTACTCGTACTCCTCCGCCTGAACCAACAAATGCATTGCAGAAAGTCGAGGTTTGTGGTTCAACAAGTTTGTTTCCCTCAAATAGCAGTCTTTGAGCATCTGTTCACAAGGACTTTTCGGACGGCAGGTTGAGAAGGCAAAGCAAGATGATGCGTTATCAGATCTTAGCAATGTCTTAGGTGACCTGAAGAATATGGCTGTTGATATGGGAGGCGAACTTAACAGGTCTGAATATGTCCTAACTCATATTCATATTCTCCTACTTGACCTAATTAAATGTGCCTGAACTGATACACTTCTAGCTTTGAGATTGAAGTTTGATCAAGACAATTTTCTGGTTTGGTGAAGTTTTGCTTCTTTGCCCTTGTCACATTCTCTTATAAAGGCATAGGTCTTTACTTATAGAGCTAATGTGGTGCATACAGGCAAAACAAAGCTCTCGACCATCTAAGTGATGATGTGGATGAGATGAACTCTCGAGTGAAAGGGGCCAACCAACGTACTCGTCGTCTGCTTGGCAAATGAAGGGAAAGCAAGAGCAGGCTTCTTTATTGTGCATTTCCTCTGATTTGCCTTCCCATAGCTGTTATAGTGTGTTCTCCCTCTTTCTTTCACCAAGCCGAAAACGAAGAATTTTGTTTGATAGCTTGTACCGCATCAGCAATTGAAATAAACTAATCAGCAAATGAAATAAACTCATCTTTCTGCAAATTGAATTATTGTTTGGTGATCTTTCGGATTCCTGAATTTCTTGCTACTTGTATATAGGCCCTTATGTTGGTACTCAATATGGGTGGAGATGAACGGTAGACATCATAATTTGCAAAATCGATGCCCTAAATGACCAAACAGCATATTCATATGCTGAAGGTGGTTCCAGACAATGCATCAAATACACAATGGACAAAACCTAAAAACATAAGACAGGAGTGTAAATATATTAGTTTGAGTGGCATTCTCTATGATTCTCTCCTCTCTTTTTTATTGCAAACTGTTGTCCAACCAAGAAGTTTTTACAAGACCATGGCATGAACCGAAGTAATAAGACACAAGTCTCCCTTGACAAAGCTGTAACAGCAAAAGAATGCACGATGACACCGGGTAGCATCTCCAAGTTGAACTATAAAATGGAGAAAGCGAACAAAGATGAGAGGCGAATGGTTTTCCTCTGAGAACGCTACCACGTCATATCAGTTCCAAGATTTGCATAGACATCAAGTCAGGGCAGCCGATTATATGCTTATAAACAGGCAGAGTGGCAGGCAATGTGTTATGAAGAACATTCAGTGTCATTTTTAATAATTTCCAATTGGTTATCTTTATGAGAAGTCAGAAGTGCATATTGTTGGAAAATAAAAGTTCAGACATGTGCCAGCCGCTGAGTCTCATTCCTCTATAGAAGCTACCAAATCTTATGGCTTAATGTACATTGTCGAGAATTATACACAAGCTTCTATTATTCATTCTACAGAGGGAATGAATGAAATTCAGTGCTTGTTTCTCACATATAATTTACAGTAGAGATTCTAGCAAAGTCAGTGCTTCCCTAATTTGAAGAATAAAAACAAAGGCATCACCATTCATCATTTCTTGTTTCTTGTTCATGCTGAAACACAGACTTATTCTGAAGTTCAGTACTTTTCAAGACATGAAGATGTGTAGAAGATACTAAACGTTGTGTATTTACAGAGAAGAGAGAAGTCATATCTTACAAAACTTCCTTCCAAGTAAGCATCCCACCTTCCAACATACACATACAAACACCTGACTGCTTGCAAGTACAATATACTGAGATATTAAAGAAGAAAGCACCATCTGCCTCTTCCATTGACCAGCATAACAATTTACAGTCTTCATACATCATCGCTCTTCACAAGAGTCCAGCTCCCTCTTCCATTGCCCAGCATAACAAGTTATGGTCTTCAGACATCATCGCTCTTCACAGGGGTCCAGCTCCTTTGGGACGCAGCTTCTCTCCTGGCATGTGAAATATAACCAAGAATATACCCCACGAATGCTCCAAGCACCAACACGCTCGCACCTTTAACAAACCACGAGAAAAAGGACTCAGGTGCCTCTGTGTTAGGTTCAGCACCACTAGTACCACTGTTAAGAACCTCTCCAGATGCCAGAATTTCCACTGTGTCATGCACCTCGCCATCATGATTTCCGACATAAGAAAGCACAAGCTTTCCCTAGTAGCTACCAACCTAGTGTACCCGAACTCACCCCCTCGGTACAATGACCTTTGAGGTTGTGGGTAAATAGGATCGGTCAGATGATCTGGTCTAGGCTGCCAGATGGGTTGCCAATCTTGGCCCGCCATTCCAATCACAATGTGAATTGGCAGTGCCTCCCAATTATCCTTGGCTGGATCTGTACTTCCACAGGTGAAGTTATTAATTGGACAAAACCTTTCATATCTATGTACGTGGCCCCACAACACAAGGGTCACTTTATTCTTCACGAGCAAAGGTTCTAAGTGCTCCATCATTTTCTCCCTAATGGGTCTATCATTAGATTCATAGCTTGTCGTGTACATTGGTCTATGCCCTTGAACTATCACAAAAGGAGTCTTCTTCCGATCCACCGATTCCAAATCAGCCTTTATGAAATCGTACTGCTTGCTTCCAGGAAGAAAATTAGTCTCAGTAGACATGTAAAGATTGTGGACCACTCCCATATCAAATGAGTAGTAGAGGTTCCGGGTGGCTGGGGCCTTCATTCCAGTGGGTTCTGAGGAATTGCCGGGCATGTTGAACCTAAGGCTGTAAGGTACTCCACATTCACCTCCCCCGTCTGTTCCATATATCGTTCGGGCCCATTCGGGCTTCCAAGGTTGCGACGGCCAATCATACTCATGATTGCCAATACACACATGGTATGGAACTTGGGCAGCGACAGGCTCAATCTGAGTGAAGAAATGGTCCCACAACCAAGAGTAACCTCTTGCATAGCTGATATCTCCAATGTGAGACATGAAACTTGGCCTGTTCCCTAGAGCTTCAATGTCACGGAGGATCCACTTTATGGTCGTTATGCTCTCGTCTTGTGTGCGGTAGAATGTCGTGTATGGTGTTGCAGTTCCCATATCTCCAAATAAAAATGCTATTGTCTCATCTGAGTCTTTAGCCCTAGGCATAAAGCTGTACGTTTTACTCCAACCACCAGAGTCACTCCCAACCTGTTGTGAGAATATGGACATTCCAATCACCGAGATGTACCAGTCCCAATCGAATTTCGATCATGCTTATATCGGTTATGATACTTCTATAACTGAAAAGACTAATCACACAGAACACCAAATTCTACTAAGAAAGCAGACAAGCCCCATTAACGTCATGACAGATTCTATGATTCTATCACATGTATTTCTTGTCTGAGAGATCAAACAATCATGCATTCACACCGGGAATTCTGTGTGAACCATACCGTTCATGGACAAGACCAAGTGAAAGCCCAATCCGTGCATGGTTTCCACATGCAAAAAAATGATGGAATTCACCGCACCTTTTGAAGGGTGGTGAGGCAGCAGCAACTAGCAACTAAACCAGCATCAACATGTATCCAAACCACCAGGACAACAGCAAACTCACAACCATACCATTTTCTCTTAACCATCAAAAAGAAATGAAACTGCTGACCCAACATGAACCTTAATCTAAAAGAACAATCAAAACAATCAAACCTAGCAAGACTTCCATTTTATACATAATCAAAGAACAAAAACTGATCACAAACCTCATAAAGCACAATTTAAACACCAGCTCACCTGATAATAATACCTCACCCCACCCTTCAAATTCCTCATGACCGCATCATGAATCCACCCAGGATCCCTCCACCCGACGCTGTCGTTCGCGGGCGCGTCGCACATCTCGTCCCTCTGGTACCTCCCCGCACGCGCCGTCGCCAACTCGCCCATCTTCCCTTCTCTCTTCCCGTACCTGACGTACCTCCGGCCGCCGTCCTCAGCCACGAACATGACCCGCATCTCGTCCTCCCGATCCGTGTACGACAGGTGGACCTGCTCCGGGCCGCGGCCCGGCTCGAACCCGGCCTCCTCGGAGGCGCCGAGGAAGTGCTTCGCGCCCGGCAGGGGGTTGTGGTCGTGGTCGAGCCGGGTGCGGTCGACCTCGGACTCGGACCACCGGAAGATCCGGAAGGAGTAGTTGGAGCGGAGGTTGGGCAAGGGGAGGGAGACGGAGCCCGACCCGGAGGAGAGGTGGGCCGGGTCGGAGGAGAGGAAGACGTAGCCGATGAAGAGGTCGTGGGGGGAGTCGGGAGGGGAGTAGATGCCGAGCCAGTCGAGGCTGGAGGGGGAGTCGACGCCGGACCATCGGATCCGGATCGGATCGCCGGATTTGGAGAGGATCTTGGGGGAGACGGACAGGGAGGGTGCGGATTGGGTTGATGGGTCGAGGAGGGAGAGGAGGGAGATGACGAGGAGAGGTATCATGGTGGCCATGGCGGCGGCGGTGGCGACGATGGTTGAGACCGGTGGTGGTTTCGTCGGGCGATTTGGCGGCGTTCGGGGGTTTCGTTTGGGGTGGAAGGGAGATGGTGGTGGAAATTTCGGGATTATTTCGGATAGATCGATGAAAGACAAACGTCAAAATCAGGAATATGCTTCGGACATACTCTAATTAATCATGCTTACGATACTTAGCATTCACCATAAGAAAATGTCTTATCTTCATCACCTTTGCTCTCCATCTCATGTCGAGTGTGCTCCAATGGATGCAATTATGTTGGAGATTTTTTATATGTATGGATTATATATAAATCACATATATAGATTTTAGGACTTGATTTGACGTTTCGAAAATTTTATGACTCAATTGAAATTTTAATAATTAATTTAATAACTTGATTACTTTTTTAAAAGTTATATAACTCAATTATATTTTCATGATAAATTTTAAAGTAAATTATATTTAAAAGTGGGGCTGTTGTTTTGACATCTTGATTTGACAACTTGAGATTAGATCCTGAGAACTTAGTTGAGGTGTATCACACATGCTCGTTCCTCGGTGATCTAAATTTTCAATTTCATTTGTTTTTTAAAAGATGAATAGTTTGGAAAATATTTTCCTAAAAATGATTACTTACATAGCTTAAAAATTTGAATGAGCAAATAATATTTTCATTATCTAAGGAAATATTTAAATATAAATTACTGTTGATAATGAAAATATTTTTAATTAACCAATTATTTCAAACAATAAAAACGATTAATTTTAGGAAATATTTCTCAAGTCATTCATTTTTTATGAAGCAAATTCATTTCCATCCTAATTTTTCCCATACATTTATTATGCCCTTATGGAATGTTGTGGAAATAAAGAGCTTAACGAACTCAACACCAGTAATTTGTGAGTCCAAGATTGGGAATATATGTTGAAGCAGATCATTTGCGCATTTAAATTACTACAATTCCATAACTTTCTTGTAATAAACAGCAGACACGGTTACTCTATATAACATATATCTAGAAATATGAAAAACTACCAATTTAGTTATAACCATCTCAATTTAGTCAAAGAAATAATAAATCTTTATACGAAATTTCAATGCAATCTTTCCTGCGAATTACTTTGACTTTTCATCAATTATCCAATTATAAAAACTGCAATTTTTTTTTCTTCACTGAATAAGCCTTCCAAGAACACCCGGCAATGGGAATCGTCAATCAAAACCATGGATCCGATTCGTCCGTTCAAATTTCAAGATTAATCCGGCCATCCCACCTCATTTCTTTAAGTGGGTTTTCAGTAATATCATTGTTGAGGCGTGACTAGTGATTATATGCAATCCTCAAGTGAAATTTGGGCTTTCATATGTGCAGGTTATCGTGTCGACCTTCGGCAGCTGCTCGACGTGATCGCTTTCCCCAGGAGTCGCAGGCACATGTCCACGTACTTATCACATGAACAGATAGGTTCGAGTAATCAGTCGAACCGTTGGCGTCGCCTCCGCAAGAAAATTATCACAAAAAGTAAGTTCAAAACAGGACATTCATCATGAACAATAAAAAGGAATTGTAAAGGGAAAAGAACTATTCATATCAAGGGGGTATCTAGGTTGTTCATCAAACGTTTTGGCTTACAACAGACATCTAACTTCCATCCACGGTGTTCGGGGAACCCCAACAGCAGCAAAATGCCAAATATGAAACTTACAATGCTACAATTCTTGATCATTGCCCTTTCGTTGCACTTGCTCCGATCTGTCGATGCTTCTTAGCGTGTTTACATATGTGTAGCTAGAGAAGGAAACGAAAAGCTTGCGAAACCTACAATGTAAAGGAGAAGATTTTATCCACTTGAAGAAAAGAAATCCTTCACCAAGATTGCTTGAACTTGAGGGAAATTTGTAGGACACGGAGTGAAAGAGTAGAGGAGAATCTTCATAACAATGTTAGTGGTCTCTCTCTAATTAAAAGCTGATACAGGACAGGATGCATACCAAACCCATTGACTCGAGTGTTGTGACATAGCCATAAAGCTCCTCCGAGGATTCTCATTCATTAAGCAATGCGCTGACCCAGTGGGGCTAAGCGAGGCAAACAACATGGACATCCAAAAATCAACTGGTCCACTATACTTGCGTAAGATGTTGGTACTTACCTGCAAAACATCAAAGATATTGAGATAACATACAACACAGTACATCACATCCAAGATAAAAAGATAACAAATTCAATTGGCAGATGGATTATGATCTTGCAGAGCGATGATATCATATCAAAATAACTAAAGTGTCCATTATAAAGTGACAAGAACTATCACTGGAAGTGAGTAAGTCTATAGTCAAAGAGTCTAAGAAGCCGAATTCCAAAGTTGAACCATTTTATGATGATAGGCTTTCAGACCATAGCTCACCATAGTGAGAAATAGAGCTGAGGCATAGCAAGGGAAAGAAAACATACAAGTTCCCAGGCCTCGATATCTCTTTGTGCCGTCTCTTGAAGGAATGTCCTGCTCACACCAGAATGCCATGAAAAGAAGAATAAAATTACTTATAAACAATTTAGGTATGCCATAGATAAAGGATTGCAGCTGGAACAGATCAATCCCCTCATTAGCAGTGGACAAACCAATGTGAACTGGAAAGGTGAGTAATAAGCCACCGACCATGTTTAATTCATAAGGTGCATTGAGAAAAGCACCAAGAGAGAGAGAGAGAGAGAGAGATTATACTGCGAAATGTTAATCATATTAAAGTCCTCACATGCATAAAGGACATCACTGGAAAATTTATAAGATGCAGCAAGGGAAAGACAAAAGTGGAATCATTTCACTAACCGAACCCCAAAATGCACATCACGATGGTTGCAATGGCCCGAAACACCATAGTCATCAAAAGTGATAACCTGAGAAGCCCATTTGATGAGTATCATCCTATAAGCAAGATCACTCACTATGTTACCAGAGCAACTAGAATTCTCAATTTGACATAATGGATAAAGATGCTCAAATGCATACGATACAAATGAAGAAATTTCATGACTGTTTGCATAAATTATCAAAGGCAAATATGGAAACAGGGGTGAAGAGCATCTAACTTCCGAAAGATTAATTAAAGTGCCTGCTTTCAGTCAATATCTTACCACATTAATGCCACTAGCAAGGACTTCCTCTTCTATGATCTTGGATAATAAGTTATGATTCCATTTGTTGCCAAACCCATCCTAGTGATTATAGATAAAATTAAAGACAACTCAAGCCAAAATTTCTAATGAAATTAAGATAGACAACTGTAGACTTCACTGATCAGGTAGTACCTGCAAATCTGGATGGTCCATGACTTTAACTTGTTGGCGAGGCACCTTCATACAAGATTCCACATTAGACAGTTCAAAATGTGGACAAAATGTATGGACAAGTTCTGAAAATCACCTTGAAAGTCACACAAGCTTGGTAAAGCTCCTCTTTTCTTATATTTCCTTTGCCATCAGCATCACCTTAAAAGCAAATGAAGCTAAGCAAGAGAAGCACATGCACAATAGATCACAGAGTAAAGAAAACAACTTTTCTAAGAACATTCTTGACAGGAAGGCACCATGAGACAATGTGCTAAAAATTCCTTTTACTCCCAATTTATCACGTGATGGGATGACACAAAACAACATTACTGAAACAATTACCAAAACTTTTGGAAGCTCGCAGTGTGATGCATGAAATTCTATTCCAGTAACTTCTTTTTTGCTAAGATCATACTAGTATTGCTTTCAAAAGCACATGAGCTCCAACTACAGCTCATGGTTTAGACCATTTCGCAGCCTTTCCATTTTAATACTTAGACAACAGTGAGACCGTCTGCGCTGGTCCGGGACACCAGTATAATGCAAGAAATCAATTAAGAATCCTGATAAGAACAATCCTAATGAGATAACACAGAAAATATCACATTACCAACCGACAAGCATAAAATATGAAGGTTATGTCCCCTTGAAGTGAGATAACTTATTGTTGGTGAGAAAAACCTGCAATTGAATAATCCAGAAAATCTTCAATACACTGAAAAATCATTTCATTATTTAACAGATAAATTTATGAGCATTTTTGCCAAGTGAACATGTTGGATTGTTGGACAACTATAGTGTAGTCTTGAGAAGGGAAGATATAGACCTTGGTAATAGTAATCTCATAAAACCCATGAATACCTTCAACCATAAATGGTCATTATCAGTATACACAAGTAAGTTTTGCAGCTCACAAAAGGTACTATAGTACGTCCTTTGAAACTAAGGAAGTTTGTTGCTCTAAATACATGATAGGCATTCATAGACTATTAGCACAAGTAATAGGTGACATTTCTTGCACAAGGGGAAAAAACTCGACCTTGAGCTTGGAGCCTTAGACATGGACGTATCCAGAGCAAAAAACAGAACAATATGAAAGCAGCTTTGCTTTTCAGCCGACAATTGGAAACATTCAAAGAAAAACTTACATGGACTCGTCGTCAGGGTGGGCTATAACCAGCAATACATTGCTCTTGTTAGCATTTTCGCCTGAATATTACCGCACGAAACAATTACAAACAAAACGATAAATGACTCGACGAGACGACAAGTGATGAACTGGATCACTAACCACTGATGAGAAACGCAGGTTTTCTGGGGAAGTACGCTATCAGAGACGCAAACCATAGAAAAACTAGCGACGCGAAAGCCAAGAGCCACATGATGCCCGCTCGTGCCTGCGAAAAGAACACACATACGTCGTTAAAACAACCAGCTAAATCCAGCTAAAAGGGTCACCCATCACCAGTGATGAACCAACCGAAGAAAACGAAATGCTGGGAGCAGATAAAAATTCGATCTTCAGCCAAAGCAAACTAGTTCAGAACCAGGACGATCGACAGCGGATTAATGCCGGCTCGACCCGCAAGTCGGAGGTGGAAAATGGGTGGGCGGGATCAGGTTCGGCACGACTGCAGATTCATCTCCGGCGAACGTGCTCGATCGGCTACATGAGAACATGGGAAACGAACTGAACCGACCCATCTAAACTAGCGGAACATGACCCACTACAACCCGCGACCTAAGACGAACAAGGAAATCAAGCATCAATCGAGACCGACCCATCGAAGACCAGCCCCGGCGATGCGCGAGATGAACGGGAAGAGAAGAACGCTCGAGTTACCTGAGACTTCAGACGACTGGGCTCCGACCGGATTCACGATCTCGGCCACCTCTCTCTGGAGCGAGCAGAGGAGGAACCGGACTCGGGTCGGGTGTTCTGTGGGTTTTTGGGCCTATGGATTCAATGAGACATGGGCTGGGCTTTTAATCTGATAAGTGATCCTCCTTAGATCTTCTTATTTCTTCCCATGGTTCATGAAAAGTCAAACTGCTGAGTCCGATGACGTTGCAATAAATTTATGAGAAAAAGAAAAGAAATTGACAACTTGTCAAGCGAAAAATTGGATGGGTAGGCTAAAAGTGAGTAACAAAATTTTTATATGAATGGATTATTAGTAGATGTGACAATTCATTTTTTTGGATTTGCTAAATGACAGAGGAGAAATTCAATTATTAATTCAATGTATGTATTTTCTAAACATGAAAACAAGATGTAAAGATGATCAAAGGGCAGGCGGCTGTCCAGCCGGTAAAGGCAAATGTTGTGGGCTTGACAATGTCATTGCATGAGGAAGCTCGACCAGCCCAACTCGGACTTGGGTCTAGCCTGAAAATTTATGTGACTTAAATATTATTGGCGAAGCTGGGGCAATACATTAGACTCAACTTTTAGCTCCGGCACCCTCGATGATCACTTTGTAGAGGATATTTCCTCCTATCATCGTGCTTGGATACAAAATGATGGTCCGTAATATTTAAATGCAAAATATGAGAAAGTAAAAAGAGCATATCAAATTAATTTGACATAACTAAGATTGATCAGATTACTTTACTTAAAAATTGACTTGTATTTGGTGCAGTCTTCATTTTGTATTTATAATTGAAAAAAGGACGTTTTAGATTTTTAAGGTATTTAAAGTCATTCTACCCAAATGATAAGAAGTCAAGTCAGTCTCGTAGATGTCAGTAATTTGCTGAAGGACATCCTACAAAAGTTCATAGGTTGTGTTAAATGCCTACGCAAGGAAGTAATGCTCCCATAGGCATTTGTAATTGCTATCATCCTTCCATAAATTACAAAGGAAAAAAAATATGTTTCATGAAGGGTGGTAATACGAGGAAAATTGTCCAAAAAGTATTAAATTTATTATATTTTGATCAATTCAGTCATAGGTCTTTTCAATTGTGCCAGTTGAATTCTAATTTTTTTCATGTTTTTATCAATTGAGTCCCTCTGAATTTCGCAAACAATTTATTGAACAGGTGGTGTATGCTTCCAAAACATATCTCAGATTCGAAATCAGTGCAGCTTTGAATCCAAACTCAATATAACAACCTTCAGATCTGAGTAAATCAACGAGAAACAGTTTCGATTCTAAGCGATTCGTACCCAAGCGTTTTAATGCAGGTCGGCCTTAAACCTCATCAAAGCAAAGCAAAACAGAGGAAAGATTACCCAATTAATGAAGCAAGGCGAAGATACGAGTACTGATGGAATCGATGAAGGAAGAAGCTTCAATGTGCGCCCGCGATGAATATTTGCCCCCGCGGAGGGATCTCGAGCAGGAGCCGAGTCGCCTCACGTTTCCGGCGGAGAAACAAGGTAGAGTCGAGCTCGGATGAACGGCGTCGGAGATGGACAATTGCGTCGATCAGTGGCGGTGAACAGTGATGATCGAGAAACGGCCGTTGATACGGCTGGAGAAGAACCGGCAACTGTTTACTTAAACAAAGCAATTGAGGCGGTGGATGAAACACGGTTTCGAAATCTGCAAATGTGTATACATTTTTTGAGGGAACAGTTATCACTTATGAGAAGGATCACGAGACAAATAACGATCAGGCAAAAGTAAGTAGTTAACACACCGTCTAGGAGGACCGATCGTTTAGAAATAGAAGCACGGTTTTATTAAATCGAGGGCACGAAATTTGCGGATATAGAAGGACATGGAGGCAATCAACGGAAACCAATTCCAGGAAATGCAACTGTCGAAAACCTCTAGAAAACGGTTATCACGCAACCATTATAAATACCACTAGTGGTCAATTAGGAACCTCCCACAAATCAAACAAATTTATTATATTTTTAGTACTTTTATCTTTTTGTACTGCACTTTATTTTCCTTGTTCTAGCTTTCAGATTCACATTATTGATTAAATTCTAGCGTGCATCTTTATCCCGAGTTGTGCTGTCAATTAAATTTTGGCTTAGTTTGTTTACATCTAGCTACTTCATCGAGTCTGTATCTTTCAAACCTCGTTGTCGATTAAATTCGGGCTCAATTTGTGTTTTTATGGTCCTAATCTAATATAAGTTGTTGGTTCCTTTTGCTTGTGATATATTCTGTTCAAAATAGATGCAAAACCCTAGTTTATTTATACAAAGTCGAAAAATGACTTTCAATGAAGGATATTTCGTTTCGGAAGAAATTCAATGAAATAAGTCCTCATCAATTCTAACTCAAGATGCTAAAAGAATGGTGGGGGACCAAAGCATGCATCTATGCAATACTACTCTCTTGGAATTTGGCAAATCCTCATATAATTTTGCAACTCTAGATGCTAATTGACACGCATAAAACGAGGGTTGTATACATTAGATATGAAGCAACCAAACTCAATCTAAATTTTAGACCCAACATGAAACTAAACTTCCTCAGTGATAACTCTAGTATTAATATTTGTGGCCATCAAGCAAGTCGATCGATTTTTTTTTTTTTATAATAACAAGATATAGGTGATAACTCTATAAAAATATAGTTATTTTACCTATTTTAGGCAACAATTAATGCAATATCTATGAGAAAATATTTGGATTTCCTTCGATTATTTGAATTTTTCTTGTTTATGCAGAATAATGAGATATGGAGAAAATAAGGAAAAGAATGGCAACTATCAAGAATTCAAATAAAAGCAGCAATGGAAGATGAATATCAAATCTGGAAATTTTTTATTTTGTTTCCCTAATGTTATCTGCAAGCGTTGAGAGATAAATATTTTGGATCTCCTATAAATAGGAAAGAGAGAGAGCAGCTAGGTTTTGGGGGGTTAGATTGTTTTTCATTGTTCTAAGAGTTTTTCAAGTATTTTGAAGAGAAGATAAAAGTGGTGACAGAATTCTTGTTCTTTGATTCAAGATGCTAAGTTTGATTTTTATTTTTATTTCTTCTTCTACTATGTTCTAATTTTCTTTTGTTAGGGCTATGATGTAACCTAACCATGATGATGTGAATTTCATGATTTTTATGGTTTACAATTGATTTCATTCATGTGAGTTATATATTATTGTGCTTAATACTTTTGAGTGACTGGCCACCATTTGAATGATCTGATGTGCATGTTTAAGACTGAGAAGTGATAATATGCAATTGATCATTATAATATTTAACCATGAATTAAACGTGGATAGAGATATACCGCGTTATTTGTATAGCTTTCGGTGATAAGGTGATCCAAAAGACTCATTGTAAGCCGGGAATATTCATAATTTTTAATGCACTTATGTTTATTTTAATTTACATAGAGATATAGTGGATTAATAAACTGAGTAGGTTTGTTATACCTAGAGATAGGATAGTAAATAGGTTTGGAAATTCCGCCATCACATGTTTGATATCGTTCTTGTACCCACAATAATCTGAAATTCATATCTAGTGGTTATGGTGAAATTTGATGCTCTAACATATTTATCTGATTAATTTACTGCATTTAGTCTACAAATTTCATTTTAATTTATTCTTAATTATATTTTGATTTGTTAGATAAATTTTAGAATTAGTCTATTTTAGTATTTAATTGGTTTATCTCCGTGGGACGATATTTTTTCTCATTATTATATTACTTGTTCGATACGTGCACTTGACTTTCAATGAAGGATATTTCATTTCGGAAGAAATTCCAGTGAAATAAGTCCTCATCAATTCTAACTCAAGATGCTAAAATAATGGTGGGGGACCAAAGCATGCATCTATGCAATACTACTTTCCTGGAATTTGGCAAATCCTCATATAATTTTGCAACTCTAGATGCTAATTGACACGCATAAAACGAGGGTTGTATACATTAGATATGAAGCAACCAAACTCAGTCTAAAATTTTAGACCCAACATGATACTTAATTTCCTTGGTGATAATTCTAGTATTAATATTTGTGGCAATCAAGCAAGTCGATCGATTTTTTTTTAATAACAAGATATAGGATATCGATACTATGAGATACATGTTTTGTATTATAAATTATCTAAAACTCTATGAATCAACCTAGATTTTTACGTCAAGGATTATACAATTGATTCTTGTTCGACCCAAATGAACGATTATTTGATACACAGAGAATTAGGGGTCTCAATGGATTAGTTCTAATTATAATTTGAGTCAAACACAATTATTCCCGAATCGAAATTTCATTTATCATCCAAAATCATCAAATGGAGAACTTCATTATGTCCCTAACAAGGAAGATGCTTTGAGGGGGTCTAAATATATTGTTCGAGGACAAACGAAAAATCATGCTTGATTAAACTCTATGTAGGTACTCATACATCGCATATTTGATTGGGTCTTTCAACATTGTGAGGTTTACATAGTCATAATTGAATTGAATGCGTGATATGCACGTCTAAAGGTTAGTTGCCACTTACATATAGTCAAATTTGGGCCTTATCCTAACATCGTCTTGGTACTAAGAGAGGAAACAATTTTTATTTTAAAAAAAAAAAAGGGAAAGAAAAAGAAAGAAATACTTAAGAGACTTAAATGTTGATATGGATGTGATGGAGAGAAGGTGGTGAAATTGTGATGGCATTCAGTTTTGGCTTTCCCCCCTTTTCTATGCTCAACTTCATCATTCATTCTCTCAAATCAAACAACAATATTTAAGTTCACATTCTTCTGGTCTCGCATATAAGCCATGGTACGGTCGCATTCCCCACAAGCCAACACATCGAACGTGACTAGTGTTATTATCAGTAGCGGGATGGTTGAATCTTTACCGACTATAGGTACCCCCATCCACAAAAGGGCAATAAATTAAAAAACCCTAAGCCTTAGTTCTTTTTATGTTCCCTTCATGTGTATCTCGCTTCGCATTTAAACTCCTTCCTATCACCTTCATCTCTCTCTCTCTCTCTCTCTCTCTCTCATCTCTCTAAAGCGCCCGTCTTCACAGCAACCCCCAATTCGATAGTTTTCTGAAGGCCTCTCTCGGCAGCAAAGTGCAGCCACCAATCATGAAGAGACCTTCATCTTCATCTTCTTCGTCAACCCCCTGCAACCCTGCAACTTCAACCAAGTTCTTGATCTTGACCCTGCTTCTCTGCCTCCACCCCGTAATGTCCACGTCGGCGGTGACTTCGGCGATGATCTCCCGCTCTTCCAGTTCATTTGGAAAATCTTGGAGGAGCCACGACAGCCACCACCACCACCACCACCACCACCTCCTCCATCATTCTTGCGATCCCTCGTCCGGCGAAAATCCGCCGCATTACACTTCTTCTCTGTGCTTCCATCTCGAACGAATCCGCCGCCGCCGCCAGCCCCCGCCGCCGCCCCCTCCGGACGAGATCGACCCCAGATATGGCGTCAACAAGAGGCTCGTCCCCTCCGGGCCTAACCCCCTTCACAACTGAAAGTACACTCAAGAAAATTTTTCTTGCATTTTCCAGTCCTTTTTTTTGGTAGTTTGAACTTCTTTGATATAAGTATGGTAAGAGGAAATGCGCTCTTTGCAGCAACAGACCTTCTTTTTCCCCTTAGGTGTCAGCGAGGGAGGAATTAAGGAAGGCTCGACGGGGTACGTGCAAATTTATTGCTGACGAGGAAAGAAGATCGGAGAGGGGCACACATGCACGGCTACTGCTAAAAGTCTACAAACCGTCATTTTCAATCGTTCGAGGTTTTTTATGTATTTATTTTCTTCCCTCTATGCTCGTGTAGCATGTAGTAGCGCCATTTCCACGCTTGTCTTTGTCTTGGCTAATTCCATGAAAAGCTAGAGAGAGAGAGAGAGAGAGAGTTTCATGGAAGGAGAGGATGGAGCAGAAACAAGCATGGAAATGGTCGACGAAACCCTAGCAAATATAGAGCGCGTATTTACTGTGTTGCTGGTTCTTGTTTGGGTTTTTCTGGGGAGAGAGAGAAAGGTTTGGCGTTGGCGTTGGCGTTGGCGTTGGTTCAAGAGATGCCCATGACTTCAATTAATTTCAAGGCTGCTACGGCTAACCGCTAAGGAGCTGTCATGTCACTTTTTAGTTGGATGTTGTGTTATGGTCAAAGATTCAAAGGTGCATGCCCAAAGAGGAGAGAGAGAAGTTAGGTTTTTTCATCTTCTCGCAATTACTGCACTCGATATATGTACAGCTCTTGCTTTACAGTTGCTCTTTAAGCCGCGCGCAGTTTATCCCTTTTTTTCTCGATTTCTTTCCCGATCAAGTGTCCCGTGGGTGACGGTATCCTGGAGGCGCGCTTTGAGTACCTTCATGAGATCGCAATATCACCTACGGTTCAATCTGAATCACGGTTCCCAGACGTATTATTCACCTTAAGTAGGGGGGGCCTCGTGTTGTGATCTCAAGGATAAATCGGGTTCGACACGGTGTCCCTAAATCGAGATGGGTTCAATTTCCATAGGCCAATTCTCCAATTTGACATCTCTTTCCGGTGAAGCTCTTCGGGTCCATAGGCATGGCGGGAGAGTGTCCTTTAGGCCTTGTTCGCTCTACTAGTACTAATTCGAGAAAGCAAAAACCCGTGAACGACCACGCTAAATAATGCGCTTGCGCGGGCTCCATTCTCTCGCGGAAATTATATGCAGCGGGGAAAGCAACAAATGGTAGTGTGCTGGTGAATAGACTTAAGATATTATTTGAATTTCAAAAAATCATAGAGAAAATATATGTGAATTTGCGTATTGATATAAAGGAAAAGTCAACAGGTGTATGTCGCAAAATCTAAATTAAGCAAAAAGTAAGGGCTGAGATTATTCTTCATGTTAATTACCTGTCATGCTTTCAAGATGAAAATCTATTTTACTAGAGATAAATAATGAGGATGCAAGCTCCTTGTGGGGAGGCCTTTTTCTTTAACATCTCTTAAGCATAACTTTAATCGAAAGTGTAATTTACTCTCCTCTGACAAAATCAGTAAACGCAACAAAAAGCATGTGGAACCCAATATTAATGACGCAAGTGTCTGCGGCAGGATAATTCAGAGTAAATTTAATATGCCAACGAAAAAAATCGAATTGATGACCCCACAAATAAGCAACTTTAAAAATTGAAAACTTTTAATAAATGTTGAGCTAACCGTACCGTGAAAACATTAAAAAGAAACGGTGGCCTACGTACAAACCGCTTAAAACGATTTCCTTGGAAAGATTAGAATTGGAAATGGGTTGGGTTTGCTTGTACGCAAGTAAATTACGCCGAGCGGGATTTAAATTTCCATGATTAACAAAAGAAAAGGAGCCTAATCAAATTTCGATAATTATAAAGATGAAATAGGGTGGCAAAATATCTCGTATTATTATATTGAATTGGATACTCATGTCATTTCATGTTGTTATCAAACCATTTCAATTCGATGGCAAACAATTTTTTTTTATCAAAAATTTATCAAAGATCGTCAATTCGCGTCAATTTCTAGCTGACTACATTGTATTTGGCGTGTTAGATTTAGGTTCAAGTGTCTTAGTAAACTCATATCATATTCAAATCATGTTTTTCTTTTGTTATATCAGTAATTGGGATCTCACGCGTGAAACAATTTATTTTCATTTTACTTTTTACATCACATATTATTTTGATTTTCCTTTTCAATTAAATTATTAAAATCCAAATAAAGATAGGTAAGTAAATTTTGAGCATGCGAGATTTTGTGAGTTCACAACTAGAGGTGGCAAAAATTGGTCTAAAACCCATGTATTAACTTATATTTGGCAAAATGAGTTGCCTTAAGTTATTAAAGAAGGCTTAAGCTGGTCACAAATAGGTTGCCTAATAACTTGATGGGCCTTAAATGGGTTGATAACTGGCCCACTTCTAACTAATACCAAAAATAGAAAAACAAACTCATTTATAACACGTATTAGGTGAAGTTGGACTTAAGAGATGTGAGGCCAATTTCTACATTTTTTATTTTTCTTTATTTCTTTTCCTCTTTTTCTTCTAAGTCCAGCTGGCTGAACCTTGCCAACTGTAGGCCAAGTCTAGCGACCCTCATTGACAAGCGGCAAGGGTTGTGGCTCTCGTCGACTGCAAGCAAGAGTCGCAACCCTCATCCAACAACCAAGGAGGTTCGTTATGGTCAACGGGGGTTAGCCGGCCCTCTCTTATGACCGGTGAGGGTCAGCCGACTACCTTCGCTGAACTTAGAAGAAAAAAAGGAAAAGATAAAAGAAAATAAAATATAAAAAAATTAATCTTTTTATAAAAAATTTAAAAACCGTCCACTAAAATTGTGTTGCATGGAAATGTTTTAGCAATATAATTTAAATAATATCACTAGAAACAATTTTTCCTTAAATTAGGTTAAGTATTTCAATAATATGGGTATGGTTGGATATGTATCACTGGATTTGTATTGTATGAAAATTGATTAAAACTAAGGATGAACAGCTCCAAGTTCTATATAGATTTTACTTGGAACTTACCCATTAGAACAAGTTCTTTATTTTCTGGAACCTAGAACCTACTATGCATACCCTAAAACTTGAAACCTACCCTAGTACAGGTGAAAGGGTTCTAGAGTCTACCCAAATTTCTTCTTAATTGTTAATTGAACAATTGTAGTGAATTATTACCTTTAGTAACTACCATTTGCCGTTACAATTTACCCTCCATAATTTATATTTATACACACACAAAATATAAAGTATTAACAAAATAAGTTTTAGTCATAAAATGGAAATTTAGACTAATAATTCCAAATTATACACTCATCGTTAAATGTCAATACCACATAATCGCATGAACACATAGACTAAGAAAAACACAAAAACTTATTCTTTATTCTAGGTTCTAGGTTCAAGTTTTACCAACTTAGAATCTGAAACATGTCTGTCAAAATAGGTTCCTCAATTTTTGGAATACAAAACCTACCCTGCATACTTTAAAACCTCGAACTAGACAAGTTCCGACCAATCTAGTTCTCAAGTTCTAAGTTCTACCTCGAAACCTTGCTCCCCCTAATCAAAATAAGTTAAATGAGTCAATTTGGATCGAATCATTTTCAATCCGATCCAACTCATCTCTTCAACAGATCTAATCACAACCAACCGTTCTAAAACTTGAGGAATTATGTAATAGATTAGGGAAATAAGGGTTTGGTAAGATACAAAGTTATGAGATCATACTTTAATACCATGTGAAATTTTATGGACAAATGAGTGGTTTAACATATAAATATTCTAACATGAGTATTGACGAGCTGTGGAATACTTATTATTATTAGGGTAAAAGCTACAAAAAGAACTCTATAATATGCTCATTTGCCTCAATATTTTTTTTTTTTTTTTTGTAATATAAAAAATATCAATTGTACTCATAGGACAATTTACTCACAACTTATATTTGTGTGATGCATTTACTTTAATTTTTTTTGTGCTATAAAAAATCTCATACTCGTATCCATATAACACATTTACTACAAGTTTTTTAAGACACAAAAAATCATAAATTTAGATTTGCACTACACATTTATCATCTGTCGACATTTTATTTTCCTTTATCTTTATTTTTCTTTCCTCCTTTGTCTTCATTGCCACCCTCGCCATTGCTGCGATCCTTACCGTCCCGTTGGCACCATCCTTATCGTCGCCAAACCAAGGAAGTTTTTTTTTTATAAAAAAAGTAAAAAGATAACGAGAAAACAAAATGTACAATGAGTTTATATATTTTTGCCATGTCATCACCATTTACTTTCCATCATCGATGTAGGCAAATACATAAGATTTTTAACTGCGTTTGCTAACGGAATTTTAATGATGGGTAAATATGCCAAACGGATATAAGATTTGAGGTTTTTTGTGTCACAAAAAAAAAAGAATGAATATGTTATGTGAGTACAAGTTTAGGATTAATGGTTTAAAAAAAAAAAAGTTAGGTAGTTGTGTGCGTGTGGCATAGTTTAGGGTTTTGTGGTTTTTTCCATTATTATTATATTATTATTATTATTATTATTTTTTATTTATCTCAGAAAAAATAAATACAGATTTAAAGAGCAGGCAAGCTGTACCATCAAATGCAAAGCCATAGCAATAAATGGATCTTGGTGTGTGCTCATTACTAAAGATGGATTTGGTGCAACAACTGATTTTGGTATAAAAAGAATATCATATATGCTCCTTGAGCGGGTGACTCCTAATATTGTTTTGATGATTCCTCTTGTTATCTAGAACTCATTTTGTGTTGAAGTTCTCTCATATTTGTCTTGATTAGCAGTTAGATTGTGATATTTCCTTTTTCTATTTCCATGGAAATGAATTACTTTGACTAAAAAAAAAGTCATAAAACTTATCAAATTGGTACAATTAAGTTATTCTATTAACTCTAATAAAAAAAAATGTTGATGTAACTATTTTTAGTATTTTCCCTCTTCTATGTGGTGATATCGTAGCTAAAATATGAAATTTAAAGTTAAAAAGACTAGTTTTGGCCAAAATATAATTTTTAATAAGTATTTTATTTAAATTTAATGAAAAACTAGGCTAAATTTTTATTTACAAAAAGGAAGGAAGAATAAGGGAAAATAGCAAGGGCTATGCCGCCCCATTGTCGCAAAAAAGGCCGGCAATGGTTGGGGATGGCGACCAATGGTCGGTGATGGTTGCAACCCTCCCCAAATTCGAGTGAAGGTCATTGGCTCTCACCCAAATCTAGCCGAGGGCCATCATTTGTGTGACCTTGCTCATATGTAGGGGAGGAATTTGGGAGAGGGCTTGTAGGCTCTTGTTTGCGATTGGCAAAGGTTGCTGGCCACTAGATGGGGTCCAATGATCGTCGCTTACTGCTAATCGACCATCTACAATTATTGCCGGCTTCAGGCGATGATGGAGCGGCGATCACAGTGGCCGGGTCCTTGCGAGTTTGCCTTCTTCCCCTCCCCCCTTCTTTATTCCCCCATTTTTAAAATTTTGAATGTAACTTATTTTTTTCTTTTAATTAAAATAAACTACTTATTAAAAATTATATTTTGGCCCAAATAATGCATTTTTCATGTTTTAGTTACGTGATCGTCATGTAGGAGAAAGAAAATATTTTTAAAAAAAAACTACATTGGAATTTTATGTTAATCAAGTTGGGACAAAGTTATCGAAAAAGTTGATTAATTTGATAAATTTTATGATTTGATTATATTTTTTAAAGTTTTAGATTTTAATTATATTTTTATGATAACTTTTAAGATTTTTAATGCACTAATCCTCCATTGTTGTTGGGGAAAATACCAAATAAAAGCCTGAAGTATTATCATTTTCTTAAATAAGGATTCAAAGTAAATATTATTTTAAATAAAGGCTTAAAATAGCAAAATCGTCTTAAATAATAGTCTAAAGTAGAACTTATTTCAAATAAGAACTTGAATGGCCATATCCGTTTTAAAAATGGGTCTAACCTCTCAAACTGAAAAGCATTTTTGTCTTTTAACTTAATTTTTTTCTATTTATTTTTTCCTTTTTTCTTGTCCCTTTCCCTCCATGACCATGGCAGAGGTTGTTGGACTCACGCGAGTAGCCCCCATCGGTGTCGGGCAAGGGCTGCCATCGCCAAACCTGGCGAGGGTCACTTGACATTAGCGAGGGTAGCCCTCACTTGAGATGGGCGACCGTCGTTAGCCGTTGACGGCGATGGTTGGGGAGGGAAGAGGAAAAAAGAAAAAAAAAATCAAGATGTTTTAAAAATATAGTTATAAATTTTATTGACCAAAATATCTTTTCTCCAATGGTCGAAATAGCCACAAGTCAGACGATTTGACAACTTCAAATTTTATTTGAGATGATTTGATCACTCTAACTCTTATCTGAAATAAGATGCATTTCGAGCTTTCATACATTTATTAGAAATTTTGAGGACAAATGAATAAAAACATAAAGAGCAGGCGAGCATTTCCGCGTCTAGACGCGCAAGTAAAGCCAATTTCTCAATTTTCCTTTTAACGCCCATCATTATTTTCTCCAATAATTTCACCTAAAAATAAGAGAAATCGAAACCCAGCTCGTCGGTGATGATCCTCGACCCCCGTCGCATTCCAGATCTGCCAATCTCCACTGCGGACTGATATAATTTCACATCCCACTTCCGCCAACACGAAGAAGACGAAGAAGAAGAAGAAGAAGAAGACGAAGAAGACGAAGGAGAAGAGGAAGAAGATCGATCTCCCTCTCGGCGTCGATCCCTCGCCTCCGCAGATCTGAGCGCGCCCCCGTCTCATGGCGCGCTTCCGGCTCGCGATCCTCGCGATCCTCGTCTCGCCGTTGCTGTTCTCCGCCGTCGCCCTCTCCAAAACCCTCAAGCGCGACGGTAAAAGCCCGATCGCCGGTGGTTGATTCCCGCGCGATCTCTCGCTTCAGATTTTCCGCTTTTGTCCTCCTCTGTTATCCTCTCGCCGGTGCTTGGATTTGGCCGGAGCTTCGTTCGTTCCTCTCTAGTTGAAGTTAGCTAAAATTGGGATGTTTTGGGGGTAGAGCCGAGGGTCATTCCTCCTGCTTGATTGATTTGCCTGTTGTGTTTTCATTGCGGACTTCTCAAATACTGCGAATGCTTTTTTTTAAATGTGCTGGTGGTGAACCTTGGTGAATTTAGGCAGTTCTTCGATTTTTTTTTTTTAACGCGGGGCTTCGATTGAAATGTGGTTGCAGTGAAGGCATTGAACGAGATTAAGGCGTCGCTCGGGTGGAGGGTGGTGTACTCGTGGGTCGGGGATGATCCGTGCGGCGACGGCGATCTTCCGCCTTGGTCTGGCGTGACGTGCTCCTCCCAGGGAGACTATAGGGTCGTGACCGAATTGTAAGCTTACGATTGTTCTCCATTTGGGATTTCCTGTGAATTGGCCGTTAGTGGATTCTGTTGATGTCATTTTTGTGGTTCGAATTATATGCTTCGCCATTTGCGTGATCGGATAGATTGGTTTGATTCATGTCTATATGTTGGACTTGACTGGTTTTTTCCTACAGGGAGGTCTATGCAGTCTCGATAGTAGGGCCTTTTCCAACAGCTGTTACTAATTTGCTGGATCTGACTAGCCTGTAAGTTCCTGTGTGTCATTGCTGCTTCTTTCGGTCATGAGTTTAGTTCACTAAACGTGTAACATGTGAATTTGTACCATGATCCAAGATACTAAAGTGCTGAAATTATGATGACTTGGTTTCCTATTAAAATTGCACCAGTGCATACATTTGTTGTTCCACAGTTCCCCTTATAAATTACTATATCTTAAACAACATATGAGGAGACTAGTCTTTTCTGAAAAAAGCAGTGTTAAGTCCTTGACTTTTCTGTGTCCTAATTGCACAGCATAATTAGGTTATCTATTATCATATTATCAACTGATATGTCTGTCTCCACCGGCAGGGATCTCCATAACAACAAATTGACTGGACCTATTCCTCCTCAGATTGGACGGTTAAAGCGTCTCAAAATACTGTAAGATTGTTGGCTTATGGATGAATAATTCCTCATTTTTGCTTTGCTTCAATGCTGCAGCAAATTTTGTAATGCTGTTTGGCTCGATATAGTAGAACATCATTTCCAGTGAGCATCAGTGGACTACCTGCTGAGGTTTTAAGGCCTTATGACTGCCATATGATAATTTTCACAGGAAACAGCCTTCCTTGGGATTTTTTTAATGCACTGGTCACTGTATATTGTATCCGTGCCTTTAAGTGATTTCACTGAATCTCTGTTATGTCGCCAGCAACTTGCGATGGAATAAGCTGCAAGATGTGATTCCTCCAGAGATTGGTGAATTGAAGAGTCTGACGCATTTGTAAGTTATTTCTCCTCTGTGACTATGAGTAAAATGGTTCTGTTGTACCCTGCAAGGTGATAGTGGATTGTTTTAACAAGGGCACTTCACTTTGTGGTACTTCTTCCCTTCCTATGTGCCTGACAAGCCAAAGTTTCTGCAGATATCTTAGCTTCAATAACTTTAAGGGGGAAATTCCTGCGGAGCTTGCTAATCTTCCTGAACTTCGATATCTCTATCTGCAAGAGAACCGTTTGGCGGGACGAATTCCGCCAGGATTATGCAACTTGCCAAATCTGCGTCACCTGTAAATTTTTACTTTCATTAGAAAATCTTTTAATAGAGCACTAATTTTATTCTTACTTGTTATTAATCCCATTGCTAAATTTTGCTTCCGTAGGGATGTTGGTAACAATCATTTGGTAGGTACTTTGAGGGAACTGACACGAAATGAAGGCTGCTTTCCAGCTTTGAGGAACTTGTAAGTACAATTGCTGGCAAGTTTGTAGTTATTAACTGTGGAAGCTTGGTATGATTTTGCTTTTAACAAACTCATTCCATGTGAAATTCTGAATATGACAGTTATCTGAATAACAACTATTTTACGGGAGGTATTCCAGCTCAACTTGCTAATGTCACCAACTTGGAAATCTTGTAAGTATCATTTGGCGCCTCTCATCATTGTTGTTTTCTTTTTATATGCGTAAACATCTAAAATACCCATCAGTCCATATCGTGCTGTTTTGGATCTACTTTTCTTACCCTAAGTCTGTCATGGCATTGATTGCTTTGTCGATTGCAGGTATTTGTCCTACAACAAAATGTCAGGAATTATACCAACCGAAATTGCTCGTATTCCTAAACTAACATTCTTGTAAGTTGCCTTTTCCGTACTTATAACGCTTTGGATTGCCAGGAGGATTCATTAAAAAAAGGTTTATAATCATGACTAGTCAGTTTTGTATGTGGATATGCCTTATATTTAGAACACTAGTCATTTCTGTGGCAATATTAGTAGTAGTACTTTAAAGCAATGTTGTTTAGACACATTGAATGGTGTATACAATAGCTGTATGATGTAGGTAATGGAACTTTGTCGGTGAAGAGAAACTGTTTTAGTGTATCAGAGACATGAAAGAACAGAGAGTAAAAGAAAGACTATCAATATTATGTAATATAAATGTCATTTACGCTCAATCCCATTATCATGTTGGATGTCTAATGGTTTGCTTTTTTAACAATATTTCCTGGAATGCTTATGCTTAATGAATACTCGAAGTAAAGAGCCAATGAACCCTTTCCTCTTCTTGAGGTTGACTTCTCGGTCGTCTTTTATATACACCATTTGACTTGCTTTTGGTATGTAAGATTTTTTGAGCCTTAACATTGTCATTTTCTTCCAATTATATCCATGCGTTAGCATGATTGCCATCTTATCATGAGCTAACTAAAACAATGACATTTTTTTTTTTTTACTTCAATCTATTTGCAACTTTTTCATGTCGAGTTTCTTTGTTGATCTCAGATATTTGGATCACAATCAATTTTCCGGAAGAATTCCTGATGCTTTCTACAAACACCCATTCTTGAAAGAAATGTGAGTCCCTTCTTGCACGTGATCGGAATCTCTCATTTGCTTGATGTCCTCCAACTTTGCGACTCCTGGCACTAATTTTATGATTATCTGCATGTTGTGCAGGTACATCGAAGGGAACTCATTCCGACCAGGTGTAAAGCCAATCGGAGTTCACAGAGTCCTTGAACTTTCTGACTCAGAATTTCTGTTTTAGTTGAAGAGAACGACGAGCTTTTGATTACATAGGATCGTGTCAATAGATGGGGAAACTAGTATGATTAGTTGATGCAAGCCAAATGGTAATGTTCGTTACGCAATATTTTTGTGCAATAGGGTTATTGATTTTGTTCATATAGCTCAAGCGACGCCAATCATCATCTTCAATTCTCATTATCTTTTGAGGTGGGGAACTTGCGATGTATTTTATCAGTCCAATCCAGTATCGTCATTTGAAGTGATCGAGACGTTGTACTTACAGCTACCAGTGAAAGAACTTGTCGATGTTACTACTCCCAAGTGGTTAACTAAGTTTGGGAGAAAATTACCAAAAAAGTCTTGAATTTATTGTAATAGTGTTAATTCAGATTTAAATTTATATTTTTGGCCAATTAAGTCCTAAATTTTATGCAATTTTACTAGTTCAATCCATCTGTCCAAATTTGGTCGGTGATGTGGCAATTAGTCGGTGCCGGAGACAATTTTTTTAATATTATTTTATATTTTCAAGTTATTTTATTAATTTTTTTTTCTCCTTTTCCTTTCTTTCTATCTTTTTTTCCCCTTTTCCCTCCTTCTCCCTTTAGCTTCAGCATTCGGTCAAAGGCAAAGGCTAGCCAATCACCGAATTGAGGCGGTCGGGCAAGCTTGCCTCGTTATCACTTGGCGAGGTTGAATTTGCCTAGCCATTGTTAAAGCAAGTCCTCACTAAATTCGATGGGGACTCACCACGCCAGACCTAGCAATGGCGAGGTGCCCTTCCCTAGATCTGGCAAGGGCTTGTCTTGCGATTGCGAGGTAAGCCTGTCGATTGGCTAGGCGAGCCCTTGCCAGATCTAATAGGGGCTCGCCTGGGACAGCAAGGTGAGCTCACTTGGTCACGTCAGTCCAGTGATTGGTCGACCCTCTCCTCTAGCCGATCACCGGACCAAGGTGAGCCCTTGCTAGATTCGGTAGGGACTCGCCTTGCCAAACCCGATGACAGCGAGGCGAGCTTGCCCGATTGCCTTAGTTCGGCAAGTAGCCAATCCTCACTCTGGCTGGTCGCGAGGAAAAAAAGTAGAGAAGGAGAAAAAGATTAAAAAAAATTAATAAAATAATTTGGAAAAATAAAACATTACTTAAAAAATTATTGCTAGTGCGGCTCGTTAAATTTGACCAAATTGATTGAATTGACAAAATTACAAAATGATTTAGACTCAATTGATAAAAAAATAAGTTTATGGTTGAATTGGTACAATTATAATAGATTTAGGGATTTTTTTGATAAATTTCTCCTAAATTTGGTCTCAACTTCTTTTTCACTTTTTATTATTATAATTAAGATTCAGGGAAATCAGCTTTGTTTAAACTTTAGTTTACTGCAGCGCGAGCCGATGAGGTGTCGCGCACACCGTATCCTACAAATGCTTGTGACATTTGGGCATCGCTGAATATATATATATATATATTGATATTGAACTGTTAATAGGGTGGTTGTCTGTCTCTACCCAGCAGATATACTGAAAATGGGCGCATCTCGTGTGGCAAGAAAGCATCGTTTTTGTGGTCTCGTAGCGGCATTTTCTTGTCGGCTCTCGAGCACAAAGGTTAGACAAGGAATGAACCGGTCACACCATTTTTTGAGGGTGTGCATTGGGGGAAGTTTAAAAAATTGCAAACAAAGCGAGAAGTACCACTAATTGTTATCTCCAGATCCATAATGGGAGTTTCATTAGAAAAGCAACTGCAGATAGGTAAAAGATTCTATGCCCAAGAGCACACATATATTCCTATATTTTCGCGAATTAGTTTTACAGATTTTCACGTGTTTGACGTGTTTGACTTGTTGAAAATCATAAGTAAATGGAAAATTATTTACTTAAAAAAAATATGCATATTTAAAGTTAGAAAAATAAATTTATAACACATTTTCCTTAAACGGTTAAATTTTTCTTGAAATAATCGCACCATTAGTTTTCATCCTATATCACATCGCTTCGCTACCAGGTTTTGAGCCTTTGTGATCTAAGGATAACTGTATTTAAAAAGTAATTTATTAGTAAAGAGAATCTAACATCCAAGCTTTCATAGCTCAGTTGGTTAGAGCACCCGTTTAGTAAGCGGGAGGTCTTGAGTTCGACTCTCAATGAAAGCACAATTTCCTCTCTCTTTTTGTTTTTGGGAGAACAACTGATGCCGGAAAACAGATATATGTTGACATAAATTTGAGAAAATGCATATAGATAGAACATATGGTAACAAATTCATAGTCCGTCCCTAATGCCGATCTGTTTTGGTTTCAAGTTCCCTTCATTTGCATTTGAAATTGAGAAAAGGGATAAAGATTGAAATATCTCGAAATAACTTTTTTAGACAATCTAATGTAAAGGGGACAATATATTTACTATAAACAATCGGTGAAACTTCTTATCTCTACATATGACACTTTAATTTAAAATCACAATATGGCACACAAAAATTCGTCATCTAATTACCTATTCAGCCAAGTTTCAACATATTGATTTTCATTCTCTGGGTTTTGACGATTGTTTGCTTTAAGGTTGGAGAAAGTACATAATAGTATATTAGGTAATTTCAAATATTACTTATGATAGAAAATCCATGTATTTAACTTAAAGTTATTTAGAATGGACGACATTATTATAGCACAGAAAATAATCCCAATTTGAAGTATAGTTTATTTTATAGTGTAAATAAATAATTCCAAACAATTTATGAATTAAATGGGAAAATCAAGCAAGCTAAAAATATATCTTCCTACTAAATAATTTTTTTAATAATTTAGAGAATATCTCTTTTCATTAAGTGAATAAATTGTACTTAGAAACTCACTTCATTTAGAACACGTATGTATTCGTATATCCTACTTGCTTTAGTAACATAAATTTACGATGAGATCGAAACATTATAAATATCAAAAGATCCTAGCTTATACAAAAAAATAACTTTTCGCTAGTTTATACGTTATGTTTTTGGACTTCACTTAATTAAGTATTAGCTTACTTCAGTCAAGAAAATCTATTCACATAAGAACCGAACAATGTAAACTAATTTGATAGTCCACTTGAACTAAAATTGTTGATTCTTTCCCGGGGATAAGTTATAACAAATATTTGAGCAATTTAATTCAGTAAATGGATATAATTTACAGAATAAATTAATTGACTTAATTCTTTTTTAAAAGGAGTAAAACGAACCAATACAAAGATAGATGTTTTTAATAAGACAATAACTTAAAAAAAAAAAGATTGAATTTGCAATCTGGCTAATGGTATTCAAACTCTTTTTTCTTAATATTTTTCACCTTATCTCTATTTTCAACTTGATTTTGTTTAAATTCATGCTGCCTTTTTGTTATTTCATAATTAAGTATTTTCTCTACTCAATAGAGAACACCTCAAATAACAAAAAACCGAACTGTATCCACTGTGATTGAGACCGACGCAAATATTTCAAAGAAAAAGATAATGAAAACGAGATTTAAAATACAGCGGTAATAATCTCTTCCGTGGAATAAGTAGAGTTTCGAGGCATATCTACCTGGATATGCATGAAACAGAAGATATGACAACACGGGCTAACATCAAAACAACTTCCTGTAGGATAACAATTATCAGACATGTCGTTGCCGATCTTTTCAAGAGTATTTATAAATACATGATGGGATGCTCTAAAGTTTCTTGTTTAGCAATCGACGATGGAGTTAGGGCTTGGTTGGGTTTCTCTTCTCCTTCTCTCCTCGCTGCTCTCGTCGTCGTCGTCTTCTTCAGCAGATAATGTGAAGGTGGCGGTGAAAGGAGGGGCCTCCATTGCTGCGACAGACGACAGCTTTATATGCGCCACCTTGGACTGGTGGCCGTCCGACAAGTGCGACTACGGCCAATGTCCTTGGGGACTGGCCGGCATTCTCAATCTGGTATTCTTATTTCCACGAAAATACCTTTAACTCTTTTTCCTTTTTGGGAATATGTAAACTCGGAAAATAAACATGTTTTGTTTTGTGGGTGTTTGTGAATGTGGTGTGACAGGATTTAGATAACAAGATCCTCTCCAATGCTATTAAAGGTAAATTTCATTCTCATTAGTTTATTTGTTCAAAGTTATTTAATATGTTTATCTGGTTTTAGTGTTGAAGCTATAGATTCGTTCCTAATTAGCATACACGACTTTTATTATCGATCGATCAGATACAGTTTCGATCTATAGTTATTGATGTCTCATATTATTTTTGTTGAGTTATTTATACAATTGCTTATTGGATTATTGTTAAACTAGTAAATTATCCTTAAAGACAAATATTAAACTAGTAAAGAAATAAACTTTTGCAGATTTGATCTCCTTTGGGAAAAAAAAAGACTTAGATTTATATTATGATTGAACAAACCTAAATTCGATTTTAAAACAGAGATGGGATTAAGGAATGAGCTGATTATTTCAACTATATGAAGTTCATAGTTTTTTCCGTGGTAATGGATGGTGACAAACCTTCATATCAACTCTCATGGATTTTCGTGCAATTACTCAAAGTTTGAGGTCCTTTTATTAAATACTTTCCTCACGAAAAAAAAAGAAGGATTTATATCAAAAGAATTTCTTAATTTCTTTTCTTATTTTTACTTTCTACTTTTCAATAGTTAAAGTAAGCTTCATAACTGGGTTAAGAACGCATATACGTTTATTTATATACAATAGTTATTTGGTTCTTCCGATTTGTACTAAAAGAATATAGGAAGGGAAACTATGTTAGCATTACATGTGATTTAGCGCGCTAAACAATTGAGATGAAATATTGAAGTCGTTGAAAAATTATGATGACGCGAAATTTCTTTATAGTTAAGTTGTGCATAAATATCTTTGAGTTGGATAAGCAATGTCTGTAAAGAAGGAAGCAACCCCATGAGAATTTGAAGGGTTGATGTTGATTTCAAGCAAAGTATACGATCCTTTTTTTTTCTCTATTTTCATACGAGGATAAGAATAATATGACATCAAGTAATGTGCAATAACTAAGCACACATCGTAAATCCTTTTCATGTATCGATATCAATATATATAATCTGATTATTAAGTGTAAACTTTCATAAAAAGTAGAAGTGCAGCCCCTCTAGATATATCGAGTAGCACGAAATATGGTAGTTGAAAAGTATATTGTTGTCAAGAGACTTATATGGAATTTGGATACCGCTGAAGACTTTCTGAACTCTGTAAAGAAACTTGTATGAAATTCAATTCAGTCTTGGGTAGCAAGTTATCATCCCATAACTATAGGCTGAGTATCTAGTCCAAGTCCAAACTAGAGAGAATTTCGTTGTTGTGCGTCTTGTGACTGTAAGGTTTCGTTGTCCTCGCGAATTGCAGCGTTTAACCCTCTGAGAATACGAGTTGGAGGCTCGTTGCAAGACCAGGTCGTGTACGAGCATACGCATTCGTACAACAAGAAATGCCCCGAGTTCAAGAAGGAGGATGGCGGCATGTTTGGATTCAGCGAGGGTTGCCTCCGCACGGAGAGATGGGACCAGCTCAATCACTTGTTCAACCAAACAGGGTATTGCTTCTGCCTCCTTAGACAAATACCAGTACCGATAGGTGGCGAAAAGTAAAATGTGAGTACTTGCTCTTGTTGTGACGTTGCAGTGCTCTGGTAACGTTTGGCTTGAATGCCCTCGATGGAAGGATGAGGTCCAAGCAATCCGACAACCTTTACGTCGGGAAGTGGAAAAACGGCAACGCCCACCATCTGATGCGGTACACGCACCACAAAGGTTACAAGATCGATTCCTATGAGCTAGGTGAGAGGCCATATATAAGCCATTGATGTCCATATTCCTGCAAAACTTGCATGGTTGGATCCTGTCATGACTTTAACATGCTCCTTCCTAGGAAATGAGCTGTGTGGGTCTGGGGTCTCTGGGAGACTGACGGCCGAACAGTACGCGGAGGACATTGTTAAGATGAAGAAATTCCTGACGAAATTGTACCCCGACCAGGCGTTGCAGCCCAAGGTTCTGGGTCCTGCCGGGTTCTATGACAGGAAATGGTTCGAGACCTTTCTTAAGGCCACTGGACCGGGTGGTGTTGATGGAGTGACCCACCACATATACAATCTCGGCGCAGGTAACAACTTAGCAAGTTCTTATATTGAACATGAACATGAACAGAACCGAGATTTCTTAGTATCTTTTGATTAAGTTAAATGGTGCAGGTGTCGACCCAACGCTAATCAACAAGGTTCAAGATCCATCTTACCTAGATCAGATTGATACGACATACAAAGATGTCTCGGATACGGTTCAGAAATTCGGGCCTTGGACCGCACCGTGGGTCGGAGAAGCTGGAGGGGCTTATAATAGTGGAGGCAAAGATGTATCAAATACCTTCGCCAATGGCTTCTGGTATTGACCTTACTTTTATAAGGGCTTCTGGCATGAACTAATGCTCCGAAAGTAGATTTTCATATTCATGCATTCAACTATACAAAGAAAAGGGAGGATGTGAACTTCAAGGATATATGAAATTTAGGTACATGGACCAACTAGGGATGACATCTAGATTCAACCACAAGGTATTCTGCAGACAAGCCTTGATTGGAGGGAACTATGCTCTTCTCAACACCACAACATTCATTCCCAACCCGGACTTTTATGGGTCGGCCTCTTACTACTTTATTTTGTTTAGTTAGCAACCAAAACAGAAGATCTCCATGAGAGTTGTTCCACAAATTTATTCTCCTTTTCTTCTGTTTTTTCTCCCTCGACAGAGCACTTCTGTGGCATCGCCTCATGGGAAAGGAGGTTCTTTCGACCACTCACAGCGGCTCTCCATACTTGCGTGCATATGCTCATTGTTCAAGAAACACGGTATTGAATTCTTCGTAAACATGTACTTTGTCCATACAAAAAGTGTTTACCCCGGCTCTTTTGTGTACTTTAATTTTTTCATTGCAGATTAGATGGGTCAATTAATACTAGGAGCTTTAGTCGATTCTTTGGATACTTTGATTCGATTTTATTTATTTCAAGGGGGTGGCACCACATGGTGTCCCATGAAACTACTGGGAAGACTAATGCAAACTGTAGAGAAACATTCTGTATTGTCACATTACTGCAGATGTATCTGCTTATAATTTCTGCATCATGAATTCTGCATCTGCAGCCTGGGGTGACCGTGGTCCTAATCAACATGTCGAACTCGACCTCCTTTGACGTTTCCATAGTCGATGATCCGAACTCGAGTCCTAGTCACCAGAAGAAGATAGCTTCAGGCAGTCATGCCCAAAGAGAGGAGTACCACTTGACGCCAAAAGATGGTAACATTCGAAGTGATGTGTTGCTTCTCAATGGGACCCCGCTGAAGCTCACCGACTCATCCGACATTCCTGAACTTAATCCAACCACTGTGGACCCATCGCAACCGATCCATGTGGTGGCTGATTCAATTGTCTTTGCAAGGCTGCAAGGCTTCAAGGCTCCTGCATGTAACTAAGCTTAAGTTGTTAGGTTTAGGAGATCACACTTTTCTGTTTTGCCCTTCTTTTAGGTAGGAAATATCGTGGATCTTAGTATCTTGCAGCAAATCTGCAAGTTGAATTTTCTTAGACCTTTTTATGACACCTATATACATGACTTTGGTTTGAATCTATAATGTAGTATTAATGTAGGACTTGAATGGCATTCAATTAAAAGTTACGCCAGGACCCTACAATTCCGTGGTAGAAAATGGTAAATTTTGACCGGTGACGGTTATTTTTCCTAATTTGGTGTCTGTACTTACTAACTCACATATCTCCCCATACTCGGAAAGGTTATACTCGGTTTAACTTAGTATAACCCCCAATGGAGGTCCCCTTTTTTCTGTACCTTTCCTGTTCTTTGCAACTTTTAGGCTAGGGATCCAAGCCAGACTTGAAGAGAGTTTTAAATTAATTGCATTAACAAATCACATTTCCTTTTAGACAAGACTAAAAAGAGTTTCATTGTTTTTCTGCCATAAATTCCTGTAATAGACTGAAAAAGCTTACCTTCTTTTAAAAACTAAAAGCTACGCAAAATCTTGGATGGCTTCAAGGCTTTAGGGTGCTTCGTTTTGCAAAAGAAAGCACAAGAAAAAGGGCACAAAAGTTAGAGAAAGCAGGCTGTTCCTTCAGCAGAAAGGAAGTCAAAAGGCAGCAGAGGCATGCAGAGAAAGAATACTTTGCTTGGCCTTATGTTGGCTGCCGAGAAGATCCAAGCCAGGCTTTGCATGCAAAGCATATTGAACTTTGCTTGCGACACTCCTGCGTATCACAGACATTTCATCAAGTTAAATAAACCTTAAATTTGTCATGGGGTTGTCCTTCATATAACACCCACCATGAATTCCAAATTCTTGCTCAATCCGCATCACTGACTCAATGGAGCAGTTGCTTAAGCAAACGAGGTATCCTCGATCTCTTCTTTTTTGTTCTCTCTCTCTTGATGATCATGTCGTGGCAAGTTTCATTTGAATGCCATGCTCTTAAATCAGCTATACATATCGCAGACTATGATTTATCTTTGGATGTCAGACCTCAGAAAATCAATTTATGTTAGTCATAGGTCATGTATTAACCAGATTGTAGCTATTCTCTGCCAGGTTAAAATTCTCTGGTGTAGGACAAGAGAAGGCAGAAGGAACCAGCGACATTGAGGACAGAAAGATACCAGCCCAAAGGACTCCGTCCTTCAAAGGAGGTAATTCAAACTTGGTTTTCTAATATGTCATTCGCGTAGTGCTGCCATTGGAACAAAGAAATTTTCGATTTAAGATTCGATTTAGCAAATACCTTGTTACTAAAAGCACGAGTTCTTTCATTAAAGAGGAGACATTTTACCATGTTCGTAGCTATAATAATCTACATAATAAATCCGCTTCCATGTCACTGTCAAAGTCGAAACATGGTGATTAGCCTTCATCAAGGTCTTGCAGATAAGAGAAGCCAGAGCTGGTTGCAGAGACAATTCACCAAACAAATGAGCCGGAGTGATGAACCCGCCGACGAAGACGAAGTGGCGGCTGCCGTGGCTGCTGCAGCCTTGGCAGTCGAGAGGATCCAAGATTCCGCCGCACCCGACCGAAGCCCAATGAGTCCAGGCCCTGAGAGCGCCTTAACCAGGGCCAAGTCCAAAAGGCAATCTGCATCGAGGCGACCAGAAACTGGTACAGCATCTGGGCCGATCTTGCGCAGTAATTAAAGAAAAGTGCACTAACGAAAGACCCTGTGTGGTGTCACCTGATGGGAAAAGAGGGTCCTTTTATTGACAGGTGAAGAATCAATGAAGATACCAATAAACGGTCCCGCGCAACCCGTGCAAAAACGTCCTAGTTTTGCCGAGAAGCTCTTGGAAAGCACCGAGGACGCCAAAGAAGGAGCACCCACACCGCCAAAACCATCCCCTTCCATCAAGAAGGCCTCCGCATCAGCTGATAAACAGTTCGAGAAGGCCACCAGTATGAAACCTGAGATCTTGCCGTCCCCGACGTCCGAACGGCTTCCCACCATCAAACCACCACCTCCGCTGCCACGCCAGCTCAAAACTGGGCAAAGTTCGGCAATTCCTGAAGGCGAACCGAAAGCGGAGGTCTGGATCAGAGAGGAGATGTCTAGGATCAACGAAAGGTGGGCTCTTTATTAGTTTGATTCAGTATCATCTTCGTCTCTCTCGGAGAAAAAGACTCGCTCTTTGGCTCAAACATCACGGTCAAAATGTTCCCGCCAATTTCCCTCAACACAGTTTCTTTTTCCCAGGTACGCCAATCTGAACTCAACCATAAACACGTGGGAGACCCAGAAGAAGAAAAAGGCCAAACGCAAATTGGTCGACACGGAGGTTCGGTTGAAGCTATCGGTTCGCAGTTTGGTATAAAATTAAGGTTTTTCTAACTCTTCCTATATTCTTTATAATATGGATGCAGGGTGAACTGGAGAAGAAGAGAGGCAACGCATTGAAAACATTTCGGATCGAGATGGACAGGATTGAAAAATTCACGGCCGCAGCAAGAAAACAAGCAGAGGAAAGGCAAAGAAATGAAGAGTTGAAGGCCCAAGAAAAAGCAAATAGAATCAGAACCACTGGGAAACTTCCGACCAAATGTCTCTGCTTCTAAAATCGCCAGCCCTGAACTGGCTCTCCTAAAATAATCGAAATTGCGGATGTAAAATATATTCCTTCCTTCCCATTGTTTTCTCTTGATGTGATCACGATAATACATTTGTACAGTCTGAGTTTGCAAGATTTTACATGGCCGCTTCTCATTATTCGCTGTTAAGGTACCGGCGGATACGACAAATTTCATCAACCAAGACTAATCAGAAGGGGAAAAAAGAAACATAAAGAACATGTAGAGAAAATACAGCAGCAGGTCTAACTATTTCCCTAGACACAGTAGCACAGATAGTGAAGAGCCAGCAATAGTAGAACCAAAATTGCCGCATAGCCAGTGCAATATGCAGAAAAGATGCGATAAAACATCCATAAAAGTACTGTCCCTATCTATATCTCCACTGTGGCTGCCGAGAAAGTGAACGACCTTTTGGATACCCTTATTGCACCTCTTATGCATTAACATAGAATAGACTTAGATTGTACCACCAGCTGCTTAGTGCAAACAATGCCATTGAAATAAATGACAACCTCTTCCCAAATACAATAGACACAATTCCAAGAAACATCTCAAAACTTCCCCTTTATAAAAAAGGCTAATCGAATAGGTGAAACAACAACCTGAATCAATTCGCATGACCACTGCAGAGAAGACAGCCAACTGCATCACGTCTTGAAGGGGCGGGATCCCAGTCTTCATGATTGAAAACGTAAATCCCACGATGTTATCTCCTTCACCCACCATCCCAAAACAGGGTATGCAAAGTGAAATAACAAAAACGAGGGTATCGCAAAAGGAATAGTGAGCAGAAGATACAGGAGCAAGATGACTGCGCAATCCGGCAGCAAAAAACAGAATCAGGAGAAACACGACAACCAATGGGAACTTATACATAATGTCAATGAATATATTCAGAGATTTAGGGAAAGGGGAATGCTGCCCATCGGGACTGTGACCGACATTTTCCATCTGGGACAATTGCCTGGAATTTCGAGAACTTGGCTGCCTTCTAAGGCTACCATTGCTGGATCGAATTGCAAGAGGTAGATTGCACTTTGGAGAGCTAACTGATTGATGTTCGAGAGAATAACTGGAAGTAAACTTGGTCCGGTCCCCATTTGAGCTCTCAACCATCCAAAGATGGAAGAAGTTCTTGCGAGGGAACCTTGGGCTCCCCATATGAATCCACCTTAATGATAACAAGCGGCACCATGGGCAGGAAATGAGAAACGGTATCTCAATTTGTTGTCCCGGAAAATTCAAAAGAGCTGATTGAAGGGCGAGGACACAGTTCTTGCAGAGTGTATGGCCACACAATAGGACATACGGCACATTCTCAACAATATTGAATGACGCCCAGCATATGCAGCATTCCAAGCTTTCGTCCCTGCTTACATTTGATGCAACCTCATCATCTGAGCACTCCTGACATATTCGAGTTGGCTCACTGGATCTTTTTTTCAATCCGATGCTTGAAATGACATTTGATGCAAACTTCCACATCGCAACAGTCAAATAATTTGCTTGAGGAGGGAATTCCTGAAGTCTATTACCGCAAATCACATGCCACCTAACCTAAGAAACTCTCAAAGGAAAAATCTTGTGCGGAATAAAGCCTGTAAGTTTCTTTACTAGCTCCCTTCTATGACTCACTGGTGAGGCAATGCTTTGTTTGTCCAAACCCGATCTGAATTAAACACAGGGAAAACAGTTAACCTTATGCATACTTCTCATGATATTTTACTTTCAATGACTACAGTTTCCATACGAAAATGCACTGGAAATAATGGGGAATTTTGGAGCACACTCCAAGTGATTCAGTCTTCTCACGCTCCAACCTTTTAGACAAACCTAAAAAGAGTATCATTGTTCTTCTGCCATAAGTTCCTGTAACATACCGCTGTGCAAAATCTTGGATGGCTTTAAGGCTTTAGGGTGCTTCGTTTTACAAAAGAGAGCACAAGAAAAAGGGCACAAAAGTTCAAGAAAGCATTCTCTTCCTTCAGCAGAAAGTAAGTCAAAATGCGGCAGTGGCATGCAGAGAGATGATACTTTGCTTGGCCTTAAGTTTGGCTGTCGAGAAGATCCAAACCAGGCTTTGCATGCAAAGTATATTGAACTTTGCTTGCAACACTCCTCCGTGTCACAGACGTCATCTAGTTAAACAAACCTTAAATCTCTCTTGGGGTTGTCCTTCATGTAACACCCACCATGAATTCCATCTTGCTCAACTTGCATCACCGACTCAATGGAGCAGTTGCTTAACCAAATGAGGTAGCCTCAGTGTGTTCCTCTTCTTCTTCTTCTCCTTCTCTCTCTCTCTCTCAAATCTTAAATCAGCTATACATATTGCAGACTATGATTTATCTTTGGATGTCGGACCTCAGAAAATCAAATTATGTCAGTCATAGGTCATGTATTAACCAAATTGTAGCTATTCTCCGCTAGGTTAAAATTCTCTGGTGTAGGACAAGAGAAGGCAGAAGGAACCAGCAACATCAACGACTGAAAGATACCAGCCCAAAAGATTCGATCTTTCAAAGGAGGTAATTCAAACTTAGTTTAATAAGTATGTCATTCACTTAGCGCTGCCATTGGAATGCAAAATTTTTCGATTTAAGGTTCGATTTAGTTCTTTCAATAAAGAGAGAGTCATTTTACCATGTTCATATCTATAATAATCTATTGAATAAATCCGCTTTCATGTCACCGTCGAAGTCTAAACATGGTGATTAGCCTTCATCAAGGTCTTGCGGATAACAAAAGCCAAAGCTGGTTGCAGAAACAATTTCACCAAACAAATGAGCCTGAAAGATGGACCTGAAGGCGAAGGCGAACTAGCCACTGCCGTGGCTGCCGCAGCCTTGGCAGTCGACAGGATCGAAGAATCCGCCATACCCAACCGCAACCCAACGAGTGCGGGCCCAGAGAGCACCTTAACCAAGGCCAAGGCCAAGTCCAAAAGGCAAAGCGTATCGACGAAACTAGAAACTGGTACAACATCTGGGATGATCTCGCCCACTAATTAAAGGGAAGTGCACTCTTAAAAGATTCTCTGTGGTGTCCCCTGATGGGAAATAAGGGTTCTTACATTGACAGGTGAAGAATCAATAAAGAGCTTAGATAGAGAAATACCGATAACCGGTACCACCCAACCTGTGCAAAAACGTCCTACTTTGGCCGAGAAGCTCTTGGAAAGCACCGAGGACGCCAGAGAAGGAGCACCCACACCGCCAAAACCATCCCCTTCCATGAAGAGGGCCTCCTCATCAGCTGATAAACAGTTCAAGAAGGTCACCGGTATAAAACCAGAGATCTCATCGTCCAAACCGCTTCCCACCATCAAATCCACAGCTCCACCGCCACCTGAAATCAAAACTAGGCAAAGTTCGGCAATTCCTGGAAGCGAATCGAAAGCGGATGCCTGGTTGGGACAGGAGCTGTCTAGGATAAAGAATAGGTCAGCTTTTTATTAGTTGATTCAGTATCATCTTCGTCTCTCTCGGAGAAAAAGAATTGCCCACTGCCTGAAACATCTCGGTGAAAAAGTTCCAACCAATTTCCCTTAACACAGTTTCTTTTTCCCAGTTACGACAACCTGAACTCGGTTATAGCATCTCGGGAGACCCAGAAGAAGAAAAAGGCCAGACGCAAATTGGACGCGACAGAGGTTCAGTCGAAGCTAACGGTTCGCAGTTAGGTATAAAATTAAGGTTTCTTTCACTCTTCTTATATTCTTTGTAATGTGGCTGCAGAGTGAACTGGAGAGAAAAAGAAAACAAGCATCGAAAACATATCAAACCAGGATGCAATGGATTGAAGTGATCGTGGCCGCAGCAAGAGCACAGGCACAGGAAAGGCAAAGGAGGGAAGAGTTGATGGCCCAAGATAAAGCAGATAGACTCGGAACCACTGGGAAACTTCCGACTACATGTTTCTGCTTCTGAAATCGTCAGCCCTGAACTGACTCTCCCAAAATACTCGAAACTGTGGATGTAAAATATATTCCTTCCTATCCACTTCTCTTGGTGTGATCATGAGAATACCTTTGTACGGTTTTGAGTTTGCAAGATGTTACATGGCCGCTTCTTACCCTTCACTGTGAAGGTACTTTCATCACCCGAGACTAAATTGGGGGGAGGAAGATGGGGGGAAGCAAAAGGAGCACGTAAAGAAAATACAGCAGCACATTTTATTATGTCACTAAACACATTAGCCCATAATGAAGAGCCAGCAATAGTAGAACAAAAATTGCAGCATAGCCAGTGCAATATGCAGAAAAGTTGCAATAAAACATCCATACAAGTACTGTCGCTCTCTATCCTTGAAAAAAAAAGAAAAAAACCGTACTGTCCCTATCTATATCTCCACTATGGCCGCCAAGAAAGTGACCTTTTGGATACCCTTGTTGCACCTCCTAAACATCCACATAGGATAGACTTAGATTGTACCACCAGCTGCTTAGTGCAATCAATGCCATTGAAATAAATGACAACCTCTTCCCAAATGCAATTAATACATTTCCAAGAAACATCTCAAACTTCCACTCTATAAAAAGCTAATCAAATAGGAGAAGCAACAACCTGATTCAAATCGCATGGCCACTGCAGAGAAGACAGCCAACTACATCACGTCTTGAAGGGGCAGGATCCCAGGCATCATCGTTGAAAACCAAAATCTCATGATGTTATCTCCTTCACCAGCCATCCCAAAACAGGGTATGCAAAGTACAATACCAAAAACGAGGGTATCGCAAAAGGAATGGTGAGCAGAAGATACAGGAGAAAGATGACAGCGCAAGTGGGCAGCACAGAAAACAAAATCAGTAGAAACACGATAACCAATGGGAACTTAGACATAATGTCAAGGAATATATCCAGAGATTTAGGGAAAAGGGAATGCTGTCCATCAGAACTGCAACCGACATTTTCCATCTGGGACAATTGCCTGGAATTTCGAGAACTTGGCTGCCTTCTGAGGCTACCATTGCCAGATCGATTTCCAAGAGCTAGATTGTGCCTTGGAGAGCTAACTGATTGATGTTCAAGAGAGAAATTGGAAGTGAACTTGGTCCGGTCCCCATTCAAGGTCTCGACCATCCAAAGAAGGAAGAAGTTCTTGCGAGGGATTTTTAGGTTCCCCCTATAAATCCACCTTAATGACAACAAGTGGCACCTGGGACAGGAAATGAGAAAGGGTATCTTAATTTGTTGTCCTGGAAAATTCAAAAGAGCTGATTGAAGGGCGAGGACACAGTTCTTGCAGAGTGTATGGCCGCACAATAGAACATAAGGCACATTCTCAACAATATTGAATGACTCCCCGCATATGGGGCATTCCAAGCCTTCATCCCTGCTCACATTTGAAGCAACCTCATCATCTGAGTACTCCTGACATACTTGAGTTGGCTCACTGGAGCTTTTTTTCAATCCGATGCTTGAAATCACATTTAACATAAACTTCCACATCGCAACAATCAAATAATTTGCTCGAGGATGAAGGTCCTAAAGGCCATAACTGCGAATTGCATGCCATCTAACCTAAGAAACTCTCAAAGGAAAAATCTTGAGCAGAATACAGCCTGTAAGTTTCTCTATCAGCTCCCTTCTCCGACTCACAGATGAGGCAACAGCTTTGTCTGTCCAAACCCGACCTGAATTAAACACAAGGAAAACAGTTAACCTTATGCATACTACTCATGATATTTTACTTTCAATGACTACAGTTTCCATACCAAAATGCAATGGAACTAATGGGGAATTTTGGAGTGCGCTCCAAGTGATTCATTCTTCTTGCGCTCCAACCTTTTAGACAAACCTAAAAAGAGTTTCATTGTTCTTCTGCCATAAGTTCCGGTAAAATACTGCTGTGCAAATCTTGGATGGCTTTAAGGCTTTAGGGTGCTTCGTTTTGCAAAAGAGAGCACAAGAGAAAAGGGCACAAAAGTTGGAGAAAGTTCTCTCTTCCTTCAGCAGAAAGTCAAAATGCGGCAGAGGCATGCAGAGAGAGAATACTTTGCTTGACCTTATGTTGGCTGCCGAGAAGATCCAAACCAGGCTTTGCATGCAAAGCATACGGAACTTTGCTTGCAAAACTCCTACGTATCACAGAAGTCATCAAGTCTCTTCTTCTTCTTCTTCTCTCTCTCTCTCTCTCTGTGTCAGAAGGAACCAGCTACTTCAAGAACAGAAAGATACCAGCCCAGAAGACTCGATCTTTCAAAGGCGGAAGGAACCAGCAACATCGAGGACAGAAAAACACCAGCCCAGAAGACTCGATCTTTCAAAGGAGGTAATTCAAACTTGGTTTACTAATATGTCATTCGCTTAGTGCTGCTTAGCAAATACCTTGTTGACACCAGCCCAGAAGACTCGATCTTTCAAAGGAGGTAATTCAAACTTGGTTTACTAATATGTCATTCGCTTAGTGCTGCTTAGCAAATACCTTGTTGCTAAAAGCACTAGTTCTTTATTAAAGAGAAAAGTCATTTTACCATGTCCATATCTATAATAATCTATCTAATAAATCCACTTTCATGTCACTGATGAAGTCTAAACATGGTGATTAACCTTCAAAAGCCAAAGCTTGTTGCAGAGACAATTCACCAAACAAATGTGCCGGAGTGATGGACCTGGAGGCGAAGACGTGGCTGCCGCAGCCTTTGCAGCCATCAAGATCGAAAATTCAGCCCAATGAGTGCGGGCCCTGAGAGCACCTTAACTAAGGCCAAGTCGAAAAGGCATAACGCATTGACGCAACTAGAAACTGATACGGCATCTGGGATGATCTTGCCCACTAACAGAAGAAAAGTGCACTTATAAAAGATTCTATGTGGCGTCAACTGATGGGAACCTAAGTTTCTTACATCGACAGGTGAAGAATCAATAAAGAGCCTAGACAGAAAAATACCGATAACCCATCCCGCACAACCCGTGCAAAAACGTCCTAGTTTTGCCGAGAAGCTCTTGGAAAGCACCGAGGACGCCAAAGGAGGAGCACCCACACCGCCAAAACCATCCCCTTTCATCAAGAAGGCCTCCTTATCAGCTGATAAACAGTTCAAGAAGGTCACCACTATGACACCCGGGATCTCATCAACCGGACCGCTTCCCACCACCAATGGAAGTGAATTGAATGCGGAGGACTGGATGAGACAGGAGTTGTTTTGGATCAAGGAAAGGTCAGCTTTTTATTAGTTGATTCAGTATCATCTTTGCCTCTCTTGGAGAAAATGAATTGCTCATTGGCTGAAACATCTCGGTCAAAAAGTTCCAACCAATTTCCCTTAACACAGTTTCTTTTTCCCAGTTACGACAACCTGATATCAGTTATAGCTACGTGGGAGAGCCGAAAGAAGCTAAAGGCCAAACGCAAATTGGACGAGACGCGGGTTCGGTTAAAGCTACCAGTCCGCAGTTAGTTATCAAATAAAGGTTTTTTTTACTCTTCCTATATTCTCTGTAATGTGGCTGCAGAGGGAACTGGAGAGAAAAAAAAGCCAAAGCATCGCAAATACATCGGTCCATCCAGAGGGAACTGGAGAAAAAAGAAGGAGAAGCATCGAAAACATATTGGACCCAGAAGGAGAGGATTGAACTGATCACGGCTGCAGCGAGAGCACAGGCAAATGAAAGGCAAAGGAGTGAAGAGTTGAAGGCTAGAGATAAAGCAAATAGACCCACAACCACTTGGAAACTTCCGATTACATGTCTCTGCGTTAGAAATCGTCGGCCCTGAACTGCCTCTCCCAAAATTCTCTAAGCTGAGGACGTAAAATATATTCTTTCCTATCCGTTTCTCTCAGTGTGATCACAAGAATACCTTTATACAGTTCGAGTTTGCAATATGTTACATGACCGCTTATTATCATTTGCTGTTAAGGTAACAGTGGATATGATAAATTTCATCACCCAAGACTAAATTTTGGTGTTTTTTGTTGTTGGGGGTGGGGGTGGGGGTTGTACAGCAGTACATTTTACTATTTCACTAAACACATTAGCCCATAATGAAGAGCCAGCAATAGTAGAACAAAAATTGCGACATAGCCAGCGCAATATGCAGAAAAGTTGCAATAAAACATCCATACAAGTGCTGTCCCTAGCTATATCTCCATCATGGCCACCAAGAAAGTGAACGACCTTTTGGATACCCTTATTGCACCTCATGTACATCAACATATAACAGACTTAGATTGTACCACCAGCTGCTTAGTGCAATCAATGCCATTGAAATAAATAACAACCTCTTCCCAAATGCAATAGATACATTTCCAAGAAACACCTCAAACTTCCACTCTATAAAAAGCTACTCAAATAGGTGAAGCAACAACCTGAATCAATTCGCATGGCCACTGCAGAGAAAACAGCCAACTACATCACATCTTGAACAGGCAGGATCCCAGGCTTCGTGATTGAAAACCTAAATCTCACGATGTTATCTCCTTCACTAGCCATCCCAAAATAGGGTATGCAGAGTACAATACCAAAAACGAGGGTATTGCAAAAAGAATAGTGAGCAGAAGATACAGGAGCAAGATGACAGCGCAACTGGGCAGCACGAAAAACAGAATCAGGAGAAACACGATAACCAATGGGAACTTAGACATAATGTCAATGAATATATCCAGAGATTTAGGGAAAGGGGAATGCTGCCCATTGAAACTGCGACCGACATTTTCCATCTGGGACAATTGCCCAGAATTTCGAGAACTTGGCTGCCTTCTGAGGCTACCGTTGCCAGATCGATTTCCAAGAGGTAGATTGCGCCTTGGAGAGCTAACTGATTGATGTTCAAGAGAGAAACTGGAAGCAAACTTGGTCCGGTCCCCATTCAAGCTCTCGACCATCCAAAGAAGGAAGAAGTTCTTGCGAGGGAACTTTAGGTTCCCCCTATGAATCCACCTTAATGACAACAAGTGGCACCAGGGACAGGAAATGAGAAAGGGTATCTTAATTTGTTGTCCCGGAAAATTCAAAAGAGCTGATTGAAGGGCGAGGACACAGTTCTTGCAGAGTGTATGGCCACACAATAGGACATACGGCACATTCTCAACAATATTGAATGACTCCCAGCATATAGGGCATTCCAAGCCTTCATCCCTGCTCACATTTGAAGCAACCTCATCATCTGAGCACTCCTGACATACTCGAGTTGGCTCACTAGAGCTTTTTTTCAATCCGATGCTTGAAATGACATTTGACGTAAACTTCCACATCGCAACAATCAAATAATTTGCTCGAGGAGGAATTTCCTAAAGGCTATAACTGCGAATTGCATGCCATCTAACCTAAGAAACTCTCAAAGGTAAAATCTCGAGCAGAATACAGCCTGTAAGTTTCTCTATCAGCTCCCCTCTCCGACTCACTGGTGAGGCAACAGCTTTGTTCGTCCAAACCCGACCTGAATTAAACGCAAGGAAAACAGTCAACCTCATGCATACTACTCATGATATTTTATTCTTGATGACTACAGTTTCCATACGAAAATGCAATGGAACTAATGGGGAATATCAGATCACGCTCCAAGTGATGCAGTCTTCTCATGCTCAGATGAAATGGTAAACATTCACCAAAAAGCACAAGATGATGACAGCTTAACAGACATTATTCTCTAGAACAACTGCAATGCCATCAAGAAAAGTCACACTGCTCCCCTGCTTATCCCGATTCATAAACTGCCATCGATTTCATTGGAGTCAAAAAGAGGGGATAAGCATGCATTTCCTATTGGCGGCGGCAATCTCTCAAAGCCACACTGATGTTCGCGAGCTACCTGCCAAATTATATACAACCGCATTCTCAAGCCACCCTATCTCTCTAATTCTACCATAGTTCTTATCCTCCTGACAGAAGAACTGCATACAGTGATTAAATTTTGGAACGTGCAACCAACTATGAATAAACAGACCAATAAAGCCAGATGAAATCGTGAAAATACATATTCGCCAAAAAAAAAAAAAAAAATCGCAAAAACACGCCCGCCATTATGAAAAAAAAAAAAAACCAACAACATGTCAATGATTCAGCAGCTCCTTTAATGCGTCAAAAAGTACGACGCGAGTTGCGATCGCGGACAACACACGGCCACGTCCACCGAATTCATCAACACAAACCGACGCACGATCCTCACAGGAGCGAAGCATATAAACTTGAGCAAACGATTTCGCGGAATCTCGAAGATGCGATGGGGACCGCCTGGGAAAAAGATTGGAAAAGCCCGCGAATTGAAAACGCGAGAATTACCTCGAATTGGAGTGAGACGGAGAGAGAGAGAGAGATAGAGGGAAAGAAGATTGCGGCGATTGCAGGATTTGCAGAGGAAGGAGAAAGGGGAATCGGCGCGGAGATGGGAAGAGGCGATCGAAGGACGGGGGGCCTCTCGTCTCTCTCGACCTCTCCGTCCCTCAAATCTAACCCCCCACAGAAAATAACACCAAAACGCCCAAAAAAAAAAAAAAAAAAAAAAAAAATTTGGTAAACGATTCGGCAGGAGATACTACGAAACCACGTGGCATGAGCCCACACGCTGCACCGGTTCCTTGGGATAGCGGAATTTGCGTGATGATGCGAAGTGGTCCCTGAGGAAACGCGGAATTACAGTTGCGAGCCCTGAAGTTTGTCTCCAGCATCGTTTTTTAAGTCCCGGAATTTCTTCTTCTTTCTCATTCGCATCCCTTTTCTTGCACATAATCAATCGAAGTATTGTGTGGTGCAAGTTTTAAGCAAAGGCGGATTGAGAATTCAAGCTTAGAGAGGTCAAATCACAAAATTTTCCTTCCTTAAAGTAACTTGTATAATCTTTCGAACCTTGTTCCTTTCAGTTAAGAAAGATTATGGAATTAGAGGGATGGGCCACCACCAACCCCCTCTTAGGTCCGTCCGCCCAGTATTTTTAAAAGACAGAAGCGTGTTCCTTTTGGGAGACTAATTTATAGCGAATAAGATCTAAGACAATCTTACATCATCAGTAATATTCCGAAGAAGATATGAAGAATTTGAAAACAGTATCAATCAATAATTCTAATCATCTTCAATCAAGCCTTGCTCTAACCTCTTGAGGTGTTACTACTTTTTCAATAGCTTTAACGCATGTACTCTTTACCTACTTATGCATTCAGAGCGAGCACAAGAGTTTACGACTCAAATTGCGTGACATACCCATCACCCATACATCACAAGATTCATCACAATCGGAGCTTATTGTAGGGCTATATTTTTCATTAGAGATGGCACTCGAAAAAAGAACCGAGGAAGAAAGAAAGCATCCCTTCACCTCTCTTTCCTTCTTCACATTCATCTTGCACGATCCCATTTTCCTTGCCTCCCAACAACTTTTCCAGCACAAATTTAATAGAATTAATATCACGAAAAATCTCAAATTAGTATACTTATGATAAATTTACTCTAAATTAATTTTTTAATTATAAAAACTCCAAAATTGATCAATTTGTGATAAATTGATACGCATGCAATAAATAAAACTCCAAAATTGATAAATTTGTGATAAATTGATACGAATGCAATAAATAAAGGGTAAAATCTTAAATTCGTACGCTCGTTAATTGCCACATGTCATCATACTCAATAACTTAACGGTAAAATTTGATAAAAACTAATAAATTTATCGCAATTGTATGAATTTGGATAATTTGATACAAATTTATCACGAGTTCACTAATTTGGGTAGTTTCTTGGTATTAGGCCAGTTTAATACTACCATCTAATGGGTCCCGGGCGGCCAAGAGCTCCTCGCAAAGCAAGCAAGGCATTATCCGTTTGCAGCTTTTTTTTAGCCTTTTTGCGGGGTCAACGTCAGCAAAGTTGCCGCTCCCAGACATTAATGCAACCACCGACACGTCGCTCTCGCTAGTGGCCTCCCACTCCGTGTGGTGGCGGTGCGGCCACCATATAAATCCCCCTTTTTTTTTTCCATTTTTTTTTAAAATCTTTTCCTTATCGCCCAGCCATTCGCTACCTTTCGCCCATCCTTGACCCGTTCAACAAATCGGTGCCCCTCGCCTCGACGAAACCGCAAGAAAATCTTCCCAGATCCTCCGGCCCAGATGATCACTAATCGCTTTTCGCGAATCGCATCATCGACGAATCGGCCTCGGCGACGCGACGGACGAACGAGAAAATCAAGCAAGGAATCGAAATCTTTCGAACGATCAGAACACATCAGTTAAACATACGATCCGGCCGATTACAATCACGATTCACAAGTCAAACACAAGCACGAACGACATAAACAGAGAGAAAACAGAGAGAAAACAGAGAGAGGGAAATATAGCCCAAACACATGGCCGACTAACTGAGGGTTTTATCTAACGATCACGCTACTTCTTGAGAAAGCCCTGAGCCATTTTCATGTAGTCCCCGTAACCCCCGCCGCTCCCGGAATGCTCCTGGCCGCCGGAGCCGAGGAACCCCTGGGCCATCTTCATGTAATCCCCGTACCCCCCGCCGCTCCCGGACTGCTCCTCGCCGCCGGAGTGGGCCGACGAGTGGTGGTGCGGCGCCTCGGCGGCAGGTGCTTCCCCGTGCGGGGCGTGGTGGCCGGCGGTGGCGGCAGGGGCTTCCGCGTGCGGGGCGTGGTGGCCGGCGGCGGCGGATGAGGAGTTGGAGGAGCCGTACTGGTGGAGGTATCCCTCGGCCTTCTCCACATACTTGCCATAGCTCTTCTCCTCGAGCTTGCCGTAGTGGCAGGCGGCGTCGAGGATGTCGGAGGCGGCTCCGGCGACCCTGGCCCGGTCGATCTTGTCGGTCTCGTGGCTGAAGGTGTACTTGGCGGCCTCCGCCACGACCTTGGCGCTGGACATGAGCTCGCTGTTGTCGGGCTTGCGGTGGCCGTGGCCGTGCGACTGAGAGTGGGTGGGGTGGGTCGGATCCATCTGGCCGGGGGTGGGTGGCGGTTGAAGATCGAGGAGCGAGGATGGAAGAGGACGACTTTTCAAAGGAAGAGGGGAGAGGCGATGATTGGAAGGGGAAATAGTGATGGAGGAGGAAGCGTGGATTTCGGGGGTTTTAAATAGAGGAGGCGAGGATAAACCAGTGGAAGTGGGCGGTTCTCGGCTGAGCGGCCGCGATATGTACACGGACTCTAGTCTCTTGGGCCGCGAGCGTGACGGGGGGATTGGCGAGCGAAATTGATTAAGCCCACGCGCACCGTACGCGCATGGTGTTTGATTGCAAGCCCAAGATTTTGATTACTCCTCTCCTCCTCGTCAGCCCGGAAGATCGATCCCATTAGTTAGCTTTTCTTAGGATGAGTTTGGTTCGACAATGAGAATGAACTTGAGCGTAATGCAAATGTTGAAAGACAAAGCACTTTGAGAAAATACAAATTGCGTTTAGTAAATAGCCTTTGTAAAGTCACTTTAGATTCGAGTAATGTTTGGTAAAATAACTTTTACAATGGGTTTTGGATACATTTTTTATTAAAAAAACTGAAAACCCTTTGTTAACTCTCGGCGAAGAGCTTCGGCCACCGGTGGGCCAAGATCTAGTGCTGGCAGCGATCGACTAAGGTCGCTTGGGTCGCAAGGCCCTCGTTAATCTTTCGCTAGGCACTCGTCAACCCCTCGCCAACCCTTTCCCGACCAAACTAAAGAATCTGCCAAAGAAGAGGAACAACTACAAAAGGGGCATAATCAAAAACCTAAAGAATTAGTGAGAGTAATTTTGGAAGGAAAAAATATTTTAATCATATTTTCAGCATTTCGTAAATGCTATTTCGGAATGCAGGGTGAAAGTAGTTTTGAGCTTTTAGCATTTCCAAGGTTGGTATTTGGCCAAAAGCTACTTCAAGATATTTGTCAAATACTTCAACATTCCCCCAATGAGCTTAAGCCCCTTAGGAAATGTGACATTTGAAAAATTCCTACATTTATTAACATGTAAGAATTTGGTTGGGATTAATATCATAGGTGAGAAACTTTATGCGATCAATTAATATGACTGTTGTGTTTGAGCAATGATAGAAATTTACTAAATGTTTTGATGGATCCAAAATATTTTTCATGTTTATTAATATTTAGAATGGACACTGGTTTTCAAATTTATGTACAGATTTTCTTGACTTTTTAGCGATTCAAGTGGAAAAAAAAAGAGGCTACTTTGGAAAGTTATTCTTCTAACTCTTTCTTCCATCAACAAGTCTCTCTTTGAACTCATATTTTTATCTTTCTCCTATTGGCAAATTGAGTCGTTGAACTTAACTTTGTTGATAAAGTGTAACTTATACATTTATTTGGCCAAAAGAGATGAATCCCTCCAAAATATCTCTTTTATTGGCTTATGAGATTGTGCCACATGCCTAAACTATTTACTTAGGGGCCACATGAACTCTTTTAATTGGAACAACAAGCCTCTCTACTCTCAAACCTCATGATTTTACCCTTGGTTAATTGAGCAAGGGTAAAATTTATAGCTTATAAGATTTATTTGTAATATTTGGTATGCTCTGGAGGAAATAGAAAAATGCCACAACGGGTTCACGGTTTTAAGGGCAAATGTGATGGTGATTTACTTATCCAATCATTCACATCAAAATATGGTACTTTCTCATAAAGTATTATATTTAGGGGATTTGAGTTTCTCGTACAAGAGTTATGTGACTATAACTTATAAGATTTATTCGTAATATTTTGGTTTGTTTTCAAGGAAATCGGAAAATGTCAAAGTGGGATTACGGTTTTTGAGGGCGAAAATGATATTGATTTAGTTGCCTGAAGAGATTCTCCTGTGTTATGTTAAAATAAAAAATGATGCTATCAAATTCTTGTCTAATCATTTTGCATAAAAACGTGATAGTTGCTCATAAATTATATTTTAGGCAATTTGGATTTCTCATACACGAGCTGATTTATTTATAATACTTTGGTTTGCTTTTGAGAAAGTAAGAAAATGCCATAATGGGATCACAATCTTTAAGGGCAAACATGATGGTGATTTAGTTGTTGTGAAGAAATTCTCTTATGATTATGATAAAATAGAAGATGACCCCTCAAATTCTTATTCAATCATCCACATCAAAATATAGTACTTCCACAAAAAGTATTATATTTTAGGGGATTTTAGTTTTTCATGACTATAGCTTATAAGATTTATTTGTAATATTTTGGCCCGCTTTGCTAAAAAGGGATCACGGTCTACTGGGGCAAATATAATGGTCATTTGCTTGCCACAAAGAGATTCCCCTGTGGTAATCTTAAAATTAAAAATGGCACCCTCAAATTCTTATCTAATCATTTACATTAAAATATGGTACTTCCTCACGAAATATTATATTTCAGGGGATTTGGATTTCTCATACGAAAGCTTTGAGATTATAGCTTACAAGTTTTATTTATAATACTTTGATCTACTTTTAAAGAAATAGGAAAATGTCACAATGAGATCATTGTCTTTAAAGGCAAATATGATGGTGGTGTGCTTGCTGTGAAGAGATTCCTCCATGGTCATGTTGAAATAGAAAATGACACTCTAAAATTCTTATCCAATTATCCACACCAAAATGTGATAATTCCTCGCAAAATATTATATTTTAGGGGATTTGAATTTCTCATACAAGAGCTTTGTGGTTATAAATTACAAGATTAATGCTTTCAAAAAATAAGAAAATGCCATAATGGGATCATAGTTTTTAAAGACAAATATGATGGTGATTTGATTGTCGTAAAGAGATTTCCCTGTAGTCATGTTAAAATAGAAGATAGCACTCTCAAATTTTTAACCAATCATTCACATCGAAATATGTACTTCCTCACAAAGTATTATATTTTAGGATATTTGGGTTTCTCATATATGCGCTATGCGATATAGCTTACAAGATTTATTTGTAATACTTTGGTCTGCATTCGAGGAAACAAGAAAATGTCATTATAGGATCACGGTCTTTAAGGGCAAATATAATAGTGATTCAGTTGTCGTGAAAAGATTCCTCTGAGATCATGTTGATATAGAAAATAACGTTCTCAAATTCTTATCTAATCAACATGAATCCTGACTTAGGGACTTTCAAACTGTTTGCTTCTTTAATCTTTAGTCTATTAATTTCTACCGATTTAGCCCTTCTATGGTGTTTTTGGATTAGCCTTAACACTGCGACAAACTTGGTCTCCACACTATGTTTTTGGACAAGTTCTTTCACTATAAATCTACATATTAGAGAATAATCAACCATTGTTAAAAGGGATAAATGCAATAGAAGTCCTAAAATTTGTTATGAAAATGCAATTAAGTTATAAAACTTGCAAAAAGTGCAATCAAGTTCTAAAACTTGTTAAATTTGTTCAATTGAGTTCTAAAGTTAACATCGTTAAATTTATTAATGGGAAATGCTGACATGGCGCGAACGTGACATTTTAAATGATTTTTTATTTTCCACGCGACTTTTAAATTTATTTTTTATTCATTTTTTAAAATTATATTTAAAAACTAAAATTTATTTTTTAAAAAAACTATTAAAAAAAAAGAGAAATGGAAGCTCCTCCATTGCCGCTGCCATTGCCATCACTAGAGGGGCCGCCGACGATCGCCGGCCCTAGGAGATTTGGGCACGTCGGCCTTCACAGGGGTCCGGCGGCTGTCGCCCGCCTTGGGGGAGGCCTTGATGGCCCTTGCCTAGTCGCCCAAATCTGTGCACCCTCCCTTGTGCCAAGCAAGGGTCATCGGCCCTCGCCTGGGGTCGGCAAGGCCTTGCCCTGGTTGGGCAGTAGCCAATGACCTCCACCCAAGGTCGGCAACCGTCGCCGGCCCCTCCGGCAATGGGTGACAACGACGACGGCAGAGGAGCTGCCATTTTGTTTGTTTGTTTTTTTTTTTTAACAGCTTTTTAAAATAAATTTTAACTTTTCTTTTTAGTTTTTAAATCTATTTTTGAATACAAAATAATTAAAAAAGCTATGTAGAAAATAAAAATTTATTTAAAATGCCACGTTCACGCCACATCAGCATTTTCCGTTAATAAATTTGACGGTGTTAACTTTAAGACTCAATTGAACAAATTTGATAAGTTTTAAGATTTAATTGTACTTTTTGTAAGTTTTATGACTTAATTGCATTTTCGTAACAAGTTTTAGGACTTCTATTGCACTTATCCCTTATTAAAATATAGTAGTATTAGCTCTTTTGTTTAGTATCAAACTTATCACGGGTGGAAAAAGTTGAATGAGGTATTAAAAAGGGTAGAGAGAGATGTATAAGAAGTGGATCGATGAAAAGAGAAGAAAGATTGTTATGCTATTGTTGAAGGTTTTTTTTTTCTTTAACCATACATTTTTATCTGCCTAAAATCCATTCTAAAGGAGAAAAACTAATGAAAGAGTGCTTTAGAACACGTGAGAGGAGGGCAATATATTCCTTACAAAATGGTGTTGCAAATGATGTTAAAAATGCGCGATCTAGAAAAGATTAATCGAGTGATAAAATGCTCGCGATCTTTTCATCCGAAGAAATGTGAGGCATCGATTGACTGACTCTAGGTGCACTCATCTAAAGTCATGCTTCTTTTATATCATTAAATCCTGACGTGGGTAATATTTCTTTAATTAAAGTCATGCTTAATCCGAGACTTGAGAAAGCCAACTTAAGGTATCACTGGACTACACTGTAAAGGAAAAATAACGTTTATTGTTGATGACAAAGGAATTGGAGATGTAGAGTGGAGACCATTACTGACTATTTTCATCCAAATTCCAATTTGTACGTGTCTCAATCGTCCAATTTGATAATAGGCACCATGCTACGAGCTTGGTTTATGTCAAGGGCCAAAACTAAGCGCTGCATCAATTGTTTGTAATTGACACAATTTTACAAAAAAAGGAAAAAAAATGTCTCTCAAACTATCAAATTGGGCCTAAAACAAGCTCTCACGTTGGCATTAAATGCTTTTTTCCCCCTATTTTCATCCTATTTCAAACTACTCTTCTTTCATAGTATATGATCGGGATCTAGGTGATGTATTATTTTGAATCTAAACTACAGAAGAAATTTCCCAATTTGCTTGTGTCTCTCCCTTCTTTTTCCTCAGCGACGGAGGTGAAATTCGGGATGAAAATCAAGGGTCTGGAGAGGAATTTCGGGACTTTCGGAGGGCTTTTCCTGTTATTTCCCACTAATTTTCTATTTCATTTTGCGAAATGGGCTCCCGAGAAAACAACAAACGAAAACAATGGGAAAGAAGACAAAATACAGATGAGAAAAGGTGGGGGAGCCGAGCTCTGCAATTGCGAAATTGCAAGCTCGCCATTATCGTCATCACCACCGCCCCTGTAGCAGAAACCGGTCGTACGAACGGATTCGCCGTTCCAAATCGTCCCCAAATCCTCCCGCAATCTGGTCGGTGAGCCCCGAGCTTCTCTCCCCGCTCGGCCGCGCGCGCGCTCTTGCTTCCGGTTCGATCACGTCGCGCTGATCGTCGAGATTTCCCTTTCCATCTCGGGTCGAAGGAGCCGCGGCTTGCGGCGGTCGAGGCTTTCGGAATTGGTCGCGGCTCTCGTGTTGTGCGAACACGGAGGTGGAACGAGGGGGGGGGGGGAGGAATTGTCCTTTCGTTTTTGGGTTTTTTTGGGTTTTTTTGTGACTTTTGGCGCTTCCGCCAGATCAAGCCCCGGGATTTTGTCGGAGTTCCGCGTTTCCGAAATCCGAGATGCCGCCAGCGATGTGTCTGTAGGATTCGTGTTGTTAGTGATGCTTGATGGCGTTCTTGCGGCGGAAATGCATGAATTGGGTGTTTAGTTGATTTGGACGTGTTGATCAGTTCTGCAAATTGCGGCCTTTTGTTGAATTATGGAGTACGACCGTGAAAATAAGCGTCTGTTTGAATTGCACTTGGTAGATTGGGAGGTTAAAGTGGTGTGCAACCCGTGCCCTGCATAATTATTTTCTGCCTTTTGGTCTTTTGGTTGTTACCAGGGAAATATAGTTGACTGGGGATTTTTTTATTTTTTTATTGTGAAATAGTGTGGGCTATTGGAAGTTGAATTCAGGAGGTGCTTGCTCACGGGTGCTTGTCCGCTCTTTAATTCAGAAGTGCTGATCATTGGTGACTTGAGTTGAGAGTCTAGTCTCCGACGCAGAAAATGTACCGTACTGTGGCCACTGCCGCAGCTGTTGGTGGATTACCAACTGATAGTGGGGAATATGTAGTGAGTTTGGATCAGGTTCCAAGGTGGAGTGATACAGAATATAGATCGTCCTTGGATTATGAAAATGGGGATCCTTCATTTTCTAACTCATATTTTGCTGATCCCCTGACGTCATATTCTGAAATTACTGGCAATGGGACAATGTCGAGGTTTCCGGTTCAACATGAAGTTAACTCAAAGGTATATCTGTGGAGGGGACACCCATGGAATCTCGAGGTGGATGCAGTCGTGAATTCTACGAACGAGGTGATTACTCTTTTGCTGTCTGCTAGCTAGAACATTGGTTTGTTATTACGATGGCTAGCTTTTCATTTGTTGCTTTCTTGTTCACACTACTTCTTTTTTATGATACTCATAACTGGATAAAGAAATTGCTCCTAAACTGGGAACCTAAACTTAGGATTGCATGTCAGAATGCAATATGCAGCAGTGTGATTCCTTTTGACTTCTTGTTTACGGCACATCATTTCCTCTGATTGAGTTTGTGAAATTTTGCCGATGGATGCAATGAAACTTGCAATTTCTGATTGTGCAGTGCTAAAGTTTATGATTGATTCTGGTGTTGTTTCTCTGCTTTGATTTCTGTTGCATCACTTGAGCTCTTTGGTTCTGGTTTTGGGCCATATTGGGTGAGTGTTATTGTTTGTATGAGTTTGAGTCTTGTGCTGGTGAGTTGGGCTGGCTTTGGGCTTGTGTATGACTATTCTGCTTCTCGTGGTATTGAGCTAAGCTAATAAAAGTAACTCACTCACCTGGGGAAAAAAAAAGTTCATGATTGATTCTTGTTCAGGGCTCTGTGTGTGAGGGAGTTGAGTTTCAAAGTATGTCCCATTTGCTAACTATGCGAACGAACTGTTCTTCTGTTGTGTGGATTATCGATGCCAACTATTGTATCCTTTGATGCAAGTTCTTCATGGATAGACATGTTTGAGCATCACGTGAAAGCTTCATGTGTTAATAGTTTGTTCATCGCATATGTCATATTTGTTTTCCTTTCAGTCACTGCATGCCTATTATTGGTACTTGCAGGTCAATTGGCTTCATATTTAAACATGCATTTTAACGAAATATTGCATTGTATGGAACAAACTAAGTTCAGTGACTGGACCTTGTATTCATTTGAACAAGTGACAAGACTATTTTTTTCTTCTGAGAAAAAGGCATGACATGTTTACTCTTCTCATGATTGTTAGAGTATGGATGAAGCACACAGTAGTCCTGGTTTACATGCTGCTGCTGGGCCTGGTCTCGCTGAAGAATGTGCGATACTGGTGAGTGAAATTTTATTGGTTCTGTAGTGCTGCGTTGACTGGAATCTGTGGTCTTACGGGCATTGTCAACTATATTTGATTGTCAAGCTGAGTTGATATGGACAGAACTTAGGGAAACATGAAATTTATGGGCATCAAGATCACCTTGCACCTTGATTAGCTAGAATATTTGCAAAGCAAGAACTTTGCCATTCTTTTCATGGAATGAAGGTTTCTCTAGATGTATGAAATTGCATGGTGGATTTGACTTTTTATTTGCATCCTTTGGGCATAGGGGGGATGTCGGACTGGAATGGCAAAAGTTACAAACGCATATGATCTTCCAGCAAGGTTGGTATATTTTTGTGTATTGAACAGGCTGGCCACAGCCATTTAAAGATATTTGTGAAATTCCTCACTCTAATCAAACTTTAGCATTATGCGATCAAGTGGCTAACTAATGTAATTGTTTTTGATTGTAGGAGGGTGATTCATACTGTTGGTCCCAAATATGCTGTGAAATATCATACTGCTGCTGAGAATGCATTAAGTCATTGTTACCGCTCTTGCCTTGAACTTCTTATTGATAATGGGCTTCAAAGGTTGTGCCAGATTAGAAGCTGTATTATCTCCTCGACCTTAGTCCTCTTTTACTTGAAAACTTGAAGTGTTTGTCTTACTTTTCTTCTCATATACTATACAGCATTGCCATGGGTTGCATATACACAGACTCAAAGAACTATCCACGTGAGCCAGCAGCACATGTGGCTATAAGTGAGAATTTTTCCAGTATTTTATAATTTTATAACCTGATCCTGTATAATTTTCTTTTCAATTGCATCGAATTTCTTTCCCCATTTTTTCAATTAGAATTTGGTCTCATTTAATGTTCTAAAAGTTATTTGGCATGATCAGTTTTTAAAATACATCTTTCAGAAAATGGATATCTACCTCAGATAAGATAAAAGAGTATCTACTATTTTAACAAAAAGATTCTCTGTAGTTGAATGATCTCCTTGTATTAATTTGCTAATCTCCATCTGGCAATAGCTGGACATCATTCCAAATGAGTTATTTGTAGGCTTTGCTAAATGTAAAGGTAGTGATAGGACATTGAAGAGCGAGTACAAGCTTATATATATGAGCCTGAATTCCATTGTATTAGCAAAGAGAAAAAAAGAAAAAAAAATGCTATCAAGAATTGAACTGAAGTGGTATTACTTGCTAGTTCCTTTTTTCTTTTTGTCTTTCCTTTTCTCCACGGGAATCTATTTGCTAATGCTGGCTCTTCATCTTCCCTCTTTGTGGGTTTTCTCTTTTTTCTTCTATCCATGCCCTATGCTTAATTTTCTCTGTCTGGCAAATCTGGTAAATAAGTTCCATTAAGTAAAAGTTGGCAGATTATGTTCTCGTTAGAAGTCAAAAGATAACCCTGCAATTCCACCTTCACTGATTTCACTTCATATGCATAAAACTGAAGTAACATGTCAGCTAAAAGCAAACGCACGGCAGTTCTATAGTAAGGAAGAAAGCGCTTCTTGAGCTAATTTTGTGGGCTAGCATCCCTGGTGGCTCTGGGATCTGCAAATCTGACTCTGGCTTCCAGAATAAACCAGGCTATCATGACATATTCCTCAACATGCCTTTTAACTTCCTTAGGTTGTTGATTTAGCTTTTGCACTAGATCAAGCCCGCACTCTTTCTCCTTATGTTGGTGCTTATTCTGTATAAGGGTTATTATTCCCTCTTAAATTTGTGGTTCTGTGTTCTGTGTACTCCTATAGGGACTGTTCGTCGTTTTCTTGAGAAGCAAAAGGACAGAATCAAAGCAGTTGTATTTTGCACCACAACTGCAGTTGACACTGAGATCTATAAAAGGTGTGTAGATTGTTGTAATTTAGTTGAGATTAAATGCACAAGCAGTTATGAGGCCTTTACATGGATTTTGGGTTTCCTTGTCATATCTCTGTTTTTTGTTTTGCCCTGTGCTTCTGTTTCTTGTGTAGTTCTCATTGTTACTACTAATGCAGACTGCTTCCACTGTACTTTCCCCGAGATAAACACGAGGAAGAGGTAGCCATTTCCAAGCTTCCTGCAGATGTTGGGGATGAAAATGGTGAGACGATTATTGACGAACGTAAAATCCGAATCAAGCCTTTGCCAAAGAAGGCTATACCCAAACCTCCACGAGCCTCTGAGGATCCTCCCATCAGTGATGTTGGCTTGGTTAGAAGGTTGGTAAACCTGATATGTGATGGCAACGTTGTTTTTAGTAGGTTATGACTTGTCTACATCCAGCTTTCTTGGAATACATATTTTATGATATGACTTTGTTTTCATCTTATGACATCTGAAGAGGCAATTCTACTTATGGTCCTCAATAAAAAGCAGTTTTGAGAGTTAAGACCATCTGTCGTCTAAAGGAGGCTGTTCATTCGCTTCTCTGTGATTCTCTCTAATGGGAGCTTTTTATATATCTGTTTCTGCTTTGAAGGAGGATTCTTTACGATTTTAACTTGCAACAAATTAAGTTGAAAAGCATTTCTCTAATGCTTTCTTACTCTTTCATATATAAGGCACTTTACTTGTTGTGCTTGCTTGTGGTTAAAGTACTTTTGATTGTAAAGTTTGTGCTTTTTTCCATTTGACTTTGTCCTTCATTTGTTTGTATCAACTGAATTTACTGAGTTTCTTGTGTCTTACAGGAATACTTCATATTTGGACTCATACTTGGATCCTGCCTTCATGTCATTAATTAAAGATCCAGATCAACGGCGAAAGGAGCAATGGGAAAAAACTGCCCAAGCACAGAGTGGCTGGAATTGTGCTAGATTGCTTGGATTGGGTGATCTCGGAGGACCTCCTTTATCTGTTGCTGAAGAATACTCACTTCATTCTAGATACCTCTCTAAAGCCAATTCTGTTAATCTATCCGAAATCGCAGAGATGAAGATTGTGTATGCATCTATTCCTACTCCTTTTTTCTACGCTTAGTTTTCCTTCCCATAAACTATAAATTAGGTTAAACTTTATTAGAGGAAAGAAAGCTTAGACTAGTTTAGTTGGTGGGTTGTGCCTCAACATGTCGGCTGTTGTGACAAGTCAGGCATTTTTTCTTTAGGTCGTGGCTCTGCCATCTTCAATTTTCTTCTCTATTCTCTCCACACTTCCCCTGTTGAGATTAAAGGTGATCCATAATTCACACATATGAGAGAGAGAGAGAGAGAGAGAGGAGAAGAAGAAGATGACAATGATGAAGGAATTTTATCCCCTTGCATCCAAACTACATATCTCCTGATTAAGTATTGGATTTTCTGTTTTCAGTTACCGAGGTGGGGTGGACAGTGAGGGTCGCCCTGTGATGGTAGTTGTGGGAGCACATTTTCTGCTGCGCTGTCTTGATCTAGAAAGATTTGTCCTCTATGTTGTAAAGGTAACAGGCGCCAGTTTTTACAGTTTCACAACTGTTACTTGTTCTTTTGACATGACTGACACCTGGCCATTACATACTTTTTGTGTTATGAAAAAGCTGTTCAATCTGGTTGTTCAGAAATTTGGTTGCTCATGTGCTTCTTAGATCATTGGAAAAAAAAACCAAAATAAACCTGTATAAACTTGCATAAAGCTGTTTCTGTGTTAGTTAATTATATATGCATTTAGCATGTAATATCTTGTGAGATTATTTTGATCACCACCTTTCTATTAAGGCTGACTGAAAGTATTCCTATCAGGGTGTCATATCCATTGTCTTATACTTCTGGCACTTGTATCTAGATTTTACAGAGCAAAGGGACACATATATATAATACAACATGCTGATTAATGTTACAATACTACGGTCTGTTCAGTGGTTTGCCCTGATTGATGCAAGGCTAGTCACCTTTATGTCGTCCCTGACACTAAAATGCTTTCGTTCATAATTTGGTGTTGAATAATTTATTCAAGCTTCAAATTAGAACTTACAGGATATGGAACTAACTCAAATTTTGTGATCATGGTTTTTCAGGAATTCGAGGCGGTGATAAAGAAACCTTACACTATTGTATACTTCCATTCTGCGGCATCTTTGCAGCTGTAAGTACCTTATTATGTGACAGATGTAAATCATGAAGTATTGTTTACTTGGAATGACTCGCAGAAAAATTATGAGCTTTGCAAGTGCTGAACTGTGATCAGCATGGTCCAGATGTGCGATTGGGTCAAGTCGTAGACACAAGTCAAAATTTGGCTTTGCTGGAGCATCATTGTCATGATTATTCCAACTTTATTAACTGCTCAACTGACTCGATATCCATGTATGTGTGATGAGACTAAATAATCAGGAAAATTATTATGAAATCTCATATAGAATGGAAAAGTCTTGAATTTATTTAGTCTAGATTATTAGAAGTGAATAATTTAAATCTGAAATATGTTTAGAATCAATGATCCAATTATTTAGTGATTCACTTAGTGGTAACTATATTGAATTCAGCACCAGTTATAATTAGACTCGGTAACTTTCAGTCAAGCTTGAGTAACTACCGAGAGACATTTTGAAATTCTGAAGCAGCATAGCTCGATGTTACTCCTAGAAAGAGATTATAAAAAGAAAAAAAATGGAGCAACAAAACTCTATTGAAAGCCATAATCATGACACGATATGTTGGTGATGAATGCCAGTGAGGTATAAGGGCTTGGATAGGGTCTTTTAATTGCCATGTTTCTAACTTTTCTATATGATTTTGGCTTATGGATTGCCTATCAGTAGTTTAAAAGTGTCAAACCTACTTAGATAAAGTTGCAACACCTATTGAATAATTAGTCTCTGCAAAAGCTTCATCATGATTAAGAAAGAGGCTCTACCAAAAAGAGGCTATAATGAAAGCCTTGCAAAGAGTTTCCATCCCCTTTGAAGTCATCTATTGAGTTGTCTTTCTCTATTCACTGTTGGCGCAATCATCTTGCTAGTCATTATCGTGACTTTATGCATAGTGGGAAATCCTCTGTGGGGGTGAATTTCAGTTAGTATAGTAAATAGATAATATGGGATGAGACGAGTAATACATTAAATTCATGCAAAGGAAGTAAATTGATTGCTTCGATGTGGAGTGAGCTGATACATATCTGAGAATCACATTTGTATGCAAATGGAACTGTAGGTTTTCAATTTGGTGTGTGACCTACTTTGTTTACTGCATATGCAATTTTTCGCAGTCAACCTGATCTGGGATGGATGAGGCGGATGCAACAGATACTCGGTCGTAAGCACCAGCGTAATTTGCATGTATGCAGTACTTTATTACGTGATTTTGCTGCGAATGTATGCATATATGTAGTAGTAAGTACATTAACCTTCACTGCCTTTTTGCAGGCAATCTATGTTCTTCACCCAACTTTTCACCTAAAGGCCACAATTTTTGCCTTGCAGTTGTTTGTAGACAATGTGGTATGTCTGAATTCTTCCTGTTTATATGTCAGCTATCTATCATTTGTGAAAGCATTGATAATTTAAATTTTAGGTGTGGAAGAAAGTGGTGTACGTTGATCGACTTCTGCAATTATTCAGATATGTTCCTCGTGAGCAGTTGACAATACCCGATTTTGTGTTCCAGTTAAGTTCTCGGTACCATCTTTTTACATATTTTGATACCTCTGCATATACATCAAGTTACTCTTGGCTTGCACCTAATTGCATATATTTACTCATGGCATGCGCATAACTCCTTCAATGTATTACTGGATTGGAACTGGAACTGTTACAATAACAACAAAAGCGTTGGTTCTTTTGGGGATCAAGGTTGCACTTATTTGACTAGCTGATTTTTTTTAACCCAAAGCACTGCAGGAAGCTTTTAAATGGTCAGGGCATTCTGTGGCTATTAAATTTAGTAGCACTGGCCGTGATCTATGTGAAGGGATCTTCTTGGCCCATTTAATTACAAAGGTCAGAGAAATAAAAGTCTTTACTTGTTTATTTGTGCAGGCACGATTTAGAAGTGAACGGTGGCAAGGGTCTTATTGTGGATCCCAGGACCAAATACGTGTATCAACGACCATAGTAGTACCAACTACAGTTTGATTGGCGACAAGCAGCAGCGCAATTCTCTCTCTCTCTCTCTCTCTCTAAAGCTGGCTTGCTGTGTCTTCGGCCTACATTTATGTACAAAATCATAAGCTTTTTTTTATTCTTTCTTCCCCTCTTTCTCAGTAAGTGTAAGTGTTTTAGATTGTCGATTTGTTTGACTGAAGATAGAATAAAGTTTATCTGTTTCTCGTTGTGTTCTTGGATGAATGAGCTGTGGTATTTGAAAATAGTTTTGCTTTCTGGCTATCGGGGCATCTGACTGGATGGAATACTTTCTTCTGCTTGCCTCCACAATGTAGCGGTTACTTCCAACTACAATACTCTCTCTCTCTCTCTCTCTCTCTCTCTCTCTCTGGTCAAAAAAATAGTTTGGGGTATATTTGTCACAGGTGTATCAGTTTTAGATTTTTTAAGATATTAACCATTTATTCAATATGATCCTTAAATTATCTCAGAACTTAAGTTAATTAAATGATAAAATTAAATATTTTCATATAGTTTATGACTAATATGAATATTTACCAAAAGTTTAGGGACACATTGAATAAATTAAAACTCCAAGGACAACATTAAATATAAGCTAAAGTTTAAGCTAAAGTTTAGAAGTTATATTGAAAAAATTATGGAGTACATTGCACGTTGAGCCGAAATTAATGGATTATTTGTGTCATTATCTCTTATTTTTAAGATGAGGATAAGGCTATGCTTCAAAACTATATTTAAAATTGTCTAATTTCCACACACAAAATTGGAAGAGAAAAGGCTTGTACATTAATTTCCGAGTTTGAGTGCACAGCGCTATTCAATTGCTGGCCAAAAAAATTGATTCGAGGCTGAAAAGCGAACTTAGTCTTCAACGGTCTGGCCTTAATTTTTAAAGCCACTGCCATAACCAAATGTAGTAGCGCCATTTTAACTTTTTTTTAAGTGTAGATGAAATCTTTTGTGATTATAACCGCAGGAAATCATATATACGTTTTTTACCTTTCAAAAAAGACATTTTCTTTTATCACACTTTAAACTACGGTGACTCTAAATTCATCCCTGAAATGGCTTCCTCCACCCCAAAGAGGATGGAAAGGACGAATTATCCGACTTGTGGATCTCATTCCTCGCCTTCTTTATCTCCACCAAGTCTTCGTTCTTCAACAGCCCTCCTCTATTTTGTTTTCTTATTTCCTTCTCCTAACAATGGCCGGCAGGAGGCCTCCTCCTCTCTTTCTCTCTCTCCCGTTCTGGCTACACTAAAACAAAGTGTGTGATATTCAAAACTGTATCCATGAGCTAATGTTGAGCCCCTCACTTAAATTGCTAGCGACATTCATGAAGTAGCTTGACAAAAATCCAGTGAAAACCTACAAAGAGAAGATGATAAGAAAAATTTGGTCGAGAAAATAGGTAGTTCTTCAGGGCTTGTCACTCAAGGGGTGAGAGAGAGAAAGTGGTGTCTTGTTGCAAGGTGAGGAAGAGGTACACAAAACATTTCGTGAAAGAGAGAAATTCTCAATCTCACACTCCACGTACCTTTGAGCATTGCACAATACCAAATCTGCCCTCCACCAATTCACCAACGATGAGACCACCCTTGACCTCCACCATTGTCCCGCATCACTCGTCGTCGCAGCTATCCTCTCCGCCACGCTCAACCCCACCCCCTCTCAGTCCCAACTTCAACATGCATCCTTCCAACCCTATGACCACCTCTCCAGACTTGCAATCCTTTATCATTTTTCAATTTTCCCCCAATATTTTCTTTTGAAGAAAATGATGTCATTTTTCATTTGACGTTGCAATCGATTATTGAATCAATTTTAACACCATGAACAATTTAACCAGACAAATAATATAAATAAGCTATTATTCTAAGAACCAGAGTTAAACTCTCAGTATGGAGGTTAAAAGAAAGACTCGCATTTGAAGAATGCCCCAATCACAAAGCATCTCCATTTGCATTTTTACTCTTGGACCTTGGTACACCAAGCAAATAGCCCGAAGGATTTTGGTTGAATGACCTCGACCCGAGCAGTGCAGGCTTTGTGCTCGAAGGGCGAGGATTGATGGGTGAGAGCAACAGGAGCTAATGAGAGACAGACAAGGTGGGGAGTGGAACTCATGATTTGGGTAATTTAGTCGATTAAATTTTCTAGGGATGGATGGAGCCATTTTAGGGGGGGATTTAGTGCGGCCCTTTTAACTATTCTAAAGTTTCTTGTGAATCTCTTGGTCTGGAATAAAGTCAAGCACGAATTATATGCGATACTGCAAAAAGTCTCGGCACTACTCCAAAGTTCCATTTTTTTTTCCCTTTTTGCTTCTTTTTACATTTCCTCTGCACAAAGAAAAACACATTATAAATCTTGAAAAACCAGATACGCATGCAGCATATGCTAATGAATTGCGAAGGACACAGATAGCTACGAGTGGAAATCTGTACATTTGTTAAACCTGTAACTAATATTCGTTTCATTCTTCGTTCACTTATACAAGGCTACAGAACCGCATGCTGTCATATGGTTATTCTTCCAGAAATTTCGCCTATTGAAAAATATATCCTATGCAAAATTTGCGAGCTACTAAAGACCCATTTTTGCAGAATGGACCTACCACTCCAGAGCGAACTTCAAAAGGCATGTCTTATGTAGATGAATACTGTCCTTTCATGTTACACAGAGAACAACATAATACTTAATGTTGTGTGCAACTGTCCCGCAACTATAATAATAACTTGGGTTCAGGTAGGCTGGAGCCTTCATATGCAGTCACTTGCTGGGGAGAGATTTCCTAGCAAAGCTTACTGAACTCCCAAAACAGCTTCCCGGGGCATTGTGCATTGGAGATTGTGGGAACTTCGTGATAAGTTCATCGATCCAAACACAAGACTAGACATTTCAAGGCGTCATAAAACAACTGCAGGCACCTAGGATGAGCTTGCTAATGGAAGGAATACCATTTTGAGGCCTACCTAGCAGATCCAATGTATCAATAGTCCTGGAGTACCTCCAACAGGAGATACTACCAAGATTAATGTGGATGATGCTTTCATCCCCACACAATGGTGCTTCAGCTCTAACTGCCAGATATCATCATGAGACTTTGTTGGATGGCGCAGCAGCAGCAGCAAGTTGAACTGCAGCCTCTTGCTGCAAGCGGAAGAAACTGATTTGCTGCTAACCATCCAACATGTTCAGCACAAAGGCCAGAGTACTGTCATGTTTGAGAGTGATCCATGAGCACTCAATTCATGCTCTTACTTCTGTAAACCCCATCTTGGCTGATTGCTGGTATTGTTAGCAACATTAGAAATCTTTCTAGAAGCCATCCTCATTGGTCAGTAACCTGGCCTCGGAGAACAACTACTAATCTTGAGGCATATAGACTAGCAAAATGGCTCATAGAATAGCTCTTTCTTCTATGGTGGAATTAGAAACCCCACCCTTTGATGTCTTGATTTCTGCATTCATCTTCCTCTTGCTTTGTTCTCCATTGAAGTTCTCTATTGAGAAGGAGAGAGATAGCCAAGAGAGGAAGACAGGAGTCGATTTGCATGTCAGCGCGAAATATGAAGGAAGTAGATGTTATAGACACTTAGGAATATGATTCTCCAACTAACATCATTCCGGTTCCAAATTTTGAAGATTTTTTTCTCGTAGTTTACATATTTCCTCCATTTGCAAGTCAGATATATCTCCTGCTCCAAATTTATAAGTTCTGTTACCAAGTTCAATCAAGCTGTATCCAGGGACTTTCTTTAAACCTGCGCTTTCCATTGTCGACCTTAATTTCCGCGATCGAACCCAATTCCCTTCTTCCGCATGTATATTAGATAACAATGTGTAGTACCCTGTATCAGCTGTATCAACATCTAAAAGATCCCTTTGAATAATTTGGAAAATGTCCATTCTCTGATGAATACGACAACCATTGATCAAGGCACCCCAGATGCTAGAATCTGCAGGGAAAGGCATGGAAGAGATTACTGAATATGCTTCATCGAGATTCCCGGAACGACTGAGAAGATCAATTAAACAAGCAAAATGTTCCAACTTGGGAGCAACTCCATGGGAATTCATTAACCCGAAATAGAACTTCCCGTACTCCACAGATCCTGTGTGACTGCAAGCCGATAGGATATTCATAAAGGTGATATCATTTGGTTGTATCCCCATTTGCACCATTTGGTTGAAAAGTGAGATGGCTATATCGATCTGACCGTGGGTTCCATAACCAGCTATCATGGCACTCCACGAAACTACAGTTTTCTCGGGCATACTATTAAAAACTGATTGGGCGGATTTGAGGTCTCCAGATTTGGCATACATATCTGTTAGAGCTGTATCAATGTAGAGATCTTTCCTTACACCATGGATGATGAGCTTATGGTGAACCCATTTACCCTTTTCTAGGTATCCTAATTGTGAACAAGCTTGAATTACACTAAGGAAGCTGACTTCATCCATTATGAAGCCATTCGAGTACATTTTATCAAAAAGATGGATGGCTTCTAGAGAATAACCATTCTGACAAAATCCACAAATCATCGTATTCCAAGTAACAATATCTTTTTGTCGGATCTCAAGAAACACTCTGTAAGCAGAATCCACATCACTGCATTTTGAGTACATATCAATAAGTGCATTTAGTACAAATCCCTTCTGAAAATGGGACTTCATCACAAAACCATGAATCTGACATCCAAGCTGTGAAAAACCCATGCTTCCGCAAGACCACAGTGATACTGTTAAGCTGAATGAGTCTGGTATTATTCCCTGTACTCGCATCAGTAAAAATGTCGATAAAGCCTCCTCTAAAAATCCTTTTCGCGCATAAACTGTTATGAGCATATTCCACGAGACAGCATCTCTCTCTTCAATTATCATGAAAGTCTTCTCGCTATCATTTACTCTTCCACAGTCAGCGTAGAACTCTATAAATGCAGGCCCCAAAAAATCATATCCAGGATCAATAGCATTTCTAATGACAAAACAATGAACTGACTGCCCCTCTCTCAGCCACCCCAACCTTGCACAAGAACATAAAATAGCCATCATGGTAACTGAATTAGCTTTACACTGGGACTCCTGCATTTCTAGAAAAACATCGAGTGCTTCACGAAAGCACCCACTCTGATTATAGCTCGAAATCATCGCAGTCCATGAGGCAGCAGACCGGCAAGTGGCAATATTGAAGAGAACCTCTGCACTAGACAGATCACCGCATTTACTGTACATTACAACAAGACTGTTATTCAATGTTGCATCATCACTTTCAATATTCCTTGTCACCACTTGTCCGTGGATCAACCTTGCCAAACACAAAGAACCCAATTGGGCACAAGCCTCAGCCACGCCAATCACTGTGACTGAGTCGGGCTCAAAACCTTGTAAAAGCATCGAACGGAACACATCCAGCCCACCGCTGGGATCCCCATTATCAACATAACTGGAGATCATCGAACTCCAAGACACCACATCTCTACCCGACAAATCATCAAACACCTTCCCGGCATTCCGCAGCGAGCCCATTTCTCCGTACATACACAGCAATGAAGATAGAATCACATCGTCCCCATCCAGCCCACACTTAACGACCGTCCCATGGACGGTTTCGCCCGCGGCGAGATTGCCCGAGCAAGAGCAGGCTCGTAACACGGATGGGTATATGAACCGAGTGATACCCTTCCGTTGGCGAACCATTTCGCGGTAAAGCGAGACGGCTCGCTCGAAAGAACGACTCCACACGCAGCACTTGATAAGCACGCCCCACATGAAGGAATCGGGCGCGTGAAAATGGTCGAAGACGAGTCTTGAGGATTCGAGAGAGCCCATTTCGGCATAGGACTGGATGAGCCTGGTGAAAGCGAGCGGGTCCCGGTGGAGGCCCGTGACGAGGAGGTGGGCGTGGAGCTGAGCCACCGTCCTCAAGCTCGCGCACGCCCTGAACAAGGGCATGTAAAGGGTCATCGATTCACGAATTCGCGAGCATCAAGAATGGTGAATCTCCGCTCGAGGAGCCGCCAAAGGTTCGCGAGAGCTTGCCTTTTTGTTTCGGACGATCGTTCGCCGACAGGAATTCGAACCTGCTTCGCGGGAACTGGTTCGAGAAAGTCTTTTCTTTTTTGTTTTTGGTCGATTTATTCTGTAGAGTCGTCTAATGATGATGTTATAATTGTCACAAAAACCAGCATTTCCCCATAAAACTCACAATGCGGATGTCGGCTATAAGCCTATAATAGCTTCTTCGTATCTTTAACTTTATCCTTCCTTTCACCACCAGAAATTTTGCTACTATTAACCTTGCATGGCAAGAAAATATTCGGTAGTTTCAAACTAACACATGCCAGAGCCGAAGTGGAGAGAGTGTACCATTGGACGCAGAGAGAGGGAAGGAGGAACTCATCTTGAAATGAGTTTTTCTACGAAGAGGGGAGAGAGAGAGATAAATTCATCATTTATTATTGCGCGTCTGTCCTTTCGCATTTTGAGTGAAGTTGACTAAGCTCATGCATGTCACATAAGCTGACGTGATAGTTTGAAACCACTTAATATTTTTTCTTATATAACGCAGTTATTAGGGTAACGGAGGATTTCGACTCAATAATTATACATTACTTATTCAAATTTTATCAACTATATACAAACCGTTCTAAGTTGGAGTTACTTGCATAGGTTAGAAGCTTGAATTCTATTGATTTATGAGATTTGTATAACGCCTTTAGATTATCAAAGGAAAAAAAGAAATTTGGAACTATTAGAACAACTAAAATGAGCAAGTAGAAAAGAATACCTTCCCTCTAATACACTTTTTCCGTCACTGGTTTCAATTGAGTGACACATATTTTCCCCTCTTCTTTTTCCAATCATTGAAGAGCGAAAGCATATATTTTGTCCATATACATTTATGTAGACATTGGAGTTTTTCGGACCTGACTTTTGTCTTGTGTTTCCAAGTAAATGCTTTTGGATACCCAACATCGATATCCTTTGCTTTTTTACTTGACAGATCATTGCCAGCGCCGGGCTGTGGTAAATCTTCAAGGACAAGATATAGGGATCTTTCAACTCATCAAACCAGAGCAATTAGTCTATTCATCTCTGTTCATTGCAATCGTCTTCTTAACACGAATTCTTTTTCAGTCATTCATCATCTGACCACTCAACACACCATATGTGTCTCAAGGTTCTAAAGTGTCCATCTGATACTGGTTGACTGTCCGGACTCTGGACCCCAGCATCGCTTGTAAGATGCTCCAAATCTTTAGTTAGCCTCCCATCTTTGACCCCTATGAACAAGTTGTAAGAAGAGCACTTTTCATCGTTATTATACAGTTGCAACTCTGACAGCAGAAAATTTATCCCCAGCATCCATCTCCACCATGCTACAACCAGGTGACTTCTTCAACCCCTTTTCTTCCATCAACTCCGTGAAGTAATTAACTCGACTCCATCTACCATCGGAAGCAGAGAGATTGGACATGAGCACATAATAACAAGCTTCCTTAGGATGCAACTCTAGCATTCTTTTTATGGCCACCTCTCCAAGATCATGCCTTGAATAAAGTCCACAACCATGAAGGAAGGCTCCAAACAAGCTAATGTCTGGTTGCATTGGCATTTTCTCTATAAATTCCAATGCTTCCTCGAGCCTGCCAGCTCGAGATAGAAGATCAATCATGCAAGCATAATGCTTCATTGAAGGCACGAAATTGTAGTCTTGGCACATTGAGTTGAAGTATCTCCAACCTTCACCAACCAGGCCTGTGTGCCGGCACGCTGATAATATACTAGTAAAGATTACTTCAGTAGGCCTTATTTCTTCCTTCAACATGTCACTGAAAAGAGTGAGAGACCCACTACCATCCCCATGAATCCCATAACCACCGATCATTGCACTCCAAGTTACAGTGTTCTTAGAATCCATTGCATCAAAAACTCTACGGGCTGATTCCACATCCCCACATTTAGCATAGAAATTCACTAGTGCTGTTCCAACATGGACGTTGGATGATGATAAGCCCTTTTTAATGGAGTATGCATGAAGCGAGGAACCGACAGCTAGGACGGCCAGGAAAGCAGAGGCAGAGAGGACAACCACCAATGTGACAGCATCAGGAGAGAGAGATTCTGATCTCATTTGTCGAAACAATTCCAAGGCCTTATCTGCAGACCCATTCTGCACAAACCCAGAAATCAATGAGTTCCAGGCAATTACATCTTTTTCAGAGACTGAATTAAAGATGCAACAGGCATCCTCCATCCTTTGGCTCTTTGCATACATGTCAAGAAGCGCATTCTTCACAGTGCTCTCTTCTAACCCAAGTTTAATTCCTAGACCATGAACAGACATGCCCACATTCAAATTGCCCAGCTGAGCACACGCAGAAAGCACACTTGCGACTGTAACAGAATTTGGTATGAGGCTCGCCCATTTCTCATTTGTAAATAATTTCAATGCCATATAAGCATGGCCACTCTGAGTGTAACCAACAATCATTGCTGTCCATGAGACAAGATCAGTGGACGAAAGCTCATCAAACACAGTTTCAGCATCTATAATTTCACCACACTTAGCGTACATATCCAGAAGAGCTGTCACCAAGAATGAATTCAGCTCTATACCATTCTTGATCAGATAACCATGAAGCCACTTCCCCTGTTGCAGAGCGCCAAGCTTGGAACATGCCGTGACCAAGCTCCCCACAGTGAATTGATTGCCTCCCACCAATTCTTCTCTCATCCGATTGAACAATGCCAGCGCTTCTTCCGCACAACCATTCTGCACATACCCAACAATCATCGAAGTCCAGGAAACAACATTCCCGTCAACAATTTCGTCAAACGCCTGGCGGGAGCACTCGATGTCGCCGCACTTTGCATACATGTCCACGAGACCAGTGAACACGAAGCTATCCGGACTACCCGCCTTGACAACATGCCCATGCACTTTCCTCCCTCCGTCTATATCCCGCAACTCGCTGCAGGCCTTCAACACGATCGAGAACACGACATTATCATTCTCCTTGACCGAACCCCTCATCCGACCATAGAGCCCAAAAACCTCCGGATGGCAGCCGTTCAAGGAGTACCGTCTCAGCATGACCTTCCAAGAATACAAATCCGGGTCCGGAATTCGATCGAACACCAAGCGTGCGAGTCCGACGCTCCCAAAGCCGCCGTACAAACTAACCAGCTTGGTGTCGAAGGGAAGATGGCCCGTCAGGCCGCGAACGATCAGCAAGCTGTGTACTTTCTCGAGAGAACGGATGTCGTGGCAAGAACCCAGAAGCGAAAAGCAGGGGCTGGAAGAGACAGAGCGGACTGCGGATGCGAAGCTGTTCTGATCAAATTGACAACGTCCGAGGGGTTGTTGCGAGTGCCGACGAATCCACCGATTGTAAAGATTGCCCCTTTGTAGGAGAGATGCGTGAATGGATCGCATTTGCGTCTTCTTCCTTCTCTCATTTCACTGCGTCCGCGCCGCGTCTAGCTTCCGGCATCCGGCGCTATTATATGTTTCCCGCCATTGCTCTGCTTCTTTCTCCTCTTCTTTTCTGGGCGGAGACGAAACGCCAGAAAGCTCGGGGCCGTAGCAGTGTCCATGAGTGGGCCGTGGATCTAATTCGGATGGACCGAAGCCGACTTAAAGCCCGGCCCATTCGACTGTCGTCGTCCGGGTAACCGTTCGAGGGAAATTTCAAAAAATCAGTCTCCACTGTTAGCATCCTCGCATTTCTCGCTCCATTTGAAGTTGCATCTAAGATTGGACGATGCAATCGTTATTTTACTGTCGATTTTGACCCCTGAATCCGTCCATTTGTCTCAGCCCCTCTCCTCTCAGCACCCACGCCTGCCAATGCTTTGCGTTCATCTTCTCCCTCGCCCTGTCGTGTCTCCCGTCGAGAGATCTATTGGAAGCTTGGTGGCTTCAAACTCCTTCGCGGGCATCAAGCTCTAGCCCTAGATTCATGGGCTCGAGCTCCATCACGGACGGATGGCAGCGGGGTGATTGGGGCTAGCAGACGATGTTAATTGGAGAGAGAGAGAGAGAGAGTGTGTGTGTGTGTGTGTGTGTGAATGTGAAAGAGAGATGGAGGGAGGAAGTTGCGGCCATGTTTGGACATGTGATTCACGATTGTGAGAAAAATGGAGGTTGGTGGTGATATTGGCTGGTAACGGGAGCTCGGCAAGGCAATGGTGGTCCTAGGTGTGAACGGGAATGATGGTGGCCGTGTGCAGGGTGATGGTCCCGAGTTCCACCAGTGAGTCAACATTAAGCAATGCAACTGATCAAATGTGAAAAAATTGACATAAGCGATTCGTGAACTTTTTAATTTATATAATGTGATCCTTGAACTTTAATCAAATATGCAATATTATTTTTAAATTTTTAATTTGTTCGATGTAATTTATAAACATTCGATACATGTTCAATTTAACGAGATAATCCAAGGAATAAATTGAATTTATGTATATAATAATCTAGGGATAATATTGAACGTTTACTAAAGGTTACATTAGATAAATAAAAAATTTTGGGATAATATTGTACATTGGGCAAAAATTCAAGTACTATTTACGTAATTATCCTATTAAATAGTAACACAATGTAATAACCAATGAATTGGTAACGTAACAAGTAGCAATCAACCTAGATAGTAGCTTAGTTAAGTCCTAAACTAACTAGTGCAATTACTTACTAATTAGCTGAATCAATTGTCTTTTCCTTATTTGGCCTTCCTTTCCATTTTGATTTAATCAATCGAAATTGTTGAAGGTCAATTTTCATGTCCAAATTTAAAAAAAAAAACAAAAAACAAATACCTCTTAGGATTTGCATCTTTTTTCTTGGAACAACGAGATAAATCATTAAATTAATAGCTGTATATTATGTGTCCGGACCATTAATAATTACACTTTTCATCAACAAAAGTGGTGGGCCACGTCAAATTCCATTGTAAATATGAATTATGGATTAGGAGTGTTTTAGTGCGCTTGTTAAATTAAAAATAAGGTAAGTTGATATTTTCCAATGTGTTATCTATTTTCCGTTATGTGTCACTAGCATATCACGAAACAAATTTTTTTTTAATTAAGTACAGTAAATAGATATCTCTAAATACTCGTTAGCAAGACCATTACCTGATCCGTTAGGGGGGAAAAGAACTATCGGCTCAGGAGCCCATTCAATCTCAGCCCTCCAAAGTCGTGCGGGACCCACATGGATCTTTCATAAATGGGGTTCGCCGATAATCCAGCGCAGGCAATCATTTCTCGTGGGGACAAGGTGGGACTTGATGGCCATGTGATTGGAGAAAAGACAGGAAAGACTTTTATGGTTTGATTCTGACTCCTTTGTCTGACCGGACCCCCCCCTCTCTCTCTTTCTCTCTCTCTCTCACTCACTCCCCTCCTCTCATGTCGATAGAGATTGTCCACCAGAAATTTACGCTGACACTGACATCGTCGTATCTGGCAGGCGCTTTTGCCTCGTCCCCACTTCTCTTCCCTCACGCGCTCCCCCCTCGCGCGTGCGAGCTCCCCGCATTCTTTTCTTCCTTCCGTTTACTTTCTCTAAAATAGCTTATCCGTCCGCCAAACTCTTTGGAAGATTCGACCGCAGGATCAAATTTATCCACCTCCAAGAGGACACGAAGATAGTTGTTCACTGTCTTTTGTAATTTCAGATAATATATGAACCATCGGTGACATTGAAAATAACCTAAAGAAATTATTACAAGTAGGATGAGTAATTTAGATTTAAATTTCTTCTCTGAAATTTTTACTGAATTTTTCTTAATCTGTTGATCATACAAACTTCCCTTCCCCGGCCCAATAATAATTAAACATAAAAATAAAGACCCCTTCCCATGTGCACGGCTATGATAGGATGAAGCAATGAGAATGGATCCCTTAATGTCGTATTGGCCTAACTTCACCAAATCTCTGATTAACTTATTATATTGCTAACTTCGCCAAATCTCTGATTAACTTATTATATTGGGCTCTTGACGTGTTTCCCCCACGAAAACTCTCCCAAATGTCAAATCTGTATGGTTGGAACTCGGAGTATCCAATAGAGTCAATGCATTGATTTCTCATATTGATATGGTGTCATTTATAAAATACATGCCGACTTCTCTAAGTAGATGAACTTTCTAGGCCGAGAATCTTGACCCGATTTTCACACCAACATCAATTTCTATCCACGCTCGGAAGAGAAGAAGACTCGTCTTGTCTCATTTTCTGGTGCAGAAGGAAATAGTTAGGCTTGCCAAAGAGATTAGCGACTATGAATTATGATGAAGCACCCATTGATGGAAGCTGATAGCAGTCGACATTGTTTAAATCTGTCGAGTCCGTATGGAATTGAACCCAAAACCTGCCATCACGAGCACTTGAAAGATTGTCCCGAGTCCCTGCTTGGACAGACAAAGCGAAATTTAGGATCGCAACCCCGAAACACTCCCTTCCAACCGAAAAGTAAGAAAACAAAAGGAACATTTCTTGTTCTCGAGAGAGTCAGCACTCAAAGTACAGGAAACTCTGCAGAGGACCTGATTAAAGTGCAAAGCAATATCCACAGACATCGTGTAGTTATTCGTGAATAACTAAAGAGGTAACCCACCACAGAGGGACAATCAAGGACCCAAATTATGGGTGAAGAAATGTACAACGTTAACCCCATCGTCTCCCTAACAATAACAACCATAATTCCACAACCAGCGCTTATCTTTTTATCCTTCATAAGCCCCGTTAAGACATCGAGCCTCGTACCAGATTATGTTGAGGGTACGTGTAATGGAGGATTGCCTGCTGGGCACCTTTGCCTCCGGGGCCGTCTTGGTGTATTCCCCCAGACTGTTGGGGTTCTATCTTCGAGTCCCAGTTCAACAGTATTTTTCTGATGCATCATTGGACTGCATGTGGCGTCTGACGCTGCAGTAGGGGACCCACTTGCTAACCGTGGCCTCCCTCTTGAGGAAACATTTCTACCGGAGTTCCTCCTCGTTGATCCTGTGTGCCACGAATAACCCATCGCTCGCATAAGCCCTCCAAAAGTTTGAAGATCTTCTGTCACCTCATGCCTCGAAAGTGAAACGAGGCCCGGAAGGATGTCCCTTTGGAAATCTCGCCGCTGCCTCCCTCGTCTAGCCTGTCCCCTTTGAGGCCGATTTGATGCTGGGGTGACAACTACATCTTCTGTACATGGAGTCTCAGGGATCAATGGTTTAGGAAGGTATTCATCCTCCCCCATCTCTACCTGTCTCAGCGTCATGCACTCAAAGTAATCAATACTTTCTGATGTAGATTCTTCAACATTCTGTTCTTTACAATCTCTTGGAGCAGCTTCAGACCTGGTCCAAGAACTATGGTCTTCAAAAGAGGCAACTATACCAGCAAACCAGTCAAGGCAGTCTAGAGAAGCTTCTTCTGGTGAATCCTGAACAATGCTGTCCAAACAATTGCTGAAAGCAACAGTTGAGATGGCAACTATTGCCTCTGCTGCCATTTTACCTAGATTTTCCAAAGATTGCTTGGTTTCTTGCTGAGTCAATGGTATAGATGTTTCCAGTGGCTTCCCAGGAATTTCTTCTCCCTGGAAACTATCCTCCTCGGTCTCAAGAACAGGTGGAGCTTCCAAGTCTATCTCCACAATAACCTTTCCAACGACACTTGGGACAGATGGCGTCGTGGAAGTTTCATCGTCAAGAACACAGGAGTTTAGATCAAATTCATGTTTCAAGTAAGCGTTTTTGGTAATAGATTCCTTCTCTAGGTCCAGAGTTTCCTCAGCAGCCACTTCACTCCATTCAGAAATGGGATCACAGGGCAAGTTAATATCAAACATTCTTACTTCCCTCTTATGATCCATGACTTCACACTTGGACTCCTGACTGATGGATATAGATGGAGAGGCGAGAGGAGAGAACGCATTCTTGGAAGTAGGAGGGCTTGCAAAGATAGGAAAGCCAAAAATCTTTCTATCAGGACCTTCGTCTATTTCCATCCTCTTGGACTCCACTTTACACAAAGGTGAGAAAGATTCCGCGCACTGAGCAAATGTTTGGCTTGGGCCGTTTCCAGCATCAACTTTGCTGCTCAGATAACTAGAAGATGACTGAACAAAACTCATCTCTCTATGATTCGAGTCTATTCCAGAATTTTTCTCCCTCTCATGAGCTGGCATAACTCTAAGCCAATGAGGTACCAGAAGAGTTTCATGCTGTGTACTCTCTCCATTTTTTATTGCCACACCCTGTGGTGATGTCGACTTGTGAAATGAACCACCTGAAGGCACCGAATTTCGCTTTATCTCTCTCTCAGAGTCCACAATCGCACAATTTGAAGTTATGTATTTCCTAGTGTTTAATTGCTCAGAGGCTACATATCTACTGGCATGGCTATGACTGTCGTGGTTGATCACTGGTATGCAAACAGATGCTTTCTCAGATCTTGAAGAAAGTTCGTAAGGGAATCCATTTTGAGAAGGCAAATTCTGATAACCTGGACTCAGACTAGCACTGCTATCAAGCCACCTGCTACCAAATGATCCATGGCTCTGAGCTGCAGGTTGAGAATCTTTCCTGGGAGTCCTATATGAATCTAAACTCGGAAGCCCTTCAACCATTGACTTCTGGCTCAAACTATTACTCAAATTGTCAGAAGAACCAGAGTGCCTGAAGTTTCTTGAATCAGAAGCAAAGACCAATTCTGAGTTCTTGGAACTTTCAGAAATTACTAGTCCACATTTTGTCCTCTCTCTGCTGTGTCCTATCATGGCTTGATCTGTCAAAAGATATGCTGGACTATTGCAACTTTTCTTGAATGAAGATTGCACTGGCTGGGATGACGAGCAAAACTTCTCCCACTGGAGGGTCTGAGAAACAGGTTGAAGGTCAACCTTGTCCTGCCCTGTGCACAGAGAGAGAGAGAGAGAGAGATCAATTGAAGGTGTAAGGTCTAAATTCATCTCTGTGGAAAGTCATAATATTGATCTATATCCAACTTAAGCAATTTAATCCAAGTTCGAGAACAACTCAACCAAACATTTACCTTGTTTAAGAACATGGAAGGACAGCCCTCCATCGTTCTTGATGTTGACATGTGCATTTGAACTTCCACTGCTACTTTGACAAATGGAGTTTGGAGCCTTTCGATCAAGAAAACCTAGAATCTTTGGCTTTGCTTTCATAAAAACCTCCTGGCTGCGCATTTCCCTTTCAGAGAAGAAATGGCCTGCATGAGCAAAAGATGCAGAAGCATCCATGTCTTCAATCTGTATAGGTTCATTCAGGTCAGCCACATTTCGACTGTTTATGTGTAAATCTGATCTGGCGGAATCTGTGTAGTTGCCAGCATATCCACCATGAGATAAGCTTACAGAACTCCCAGCAACAATCCTAGAACCTTGACAAGGAATATCACTAGACAATGATCCATTTTCATTCTCGATCTGCTCTAATTCTTCATCGTCAATGTATTGATCAGCCGGAAGTTGCAAATCAAACATTTTTCTTCTGACCTTTGAAGGTCTACACTCCAACACCTCTTTCAATTTCGAAGCACTTCCATGTTGACGCACAAACGAAGATCCTTGTGTGCTATTTCCTTCTGGAGAATTCAAAGGAATGCCTTTAGTATCTGAAATAGATGGCCCATAACATGAACTCGCACCAGGCAAGCTGGAAAAATGCCATTTCTGAGCATCTTCAGATGTTAATCGAAATGGCAAAGGGCTTGATTCTGTATTCCGGAGCTATCCGACCTATATGCAGTCCCTTCCTTTTGATTTCATCCTTGAGACCCCTTTGGACTCTGCACAACCGATGAAGCTCGTATACCTGGATGATGCAAGAAATAGTGGAATTAAACATATACAAACAAAACCACTGCAATTTGCAGCACACAAAATACCCAACATCAAACACAAATGACACTTAATAAGATAGGATTACCACATTTCGAGCCATAAACATTTGATCAGGGCTAAGAACATTGAGCACGTTTAAAAAAAAATCATGAGTTTTCAAATCAAATAACAAATGAAACGAGGGTATACCTGATTCTTGAACACAGCCTCATGCTCAATTATTGTTTGCTTGACAACATCTTTATCAGACCCCGTGAATTCATCTGCAGCAGGTCTTGACCAAAAACCATTGTACAACTGCTTGCTTGATAATGCCTTATCTTGATGATAGTGAGGCCAATTACAGATGTAGTAATCTTCGTTTAGATCTCTCATTGGATAGTACCCTGCTGGATGGCTCTTGTACTGCACTTCTGCGGTCACTCCTGGCAGTTGATTGAAAGTTATTTCAGAAATCATTTCAAAGACTTCCTAATGATGAAAATCATAACAACAATAATTATCTTCCTGTCATTATAAGTACCACCATAAGGGCAAAGAATGTGGGAAAATACAAACTCCTAACTAATTGCTCTAGCTATGAAGAAAAGAAACTTAGGTTTTCTAACACCACTGAATTGGGCTTTTAGTTCATAATTCAGAACTTCTTCTGCATGAAGACTTCAATCCCAAAGACAAATGAGAATGCAAGAAGGCATTAATGCACAAGAAAAATGGATATGCGAAAGAAGCAGCTACAGGCTACTTATGGAAAAAAATACAAAATAAACTCCACATTTTAACACGCCTCGCCTCGCCTCGCTAATACTTCAGCTGTTCTATTATATAATTACCGGGTCTACATAACCCATTCCATAAAGAATTAATAGTTTTATAATGGATGCTCTGCACCAACTTCTCCTTTGATGGAAAGTATACATAAGTCATCAACACTGCAGAGAAGATAATATCTATCTAAAAAATTTGGACAACATGGAAAGACATTATTTATCACATCCAAGAGAGCAGACCTACATATACTCAAATTAGTCGTGCTGCGTGGCGAGTTAACTTTTATGAAGCACGGGTAGAACAAAGTCAAATCCACTTACCCTCGGACTGAAACCATGCTTCCGTGAACTTAACCATCGCCTCTCACAATGAGATGCACATTCATAGACCATCAAATAACAATCTAAGCTCTTTATCCTCCATCCCTACCTCTCTCTCTCTCTCTCTCGCACCCCTCAGTCTTTACTTTTCTCTCGATAACTCACACAGATGGTAAGGGAAGTGAACCTGCAAACATTCGCTCAGCGTCGTTCACTCGTGAACTCGACTTGCCATTAGAGGACCACAATCGTTATGATCAAACAAGCTGCGGATTTCTTCAGCTTTATCACGCCAAATTCACTAGACACGGGACGCAGTGGAGAATACAAAAATCAAGCGATTTCGACCGTCTCCACTACATCTCTACAGTAAGCAACGGAGGCTCTGGACTCCATAAGAGGAGGCAATGGCCACCGACGTCGCTCCCAGATGTAACGACTCAACATCCACAAAATCACAGATATCACGCCGGACACGAGGGCGAACGATCCTAATCAGACTCAATCGACGTAACAATCAGACGAACGTCGCAGGAGACATATCAAAAAGGGACAAAATCGCTTAAACATCATCGAGGGGGCGCTCACCTGAGATCGACATCCTCCAATCACCTCACCTCCGAGAAAACCTCTCCGGCGACCTCGATCACCACCGGACATCGACCCCACCCTACGCCGGCCGGAATTCCGAGCTCCTCCAGCTCACGAGCAACGACATCGAAGCATCAATCGCTACAGGGGAAAAAAAAAAAAAAAAAAAAAAAAAGCCGAGAAGGCGGAAAGGCCAAGGTCGTCACTACTGCTGCTGCTACTACCGCAGCTCCATGGAGACGAGGTCTAGATCCTCATCGCGGCGTGCGGAGGGAGGAAGGCGATTGCGATCTCCTGGGCCACTCTCTTCTCTCTCTCTCTCTCTCTCTCTGTCTCCTCTTCGAGGAGAGAAAGTGCAGAGACCTTGTCCTTTTAGAGAGAGAAAGAGAGAGAGAGAGAGATCTTCACACAAATGAATGAAAGCTTCTACGAACAGTGACGTGAAATTTGTCAACATCCGGTCTCTTTTTATTCTCCCTGCTTTGCTTTTCTTCACTCTCTCTCTCTCTCTCTCTCTCTCTCTAGCTCCAGTTCTCCTATTTTTATTTTATTTATTAATGTTGTTGCTGGATTCGTTCCTTCTTCTGTTTCTTTTTTTTTTTGTTTAATATTTATTTCCCTGATATAATATGTGGAGTGCAAATATTTCAGGTATTTCGCGAGGAAAATTAATGGAAATGGGGAAATTTTCTAGGCTCGACTTCTCACCTAACGGGCTACCGGGGCGATTGGTTTTCGGGCGGAGACTAATCTTTTCCAGAGTATTACTTTTATAGGAGTCAAAACTGGTGAAGGTGATTTTGGAGTTCTTTAACGATCACATTTTGAATGTCGGACCGCAATGACCTAGCTCGAAGGAAAACAGTTTTAGTCCTGCAGAGATGGTGATGGAATATACTAATCAATGCGTTCACAAACAGTTTGAGAATAGACACAACTTTTATTTTGTGTAAACGCGTCGTGAAGTTATCGTGAATAATAAGTTTATTATAACCTTTAGGACTTTGCATTTGAACAAAATTCCTTGACTTGAGGTGTGACTCCCGAAACAGGCGGGATTGCTGGCCTCCAGTAAGGCGTTGATGATATCGTGTAAATCTCAAGCAAGGCGTCGCCAAGTTCACCTGGGCACGGCGAGATTCATCTCGAGACTCTGACGAGTGGTCAACTGGAGGTGGTGAGACCCAGCGAGGCGATGCCGGCATCTCGCAACCCCGCCTCCGATGATCAGGCTACACCACCTCCCTCCCTCCCTCTCTCTCTCTCTCTCTATGGCCATCGCTTTCGATGAACAGGAGAGGAAGATGTAAGGGCACATTCGAAACGCATGTTTAGTCAATAGGGCTATAGTGGAAAAACAAGATAGTCAGTCGGTCATCAAAACCGCTGAAAAAGGCCGGGGGGGGATAGCGTGTTGGCGTGAGTTTGGAGCATTTTCAAGACAGCTTTCGAGTCGTGATTTCTTAAAACTAACTTTTACCAGACGCCCGAAACTTTTGATTGGCAGATCTTTAGATGCTCCCGAGCTGCCTTGGAAAATCATTCCCAATCGCCCACTTAAACCATATTCTAAACATCTTTACGAAAAGCCGGTATTATATTAAACAAATGGTTTTTTTTTTTATTTTTTTATTTGGGGGTAAAGCAGCAGTGGGGTCCGAGGAGGAGTGTTGGAAAGAGGATTTGAGGATTGGGGAGAGATGTGTGACCTTTTGTCCGGGGGGGTCTATTCGTGAGAATGGGATCCCAAAAGATGTCGAGTTCGCCTCCCATTGGCTGATCACCATAATTATAATAATAAATTATTATTATTATTATTATTAAATAATGCTCACCACGTGTCTGCTTTTATGCAGACAAAATGCTCTCTCCCATTTTTATAAGATGGCGCCAGGTCACTTGGAATGTTTAACGCTTGATAATCACCCTCCAACTCCCATGAGGCCAAAAAAAATCAAAAATTTAATTAGGATCTTATTCACTAGTGCTTCCCTAATACGCTTTATGAATAGCTAATGAAGAACCATTTCAGTTGCAAAGTACCGATTGTATACGGGGGAGGAGACAATTTCTTTTTCAATAAAATCATTTTAAGTAATATGAAAATTTTACTTTTGATATATGGAATCGTGCTCCCCTTCTTCTTTTTTTCCATTCGAGTATTTATAATTTGATTTGGCCCTCTTGAAATTTTGTAACTTGTTTTTTGTTGATTCGCTCCAATTTCAAATCAGCTTAAATTAGAGCCAACGCATCTGTTGGAATCCATACTGACTCATATACTCTTCTTCTTTTTTTTTAAATTATTGTTATTAAGTACGCTTGACTTTCGGAGAGTGCATTCATTTGCTTAACCCACAAGGTTTTCCTAAAAGGCCGGACATTATACTCGAAGCGCTAAAGAACTAGAAAAAGAAAAAATTTCAATTTAGGCACCAGCTTTTTTTAGTGATGTAAACAACTCACACTTTGAAAATCAAGAAAGGGGAAAAGTCGCGAGCCTTGCGGCCCACAGATTATATTTGGAAATTCTCTTGGAAACGCTTTAAAAAAGTACAGACTTGTGTATTTCTTATAACACTATTGATATCAATAAAAAAAATTGAGAGATTAATTGCAAAAACTGTCCTTAACTTTGCTCTTCATATCAAATTACCCCTCAAAATTGCACAACCTACATTTTACATTTTCCCAACCTAAATGGACCTATCTGTCCTCATGCAAACTTGAAATTTACACGTAGAAGGGGAAATCCGATATTGAGGACGGGGTAACCTGCGAAAAATTAGGTTGGCAATTCTAAGTCTCAAAAGGCACAGATGACATCCGACACGGGGAATAAAGTCGGAGACGGTACTTGTAATTTTCTCAAAAGAGCACAATCATTAGCCTTCTCTTGATGTCTTGGCTCATGTGTGCCTTTTTCGTTGATCGATTTCTTTTTTATTTATTTTATTTTGTGGCCAATTCCCAGCCATTCTTGGCGAATGGATGCACTTCGCATAAGATGCCACGTCATCTGAATGCAAAACCTTTAGGGTTACTTTAATAAATTCGAAAAAAGAAAAATCTCGAGAATATAAACTGGTGCTGAATATAAAGTATCGAAAGTTTTAAAGTGCTAGATAAGGAGAGAAAAGTTGCATGATGATAGATAAAAAAGAATCGAATAATAGATACGGTCGATTTGTTACCAAGATGAATTCGTGGACATCATGGGTTAGTTTCTTCTGCAACATAAGCGGTGATATAATATTCCCCAGTTATCAGATGCACTTAATAACGACTTTAAAGTGATGAAAAATGTCAATTTTATAGCACTTGACGTGACTATGAAACCCGCATTCCGATGGGCGGGACTTGAATGAACATGGCGTAGGATCCGGAGCGAACGTTAATTGGAATTCTACTATGTAAAAGACCACAGAAATCGAAGCCCAAGGTGTCCGGTCCCCGTCATTATCAGCCTCTTCGGAGGAAAAAATTGAGTGGACGGATGGCGTGGCAGCTTGCCAGCTCAGCAAATATCCAATAATTGCGCAAGAACTCGCGTGGAGGTTAGGAAAAAAAAGGGGGGAAAAAAGAAGAAGAAAGAAAAGTGGGTTCATGGGAATTTTGAGGGCATGGTATCTATTCCAAGCATGGTATTTATTCTTATGAAATGGACAGTTTTCGTGCGTTTGGGTCTTTCATCACTAGGCTCCATCAATCATCAAAAGGAGATACCGACGTAATGTGAGATTGGACCTTATGAAGAGATAGATTATTGTAATTGGGTCCATCCATATGAAGAAAGTATAATAAGTGGGCCTGCACTATTTTTATGAACTTGCGTATCAAGATTCTGATATGCCTTCGTATATGCTTCTTAGATCCATGTATCCAACTTCTTGAGTTTAGGTTTCCCTTCAAATTATCATAATACACTTGTCTCAATACAAAACAAGTTGAAAAGAAAAGGATGGAAATTTGAAGTTACCGAGCAATTATCCCATGAATTGTTTATTTTTAGGTGGAACATTGGATTGGCTTTGTCATTTAATTGGACAGGCGTCTAGTGCTTGCAAAAGAACTAGTATCCTCCAGAGAAAGAGTGTATATTCATCTTTGCAATTTGGAAGTGTGCCATACTTTGATCTACCCAAATGAACTTCTCTTAAGACATAACAACTCCACTTTTTTTTTTTCGAGAAATATATTTTATACATCATAGCGACGTAAATAGAGTCGGTTAATCAAATATTTATGGGAATTAACAAAGAAATTTGAAACCCCCCCCCCCCAAAAAAAAAAAAAAAAAAAACAAAAATGACAAATAAAAAAGAAAAATTATAATTAACAGACATTGATTCTCAAAGTTCATTCAATTTAACCCTTTCCTTCCTCCTCCTCCATGAATTTCTTGGCCTTTCCGTACGCCTCCTCCAAAAACCCCTAAACCTCATCAAATCCAACCTCACATTTTGCTCCTTCAGGTACACGTTCATCACCTTCGCCGACCAACCCCCGCCGCCCTTGGCCGCCGCCGGGTCCCTCAGCAGCACGTTGTCCCTCCCGTACTTCTCCACCAGGCTGCTCTCCTCCGGCGCGATCCCGTACTCCACGTAGCTCAGCCCCATGGCCCTCGCCGGCTCCTCGAAGCACGCGCGCGCCACCCAGTCCGCTCCGATCGGCACCACCTGCCCCAGCACCGCTCCCGGCCGGAGGAACAGCGCGTGCGTGAGCGCCGCCCCGTGCACGCCGACCAGCGCGTGGCTGGAGTTGATCAGCTCGTACGCCTCCCGCAGCGGCGTGCTCCGGTTCGGCTCGAAGACGGCCACCTCGAAGCCGATCGCCCTCGCCAGGCCCGCGACTTCCTTCTGGTTCAGGATCACGCGCCCGACGCCGCTTGTCCTGGCGGTGATCACGAGCCGCGGCCTCCGCGCCGGACGCCGAGGAGCGGCCGCGGGCGCCCCGGGGCGGTTGCGCCGGTACGCCTCATCCAGGAATCGGCGGAAATGCAAGAAGCTTCTGGTATTAGGAGTCAATTTAGGGTTTATCGTCATGAATCCGTGAGAGATCAACCCGACCGAAGCGGAAGGGAAGCAATGCGAGGCGTTGGCGCGGTCGACGTATATGACGGGACGATCGCTGAGAGCTCGGAGCAAGTCCTCATACTTGCGCATCCACTGATCGCTGGCCCCGTCGATCACGAGGACGAAATCGCGGCCGGGGAAGACGGTGTTGGCGGTGACGTAGAGGGGGACGAGGCCGTCGCCGAACTGGTGGAAGAAGTTGCCGGCGTAGCCGCCGACGCTGATCACGAGGGCGGGGGCGTCGTGCTCGACGTCGCACCGGAGGCCCTCCGGGGGCTCGGCGGGGGCGAGGGTGAACTCTTTGATCTTGGACATGGTAAAGTTCTCCCATTTGCGCGGGTGGGGGCGGATCTTCTCCGGCGAGAGGCGGCCGGCGGTGGGGCGGAGGAGGAAGAAGGTGGCGGTGCGCGGGTGGAGGAGGGTTGGGCAGTTGACGGCGCAGGTGTCGTACGCGTGGTGAGACCGGTCGCAGGTGATTGCTGCCGCTGCTGATACTTCTCTAGATTCAGGAGGGGATTGCGATCGGCTGTTGAGTGGGACCCGCGTAATCTCTCGCTGCAACAGCCATTTCGTACCTACAGGGAGCAGAAGAACAGTCAGACAACGGTCCAACGGAACGTGGAGTCCAAACATTTCATGATTAAAAAAATAAATACTTTCTAAAAAAAAAAAAAAATATATATATATATATATATATATTAAAATTCTTTCATTTTCAAATAAGAAAATTTATTTTCTTAATTTTAAGGGTATATAATTTCTCTGGCTATCAATGATTTTCCGTTAACTGATCACTTTTGATAAATCAAACGCATGAAAGTTTTGAAAACTAATTCAAGAAAAAAATTTACTCAAATAAATACATCATTTAGGTAAAAAATAAAAATAAAACAAACACATTCTAAGATAAGAGAGAGCCAAACATAAGCACGCAAGCGGGTTCTACGTTTGCTTCTAGTTGATCGATTTGTTTTATTCGATAGTGCTGGCCCGATGATTATGCAGAGGAAGATTAAGTTCGCGATGCGGTCCGCAGACGGTCGACCGATCAAAACTTCGCTTCCCTCCATACGATTGATCATTGCGTTAGTTGAAAACGTCAACTGTCTTTATGAATATACAAATCAGAAACCAGACGGCAAGCAACGAGTACCGACCGTGTTTGTCACGATCGAATCTACTGGAAACGAACAAAAATTGGCAATCCTTTTCCTACGTTTTTACAATCATGGCGGCTGTTGACTGCGTTCCCTTCGATTAAATCAATTTAAAACATGTCCAGCACATATTGATTCCACCAATTACTCAATGGTCAATACTTTGACTTGTAGCTGAGAATTTGAAGACGGTTCTACGAATATACCATGGACGTAATAATTAATGATAGATAGCTCGCACTTGAGGTTCACAACCCTTCTTGGGTTGGCATAGTAAGCTAGGTGCGGATGTCATGGGCCGGCTATTTAATGGTAGATAGCTCGCACTTGAGGTTCACAACCCTTCTTGGGTTGGTATGGTAAGCTAGGTGCGGATGTCATGGGCCGGCTTGGAGATAGTGACGATGTGGCACTTAGGTTCCAAATGACTCGTTTGCCTTTCGCTAGAACCACATAAGCTCAATATTTCTCTTGTCAATCGATTACTCTCTCACTTGGTCCACTTCGGATCATAGAGAGAAACTCTAAAGAGGAGTATTTTAGAGAAAATGCTCTCCCTTTTGTTCTTCTTGAGTAGAATTCATGGATATTGCAACATAGGGGGGGTGAGGGAACCCCTATTTATACACGAACCCCTCAAATTATAAGTGCAGGACTCCTTCCAATCAAATGGTGGAGATCTAATCTCCTATTCTGCCATCTACTTCATTAATTGCACGAATTCTCTGGAAAATAATGATGTGGCCACCTTGTCAACCTATCGTGCTTTCAAAACCTTTGATCCATGACACTAGGACCTTTCATACTGAGAAACGAAAGGTCATCTCAAGTTCGATCGTCACCGTGGTCAATACCTTAAAACCATCCCTAGAATCACGGTCCCTTATGACTTTAGAATAACTCTGCGTGATCGGGGCGAGAAGATTGCCACATCCCATGTGGAATAGCCGGTTGTCAACAGACCTTAGAGACCTCAATGAATTCAAAGGGAGATATGCGACGACCCTGGACCACGCACATGAAACACATTGCCGTTTATTTTGTGGAGGACATCTACAGCCAGCTTCCGCGACATCGACAAGTAAACTCATTTATTTCTGGTCCATGCAATCTGCCAAAGAATCGAGCAATTTCGGCAACTGACTATGCCAAGACCCAATCAATGGTCCTGAAAAGCTAATGTGAGCATAAACCACAAGCTGCTCTCTATGATGCAGCCGGAAAACGTAGGAAATAAAATTTCTGGGAGAACTTCGAAATCTCAGCTGCAGAATGTCGAGAAAAAATGTAGAGATTTTCTTCCCGTTTTGGGGTGGCGTTCGCTCTAAATAAGCTTTCACCAATTCGAGCAATGCACACCATTGTAGAGGAGTGGAGTGAACTCAACAAGAAGCATACAAAAGTCCCCCTAGGAAATTCTTTTTACTTGCCATGCACTAATTACCGGCTACTGATTATCTAGAATCAGTACCCGTATTCCGAGAAGTAATGTCCTCCAAAAGAAAACTAAAGCAGCCATGGAGAGAGAGAGAGAGAGAGATCTGAAGAGGGCTGTAGCATTAACGCATACCTGGACCGTTCTTGGTGAGGGAGCGTGGAGGAGGAGTAACGCTCAGCCTGGATAAGGTCGAGACATTGATGCGAAGCACCAGGAGCGCTACGAGGAAAACCAGGCCTACCAGCACCACCCGAGCCCCTTGGCTCCTCTTCCTCATTGCACCCCACGCGATTATTTCGCTCCAAGGAAAGACCCCAAAGAAACAAGGCGTGATGATTCGCAACCACCTCTGCCTTAACGCCAGAAGCCGCACCCGCACGCACGCACGCACGAGGGAGAGATCGGGGGAAAACGCTAGCAACGTTTGGTTGTGAAAAAGCAGCTCTTTGGTTGTGGAGGCCTCACCGTGTGTCAACAACCCATCAAGTTTCTTGACAAAACTCTCAAGAGAAACGCATGCTGGAGAGAGAGAGAGAGGCGAGGCTTATACGTTAAGGATCAGCTAGGGACAGCGCGCTTTAACGGCGAAGACTCGCACAGGTGTCAACGAAGGCCGAAAAAGAGAAGAAAACATTATAGGCATCTGTTCTAAGTAGGTAGATACAAGCGGCAGAAATAATGATTCAACACACATGTCGTTTCAGGAATCGGAAAAGGAAAAGAGAGAAACAAATCACCCGGAGATCATATATCGACCTCCCTTAAAAGGACACTGCGACGGCAAATTGTATAATCGAAGTCAAACGCGAGGAATTGAACTTGGTTTGTGCCGTGGTATCTTGTGGTGCTTGCTATAGAGCAGCTCCTCACGTCGGGGTGTCGCTCGTTGGTCGTAGGTGGAGAGACACCGCCGGCTCGTATCCTGAGATTCTTCGGACGGCGCAAGAAAATATTTGGGTTTGGTTAGGTTTCTCAACGTGTTCTTGGTTTAATACCTTTGTTTATTGGTTTTTCCCTAGACCCATTTTATTATACCATCTCGATTGCATATCGTCCGTACATTTCCTCCATCGCGAATTAACTTTGCAATGCATTTTCCTCCTTTTGAGTTTCATTTATTGTGTTGAAAGGATTTCCTCCTGGGTGATGTTTCGAGGAAATGAGGATGAGCTTTTTTTCGAGGAGTGGTTATATCGATGAATTGCAAAGGCTTAAGTAATTCCCATGATCCAACCAGTATGCTCAACTCGAAAGAATGTTGCCAAAGCACCTAATTATACCAATTTTTAACTATTCTTTTCCGTGATGCTATATACATCACCCAATTTATGGTTACTAGTATTTGTTGAGTGAAAAAGATTGACCCATTTTATGCGATTCTTACATGAATCGAGAATAGGATTGCAACTTAATAATATTTTCCTAGTCCTTGTCAAAATTCTCTTTTACAAAATCACATTTCGATTCCAGAAAAATAATGCTTCAAATAATTCACCAAGTAGAATATAATAATAAAATAAAAAATCAGAAAAACACACCAGAAGATTTGTTAACGAAATTCACCCAAACCAAGGTTACGTCTCCGCGCAAAGGTAATCCGCAAATCCACTAGACTTCGAAAAAAGTTGGAATACAACGATGATCTTCTCTCAAGATCGGACACAAAAAATTGAGAACCCTCATTAAAAAAAAAAAAAAAAAAAATTTACTTTTTTTCTTCTCTTTTTCTTGCCTCTCTATTTTCTTTTTCAATGTTTTGACGGCTAATCTCTTAACATCGCTAATATAAAAGTATAATTTTTAACATAAAAGCAAATCTAATTGAAAAGACAAAAAGCTCTTAAAAATATTTGGCTTCATCTATAACATTCTCTCCAACTCATCTGAATATGATTGGTTTGAATCCACACCTCGTTAATTTCGTGTCGTGTTATGGTGCCTCTTAAAATTGTTGTCCCCAAACAAGAACCCCTAGGCATGAGTGAGTGCAACAAATTTACCCGCAGTCTTTTCTATCCTTTGCAGCAACAACAAGAAGTTACAACCTTGTTGGTCTTTTAGTCCTCTCCGGTTCAACTTTACGCAATGCCTCTAAATTTTATTGACGGCTGTTAATCCTCCTTTATTTGTTTATATGATTTCTATTTGAATGGCTTCTGCGACCTTTATGTGATTATTCAGAACATCTACAATAACTGTTACCGTACATATCTTTTCATTGAATTGCCACTAGAAAAGACTCTCGTCCAATATGTTCAGATGTTTAGCAGGTGCAGGAAAATTTCTCTATTCTTCTTAACTGGTGATTTTGTTCATAATGTTCGCACATATCTTTTCTCATTGGTGGTTACTTTTTTGACTGATTGCCGATACAGCATCCTGAATCTTCTTTGAACACAGAATTTCCGAGAAGAAAAGGGTTGAGTAGCTTTGCTGTCATCCTTTAAAATAAATATGTCAGCGGAGAACTACTTTCCCCAGTTCCCTCATCCTAGTTGTCTTAGCGTTAAGTTCGAGAGTAGTCTCCCCTAGTTAGTACCTAGGTTTCGTGTTTTCCAGAATCCGCTGTATCCGTTTGCAAAATCTAGTTGTAGACACAAATGGTACAGTGCACATCTGGTCAATGGCGATGTCAGCTGTTCGAGAAATGCTACGCTGGAGAAGTGCCAGATGTTTTCATGGGAAGTCAAGAACAAAGCCAAGCTAGGCATGGGCAAGTGAGAGAGCAGAATGTCAAACTCTGTTGAGAGATGGAAACCCTTTATCTAAACGTGTCCAAAATTAAAGGTCTGCATGGTTGTTGAAGGAAACATACTTATGAGATAATTTGAAGAGAGTAGATTACATGATAATTGATTCTGGGTTCCTTAAGCCTTATTAGAAGTAAATTCTGTTCGCAAGGATTTAAATCAATGCCTTATTGAACGTAGAATTTTGAAATAACAATGACATTAAGGAGCTCATAGGAAAAATTATAGGTGCCTGTTGGCAACAAAAAGATTGAAATTGCCGCAGCTTGATTAAAGAGAAAGTAGGAGGAGATTAGGGCTCATCATCTCAACATTACATAATGCGCTCCGTTTGCCGACATGAATGCTCGAGTAACACACGGTCAGTATCAATTCTACTAAGTACTGAAAATCTACAGCAGTAATTGTATTTGCTTTTGCTACCTGGAGAGGGAAGTGACCGGTTTCTACTAGATATACAGAATTGTCTTCAATTAAGGATCATTTCTTGGTTGTATCTCCTTCTTCCAATATCCAACATCTTCTCTTACAGAAATAGGTCAGCCCTGTGCTGATTCAATCAAAATAAACACTAAGGAGTGGAATATGTACTCTAGGGATATACTCCCATGGATGGTAAAAGCAGGAGATGATGGTAATTGTGGATCAGCTTCTGTATGCAACACAATTTGATTACAGGTACACCAATCAATTCTCAGTGTTGTTGTTCACAGGTCTGAGTTTGTTTGAAGGAAGCGATCGCTCTCTAAGAATCCTCAGATGAAGTCGCTTATCAAACAGAAGAAGAAGAAGAAGATGAAGTTGCTTTAGTATTTTGAGTTGGGTTTTCACGATTGTAGAGTAAATCCTTCAACAGCGACTGCAGGCATAACTATGTTTTAATCACGGCACTAGTTTTTATATTGAATGACGTTTCCAGACAAGTGTTTTAGCTTGTAGATTTAATGCTTGCACTTGCTGCAGGCACTCTCAGAGAACCCCCTGTCGAACCTCTGTCGCCAAGACAAAATCTAGAGGGTCCCCTGCTCTTTACGAAGTTGAAGCATGACTTATCCCGTATCTCAATTTATGCTTCCAATGCACTGAAGAGACATGGTACTCACAACACTATCATTCTCTCCTCTTTGGGAATGCGGGGCCTTGCAGGATAGGGCGAAGCTAATGGATTTGCTTACCTATGAAGACGTGGAATGGGCTGTGAAGAGAAGAGTACAGACGAAGGCAAAAGCATGCAGGCAGTAAGGAAGGATCAACAACTGGGAAGAAGCAGTCTATCCGGTCTACAAAATCAAGCCGAGTTTTGTAGCCAATCAGTACGGTGATTGGATGGTGCCTCTGACAAAAGTAAGTCCAGGTAGAATGCCTGTTGAGAAGGTTGGACTAGCAGAAAATGCCGGAATTCTCTAATGGAGACCTTTAGCGTTAGCACGTTTAACATTAAAGTGTCGAACTTCCACACTTTCAAATGAATTTACTGGGATGGAAAACGCCCCACTTGATGAAACTAAGACGTGCTCGGCATCCTTTTGGGCTTCTCCTGATCCTGCCAGTTTGAGCTTTGTAATTTGCCGTGTTTCTCTCGATTAGGAAGTCAGACCTGGAGGCTAAAAGCTCCTGTAGTTTTCCCAACACGGCATGATCTGCAGTTGGCACAATAAAGGCTGTGCACACATGAATGTGTTCGTCTGCATTATCTAAATTTGCGAGTGACTGTCTTTGTCAAAGCTCATGAGCTGGAAAGATACAGAAAACAGCCAGTCCCTCCATGTGCTTACAGCTACGGCATCTATGGAGTTTTCCAAAAATAAACAGATAAAGAGACCTGTCACTGCGTTACTATTAAGCCAATATGTCCGAAAAGATGATGACTTTTGTGGTACCAAAAGATTTCTACGTGTGCGTGATGTGTCCTGCGGCCTTTTCTTTTTGTCTTGGATTGGACTTTATGGCCTTGGATTTTCACTCTTTCGGTGATCTCTTGGTCGCTTCCTTGTGAATATAAGATGAAATGGAGGAAGATCACTTATCACCATTGGCAGGCTTATAGGGAAAAATACTTCTACCACGGGAAACCTGCACCTTGCTCATCCGATCTGCAATGTATGACGAGTGATGTTGCCAAATTTGATATGGTAGCTAGGAAATTTCTAAACTCGCGTTTTGGATGAATTCGATGAGGATTTGGCTAGGTAATAATCCGGATGAATGGTTTGAATGGGTGCATACATCATTCATGATGGCCACAATGATTCGTCAAGTTTGATTTCCTTTTTTTATAAGACTCGCAAGTACCTAAAACTGATATCGATTACACCGTCTTCCCAATGCACAATGAGTACATACTAGCTTTTGCACTTTATTTGTTAGGAGGGGACCAGGGGTTATAATAGAACAGAAACGGGTTTGAAAAAAACACACACACAATTATGTTTAGATGGAGGTAAGCAGACCGAGGAAAATGATTAGGAGGGATTGGCCCGGTCGATTTCATGTATATGTTAAACTTTTTTTGAATCTCTTCCAATATGGAGGAGATGTGGAAGAATACTCGCATTAATGAATTAATTAATTTTTCCTTTTCGTCTATACCCTACTTCAGACTATCTCATCAATACATAAATAGATATTTATGTTCTGATGTACTCTTTAATTCTCTCTTTTTCATTGCTTAAATTCAAATAACATAATAATTCAATCCCTTGAAATCATCTTGAATGTTTTCACCGAAATCTTAGAAAATCAAAAAGAACTATCGATGGGGACAAAAAAAAGACCAGCAAGGAAGGCAATAATAAACCAATAAACTCGTCCCTCGTTTTTCTCTTCTGTAATCGAGAACCGGGAGCGCCGCTTTTTGACTGCTTGCACGCATCCATAAAAGCTGCCTGTTTTGTCCATTTCTCACTGTCTCTTTCTCTCTCTCTGTGTCACTCTGTCACTCTTTCACTGCTCCTCGCTTAGATTCGAGAGGGAGAGCAGGGAGCGAGGGAGGGAGTGACCTTTAGGCGAAAGGCTCGATAACCCACCGTTTCTCTTGACCTCTGAAGCGAGGGGGAGGGAGACAGAGAGAGAGCGGAATGGAGAAGGCATTGACGAAAGTGAGCAGCTTGAAGCTGGGGAACTCTTGGATTTCGAAGAGAGCCAAGACGGAGCTCTCCAACATCACCGAAGACATCACCGTGAGTTTCTCTTTCTTGTTGCCCTGAAAAGCTGCGTTTTTTTTTCTTTTTTTCTTTTGGAGTGATATTTCCGGTAATGTGGCTTGAATGTGATGTCCGCGAATCCCCTCGCTCCTTCACTATTGACGCCTTTCTGCGAGTGGGTGAAAATTGCGACCGGGTGCGACGCCAGATCTGTGGATTTTAGTGGAAATGTGTGGGAATGTTTGTTTCCGGAGGGGACAATGTCGAATGTTTGTTTCCGGTCGGCAATGTGGCCGGATCTTTTAATGGGTAATTTTCACCAGATGCATTCGTAACGCGAGGATTGCGAGGCGAGATTACAGGGAAAGATGGCGGCTTTTAGCTGTCCGTTTGATGGGAGGGATCGGAATTTGAGGTGAAGGTAGTGAAAGTGGCTTCTTTGTTCTGGGTGCATAGGACAGCAACTTTTCAGTCAACTCTTCGGGGTGACCGCTGCTCTCCGTTCTGTGGCGATGGTTGTGAGCTTTGATCTTGGAATAGCTCCTAGCAGGGTTGTGATCGTCTAGCCTATACACTGCTTAGTGGAATAAGACTTGGTTTTTCGTCGTACAATAGCTTCCAGTTTGCAATTCAGCACTAATTTGGCTTCTAGTGTGCAACCCGACACTAATTTGATAATTCTAAATTGCACAGTTTGCTTTCAAGAGCACAGTAGGCTAAGTTTGCCATTGCCCATTGAAGAACATAACTGTCAAGATTAGTGTACTTCCTTTGGTTCATTAGATGATAATTGATAAAGATTGGAACCTTCTCCACCTTATAAAATCAAGTTAATTCCCCATCCTTTCTCACTAGCCACATGCTAGTTGACTCTCAGGACACTTGATGACATTTCTACATTCAGCGACTGCTCGTTTCTTGCCCTAAGGATAGCTTCTCTAACATGACTGAGTCTTATGATTTGCAAGGGAGCCATATGGTATTTGCACCTCGGAAAATATCTTTCAGGTTTACAATGACCTGGTTAAGTACCTTAAACTAGAATGCTTAAGACATATAGCACCGTTGAAATTATGTGAAAACAAAGTTGGGCAATTGCTTGCAGGGAGTTAATTTACCGGTGTGTCTATTGATAAATTAGCTGAAAGAATCTCCTATTTTGGTACCCGTGGGCTGCGATCATGAACTGGTACAGTAACATAGCAAACCCAAGAGATCTGGGTAATCAATGAGAACTTTGCTTAACAATCTGAATGTTGTTGGTTGAGCACTTGTTATATTTCAGGAGCTTGATGACATATTTGTGCTGGGCTTTCTTAAGTCAATGTTACTCTAAAGGACTATCAGTTTTTTCTAACTGGTTTTAGGGAGCGCAAATTTTGGTTTAAAAGCTGATGTGTAGGAGAAGATATTATGTATGTTATGTGGATAGTGTTACCCAAGCATAATGTTTTATTTATTATCTTGCAAGCCTTCCAGATGGTTTGATGCTGCCAAAAAACTAAACCTTTCTTTTTTTCTTCTTTTTTTCCAGTAAGTAATAAGACATCCTTCTGGTAAAAAAAGTAACAATATTAAAACTCCCTGGATTTTGTCTTATCGCAGTATGTCTCCAATGCTGTTGAAGAGAAGGCAAAATGGATTTTCAACAAGCTGAAAGGTAAGGAACATTTACTCTTTAGACTTATAGAAACAATCCAGATTTTGTATTCCAAGTTGCCCCATTGGTAAATACTTATGTATTGCAATAAAAAAAAACATAGTTACAAATGGATATGTTTCCATAGCTCTGATAACTATCTTTACTGTGCACTAATTACCATAAATTTTCCAGCATTTGAAGAGATAAGATGAATGGATTTTTTTAAGAATTGCTGAAGAGACTTTTCTGCTGGATCTTCTTAGCTATCTTTCCTTTTCACACTATTTGGCATCTGTAATTGTATCGTTGTTTATTCCATTAAGTTCTCATCTTGCAAGAACTGTTAGATTGATGTTTTGCATCTTGATTTACGCCGGTGCTCTGTCTCAGTTTCAGAAGCTACTCCTTTGCATTAATAAAGTTCATTTTGCTTTTTGGGGGTCCATGAAATATGTCAGTATATGTGTTGTAACATGAAAAAAGATTAATATAAACCATTTAGGAAAGTCGTTTTAAATAATTAATCTGTTTCTTTATGTTGATCAATTGTTGTTTCCTCCTTTCTAGGAAAGCCACAGAAAACCTTGCCAGAGCTTCTTCGAGAGTACAACTTACCGCCGGGGCTTTTCCCCCAGAACATAACCTGTTATGAATTTGATGAAGCAAAGGCCAAGCTGATTGTCTACTTGCCCTCTGCTTGTGAGGTTACGTTCAAGGACTCTTCTGGAATTAGGTATGCAAATCGTGTGAAAGCAATCCTGACAAGAGGGAAGCTCACTAATATAGAGGGAATGAAGACTAAATTCCTGGTATGGGTGAAGGTGACGAGCGTGACAGTCGAGGGCTACAAGTCCGACAAAGTATGGTTCATGGCTGGCGTGAAGAAGTCGAGGCCAAAGGATGCCTATGAAATGCCCCGTGACTCTGTCAGAGTGGAAGAATTTTGATCTCTGCTAAAGGAAAGGAGCATCTCCTATTAATTTTAGACTGTGACGCATAGGTGTCTATATATTTGCATTGTTCGAAGACCAAATTTGCAGCCTCTGCCATTTGATTTTGTTTATAGTATTAGATGCCGCATCCGGGAATGGATAATTCTCAGTTTACTGCTTTATGCAATTTATGAACGTTGAATCTAAGCAATCTGGTAAGGCATTTGTAGTAACTTCTCGCGAGACCTGTGGAGAAGTACAATCCCTGATGGGAAGTAGTGCACTTTAGCATTATCATGCTCTGCTCTCTTCAGTTTGCGTAATGAAGAATAAACGAGTCATTATGAGTTTAGTGGGTAAAATGCATGAATACCAGCAAAAGAAAAGCATATTCTCGTGACTTGGTAAATGCTCGAGGAGAAGGTTTGAAAACTATTCTCTCTCCTTGACATCGATTTATCAGACTACTGCTTTGGACGGATGATGAAAATTTGAACTTTTCTAGACGACAACCCGGTGTTCTTCGTCCACTTTTTTGGTTGTACATCTGCGCCCTCTTTTTCTTTAGGCATGCTCGAATTTGAAAGTGCATCCTCATGAAAATTTGTCATTTCCATTCTCACAAAGACGTGCTCGTTTTGGTTCATGCCTTATTTGGTCCGTCAGAGGAAAATTTCATGAGCTCGGAAAAGTTACCTACCTACGAAGAGTTCCCTCAAAAATGAAAAGTAGTAGACTGCAAAGAATCCTGCAAGTTTTGGGTTAATTCGAAACCAAAGGAACGACAGTTAAATAAGAAAATTTCACACGATCGGACTGTTATATGGACAAAGGGTTAAATCTATGTCCATCACCAAGTTCATCACAGTTGCCAGACAAATATCACCTGAGTTTTTAGTCTGTAATGGAAACCGAGACATTGCTAAATTCTACTCGTTTAAATGTCATGCATGCAACTATTTTAATCCTTAGGACATTTTTCCCCTAAAATAACTGAATATGCCGTTCAATGACAATAGTGTCATCAGTTAACTACCGGATATTACCATTTATGAAGAATTTGCCATTCTTCCTCTCCAACTCGTTGAGATATAACATGAATCTACCAGGAACTACCGGAGAAAAATCATCAATGGCCATCAAAGATATTTCACTTATTTACAGAAATGTAAGGTCTTTATCACCAGTTAATTGTCCAAACTTAAAGTAGATAAAAACTCTCTGTAATTAAAATAGAAGAAAAGAAAATCATTACGACTACCACATTAACAAACTTTGTTTCCCCTTGTTTCAGCCTCAGAATCATGCAGCATTTTCGTCCGGAATAAAGAAATCAAACCTGACATCCACTGAACCAGACCTCTCCCCGGTGTCTTTGTACTCAATATTCGTTATTGCGCCAATTTCGTCCTCATCTAGATATTCTGGCTTCACCCTTCTCACAGGTACTGTGACAGAATATACAGTTCCAAGGTCCGCATCAGTAGATACGGTTAGCTGGACTTTATCCTGTGACTCGATTTCCACGAAGTCTGATAGAGCATCAACTATGTTGGTGACAATCTTCTGCTTTGCTTCGTCGCTAACCGCACATCTATCAGAGAAGAGAATCATTTTGAGTCGCTGCTTGGCAATCCTTGCATTGGAGCTCTTTCTAGTCATCCGAGAAGGAAATATTATCTTCCAAGCTAAGTTTAAACGCTCAAAGAAGCTCATGTTAATGGCATTCAGAAGAAAACTCTCTGCTTCTCGGCTAAAAGAATTTGGAGACAGCTGATAATCTTGTGTAGAACAAGAAAGCCGTTTTGATGAACCACGTATGTTGCTACTCTCCAGCACTATGCAGGGCCACTTTGGTGACTTCTCACGAATTTCAGATCCTCCATTCAAGGAACCAGAAAACTTTACCTAAGAAAATAACAAAAGATTGCGTTCAACATTTCAGTTTTTCCAAGACAATTGCAGGTCCTCAATTCCTCAGAAAACAAAACTGGAGCTGTATCTTCAACTTCATAAAAAATTCAACAAACAAAGTACATGGTGATATCATGTTATCCGGTACAAAAAATATTTACACAATATAAAGATTAGACAGAACATCCAGTATTTCTTCTTTGAGGCTTCATTATAACATTATGTAGTGGCCTGGTTAAGTTTGTTCTGTAAGAAATAGGAGAATGTCATTCTCAGGGAAAGATGGCCACTGTCAAAAAATTGAGGAAGCCCAATAAGAAAAGATACAACTATGTATCAGAAAACATTGATCAGCTATTTGACAGAGATTTGAACTTAAACTAAAAGAAGAGGAGATCCTCTGACCTTAAGTACCTAAAATTGCAAAACTGAATAATGCAATTAATTTTTCAAAAACCTGTATACATATTATTACCCACAAAGTCTTAAGCATGCCGCTAATAACTCAAATAAAGGCATACAATAGATTAGCTCTTCTCCACACCCTGGGACTTATTAACATTGCCAATTGGGAAAACAAATAGCATGCGGTACTAGTAAACAACTCGTTTATTTCCTTCTTTAGACAATCAATTAACAGAAAGACAGATTTTCCAAACCATCCTGTCCCCACCACCAATAGCCACACAAGGAGTATAATTACAATAAATGTTTTCCTCAGTGAATTAACATGCACAGATCATGTTTGTACTACCAGTCAACCTATCTAACTAACAGAAAGATGGTGACAAGGAGAGTTTGCTAGCTTGCTCACGAGCTGGCCCTGACTTGTAATTTTCTTCTACTGAAGCCTTCGACATATGTCAATCAAGGCCCAGAAAAGAGTAAACATAGGAAGCATCCAAAAAGTGAGACATGCAACTAGGAAATCAAAGACTACTCAATGCATTAAAAAGGATAAGTACAAAGGAACACTCAGCCGACAAATGTGGTCAAGTGGCATCCAGAAACAAGGCAAAACCAAGGTTCATCTGAACGATTGACACGGAAAGTCAGGAAGGATGACATAACTAAATTAAGTCCCCAAATTCTACAAACGTAAAGAAAACGTTCTGAGAGCAGCTGAGAGTCTATTCTTGAAGACAGTTTAACAGCGAGAGGATGCAATCTGATTAACAGAGGAATGAAGTGACCCTACAGCCGACAAAAACCTCTTGTAATTAGGCTACCCAGCTATTATCAGGGAAAAGACACATTATGGTTTAAACAAACTGCAAACCTGAAATGAAAAACAGACGAGTGCCTGCAATTCCCCACCTAAACCTAAACCGCTACGACCCTAATTCACAATCCTAAAAGCCCGAAACTCTGAATCAACACGAGACCCGGATACCGTCACAACACCGAAAAGTTCAGAAACATCAAGAACTACCAATTATACAGCTCGAATATCAAACCACACGCTCCGTTTAAAAACTGAGCACCCACAATGAGGAGGAAAAGAAAGACCGAACAAATCAACCGCAGCATTCCGCACAGCTACACCCAAAACCCTCGAAATGGCTGGCGGATTCTCAGTCAAAACCCCCAATTCACCAGTTGCAACATCGCTCACCCAATCGATTCTAGCATCTATTAAACATGCCGCAGCGCTGCGAGCTAAATTCCATCGCGGAGACGAGAAATGCACGAAATTTCAGCTCGACATTTGGCGGAAATGAGCTGAAACGGGCGCCAGAGAAGGGCAAAGATGGTACCTTTGAGGTGGAGAAGGGCAGAGAGGTTCGAACGGGGTGGGCATGGTAAGAGGCGAGAGTAGCAGACACCTTCAGATCCCCAGCAATCGCCATTTTTCGCTCGACTCGCTTCTCTCTTTCTTTCTTCTTCTTCTTCTTCTTCTTCTTCTTCTTCGGTTTTTGCTTCACTAGTTCACTTCCTAGCGCATCGGGGACGTGACAACGAGCTCACTTGAAAAGTGGTACTTCTTCAGGCCCAATTGAAGCCCATGGAGCTGGCTGGCCCGGCCCATGGGTTCCTTGCAACCTAGTTTTGCCTCACCTGTCTCTACGAGCATGAGTAGGGGTGTTCCATGATTCGATTCGATTCGCTTCGGTTGCTTTCGATTCTTTTCTTCTTCTTTTTTGTCTCGTGGGGCACGCCGCACTTTGGGACCGAAATTTCATGTGTAGCTGAGGAGATCTCAGGGTTCACACACATTGACCTCGTTATTTTCAATTTAAGAGGTTAAATCTAAAGTCATATTCGTCATTTCATGAATGACAATCCTATTTAATAATCAATATGTTTAGATGGGATTAATTTACGTACTCATGCAGAGATTATTGAGGCAAAAGTCTAGAGACTTCATGCCTCTTTCTTTTTATAAAACAATGATACATTTATCCCCCCACTCTCTTTCTCACTTCTTGATCCTTTGACATGATTTGAATGTTTGATGAATTCATTGATGGTGAGTAGTGTGACAATGTAGAGCTCGATCTTCTAGAAGAAAGCCACGTACCTCTTCACCATCCTCTTGGCAAAGGTGTGTGCACAAGAGAGATGATTGACTAGAGACAACAAAGGTTAGAGGCAAAGTCCTAAAACAAGCAATTGTCATCCACAGGAGATTTTCAAGACATAATAATGGGATGAGAAGGTGACCAAAATGACCAAGCACGTCTTAAATTTCTAGAGATTTAAGATTTTATGAACACCCTAAATTTTTATAGGAGCAATATGGACTATTCATGTATAAAAAGGGTTTCTCCCTCTTATTTGCATCATCTCACAAATTCAACACAGTAAAAGAAATAGAGTATTTTCAGAAGAGTGAGTAATAGATTGAGAGAAAATTAAATCAGTCATATTTGATTTACACTTTAGGTTGTACGACATTCTTGATCTTAACAGCAAATTAAGGATTTCATGTATGATCGGGTAAATCACGATGGTTATGTTTGCGCTCTAACTTATAATCAGCTTTAACGTATGATCATCACATTAATATAAAAAAAATGAATATAAAAATCACTTTTCTGGTTCTGGAAAAAAAAAAAAAATCTCCCTTATTCGGCGCGTACGACGCTGAAACAAGGGGGGAACCTGGTCAGGAATCGGCATAGCCGAACACAAAACGGAAGAAGCAGAGCAGAGAAGAGAACCGAACAAGAACCAACCTCGGCACGAAGCAGAACTAGGACAGCGCTTCTGTCGGGGGTTCGCCTCCGAATCCGTGAATGGGGAGATGGAGAGCCGCCTCCCGTCTCCTCGTCCTCGCCCCCCTCGTTAGTTCGTCCCCTAAGCCCCGCTTCTCCTCCGCCGCCGCCGCCGCCGTCTGTTCTCGTCCTCTTCGTCCCCCTCTCCCTCCAGCTCCGTCGCGGCTCGCGGTCTTCGCCGACTCGATCTTCGCCCGGCCTCTCTCCGCCGTCGCGGCGAGGGCCTACTTCGACGGCGACGAACCGGGCCGCTCCTGCCCGTCGCCGATCAGGGACGGGGACGAATCGGAGAACATTCCCATCAAGTCCTACTTTCTTTCCACAAGGTCTGTTCAAGCTCAGCCCTGTTCTTTTTTTTTAATATGGGTGTCGATTCGTGGCTAGATTGTTTTGGGTTTTTATTTCCGTTGACGAGGCCACTGAGTTTAGTTCAGTGCTTGCTTTTCTGTGTGGTTGCTGGTGGTTTTCTCAGATTCGTGGTTTTGGCAGTATCGATTTGAAGAGCCTGCAAGCGGAGAACTTGGGCAATGTTCTCCCTCCCACCTCTCGCTCCTCCAATTATATCGCCCTTAAATTTTCTGCTCTCCCTTCGGACATTAGAGTAAGATGGGCTCATTTACTTTTTTTGGTTGGACTTTATACGGTATCTTGAGTTTTGTGGCATGTGGTTGGTGGTGATAATATTCAACTTGATATAAGGTAGTCCGTATATTATTGCTGGGTAGTCGGTGTCACACCGCAACTCTACAAGTATGGGAGAAATGACACAGGACACGGTCTTATATACATAACCAACGTTTACCCGTTAATAACATAAATATCCGTCTTTATATCTCATCAAAATTCAACTCCCAATTCTGTTAGAAGGGTGGCGGACAGAAATGAGCTTCTTGACCTCTCATTTGTTCGAGTTTGCCCAAGAATTGGTTCCTGGTCCTGGTCAGAGACCACTGTGTTCGTGCCAATTGATACAGCCCTGGAGAGCAGCTCTGGCTAAAGCTCAAGCAGTTTCTTGAAAACTCTGCCTCTAGCTGAAGAACTTGAAAGAAAATGAGATGAATGGTATGAGTTGAGATAGTTAGTTGTATTTTATGTCTGAAATAGTCCTTGTTGGGTTTGGATTGTTATTATGGAGATGTTTTTTTTGGTGAAATTTAGAATTCTGATCCTATTACCAGCTTGCTGTTTAACAAATATATAGATAGATACATATGTCGATAAGGCTGATGTTGGTCATGTGTTTGAGGCCGCATCCTTCTGATAGGAGGATGGCCATGTCATTTCCCCTATACTTGTAGAGTTGGGGTGGGACGGTCAGCGTCTCAGCTTGTGATTATAATTCTTGGGCAAAGTCACTTCACTCTGTTGTGATGTCATGGGATTTGCATTAATTTGATTTTTGAGACTTAAGTACACGTGTTTAAGCTGGCAAAACATTTACTAAGGCTTAGCCAGGACTATGCACATCGTCTTAGTTTTAGTTTATTAACACTTTCTTTTCTAAAGTACAGGACTTGATTTCGCTTCCGCAAGCTCATAATGATGACACGGCTTACTGATGTCATCTAATTCATGGATGGATGAGTGATTTTTGTTGCTCAGGACGCTGCAAAATAAGTCACAACACTATGGGCTTTTATTGAATTGCATATCAATATGAATTACGTATTAGATTGATATAAATGTTTAACTTAATTTTCTTTTCTTAGTTCATGATTGTGCTCATATTTTCTGTGATGATGATAATAACAAGATGACATTTTTAGGGTCTTGGAGCCAAAGAGAGAGCAAGTCACTGCCGCTACATGGTCGTATTTCAATATGGATCTGTCATACTGTTCAACATTGACGATCATGACATTGAAACTTATCTGAAAATTGTGAGAAGGCATGCCAGTGGATTGCTTCCACGGACATGGAAAGATGGTAAGTCTTTCTGTTAATAGATCATTTCTATTTCAGGATACTTTAAGCTGGTGAAATGAACTCTTTTCTACTTGTGCTCTGTGATGTGTTTTCTCTCAGCACGTGCATAACTATGTGCTTGCAAAAGCTACTTAAACTTCTAGAATGTCTTTATCTTTTCAGTTCCAATGGTTAATTCAGTTTCCAACTTTTCATAGCCACTTGAAATTTGCGTGTAAATGAGAACAAGTGTCCTCTCTGACTGAATTATCTACTGACGTAGAGGAATATTTTGCAACCCTGACATCCAGTTTCCTAGGGCCTCACAGTCCATCTAAATATAGGAGAGATGTTGTACAGTTACATGGTCAATTCTTTTTGAATTGCCCAGTACCTTCATGCGTGTCATGTTGTTAAGCAGGTGTTTTTACCACCAGTTATCATTATCTAGGGGTAGATGCTAGAACTATGCTCATACATGCGATTGATCTCCTTTGAATTGTTCAATTTTATTTCCAGATTATGCTGTGAAAGAACAGCCGCTGTTAGACGAGGATATGGAGGGGGGCCCTGATTATATTGTTCTCAAAGCCTTGGATACCGATGGTATCCGAATTATTGGAAGTGTTCTTGGTCAAAGTATTGCTTTGGATTATTTTGTTTCACAGGTAAATCTTTTTCTGAGCTTTATGAGGACTCATCCTGGGAAGATTGTTATGGTTGTTTGCCAAAGGCAGTTGCTGGCTTCTTTCACTGCTGCATGGCTCGTATATATCTTCTACATGCAAATCTTGCAAAATTATGGCATATAAATTTTGTAGATGCATAGCAGTTTCTCGCCTGCATCTAATAGAATAGTGATGATCAAGTCATATTTTACTTGTGGGATTCACTTGTTGCCCACACCTATTATGGTTGGTTTTATCAGTAAACTTCATTGAGGCAGTTAATATACAAGGCTAAACACATAAGTCTCTGGCTTAGATTGATGGCATGGTCGAGGAGTTTGCTTATATCAATCGGAAGATGGAGACCACAGGAACCTTTACAATGGATAGGAAGAAGCTCCTTCAACTTGTTGGGAAGGCTAATTCAAATCTAGCCGATGTAATTCTCAAAGTTGGTCTTTTTGAAAGGTAAAAATCTATATTAGCTCATTGTTTGTCAAATGCCATCAAGATGCTTGGATGTTCTTTCTGTTAAGTATGTGAGAATAGCTAGGTGATATGGGCAAACGAGCGTATTTAGAATTCTATAAATCAGCTTGTCTAGGAGAATAGCTTCGTGAGTCACTCTACTTTGCGGTCATCTTTCCGGTTTCTGTGGTAAGGACAACCCTTTGCCTTGATTCCCATCAGAACTATAGGTTTGGCTAGCAATCTTCATTCTATTGTCATATGCAGATCAGAAATTGCTTGGAGGGAAGCAAAATATGCTCAGATATATGAGTACCTGAGGGAGGAGTATGAGGTCACTCAACGTTTTGGTAATTTGAATTTCAAGCTAAAGTTTGTGGAGGTATTATCTCTTCCTCAATGCTTTTATCCTTTCATCTTTTCATACGTACTTCTAGTCATTTCTTTGTGAAACTTAATCCGAATTTGGTGATGAATTTCCTTATTGCAGCACAACATTCATTTTCTTCAAGAAGTCCTACAGAACAACAGGTCTAATTTGTTGGAGTGGTGCATCATCTTCCTATTAAGCATTGAGAATGTCATATCGCTCTATGAGATTCTTAAAGACTCAATTCAAGTCCCTATATGATCGGACAAGCAGTTGGGATAAACTGGACGAATGTTGTTGTCAAACATCAATGATTAAAATATACTGCACAATCAACCATTCTTTATTCATTAGATAGCAGTCCAGCAACAGAGAGAAATGTAGAGACTGCCATTTTCTTCCATTTTCTAGGTCATGGCCTAGTCTGTCTTTGCAAATAAGGAAGATGATGTAATTTTAATACCTTAATCCTTACTTCTCAGCCGTTACCTACTTTGTTATGCCTTGGCAAGTCTGTTAATGCAATTGCTCGCTGTCAATTGCCATTGACGTTATGCTGCTAGTTTAAAACTTCTCTCATGGGCAGCCAACAGCCTTAGTTGAACCGCATTTTATCATGGGAAGGAAAATAAATCTCTTGTAGTAACATGGGGGTCCAGTTCAAATGGTTTGAACTAATTACTTATCAATAAGTCGGGCCGCATCCTTGAGGAGCTCTTTATTGATTGTTGAGCAATTTGTCACCCTTACATGAATCAAAGAGTCAACAATATTGATAGTTGGCTTCGTTTGCTTCGACAAATTAAACTGGAATTTGAAGGGAAAAAAACTCGTTTCTCATCAAGCTCTTCCGCTTTTCTTATTCCTGTCTTCACCGAAGGGAGAAAAGATGCAGTCTTGTCTCAAACATCCAGATAAAATCAAGCAGAAATGTTTGACTAATGTATGCATCCAAGTCCATTAAGTTGGTTGACGGATTGCAAAATCTCGTCCTACAAATCAACCCTTGGCCACGCCTACACAGCAAACCGAATGGCCGTTCCAAGCCAGTCATCAGGTATGTTTCCTTTCAAATCCCCGCTCAGTGCCCTAATTGAGTGGGTCGTTGCCGCCTGAATCCATGAAGAAGAAAATCTAAAATTGTTGATCTCTGGAAAGTCTGGTAAGTTAAAAGAGCAAACTTGAAAAAGTAACCTGCACAATGTAAACATCAATGCCAAGCTTTGCAATAATTGCAGCTTCCGAAATCTTGGTTTCCATTCCCCCAGTCGTATCATGAGCAGCTGCTGTCATTTTAACTGTTCACAAAAATTGACACAAAGTGAATTGTATGTTGAAAGGTTAATTACGACATGGTCCAAGCCCAGATCAACTCACGTAGACCCAAACAAAGACATAGTGACGGGCTTCATTCAAATATATAAAGCGAAAAACTCACATGAAGTCAGAATGAAATCAGGCATTAAAAGAGCATGAACATGTGTTTATGCCCTAGTTGTCTCTTCAACTAACCATGATTGTCCTCGAGAGGTGGTTTCACAACAGACCAATTCCCATCTTCTCTCACAGCTGTTGCATTAAAAAATTTTGGTTAAGGGTTGCAGTTCTGAAAGTTTGATCTATTAATAATGTCCAATTTTAGTCCGCAACTCAAAAGTGAATGCTCACCAATCTCCTTTAGAAGCACGGCATCAGGTTCTGTGGGAGGACGGTCATATACCCCAGATACATCTGTCTTGACATTAATAGGATCACATGCTTAAGATTTCCAACTTAAAATGAGATATTAGGGGCTCAATACTCATCCCTATGCCTGGTAGCAACAGCCAATCAGTTGGTGTTTACCTCCAGTATCAGCCTAGAGTTAATGTTTGAAATTAGAAGCTTGTGCAGCGGCTAAATATTCAGGCATTTAAATGATGCAAATGGTGTTACATTAGTGGACAAGATAAAACTTACGTAGTTAAGTTTGCACATGTTTGGAGTGACTAATAAGAATGCCAAATATAAGGGGAAAAAAAACCATGTAAGGAGAAATGCAAGTCATTATCAAATACGCATGGTGGATACAAGGAAAACCACATAATCGGGCTTCAAATGCTCTGCCAGATGACGTATGATAACATCTCCACTCAAAATAGTGCAGCCCTGGTAAAACAGAGAACATGGTACCGCATTATGAGTCATAGTTGGAAAGGTGTACAAGATTACAGCTTAAAGATGAGATAAGCAACCTGTAACTCGTCAAGCACTGCATCTCCATGAAGGACCTGGAATGCATGCCAACCAAACAAGTTTTTAGCTCATTTATATCCAAGCAATAATGTACTAGTCATGTCTGCCATAGCCAGGCATAATGAAGTAAAGCTTGGTAGCAAAATGATGTTAAATACTAATGTAGCTGTTACATCCCAGTCAATCAAAAACCATAAATGCAACATAGATGCAGTCTTACCATATCTCTGCTTTGATAATTGCCCTAAATCAAGGTAATGAAACTCAGTCATGCTAAACATGTTTTCATGATGAGAAGGTCTTTTGATTTGATTTCTTAAATAGTTCATTGCTGAAGGTAATGTCAACTTATCAGAACTATAGACTTTCCTTTTTTTATTTTTAGATTTGATTATTTTAATTATAAAACAACAAGTGTTTCAAACTATACAACCATTAACATTTAATGTTCCTCTTAGTAGCGAAACATTTTCAAATGCAGCTGTTCATTTTTGGTGGAAAAGTCATTAATAAAAGTCAAAACCTCCACTAAACAGACACTTTTCCTTTCCCATCAGTAAGAATAATGGAAGTGACTATCATGGATTGTTTTAAGAAAAGGAAAGCTCGTTCTTTTTTTTAGTGACTCTGTTCATTTCAAGTGATTCTGACATCCAAAAAAAACTTTCTTGCATGAAGTGGACAATAAAGAAAACTGAAGAAAGCATGTCTTTGCCACATCATGACATAATATTTTGCTTTTCACAAGAAAAATCATATAGAAGACTTCACCACAACAATCTGTTGCTCTAGAGGACAAGAATTTGTGAACTTACAGGGATGAAACCTGAATCAAGAGCCTTAGCTACTGTGGACAAATTGGCTGAGGCAATCTGAAAACATTGACAGCTGAGGATCAGAAAGGAACTAAGAACACCTCATAAGGAATAAATAAAAACCAGAGAAAAGTTCGCTCATATGCTGAATAGGTTTCATGAAGTAGTCAAGTGATCTCTCTATATGTTGGTACAAAAAAATATAGTATCTTAAGGTGCCTCTGACATTCTTTCCACGCGTCGACCATCCACATGAAAAGGGAGAAAGTCCAAGAGAAGGGAGGGACTCTGCAGCAAATAAAACTCCCCATCAGCATTATCTTTATCTTGAGATCAAGCCCAGAAACTGAGCTTCTTATCACTTCCAAGATCAATCTGTTAATTGATTAAGACAAGTTGCAATTTTATAATAGCGAAAAAGCAGATAGCAGAGTAATTTGGATGCAAAGTGTGGCATGTGTTTGATGGTTGGCAGAATACACGGTGGTCAGTGTAAAAGTAAAAGTAGAATTCATTAACAAATGAGCCTCATTAATTGAACATGTCAAAACAACTCAATGGACATGTATTTAGTTCAGCTAAAAAGAATATCAGCCTCTCAAGTTTATGCTTGATTAACATAGAAATTCATGAATGGCTGCATAGTTTTGGTGGGCTCCTAGCTAAATTTAGCACCCATTTTGGGCACTGTAACCTTAACCAAACACATTAACTGACAGGTATCTTCTCGGAAGTCAGTTTTTAAGACATGAGTTTTGCTCCAGTTGGAAGAAAAGAAGCAACACGCACAGACAATAGAACAACCGTGCAGTAAAAGTTGGACACTAAATGTGAATCACTACCTCTTGCTAGAGCTCTAACAACTTCAAGATTGAGTGTGGTCACCTGCATGTTTGAAAAATAAAAGTAGTTATGAAAAGAAATACACAATATGGCCAGGAAAAAGGAAATGAAGTATCTAATTTCCACTAAAGACTCCATGGAGCAAAGACAGAAGATTGCATCTCCAACATGAACAGCACATTTGATGCCTGCCGGAAAATCAGAACCATCTTGAAAACACAACAAATAATGAATAGCGACTTGTAATTCATTATATTTGATAACTCTAATAATGGTGGAAGTAACATTTAAGCTGTCATCCAGCGTCATCCAGCATTATTGTTTAGTTGGTGACAACGATGTAATGCTCCTCAAAAGTTCATAAAGCTTTTAGCATTGGATGACTGGAACAGCTTTGGTTAGCATGTTAGTCCAACCACCAACACTCACATCAGTCAAACTATTTTCAAAGACAAATGATAATGAAAAAAGAGATGGTGACCCTTTTCCTGTTGCTAGCATACACTATCATGTCAAGGTGATAGACCATGTTTGGAAGCATAAATTAGTTTTCTCGGTCAATAAGAAAGTAAAGTCTCCAAATAGGGAGGGATGACAAATGGGAAATCACGAGTAAGTAAACAGGAGGGTGAACAAAGGAGGTTCATTGATCTTTAGAATACTTAAGCTGTCCTTCTCCAGAAACTGAGCTATCATATGGTAAGCAAAGTCACTTCTAATTGTCCACCAATTCTCGTTCGCTCTTCTTGACTGAGCCATCATATTTCTCACCGGACGACTTCCAACTACTCAGATAAGCACCCCAAGATTTCAACAAGTGACAAAAAAAAGATCACATCCCAGAACGGCCAAAAACCCCATGTTACATTGGACGTTTCACATCTTATCTTTCTTCTTTTCTTATTCTGTTTGTTTAGGGTTCCCAAGTAGAAGAAGTAATTTATTGAGGTCATACTTATCAATATGAATTACTTATATCAACGATCATTTAGATATGTATTAATGTTACAGAGCCATTTTCAGAAATTAAAGGCACCTGCAATAATTATAGCAGCTAGGCATGCGGAGACACTGTCAATGGATAGACATCCCAAAGGAAGAGAGAGAAATGAGCGATCAAAGAAACAAAAGACTGAATCTCACTGAAATACGCGTAGCAACAAAACCAGCCTTCACTATAGGTCGTTCCAAGCCTCCTTTATGAACCCCAGATTGGCTAGCCTGAAAATGCCCAAAAGAACCTGAATTCCACATCGACAATTCAATTACTCACGAAACCACAATAACCAATAAAATAAGATAAATGAACTTGATCTTTAAGTAGGGATTTAGTTTGCTCCTCCCCATATGTTGGAAACTAAAGGTCACAAATTTAGCTGCACTTGCCCTTCCTCATGGAAAAGATTGTAATCACTGTGCAATAGCTCAAGCCTTATAAAGTAACGGCAGACCCAAAATTTAGCAATCCATAACTGACCTGCTCCATGGACGACAATGAAACTGCTAGACTCCGACAACTCTTGGTAATCATCCACGTTGACGGATATCCCCAACTTTCCATTTCTCTTGCTCCAATCCATCCCTGGGACCTTTGACGAAGAAGAACCCGAGATCATCACTTGCCTAAGCTGTGTTGCCACCATCTCAAGATGAGCCTCGTTGATCTTCTCTAAATCATTTTTGCACGTGATAGCCGCCCCTCCTGTGCCGTGGACATGGCATATCATCATATATTTCTTAAAGTCAAATAAGAATCAAACAAGACACCACCATCTCATCTTTAAATCGGTATCCCCCGCAAGTGCAACACCCTTGCTTATTAAAAGAAATCATCCACTGCTCTCCCCAGTATCAAGAAACTAACAGAAGATTTTTTTTTTTTTAAAAATATATAAGTAACAGTAGTTCAAAGAAGCAGAACATTATCCTCTTGCACTTGTTACTGGTCTATGCACGTGTGGTTTCACGAAGAACGGAGGTGAACCCAATGACTACCCAGCAAAAAGAAATGCAAATCTTGACACAAGAAAACCGATTGAGACCAATAGACGAACACGAGGTCAGCATGACCTGGAAGAACGGGTCAGCTATCGCAAGAAGATTCACGCATTGGGTTTGGGAAGCGATCCATAACACACAAGAAAAACGGACAAAAAAGAAAAGAAAGAAAACTGGAAAAGATGAGACGAGAGAAAAGGAGAGACCAAGTTTGACGATGCACCGGAGCGGTTTGACGAGGCAGGGGTGCTCCGATCGCTGCTGCTCCATCACCGTGCTTCTGGGTCTTCTTCGAGCTCTTTGCTTGCTTGCTTTCTTTATTAAAGACGCTCTCTTTGCTCTTCTCCGAGCTCTCCGCGTCCTCCCCTTCAATGAAGACGCTCCCCTTTACTGAAGAAGAAAAGTTCCCAACTTTATTGGTCCTTCGCAGTTAAAAAAATGGAAAACGAACGAGCTGACAGCTTTATCGAGATCCGGGTTCGCTTGAATTGAGTTGGTTTGCAATGACAAATCATGTAAGTTCCATCTTCAACACAAGTGTGACGTGATCGACGGCTGTGGTTACCTCGGATTCCCGCATGCTGTAAGATCATTAAATGGACGCCGAACCTCGGAGGAGATGCTGACCCTCGTGGACAATGTTCCGCACATGAAGAAAGCTAGAGAAGAGTTGAAGCCTCGAGCTTTCCAATTCCGGGAGATTCGATTCGATATGCTGAACTTCTTGTGGAGAGAGGAAGAGCGAGAGAGAGAGAGAGAGAGATGGAAAATGAGAGATTTTGAAATTCTGCCACACAGGCCTTATTTTACTTATTTTTCTTTAGTCATCCTCCCACGTCCAACTTTAATGTCGCATTTATTTCGATTACGAAATCGCGTTTGGTAACTTTCATATGATTAGGTAGCTCCCAAATGTCAATGAGATACCGAAAAAAAAAAAAAAAAAACTGTCAATGAGATAGTTTATCTCTCATCTAATGTTTGATATGATTTTCCCAATCAAAGATATTTAGATTAATTTATATGATTCAATTGTCTTGTCTGAATAAAATAATTTTTTATATTGAAATATCCTAAATCGGTGGACGATAATGAGATTCATTATTTTAATATACATGTGATATTCATCTATTTACTATTTTAAATTTATATTGAAATCATATTTTATTTTTTTTAATCATCCAATCACTTTCAACTTTAAGATCACTTTTATTTTGATTAGAAAATCGTGTTTGGTAACATGTATGATTATGTAGATCCCAAATAAGATATTTTTTTTTCTCTTATCTAGCGTTTGATATGGTTTCTCCAATGAGAGATGTTTAGATTGGTTTATATGATTTAATCGTCTCACCAAAAAAAATATATATTGAAATGTCCTGCATCAATTGATGATAATAGAATTCATTCTTTTAATATCCCTATATCTATTAATTTAAATTTTTTGTTGGACTTTAATATGCCATTAGAACCAAGTTTCTACCTCTTGTCTTTCTCCATTAGTCAAATTTCATGTGTTACTCCTAATATGAATATCTCTCATCACTTGACTGCAATATACTTTTTATGTACACATGTCTTGCTCTATTTATCATTTTAACTTTTGGTTTTAACTTTTCTAACCGCATGTTGTGTGAATTAAAAAAAAATCAAAATGAAAGAGGCCCAAGTTAATTGAGGGAGTGGCTTCTCACGCAAGCAACCTGCCGATCGCTGCTCTCGGGCTACCGGTCCCCTCAGCAATGGTGCCTTTAGATTTGTGGATCTTTGAAGTAGATCACAAGATGAGCATGATCTTAATGGAGGCCATGGACTTTAGTCGACCACCACAACACAATCACTTTCTAAAGTGACGATAATCACGCGCATAACGGTCTTTCATCATGATTATACATTCTCTCTCTCCACTTTAGGTCTGAACGCGGCGATTATCACGACGTGATTGTATGGACTTTGGTAGATACTCACATTAGAAAAAGAATAATTATCAAGTCCTTATTCGAAATGCACAAAAATATTGAATGAAATGGTATATATCGATACACATTAATATTATCTGAGTTTGAAATCGTATTCTATCTAAAATGAAATCCGATTAGATAATCCGAATTGCAACACGCAACTCTGAGAGCAATTTCCCGAAATTAATTTTCCTTTTTCTTTTGGGGGGGGAACTCACGTCAACGAAAGAAAAAAAAAAGGTAAAATCGTGGAAAGATGTCATGTCCAATACCGGCAGTAACGCCGTCATTTTATAACATCCCGTCGAAATCTTAGCTGTCCAAACCAAGGTGCACCCTTTTGTCAACGTGTTCCCCAAAATTCTCAAAAACAACTCATTTATCGAACATTGAAAAATCGATAAAACGGAAAGGCAAAAGGGAAAAGAGGAACAAAAAACAAAAAAACACATGGTCTCTCCCTAGAGAGAGAGAGAGAGAGAGAGAGAGACTTGCAGTTGCAGGTGAAATGGTGGCGTGGACTTTCTTGTACTGATTTCCGTAGTTCAGATCCTGAGACGCTCCCCGAGACAGAAAAGACAGCGACCCGATAACCCAGACGCAGACAAACTTCGATTTCCACCTTTGGAAGAGGAGGAAGATCACCAGCGAAACGTGGGTGGGAGGGAGAGGGAGACAAGAGACTTTCTTGATTTTCTTGATTTTCTTGATTTTCCGTTCGCCGAGTATGGCCACGGACGAAAAACCGCCGCAGCCGCCGCCGTCGGCGTCGTCGGCGAAGCCTCCCGCGCGGCCCACCATCACTCTCCCCCCGCGCGCCTCCATCGACTCCTTCTTCTCCAACGGCCCCGGGGCCGCCTCCGCCGGGGGGCTCGGCCTCAGCCTCGGCTTCAGCCCCGGCCCGATGACCCTCGTCTCCAGCTTCTTCTCCGACTCCGACGAGTACAAGTCCTTCTCCCAGCTCCTTGCCGGCGCCATGGCCTCTCCCGCAGCTCAACGCCCGCCCCCCTCCGCCGGGGAGCCCTCTCCCGCTCCCGCTCCCCCGGCCGCGGCCGGCGACGGGGAGTTCCGGTTCAAGCAGAACCGGCCCGAGGGTTTGGTAATTTCGCCGCCGCCTCCCCTGTCGCCGCTCTTCGCGGTGCCTCCCGGGCTTAGCCCCACCACGTTGCTCGACTCGCCGGGGTTTTTCTCTCCGGTAACTGCCACTAGCTCATATATACTGCTTTGAAAATGGTTCTTTCCAGTTTCAATCTGTCACTGTTATTGATGTCAAGAGAATCCGGATTTTGAGGGCATGAGTGCCATTCAGCGATTAGTTGAGTTGTTTGCTTCTGCTTAAATCAAGCTTTATTGAGGAATCATGTGTAGAGAAGAGTTTCGTATTGTGCTGAACTTGGAATGACATAATAAACTAAATTGAGTAAGGAAAAACTGTTTCTGGAGTGGAGATTTGCCAAGAGAGATAATTAGTATTGAATGAAATGCTTCGGGATTGCTGTAGGACCTGTTGTAAAAGGAGGAAGGTTGCTGCTCAACTTGATATTATAAGCTTGAGGTGCCAAATTTTTCCAGAGAAACTTCGGTTTGTTAGGTTGGGGCTTCAAGAAGTGTCATAATTGTATCGTGATTGTTATTGAGTTCTGACTTGGCTTTTATCAAAAGGAGCGACTCAGAAGTTGGTCCATACTGTTCTTTTGTTGGTAATTGCTTAATGATTGCCAAGTTACCGACTTTAAGTATACTTTGCCAAATTCTCCTTTTTTAGCTCCATGAGATATTTTCATAACGCCGAGAAAATGATTTCTGATTATGATTAGATCCAACACAATGTTATCTGAAATGGCTTCTCTATCTATTCGTTTTTGTTTTTCTTTTTTAACATCTATTTCTTTAATAGGAAATAGGAGTAGCAGAATCCTCCAAAGCACAAGCTGTACAATACTCTCCATGAATGAATTTGTCAGGGCTAGCGATGTTATTTACTGTGTAATTGTCTGTCTGTCTGTTTGTGCTGGGGAATTGTCACTTCCTACTCAAAACTTTTGTGAATTCTAAACTTCACTTTCTTGATCATTAACCATATAAAGCTCGAACCTGAAAATTCTCTAGTGAATGGTGGTGCTTTTATGGCCAAAAGAAATCTCCTCTTTTTTCCTGTTTACTTCTTTTTGTGACGTTATGTTTTTCTTTATGGAAACTAAAGTTTCCCTTGGATGGACGATTCCAAAAAACCTGAGCAAAGAAAGAAAGTAATTTGGCACGGAACTAACTATTACGTTGTTATGATTTTTTCTCCTGGTAGGGGATCTTATAATTGCAGATATTGTTTTGTATTTGTGTTAATTTCCTCTGTTCTTATCTCCGGCGGTAAAACTCATGCCTTGATTGCTTATGTTGAATTGTATGTAAGTTGAACCCCAATTTCAATCATTTGAAGATATCTAGACAATTTTGGATTTTGAGCTTAATCTTTATTTGAAGATCTCTAGATTCGTGTTTCTAGCGGTAATATTTATTTGCGGTGTTTATGAGATGTGTAGGGGCCTTTTGGGATGTCACATCAACAAGCCCTGGCACAGGTTACTGCTCAGGCTGCACAAGCTCAGTCCTATTTGCAGATGCAATTTGAACATTCAAACTCAGCATCTGCAGCGCCTGCGACGTCTCTGGCACCTGCAACGTCTCTGGCACAGCCAATCTTCCAGCAGGTGCCATCTTTACCAGATGAGAAAGTTGCAGTGGCTGAATCGTCTGAGCTATCTCAGTCCGATCTGAGAGCACAACCTCCCTTGCAAGTAGATAAACCAGCTGATGATGGGTACAATTGGAGAAAATATGGGCAGAAACAGGTTAAGGGTAGTGAATTCCCAAGGAGTTACTACAAATGCACACATCCTGACTGCCCTGTCAAGAAAAAGGTTGAGCGTTCTCTTGACGGCCATATAACAGAAATAATCTATAAGGGACAGCACAACCATCAACGTCCTCTAAATAAGCGCGCAAAAGATGCTGGAACTGCTGGTGGTGGTGATTCGCATGTTCAGGAGCATCCGCAATTTATGTCACATGTTCAGAGTGGTGAACCTTCTAATTTAATGCTTAAAAAGGAGCAGGAATCTAGCCAATTAACTCCTGAGCATTTGTCCGGTACAAGTGACAGTGAAGAAGTTGGAAATTCTGAGTATGGAGCAGAGGAAGGATGTGAAGGTGAACCTGAACCCAAAAGACGGTATAATCTCAACAGGGTCATTGTCTTCTGATGCTTGTACAGTTTATGTCCTTATCTATTCTAATACACAATGAATTTATTCTATGCAGCAACACAGAAATTAGGGTTGTGGAGTCTGCTGCTTCACTCAAGGCTGTAAGTGAATCCAAAATAATCGTGCAAACAACTAGTGAAGTTGATCTTCTGGATGATGGCTACAGATGGCGGAAATATGGGCAGAAAGTAGTCAAAGGGAATCCTTATCCAAGGTGATTATACGCTCCTTGTTAATGGTTAGAAGCTGGATGCTATAATCAGAAACCTAAGATTCTGATTCTGAGAATGTAAAGCAACAATCTGGCTTGGGTTTTTGTTGGTCGTCCTTCAATGATATGTTGATGAAAATGGTAGCTCGAACCTTGAAAGAAACAATCTAATCTGATTCAACTATCTAGCTTTGGCATAACAGAATTGCTCACTATGCTATTAATTGGAGCTGTCCGTGATATATTTATGCTTTGTTGTGATAGTTTCAGGACCTCAATTTCCAATTGATATGGTCTAAAATTGTCTGCACTTAACAGCATTTTGAAAAGGTTTATTGTTTATGTGAAATACTGAATTTCAACAAGTAGATGATGCAAAGAGTGTATTCAGCATTCATGTATCTACTTAGTGAGCCTGAAGAAGGAAAATCTGCGTTTTCACTGGTAGAAGGCTTATGCAGTACATTGGCTTTTTGTTAATTCTATAAGAGCATTCATGCCTTCTCTTTTACATGTTTATGTTATATGCATATATCAATAACGATGATATGAACATATGCCACTGCACCAGTATGCATATATTGAACTTTAATATTGATCTTTTGTCTGAGTAATGAAAATAACTTATGGATTGTTCTATTTTAATGCATATAACAGTTGTTTGTCATATGGTTTTGATTGAAGCCATACAAAAGCACCATTACTATTTTGCTAATCGCATCTTTAGATTGGTAATGTATTAAAAAATGACAATTACATTGAGGGTAATATTACATTTATGTGATTTTTAGATATTTTCCATGCATATTACTTTTTATCTAACTTGCATACATAAGTTCTGTCTCCTGCCCAAATACAAATCAGTGTCCATATTTCATTGAAAAGTTTGTCTCTTAATAATAGAACATAAGCACTTAAAGGACAAAATGTACTAGTAATCCCTCTTATGATAATCTTTTGGACTCGTACTCCATAAGATATTAACAATTCAAGATTCATCAACTGCAGATTTAATCAAGCTCATTAGATAGGCCAGAGAATTATTTAATAGGTAAAGCTCGCATGTATTGTTAGTACTGCATGTTTTAAATACCACGCCATTGCTGGTGTAAGTGTTAGCACAAAAACTCAGCTTTGATTTTGGCGTTACAGATTGCTGAATCATTTGCCTTTTAGCATCTATTATCCACATTTTCCATAATCACCTTCTTTTATCATTTCACGCTCACTGCCAGCACTTCAGAAGCGCAATTGCATCCACTGAAATACGAGAGAAAAAGAAACATTGAGAACAATATATTATTGCGACTGGCATAAATTTGTTCTCATTTTGAACCTCTTGTGAGCTAAAGTTCCATGAATATTGCAGGATTTTAATTGAATTAAGATTTCTGAGGTTTAAGTGAGTAGATAAGATACTGTGCTGTTTTAGATGAAAATCAGGGGGGCAATAAGCAACCAGATTTACTGTTTGTGATGTAGTATGTTGAAAAGACGGTGTTCTTCTGTTTTCAAAGTCGATCGGCATTATTGTTGTGGATGCTATAATACTGTCTTTACTTTTTAAATGTGCAGGAGCTATTACAAGTGCACAACTCCTGGATGCAATGTTCGTAAACATGTAGAGAGGGCTTCAACTGACCCCAAAGCTGTCATTACGACGTATGAGGGTAAACACAATCATGATGTACCGGCTGCCAGAACCAGCAGCCACAGTATTGCCAACTCTAACATACCACAGGTTAGGCCACATCAAACACAAGACAATAGGCGCACCTCAAGTGGCAAGACAGATTTTGTGAATAGGCCGATAGCACGCCTACTTTTGAAAGAAGAGCAGACAACATAAACTTGACTGGTTTTGGGAATATGATGGAGCATGAAAAGTAGACAACAAAGTGCATCAATGGGAAAAAAGAAAAAAAAGACATAACATATGCTTTTTCAGCGATCAGGGCCAATTTGGTGTCTGCATTTTGTGGCCATAGTTTTGTTCAAGGCCGAGTGCTCTGCTTGATGATATAGACCAGAAAGAGGGACAAATGGAAAGGAGCCTGTATAGGAGCGAGCTTGCGATGTGTTGTTGTATGGGTTACTGCCGAGGCGGAGCATGTTGTATTTAAATTTCTTTTCCTATCCTGCATTCTTTTGTACATGAAGATACACTAGTGATGCTTTAAAGAATACATAATGTTGTACTTTATAATACTACTATTTGTGTGCTTGTTCTTCCCATCCCAATGGAAGTTCTTTGGACAGGTTGATGCATGCTTACTTTGAACAAGTGCTGTTGTCTTAGACTATTTGCCTTCAAATGGGGAATGATATACTTTGTCATGCACTAGGAATGCGTGGATGCAACGACTTTTTGAAAGAGCTTTTTGTCAGCTGTGTTGTCCTTCAAGCACTAAGTACTAAAATGTAGGAATTATTTTCAGGACACTGAAAATGAGTGAAGTTCGATAATTACCCACACCACCCATTATTGGAACGTGCAAAACATCTCACTTTACATTTCCAGAACAGAATATAGCTTTTGCTTCTCTAACTCCTACTTTTGTGGACTGCAACTTACATGGGAATAGGATTAATGAAACAATGCCTGCCATTCGATTTCAGATAGGTAAGCAAGGTATCGACTAGTAGAGACTCAGGATTGACATGTGTAGATTTTAAATTCTCTGTCTTGCCAATTGGTTGATTGTGCGGAAGTATAGCATTCGTTATCAAGAATCTTCATTGATCATTGTCAACTTTAACCCACTGTTCCAGCGAAAGTATATGCATTTTTTGAGGTTTAATGATGGTGGGCATATCGATTTGGCGACTGAAATCATTCAAATTTGCAGTATTAGGAGCCCTCTTAATTTCAAGAGTGATATCCTGGAGAGTGCATTCGCTTTAATGTTTCAGTTTTACAGATGGATGGTTAACTATTATGGTCCAGAAAAATCACAGATTTCTTAGCTGGTAAAGTTTAAAACAAAGCACTAATTAGGATCCCTTGAAAATACAAAAAGAATCAATTAAATTTTATTCAAGAACACATCCCGGCACGATTGTTGGCAGGATATGAAACGCTTGCGTTGAAACATTACATTCTCTGCTATTCTCATCCTTCCTCTTCTCTCCTCACGAAAGAATAAGCACGTTTTTTCTGAAATTATAGAACAGTTGACAGAACCGCTCTCAGTCCCCCTCAGTGCCGATGTAGCGTGTGCTCTCTGTCATTTAAAATATCAACCTTCATCACGGGTCGCTATTGTTGGTATTTGGCCATGATTAACAAAATCGATCTTATTCAAACGCACGCAGCACAAAACTTGCTCAGGAAGTTCCTCTTGTTTCTGTGCCTGTAAACCAAATCCAAACTTGGTGGTGACTAAACGTGACAGTTGACAGATGAAAATCGTATAGCAAGGTAATGAACTTATTAAACGGCCAAAAGCTGGGTTTCATATATCTCCAGCTGAAGAAAGATTAAAGGGCTTTATGTATCACTTATCTGGTATTTAGTATGAGCTAGCTAAGCATGACATCAAGGTGAAAAGGCAAGGTTATTATACCTGTATCGTTAGACCCAGATCAAGAATGCCGTTCTTTAAACGATCTCTAAAAGCTTCTAATCCTTTCCTAGATATGTAGCTAAACCGATGTATATCAAGGTCAATCTCAAAATAATTGGGTCCCTGCAAGATAAAGACATTGATTAGCATATAAGTTACTGCCAACATGTGAAAAGTAAAAGCTTAACATCGTCTTACATAGGCTGAAAAAAGAGCCATGCTAGCGGAAACTTATTTTGAAGAACAGCTGGCAAGAAGTGTATAAAGCTGATCGTGTGATATTTATGTGACGGTAACTTCCTGTTACATAAATGCAAAATGGAGGGAGAAAGGAAAAGGAAACACTTAACTGGGTCCTACTATGTCTAAATAACTGTAATGAAGCTAATGAGAGTGGACAATATTTGTCACTACTACACGCAAAAGACTTAAATTTAACTATGTTAACATAAATGCAGCGACAAATCTGCTATTCATTTGTGTCATATCAAGTGATATGACATGCCAAAGAGCAGCATTTAACAGGAATTGTCCCATCAATATGATTTTTTAAATTGCAAAGCACTTCAAGCGCTTGCATAATTTTGCTGACATTAAGGACAAATTCACAAGTGAAAAATCAGATGCCATCTGAATGATCAAACTCCCTTTGTGTCACATTATAAAGATTAACTAGAATAAATATGTTGTAAGGTGCTTTGTGGAACAATGTGACAGAGTCTAGACAACTCTCTTCCAGAATGGCTTGAATTAAAATCCCGAAAAATACGAGAAACAAAATCTTAATGAAGGATATACAAAGAATACAAAACCTACAGTTACCTTGAAGAAATTGTGTTGTGGACGCGAGAGAACAGGCTTTTCATTATAAGCGTGCAAAAGCTTCCTTTCTGCTGAACTAAGTTGAAGGTCCTCTGGGTTGACTGCCCCAACCATGATTTTCAGCCTCTCTCTAAAAGGAACTAAGCTCTCCTTTGCAAACCCTTTAACTTTTTCCATTTCGTCTGCGACCAATCTCTGCATTAGAAACCAATCTTTGCTGTTATGAATTATTAACCAAGAAGACAGTGCCATAAAGTTCGATAACATTTTCAGTTCCCTCTGCATCGTTCAAAATGCTAGAGGAATAGACAGGTTATGTTACATCCAAGTGATGGATGGGACAAAACATTCACAGTAACGAAGGAAAGAATAATGCATGAGGAGTTTCCATCAAACTCATAAAAGTTAAAAACTTAGTTGGGTTCTTTTCAAGTAATCATATATACTCAGTACTTTAATATATGGTGAACAAAGAAACGGAAAAATATGGCAGAATATTCAGATGAAGATGTCTGTAACAAGAAAAATTTCCAGTGACTGCCTACCTTGATGCTATCTTGAAACTGAGGAGAAATTTCTGTATCGATATTATCAGATACTTTGAAATATAACACAAGACTCATTCCTTCCCCATCATTATCACCAAACATGGTTGTGGGGTAGGTTGGAAGCTGCAGGAAAAAGAAGAAATTTCATCTCTACCGCTCAAAAGAATTTTAACTTTGAACAAAATGATAAAGATAAGTCTCACCAGAAAATAGACCATCATACACAGTAAAATCCATGCATTGTGCAGGATATCATAATTAAAAATTGTGGTTTAATCATCTCTACCTTTTGCTTCCTAGCCATCTTAAAGAGGACAACAGAAGAACTAGCAGGATCTTACTATAGATTACCGATTAAAAAGTTGAAAGACTAAAAGGTTGTTACTAGGAATTAGGAAGTGCTAAGAGCACCAACCCTCACTCGCCAACACCATCCCAATCAAACGAACCCTTCTCCTCTGTGCCGCACTGCGTGTGTGTGTGTGTGTGTGTGTGAGAGAGAGAGAGAGAGAACCTGTATATTAACTATTAGAAGAGAGGGCACTTTGTCATGCCCTTTGACAGAGGGAAGATCGAGGTGTTGAGCAATATGATGTATCTTTCGCTGGCAAACATATAAATCAGCCCCAATGGGCACATAAGGGCTACAATCTGGAGCTGGAAATTTCCTTTTGTCCCTGCAATTTTTGCATGGATAGCGAGAATTAAGATAGCGAAATGAGAACAAAGTGTACCAAAAGCCAAGTTACAACAACAGACTTGTTTGCGCGAATAATTTAGTACATGGCACAAAATCCAATTCAAGAAACATGCCTGAGATAATTTTCTCCACGGAGTTTAAAGACCGAAGGCGAAACTACAGACCAACTTCCTGCACTTGGCTTCTCTGCTTTTGAACATGGTAACAGAAGTCCTGCTCTAGGCCTATATATGAACCTCTCCGATGTGCCTGCACACCGATTCATAACATTTGAAATCTAGTGCAGTCCATCAATGCACGAAAGCTACTCTACTCATAAGCACTGAAACACTCAAATAAAAAGGACATTAACAAAAACAACTAGCGATACTGAGAAATTCATTTAAGAAAGCTTGTCTGACTAAGCCAAGAAAACCAAGAGAAACATAAACAGTACAATATGATGAGAAATAAAATTGAAAAGCTTCAATTAGCTTATCATAACCAAAGATCTATGCTGCTTTGCCCATAACACTATGTTCCACAATGAGCCAGAAGATCTGACTGGGAAAGCGGGTATCTGAATATCACACATTCACAACCGTACGTTTGAAAATGTCTTTCATCTGATCAAATTTGTGAAATCTTCACATATTAAAAGTGATTTGACAAGAAAATGCACCTTCAGTTAAATCTCCCTTCAGTTACATTCTACGAAAATAAGATGATGAAGTGCTTTTTTGGAAAATATAATGGGATTGGTGCTTAGCAGCCAAATAAAAAATTGAAAGCCCAATGGCTTGGATAGTAAAAAAGGCATTAAAATAACTCCAGCACAACCTGTCAGCTTTTTAAACTTTCGCCAACATATACTGTGACAAAAGAAAACGCAAATATCACATAAAGCAGTAGCATTTGTAGCCTGGAAAAGAAATGGGAGAAAGTATTGTGAACTTACAATATTCGTTAAAGGTTTCTTCCCCATCAGAGGATTTCCTCTTGAGAGACAACAAGATAACTCTGGACTTCTTTCGTTGCAAAGACACAGGACTCATGGGCATTTGGTTCTTCCCATCAGAGTTCCCTGAAGGTTGCAACTTAGCTATGCAAGTTTTCCTGTTGTTTTCCTGCAATTTTTCTCTGGGCTCATGTACACCTCCATCTATTTTTACATTGCTGTCATAAAAGCCCTCGCATTTACGCCCTGCATCTATGCAGTGTAATTCACTCTCGTACGGAATAACTTGACCACTATGTATAGCCCCAGTGGCATTACCTACCGAAGGAAAACCATCTGTTGCCAAACAAGAGAAGAAGACAATCACACATTGGTCATGAAGTTGACGGATTAAACTGTCTGATGGCCTCATCAAGTAAGGAACCATTACCTCCTTGTAAACTAATGAAATCATCATCTGAATCAGACTCTAGGATACTGACTGAGTCAAACCAAGCTTCTTCCTGGTATATTCCTTCATATAATTGAGCTTGAGTGAGATGGTACGGTTCTCGCAATTGTCACATTTTCAAGAAGTAAAGAAATGATACCAAAGCCTAGCCAAAACTAATAAAGGATGCACTGTAGGATACGATAAATGTAATGTTCAACATTTCAAATCTCTTCATTAAAATGACTTCAATGAGATATATAATTGAAAAGGTAGGGATCAAATGATCTCTATCGAGGATTTAAGATAATACGATATCAAGGAATGCTAACTCCACCTGAGAACACATTTAACATGAGAAGCAATAAGTGAGCTTTTCAAGTAGAGAAAGAGGGAGAGGATGGTACCGTTTTCATCAATTTGACTATGGTTCCATTGCAATTGAGTTAAGTGCAATGTCATGTTGGAGACGTCTGATCTCTTGCAAGCAGTTGTGGCACCTTTGTCGAAATCCAGATGAACTAACTCACTCATGGAAATATCTCCCACACTATTTCCAGCATCACTCATCCTTATAGGCGCATCGACAACAGAACTGCATATCTTTCGGTTCCATTTCCCAGGTCTTCTAAAGTATCTCCTACGTGTCCTAACTTGCTTATGTGTGGTTGAAACACAGCCACCCATTATGATTCCTGTGTTCTATAAACTTGCAGTACCGTGCATCGGGTGGGCTCGTATTTTCTACTATCTACCTCACAAAGTGGGCATATCTCTGAACTGAGAAAAGGAACCTTCCCTGTTTCGCAACAGCAGATTTACAAAGGAATTAATGTCCGCTGTTCTTAAAAAACTTACCAAAGAGATTCTTTGAACTCGAAATATATGTCTAAAATTTCTTTTTTCCTCCATCATGGCTTTAGCATTTAGAAAAAAGTCACAATGACGACTTTAATGCAGCTAATAACATCAAATAAAGAAACAAATATTTCTTCTAGCTGGGCTTGATTAAATCATCTTCAAGGCACTTATTACGAGGGATAAGTACTTACCTTCACGAAAGGCACATACGCAGAGTACTGTCTTCGTCCTCTCATGAAAGCAAAGCTTCCTAACTCAGTTTTGGAAGGAGGCATCCCATTGAGTGTCACTCATTGCACAAGCATACTCAACTCCTTCAAACGAAACCATACAAGATAAGAACACGCACAGTGAAACTCAAGGTACACCCTGCTACAGAAATTTCTCTTCAACCAAAGGGAAACAGGGAAAGAAGACAATCCAGACAATCGCCAAAAGACCGAAACTAACAAAATTTCCCCCCAAGACAGCAAGCGATAATCAAATCTTAGCCAGCAAGAAAATGAGAACAATCTGGACAGGATATAAGCACATAAAAGAAAGCCAGGAAGATAGAAATGACTTCAATGGAGAAGGATGGGTCAGAGACAAATAGAAAAGGACAAAGCTAGAGAACTACCTAAGCAACAAATAAATGAGCAGTAGCAGGTCATTCTCATTCCCCTAGAAACCAGAGAAATTATTTGGAACGTGCCAAGTGTAACACCTTCAAACATAGTTAAAGAAAGTGAGATAAACTACTTAAATATCCAAATGAAGACAATATGATCAAGCAGAGAGAGCACAGAGCTCGGTTAACTGGAAACTTCACCTCAATATCATCATATCATAGGCTCAGCCACATGCAGAGAGGGCACATTATAATGGCTAAAGCCAAAAACTTAACCTCGGGAGAAAAAATTTCCGCCAGTATTCACATATTGACCACCACAAAGTCCCCCTTCATATCATGGACACCCACCAAACAAGAAAAGGTCAAGAAAAAAAATATATGAATTGGCAAGAACTATTACGAGTCAGCAAAGTTGACCTCCTTTTGTGGATACATGCATGTAACAAGGTAAAACTTCTGAAGATAAAAAAAAGGGTTCTCATGGGGGAGCCAATCCAGATCATTTGCCCAAAGAAACAAGAAGAAAAAAAGTTCTGGCACCCAAAGAACGATGAAAACACCATGGGAGAAGGAATGAAAATACACAAAAAAATAAAGAGAAAAGAGGACAAGAACAGAGGGCCCAGAAAAAAAACACAGACCTGAGGAGAGTTCTGACATGCAGGACAAGAGAGAAATTACACCCCAGATATTTTTCCCTCTCTGAAACTGCAAAATTTCAGAGAGAGAAACAGAGGGAGAGAAGAGAGAGAGAGAAGGGGTGATGTGATCCTAATTTACAGTGTCCGTCTCTCTCATCCAAGGCTTTTGGGGACGGGGGTTGGGTGATCCTAGCAGAAAATCCGCGTCCCTCTTCCCCCACGTGCATTCATGTCCCGCCTGACGCCTGAGGAAGAACGAACCACCCTGGCCTTTGCCTCTGCCTCCCTCTCTCTCCCCTCTTTATACGATCTGCTACACCATCCATGCATGTACTTTTTGCTATTATTATATCACCATTATTACATCAACACGCCAGTTCTCTCGCAGTGTAAACTCGAAGAATGGAACTGAGGGCCGCCAAGCGTTCAACAGGGGAGCACGTTCATTGGCTGTGAACCGAACTCGCCTTTGTTTTGCCTGGTCGGCGGGGAAGGAAAACAACGGACTTGACTTTTCTTTCGAGAGGTTTTCTTGGGGCACGAGGGAGGAGACTTTTCAAGCCTTTCCACATAAGAACACGGTCGCTATGTTCATTTTCCTCGTACACATTCGTAAATTCGGGACCATTCACAGGTGCGTAGAGCATTGTAACGCGGCACATCTGTAGAGGTTCCAAGTTAGGTATTAGATTTCTATGTTTTAAAGAGTTCGAGATTGATTGGCAGATTATAGGTTTCGGGCTTTTGAATGCCATGTAATATAATCTTCCAGCAGATCCAAATGTACTAAAGCGATACAAGTATATTAATACTTATTGGCAGTTTATCCAGGGTTTTTTTTGCGTAGAATGGCCGATAACGATTGGACCGCCAATCACTTCCCACTACCAGAATAAAACAAGGGGTAGAAAGTTACTTTTTAACTTACAAAATGATAACCTTGCTTTAACGAATTTGAGGCTAATCATACTATCAAGAACATTGGCCGCTATAGGCATCTTTCCAGTGAAAATTTATATTAAGATTTCTAACAAACGTTTAGAATTGAAATAACAAAATTGGAAAGTTTGGGACGAAATCGGTATCAATGATAGATTTAGAACTGACCGGGTAATATTCCCCTCATGACTTGCGGATCTGACAACTTGCAAAAAACATAGGATCCTTATAACTAATTAATTAATTCTCTGTGGCTATCTTTTTTTCAAAATAAAATTATTATCTTCCATCAATTCTAATGTGTTGATGACCGTTAGGGATCACAATTTATCTTCAGGGAATGGCATTGGGACAATTTCAATTCTAGGACATCACTATCTATTGTGACATTTTGTTGTATGCACCCGACTAATGAGTCGGCCGTCCACTAAAGTCAACTTAGGTAGCTTTTCAAGTTAATTTGCTCTCCCTATTTCCTCAACTACATTTCTTTATGATTGTTTTAACTTCAATATTCAAATCGAGGAACAACCTCGGAAATTAATAGTCGAAAAGTGCATCTTCAATAACATCCGACATAAACGATAGCATATACAAAGGCGATGGATACAAGCACGTATTATGATATTGGGTGTGACCGGACCATACAATTTGAAAGCTGCACATTAAAAATTCAGGTGTAGTATTCAAGAGTAGTCTTTTAAGCTAAATATATCTTTCTCCTGCTTTCATTTCATTCTATAAATAGAGGAAGAGTCAAATTTTCCTTCATCCTTAATCAAAAGAAGCTCCTTCAAATCAGGCTTCCAATTGGTAAGTTATAAATTTGGATTCATCCATATTTCTTCTTAGATAAGTTTAGATGATGCGACTGCTGTCCATACTTGTAATTCACTAATGATTTCTCCCTAGACGAGAACGGAGAAAACTCGGTCAAACATGAAAAGGCAAAGTAATAATGATTTGTAGGCTTAGGTTAGTACCGTTTTCACTTGAGCTTGCAATAAGGCAAATTGGCATATGAGTTTCCAATAAAGGAGCGAGAATCCAATGGAAGACCCACTTGATTCACCGATCGCAATTTCGGGTCATTACTTGAGTTTTAACTCTCATCTAATCCGTAAAGGTAAATGCAATTTGTTACAAGAAATTCACGGGAAACAGAATATAATCAAAGAAAAAAGGGTCTCCATCATAGCAGGGAGGCGAGGATATCAATTCTTTGTGTGCCGTTTGTCTTTGTTGGGTTCCTAAACGTGTGATTGACAATGGCTCTTTACCAAAGAGAATCGACCAAATTATATGTAACACGTCCCGCTCGACCCACCTAATGATGAACCCAATTTCGTTTTTAAAAGAATCATAACTCGAGACAATTTGCCTTTTGCTTGAGCTCTCATCTAACTCAAAGACCGTCTTTGTCAATGAGGGCAAGATAGCGACCCCAGTTTCGATTCCCCCACAGGTTTCTCGTTTCTTAAATCTCTACTGCCACCAAACTTCGATTCCATGAAGTAGAAATTTCAGCAAAACAAAGATGTCGAATTTCAAATTTCTCTGACTAATTGTTCACACGTAAAGTGACGAACTCCAATATATATAAATATAATATGGATCGATTGTGACCCATTGAAGGAATGTCAAATGTACACAGCTCGATTGATTAGGCATGCGAATCATGCTCTTCCAAAAGCTAATATTTGCGTAATATTTCGCAAAGAAATTGAGAAGGAGGTGGGACTTTGAGGTCTTTTAATTAATGAACATCGACAAATATTTTGTATTGATCAAGCTCAAGTGGCCTAACTTTTGTGGAAGTTGTTAATTGGGGCAGCGAGTCAATAGGGTTTTCGTCCTGGCACACCAAAATTTAATTCAAAGAATTAATCCCTTAAAGAAATTCCTTCATACTAGTAACACATCACTCGAGTAGGTGCACCGTGGTCTCGTACCCAATTCCTACTAACCAAATTGGGTACTAATCCAGTGAATTATATTATGTAGTCCACCCAACTACATATGACTTTGGTTTGGTATGTGTCCGAGTAAGAGTTTCTAATGGACAAATGATCGATGCAGAAGCGTTTTACCCCAACCTCAATTTGCGGCGAGATAAGGCGTCTTTCTAATGTGCAAAAGTAGCAATCAAAGGTCGTCCCTTTTCAGCTGCTGATTTTTCGGCTCACGGTGACGATTCTTTTGATGTTTAATGGGGCTTGATAGGTGCTAGTGGGGGCACGGGACTTATTGATTCTGATGTATCATAAACTAATTTATAAGTTTTTTGAAATTATTAGCTAGATGTTCCACATCACGTCCCTAACACTTTGTCTGGACTCTATAAGAGCTTTTCCTAACGTGTGATCTATAGGCGTCCAGTGTCGGTATCTCATTGGACCTAAAGTAGCACCATATTAATGGTTTTTTTCCATTAGGATTAGCAATTCAACTCAGCATATCACTTTCGCTACTGTAGTTCGGTCAATTCATGTTAGCATCCGAACTTCACGAATTAGTTTAACAGAGCCAAAATAATTTATTACTTTATTAAGAACAAAATGCACCAATTCGCGTCCGTATGCGGCTTGAGTGTATCATGTTGAACCTCATTCTAGTTTTCTTTTTATACTTTGCATAACTAATCTCGTGCCGTGTGTTATTATGTATAGGGGGTTCAATGTTACCGATCCTATGTTCCAATGAACTGGATAACCATAGAGAGGAGGCCAAGGCTAGGGTTTTGGACTGTTGAGCATGGTAAGTTAAATGAAAGTCAGCATCCTAGGGTTTAGTGCCAGAGACTCCTAAGCTGTCTTCCTTCGACCTTTTCTTTACCTCCTTTTCGAAAGGGACCAATCTCCGATTTATAAGATTATTCTTAGGTATGCACGATCAAGATGTCACCTCCGTTCCTTTTTGTCAATGAGCTTTATCGGTCCAAACCCACTGAGAGAATTAACCTAATGTGGTTGGAACAAAATGATAATCCACGTTATAAACTAGTGCAAGCGCTTAAAGCATACCTCCATCTAAAGCAATCTCAATCATGACAAGAATCTCCCTGCCCATATTCTAAGTCTTTATGTGAATATCAATACAGTACCAAATCCAATCACTTGATATTCTCATCATAATCTAATGGTCTTGAAAGGAGTAAGTGAGAAGTCATCAAAGAACCCTTGATTTGTATAATGGTTAGTTCGTTCTAGATGGGTCATGGAGACCACAAAGAGAAATTGGAACAAGCATTGTATTATACGTTGAATGTCGTGATGTGGCCATTGATAAGTTTAGATTATGCCAAACCCTAATCATTGTGCTGTGGGAAACAGCTACAATGCCACTCCCCACAGAGCTTCAACAACTTGTTCCCCTCCTCGCCTCAAAGGACACCACCTTCGACCTATCTCACCAACTCCACGAAAGGTGTCCATGCTCTGCCGCTTTGATCATAATTTTTATAGTTCTTTTCTCTATTGCTCGTGTATGACTCTTTTTTATTGGTGGGATTTGGCCTTTCTTTCGTTCACAATGGACCAGAAACTTTTTGTCGCTTTCAAGTATGATACTCCCCTCGCCACCAATCAATAATCGCGCGTCGGGGCACAGCAAGTTCTTTTTTAAAAAGAACGGTAGTGTTTTTACCTGCAACGATTAGCTTGAGTTGACGAGAATGGTACGTGCCTAGGACATAGAAGCCTCTCAAGAACGAGGAGTCTGAAGTTTTTTGAGCATTCTAACAACTCGTTTTGAACGATCTCGCATCTTTGACTGATTTCTCATGTGAAATGATCTAATTTCCTTTTCGTTTGATAAACCCTAATGCGTATCGGAGAAAAAAATTGGTCAACCGTGGCTTGAAAGGTGGTTAACGGCGGAAGTCACCTTCCTTCCGAGCCAAAAATTAGGTACATTTAGACTTTCGTCACTGACAAATTACCAAAAGAAATGAGGATTTTTCGTTCATACACAACCAGTGTGAATGAAATATGTCTATTTCAAATGATTACGCTTCCAATATTCCTCCAAGCTGCAAACGGCATTATCCAGATCAACCTAACTCAAGAAAAATGTTTCAGTCGTGGAGAGAATCCTCCATTTATATTGGTTGTTCATCTATCACCGAATTTCACACTTGACTTACCAAAAAGGAAGTTGAAAGTGGGGCAATATGCGAGTTACAATGCCTTACTCGAGGCCAGTGGAGGGAGAGAAATCAACGTTGAATTAGACTTTCGAAAGAGCATGAGGCAAATGCTAGTCAACTATTTCACATTTGGTCCCTTCAACCAAAGAAAATGTCTGAACCCTTAACTCTTCTTAAGTGTCCTTCTACCTTAATTTCTCTAGAAGGCGCAGACCAACTAGTGAGCTAAGTTTTTTATTTCTAGTTGCGCTCGAGGATCGATATATCATTTTTGAATACGAAATCGTGACCGAAAGGAAACTCTTTTATGATAGTAGAAGAGACCCAACAATAATATTGACTTCCTCAACCATATTCGATTCTTTTTCAGCTAATAACACCATCTTAGATCACTAAAAATCATGGATATTTTGTCGAAGCAATCCAGTCTTCACCACAATTTTCCTTAAGTTGTAGGACTTATTGATTACATAAATCATATTCAGAAAAAAGCTTTCCTTTTGGGATGTGCGAGACAAAATGCATGGTTTGGATAACAAATCACATTCATTTATAAAATATGGGGTCTAGATGAGGGGAAACCGTAGTTCTAGGTGTCAATCACGATTCTAGACTCGCGCCATGAATATGAAATAGCGTTTTATTTGAATTCTCAAAATTTACCTATTTATATTTGAATTGCATTTTCAAATTTAAAAAACAGAGTGGGGGGGAGGGGGGAAATCTCGACAGAAAGGATGGATCTTGCGGCATTAACTTTGCGAAATTAATGCAGCGCCTGCCTCTTGAATCTCGGACTCCAGAGAGAGCAGGTTTGACTTTGACCGACGACCAGGCAATAGAACGTTGGCGCAGCCTGACCGATGCCAATCATTAATACGACGTCGAATCAGCATTAATGCGCGCGAAAATTCAGGTGGTTAACATCGGAGACGGCTCCGACCAAAAAAAAAAAAAAAAAAAAACATCGGAGACGGCACATGGCGTTCGAGACTCCACTAATGCCTTTGGGATGTGCATAAAAAATGGAGTTCATCAATTCAATGCTTTTTACTGAACGGAAAGGCTTCATTGGTAAATTATAAATGTGGATATCACCCTGTATCTATTATAATTAATTTAGATGTGATTGTTAGCTTATTAAACCACCGTTCAGAGGCATGGCTGGAGGATTAGGAAACAAGAGTGGGACTTCCCTGAATCACGATGATTTCCGCGCATCTGATCGGAGCCCACCGCTTCTGGCATTCCGGGATATCCTCAAGATATGTGGGGCGTAACTTAGTTGGACCAATAAATTTTTTTGACTAAATCAAGTCGATTATATATGAGTACACAATATCTTTCTTGAGACTCGATAAATATGAATAAAAAAATAGAGAACATTTATGCATGAGTTGTCATTCTAGCATCGAGTCTGTGCACTGCGTTGCGTCTCCTGGATCGAGGCTTTTGGGGGGGTTCGAAGGGGAAGCGCGATTTTCGAATTTTATGAGATAAGAGAGAGAAGATTTCGTGCATGTTTTGATAGATGGATCGTAGCCTCCGAAACGAGTTACTGCTAGGAGGGGTTTGATTTTTTAAGGTCATTCCCAAGCCCACACGGCCCAAAGAGATGGGCAATTCATTTGGACTTGTTGGTGGATATGCGATCTAGGCCGTCTAGGACAAAGCACATCAGTGATGACTCGAGAAAGCATGAGGGTAGAGGTGACGAGTTTGATTCGTCTTCTTAGGCCTTTTAACTAAATGATTTCTTGCCTTTTCTTTTTCTTTTTTTTCTGATCCTAACGTGGATTAAATAAGCAGGCTTAGTCCGATGCAACTAGTGAAGGTCGACTCGAAACATTATAGGTCTCCGAAAGAGTCTAAAGAATAGAGAATTGGAGAAATGAATCCGATAAGAGCACGTGTGCACTTAGCCTAGAAGGGTTATGCATTGACTTTGCTTCTCTACTTGAATGGAGAAAGAAACCAAGCCAGATGTGATGAGGTTTGGCCACAGGGCGGCAATGCTCGATGGTAACAATAGTGCTTAACGATGACACCATGGTTGACTTGATTTTGTTTGCGATCTTTTTTTCTTGCTTCTACTCTCTCGATTTAGATTCGGGGGATCTTTTCACTAGATTTAGCTATTACTTTGAGAGTTTGAACTCTCTCGATCTAATCCTAGATTTGGATGCTATCCTCTTCAAATTTAAATTTGAGAGTTTGATTAATAGGTTTTTGAAATTCAATATCACTCTACTCTCTTCATGTTCCTTCAACTTCAATAATGATTGCAAAAGTTTCAGCATTTCATTGAATCATGAAAATTTGTTTCTCCATACATTAAATATGTGTCTCCATACACCAGCAATTTAGAGGAAACCGAATCTAAACACGTATCACCAACTAGCAACGTCATGATTATTAAAGAATGAGTTGATTAATTTCCAACGTGTAATCATCACCTACAGAGATACAAGATTATTGTCGATTATTTTGCTCAATATTTTTACTACCGCTCCGTTAATCCTCCTTATTTTTTAGATTTGCTTTTACTTTTTAGTATTTTGATTTGGTTTCAATTTATTTTTTCATGAATATTACGTATTTTTTATGTATTTTTTGAGCGAAGAATGTGATTTTCTTTCCAGAAAAAAACAGCTACGTCAATCATTTGAAACCGATTCACATGAGACGTGTCCTCGAAATAAGGCGTGTCGGTGCACTAACGACGCAACAAGTAATCACATTTGCTCATAAGAAGATCGATTGACACATGATATCATTTTCCACGATAAAAAAAAATAAAAAAAAATGGCAGATCTTACGTTTATGACGTCACTGCGCGGGGTATCGTGTCGAAAGCGCCATGCCGATCACGCCAAGAAAACTCCGCGGTCCGCACTTCCCACTCTCTCGTCTTCCCAGAAGAACCCCCTGCCCCTCCCCTCACGCGATTCCCCCAGATCCCTCCTCTTCTGTCCGATCGAATTTCCCTGTCTCGAAACGCGTGAATTCTCCTCCTCCTCCTCCTCAAGATCAAGAACGTCGGCTGATGATCGACAGCGCCATTCGCATTTTCCCCGTCTCAAGCTCGACAGCTCGAGCTCCCTCGGCCGCTCGCGTCGGTTCCGCGGGGGGACCAGGTTTTGTTTTGTTTTGTTTTGTCGTTTTTTATCGCGTCCTCGGATCCTGGGTCGATATTTCTCTGCTCGCCCGATCTGCATTGTCTTTCAAAATGCGAAATTTCGGGTTTTAGATCTGGTGGGTCGGTTCGGTTCGGTTCGGTTCTCTAAAGACTGGTGCGTGGGCTGAGTGAGCTCCTGTGATGTTTGTCTGATCGTTCTTGAATTCTGCTGGAAGTGGGGCGAGCGGGGGGTAAGGAATGGAGGTGTCTGCTGGAAACTCTCCGAGAATTAAGTTGGCCCGGGCCAAGAGCGAAGGATCTGAAGGGACCCATCTGCAGAATCTGGATGTGGAGTCGTCCGTTCATGGGAGGTTCGGGCAGAGCCAGGGTGGCCAGTACCATTACATGAATGCGTTGGAGATCTTGAGGGAGACCGTGAGGATCCTCCGGTACAATCTGTCGAGCTTCTTGCTGATCGCGGCGTTGCTCATCTGCCCTGTTTCTGCGATAACTCTGTCCAATGCGTTGGTTGATCAGTCGATGCTGAAGAGGCTGACCATTAGGCTCATGCTGGTGGCCAAGTCCAGTGGACTCCCACTGAGGCCTTTCGTCAAACACTCGTGCCAGAAGTTCTCCGAGATGGCAATCTCTTCGGCCATGTGCTTCCCTTTGTTTGTGACGCTGTCGTTGTTGTCGAAGGCTGCTGTCATATACTCGGTGGACTGTACTTATTCGAAGAAGAGGGCCGATTCGTCAATGTTCTTTGTCATAGCCGCTAAAATCTGGAGGCGGATCGTCGTGACTTACTCGTGGACGTGCATGGTCATTGTGGGTTGCCTCACGTTGTTCGTTGTTCTTCTGGTTGCCATTTGCAGCGTGTTGTCCATCATCAGAGTTTCTGAGAATCTGATTGTTTATGCAGCATTTTTGGAAGGGTTGGTTTTCTCAGTCGCTTTTGCTAATGCCATAATTATTTGTAACATTGCTATAGTCATATGTGTACTGGAGGATGTTTCTGGCCCTCAGGCCTTGTTCCGGTCGAGCACTCTAATAAAGGGCCAGACTCATGTAGGGCTACTGATATTCCTTGGGTCAACAATCGGGATGGCATTTGTACAGGGCTTGTTTGAGCATAGAGTCAAGGTACTGAGCTACGGAGATGGGTCCTCAAGGATATGGGAAGGGCCTCTCTTGGTGATAATGTACTCATTTTTGGTGCTTATTGATTCCATGATGAGTGCAGTATTTTATTTCAGTTGCAGATCACATAGCATGGAAGCATCAGGTGTAGATCGGCAACCGATTTTGGAAAGTATGGCTATCTCTGCTGAATCAATGGGTATCTAAGTGCAAGCACAGGGTTCATGTACTTCTATCTGGAAGAGAAGAGATGCATTAGAAGTTAAGTCCATTGCCATTTGTTATTCTTTAAGCTCACATATATCGAGAAAGTATCTAAGTTTTCCGGGTCAAGCCTTTTCCATCATTGGTTTGGAGCGGAGAACAAAACTAGACGGCTCCCAACCATGTTGGTAGGTAATTCATTCTACTGATCCTAAAATTGGTCTTCAGCACACAATGACTTCGAAAGGGAGTTGACAATGGCAGTCACATACTGTTGGAAATATTACTCTGAATATACAGAATAAGATAGATAGATCATAAGGATTTGCTTTTGCACCTTGCGTTCTTTCAACATTTTTATTTTTTGGTTGTTCCATATACGACTCTGCGTACTCAGTGGCGCTGCGTATATGTAAGGCTTCAGGCTTCATTAGCTGCAACATTATGCATTATGCTGGAACCGAGCTCCAATGCACAGGCATAGGTTTTTAACTTTCTAGTAAGGAGAGTTGCTTAATTTTTGAGTGGAAAAAGTTTTTCAGCATCTGTTGAACATTCAATTATACCCAAGCAATGCCAAATAAAAATTTGTTGTTACCTCTGTCCTTCATTTGTTGCACGCTTAGTCTTGCGATGTTGCTTATCAAGAGAAACAACTGTGTTCGGAAAACTTTTTCTACTCCTTGCAACGCCAGATCAAGATTTCTTGATCTATTCCGAACACAGTTGTTTAGTCCCATAATGAACTCCTTGCAACGCAGTTGTTTCGAAGTCGCACGCTCAGTCCCAACTTCTATTCACGATGTATCCCAAGTTGCACGCTTAGTCCCATAATGAACTCCTTGCGACGCCAGATCAAGATTTATTGGGATACATCGTGATCTAGTAAGGATGGTATTCCTGACTCATCTGTGAAGATATCGTAATTGCTTGGGATTCATGACTTTGCCAAAGTTGTGTCATCAATTTATATGTGGGATAGTGCTCAGTGGTCTTGTCCTTGATGCTTGTTTGCAGACATTTTTGTTGCTACTTTCAGGTGGAAATAGAACCGTTACCTTTGGCGATTATCTAACTTAAAGGTGGTTGTATACGATTCTTATCAGAACGAATCGATGCCTACTTCAAGAAAAAAAAACCGTATAAGGTGGAATTACGAGCTCGTAGCTGTTTACTTAGGGAAAAGCTTAACGATTCAAAAAGATTTGCCTAACTCAGTTATTGATGTTTTCCAAGAAGTAGTTTTACCATTTCTTCCAAGGCCAATATTAAACAATAATTTCATTAATTTCTTTGGCTTTAGATGGAAATTCTTGTATACTCCAGTGTCAAGCTCATTCAATAGTGAGTTTGCTCTCAGCGGCCATCATTTTGCATTGTAAGAGGGAAGACTCTAGAAAAAGATTCGGATGCACATGAGCCTATTTGGTCGTAATCATTGAACGATATAAGCTTTACATGGAGCCCGCATGATTGAGAGGTTCGGAACGACTGAACCCATTTGCATTGAGATCAGCTAATTATTTTTCCTAGTAAAGAGCTTTTAATGTCAACATCACTGGCAAGCCACTGATCGATCCTTAATATCTGGATAAGGGGGTCATTATTTCGTGAGTAACGGCAGCCACATTTTACAAGTATCAGAATGTGGTATGATGGTGATTTTAATGCAAGATCAACTTGTGGTAGTCATTGCATTCTCTTTGGCTCGTGGTGGTCGCAAAGACGATACTAATAGCTGCCAAAGTTGTAGGGATCCATATATTAATTTACCCATTTCAGTAAATAATGAATGCCACTTCTCGCTTCTGGTACCCTCTAGGATTAGGCAAATCCCCGCGAAGCACTTGCTCGAGAAAAGCGAGCAAAGTAACAGCCAACGGCACAGTTACTTGTGGAATCATCCGACGATGCGGAGGAATTGAAAAATCAGTTTATTGTTGACCATTGTTTTGATGTCCAAGAAAATGGTACTGTATTGGTAGTAACAAGTATCAATTCGAGCAAAGCATCAAGTCTAGAAAAAACTAGTATCAGTCTAGGAACATACTTTTACAACAGGGCACTCATACTATAGGGAATACAAAGAACAGCCCATCTTGAGCAATGAAGGTTTCCTATTATGACAAAAAAATTAAGTACATCAAAAAATTAACTTGCCGACACAAAATAGATGTCTTTGCAAAATCATGCGACCGCAAGTGCTAATTTACAGCAAACAAGTACCAGGCAAAGCACTTTGGTATAAAAGAAGGTACCAGGCGGAGCACAGACCATTAGGCATACATGCGAGACATGCCACTTGCTTAATTTTTTCTACAAATTGAGGATATGAAATGAACCCCACAGAGCTCCCCAGAAGTCACCTTGATGCTAGTATAAGAACAACGCAAACATCGCCCTCACACTTCAGCAGACGAGATAAGGGGACTGTTCAGACCGTCAGAGTGTACAGAATACTGAATTGGCATTAAAGCAGGGTCCTGGTAGGCAGTCACCAACTTATCCAAAAATTCCGACATTGATGGATCGTTCTGATCTTCCCTATCCTTCTTTATCAAAGTCTGCAAATGGATTAACCAAAGTGATATTACATGGGAGCAAAAAAAAAATTTTACAAAGGATCATTTAGAAGGTCAGAAAGGGAAAAAAAAAGGACTTGATTATACCGACACTTGTAGCATGTTTTCTTGTTCTACTTATTAAAAATTTTTGGCTACTTTTGAAGGAGATATTTATTTGATTTTTTGAGCAACAAATAAGACAAAGAAGCAATCCTGATCCGAGCCAGTTGCAAAACAAGAGAACCCTTTATTATCACGAAATCTATAGCTCTATAAGAAGGTTATTTGGGCAAAATAGTGAAAATCATGCCTAACCCAAATTATCTGTACATGATCAAAGTGAAGAATATTGCATTTGTTGAACTTAACATCCAACAAAGAAGCTATCTCTTCCCAGTACCAGAAACGTATACGATAAACCCCAGCATGTAATAGTGAACAATGTTTACCAATAACACCGTACCTCAGCAGAATAAGCAACAAACATGGGCAAGAAGCGTTTCCGGCAGTACTCATTGAAAAGAAGAGTGAGGATTGGAAGAGGGATAATGAGGGTTGGCGCTAAAGAGAGCTTCTTCACCGTAAAAATTCCCACAGCAATACAATGCATCAGCACTAGGGAAAATATCATCGAATTGTGAACAATCGGCCAAAACTTTCCAGCAGTTTCATACTTTGGTGCATAGACATTTAAGAACTGCAAAATATTAGTGCAGGTATCAGTGTTTTCCCAAATCTAAATATTGATTGCAAAATGTTGTGGACTCAAATTGATAAATAATTAACATAAGAATTGGAGACATAGATATTTGAAACGAGCAACCCAGTGGGTGCAGAAATGCCTTAGATCATTATCAGGTTAATATGTCAAACACAAAGCAATTGTACTTTAGACACGGTACCCCTGAAAAGAGGCATAAAGCTCCCCCTTTGATACTCCATATCAGCCTAGAACTAAACTGAAATTCCAGAGGTGTGAGGAAGCTACAAATCAATGATGAGAAAGTAAAAAGGAGATGACCACTAACCTGGTTCCGAAAGATAATATATGCTAGACATAGGTAAATTAGGAGGAACGGCAGGATAAGTGGAGCCAGGAAGAAGTAAGTAATACCCAGTAGTCCGAAAAAGAGAATTCGTGGGATGTCCCTATGATAGGGAATTGATGGAACTTCAAATTCCTCATCTGTATCTCTTACAAAAGGTCTTTTCATTAGACTCCAAATAAAAGGGATTATGCGAAAGAGTTCTGACGAGGTGCTGGTCCATCCAGATGTAACCACATAAGCAATGAAGAATGATGCCTGCCATAATAGATATCACATTGCAAGCCATGACAAGTCTAGATCAATATTTCAAATGGTCGCTACTTAGGCGCATAGGGCGTCATTGGCTATCTGGATTGACAACATAGTTTAGTTCCGCAATCAGGCAACCCCAGAGGAATGACCTCCCAAAAGATAGAATATCAAATCTGACAAGCCCCACAGGGAAAAATGCATTTACAATAGCCTTAGGCTTGCCTTGAGTGAACATAGCTGTATTAGAATGTTCAGGAGGAAGTAGGAGAGTCAACAACCACTAAGTCAGCAATTATACTGATGACTAAAACCTTAGCTAACAACTTGATGAAGAAGCCTTGTCAACTTATGAGACCATGCATTCCCACCTGGCATGTTTTATCAATGAAAGGACCAATATTTTTGAATTAGATGCAAGCTTTTTGCACAAAAGTTGTTTTGCTCATTTAAAGGTCATTTTAGACTTGAGGAATGATGTACGTTCTACTTTAAAAGAGTTAGACATCAAAGTTATTTAGCATCTTCTGACAAATTTTTTGATCATATGCTTTTATGCAGGATAGGGCAAACTTCCAAAATGCCGACTAGAAGTTAATCTTCAAAAAAACCTCCATTCCCACTCATGCCTAAATTTCCAGAAGATATCTGTAGTTAGCTTGATATCAGAACCTAGCATCAGATAAATGCCTTCATGATTTAAAATGATTTGATATCTATAGTTATCTTCTGACAAATTTTTTGATCATATGCTTGTATGCAGGACAGGGCACACCTCCAAAATGCCAACTAGAAGTTAAGTCTTCCAAAAAAAAAAAAACTCCATTCCCGCTCAAGCCTAAATTTCCAGAAGATATCTATAGTTAGCTTGATATCAGAAACTAGTATCAGATAAACGCCTTCATGATTTAAAATAAGATGGGCCTAGCTCAAGAGGCAATATGTTGAGCATTTATTACTTCATACAGTTAGCTAATAAGGCAGGTCAAACTAAGCAGAAAAATCACAGTCCAAACAGCCAAAAGCCTATAGAGGTGAAACTTATATCCGACCATCTGGCCATTTTTCACAAAGTAGGAAAGTGGGTAAAATTAAATACTTCAGGAAATTAATGACAAATCAGGAAAAGAAGAAAGAAATTAGTATGTTTCATCTGTCATTTTCACAAAGTTGCCGTGCACAACTAAGTCCAGTGCTCAGTATTATCACTTCAAATTCCAAACTCTATGCGCTTGAACATTATGTCCCGGAAAGAAGCAGGCTCACCTGTGCTGGAACTGCAACACCGAGCTTGGATGGAATATTTTTTGGGTCAAGGACTATGGAGACCTGATATAGAACTGACCCTGAAAATACCGTTGCAAAAAATATGTTCCATATTGTGAACCACAGCACCTTGTTGCAAGCACTCCTCTCTATCGCACTATGAGAAATATATCCCTGGAGTGAAGAGAGAAACTCCATTATGGGAGGCACAATTTTCAGGAACAACTGGAGAATGAGACTGGGGAGATAGCCAGTAATCACTTGACTGACAAATGTTCTGCAAGGAAATTTATGAGGTGAGGCTTTGCATCATTGAGAAATAACACAATAAAAACTGTAACAAACATCAACAGCGCTAAAAGATGTGTGTGTGTGTGTGTGGGTGGGTGGGTGGGTGTGTGTGTGAGTGTGCGAGAGAGAGAGAGAGAGAAGTGGGGGGCAATAAACAACGCCACATGTGAGCGCAGATGTGCCGGATTAGTAATTTTAAGAATGATCACTTACATGGTTAGAATGCTTTTTAGGAAGGGGAACAACACTTCCAATTGACTCAGGTTAGTCAGACCTTGCACCACTAGAACAGGGATGAGAAATAATATTGTGAGAAGTATACAGGCAACAATGACAACTAGCTTAGATATCCATCTCCGCATGAAGGATGAAGAAAAGAAAGGCCAGTAAACATCGTCAGGTGGAGGAGCTTCCTCTGCTAGCCACTGAGTGGGATCGATTCCCTGCTGCAAGTGGAAAGCAGTTGCCGCGGCGTACCTTGAGTTGAAGGAAACAAAGGCAGCACGAACTTCCTATAAATTTTTAAGATGAAATCAAAAGCAATAAGATACACATGCTCAAGACGGAAACGAGGGCAGAAATATGCATCAACTTGAGCAGTATCGATTTAGCAAAATTTTTAAATTGGCAGCACTAAGCATCAAACCCATAGCTCGAGATGTTAATAGCCTAAAAGAAAGGTACTACAACTTGAACAACATTGATTCGACAAGAACTTTTTCCCTAATGCATGGCTGCAATTCAGATGTTACCTATGGTAGGATTAGATTCTTGAAAATTTTCCTATTAAAGAAAAAAATTTTCCTCATTTTCGGGTCCAGAGGGATAGGTTGAGCACAAGTTAAATCATTATAAGTTTGAAATGGAAACGTACATCAGAAGCCAATCTTCAGCTGACACTCCTCTCTTATCTTTTTTTATGCTAAAAGGACAGGCAACACTGCTGTTTTGCAGACATTGGACTTGCATGTGAGAATCATGATTGAAATTCTCTCGGAACTATGGTTTTCACTTTGTAGTGGAAACAATAATATATTCATATGAGAAAATCAGTGACCATGGCAACGGCATTCCTTGTGCCGTGCCTAATAAAAAAATGAGACTGGCCAGGATGTCTGTTCCCACAGGAGAATGCAAGCAAGTTTTCACTTTGCTTATAGATGGATGGCAATCATAGTGAGAATGATGATGCAACTCTAGCTGTATAGAAGTTATCTTCCTAGGCTGTCCCTCTTTACATGTAGTACTCAATTGTAGGCAGGATAAGTATCTTTCAAGGGAGGGTGTACACATGATAAGGAACTAAAATATGTTCAAAGAATCAAGAAATAATTACGCACGTACTTCTCCGGCCAAGGAAACTTCAGACTGCTCGAACCTCACATTCTCCTCCAAGTCTTCCAGCCTCTTCTCATACTGATCCACAAGGTCAACTTTGCGTCCGAACAAACCAAAGCGGCTGTTACGCTTATACTTCTGTTGTGTGGGATCAGCTTGCATGTGTATAAGCCTTCTATACAATTTCTTAGTTTCATTCTAGAGAAAAATGAAATCATAAAGTGAGAGATGGCATTTGTGGGGAGAAAAATCAAATAGATCGATTAAAACAGAACATTTGGCCAAAAGAGAAAAGACCTAAAAGATTGCTTTAAAACATACCATTGTTATTCCAAAGACTCAACTTTCCTTTTATTTGTCTAGAGACTAATGGCACTGAGGGAAGATGAAACTAATCCAAATTTGTAGAGGCTCAGCTAATCCAGAAAATAATCAATCTGTTGAAGCCATTAAGTACATCTCACATAAGAAAATTTCAAAAGAACATTACCCATTAACCAATTTTGGACATAAAATCCAAGCCCAAACTTCTGTGGTACATGCACCTATGGCAGCCTCTATTCCCGTGCAAACATATGAAGGTCATAATTATCTATACCACAAAACAGATTTTCGACGGAATGAAAAAGGCACATGGGGCAGAAAGTTAAAGCACCTAACTCATCAAGAAATTCCTCTTACTTATCACCAATGATCTATGATAAAGCTGGCAAATACGGATAAAAAAGGACATGGTTTTATGGGACTCATATATATATATATATATATATATATATTGTGAAAAGCAAGAGAAACAAGATTACTCAATCCAGCATGGTAGAATTGAGCATATAGGTAGCTTGATCCCATCTAAAGAAAGCCAGCACAGTAACACTCCTTTGCCTAGATAAGCAATAAGTCAGATGGTTTCATCACAATCATTGGAGCCTGTAAGATTTCCAACTCTTTTGGAAAGGTGCTGTATAATTTATTTATTTTTTACTGAGAGCAGCATCCTTAGTCTGTCCATCTATAACAATGGTTGCAAAAGGCCATCAGTTTAATACAATAGATATTAGTCAATCAACATCAGCAGTACTATGTTCATAATGCCTCTGGCTGCAAAACACAATCTCCAGATCTCTAGGAACCAATCGCAATTTCAGAGTGAATATGAGAGCCATTACAAATTCTGGTCAACTTTTGAGCAAACAGACATATCAAGTGAAATAGTCCATCAAGCAACTGGGTGAGCGTAGTGGCAGAGGAACGCATGAAGGTAAATTAGGTCCATGGCTCAGTTCAAGTCTGCACACTACCAAGTGCAAAATATAATCATGCTTGGGTCACCCACATTAGTTTTAGCTTACATCTTACCAAATTTATGAGAATTGTAGAATTAATCAAAAACACGTGGTTCACCTACTTAAGGCGGCGGGCTTCTTGTCACTGAAAAAAGAGGAAGGCATCCTCGGGTGTACAGCTAAGGAAAGATGATAAGAAAGATAAAGTAGCCCAAAGTACTTACAATTAGGTTTCGTAGCTTGTTGGTCCGTTGAATGACCATGTGACACAGATATGTAGATGGATGATATTCTCTAAAGAATCTCTCAACACTATCACTGACACTGCTTCCAGCAGACACGGGGATGCTCCGGACAAGGATGGTGAACTGATGTGGCTGGGGCTTGGAGGCATAAAAGTAAGCTATCCTTTTTGATGAAACATTTTTGTATTCCTGCAATTACATATACTACTTTAATATTGCTGAACTTGTTCTCATAATATGCCCCATCCTTCCCTGAGAACTTTCATACGCTTCTAGGTCCGGACAGAAAGGTATATAAGAAATTAAATAATCCCCTTAATGACCAGATTGCTTCTCATGAGATGAACAAAAAACCAAGCAACAATACACAATTTATTTGGCATTCGCCTTCTGATATGATACAAAATTTTTTTATGTATTATCAGTTATCACAGAGTATAAGAAGAAACTTTCAAGGATATAAACTTGGAACTTACATAGTACAGTAGAAAGCAGACAAATATTGTGACAACATAAACGGCACAGAAGTGAACCCATAACCTGCCAAAGAAATATTATAAAAAAAAATGTTATGTACTTTCACCAACCTTGAAAGTTTAAAACAAGAAAGAGAATTCTTTTAAGGTGATCACAGCATGGACGTACAAAATAGTACATCTCTTAATACTTAAGATGCACTTGCCGGGCAGGCTTCATGTGTTGGTCAAGATTCTCTCTCATACTACAATCAGTTCCTCAGCTAATAACTTGACCATTTCATTACCAAATAAACCTTAATTAAGCTCGCTATTAAAAGATTTGATGCAACTAAAGAAGGTGACAACCTAAAGATGATGTTTGGTCAGTTAAGCTTACTTTCAGCTTTATGCAGTAAATAAGTCAATGAAGTTTGCAAAATAGGGTTTTAGCTTATATAAAATCCCACAAAACAAGGATATCCAATCACGATAAGTTTCCAGTTGTCCCACACCCATGGGATATTTCACATATCATGTGAACCCAAAGAAAAACCTTGAAAATGCAAAAGCACAGTACAAGCATGGAACTGCAAGCTCCCATACATTATGCTAGCAAGTTACACAAGAAATGATAGAAACAATCCAGCTTCAGTAGTAGCAATAAATTACTGTGGACACTTAAAAGGTGGAGCACATGGTGAAAATTCTCAATCCTCAAATGCAAATGGAAGCCACCTAAGAAAAAACAGGTGATCAGCTAAGGCAGATTTCAGATATATAGCCTCACAAAGGAGATGGCGTATGGAGTGATTGATGTTCGTATTTCTTAAATTAATGAAAGATTCAAAGGCCTACCATTGAATTAACAGGGAAATAAAAAGTAAAAAAAATGCAGAGATAGAATCTTCTCAGCATCTGAAATGTATTTGGGACTTAATTTTAAAGATTCAATTTAAAGATAGATGAAAGGTAAAGCATGCTCATGAGATAATGCCGGCAGCAAGAAAAGACAAAGAGTTGTTTATCTTTCAGATAAGAGGTGATACATCCTTGCAACAAAAGTTGATCACTCAGTGGTGTTAATGTCAAGCTAGCAACAGGGCTTGAAATTCTTGATATTACTGACAAATCAAGTTTTCTCATCCCAGAAGATTTAACAAAGCATTCAACTTTGGTCAAAGTTATATAAGGATACAAACATATATATCTACTCATTCTTCCCTGCCAACGGTCATAAAAATTAACAAAAAACAGATGAGCAAAAAAAAACAAAAACAAAGAACATACCTGTTTGATCCATTATTTACATTTGATATTGTAAATACATCCAGTGAGTTGTTTGAAAAATCAACAAAGTCAATATCCTCAAGCTGATCACCAGTGCAGTTCACTGGAAGAAGGATGAAGACTCCAATAACCCCCGCAAATGCAAATACTCTCAAGCTGTAAAATTCAGATCAAAAGCAAAACTGTATTAGGAAGAGCCAACAAGGTAAGTAAATATATGATCCGGAGAAGCTAGTGCACCAATTACCATAGCCACAACTCGTTATAATGGAGACACATAAGAATAGCAGGAAGAAAGGCTAACATATATCCAAAGTTCAGACCTAACTTCTCTCATCCCAGTCATTTCTTTAGAAAAAATTATAAAACAACTGCTTTTTCAATTGTTTCTTTAGTTACTTGAGCTTATTGTTAATACTTGATGCCCTGTCATGATGGATTTTCTCCATACACATCATGTGAAAGAAGTTAACAAGCATTCCCCTCAATCACACAGAGAGGGATGTATTCCATGAGATCAGTTATCCAATGAGCACTACAAATGAAAACTCAGAATCAGTCTGAATCCCTAATGACACATTAAACAACGGTTTAGAATCATTATATAAATCAGAAGAAGCATAATCAAACTTTCAATCGTAACAAATTAGCTTCAACTCTCATCCAGAATGCAATTTGGGAGATGCAAAACAGAAATAGAGCCTTCACTACCCTTTGCACCGACCCTAATAAGCTGTGCAAGGAAACATGAAAACATTATATCTTCTCAGGAAACATGAAAACATCATATCTTCTCAGGAATTTTGGGTAGATAGGTCTATTCAAGCATTCGATGTTGGAATACCGCCCACTATGTCACCTCACCCTCACTTAAGACAACAGGGCTGAGAGAGGGAGGGAATTCAAAGAGAACTGAGGGATTGACGCCTTCTGGCTAGACAGCTTTACCTATAAGAATCAGGAAATATTTACGCAACGTAATATAGCTTGAATACAGCTACAACATGGCCTCGGATCCTTCCAACAAATGACAATTAGATGAGGCTAAACCAAAGAATAATTCAACCTTCAGATTCAAATATCCAATTCAGAGGAGTTGCTACTATCCAATGACTACTATATAATCATGACGCAGCAAGGTCATAATATTAAGCCAAAGTAATAGTGCTCTTGCTTACAGACAGGAAGTAATCGAAGAAGTAAAGTAAACCATAAAGATGGCATTCAGACATAAGGTTGTGGAGCCTGCATCAGTCATGGCTAAATCTTCATATAAAATGGCTGAGGAAAGTAAAAAAGTTGTTGTGAAAAAGGTTCTGTTTTCTAAATTAAGAAAAATGTAAGAATGACTTCTTAATCAAGAGAGACACAAATATTCCGATCCTCCACTTGGAATATTCAGTAAGCAGGTTCTGTTTGCTAATTCTATTCCACAAAAATCGTGTCATTCCCACAGGAGATATGTCACTCTCTTACTGAACTCTAGGAATCTTTCTACAACAGTTCCCACTATGAGTTTGAAAGTTTCATCATATCGACTTTAAACCGAACAGAAATCAGATGCGTCACTTCCACAGGAGAAATGAGAGGGTAAGAACATCCTTAAAGCAGCATCTACGAAGCATTTAGCAATCCTTATTACAAATAAATTCCAAAAATAGGCATCCTCATTCCAGCACTAAGAGAAACTCCCAAATCAAGTATGTGATACCCATCAAAAGAAATAAAAAGAAATCAGGTTGAACTTAGCACCGGCAACAAGAATGCTTGCATTCCAAGAGCTTGAATCACCTGAAAATAATAATCCGCATAAATACAACAGCATCCAAGCCTGATGTAGACAATAGCTCCTCTTCAGAAAGCTTCCACGCCTTCTTCACCCACCCAGGAGAAGGAATTAATCTCTCTAGGTTGAAATAGCTTCTTTTATTAGATTTCCCCTCGGCTACCAGTCGTGGTATATAAACTTCATAGTTACTCGGTTGCTTTCTCAGGACCGAGTATAATGTGAAGAATAAAAAGCAAAGGCCCGTATTTATTCCAACGGAGGTCAAAAGAGCAGATACGAGCATTTCTTTCTTGATATGCCAACAACTTCAAAGAAAGAAGGGATAAACCGCTAATTCCTGCGAGTTAAAAAGTAAAAGCATTGGAAAAACATGAAAAGGAAGCACGCGAAAGAAAGAGATGTGATTTTGTTTGTCGAGGTTCAAAGCTGCAAGAACCTAGTGCTAAGCACATGGAATCACTGGAACACCATCGTCAAAATTTGGAAATTAGATTCCGATATATAGAATCTCTACACTACAAGCAAATCTAGATACACATAAGATCAAACCACGAACTTTGCTTCCATAAGAGGAGGGGGAGAAACAATAAGCAGCAATCAAACAAGGCACAAAGGTGCGATCAGCCAGTGAACAGTCCACAACTTATTCACATCCTTCGTGGTTCAAATTCGAAATTGCGGTATATTGCAGCAAAAAAAAATAAAAAATTAACATGAAGCTGCATCTGAAACAGAGCCCACGGCACTTTAAGTATGCCTCAATTAACCAACTCAGTTCGAGAACGAACTTTGCCGCTTAAACTCCAGGCTAGGATCGCCGGAACATGCAGAGTTAAGGAAACGAAACCCACTTCGCGTCTTACTCTAAAACTGTCTGACAATCTAACAACAAAACGACGAACTCCATACAGAACAGTCGCGTATTCACCAAACCAAACAGCAAGCAGGCAAACTGATGGGAAGCATCAAACCTGGCGCCTCCTTCCGACGAGAAGTGGCTATACGAGGACCGTGTAGGATCTGTCGCTAGCACCTGCTTATTAATAACAAGGGGTAGCTCATAACAGACCGACCGGACGAATGCCCAGAATTCGATGTGTCGAGAAGAGCAGTTAGCCCGATTGGGCTATGCGCCTTATTTAAATACGGAAGCGATCTGCACAGGAGAGACCGAGTGAAGTTTCGCTTCGCAGCTTGGCGAACACTCCTCTCTTCGTGGCCTAAAAAAGATAGAAGGGAAATGGACAAGGACGGTGCCCAATATCGTCGCGACGTGGCGAGTGCGAGGACAGGTGCCGAGGCTTGATGGGTACTCCTGGACCGATCTCGACGTTGGGAAATGGCGATCCCCGATTGGTGGCGGTCATTTAGTTTGATGGAGAAGACGGGTGGTTGCGGAAGTCAACAGCTAGAAAAGAGGGTCGCGGCGGAGGCCAACGGCTAGTCAAGCTCGTCATCATCCCACCATGGAAGAAGATTCGCATCGCACCTGCGGGCGAGCAGCGGGCGTCGAACGAGTTGTTCGAGGATCAGGCTCGATCCGGCAACATTCGATGTTGATAAGTAATCAACGATTACGACAGCGACGGTCCGAGGCGTTGGGCCTTTCTTCGTTTTGGAGAGCGTGTTGGGCTCGGTTGGGATTTGGGAAGGAGGGGTCTGTTATTGTCGATAGATGGATCCGATCGTTTGGGCCGGAGGTTCGATGGGGCCCAATCCAAAAGCAGTAATCCAGACGGGCAAACGGGTGGGCCTAGATATAATGATTTTGTTTTCACTAAAAAAAATTTAGTATTTTTCTCGATCATGAGTGAGCTTGGGCAAGGATTTCTCGGCTTGGGTTTGCATCGATTTGATCTCCTAATTACCTCACGGCCGTCGCGCTAGCATGGTGATAGAGCCTTCAATCATTGCAATTTTCAAAAAGCCGAAAATGGTATTAGTTTGTTCTTTTAAAATACTTATCCAATATCACATAAATGATGCACAGTTAGAGACATATCTTATGCGCCCGCCATCCCATCTACTCTAATTTCACTCTAGGAATTTCTACTTGGGTTTATTGCCGATGCAGTACTATAGGCTCTAACAGCAACTCCATAACTCCCAACTAGTTTTGAAAGCACGCCATGCTAGTTCAAAATCAAGCAAGACGTACTCATCAGCACACTAGTCTTGAAAATTGACAATATAAAATCGGAATAGAGACACGTATGATGATCAAGACAAATAATACGTACATGGCAGTAAAAGGAAAATTTGTTGTGCCATTGATCCTCGGAATATTGTGTTCTTGGGAATTTTATATGTAGGTGCGTCCACTTTGATTTTCAATATAATATCAAATCAATACGTATTCAACGAAGTTAAAAGACCGCGTGATATAGTTTTTTTTTATACCAATTTCAGTTGAGCAATTCTCATGATCTAAGGAAGAGACATACTTTGAAGAAGTATAAAAGGCTCACAAACTATTTTTCTCGAAAATTAAATTTATATAGAGTAATTTTTATTATTACTTTTTGTTCGAGGTTCACTCACTTTGGCACTTCCAATTTAAACAATTGAAACTTTTGCAAAAATGTATATGTTCACGTACTTTTTGTTGGCGAGAGCAAAAATGTATATGCTCACATACTTTTTGTTGGTAAGAGCAAAATAGTATTTTTCACTCTAACTAAAACGAAAAATTAATATAATATATTTAAATACTCAAACCGAAACTTAAGCTATTAGGATATGGGCTAACAATAGAGAGAGATTACGTTAACAAAGTCGATAAGATAAAGTCGCACATACCTAATAAATAATAACGAAAAATTATTAGAAAATTACTTAAACTCGAAATTAATTGAGTTTTTCAGTGTTAAGTTACCAAATGAGAGAGAGAGAGAGAGAGAGAGAGAGAGAGAGAGAGAGAGAGAGCTTTATATGTCGTGGTCATAGACATCTTATGATTGTCAAGTGAAATTTTTACGAAGCATGTGAGCCAGCTCATTTTTTCGAAGCTATTCTCAGGGAGTCTACTTTGTTTAACAAGTGCCCGTTAATACTTGTGTGTACAGTATATTTTACATTAATATAATATATTTAAATACTCAAATAGAAATTCGTCACGTCATCTCATATGATTTTCATCGAGGAAGAAAAATCTCGACAGTGGCCAGCACCAAAAGGACAAAATGATCAATTCCTACGAAAAAGATATCTTTTTCTCTCGACAAAATATCACTCCAAATAAAACCAAGAAAGGGAAAGGCGATATTTTGAGATGCCAAGAGACAAGGAAAAGTTCTTCCGCTGCGCAACGAGTCCCGCGTCCCTTCTCGTATTCACGTGCAGCGTCAGCCCACCCGTCGCATTCTCGACCCCGGCGCCATCGGATTGAATCGGATAATCCCTTTTGATCCACCAATTTTTTTTTTTTTTTCCGGTTCTCCTGTTTCGTTAGAAAAAAGAACTCGTGTACGTGCAGAAAATATCTATTGATTTTTCTAGCAAAAAGAAGCCCGATCTTGATTTACATGTCGATTGAACATCAAAGTGTTTCGTCGCTCACAACCGATGGTGCATTTATCTCGTAAGAAGTCAACATCGAGAATTTTTTTTTAAAATTATAATTGGTGTCGCTTAGTAGAATGAATCGACAAGAAAATAAAATCAATCCATCCTCAATGGAAATATGGGTGCATGCACTTTTGTTGATATTGAAAAACATATTTTAACTAATTTATTTAGACGGTCAAATCTATTAAGATAATATATATTTTTTTTAAATGATGGAATTTCATCGACGCATGCACGAATGGAAAATAGAGAATTTCGTTGAACCGACTGCTCAAGTCATGCTCTTGAGGGACCCACCACCGGTTGATTCGACTCAAATGGTACTTTCTCGGATCAATTATCGATCCGGCTCTGAATCACGGTCGAGCAAAAGTGCGAAATGGAATGATATTATTAATGGCACCTTTTTAGTGTAAGTAAATGCGACTAATTCCGGTCATAATTAACTTCGGTTATATGTGGCCCGGCGAGGCCAGTGCAGACATCCCGACACGTTCTCGGACAAAGGAGGAAGCGTTTCTCCTCTTTGCCTCCTCTGCTCCAAAAATCAATGGCGACCGAGGAGGCGGTGGACGACGAGTGGCAGTACGTTCATTCCCCTGATTCTCCGCCGTCTCCCCGCTTCCCCGGCCTTCTTCGAGCTCGACCCGACGGGACGCCAACGACGGCGTCGGCGTCGGCGGCGGCGGCGGCGGCGTCGGCAGAGACGACTTCCTCGGACTCCAACACCGTCCCTCCCCCTCCGTGTTCCCTTCCCTCCACCACGATGGCCTCGACCGTCTCCCACCGCCACCGCCACCACATCATCCCACTTCACCTCCTTCTTCCTCGTCTCCGTCGTCGCCATCGTCGTCTTCCTCCTCGCCTACTCCTCCTCCTAACGGGACGGAGAATGAGCCGCCGCCGCCGTCGTCGCTGCCGAGCCGTCCGCCGAGTGGAATCCTCTGGTCCGGCGTCTACGGGATTGCTTCGAGAGTCCGCCACTGCGCGCTCCTCGCGGGGGGTTTCTGGTCGTCCGGCTCTGCTGCGGCGGCGGCCGGAGTGGCGGCGGTGATCCTGCTCTCGTTGGCGTACGCGAGAATGCGGAGCAGGAGGAGGCGGTGGTGGTGGAGCAGGGACAGAGTCCCCGTGGCGGAGGCGAGCGAGAACCCCCTCCTCCTCCTCATCAGAGACAAGGACCAGGTAACGGACGGGCACTCGCAATTTCTTGGTCACTCTGCTAGTTCTTGATTCGCATGATAGAGCTGATGATTCGGAGCTAAAAGAATTCAACTGGGTTCGCCCCTGTTTCTGGCTGTGATTGCTTTTCTCTTTTGGGTTTTTCAAGGCTTACACAGATTCACGGGCTTCTTCGGCATGTAAAATGAGATAAGGAACTGAGGAGAATAAAACAAAGAAGAACTTGGTAGGTTTATGTCGTCAATGGTCTAGAAAATTGTTGGCGAGGGTGGGAAATGAAAGACGGTTTAGTTGTTTCTCAAGCACTAGAGCTTTCAATGTCAGAAGATTCAGACGACCTTATTAGGCTCCTGAGAATTAGGATCTACTGGATTTTGGAGCAAAACCAATGTCGGCAGCAAAACGATGTAGATCCATATAGATTTATGAGAAAATGCTACTTTTCCAAACAATCCATCAGTGCAGTCGAGCAGAAACTACTTGGATTAACAAGTTTTCCTGCACAATCGAAACGGAAAAGAACTGAACTTCTCTAGGAAACATGTGGGTACGAGCAGTTAGCGGCAAAATTGGGTATTTTGTAATTCAGGCTGACCTGACTTATGGTTTGTCACTCGTGCAAAGCCGATGCATGTTCGATTAGAATTTGTTCTTCTGCAGAAAAAACCAGAAAGTCTTCACTGATCAAACGATACAATTCGAACAACAGAATACAGTTAAAAGGGTACAGAACATCTCATGTCGAGCATGTCAGAACTCTTATCTGTCCGGTTACTGATGTGGGGTAGGATCCCCGGATTCATAGTATCTACTCGCGTAGCTATCACCCAAAATGAGAAGTCAAGAACTGTGTATCGCTTTGTTGAAGATTCGAGTCGATGTCAATAGGGAATATTCAGTTGTACAAACGACACATTTTGGATGTTCAATATTGCAATTCGATGTTCTGTTTCGCCTTCCTGGAACTCTTTCATTGTTTAGCATGGCTTCTCACATCTAGTTGTACAGAAGCGTCTATCTTCTTTATGACCACTGACTCAGGATTAATCTTTTGAACTGCGCAGAAGATCAGTCAACTCCTGCTTCAAATTGCACAGATGAACGAACTCATGTTAGCTCGGCGGCAGGTTCAGGTGCTTCGAGTCGATCGTTAATGCTTTTCCATCTCTCATCAGTCATCTCTCTGGTGCCCTCGTTCCTTAAAGCTGCTCCAAGCGGCATAAGAATGGACGTGAAAATGCGAGAATTTTTGGCTTCTGTTTATACATATATGTATGGAGGGAATACACTTGAACTACCTAATGAGTACTGATTCTGTAAAGACAAATGGTGACTGCACCAATCTATTATTCTATTAGTCTGATCTGTGGAAATTCCATCATTTTGCGGTGCTTTTCAGGACTGCTACTTAAGGTGACCGTGAGGTGATATCTTAGCTTTCGGCATATTCAATCAAGTTTTGACTTCTCAATCCATTCAAAGAAATAAATTTACTTTATTGTGGTCTTCCGAGGGATTGTAGGCGCACGAATTTAATTATTTTATCGTCGGATCAACCCTTTCGATTATTTATGGCACGTTCAATGCACAATGAGTGACAAGGACAGTTTTTGAACTTTGGCTTAACGTTGATTAGAGTATCTGAAATTTTTTAATTAGCACTTGCAGCTTTTTAAATCGAAATTAATGCCGTCTTCCCCTTATTTAAGCTAACGAAGTTGCTAAGGTCAATTCACTATTAAGTGTTAGAGCTGGCATCCGACGTGTGTTCAATCGGACGGTCTAAATGCTTCTATGTTCTCCATCAAGCGGTGCACAAGATCCAAATTTATTTAATTTTTCCCTTTTCTCCTCAGTGACGTCAAGCTCCCCCCAACCCCAAGAATCGTGCAGCCGTCTCTTTTAGCTCGGCTTTGATGAAGTGATTAGAAAGGAAATAAAGAGATTCAAATGATTGAGGGGGAAAAGAAGATAATTGGTTTGGATCATTGAGTTACAGTGTTCCTTGGTTGCTTGCTCGAGAAAAGAAAACAAAAAGAAAGCACCGCAGCATAATAAGGCTCCCTTTGATAAGCATCGGAAAATATTATTTCTGTTCTTTTGTTCCTCAAAACGAAAAATGAACAGAAATTCGTTTGATAAGATTTTTATTTTCGAAAACAAAAATCTATTTTTTTGTTCTCTGAAATACGTTTAGAACATAATTAAGAAGTAGAAAAAAATTATTTATTGTTCCCGGGAACAATTTCTAGAATCAATTCCTATTTTTTTTTCTTTTCTTATCTTTTATTCTCTTTTCTCTTCTTCCTTTTGGCTGGCGACCTCACCGAAACATTATCGGCCTCGATGACATCGAGCCATAGCGAAGCTCGTTGGATTGAGCCCTATCGACAGAGCCTTGCCGATGGCCAGGTGAGCTCGCTGGACCTCGCCCAGCCGACCGTGGCCGACAACTGGCTACAATAGAGGAGGAAGAAGAAGATAAAAAGAAAAAGAAAAAAGAGAAAAATATAATAAAATTATTAAAAAATCAAAAGAAACAAAATAATTTAAGAATCCTACCAAACGCATTTCCATATCAAAAATAGAAATTTTGGACAGTTATCGCGCGTTATTTTACTTAGAAATTGGTCCCGAAAATAGAATTTAAAATAACCATTTCATATTATTTTCAGGAACAGAATCGTTACCAAACACGCCATAATTCTTTTATGTACTCATAAATAGATGGAAAAAAGAAGGGTATAAGTGAGAAAGATTAATAAATATGTTTGTTAATACACACATTTTTTGAAATTTCTGCTATATTTAGAGATTTGGAGGAATTTAAAATGGACATAAAATTTGATTGCCCTTTGATTTAAAGATAGATATCCAATCTCTTAATTACCATGTACCCGAAATATACAAAATATTAGGATCACAAGTGCACGTTTCCTGTACCTCCCTTAAGAGTATTTTAGAATTCTCACGAAAATCTTACTATCCAAGATCTTTAACGTTTGTCTGATCATCTGAGCCTTCTTCTAATCAGTTTTTTGGTCTTAAAATCTCCATTTAGCGACGTAAATGTCATGGCGTGCTCTCTTTCTCACTCAAACACTTTTTTGTTAATTTTCTCTCTTTTTTTCTGAATTCTTTTTAAGAAATAAATAGGAAAATTTCATCCGGAAAAGTTAATGACTTTTTTTCTTTTTTCTGAATTCTTGTTCGGGAGCGTCGTTGAACTCGTCATCATGTCAAAATCCAAATTGGGAATTCGAGATTGTTTGAATATAGAAAAGCTGGGAATTTACATGCCGTGTGATGTGAGGATTCGAAGATGTTTGAATCTAGGAGATCTTCGAATTTATAGCTTTATTTATTTCGTAAAAAATGAATAATTTAGAAAATATTTTTTCAAAAAATTATCTACTAAAGTATTGTTCTTCACTTTGCGATTATCTCGCAATTGAAGTTTTTTGATTCTAAAAATAATGTCCAAAAGCTCATTCTAGTCTCAACTCAAGTGTGATTTAAGGTTTATGAACGTAAGATCTTTAATGAAGGTCACACGACATCAAAACCGAAGTCGTGAGACCTCCAATCTAAGGTATCCCGACCTCAAATCTAAGGTGCAACTATGGGCTGGCAATGGGCACGCATTGTTAGCCCAAGTTGATTGAGTCTCTGTGGTCCTTAATCAATTATAAGTTATTTTCCTTCGTACTTTTGTCTTGTCACGTAAAATGTCAATTTTTCTTGTGGATAAACATGAGAGCAAATTTCATTCATAAGTTAAGAAAGTACCGAATTGTGTCGTATTTAAGAAGTATTAAAAAAATTTAGGGTTGGGATTCATAGACAAAAATTCAGGAGCTATTGATGTTATCATCCATAAGTTTATTAATATATCGATATTATTAAAGTAGTTCAAGCAAAATATATGACTTCGCCAATTTAGCTATGAAATGTTCATTCCCCATAAAACTTGAAAAATGATTTTCCATCCAGGTCAGATGTACACGTATTTCAAATTGCTATAATTTCTTCTGGTAAAATAAAAAAGAATTGCAATATTTTCTTTTTGGCCAAAAGGAAATTGTAATAATCTTATTTTTTAATTTTTCTCGAAAGTTGATTTCATCTTACATTTTAGCAGATATAAAAATCGCCGCGTTCCAGGCAGATACTTTAGCTCCTTTTCTTGAGAAATAATCCACCGGAGAGGACTTCCTTCTGCTGCTGCTTCTTCTCCTTCTCCTTCTTCCTCCACCATTGCTAGGGTTTGGATCGGTCACCTTCGGGACGAGGTTCTTGATTCGCGAAGACTCTGGTAAGCGCCTTTTACGCATGTAGGTTAGCAATTCGCAATGCTTTGTCGTCTTGAATGAACGAGAGCTCGAATACGAGGACGGAGTCTTTCCTTTTTTTCTCCCTCGGCTAGGGTTTCGAATCGGTTTCTCCGATCTCTTCTTTTGCCCTCTCCTTCGATCGCTGGCGAGCGTCGAATCCGTCTGTCTAGATCGCGAATCGCAGGCTAGCTAGCGATTTCAGTAGCTCTGCTCCTGCCGCGTCGTCGGTCTTCCTCCTGCTGTGGTTCTGCTGCAATTCTGTGATTTTGATTCCGCGCCTCACTTTTTCTGTGCACGGTTACAACTTAGCGGACCTTGTTTGGCGTTTGTTAGATGGTCGAGTTGATTGAGCGCGCTTGCCTTCGTTGATGTTTTATGTGTTGCGCTCTTAGTGTAGCGAGTCAGATTCAGGTATACACTCTGCAAATCATCTGAGAAATCATCGGTATTGGGTCTTTTAACACGTTTTAGTCCCTTGAGCAAAGAACGAATGAGCATCCGAAGGAGGTGGGGATGATTTTTTAAATTTTATTTAATTGGTTGATGTAGAATTTTATGCCTGTGGGATTGTTTTCAAGTTTTGGGCTGCAGCGGCAGTTGTTGACTGAATACAAGTGATGGATGGCAGATGATTTAGACTTTTTTGAGTCATGAGTTGATTGTTTGGAAGATGAAGTGTCTTCAGATGATGTTATGCTGTGTTCTTTTTGTTTGTTCAGTATATGTTTATTCAAAAGGTTTAGAGAGGTTTTTATTTTCTTGGTCAAAACAAGGTTTAGAGATGTTATGGAGCATATCTTTTTGGGGAAGGTCCCAAAGTTATTGTTTTTGCTTGTGACTTTCATCCCAGGTCATTAGAAGCTAACCTGGGTTTTTTTTGGTATTAGTGGCGAAAATTGCCATGAATGGCTGCATTACCACCACTACATGCTATGTTTTAGAAGGATTTTTTTGATGATATGTGAGCATGATTGTTATGGGCTTAGTATTGGTGACGCTGGCAAGTAATGCATTAGGTGGTGGCAGAATTTTCTGTCGCGGTGGTTCTGGTTTTACTGTTGATTGGCAGAAGGTAAGTGATCTATATTAGTCATTAGAATACGTTTGATTGTTCCGAAAATTGATTTGGTGCTTTCAAGAGGCAATCGGGGGTGACATTTTTATGGCAGCAAACACTTTCCCTTGAGCAGCTTTTTTCTGTTTCCTGATGATAAGAAATAGTATAGTTTTTCTTTGCATTTGCTTTATCAGGATAAGAATGGGAATCATAATACTGCTTATTGTAGTGAAGCAACCCTTGGAAAGTTATTTTGATTTTTACAAGGTTATCGTATGTATGTTTATATCTTATAATGTGAGGGTTGAAGCAGAGACTGCAATGTGATGAATTTAGTCAAGAACCTGAATGATTGGCTGCTTTGCCAAATTACATGAGTTCTTCTACTTTTCCCTCATCTACTCTGGCTTCAGTTATGTCTTGGTGGTCTAGCATTCATCTTATATCAAATTGTTATTTCTTGTTCTCCAGGGTTTTTGAGTTGTGAACAAAGATGTCGACATCTTATCTCCCGGCAACAACTGATTCAGTTGCTCAGGCTTTAGAGGCCAAAACTCCATCAGAATCTATATCTATCTTGTACCGTGTTCTTGAAAACCCTTCATCGTCCCCTGAAGCCCTCCGAGTCAAAGAGCAGGCCATCACTAATTTGTCAGATCTTTTGAGGCAGGAGAATCGGGCAGAGGATCTTCGCAGCCTTCTGACCCAATTAAGGCCTTATTTTTCCTTGATTCCAAAGGCAAAAACTGCAAAAATTGTTCGGTGCATAATCGATGCAGTGGCTAAGATTCCAGACACATCTGATCTTCAGATTTCTCTCTGCAAAGAGATGGTTCAGTGGACCCGTGCAGAGAAGCGAACCTTCTTGCGGCAAAGAGTTGAAGCAAGGCTTGCGGCACTTCTGATGGAAAGTAAGGAATATGTGGAAGCACTAAACCTACTTTCAGGTTTAATTAAGGAAGTGAGAAGACTGATGACAAGCTTCTGCTGGTGGACATTAACTTGCTGGAGAGTAAGCTTCATTTCTCCTTGAGAAATCTTCCCAAAGCCAAGGCTGCTCTTACAGCAGCAAGAACAGCTGCCAATGCCATTTACGTGCCTCCAGCTCAGCAGGGCACTATAGATTTGCAGAGTGGGATTCTTCATGCTGAAGAGAAGGATTATAAAACAGCATACAGTTATTTCTTCGAGGCATTTGAAGCATTTAATGCTCTCGAAGAACCAAGGGCCGTGTTTAGCCTCAAATACATGTTGTTATGCAAGATTATGGTAAATCAGGCGGATGATGTAGCGGGAGTAATATCATCCAAGGCTGGTTTGCAGTATGTGGGGCCAGAGCTTGATGCCATGAAAGCTGTTGCTGATGCCCACTCAAAGCGATCCTTGAAGCTATTTGAAACTGCACTGAGGAATTTCAGAGCACAGCTGGAGGAAGACCCAATTGTTCACAGGCACCTCTCTTCCCTGTATGACACTTTGTTGGAACAGAATCTCTGCAGGCTGATTGAGCCTTTCTCTAGGGTTGAGATCTCCCATATTGCTGAGTTGATTGAATTGCCGGGGGATCATGTGGAGAAAAAACTGTCCCAAATGATTCTCGACAAGAAGTTCGCTGGGACTTTGGATCAGGGTGCTGGATGCCTCATCATTTTTGACGACCCCAAGACTGATGCTCTCTACCCAGCAACACTGGAAACCATTTCCAACATCGGCAAGGTTGTGGATAGCCTGTATGTGAGGTCTGCTAAGATCATGGCTTGAGCTTCTCTGACTGGCTGAGGCAGTTGTTGGTGTTGCAGTGTGTCTGTCCTGGCGAAGGTCTGGGAGCTAATCGCCTTTTGCATGATGGATTCATCTCTTTCCTTTCTAATTGTTCCCTTTGCTTTGCTAGACTCAGCATCTTCTGTGTCCTTAAATTTAGCTACATCTCCTCCGCAGTTGGATGTGACTAGCTTTGACCAATTGGGTCACAATCTCTTCATCTTAGGCATGATGTTTGAAGGACAAAGATTGGTTGGTTTATCTCAAAATCGCCTTCATTTTTATCAGTTCATGTGACAGTAGTATTTACAGTGCTTGTTATTTCGCGAAGTGAAGTGATTACGCGATTGCATAGTCATATAAACATCAGATTTTCTGGTGATGACAAACGAACAAGACAAAGGAGCTTGAAATGCTCCGTCGCCAGGGGAGAGAGCCAGGATGAACTTGTCAACGAGTTCACTCCACAGCGTCAAAAAGCGTTCGGCTCAGTTTCTCTGACTCGCCGCCTCGTTCTCAATTTCTCAAGGCACTGAGAATTTACTCTTTCTGAGTTGCTTGAGCAGTGCTGCGCAGATTCCAAATTTAGCCCACTTGCCTGTATTTATTAGTTATGTCCGACATCTGTTCGTCACTAAAAGTTTGGCAAGAAAAGAGAAAAGAAAGAAGAAGAGGTTCTTGACAGATACGGTGAAAATTACATGAGATTCCGTGAAGCGATATTCGAATAGTTTGAAAGACTTCAAGTATTGTGAGTTAATTAGTAGTCAAATTGCGAATTTTACAAAATTTATAATAAGTCAAAGGTGTAAAAGTGAAGCTAGAAAAGAGACATGGAGAAATTGGCATTGAACATCACTACAAGTATAGTTCCAGATTGTTGAAGCCAAAAGAAAAAAATTGAAAAATGAGCCCTTAAGGTGCAAATGTAAAATGAATAATGAGTAATGGATGTATTCTTTTAATGTTCTTGTGCTTTAAGATGGAATGTTATATTCTTTCCTATTCATGTCTTTTATTTGTGTGTACATATATTATAGTTAAGCTAAAAACATCGATTATTTGGCTTTTTACTTTCTAAAATTATCCTTGCTATATATAATAATCGGTTCCTCTCAATATTTTTTAGGTGCCAATATAGTTTAAAGACAGTGTTATTATTATTATTATTTTTTTGGTAAGGCAGTGTTATTATTATTTTTGTCCCTATATATTTTACATATGATAGTCCTCATCTTATCCATAGAATGATATTATAGATTAATTTAGTAAATATAATTTAAAATATCATCTTAAAAGTAGTTGAACGTGCATACAATTTGTATTATTTATGTCTCGTTTCTTCCGTTAATCGTAAGTTTGGACCACCTTAATGTTGGAGCTTATGGAAAACAACCTTTTCAATTTTTCCATCACTCTTCATCTTTCAACAATTCAATGATGGGTTCATCAAACACGCTTTTAACACTTGTTTATTTTTACAAGAAAATATTTCAAAAGTTATATGACTTTGATATTCTCTTGAAATTCAATCCAAGTTTTTTTCTAGTTGCTTACGGATCAGAGGATCCACTTACAAAAGATAGAAAAGCAAAAAAAGAAAATCAAAGAATGATCCTTTATGATCTATGAGGTACTCTCGCAACTAATTTCGTCTATATCTCTCAATTACATTCGAAGATAACGGAGAGGATTATACGAGTCACAAAGTATAAATAAAGCACGAGCAAATTTGGCAAAGAAATTTCAAGGGAAAGGGAAAACAAAATCTCTTTTTAGCTTATCCCGCAACATCCAATTTTTTTTTTCTCGTTCAAAATAAAAGCTATTGTAATATTGGAAAAATAATGACAAGTTATTGAGGTCTATTTGTTTTGTGAAAAAAAATATCACGTTTCTATAAAATATTTTCGAGTGAGTCATTTTTCAAGAAAATGGCTATATTTTCCAAAGTGTTCAAATGGAGTGGAAAATATTTTCCATTGTTCGTTATCCGATTTAATTTTTTGAGAAAAATTACCAAAAAAATTGAATTATAATTTTTTCTTGACTGAAAAAATTTTTTAAATTTTAATTTATATAATTTTTAAAAATTGAATTTTAATTATTTTTATTTTAAACAAATCAAACTTTTATTATTTTTAATATTTTTTCCTTTCTCCTTCTTCGTCCTCCTTCCTCCGCCGCAACGTGCCTTGATGATGGCTGGCTGCCCAACAATCGACCAAGACGTGAATCGCTAAATCTGATGAGCTCGAGCTTTGCCGAATCTGACCTCGGGTGAGGCAAGAGTTGGCTTGTGGCCACCTATCGTTGTTGTGGCCAAATGACCGACCAAGGAAGGAAGAAAAGAAAAAAAAAGAATTAAAAACTCAAATTTTTCAAAAAAAGAAAACATAAAAATAAAAGAAAAACGTGTTTAGTGAAAGAATTTAATGTGGAAGAAGTTATGGAAAATGTTTTTTATTTTTCATAAATCAAAAATCTTTTATTCATTTTTTAAGGTGTTTTTTTCAATAGCGGAAAATATTTTTTTTTGACTAGTTCATTTTTCATAAAACGAAAGTCGAAAAATTCAGAAAATATTTTCCCCGAAGTTATTTCCGTGAAACAAATAGAGGTTCCAAAAAATAAATTATTCATATTCACAAAATTTTAGATTTCCAAACTACAACAAAAGAGTTTGCTCAAGTACTTATAACATAAAAAATAAAAAGCAAAAGTGAGCGCTCCACTCTTATGAGCTTGGAGTATACCAATATTAGGAGTAAGTATGATGGGCGATTTCCACCCTAGAACTAGTAGTAGTCCAATGATCGGTTTCAAAAAATTGGAACTAGGAACCATTTGTTGATTCCACGGATCCACTTAAGAACTAGACTACTCCGACGGTCTAATTTCCAGATGGCTGGTCTCACCAAGAAAGAATTATACAACATAAAGAACTAATTCTAGAATAATTAAAATTACACCTCATCAAAGACACTCTTAGCCAGAGCCAATGAGCTGACAATGTAAAGGCAAAATGTAGGAAGTGTATAAGCAAGAGAGCATACTCATCAAACTTATTATGAATAGGCAAAATAAGACAATGATCCAACATAAAAACTAGTGGTAGACTAGGGATTTAGGATTTGTCATTTTTAAATTAAAAATAAAAAATATATTGCTGATTTGAATAAGTGAGTAAGCGATTGGATCGATTCCTTTAGGAAGCACCGATTCTAAACTAGTCCGGTTCGGTTCCGGGCATTTAGGCGGTTCTGATTTCTTCGAGCACGCCTGATCAATGCGGCAATTATCATGCATTTCTGCAGGCGCCAATTTTTCTATGACCTTTATTTTTCTCAAATGAAAATAATTTAAAGGGAAATTAATTATTTTGTTCCATGTCTCTTTCTCTCTCTCTCTCTCTCTCTATCACACTGTGACTCGAAGGCCGTCCCCTCTCTGCTTTCCTTGAGAAGAGAAACTTTCTCATTCTCACTCCTGGCTTTCTGTTTCGGCTCAAGAGGGAATTTCCTCACGGTTTTCTCCTCAGAAATCGAAGGAGGGGCTTCCCGTCGTCCCAGCCCCACCGCCGCGCAGATCGAATTGCGACGGCGATCGATCTCCACCCCCCTCCCCCCCGCGACCGTCGCCATCGGGAATCGATCCTCGCCGCAGCTGCGGAGCTGTCCCCGAGCGGCCGGCCGATTCCGTCGAGGGCGGAGCGGGGTCCCTGGCGAGCCCGGAGAGGCGGACGCGGGCATTGCGATCGGCCGACCTGCGATGCGCCGGTTTTGACGGTCGCGTACGGCGTCTCTCCCTCGCTGGATCTGCCGGAAAAGGTAAACGGAGCCTTCCTCTCGTCTCGATCTCCTCCTCGCTTCCTGTTCTCGGCTTTCACTGCCTCGCGCTCGGTGCTGTCGCTCCTCGGTTGACTTTCGCTCTTCGGTCGACGAGGATCGGGAAAGGCGGAGGAAATGCAGTCGTGTATCGGTTTAATTTCGTTTCTGGCGAGGGTGGTGAGAGGCCTGAGTCGGATGATTATGTCCGCGTTATTTTGGTCGAATTGTTACGGAACGTTGCTTCTTCGGGTGTTGAGTCATGCGTGTAGCTTTGGGCTCCGTTTCTGTTTGCTTAAATTGTCTGAGTAGTGAATTGGAGGGTTAGATCTGCGGTCACTGTTGACCATCCTGTCATTTTGAGTTTTTTTTCTTGAATCTTCGCTGAATTGGTGCTACTACGTATCTTCCACGCTGTTATTGGTGGCTGATATCGAGCTGGATCCGTCGAGTGGTTCGGATTGTGAGCAAGTATGTTAACTGTTTCCTTCTTACTTGTGATCATGTTCTAGTTGTTCGAGACTTCGGTATGATGTCATTTCAATTGAGACTAAGATCGGAGTATCCCCTAATTTGAAAGGAGGGAAAATATCTTAGATTTGGATCATCTGATGAGCATCTCTTGAAGGTTGTTGGCTTTTGGGATTGTGATAATTCTACATATCGGGGAATATCATACGGCTGTTTACTGGCTTGGAGGAACTGTCATGTTTGTCATGTTCGTATACCTTCTTCAGTAGAGGAATTGCACAGTGGCTCTTGCAGCTCACTGGCGTTGATGCAATTGATGGACATCTGGTGCGGGTTTATGCATTGGAGATTTCCAAAGGGAGCACTGCTGTATGCGGGTGCTGTGACTTGCCACTGCATGTATGTCCTGGGTGGATGGTCATCTCCCCTGGCGAAACAGAACAGGAGAAAGTAGAAAAAAAGAACTGTTGCATGGTCTCATATCGAAATTTCTTGTCTGCTACTTTTTCTTTGCTTGAATTAGGAATGATTGATTATGGTCTTTACAGTAATATGTTTCTGACATTCTTATGCACACAAGCTTTTTTTTTTTTTTTTGGGTTAAATATGCACACAAACTTGGATACTAGAGATATATGGCAGCTTGTAATAGGCTCTTAAAATATCAAGTTGCTTCTCCTGTTAGCCCTCGAGCTTTGTTGTGCTCTTGCTTTGATATGTGCCTTAGTTCATCTGTACTGACTATTCCTGCGTCTCTCAAGGTAATGACTATTTCTGGAGCTCTGGACCTTCTGCGCTAGCAGTTTTGCTTACGTTCACGTACTAAGTCCCATCAAAATGGGCCGTTTGAAGATGCCGCCGGGCATTAACGCAATTGAGGAAGAACCCGAGGATTATGACTCTTCCAGCTCTAACAAGGCTACTTTAGGGTGTGTGATCAACACAGAAATAGCTGCAGTCTTGGCTGTCATGAGGAGAAATGTAAGATGGGGTGGTCGTTATATGTCGGGAGATGACCAACTGGAGCACTCTCTAATCCACTCTTTGAAGACACTACGGAAACAGATTTTTTCTTGGCAGCACCAGTGGCATACTGTCAACCCTATTTTGTATCTCCAACCATTTCTAGATGTCATTCGATCAGATGAAACAGGTGCACCTATCACTGGTGTTGCTTTGTCATCTGTTTATAAGATCTTGACTTTAGATGTGATTGATCAGACCACGGCTAATGTAGAGGATGCAATGCACTTAGTTGTGGACTCTGTGACTAGCTGCCGATTTGAGGTTACTGATCCTGCATCAGAAGAAGTAGTACTGATGAAAATACTTCAAGTTCTTCTGGCTTGTATGAAAAGCAAGGCATCAGTTATGCTGAGTAATCAACATGTGTGCACAATAGTTAACACTTGTTTCCGTATAGTACATCAAGCTGGTAGCAAGGGTGAGTTGCTTCAGCGGATAGCCCGTCATACGATGCATGAACTTGTTCGTTGCATTTTCTCACACCTTCCAGATGTTGACAACACAGAGTGTGCATTGGTTAATGGAGGCAATAAGGTGAACCAAGAGGTACTTGTAGCACGTTTTCCCTGCTGGTTACTTTTTGTTCTGTTCTTGTTCAATCAGCCTTCTAAAATGGAATTCTAATTCATAGAAAAAACTGCGTTTGTTTGGTATTTAATGGTTAGCATTTAATTGATTTTCTATGGAATACGGCTTCTAATCTATTCCGTCCACTCATGTTACCACAAATTTTCTTTGAGTTCTTTATTCTGTTTTAACTATTCATGTGGCCATGTCACTTACCATCTTATAAGAAGGATAATTAAATGGCTAGAATTTTACTAAATGTGTTTTCTCCAAGAACAAAACTCTGGACAAGCTACTCAGATGGCAGTTTTTAGCAATGTGACATTAAATTTTGAAACACTAGAGAACATGCTTGGACACTTAATTGTTTTTTTTTTATTTCAAATCACTTGACTCAAATGCCTTTAGGCCTAGCGAGATTCTGATTTAAACGTGACATTTTGTTGTGGCATAGTGTTTGCTGCAGGGAATTTTTCGTGTACATCTCGCCGTATTCGGGTAGTGATTTTCCATTTATAAACACTAGACTAATTCAAATAGTCTTTTGGAGTTTGACAAATGATTCCTTTTGTTCTCAATTTATAAAGGTACAGAGCCACACAAAATATCACCTTTATCTAACTCCTAATACAAAGAGTTACGATTTGAATGTTGGAAAGCACAATTAAGAGATTTTCGCTTTCCATTTTGTATTATTATGTAGTATACTTGGTAGGCAAATCATCTGAATAGGATCACACTTTTTTTGTTAAGCAGATTGACATACCATACTTTTATTTCCTTGGCAGATTCGTGGACCAGACGGTGAATATGCATTTGGGACTCAACAATTAGATAATGGCAATGGTGGTTCAGAACATGATGGCCAACTATCCTCTGGAAGTTTTGCTTCCAATTCATCGGCAGCTCCAATCTCTGGTATGATGGATGAAATTGGAGGTGGTGCAGGGAAGGATGCAGTTCCAATTGATCTGCATATGATGACAGAGCCTTATGGTGTCCCTTCCCTGGTGGAGATATTTCACTTCTTGTGTTCTCTTTTAAATCTTTTTGAGCACACGGGAATGGGCCCTCGAACAAATACCATAGCATTTGATGAAGATGTGCCACTTTTTGCACTTGGTTTGATTAATTCAGCTATTGAGTTGGGTGGGCCATCAATACGCCGCCACCCGAGATTGTTGAGTTTGGTCCAGGACGAACTATTTAGAAATCTAATGCAGTTCGGCTTGTCCTCGAGTCCACTTATTCTTTCCATGGTTTGTAGCATTGTCCTAAATCTGTATCAGCATCTATGTACTGAACTCAAACTGCAGCTTGAGGCTTTCTTCTCCTGTGTGATTCTGAGGCTTGCACAAAGTAGATATGGCGCTACTTACCAGCAGCAGGAGGCAGCCATGGAGGCTCTTGTTGATTTCTGCCGGCAGAAGACTTTCATGGTGGAAATGTATGCTAATCTGGATTGTGATATAACTTGCAGTAATGTCTTTGAAGACCTTGCTAATTTGCTGTCGAAGAGTGCATTTCCTGTGAATTGCCCTTTGTCTTCAATGCATATTCTTGCATTGGATGGTCTCATTGCTGTCATCCAGGGAATGGCTGAAAGGATTGCGAACGGATCTCTCAGCTCAGAACAAGCTCCAGTTGCTCTAGACGAGTATACTCCATTTTGGCTGGTCAAATGTGAGGACTATGGAGATCCGAATCATTGGGTGCCATTCGTCCGCAGGAGGAAGTATATTAAGAGGAGGTTGATGATTGGAGCTGATCACTTTAATCGTGACCCAAAGAAGGGGTTAGAGTTCCTGCAAGGAACACATCTCTTACCTGACAAACTTGATCCACAAAGTGTAGCTTGCTTCTTCAGGTACACTGCTGGGTTGGATAAGAATCTCGTTGGGGATTTCCTTGGGAACCATGATGAGTTTTGTGTTCAGGTTCTTCATGAATTTGCTGGGACCTTTGATTTCCAAGACATGAATCTAGATACTGCGCTAAGGTTGTTTTTGGAAACTTTCCGACTGCCTGGAGAATCACAGAAGATTCAGAGAGTCCTTGAGGCATTTTCAGAGAGATATTATGAGCAGTCCCCACAAATTTTGGTTAACAAGGATGCTGCTCTTTTGTTGTCATACTCTCTCATAATGCTCAACACAGACCAACATAATGTACAGGTAAAGAAAAAAATGACCGAGGAGGATTTTATTCGGAATAATAGACATATCAATGGCGGCAGTGATCTACCTCGAGATTTTTTGTCAGAGCTTTACCACTCCATTTGCAAAAATGAAATTCGCACCACTCCAGAACAAGGTGCTGGTTATCCTGAAATGAACCCGAGCCGTTGGATTGACTTGATGCACAAATCAAAGAGAACCGCCCCATTCATTATATCTGATTCTAGAGCATATCTTGATCATGACATGTTTGCTATAATGTCTGGTCCAACCATTGCCGCAATCTCTGTGGTGTTCGATCATGCAGAACAGGAAGAGGTTTACCAGACATGCATTGATGGTTTCTTGGCTGTTGCCAAGATATCAGCATGCCATCATCTTGAAGATGTGCTGGATGATCTGGTTGTTTCTCTTTGCAAATTCACAACCCTTTTAAATCCTTCATCCGTTGAGGAACCTGTGTTAGCATTTGGTGATGACGCAAAAGCAAGGATGGCAACAATAACAGTTTTCACCATTGCAAATAGATATGGTGATTATATCCGCACTGGTTGGAGAAACATCCTGGATTGCATCTTAAGATTGCACAAACTCGGTCTTCTTCCAGCTCGTGTGGCGAGTGATGCGGCTGACGAGACGGAGGTTTCTGCCGAACCTGGACATGGTAAGCCGGTTGCAAATTCTTTGGCTGCAGCTCATATGCCTTCCATGGGAACTCCAAGGAGATCTTCTGGATTAATGGGTAGGTTCAGTCAGCTTTTATCTCTCGATACAGAAGAGCCAAGATCACAGCCCACCGAGCAACAACTTGCTGCTCATCAGCGCACGCTTCAGACAATTCAAAAGTGCCACATAGACAGCATATTCACGGAGAGTAAGTTTCTGCAAGCTGAATCTCTGTTGCAGCTGGCACGGGCTCTTATTTGGGCTGCTGGGCGGCCCCAGAAAGGGAATAGCTCACCTGAGGATGAAGATACTGCTGTTTTCTGCCTGGAGCTGTTGATTGCAATCACTTTGAATAATCGAGACCGAATTGTGCTCCTATGGCAGGGTGTCTATGATCATATTGCTAACATTGTTCAGTCGACTGTCATGCCCTCTGCCTTGGTAGAGAAGGCTGTCTTTGGGCTTCTTCGGATTTGTCAGCGCCTACTTCCTTACAAGGAGAACCTGGCTGATGAACTTTTGAGGTCTATGCAACTTGTCTTGAAGCTTGATGCCCGGGTTGCGGATGCATATTGCGAGCAGATTACTCAAGAAGTTAGTCGCCTTGTGAAAGCTAATGCCACTCACATCAGGTCACAAATGGGATGGCGGACGATCACGTCCCTTCTTTCTATAACAGCTCGTCATCCTGAGGCTTCTGAAGCAGGATTTGAGGCACTATTGTTTATCATGTCAGATGGGGCTCACTTATTGCCAGCAAATTATGTTTTGTGCGTAGATGCATCCAGGCAGTTTGCCGAATCTCGTGTTGGACAGGCAGAACGGTCTGTTCGCGCACTGGATCTCATGTCAGGTTCTGTTGATTCACTAGCACGGTGGGCTCGTGAAGCTAGGGAAGCAATGGCAGAGGATGAAGTCGCCAAAATGTCTCTGGATATAGGGGAAATGTGGTTGAGGCTCGTACAGGGATTGAGAAAAGTCTGCTTGGACCAAAGGGAAGAGGTCAGAAATCATGCACTTCTGTCACTGCAAAGATGCTTGACAGGAGTAGATGGGATTCAACTTCCGCATAATCTATGGATACAGTGTTTCGACGTGGTCATCTTTACAATGCTTGATGATTTGCTGGAAATTGCTCAGGGACAATCCCAGAAAGACTATCGAAACATGGAAGGCTCACTTATCCTTGCAATGAAGCTTCTCTCGAAAGTATTTCTACAATTGCTTCATGACCTCTCGCAATTGACAACGTTCTGCAAATTGTGGTTGGGTGTGCTCAGCCGAATGGAAAAGTACATGAAGGTGAAAGTGCGTGGGAAGAAAAGTGAAAAGCTTCAGGAGCTAGTGCCTGAGCTCCTCAAGAACACTCTACTTGTGATGAAGACAAGGGGTGTCCTTGTGCAGCGGAGCGCCTTAGGAGGGGATAGCTTGTGGGAACTAACATGGCTACATGTGAATAACATTGCTGCGTCACTGCAATCTGAGGTATTCCCTGATCAAGAATTACAGCAAGCTGAAACTCAGGGGGATCAGGTATCTGAGGAGACTGTTTCTGCTCATTCAAATGAGTCATTGGCCAACAATGGTAATTAGCATTTAGTGCACTGGAGAATATAATATGGTTTGGATGTGAAAGGCTGTGAGTCTAGGCTATGATTAATTTTGTGGAGCTGCCATACATATAATGAATGGAAAAGATGAACCTGAGATTTTTGCGTTCTCATTGTTAGATCTGCAACAATGTCGGTTAATCGACACTTACCCTGCTCTTCTTGGGTTTGTGTCTTTTCTACGCTATTGCTTCCGTTGCAACAATTTTCATGTTTATTTTCAAGATGCACTGCTCAGTTTCATGGGGCATGGTTCTGCTGGAGAAGGACTCTTGGGAGTAATACCCTTGTTCTATGTCCAAAAATATAAGCATACCCATCCAAACATGTGTTAGTCCAATGATTTATTCAGAACCAGGGCTGCTGTTAGCTAAGGATGATATGGTCACTTCGTTAGTTCAGCTAGGTTTTTGAAGGCTCCAGAAATGCTTTTTCTGTTCTTTAGGATCTTTTGCAGAGCGAGTTATACATAATGGATGTGATTATTGGGGTTATAAGACGACGCCTGCTCATGCAGTCAACTTGTTTTGTACTGCAACTTGTAAAGAAATCTTAGTACTGCTTTGAATTTTTGGCCACACATCTTTTCTGTTGTTGTAAGTGCTTAATCTTTGCAGTTGCGAAAATCTCAACCCTTTTAACTGTCGTTCTTATGAATGCAAACTCTGCTGTTTCTAATGGATTGATTTCTCTTGGAGATTGTCAAGAGAGTATAGTATGTGTTGATTTCTGGTAATTCTCGGCTGGAGGGTAAATCTTGTACTAAGGCATGGTCAGGCCTTGGCTTAATCCCAAGATGAAGTCTTTGCCCTCTTTGCTTCTCCTTTGTCGCAGCACGTGGGGCGCTGATTTTGTACGCAGTTTCACCGATAATACTGAAGGGGGTTGAAAGATTGAACATTACAATCTGCACGGTAATGATCTGTCTTGGCTTATCGCTGCATGAACCGTGATCAGGCTCTGGTCGGTTTTAGGCTTTTATGGCCTTTGTCCTGTCTGATTCCATGACATGAAGGGAGACATGTACCAAGAGGCAATGATCATTCATCCACGAAATTTACTTTTTACCATGAGCCAGGGAGCATTATGCTTCCATACGAATCTGAAACCCCTCCCTCGAAACGGTCTGAGACCAATATTTTAGGAAAAGTACTATTAAAATGCCGTTTCATCCTAACTCTTGACTTTTAAATTTACATGTGTACTTTTTGCTTAATCACTCATATTGGAAGTACATTTATTTATTGGTGAAAATGCATCTCGAATTTACATCGACGAATTTGAGAATCACGATGCTTTAAGCAATTTCTTTTTGTTTATCAATGTGGTGGTACATCCAGTGTTAAAGAGAGGGTGAGTGAGAACAATTACCAAGTTCAAACAGTTACATATTTGATCTACCATCTAGGCTTTAGCTCAACTCATATTCAGCGTATGAGTGGATTATATCTCATTAGCTTAAAATTTCCACGTCTCGATAAACAACGGCGTGGGCATTCTCATTATTATCATAACTAGCAAAAGTGCAAATCTCTTTATTGTGAAGAACTGGAATTATGAATTAACGAAATACATTATTGACATAATATAAAATACTTTAAATTTGAATTTGTTTTATGTGACGTTGTTTATTAGATAAAAAAAAAAAAAACTCAATTTTAAAATTGAGATATATGAGAGGTAAAAATTTAGTAAGAACTGAGGCATTCATCGTTTGGGGGAATGCTTATAAAAGATGTAAATGGGGATAATTTTGGAAAAGGAATTATAATCCCTCTAAATGGTAAATTTTTGATATCGTTATCATTATAATGATCCACCGAGAAATGGAGCAAGGCACCGGTTGCTTGAAGAGCCAAAATAGTCAAAAAGGACGCCCGATCCGTTCCTGCTCTCGCCACCGGGTCACCTTCAACTTGATTCCATATTCCTCCATCACTCCATCTTCTTCTTCTTCTTCTTCTTCTTTGATTGTTTTAACCTTGATTCGACGCCAGCCGCGATCGCCCCTCGCCCCTCGCGCCGCAAGCAGACGCTGTTGACATAGTCAGTATCCACCCATCGACTTCCCCTCATTCCCTGAACTCTTCCTCTTCGCGTTAGGGTTCCGAGATCCGAATCCCATCGCGGCTGTAATTTCGTCCCGGGAAGGAGGGCGGTTGATCGGCCGGGATCGACGAGATGAGCGAAGTCTTCGAAGGGTACGAGCGTCAGTACTGCGAGCTCTCGGCCAACATCTCCAGGAGATGCAGCTCCGCCTCGCTCCTCGACGGAGGTATCGGATTCTCCTGAACTCGTAGCACGATGAATTTCGATTGCTTTCTGATTGCGTGATTCGCTCTTTTGCTTGATGAAAATCGACTCTCTCTTTTCCTTTGGTCGCCAATTCGTGAGCGGTCCATTTCTATTTATGTGCCCTGATTCGGAGTCTGGTGGTTTGGCAACATCCGCATCTTCTTCGTAAAGATGTGGCCGGATCGTCTCCTGCTGTGCGGTTCGCACTTTTATTTACTGTCTTCTAGTGCTTGAGCTGTCAGAGGATTGAACAATTCATTTATGCTGTCAGTGAATTGTGAACTGTTCGATACTTGCTGGTCATGAAAGGATTGATAACCGATCACTGAGTTGCCGAGGAATGTAGAACGTGGTACCCGTGGCATGCTCAAGCCTAAGGTGTTGGGGCCTAAACTGGCACGGATGAAGTCCGCCTTTCTGTCTATCTCAAAGGAACTGATTTGTGCTCGGAGATGCCTTGTAATACTAATATATAGCTCGTTGTTGGTCACTAGAAGCACTTGATTTTCGAAGTGAATCACTAACGAGTTAGGAACATTTTAGGTCTCGCATACTGTAGTATAGTCATCTTGTTTGTGAAGAATCCGTTCCTGTAACAAAATATTTGCTTAATTTTTTTTTTCCTGGAAGTCTGACATAATCGACACACTCTACAACAAAACACAAAAAGGATGCTTCTTGGTTTGTAAATTTGCAGCGCTTAAACTTCTGTAAATGAACTGTGGGATAGTTGAATTTGTGCTTTCTCAACTTGGGTACGACTGTATTCCAAATTCTGGTTGAAAGTTTTGGAGGTATATGATGTTAACCGACTGACTGCTCTCTGGAAACCTTAATGCAACTACAGAAAATCTAAGCACAAATTTACCTTATTTTGTTTCTTGCTCTGACAAACATGGAGATGATGCCATACCGGCTCAAAATAATCTATTTGGTGATTTCACTTGCAGAGGAAAGAAAGCAACAGATATCTGAATTAAAAGTTGCAGTTGATGAAGCTGATGGGTTGGTAAGTTGTGAGAGATGTGATTTTCTCTTCCTGTGGCCTTTCTCTTTGTCAGGATTTTCTGTGCTTCTGACTTTTTTTGGTTTGTATTTTACAGATACGGAAGATGGATCTGGATGCTAGAACTTTGCAGCCAAGTGTCAAGGCAATGCTTCTTGCTAAGTTGAGGGAATACAAGTCTGACTTGAATAATCTGAAAAGAGAAGTTAAAAGGATGTCATCTCCTAATGCCAACCAGGCTTCGCGTGAAGAATTGTTGGAAGCTGGAATGGCAGATGCACGTATGGTATGCCTAGAATCTAGATGCACATTTGGTACATGAATAGTCCTAGTCCTGTTCCTCATTTTAACATAGGAAAATATTGGCACAGTTGCTCACTGGGTTCAATGATTATGTCATATGTTTCTGTATTGGGAGTATTCTTGGATGATATGGATCCTACTAATACTACTTGCATTTTTTCCCCTCAAGTGGTAGTTCAGATTGTCTGGCACCCTGCAACAGCACTGTGGTTGCTGCATATTGGTTTTTCTTATGGGTTTGTGCAGTTATATTGGCTAGCTGCAGAGCTTGCTGAATATTTACTCTTTAGTGGGTGTTGAACTGCAGGCTTCAGCTAATCAAAGAGAAAGAATGGCTTTCTCGACAGAGAGATTGAATGATTCTAGTGAGAGGATAAACCAGAGCAGAAGAACCATGCTAGAGACAGAGGAGCTGGGGGTCTCCATACTCCAAGATCTACACCAGCAGCGTCAGACTCTCCTGCACTCTCATAACAAGGTGCCTATTGAAGTTTAGTTATATTTATCAAATCCTTGAACTTGCTTTTGCCATGTAAATCTTTGTCATTGCAAATGAGTGTCGTGTGTCTCTTTGAACTTGAAGTGAGTTCGTAGGAATAGCTGCACTTTATCGACTAGGACCTTGCCGTAGCCTCGGAGGCTTAGACCTATTAATGATTATGGTGCTCTCTTTACATTTTTCAATTTGCAGCTTCATGGGGTAGATGATGCCATAGACAAGAGCAAGAAGATTTTGACAACCATGTCGAGGAGGATCACCAGGAACAAGTGGATCGTTGGCTCAATAATTGGGGCTCTCGTCTTTGCTATTATCATAGTTCTGTACTACAAGCTTTCTTGATGATAGCCATACCACCAAGAAACTTGTTGTACTTAATAAACTTATTGTACATACAGTAATGAAAACGATACTCATTGCGTCTCTACGATTCTTATGTCTGTTGCGACTTGCTTGCTTTCTCTTTGTATTTTCGGGAACTCACTCGGTTGGAGTTCCCTGTGGCAAATGGGTCGGACTTATTATGATGCAATACTTTTATCGAATGCATGTCTCTATGCATCTGGTAGTTTCGATTCTGGTTCTTCGTTTCGTCCACTTTGAATGCTTATATATTTATCCATGGTGAAACGCATGCTAAACAGCGATGTTGGGCAGTTTTCAACCACTCGGCACTTGGACACTGTCGTCTGCACGTTCCTCCTACTCACCAGCCTCGAATGTGTATAATGGTAATACGACGACGACCACGGCGCAGGTCGAGTGTTTCTGCAGCAGTCCGATACGAATCACAAAGCTTGAGATCATTTTGGGCCGTGGGTCGGGCCAGATGCGGAACCGAAAGCCCAAAGCCCAAATCGGAAGCCCCTCTCCTCTGTCTTCGCAAGCCCAACTTCCCCCTCCGGACCCGCCAAACTGAAAGGAAGAGAGAGAAAAAATATCCCTCCCTCACTCACACGCAAACACGCGGCACAGAGAGAGAGACAGAGAGAGAGAGAGATTCATTTCAGAGATTCACCATTACAAACTTCTCCGTCTCTACTTCTTCTTCGTCGGCTTCTTCCGTCTCTCCCACCACTCGCGGAGCTTTCGACGCCGAGAATTCCAACTTCCATTCCGTTCGTCTCACCCCCACCACCGTCGCCGGCGGAACTGACCGAGATTCTTCAAATCACGGCTTCGGTCATGGAGTCCCTCTCCCCGGCGTCCCCTCCCATCGTCCTCCCTCCGAGCAACTCGCTCCGGCTCCGGCGGCCGCGGCGGCTGGCCGCCTCCCCCGCGGCACACGGCGGCGGCGGCCTCCGTCCCCGCCGCGCCCCGCGCTTCCCCCTCCCGCACCCTCCGGAGCCCTGCCGGAGGAGGTTCGCGGACTTCTGCTGCGGATCGCGCGGGAGCGTGGGAGGAGAGGAAGACGACGGGAGCGACGAGGTGGAGAGGGCGATGCGGCTGGACGGGAACATTCCGGGGACTTCCGACGAGTTCGTGAAGAGAGTGTCTTCTCGCGCCTACGACATGCGCAGGCACCTCCATCAGTCCTTCGAGACCAGCAGCTATGATGGTAATGTTCGTTTCGCCTCTACTTTCTTCTGATCACCACTTCATTTCGTTGCGTACTCGTGGCTGCTTTCTCTGAGAATGTTCGAGGAATTGTCTGATTGCTGTCAATTAGAGTTCCTTTGCTTCATCTTCATGAGGCCACGATTTACTGATTAAAAAAGTACTACACGTGTACGGAAGGATCGTTGCTATTGGCTACCACGACGTTGCTGAACTTCGCTACAATAAGGGGCAGTGCAGTTCTCGTAGCAGGATCTGCATGCCTTGGGGTATTTGCTATGCTTTGCTTATTGATGGTCTCTAGAGAAGGTGTCGTGAGCGGTGATTCTCTTTGAAGTATTTAAACTGAAAAGCATCTTAGGTTGAGTAATTTTTATGCGGGATAGTGCTTTGATCTGCTTCCGTGTCCTGTATTTATCCGCGCACTTAATGAAACCGGTCTTATTTTTTAACCTTTTTGATCTAGTATTGGAGGCAAATCCATGGAGAGACACTTCAAAGCCTGTATATGTATTGACTCATGGTGAAAACCAACTGTGCACGATGAAGACACGAAGAGATCGCAGGTTTGGACAGTAATGTACACCATGTTTCGTATGGCCTTTTGTTGCTTTATCTCCGTTACTCATATTTTTAGCTTTCACAGTGAAGTTGAGAAAGAGCTTGGATTACTGTTCTCCAAAGCTGGAAAATGGAGTCCCAGTTCTGGAAGTCAGTCTAAGCAGTCAAGGAGTGGGACAAAGTTCCAGATGCTTGTTGAGGATATCCGGGATGGAGTTCTTGTAAGGTTCTTTAATTTGTACAGTTTTTTTTTTATTTTTTTGTTTCTCTAGATTTTCTGCCAAGGACTTTTATACTAATGTTGCGAAACAATCATCAGAAACTTAATATGTATCAAATGGAGCCTTGAGAGCATTCTCAATGAATTTACCCATGCTATCTCCTCTCCTCTTATGTATCTCTAACACTTAGGCTCCATGCTGAGCAATTCTCTGAGTTAACACACTTGGTTTTGTGATGCAGTCCAGCGAACTGTCCTAACTCCTGAGCTACTTCAGTTACCAACCTCTTATAAAAGTTATAATTGGTCACTGATCTGGTTTTAGTTCTTTGATATTGTCGTTGTGGTTTTCTTTGATATTGGCCCTGAGTAATTGTTTTGACCAGAAATCACAAGAAGTAAACATTAATGAATTATTCATGGGGCTTGGTGTATCCATTGACTTGTGAGGATGTGGCGGGGCCTAAGATGATATCATCCTCTAGAAGATGTTAATTTTAGCTTCGGTCCCTGAATGCCGTCAAGTTTTTGAGAGGATCAAGGAGGAGCAAGCAGAGCTGCAGAGGTGTAAAAAAGAATGGGTGCCTAGTTTAGCAAGGTTGATGCCCTGTTGCTTTGGCAGGGACTGGGCAGATAGGAAAGCCGTGGGGTGCATAGCTGTGCTAGCTAATGGTGATCTAGTTGTAATTGACTAGAAAAATCATATATGGTTCAGATGATGCCAAGACGAGATTTAGGGGAAGATGAGATTTGGATGCACACTTTTTCCACTTTTTTGATGCAGGAGCAAATTTGGCTGGAGGAACTTTCCCTGCAAAGATTTTCAGTTAACATGATCAAGTCATCCTTCATGTTGCATGAAGGATTTTATCTAAGCATCCAATAAAGATATTAGTTATATAGCTAGGTAGATGTTAGGTGTATTATTTGCTGAAGCTACTAATATTTACTGCAACCCTGGGGATGAACTCCTGGGCGGAAGGTCCTAATGAGTCTGGCTCTAGTGTAAATGGCGCTGTCGGCAGCCTTTTCTGTGGTACATCAGGCACACTGCCATAGCCGTTGTCAAACAATAACTTGGAAAAATAAAGCTCTTGGAGGCTTTGCACAATGGCCTATGTTTTTGCCTGGTTCTGTGGCTTATGCATATCTAATTGGAAGGAGGGTTTCCACTATGGCCTATGATCATGCCGGATTCTATACAGCGTATGCGTATCTAACTACATGGTGCTACAAGTAAAGATACAAACAAAGACTTAATATGTAGAGGTTTGGGTGCCGGTTTCTTATTTCTGTGAAAAAGGTTCTTGCCTGAATATTAATTGTTTCCAGACCTGATCAGTGTCTTGTGATTGCTTGGGACTGATAAACGAGTTTGTTTTTGCATTTTGTTTTTCTGGTTTACTTTCATTTCATCTGCTATATGAAGAACATTCCATGTTCTTGCAGGTCTTTGAAGATGAGACCGAAGCTGCAAAATATTGCGACTTATTGCAGGGAGGAGGTCAAGGTTGTGAAGGTGTTGCAGAGATAGAGGCCTCATCGGTAAGGGGATCAGAGCAAATATTGAGAACCTGCAGAATTTCTTGATCATTGGTTAATTACTCTACTGGCGCCTCCCTATGCAGGTGTTTGATCTATGCCGTAAGATGAGGGCTCTTGCAGTTTTGTTTCGTAGGGGAAGAACACCACCTCTACCCCAAAGCCTTGAGCAAAACTTGAGGGCCAGGAAGCGGTCCCTCGAAGACTAAGAAGGCTTGGCTTGATGCTACATATGCTCCAACATCATCTGAAAAGATCACAGATCATTGTCTTTTGAAGGAAGTTGTCCAATGGTTTTAAAGCTAACTGTATCTACCAGTTTAATGCAACGCTCTTGTAGCGTATATTTGGTAAGTATAGGTTCACCGTCTCCATTTTCAACGCTCCCACATGGGTGGCTTGACAAGTTGACAGGAATATGTCGGAGATGTTGACGTCAATCGCGTTCAAGTATAGTACACTGTTCAATGCTAAGGCCAAAATAACGAACGCCTGATTGTCTTGTGTAAGTGTTAAAATTGTCTATGATTTAGTGTATAAAATGAAAATCAGGAAACCGGGGGTTGATTCAGTGGGCAATCGATACATCATCCTACTTGAATGGTTAAAAAAGGCTATATATTTTGTGTTCGACGAGAAGGCCGTCACATCTACTTTATGGAGTTTGATATTGGGAGAGGAGCAGAACTTGATAGATTGATCTCAAAGGTGAATGACAGTGCTCTTTTATTTATTTATTTTTAGTTGGAGAATGACAGTGTTCATGGGGAGAGAGAAAATCATACGTCTATCTTAGGTAATGCGCCCGAAGAACAAGCACACCCACCCCGCACCTTCTTCAAGGTAAGAGCCCCTGCCGTTTTGACTTTCCACGTTGGACCTGAACTCTCCGATGCACTCGCCTATTAATTATAATTAAGCGATCAACGTGATCATCAATTTGATGACATCGACTCCGGTCGATCATTACTCCTTTCCGTCGGGATCAAAATCGCAGGGGGGGGCAACCGAAAAAACGTGATCCCAAAAAACAACCAAAATGGGGACCATCGTCGAAAGGAGCAGAGACGAATGGGGCAAGAAAGCGGAAAGCTCCGATAATTTCGTACGGATCTGATCGAGATCAGGATGTCATTTTCCCCCAGAAATCAGCCTTCGCTACTTTATTATTTTTTCCGCTCCTTTCCTTCTTAAGCTATCTACGAGAGTACAGATCCAGCCATTAATAGGGGGCGGCTACACCTCTCTCCATCTCTCCATCTATCTATATATATAAAATAAATATAGTATTTGATAAAGAAGGAAAATTCCGCATGACCAGTCGCGCACAGCACAGCTGACAGCACAGCAGAGCAAGGCAAATGCAATGCAAATGACGCTCCCGTTGAAAAAGTAAAACGAACCATAATAACGGATACACATTACACAGCACCCCAATTCCCCAGAAAACCTCTCTCTCGCTACCTTTTTCCAATCAGTTTGGCACCGCTCGTAATCCCCCCCGACCGACGAAAAAAAAAGAGAAAAAAAGTCGACAATCCGAAACCGATCCGATCCGCTCCGCTCCGATTCGATTCCCACCATGAGCAGCGGCGGTAGCAGCTCCGATGCCTCCGGCGGCGCCGGCGCCCCCTCCCCAACCCCTCCCCTGGCGAGGGCCGCCGACAAGGATAAGCAGAAGGAGAAGGCCCGGGTCAGCCGGACGTCCCTCATCCTCTGGCACGCCCACCAGAACGACGTCGCCGCCGTCCGGAAGCTCCTCGAGGAGGATCGCTCCCTCGTCCACGCTAGGGATTACGACAACCGCACCCCGCTCCACGTCGCCTCCCTCCACGGCTGGATCGACGTCGCCAAGTGCTTGATCGAGTACGGCGCCGACGTCAACGCCCAGGATCGCTGGAAGAACACGGTGCGTCCCCTCCCTTCCCGTCCCGTCCCCTACCCTCTCCTCGAACACTCCGTTTTTGGTCCAAAGGATAGGGACTGGATACCGTGAGAATTCTCGTTTTCCTTGAGAGAGCTCGCTTATATATTGCTTGGCTCATCTAGACTTTGTGTGGAAAACGTCCGACTAAATGTTAGGTCAGCGACAGATTTTCTAATGTCATGCGACTGAGAATTAGAACATGTTGGTAACATGCTGCTTCGCCTAATTAAAAAAAATAAATGTTAGGTTGATTTATATAAGAGCACTGAGGTAGGTACAAACAAGGTGGAGCTTCTTCGCATTATAGGGGCATTTGAGGAACTGAACTGTTTTGAGAGTTTGGGTTCCAGCGTGATTGTTCGTTGAATTTTCTGGTTGCCATCTTTGGGCTGCGATCGACAACTCCAGACTGCTTTTCCCCAGGAGAACCTTTCAGTCCATAACTAATTACAGGATGATTGCATGCAGTGATTATCCTGGGTCTTAAGAGAATCGCGAAAGCAAACGGCTCCTATGATTCTAACCCTGTTTAGTTTCCCAATTTAGTTTGACTGACTAATGCCTCATGGACTTTCATGGAATCGCTTGCTTTTACTTTGCACGTGTAATTGATAGATAATTGATGTCCGTAATTTGAGAAGCATGAAATGATTGTTTGTCACTGGCTCTGTGTTTGTCTGTCAGTATGGAGGAACCGATTGAGGTTCGTAACAAATTGCAACTTACCAGTAGTTGACAATGCATTGCATGATTGTGAACTGTAAAATTACTTTAAGTGCATCTCTTGATTTAGTATGCATAAGAGACCTTCCTTTCTGCAATCTCCTGCTCGTGTCGTGATCTAATCCAGATTTTTCCTTGACAGCCTCTGGCTGATGCAGAAGGAGCAAAGAAGCATAATATGTCGGAGTTGTTAAAGTCTTATGGAGGCTTATCTTATGTAAGTATGCTATTTGTCCTCCGCCATCCCCACACCTTCTTTTTTTCTGTCCCTGTTTCTCTCTTTCTGTTTTAAAATCTCCAATGTACAAGATTGTGATTCTTATATCCGGGCCTTGTTACTTCATTTACATTCTGGAAAATATGCAAAGTCATTGGGACAAGGCTACCAATGGCATAGGTCGCTCTTATTCTTGGAACAAAAATGGAGACGAAGGCCTTTTGTCTATAATGGTATGATAGGATTGGCTTTCAAAAATTGTTTAGTTATACACTAGTGCTTAGGTAGGTAAAAGTTGATGTTCCATACTATAACGGAAACTCTTCTTTGAAATCTATATGGAGATTTAAAGGTTGATTGGAGTGTCTTTTCCTTTTCCATTGTTACTTCAATGTTTAGAGTTTGAATGAGAATTTCATTCAATAATGAATATCTCAAATCTTTGAAGACATATAAATTGCAAAGTTTAAAGTCACCTCGAATAATTTTCATAGTGTTTGGACAGGATAGCGAGGAATGTTTTCTGGAGAGCTTAAGCCTGAACCATGTGGGCACTCTGTTGTCAAATCACAAATAATATAACATGCTGAAGGATACTGAGTCTTTATGTACTAGAACAGTGGCACTGTTGATTTAATGTTCCAAAATTCTTTGTGAAAGAGAATTGAGTAAACTTTTTAAATTACAGATCCCTAGAGGATTAGTATATTATGGTTGGTATTGGCATGTCCCTCTTCCTCCTCCTCCTTTTGTGGGCGTTTTCTCCTCATATTACCTTTTTCCTTATCCTTAGTGGAAACTTGTAAGTTGAGGTCATATTAAATTGACGGTGAGTAAGTTGAGTAAAATGTTTTAGAATATATTTTTGCAATCTTTGTCACTGAGAAAGAATGTTTTCTTATTGAGTATTCCGTGAAAGGATTAGAAAGGGAAAAAGGAGCTACCTCATCTAAGAATCCCAATCAGAGTTGTATCAGCAATCTCATTATAGTGGCTACATAGATTAATTAGAGCATTGTGGTTTCTTGGGGTTCCTCTTTAAAATGAAATTTGTTTTGAAGGAGTCACACTGTTTACATGCTTCATTATTCATGCACAAATGCATGAATACAATGAGGAGTATTGCACATAGATCACATGAATGATAGAAAACCAAATTGAATGTCTTTGTGCTTGTTTCTATTTTCACATGTTTAGCTGAAGCATAATTCATATTACTGAGGTATTTTCTGGATGCCTAGAGATATTGATGATTGATGATCATGCAACGTTTTCTTCGATATATGAAAAATGTTTAGGTGAACAATAATTGAACTATAGGAGATTTATGGTCACCATTCATTTTAATCTCATTTCATTTAAAGATTATCTTTCCTCCCTATTAATGAAAAGGGACAATATAAATCCAATCAGTTACTACATTTTTGGGAAACCACCAACATATCTGACCTTTACGTATCTTGTGTTTATTTTCATACAACTTTAGTTTCTGCTAAATTTTAACCTTCATTTACCGTCTGGAGTCTGGTTAATACGAATGCTTTTACTGGTCCCATACACAGTAAATACTAAGGTTCAGCATTGCTTCAATCACGGCATTCGGCCAATTTTAGCATCACATAAATTTGTAGTTGAGTGTTCAGTGATTGTTGTTTGTGATGTAGTGATTGCATTTGTCCAATTTTAATTGTAGTATGCATGATGCAGGGCCAAACCGGAAGTCATTTTGAACCAAAGCCTGTTCCGCCCCCATTGCCTAATAAATGTGACTGGGAAATTGACCCTTCTGAGCTTGATTTCTCTAACTCACACATCATAGGGAAGGTAAGATTTTAGATTGCTCATGGGCAAGACAGTTTGCCCCCTCCAAAGAAACACTCTTTGTTATGTGTGGTGACTTCATCTATACGAATTTTCTACTGGTCAGAAGCACTTGTCTTTATCACAAGTTAAAAGTGAATTTATTATTGTGGTCCATCGTGTTGCATCATATGGTCTTTGAGTCTCTTATTGTGCCAGTCATCATAATACTGTTTTAGTTCTTTGTCTGCCCTTATGTTAAAAACCAAATAGGTCAAACAGAGGGTCTATTGACTTAGGAAAAAATCAAGGGATTTTACTTCATTCAGGTACACTTAGAATCATCATTAGCCTTTATTATCATATCTTTTGAGGAGTACTAGAAGGTAATGCTATCTTTTAACAGCAAACGACTTCCATGGTCATTGGTGAGTATATCACATCCAGGTGCTCCTTACTTCTAATTGGTATTTCTTAAATGTGAAAAGAATAACCTGCTATTATTACTCACGGAAGAAAGCATTAATTGGAAGTTTATCCCTGGGGTCGTGGAACTCTTACTGCACTGCTGCTCCTTGTTCATTATCTCTTTTTCGTGTTTCTTTTTGTTGCGTCTTACAGATTCCATTTGCAGTTTATTACTCGAAGGCAATGATTGTACAAAGTTGTCATATGTGCTCTTCTTCTGCATGCTTTAGTGATCTCATTAATAGCTGCTCTACATCTAGGGGTCCTTTGGTGAGATATTGAGAGCAGGTTGGAGAGGAACACCAGTTGCTGTCAAACGCATTCTTCCATCTCTTTCAGATGACAGATTGGTAATGTAAGTACATGTTTCTCGTGTGATTTGCTATAGTGTGCAACAGAAGATATATCCAATCCATTTGTGTGAAGGTAACATGGATTATGTGCTTATGTATCCAGACAAACATGAATTTACTATTTCGTTTAATCATGAAACTTGCAGTACCATCTACGGATTGGCAAGGACACCTATTTTTGCTAGGCTGTGCTTTTAATGAGCTATCCTGAAGTTATTCTGTCAATTTGATTCTAACCATATGCTGATATTCAAATCACGTCATCAATAATTTCAGAATTATTAAATATTAATACATCCACAACTCTACATTCACTAAAAGGAAATAATCATCTGCTTCGATTTATAGCTTTATTTGAATTTCCAAGAAATACTTTGAAGATAGCAAAAGCAATCTCATCTTTCGGTTTCTTTTATTCAGTCAGGATTTCAGGCATGAGGTTAATTTGCTAGTGAAGCTTCGCCACCCTAACATAGTTCAATTTCTTGGCGCTGTCACCGAGAGGAAGCCTCTTATGTTGATAACAGAGTATTTGCGAGGGGTACAGAATGGATATCATGCTTTATTGAAACTTGCTGTTCCTTCTCTCGGATGCTTGATGCATATTGCACTTTTGCTTGTACTCGGTTTGAGACATCACTTACTCATGTAGGGTGATCTTCATCAGTACCTAAAGGAGAAAGGTTCTCTAAACCCCTCAACAGCTATCAACTTTGCTTTGGACATTGCCAGGTGCTTATTACTTGAGATTTTCCATCTTATAGGTCGCTATACAAAAAAGTAAATGCTACTCTTTGTTCACATAATCTTTTTGCGTGTATATTCTTAGATATGAGGTGTATGGAGGAGACTTCCTGGGAAAGAGATGTGAAATGAAATCTTGCTGATTGTTATTCACCAAATTTCTTGTGTGTATAACTTTTATGCTCATGTTACCTCCCTTCTCACATATTCCTGGGGAAAGGTAAATTGTATCAATTGGCTGCGATTTGTTAAGATAGTTCACATTTAATTAGAAAGTTTCTCATCCATCAATTATGCAGAGTGTTTGTCTTGGCTCTTGTGTACTCACCGTGGGAGCCATTGTAAAATACATAGTTTTTAATCTTAGAATCATTCTCTTTCTCTTCCCCTTCTTGTGTACGCTGCCCATGTTATTAGACCTTAACACCCATGGCTAAAAGAAATTAAGTTAGCGGTATATGTCTTGACAGCCCATTTTGGAACCTGTCCTATTGTTATTTGTATCAGTTTTTTCCTGTCATCTATAGTGTCAAATAGATTGTGAAAATGGTTCTGATGGAACACTTAAATATTTCCAACAGAACAGCTAATACTTGAGCATAATAATTTGTTAGCCACATGGCTGTAGTGCATAGATTTTTTCCCGACATAAGGCACCCATGCAGATCCATTGTTGTCCGAATGCTTGTAGTGGACTTTTTCCACGCTCTCCATTCCACCCATTTGATGCTTTTGTATGGAATGATTATCTGACTGAACTTGAGATGTATATTATTTTTTTTTCTTGTATATTTTATATCTTAATTTTGTTATTGCCCCTACTGGCCTGAATGGGGGTGGGAGAGAGGTTGTGGTCCGAATGCTTGTAGTGCACTTTTTTCTTCTTCTTTTTCCGCTCTCTATTCTACTCATTTGATGCTCTTGTATAGAATGGTTATCTGACTGAACTTGAGATGTATATTATTTTTCTCCTTGTATATTTTTTACCTTAATTTTGTTACTGCCCATAATAAACCCTGAATGGACGGAGGGAGGGACTCTGAGCACATGGTAGAGGGAAAGAGACTACAAACACTATTCATGTAGTATCGTCGGATGTGATATTGAATTTACTTATATCTCCAGAGCTCAAAAGTATTGGAGGCGTTGTGCCAGTCAAGTTGATTTTGACAATTGCCAGCTACATTTTGCTAATCAAATAACTTTACTTTTTTGGATCAGGGGTATGGCGTATCTGCATAATGAGCCAAACGTCATAATTCACCGAGACTTAAAACCAAGGTGAGCATCTTTGTGCCTAGAATATGGTTTTCTCTCTACTAATACAATCGATGAAGTTCCTCGTCATTCTCATATGCTCTTGGGTGATTTTCTTCCTTTGGGACTTCTTATTTTTATTGACTACATTCTTCAATCTGCTTTCTGAATTGTTTCCAGGAATGTCCTTTTAGTCAACTCTAGTGCCGACCATTTGAAAGTTGGAGATTTTGGACTAAGTAAACTAATCAGGGTTCAAAATTCTCATGATGTCTATAAAATGACTGGCGAAACAGGAAGTTGTGAGTGTCTCAATGGAACTTCTCTGTATATAACACGATGATTCATGCCTTTGCACATTTTTCTTCTTAACTATGTCTCTTTTTGTCATGGAACAAACCAAAGACCGCTACATGGCTCCTGAAGTTTTTAAGCATCGGAAGTATGATAAGAAGGTTGATGTTTTCTCATTTGCCATGATTCTATTTGAGGTAAGTGTCCATTTGTTCGGCTTGTATGTCAAGGATTGAAGTACTTCTAGTTGGTTATCTTGATAATATTTTCAATGTTCAGATGCTGGAAGGAGATCCGCCGATGTCCAATTATGAGCCATACGAGGCTGCCAAATATGTGGCAGAAGGCAATCGACCTAGCTTCCGCGCAAAAGGATACATCCAAGATCTGCGAGAGTAAGTCAATTCTCGATTTATTAAAACCAAACTTTTGGTGCTTTTCAAATATAGCCTGAACTTAAATAAAATCTGAACGGTGAAAAGAGCAAGCTATGCACATTTTCTTTTTCATAGAAGGCCAACTATCAGATTGTTGTGAACATCATGTGCATGAAGTTTTCTCAATCGACAGCCTCGTGCGAAGTAGGATGATCTTTGAGTTGCTTGATTATTCTAATGAGAAAGAGCCTAAGACTATTAAAGTGTGCCACCCTTGAGCAGTTCTATCAAGTCAATAGTGAGAAGTGCAGATTTCCTCTGCTATCACAATGTATCAAATTAATATTCTTTAATCATTAAATAGCCTTTGCAGTTCAAGAAGAGTCCCCAAAAACTGTAATATGGGTTCCTGTCTGTCAAATTAGGATAACTTCGTCTGTCTTCTGTATCCTGTGGTATTTTATCCCCCTAAAGCTTTAGTAAGTGAAATCTGTCCATGCTTGATTAAGTTCTTGAGAGGAATGCTTGTTTGTATTTCTGTCATTCGCTTCGATCAACACTACTTTGGGATGGATAGGCTTGAATCTGCTTTCTTGCCAGTTTGGACAATACATCTTTAGGTTGCTCTTATCGTATGAGCAGTACCTGTATCATCCTATGGAAGAAAAATGGTGAAAACAGGTGTCCTTATACAGTCTCGTGAACCTCTTTATCTCGAACAGAAGGATTCGTTGCTCTTGACTCTTATGCAGATAATATTTGGACCTGTTTTCTTATACGAGTCCAAAACATATTGTTGGGGATGCATCTTTCGAAATGCTGGGTTGCTGATTTCTTACGTGGAATATTTGCAGCTTAACGGAACAGTGCTGGTCCCATGACATGAACAAAAGACCTCCCTTCTTGGAAATACTCAAGAAACTTGAGAAAATTAAAGAAAATGTGCATACGGATCATCACTGGAGCTTATTCAATGCTTAATGCTGAACCCACGGGGATGTTAAGTTGGATCTATCTATGCTGTAATTTACCGTCAAAACTCTTGTGCCTCCAATCGTGCTCAGTTCAGACGACTTCTGTGTAGAAGCAATTAAAGGTTGCGAGAATTATTCACTCATGCTTTGAGGCCAGATTCTGATTGTGAAGACTCTGCAGAGTGATGTATTTCCTGATTCTTGATTCCAACAAGTCTTGTATTGATCAACCATAAGCAAGCCAAGGCATTGTCCAGGTTGACCCATTCGCGTCAAGCCGAAGTCATTGGACCACATTTCTTTTGTAACATAAGTTTTAGTTCGCTGTGGTCCCTGGTCCATTTGGAGAAATCGAAAACATAGTGTTTCTTTCTTCCTCGATAGATTCGGAATGCTTATGCCAAATCTCTCATTTTTTTTTTGGTACGATGTTGTCAATTGTAAAGAACCCAAGACGTTAATGGTGCACCGAAACAATGCTTTTGTCAGCTGACCGGCGCACGGTGCTATGTTTTTGCTGCTTCCCTCGTAGTCTTTCTTTTCCAAAGTATAATATGAAAAAAATGGCCTTTGCCTTACGACTGGTTTGCGTACGTGAAGTATCTAAGGAAAGGAAGATGGCTCATGATAGGGGAAAAGAACCAGACTGGCTGGTTTTAGACGGTACTTATGGGAATCGGTCCAGTTCTCAATAATTGTTCATCTAGAACACCCCAACCACTCCGACTGGATTGGTATATATATAATTTTTATCTTTTCACAAAACCTAATTCCTTTCATCATTCTCTTGCCTCTGCCCTGATCTCGCTTTAAGCGTTTCTTCCTCGCACAATCTCAACTCTCTCGCCTCATCTTGCTCTCGGTCGCTCTCACCTCTGACCCTCTCCCTCACAATCACAAACCCACAGCCTCGCCTCCAGCCGTTCCTTGCAACCACGGACTCACGGACTCACGGCCTCGCCTCCCTTTCTGAGTCCATGCCTCATCTCTCGCAGAATAGGCTTTTCTCACAGCTCGCTCCCCTCGTCGCCCCCTCCTGTAAGTTCAAAATCCACATTGCCTTTTAGCCCCCTTTCTAGTTTCCACACTCAGTTTCATGCCATTTTCCCCCTTTTTGGTTCCTTGCCGCTCTCTTAGGTCCTTTCTTCTGTGTTATTGCTTCCAGCACTCCGCTCGGTCGTTTTGAGTATTGTAATCAGGTAGTGTTCCTACGGTCCTTCAATGGAGGAAGAAAGATTACTCTTGGGAACTTGCAACCAGTAGGTGAACCCGCCGGTTGTTTTAGTGCTGGATCAAGTCCCACTAATATTATCCCGATGGTCTTGAAAAGAATTTAAAGTGGCTTGTGTCCTAACTCCTAATATATAGTGTTCCTCAGTCAAAATCTTTCCATTTACAAGGACAGTCACTTCACCTCACTGCTCCGTATTCTCTACCACGAGTGGAGCAAAAGGCAAACCACCATGAGGATCCTGTTAACAACCATTTCGCCCAAAAACTACTTCTCACTTGCTCGATCCTTCCGGATGGGGTGCTTCTGATTCAGAAGTGGAACATTAGCTTACTCAATTTCCCATTGCATGACACTCAGACATCACAATTAGAATCTTCCTGCTTATAATTTGGTTCTTTCGAGCCACCCAATAAACCTAGTACCGCCTCATTGACAGTGAGAACCAAATCATTACAGCTACCGAGTTGTCCAACTAACCAACTCCACATTAGTAAAATCTTGGATGCAAATCTAGACTAGAGACCTTAGTAATAACTCACTAGGAATGATAATAACCAGATCTTTTGGAAAATAATTTTTCTTTTCTCCGTTTTTTTTTTTGGCAGAATCCCAACTTAGGTCGACAAAGCAGACATCTCAGAAAGGCTGTATCACCATCGATGCGTTCTGCAAAAGTTAAAAAAAGAATTCCTAAGCTATTAAGAAAATATTCAAATGATTTTCTTTTTCTCGAAAAATGTCTTCAAGTGCCATAGTTGCAAGCCAGCCACAGATAGGCAAACAAAAAGCGAAAGACAACTGAGCCAGGCCATTTTTGTGTTAGTTGCTTGGTTGAGCTCCTGCATTTCCTCTTCTCTGCTTAAGAGCAAACGGACATGTCAAACCCAACATTCCACATAACATATCTAGTTTGATAAATACATATACCATTACCTTTCACGAAGATAAAACATCTCATTATGAATGGAGTCGATAGTCTCATACAACTTCTTCAGTTCCAATTCCACCACCTGGCATTCAGAAGACGACAACATGCAAAATTAGATCATTTACCTAAAACAAGCCCACAGTCCAGATCGTTCATAATCTTTTCCTTTTCTATTCAATCTCAGAATCTCCAAATATAAACTGGGGAAAATTTGATCCTCCCCAGTTTTACCTATCTTCAGCAATTCCACTCATACAATGCAGTTTTAACTTAAAAATCGGGGCTCGCAATTTCTGACATGAATTAACACGACAATTTGGCAAACTTGAAAGTAACACGACTTAATACAAATTCGACATACATAAATAATTAGCAAAGATATGGGCTGTTCAATGACTCAACTTGACACGATTACAAAACCTAATTATGACACGTAAACACGAATTGTCCAACCCTCAAAAGCACATCACCATGCACTAACCGGTACTAACAAACTAAAAACTGTGAAAGTGCATCCATAACTAAAACAGCAAAAGAAAATTCACAACTCCCATCTTCTAGGTCGCTATCGGAAATAAGCAACTTAGACTAGCTTTCCACTGTGGACCCTCCTTCTTGAAAATGAACATCAAAACAGCCTCCACTCCAACTCAAGACCAGGGAATCTATCCTATGAACTTCAATTTTCCATCCAGAAGCAGTTGTAGGAAAGTCAAATTGGCATCTTTATGGATTTCTCAAGCTTTTTCACGAGGCAGGTAATTACCGGTCACGGCCTCAGTTTTACCAATAGCAATTATTCTTACGGTTTATCCATATTTCCTCGACATTCAGCACATTAGATCAGCTGAAAATTCCAACCCAGGCAGGAGCAGAGATGCCCAACATAACATATCCAAAAGCCAAAACATCCACAAATTCCAACGTACAGCCACAACTTCAAAAAAAGAAAAGTGTCAAATCACTCACATCGACTTGCCCTTTCTTGGCGACATTGGACCAATCCTTGGCGGCCACGCCGGTCCTCCAGTCGAAATCCACCGTCATCGTCGCTTGGGGGTTATGATCAGGAGCCCAGAAGCAAGCGGTGTAATCCCCGGCTTCTCCGACCGTGAATGCGAACTGCCCCGACTCCACATTCTCCGATTGGTGATAGTTGTTCCCGTGCGGAGAAGTCACCTAACAACAGATCAATCAGGAAATAAGAAGGGGAAAGAAGAAAACCCTAAATCGCCAAAAACACAACTAAAAAAAATAAAAATTCTCGACCCAATGCAATGGAGCGTTTACGAAGGAAGGGTTCAACACAGGAAATGGTCCGAATCCCGATCGGGAAAATGTAAGGAAAAGAAAAAGGGGGGGGGGGCAAAAGGGAAAAGGGAAAAGGGAAAAGGAGCTCACCCGGACGGAGAGTTTATGAGTTTCGGGCAAGGGGTGACCGTCGTGAGGATTGACGATGGCGAACTTGCCGACGCTCATGGCACTGGCCCTCATGTCCTCGCCGATGCACCTCGTGTGGCCCGACTGCAAGTCGAATCGGACGGAGCAGGACGGCCGGAACCCTAGCAGCATCACGACGACGACGACGTGGAGACGGCGACAGGCATCGCCCGACGGGAACGCCATCGTGCTGCTCGTGGAGCGAGCGACCGAAGAGGAGAGGAGCGAGCGGCCAATGAAAGAGACGCGGAGAGAAAGAGAGATCCGCCGCCTGCGGAATAGTGGTATGGAGTTAGAGAAGAGGAGTTGATGGGTGACAGTGCGAGGGGTCACCCCCCAGTCAAAAACGGACACGTGGCAGGCCGAGGTTCACGGGAGGGCATGGACGTTTCGGAGATTATTATGACCTGACCCTTCTTTCGACTTCGATAGTACGACGCCGGTAATTTAGTTGATAAGAAGTCGATGAATTGACAAATATCAGCACGGTAATAACACACGGTACACTGATGTATCTTTCGTCCGGATATATACTATAGAACGATGAAAGCCTAAGTTTTTCATCAATCTAACTCCTGATGTCCATCGTAAATGATTATCATCCCACCATTAAGATTTACCGACTAGTTAGCCATTTCGTCAAATTAGCATCATTCAACATGCGATAATCCATGATTTGTGATATTGCACCAAAGAAGTGTTACCTGATGTTTGCATTGTTGCGATCATATGATGATTTAAATCAAATGAGTTGATCACCAACCACATCTTACATGAATTGATGTAAGTGACGCTAGTATTTGAACTTTTGGAAGATGCCCAACATATATAAAGCTTCATTAGATTTTGCACTCCTAATGAGTAGTGGTTCATTTTTTTTCATGTTTTCATTCTACTTAGGATTTTTGAATTGGGGAATGTCAATCAAGAACTACAGTTTAGGGAGCTAGTGGTTCCGATCTTGAAGTTAGACCTTGAATCAAAGGTGTGAATTCATGGTGTGAATCCAATGGAGGTTGATTCTTGGATGGAGGCCCCTTGCCATCTGGCCTCACACAACCCTCACCAAATTTGGTAATTAGCAACTTCACCTAGACCAACCTCGAGCAAGGGTGGCCTCATCTAGCCCTTGCGGACCCTCACCAAAGGCTAGTGAGGGTCGGCCTCACTTATGAACGGCAAGGGCGTCCTAGCCCTTGCCCTTGCCAAAGACCTCCATTGGCTATCACAGAGGTTGGCAATTGGCAGAGGAAAATAGAAGAAAGAGAAAGGAAAGAAAAAAAAAAAAATGAAAAGAAATGAAAATTCAAAAAACTTTAAAAAAATTGTTCATGTCAACTTATGATGTATCACATAAGACTGCTGGTATCTACATCCATAATTTTCGATCTGAATTGGCTGGATTGACTGAATTAATATCGAAATAAAAAATTTATAGAATTTAATTAGTTCTATTGAAAAATTTAAAATTAAATTGATACTAATATAATAAGTTCAGGACTGTTTTGATATTTTTCCCCATGAGCATCTACCATGTTATATGTCATACACCAAAACTTAGGGTTTGTTTTTCTCTCTTTTTTGGCCAAGGTAGTAATGTATTCCTAGCATTAAAAAAAAAAAAAAAAAAAAAGCTATAAGGAAATGAAAAGTCTATGTCTTACGACAATTTATTCTTTTGAATAATTCTTTTTCTCTTAGGATTGAAAAATTGATGAATTTACGGAATACAAAGAATTACAGAAGAAGAGAGAGAGGTTTAAAATTTTTATAGATATAAACTACAAAAATCAACAACCAAAGAAATTGTGATGTAAAATAGCAAAAGAACATGCGAACGAGGATGGAACGGCCAAATGTAATGAGGGCTCGTACCAGAGCATACTCGAGAACATCGTCATGTGTAGCCTATATAGTTTCACTTCACCAGGTAAGCTTCCACGCGATTTTCTCAGATAGCCTTATGACCTGAGTACAAACGAGAACACATCCAAAGGAAAGAGAGAGCATGAAACATTACAGGCACAAGTAAGTCACGGGAAACCAGGGCATTAGACGGTGCAGCAACTGCTAGGGTTCGACCACCAAACCTTACCATTAAACAGACGGGCGAAGTTGAAGGCAACAGCATGTCAATTCGACAATTCCAAGCTGGAACAGCACCATGTTGTGCTCCTCATTTGGATCGAGATAATCATTCTAAATCTGGATGTTCATCAATCACCCAGCACTTCAGAGCCTTCACTCCTGACCAATCCTCACCTTCCCTATGGAGTGTATAAAGGAGGTCCACCCCCATCTTGTACACATATTGAACATCTCTCGCATAAAAGATTCCGAACGTAATCGAGTCAACTTGTTCTCCAATGTTTACATTGCCTATAACAGGACACTATTCCAAATCTCAGCATATGCAGAGAACAGGAAATGGACTTCATGAAAACCTCAACAATGGGGATTGGTGGACCATATTGAGACAGATAATATGTGATTGCATGATTAAAACCTCAAATGCTAATACAAAGAAAAATTTGAAATGCATATGAAGAAATTAATAAAGACCATGACATGAAGATCTACTTTTTTACATGAGAAAACATAGAAGTCTTCTGCATTAACTAATTATCATGGGATATATCCAATCTTCAAACAACATCTAACCTGAAGAGGGAAAACATGCAGAAAGTATGATTCTTTCATGATAGGCAACAAAACTGTTGAATTATCCTGATTTTTTAGGATATGATTATTAGGAATATTCAATCCTGATTTTTTGGGTCCTAATTATTAGGAAATAGCTGTAAATAATTAGTTAGGAAATGATTTATTAGTATCCCTTGATTTGTGGGATTATAGCTGTATTTTACAGATCTGTTTTTTCCTAGTTAGTACTTGTAGAAGTCCTATAAATAGTTTTGTAATCCTGGTACAAAAATATTGAGAATTATCACAATTCTTTTCTCTAAATTCTTCATGGTATCGAGCATTAGGCTCATTTTTTGGGATAATGTTGCAGTGCATCCTTCATTGATGCAATAATCTTCCAATCACAGCCTTCATTGCTGGATTTGTCTTTGTCCTTAACAATCTGATCGCAACTGTCATTGTTGTGATCCCTTTAGCTATATTTTTCCCTCTTTGCTTCTAAACGTGTCCCAATTTTTTTTCACCCTAAAATCTCATTCACTTGCAGCAGCCTTTACTGCTTTTGTTTTCTTTTGCTCTTCCTTTCCAAGTACTTTCTTTGTGCCTGGAATTATCCATATCTGAGAGAAAATTGATTGGAGATACTTTGGGTCAAAATGAGGAGGCCAACACCAACCATATGACCGGAGATCTACAAAATGTGAGAGCAACTTATAGGCCGAATGAAAAGAATTATCTCAAATGGTCACAATTCATCAAGACCTATTTGAAGGGTAAAGGAAGACTCAGCCATCTTCTCGGAACAGGTCCAACACCAGAAGATCCCACGTTCAACGCATGAGATGAGGCAGATTCAATGATCATGTCATGGCTTTGGGATTCAATGGATCCGGCCATAAGTGATACATGTATGTTTCTCAAAACTGCGAAGGAGATTTGGGATTCTATTCGCAGGACTTATTCGAAGGCTCGAGATGCAGCACAAGTATATGAAATCAAGGTAAAGACAAGTGCAACAAAACAAGGGAGCAAAACAGTGACAGAATATGCCAATTCCCTTCAAAATCTATGGCAAGAACTCGATCATTATCGAGTATTTGAGATGAAGTGTGCAGATGATGCTGCAACTCTAAAAGCCTTCATTGAAAAGGATCGAGTATATGATTTCTTGGCAGGTCTTAATTCTGAATTTGACCAAGTCAGAATTCAAATACTTGGAAAAGAAGAAATCCCTTCTTTGGAAGAGACAATCTCTCTAATCCGGGCGAGAAGAAAGTCGAAGGGGAATAATGCTAGAGCCTCAAGGCGTGGAAGGCTCAAAGATTAGTAACTCGCAATGCATCAACACAAGAAAGAGGAAAGGTGGATGCTTCAAGGTCTACATGGAGGGATAATCGAGACAGTTTGTGGTGTACCTATTGTAAGAAGCCAAGGCATACAAAGGAACGTTGCTGGAAACCGAATGGCAAACCAGCAACCTCAAGCCGAGAGTGGGGAAACAAAGGAGGACAGCCAAGGCCCCACGCTCATCTAATTGAACAGACCAACCAGCAAATCGAGTCACGGTGAAGGACGGGTGAAAGAATCCTTCAGCGGTGAGGAAATAGAAAGAATTAAAGGGCTTTTAGGGTCTCTTGATAAACCCTCTGGTGCATGTTCCTTAGCACTCTCAGGTAAGTCTCCATTCTCTTTTAGTTTAAATGCCTTAGAAAAACTTTCAAGTGAAGCTTGGATAATAGACTCAGGTGCCATTGATCACATGACTCACACTTCACATTTTTTTAGTACCTACACCCCTTGTCCAAGCAATAGAAAAATAGGGGTGGCAGATGGTTCTTTGGCCTTTGTTGCACGAGTTGGTGATATCTATGTTACGCCCTGTTCTCACTCTAAAAGATGTCCTCCATGTGCCAAAATTATCAGCCAACCTAGTCTCCATACAAAGGCTCACCAATGACCTCAAATGTTATGCAATTTTTTACCCTACCTACTTGTGTTTTTCAGAACGAGGATTCGGAGAGGAAGATTGGACTTGCTAAGGAAAAGAATGGGTTGTACTATCTTGAGACGCCGAGGATTTCAAAAAGAGTCATGAACAATTCACCCTTGTCATTTCTTAGTGCTTCAAATAAGGATGTCATTTGGCTTTACCATTTTCGTTTTGGTCATCCATCTTTTCGCGTCTTAAATATCATGTTTCCTTCTTTGTTTAAAGGATTAGATATGAGTCAATTCCAATGTGATACTTGTGAATTTGCTAAGCACACCCGTGTATCTTTTCCTATAAACAACAAAAGAAGTTCTCATCCTTTTGATTTGATTCACAGTGACATTTGGGGACCTTCCACAATTCCAAATATCTCAGGGGCTCGATGGTTTGTTTCTCTAATCGATGATTGCACTAGGGTCACATGGATATTCTTACTCAAAACACAAATCCGATGTAAGTAGTATTGTTCCTAATTTTAATTCTATGGTTCAAAATCAGTTTGGAGTTAAAATTAAAAACTTTAGATCAGATAATGCTAGAGACTACTTTAATCGATCTTGTCAACTTATTTCCAAAAGGAAGGGATAATCCATGAGTCATCTTGTGTAAACACACCACAGCAAAATGGGGTGGCTGAAAGGAAAAATGGTCATTTGCTCAACACTACTCGAGCATTGTTGTTTCATGGAAATGTCCCTAAGTCTTATTGGGGGGAAGCTGTCCTTACATCTACATACATGATTAATAGATTGCCATCAAGAGTATTAGATTTCAAAACTCCTATGGCAGTTCTTTCTAGCTTTTATCCACATTTCGGGACAACAAATAATCTCATACCTAGAGTCTTCGGTTGCACCTCTTTTGTACATGTTCATAATCAGCAAAGGGGAAAACTAGATCCTAGAGCAATCAAGTGTGTCTTTCTTGGTTACTGCTACACAAAAGGGGTATAAATGTTATCATCCTCCTTCTTGAAAAGCCTATATTTGAGTTGATGTTACATTTGTAGAAAACAAACCTTACTTTCCACAATCTTATCTTCGGGGGAGAAGTCATTAGTTGAGGTCCTTAATCTTGACTTATCTCCTAATAATCTTCCAATCCGAGCTCCTACTCCTGATCAACCAATCCCTAATCAATCAACTCCCGACCAATCAGCCTCCAACTCTGATCAACGGGCTCCTCATGAATCAGTTTCTGATGAATCAGTTCGTGCTACTTTAATTCCGGACTCACTCTCTATGATTGAGCCTATTCCGGAACAAGAGTCCACTCCCATATCTCCTCGTGTTTATGACTCTATGAGATTTCCTCAGGTATACTCAAGAAAGACAGCTGTTCCAAACCAAACACAAGTTCAAGATTCTCATCCGAGTTTTGCAAATGAATTTCCGGTAAGTTCGACTCTCCTTTGCATAAACAAAGTCAATTGATATGCCCGAAAATGACTCGCATCTTCCCATTGTTGTTAGAAAAGGTACTAGAGAATGCACAAAGCGACCCTTATATCCACTATCTCACTATGTGTCACTTGACCGCCTATCACCATCTCATAAAAATTTCATTGTGAGTCTAAACACCTTTTCTATTCCAAATACTTTATCTGAGGCATTGTCTAAAGAAGAATGGAGGAATGCTATGAGAGAAGAAATGGATGCATTAGAAAAAAAACTAGACTTGGGAGATTGTCGAAAAACCTAAAGGAAAGAATCTTGTGGGCTGCAAATGGGTTTTTACCTTGAAATACAAAGCTAATGGTTCTCTTGAGAGATATAAAGCACGATTGGTGACAAAGGGTTATACTCAGACTTATGGAGTAGATTATCAGGAGACATTCGCTCCGGTGGCAAAGATGAACACTGTGAGAATTCTACTCTCTTTGGCGGCTCATTTTAATTGGCAACTTCAGTAGTATGATGTGAAGAATGCATTCTTACATGGAGACCTAGAAGAAGAGATCTACATGAGTATTCCACCGGGATTTGAAGGAGAAAAACAACAAACAAAGCATGTAGATTACGGAAAGCACTATATGGGCTCAAGCAATCACCTAGAGCCTGGTTTGGGAGATTTTCAGAGTTATGAAAGCTTCGGGCTACAAACAAAGTCAGGTGATCATACCCTCTTCATTAAGCATTCAACAAGAGGGAGAGTGACAGCACTTCTAGTGTACGTCGATGATATTATTGTCACAGGTGACGATGATGAGGAGAAACAAGTAGCTAAAGCAAAGTGTTTGATTAAAGAGTTTGAAATAAAAGAGCTAGGAAGACTCAAATACTTTCTTGGCATTGAAGTTTCTTACTCTAGACAGGGAATTTTTGTCTCACAATGAAGTACGTGACTCGATCTCTTGAAGGAAACGGAAAACTTGGTTGTAAACCAAAGTAGCCACACCTATTGAGCCTAATAAAAAGCTTGGAGATGCAAAGGAAGAACCTGCTGTAGATCGATAAATGTATCAAAAATTGGTTGGGAAACTTATCTATTTGGCTCATACTAGACTTGATATTGCCTATTCAGTAAGTGTGATTAGTCAATTTATGCATGACCCAAGAGAATCACACTTACAAGCCATCAATCGAGTGCTACATTATTTAAAAGGAAGTCCTGGAAAAGGAGTCCTATTCAAAAGAAATCAAAAACGATGCTGCAAGCTTATACCGATGCGACTATGCGGGATCCATGGTGGATAGAAGGTCAACATCTGGTTATTGCACATTTCTTGGCGGAAATTTAGTGACTTGGCGGAGTAAAAAACAGAATGTAGTTGCAAAATCAAGTGCTGAATCAGAATTTCGAGCAATGGCCCAAGGAATATGTGAGCTATTATGGCTTAAAATCATCCTAGAAGACTTGAAAATCAAGTGGGAGGGTCCTATGAAGCTGTATTGTGACAATAAATCAGCAATTAATATTGCTCATACTCCTGTACGGCATGATAGGACAAAGCATATTGAAATTGATAGGCATTTCATCAAAGAAAAGATAGAAGAGGGGTTGATCTGCATGTCCTACATACCTTCCGGAGATCAACTAGCTAATGTGCTAACCAAATGACTTAATGGTGGGATCTTTCATGAAATAATCTCCAAGCTGGGAATGAAAGACATCTATTCCTCAGCTTGAGGGGGAGTGTTGAATTATCCTGATTTTTTAGGATCTGATTATTAGGAATATTCAATCCTGATTTTTTGGGTCCTAATTATTAGGAAATAGCTGTAAATAATTAGTTAGGAAATGATTTATTAGTATCCCTTGATTTGTGGGATTATAGCTGTATTTTACAGATCTGTTTTTTCCTAGTTAGTACTTGTAGAAGTCCTATAAATAGCTTTGTAATCCTGGTACAAAAATATTGAGAATTATCACAATTCTTTTCTCTAAATTCTTCAAAAACCCATCATGAGAGAGAGAGAGAGATTAGAGAGATTAAAGAGCTAACACACTGTTGTAAGGTATAGGCCCTTTCAAAAATCTAAATCTAAGAATCTGCCACATTGTAAGCTGCCGCTAACTCCAGAAAAACTCACACAAATAGGAGCAAATCAGCAGCCAACAGATTCAGGGTCATCCAGCCAATAATTTTCCATACAGTCTTGTGCTCAGTGACCATGAAGACCATCTAGACATTTTATTCAGCATTCAACATAATACCAACCCAAATGTTTGAGCCAAAGAATCAATTTAATCCCATCTTTTGCACCGTTAAGACACTGCAATTCTTGGACTCTTGTCTACTTAACACTTAACCTATATATTAGGTGACAATAATAACAGACCAATGAATTGAGATCATGACAGCATACGACCAAGACTTACGAGCTAGTAATCTAGAATTGACAACACAGACCGCGGATAATCTTGTGTGGTAGTCATAGAAGCAAGAACAAGTGAAAACAACACATTCCACGACATGGCGAGAATCACAGTGCAATGAGAGCAAACAACGAGCATTGAGCTCTTCAGAAACAAATTTCTAGCCATTAGTCCGAGCTGTGTTTAAATCTCAAAGTCAATGTCAGAGTACACTTATTATGACAAAACTGGCGAGACGAAATGTTAAGATTTTCATCTCTCCCATCTCGGAAACTATTCCTTTAAATTAACTCGATGGCACAAACAGAAGTTCAATTTGTATTCCTCACATGAAAATTGGCTCCATATCCTCGGAAATTTTCCGAAAATCAGCAGAATTAGCTGAAACAAACCACTATTTAGCTTTCAGTAATCAAAAAGATTTGAAAAGCAAAAGAATTGCCTGACCGTCCCCAATCCTTCGAAACCCGATCACTCCTTCGCGACTTCCAAGGTCACGCTTCGCTCCGCACTCGCGCTCTGCTCCGCATCCTTCGTGGCCGCCTCTCTCTCCAATTCCTTCACGACGTCCTCCTCCGCCTCCTTCTCGGCGCGCAGTATCGGCTCGTAGTAGTCGTAGTGAGCCTCCATGCACTTCTTCAGAGAGGCGGTGGCTTGGAAGCACTTGTCCACGATGTCCTCCTTGCTCTTCTCCGCCTCCTCGATGCACTTCTCCCAGTCGACGAACGCGTCCCTGCAGCCGCCGGCCTTCATGAACAGGCAAAACCCGCACTCCCCTTCCTCCTCCTCCTCCGCCGCCGCCGCCGCCGCCGCCTTCCTTTCGCCTCCGGCATCCGTCTCGACCCGGTCCGAGGTGGACTTCTCGTCGGGATTGGGGCTGTTCTCTAGGGTTTTCGCCTCGATTGGGGAGGAGTCCGGAGGACGACTCGGTGGATCGGAGTTCGGGGATTCTGAAGCCGCGGCGGACATGGATCGGAGAGGGTTGGGGGGGGGGGGGCGGAGATCGACGGCGAACGGCGGTTTCTTGATCGGCGGTGAAGCGGCGAGGAGGAAGGTTTGGAGTCTGAAGTCGTTGAAAAATTGGATTTTGCTTAAAACCTCCTTAAAACCCTTCTCTTCCTGGGCGGAACTTTCCGACCTCGGTTCGCTTGCTCCTCGCACGCGTACATCACGTGAGCTCCTTTCATTTTATTGATTTTCACGGTCCCTCATTTTCGCAACTATATAATTTGAGTTAACTCTATCGATGGTATGACAAATTTGGGAGAAAGCAAACCAGAAGTGTTAAAAATTATGAATAACGCTTACTTTAGTATAGAAAGCTTTTTTCACACCACTTGAATGCCACTCCTTAAAAAATGATCAAATATTAATTTTGATTTAAATTATTGGAAATCATACGATGTCATATTTTATTAATTTTTCAATTCTATATAACTCACCAATGTCCCCGGTCAGCATATAATTTAAAAACGATATCGTTTAAAAGTTGTAAATAATAATTATTTAAGTGTCAATTTTTTTTCAAAATGTTTACGTCAATGTTAATCATGATAATAAGTAATCATTTTAGTGCAACGCACATACTAGCATAAAAAAAAGGTTAGTGTAGTTTTGTGCTTGCATCAGTTGCACAAACATGTGCTGGTGCAAAGCACAAACTAGCAGCATCAATAGCATAAACAAGGCTAGTGTAGTTTTGTGCTTGCATCAGTTGCACAAACACGTGCTGGTGCAAAGCACAAACTAGCAGCATCAATGAGTTGCACCTCCTTGGGTAGCTCGATTAGGAAACGCAACCAAGAACCTTGACATATTAACAACAAAAGAATTAAGAGACCTTTTTTTATCACCTAAAGGAAGTTAGCAAAAGACCAGCAAGGATGTGGACCCAATTACACGACTATAATCATGCTTTTGTAGCTTTTTGCAAGATCCGCCACCACTTCCACTTGCTAATTCTGTAATTTAAAATTAAACTATTCCCAAATTCCCCCATTTTATAAATGGGGGGGGGGAATTCTTGAAAATTTGAAAGTACTGTTCATAGTATCATAATGTACTGTTCATGCATTGTTTGGTATTGTAGCGTATTGTTCATATACTATCTAGTACCATCTAGCACTATAGTAGAAACGCAAAAAGTGGGATAAGAGTTTGTCAGTAGTGGAAAAATCAATTTTTAGGGTGCATTTAGTAATCATTTTATTCCTAGAAATGATTTATACTCATAAATAATTTTTTTCCCGTTCTCTGAAATAATTTATAAGTTTTGGAAAGTGTTTGGTAACTGTCTAAATTTTTATTATACGTTTGGCAAGATTCTTAAATTTTTTTGTCTTTTTTAATTGTTTAATTCTTTTATTATATTTTTCTTATTTCCTTTTCTCTTCTTCTTTCTCCTTCTTTGTGGTTGGTGGTGGCCGGCAACCAATTGTCCAACGAGCTCGCTAGAGCCTTGCCAAGTTAGGGTGAGGTCTGATGAGCACATTAGAGACTCGCCTAGCCACCGCAAGGCTTGGCCTCGATAGATCTAAGCGAGGCCAAGCCTTGCATCGATTGGCGAGGTCAAGCCTGCCCAGCCTTAGCCATGGCAAGGCTTGGGTCGACGAGCCTTGTCCCAAGCCTTGCCATGGCTCAACATCGTTGGGTTGGGGTCGTTGGCCCTTATCTGACCTGTCATTGGCCATGGCTAAGGCTAGCGATCGGCCAAAAGGAAGAAGAAGAAAAAAAAAGAGAAAAGAAAAAAAAAGTTGACTTGATTTAAGGAATTGTTCTCCGGAATAAGAAGCAATTTTTTTTTTCTGCTTTTTGATTATATTTCAAATCTATTCTGGAGAATGAAAAAACAGATTTTTGTTCTTAGAAACAAAAAATTTACTAAACGGATTTTTATTCTTTTTTTATTCTCGAGAACAAAAGAATAAAATCAGTTGTTCCCGAAAGTATTACTAAATAGGTTCTTAGCATAAGACCCCTTAGATGCAAATTGGCCATTGTTGATCAAAAGGAGTTTGTATATTATAGTGTGTTTGTCCTTATCGATTGTTTTATGCCTATAAAAGGCAATGCATGTAAACATTAAAGGGTAGAACGCACCATTCTTAGAAATAATATTGTGTGGTTTGTTATAAATTCTAAAACACTCTCCTCTCTACCTTTCTACTTGGTATGATTCTTTAGAACTAAGGTTGTTCTGATTAATCATAATAGTATGCTCTATACTTACTATAATATAGAACATGTGCATCGGAATTCTGCTACTATGTGAGACCAATTTCCATCCATCGTAAATCACTAAAAATCTAAGTTGTTAGTTGATGATTGGTGGCGACATTGTTGTTCTAAATACTGATTTTAGATGGAAAACAATTTTGATTTCATGACTAGATCGAGTAATCTCTTTGCATGTAGGTTGTTTGTTGAAATGTCTCCATAAAGTTATGAAGCGTACTTGAGAGAGTTGCTGAGATATATCGGTTGAAGTGTTCAAATCCCAATATAAACCTTAGATTCATTAACATTGCTCTTGCTTCGCGAGACTTGAATATGAAATCAAGAATAACACAGAGGAATAGATTTAAGGGAAGCGAGCTCAAACAAAAAAATAAAATAAAACAGAGGAATAGATTTTAGGGAAGATGGCCAGACCTTGAACGAGGCCATGGATGAGTGGGGGGAGAAAGAGAGTGAGTGAGGAACAAAGCTGGCACACGGCGAGACCTAAATTGACAAATTGGGGCTAAATTAGGACATAGAAGCAAATCAAGCACCGGAATCATGTTCTTCTTCAAGATGCAACCTACCCCAATTTGTGAAGATAATTAATTTGCTCCTTTATGACCTCCACCGGGACTGGAAGCTCTAGCCTTTCGAGGACAATCCCAATCCCAATCCCGCGAAGGAACTCATAAACCCTAGCGCAATTCTCCATCCTCTCGCTCTTCATTTCTGCCGAGCTGGGATGATTGTACAGGGACGAGGAGAAGTTCCTATCCATTTGGCCCAGTCGGACCCTGTTGGTACTCATCGCGATCACATCATCTGACCTAGAGGATGAAGAACTTCACTCCGAGATGAAGGTCTTGAACCACGAGATTTGCAAGATTCGACGGTGATAGCATCGCCACAGAGGGTGCTTCGATTCCATGAGAACTTGAATGAGAGAGAAAGGGCAAAAGAGATCGACGGAAAAAGAGAGGGCGACAGAGAATGATGGAGAAAGAGGGAGGTTGCAGCCTCTTTTTATGATTAGGGCCATCTCATCGTCCATGTAGACTTTTTTTTTTTTTAAATATGGAAAAGCCACCTAAGCGTTAACATTTAATTATAAAAATCACATAATATTTTTAACTAGAATTTATAGCCACAGGCATTTAATTGATTTTAAATAACGTAATCTGCTCTTTTAAATGATACAAATTTTTGTTAGATTGTAATATGTAGCTAATATTAAAGCCGAAATTTCCTTCGGTCGGAGCGCTTCACAATAGAATATAGGCGACTCATTCATACAACTCCACACGAGAAAAAAGGAAATCTTCACTATGATGTCAAAAGCGTCACCATTTCATCATTCGAGCGATTAAATTAATCATAGGGGTCGAATGCAAAAAGTAAGAGGCATGAGGTTGCGATTCAGTGTAAAATGCGTAAAATGCGAGAATTGGGGGGTGGAAAGTGAAAAGTGGGTCAAACATATAAGAGCAGACCAAAAGCGAAAACGGGTTATCTCTGTCGCGAGCCCTCTCGGATTTCACACTCCTCTCGTCTCTTGCAGAATCCATCGATCCATCCATCGGTCGATCGAGAGAGAGAGAGAGAGAGAGAGAGAGAGAGAGGATGAACAGCCACCACAGTCAGAGCCAGCAGTCGAGCGAGAGCAGGCACGACGACGACGCCGCGCTCACCGATTTCCTCGCTTCCCTCATGGAGTACACCCCCACTGTAAAGCAGCCGAATTTCGCTTCTTTGCTCCTCCTTCTTCCTTCTCTTTTCTCAAAGATCGATACTTGCCGATGTCTGAGCAACGATCGACGCTTTTTCCTTGTTGGGTTTTCGATTCTCATGTGATTCCTTCTTCCCAGGTACCGGATGAGCTGGTGGAGCACTACTTGGGGAAGAGCGGGTTTCAGTGTCCTGATGTCCGACTGTAGGTACTTCAGTGCTCGCGCGTTGAATTCGATTTTCGCTATGCTTTGGTACAATTGAACGTGTCCCGGTAGATGATATATGACCGCTGCGCCTGATATGAATCGTGGGTTCCGGCAGATGTCGTTGCTTTTCTTAGAATTTGAGAAGTCGGGTCGATGTGCTCCCCTAGAGAGCTGTGACGTTTGCGGGTCTTTGATTGTGGAAAAACTATTTGGCTGAAAGTTTTATTTCCTGTTAGTCGCGACGAATCAACTGCTAGGTTGGGGACGGTTGGTTCTGAAGCGGTTGATTCTGAGCTTCTTCGAGCCAGTAAAATCTTCCTAGTTAGGTATTACAACTAAAAATTCGTCATGGCAGCTAGCATTTGGCTCCTTTTTCTCTCATTTCTAATCATTTGTGGCAATTACATTCTAGAATTCTGCAGTGTGTTCCAGGGTTGTGGCATAAAGGAAAGCAAGAAGCTGTATGTTAACTCTATCTGTTATTTGGGACTTGATGTAAAAAAAAGGGAAAGCTTTATGGGTGTTTATTATTCATTAGTATTGAATGATTTCACTTTTTCAGTGATGTTTGTAAGGAACAAAAGATTCATGGATGGAGATGTAATTGAAAGGCGATGACAGATTCTTGGATAGAGAAGATGATAAGAATTTTGACTGAAAGAATATACATAATAGTGGGTTAGCCTTGCAGGTCCAAACAATGTTGGATATATTGGTGACAAAACAATGAATTTGGATTGTCGTAATTGGAGGAGGTGGACATTAGTAATTCTGTCAGAGTATCGAAAAGAAACACTTCCCATCGAGAGGACTGACTCAGAACTGCATTATCATTATGTTGCTTCCATGTGCCCAATTGGCAATGGCTGAACTACCAAAGTTCTAAAGAATTTGTTATAGGATATGTTACAGATTTCAGATTGAGCACAGCATGATCGTGGTTTGTCATAGTATGCTGATGACCATGACAGTTGCACATTACATGATGCTTAAATAGCTTCTTTTTTCCCTTGTGGGGGATGTAATCAGATCGACCTAGCTCCTTCTCTGCCTTTTCTTCATAAGGTTCCTTGTACTTTTTTTTTATGTTTTTTTATACATCCTAGATTCTACTTTCCTTGCTTTAAACTAGGAATGAACTATGTGCGGAAAAGATGACACCTTTTTTAAATTAGTTGAAATGTACATGCATCTTGATTAAGATTTGAGGGTATTGTGGTGGGCCATAATCTATTGGGACTAGACACCAATAGCCTCAAAGTTTATTCATTGGACCTAATTACCTGAATCATAATTGTCGGGTCATTAGTGTCTAGATAAAAGAGTTCTTTTATATATGAATCTTTGGATGGCATTGCCTTCATGTTTACGTAGGGAGTTAACTGATTATTTAGGGCGTGGAGTATTGATTCTTATTCTCCCCTTTACTTGCAGAACAAGGCTGGTAGCTGTTGCTACACAGAAGTTTGTTGCAGATATTGCTAGTGATGCTCTTCAGTATGTAACTGCAGTTATCTCCTTTCTAATTATTGATTTTCGCTGATTTGTTTACCTTAGTCATTAACACTACTGAGGAAACATGTGTTGTGTTTGACCGAAATGTTTCTTCCAATTTTAGCACTTATACCATACATGACTTGAGGATATAAGAAGTGAGTTGATGAAAGAAGGATTTCAATTTGAGGAACATGTTTTTTTATTTTATTTTGGTAGCGTGAAAAGAATAGAATGTCTAGGTATAAGTATCTTTAAAGAGGGGATACATATACAGACATCAAACTTTGACATTGATTCCTGTATGATTGAACAATGCAAAGTTAACATTTTATGTTACTTGGTCTTGTTTATTTCAGTGCTGCTTCCTTTAGCAGTTTATCAGTGATGTTCTAGTCTGTCTGAGCTGACTTCCTGAAAGCATTTTATGTAAATAACAGGCATTGCAGGGCAAGACAGACCACGGTGGTTAAAGACAAAAGGGATAAGCAGCAGAAGGTGTTAATGTCATACATCTGAAAGTAGCATCTAATCTAATTCTCTCTCTTCACAGTCTGACCTTTATTATTACAGGATAAGCGCCTAATCTTGACAATGGATGATCTCTCAAAAGCTCTACGTGAGGTTAGAATCCAGAACCTTCGGTCATTGAAGTAATAATTTGGCTTGGACATCTTGCAGTTGCCTGTGCTACCTATCTTACTTTCATCTTTTTACATATTTGTCTCATGTGCAATAGACGATTGATGACCAAAGGCACTGTTCCTTCTTTCTTTCTTTCTTTCTTTTTTTTTTTTTGTTTCCCAGTATGGTGTCAATGTGAAGCACCAGGAGTACTTCGCAGACAGCCCTTCAGCTGGGTTGGATACTGCCTCTAGGGACGAATGAGGGATATTGATGCAAGAAGATATTCCTTGGATCTAGAGAAAAGGTTCCGCATGAAACCTGTTCCAAGTCTGCTGTATGCAGAAATGACAGTAGTTTCTTGTAGCTGTTTTCTGCTTATCTTTAATTTTCCCAAGAAATCATCGTGTTGTCATCATATTGCTGAATATTGCTGAACTTGTATGGAAATAGATGATGGTTTCCTAGTTAAGCTGCCGGTGCGGCTGATTTTTTCCCTTCTGGATCGACATCAACTTTGGAGTGTTATGTAGTGTAGTTCTGGGAAATGGAATATCATACGCAGTTACCGGTTGCTCTATTCTGAGACATTTATCTGCTCTGGCTTTGATTGATTTTAAAACTTCTTGTGATGGATCAACCTTAGCTCTCTCTGTTTCTCTCCCTCCAAATATCTCAGTGGAGGCTTTTGGTTTCAGAGATACTTTCAAGCTCCTACGTAATAGCAGACGATCTGATGCCTTGCAAGTATTGATTATGTAATTGAAGTGGGTAGTCATTCCAATGGGATGAATATCATATCCTTTTATACGTCATTTTCAAGTGTCAATGAGAATGCATGCAATTTCAGTAACCTAACCGGAAGAACGATTCGGTCCACCCATCCTCCTTGCCCACTGTGAAGACAATTCTAGTGAGAAGATGCAAGAGCAAAATCTCGGTGCAAATCTCATTTCCTTTTTTAAGCTTGTGGTGTAAAGCTTTGACTGGACTTCCGTCAACAATCTATGTCAGACGCATGTACATAATCAAATATATGTCTATCTAATTATCCTTGAAATTGACGCAGCCAGTATTCTTTTCGTGTTGATTTATAAAATCATATTAACCAAATCTAAAATTGTAGTGCCAAACCAGTTGCTTCTTTTGTTCTGAGTAGATTGAAAGCGCTCCATCAATCGATAACCTCAAGCAAAATTTCCCACTCAGTGAAGCACTTCACATTTTCTCCGTGGCGAATGAACGAAAAGCACATTCAAGTCGAGTTTCAGCAGCGTCCGAACGGTAACCTGTTTGAACAGTTTCTTGGCCCTACCTAAAATTTTAGGATCTTTAGAGTAGGGCAAAGATAGCACTGCCAAAGTTCACTCAATTTATTCACAGCAAATTCTTCAGACACATTGACCCTTAACCCTCGCATATGCTTCCTCACCAAATGAAAGCATTGGCCACCATTTCGAAGCACCTGCTAAACTACTTTGGGATAACACTACAAGAAAAAGTTATCGTCTTTCCTAAATTTAAGATAACTCTGTCCTCTTAGTTCAAAAAGAATTCCGTAACATGATGGATGGCTTCCAGCATGCCTAGATTGGACCTTCGCATGTTTCTAATCTGAAAACAGAAAAGTCCACGACATATAATAGGCCAAGTATGAATATGAATGATGAACTAAAATCAATTTCACTGACAAGTTTCATGTGGATTAAAATGTAGACTGTATGTCCCCTTTCTGCTTGCTACTTGATTAAGACAATCAAGCTAGCTGGAACAGCCTGAGCCCTGCATAGAAGGTAGAATTTGACACATGCCAAAAAGCTGCATGTTTTGATGGAAACTTTATTTGCAGATTGCCCATGTGGAGCACCATATTGACCTCATGGATTTGAACTCCGAATCACCTTAGTCATCTTTCTCAGAGTTGTCATCGTCATTACCCTCATCATAGAAACTGAAGGGATGCGGGACAGACTTAAATGCCCTGTACTTTCCCACATTGTTTAAATGTTCATTCTCCAACCTGATAAATTGCAATCCTCTTTAACGATGTCGTAAAACAAAACCTTTTTGTTGCTATGATATCGAAGAAGCCACATTAATAAGCCTTCTTCTGATCAGCACAATCAGTGAAAGATGTTTCATTCTTGCTCATGCCACTTCTTAACGGCTGAACGTTTTATCAATACAGTAATTCAATCAGCAAATAGACACTGAATTTCCTGTGTATATTTGAAGAGGTACAGTACCTGAAGAAGCTCCAGATTCCACGACGAAGGATTTCTAGACAAGATACAATTGTTGTAACTGCCATCTTATGCAGGGAACGCAATTTGAACTCCAGCATGAGCTGCATCCAGGCCAGTCTCAAGACTACGTTTAGGATCTACAATGACATCCAGAAGGAAAAAAAAAAGAAATATCAACCCAAAGAAACGTAAAAGGAGAGAGCACAAACAAATTCTGGCATAACAAGTAGTCATGTACCATGGCTGCAAAATAAACACTTTTATGTGAAATGAGAAGTTTATCCCTCAAGTAAAAATTCCTGGAATGCCTTCGAAGAAGCCCCCAGTCAACGACAATATCCCAATATGTGTTCATTATTGTAGCGATAGCTGAGCTGATGAAAGCAAGAACCAACCATGCATGTCCCTTCTTGAGTTCACAAGCGGTTCTGACTAGAACTGCCACAATTGTCAGGAAGTATTTTAACCCATTGAATCCATGCACTGCATCTCCTTCTTCACATAATCGACGGAGGCACTGAGTGATAACAAGAAATCTCTTTCAAAAGTCAATGCTCAAGATTCATGTAAAAGTAATTATCATGAGACTCCACAGCTACACTTTCCATTTATACCGGGCTACTACATTAGAAGTACTCTGACAGTGAAGACAAGCAAATGCTGTCAGGGAGCATTTATTCAGAGGATTAAATGCCATTTCTCACAAAACAAGTCGTTCAGTGCAAATGTTTTCTAAGTTAAGCAGTTGTGTCCTTGGATTTTCGTATCATCACTACTATATATATATATTATTTTTTTTTTAATTTTTATTTTCATGCTACCAAGTGAACTCAAGGCAGCAAAAGAATGCAAATCAGCAAGAGTCCTTCCAAAATGTACTTCAGATAAACCAATTGCAATGGCTAACTACAGTAACAGTTACTCCATGTTGGAGTTACTTTTATTCAAATTCGTTGTACTTCCAAGTTTTCTATTGGCTCATTGTATTTTCTAAGATGATTAACAATCAGATCATTTTGTCAATCATCCACTTAACGGAAGCTTATATATTGAAAGTAAACTCAGTAATTTTACCAATCATAAGTTATGATTGTGCAAAAATCACAAACAAAATTTCGCAACAGTATCCTCTCGACTTATCCCCGTGCTGTTGTGAAAGTTACCAGAGAACACTTGTAGCAAAATGTCACCTGCATGAAGCGCATCCAATATGGGATGATGGCAACAATGAAATAGAAAACATTATAGACACCATGTCTGTGGCACTTATTTTGTCTCTGAGAATACTCTCCCAACCCATAGTAGCAAATGTACAGCTCCAGACTCCTTATAGCCTGCACCTGAAAATTAGGATGATGGAAAGTATGTTGAGCATATGTCTCTACATGGAGTGGCCGATGAAAAAATTAAAAGCACTTTCTAACTTTACACCTGGCTGGTAAGGTGGTCTGCCAAGACGAAATCTGGAAGAGTAACCTGCTAGGACAGAACACATTAAACTGTATCACTGTCTAGCTCTATGTCCTAATGGATACTTTACGTCTCATCTCGTTTACCTTGTAGAGAGGAGCACAAATACAGTGAAAAAGACATCTGATGAAGAAAAAGCGACTCGAACTGTATAAGATGTTAAAAGGGCAGAAAATTATTATAAGAACGACCTGCACTGAAAGAACAGCTTATCAGAAAGAATCATACCATAAGCATAAGCAACATTGATAGTTGGAAGGATGAAATCCGTATAGAACAGGGAGATGGGGACTATTTGCATTGTCATACCGTGACCAAGCTTAAAGGAACCAGTTCAGTGAATGTCTTGAAATTTCGAGTTTTTGAGCCCAAATCCAGGTACAAATTTACCAGGAAACTGCCAAGTGCAAGTACTGCAAGCCCAGTGCTTACAAGAAATACTTCGCGATATCCCAGTTCTGTGCCTTGCTTAAACCCAAATATAAATGGGTAGTTAATCCGATATCGTCTCCAGAAGTATATATTTGCCGCATATGTTAGCATATGGAGAGTGACATATCCAAAAAAACTGCAAACAAGGGGGAAAAAGATTTTCATTGATGGGATTCATGCATCCAATTAGATGGGTATCGGAGATGCATTTTTTAGGTATTTCATGGAAAAGTAATTTAAACTTCAACAAGGTCTATCCTACCTGTATAAAGGGAAAATGTTTTCCATGTATCTTGCACCTTCCTCCCTATCCATAAAATTTTTGGTTTCTATTCTCAGAACAACAGCAACCACAAGAGCAGCTGAGCAACCAGAAAAGAAACCTGGAAACCAGAAAAATCACAATGCAGTTTGTGGTTTTCTCAAACCCTAACAAGCAATGAAGACCTGAAATTGTGAATATATCCCGATATAATTACATTATTGAGACAAATATCCTTCACCTGAGAAAAATGTTACTTTATGCCTCTCTTTTTTTGGCCTCGGTCTCAATGACTTCATGCCTTCTCTGCAATTTGAATCAGCAAAATGCTCGACAAAAGCTGCTTCCACCCTCTCCAAAGACTAGTGACCTATGTACAGATAGTCTTTTAGCATGAGAGTAATGCTCTTTTCACAAGGCACAGGTAAGAGTAATATGGGTTTTATAAAACTTGGCAAAGCTTTTGTATTTTTTAATTTGGCTCTGGACCAGGTTCACTAATGTATTTACTCCTATCCTCCTTATTAGCACGAGGTATTAGGAATTGGGATAGGATCATGGTTGATATTACTCTAACCCCCTAAAAATGGTTATTCTCATCAAGTAGATGAAGTATAACCAGAAAAAGCGTAAGACCAAAGAAAATAGAGAATTCATACATCCATCAACCATTCTGAGCATAAATTCTTATCTGTACTGAGGATTTATTTAAGGCTGAATTTTACATGGGTTCCCCTGAAGGATTACATAGTACGATATCCCAAAGACCACACACCAGCTTGTTGGTTAGAGAACAAACCTCATCAGAGCTGCCTAGGTAAGAGTTGTCCACCATTTCCATGTATGACCTGGCTGCTCTTTGTGAAGTGATCTATGATATAGGAAAAAACAAGAAAATCCTAAAATTATCGCTAAACCATACTTGCTATCAAGTGACAGTTATATACATTATCACGTGATTACGTGACGAATAAGGAAGCTGAAAGGTGAAACAAAGAAACCTAGCAGTTTGGTGCTGATGTCTGACCTTTTCATATTTCTTCAAGATCTTTGAAAAGGCTGAGAGGTTCATAAAGCTGGTCTCATCATAGGAAAGCAATAAATATTCAATAGAGGGAAAGTAAATACCCCAGGAACAAAGAAGTTACAATATTTCACCTAAAAAGCTTTAAAAGGCGGAGCTTCTGACAGAATTCGATGAATACAAGCCTTAGTCTTTCTTCCACTTTCCTCAGCTCCTCTTTTTTGAATCTCAGTTCGACATCTTTGGAATCTCGGAAAACGCCTTTCAATGTGGAAATAGGAGTTTCGAGTGGTTTGTGAATCTTCACGTGCTCAAGTACTTCAAGGGGGTCCTGTCTGCATCCATTCACCTCTTGTCTGCACATGCCTACAGAACAGGTCATATGAGATGGACAGCCAATCCTCCTTTTTTTGTGTCTTTTTGGTATATCATCACATTGAGTACTGTGCTCCATGATTAGAAAAGAAAATTATTTTGCATAGGTACATCACCCTAGGATAGATTCTTCCAAGCAAAGTACCCCAAAGGCTTCAACCCCTATCTTTGTCAAGTGAGAGAAGTACCATATTGAGCAGGAAGTGTTTATCTTACTGTGATATTTACTAGATTAAATAATGGTTTCTATAATCATGCACTCACAATTTGAAGACACATATTAACTTGAACCCTCATGTATTTTATCATCACAAGAACTCCCCACTGCATGCAAAACTGAAGTCTTTAAATACTAAATGCAATGACTGAATATAAGCCACGCCCTTACCTGAATTACCATCTTCATTTAGATCGTCACTAGGTGACAGCTCTGTGGTGGCAGCGTTGGTCGAATATGTCTTCAAACTGGAGCCATTAGCATCAGGGTTCTCCACCTTAATTCTCAAGGCGACCAGTGCATCCATCTGTCTATCTAGTGAAGAAGCTTCATTCATCAGTTCCTCTACCTTATCTTTATAGAAGGTATTAACCTTGTTAAGCTCTTCATCAAGCTTCCTGAAGAACTTGGCCTCAATATCTCCTCCTTCCTTAGATCGCTTGAGAAAGTCAGTCCTGTAACATTGCATAGAACTTTCCCCTGGCGATGAATTAACAGTGATCACTTGGTCCTCAATATCTCTCTCGCTAGGTGGATTGCTAGCTGGTACAGTTAGTCCACCGAAGGATCTGTGCAATGCCAATCTTCGCTGAAAGGTTCTCAAAGGCGTCGCTGGTTGCTTCCTCTGCTTAAAGAGCACTATCTCCCTTAAGATCCTTTTCAGACCATTGTAATCCATATAGGCCTCGACCCACTCAGGCACCTTTTGTCGCTTAAAATGTTTGCCAAACTTCATCTCTGCAGTCCTGGAAAGAGCTCTCGTTGTGTTTTAAGTATGCATATACTCTGTAATTCCGAGACATGTACGATGAGTAACTAAGCAGAAAAAGGGAAAAGCATCCTGCCGATGACATGGACAATGACGCGAACCAGTAACTCGCAGAAAAGAGGAAGTCTTGAGCGCGAAAAGCCAGCCTTAGAAATATACAAGTGGGACAGATATATCACTCAATTAAACCTATCAGATGAAATGAAAAGGAAACACACCCGCATCTACAAAAGAACTACGCCAGATATAGAGGTCTCAGCTCAAATATCACGAAGAGAATGGATTTTTCCACCGGCAACAGCATTTAAAAAAAAAAAAAAAGATTGTTTATCAAGCTGCGCGGCGAACTCAAATGAACGAGAGAAAAAGAGAGATTCCGCGGTCATCACTCATCATCATAGGCTACGTAAACGGCCGAGGCGGTGACTATGGACGGATCCGGATCAGCACTTTCGCAGTGTACAACCCTAAGTCCAGTATAAGTGCCTTTCGAAGGGAACGCCAAACATGCAGAGCACGAAAAATAAGAAACCGACGTAGAGGCGGGAAGAGGAGGGCTAGGGGGACAGAGATTGGCGCCGGAGGTGACGATTCGACGTCGACTCCGACGATCGAAGCGAAGTCTCCATCTTCTCCGGCATATACCGACACAGCAGGAAAATGCGAACGGACGTAGCGCACGGCGACTCGCCATCACGTCGTCCTCGAGCTCAGTGAAAACTCGTCAATGGCGGAGCAAAGATCGTACCTCGATCGGGAAGACGAGTGCAGGAAGCCGTATCCGAATTCGCACTCGCACCTGAAATCTCTCTCGCTAGCGTCGGAAACGAAGCGACTGGAAGTGGCTCTTCGGTGCTTCCTGTAGAGCTCTGCTCTGCCTCTGCCTCTGCAGCAGGATGCGAGTTCGTTATGCTCCGGGATCCGGTGCGGCGCGGCCCCATCGTGCGTAAGATATTGGTCCAATCCGTTTCGAAACTTGAAGCATGGGTCCCTGACGATCTGACAAGTGGATCATTTTGGTTGGGGGGTCGAGACGGTCTGTGGGGAGCTGGGAGCAGCAGAGCGAGAATGCCGTTGCGGTGCAAAGTGTCAGCAGTTGTCCCGCGCGCGCGTGACGCGTGTCTCCAAGATCTGAGCCGGATCGGCACGGGTCTCGATTCATGCCAGGCCAAACCCCATTCTCATTCCATGTGCTACAGGGCCATGTCCGAAATGAATAATGCAGAAATATTAAAACTTAATATACCAAAATAATTTATTATATGACGTGGCGGGTTTCTGTCGGGCGTTGCACATACCCATTAAATTAAATAATCATTTATCTTTTATAGACGTCATTTACTAAACTGGCTTACCATGTTAAATTTTTGCATCTCTAGCCTATCCATTGTCGAATTTATTAAATCTTGCAAGTTTACAAAAGGTTGGAGAAGTGACCTCGATTTTAATGAAATGGATTTACCATTCGAGATTTAAACATGGATTGCATACTATTTTTAGGATCGACAGTTCAATTTATTGATATAATGGCGCTCAACGAAAGGTGAAATTGATTCACACCCTAACTTTCTGAAGGAATTTTACGTGATGGATTAAAAAATAAAAACAAGATAATTAGAATCATGCGGATGGTTCAAAAAGTTGGAATAGGAAATTATAGTGCCTTGGAATCGGAAACGAACGGTTCTTCCTCGAACGAAGGAGCGAGTAATAGGAAGAAGACAGGACAATTTATTCGGGAAAAAGCATCACCCCTTTAAACTGTACCCATGTGAAACCCTGTGTGACTAATTGAGGATTGCCCCAGTACTGTGTACATCAAATGTCAGGGAAGGACCTCAAAATATTGCATGTAGTACATATATGGCGATTCCTGTTATTTTACCCGTTCGAAATAATGAACTTCCTTCTATTACATTTCATATTTCGGTAATTTTAGATTTCACGTAGCACCGACAAGATAAATCTACCGGAAAAGATTTGGATCTACTTTGGATAATATTCTGTATAAATTTTAACACAGAACTTGATTGTTGTGAAGGCTTAATTCGTTACAATTTTTTGCATATTATTACCCTTATGAACAATTCCCAATGATTAGAATAATCATATAAAATATAATTTTAGACCGGTGCAATGAACTGCCATCCCAAAGTGATGTTGCCATTCGCATCACGCCAGCAAGATCCGCTCATTTATCGAGCATCGAAAGTGTGTAAGCGTCGATTTAGCGCGCTAATCATGTCGGCGGATCTTTGGATTTTTAAAGTTGCCAAACTTCCAATAACAGTGCTAAACACGAGAAACGACAGCAGCAGAACCTACCTGAGGACAACACGTCGCAGGTTTTGACCACCAATCACATTCCCTCCCCGAAGTCGTCCTCACTCCCCCCACTCCCCCCCGACCAGTCCGCCTTCTTCTTTTTCTTTTTCTTCTTCTTCGCCAAAGCTTCGTCGTACTCCAGCTCCGCATCGCGCTGTCTTCAACTTCTTCTTCTTCTTCTTCATCGATCTCGCGACGTGAAGCGTCCGTCCGCTGTCATCGGCGACGAGCTTTTCGGTATGGCCGGCGCTCCCGGATGGATCTGAGCTCTTTCCGGAGGCGCTCGTCGCCGTCGCCGTCCCCGGATCGTGGCTCCGCCCGCCGCGGGTTCCTCCTGGGGCCCGCGAGGAGGTTCAGGCTCGGCGCGATGAGGCTCAACCGCATCTTGGCTTCGGCTCTGCTGGTCCTCCCTCTCTTAGCGACGATCTCGGTGTTATATCCTCGCGACGGGGCGCGGCGACCTCCCGATCGCGCCGCCGGGTTCGCGGAAGCGAGGGTTCTGGACGGGAGGGCGCTGAGCGGAAATGCTACGCCGCTGGTCTCAGGTAGATTCGACGTCGTCTGGGCGTGGATGATGTTCATTGCGGCTGTGCTTGCAGTCGCTTTTGATCGACCTCTTTTACGTTCCCCTCGTGTTGTACTGATTTTGATCTGCTAAGGATAGCGAGTTTCGTATGATTTGAGGTTAATAGCTGCTCAGGAGATGAAAAATCAAAAGGCTGTCCTCCATCATTCAGATTAGTTGCCGGTGCTCGGTCTTAATCAAGAGAGAATCTTCGACAATTGTATTGCTGCCTCTGTGATTATTACGAGATAAAGATGATTCATTTGAGCTTGTCGAAGATTGAGTTCACTTTAAATGGTTCTACTGAGGCTTTAATTAGCTTATCATGATTGCTCTTTCCCCCTAACATACATACGTCGATGACCCCGCAGCTGGTGTCTCATGCTGTGTTTCTCTAAGTTTCATGATGATTAACATGATAGCGTGGTCGGTCTCAGGGTTTTGTAGTTGTCTCTTGTGAGTTCACAATAATGTTCAAGTGGCAGCATGACCTTAGAGAGTGAAACAAAATTATCCTCTGAGATGCTTTTGTCAACTAGATCTCCAACATTTACAATTCTAGTGTCTTTAGCTTTTTCTTTTTCTTTTGTTCTTTTTGCTTGGCTACACCATGCTAAAGTTGCTTATGAACAATCACTCGTCCCTTAGCCTCTTATCTTGCTGCTGCTGCTGCTGCTGCTGCCATTGTTGTTTTGTTGTCTTGGAAAATTTTAATCGCCTTGTCTTGTGCTTCCGTTTGGTATGTTCAGATGACACTGACAGTTCCTCTCCGCCAGTGGACTTGCCTAAGAATGATTTGCTCGGCGGGCTTCTTGCTGCTGAGTTCGATAAGCATTCGTGCTTAAGTAGGTTCCAGTCAGCCATATATCGGAAGATTTCACCCCATAAGCCTTCTTCATTTCTCATTTCCAAGCTCAGAGAGTACGAAAAGCTTCATAAGCGCTGCGGTCCTTACACTCAGTCCTATAATGAGACATTGGCAAACATCAATTCTGGCAAGGCTATTGGATCTACGGATTGTAAATATATTGTCTGGATATCTTTCAGTGGCTTGGGAAACAGAATATTGACCCTGGCTTCAGCATTTCTTTATGCTCTCCTGACCAATCGTGTCCTGCTTGTTGACCGAGGAAAAGACATGGCGGATCTCTTCTGCGAACCATTTCCAGAGAAATCTTGGTTACTTCCTACTGATTTCCCCCTTGTTAATCAGTTCCAAAGCTTTGGCCAGAATTCTCCCAATTGTCATGGAAACATGCTGAAAAATAACATCATAAACACATCTACCAACACACTACCAGCCTATCTATATCTCCACTTGGCCCATGACTATGGAGACCGTGACAAGCTTTTCTTCTGCGATGAAGAACAAACTGTGCTTGCCAAGGTTCCTTGGTTGGTTTTGAAGACAGACAATTATTTTGTCCCCTCCCTGTTCTTGATGTCCTCCTTTGATGAAGAACTGAGCAAATTATTTCCTGATAAAGAGACTGTTTTTCACCACTTGGGTAGGTACCTCTTTCATCCCACTAATCGGGTGTGGGGACTGATTACTAGGTACTACCAGGCTTATTTAGCGAAGGCAGATGAGAAGATCGGGATCCAGGTAAGAGTTTTCGAAGAGGGAAATGGTCCATTCCCACACGTAATGGACCAAATATTAGCCTGCACACTGAAGGAGAAATTGCTGCCAGAAGTAGATGAGAAAGGATTTATCAGCTCTCCTCCCGAAAACCAGAAGCTAAAAGCCGTTCTTTTGACATCTCTAAGTTCCGGATACTCTGAAAAACTAAAAGACATGTATTGGGAGTACCCGACTGTCAATGGGGACTTGGTTGGGGTTTATCAACCGAGCCATGAAGAATACCAGCAGACAGAAAGGCAATTACACAACCAGAAAGCGTGGGCTGAAATGTATCTCCTTAGTATGTCTGATGTATTAGTCACCAGTCCGTGGTCGACATTTGGGTATGTGGCTCAGGGCCTTGGGGGTTTGAAGCCTTGGATCCTTTACAAGCCTGAGAACAGAACCGCTCCCAACCCACCTTGTCGTAGAGCCATGTCGATGGAACCATGCTTTCACGCTCCTCCTTTCTATGACTGCAAGGCTAAGGCGGGAACCGACACAGGTGCATTGGTGCCTCATGTGAGACACTGCGAGGACATGAGCTGGGGGCTCAAGGTGGTCAGTGGTCACGATGAGTTATAAGTTCTATGATGAGCTACAGTTCTTAGATCTTATCTTTACAAATTTCATTTTTTGAATGCAACTTTAGCTTAAGGTAGAAATTATGGTGGAGCTAATTTGATTTATTGCAGAGTACTTACAAGGGTTGTGCATAATTTTGACATATGCCATTGTCGATGTAGAACGGCAGAGTAGTATTGGAGAATTTTGATGAGCAAGAAGGTTTGGAAATTTCAGGCTTATGAGATGAAGCATGCTTTATCATTCAACGATGTTATTATTGCTATCATCGTCTGATATCTATGCTTAGTTTTAACAAAATGAATGACGCAATGGAACGATGATCTATTCTAATTAATGAATTAGGCAATGGAGTGAATAAATGGAATTAAATTGGAATCTCCAATTGCCCTTGGAATGACTGCCCAGGTAGATGCATAATCATTAGAAATTTGTGCAATGTAATGGTTGCTTCTCGAAATACCCATTCATTCTCTTTTAGGTGCATATTTAGCGGTTTGTAATCCCTTAGTTGCTTGATTATTCTGCAAAATGTGAGAATAACCAAATGTAGAGCAATCCTCTTAGAGGACGAACTAAAAGCGGAGAAAGTAGGAATAATACTGCTTCATGAGCTGCCTTCCTTAAGCAGCAAGCATACATTCTCTCTATCCTCTCTTTAATCCGAGCACATGAAGAAAAGCATCGGACAAAAGATCATTCTTGAATTTTCGAACATTTACGCTGGAAAAGGGGATAAAGCAAAGGGTGGGAAAGAGACTTCCTTCCATGAATTCTGGGTTTTGTTAAATCAGAAAAGCTTGGGATGGTACTAGTAGTGAGATGCGAAGAGGTTGATGCCCATCAAGCCAGGTTTATGCTTTTAAAGAGGAGAAGCCAAGTAAGTAACCAGCACAATAAATCTTGGAAGAAAAGACAAGCATAATGTATTTCATGAAATGCACGTCCTTTTCCTCAACTCGTCGGCATTAGGTAACATTAGGAACCCACGTCTTTCTTTTCCTCCTTTCAGCTCGATTCTGTATCTCTTGTTGATGATGACATGGTTACTCTTAGGTTGCCCATACAAGATCTTCCTAGAAAATAGATGAGCAATTATCTCCAGATAATAAGAAAACTTGAAACGGTAGAAGGAAAGGAACATCTATCTTCCGCTTCACCACTCGATAACTTTTTTGGGGGCTGTATGTCGAGTTTCATAGACTGCAAATGCGTGTTTGAACAAATAGGGCACGTTAGCAAGTATGCAGATTTTGCTTCGGATACCTAGAGCATCATTATGCCGATAGCTTAGCTAAAAAAAATTGAAAATAAATGGAAGATATGACTAAACCATATGGAGAATTGTTATCCACAAACGAGTCACATGACTGAGAGAAGTAGCTAGAAAAGCAGGCCACCACCACCGGGCCACCCTCCTAAGCACCTCTCAGATCCTCCTGATATAAACGTGGGGACCCCATTGATGAGAGTTTATTGGGAGATAGAAGATAGCCAGAGAAGGAGCCGATCTCTGCTTTCAATTCCCCTTCAAATATCCTTATGATAAGTGGCTCAAAGTCTCACCAGTCATCGCCCATAATTCCCCACTTCAGGAGTCAACATCCTCCGTGCTCAATTTGATTCATCTCTGCATCAATATCTCCAACCATGAAGAGCTTCAGCTTCCTTGCAACTCTCACTACCGCTCACAATTTTACCAACCCAACTACCTCTCTTCCTCCATGTCCAACCCCTCACAAACCCAACCTGCCCACTCTCCATAAGATCACGTTTGACTCCAGGCGCACCCCTTCTCTCGTCGCTCGCTGTTCCACGAAGCCCAACGCGGACATCACCAATGGAACTGGTAAAAATCCAAGCATTGAATCCGGTCATGGCTCGAAATTCCTGGAAAAGTCAACACCCACGTCAGATAATGACGCCTCCTCTTCGGCTTCTTCTTCCACGACATTGCTTTGTTCAAGAGGTTTGGTGCTTGACTTGGGCCCTGCAAACTCGTGGGACAGTGCAGAAGTTGGGTCTCCAGTTGTGAAGAGGTTCTTGAGCGATGAGGAAGAGAGGTGGTACATGTGGTACCATGGAAGCTCAGATCAGGATCCTAGTTCTGATGCAATTGGATTGGCAGTTTCCAGCAATGGGATTCATTGGGAGCGCGGAGGAGAAGCATCGGTAAAATCCACCAATGTTCCAGGTGTGGTATTGAATTGCAGTAAAGATTGGTGGGCTTTCGACACAATGAGCATCAGGCCTAGTGAGGTAGTGATTATGTCCAGTAACATTGTCAGAGCCTCCAGTGCTGTTTACTGGCTCTACTACACTGGCTATTCTTCTGAAAATGTGAAGTATTTCGATGATTCTTTTGAACTCGATGTGAAAAACCCTGAAAAATTCTGCAGCAGAAAAGGAGAGGTCTTCAAGTCCTTGCCAGGGCTGGCCATGAGTCAGGACGGCAGGCACTGGGCAAGAATTGAAGGGGAGCATCACAGCGGAGCTCTGTTTGACGTCGGGTCAGAGAACGAGTGGGATTTCCTCTTCATATCTTCGCCGCAGGTCGTTTTCCATACGAATGGAGATTTGAGAATGTATTACCATTCCTTCGATGCGGAGAAGGGCGAGTACTGCATCGGGATGGCGAGATCGAGGGACGGCATCAAGTGGCTGAAGCTGGGGAAGATACTGGGAGGAGGAAGGAAAGGTTGCTTCGATGAGCGAGGGGCTGTGAATGCTCGTGTGTTGAAGAACAAGAAAGACGGCCAGTACTTGATGGTGTATGAAGGCGTGGGCCGACACGGCGAGAGGAGCATAGGCGCCGCGGTTTCTTCGGACGGGTTGAAGGATTGGAGGAGGCTTGGAGAAGAAGCAATCCTGGGAAAATCAGATGGAGGATGGGATGGTGAAGGAGTGGGGAGTCCATGCTTGGTTCAGTTGGATGGGGAGGCAAGTGAGTGGAGGCTGTACTACAGAGGTGTCGGCAGCGGAGGGAGGACCGGAATTGGATTGGCGATCTCTGATGGAAGTGATTTGAGCGGTTTCCAAAGATGGACAGGTTTTCATATCTGAAGACATTGAATTTTCTCTCCTTTTTGTCTGTCCGTTGCGCTCAGCGGAAGGACCCCATGGCTACCTGGCCGGAGGGGTGTCAATTGCTTTGAGTTGTACTTCTACAGGTACTTGCTGTCTGCTGGGTTTTGACACTACTAACTGGAACAATTTTTTTTGGTATTCTTGTGGGTGTTTTAACATCTAGCTATTCTGTTGATAGATCTTGTTTTGGTTGGAATGAGAGTACCTGGGGGACATTGAGTTGTTCTTAATGACTTGGTGATGGAAATACGTTTAAAAAGTCCGTGACCAATTTAAGTTTTTTTGTTTTTAACTTGTTTAAAATTGAAAAAAAAAAAAATGACTGAAACTTTTACTATTTGAATTTCATAAATGAAAAAAAAAAAAAAACACATTTCTTGATTGGCTAAAAAAATCACATCAAATGGAACAATGCTAGGGCTAAATAGACACGGATACGTAATTCTTGTAGTTGCCAGTCATTCAGATCGTGGTTTAATTTTCAAAGATTTGATACAGATTTTGTAAACAATGCTAGGGCTAAATGACGGTACAATTCCTACCCTTCCTCACCAACCAGGCTATTTTCTTAACTCCCTCTGAACCAGCCTCCTCCTAACAGTCGTAGATGCATCGTAACATGCTAATCGCCGTTTTAGAGATGAGTTAGCACAAAAGTAACATATTCCAGTTGAGACAGCATCCATTGCCAGTGACCTCCATTCCAGAAAAATCCAAGTGACAAGGGACCATCCAACTCAGATCTATATTCAGTCTAGGGCCAAAAAGGCTGCAACTGCGTGCACATGGAAGTGCATCTTATCAGGGTTGATGCCCAAGAAGCGATGGTCGGGCACAATGCATGGGTTTGAGCAATCTCGGTGCAATCTCGAGGATCATTCGTGGATTCATCCCTCAATGCCTGAAGAATATCTTAGTAATTTGACAAAACCCAACGCCGAAGTCCATCTGATTCACCGGACTGAGCATTTAGGCCCGTTACCACCAAAGGGTTCGCACATAGACGGAATCCAACATTTTTGCTACATGATGCAGCAGGAGTTTACTCCCAACATCAATAATATTTACCAAGTATAAGTTTGAGAAACATAAATCTCTGATTTCACGTGCAAGCCAGCCAGAGCACAAACAAGAACTATATTACAATCAGTCTTTTTTTTTTTTTTTTTTTGGGTGACCGAGGAATCGCCGAAGATCATCCTTCAAGGATCACACGACCCTCCGATCGGGCTTCGCTTCGCCACAAGCTGCTATTTAGACGTAAAATCTCAGGAGACTAGGCCAGGACCCCAACACGAGGACCCTCACTTAAGACACTTTAGCAACAAGAGGATTCGAACTCTCGACCTCGGCGATGAGGGAGAGAACACACACCAACTGCGCTGCCCGTGGTTGGGTTATTACAATCAGTCTTCACCACCCAAAAAGTTAGAAAAACTACTACGTTCAAAACAGCTCAATTTCTTGCGGGATCAGAAGCCAAACCCAAGTCAAGGAAGAGAAAATTCAGCCCAAAAGCATACCTTTTTTCCTGCTTTGTCCAGTTAAGGTCAAGAACTCACCAAATGTCTGACTTTACCACACAGATCGGGAAGCGTTATCATCACCAAGAAAGATTTTTCTGATGAGCGTGAAGGTCTTAGATCAAGCACCATTGGAAGAGTGACATATACTTCAGTTTTAGCGTCATCACCACAACATTTCCAGAAAATCCATTAAACAACCTTTAACTCTATTGTACCAATGAGGAAAAAAAAAAAAGAGCCAGACCCGATCACACACATAATCAACTGAGAGCACGAAATTCACCCTAGAATTAACATGTAATCAAAGCAATAAGGACAAGTGCCCAGAAACAGAACTTTATAAATATCCTACAACCTACCGGGCATTACAGTCCACTAAAGAGTGAAACAAATTAAACCCAGCAAAATTATACTGCAAAACAGGAAGTGAAAGTGGAGGAAAAATAATCGGGTGACTAAAAATCAACTATAATTGGAAGTATCAGAAGCAGCGGAGGAGATAAACGAGGAAATGGAAGAGAGGCGAGCGATGTCACCAGCTGAGCTGTGTTCATGAGGTGAGCAAAGAGAGAGGCAATAGATCTAAGGGTTTTCTATTTTAAAAAATGGTAAATATGGAATTAAAAAAAATTCATTAATTCAGGGCTTTGCATGTTGGGAAAGCTGGAAGCGGAATGCTCCTTGCTGCTTGCCTTGAGCTAAACCCCTTTGGAAATGCACTGAATTTCCCCAATGACCCTCCAAAATTTTTCACCAAACACAATTGCATTTGCCCAAGGATCCTTAGAGCCCCAAAGCCCATTTCCAAAGCTGAACCAAATGCACCCACTGGGCCAGCATATCCTCTAGAAAATGAATTATCCACTGCAAATGGGTGGATGAGAAGAGGCTGCCCAACTCAGCCATGCCCTGGCTAACAGAAATCCTCTTAATAACATTCCAACAACTCCAGAAACTTCATCAAACACTAAAAACCAATTAAGACACTGACAGAATCACTGGAACAACAGTTGCATAGTGTGCGGAAATAAATGGCTATGCTCAGACACTACAAAACTCCACAAATAGCTTCGCATGCTAAAATTGGAGCCTCAAATTCTATGAACCGTGTGTACTATCACACTGTGGCCTAAACATCAAAGGATAAATCATATCCCAGCAATTAGATAAAAGACCGCACAAGATAAACAGCATTATAAAGTTTCTAATTTTGGGCTTAGAAGAGGGGTGACAGAGATCAATATTAAACCATATGAGAAATGTCTTTGAAGCAAGACAAAAGTCGTAATGAGTTCTTGTCAGGAATTTGGAGAGAAGAGGGAGTTCAAACAAAGAGAAATCTCGATTTCTATTTAAAAGCCAAAAACAAGCAACAACATTTTGATGAACACCTCCACCATCTTCCCCAGCACAATCCCAAAAGGGATTATTTTCATATTGTTCTTGCCTTGTTGGCTACAGCATTAATTCACCAGACTAACTTTCAAGGAGAAGAGCAAGCGATAATGACTTATGACTACCTGTTGCAGCTCAGGGAAAATTGACCATGCTGCAAAAAGCGGAGACATTTGGTGCGCTCAAGCTTGGAAAGCAAGGAATCTCATTATCTTATTCTCACTTGAGATTTAACCTTGCATCCAATGCAAAGTGATTGTAGACATAATGTACCACTCAAATAGTTTATCAGAATGATGACATGCCTGCAATTGTTCTAAATTTTTCATAAGAAACCCAGAACACAAATTGCCAAGGACCAAGCCTCGCCCATGTCGGGAAAAAGCCCTTCCAAAGAGCTTTTATGCCTTCAAATTTTACGGTCTTCACTAGGCAATCGTAAGAGCTTAGGTACAATGCCTTACCGTCCTTGTTTGTCGCCTGATTCATCATTCTCGTCTTAATCACATCAGCAGGACAGCTCAGAGCTGTAGCTGATAGACCTGACATGATCGACGCCAAGGTGTGGGCATATATATTATCTTCAGCAATTCGATTCTGAATGACGAATCTCTTAGCCTGATCGTAGCATGCCAATTCCCCCATGTTCACAAGAAACGCTCTCTGCGCATTTGGGAAAACCCCTCTCCAAAGCCCCAAGGCACCTTCTTCTCGTACAATCTTCCCGAAAGCATCCAAAGGCCCCGAGTACCGAGGTTGAAGTCCTTGGCTTACCATACGGCCATCCGCTTGCATCCTCACCTTGACAAGATCTGCGGGGCTCGCCACAACCTGAACAACTAACCATATACCAAAGAGCACAGTTAAATTGAAACCATTGTGCATCACTATGTAAAGTCTTGCCCAAATGACAATTCCACGGGCAGACCACAACACGAATTCTGAACAGCTTATAAATAGATTGTGATCATCCACCTGAATACATATGCATCTAGTAAAAGCGCTGAACATGGAGAAAATGCAGCATAAGAAATTATAGTCTAAAACAAGACATAAAATTTTTTCGAGAACTGAAAGCATCAAACCGCTCTCAATTGATCAGGGTAAACATCTTGTTAGCTCACATCAGAGCACATCTAAGCAAGAGAAAGCCGAATCGTGTAACCTCATCACCAATAATTCAATCAACACGATAGACCGAGCAATTCTACCTGAGCTACGACTCCAGAAACCCCGCCGACGAGAGCCTTGCCGAGGAGAGGGAGGGACCGATCGCCCGCATCGACCGCGTTCCTCAGGTTCTCGTAGCCGACGATCCTGATCGGGGTGTAGAAGAGGTGCCTGATGATCGCGGGAGACAGGCCCTGGTAGAGGCCGAGGACGCCCTGCCGGCGGACGATGTCGGCGGCGATGCGGACGGCGGTGGTGGCGGCGGGGCGAGCGGCGGATGAGGAGGAGGAGGAGGAGGAGGGGAGGGACTGGCCGTGGAGCTGGAGGCGCGTCTTGGTGAGGTCGATGGGGAATGTGGCCGATTCGGCGACCATGGCCGAGAGCGACGTGAGCAGGATCTTCGCGCTGGTCCGCTCGCTGCTTGCGGTGGCGGCCGCCATGTGTTTGCGGCGGTGCCTAGATGACTCCGCTTCGTGCGAAATGGGGAGCAGAGAATAGGGACTTTCATTCACCAAGACAAGACATGGTACATTTATCTGAAGAGAAACTGTTTTTCGACTTTTCCGAGTTTATGGGGAAACCGTTTTTCATAAACTGAAAAACAAAAAATTTAGGTTGAAAACATCCTCTTTTAACAAAAAGAAAATCATTAGACATAAATTATCAAACAAATGAAAATTAATAATTTTCCTTGAAAATGATTTTTATAGAAAATATTTTATTTATCGTAAAGTTTCCGATAAAACAAAGATGCATCTTTAGATTTCGTTTATTTTGCGAGAAAATGTCATATTTATAAAATAAAAAAAAAGACAATATTTTTCAATATTTTACTAAAATTTAAAAATGAATTAGAAAATATTTTTCGTTATTTGATATGGAAAATCAAAATTTTCAAAATAGACATACACCATTCGAGCACTAATAATTTGTGCATTAGCAATCAAAGAATTGGGTAAGGGCATTACAGTCTTAGGTTCAGTCTCGATGAACCCTAACCCAAGTGTCAGGATCGAGGCACAAGCACCTGGGTCTCAAGAGTGGCCTTGATGGACTTGCACGCAAGAACTAGGCTCGACTTTTATGGACCTAAGCCTTGGTGTTGGAGATCCAAACTTGAGTATCGATATCCCACACTCGGCCTTTGTGGATCTAGGGCATTGAGGCCTTGAGCTTGGGCTCGATAGACTCGAACGTAGGTGTCAAGGACTCGTGCCCAAGCATTGGGGTATTGGGTTTGGGCAAAATGGACTTAGCATAGGCACTAGGGATTCGGGCAAGGACACCAAGGTCCTGAGCCTGAGTACCAGCAACTTGATCTTGGATGTCGGAAATCAATGTTGGGGTTTCAACTTCAAATGCATATATTAAGTCTTATTTGGGAAAATTATGTATAATTCATTTTCTTAAAATTATGAGTAGATTTTCTGTTGATTAAAAAAATATTTTAGATTGATTCATTTTTCTAAGTGGATCAAATACAAAAAAATGAGAAAAATATTTTTCAAGAAGGTGTTTTCAACAAAGAAATAGAGCCTTTTTTTTTTTTTTTTTTTTTAAAAAAAGGGAACCTTATTTGAGTTGATTAAGACTCAAAATTATATTGCACCTAATGGATGAATTAAATCCCTGACAATTAACAAGAACAAATCTTATCGCGAAAAGATAAAAATAGCAAAAACAAATAAAATAAAGACGAGGAGCACAATCCCATGATAGCCGTTGGCGTTAAAGAAACGACGGATAAGGAAAAGCATAAAGTACGGAACCAAATGCCGACCGTTACAACGCACCAAACTTTCAAAAAGAGTTCCTCGCTCCTCCACCCCATCAACCCCAAAACGAGAAGAACACAGAAATCTCTGTGCAGTAGACCCCATCTCACCGAGCAACGACAGCAGCAGCAGCAGCAGCAGATGGCCACCGCAGAGGAAGAGCTCCTGCAGGAGCTCAGGTCGAAAGCCACCGAGCTCTTCCTCCGCGAGCAGTGGGCCGAGTCGTCCGGCCTCTGCTCCCAGCTCATCGACCTCTGCCGCGCCCACCTCTCGGCAGCCGACCGAGCCTCGGACCCGGACAGGTTCTCCAAGCTCCAGCGATCCCTCTGCCTGGCCCTCGCCAACCGGGCCGACGCGGGGTCGAAGCTGAGGTCCCTCGACGAGGCGCTGAGGGACTGCGACGAGGCGCTCGCCATCGAGAGCTTCCATTTCAGAGCCTTGGTCTGCAAGGGGAAGATCTTGCTGAGCCTCGGCAGGTACTCGGCTGCCCTCGAGTGCTTCAAGTCGGCGGCTTCGCTCCATCATCAGGGGAACGGGAACGCCGAGAGTCTGAATGTGTGGTTGGATAAGTGCAAGAAGCTCGAGTACCAATCCCGGACCGGCAATTTCGATCTCTCCGACTGGGTCTCGACCGGGTTCCGCGGAGAAATTCCTGAGCTCGCGGAGTACATCGGGCCGGTGGAGATCAAGAAATCGGAGATCAGCGGGAGGGGGCTGTTCGCCACGAAGAACATCGACGCCGGGGCTGTGGTGCTGGTCACCAGAGCGATCGCAATAGAGAGAGGGATAGTGGGGGGCGAAGGTTCGGGTTCAGGCGAGAACAAGCAATTGGTCATGTGGAAGAATTTTATAGAAAGAGTGGCTGGCTGCGTTTCGAGGTGCCGCAGAACCCGTCACCTGATCAGTACGCTGTCTTCAGGGGAAGATGAGGAGGGTCTCGAGGTTCCGGATCTGAGCATTTTCAGGGCAGAGGCAAGTGAGAGCCATGACTACCCAGATGAGAAGCTTGACATGAACAAGATTTTGGGCATTCTAGATGTGAACTCTCTCGTGGAGAATGCGATCTCAGCTAAGGTCATGGGTAGGAACAAGGACTACTATGGCGTCGGGCTGTGGCTCCTCGCTTCTTTCATCAACCACTCGTGTGGTCCCAACGCGAGGAGGCTCCACGTGGGGAATCACCTGATGGTCATCGCCTCGCGGGACATAAGAGCCGGGGAAGAGCTGGCATTTGCCTACTTCGACGTGCTGCAGCCGCCCACGAAGCGCCGCGAGATGGCGGCTGCGTGGGGGTTCGATTGCTCCTGCAAGCGGTGCGAGTTCGAGGAGAAGATGCAGTCGAAGCAAGAGCTGAGGGACACCGAGACGGCTCTCGAAGGCGGGATGGATGCGGGAGGGGTCGTGTACAGATTGGAGGAAGGCATGAGGAGGTGGAACGTGCGGGGGAAAGAGAAGGGGTACCTGAGGGCCTCGTTCTGGGCCGCGTACGGCGGGACGTACGCGTCGGAGAAGTCGGCCAAGAGGTGGGGGAGGCGGATTCCGGCGGCGGAGGCCGGTGGTGGACAGCGTCGCGGAAGCGGCGGGAAGCGACGAGAGGGTGTTGAAGGTTTGGTGGAGCAACTGAGCAGGAGCGGTGGCGGACTTGGCGGTGGGGCGATGTTGGAGATGGAGAAGGCACTGAAATTGGGAAGAGGAATATATGGGAAGGTGATCAAGAAGCAAGCATTGAGGGCTCTACTTGAGCTTTGACATTTTGGGAATCATCCATGCATAAGAGCCCCTGTTTTCATTTTCTCTTTTTGTTCTATCTTCTTTTCTTTTTTTTCCAACTGTCTTATGTTGGATAAAGAGATGTGATTTATTGATTCATTTCTCTTCGAGCAAAAGTGCCAACTGAGAATAAATATGTTTCATTCAAGCGAGCGTGCATGAGTCTCAGTGCTTTAAACATGGCTGGAGGTGGTGGGAAAATGAGCTTGGGCCAAGAAGGGGACATTTGTTTTGGGCCAAGCCATGGGCCACACATGGCATAGCAGGCCGCCCTCGATCTTTTCTTCCCCAATATCCTTACTCTCTCGAGAGAAGCACATCTCCTTAATGGGACATCTCCAATGGCTGAAATTCAAAGATGTCCTCAATTGAACCATACCTTTGAGATAAAAAGTGATTGGTTGGATGACAATTTGGCTCTCTCTTTCTCTTTAAGCTGCTGCAATCATATGACATTTGTTTGATGTGGTTGGATTGGCTACTACTATTGTCAAGCGATGAGCACTGGTGGTCAAAATAACATTTGTATTGTCATAGGGCTACATGGCAGTATATGGGTGAATAGAGATCGAGGATTAGGAAGGGGTGATTGGAGGATTATAGTTCTAGAGTGGGAGTTTCCTTTTATAAGTAGTCAATAAATTAAAGGCAAATGTATTGAATCCAATCATAATTTTTTATGACTATATGGTAGATATACTAAGGGCACGTATGATAACAATTTTGTTTTTGCGAATAATTTTTTATCAAAAATGGTTTTTTCTTATTCTACATCCGGGAAAATTCTTAGTCAAAAGAACACGCTCGGTAATTGTCCAAAATTTATATTATCGGAATATAAATACGTTTAGTAAGATTATTAAATTCTTTTAATTTTTTAATACTTTTATTATTTTTTTTCTTTTTTCTTTTTCTCTTCCTCCTCCTCCTTCTTTATAGCTCCGGTGAGCTCACCGGAGGCTCGCCTCGGCCTCGTCCAACCACGGTGAGGCTTGGGCTGATGAGGCTCGTCGGCCCTCGTTTGGCTCATCGCCTAGCATGACATAGGCGAAAAGGAAGAAGAAGCCAAAAGAAATAAGAAGAGAAAAGAAAAGAGGAGAAAATGAAAAAAATAGGAATTGATTTTAGGAATTGTTCCCAAAAATAAGAAGTTATTTTTTTTACTTCTTGATTTTGTTTAAATTTATTCTTGAGAATAAAAAAATAAATTTTTATTTTAAAGAATAAAAATTTTACCAAATGAATTTATTATTTTTTTAATTCATATTTCTATTCTTTTTTTTTTATTTCGAGGAATAAAAGAACAGAAGTAATTATTCTGGGATTATCGGACATGAGTTATCACCGCCAATTATGGGAATTTGTAGGTCGTACGTTTTTGACTCGATCGAGCTCTGTATCATAGTCCTCCTTTAAGTTAAATAATATACAGTAGTTTTAACACTTTTCTGTAGAATTGCTGTTGTGGTCAATGTGGGTCCCAGCAGTGAGACGGCGTGATAAGAACCACCAGTAGGAAAACGCAATCCGCAAGTTGTGGTCCTTATCTTATCCTCGCAGGTACACGGGATCTGGACAAAGATAAAGTCCGACCAGAGCCACGTCAGCACACCGATTCGCCGGAACGGCTTGCGTCCTTGTCCTGATCCGATGTTAGACAATGAAACTAAACTCTTGCGGGTGTACAGAGATCCCTACTCTCTCTCTCTTTCCCTCGAGCTCTTTCTTTTCCTCTTTTCATGGCAAAGGTGGAGTTCGTAGAGGCGTACCGTCGATAGGAAAAGTTCTTGCACAAACTCATGATGTTGTGGAATGACTAACATAAAGTGGATTCGAAATCCGTGACTGAAGTGCAATAATCCACCATCCCCATATCGAATCGTTTATTGATTAATGAGATAATCACTAATTTCAACTTTTTTCTATCCCGAATTTGTGAATTATTCAAATGGATTCCTTTGCGAGAGGGATAGTGTGTGAACTACCCTTTTAAGATTGTGCGTAATATCCCTTGCTTATTGGAACTAGTAAATATTGCATATTTAATTAGTACTCTAATGCATCATCAGTCCATTATTTCGATTAGCTTTTTGATAGCTCCAAAACGAGGTCAAAAGTTAATTTAATTTAGATATCCAAGTTGTGAGATTAGACGATGGTGCTCATGAGGTCATCAAGCTAATCTCTTTAGTCACCAGCTACAAGAGATTATGTGTGGAGTAATTGTGGTTAAAAAAAACCAGAGTACAAAATTCACTTCATTAGACTCAAAGCGTTCGGTCCCTCCATTAATCTCCGATAAGGAAAAGATACGGTACATAGATACACTTCACAGAAGGGACAAAACTTCGGGAATGGCAGTCCCAATCAGGGAGAGCACGGGGCTTTTCGTCTAGCCTGTGCGAGCACGACAGAGCCACCAAGTGAGAAATCCGGGTCCGAGAAACCACTCATCAAATCAAAACCCATGCAAATCTCACAAGACGACAAAAAACGACCATCCATAAGAGGGGAGGCCATCTTCATGCAAACATTTCAAACAACTTGGTTTCTCTTTTAGGCTCTCCATTTTCAATTCCCATAGCCTTGCTTTTCCTTTTTATAGCTAAGACGTATTGCAGACACTAGGTGGTTTTAGCATCAGCACTTTGTTTTACTTGCTTTTCGACTCTTTTCCAGTTTCGAGTTTGGAGTTTCGAGAGGTCGCAATGAATTACGAACTCCCTCCTGGTTTTAGATTCCACCCTACAGATGAAGAACTGATCGTGTGTTACCTCCAGAACCAAGCCATGTCCAGGCCATGCCCTGTGTCCATCATCTCCGAACTCGATATTTATAAATTCGATCCATGGCAATTGCCTGGTTAGTTTCCCAGATGACGAGCCGAAGTCTAATGTAGTTTTTGTAGCTTGTATGGAGAAAACATCAGTAGTTGTTATGAGAGTTCAGTACCGGTAATTGCTGTACTAAGTAAATATTTTCGATCTCATGGATTGTAGAAAAAGCCAAGCTTGGCGAGAAGGAATGGTACTTCTTCACCCCGCGTAACCGGAAGTATCCAAACGGGGCGCGTCCTAACCGAGCGGCAGTTTCGGGGTATTGGAAAGCCACGGGTTCTGACAAGGCGATCTATAGCGGGTCTAAGCAGGTAGGGGTGAAGAAATCCCTTGTGTTTTACAAGGGCCGGCCACCTAAGGGCTTAAAAACGGATTGGATCATGCACGAGTATCGTTTGGCTGATTTAAGGACGAACGTGCAACATCGCTCTATGAAAGTAAGCCTTCTTTTATCTTTTGGATCAGTGACTGGCCACTGTGTCTCTTACTCTTTCGTGTGTTGCGTTTCAGTTGGATTGGGTCCTATGCAGGATATACAAGAAGCAACGCTCGAGTAAATCTTCGGATGGAAAAGTGGAAGACTTCCATGGCCAAAGTAACCGAACCATGACGAATGAGGCTAGTGACAAGCAAGTTATGAGATTACCCAACTTTTGCTCACTTACTCCTGGTCTGTTGCAATTGGACTACTTTGGTCCCATCTCACAGTTTCTGATAGGCAGCTCATACCATCCAACCTTTGATGGCCAAAACATCATTGTTGATGGTGAACCTTATGGAGATGAGAAGAAACTTCAGTTACATGGAAACAAAGTGTCTTGCCTTTATGCAGATCAAGGGAAACTATGACCAAATCAGAAAAATCTCTTAAGGCACGCAAGATATGTCTGCCAAACTCTGTATATGGTGTATTGTGATCGCTCGCAGGCTGATAAACTAAAGGAGGATTGTGCTGATCGTCTTTTAAATTTGTGAGATTTGTGTGTTTAGACTTGAGAGCGTACATACTTCTTTTGACAAGTTGTGAAATTTGTGTGCAACTAATTTTGAAATGTAATGGTTCTTGAAGATTTTAGCCATTCTGCAATAGCCTCTAAGTTTGACAAGTTGCTACATCCAGCAGTTACAATTGAAAGCAAAATATTACTTCTTTTTAGCAGATGTGGCACGGCACCTATTTTGGTCAATTCAAGAGACAATGAATACCGGGTTGACTGCTTGACATAGATTGATTAATAAATGTGGGCTTATCATGAAAGAACAGTGCAGAATCGCTTCCATTGTTCAGCATATTAATTTTTTTCAGCTTATTCAGATCGGTGAGGATTATCAAGAGGAGAAGCTATCTGTGTGATGTTCACGGGCAGCTAGTAGCGCATATGTTCACACTTGTAAAGGAGGGGGTATCATTTACTCCAGCAAACTTGGATCATTTCCATCAATTGCTTTAGTCCATCTTACTTATTCCCTATCAATGTGCACCAAATTCATGACTCACTTTTACCGTCGGAAGTTGAGTGAAGTCAGGTGGGTGGTTCAAAAGATGTGATTGTTCTTGAACCTAAGCTTCTTGCGAAGAACACGAAAAGATTGTTTTCAAACAGAAGCTAATCCACCATCTTTTTATCTGTCCATCTATCAAGCGGTAACCTACTTCCTATGCACATTATAAGAACCGGTCCATGTGTAGAACTTCATATTATGTCGTTCCAGAATGGAAGCCCATGGTCTCTCGTTGGCACATTATCTCCCAGATGTACATATGGGATGGTTGACCTTTATTTGTGTCATTGTGTCATGGATCATTATCCACAGATGGAACCAGAGGAATAAAAATGGCCCGAAGACATGGCCACTGGTAGGGGCAGCGATCGAGCAGTTCATGAATTACGAGCGGATGCATGATTGGCTAGCTGAGTACTTGTCCAAGTTGAGGACCGTTGTGGTCCCTATGCCATTTACAACCTATACCTACATTGCAGATCCGGAAAATGTAGAACATGTCTTGAAGACCAACTTTGCAAATTATCCAAAGGTATAGGTTGTTTCAGGTTTTTAATTTTCCTACTTATTTTCAGAGAGAATCATTTTTAACACCAGCAACACCCAATAAAAATTCCCTTAATTTTTTGAATGGTTTGAGAATATCTAGAAAATCTCTTTTTACATCACCTAAATAGCTTGTTCATGCATCAAAGAAGCACTTTTTGCTTTCAATTTGTCGAGATTTGCATAGATTCTGGTGATGGCGGTGATAGATGGTTGTTCTCTTATCTTTTCATGCTCAATTTTTCTTTCTATTATTACTATTATCTGTATTAAAGAGGTTAATCATCTGTCGCTGAAGGGGGAGTTTATCATTCATACATGGAAGTTCTGCTCGGAGATGGGATATTTAATGTGGATGGTGAATCTTGGAGGAAGCAAAGGAAGACCGCGAGTTTCGAATTCGCTTCCAAGAATTTGAGGGATTTTAGCACTGTGGTCTTCAGAGAATATAGTCTGAAGCTTTCTTCTATCCTAAGTCAAGCTTCATTCTGCGAAAAAGAGGTGGACATGCAGGTAAATAATGGTCTTAAAAGAAATTTCATTTCTATTTAACAACGACAGATCTGTTCCTACAATAAAGCGGAGTCAATATGAAATAGTTTTGGTTCATGTTTCACCAAGATGCCCCCTATTTGCTGTATGAACTTTGAAGCCTGACAAAGCTTGAGAAGTTTTTCTTCTTTAGGAACTGTTGATGAGGATGACTTTGGACTCCATATGCAAAGTGGGATTCGGTGTTGAAATAGGAACTTTGGCTCCGGATTTACCAGATAACTGCTTCGCTCAATCTTTTGATGCAGCAAACATAATTGTGACCTTTCGATTCATTGACCCCCTCTGGAGGATCAAGAAATTTCTGAATGTGGGGTCTGAAGCTCTTCTTGACAAAGCCATCAAAGTGGTAGATGATTTCACCTACTCTGTCATTAGAAAGCGGAAAGCTGAGGTAGAAGCAGCTTGCAAGTTTCGTGAAGATGCAAAGGTAAATAAACATAAACCGCCGGATTCTCATTGTTCAAGTACTCCTCTTTTATCCTCTCAATTGGAAATGACAAAATGATCTATGCAATGAAAACTACAGATGAAGCATGATATACTGTCGAGATTCATCGAGCTAGGTAACGACCTGGAGAGCAATTTAACCGACAAAAGCCTCAGAGACATCGTGCTGAACTTTGTGATCGCGGGGCGTGACACGACAGCAACCACCCTTTCATGGTCTATTTACATGATAATGACCCATCAAAATATTGCCGAAAAGATCTATTCAGAACTTCAAACTTTGGAGAGAGATCAAGCAAGGGAAGAGCAGGTCTCACTGCTTCCTTACAATGTGGACGACCTTAAATCATTCAATCAGAGAGTGTCGCAATTCGCAAAACTTTTGACATATGATGCCCTTGGAAAGTTGCACTACCTACATGCTGTGATCACGGAAACGCTGCGCCTGTATCCAGCAGTACCTCAGGCATGCATGATATTTCTCATTTTAAGTACAATATTGCTAGGTATATACTCAGAATGGAGAAATGACTGTTCTGTTTTTCTCTCTCACGAAACAAAAACTTGACCACAGGATCCGAAGGGTGTGTTGAAGGACGACGTATTGCCTGATGGGACGAAAGTGAAAGCAGGAGGGATGGTGACGTATGTACCATACTCCATGGGAAGAATGGAGTACAATTGGGGTCCCGACGCCGCTTTGTTCAAGCCCGAGAGGTGGCTGAAGGAGGGTTTCTTTCAAAATGCTTCTCCGTTCAAGTTCACCGCATTTCAGGTAAACAGATGGCGACTGAGAGACAATATATAACAGCTGCTCATGATGAGCCTGGCCTATGTTAACTTCAAACCTTCGACGAACGATTCAGTATGGTCATCAGGCATAGCAACTATAGTGTGATGCAATGGGTGATCTTTGCCTCAGTTGTCATTTCACCGAGACGATCCCATAATCAGCACTGCTTGTTTCGATCAAATAGGTGTCACCTGATGCTTTATGTTTCTTTGTCGATTTGCAGGCTGGGCCGAGGATATGCCTAGGGAAGGACTCAGCATATCTGCAGATGAAGATGGCACTGGCCATTCTGTGCCGGTTTTACGAGTTCAAGCTGGTGCCGAACCACCCGGTGGAGTACAGGATGATGACCATTCTATCGATGAAGCATGGCCTGAGGCTGACAATAGCAAGACGCCCTTGAACCATAACCACATTTCTCAGTTTTCACAGGCTTCTGTTGCATTAGATTGGTTCCAAGAGCCTAAGATGCTGTCACAATCTACATCTATTATGCTACTTTAGTCAACTCCATGGACAATGTTTCGCAGGACAAGTGATTTGTCGGCACCGAAGAGGGATAATATAGAGTCCTCAATCATTGCAATCCACCTTAAGAATTAAGTGTTAGAAACTCGTTTGAGATCAAATTGATTTTCCATCGTACTGGAAACTAAATACATGGACAATTAATCAGAAAAGATAAATGATAAATGCGTGTCATGGATGGATTGCCAAGTGATCGATCTAGAGAAACAAGAGCCGTGGAATTAGTAAGTGGAACTCAATCTCCATTATTGGATATAAGAAAAGGATCGATACCTACCAAGATGTATCTTTATCATTGGATTGGTTGAGATTAGTATTAAATCTCTCTATCATTAGATCATTAAGTGGGAGTGAATCTCCACAATTAGATCACTAGTTTCTAAATCAAAGCTAAAGTCTAAAGTGGACGAAACGAATTACTGACTTAAAAATCACTAAGTGATATTTAAACGAAGCCGAACAAACTAATCATAAAAAATAATCCTGACATAAACGAAAAGGAGTTTGTTCAGTTTTTTTATATATTTATATTTTGTTATCTATTTCATCGGGAAAAAAAATCAACTAAAATTCATTTCACCTTAAAATTCATGAAACGAAACATTTTAAATTATAATAACATAATCTAAATGAAATTCACTAAATGGAAATACGATCATCCAACATTTCAACAATGAAGGTACATTCTTTTTTAGAATTCTCTGAACACTTTCTCTTTATTATTCGAGTGAGTGATTAATAATCCTTGTGGCGATCGAGCCAAAAGGAGCCCAAGTGCTGCGCGTGCGCGGTTCGCGTTTTTAAAGTGTTGGCTCGTGACGAGTGGCCATGACGAACACTTCGACGTCATCAACAAAATTCGCGCTGGAATCCAAAAGACAAATGCGCGTGGCGTGGCATTCAGGCAGACAAAGCATCTCATTCTCGTTTTTTTTTCCCGGTGTCTCGACATCGATTCTGTTCGTCTCCCATTTCAAACGCTTTCTCGCGTTCGAATTCTTGCAATCCTCCGCTTCCGGGTTTCTCGTCGGAGCTCTTTCGAATCAGGTAATCTCGCTCCTACTTTAGTTTTGTTTGAGCAAGTAGCGACGAGCGTGTTAGTACGAAGGAAAATTCGGCGGTTCGCGCGAGGTCCGAGGAGTTTCCAGGTGATTTTTGCTGTTCGTTGCTGACCAACGGGTACAGACCGCATTCAGCTGAAGAGCTGATTACCACGTGAGCAGAATTAGCGTTGTTTTGGCTAAAAAAGCGAGCGAAAGAACGTGTTTTTATAGCTTGAAGCAGGGGAAGTTGAAAAATTCATACCAGGACGCTCTAGGATCAAACGTGGAATGACCCAGAAGACCGATCCATGATGCGGCATGGTGATCCTTCTTCTGGGTCGGTTTTTTTATGGAGGAATGTTCACTGCTCGGATCGTGTTTTCAAATTTTAGTAAGAGAGGCTGGATTGGGAGAGATGCCTGGCGGTTTGAGTGCAGATATTGGTTTGCTAAGTTAACCGTGTGGATAGTTTTCGATGCTGTATAAAATCATATGCAGCATCCGCGACTTTAAATGTGTGTGTACCTGGGTGGTTGTTCTGTTGATTTATTTTTATATTAGCTTGATGCTGCTGTGTTCACTCTTCTTTTTCTTTTCTTTCCGAACAAATTATCTTCTTCTTTCTCTTGGGTGAGTGGTGAGTCAGTAACTGGAGGAACATGTTCCCTTCTGATACCGACGCATGAAAAGATAAAAATTGATTATCCTGTTATGTAGTGATGATGTTTGTGTTTTCCTGATTGTTTGGTATCATCGGCTTCATTGTTGCAGCTATTACTCGTTCAATAAGATGTCGGGCACAGCTGTTGAGGACTCGCGGGACCAAGTGCATACTGATTGTACGATTAAAAATGATGGCGATGGTGAAGGTGCTTCTAAAGATATATTACATTCAGATGTAGGTGACGAGAATGCTGTGCCTTCCCCAGAGGAGGAGGTATGACTAATTGCTGCTTGTGCATTCTGTATTCAATCGAGGATCATGCCCAGGATGCTTGTACAGGATAAAGACAGTATATTGGACTTTGTTTAGTTTAGTTGTAGCCATCATGCAACTTTTCCAGAGACAAAAAACTTTGTGATGATATGTCGGGTGCAGTAAGAATATGATTCAGTTGTGGATGCCGTTCCTTTTTCCCTCATTCTTTCATTTTCTTAAGTCATCTAACCAGAGAACAGTTGTTTCCTGAGCTAAGATGGTCAATAACATGTACTCTGTTTCGTATTCCATTATTTTTGATCTGGGCCTTGGGTAAAATTTTCGGGAACTCTTTTACCTAGAAAGTGTCTTCCATAGGAGGAAAAAATCAAGAAGAAGTATGGGGGCCTGTTACCAAAGAAGCCTCCATTGATTTCCAAGGTATGTTTTGTTTGTCCCCCTTCCACTTGTTCAGTTCTCCAGAATGATATACTCCAGCAATATTAAGACTAGTGTCCACTGAAAAAATGTGCTCTCCAGGATCATGAACATGCCTTTTTTGATTCTGCTGACTGGGCTTTGAATAAGGTACTTGTAACTTGTTCAGGCTTCTTCAAATATCACCTTTGAATAAATACTTATAGTTGGTTTTAATGTTTAATATCCTCATTGACCAATATTGCAGCAAGGAGCACAGAAGCCCAAAGGACCACTTGAAGCTCTCCGACCCAAGTTGCAGGTACTTGACTTTTATGCAAATGTTGCACTTTTTATGCTGAACATCTGCCAGAATTGCAACCTACTGGGTCTAAGCAGGCAGCCGTGCAGATCATGATTGGCGCATATTGAAAATCTCTAAACTTGTTTAAAATATGATGAGGAACAAGCATTTCACAGTGTGTACCAGGACTGAGAGCTCCAACCACGTCTTAAATATGAGAGAGAACAGGTCATATGAAGTTTGCTCAGCGAATGCTGTGGTTACTGAATTTTCCAGCAATGAAGATACAGCATGTGTCCCAAATAAGGAAAACTTTATGCGTGATCTTAGGTAGAAGTATCCACAGTGTTAAAAACTTATTTGAACCTTCAGAATGTGGCCTCAATTTTCCTGGTTAATAGTTGATATTCTGGCTTCCTTTACACATCAATGCATGCCATGGTTGGTGCTGGTTGGTTTTTGTATCTTCATGTTCTTCTCCTTTTTTTTTCTTTTGCATTCAATTTCTGTGTTCTTGAAATCACTAAATCATGCTGAGAATATGTGCTGCTAAGTGCTAACAGTAGGACAACATGAACATTAATTTATGGCAAAGATTTGGGTTGCATAAAGGACAATCTTCACATGTATTGCTGGTGCATATACCCAATTCAAGTTCACCTGCCATGCTATAACAGGTTTACCATTAGTTTCTCGACTTCTTACTTCTCTTTATCCTTTTGCTATAATCAGCCCACCCCACATCACCAAGGAAGGTCAAGGCGTTCAGCATATGCACCTGCAGATGATGGTCATGAAGGTAGAGCACATTGGCACTGTCAACTGATACTTTAGTTACTATAGCATCCTCTACTCTAGAACAGGGTTCACCGCAAAAGAAAGCATGAAGTTTTCTGCTGATTTCCAAGCAATCATAAGGAGGCAAATCCACATTTATTTTTTCCATGTATGAAGAACCAAGTGCAGAAAATTATTTATCTCCCAAAGTCCTAAATGTGTTTTCTGGTCAAGATGACCTTAGTAGGCTGATTGGTATGACGGAACTGGATTGTCAACTTGTCAAAATCCATCTCCTTTAATTCAAAGTGGTAACCGTAACTTTGTAAGTCCCTTGTTCACGTGTTGCAGGGAACGGCTACCATAGCGAAGATCCAGAAGATGAGAGCCACAAAGCAGAGGATGGTAGCGAGAAAGATCTTTGTTCGGAGGAGAAAAGCTGTCAGGACGAGGAGCAGCTTGATGTTCAATGCTGAGTCATTTTGGTGGAACTGGTGTTTTATTTCCCCTTCTGTAATTGACAAATTGTAAGCCAAAACAGGGGGCACTTGAACTACATAAGCCCGCCCTTTGATGAGTGATGAACGGGTGAGACGCATTTGGAACGGTCGCCTGTAGTATTGCAGGCAACACATACGTCAGTAAGGCCTAAACTCAACGTGGACAATGTCAGCTTGTGATCGAAACAATCTTTTTATCAAATTTGAGTCGTTATCATAGACCAAATCACTGTTTTGAATACAACCATTAGGTTCCTAGAAGGCGTTCTTGAATTTTGAATTAGAGATGAGCATGGTTCAATGTAGAACTCAAAACCCAAGAATCAAACCGGTGGAAACCTCTCCAATTTCAAGTTCCAAGATATGTAAGATAGGTTCTAGAAAATAAAAATTAAAGAATCTGTATTGATGGGTAGAATCTAGGTTAAAGGTTAGTGGAACCTAAAACTTGGAATAAGTTTTTGTGTTTTTCTTGATTTATATTTTCACGCAATCCTACGATGTTTCATGTTGTTTGATGATTAAGTATATAATTCGGAATCACTAATTTGAGCCTATATAACTAAGACGTATTATATATCTAAATATAACTTATGATTTATGAAATGTAATCAAAAGTGATTGATCATCAAAAGTGATTTACTGCAAGTGAAATTTGAATAGATTTTGAAACTAATCTTGAAATCTATTCCAATGGTCATATAGAACCTAAGACTTAAAACCACTCACCCTTATTAGAAATCAATGTCAACGTGAAGGCCGACACTCGGGGAATATGAAGTCCTGGTTTGATATTTACTGTGTTATTTATCATCTGATTTCATTCAAACTTTCTCCACGCCATTGCTCCAAATCCAAGCCATGGTAGAGAGAAGACACTTCAATGGGCGATTAGAACGGAGTTTTTCCTCAAACACGCGGCTATGGCGTGGTTTGGAATTCACGTTTGACCTTTCAACTGCCCTTTGTTTTGAGCCACCCTCTTCAGATTTAACGTAACGACCCACAGCAAATCCTATCGCCATCATTATCAGAGAGAGAGACAGAGAGAGAGAGAGGTGGGTGTTTTCTGACAAGCTTCAGCAACAGCTTTCATGGCTTCTTAGCTGGAAGTCAATCCTGCCTTCCCGCAACATGACGATGAGGATGCTCCACTCCTCTTCCTGGCCCCCGTTTTTCAACTCCAACTCCAGCTCCAGCTCCAGCTTCAAGTTCGACACTCCCACCTTCTTCACACATAAGCCCATCAGAACCTCTCTGTCCCCGATCACGTCGTCGCGCGCTCTCGTTCATGTTCAGCTGCCGAAAACTCTGGTTCCGAACTGAGACGAGCTCTCGTCGGTGAAGGGTTGCGTGGCGGCAGACTCTGCTGCTGCGGAAGAAGGCATTTCATGGCGGCGACCACATCGCCACTCATCCCAATTCGCCCTTCTAATGCTTCTGATTCTTCTTCAGATTATCCGGTACGCATGCTTGTCTCGCTAGCTCCCATAATTATAAAATTTTGTGGACGTCTTATCATGTTGGTTCATTCGTCGAGTTTCCACATATGCCGTTTTTGATTTTTTGTTTCCTGTACATGGGGTGGATGTCAAATCAAATTTTGATAATTGCAGATAGATTATTCGTCTATCGTAGCATAAGCTTCTTTAAATCAATTTGACGATAGTCTCACATCAGGTCCATCAGAAGCCACATTGTCGAAGGAAAGTCGGTGAATCAGATGGTAAACAGTGCAGTAAATATTAAACCACGAGTTCATATTTCTTGGATGTTGCTCTTCAAGTGAAACTGATTCAGCCACGTGATCAAATTTCAAGAATGTGTTGCGGGAACTTGTTCTCTAATAGCTCCATTCAAAACAGTGATTTGGTCTATGATAATGTCTCGAATTTGATAAAAAGTCTGGACGGGAAGTTGCAGTTAACATATTGTCCTTATTAAGTACATTCATTACTGAACTGGGAAGGCTGGATTTTGGGCATTGATTGCATTCTGTTTGGACTGCAAGCGATCTGCATATTTATCAGTGTGATATCAAAGGGGGGTTCTCTCGCTTTCATGTTCTGACTCCTCATTTGCCCTTTTAATATGATCAATGTCCATGCTTTAGTCGGAGCTTATGACGTCTCCCCATGTAAGAGTGTGTTAACCCACGAATAGTTGAGCCAAAGCTACACAGCTTGTTTATTGGATAAATAGGTTGCCTACTCATGTGCTCGAGTATCACTTTATTTTAACCATTTTACATTTCCGAAGAGTTTACAGAGATTGCCAGATTTGGGCCTGTGAAGCTCTAACGTCATTTAATTTGCATTATCTGCGCATAGGCAATGTTGGATAAATTTCATGCTCCTAGACCTCAGTGGTATGAGGAGTTCCAAGCTATGGTCCTTGATAAGGGTATGGAAGCTTATGAGGCTGAGGTTAGTCTCCCTTTTCAGATTACCTGAGTTGTCTTAATCTTTGTCTTGCTCTCGCTCCAAAAAAGATACTTGTCTCGAGTTCATACATAACCATCTGCGATTGCATTCTGTTACTTGGCAAGATTGCAAGGTATAAGTCCCAGCTATTCAGCAAATTGAAGGGAAAAGTCAAGGAAATTTTGGAGATTGGTATAGGAACAGGTCCTAATCTCAAGTATTATGCCAATGACAACAACGTCCATGTTGTAGGTATAGACCCAAAGAGAACAATGGAAAAATATGCTCAGGCAGCGGCAGCAGCAGCTGGTCTACCATCTCCCAACTTCAAATTTCTCCAAGCAGTATGAATGCATGAATATGGCAATACTAGTTGTGATATTTGTTTCCTCTTTTTTATTGTTTTTGCTTTCTGAATTTGTGCATTTTTTATGAGTGTGGTCATCGGAATTGGTATACCCAGCGGAGATAATTGGGCTTGAGTGATGCATGGTCAACTGGATCATATAAACTTTAGCAAGAAATTCTTTGTGATAATTGTCCAAAAACAAAGAAGACTGTTTTGTCCAGGTCATTGAATAAGAATGGGCTGTTGGTGATTCTGTAGTGCTTCTTGTAACTTGTGTTTGGTGAATTTAACTCGAATATACAGAATGGAAGATGCTTTCTCAAGTAGAAGGTGAATTTTTTCTTGTCTTCAAGATGTTACTGATAACAATGGCCTAATAATTTGTCAACTTGCAAAGAAGATCACAAAAACTTAAGGAACTTGGTTGGCAAGATACTACATCGGGTGAGGGGATGGATCAAGAGGGGGGAAATGGCCATGGCTAGCTTTATTGGCTTAGTCAATCTGAATACCAAGGATTATATCCGCCGGATATGACCTCTGTCTGGCAACTACCAATGTCTATCATGACTTTTTCTTAGATCAGAATCTCTTTGGTTGATGTCATCCAGGTTGGTGAGGCTATACCACTAGAAGATGCATCTGTTGAAGCAGTTGTCGGAACACTCGTCTTGTGCTCCGTCAGTGATGTTGACCTGACGCTGAAAGGTAATTACTCTGTCAAGGCTATGATCTCCTTTTTTACTATCTGTCTACCCCTGCACTTCTGTAGTGCAAATCTGAGGCGTTGAGCTAATCTTTCAACCTCCTCATTGGTATGCGAAATCAAGCAAGGTGTCATTATTTTGATAGCAGGTAGAAAACTTGGCATGTGAGTTATGTAACATTGTTTATTTGTGAGGACTATACTCCTTTGTTATAGCTAGCGGTTTGAGGCCATTTAGTCTTTTACAAAGCATGATCTTCATATTTATCTTTTTAGAAGTGAAGAGGGTGCTTAAGCCAGGTGGTTCTTACATCTTTGTGGAGCATGTAGCTGCAAAAGGTATGAGCCCAGGAAACTTCTAAACAGTTGTGGCATGAATTGCGAGAAGTTTGAGTTGACATCATATGCTTTAGTGTTGATATTTATTGTTCAAAACTTGATAATTCAGATGGAACAATCCTCAAGTTCCTCCAAAGTATCCTCGATCCCTTGCAGCAGGCCGTTGCTGATGGGTGTCACCTTACCAGAGAGACAGGGAAGAACATATCTGAGGCTGGATTCTCTAGCGTCGAGCTTGGCACAGCCTTTTTAGCTAACGCCCCCCTCATAAACTCTCATATATATGGAATTGCCAACAAGTAGCACTGCTAAACAACCACCAGTTTATAGAGAAGTTTGTCAAATTATTACCTGGGTTTGCTAGTCTGATCCCCTTAGCATCGTTTCGATCTGGAATCAGCAATATAGGGGATATCCATATCTAGATTTGTGTACATGAAGAATGCTATGACTCCTTTGGCCTTTGGTAGTGCACTCTGTCCTTATGATCCCACAATAAAGCGTTTGTGTTTACATAGTGTAGCACATTCTTGTGCCTGTCTGACTTTGAGCTGATAATAATGTGGATCTTGATCAGCACTGTAGAAGAAGATGAGGAGTATGTTGAATGGACTTTGCTTCATGAAAAACTACTGATCCGAGATGTTGATTGCAACTGGAGGATTGTCACTAGATATGGTGCAAAACTAACACTGTAGACGGGCTTACAGATACTGGCTGTTGAAACCAAACACGCTCTTATTGTTCCTGTCATATGACCAGAAGTAACTGAATCATGCTTAAGCCTGAGAAAAAGAGAATTTGCATTATGAGGTGGTTGCTGGGCTGCTGTTAAATTTATCCAGAGACACCTGGAATCGAGCACATCACGAGCATGGCTAACTGGCAACGGGCACGTTTAGACTCATTCTCAGTGAAAAGTAAATTTTCATCACGTTGAAACATGCTGTTAAGATTTAAATAACAGACACCAATGGGATGCCCCGACGGGAGTTGACAGCTCAAAGCGGAGGGCATCCTCTGAATCAGGCCAACATCTCTTTAGGATTGCTGGATTTGGTCCGACTTTGTTTGTTCATGGAAAACATCTAGAATTGAATCATTCATTCATTCTGTTACTTGTGGCTGGCGCTTTGATTTATTCCTTTGGGTTGAGGTTAAAGCCGAAGAGTGCCGACCATCTGTGCCTGTGCAACCGTGCTTATTATAAGCTTGATCCAGTTCCTGGAAGAATTTGAACGACAATTTATTAGTCAGATGTGCAACGAATGCCCTGTGAACGGGAACTGTATCTTTCTCTCATGGTCATTTGATGAATATTATCCCTTCTCCCATCGGGTCTCTGTCCTTCTCAGTCTGTTGAACAAATTTTGATATCGTCAGATGGTCATCTATAACTTGTTTCCTCATTTATTCTTTTAGAGGCGAAAAATGTTAAGACCAACGGGGGAGTAACTAGTACAATAAGTGAATGTGTTCATATTTAAGTTGGTCATAAGGATATTAAAAGTACTAAATGTTTCGCACCGTGCTTACTTTAATGTCAAAAATTTCTACCGGCTTACTTAAATGTCAAATTGGAGAAAACACGATCACTTAAATACCTCCGGCGACAAATTCCAACCAAAAATATTATATGATCTTTTTAATTAAGTGTTAATACCTTGGTGGCTTTTTCATAAAAAAAGAAAGTCCACGTGAACGATGAGATGGCCTTTAAGCACAAAACGCAATAAAGCAATTTAATCTCTCTCTCTCTACTTCAAACCTCGTACAACATTTTTGAAGCAAAGATGTCTGGTTTGAAGGGTAGCCCTGTTCTCGAGTAACTTAAGTTAGAAAGATCGTGGTCTGAAGCAGAACATTAAGTGCTGGTGATCCACGCTGACGAAGAAGGATCGAGTGAGCACGAGGCACTTCGAACACTTGGATAGAAAAAAAAAACACAAGGGAAAAGAGAGGCACGACTGACGAGACTTTGAAGCAATGGACGACACCATTTCGACAGTAGCGACAACGTCCGAAGAGCGATGATGAAGGATCACCAACGATCGAACTTCAGAAATCCTTGAGAGAGGATTCCTTCGGGAGATCCGCGCATATGCTTTGTTTGGGTTGCAATGAGCTCGAGGTGGACCGCGATGGAGATTTGACGGTGGCTTATGGCAATCGAAGATGGTGGACGGTGGATTGAAGGTGATCAAGAAGGAATCAAGATTAAACATGGTCTCTGGATCTTCCTTATTCCACAATCTTGCGGCTCTCCTTGGACATTTGTAATCCTCTTTTGCCGTCATTGCTTTTGAGAATTAGGGTTTCGAATTTGCCAAAAAAATGCTTGATTTTCCAATTTAGGTTTTAATTTAGGGCAAAATATGTAAACGACTGGTTTAGGAGTGTATAAATGCTAATTGGGCATGTGGGTGAGTCATGTCGATTAGGGAAATGAAAAAAATATTAGTACTTTGGATTTCCGTCAAATCAAATCAGAGCCGACACTTAAGCAAAAAAAAAAAAAAAATGACACTAAAATGATCTGCCAAAAAGTTTTAACACTAAACATTGTACAAAACTTAGGAAAATTTCAAAAAATCTTAAATTTATTACAATTGTGTCATTTCTAAACTAAATCTTTTTTTTGGAAATTTTTACATTTGTATCAATTTAGTCGATCCGGTCAATTTTAACATAAACGTCAATTGTTCTACATGATGCCATTGGTGCTGATGAAAACAAATTTAAATAATATTTTAATTTTTTTGAATTTTTATATTATTTATTTTTTCTTTCTTTATATTTTTTTTATCACTTACTTCTTCCTCTAGCCTATTGCCCTTGGGCGACTGACATTGGCAAAGCTTGACCATGGCTTGATGAGGCTTGACTTTGCCTTGGCCACCTACTGAGCTGGCGAGGCTAGCAAGGCCTCGCCAACCTAGTGAGCTACCTAGGCAAAACCAAAGGCTCACCGAGGCTCGACTGGCAAGTTCAAGCCTCACCTAACTATGGCCAGGCTTCCTCGAGGCTAGTGAGGTCCCTTACCCTATTAATCATCGGCGAGGACTAGCTAGAAGAAGAAGGTAGTGACCAAATAAATAAATAAATTTTTAAAAAATATTAAATATTATTTAAAATTGTTCACATCAACACTAATGATACCATATAAGACGGTCGACATCCATGTCGACATCGACCAGTCAAAATTAGCGAGACGGACTGAATTGACATAAATGCAAATGATTTATGACTCAATTAACAAAAAAAATGTTATGATTGAAATGACATAATTGTAATAAGTTATTACTTTTTAGGTAATCTTACCTATAAAACTTTTTTATTTCTTATGTCCTAATGCCTTCAAAGTTGTCATGTAATCAGTGAGTTAGGTTCATCTCAAGTGCGACCGGGTGGGAAAAAGAGGCCTTTTAGTACAGCATTCATGCAGTTGAGAGAGCACATCAAACCACTGCACTGAAGAAGCAGATCCACTTCGATAAATATAAAGATATCTGCATTCTTTATGGTACAGCATTAATGCGTTTTGATAAAGTCATCTAAAACGCGATTTGTCGTGTCATTTGTGACACCATCCGCTCCTTTTCTCCCACAAAGTCGAAAAGGAGCATTTCCCCCCCCCAAAAAAAATAATAAAAAGGCGCATTTAGAGTGGAGCATGAATCATAGAGTGGGCTAGACGACAGGACTTGCAGTTTTGAACAGAACCCCTTGACAAAGAACCTACCGTGGTCTGAATGGAAAAATTTGTAGCATCTTTTCTATTGTAAAAGCAAGTCTAAAACGACTTTTAATCTCAAATTTCTGTCCTGAAATCTCGATAATGATTCACAGCTATCAGATTCATTGTTGACTCGAGCCCACCTTTACTCTCTGTAGGGTTTTTCAGTTTTGCCTCACACGAAGAATGTATGTGCATTTTAGCCATTGAAGGAGAGAAGATGGATTGTTTCTGCCATGAGAAGAAATTTTGGTTGATGGGGCACGAACCTGATAATTAGAATCCACATCACTCGAGGCACATAGGTCATTGTTTCAAAATCAATTAACGGTTCAAATTATAGCAAGCAATCGGCATAAGATATGGTCAATTCAATTGATGATATGAACACAAATTGGTTCTTTTCTTTATCTTCAACTCACATCATGTGAATCAAAAGGAGATCTTGAAAATGGACATCATAAACATTTGTCAAAATCCTCTTTGATGTGTAACAAGGTGGAAGTATCGGCAAAGTAAGAATCAGACACTAACTCTATTTGAGCTCTTGATCTAGATAATCGAGCAAGATCATCCCAGTTCGCCAAGCCTACGAATCTATAGTTCCAACAAAATTGTGCTCATGGAAGGAAATATTAGTTACCTTGTAACATGGCGAGACTCAAGTATGACCAAAACCCAATCAGTGCTTGTATTTTATTTTATTTTATCCTTTTGTGCGGCTTCTGGAGATATTTAGCTCAAGCAACTATCAATTGATCACACAATATTTGGACTCCATTTGTTTTGCTAAAATGTTGGTTTAAAAAATATTTTCTTAGAATTGATTACTTATATCATTTAAATGTTTCCATTACCGATAATAATTGATATCTAAATATTTTCGTAAATGATGAAAATATTTATTTTAGTAAACAATACAATCAATTATTTTAAAAATAAAAATTCGAATCATTCATTGTCCACTAAGCTAAACAAATGAATCCTAATATGATTAGCGCATAAATCTGGGGTCACGACAAGACAAGACAAGACCAAGTGGGGAAGAAAAGGCACAGGGAATATGCGGAAATAGTTAAAAGATGGGGGACCTCGATGCAAATGATGCAGACACCTCCGCACTTTTCTTTCCTGTCTGGAATCGTTAGGGCTTTTCGTCCTTTGAATGCAGTTTCGTGCTCATCTTCCTCAAATTATGAATCCCCAAGCACTGCATTCCCCCTAATGACACCTCTCTCTCTCTCTCTCTCTCTCTTTCTCTCTCTTACCCCTCTTCCTCGATGCCAAATCGCACTGGTGAGTGTTGGCTCCATCTTAACTTTTTTCTGGGCATTTTTTTTTTTTGGGGGTAATTTCTCGAGTTGTTTAGCTCAAATGGCGTTGATTGTCGCTTTGGTTAGTGGGGGATTTCGAAAATGCGTTCGGCTTCTTTTGTGGGGTCGGTTCGCTTCGGCCTCCGGAGATAGTTTTTGGGTAGCCATTTACTGAATTCGGTGTCAAGTTCTAATTTTTTTATTTTCCCTTTCGGTAACTTCTTGGTGAGGGTGACTCATGCAGAAATGCTGTTACAGCACTGCAGACTTCAGCTGTTTGGACACCTGGGGGGGGCTTTCGATTCTTTCGTCATCTCGGGATTTGTCTGGTGATAGATGATGGGATATGTTTTTTTGCCGTAAATTTCGGTTTTTTTTTTTTTTTTTGTTAACTCTTGCAGAAATTTGTCTTGTGGTGGAAGGGTTGGTCTTCCCTTGTGTTTTTCCCGGTCCGCTGGGAAATTCAGGGGAACTGCTCTGCTCGAGGTCATGGCTGTGTAAACCCGAAATTGCAAGTTATTCGAGAATGTTGGTTCTTGTTGTTAATTATGACGACGATGGTGTCACCTTGCAGCCATGATCTGCGTTCCTAGCAATGGCATTCTTGTAGAGATTCTCAAGAACTTATTTTCCTTTTTCGTCTGTAGCCTCCCTGTGACGTCTTTTTTTCTGTTTTCCTTTATGTACCAGAATTTTCCTTTGTGATTCCTTGTAGTTTCTTATTGAAATCTGGTTACTGTAGGCACAGCGGCACATTCTTCAGGATGGATTTGTGTTCTTCCTGGATAATGACATCGAAGGAGACACAATTACCCTGACCAGGAGCGTAAGTTGTTAGTTTGCCAGTAAGAATTAGGTGTCCTCCTTGGCCGCAATACTGCCTTGTACTTAAAGCACCAATGGCAGACATTTATGTAGTCGATGAACCTAATTCCTTGACAGAATCATGAGCTGACATGGTAGAAGCTATCGGATTGATTTCAGTTGATCATTGTCCAGTTTTAAAAGTTTAACATATTAGCTTCTGGAGTTATACAGAAAATAGCTAAAACGGGGTCGCTCTGTTGTGTGGCTGCAAGGCCACATGGATCACATGCAGCCAGTGGGGACTGGTCTGTGGGCCCACATGAGCCTTATTGGCGAACAAACACTAGCTTTTCGCCACCTCCATCGAGATTGGATATCCGGCTTCAATATGAGGGCGTACCTAATGGTTTGCGGGACAGTGATCCGCTTTATCGATCATCCACATCTTCAAACAGTAAAGGAAGTAGGGGATGGGTGAGAGGCAACCGTCTCTACAATCATCAATACTCTGCTTCTGATGGTGCAGAACTATTTTTAAGTAGTCCATCTGACCAGTCTCAGGGTCCCCAATGGACACCTCCAGCCATACAAGAAATTAACATCGAGGACTATGGAACTCCGACTAGAAGAGGTGAGCATCAAATGTACATTTTATGAAGCATTCTCACTCTAATATCTTATTTTGTTTGAATTTGGTTGCTTATTGCTATTCTCTACTGCAAGACCATCTTAAGTTTTCTTGATTTTTTAGAGTAATAAGTTAGAACTTTCCATGATTGTTCAGTTCTTTGATGTTCAAGCATTTTCACTGATATTCTGCGTTGAAGTGACATCACATCTTCTTTAAGATGATGATTTCTGACAAACTCTTTGGATTAAATTAATTTCTGATATTATCATATATCAATTGCAGTTCGGTTTGCTCTTCTTAATGGAAAAAATAAAATTATTAGTTGGATACAAGAACTATTATGTTTTGATGTGGTCTTTCCTTCTTTTTTTTTTTTTGCTGCATTTGCATGTGTATCTTTTTGTCCAAAGTCTTTGCATATGCATATGCTTTTTGTTAGTTAGTTTTTGAGAAAGCGGGAAGTTTGGCTCATAGAATCTTTTGACTTTTGAAGACCTTAGAATATTGATTGTTCACGTGCTATTTTTCTATGAATGGCAGCCACTTAATGATTCATACTGGATGATCTCTCTCTCTCTCTCTCTCTGAAATAATACCAGTCCCGACCCAACATGTTGGTTTTTCTTGGGATGTGTCAAGTGTTAGTGTTTCAAGCAAAGATTCTTTTGCATTCTCAAGTGTAGGTCATACTGGTTTTGGCCTAGAAAGGTGACACTACTCAAAAACGTTCGATCAATTTTCAGTTGGCGGGACCCCAATCTGATGTCGGCCAAACGTGGCTTATGTATTTTCATGAGTTCACTCTTTTTTTTTTCTTTTTGTCTGAATGAATATGCTCTTTGAGGATCCGTTATTTTGGCGTATATTTAGAAGTTTTATATTATGTCGTTTTGCTATGGAAAAACATATCTTCAGTTCTAATTGGAGCTGCGTACTGTTGCTCTAGAATGCATATATATGGTTCCTAAACTAAACCTTAAAATAACAGAGGGCAAGAATGTAGCATTGTGAGATAAGCTAGGCTAACTATTGACATCTCTGTTGCACTGAAGCTGAGATAGCTAGGGCGTTCATTTCTGAGATGGCTGGGCTGTCAGCTTTTTTATGCCATCCAAATTACAAGCTAAATTATTTGATTACTAATTTTGTTACCAGAGGATTGGGGAAGTAAGAATTGAATATGATATCTAATAAATCTTGGTAGGAGTAGATCACCTCTTGGTCAGTCCTGTATTCTCGTTGAATGTCAAAACCTACAAATTTTGAGGTTTAAGTGCTTCCCAGCAATATGGACTGACCAGCTCCTAGCCACCCCTTGCATGAGACTGCATTATGTGTTTGAGAAGTGTAATTTCATATCTGAGAAGAATTAACAAGATATACGAGTGGTACATTTCCATCTCCTTGTTTGCTGTTAAACGTTTCCTGCATAGGCATCTGAATTTGGAACCTACTTTTACTTTCCTTTCTTCCTCTCGCAAGATTGTACTTGTTTATGGAGCATTCCTAGTAGCACTGAGATGGACCATGTTTCAATGAAGAATTTCTAGATTAAACAGTTTTTGTGCCATCCCTATGATTCATAGTGCCAACATTTCTGAACTTTTGGCAACTTGTTTTTATCTTGCTAGATCAAGCTTCGCGTTCGTTATCCTTTGCATCTATGATGGAGGTACTGTGTTCTCTCCCCATTGTAATCCCTTCTACATACCAATTGGCATCTCAGAGATTATTTCAATTTATGAACTTTGCAGGGAACCATGGTGAATCGAGATAGTTTAGGTTCTTGTTCATCCCACTCAGACAGTAGTGAGTCAGAACCTGCATTTAAGTCATGCATGCGCACTCACCGCAACATCTCTAGCCGTCGTTTCTTCATATCCAAGCCAATTCACCCACTTTCCTTTCCCACCGATAGTCTTGCTAGAGAAGCTTCTGATCCTGCAGCTGCTGGAATCTTGGGGCTCGATGCTTCCTCCACTCCACAAAGAGATGTCCATCATTGGAGTAGTGGTAGCAGCAGTGTTGACTTGACAGATGCATCGGAGGCATTGGAATCTGAAATATTTGGCCGATCCTTCCACTCCCACTCCCACTCCCACTCCCACTCGTCTGATGCTTTCAGATGCGGATTGTGCGAAAGATTCCTTTCACATAGATCCCCGTGGAGTTCACGTCGGATTGTCAGAAGTGGAGATATGCCAGTCGCTGGGGTCCTTTCTTGTAGTCACGTGTTTCATGCAGAGTGTTTGGAGCAGACGACTCCTAAGACGCGGAAAAGTGACCCTCCTTGCCCTTTATGCGCAAGAGTGGATGAAGGGAATTCCCCAGAGTTGGGATCTATTTCTAAAATGAAGAGTGGTTTTCCTAGGCTTAGAACATTTTCTGAGGGTGGGCCATCTAGGCCTTCTTGGGGTTGTACACAGGTTGGGGATTGTGTCGAAGGAGCACTGCATGCACCTCCTCGAAATGCCATGATATTGCTGAACAGGAATCGTGTCAAGAAGAACCTCTCTCTTAAGGGCACCACGTGCAAGGAATATCCCGGTAAGTTGAGAAAAACTGGTTCCCATTCTTCGCAGTTTAGCAGTAGAATATTTGTGGATCAGAACCATCAGGCGGCAGTTGGGTGCTCTAATTCAAAGTCAGGCCCGAGCGTGCATATTGGATGACCGCTTGTGAAAGAGTTAACTTCTAATTGTAATCATGTAGTTTTATCCCCCGCGATTTGCCTTTTCGGCTGATGGGTCTATACCAGTAGGGTTTTGAGACTAGAGAAACCTAGTGTTGTTGTTGTATGCTTACGACATTGTTACTTGCTCAAATCAAGTATGGAGGGTTCGGCGATGTGTATGTTCTTCGTACAGATTTGATATTTGATGGGAGTGTTCGACAAAACAGAGGGACGATAATTAAACCTGTTAGCTCGTGAGTCTCTGAATATGGGCCATTAGTGTGGGACATTCCATTGGATTCTTCATAGTCCTATATAGCTCTCGTGAGTTCCTTAATCTCTGCATCCTCTCGAGTATCTTCAGATGCTCGATATATGGCAGCCGCATGTTGCCAAAATGGGTCGTGCCACATCAAAAGTCCAAACGTCAGTGAGCTAAATTTTCGGTCTGGTAAGTGTAATTGTGGATGGAATGTCACGCTGATGGCGGTGGCGTCTCGTGAAATGCTGCCTAGTGTTGAGGTTTCTAGTTACCGCAAATCTCGCAGATGGAGAGAAGCATATTGGATGCATCCCGCGCTTCTCCCACCGAGGCGCGAAGCATCTCATTCGAGAAGTGTCGAGTCGGTTGTCCTGCACCGCGTTATCTAAATGACAACGAGCGTGCGGCCAGTGGCATACGTCGTGTAATTTGAACCTCCACAACTCTTGGGGCAAAGGGGGCTTCCCCCACACGACAGTTTTCAGGACGTTTGAGTTGAGAGCTCGAGATGAGCGGTGCTTATGTCACTCATCATACACGACAAGGACTTGTAAAAGATCTGATGGTACATTTATGTCAATTTGAGGGGGAGAGACAGACACACAAACAATGCAAAAGATCGAGGGACTGCAAAATCTTAGCTGGATGCGAACCCTTTGGTCCCCATCCGCAATGTTGTCTTCTACAAATCCCTTGAGAGAAATAAATGCAAGACTATGTTCAGTAACTAGAATAAAATTTATCATATTTGTGTTTGGTGTCTACTTAAGATAAGATAAAATCGGATATAAAAGCAATATAAGCCATATAAAATTAACTCATTAAAGATGTGAAATAAATGCAGATATGATTTTTAATATTTATAATGTAAAAGTTATTTTTCTTGAATAACAAGCTTATTAAATTAATTAGATTAAATTAATATTTGAATTCTAATATAAAATTTTTAAAATAACAAAAAATTCGTTTTTATTCCTATTTTTATTTGTATATTCAAATTTCTTTGTAATTTATAACAAAATTCAGCGTGTATATTTTAGTAATTATATTTGTCACATAATTTAGGTATATTAAATTTTTTTGTTAAAGAATCATGGAAATGGAAAAAAAAAAAATAAGGAAAAGAATAAAAAAGGAAAAATAAAAAAAATATAAGCAAATAAAAATGAAGTGGGCAAGAGTGTCGTGAGAAATTCTTACTATTTCCGTTTGTGAAATTTTTAATTCATTTCTACGAATATGTTGTGTATATCAAATTGTAAACATGATAAGGTGTGAAATTATCCTGCTTTATTACTGTAATTCACCAAATAGTGAATAGAATATAGTAAAATCCTTGGATTTTATATCCGTTCATATCTATTTCTATCTAAACTAGAAATCCAAACAACAAAACATAACTTAAAGGCACGTACTCTACCGTGAGAGCCTTCTATCGCTAAACCAGTAGCAGTCGCATTGTTCTGTGGGCCAACCCGACTTCCTCCTCCATGTTCCGGGGCTTCAGGTGTCGTTAGTTGGGATGAGAGGAACCATCCCTGAGCTTCTCGGAGATATGTCATGCACCATTTACTGCTCGTTCACACGGTAAAACTGCAACAGATGCTTCAAGATTCCTCTTCAGACATGTTGGCCCTCCCATGATGAGAATCTGGAAAAATTGCAGGTCGTCTAAATTCTAGTGGGGCTGATAACCCGGAAAAAGAAAAGGCAGGGATGACAAACAAGAAGAGAAGAAAGGAAACATCACTGGAGCTCTGCTTTTCCGTGCTTCATACAAATCGCACATCTTCTTGTGGGGTTAACTAGGCTTTCTTTTTTACCATTTTGGAACCGGAGTCTATATAATTATTGAAGAGTAAAAGGCACAACATCAAATCGCAACAGGGCATGTTCTCGTGAAAAGCTGGATTCAGTCGCCCTCAGGCGAAAACCTTCGTATTTCGATTGTGTACACGTCTTCGGGGAAAGACGAAGAGTAAACCGACGAACATGATAGCTTGTGAATGGACGAATATTTCAAGGTGCGCCCTAATCATGCAGGCCTAGCGCAATGTAACTCTTGATTTTGGCGGGTCGTGATGTACCTAATAACAGCTCTACGTACGACATGATCTACATTCTACCATGTATATATTGTTAGTCCTTCAAAGTAAGCAGGCCCTTTTGCTAATGAACTACTCGATCTGGCCCGAGGACTCATTGTACAATCACTATTGCAGAAAGCGAGCAATCGAACAATAAAATAGACAAAAGAATCAAATATATCGGACACGAGATTTACGTAGGCTGCTCGCAGAGACCTACATTTACGGGAAGAGCAGCAACGAATTTAGTATAGATCAAGCAATACAAAAGAGATTACACACTCGAATCACTCAAACATTCTCTCGATATTTCCAAAACCCAATTACACCCAATAACACACGCAATGTTTAGCCCTATAATAATCCTCACGAAATAATCTTTCAATCTCACGAAGGAAATAACAAATCTAGAACTCACAATATTTAATCGGCTTGAACATTAAATCTTCGTGGATATAATTCACGAACAAGAACAAGAACAACGAAGAAAATCCCTCTCAAGCACTCGAGGATGAAATTGCGCTTCATGATCAACACGCCAACTTCTCATAAGATTATATTTCCTATCTTGCCTGGCACACACGTTAATCCCAATCAAGGTGCAAATCAAAGTCAACACCAAACTTTCCTATTTTGTTGTTATCTTGGACGAACAATATACGGATTGGGCTTTTATCCGACTTATCAAATCGGCAACTTATGGTCCAAATATTCACTTTGGAACTCCAACACCAAATAGGAAAGTTAATATTCAACCTTCATATTTTTCCTTTAATTTATCTTGAATAGGATTTCATTCACAAACTCAAACTCGAGACATATTTTAACAATAACAATGCTCCAAATGGATGACACCATTGTTATGAAGAAGCAAGTCGATTACTTCGATAAAATGTTAATGGAATCACCATATCACGTCGGCTCGAGAGTGACGAGAAACAGTGCCGCATGTGCCGTATAGGAAGAAGCAAAAGCAACGACGCAAGACGCATTTCTTCGTGAATTGGAAAGGGGTTGAACGAAATTGTCAACGGAGGGAGGGAGTATCATTGAAGTAAAGTGGAGAAACCACTCAACTTGGGATCGCTCCGGAGATATTGTGGATTTTGGAGTCACGGTCGACGTTAATGCCACCACCCCCCAAAAATGGGCTGATGTCACGCGATCTTTGACTAATCTCTGTCCCTGACCCTAGTTTAGATATGTTGTTGGACAGGCTGGTATCGTGGACGATTTCGAGTATTATGTCCAGATGAGATTGAGACAGTAGATTCATCGAATACAATCCGAATTGAAGAGTCGGGACATGTCTCAAGTGGACCGCTCAAAAGTTCTTGTACTAAGCAGCATTTACCTTCATCAGGGTCTAATGGACTCCCAACTAGCGAGAAACTGAACGTTTTATTACAAAAGAAACGACCGGGAAATTGATGTTACCATGGCTGCCCATTGTTGCAAAGTTTTCGGCTGCACGAGGATTTATTCACGACAAGCGAAGCAAAGCAGCAACCTGAGCTCGAAAGTTTTAAGTTTAAACACCGCATTGGTTTCCGCACATTCCGCTCAGACATCTTCTAAAGTTAAAAGCAAAGTCCCATGCAACACGGTCCATGTAACTTCCAATAACGATCCCAACCCGCAACGGAAAGGACAACGCTACATGTTTTTCCAACGTGGAACGGAGGAGCAACCGAAGAAGAATCAAATCGCAAGCACTTTCTCTCCTGTCGGCAGCAACTCCTTTTTTCTCCCCTCAACTTTAATCTGTTGCTTCCACATTCCTCAAATCTCACGACCCCACCAGCAACCGATTTCCCTAGATCAGACGGTCACGAGTGAATAATCTATACACCCCTCTTTGCTGGATAGGGTTGATCATTAGAATCTTGACGGCCTTTTAAGAGAGGTCACTTTAGCCCCACCAAATCGCACTCTGCACGACCCACTATTTAGAAAAAGGCTATGAGGCACCATGCACTCGACCCTAATTGGGAGTTGGTGTGCTTTTTTCGTGCATTTTGTTCGGAGTTTTGTAAAGTACTACTGAAAGGGAATTGAAAAGAAAAAGGACAGACGAGAAAAATATATAGGGATTAGCTTAGGTAAGTTAGGTAATCTACCGAAAGGCAGTTGAAAGACATGAATATATCATCATATCTCAATGGAGAGATTCATTATAGCTTTGGCTTTCCTACTACTTTTATGATAACAAGGGCTTCCCCATTGATCGCGGGGACTTTGCTTGATGCATTATAACTCTCTCCAAGCTCATCCACGATTCATTATGAGCCAACGCTTCCCATTGCGAATCGATTTCAAGTTAAGCATTTTCAAATGTTTGGCAACCGATTTCAATCTATTATGGAAGGATTTAGAGTTATGCCCCCTGACACTGTATATTGTCCCGGCACCATGATGCTTAATCTTTACCTGGCCGAGTCCTTATTCTAATGGATGCTCCGAAGCAATGATAAACGGCATGAAAATTTTGGTCCCAAATTGTTATGACAACATTATGTGGGAATGGTTGTAATCTAATGCAATGACAAGCCTACCACTTCCTCTATTCACAAATCATTTTTCCCAACGAGAATAATGCATGGCCTTTAGTTCATGCATATCAAACCTATCTAAATCGTTGATCATTTGAGTCTTGTGATCGAATTTTCATACTAATGATTTATATGGTGTATGGATCGTGCAATAACTTTTTTTTTTTTAATTACATAAGATACTAGAGGTCAATATATCCAACATGGATATCGACTAATCCCGATGTTCGCCACGCCGATTGAGAGGGTGTTTGTTCGTGTTGTTCAACTTTTAAGGAACGGACAAATGAAAAATTATCTATTCAATTTCCCTTAAATAATAGGGGAATCGTTCAATTGTGTCCGTCCAAAAGCAAACAATAGCGTTCGAAATCGAAGCCCCACCAGATCTTCTCATTACATGAAAATACATAAACAAATTTATTAACAATTATTTCACGAGAGAGAGAGAGAAGTGCATGTGCATGTGCAAAAGAGCGCAATTGCAATCCAATGAGGACGGACATGATGTGTCCTTTGCGAAGAAAAAGGAGGGGTCGCGATATGACATGATCAAGCTATAATGACTAGGGCTTTTCTACGACGCCCCCGCGAGTGGGGGAGTCTCGTGAACAGAGGACACTTTCATATCCAACCTTTTTCTAAAGATAAATACATAGACATAATTATCATAAATGTCCTACGTCTAACTAACATAACTTGACGTGCGTTCTCTCTCCTCCCCGTCGAATTTGAAGCCTCATCATATGATTTTTTTTCTTTTTAATCGAGTCGGCCTACATAATCAAATTGGGAAATAATTACACGGGCATTGTGTAATTTTATCTGTTTTTAACTGAGCATGTAATAGTCCTAATTTGCCTTTTTTTTTCTCCTCTATCTTCTCCCTTGGCGACCTACGACTTCAAGTTGGATATGCAGGGGATATATCGACCCTGAGCATTACACTTTCAGGGTTTCACTAGCTCCAGCTCTTGTTCCTAAATGCGATCCTTTCTACATTAGGTTTTTACTATTATCCTCCTTCATTTACAAAACTCGACATTGAATGGACATTAGCTATATCTTCGACATTTTAGATCTGTTATACCATTCTATTAATTTTTACGACCTTCTATATAGATTTTGAGAGAATCCCTTTTATAATTTTGAAACAAATTTTGGGATCGCAAGGTTATCTAAAATTATGATATAAATCTAGATCATTATTCAAGATAAACTATTTATTATCTTTCTGTAGAAAGGAATTCCATTCTAGATAAGCTGTAAAATCCTCCCTGTAAATGTTCTCCAAGGTTGCTTGGTTAATCAGGGTTAAACAACGAGATCAAAAGTGGGGAATTCTCTTTAATTAGACATAAAGCAGGTGGTGGAGGTGGTGGCTGCCTTGCCTCCAAATTCTCCAATTGACTTTCCGCAGGTGGGTGGGGACATTTGGACATGACATTCCGCATAAAGTAGGAGACAGGAGATCTAGTAAAATTCAGCAAAACCCTTGGCTTATTGGGCAGATGAAGAATCCTATACATCAGAAATCTGTGTAAAAAAAACAAAACAAAACAGAACAAAAGAGGCCAACATGATTTTAAGCTTGTTTCTGCTTTTAACTTTTGGTTGCAATCAAATAATCTTCTAAGTCACGCATTTCGATTTCATTAAATTTAATTTTTTTTTAAAATCTACAAAATATAAAAATTGACACGTAAAGTCGAATATAATTTTTTTTTTTTTTTGAAGTTTCTGGATTTTTCAGAGGAAAACAACTTCTTCTACTTCTTTTTTTTTTTTTTTTTGTTTTGGGTATAAAATAGGGACTTCAAGTTTTTTCGCTGCGCCTCTTGACCTATAGCTGAGGAGAATCAAAACCCTAATTTGGGAGCAACAGTGAACCCTGAAGAGCTATGCGAAAGGGGAAGGGAGGGAAGGGAACAGAAAGGGGAGGGAAATCTAACAGAATATCAGTGTCTCTGAACATGTGATCTGCTTTGGCTCCCATCGACATCAACCTCCTTGTCTTGTCATTAAAGGTAACACCGGAATCATTCGGGGAAAAAAAAAAAGAAGTAAAAGAAGGGATAGTTGAGGGGAAGTTCGTATTTCGGATATAAAGACCCGTCTCGATCGTGACCATTGAAATCTTTGAAATTCATGTAAGATCTATAGGATGGCCAAACGAGATTTATTACGACCATCAGACGTAGGGTGGGTTGATTTTCCCCATGAAATTAGAAACCGGATCGGAAGGGTTAGTTCTCAAATTGTGGAATCGGGAACCTATTTACTTAATCCTAAAATTAGACCGGATCATATTGAACAGTCTGATATGATTCCTAGGAAGGTCCAAGAACCGATGGTATTATATTTCTTATTATTTTTTCTTGGTCTCTACAAAACTTTGGGTATTGTTGCATAATCTGAACCCTCATTCTTTAGTATTTTGGATTTTTAATCAATGAAAATCTCGATAGATAATAGCTAAAGATGTGATCAAATATGATCGAGTATCATTAACTTACTAACAAGAAAAAGTATCGATCTAATTCAAGTGATTTGATTCCATACTTAGAATTGCGATTAAACCGGTATAATATCGGTTCAAAATTTTAGGAACCAAAAACCAGACCAATTCCAATGCTCACCCCTAAGATCTAACGTATTCAAGATGGACCGAGTTTAGGCAGGCGTTACCTATCAATGACTAGTCAATGGTCCAAAACTCAATTTGTAAGTCGAAAAGTTACAAGTTTGCTTTTCCAAAAGATTCTTGGTCTTAAGAAATTTTAGGTAGTCTACAAGAAATGCGCTTAGGCTTTTAGATGTATTGACAGTCTTGGGCTTACCCACTCACGCCTTGTGAGATTATGGGGACGAGCTCACTCGGTGGCATGTTTATGCTTTGTTAGCTCCTTAAACAGAGCATTCTAATAATGGATGAGGTAAGTCCTTGCTCCGTCCATATCCTATTTTCACATGTAAAAGAAAATCCAAGCACGTATCTGCCATTTATTAAACGCCTCTAAAATGAAGGGTTAATACAACCAAAAATCCCAAAACAACATACTGGCGTGCTATATTCATCTCAAATCAATTTATGGGTCACAAGAAAATTTAAAACTAGCACAATAATACTGCTATGTCTATAGTGAAAAACTTGATGAAGCTCCTACCCTGGAAAGGCGTCATATAGATTATATACCTTTCTATGGTAATTAGCTCAGTAGTACCGCTATATCTACGATGGAAAACAGATCTGCTTCACCTTTTTTTCTTCCTCAGCCATCTATGTTAAGCGAGGCCAAATGAGAGAAATTGAGGTTTGGATGGAAAATCAATTTGAAGCGCATCAAATTTAAAGAGGGTGCTCAACTTTTAGAATTACAAAATGAGGATTACATATACCAACTCCATTAAAAAAAAAAAAAAAACGGAAGAAGAAGAAGAAGAAGAAATAGTGCAAATATTGAGAAAAACATCCCGCATCGACCAAGTTCTTACCTCTCTAGAAGCTAAGCTCGTGTTGTGGCCATAGAATTCAACACAAAAATAGGAAGAACCCACCAAATTTCTAAATTGCAGGATTTTCAGTGGCCTCCTCGAAAGAATCTTGAAACGAAGCGTCTCAAAAGAAAATACAAAAGAAATTAAAGATGGATGTGCAAAGAGCCAAAAGGGTGTATGTAGAGTGCATGTGCGCGCAAAATGCATCTCTCTCTTGAAAGGACCCACCATAATTGGATTGATCTTCAACTAATTTAGCCTCTCTTTTTTTTAGGGAGATAAAACAAAATCAGCGCGCCTAATTTTTGATCTCGTCTACTCTGCAATAATTATCTACTAATTACATATCCGATTTGACCCATGGACCAATATGTGAGCATAAGGTTCGAGTTAACATATGAATTTCACAAGTGTAAGTTATGGACGATTACAAAATCAACTCTGACTTCAGATATGCTTTTGCATTTTCTACTTTAACATTTCAAAAACTCACAATCTGCGCCTCTAAAATCTTGAAAACCTCACGTCTCGCGAGATTTTAGAGAGAATCATATTTATCGGGCCCAAAACTTAGGATTTTAAGAATATGAGATGTGTGGTAACAAGATAATGTGACGAGAAAAAAAAATGTAATGAAGGAAAAGGGCGAGGATGGTTTTTGGGATTAATTAGTACTCAAAAAGCTTACTTTCATGTGGCCTTGTCGCAACATCAATTCTTTAATATATTCTCACCGTCGTAAATCATCTATTATCATATCAAAATACAAAAGGTACAAGGCTCTCACGAATTATAAAATAAGATAGATAATTCCATGCAAACCAACAATCGAAGAAAATGACAAAGTCCGATTCTCTGTCAGAGGGCCTTTGAACATTACGTTACGCCTCTGGATTCTCAGTTCGGGGAGGGCTTATCAAGCCTTGATGATTGAATGACAGGCTAAAACGGCCGCAAATCCCGGCCGTATTATCCCGCCTAATCAGTCCGAACGAGAATTGCAACATTTCGTTTTCCATGCAGGTCCTGTTTTCGTGAATCGAATCGACCCGATCACAGCTGTGTTTATGTAGGAGATGACAGCCGCTCCACCGATTTAGAGGACACGTATTGCTTTTGGAGTCCGGAGGGGGATAGCGAAAGACGGGGGAGAAACGCTGGACTCCAATTTGGATCCTTGTCTGTCGTACTTGGAAGGGGACCGTCATTGATTAATGCCATCATGTGCTAATTATTGCTTCTTATGGCATTAGTACCCGTGAGCTCCATCGATTAGAGTGCCCTATTAAATCTGGAACGACCGATTAACTTTTCGTCATTGTAAAGGCGACACGATAAATAGTTTGAGATTACAATTTCATAAAGATGTTTTTAGTTTGAATTATCTTCATGACAGAGCTAGCAATCATCTCGCAGTATAAGGATTAAGGATTGATGAGTCATTAAGCTCAAGCTTTGAGCTGATAATTTAGGATTATGACATCAACCTACCTTCTTACTTTGTCCATTCAGATGATGATTCGCTCGCTTACCTAACGGCGAGATTAATGTCAAGCGGGTTAATGAACATGCCAGAATGAAGCTACTCCTAGAAAGGGAATCAAGGGTAAGGTTGAACAAAGTGTCTCTACTCGAATAATCATGCACTCGTTTACCTTATGGTGAACTGAGTGTCTAGGGATTAATGAACATGCCCGAATGAAGCTACTCCTAAGAGGGGGAATCGAGGCTACAGAGTTGTCTCCATTCTAGCAAAATGAACCCACGTTGATTCATCAAAACCCTAGAGCTGTAGAGCAGCAACAGAGAGAGAGAGAGAGAGAGAGAGAGAGAGAGAGAGAGAGAGATTGAATCATGTTTTAAACGAGAATGCACCCATTAAATGAATCGAAAGAGGGTTGGGAGTAACCCCCACCTAACCCTCCTCCTTCAAGGACGCGTGTGGCTACGAGCTGGACTCCTTGCTCCTCTTAGCTTGCATGGTCCATCAGTGTTCTGCCTACCTAGAATCTCGTAATGGAAAGAGAAAACTCCTACTAACAAGTAAGTAATGTAAGCGGATCGTGTGATTAGCGCATGGCGATGTGACCCCCCTCTAGGGTCTCCTCCAATGCCGTTCGCGTGTTCTCTGTTGGTGTTTATGGTATGTTGCAGTATGGAACCGGCTCGATAGCGAACGATAATCTTGCTTAACGACATATCATTGAGTAGCTACTAAAGAGCATCCAAGAAAGTAGGGGGCGAAGAGAGAGAGAGAGAAGGGGGAGGTGCGGCAAATGGGCGTTGCATGCGAACAAAAACGATTGCATGTGGGCATGGCGTCTCGGAAACCCGCCACCTGTCCGTCGCCACTAAGATTTTGAGGGCCTTTCCTATAATTTTTTTGGCCTTTTTTCCCCTATTGAAAACGCCCCGAAAACCACACGCTTTCTTCCTCCCGAAAACCAGACTTCGAGGCTCGCTTTACGCAAATCTCCTTCGGTCACTGTTTGGAAACCGCTGGTACGGTCCTGCAGCCCCTGCAGTCTCTTGGCCCCTACCAAAACAGTTGGACAGGAAAGTAAAGTCTGTGTTAGTTGTGAAGCAACTAAACCATCCAGAAGCACAACCCCTCTTCCCGAAACTCCCTATAAATCCCCCGCTCAAGCTCCCTTCATTTCCCTACTCCATTCCCACTCTCTCCTCCCCTCTCTCGCTCTCTCTCTCTCTGTCTTGGTGTGTGTGAAGACTGAAGTTCTGCTCAGTCTTTTGCAGGTAATAATCACCCCAACCCCATTTGGGTCATTGCTCTAACTCCAAGAAGCCTCTTTCTTTTCGTCTATACTTATGCTAGGCTTGGAGAGTGCGGTGTGCTTGAAACTGGAGTCCTTTTTTTTACCCAAAAATGCTGCATTGCATAATGTGGTTGATTTGGTCTTTGGCATGTGCAGGGGAAGCAAAGAATGGCCATGGTTGGGTTGCTGTTGGTGGGTTGCCTCGCAATGTGGGTGTGCTCCGTCGACGGGTACGGAGGAGGAGGGTGGATCAATGCTCATGCCACTTTCTACGGAGGCAGTGACGCTTCTGGGACGATGGGTAATCAGCCCTTGCCCACTTCGACGCCTACCTCTCTTCTTCCTCCTCTGCTTCTTCATTTAAAAGCTCTTTTGCTCTGTTTTGTCTCGCTAGCACTGTACACAGCTACTCACTCTGCTAATAGTAAAAGAAAAAAACAACGATAAAGGTAACGACATCCCACAGGACCGTGTCGATGAAGTCCATTGTCTTCCACATTTTTCACTGCGGTCCTACTGTGCTGGTACATCTGACGCAGAAAAGAAAAGAAAAGAAACAAGGGAAATTTCACCGACATTTGTCAAGCATTCTCACACTCGGCCAAATTACATTTTCAGGACATGAAAGATGGTGAAGTACAGTAATCATATACATCATAAGAAAAAGAAGAGGGAAAAGACATTGCTTTTTTCTTATTTTCCACATTTCCCAGAATTCGTAGGTTAACAGGCATTTTTAAGGGAAGTCGCTAGCACGACAAAAGAGTCCTCTGCATTTTGCTCCGCTAATAGGTGGAGCTCATCTCTAATAGCGGAGCTCATCTCTAAACTCCGTCTCATCCTTAAATTTTTGGTCATATTAGGTGGAGCCTGCGGGTATGGGAACTTGTACAGCCAGGGCTACGGCACCAACACCGCGGCGCTGAGCACGGCCCTCTTCAACAACGGCCTGAGCTGCGGGTCGTGCTACGAGATCCGGTGCGTGAGCGACCGCCAGTGGTGCCTCCCTGCGAGCATCGTGGTCACCGCCACCAACTTCTGCCCGCCCAACAACGCTCTCCCCAGCAACGCGGGCGGGTGGTGCAACCCCCCTCTCCAACACTTCGACCTCTCTGAGCCCGTCTTCGAGCACATTGCCCGGTACCGGGCTGGGATCGTACCCGTCGCATACCGGAGGTACGTGCATTGCAACGCCAGGCCCAGTTTTTTTGGTCGCATGAAAAATGTTAGGCGCATGTGTTAGGAGCACATGAACTCTTTGGTCCGACTAGTCAATTTACAATGTCTAGTGTGGGGGACATTTTGCAGGGTGCCCTGCCGGAGGAGGGGAGGCATAAGGTTCACGATCAACGGCCACTCCTACTTCAACCTGGTCCTCATCACCAACGTCGGCGGGGCCGGCGACGTCCATGCCGTGTCCGTGAAAGGGTCCAGGACCGGGTGGATGTCCATGTCGAGGAACTGGGGCCAGAACTGGCAGAGCAACAACTACCTCAACGGCCAGAGCCTCTCCTTCAAGGTCACCACCAGCGACGGTCGCAGCGTCGTGTCCTACAACACGGCGCCCGCCCACTGGTCCTTCGGGCAGACCTTCTCAGGAGCCCAGTACCGCTAGAGAAACCAAAATATTCTACATGAACCGGCTAGGGAATCGAATAAGAAGGTAACGCAATGGACCACAGACCGCCCAGAAGCCGACTTATAGACGAAGATGTGTATATCGTGGTTAGTATAGAGAGTATCAACTAAACCCTTGATTGATATTTGAGTATGTATATGTGTGCCATGTTTGTAATATGCTTGGGGCGGAGGTCATTGTAGCCTCCTAGTCCTAGCTCGGTACCGAGTCGATATGAGAAGAGGCTAATAATTTTACATAGGCTCCTCTCATGTTTAGGCATTATTTTGGTTCCGTGTGGTCCCCTGCATATTTTAGTAATTACAGAAGTGGGCAGTGGTGGAGTTCTACCACCCGCAACTATGTAGCTTTTCCTATTATTAGTAGTCTTTTTGCCGTGTCCCTCTCGGTGCTCGAGAAGGTCATGTTTCTCCCGCATTTGGCTGTTTATGTCCACGACTGTAATATGTTTGTATTGGAAACATCAAGTCATTCTATTCAGATTGAAAGACTTTGAATTATAATTTTTTTTGGTGCTCTATAATACGTGCTCGAAATATTTAAAGTCTCGAACTACACCTTTTGCCTACCGATTTGATTTGAGCTTACGTAGTCGGCACGATGTTGTCTCTGTGTGGCATTGTCTTTGTTTTCAAACTCGACAGACCTTGAGAAAAGTTGACCCACAATAGCACGACTTCGGCTTGTTGTTTTGCTTTTGGGTCGTCCCATCCGAAACGGACGGGCTCCAGTTTTCGTGAGTGAGAAAGCAACCCACTGAAGGAGAATTGTATATACAAGTTACGTTGTGCTCTGTTGATTGAATCGGATTTGAGAAACAGCGAGACATGTCGTGTCGATGTCCCTTCTTGCCCTGTTCCTTGGGATTGAATGTATCCAGAGGTGTATTTATGTAGAGTCGATTGAAGCTCTCAACACGGTCCTAAAAACACGAGCAATTGCGGTAAAAGCGGAAGAAGAAACCCGTCGGTCGCCAAGGAAATCTTCATTCTCGGTTCCGATGTCCTTTTCCCAGGAAAGTTTTCTAAGCCTGGCGGGCGCACATGGACACAGCTGGGAAGCAACAGCAATGGACTGTTGACCCCGACTAATGAATCTCGATAAGATAACGACAATTTACAACCAGAGCGTCAATCTTCTTCCCATTCTTTTCTTATTATTACATTTTGGTCCTCTGTTTTCCCTCAATTCGGCACGGGAACACAATATGTGTATCATGCGGTGCGTCGATCTATGGCAGTCTTTCGGCCTGGACCAGACAAAGTATCACGGTGGAATTGAAGTCGATAGAGGAGGGCTATGAGAATTAAGACATTGAACACAGCTCTGAAGCTTGCGGGGAGTTTCTAAGACATTTCTCTGTCATTAATTTTCATTTTTTCTTCAGTAGCGAATGAGCAGATCGAGTTTTTACTGATAGTTTGTGACCGAAGCTATACATCCCCCAAGAGGAGCTTTGATGTCACAATGCTTTTAAGGGTATGGTTGGGTCACTTGAAAGCTCAGAAATCTGGAAATCAATTCAACATTTTGTGACTGATTGTTTTGTTTCTCTCACAGTTATTTTTCCTCCTCTTGATTGCGGGGAAGCTAGAATATGTTAATCTGTCTTTATCTTGCGGTGCAGCTTCGGCCAATGCTTAGAAAGAGACAAACAAACATTGTTTCGATCTTTATGAGGCATCTAAATCGCCTACGTTTCTTCAATTTGGACGGTGACTGAAGATTTAGGCCCCCAGCTGTTCTTATTCCTCCTTTTTTTCTTTTCTTTCTTGTGTTGAAATTTTGCAGGATCCAACCATCATCGTGTGCCATCGCATGGCCATCCAGTGACTGCCTCTATACAAAATAATGAGGCTAAACCTAAAGTGGAATCTGTCGGTTTGGCCCATTTGAGCTTTGGTTCTGGTCAGAGGTCTTGCATTGTGGTCACTGCTGAAGGGCCCACGAGAGGAAACGGAAGAAGTAGATCACCTTCTACGCTTCCGTAGATCACCTTCTACGTTTCTTGATCTCCTACTTGTGCAAATCCCCGAAAGAGAAAGTTATTCACATGGTTCATATCGTTTGTTCCTGCGCTCCTGTAACTTACTGGAACGAAGAATACGCCTAGAGCAGTGAAGCTGCGAAGAGAAATTCGGCATTGTCGAATGACTTCCGCTCGACCTTTTCTTCTTTCTTTTGGGGGACTCATTTTTGCCATTCGACCTAGACATGAGAATGGATTGGAATTCTCTCCCATAAGTCATGTATGAGGCTCATTCGTTGTTGAACCCATCGAACCCCCTCCCACTAGAATAGTTTAATTTAAACTCCCTGCTATGGGAGAAATCCACTCCTACCGACTCAATCAATCGGAGGTTTTTATTCCTTTTCGTCGGAGTGGCAAGCAGCAGAAAGAGAAGGTCCGCCAGCAAGCTAGCGAAGCTAACTAGCAAGGAAAAAAACAATGCCTTGGCGCGCTAGAAGGGCCTTCAAGCATCCGAAATACGCCAGGGTTGCATAGCCTTCCTGATAGCGTTTATTCACTTGGTTAGATCTTCCTTTCCTATTATGTGAGTAATAGTGATCTCGTCCTGAGCAGACAACAGATAGGAAGGACGACGGCCTCTACCTCCTCTCGACAATCGACCACCTGATCTACCCCTGCCCCTACGAGAATCAGAGAAGAGGGGGCATGGCCCCACCAGCAGCCTGCGTTTTCGACTTTAGAGTTTAGAGTGGAGCTCACTTCCCCACTCGGTTCCTAATTGTTGGATTAGCTTGCTGGCGGCATCGATGACGGTGTCGGCGGAGTTCTCAGGTACCAACTCAACTCCCTCGAGAAAGAGAAAGAAGAATCAATAAATGAGTATGATCCATGATAGATTACGGTTTCCCTTAAGAGGATGTACGTCATGCGTCCATACATACTTTACAAATACATCATGCAATGAAATTGTCACATCCCCATCAAACCCAACATAAGCAAGGGACCACCTACTTAAGCAATGGCGACAATATCTGGAAAACACATCTTGCCAAACCTATATTTTCTTTGACACAATGAACGGCCGAGAAATCACAAAATACAAAGATCACACTTGAACCTACGTACTTTGACCCTAACAGAGATGTAGACAGCCACAGAAGAGGACGGCTAAGAAGCTCAGGATTTCTCTAGATGGATCCAAAAGTTCACCTGCCAATCTGCTAGTTATTTGCCACTCCACATGATACTACCAAATCTCCTTTAACGATACCCCTAGCACTCGATACCTGCTTTGTAACCGGCACACAAATCAATTAATACCCAGGAAGTGCTTTTTGCCTTGCCAATGTAGATGTACTAAAGAAGAGTCAAGATGAGCTTAATACTGTGCCCCACCAGGCAAATTCCCTTGGGACAAAGTAACAGGGACTTACAGGAAGTATTGTGGTCCGAGGCAAATCTAGCGAGGCAAGAAACCATGCTGAGCAATTGCAATTTCAAAGGCTTGGATCCTCTCCCCACGAGCAAAACCATTGCGATCATATGTTGATATCTCATCAATGTCCAAGTCAACACAAACCTTGATAAGCTCTTCACCAACACGTCGAGCCGCTTCCTGAGTGGCATGAGGTAAGTTCCACTCTCAGTTGAAACTTCTATTATTGAATAGGAGGCTCTTCATTCCCAGGATTTATCTATTAGTTATCCCAAAAAAACTAAATATAGGACTTACAATGGTTGTACACGGGGGATTATCCCTAAAGGACTTCTGAAGAGTGCTTCCATAAAATAAACACTTTTGTTTTGGTCATCTACCAGCATGGCGTATAACTGCTTATCTGAACAGAATACTGAAAGCCTTGGTCTTGTAGGGGTGCCGGTAAACTGGTTAAGAAGATAGCAATACATATAAGATGGCAACAAAAAACCATTTTTGAAGAAATAAACTGCTGAAAGCTCATCTACAATTCTAGACACTGGCAACAATTTATTCCCAGTATAATATATCTCACGAACTGAGAAAGATTGAGAACAGCGTTGCTGCTCGAAGTTTTGACTTTTAATATAAGATTTTGCCGTACTTGTTTCAGATAGGAGAAACTTGAAACAAACATACAAGAATTAGATGACAGTGTTCAATAACTTCTGAAAAAACCAAAATCAGTAATGAAGTTTCCAACAGCAAAATGCCAATTTTTTTTTTTTTTTTCACTTGAAGCGATAAATCAACATTTTTAGAAAGACGGCTAACTTTACATAATCAGAAACAGTATACAGGACATGCACCGGATAAACATTACCTTCCTTTGCCGCCTCCTGTTTCGGATCTTCGGACTTTCAATTCGGGTATTTCCCTTAGCTTGGATCACCAGTGGCTTCCGGAGGAACCCTACAAGATTTCCCATGCGCCCATTAGCACAAAGGCCCATGCCGAAGTAAACAAGATAACAAATGTCGCGTACTTGTGTCTATCCTTGGTGGGAGCATAAAAGGTTTCGAATTGGGTCCAAAGAAAACAGACTTTTCCAAGTGTATCACTGGAAATTTCAAAAGAGCCATGATCCAGCCTCGTTTCCGAATTCAACACGACCGGTCGAGTGAATTGATCATAGAAGCATCAGACCCTGCAAAAGAATCGTGGGCCAAAAGGGTAAACACGAGGAAAAGAGGCAGCAAAAGCGAAACTAAATCAGTCTTTGAGACAATTCGTCGAACGGGTCACGCGCGGTTGTCAGCATCCGCCTCTCCCACGACAGAACCAAGCAGCTTTTGCTGCTGGGCTTGCGGTTGTACATTACGTAGGAGAAGCCGGTGTCATCTCACGTGGCTTCATTCGTGAAAAGAGCAAAGACGGCACGACAACAACGATAGCCATGAAAACATAGTAGCAAACAGTACAAAGTGATGGCGGTACCTAGAGAGAACGCCGGGGACACGCACCTCATCGGATTAAAGGGATCCCATCGTCAATGAATCAAAGAGAAAAACGATGGTGGCTCGTGCATTTTTCTGGGCCGATTCCCAGCAGACCCGAGTTCCAGGATTCAGAAATTGCAGGCTGCTTCTTGCACCGGACGAGATCGTTCCTCCGTCACTCGGGCCTACTTCTTGGCAAGCTCGGCCCTTCCTCTGCTGTATCTTCGGAAAATGGAATTTTATTGTTATGGACGAAAAAAATACTACTCATTGGCTAATTATCTAAAATGATATATGCGATCATTTTTCAGAAAATAAATTTTTAGTGGACATGCAACATGAGAAGCCGTGGTCCTCCGTCAAGCTCTAGTCAATAGGCATACTTATATCAACGCCCATTATCTTTTATTACTATTAATTTGGAAAGCTAGTAATCTTAACAATATAACTAATCAAATCCACGACATAAAAAAGGTGGCATACTTATATATATGCACGAGGCTTTTTCTTTTGGCTAGAGTTTGGGTGTTTACCCAAAATTTATAATCTATTATGTAAAAATGAATTTTGAGCATCTAATGAGGTTATATTGATTTGTTTTTAAAAAAGAAGAAGAAGATGATGCTATTTTAATAGGCGATTTGAAAGATTTAACTCTATAAACTTTGCCTGACTCAATTTTTCAAGATTTCTGTATCTTTTCGTTTGCCGTTTGCTTTTTGGCTTTTCTTGGAAAGAATAGATAAAGATCTCAAGCCTTTTCTCCTTGACTTTCTCATTTTGTCTTTCCTCCTTTCGATTCTCTTTAGAGCGAAAAATATATGAATAGGTTCTTGTCGAGAGAAGTAAATTGTCTTTCATTGCTCCACTCTTTAGAGTTGCAAATCCTCATGGTATGAGAAATCATAATAATTTGAAAAATCAATTAGAATGATTATTCTTTTCACTGTAGTTTTGGAAGAAAGAGCCGTTTAGGATTCGTGGGAAATATCCAATATAGAAAAAGGTGAATCTAAATGAGCATATGTTTTTTTTATTGAATGAGATGAGTCTCACGTGAGATACACATAATCTAAATTAATTAATGAATTGTGCTCGCATGTATTAAGGGCATGCAATATTTGCTCTAGACAAGTATATGCTTTTCATCTCATGGGTAATGTAATTTGTATATCCAATTATCGTGATGGGCACAAGGGAGTGCGGTTAGTTTGATACTTGCATTGAAGAGTATTTTATAGCATATGCCATAGAGCAAAGTCATCGCATGTGGCTCAACTACTGAGCATTGTTAGTAACACCTCAATTTTTCCCCCTCCCAGACACGTGTTTCAACACCCTGCAAGGCATTCACATCATGCTCTCGCCATCGAATTCATCACACCAATCAAGTTAGACGACAGGTGAAATGAAGGCGAATGGATCGTTGAGGAGCTTTTAGTTTCAAGAGACGAGCGCCAGTCGAGTCCGGATCGCTAGTGACTATAGTGCTTCGTATTCTGAAGATTTGAATATTTCCACAACACCAAAGTGCAATGATCTACCTAGTTCATCAAACACAGGAACACAACAACGAACCAAAGGAAACCATAGCTTTCTGCCTTAAATTCAACTGAGTGTCATCCTCACCATGACCGATTGCTCTTTGGTCTTTACCTCGCTTGATCCGATTCACGAGCGAGGGCGACGTCTTGATAAGCGGGGATCTCGTACTCGCGACCTTCCCTTGAATTTTGTGCACAAAAACCTTAGTTAAAAGCCTCAAATCTCCATTATTCTCTCCAAAGACCGATCGAAGGCTCTCAGCCGGCCTCACACATCACACATCACGCCCAAAGTGCTGCTAATTCCCTAAACTCGAAGGTATAAAAGGACAAAGAAGAAAACAACGAAGAACTTAGCGTTTGGATAAGACTCATGCTCCGTCCGTCGAGTAGTGACGATGAAGACGATCGTGAAGATGATGATGATGATGATGATGATGATCGGTGTCGCTCGAACCGTCTCGTCTCGCGACCGAGTAGCTGATCCAAATGTCCCTCCCCTCCTCTCCTCCTTCGCCTCCTTCGTCGTCCTCCTCCCATCCCTTCCTCGCGGCGCCTCCTTCGTCCGCTGGCATCTGGTACCGGCAGACCGGGCAAGTCCCGTGAATCCCGAGCCACCGCTCGATGCAGCCGCCGTGGAACCTGTGCCTGCACGGCATCTCTCTCCCCTCCTCCAACTCCTCCATGCATATCGCGCACTCCTCCTCCTCCTCCTCCTCCTCTTCCTCTCCCCCTCCCCCTCGCTCGCCCGTCCTCTTCTTGACCACGTCCCGCATGGCTCGCACGGACTCTCTCGACGCGGCGGCCCGCCGCCGCCCTTCCCGTCCCGCAGCGCGCGGAGCAGCGGCTCCCAGCTGGACGGGGGCGGCGACGAGGGGTCCACGACTACCATGTCCTGGGTCAGCGGGTTGACCAGGATGATCCTGCCGCGGGGTGGGTCGGGCCGCGTTCTCCGTTCTGGTTTTCTTGGGAGGGTTGCGCGGTGGGAGAGAGATGGGCGGGGGTGGGGAGCCCCGGAGGAGCTTCGGGCGGCGGCGGCGGCGATTGTTCTGCGTCGGAAGAAGCCATTCCCTTTTCCTTTTCTTTGACAGCGTGCGCGAGAGGGAGCCGATGGATGGTGGGGCGGTAAAGAAGAGACGGAGATGAGCAGATAATTTAGTGGGTGCCCCCCCACAGGGTCGAGCGTTGATTGGATCGAGGAGCAATCAGGAGTTGCGCCCCGAAAGTGACGCGGTTAATTAGTAGCAGGACTTTTCAGGAAAGAGGGGGAAGGGAATTCGTCATTTTGTGAAGTTTTTCTGAGGCAATTCCGTCCTTGATTTTACCAAAAAGATAAACGGGTCGTCCTCGTGTTTATCCATTACGACCAAACACCCGTTCCTGCAACGTCTCCATCCATCAGCCTCCCCCCTCTCTCTCCCCTCTGGAGATATTTTAGCTCACCCGCGCGCAGGGGAGCTCAGTAGGATGCTAATTTGAATATGATCTCAAATTAGAACCCGATTAGTAGTGAACCACTGCGGTGCCTGTTTTAAGCTTCACATGCGTAATATTGTTGAAAATTTCAAATCAATACCATGTAACACATTTACCACAAATTAATTTTTGCATCACAAAAAATATCAAATTATAACCCCACGACTTTTTTATCCCGAACTAAGTTTACTCCCACAAAAATCCCAAACCAGTACCTTTACCCAAATCCACCCTCTGTTAAAAGGCAAGAAAATTATCTAAAATGTCATAAAAATCTATTACACTTTTATCAATTTAGTCCCAAATCGACAAATTAGTCTAAACCATTTCATTTTTTTGCCAATTAAGCCCATTTGATCAATTTTGATGGGAAATTAGTGACATGATCGGCCGGTGTTGACATGGCTCTTTTTAATATATCTTCATTTTTATACTTTTCTCTCTTTTTTTATTTTGGTTTGGGATTAAGGCCGGTGGCCCTCCCCAGCCATTGGCGAGGGTTGCGACACCCTCAACAAGGGTCGCAATGCCCTCATTGGTGAAATTGAGGGCTCACGAGCTCTCTCCCATAATCGACCCTCACCAAATTTGACCAGGGTAGGGTAGGGACCTTGCTCGAGACCCTCACCTAGTGCCGATGAGGGCCGGTGAGCCCTCATCTAGCTAGTGAGGATGGCGACACCTTCGCCCAGAGTTGTCAAGGGTTGGTGGGCCCTCGGTTGTGGCTGACAAGGGTTGGCCAATGAGACCGGTAACCCTAATCGACCCTAACCCCAAATTCGGAAAAAGAAAAGTAAAAAATAAAATAAAAAATGCAAAAAAATTATTAACAAATTATTAAAAATATTATTAAAAAGCGCCACATCGGTGCCAACCAACTACATTGGCAATTTTGGCCAAAATTGGTTGGATGAACTCAATAGCAAGAAGTAAAAATGTTTATAACTAAATTGGCAAAATTGAAAAGTTTAGGAACTGAATTGGCAAAAGCGCAATAGATTTAAGACTTTTTAGACAATTTTCCCATTAAAAGACATGCGTGTTAACACTCGTGGCAAATGATTGCAAAATTGATTTGTGATGTCAAGGCATTCCATGCGCTTAGAACCAAGGAAGACCAAGTTAGTTGCAATAGATATTTCATCCCACAATGAAGCAAACCTTTTGTTCAATCCTCTAAGGGATTACCTTTTAACTGCAACTACCCAAAACTTTAGTTCAAAATATAGAGACACTCAAGGATGCTAGGATAGTAACATTTCTAACTTAATTGAGATGTATTTCTCAAAAAATCCTACCAGGTTAAAGAAGAAGAAGTGTTTGGAAAGATATAATGAATTTTCACAAGCACACACTTTATTTTCAAAAGACTCTACCCAACACATTACATCATCTTTACCTTTTATTGGCATTAAGAGCTCACAAAAAACAAAAATCATGCTCACGAGTCTTGAAATCACACAGGCTTCGGAAATCTCATTTAGAAAATTATTTTAGGTACAGTGAACATTGACTATGAACAGTGATTTTCCTAACATATTGCTAGAGTACTTTGTTACAATGACCTTTGTTACAGTAACTTTCACTATAGACCTATCTACCATCTCGGGAGTTGTAATCATAGTTTGAATTATCAAAGCTATGTCGTGCAAGTTGTTCTTTCATGTAGCATTGCTCAAGATCTTCAAGTCCATTATTAGAAGTAATAGGATTGTAGGTGGTGTGAGTGGATTCTCTTTGTGATATCAAGGCATTTCATATGCTTAGACTATTTGAGATGGATTCTTCTTCATGAGTCTTGGAACATTGTCTTGATCATTTCTTTCAGGTATAATTGGCTAGGGGTAATTTGCTATTTAAGCATAATGGGAGATTGTATTAAGGTCCAATCTGAGGGATAAAGACAAAGTTCCCTAATTATAGGAGTCTTGAGAAAGAGACCTCCCCATTGATCATAGGATGCTAGAGGATAAGATTCTTAAAAGGACTACGTAGGATCATCACTATTTGTCATTTCTTGGCTGGGTGGTGTTTCATTTGGAGGTACAAGTAGGTATGAGTGTTTCTTTGTCCACTTAAGGATTGGCTTGTAAAATGGAAAAACAGCTAGTTTTATGAGGGGGTGAAAGAGGAGGCGAAGGTGCCAAAGTCGGTGAAAATGATACATATGATGGTGGTGTAGTTGGAGCATAAGAAACCATGAACCGGAATTTATTGCTTTCTCCAAGGGCATCAATAGAGGGATCTCCATTTAAATACCTTTGGTATATATCATCTTTTACTTTTCGGGGCCTCGCTTGGGCCTTGTAGTTGGATCCACCTCATCAGGAGAATTTGTACAATAAGAACACTAACAGAATGATCCCAAAAACAATAACCAAAACAGTCTTTATAGTAATGGACAAGATTTTCATTACTCTGGAAATATTTGACAAGTTTTTTTGGATCTAACTCAGAAATTGAATCTAGAACACAAGGCTCAATCATAAACAAGGTTTGGAAGATGGTAGGGTTTTCTTCATTTTCTTTGCCGAACTTGATGGCAATAGTACCATCATTTTTTTCCCTCACAAATTCAGAATCTAAGGACTAGAAAGGCTTATTGTTTCGGTGTAGCTTCTCATAGTTGGTAATCCAAGTTTCCAGAAGAAGTTTGGCCAACTTTTCATTGGAAATTTGTTTGGGAATATGGATACAAGATGCCTAATCATTTTGCACGAAGATGAACATGGCATCTTCATTTCTATTTTGGAAATTAAGATCAATGGTGTGATTCTACACTCTATAGACCATTTGGTACCAAAGGATTACTACAATGAAATCAGCACTCTAGGGTGCTCTGGTAAGCTAAATTTGAACATTCAAAAAGAAAGCAGTTGAGGGTTTGAAAATGCAACATTAAAGTTTGGATACAAAGTTACAAAAACCATCACATTATTTAGGTTTGTCTGGACAGTGCCAATACAAACATGCCAGTATTTTAGAAATTGAATGTCCAATAGGACCATTCGAGCTACAACTGAAAAATATTTTCGGCCATGGAAAGTGAGTACAAGACGGACAGCTCCATAATGGATATAAGAATATCCATGTTGGGTCCATTATTTAGGAAACTCTAGAGGGATCTAGAGAGTAACAAAATACTCATTTTCAATGGCTGGAATGGGATGTTGCTCAAATTTAGAGGATTGCATGTACTCTTTCACTTCTTTAGAAGTTTGGCAAATAAGATGTCGAATTGAATGGATAGGGGAAAATGATGAAGATAGTTTAGCTAAAACAAAAATAGGTTCATAAGATGAAGCTAAGTTTTAGAGATTTTTGTATATTACTAAGAAAAACTTTATAACACACGAAAGTCTGAAAGAGAAGAAGAAGATGGGGATGGAGTAAGGGTAACAAGAGAGAGTTTCCAAATCAATCATAATGATGAAGAAATTTCTCAGCATTGGATTCACCTTCTAAATGCATGGAACAAACTAAGTTACAAATGAAATCATGGCTCTAATACCAATGAGGGGATCTATGTTTAGAACTAGAGAATACTAAGATAATTGCAATAGATATGCTATACCATAATGATTTAATGGATGCATTTCCTCTTGCTCCCAAAAAAGACATTTTGATTCAAGAACAAAAGAAAGAACCAATGCCCCCATTCAGATATCTCGATTAAAGGAGTAAATGTGTTGTGGACGATCAATTGGAGATTTTTAATAATATTAACTCATTTCTAAAGACAGGACCGGGTGCCTAAAGTATTAGAAACCCATCATAAATCTAAATGCATGAAAATAATTATCTGTGTTAACTGTAATTTTTTGAAATATCGGATCGGCCTCTTGCTAGCCATGTTGAATCCCAGTTTGGAACGCCGGAGGGGGGAAGAGTTCCAATCTACAACCCCACGGATTACATAATAAGTACGTTTGTACAAAAATAAAGTGTACTTGTACTTTTAAATACGTCGGTGTACTGTGGAAGAAAGAACATTTAAAAAATATTATTTATGACATTTCCATTTCGAAATACTTGTCAAATGGATAAAGAAAATCAATTTCAAAGACTCTCTTTGGAGTTCTTTACCCAAAAAAAAAAAACCATTAATCTTGTCTGATAATTTGGACTCAAAATTCAAGTACCCTAAAGAGCTAGGGTGAATTGAGAATTCAATTTAATTTGGACTCACTATCAATCAGTTCTAACTTTTGCATCTGCTGTTTTTATTTTTACCGAAACCACCTCAATAAATACCATGCAACATCTTATATTAAGCAACATTATTTTTGCCTTCACATGCTATATACTTCTTGAGGCAAAATATATACACGCCGTCAATACGAAATAATATGAATGATACGAAAGCCTCAAAAGATACTCTCAAAGAAAAAACGATTAATTTCGCCTATATTCTACATAAAATATCAATTACGTGGAAGCGTGCATGAAAAAGATTAAGTGAGTAAAAAAAAAATCATGAAAAAAAAAAAAATTCGAAAGCGTCGAAACGTGCCGAAGAGATCTTCCACGAACGTTGGAACGAAAACCTTCCTCGAGCCTTTTGAATTTGAATTCATGCGGAGAGAAGTTACTAAATTCGCGGGAAGTAACTGCTCCTGTAAGAGAGTTCGATACACACTTCATATATATTAAAGTAACGATTCCGACACATTCCATCTTCTTCTACTTCGCACTCTCTCTCTCTCTCTCTCTCTCTCTCTCGTGTCCAGAAAGTTTCGCTCTTTTCGCTTTGCCTGGATTCAGAAAGAGAGAGAGAGAAGCAAATGGAGCAACAGTCGCCGGACGTCGGCATCAAAATCTACACGCCCACGAAAACGCCGCCTCCGGAGGATGCCAACGCCTCCCCCCTGCCGGCCACAGCCCCAGCGAAAGGCCGCGGCGGCGACGAGGCTGCTCCTGCCGCAGGTGGACGCAAGAGGAAGGCCGTGGCGAAGGGGGTGCAGAAGACGCTATCGAAGACCTCGATGCTCGCCAACTTCCTCCCCACGGGGACCCTCCTGACATTCGAGATGCTCCTCCCGTCGGCGTACGGGAGCGGCGAGTGCTCGGAGGTGAACACGTCAATGATCCACGCGCTCCTCGGCCTCTGCAGCCTCTCCTGCTTCTTCTTCCACTTCACGGACAGCTTCAAGACGCCGGACGGAAAGGTCTACTACGGGTTCGTCACGCCGCGGGGCCTGTCGCTGTTCAAGACGGGCCTTGACATGGAGGTCCCCCAGGACGAGCGGTACCGGGTGAGGTTCTCCGACCTGGTGCATGCAGTGATGTCGGTGATGGTGTTCGCGGCGATCGCGCTGTCGGACTTCCGCGTGACAAACTGCCTCTTCCCGGGGCACGTGAAGGAGATGGACCAGGTGATGGAGAGCTTTCCCGTGATGGTGGGAGTCGTGTGCAGCAGCCTCTTCTTGGTCTTCCCCAACACCAGATATGGCATAGGGTGCATGGCCACTTGATCATTCACTACGTAGTTTCTATTATATATGTGTGTCGTCTGTCCGAACCGTCGCCTGTAGTTAAAATTTGTTCATTGTCGCCGTGACAGTCATTGTTTCGAGTGCGTTTTGCTGCGCGGAACATAGCATTGGATGTTGTCTAGGATTCGACCCTATTTCTTCAATTGGTTCATCTTTCCATCGTTCGCTTATAAATGGTTGTTGAAGATGAGCGATGACTCAAGCTGTACACTGACTTAAGAAGAACTAGAAGGGATTGGGAAGTGGCTTTTCTTTGAACGTATTAACACGAGGCGGGCTCCGTCGTTCACTTCTATCTCGTACTTTGAAAGAATTTCCGGCACACTTCTACGGAGGAGACAACAGTGAAGAAATGCCGTGCTCACAAAGTCCAAATTGAAAGGAAGAAGAAAAGAAGAGACTGAACTTGAAGCACGCAAATAGAGCAAAAAGAATGCTTTTAATTTGATAGGTATCTAATGTCTGTCAACCTCTAGGTAAGCCGTGGTAGCCCGGTAATCACCTATGACTAACCCTGTACAATCACCTCCCTCCATCTCCCTCTCTCTCTCGCTCTCTGCGGTGATCAACTCGTACCCACATGGACCACACAGAATACTAACTATACAATGTAGTCGGGGAAAAGAATAAACAAAATTGGAGGAGAATTAAGTGGAACAAACACCTCTCCTATTTTCCACGCAATGAGCCTTTCACTGAGATGTCATTCTCGCTCATTGTGCAGCTTCAGATACTGTAAACAGTCTACCGATCTCCGCAACACATGGCACGTTTGGCCTCTTGAAGCTTCTGCCAAAGGCAGAGCATCTCTCGCGGGCCTTGGTAGTGGGCAACCACATAACCATCCTTGCAACCCTCGTTATAGACCCTCCCTTCGTTCTCGTAGTGTACCTTCGTACCACTCTTCTTCATATCGGCAATCCAGATCCCCATCGCCACATCTTCCAACTTAAACATCTGTCACAATAACATTGGGGCTCAATTGCACAGCATGAGAAGCAACTCGGAAGAGAGAAGCGCTAAAGCCATGAATGACAGTAAAAGGCAAGCTTCATCATTTATAGAAGGAAATAACTTATTTGTACCTTCAATTGGCCATCTCGATATTTCTGATGGACAGCAGATGCAATGTCATGGGACACCACATACCCCGGCCCATGTGCCCAAGGAGGATAAGAATCTTCAGGCCATTCCTTTGTCAACAAAAGAGGTATAGCCAAGAGGTTAAGTGAACCACGCTTCAATGTGAAACAATGAACCATAATGTGCAGGAACATACCTCGTGGCTGATATACCACTTGCTATCCGTACTTCGATGAGGTCGAGAATCAGAGTTGATGAGTCCATACAGCAGCCCGTTTTTGGCTTTTATCCTACTTAGAGAAGCCAGCACTTCATCCACGCGAACAAATGCATCATCATCAGTCTTCATTATATACTTGGCCACATGGACCTTTGTCTGCGAAGAAGATTAAGTTATGAGGTTAATAAAGTCCACTAATCTTGGTAAGGAAACGAGGAGACTTTACCCCAAAGATGCAGATGGCAAGGGTTTTCCATGTTATGAGATTGTAGTAGTCCACAAAGGGCATCAGCTGTACATCTCCATATGTTCTTGCCTCGTTCCAAAGTTCCTCATTCACTATCTGGTTCTTGTGCTGTAACACAATTCAAAGTTGATAAATAATTTGACAGCCACAATCTAACAGAATATTAATTCAGAATGTTTGAGATCTTGCATCCTGCTGAATGAAAAGATTAAATGTCGGCACACAGAGTGAAAAACAGACGTGATGATTGGGGGAATATGTCATGCATAAAAAATTGTTTGCAGTATGTGGCTTCACTATAATGGTAGGCTGGAAAAGATTTCAGCTCCTACATAAAAAATGAACACAAATGGACACAAGACGAGAAGGTCCAAGACATGGGAAAACTCACCAAACCAACAAAAAAGCGCACCGCTACTGCCCCCGAGCGCACAGCTGAGTATTGCATCCATGTTCTCCTAACAGCCATGCGACGCTTAAAATTGTTTGCTGTTGAAAACACACCAATGAAGAGATCTAATTGCTTCTCTTGAGGAAGAGGAACTGATTTGAGTGACTCCAAATCAGTAGTATGGTCTGAATCCTCTGATGTGGGTAAACCACTGGCAACAACTGAAATCAGTTTAAGATCCCCAGAGATTTTAACTTCACTTACAAGCCAGGGCTCCAGAGTCTGAAAGCACAAGGGAAGGAAATGACCAAATGCCTCTGCAAAAAAAGGTTCTGAAAACAACTACAGATGGAAGAATAACTCACTTCACGATAAGCAAATGATGTTATGTGCTTTCCATCAACAGTCATTTGGATCCCTTCTGATCCAACCCTAAGTGTTGCAACAGACAAATAACCTTGCTTAAAGGGAAAATATTTTCCAGATGTAGATTTCCTGCTTGGATTCAGTTTTGAAATGTTCGAACGTGCGCGATTATCATCATTACCCACCATCTTGTTGCACTGGTCCAACTCATCGACTGAAGTAGAAAATATGCCACAGTTAGCCACCATGAGGAATATCGACAGTATTAATCATCTCCAAAGCACATGCAAAAGCCAAATTTCACATGACTGCAATTAACACTGTGTTCCCAAATATTCATGAACATGACGGGTCCTCAAGGTCCAGGATAACTGCTACACATGTATTCAAAATATTAGAATTTCAGATGCACAGCAGATGGTCTAAAAATTGTTGCCAAATAAATTAGAAAAGGACTTGAGCCAGCTTCTGCAATAAGTCAAAGGCTCCCTTTGGAAATCAAATACGAAGGGTCAACAATGCATAGAAAGCAGTAACTATTGAAGAAGATAGAATACAGATTGAGATATTACATGTACCACCCACCTCATACAAAATTAGCACTCAAATGCTGAAAAACACAAAGTGATCAGTATCCTTTTTCCTTACCTTTCTTATTCTTTTCTGGAGATGGGGATGGACAGCGTTCCTCTTCACCCCAATCATGAGCAAGAGTCCAGGTATTTTGGACAATAACTGGATTTTCAGTGATCTTATCTCCATGAAGCCTTACATTATAGTGCAAAATAACGGGTGGCTCGGGCTCTCCAGGAAGTGGTTCCCCAGTTAAGTCAATCCGAAAGTTGCCAAGAAGACCATCTGGGATGCCAATAATTGTTATGGAAGAGCCCTGGGTAAGGCCACAAGGAACTCGCAACCTGAAGCCCTCATTACCAAGCTCCGTAGCATTCATTCTGTTAAGGAAATGAGGACATTGTTTCTCATTTGTCCTCCTTCGTGAAGTGTCATTGCTAGAGGCAAGCCTTTCCTCTTCCACTGAGAACATGAGGCTACTCCATGCATTCTCAGCTTGTTTTATAGCCTCTAAACCATTAGGTAATTCTTGAGCTTTATCTATTAAATGCCTCAAATGATGCCATGACAAGAGAGATTGCCGCTCTTCAGTAGATCTATTCCTTTCAGCAAAAAGACTCGAGACCATTGTTTCAGTGGAGATAACAACAGATTTGTTCACTGGACTTTGAATGATAGGTGGAGTGGTAGCACGCACCCACTCAAGAGGATTACTTGCATTTGAGGAGAATGGATTAGACAGATAGCCTTGCCCCATGGGATTGTTCAAGACCATAAATCTTAGGACAAGTAACATGAAAAGAGACGCAACCAAAACACCAGCATACCATTTCTTCATCTTTCTTCAATGCAAGCAAAAATCTGTCAACAGACACAGGTCTGATTTATGCAGTGGCTAAGCAAATAGAAATCATAAAACAACAAGCCTTGCTCATTTGACCAATTCAAAGAGGAAGAGAATATGCAGAATGAGCCTGGGTATCATCAAGAAGAAAAGGAAGAACAAAGCAAAGGTCTTTTCAGGAACTTACACGGATATGTCTCTGTTCTCAAGATGCAGCTGTTGCACATCTTTCCATTATAACAGGAACAATGACATTTTTCGGGATAGAATTCTAGAAGGTGCAAAACTGATGACAAGGGTCCAGTTATCAATGATTTCTGCTAAAGATTGGAATATATCAAATACATAGCATTAGTACGTTGTTGATATAACATAATGTTAGTTATAGCTATCATGCAGAGAACCAAGACAATGAAAAAAATCGTGAAATGACAAACAGTAGAAGAGAGAAACAACCTAATGCTACTTGAACGCAGCATATTATGCAGATTTCTACAATAGCTTCCCTCTAAAAATGATCAAAGGAAATATGTCACGTAACCTCGAAGCAAACCACTATCAACAGATTAAAAAGGCCTTAGTCAAAATTTAGCTCTGCAAATGGCCATAGCATCCACGCCTTTGCATAACTTAAGAGTGTCTTTCTATAATGTAAGCTCTTAACTAACTATAAAACGTATGCTCTGCTCCGGAAAACAAGCAAAATGGTGCAGCTTGCCACACGTATTGCGTGTGGAAATCCTTTTCCCATTCAACATTGAAAACCAACGCTTCCTAATCCTAGCACTTCATTAGAAGTCCAAAATAGGAGGATTCGTAATTTGAAACACTTTCGGCAGCTGCACCAGATACTGAACTAACGAAAATGAACAAGATGGCAAGTGATACTGTCAGGAAATTCACAAATAAAATATGGCAGAACTTACAAATCGGACCCGGAAAAGAAAACGAGAGCAAGAATAAACTTTGAGGAGATACTTAGATCAGATTAAGAAGCAACTAAAGTGGGGCACACTTAAGTTGGTGTAGCTAACCCCTTTTGTTCCTAATTGAATGGCTGGCCCTTGAAGTTTCAAAAAATGACGCATGCACCATCCGCCAAGGCTAAGCAAAGGATACAACTTTTGCCCAAGAAAGGTGGGGGAAAAAGAAGAAGAAGAAATAGAAGAAGCAAACGACCAAACAATCAATTACGCGGTCAATAGAATAACACAATCGTTTGCATTGACCGAGTCAACATCTTATGAAATGTTCAGTTCACTCAAAGCTCAATTTTCATCGCTTCAATACAGGGATTTTGCTGCGCAATGACAGGAATCATAACAAGTTACGATCAGACGAAGGCAAAAAAAAAAAAAAAAAAATACACGAAACCGCTCGCTCGACAAATGCAACAAAAGGGGGATGGAAGCTAATCACCGGATCAAATCTTTAAATTTCCGAAATCCAACGCGTCTTGCATTCCAGACAACCGCAACTCCAGAACAAAGCGAGCCGAGACGTACATTTCACTCTTAACTAATCACACGCGAGCGAGAGGAAAATCCGAAATTCACTGGAGAATTACGGCAAGTAACTGGACAACGCGAAGCGAGAGCACGAGAACTTACCAAGCTCTTAGCAGCAGCGGCGGCGGCGGCCCAAAAAAAAAAAAAAAAAAACGGGGAATCCGCCGGAGATCGCACGAGCGAGCGGCGACCCTCGATTCGGCACCGGCGCGGCGACCGGAATCACGGCGGCTCCGCAGCTCTACGGCGAGCGCATGGACGATAATGGAGGGAGAGCGAAGGAGAGGAGGAGCCAGGGATCTACGCCCGCTCGCCGTACTGCGGACGCGAGTAAAAATTGAAAAGTCTACGCGCAAACAGCAATGACGGTGGAGGCAGAAAGAGAGAGAAGAGAGCACTCAATATCTATAACAAAGCCACAAGCTTTCTCGCACTGTACCAAATCGCTCTCTCTCTCTCTCTCTCTCTCTCTCTCTTCTTTCTCTCTGCTCTGGTCGCCTTCTTTTCTTTTCTTCCCCCTCTCTTTTTCGCTTTACCAATTCCTCGCTGTGTTCCAGAGACAGAGAGAGAGAGAAAAAACTCGTACGATAAGCGTAAATAATTTAACAAATTATCATTCGTCCAGAGTATATATATATAAATATATGTATATAGAACAACCTGCGGTGGGGGAGGGCCTTTCTGCAATTTCTTTAATCGGCTTGACTTTGACCCTGGTCCGCCACACGTCCCGCGCCACGTGGAAACTCGAAGGTGACATCTCGCGCACCTGATCGGCCCAGGAATCGCGACTTCTGATCTGGACCGTCGGGTTTTTTGTGGATAGTTTTATGGTAAGAAATCGTAGCGTCCTTTTGGATCCGAGGCAACGGAGTGTAATCAGATCTTCGGATATCTACTTTCCATACGAGCCCAGTCCTCTTTATCACCTCCCTCCGCTTTCCATACTCGAAAATTCCAAATCAAGACATATCTTTTTTTTCTTTTTTTTTGGATTCTACTTCGCTCGAAAATTTAATTGCACCAACCATCAAATTTGAATTGCCAAATCCGTAATTTGGGGGCCTCTCTCTTTTAAACAAGGCGGGCCATGCCGGGTGCGAGTCGATTTCCATTTTTTTTTTTCCTTCGAATCTTTCTAGCGATTGGTGCTTAGGAGAGAGATAAGTGAAACTAGAGCACTTTCAAAGCCACTACTGACGTGATATTAATTTCTTTTGGAATCTTTGTTAAAAAGATTTTCTGATATTCATCAAGCAAATGAATAAAGAACGCTTTGACTTTGAACTCACCAATAGTTTTCAGGATATACAAAATGAATGTATAAAGAATAGAATATTCTATCCATTAAGTATTTGTGAAATGGTATATACCAAGAATAATCCTAAAAGGTACGCTTATGACGGTAAATACTACAAAAAAAAATTTAAAACTAGCATGTATATGATAAATTTACCTCATGTTAGTTTACTTTCAATTTTACAGTCAAATTGCTGAGTCAAATAACACGAGACGGTTGACGGGTATACCAATTTGGAACTTTACCCTTCCGTCTATCGTATGTTTACTATTTTAAGATTTTTTATGGTATTAATTAAATTTAACAAAAATTAACTGATGATAAATTTATCATAAATGTACTAATTTAAATTTTTATAAATTGACATAAATATACTAATTTGAGAATTTTTTGTAATAGCCACCTTTCATGAAATCCCTTATCTAATTGTTCTCGGTGGCGACGGGGGTGTTTCATCTGGACAATGAGACAAAGCGCAGGAGGACCGCCGGCCGCAGCCGGTGGGGACGTGACCCTGGAAAGGGCACAGCCTCTTTATTACCGCATAAGCTGTCAAAAAAAACAGGAACCAAATTATTAATCTACCCGATTAACAGACAAAAAGCCAAAACCTTCGTCGACCCCGAGGCAAGCAATGACGACAACAACGATAATAATAATTGGAGGAGATGTTACGATGTGGTTCGCTTGTCTGTCGTTTAGCAGTTGGAGTGCCGTTTTCAGGAGTTAGGCCGCATGTCAACAGTGGCCAGCTGACACCGGAAAGCTTGCGGGCAAGGGCTTGAGTCCACCTCAAGGAAACAAAAAAAAAAAAAAAATTATTTCTTATTTATACGGTAAAATTTAAATTAATCATTTATATTTCCTCCTTTCTCTCCACTTCTAGAATTCTTCCAACAAAACTTGAACTCCAATTTTAAAGGATAACGCCTTGCTGATAGTCGGCATATTATTTTGGATGATGCCCGTCAGTGCGGTTTATAGTGCATTGTTTTGTCATAACGGCGCGAGATTGTCATGACAACCAAAGGATCCGTGGTTAGATCTTTCGGAAATGACTTATTACTCTCATTTTCATATGGTGTTTAAGAGAGATTTCATTATCTAAGTAGCATCGATACTAATATGCGACACGTGACACGATACACAAATACGTAATTTTTAAAAAAATAGAAAATTTCGACATATTATGATACGTTGTATATTAAATTTATAATTTTATCATTTTTATGATTATTTAACTCAAATTAATTTGATTCAAATCCACAAATAAATAAATAAATAATAATAAAAGCCTATAATAAATTTATACTAAAAACATTAATCTATCATATATTAATATCATATATTGTTTCAATTTGATAAAATCAACTCAATTATAATAATTCAAAAGACTTAGAGAGAGAAAAATAAGCAATTCACATTTTGAATTTGTGTGTCAAACGTGTCGGGAGAGAAGATAAAAAAATTTGAATGGTGAATTGTGTATCACAAAAAATGAGAGTCAAAAAAAAAGAAAAAGAGAAAATATTATATTTTTTCTTTTTTTTCCATTTATTATTATTTTATTATTATTATTTTATTATTTTATTATTATTATTATTTTAATTATTATTATTTTATTTCACAAAAATTTTAAAATCATTTATTGAAAAATCATTGTGGTGGAATCACATATCGAAAACTCGCATATCGAATTCCGATTAAAGTGTCGAAATATCGAGAAAGTTAATCAAATGTTGAATTTTTCGACATGTATTAACCGAATGTCGAAAAGCATTAGACACACGTGTCAAAGTATCCGACATAACATAAAGATTTTTGGAGACTGTCAATGCGTCTTAGGTCACCATTGCCTAACATCTCGTTGAAAATGCGCATCATGAGTACATAAAATGCATACACTCCTTAAAAAAACTGCCGGCTTGGGACACCTTGATCCATGCCATCCCTCCTTTCTTTTACATTAACTTTGAAAAGCTGGCATCATCGCTACTTATGTCAATCTCTTCCGTGTGCATACTCTCATCGCCATCATCGACTGAGCAAACAGATGACGGCAATGGCATTGCCAGTCCGACCATGCCCTATAAGTTCCCATGACTTAATAAGCGATCCACGTGCCCATATGGCACTTGACAAAACACCACTTCCCTACATCAGTCGTGTTTACTAAAAGAATCCTTCGGTAATTATGTCTATCTTAATGATTACAGAGACGTGATCATTTATTCATTACTACGTAGGTTGATGATGGAATTTGCCTAAAAGGTTTGGAGATTAGCACATTTTCTAATGACACAAGGTTTAATAACCTCATTTTAGCACTTCAACTGCTTTTCTCTTTTGGGCCCACCTACACCGACCGCACTAATGGTTAAAAAAAGGGTACTTTGTAATTATTGATTTTTGGCATGGGACACATTCATTGCGACTACTGTAATTGTTACGTTGAATCTGGACAAATCACGATAAGCGTAGGTGCCCCCGTACTTGTCCATGATCTTTAAGCAAACATGATGATTATCGTGGTGAAGACAACATCATAGGTCATGCGTATGCTATAATTAAAGCAGCATAAGGTCCAAGTGTAATTCTTCCAATTAATTTAATCTTTAACTTTTACACGAAATTCCAATTTAATTGCTCTAGCCAATAAATACTGGAAATTGCTCACGCATCGATGCGTCACTTAGAATAACCGGTGTAATTGGATTGCATTGTCAGCCATTTCAATGAAAATCAACTAGAAGTTTAAATCTTGACTACAAAAAATCCAAAATAGTAAATTTGTGATAGATTTACCCTTAGTAGTTTTCGTTAAATTTTTACTATCAAATTACTAAGTTAAATGACACATGACAATTGCCAAGTGTATTTGTTGAGGATATTACTCTCCATTTATCACGAGTATACCAGTTTATAATTTTTAGTGACGTTAATCCAATTTAATGGAATTTTACATAAGATAAATTTGTTATAAATATACCAATTTGAGATTTTTGCGGTAGTCCCAAGTGTACAAATATATGGTTTTTTTTAATCCTATGATATATTTATGATTAGTTGGGTAATTTTCCTTTGGAGTCATGCTCTATCGGCTTGAGATCCGCCAGAAACTTGGGGCCTGTTTGGTAACGTGCCAAACAATACCTAAATCTGTTCTTTTGCTTCTCGGAACAAAAAAAGATTAGAAACCGTTTGGTAATTTTTTTTTCTTGGATACAAATATGTTCACTAAAATAAATTTGGAATAAAATCAAAAAGAAAAAAATTACTTTTTTGTTCCTAGAAACAATTCCAAAATCAACCCTTTTTTTCTTTTTTCTCGTCTTTGTTTTTCTCTTCTTCTTCCTCCAACCAATCGCTAACCATGACAATGGTCGGTGATAAGCTTGGCTGGCGACCGGTTGGGCGAGGTAAGCCTCGCCTAGATTTGGCAAGGCTGATCTTGCACTAACTAAGCAAGGCCGAGCCTTGCCGATTTGTCCAACTGGTTACCAATCGGTGACTAGCTAAAAGAAGAAGAAGAGGAAAAGAAGGAGAAAAATATGATAAATTTTAAATCACAAAAAAATTTAAGATTCTTACTAAATGCATTTGTATTTTGGGAATATAAGTTTTGAGTAATTACTGAATACTTTTAAATGCTCAGAAATTTGTTTAGGGAACAAAATAAAAAACAATCATTTCTAAATAGAAATTAATCTTGAAAATATAATAGTTATCAAACATCTTCCCATAAGAGCGCAAAAAGGACCACGTGGAGGCTCCATGTAGAAGGAGAGAAACACGGAATCTTTGATTAAGCGAGAGCTTTTCTTAAACAACGAGGATCTTCTTGTAATTAACGAATATCAAAAAGGCCTTCCCCGCATGTTTGTTTCCCCGATATTTCATTGCCCTCGATCCGCAGATTCCAGAGCAGATCTGGAAATTATTTATTTTAATCAACATTAAATTACATTCGCCGTTTGTCTGACTCCGACCCTTATTTTATTTTACTTTTTGTCTTTCTTTTTCCGGGATTGAAAAGACTACCAACATTGAACATTTGGAGCATCTTGCTCCGTCTGTTTTGGGTTCCCGTCCCGTCGAATTCGGAAAATATCATATTCAAATGCGTATGGCAAAGCGAAATTCAAATCGACTAGTCTTCTTCTTCTTTCTTTTTTTTTTTTTTTTTTTTCTCTTTGGGCCAATGAGAGATTACATCGAACCTTGACTTTATCGTTCACTAGCCTTTTTTCGCCATACTCAAAAGGGAATTTTAAAGACGGGTCCCGACTCATCCTAACCTATCATATTAAAAATATAAGTAAATCTCATCATTAATAGTGTAGAAGTTGGCAACTTCAAGGTGCTAAATAATGTAAAAGAACTACAAATGGATTATGCCCGGGAGATCCATCCCCCTAGTAGACCATAAAGCTACACATTGAAAAAAGTCTTAGTTTATCGTCTCCCTATCGCTTAAGAACATTAATAATTCACCATGTATGATGCAAATTTCATTGTGCCTATATATAATCGATCAACATTTAAGTTTGACGGGATTCAATGAATTCAATTATTCAAGGATATTCTAGCGCATGCAACTAGAGCGAGCAATAATCTCTTTTTGTGCCTTCACAATATCAACACTCACTATATCGATCTCACATAAGCTCTAACACCATTCAAACCCGCCCCTATTCCGACCACACGATTTTAAATTACAATTCAAGGCAACTACGTACTTGAATTCATGGATCGTTTGCAAAAAATTTTGAATTTTTCATGGTTTTATTAGATTGTGGACCATCCAATACCTAAGCAACGATGCCGACCTACCTATATTGGCATTGTCCCCAGGGATGCAAAGTCGTAGTCAACTTTTTCTCATGTGGCTAATCAGGGCCATCACATGGGAATCCCGAAACGGGCACGTTGAAACCTCGAGCGAAAGTAAAAATCGAACTCTCTGGTTGGTTCCCGAATATGTCATGTACTTTCTTCAGTGCTTATCTAGTCAGCTTGCTTCTTTTACTACGATTCTTTAATTCAAGTCGACATTGACGTAGCAAGGCTACGCTTCTACGGTGTTAATATTTATTGAGAGATCGGATAATAAAACTAAGGATCCGATCCAAGTTAATTTCTTTTTTTTGGTAACCGAGAATTCCGTAGCTGCTCACCGGTGGGTCAATCCAAGTTGATTTCTTTCTACAAGAAGAACGATAATCCCACACTATTAAATGAAGGATAAAATCACGATATCAAAAGTTAGCCAAGGTAACTAAGATCTGGCTTATGGAAGTGTAATCCCATGCAAGTAGCAAACTGCAACAAATATCGATGCTCGCCAATTGTGTACATATTATTCTAGATGGGGGTCACTTGTGCAAGCCAAAGGTCTAAATTTAATGAGTTCATAGGGTTTGCAAGGTATTCCACGAACTTTCAATTCGGAGAATTACAAAAAAAAAAAAAAAAACAAAATTCTTAAACTTTTCAGTTATAAACATTTTAATGTAGTCAATTTAATCCTAAATCTCTTAATTATTTGTCGATGTAGTCCTTATGGCCGATTTGTGGTTGACAATCATTGACGTGGATGCCGATCATCCTGTGCAGCATAATTGACACTAAAAGTTTTCTATATCTTTTTAATTATTCAGAATTTTGGGTGACTAGCGAAGGAAGAAAAGAGAATATATATATATCACAACTTCAGAAAAAAAAAATATAAATTTTCATCATCAGTATTGGTCGTGCTACATAGGACATTCGACATTTACTTTAATAATTGCTAGCTAAAATTGATTGGAACAACTATATTGATAAATCGTTAAAAGAATTAGAACTGAATTGGTCAAATTGAAAGGTTCATAACTGAATCGGCATTTGTACAATAGATTCAAGACTTTCTGTCCTACTTTCAATTAGCTGTATTCGAGTCTCTATACACGTGTCCCTTGCTTGCCGGAGGAAAAAAAACATCGCAATTGGGGAGCGACTTTGCGATGGCCAAATGGCTTCGAGGGAATAATGTCTTGACCCCGAGTAATACGTCGACGGCTTCTTTAGGTTAAAAGGGACTTTTGCAGATTCATCGGTTTTGTCGCATGGCTAAAAGAGCGAATGATTCAAAAACAAAAAGGGGGAAAAAAGGAAGCACTACAGAGAGTGGAAAAGAACACGAAACCTCCTCAAAAGATGGCCGGAAAAGAGAATGAGAATCCGAACAAGAAAAGAAAAATGGGAAAGAACGAGAAAGTTTTGCTCTCGTTGAGAGTCGAACTCAAGACCTCCCGCTTACTAAACGGGTGCTCTAACCAACTGAGCTACGAGAGCTTGATGTCCCAATCGCCCCATTATAAACATTAATTCTCCAATTCAAATACGTACTTTCGGTGAACAGTGATAATTGGCCCGACCTCTTAGGCCCCAAAAATCATCTGAAAGTCATCATCCATTATCAACGTCCTCACTCGAATTTGATTATGTTGCTAAATTTCGACAGTAGAGGTATGCGAAACTGATTTTTGGGCTCCGTCCAGTTACCCTGTTCGTTCCGGGATCATTTGGATGGGATCTTGAAACCGAGAAGAACAAGTACGTGCAAAACGTTCATGACTTCCTGTTCTTCAAAGGAGCTCCGCAACCCTGAAATCACTGATGGTTTTTTCCCGTTCCACGGGTCAAATCCGTTTGACGGGCCATGATCAGGACCCTGGCGACGCGGCCAGACTCTCGTCCCATCTGCTTTTCGGTCAACGTTTCTGTGGGTCCATGGAATCGATCAGGGTTTGCCGAACGACTTCCTCATCTCATCCATTGGTTGTTTCTCTGTCAAGCATTTCGTGCTTGACCCGCTTCTTTCACCTTTCCCATGGTTTGAACTCGCATTATTTTCAAGTTTGGTGCTCTGCATGGTCAGTCTTGTCACCTGAGGGTCGCGAATGTCGTGCACTTAATTCTGCACCCTCTGCGCATGCACGTTTTCGTATCCATACGAGCCTAATTTTTACGGATTTAGAATGGGCGCGATCTTTGACATTCGGTATCGCCAAGCTGGTGAAGCAGCTGGAATCTTGCATGCTAAGAAGCGAGCCGTGTTGAACATGGTCTTCAATGTGAGCACATAATGATCAACGCGGCAGGTGAAACCTTTTGATTTTGAGCGGGACCACACTCGAGATAAAATCCGGTTGAATGACAAAGCGCCGTTTTCTTCGAATGAGAAAATTCAAATGTCAATCGTAGGGCTACACAACACGGCATCATCTAAGCTGATAAAGAGCGCCCCTTGTATAAAGATGACTGGAATGCCGTGGAGCCTTCGAAGAAATTCCCTGGTTTTCATTCGCAGGCAAAATGGCGAAAACAATCGGTAGTTGCTATAATCAACTCCCTAACGATTGCCGGAAAATTCAAGCATATCAAATGGTGAATCTGGATGCCATCGGTCCAAGTTAAACTGCATAACACTACTCCCTTGCGGACTCCATCTCTACTTTGGAGTAGTTTTCAATCGGTACAGTTGGTTTGTTCACTTGTCATTTTTCTCCTTGCACCAAAAAAGTTCAACTTGGAATCCAGAGAAACAACCAGAGTCATCGCACTCATGTAGAAGTAAAAACCATTTTCTAAGAAATCAAAATTTGAGATGGGAAGTTACTATAAGAATAAATGATTGTCTTGATGCGTTAAGACATTATTATACGTATGCAAGCCTCGCTCAACTCAAGGCATATGATGATATCAATCTACCTCGAGGAGCACAATCCTGTGGCGGACCCCGGGCTCAATATGTAAGGCAAGTTCCGGAAAGGAAAAAGGATGCAAGCCCAACATGTAGCCTCAGAGGTTCGATCAAAATTTTATTTCCAAAGCAAATACTGTTGTGTGACACAACATCGAAAGAATAAAAGATCATGGTGACAATTGTAACATAGCTACATTAACCAAATAAAGTTAGAGATACGTCTCTTCCATCTAGTTCTGCATAGAACTCAGGGAGATAAGACACCAAATATCGGCTACAAAGTCGATGAGAAAACACTCAGGCACAACCTCAATATGTCACGTAAGTCCTGCAACAAATGAAACAAAAGAACCCTTAGACAGATGCGCCAAAGCAGAAATATCCTACTACCAGCTCCAAAACAATGTATAACAGATGAGAATAGCAAATAATCGGCCAGAGAATGTTCTTACATATTTTGTTGAAAGCAACAATGTCACAGCTCTGGACATATTCATTCACCGGTTCAACCGTAAGATGGTCCTCAATGAGGGTGTCAACCGAAACCAAATCGTCCACAATGGTCATCATAATTTGCATTTTCTTTATACCATAGCCCACAGGTACGAGCTTGGCTGTTTGACATCAAATATTAATTTCAGATAGACTCTCATCTAGCAGAATCTTCAAGGTAGCAGCACCAAACATTTGGTATTAAGAGAAAAACATATTATTTCACATCCCTAAAATACGCATGGATTTGAAAGTAACAAGACACACCAAAATTGTAAATAATGTTTCATAATCATGCAAGAACAACTCATGCCACCTTAATGGGCAAAAGGAAAGCTAAGACCCAGTGCAATTTATTAAAGCGAAGGACAAACAAAGGGAACAGAACGTACATGCTCCCCAAAGCAACCCTTCCATTTGGATGCTTCTTACTGCTTCCTCAAGCTTTTGCATGTCAGTCTCATCATCCCATGGCTTCACATCCAACAGCACAGATGACTTGCCAGCTGAAAATAAGTACAGCACGTTAAGATCTCTTTTTATTGTCATCGACTCAATTTTCTAAAGCATGGGGTAGCATGTGAACAGTCCTCAGTGCTTCCATCAAAAATCGATGATGAATAAGCCATGGACCCAATTGTGGGCATCATATGAATTAGGCTATTTTTTGTAAAATAACAATATATTATATAGCTGGAGCAAGCTATGGACAGCCTCCTTCCAGACAATTGGATAGATTACTGTAAATTCACATCAAAAACAGGTTTTTTCCTGATATACTACAATGCCAAAGCAACTTGACCAATCAAGATACCAAAGGAAATAAATTATGAGTGAGGGAACTACGAACAAACACAGACCTTTGAATTATTATCTCCTATGTGTATATAAAAAACTCACATTCTTTCTTCTTTGCAGATGCCTTGACGGCAGCTGCACGTTCCTCAGCAGCCTTCTTCTCCTCTTCAGTCTCTTCACCAAACAAATCTACATCATCATCATCATCATCCTCCTCTGCAGCTGCAGCCTGCAATAAGCAAGTTTATATTATGGTGAGGTTCTGTATTTAGGTTTCACAATCACGGTTTAAAGAACATAACCCCATCGAACTTCTGTTTTAAAAGTAAATCTTTCAACAAAAGCACAAAAACAGTAATAAAGCATCTATCAACCCCTCCCCCCCCCCCCAAAAAAAAAAAAAAGAAAAAGAAAACAGAAGCTTGCCTTTGTTTCATCAACAGGGGAGTTGCCACTGCCTCCTCAGCAATTGGAGCAAAACCCTCAATAATAACACCACATCCTTCTGCAGAAACACCACTGACATGGGTAAAGCGTTAAACTTTAGAAAAAGGAAGCAAAAAAAAAAAAAAGCCAACTTACAACTAACAAGTAGATGCTCAATCGTATGCCTAGTGTGCTGAAGCCAAGATGAATTAAAAACTTAAGGTGTCACGAGAACTTACGAAATCCTCAATAGAGCCTCAATGTGGTTATACCACCTAGATACATTGATGAATTCAGATGACGGGGGGCCCGGAAGTGCTTCATGCACAGTGATGTCATCCTTTGAAGCTTGGTACCTAACATAGCAAAGACAGAGGAAAAACATCTGCACTTGAACTCATCTATTGTTTTCTCATTCGAAAAGTAGACAGGGAATAACAGATACTAACCCAGTTATGTAGCTACGTGTGAGGAGGTGTTCATCGAGCTTCTTCAGTCCTGCTGCCGAACCAAGGTCATACAGTGCAACTGCCATTGCTTTCCCAGAAATGGTTCTTTATAATCTGCAGATGCACAAGAGAAGATTATAAGCATTAGCATTGAACATGAACAAGCTACTTCTTTAATTACCGCTCGACACAGATTTCTCTCTCCCGATAATAATCATCAACATGCACATACGTAAAACAAGATCCCCCAGAGAGAAACTCCAATTAACAATATCTAAGCAACCCGATACAAGAAACGCCGACAATTACGTCAACTAAGCATTCGCATGAATTAACTTCGCCCATCCATCTCTTCGAGAACACTAGCAATCTAGCATCATCAATCAAACAGAAGAAAGACGCCCTTTTTAAATCTAATCCATGCAGACAAAGCCCACAATCGGATCTTGTCTCTCCTAAATGTGCATCGGTCACCATCATCGATTCATACACTCGATAAATCAATGACCTTTATCGTCGAACAAGACCCGCATCACTGACTTCCGAATATAAAATGACCACAGATTTGCAGGAAAAACAGGGAAAAAAAAAAGAAAAAGGAACCGATCGGGACATTCACAGGAAAGAAAGAAGAGGAGAAGGATCAAGAAATTCCCCCTACATTGCAGAGAGATTATTACCTGAAGATACAGAGCATGCTGCTGGGACTTGGTGTGCGGGTGTGGATTAGGGTTTATATCTAAGGAAGGAGAAAGAGCTCCGGCGTGAGTATAATATGGCGATTTCTCTCTGCCAGAGAGCACCGGATCATAATTTCCTTTATTAGATTTACCATAATTAACTCACACATCCACCGTTAAATATCGAAAAATCTAATTGCAAAACTAATTCCAAACGCAGGTATCAGTAATCTAAAAGTGAATGTGCAAACTCTTTTATCGCGATGGTGGTCATAATCGTTTTATGTATTATGATTCTAAAAGTACCTCTAATCACCGCAAATTTGGCGCCAATTAAAGAAAACATGATCTGGCTTTTCCTCATAAGACTCTCTGTTCTTCCCTCTCCCTGCCTTCGCAACTATTTCTGTATCCATTCTGATGCCTTGAACTCAGATAGATAGGAAGCGACCGCCACCATATAACGACCGATTTTCAAGATTCATTCTACTGACGAAAAGAATAAGCCCCGCTTCAAGAACGATCCCAAGAACCAATGTCTTGTTTGTTGACGTTAGAATAATTATATATTAAATCACCCTTTCATCTAATAACTTAAACTTTTAAAATAATTAACGATAATCGCATAAAATCTCCCAGTTAAGTCGATTATCCTCATATGATAGACTTCAATTCTCCTTGTTATGGATTAGGGGATTATGTTAGTAATCCCCAATAAAAATTAGTAAGAATGGTTATATTAGGGGATATGTTAGTGATTTTCCATGAAAATTAACAAGAAAGACTATATGAGGGGACCATGTCGGTGTTATTGATTAGGAAATATAATATGTATTGTAAAGAAGGGGATCAGTGGTTTTTGTGAAAATTGACATGAAATAATATATTAGGAGATCATGAGCAAAACCTCAATTGTGACTTATTTTTAAGTTGCCTTTGCCAATCGATAACCATCCACGACTAGTTTATCCAGTAAATTAATTGGCGCTAGCTTGACCAATTGCAACTCCCACAACAAATCCTTAATTCCTCCATCTTTGCACCATTAATCATCACATTTTTCCTTTAATTCCTCCATCTTTGCGCCGTTAATCATCACATTTTGAGTCTTAATTCCTTCTCATCCAACACATTCTATCTGGCCACGACAGAGAAGAAAGAGTTCTAGCCAAGAACATTGGGGCCATCAGTGGCATTTTTTATTTTTTATTTTGGGTCTAAATATGAGGTTTTATTTATGTCATACGAGTGCTACCCACAACTGGGGCATCCCTACAAAGCAAAGCCCAAAGGGCAGGGGGTGAAAAAGTCCAGGCATAAGGAAGACAACGATTCTTATGAGTCTTCCCAGCCTAATCAGCAACCATATTAGAACTTCTTGGGCCAAACTCAAGCCTCACAAATGAGAGGCCCACGAGGATTTGAGAGCATTCTTTGATAAGCAGGCGCGCTTCCCATGAGTACTAATCTGCAGAGTTTTTAAAGCCCTTATCAGATCAAAATGATTTGACTAGATGCAAACTCTCTCCAAACCCTTTCTCTGCACAAACTGAAGTCCTTCGAGCAACGCTAAGGCTTCGACCTGAACTGGAGTTGAAGCTTTAATAGATTTGGTATGCGTCAATGGTGTGTTTCATCAGGCAGTATCTCCCTCCAAAGAGCACTTCAAGGTCATATGGCCTCATTAAGGAGCTGCTGTTCAAAGAAGATCCCCGATTTATCAGAAATTAGGGTGAAGGACTTAATCACTCACTACTATGCAAAAGGACTCAATAAGAGTATATGCACTGGAAAGTTTAGAGCTATAAATTATTTTGAACATGCAGATTCAAGGGTTTTCACTGTTGATTGACGATTGTATACATTCGATCTGCGTAGTTTCTCGCATTAACCCTCGGCAAAGCATCCCAATGTGCTTAGACGGAACAGAGTATATGTTGGTAGTAGCTAGCAGCCCCGTGCTTATGTTCCTATTGTGCACTGAGGAGAGGTTTTCTGCTCCTGAAGTAAAAATAAGAGAAGGAATCATGATTGGGTTTACCATACTTGTTCTTGTTGTCCCTACAATCTGTAAGTTGGTAGAGTTGCCGAGTTTACTGATCCCAAATGAAACTCTATAGAGGATTATCTTGTTCAACTGATCTATGATGTTTAGTTCATTAAGTAGGACTTGCTGATGCTGAATTTCTGAATTTTGCTGATCGCGTAAAAAACCTTGTCCCTTTCCATGTCATGATAGAAATGCCACGTTTGGTTTGGACAATGCAATAAACCCATAAGATGATGATGAATGAAATAGTCATTTCACTGAGTCAGTTCAACCGTTTGAGATTGACGTGCATGAATCAATAGGAACATCATAATGAAACATCATTTTTCATCATCCTATTTTGCAACACGACGGCAATGGTGGTAGGGATTAGCAGTGGAGAGTGTTTTTTTTCTTTTTTTTTTTTATTTTTTGGTGGGGCGGGGCGGGCAACTGGAAGTGGCCATTTGTGAGGTTTGTTTTCATGGTTGTGGATGATTGATTGGCTTAAAGTTCAATGAAATTATCATGAGGAAGACTACTCTTTCGAAAGAAATCAGTTGGTCACGGTTTATGTATTTTTCACATCCATGACAGTGTTTCTTAGCTTACTTGAGAGCATACTTCTCCGATAATAGTGCCCTGATGAAAGGGAAAGTTGCCACGTGACATCAGCAGTGGAATCAAAGTGATTTAACATCAGTTGTTGTATGTCATCAACAATCTCAATAATTCTTGGGCACCATGGATTGAAGCAGTCGCCATCTCAGCTTTAATATTGCTTGTATTCGAAGGAGCTTATTCTTCTTACCGACAATCCTTGCCCGTTGTCTTTAACTCGCCATCTGAATTCCTGGCCCTAATCTTCCAATTGCTGCACAAATACCAATGTGATTTGCTCGTCGCGAAATCTCTGGGGCATCCAGGATCCTCCCCATTGTCGTTTGTCTATGTCACCACAAGGGGAGGAATCCTGAAATTCCGACATCCACTTCCTCTTCAAGATAATTTGTCCGTGTCTTTTATCAGCCGCGCTTTCCTCTACGGCTCCGAACATCATCTTCATTGTATCCTTGCCTGACTGTCTTGTTGTATTCTTTGTCGTGAGAGAGAGCAAGAAAGAAAGATTAATTCCATCAACGCTTCGGACAAATTTGGCCAATTCTGGTCTTCGGAACCCAGCGTGGCCACTAGCCGAAAAGGAACTTCACTGTGACCAAAGGATACGAACGGAAGTCTGATTATTAATCCAGACTCTCTTTAGACTCCCATCCATCAATGAGTGTCTGTTAAATTTTGAAATGGAAAACCTCGTGAGGAATTACCGTCAAAACATAGCGCCGATACTATAATATAAAATGATCATTTTAATGCCAGTACTACTAAAGAAATGGGTTGGAACGGCGACTTGATTTATAAAGCTCTAATTTTCTACTTGATGTGCATGTTAAGACCCAAATCCTAATATCGAATCCTAGGTGCGTCGTCGCTTGTAGATACTGTGTTCTCGTGATCTTGCTCTTCCAAGAATATCATTTTGTACCCAGGCAATGTTTTTCGTCTGTATTCTTCACTTATTCTTACATAAATTAGTACAACCAATGTGTTTGTCGCAGAAGTAACGGAAACTTTCGAAAACCATGCTTGGAAGGTGGGGAAAGAAGCTTATCCCAGCCTTACATGGCATGAACTGACAAGACTTACATCGAAACTTTGCGATATGGGCTTAGCCAAATGCTTTACGACAATAACAATAGTTTTGAAAGACTTTCGAGGAGACAGGGGGAAAGAGAGAACACGTCCAGAGAACACAAAAACCAAACGCAACGCATGCCGTAATTTAAAGCAAAAGTGAACCAAAACGTGATGGAAACCGTTTAGCTGATGCCAAAAAAATAAAATGGATATATTCAATAGAAATCCTAAAACTTCTCATCAAAGTACAATTGATTGAGTTATAAAACTTATAAAAAGTGCAATCAATTCCTAAAACTTATCAAACTAGTTAAATCGAGTTATTCCATTAACACCATCCAATTTGATTAAAGGAAAATGCCAACATGATTTTTTTAAATTATTTTTCTCTTACATGGCGATGACGTAGCTCAATCATAAAATATAAGACGTTTAGTCATTTTGATCTAAATTTGATTTTTAATACTAATTTTATTTTTATTTTTATTTTAAAAAATAAGCTAAATTCAAAAAAAAAAAAAAAAAAAAAGAGTTAGGCTAGTAGGACTACAAGCACTCACCTCCGCCCCCACCCCACCATCTCTGGGAGGGGCTAGCAAGGGTGGGGGTGAGCCGACAAGGGTCACCATGGCTCGACTAGGGGTTGGCGACACCCTCGTTGAAGGCAAGTGAGGGCCTACTATCCCTCACCCATTCTAGGCGAGGGTGGAAGCCCTCCCCCAACCTTGGCCTAGATTGGGCTAGGGTCCATCAACCCTTGACCCTCGCCTAGGTCTACATGAGGGCCGGCAACCCTCATTCGATTTGGGCAATGGTTGAGGGAGGGCTGCAACCATCGTCGGGCCCTCTCGGCGATGGTGGGGCAGCTGTGGCGGTAACGAGGGTTTGTAGCCCTACCCGCTTGACTTCTCCTTTTTTTTTTTTTTTGGTGAATTTAGCTTATTTTTGAAAATTTAATTAAAATAAAATTAGTATTAAAAATCTGATTTAAATAAAAATAATATCGTTTTAGTCTTATATTTTATGATTTAGCCACATTATCACCACATAAGAGAGAGATGATATTTCTTAGAAAAATTCACATCAACATTTTTTAGTTAGTCAAATTGGATAGAGTTAACAAAATGACTCAAATTTAATCAATTTGATAAGTTTTAGGATTTAATTGCACTAATTACAAATTTTAAAACTCAATTGCATTTTTATAACAAATTTTATGACTTTATTGAATATATTCCAAATTAAAAAAAAAAAACACACACACACACACACAAAAACAAACAAGATGATCAACAAGACCTAGAACAAAGCTTAGACGCCGGATGTGCCGCCCTTGAATGATCTTTGACAGCGAGCTTTCGGTCTGATCTTGGACTCAGATTTGACCCCGAGGCGAGCCTGAACCGTCCTGACATGTTCACAAATCTTGAAAACCAATCAAGGCCGGCGTGGGACGCGCCGCACGGGCCAACAATGCTGGACAGCGGCTGGACGCCGGTTGTCCAGCTTGCTCCGAATTCAAAGACGGGCATGAACGTACATACAAGATGCTAGATTATCTTTATGATAAGTATGAACGCAAATATCGATTAAAACAATGCAAACTAATTCTCATCTAGACAGAATATATGAACAAACTATCCGCATTGCAATAAATTAAAACAGCGCAAGCTATGAAATCAATCAAAACATATTTATAAGAGCAATAACTTTTAAACTGAATGCCAAGCGAATTAATTCAGATCGCACCGTGTTCAAGACGAGTCGTCACGTGTTTTTGGCGCGGTTGGAACGCACTTGGGGAACAAAAACTTGGACAAAATCAAAGTAAAACATCAGCGGGCCTATGCATTTGAATTAATCCAAGTCAGTGATTTTTACTTTCAAAACACCACGAAAGTGGGCAGAAACTTCTTCAAAGGTCAGCTTCCACCTTTGGGTCGATCACTTTTCCTCCTCAGCCGAACTGGTCCTTGACTCCTTGGTTTCTTTGTCCTCACGTTCAGCCAGACAACTAAACACAATTTTTCTTACAGCGAATTTTTGGGATAATTACCAAGAAAAAATTATATTTATTATACATATGACTATATAATCTAAACTTTTCAACTTGATTTAATTCAAAATATATCGACGATTTACTAATGTAGTTATTTCAGTCAATTTTGATCGAAAATTACTAATGAAGACATAGCCCATCTTACATAATATGGTCAAAACTAACGCTGATAATTTATTTTTTTGGTGAAAAACACTGATAATTTTTTTATCTAATTTTTTTTAATTTTTTTCCTTTTTCATTTTTATATTTTGAAAATATTTTTTTTTTAAAAAAGCAAAAATTATTAGCGCGATCATGCCATATATAACGATTTGTGTCCATGTTAGTCAATTTTGCCAAAATTTGCTGAAATGATTGTATTGAAAAATCGTGAAAATGTTTAAGACTAAATTAGCTAAATGAAAAACTTGAGAATTGAATTGACAAATGTATAATAGGTTTGAGACTTTTTTTTTTTTAATAATTTTGCAGTGACGTTTCCACAACCGATTCTTCAAGCAGCTCCACAATAATTCAGCGGTTGTTGCAATTTTGTCTTCTCTTCTTATCCCCAGCTCGGTCGTTTCCCCTTCCTATCTCGAACTGTCAGCCGATTCTCTATAAAAAGAAATTGTTGGTCAGATAATCCCCACCTTCCATTGACGTGGCTCCTATTCGAATCGTTCCGGATATGTCGCGTGTTTATCTTCAAAAAGATATGCAAATACATCCTCTTCTATCGTGGCCAAAACTCCATATTAAGATTCAACCGAAGATAGGACCTCAAATTCAGCCATTTTATCCTCAAACTTTGGATTACGAACATTTCGACCACCGACCACCGACCACCTCCCGCAAACTCGGTGTCCTAACCAGTTCCCAACAATATGATCAGCCCCACAATCTTGGAGTTCTGTTATGTCCAATCCCACGTTCATGGAGTCGAAGCCAATCCCACAATCTTGGGGTTGCAACCGAAATTATGTTCAAATGACTTGCAATCTTTGGAGATGAAAGGGTAAAGGAAAGAGTAGCCGAAATTTCCATAGAGACCCGACTGAGTGGGAATGGTCCTGAAAATTCAAATGAGTTTAAGACCCCCTCACCTTTGAATTCTGGCTCATCTTGTGTGTCGGGCCACCTATTGGGTTAATTTAGACGAAATTAGTAGTAGGACCCATGTTTCGTTCGGTGTGAGCACGTTGTTCCTAATTTTAAGTGTCCAATATCTAAATGCAATAAGACATGTGAATGTGAGACTAAGGGGTTAAATTATGTCAATATCAATGAGTTCAATCCCTATTTTCCTATGAAATAAATGAAAAGGTTCTCGAGTAAAAATTTAGGCGATGACGGGATGTTTATGCCATTTGTGGTTTGGCGATTCTTTTATTTTGCTTAAAGCTTGAATAAGAATAGCGTTATATGAGAACATTTAGTAGGATTAGAAGATGGTGACTTAAGTTCTTGTTATTCCATCTAGCCATTTTTTTCTCTTTTAATGAAATTATGTAGAATTAGAATTGATTATAGTAAGAAAGAGACATTTCCGCAGCTCATTTAGCTTTGGAAGAGGTTTTTTCTCCCTTAAGTGATCAAAGTGACCTTGAAGCTTAAGTTAACAGATCGCTTGAACCTTTCTATCCTCTTCATCATTCCTAGCATCATCTTCATTATGTTCTTACTTGACGTCGCGTGTCTTTGTCATTGACGGCAAGAAACAGGATCAACCCCATTAATACTTTCCAACCAAATTAGCCATGGATTAATAGATAAGCAAAGTCTTGAAAAAAGCCTGGAGTGAACCTGTTATTTTAAAAATGGCCTAGAAGTGGGGGTCATTTTTTCAAAAGAGAGCCCTTGTCACATATGTTTTAGCTTAGATAATTCAAGAACTACAAGGTATTTAATGATTCTCAATTCATTGGAAAGATGGAATATCAAAAGGTGTTGTCTTTTCTATCTAGAGTAAATAACTTCATGAAATGTGTTTTTCCTTTTTAAATTTTTTCCAATCTTTGAATATCACATTATCCTCATATCCCAATATGACAATAGCTATTTGATTAGTAACGAGATGACCAACGCTAGCAATTTCCCCGACAAATACTAAAATCTCCTTTAGTTATCCATAGGCAATTTAGTAGCATGACTCTGTAAATTACAACAAAGTACATGGAAAATTGTGTTCCCTATACAGAGAAGTATCAAATCTACATCCAACAAAAATTGAATTCAAAACTATTTCATTCTGAATCAAATCCTAAAAAATACATCGTTGAGAAACAAATGATCATATATTTCTAAACAAGGTGAGTAAATAAATAAAAAGCTAGGTATGAACAATATCGGGTACATAAACAGTGAATAAGCATAAAGATCCAACAATGATATTGAGTCAGTTAATAAGCATACGGGCTCGCGCAGCCGGTCCAACCCATGACGAGGGAAATCTCGTCGATCTCGTCATGGCCGATCGTTATGGTGAGATCGCAATCGGGCGAAATTGATTGGAGCCTTCCAAAAGACTTCTTTCGCGACTTTGACGTTGACTTCATTGGGTAGCGATCGTGCATCCTATTTGGCGACGCGGTAAGAGGGAAATTCGTCCTAGTGCGCGATGACGATTACGCAAGACATCGACGCGACACCCCTGCTGACCAAAAAAGAAGAATCGGGAAGGAGGAGAGGAAAGAACGGAGCAGCGAGGGCTGCCGTGTCCGACCCATCTTGTGACCGTTGGGGGACCGAGACGAAGGTCCTCGTACGTCGACACATCCCCAATTGGGCTCTTGTTGGATCGCGGGGAGCCTCGTACATCTTCACTGTAGTGATGCTTTTTGAGTGCACGATTTGAAAATACACAGTAGCATGTGGCGACCCAATCGTTGGAATCCGAAGAGTGGTCGAGCGATTTGATTTGAATTTCCTATCTTTTTTTTTTTCCTTTTCTTTTTTTAGGGTGGCGATGAGATCGAGGTGGTGTATTTAAACTCATAAAGATGGAAGACAAGATCGAATTGAAAAGGAAAATTGGAAAAAAAAGAAGAAGAAGAAAAAGTGTACTTTAAAAGCAAAACAAGAATGTAGTGACAGACAGGTGTGAAGGGAAGATGGGGGTGGGGAAAAAGCAGCATATTTACGATAGCGACCCCAACGACGCGGCTCGACCGGAACCCAAGAAGGCGAAGCGGTCAAGTAAAAAACACAGAGCCAAAACAGTGGAAGCGCGCCGTGAGGTGACGGCGATCGTGAAAGGACGTAAATGCCCTCCTCCGCTCCCTTCCCCGCGTGGGGGGTCGAGATTCAACGGGAGCCGTTGGAGTTGGAGTGGGACGGACGTCACCCAACACGTAAGCGCCTGTTTTGACGGTGTCTCCGTCTTCTTCCCCCAAAAAATAAAGAGCTCTCTCTAAATTTCCGCAGTAATTTGGGAGAATTGCAATCTCTCTTCTTCGCTGTTCAATCTCTCTCTCTCTCTCGAAGGAAAGCGCGTCGTCCATCCCCACCCGCTCGGGCAAAAAAAAATCTAAAAATCTATTTGCGCGGCCGAAGCAACCACCACCGTCCGCCCACCGATCTGCGCGGTAGGATTCCGATTCCTTCTCTCTCTCTCTCTTTCTCTCTCTATATCCTTCTTCGTTTCGCTGTCTGTCTGTATTATCCGGATGCGAGATCGATCGCCTGCTCTTCCCCGGCGATCTCTGGTTTTGATCTGCCCTTTACCCCCTTTCGGCGCTTTTCTTAGTTAGGTTTTCCCGTCGATTTGTGCGGTGGAATGAGGGTTTTTTTTTTTTCCTCCGTTTTTCGGTGTAGTTTGGTCTTTGGTGGAAGATGAGCGATCACGTGGTGCTTTCCGTGGACCGGCTCGTGCGGCTGGTGCCGGCGAGGGATGAGGCCGAGGCCTCGTCATCGTCGTCGAGCAGCGGGGGCGGCGAGGCGGCCGAGGTGGAGGGGAATGAGAAGGAGGAGGAGGAGGAGGAGGAGGCGCCTCTGATTCAGATGGCCGAGTGTCGCATTTGCCAGGACGAGGACAGCGTGAGCAACTTGGAGTCTCCCTGTGCCTGCAGTGGCAGTCTCAAGGTACGATTTTTTTTTTTTTTTTTGTTGAAGATTTATAGTTGGGGTGTACGTGTATTCTCGTCTCTGAGCGGGAAGCGTGTTTCGTGGTGCTTTTCTTTGCTCTCCACAATTCGCTTTGAAGTTTATGGGAATTTTCTGCGCTGTTTCCTATAGCTTTTGAAAAACTGAAACTAAAGGGTGACCGCATTTTTTGACCCTCAAAGGGAATAGGGTTGTGTCATTTTCCGCCTTGAGTTGAGAAGGGAAAATTGGAGATGATCAGCTGATGTGGAAAGTTGGGGCTGTGTTTGGGTTTGCAGAAGCTTTTCAATTTCCTTTTCTGTTTTCGTTTTCGCTTGAGGATGAAATTAGCCTACAAAATGGGGTTGGAAAAAGTGTGAATTATTTTCCAATCAGGAAAAAAGACCAGAAGTTCTTTCGGAAAAACCTGCCAGTGGAGGAAGACTTCCCATAAGGAAGACTTCCTAGTGCAATCCTGCGTAGAATCTCAAATTGTGTCAGTTAATTTTAAGAGCAAAAGTTATGAGCTGAAAACCACTTTGTGATGTTCTCATCCTATTCATGCTAATGAGAATAGGGAGGCTTGGAATGTTGAAAGAAAAACACGTTTTGCAAATTTTGCTGGATGAGAAAGATATTTATTATGTTCATTATCAAAGGGTATGATTTCACTTACATAAAATAATTTGTGTCGTGTAATATGCTAGATTTCCTTTAGTAACAGTGTATGTGCTTTCCAGTATGCTCATAGGAAGTGTATCCAGCACTGGTGCAATGAGAAAGGCGACATAACATGTGAGATTTGTCATCAGGTATGATTCTGGGTCCATACTACTGCATGTTGTCATGCTATGAATTTTGTGAAATTTATGCTACTAATTCCACAGCTAATATCTCACTAAGGGACATCATAAATCAGTTTGTGATGCATTCAACTGGAAGGTTTTATTTCTACAAATTGGGCAGTGTATGCTGTCATTTTGTTATTCAGAAAGATCGGAAAGAACAGATTCACATGCAGTCATATGATTTTCTGTGTTGAAAGTACTTGTTTTTACTATTTATGATCCCAATCTAGAGACAAGATAAATACCGTTCTGGTTTTGCCTTTGGTCTGTCAGTGTCATCGTAGACAAAATCTAACCCCTTTCTTGCATATGTTAAATAGCAATTTCAGCCCAATTATACTGCCCCGCCTCGCCCACCTGTAGACACCACAATTGATATTGGGTAAGTTAAGAGTTTTTTTGTATTTTTCTTCGCAAACGCAATTGGAGCTAGATTCCTATTCTTTAAACTTGTGAAAATGCAACAAACGAATTTATTTCTCTAAAAATTAAAAACTAAAATTATTCAGCGCAACAGAGGACTTTTTGAAGATAATACAGACCATTCTCTTAGAAATTTACTTCTGCAATTCTGCCAGTCCTCTTTTTATTTAACTAACTGTGGACTTTCTTTTCAGTGGAGGCTTGACAATATCTGGAACTCCACTGGACCTGCGAGATCCTCGTCTTCTAGCACTTGCAGAGGCAGAGCGTCACTTTTTGGAAGCTGATTATGATGAGTATGCTGCTTCAAATGCCAGTGGAGCTGCATTCTGCCGCTCAGCTGCTTTAATTGTAAGAACTCAAATTTCTGAATCCTGTAGTCTATATCTTTGCTTCCTCAGATTCTTATCCTGTACAACTGTATTACTGATATTTTGGGAAGAATGAGCCTAATTATTGTGCTTCCTCTAAACTCTCTCATAATTTTGCAACTGTGGTTCTTGGCAGTTAATGGCCCTTCTGCTACTGCGGCATGCATTGACCATTCCCGATGATGATGGTGGAGATGACGATACATCCACTTATTTCTCTGTAAGCTAATCTTAAACAGTCCTATAGCTTCTTGAATATCTTGTAGTTGTAGCCACAAAATAATATCTGGCTCAACCAATTTCATCCTTTTCAGGTCTTCTTATTCCGGGCTGCTGGGTTTCTTTTGCCCTGCTACATAATGGCTTGGGCTATCAGTATCTTGCAGCGCCGCAGGCAGAGACAGGCAAGTCTCTTCTTTATCCTCTTGTTTTGCTGGTATTTTCTGCAGGATTCACGTCTCCTCAACCTATTAATATGTTGTCACCTGAGTGTCTAGTTAAACAGAAAAAATGATCCAGTAAATCCTTAAAATGATGGTTATTGTGGGGTAGACATGGCAGACTGCAGTAGAACTTGGCAATGTTCAAAGATGTAACTAGTTAGTGTTGAGCTAATTTTTTACGTCGCATCGATGAATTCTGTGGTGAAGCAGGAGGCTGCAGCATTGGCGGCAAGGCAAGTTGCTTTTGTACTCCAATCCGGGCAAAATGGGGGACTGCATTTCACGATAGCACCTGTAACCCCAGTAACAGCTCACGACGAACCTGTATGATCTGTAGCGTGAACTGCGGTACCATTCGCTACCACCAATTCACTTGCGGTGAGGAATGTAAAAGAGCTCATCCGGCCAACCAATTACGTATGCATACGTTTTCTTCACTAATTTCTGGAAGTGATTATATACTGGGAAAAGCCATATTAGATACGATGCCCCTCTTGGTTTTGCCTTCTTGTAATTATACTTTCTTATTTTGCATTATTTGGCATCAGCCTTTAATGGCTTATGGAAAACTTCTCAGTTTGTGTACCAAATTCTGATTTTGCTATTACCAGTTATTCCTTTCATTAGGAAGTTATGTTGGCAGATCTGATTGTGGCTCATTTCTACTTTTTAGTGGTTTCTTTGAAACCCGGGCCTATTTCTGGAATCACGAAATTCTTGGTTCTTGATGCCACTCTAAATCTGAAACTGGAAGGGAGAATTGGAGTTTTTAGGATTAAAATTCGTTATACTTCTGCTCTTGACTAGCCCTTTATCTCAAAGAAGGGGCTTCTGAAACATGTTGGTTCGTAGCGAGCAAAGTCTCCCTTGGGGAAGCGCTGAGCACTTGGTCAAATCAATTGGAGAAGTGCTCTGGGGTGGGAATTACGCATGGCTTCCAACAAAGAGGGAGAGAAGGATTGCCGTGAAGATTTTCATGTAGTGTCACCCCCTTTGCATTTGCGGGTTATCGAGACCAACGCGTTTGAAGCGATAGAACGAACAAACTTGGACTAAGCGTAAGATGAAACAAACATGAAATGTGCTTTATTAGCAAGTAAAGATGAATTATTAACGTGCGAACATGACTCGTCGTCCTTACTCGTTAAGCAAACGCGCGCACCTAGTTTAAAATCCATCAGCATTCGGACTCCGAAAAGAGGGCCTTCAAAGATGGGGACGCGACAACCGACTCAGGTCGACTCTCTGCTTTATTTTCTTTTCTCTTTTTTCAGAAGCTTTTAGCGACACTTCCTTCGTTTTCCTCTTCCCGCAGAATCGGTCTTTTGCAGGTAGACTGTCCAGGGTGGACCGACTCAAGTCAATAAGCTCTAGGAAAGTCCCCTCTTTAAGACCGACCTCGAGAATCTGCAAATGCTACAGGATTTTCCTTTTCATTTTCTCGTTTTGCATTCCTGTACTAGCGGAAGACGAGAGAGTATTGGACACTGTAGCTTACTCTTGACTTGACAAGGTCTAGTAAGGACAACTTGTTCCGTAGATTAAGTACAGGGCGACAATTCGTAGGTTGTAGCAGGTTAGAGACGCATGAAGTCCACGTCAACTTCAATAACGGACATTGATATTGTCTGTGATGAACCATAGAAAAGCAAGAAGTACACTCAAAGGGGGTGATCCTTATTTTAGTCGCGGAAGGTAAATTACAGACTGATACATAAGGAAAGCTCTTCGATTTTCACCTTTTCTTCTCTCAATAAATATCCAGAGAAATGTCTCGATCACTCCCTTTGGATTATATCTGTCGGCGACATCTGCTTCTAGTTAACCTAGCAGGAGCATGAGGAGGTGAAGTTTAAGTCTCGTTAGACTTCTTTGATATGATAACGAGTTCTATGAGATGATACCCTAGCATCATTCAAAAAGAATTCGAAGCCCTCAAGGGTGCAACAGTGGAACCTAGCTGCTGAATAGTTAGCTGGCCCTCGTCCGTCCTACCATCATAAGCATCACGGAAAGATGGACAACTTTTCCCCAAATTAAGCTAGCGACATTGGGCATCGGCAGTTTATGGAACTCTTAGGGTTGATTGGCTTTCACAACATCTGACTTCAGGGCATAAACAAAAGAGAATCACAAGATATGAGTCGAACAGAAGAAAATTCTTATTCCTCTGTTTGGAGAGATCACCACAGCCACCTAAACACTGACATGTTGAGATTTGCGATGGGATTTCGGTACGTAAAATATCGAAACGGAGGGCAAAGGGAACCTTATGAAAGAGGTGATAATATTGGAGAGGAACGAGTCACTTGGACTCTTTCTATGTCAATTGGTGAAGAAAAAGCAAAGAGAATAAGAACATAAGAGACCCATCCAGGAGGTGCTTGTGCCGCTTGAACCAGAACTATTCGCCTTTCACCCTTCACCTAGAATGAAATCCGGCAACCCACATTCGGGAAAAGTTGGCTACTCTTATGCTTTCGAATGTTCCCGGTTGCATGTGGGACAGCATATTATATTCAAAATATTTCCAACAGTACAGAAATAATATAAAAAGATATTGCATCCATCATCAAAGTGTCAGCAGGAGTAGGAATTTTGGCTTGCAATATATCAAGCAGTCCAGAGCGAAAGCCTAAAGAACTTTTTGTTTCTTTTCCATCCCATTCGATTCTCTATAATATATGTCTTGCTTGACACTGTAGTATGACCCCACTTCATTAAAGATAGACATACCACACTACCCTTCCTTGATGATAATATATTTCAATCACCAGTTTACATCCACAATAACCTATGAAAACTGATCCAAGATACGATTCTATGTTGGCCGATATCGACCTCTGTTTTTTACAAACACATGCTCTTGATCTTAAAAGAAAACACCCACGATATGAGTCTGTGTCCGCCAATATCAACCTGAGTGTTCTTTAAGACATCCTTTTATGAAAGGGCTTAAGAAACCCTTATATACAGATTTCAAGCAGATTTGAGTTCCCTCTATATAAAATTCTACAGTGCGCCCACCTATGTGTCAAGATGAGTATTGTCTAAGAGGCATTTGGCCCTTGCCAAAAGATCAAATCGAGAAAATGACAGATAGGTTAGGAAATAATGAAGAAAGATGCTTGGCTTCTCAAGGGTAATGTTCCAAGAACTTTATTCATAGTTACTGGATTCCCCATGTATCAGCCTTAATATATGCTTATTTGCTTCGATTGCAGGCAGGCTGAAGATTTTTAAGTGATCTGAATTCCCTCTAGCTGTGAGGGGCCCCTCCGTACTTTATGCTATTAAGTGCATTATCAAATCCACTATTGACAAATCAAAGGCTTATATTTGCAAGAGTTGGAACAGAAAGAAGAGGGCAAAGGTCTTTAAATCACCTAAGCTCCTGGTACTACAGTAAACAAAGGGAGTTCTTGTGCTGTCCTTTCTTGCCATTCCGCCAACCACAATCATGGGTTTCATCTTAACCAGAGCCCTTATACTGCTCGTATGCATCTTCTTCTTAGCATCGGACCTGGATAAAGTCCGGGGGGTAGTAAGTATAAAGCTCGGTTTTGGAAGGGAACAAGAAGTTCAGGGAAAAGCACCCCAGAGTCGACGCAGTTTGAAGACTGTCAGCACAGTGGGCATGAACACAAAGAAATCTTCCAGTGTGACAAAGACATTTGATCCTAACATGTCAAGCAAAAGAAAAGTCCGAGGAGGTTCGGATCCCATCCACAACAGGTCCTAAATCTATTCGAGTTTGTTCCGTTCGACTAAAAGAAAAGGTCAAGCAAGCTAATTAGTTAGACTGGAAGAAAAGAGCTTCCTCGGAGATGTGAAGGCTAGCATTTATAATTATCCTGCCTTCAACGGGAGGCTGTGTGAGGGTTGATTTGTTTCTCTTGAGTATTTTCTTTTGTCAGCTGTTGTCATGAAGCAACTTGTACAGGCAAGCTAAGCTATTGTAGGATTTGGTATTGAGAGTGAAACCATGACATCGCAGTTCTGCAAGCATCATAGACCCAAGAGACGGTCCACTGCTTAGAAGATGGCGCAAATTATTCTTCTTCCTCCTTCTCTAAGCGGGGATGGTGCGAGGTAGACAAAGGGATTATTGCAAACTCTGTTCCTTTAAATGTTTCGCGCCTGGGAGAAAAACTAGTCTGTCCCTAGTAGTAAACATCATTATGGTTTTTTCTGCGGGAAAAATGACGTCAACTTTCTGCTGAATTAGCAGTGCCTCTTAACAGGAGTCCCTTCGAGAGCCTAGCTAAGCTTTAATTCTAACTAGGGTTGTATGTCATCCAAGATGAGTACATCTAGGCAATTATACAACAAAGAATTTGAACTTCCTCCTGTTATCTCAGTCAACAATCTTGAGTCCCTTCAAAATTAACTGTCACAGGCTCATGCGACAGGTAAACAGGTTCTAAAATTTACAACTACTCAAGTTAACTCCTTTTCAACCGGGAAAAAAAAAGTTAAACTCCTTCACCTCATAATCTCGGAAAATTTGGCTTCCTTCTTCGCTTTTTGTTCGATTATAAGAAATAACCACTTTGCTGGAGATTTATTGCATCACTCAAGCAAATACAGAATAAGATCGTAGAAACATGAGTTTGTGAAGGTTAAAATCACAAGATGAGGTCAATGAGAAAAGACCAAGGCATCTGCTAAAAATAACTCATGTAATCAATAAGTAAACCATCTCTCCACCAATAGAAGTCACATGTTACATGGTAGTATACTTTCCTCCCTTGCGTCATGCTTGTTATTTACAATTATCTGCAATATGCCAAAAAAGAAACAGGAAATGCTGCAGCTAACATATTTTTAGCCGCAGATATAGTATAAAATTGGATTTGCCTACTTTCTTTGGTCCATTTGCTGATACCACAAGATCATTGTCCAGCTGAAACCTGGCCTTTTGCACTTCACCACATTCATCTTATGGAAGATTGAAAAGGAGCAGAATGCCTAAGAGCTCATGGTACAAAACCTATTCACAAAATGTCCCATAAACAGTATACTATTCACTTTGTAAACGGAGTAGCCTGGCTGCAAACAACTCTTGAGACATACGAGACAGCAAATTTTAAAAATTTTATATATTCAGAATAGAAAGGTTATTCACATCATCTGCATCATCTCCTCGAGTCCCATCACTACATAACAGGAAATGCTGCAGCTAACATATTTTTAGCCGCAGATATAGTATAAAATTGGATTTGCCTACTTTCTTTGGTCCATTTGCTGATACCACAAGATCTTTGTCCAGCTGAAATCTGGCCTTTTGCAATTCACCACGTTCATCTTATGGAAAATCGAAAAGGAGCAGAATGCCTAAGAGCTCGTGGTACAAAACCTATGCACAAAATGTCCCGTAAACAGTATACTTAAACGGTAAACTATTCACTTTGTAAACAGAGTAGCCTGGCTACAAACGACTCTTGAGACATACAAGACAGCAAATTTTAAAATTTTTATATATTCAGACTAGAAAGGTTAATCACATCGTCTGCATCTTCTCGAGTCCCATCACTACAAAACTCACAAGATACCTTAGGAGGGGTCAAATGCAGGCAGTGTTCTACTCTATTTTCCATCCAGGCTAATCTCCTCTCAAAATTCAATACACCCATGTGCATACATCTAATCTCGACCTGAGCTACTCTAGCACAAGCACGAAGCAATATGTAATAATCAGCATGGGCAACGTAAGCTAATGCACCATGATCCCTCTTCCTAACATAATGAAGATAATCAAGTCTCTTGACCTTTACCCTTGGTGGAATGTAGAAGAACCTATTCTCTTCCATGTCTAATTTCAGCTGTCTAATGGCTCTGTCTTGGTAACTTTCTGAAGATGGGCGATTGCTAGGTTTCATGTTATCGTCTGCTAATGAACTTTGTGAAGAAGCATCATCATCTGTGCTGTCCAAAAGGCTTTCATTTGCATCCGAAGTTCCACTATTAAGCCTTTTGTTGCCAATAAATGAATTCTTTGAACATCCATTAACATTATCTCTAGGCCTCTTTTGATTGAAGGCACCATCAAAGTGAAGCCCCGGCCCTTCTGTTTGTTCGCCATCCTGACATCAATCAAAAATCCCCTTAAATAAGAATAAAGGTAAGAGAATCAAATACAAAGACAGGCTTCTATCATAAATCTGTAAAAATTAACTTCGTGGGCCAAGTAAGAATTGATGATGCAATTATATCATAAGTTACCTTGTTCTCCTGATAAAAATTCCACAGCTGCTTCATAACTTCTCCTTCCTCGTAGACCTCACAAGACGGTTCTAGACCAGCAAAAACAACATCTTTGCAATACTGGAGGTAGGTGGGCAAGTCTTTGCAGTACTCTGTCCACGCAAAAAGATTGTACACTAATCATTCTTTCATCCACATCGAGCCTAAAAAACCTTTCAAAGCATGTTGGGAAAGAAAAAGACATTTTAAACAATCTTGTTAAATTATGAAAATGCAATTGGGTACCATATGAGTCATTGAAGTCATTGTATCTAGCATTGAGGTTTCGTAGAAGCTCCTTAGCATCAAACTCAGACTGATCGCCATCTGAGGCTTCTGCTTCCAATCTTGTATCTAAATCATCCCCAGCACCAGAAAGAAAACCAGAACCATTTTCAACATCTTCCCTCATTCTGGAACCCCCTGTGTTTTCAGATCCGACTTGATCACTTGATGTTGAAGACATATCTTGGTGATCAATCAAGCTCTTCTCCCATTCTCCGAAACCATGTATGTTATAAAGAATTCTTATTGCTACCATGAGTATAGACATGACGCAGACACGAGTTGGAAGCCTCAACTCATTTGCTGACAACCACAGATCAGGCGGCATTGACCATTCCTGTATTCGGCATGCATGTGGAAAAATCTTCTCCGCTGGTAGGCATAACTGATTGAGATAGCGTGAACAAATCGCATAGAAGTTCACAGGAGGCAAATCCAAACCTATGGACAGAGCAATGGATGCTGCCATAGCTTCTAACTTCTGTGATGGAACTGTTTGAGAAGGCCTAAACATAAGATTGGAACTCAAAGGACAAGCAGCTGATGGTGGACCAATGTTCTTTTCGATGTCTTGGAAAGCAGCAAAATATGGAAGCTTCCCTTCAACTGACCACTTGATTATGTCAGTAGGGAGGATCGGTTCCCTCGCAACATGACAAGCCAGGAAAGAAATAGCTAAAGAACAAGACAATGGTATCTTTTTTCTCAAAGTCCTATACCATATCGTCACTGCTCGCTTGCCATGCATATTGTGCGGTTCTGCACTGAACTTAGCACGAGGCCTAAAATCTTTTGGTTCTCCTGTGGCCAAATGTACAAAGATTATGATTCAAAATCAATTTAAGAAAATAGGGCAATTGAAACATGAGAAGCAAAAAGTGAGAGCACTATTGGTTGAGGATTTCTACCAATTTCACAATCAGTAGAAAAGAAAACTTATACAAACATCTTCAGAGAGGCAGAACCATTGAAACGTTTAGTTATGTAGCTAACTCGAATACAAACATATCATCAGTAGACACCTCCCTCCCTCCCTCCCTCTTCGTTGTAATCAAAATGGGCACCTATGCTAGCAAATGGCCATTAACTGAACTGCAGACTAATCAAGAAGAGATAGTGGTCACCGAGCAGATAGACAATTATCTCCATATTTCATAGAGTAGGGAAGCCTACCTATGAGAGATTGAAATCCAACAAACATCTCCACTTGGCAGCCAAAACGAAAGCTATATGAATATGGAATAAAAATAAGCATAAAACAAAAAAGTTCTCTGGTGGAGAATTCATTTCAAATTCAAGCAAATTAATTACAGCAAGATATCCATGCTTGCATGACACTATTGATATGAAGAAATATCTTAAAGGACAACCCCAGAATGCATATAAAAAGAAGGCACTCGGACCACTTCCATACTGGATTTCATACTTTTATTCAGTGGTTCCAAGTTGATGCTGTGTCAATGGTCAGTGGAATAAAACCAATCACTTCACTGCTTAATAGAGTGAGCATATTTAGCTCCACTACAGGTAAGCAAATGGACATTAAAGTTTCTCTGCACAACGGTTCTCCACAAATACTTTCATTTGGCCAAAATTCAATTTTTAGCCAGCCTATGTTTTGCCATTCCTCCTTGACCATTAAATTATGTGAATAGTAAAGTATTCACGCTATAAGTCATTGATCATAGCTTGGAAGACACGAGTTCCTTAGGGCGCGATTAAAATACAGAGACAACAAGATCAGCGCACCTAGTTCCTGCATCTCGGACTGGTAAAAGGTCTCATCCGCCCACTCATCCGAGAAAACCTGAGTGCTCGCCACGAACCTCAGCCAAATCGGCCCGGAAATCCCACAAATCAGCGGCGTCGCGCCGAACTCCCTCACGAGAGCCTCGCACTGGAGCTGCACCATCGTCTGGAGCCCCATCACGTACCTGATCCTCACCTCGTTGTAGTAATCCTCGTAGCCGAGCGCCCTCGGCCCGGCCGAGCCCGAATTCGCAAAGTCCCGCGGCTCCGTCGGCCCGAATTCATCGTAACCGACGTCTCCCTCCTTTCGGGGCGTCTTGAGACGGGGAGTCTGGGTTAGCTGGGACCACAGCTGGGGCTGGGAGTGGTGGGGCTCGGGCTTGACGGCGGGGAGGTGGCGCTGGCGGCGGTGGCTGGCCAGGTAGAGGGCGCCGCGGGCGTCCCCGCCCTTGTCGACGAAGTCCTCGTCGGCGACGCCGGTGTCGGCGACGTCGTCGGCCCGGTCGCCGCAGTGGACGCAGTAGAAGAAGCCGTCGCCGCCGTCGGCCGAGCCGACGCCGCCGCAGCCCTGGCACATGATGTCGAGCGTCTCGCCGTCTTCTTCCATGGGAGGAGGACTCCGGCTTGACCTCACCCGGCGGCGCGACGGAACGCGGGAGAAGGAGTCGAGCGAAGGAGTTTTTTAAGGTAAAATGTCACGAATGATCGTTATATTATTACTTAACGTGCAATTTGGTGCCTGAACTTTTGATCGTGGTTCTTGAACTATTAATAAATATTTAATTTGGTCCCTAAATTTTTTATTGGCTCAATTTGATCCCTGAATTATTGATAAATATCCGATTTGGTCCCTAAACTTTCGATCGGCAATTTGATTCATTTAACTATTGATAAATGTCTAATTTAATCATTCGTTACTATTTTTCTTTTCTTTTTCTCTTTTTGCTTCTTCTCTCTCTTCCCTCCGTTGGCTCGCCTCGCCGGACGCTGGCTTCCCTCCGTCGACTCCGGCGGAGGGAAGAGAGAAGAAGCCAAAAAAAATAGTAACGAATGACTAAATCAGACATTTATCAATAGTTCAGGGACTAAATTGAGCCGATCGAAAATTTAGGGACCAAATCGGACATTTATTAATAGTTTAGGGACCAAATTGAGCCAATCGAAAGTTCAGGAACCAAATTGCACATTAAGTAATAGTATATGGACCATTTGTGAAAATTTTCCTTTTTTTTAACCTACCGAGGCGAAGGCGGCGGGAACCAATGATAAAAGGAGGGGAGAAGGAGAGACGTTATCGATTTTTGGGCAAATTCCAAATAAGAATCCGAAGTGAATTTTTTTTTTAAATAAGAACTCAAAATGAACTTTGTGTCAAATAAGAATTCGAAGTGTACTCATTATTTCAAATAAAAATCTGAAGTGAATTTTGTGTCAAATAATGACCAAAATAATCAAGTTAATCTCTATTGAGGACATTAGTTTCCCGACAGACATTTTATGGCGATTAAAATATGGGCAATTTTGTCAGAAATTTGTGATTTGAAAAAAGGGAAATTTTAAATTAATTAAGTTTAGGTTATTTATTTAGATGTTTATGTTTTCTTCTTTCTTTTCCCCCGCTGCTCCTCAACCAAATTGCTACCCGGTCATTGTCACAACTCGATTCTTGTTGCTCCTCGCCTTGCTCAACTGGCGGAGAATTTGGGCCTCTGTAAACAAAGAAAGAAGCATTTGATTTTCTTCTTGTTTTTGAATTCGTGCCTCAACCGGCGGAGAATTTGGGTTTTTGACTTTGCGGAGGATGAGTACAAGGAATGGGTAGAACTTCGGTCTTTAATATTGCAAAGGATGGATACAAGGAACGATGAGACTTTCTTTTGTTTTTGTTTTAGGATTTGTTAATTTTCCCTATATTTGTTTTGAACAAAATTGCCCAAACTTCGATCGTTGGAATTGTCACATGCTTGATAGCTAACGAATATTTGGCTGACCAGCAAACTCAGGTTCTTATTTGGAATTGATTTAACTACTTCAGGTCCTTATTTGAAACAATTGGTCCACTTTTGGTCTTTATCGATACAAAATTTATTTCGGGTCCTAATTTGAGAAAATTAGTCAACTTTGGGTGCTTATTTGGAATTTTCCCTTGATTTTTCGTATAATATTGTGGAAATTTTCAATTAGGTATGATTCTTATAAATTTATTTTTTAATTATCAAAAATTTGAAATTTATATACTTATAATAAATTTATCTTTATTAATTTTCGTTAAATTTTACTGGAAAATTATTGAATGGGATGAAACGTAATTTTGTGATTTTTTATGATGAGAATATATTTATCATAAATATATCAGTTTTGGAATTTTTATAGTTAAAAAATAAGTTTTGGATAAATTTATCATAAGTGTACTTATGTGGAATTTTTAGTAATAAAAAAATTAATTTGAAGTAAATTTATCATAAATATACTAATTTTTAGGTTTTTGTTATATTAACTTTTATTTTTATTTTTTTTGTATCCATCCGTGGGTAGTTACGTTGGTTGAAAGTCCTTCCCAATCACGAAGTCGAGAGTTCGAAACCCGCACTTGCTAATGATTTAAGTGGGGGTACTAGCGGTGGGTTGCTGGGCTAGTTTTCTCCGAGGTATAGGGGCCCGACACTCAGGAGCCGTTCGGGCACGAGGGGTCGGCGGTGGAGTTCTTGGTTACCAAAATTTTTATTTTTATTTTTGTAAGTTTTATTAAAATTAGAGGGGTCATTTTTTATTTCCTTTTTTGAAATTGGGTCTTTCAATAATGTGCTTTTATTATAAACATGGCAGTTTTTAACTTTTATAACATGGCTTTGAGTCGTCCTTTTGGGCTAGGATATTACAAGCCCGACCTTGTTTGGTTTGCGCTAGGCTCAGCTCGAAATTTAAAATTTCTCAATACTAATTAATTAATATTTTTGCTTGAAAAGTTTCATGTTATCAAGAATAACATAATCAGTTTAATAGTATAACAAAATAAATAATTCACTCGTGAGTTTTTCATTTTTTATTTAGGATAAAAAGGATTAGTGAGATATAATTAGAAATATAAGAAAATAAATAAACTGCCAATTTTGAGCTAAGCTAGACCGGGCTTTCGAATTTTCATTTTAAGCCCTACTCATATTTTTTTTTTGGGGGGGAAAAGTTAAGGGTCTACTTTAAATTTTGAAACCATTGAATAGTAACCCCGAAATCTTAAAAAGTTACCAATTGCCTTCCTGAACTTGAACTTTTGTTTGTCTACAAAACTCACCTCTAGCAATTGCAACTTACTCGCATCTCTCTATTATTTGAGAGAAGGAGAGTACTGGGTGTGTTTGGGAGTGGCATTTAGAAGCCACTTTGAACCCCCAAACTCCTTGGGCCAATTTACTTTGGTAGGAGCAATCAAGTTGTGATGGCAAAACCTCGACAAAGATAGTGATGGGTTGGGGTTGAGGCGGTGATGGCTCGGGGTGATAATGGGTGCGTGCAGCAGTGGGCATGTGCAAAGGCTTGCCCTATTCTGAAAATGATAAAGCCCGTTTTCAAAATTTTCTAAGAAAATTCTATTTTCACAAATCAAACAGATTTTTTATGAGATTATTTTTATTTTAGTTAGCATGTATTTTCTATTGATAAAATGCCCCTAATTTGTTCGAACCTATTTATGTTCGATTCTTACAATATCGAACCATAGAAATATCATGGTTTTTTCTTCTCCTGAGCATGATTCGAGGGCATTAATGGCTTAGTCTTAAACCAAAACCTCAAGAATTTCAGAAGGAAAAGCTTCAGTCTCTGAAAACCTCACTTCACTGACCTTCGATATGCCTCCACCTGTTAAGGATGTTGAAATAAATGGAGGAGAGCTTCCCGAAAAGAGGAGAGAAGCCTCCGATCCATTATCTTCGACGAAGCAAACATCCAATCTATTTCCAATTAGGTAGACTTTGGACAAATTTGAGATGGGAAAGGTCAGAATTGATCGAGATGAAGTAGCTTTGCCGACACCACATGGGTGAACATTGTCTAGATCGATTGGCAAATGGCATCGATTGACACGACTCAACTAGATCACACGCCAAGACAATATACAGTGGATCTTACCTATCCAATTTACATGCGGACACACGATTTTGAGTGCGGACTCGCGAGTTCGACCCGAATTTTGGTTTCCTCAAAACGTGTAAGCGCAGAAAAAGCAGAGGGAGGGGTCAGTTGACCCGCCCGTCGTCTACGCAACCGAGGCAGCCATCTTTTCCGTCCAAAAATTTGAAGTGCCGACAACATGTTTGTCTCTCTCTATGTCTCGCACGAACGTCCGAATTCCAAAGAGGCTAAGAAACTCATAAAGGAAAGAAATAAAAGATGAAGTGACGACACCGTCAACGTAGAATACGTCCTACCAGGCTGAAGATTTTTAAGTGATCTGAATTCCCTCTAGCTGTTAGGGGCCCCTTAGTATTGTATGCTATTAAGTGCTTTATCAAACGCGCTACTGATGAATCGAAGGCTTATATATTCGTAAGAGTTGGAACGGAAAGAAAAGGCCGAGGGTCCCCAAATCACCTAAGCTCCCGATATTGCAGTAAACAAAGGGAGTTCTTGTGCTGTTATTTCTTGTCCTTCCGCAAACCACGATCATGGGCTTTATCTTAATCAGAGCCCTTATACTGCTCGCATGCATCTTCTTCTTAGCATCGGACCCGGATAAAGACCATGGTCTAGTAAGTGTAAAGCTCGGTTTCATGAGGGAGCAAGAAGTTCAGGGAAAAGCACCCCAGAGTCGGCGCAGTTTGAAGACTATCAGCACAGTGGGCATGAACACAAGGGAATCTTCAAGTGTGACGAAGACACTTGATCCTAACATGTCAAGCAAAAGAAAAGTCCGAGGAGGATCGGATCCCCTCCACAACTGATCCTAAATCTAATCGAGGTTGTTCCGTTCCACTAACAGAAAAGGTCGAGAAAGCTAGTTAGACAGATTGGAAGAAAAGAGTTTCCTCGGAGATGTGAAGGCTAGCATTTATAATTATCCTGCCTTCAACGGGAGGCTGTGTGAGGGTTGATTAGTTTCTCTGAATATTTTCTTTTGTCAGCTATTGTCATGAAGCAACTTGTACAGGCACGCTAAGCTATTGTAGGGTTTGGTATTGAGAGTGAAACCATGACATCTTAGTTCTGCAAGCATCATAGACCCAAGAGAGGGTCCAGCTTAGAAGATGGCGCAAAATCTTCTTTCTTCTTCTTCCTCTTCTTTAATCGGGGGATGGTGCGAGGTAGACAAAGGGATCATCACAAACTCTGGTCCTTTAGATGTTTCGAGCCTGGGGAGAAAGGCTAGTCTGTTCCCAGTAGTAAACGTTATTTCTGTTTTCCCGTGGGAATAATGACATCATACCTAGGAGGAAAAAACTTTCTGCTGAATTAGCAGTTCCTCTTACCAGGAGTCACTTCAAGAGCCTAGCTGAGCTTTAATTTTAACTAGGGTTGTATGTCATCCAAGGTGAGTACATCTAGGCAATTATACTACATATAATTTGAACTTCCTCCTGTTATATCAGTCAACGATCTGAGTCCTTCAAAATTTACTGTCACACGCTCATACAACGGGTAAACATGTTGTAAAATTTACAACTATTCAAGTTAACTCCTTTTCAACCAAAAAAAGAAAAAAAGTTAACTCCCTTGCCTCATAAACTCAGTAATTTAGGCTTCGCTCTTCGCTTTTTGTTTGATTATAAGAAATAACCACTTTGCTGGAGATTTATTGCATTACTCAAGTAAATACAGAATAAGATCTTAGACACATGAACTTGTGAAGGTGAAAATCACAAGATGAGGTCGATGAGAAAAGACTTGGGCATCTGCTAAAAATAACTCATGTCATCGATAAGTAAACCATCTCTCCACCAATAGAAGTGATGTAGAACAATGGGCAAATGCTTGTATGGAAAGTTTCGAGCATCAAAAGAGAGGGCGGTCCTATGGATTAAAGAAAATTGCAAAATTTTCAAAATTACAAATGGGTTACGATATTTGATATCAAATTCACATGTTTTCCTTAATTTCCAAAACGTCCAAAATTTCAAACATATTTTGTAGATTTTTTTATAGTATTTTGAAAACTTTCCCCTTTATCAATATATTTTTCTTGATTCTGTTATTTGATTTCAATTATTTGATTATCTCATTAAGGGCGACCTACCTATAACTAGGCACCTAGGATATTATAATTGGCACTTCATTATTCAAATAATATTATCTCTTGGAAATCCTTTCCAAGCATTTCTTCTTCTTGAATCCTCCCCCCCCTTTCCTTCCCTTTTCTTTCTCTTGCATCATGCTTGCTATTTACAGTTATCTGCAATATGCAAAAGAAAGAAACAGGAAATGCTGCAGCTAACATATTTTTAGCCGTGGTTATAATATAAAATTGGATTTGCCTACATTCCTTGGTCGATTTGCTGATACCACAAGATCTTTGTCCAGCTGAAACCCAACCTTTTGCACTTCACCACATTCATCTTATGGAAGATTGAAAAGGAGCAGAATGCCTAGGAGCTCGCGGTACAAAACATACACACAAATGTCCCATAAACAGTATACTATTCACTTTATAAACAGAGTAGCCTGGCTGCAATCAACTCTCGAGACATATGAGACGGCAAATTTTAAAAATCTTATCCATTCAGAGTAGAAAGGTTAATCACATTGTACGCATCATCTTCTCGAGTCCCATCACTACAAAACTTGCAAGATACTTTAGAAGGTGTTAAATGCAGGCAGTGTTCTACTCTATTTTCCATCCAGGCTAATCTCCTCTCAAAATTCAATACACCCATGTGCATACATCTAATCCCAACCTGAGCTACTCTAGCACAAGCACGAAGCAATATGTAATAATCAGCATGGGCAACATAGGCTAATGCACCATGATCCCTCTTCCTAACATAATGAAGATAATCAAGTCTCTTGACCTTTACTCTTGGTGGAATGTAGAAGAACCTATTCTCTTCCATCTCTAATTTCATCTGTCCAATGGCTCTGTCTTGGTAACTTTCTGAAGATGGGCGATTGCTAGGTTTCATGTTATCGTCTGCTAATGAACTCTGCAAAGAAGCATCGTCATCTGTGCTGTCCAAAAGGCTTTCATTTGCATCCGAAGTTCCACTATTAAGCCTTTTGGTGCCTATAAATGAATTCTTTGAACATCCATTAACATTATCTCTAGGCCTCTTTTGATTAAAAGCACCATCAAAGTGAAGCCCCAGCTCTTCAGTTTGTTTTTCCCTTCAACTGACCACTTGATTATGTCAGTAGGGAGGATCGGTTCCCTCGCAACATGACAAGCCAGGAAAGAAATAGCTAAAGAACAAGATAATGGTATCTTTTTTCTCAAAGTCCTATACCATATCGTCACTGCTCGCTTGCCATGCATATTGTGCAGTTCTGCACTGAACTTAGCACGAGGCCTAAAATCTTTTGGTTCTCCTGTGGCCAAATATACAAAGATTATGATTCAGAATTAACTTAAGAAAATAGGGTAATCGAAACATGAGAAGCAAAAATTGAGAGCACTAATGATTCAGGATTTCTGGCAATTTCACAATCAGTATAAAAGAAAATTTATACAAACATCTTCAGAGAAGCAGAACCATTTAAACATTCGATTATGTAACTAATTCAAATGCAAACATATCATCTGTAGCCATCTCCCTCCCTCCCTCTTCGTTGCAATCAAAATGGGCACTAATGCTAGCAGATGGCCCTTAACGGAACTGCAGACTACCAAGTAGAGATAGTTGTCACCAAGCAAATTGAGAATTATCTCCATATTTCATATCCTCTGACCAGCTTGAACTTTTTTAATCATCTAGAGAAGGGACGCCTATCTATGAGAGATTGAAATCCAACAAACATATCCGCTTTGCAGCCAAAAGGAAAGTTATTTGAACGTGGAATAAAAATAAGCATAAAACAAAAAAGGTCTCTGGTAGAAAATTCAATTCAAATTCAAGCAAATTAATTACAGCAAAATATCCATGCTAACATGACACTATTGATATGAAGAAATATCTTAAAGGACCACCCAAGTATGCATATAAAAAGAAGGCACTCGGACCACTTCCATATTGGATTTCATAATTTTATTCAGTGCTTCCAAGTCGATGCTGTGTCGATGGTCAATGAAATAAAACCAATCACTTCACTTAATAGAGTGAACATATTTGGCTCCACTACATAAATTCTTTCATTTGGCCAAATTTCAAATTTTAGCCAGCCTATGCTTTGCCATTCCGCCTTGACCCTTAAATTTTGTGAATAGTAAAGTTTCTGAGATTCACACTCCATACAAACTAGTCATGCTAAAATTACATAGCCATGAAAGATTACTACGCAATGTCAAAGCAACAAGTCATTGATCATAGCTTGGAAGACACAAATTCTTCAGGCCACGATCAAGATACAAAGACAACAAGATCAGCGCACCTAGTTCCTGCATCTTGGACTCGTGAACGGTCTCATCCGCCCACTCGTCCAAGAAAACCCGAGTGCTTGCCACGAACCTCAGCCAAATCAGCCTGAAGATCTTGTTGATAGTTTGTTTATAAAACAAATGAAAATGTGCCTTGTCCCACATCGAAAAGATGTGAGTGCACACGTGGACAAGATTTGGCACTAACCGACGATTATTAATTTTATTTATTGAAAATTCGGATTTATTTCTATAAAAATTAACTATAAAGTCTTATTGAAACAGCTTGACTGTTCATGAAAAGTTACGATTATTTTTTATTTTTTATTTATTTAATTCCGAATTTTTTATGTATTTTCAACGTAACCTTTGAGACGTATTTGTTCACGAAATATTGCCTTTGTTCTTTTTTGCAACCTTTTGAAAAGTTACCTCTATTCAAAAGACAAAGATAGGTACGTTTATTTTGGAATCAAACACACATCTTTCATTTTTTCCATTTTCTTTTGAAAGAAACTACAAGTCATTGTTTCTAATTGTTTCCTAGAGAAATCCTAGAGAAATAATAGAATTGCTATCTAGTATTCTCATTTGAAACTTTATTGTATCCTGGAGAAAATTTGCCGGTGACCATTAGCAATTTTGTGGGGCAAATAAATCTTTGATGTCACGCCTTAAAGTCTGACTTGAATACTCTAAAGATCCGACTTCATTGTTCTACCCAATTTAAAGTCATATTTTCCCAACAGATCCCACAAATCAGCGGCGTCGCGCCGAACTCCCTCATGAGAGCCTCGCACTAGAGCTGCACCATCGTCTCGAGCCCCATCACGTACCTGATCCTCACCTCATTGTAGTAATCCTTGTACCCGAGCGCCCTCGGCCCGGCCGAGCCCAAATTTGCAAAGTCCCGCGGCTCCGTCGGCCCAAATTCATTGCAACCGACGTCTCCCTCCTTTCGGGGCGTCTTGAGACGGGGAGTCTGGGTTAGCTGGGACCACAGCTGGGGCTAGGAGTGGTGGGGCTCAGGCTTGATGGCGGGAGGTGACAGTGGCGGCGGTGGCTGGCCAGGTCGAGGGGGCCGCGAGCGTCCTCGCCCTTGTCGACAAAGTCCTCGTCGGCGACGTCGTCAGCCCAGTCGCCGCAGTGGACGCAGTAGAAGAAGCCGTTGCCGCCGTTGGCCGAGCCGACGCCGACGCCGCCGCAACCCCGGCACATGATGTCGAGCATCTCGCCGTCTTCTTCCATGGGAGGAGGATTCCGGCTTGACTTCAATTGGCGGCGCGACGGAACGCGGGAGAAGGAGTTGAGCAAAAGAGTTCCTTTTTAACCTACCGAGGCGAAGGCGGCGGGAACCGCCGATAAAAAAAAGGGACGAAGGAGAGACGTTATCGATTTTTCGTATAATATCACGGAAAATTTCAATCAGGTACAGCTATTATAAATTTATTTTAAAATAATTTTTTGATTATCAAAAATTTGAAATTTATCTACCTATAATTAATTTATCTTTATTAATTTTTGTTAAGTTTTGCAGTCAAATTGTTAAATTCAATGAAACGTAATTTTGAGATTTTTTATTATGAGAATACATTTATCACAAGTTTGGAAATTTTTGACAATTAAAAAAATAAGTTTTTGATAAATTTGTTACAGGTCTATCTATGTAGAGTTTTTAGTAGTAAAAAAATTAATTTTGGCTAAATTTATCATAAATATACTAATTTAAAGTTTTTCGTGGTATTAGCTTTTGATTTTTGTAAGTTTTATTAAAATTCAATGAGTCTTTTTTTTTATATTATTTTTTATTTCCTTTTTTAAAATTGGGTCTTTCAATAAGGCACTTTTATTTTTAGGTTAATATAAATGTAGATTCTAAACATGGCAGTTTTTGACCTTTTAACATGGCTTTGACTCGTCCTTTCGGGCTTGGATATTACAAGCCCGAAATCGAGCTCAGACCCTGAACAAGCCCGACCTTATTTGGTTTGGGCGAGGCTCAACTCGAAATTTAAATTTCTCAATACTAATTAATTAATATATTTCACTGGAAAAGTTTCATGTTATCAAGAATGACATAATCAGTTCAATAGTATAACAAATAAAATAATTCACTCATGAGTTTTTCATTTTTTTTAGCTAGGATAAAAAGTATTAATGAGATATAATTAGAAATATAAGAAAATAAATAAACTGCCAATTTTGAGTTAAGTTGAGCTGGGCTTTTGAATTTTCATTTTAAGCCCTACCTGTATCTTTTTTTGAAAAGTTATGGGTCCCTCCTTTAAATTTCGACACCATTGCATAGTAACCCCGAAATTTTAAAAAGTTACCGATTGCCCTCCTGAACTTGAACTTGAACTTTTGTCTGCAAAACTCACCTCTAGTAGTTGCGACTTATTATATTTTCTTATGTGGTTGTGCGATGCCTCCTCTGTATTTCTCTATTATTTGAGAGAGAGAGAGAGAGTATATACTTTGGTAGGAGCAAACAAGTCGTGACGGCGAAGCCTTGGCGAAGATAGTGATGGGTCGAGGCCGAGGCGGTAACGGCACGAGGTGACAATGGGCGCGTGTGGCAGTGGGCATGTGCGAAAGCTTGCCCTATTCTGAAAAAAATAAAACTTGTTTTCAAAATTTTCTAAGGAAATTCTATTTTTACGAATCAAGCAGATCTTTTATGAAATTATTTCATTTTAGTTAGCACGTATTTTCAATTGATAAAATGCCCCTAATTTGTTCGAACCTATATATGTTTGATTCTTACACTATCGAACCATATAAATATCATGGTTTTTTCTTCTCCTGAGCATGATTCGAGGGCATTAGTGGCTTAGTCTCAAACCAAAACCTAAAGAATTTCAGAAGGATAAGCTTCGGTCTCCGAAAACCTCACTTCACTGACCTTCGATATCTCCACCTGTTAAGGATGTTGAAATAAATGGAGGACAGCTTCCCAAAAGGAGGAGAGGAGCCTTCAATCCATTATCTTCGACAAAGCAAACATCCAATCTATTTTCAATTATAGGTGCATTTGTCAATCGGTCAAACAGTGAAAATTTCTATTATTTTATTTTCAGAAGTAGATTTAGAACATAAATCCGTTTGGTAAAATTTTTATTTATGGAAACAAATTTCTATTTTTTTGTTCCTAAAAGTAGATTCGGAACGTAATTAAGAAATAAAAAAAAAGGTTGATTTTTTGTTTCCGGAAACAATTCCAAAATCAAGCCAACTTAATTTTTCTTTTTTTTTTCCTCTTCTTTCTTCTCATTCTTCTTCTTTCTCTTCTTCTTCAACAGTTGTTGCCATCCCCAGGCGAGCCTCCCCCAGGTATCAGCGAGCCTCCCCTGGCCAGGCTAGGCTCGCCCAACCACCAGCGAGGCGCGGCCTCGTCGAGGGCCAGCGACGCTCCGGCGAGGTCGCCGGTCATCCCAAGGCCAACGACTGGCAAACTCGAAGAAGAAGAAGAAGAGAAATAAAAGAAAAAAGTAATAAATTATTTAAAAAAATTAAAAGAAAACTATTTGGATTAGAAATTTTGAAAACAATACCAAATACAATTCTATTCTAAAAATAAAAATTTTAAACAGTTACCAAACAATTTAGAATGCTTAAAAATTGTTCTCGGGAGCAGAATAAAAAAGAATAATTTTTTATGAGAAATTGTTTTCGAAAATAGAATAGTTACTAAAGGCGTCCTAAATGGACTTTTGACAAATTTAAGATGGAAAAGGTCAGAATTGATTGAGAATAAGTAACTTTGCCGACACTAAATGGGTGAATAGTGTCTAGATCAATTGGCAAATGGTATCAATTGACACGACTCAACTAGATCACACCCCAAAGACAATGTGCTTTTCTCACACGGGGAAAAATCACGGTACGATCTAAAGTTGATCCTACCTATCATATTTACATGCGCACACACGACCTCGAGTGCGGACTGGCAAGTTCGACCGGTCCGCACTCGAATTTTGGTTTCCTCAAAACGCGTAAGCGCAGAAAAGGCAGAGGGAGGGGTCAGTAACCGAGGCAGCCGTCTTTTCGGTCCAAAAATTTGAAGTGCCGACAACGCGTTTGTCTCTATGTCTCACTCGAACGTCCGAATTCCAAAGAGGCTAAGAAACTCACAAAGGAAAGAGATAAAAAAAAAGGAGTGACGACACCCTCAACGCAGAATACGTCCTACCAGGCCGAAGATGTTTAAGTGATCCGAATTCCCTCTAGCTGTTAGGGGCCCCTCCGTACTTTTTATGCTATTAAGTGCATTATCAAATCCGCTGCTTAATGAATCAAAGGCTTATATTTATAACAGTTGGAACGGAAAGAAAAGGCCGGGGGTCTCCAAATCACCTAAGGCTAAGCTCCCGATATTGCAGTATACAAAGGGAGTTCTTGTGCTGTTATTTCTTGTCCTTCCGCAAACCACAATCATGGGCTTCATCTTAACCAGAGCCCTTATACTGCTCGCATGCATCTTCTTCTTAGCATCGGACCCGGATAAAGACCACGGTCTAGTAAGTGTAGCGCTCGGTTTCGTGAGGGAGCAAGAAGTTCAGGGAAAAGCACCCCAGAGTCGGCGCAGTTTGAAGACTATCAGCACGGTGGGCATGAACACAAGGGAATCTTCAAGTGTGACGAAGACACTTGATCCTAACATGTCAAGCAAAAGAAAAGTCCCATTTGGACCGGATCCCATCCACAACAGGTTCTAAATCTATTAGAGTTTGTTCCGTTCGACTAAAAGAAAAGGTCAAGCAAGCTAATTAGACAGATTGGAAGAAAAGAGTTTCCTCGGAGAAGTGGAGGCTAGCATTTATAATTATTCTGCCTTCAACGGGAGGCTGTGTGAGGGTTGATTTGTTTCTCTTGAGTATTTTCTTTTGTCAGCTGTTGTCATGAAGCAACTTGTACAGGCAAGCTAAGCTATTGTAGGATTTGGTATTGAGAGTGAAACCATGGCATCGCAGTTCTGCAAGCATCATAGACCCAAGAGAGGGTCCACTGCTTAGAAGATGGCGCAAATTATTCTCCTTCCTCCTCTTTCTTCTTCTCTAAGCGGGGATGGTGCGAGGTAGACAAAGGGATTATTGCAAACTCTGTTCCTTCAAATGTTTCGCGCCTGGGAGAAAAACTAGTCTGTCCCTAGTAGTAAACATCATTATGGTTTTTTCTGCGGGAAAAATGACGTCACCTTTCTGCTGAACTAGCAGTGCCTCTTAACAGGAGTCCCTTCGAGAGCCTAGCTAAGCTTTAATTCTAACTAGGGTTGTATGTCATCCAAGATGAGTACATCTAGGCAATCATACAACATAGAATTTGAACTTCCTCCTGTTATCTCAGTCAACAATCTTGAGTCCCTTCAGAATTTACTGTCACAGGCTCATGCGACAGGTAAACATGTTCTAAAATTTACAACTAATCGAGTTAACTCCTTTTCAACCAAAAAAAAAAAGGTTAACTCCTTCGCCTCATAATCTTGGAAAATTTGGCTTCCCTCTTCGCTTTTTGTTCGATTATAAGAAATGACCACTTTGCTGGAGTTTTATTGCATCACTCAAGTAAATACAGAATAAGACCGTAGAAACATGAGTTTGTGAAGGTTAAAATCACAAGATGAGGTCAATGAGAAAAGACCAAGGCATCTGCCAAAAATAACTCATGTAATCAAATAAGTAAACCATCTCTCCACCAATAGAAGTCACATGTTACATGGTAGTATACTTTCCCCCCTTGCGTCATGCTTGTTATTTACAGTTATCTGGAATATGCCAAAAAAGAAACAGGAAATGCTGCAGCTAACATATGTTTAGCCGCAGATATAGTATAAAATTGGATTTGCCTACTTTCTTTGGTCCATTTGCTGATACCACAAGATCTTTGTCCAGCTGAAACCTGGCCTTTTGCAATTCACCACATTCATCTTATGGAAGATTGAAAAGGAGCAGAATGCCTACGAGCTTGTGGTACAAAACCTATGCACAAAATGTCCCGTAAACAGTAAACTATTCTCTTTGTAAACAGAGTAGCCTGGCTGCAAACGGCTCTTGAGACATACGAGACAGCAAATTTTAAAATTTTTATATATTCAGACTAGAAAGGTTAATCACATCGTCTGCATCATCTTCTCGAGTCCCATCGCTACAAAACTTGCAAGATACCTTAGGAGGGGTTAAATGCAGGCAGTGTTCTACTCTATTTTCCATCCAGGCTAATCTCCTCTCAAAATTCAATACACCCATGTGCATACATCTAATCTCAACCTGAGCTACTCTAGCACAAGCACGAAGCAATATGTAATAATCAGCATGGGCAACATAAGCTAATGCACCATGATCCCTCTTCCTAACATAATGAAGATAATCAAGTCTCTTGACCTTTACCCTTGGTGGAATGTAGAAGAACCTATTCTCTTCCATGTCTAATTTCAGCTGTCTAATGGCTCTGTCTTGGTAACTTTCTGAAGATGGGCGATTGCCAGGTTTCATGTTATCGTCTGCTAATGAACTTTGTGAAGAAGCATCATCATCTGTGCTGTCCAAAAGGCTTTCATTTGCATCCGAAGTTCCACTATTAAGCCTTTTATTGCCTATAAATGAATTCTTTGAACATCCATTAACATTATCTCTAGGCCTCCTTTGATTAAAAGCACCATCAAAGTGAAGCCCCGGCCATTCCGTTTGTTCGCCATCCTGACATCAATCCAAAATCCCCTTAAATAAGAATAAAGGTAAGAGAATCAAATACCAAGATGGGCTTCTATCATCAATCTGTACAAATTAACTTCACGGGCCATGTAAGAATTGATGATGCAATTATATCTTAAGTTACTTTGTTCTCCTGATAAAAATTCCACAGCTGCTTCATAACTTCTCCTTCCTCGTAGACCTCACAAGACGGTTCTAGACCAGCAAAAACAACATCTTTGCAATACTGGAGGTAGGTGGGCAAGTCTTTGCAGTACTCTGTCCACACAAAAAGATTTAACACAATTGTACACTAATCATTCTTTCATCCACATTGAGCCCAAAAAACCTTTCAAAGCATGTTGGGAAAGAAAAAGACATTTTAAACAATCTTGTTAAATTATCAAAATGCAATTGAGTACCATATGAGTCATTGAAGTCATTGTATCTAGCATTGAGGTTTCGTAGAAGCTCCTTAGCATCAAACTCAGACTCATCACCATCTGAGGCTTCTGCTTCCAATCTTGTATCTAAATCATCCCCAGCACCAGAATAAAGACCAGAACCATTTTCAACATCTTCCCTCATTCTGGAACCCCCTTTGTTTTCGGATCCAACTTGATCACTTGATGTTGAAGGCGTATCTTGGTGATCAGTCAAGCTCTTCTCCCAATCTCAGAAACCATGTATGTTATAAAGAATTCTTATTGCTACCATGAGTATAGACATGATGCAGACACGAGTTGGAAGCCTCAACTCATTTGCTGACAACCATAGATCAGAAGGCATTGACCATTCCAGTATTCGGCATGCATGTGGAAAAATCTTCTCCGCTGGTAGGCATAACTGATTGAGATAGCGGGAACAAATTGCGTAAAAGTTCACAGGCGGCAAATCCAAACCTATGGACAGAGCAATGGACGCTGCCTTAGCTTCTAAATTCTGTGATGGAACTGCTTGAGAAGGTCTAAACATAAGATTGGAACTCAAAGGACAAGCAGCTGATGGTGGACCAAAGTTCTTTTCGATGTCTTGGAAAGAGGCAAAATATGGAAGCTTCCCTTCAACTGACCACTTGATTATGTCAGTAGGAAGGATAGGTTCCCTCGCAACATGACAAGCCAGGAAAGAAATAGCTAAAGAACAAGATAATGGTATCTTTTTTCTCAAAGTCCTATACCATATCATCACTGCTCGCTTGCCATGCATATTGTGTGGTTCTGCACCGAACTTAGCACGAGGCCTAAAATCTTTTGGTTCTCCTGTGGCCAAATATACAAAGATTATGATTCAGAATCAATTTAAGAAATAGGGTAATTGAAACACGAGAAGCAAAAAGTGAGAGCACTAATGGTTGAGGATTTCTACCATTTTCACAATCAGTATAGAAGAAAAACTATACAAACATCTTCAGAGAAGCAGAACCATTTAAACATTCGGTTATGTGACTAATTCAAATGCAAACATATCATCTGTAGACGCCTCCCTCCCTCCCTCTTCGTTGCAATCAAAATGGGGCACTAATGCTAGCAGACGGCCATTAACTGAACTCCAGACTAACCAAGTGGAGATAGTGGTCACCAAGCAAATAGACAATTATCCCCATATTTCATATCCTCTGACCAGCTTGAATTTTTTTAATCATCTAGAGAAGGGATGCCTATCTGTGAGAGATTGAAATCCAACAAACATATCTGCTTAGCAGCCAAAAGGAAAGCTATTTGAACGTGGAATAAAAATAAGCATAGAACAGAAAAGGTCTCTGGTGGAAAATTCATTTCAAATTCAAGCAAATTAATTACAGCAAAATATCCATGCTTACATGACACTATCGATATGAAGAAATATCTTAAAGGACCATCCATGTATGCATACGAAAAGAAGTCACTCGAACCACTTCCATACTGGATTTCATGCTTTTATCCAGTGCTTCCAAGTTGATGCTGTGTCGATGGTCAATGGAATAAAACCAATCACTTCACTGCTAAATAGAGTGAACATATTTAGCTCCACTACACTCCACAAATACTTTCATTTGGCCAAATTTCAATTTTTAGCCAGCCTATGCTTTGCCATTCCCCTTTGACCATTAAATTTTGAGAATAGTAAAGTTTCTGAGATTCACACTCCATACAAACTATTCATGCTAAAATTACAGAGCCACGAAAGATTACGACATCATTGATCATAGCTTGGAAGACGCAAATTCTTCAGGGCACGATCAAGATACGGAGACAACAAGATCAGCGCACCTAGTTCCTGCATCTCAGACTCGTGAACGGTCTCATCGGCCCACTCGTCCGAGAAAACCCGAGTGCTCGCCACGAACCTCAGCCAAATCATCCCGGAGATCCCACATATCAGCGGCGTCGCGCCGAACTCCCTCACGAGAGCCTCGCACTGGAGCTGCACCATCGTCTGGAGCCCCATCACGTACCTGATCCTCACCTCATTGTAGTAATCCTCGTACCCGAACGCCCTCGGCCCGGCCGAGCCCGAATTCGCAAAGTCCTCGGGCCCCGTCGGCCCGAATTCATCGTAACCGTCGTCTCCCTCCCTTTCGGGCGTCTTGAGGCGGGGAGTCTGGGTTAGCTGGGACCACAGCTGGGACTTGGAGTGGCGGGGCCCGGGCTCGACGGCGGAGAGGTGGCGCTGGCGGCGGTGGAAGGCCTGGTAGAGGGCGCCGCGGCCGTCCCCGCCCTTGCCGACGAAGTCCTCGTCGGCGACATCGTCGGTCCGGTTGTTGCAGTGGACGCAGTAGAAGAAGCAGTCGAGGCCGTCTCTTACGCCGACGCGGCCGCAGGTGTCGCACATGATGTTGAGCGTCTCGCCGTCTCCTTCCATAGGAGGAGGACTCCGGCTTGACCACGCTCGCCGGCGCGACGGAACGCGGGGAGGAGTGGAGCGAGAGTTTCTTTTTAACCAAACCGAGGCGAAAACGGCGGGAACCGACGAGAAAAGAAGGGACGTAGGAGAGACCTCATAGATTTCCTTTCCTTTTTATAATATTACGCAAAATTCCAATTTGATACACCTATCAAAAATTTATTCTAAATCAATCTTTTGAATATTAAAATTTTCAAATTAATATATTTGTGACAAATTTACTATTTGTTAATTTTCGCCAAATTTTGTTGTCAAACTACTAAATTAAATGATACGTAATTTTGTGATTTTTTATAATATTATGGAGATTATATTTTTTATAAATATATTAATTTATGATAAATTTATCACGGATTAATTTGAGATTCTCTGAAGTCGAAAAATTATCTTTGTGTAAATTTGTTACCGATGTATTAATTTAGGATTTTCTTTTTTGGTATTTTAAGTTTTATTAAAATTCGATGAGTCTTTTTTTCTATTGTTTTTTATTTCCTTTTTTAAATTTAGATCTTTCAATAATGTGCTTTTATTTTCAGGTTAATATAAATATAAATACTAACATGGCATTTCTTTCCTTTTTTAACAGGGCACTGGGTCGTCCTTTCGGGCTTGGATATTACAAGCCCGAAATCGAGCTCAGAGCCTGAACAAGCCCGACCTAAGAATTTTCGGACTTGTTTGGATTGGGCCAGGCTTAGCACGAAATTTTAAATTTCTCAATATAAAATAAGATTTTCTTCGCTTGAAAAGTTTAATGTTTTCAAGAATAACCTAATAAATTCAATAGTATGACGAAATAAATAATTCACTCGTAATTTTTTGATTCCTTTTCGTTTAAGATGAAAAGTATCGATGAGATATAATTAGAAGTATAAGAAGTTAAATGAAAGCTACAGATTTTGGGCCGGACCGAGCCGGGCTTTTGAATTTTTCTTTCCAGCCCTACCCGTATTTTTTAGAAGTTATAAATTCCTCCTCTAAATTTTGTCATCATTGCATAGTAACCCTGAACTGTTAAAAAGTTACCAATTGCCGTCCTGAACTTTAACTTTTGTTTGTTTGCAAAACTCACCTCGAACAGTTGCAACTTCATTAGATTTTCCTTGTGCGGTTGTGCAATGCCTTGTCCGTACCTCTCTATTATTAGAGAGAGAGAGAGAGAGAGAGAGAATACTTTGGTAGGAGCAGACAAGCCCTGACGGCAAGGCCTTGATGAAGATAGCAATGGGTTTGGGCCAAGGTGGTGATGGCACGAGGTGGCAGTGGGCGCGGGTGGCAGTAGGCATGTGCAACGGTGAAGGTTAATTGAAGCAGGGAAAAATTGAGGTGGAGTTCTTCATTTGGAAAAACTATTGGATGGTGCTACGGGATGCAATAATAAAATGCTAGTAAATCGGTATCATCTGGCGAGAAGTGACGAATTCTTATCCTATTATGAAAATGATAAAACCCGTTTTCTAAATCTTATAAGAAAATTTCATTTTCATGAATCAAACATATTTTTTACAAAATTACTTTCATTTTATTTATCATGTAATTTCAATTGATGAAATGCCCCTTGTCTATTTGAGCCTATATCCATCTTATTCTCACAAAATCAACCGGTAGAAATATTGTGATATTTCTTTTATTGAGTGCGACTCGAGGACATTAGTGGCTCAATCTCAAATCAAAACCTCTCCTAGTACTTTTAGATTTAATTTGCTCCAAAACTCTTGACACGTATTTGCTGAACTTTTTGAAGTGAATGGTAGGTTTTGCTCAAAAAAAAGAAAGTGAATGGTAGTTACGTATTTCGGATAAAAAAAAAATCAAAACCTCGAGAAATTTCGGAAGGAAAAGCTTCGATCTCCAAAAACTTCACTTCACATACCTTTCAATCAGTCTCCATTTTGCTACGGATGTCGACATAAATGGAGCAGCTTCCAATGGGAGGAGAGAAGCCTCTGTGCCTCGTACGTGCATTGAATGGTCCAGTTCGGGATTTCCACCATTATTTTAGACGAAGCAAACATCCAATCTACTCCCAATTAAGTGGACTTTCGACAAATTTAAGATTGGAAAAAGTCAGAAAAGATCGGATGACATCGAGCGTCGACCTTCGCCGAAACCACACGAGTGAACGCTGCCTAGATCGATTGGCGAAAAACAGCGTCGATCGACGTGATCAATCACATCACGCCGAGACAATTCGCTTTTCTAGCGTAGAGGAGGAAGAAGAATCAAGGCACGAGCTAAAGTCGATCCTTCCAATCCAATTTACACGCTCACACGACTCGAGTGGAGACTGGGGAGTTCGACCCGAATTTTGGTTTTCCCCAAAACGTGTAAACGCAGAAAAGGCGGAAAGAAAGAAGAGAAGGGTGGGTCCGGGGTTGAAGTTGACCTGCCCATCGTCTACGCAACCTAGGCAGTCGTCTTTTCCGTCCCAAAATTCGAAGTGCCGACAACGAGTTTGTCTCTGCGTCTCACTCACGGACGTCCGAATTCCAAAGAGGCTATAAGAAACTCACAAAGAAATTAAATTAAAAAACAGAGCGAGGACACCGTCAACGTGGAATACGTCCCGCCAGTCTCTCTCGCGCTTTTTTTCCCATGTCACGCCACGAAGCTCATCAAAAAAAGCCTTCCGAATAGTCCGGTCGTCTCCTTCCCCCCCCACCCCCGCTCGTCACGGCACGGTTTTGGCCGGCTGCGAGAACGATGGCCTGGGGGCCTCTAATCGGAGTCCGGCTAAAGGAGAAAGTTCAATGTATCGATGCGATATTGCCTATTCAATTGAAAGTCACATAAAGGGAAAGGTCTCAATTGGATTTGCGAGTGAATATCATGAAAAATTCAAATGGGTACATCCATATCACATTTACTTCAAACTCATTATCATGTTATGAAAAATCTCAAACAAATACGTCCGGAGAAATTACCAAAAGAGTCATAAACATATCATTTCAATTCAAAACCCATTTTTTTTATCAATTGAATCTTAAATTTTTTTAATTATGTCAATTCAGTTTATCCGATCAATTTTGACTAATCGGCGCTGACATAGCATGATTGATACTAATGTGACGCAGCATTCTAACGTGGATAATTTTTAATAATATTTTTATTATTTTGTTTGAATTTTTATTTTTCCTTTTTTTTTCTCTCTTTCTTCTTCCTCTGGTTGGTCGTCGGGCCAATACCATTGACCAAAGTAAGGGCGAGCTCGCCCAACCACTAGCTAGGCTAGCCCTCGCTAGGTCTCTTTTCTATCTTCCTTTTTATCTAGTATGATTCTTTAAAACTAAGTTATGATTAATCCTGGTAATATGTTATAAATATTCAATGATATGAGTTAAAAAATGAAAAGGAATGTGGTATCTAACAAGTGACCCTACTCTGAGGCTGGAAGATCCATGTGTGTTAGAATAACATACCTAGCACAAATTATATTTCATTTTTCCCGGTTCATATCATAGGTCAATTTTATGGTGGGGGGGCAAGATCGGCCTCACCCTCCCTAGTGGCTAGGCTCACCCAGTGATAGCAAGGTCACCTCAGTCCGACAACTGCCTAGAGGAAGAAGGAAGAAGGGAAAAAAAAAAAAAAAAGGAAAAGAAAAAGAAAAATTAATTAAAAATATAAAAAATAAAATATTATTAAAAATTATCCACATTAATGCCGATCAGTCAAATTTGACTAGATGGACTGAATTGACATAATTATTAAAGGTTTATGAATCAATTGATCAAAAAAAATTTATGACTATATTGATATAATTACAATAAGTTTCGGGACTTATTTTGTAATTCCCTTGATACACTCATGCTTCATCTTGCCCCAAACTCATCCTTCTCATTTCGTTCGTACATAATTTCTACCGTTAATCCAAGTAGTGTTTGACATCGGTTATCATCTAATTTCATAACACCGTTTCATTTTAAATCGCTTATGCTAAGCCAAATTGTGCGATTCTACAATGACAAATCGACACAAAAGGCTCGTACCTTCGCCAATGATGGTGCCTGAGATGAGAAGATTGGAATCAAAAGAAATATTCAGGTTCTTCGGACCACAAATAATAGATTTGAGATGACCGGGTAAGATAGAAAGTTGGTCGTCCTCGATGACAATCAAATCGAAGTTCATTGTGCTTTTGAACTTGAACTTGATATCCATCAGAAGTACACGAAAGGAAAAGAGCTCAAGAGCCACTCGAGATCATGATGATTTGTGAGATTGAAGAACCATTTGTGAAGGGTTGAATAAAGTTTTCAAAGAGGTTTCGATGCATGTAAAGAAAGGGGTCAATTTATCACGAGTCTTTTAGTTCGAGATTTTTCGTACACGAAAATTAATTGATGATAAATATGACATGGGTGTTCTAGTTTAAGATTTTTTTGTGATATCAAAATCAATTCAGAATAAATATAGCACGAATATATTAGTTTAGAATTTATGTAACCGATTTATTATGAGGAAGGTTATATTTACACGTGAGATGAGTGAAATTTATTGTTGGGTCAAGTAATTTCCATTTTGCGGTTGAAACACAAGCAAAATGTCATTTTTTTACCATCACTTTCATTTTATCATCATCAATTAGGACAATTACCCGCTGCCCAATCTCTCGATCTCAATGTGATGGCATATCACATCTGGGTAAGCACGCTCCATGATGTCTTTCTTGATCTTAAGTTCAAGCCCACATTTTTGGTGGCCTTAAAATGATTCCCACCGACAAAAATATAGACAAAAAAGCCAAATTATTTCAAGGCTGAATCATGAAAAAAAGAAAAATCTGAACAATCCCATTCTTTCCTATTAATACTCGAAATTAGACCATTAGGTTAGGGCCTCTCTCGCAACATCCATGACGTGTGTTCAATCATGAATTAAGGGACTAAAGAACCCATCACCCATTCGTGGACGCATGCCCTTCTTCCAAACAAATATGAATTGGCTACAAGAAATTAATTTAAGTACACGAGCAAGTACATATATTAATTTAAGAGTGGCTTAGGTGGTGGAGACATTAGCGATTTCAGTGGGATACGGAAGGTAGTCCCATAAGCAATGTTAGCTCCCTTTGCGTCGAACCCATCCTTCCAACACGCGACTCGCGCCCAACCGACTGAAATCGGATCGTACATCTAATAAATTTTTCCCAAGTTGGACTGAATCCGTCCCTTTGATCCAGTCAAAGGCAGATCATCCACTTCTTAATCAGATGATTCAAAGAGAATGTGACATGCCCTTAAGAGAATGCGTCAAGCACGCACGAGAGTTCAAGGTCTCAAGTTGACGAAGGCACAAGGTCCCGATTGGTTCGTTGCTTGGCTAAATTCCATCTCATAGTAACTTATTACAAGTTTCGTCAAACACTCAGCAATAAACACAAGTAAAATCTACTCACTTTGGAGCTTAAAAATTTAAAAGGAAATTTTTAAATAAGAATCCAAAATACTCGCATTATTTCAAATAATAATCTAAAGTAGACCTTATTTCAAATAAAAGTTTGAAATGATCATATTAGTTTAAAAAAAAAGAAAAAAAAAGAAAATCATAAAATAAAAAATATACTTTGAATTTTTTTAATTAAAATACCCCTTCTTCTGATAGTTGAAATAGTCACCAACGGATCTAAAATCCTTACTTGAGATGATTTGACCACTTTACACATTTATTCGAGATAATTTAATCACTTCAAGTACCTATTTAAAATAATATCTATTTCAAATTCTTATTTAAAATAATTAGGGCGCTCCTCACTCTTATTTAAAATTTTCCTTTAAAATTTTCCTGTAATCTTGCACGTAAAAAGATCTAAAACAGGATACCTCGTCGCTAGTGGAGTTGAACCATCATTTCGCCTGCGAAACGACCTAAACCACCAGGTGCGTTGACCCTCTTCCTTTCCATCAGGACCAGAAGAATCGGTGGTGCTCCCACTGATCTCAGTTCGGCCTGTGACGGCATCGCGCACTCCTCGCCCTCTCCTGCTCCTCCCGACCGGGACCAACGTACGGAGACGGAGCCCTCCACATCGCCGGACGCCACGCGATCGAAACACATTAAAGGAGAGCACGAAGAGCAAACGCCGACCGGAGGTCACAAGCAAAGTGCACATCGCCTTAACGCAGCGCGCGACTTCGACCGACATTTTCCGGCGCTCCCCTCCCGTCCCCATCACTCCCGAAACGTGTCGGTCCCGAACGGATCTCTCCAGCCCAAAAATCTCATATTCTTTTCCTTTTAACCCGGACAGGAAACGTCAAAAGAAAAAGGGAAATGAGAAATTAGGATTCACGGTAAATCTTCTCTTGGAAATGCAAAGCGACCCAAAGGGGAAAGAAAGAGACGGCAGGGAGCCACACACCCCCCCCCACACATTTATTTATTCTTGTTCCTGTGGACGGTTATGGGGAGCTGAATGTTCTCCTCCTTCTTCTTCCGCAGTCTCGCCCATTTGGTGGCCCTGAAATTCTCTCCATAAATTTCGCTGTCTGCAAGTGGAGAGTCCACTTCGTTCCCGGGGAATAAGTAGAATGAATTGTAATGGAGAAAGGGACGAGGGGCTTGAGAGTTACTCTTAACTTTGCTTGCGATCGAGAGAAAAAGAAAAGATGATGAGGAAAGGAACGAGCGCGGAGGTTGATTGAACTGATGGGTACCCGGGGACTGTCTTTCTTGAAAGCCCATCTGAATTTGGTTGGTACAGGATTGCTGAACCGGTTCCTGCAGGGAAACATGCCCGGGGTCGTGGCCTCTTTCTGGGTTTTGCTCTGCAACTTCCTGTTCTTCGTCTTTGGATCATTGGACAGATGCTTGTCCAGGTTTGCTATCTGTTCGTTTTTTTGGTGAATTCTCAAAGTAAGTAATGGTTTGAGATGATTTGTGTTAAAAACTTCGGCCTTTTTTTCCTGTAGATTTCAAGCAGCTGAAAAATCTGAGAAGAATGATGAAAGTTCCTGTTTCGCTGGTTCACATGAAGATGATGAGATGGATTCGGAGGGCAGAGAGATTGAAAACAGAATACACAAGGAAGACGTTATTGGAAGCGATGGAGGCGAAGAGGGCTCTGTTTTTGTGGAAACCGCGTCGAGCAAGTATCAGTTCTGCACTTGGAGAGACATCAGTGGATTTGTGGAGCAACCAAAACTCATGAGCTTCACTGTCCAAGAGGCGTTCGAGGGTTCAAGCGATGATTACACGATCCATGGTAAAGATCTCGTTGCTGGGCATTGCGTCGGCAATGAGTTTGGTGAAGAGGAGACTGAAGCTCAAGAGCGAACAGAGGATTCTCTTGAGAAAGATGGCTCTGTTCAAAGCATTGCAATGGATAAAGTCCTTGATAACAGGGTAAGGGAACCATTGATGGATCATCAGCTTAGCGAAAAGGCAGAGATTCTTGAATCAGAAGATGAGTTTTTGGATGAAGATGCTTTTCTTGATGAAGAGGAAATGATTTTGGATGATCTCTCGTCTCAAGCTGATCCAGAGTTAGAATCGGTTTGCTCAGATGATGGAATTGTTTTTGGGACTGATTCAGCCAGTACTTTCCATGCCCATGAACAACAGCGCCTGGAAAATTGCACGGTCAATGCTGGCGATGAAAGAATTCCAAGTTCCGAAGAAGATGAAATGCTCAGTGAAACTACATTAGACCCCGAAGCAGCCTTCGTTGCACATCAATCTAGTGATAGTGAATCGGAATCTGATGATGACCTCATAGACGTCCAGTTGCAGAAACTGAATTTCTCCCACACAAATAAGTCGTCCTGCAAAAATTCGGTCGAGGACAATCACAACAGGGAAAGCCTGGCGTCGGACGACATGGAACCCATGATGGCTAATTCAGAAAATTCCCAGGAACTTGGGCAGTTTCAAGAGAATTCATCAGCATTGGATTCTGATGATAATTGGGACTGGGAGCATGATGACATAATAGAGCAGCTGAAGATGGAGCTTAAAAATGTGAGAACCGGAGGACTTCCCACGATCTTAGAAGAATCCGAAACAGACTCTCCGATGATGGGGGGCGACGTCGATCTCAAGCTGAAGCCGCTGAAGATCGATCAGAAGCTCGAGCACAAAGATCTGCTTCAGGAGATTCAGAAAGTGCACAAGAACTATGCCGAGAAAATGCGGAAACTGGACATCTTGAACTACCAGACTCTACACGCTATCGGTAAGTTACTCGCCAAAGTCTCGATCCTTTTCGCTCTCGTTTTGCTATAATTCTCATTCACATGGCAAACAGAACGGCACGGAGCAAATATTAGCAGAAGTCACTTCGATTAACGGGTGAATAATTCAGAAAAATCCCGATCCTTTCACTCTGATTTTAGTACAAGTTGTCATTGAACACAGTAGGTATGGACAGAACAGAAGTAAATTCGATCGACCAATGCATTATAGGATTGAATTTGATTCCTATGTTCGCAACAGTTCCCGATATTCTATTCTTGGGAATCTATCGGACAATAATGAGGAGCTAATAATGGAAGACTTCCGTCACTGGTGGGATCTGATTGACTTCTTTTGACTCTGCAATGATGGCCCCTCTTCTTCTTTCTTCTCTTGTTTTTTTGTTAATTTAAATTTGAAGCGTGAAAATGGCGATTCTCTTGGCATAAACAAATCTAATCTTGATAAAGTAGGAGCTGAGTAGATCACACCAAAGGCGTGCAATTCCTGCGAGGGAAGATCTTTTAAAAGAAGCATAATGGACGGTGGGTCTCCATCCCCGTCTCGAAAATCTTTATTCCATTTTTTTCGGTTCTTTCAAATCAACTGATGCTCGTGTAAAGCAGGCCCAATTTGCTGTCCACTCCTTCAACCACAAAAGCCTTCAATTAGTTAAACGTCCTTGTCACCCTTGTCTCAAAATCTCATCTTTTCTTCTTTCCCCTCCATTTATTTTTCATGTGAACAGAACAGGTAACTGGTGCACCTAACTCGAATAGTGACCTTAATCTCATTGACAGACATCTTGGTCCTAATTAGTGTTGCTTGGCTGCAATCTTGACAGAAGGCATGTACTAGTTTCTGGGTTTAGGTTGACTGTGTCATGATCATCTGCAGGGCTGCTCCAACTGAAGGATCCGCTCAACTCGAACACAAACCGTAAAGCTCTCCTCTCGCAGAGCTGGACAAATAGACTGAGGAGGCCCAGGATCGACTCCGTGGCGGAGTCCACGGTCGCATTACACGGCGACCTTGAAATGGTTTATGTAGGACACGCCTGCCTCTCGTGGGAGATTCTCCAGTGGCAGTACGGGAAGGCCCGGGAGATGAGAGAGGTCAATCACGGAGGGTTCCGCCGTTACAATCAAGTAGCCGGCGAGTTCCAACTGCTCCGAGTGCTTCTCCAGAGATTTATAGAGGACGAGTCATTTCAAGGGCCGAGGATCGACTATTACGTCAAGAACAGATGCGTCCTGCGTGGCCTCCTCCAGGTGCCGGCCATAAGAGGTAAATTAGAGGATGTATTGCAAACATAACTGAGCTATCGAACTCGACACGGGAATTCTGAGCTGAAATCCTTTTGTGGGCTTGGTTAGGTTTGTTGAACTGAGAAACGTACAACAAATTGGAGCAAAATCAAGTTTCAAAACTGACTAAAACCAATTAAATCGCATTCCATTTGGTTCAAAGGGGATCTCAGTTTGATTGCCTACATGTTATAAACCAAATCAAGTTAAAGCACGTTTGAATAGTACGTCAAGAAACGAAAATTGCATGTAAAACAACGGATTGCTAGACAAGTAACTGTTAAACTATTGCAATATGCAGACGACAGCTCCAGGGAGAACAAGGGAAAAGCGGCCGACGAGGATGCCATCTCAATAGAGACACTGGTAGAGACCATCGAGGAATCTATGCGAGTTTTTTGGGACTTTATCCGTGCCGATAGATACGAACTTGACGGAGGTTCAAAGCAAAGTCAGCTCGACCAACAAGACTCGGCAGATTCGGTACTTATGACGGCTCTCAGGACTCAACTCCAAAAGGTTTGTTGTGTTCTGCCCCCCTGGGCATTTCATGTACTTAACGTTACGTTTCAAGATATCAACTCAGCTAAACCGAGTCTCTTTTGCTTGCAGAAGGAAAGAAGGCTCAAGGACATAGTGAGGAGCGGAAACTGCATAGTGAAGAGGTTCCAGAAGCCTCGGGACCGGCTGGATCCCGCGATTCTGTTTGCTCAGGTCGAACTGAGATTGGTCTCGAGGGTTCTGAGCATGCGGAAGGTCGCGAGGGATCAGTTAGCATGGTGCCACAATAAGTTGGACAGGATCAACATCATTAGTAGGAAGGTATACGTAGAGCCGTCTATTTTGCTCTTCCCGTGTTGAGACTCGAGAGAGGAGGGGCCAGGCCAGGTTTCCGCGGCGGAGGTTTTGCTCGCAGACGGCGACATCTTACAGAAAACAGGATTAGGAACATAGGGTGAGACTGGGATTGCTGTGCTGCTGGTAGCTATTCGGTTTCCCATCAGGATGTATTTTGCACGTTCCCTGGGGTGCGCACATGCATCTTTCTCACACGCTCTTGTGTAATAGTTGTGATGTACGTAGATATAATAAGATGCCAAACCCTAATACAAAGCTGGAGGAGAAAGGGGAGTGCTGTTATGAGAGACTAATCCTTTTGTCCTCTGCATTTTTGCGCCGTGGTCGAGTCGTCTTCTCGTGCCGTGTCTAGAAATTGTCATCCGGGGCCGCCCCTCGAAAATGAAAAGATGGAATAAGAATGGAAGAATCAGGATGAGCTAGCTAATGTTATTTACTAGTAAAACAAGTTTCGACCGACCCTCAGGGAATTACTTGAGCGGTCAAACCTTTGTTTCGAATGGGACACATTCCACATTCAAATCGTATTTTATTTCGTTCAAAGTAATCCTAGGACCTCGCGCGCCATTTCCTTGGATCCATAGAGATCAGTTGAGCCAAAGATTTAAACACTCCGTGTTACAAAAAAATAAAAAATTCTGAATTGAGAATTTTATTGGTAAGTGAAGTTGAATGTCCTTTACAATGCAAAAGGGCCCGCATTCCATGTGCATTCCAAGCGAGTCGGATATTTCATCGACCCGAGATTTATCTATTCCAATGATCGCTTGGCATAAACATGTGAACATACGTAGCTCCCAATTTAGTATAATAATTAACGCAATGGGCTATGAGTGAATCACTCAAAGCCCATCATATTGCTAAACTGTCTTCGTCATCTTCGTCTACACATTAAGCCAAAATCCCGACTGTCTCAATTTCATTTTCCTCCAACTTTAGCCCAAATCCCATAAACCCAATTGTCCCTGTCCATGAAGTACATATTGTCTAACGTCCGATATAGAGAAGTCAAGACATATGCATTGTCGGATGAGATGGAACCGATGATAGGGGCCACCTCATTCAATGTGGATGTCCCCAAAGAATGGCATGCCGACACGTGGGCGATTGAAGACTATATGTGCGCTTGGAGAAAATTACTAAAAAAGTCTTAAATCGATTGTAATTTTTTCAAATCAATCATAAACCTTATTTTTTGTTCATTCAATACTAAACATTTTATAATTGTACTAATTTAATCTATCTAACTAATTTTGGTTGGCTAATACTAACATGGATGCCGCCGTTGATTTTTAAATGACAATTTTTAAATAATTCGTTATTTTTTCTTTTTTTTCCTTTTCTTCCTACTTTTCTTCTTCTCTCTGTCCACAGTGACCGGCAAGGCTCTAGCAAGGACCACGAAGCCCTCGTAGGCCAATTTGGGGGAGAGAAGAAGAAAAGTAGTAAGAAAAGGAAAAGAAAAGAAAAAAATTAAAAAATTGAAAAATTCAAAAAAAATAAATTATTATTAATAAATTGCTACATCAAGCACGGCCAGCCGACGTCCACGTTAGCACCGGTTAGTCAAAATTGGCTAGATAGATTGAATTTGCATGAATGCAAAAGGTTTAAGATAAATAGAAAAAAAAAGTTTGTGACTCGATTTGAAAAATTGTAATAGGTTTAAGATTTTTTTGATAATTTTCTCGTGTGCTTGCCCATACATGAATTTTATGACTTTTTGTTTTTGTTTGATCCACTATATTTTTTGGCAATTTACTACTACCTAACAAATTTTGATTGATTTTAATAAGCTGAATCAATATAAATGCATTTTTATTAATACTACTGGCCTTTATTGTGCAGCTTCGTATTTTTCTCCTTTTTTTTCGCAAATTAAGGCACAACCAACAAACAATTTAAGCTCGATACTGGTTGGAGTTATACAAAGCGATTTCTTTATTCATAAATCGAATTTTCATTTAAATATAAACCCAATTGTCCCTGTCCATGAAGTACATATTGTCTAACATCCGATATAGAGAAGTCAAGACATATGCATTGTCGGATGAGATGGAAACGATGATAGGGGCCACCTCATTCAATGTGGATGTCCCCAAAGAATGACATGCCGACACGTGGGTGATTGAAGACTATACGTGCGTTTGAAAAAGATTACTAAAAAAGTCTTAAATCTATTATAATTTTTTCAAAACAAACATAAACCTTATCTTTTGTTCATTCAGTACTAAACATTTTATAATTGTACTAATTCAATCCATCTAACTAATTTTGGTTGGCTAATACTAACATGGACGCCGGCCAACATTAACATGGCAATTTTTAAATAATTTGTTATTTTTTTGAAATTTTTATTAATTTGTTATTTTCTTTTATTTTATTTTTTCCTTTTCTTCATTCTTTTCTTCTTCTCTCCATCCATAGTGACCGGCAAGGCTCTAGCAAGGACCACAAAGCCCTCGTTGGCCAATTTGGGGGGAGAGAAGAAGAAAAGTAGTAAAAAAAGGAAAAGAAAATAAAATAAATTTAAAAAATCGAAAAAAAAGACATTATTAATAAATTGCTACGTTAGCATCGGCCGGCCAACGTCCACGTTAGCACCGGTTAGTCAAAATTGGCTAGATGAATTGAATTAGCACAATTGCAAAATGTTTAAGACTAAATAAGCAAAAAAAAAAAAAAAAAGTTTGTGACTAATTTGGAAAAATTGTAATAGATTTATGACTTTTTTTGATAATTTTCCCTTTGTGCTTGCCCATAAATGAATTTTATCATTTTTTTTTTGTTTGTTCCATTATATTTTTTGGCAATTTACTACTACCTAACAAATTTTGATTGATATTAATAAGCTGAATCGATATAAATGCATTTTTATTAATACTAGTGGCCTTTATTGTGCAGCTTCATATTTTTCTTTTTTCTTTGCAAATTAAGGCACGACCAACAAACAATTTAAGCTCTCGATACTGGTTGGAGTTATACAAAGCGATTTCTTTATTCATAAATCGAATTTTCATTTAAATATAAAAACAAGTGAGAGGATTGACCCAACTACAACCGCAAAAAGTAATAATTCAAGGTTTAATTATATTTCCAAATGAATTTATGTGCTATTACATTAATTAGTAATTTTTAAGATTCATTTATTAATCTCATTCCCAATTTGTATTTGAGTATATTTATTCTCTTTTACACGATTTAAAAGCAATCGGGCCCGCGTACGAGCGATTTTTTGGATTCTTAAGAGTCCATATGATGGGCCGGGATCAGGCCCAGTGAGCTAAACCCATCCGGTGGGCAACACAGGCCCACGTCATCTACCGACGCGCTGCCGTCAGATAGAAAGACCAAGAGTCCATTCTCAGCCGTCGGATCTAGGGCGTCTATCCATCGTCCCCAAAGCGAAAGGCTCTCCCATATATCTGCAAACCCTAGCGGCCACCGCGATCCCCTCTCTGCTGCTGCAACTGGAAGCCGAGCTCTCTGCAAAACCCTAGAGGTAATAAGGAGGAGGAAAGCAGAAGAAAATGGTGCAGCGTCTCACGTATCGGAAGCGGCACAGCTACGCCACCAAGTCGAACCAGCACCGGGTCGTCAAAACCCCGGGTAATCTCTCCTCCCGTTTCCTCTCCCTTCCGCTCGTTTCGTTTTGAGGTCGAATCGTCCTGCGCTGAGGGCTTGATTCGTTCGGGACCGTGAGTTTGAACCGAGATGCTTGCGATTTTGGGAATGTAGGTGGGAAGCTAGTGTATCAGACCACCAAGAAGAGAGCCAGTGGCCCCAAATGTCCCGTCACCGGCAAGAGGATCCAAGGGGTAACGCCGTCTCTCACCTTCCCTCTCCTTCGTTTTCCGATCGATCGATTAGTGTTTTAACCGTTGAAATTGGCTGCGAACGGTGTGTTTGTAGAGAGATCTCGTGTTGTGGTTCGATTATGTGGATGATTGTTTCGGATGATTGCGGTGCGCTTGGCTCGTCACTGTCGGATCGAATTGATGTTCTCACGGGGCGTTTCTTCGCGTATTCGGTCTCGACTTAGGGACACTGTCGTTGCTATTCGGGAGTGTTGTGTTGGTTTTGAGGCGACAGCTTTTAGTGTGCATCTGTAAATTTGTTTCGAACTCGGATTTTACTCTGTTTGGTGCTGGGATTACTGAGACTGTGGGAGCTGCCTTTTGATTAGTAAGGTGCATAGAAAATGAGGAGAATGTGCACAGCTGGATGAGGCTTTTGATTATACGTGCTAGACACGGTTCTGAAGTGTTGCCTTCTCTACAAGCTGGTATTGCCGGGGGAGCTCTGTGCTCTATGAATGATTGGCAATGTCTTACCCGATACCGTCATTCACGGGTTGTACTTGATCTAGGTTCTTGTTCAATGAGCGCACAGCTGATGCTTTTTCATTCCTTCAACTTGCATCCGCCGTGGTCTAATTTCTTGCTTGCTTTTCAGTCTCGTGTTTTCTTTAACACGTCGATGATTTATTCAGATAGTTGCGATTTGTTGGGGTCCCTTGTGTCGCATTCATGATAGGCCTTGATCATTTGTGCAGATTCCTCATTTGAGACCAGCTGAATACAAGAGGTCGAGATTATCCAGAAATCGCCGTACCGTGAACCGTCCCTATGGTGGTGTATTGTCAGGAGGAGCTGTTCGTGAGAGGTCATTATTTTAACCCGATATCTGTGAATCTTTTTTTTTAGAATTATCTTCTATGTTGTGTTGAGGAATGCTCATCTGAGTTTAAATGGTGTTTTTCAGGATTATCCGGGCCTTTTTGGTGGAAGAGCAAAAGATTGTGAAGAAGGTGTTGAAGATTCAGAAGGCTAAGGAAAAGCTAGCCTCCAAGAGCTGAGATTTGTGAAACCACAGTGAGTCTGGCGCTTTGAGAGTAATTTTGGTTTTGAATTCTTGGTAGTAATATGAGTTGCTGGGTTAAAATTTGCTTCTTGGGCTTCTTGGAACATCATATGTAGCGCACCTTTCATCACTTTGTCGACAAGTCAACTACTTAAATTTTGTCTTTTCCATTTGAATGCTTGCTGATGGTACTGAAAACATCATTTATGATATTCGTGATGTAATATTAGATCCACGATTTGACATATTGGTTCCGTTTGAGCTTGGATGTCCTTGAGGGTATCTTCCAAGTCATTTGTGCAATCAGTTAATAATATATTATCAACTAGGAGAATGCATAGCCTTACACTAAAGTCCGGTAAAACTTAGGTTTTGTTCACAGTTACCCAGAATCTGGTTATTCAATCTTAAATACCTCAATATGTAATTGAGAAAACCTTCAATCATATTGATAAGTAAAACCACGTCGCATGACTTATTTTCCCATGAAGTAATGGAGTGTTCTACATCAGAAGAAGTTGTGTTATGGATTTCCTGGCTGAAAGAAATATCTTCGGTGATTGAGTTTCGTGTTTCAACACAATGTCATTTGGTTGTACGGAAAAGTGAAGAGCAGATAGATTTCGGGCGAACAATTTGTGGAAAGACAAAATTTGTCTCAGGTTTGTGATGATTTTGCAATCTGACTGCTTGGGAATAGTTGCATTTGGAGAAGATGCAAAAGGTAGATGTCACAAAATAAGGTGCAATCGTAGCAGTGGTGTGTTTTATTAAACTATTTTACAATGTATAGCACAACGCCCCGCTAATTGCGATGGCCTTGATGAACACCTGTGAGAAGCAATACAAACAATACTGAGAAGACTTGCATTCTAGACCTTTGGAGTTCGGAAGAACTTGGCCTTCATTTTGGCAACCAGCTCGTCATGTGGTGGGAGATTCTCGCTCATAAAAGGGTGTGCCTTCAATTCATCCACCCAAGAGAAGAACAATGCATTCCTCTCTCGGTCGCTGATCTTGCCAACGGCCTCCTCAAAGGCTTGGTAGTTGCAAGCACTTGCACCAACCACCATGCCCAAAAAGCTCAAGTTCTCACCATTGAAGAATGGAGATTTTGTAGGAAAGTCCCTCTGAATGCCCTCCTCGAACACCCTCAGCAGCTCAACGAGGCCTTCGAGAGCCTCATCTTGATCCTTCCCCTTGGTCTGGAGGACGAGGTACGTTGCCAGCTTCACCTTTGACACCAAAACATCGAACCGTTAGAACTCGAGCAAGGCGATTGCTTGCCCCTTCCTACTTCTTACGCAAATCATGGTTATTGTGTTTTCGAGTCATGTGATTAGAGAGTAAAGTTCCCAGCACTTTAGTTAGAATCATCGGAGTTCGTGTTTTTGTAGGCAATTGCCGAATTTAGCCCATAAAATGAGACTACAGTTAATACCTTTTGATCGTAGAAATCCGCCCAAAAGCGGATTCGTGACCTAGTGTAAGGATCCTCAGGGAGGAGCTTGGGGGCATTGCTCCAGTACTCGTCGATGTATTCGAGGATGAGAAGCGACTCGCAGATCGGGCGGCCGTCGTGCAGGAGCACTGGCACTTTCTGGTGGACGGGGTTGGAGCGGAGCAGCAAGTCGCTCTTGTTCGTCAGGTCTTCCTCCACGTACGCGAAAGGAATGCCCTTAAGTTTAAGGGCGAGCTCGACCCACTTGCAGTAGGAACTACCAAACGTCCCTAGCAATACAACCTCGCTGTTCTCATCCATCTCTCTCTCTCGGTCTGTTCTGCTGAATGCCAATGCAGCAATTTATAGTCTTTTCGAACTCTTCCTCTTGATGTACACACCAAGCGCTCCAAATTGGATTCGGTCAAAAGCTCAAAAGTGGTGGTTGGAGAGGATTGAGACTATTCAGTTAAAAAAATGTAAATGTTGGGAAACTGAGCAGAGCAAGAGATCTCAAGTATCGTTTTTCGAGTTAGGAAGACTTTTTATATTCGGTTGGCTTGGAGAGCACGGTGAGGACCAGAGACTTTGCTGGTTGGGGTCACGTGATTTGACCGAAGGAGATTGCCTCGTAAAGAAAACTTATCCGCACCGTGGCTCGTTAACTAACGGAGGACTTTGTTTAAACTGAGTACACAAACACAACACAAAATCTCCAAAATTTGGGTTATGTTCAGTAAAAGTTCTAAAACTTGTTAAGAAAGTGCAATTGAATCCTAAAACTTACAAAAAATGCAATCAAGTTCTAAAATTTGTCATGTTAATTCAATTAAGTCATTCCGTTAACACCGTTAAGTTATACTAACAGAAATTGCTGACATGACTTATTTTAATGCTTTCTCTCTCCTATGTGGCAACTAGGGCAAGGAAAATTGTCTAGGTCAGCAAAACGACGTAGTTTTGGATATTGCTCATTATCCAAAACGACGACATCTCCTCTCCTTTTTTTTACGTTTTCCTTCCATCGAACCCTTCCCATCCCCTTGCGTTTTCCTTTGGTCCCTTCTTCCCCGTTCGAATCAACCCTTCCTTCGTATGAACCCTAAGCCCTAAATCTCGACGCAGATCACGATCTAGTGCCTCGCGAGTTGTAGTTCTTCGTCAAACGCGAGTACGTGCGACACTCGTCCCACAAGAGCCTCGGTGGTGGATCGAGTGGCGTCAATGATGGAGGCAGTCACTATGACCGCGCCACACTTCTCCTCACTCATCTAAGCTAGGTTTGTATCTTCGCCGTCGATTTCACCGTAACTTGTTGATATGTGTGCCAATTATCCCCAAAATTTCATTTCGAAGCTTGAATAATATCCGTAAATCTTGCAATTTAGTTGTGTGTCATTCAAGTTTTGACCTTGCCTTCTATTATAAGTCCCTGTTAAATTAAGGTATTTAGAATAGCACTTTGGGATTGGAAAATAGAACTTTTTGGGAACAAAAGGTGAGTTTTGTGAAGAACACAAGAACATGATACAAGAATGTAGAAGAGAAGAACTTCTTTATTTACTTGAATCGAAGAACAACCAACAATGTATTCACCGAGAGCTTTTAGTCTCTTCTGTATACAATCTTACTTCATCTCTCTCTCTCTCTATCTCTATCTATCCTCTGTTTTCTGTATATCGATAAAAACAGAGTACTTCAACTACTTATACAGACTTGAGGAAGAAGAAGATTAAAAACAGAAAAGTCTTAAACCGACTTAACAACTTTGACTATTTAACTAACAGACTAACCACCCTAATGTATTAGAGCACGTGTATTTCCTGTTATAGTCTTCAGGCTCTTGAAGATCAATCTCTTTCTTCTTCATGTCGGTCATGATACTGTATTTTACTATCTTCAGCACTTCTTTTTTTTTTTTTTGTCACGGGTATAACATCAGCAGAGGAGTTTCATTAGCAGCACTTCTTCTACTTCATTGCCACAGACTTATTTGTTGCCGCAGATCCTGCCTTCAAACCTTTCGATCACTATCTTTAACATCCCTCCGCAAATTGGGAAGGGGTGAAGTTCCCAAGCCCAATTTGGTGCGAAGAGGGAAATGTAGACATCGAGGTAAAGATTTGGTAAAGATATCTGCAATTTGTTGAGTCTTGGGAGTATAAGAGACAATGAGAGATCCTGAAGCTACCTTTTCACGAACAAAATGAAAGTCGACTTCAATATGCTTTGTGTGAGCATGTAAAACAGGGTTAAGTGAGAGAGCAATAGCTGACTTGTTGTCACAAAAGAGAGATGTTGGAGCAGATAAACTTGTGCCAATGTCTCGAAGTACGAAACCGATCCAAGTTAGGTCACCGTAGCCGTGGCTAAGGCTCGATATTCAGCCTCTCCGTTGAGGAACGAGAGACTCGTAGATTGGCGTTTTGCTGACCAAGAGATGAGATTGGAGCCAAGATATGTACAAAATCCAGTGGTAGAACGCCTTGTAGTACTACACCGCCCAATCAGCATCAAGCAAAGCGACAAATGCATGAAGCTATTAGAGTGAATTGTTAAACCAAGACCAACAAAGTGCCTTTCACATATCGAGAACCCTTTTGAGTTTGTAAAAATCGCCTAAAGTTGGCTGCTGCATCTTCCGACGAGAGAAGATTAGTGGCATAAGCAATATCTCGGACGAGTGATAGTAAGATACCGAAGTCCACCCACCAGACTTCGATATTCAAGAGGATGTTTCAATAGTGTGTCATCACCTGTCATAGTGACAGCCGTAATGAGAGAGGAGTGGAAATAGGTTTACAATCCTTCATGTTAGCTCGAGTAAGCAGATCAAGAGCATATTTAGTCTGAGACAGAAATAGGTTCTGTGAAATTTGTTTAACCTCAATGCCTAGAAAGTAATGCAGAAACCAAGATCCTTCATATGAAATTGAAGCGAGAAGATGGATCAAGTGGGAAAGTAAAGAAGTTGAGCTTCAAAGTGAGTATAATGTCATCGACATAGAGTAGTAACAATATGGTGTTTGATCCATGATGAAACACAAACAATGAAGGATCAGTGGTGCTACACGAGAATCCATGCTCAAGTAGAAAGTTACTAAATTTGTCGAACTAGGCTCGTGGTGCTTGGCGAAGTCCATACAAGGATTTCTGAAGTAGACATACATGATGAGGCTTCTGAGGATGAATAAAGCCAGGTGGCTGTTGCATATACACAGTTTCATTCAAATTGCCATGTAGGAAGGCATTCTTAACATCAAGTTGATGAATTGGCCAATGCTTTGTCATTGCCACGATGAGAACAATTCGAATAGTAGCATGTTTAATAATGGGGCTGAAGGTTTTCGTGAAATCAATACCTTCTTCTTGATGAAACCCCTTAGCTACTAATCTAGCTTTGAGTCGATCAAGCTGACCATCGCTGTAAGTTTGGTTTTAAACACCCACTTACATCCTATGATATTCATATGATCGGTGCGAGGCACTAGTTTCCATGTCTGGTTTGTGTATAAGGCATCCATTTCATCTTGCATTGCCCGACACCACCTCTCTATCCGTCGTCGACTTGACTGTTTTTGGTTCGAGAGGAACTTTATAATCAGCCAAGCATGCATACTTAGGATTCGGTTTGACTATGCCAGACTTTAATCTAGTTTGCATAGAATGAACAGACAATATACCTTGTGTGTTGTCTATAGAACGCTTTGTTCAATGTTGATTTCGTGACGAGTTGATATCGGGAGAGCATACTTGTTCCTCAGTATGTAGTTGAGGTGTTTCAGTGGAGGTGGAGATAGGAGTGTGAATATTCTGTATCAACTGAGTATCTTGCAGATGTCCCATATGATCATTGGATTTAGGTTGAACATGTGCTACTGTTATCGAGTCTAGAAAAGTTACTCCATTGATCCACTGTTTGTATAAGTCTGTACCTTGATAGTATTCAGCTGGTAGTCGAGCAGTGAAAGGAAAAATTGTTTCATCAAAGACCACATGATGACTCACATAGACATGTCCATTAGTGGGTAGAAGACATCGATATCCTTTATGTCTTTCACTGTATCCCAGAAATATGCATGTAAGAGATCTTGGATCAAGCTTATGTTGAGCATAGAGTCTGAGGCAAGGATAACAAGCAGATCCAAAAACTCTTAAATGTGTATAGCTTGGTTTCTGTTGGTACAACTTACTGTAGGGGGACTGCATATGAAGTTTTGATGTAGGAAGCAAATTAATGATATAATTTGCTGTCATAAAAGCATCTACCCAGTATTTTAAGGGTACTTTGGCATGATACAGCATTGCTATTCCTAGCTCGACCACATGTCGATGTTTTCTTTCAGAGAGTCCATTCTTCGGTGTATATGGACAGGAGATATTCGTTTGATTCCACATTGTTGTAAGTGGTTCGAAACTTGTTGCTAGTAAACTCCCTCCTCCATCACACTGAAAGAATTTGATCTTATGATCAAATTGATTCTCGACTTGCTTTTGAAACATGACAAAGATATTATAGACATCTGACTTTTGTTTCATTGGATATAACCAACTGTAGCGAGAGAAATTGTCTACAAAAATGACATAGAATCGAAATTTTTGAAAGGACTGAACTGGTGAGGGTCCCCAAACATCACAATGTATCTTTTCTAGGGGAGCATTAGCTATATAGTCTAACATAGGAAAGGGTAAAGCTGAACTCTTAGCTATCTGGCAGCTGCTACATATACTTTGAGTTCTTGAACTACATTGAATTAGGTGCTGACTCTGCAAGTACTTCACTATTTTTAAACTGGTGTGTGCCAGCCTCTGATGCCACAAATCTTCTCCTACTTCTTTTTGAATTTGAGTGAAGAAAGCTTCGTGACTTTAGGGTCAACTTGATACTGAGTCCCTTGACTTTCCTTCCTAGCCTCACCGTTGAATTGTTGCGGGTGTCCTTCGATATACCCCATATTTGTCAAAAATAAAGGGACGGGGATAATCATCTTAACTTCGAAACCGATAGGAGATTTTTCTTGATTTCGGGGACTATTAATACATCATTTAGTGGTAAGGAGCTAGTTTGTGTATGCAATAAGCCATTACCAACACAAGATATTGATAAACTAGACCCATCTCCTATCATAACAGTATCAGTTCCACAATATAAAGAGCAGTTTTGAAGCATACCAGGGTCTGCCGTGATATGAGATGAGGCTCCTGTATCTGGATACCATTTAGTGCCATGAGAATCTTCAATGTGCATTGCTGCTAATGCAGTTGGTATTTCATCCGCTTGATATGAATTATCAAATCGATACCAACATCTAAGTGTCTTTGTATGTCCCGGTCTTTTACAAATTTGACATTCTAATGGACTATTATTTGCTATCTTTATATTCTGCATACTGTTCGATGCTGAACTTTGCGGTGGATATGACTTAGTGGCCCGATACTTTTGTGTTGGATTTGCATAGGGTCTCGAACCCCGTCCATAGTTAGACCAATTGTGTGGTGATTTGCTAATCCGATCTTCTTGGTTCAGATTTGGATTGTTCATTCTCGTAGTGTTGATTTCTTCCTGTATCAGCAAAGTTATTTCCACGATCTCTAGCACTCATTGCACGTCCTCTGCCATAGCCAAAACCTCCTCGATTATTTCCTCTCTCGGTTTCGAAGTTTGAGTTTTGCACAACTCCAGCAGCCTTTCTTTGGCCATAGTAAGCTATATTAGGGTTGTATTGATTCACGAGTAAGTCGTAACCTGGTTTCAAATCTCTCTAATCGAGAAATAACCTCATCATAATCAGCTGAGGTTTTAAGCAATACATTGTTGTTCGAAACTTTCATATTCGAGCCTAATCCCTCGAGAATTCCAAACATCTTGGTTATCTCATCAACAGGTTTTCCAATGGCATTAAGTTGATCACAAATAGATTTGAACTCTCGAAGATAAGCATTCGGTGGTCTATCTCTTTTCGACATGCTTGCAATTTTCCTCTCGTTCGAACTCTTTTGCCACGAGACTTTTGTGTGAAACGATTAAGAAGAGTCCGCCATACCTCATATGAAGTCTCTAGCCCGATGATCAAGCTTAAGATGTTTTCGGATACAGCTCCACTTATCCAAGATGAGATTAATTGATCAGTCTTCATCCAATCTGTATGATCAGGATTCACCACTTATGTTTCATTACCTTCAATCTCAACCTACATTATTTGAACTGGTGGTGGTGTTTCACCATTGATGAATCCAAACAGATCCTGACTTCGCAAGAACCTGTGAAACCGTGCTTGCCAAAGTAGGAAGTTATCTTCAACTAATTTTATTGTAACAAAATTGGCTATATTGACATGAATCAGGAAAGGATATTTCTGCATCCTTGCTGTCATACCGTATTCAAGAAGCTTTTGAGAATGTGCTTTCTTGATTACTATCGAATAGACACCAGATCTTTGCTCTCGAACTTCTTGTTGATCACTCAGACAAGATGAATCACACAAACTCCATGAAAACTTCAACCAGTATAATAGAAGAAACTCGAGCTCTCAGGATAGCTGGTGAAGAGTGTGGGGCAGAAGGGTAGAACACAACTGGTCCGTGGGAGTGGCGTCAGGACAGTTGGTGCTAGGAGTTCTAGGATAGAAGGATTATATTACTTAGGAGCTCAAGACGGGGTAGGCCTCCCGTGCACAAACCGGTCGGGAGCCGATGCCGCTCTTCCGACGAGGTCATGACAGCCGAAACCGGTTGTTATGCCTAAAAGAGAACCGCTGTCTTACTCGATGGACTAGACGCCCAAGCAAAGTTGGGCGTGGTAGGATCTCGTACGAAGAATCATTCACCGTATCGTTCGTGGAACAGCTATAGAAGGAAGGCTGGCCTGGCGAATTCCACTTGCTAGGCGCCCACGGGTCGTTCTGAGACCAGGGAAACTCTCGGCCCGTGACAAGTTGGCGTCAGGACGGTTGGTGCTAGGAGTTCTAGAATATAAGGATTATATTACTTAGGAGCTCTGAAGACGGGGTAGGCCTCCCGTGCACAAATTGGTCGGGAACTGAGGCCGCTCTCCTGACGAGGCCATGGCAGGCCGAAACCAGTTGTTATGCCTAAAGAGAACTGCTGTCTTACTCGATGGACTAGACGCCCGAGCGAAGCTGGGCATGGTAGGATCTCGTACGAAGAATCATTCACCGTATCATTCGTGGAACAGCTATAGAAGGAAGGCTGGCCTGGCGAATTCCGCTCGCTAGGCGCCCACGGGTCGTTCCGAGGCCAGGGAAACTCTCGGCCCGTGACAAGCATCTTCAGAGCTCCTAAGTAATATAATCCTTCTATCCTAGAACTCCTAGCACCAACTGTCCTGACGCCACTCCCACAGACCAGTTGTGTTCTACCCTTCTGCCCCACACTCTTCACCAGATAACCCCAAGCACCAACCGTCCTGACGCCACTCCCACGGACCAGTTGTGTTCTACCCTTCTACCCCACACTCTTCACCAAATAACCCCAAGCGCCACTCACAAGTGTCACGAGTACGGGAGGATTCACGGATCGTGACATTCTCCCCCCCGTGAATCCTCCCCACTTAATTCGCAACGCCCTCGTTGCGACCGCTCTGTCGCTTCCTTGCGTAAATTAACCATTGATGTGCCACTTTTGGGAATTCACATCGAACGGTCACGCTTGCCCAACAAAACAGGTTTTGCTCCATTGGTGGCCTCTTTTGATCTCAGCCGTTCGGCCATTCGGTCACCTGCGCTTTCCGGCAAGTGTGGCATCTTTCGCCAACCGCATCTTTTGGCAGCACCATTTCAGCCTAACTAGCATCTCGACCCCAGCAGACCAATGGAGGTTCTTTTCTTATTGAAAACGCGGCAGTAGACCTCTTCTTCGTATTCACCGATCGATCCAAGAACGTTATCCCGATTTAGCAAGGGTTCGGTTCTTCTCTAACTCGCATTCCGCTTGGCGAGAAGCCGACTCGTCCTAGCACCCATCCACTAGGACTTATTTGCTTGACCCACACTTGAGCGAGGAGTCCGATTCTCCGACTTGCTCACTCGCTTACTGGAGGGATTCCTGCTCTGATACCATGTGAAGAACACAAGAACATGATACAAGAATGTAGAAGAGAAGAACTTCTTTATTTACTTGAATCGAAGAACAACCAACAATGTATTCACCGAGAGCTTTTAGTCTCTTATGTATACAATCTTACTTCATCTCTCTCTCTCTATCTCTATCTATCCTCTATTTTCTGTATATCGATAAAAACAGAGTACTTCAACTACTTATACAGACTTGAGGAAGAAGAAGATTAAAAACAGAAAAGTCTTAAACCGACTTAACAACTTTAACTATTTAACTAACAGACTAACCACCCTAATGTATTAGAGCACGTGTATTTCCTGTTGTAGTCTTCAGGCTCTTGAAGATCAATCTCTTTCTTCTTCATGTCGGTCATGATACTGTATTTTACTATCTTCAGCACTTCTTCTTTTTTTTTTGTCACGAGTATAACATCAGCAGAGGAGTTTCATCAGCAGCACTTCTTCTCCTTCATTGCCACAGACTTATTTGTTGCCGCAGATCCTGCCTTCAAACCTTTCGATCACTATCTTTAACAAGTTTTGCTACGGCAAGTTTTGACTGTTTCCAATCTAAGATTGATTCCGTTTTGTTGAAGGCATTGCCACTTACATAGAGCGTATGAGTATGTGTTTTACTTTGGTGTGACAATTTAATTATGAAAGTCTGGATATTAATCTAATAATTGTGATCATAGTCTGGTCAGCCAAGCTCGTAAGTTTATGTTGTAGGCTTTTAGCCTTTAGATCAATGAAAAGATGCAAATGTGCTGAGTGCATTGAACTTGTGAGTGATTATAATCTCTATGGACTAGTTTTGCAACATGAAAACTAATTGTAATATTGGAAATTCAGTTTCAGTTTTCAGTTCTTCAGTTTGCTGGTTTTCTCTTGCCATGCTACGTAATGGCCAGATCTTGGTACATGCAAAGCCGTAGGAGACAGGTACACCGTTCTGTTTCACTTGACTGAATAATTAACTTGATGCTGAGAGCATTAAAGATGACTTGATGACGAACGAAAAGTTTCTTTATCTTATGTAGACCAGGAATTAAATAATGTTACATCGCAACTGATCAGAAGAGTGTTGTTAATACATCGCAAGATTGCTCAAAGATTCATGTGTTGAGGTAAACAAAAGAAGGAAAGAGGAAAGAGAAGATACATTTTTCAGTTAATTGCAAATTTCCCCAACCCGGTGTCTCTTGCAGTTGCAAAGAGCTCCCCATCCTCAATATCTTTGCAATTATTCCTTCAACCTATGGGTTTATTTTTTTATTTTATTTTATGTGTTTTTGGCAAATAGGCCATTGTCTTAAAATTTTTTAAAATACCTTCTCGACCTTCTGAAACGAAAGACTCCATTACCTTTGTGTTTTTGTCATTTTTCGTCAGTGAGAAGGAAAGTGCCGCAATCTTGAAAAGTTAAAAACGTTATATAGAACTAATCCAAAGAGCAAGATTTGCTTACTACAATCAAAAAAGATGTATAGATGGCAAGGCTCTAGTTCATTGATCATGGACAGAGTTTCCTTATTTTCTTGTGTTGGCTTAGGGCATATGCATCATTTAAATTACCTCATTTGTTGTTCTCTTTCAATTGGTTAAATACGACAATGATGGAAAACAGAACACTTCTAAGCTCATCTGATCTTGATGGCTTTGACATGGTAAAAGATGTAGTTATTACTTGTGTCCTACTTTGAGCATATGTAAGTTTCTCTATGATTTGATTATTCCCTCATTTAAGAACTACTGCTAATCACCATGCAGAGAAATGTTCCTTCTCCTGGATTCCACGTGGAAGTTGTAATGATAGATTATGATGGCACCATGCCAGCAAAGGCCAATACTGACTCTACTGGCAAGGAACCTGATACAACGTTAAGAAGTTCATATCCAAATGGCAGAGCCACAACCAAATCAAATAGTACAAAGGCATCTCAAAGAGATGACAACGAAGATGATTTTTTCTCTGACGGTGAAGGAGAGGAGACCCGTCCCTTAAATAACAAACAAGTACGGCGTGGTGATGAGCCAACTCTTGTTCCTGATACCAGGAGTTCATCAGTGAAGCAAATGGAGACCTTGACATAAAGTGCTGATAAGCTGTCACTAGGCAGTGAGCAACATTCACAGGGTTATGCTAATAAGGAAGTGCATAGTGATGGAGCTGAGAAATCTGCTTCTGGCCTGGAGATGCCTAAGCTTGACTCTGGTGGAGTCAGTGACTTTAAAGCCATAGTAGCTGATGCTTTAGTTTTCATATTCGGAGATGAAGAAGATTACGAAAGCAAATGATGCATTACAGTCCATTGTTGTTTGTCCTTGAACACTACAAAGAATCTCAAGACATCTAAACTTGAGAAGAGTTGGTTAACAAGCTTCCTTGCATATTTATTACATTCATATATTTCTCATCCCTGTCGGGTTCAATTCCTATTCTTCTCAATTGCTTACGGTTCAGTTTTAGATGTCACATTGAAATCACCTTCCTGCTTTCCTTTCATTTCTTCTTTTTCTTATGATGTAACCATAACTTCATCTCCTCAGAAAGGCCAAGAAAAATATTCCACTGTAATGGTCATAACAAAATCATGAGGCCAAGAGTCGAATACTTACTTCAAAATTTAGGGATCTTTAGAAAACAAACCTTAGTCATGTCTTAGGCGTTCGCCATTTCCAAAAGGCAGATTAATGCATTGAATACCAGTCCACAAGAAATTTCTAAGACTTCAAACCGTGCAAATCGTATGGGGTCTTCCATCTCGATTGACCATCACTTTCTAAATGAAGCAGGGCTCAAGAACAAGCAAACATAGTGAAAAAATCAGCCCTGTGCCCACATAATTTAATATGCTCTTTACATTAGGGGTGATGAAACAACACAGTTTTAGGTATGTCTTTTGATAGATAAGACTTCAGAAATACAAACTCCATTTGAAGTTTTCTATGAAAAAAAGAAAAAACCAAAACACAGAAATCAGCTCTGAGCAGCAACTAATTTCTCTTCAAAGTAGTAGTAACACCTAGATGATTTCTGAAGCCTGAAAAACAAAAGCAGGCAAAAAAAAACACCTAACTTATCAATTAAATGGTCCACATAGTGACGTCATTGCCCAAAATTGGATTTCTACACCATTCTGGTGCAAAGGCAAAAACCTGTCCTTGATTTTCTCCGCAACTCTTTTTCCTTATGTTGTTGCACAATCTTGTGGAGAATAGAGATCTCAAGATCCTTTTCGGATAACTCATGCTTTAATCTTTCAATCTCTTGCAAGTGGTCTTCACACTGATTTACTATTTGAAGATCCTTTTGTGGAGAACAGAGATCTCAATCTCTTGTAAAGGCAAAACAACTTATGTTGTTGCAACAGCTTTGCCACTTCGGAATCAGGTACCTAGGAAATGAGAAAACCAAGAGATCAAGAAAGGAAGGTTAACGATTGCAACATAACAGAAACTCGAGTAGCAAGTATAGAAACTCACATTATCATGGAGACACACAATATTTGTATCACATCCACGCTCAACAACAACAAGAACAAGCTTTATTGCAGCGCAAGCATCATCTATACAATTATGTGGTGCACCCTTCTCTCTAACTTCATAGCCCTGAACAAACTACCAAAATGACACATGAAACTCATCACTAATGCACAAAATGCATCCTCTACTTGCTATAATTCTGCCAAAGGGAGGTCCAACATAAGAGTGGAGAAGTAAGACTTGTAAGTGGTATAGCACATCCAAAAGGCAGAAAACTCAGATGTGAGCATCTGAGTGGAAATTTCAAAATAATTAAAAGGGCAAAAGATCGCTTCAAGTGCCATAACTTAGCACAAAGGGATACTTAAGTGCCATAATTTACGAAAGTGACACTTAAGTGCCAAAATCGAAGAGAAATGGATCACTTAAATGCCACTCCGACCAAAATTCGGCCAAAACGCCGACGTATTAATTTTCCGGCGAAGCGAGTGCAAAACGGCGTTGTTTTGCACGCTGACGTGGCCAGACAATGCAAAAAAGACGTCCTCTTGATGCCGACATGGTAAAAAATATATATAAAAATTAATTAAATTAAATTTATTTAAAACATTTTAAAAATTAATATTAAAAATTTTGAAAAAAAAAAAGGAAGGTGGGGGGAGGCGGCGAGCCCTCGCCCGCCACCCGCCAAAAGGGTTGGCGACGGAGGGGGAAGGCTCGGCCGAGGTCACTAGGCCCGGCCGGGGCCGGCGACCCAGGGGCGACCGACGGCAAGGGCCCGCAAGCCCTCGCCGGATCGAGTGAGGGTCGGCGGCCCTTGCTCAGCCGAGCCAAGGGCCGCCGCTCACTAGGGGCCGCCTTAGTGGGCGGCAACCCTTGGCCTAGCCGAGCGAGGGCCGCCGACCCTCGCCGGATCGGGCGAGGGCTTGCGGGCCCTCGTCGGCCCTTCCGTATTGTAGGCCCTTCCCGGTGGCGGCACCCTCAACCGCCTTTTTTTTTTAAAAAGTATTTTTAAAATTTTAAAATTTTAATTTCTAAATGTTTTAAATTTAATTTAATTAATTTTTATATGAATTTTTTTACCATGTCAGCACTAAAACGATGTCGTTTTGCACTTGCTTTGTTGAAAAATTGGCACGTTAGTGTTTTGGCGGATTTTGGCCGGAGTGGCACTTAAGTGATCCATTTCTCTCCGATTTTGACACTTAAGTGTCACTTTCGTAAGTTATGGCGCTTAAGTGTCTCTTTTTGCCAAGTTATGACACTATAGGGGTCCACGCGTCTAATTAGAAGGCAAGGTCAAAACTTGAATGACACACAACTAAATCGCAAGATTTACGGATATCATTCAAGTTTTGAAATGAAATTTTGGGGATCATCGGCACACAAATCACATTTAGGGCTTAGATTTCGAAAACTAAAAACCTAAAATCTCATAATCAACAAGTTACGGTGAAATCGACGGCGAAGATACAAACCTAGCTCAGACGAGTGAGGAGAAGTGTGGCTCGGTCATAGTGACTGCCTCCATCGGCGATGCCGCTCGATCCACCACCGAGGCTCGTGAGGGACGAGTGTCGCACGTACTCGCATTTGACGAAGAACTGCAACTCACGAGGCACCAGATCGTGATCTGCGTCGAGATTTAGGGCTTAGGGTTCATACGAATGAATGGTTGATTCGGACGGGGAAGAAGGGACCGAAGAAAAACTCAAGGGGAAGGAAAGGGTTCGATGGAAGGAAAACGTAAAAAAAAGGAGAGGAGATGTCGTCGTTTTGGATAATGAGCAATATCCAAAACTATATCGTTTTGCTGACCTGGGCAATTTTCCTTGCCCTAGTTGCCACGTAGGAAAGAGAAAGTATTAAAATAAGCCATGTCGGCAATTTCCGTTAGTATAAATTAACGGTGTTAACAGAAGGATTCAATTGAACCAACTTGACAAGTTTTAGGATTTGATTGCACTTTTTGTAAGTTTTATGACTCAATTGCACTTTCTTGACAAATTTTAGGACTTCTACTAAACATATCCCCTAAAATTTATTGTGATATGTAAGGGACAGAAAAAAACCATGGATGCATTCCATATCGTTGTGTTGCGGTGCCCGCCGAAGTCCGACCGCAACATAACCTTTCCCTCAACGATCACATAGGTGATGTTAGGGGTATGCAAAAGAACTGGGACCCGCCCGGAATCGGACCGGAATCGCCAGGAACCAATGGTTCTTAAGGGAACCGGTCCGGTTCCCGGTTCCATGGGCGGATCCGCCCACCCGGATCGGACCGGTTATATTATAATAATATATTAATTTTTAATACTTAAAAAATTCGAAATTAGCAAATCTCAAAATTTAAAGCTCTAATCACCATCTTGTCTCAATTCATTACTTTCCTACTCCATCTCGTCTCTCTTAGTTGAAAATCTCCGTAAGCTCCCTCTTCCTCTCCAATTCACCTCCGGATATACTCATCTCCCTTCGAGTCCTAGTCCGAATTTGGCGAAATAGTGAATTGATTCTTTTTCCCCACCTCGAACTTGAACTCTCTTTCCACGTCGTCGCCATCCTCGTCGCCACCTCCACATTCATTGTCACTATTGTCCTTTTCGTTGTTGGGCTCATCCCGCTTCTACCTCCCCTCTTCCTCGTCCCTCTTCTCAGGCCTCCCTCCATTGTCCTCATTTTCGGGGACAGGGGCGAACTCCAAGTCTAAGAATGGTTCATCGTCCCCGTTGTCCTCCTCATTGTCAGTCTCGAGGGAGGAGTGGGTGACGGCGGAGGTGGTGGCGAAGATGGTGGTGGTGGTCCGAACGGAAGCGGCGCGAGGGTCGCAACCACTGCCGCCACGATGCTAGTACTTGAAGAAAATAAAGCTACCATGGTCGGGAGAGCCAGAATAAGTAGATGTGAGGAGCTCAAAAATGGGAAGGCGCGGAGGTTGGACCGGTTCTATAGATCCACCCGAGAATCGGACTGGACCGGCGGTCCGGTTTTCGAGTGGATCTATGCAACTAGTGGGCGGTTCTTGGTTCCAATTTTTCGGAATTGGTTCTTAGTGGGCGGTTCCCGATTCTAAGTTGGGAACTGCTCACCCGAACTTGTGGAGTGGCACATACCCTTGAAGAAAGTACGATAAGTGAATGAATCTATTGAGGAAACGTGTAGTAACCAACAAACAGAGAGATGGAGACAGACAACTCGGACGATAAAACTAAAGAACCATTTCTTAAATACGACGTGTGAAGAATGCAAAAGATTTGGCTTGAGCTACCGCAGCGAAAATACTGTTCATGGCACTCTAGCAGAATTGTTCATTAATAAGTGCAAAAATAGTTTGCAACTTGATTTTTTATCGTCGATTCAATAAATAAAAATAAAAAGTTGTTCACATTTTAATTCGGATTTCGGAGTCCTGAACACTAAATGTCGTCATGAAACCTCTCAGGCGCACCTACTGAAGAAATTACTCCGAGACGACGTGAAGCAATGCTCCATCAGAAGCGAGCTCGACGACAATGCCCGCCAATTCTCGACGTTCAAACTCTTCTGCACCACCACCATCTCTCCTCTGTCCGCTCCGACCCTCTATGCAGGCTCCGGCTGTAGGTTGACGAAGGAGAAGGCGCAGTCTCCGAACACCGACGAAGGGAAGTTGAGCACGGCGGAAGCGAGGTCGAGCGCTCCTTCGCCGGGTGCCGATGGCGATACTGACGAATGCGTTACGTCGGGAGAACGCATGAACTTGTCTTGCGGACATGGGCTGGGAATGTGGAGGTGGTGATCCAACGGAGGTGGGGTTGCTGATGAGGGGGAGAGGCACAGGGAGTGCGAGAGGGCTTTTTGGGTGGTGGACTTGGGTTTCTTGAAAATCCTGCATATGGCCCATGAGTCCTTCTAAGCTCCAAACATAAATTTAATTAGCAAAAGCTGAGTTTATGGCCGTGTTCTACTCTTCGGCCCACTAATGAAAACTGGCCCGAGTTTGCTAACTTCATCTACTATATATATATATATATATATATATATATATATATATATATATATCTCTGTGTATATGTGTATATATATATATATCTCTCTTTTTTCCCACTTTACTTCTTTCTTTCAAACTTGGAAAAAAGACAAAAGATATTCCATAGTGTTAATTTTTCTTTTCTAAAGAAATGATATTCAAATTTACGGTTTTGAATAATTTCGAGTTTTGACCAAGTTGTGATTTGTTGGGGTCCCTTGTGTCGCATTCATGATAGGCCTCGATCATTTGTGCAAATTCCTCATTTGAGACCAGCTGAATACAAGAGGTCGAGATTATCCAGAAATCGCCGTACTGTGAACCGTGCCTATGGCGGTGTATTGCCAGGAGGAGCTGTTCGTGAGAGGTCATTATTTTAACCCGATATCTATTGATTTTTTTTTTTTTAAAAATTATCTTCCATGCTGTGTTGAGGAATGCTCATCTGAGTTTAAATGGTGTTTTTCAGGATTATCCGGGCCTTTTTGGTGGAAGAGCAAAAGATTGTGAAGAAGGTGTTGAAGATTCAGAAGGCTAAGGAAAAGCTAGCCTCCAAGAGCTGAAATTTCTAAAAACACAGTGAGTCTGGCGCTTTGAGAGTAATTTTGGTTTTGAATTCTTGGTAGTAATATGAGTTGCTGGGTTAAAATTTGCTTCTTGGGCTTCTTGGAACATCATATTTACCGCACCTTTCATCACTTTGTCGACAAGTCAACTACTTAAATTTTGTCTTTTCCATTTGAATGCTTGCTGATGGTACTGAAAACATCATTTATGATATTCATGATGTAATATTAGATCCACGATTTGACATATTGGTTCCGTTTGAGCTTGGATGTCCTTGAGGGTATCTTCCAAGTCATTTTGTGCAATCAGTTAATAATATAGTATCAACTAGGAGAATGCATAGCCTTACACTAAAGTCCGTTAAAACTTAGGTTTTGTTCACAGTTACCCAGAATTTGGTTATTCAATCTTAAATACCTCAATATGTAATTGAGAAAACCTTCAATCATATTGATAAGTAAAATCACGTCGCATAACTTATTTTCCCATGAAGTAATGGAGTGTTCTACATTAGAAGAATTGTGTTATGGATTTCCTGGCTGAAAGAAAGATTTTCGGTGATTGAGTTTCGTGTTTCGACACAATGTCATTTGGTTTTACGGATAAGTGAAGAGCAGCAAACATGTGACGCCCAAATTCTAATCTCTTCACTCGTTAGTTAGAATGGGCATGTTTGAGGCTAACTAAAATTTATTCCGGTAAAGACCTACTTCGTACATCTCGGACCTCCCATGAAGTCTCCGGTGGGTTGTCCAGGAGGTTTGCAAGCGCTAGATCCGACTCTCCCTCTCTCGATCATTTTTGGAAAAATATGGTATTTTTGATTTTGTGTTCTTCATCGTCGACATATTTTTTGGGGGGCTATTTATAGGGAAGGGGGTGGCCGGTCGACAAAACTCTCGACCACCGGTCCCCCTCGCGCGCCGCTCCCGCGAAACCCTACTTAGATCCCCCCGAGACTCGCGAACCGGTGTCCCATCCGACTTTGGAAAATCGCTTTCAGCGAAGCCCGCTTAGCATTAATGGCACCCGAGATCTTATCCTCTCGAGGGCGGCGACGACGGCGAGACGTCGGCCTATTCTCCTCTTGAAGTCCTCAGTGGGGTGCCCGAGGCTTTGAATCGTCCCCTCTCTCTCTACCCTCTCCTCCCGGCGAGCCTCTTGGCCGTTCGACCTCGGACCTCCATGAAGCGTGAGCTATCCGACTCTCCTCTCTCGCTCGTGTGTTCTTCATCGGACATCGGGGCTATTTATAGGGAAGGGGGAAGATGGAAGAAGGAAGAAGGAGAAGGAGGAAGAAGGAAGCGTGAGCTAGGAGGGGAAGGGGAAGGAGAAGGAGGAAGGGGAAGTGGGGCCCGCGGGCGGGCCGGAGAGAAAAAAAGGGGCTGCTTCTTTTTATTTTTTAGTTTTTGTTTTGCTGTTTTGTTGTTTTTATACGGTTTTTTTTATTTATCCGAAAAAGACAAAATAAATAATAATAAGAACCTAATTAATTAAAAAAAGAAATTTAGGCGTCAACAGTTGCCCCTCTTTGAAGGTGAGTTCGCAGAGGTTACATTCAAAGACAAATTGATGCCTAAATTTTATCCATACATGCATAGCTGATTATATTTTATTTGGGACCTATTATTCTATGTAGAAAAAGAGCAATATAACTTTACATATACTAAGACAGATAAGAAGATACCTGGAGTTACTTACCAGGAGTGAGTGAAGTAGGGTGTGAACCCCGAGTTTTGGCAAATATTAAGGCGTCATCTTACTCCGGTGATATGAGAAGGTTGCTTTTCCAAGACCCGAACCATTCTTCAATCGCTTGTTAGAGCAATCAGTAGTTTGTCTTGGACTCGAACCTTTCTTCGGTCGCCTTGATAGGAAATTGCTTTTCCAAGACCCGAACCATTCTTCGGTCGCCTGTTGGAGCAATTAGTGGTTTGTCTCGGACCTGAACCATTCTTCGGTTGCCATGACGGGAAATTGTTTCTCCAAGACCCGAACCATTCTTCGGTCGCCTGTTAAAACAATCAAGGGTTTGTCTCGGACCCGAACCTTTCTTTGGTCGCCGTGACAGGAGATGCGCCGACCTTTCTCAGGGCATCGTATTTGTTGGGGTGTCTGACTTCTGTTAAAGACACCAATTGGTACCCGACCTTTCTCGGGAGATGCGCCAACCTTTCTCAGGGCATCTATTTGTGGGTGTCTGATTTGTATCGAGAACACCAGTTGGTCTCGGGAGGGAGGCATCTATTTGTGGGTGCCTGATTTGTATTGAGGACACTAGTTGGAACCTGAACTTTCTCAGGAGGATGCGCCGACCTTTCTCGGGGCATCGATTTGGAAGATACCTAGACATTCACAGGTATTTCAAAAAGTACCTGGATATTCACAAGTATTAACCCGAAGGATATTTGGGCTTTTGCAGGTGTTGAATGGGGTATATGGCTGATCATAGGTATTGAAGGGGTACTTGGATGATTACAGGTATGAATTCTTGGGGGATACTTGGACATTCACAAGTATCGAAGGGGTACTTGGATGACCATAAGTACAAACTCTTGAAGGATACCTAGATGTTCACAAGTATCAAATGAGTATGGAATATCGATGACGTACTCGAGATATTTGTGAAGATCTTTCATCTCCTAGTATAGGGGAATATTAAGGACATATCTGGGATATTCGTGACGGTTTCTTACCTCTTGACATTTGGGAATATCGAGGACGTACCTGAGGTATTCGTGAAGATCTCTCACCTTCTGGTATTTTGGGAATATCGAGGACGTACCTGAGATATTTGTGAAGGTCTCTCACCTCCTGGTAGTGGCAATATCAAGGACGTACCTGAGATATTCGTGAAGGTCTCTCACCTTTTGGTAAAAAGGAATATCGAGGACGTACCTCGCATATTCGTGAAGGTTTCCCATCTTCTGGCAATAGGGAATATCGAGGACGTACCTTGGATATTCGTAAAGGTCTCTCACCTCCTAGAAATTGGGAATATCGAGGGCATACCTGGGATATTCGTGAAGGTCTCTCACCTCCTGGTAATTGGGAATATCGAGGACGTACCTGGGATATTCGTGAAGGTCTCTCACCTATTGGAAATTGGGAATATCGAGGGCATATCTGGGATATTCGTGAATGTCTCTCATCTCCTGGTAATTGGGAATATCGAAGGCGTACATGGGATATTCGTGAAGGTCTCTCACCTCCTGGTAATGGGAATATCGAGGACGTACCTTGCATATTCGTGAAGGTTTCCCACCTTCTGGCAATGGGGAATATCGATGACGTACCTGAGATATTCATGAAGGTCTCTCACCTCCTAGTAGTGGGAATATCGAGGACGTACCTGAGATATTTGTGAAGGTCTCTCACCTCCTGGTAAAAGGGAATATCGAGGACGTACCTGAGATATTCGTGAAAGTCTCCCACCTCCTGGTAATGGGGATATTGAGGGTGTGCCTCGCATATTCGTGAATGTGTCTTATCTTCTGGAAATTGGGAATACCGAGGACGTACCTCGCATATTCATGAAGGTCTCCCACCTTCTAGAAATTGAGAATTTGAATGTAGCACAAGGCTTACCTAGATGGCCGCAAGCACACAGGTGTACAAAGTAGATGAATATTTGGATGAACACAAATATTTAATGATATGATGAGGGACCACTCAACTGGTCCAAGTGTAAGAAAGCATACCTGGGTGATCGCAGGCGCATAATGTGGTGGAATACTTAAGTAGCTACTAGCATTCAATGGCGTAATTTTGAGGACAACTCGGATAGGTCGAGTGTCACGGAAATGGAGTATCCGAACGGTGGTCGGTACTAAAAAACAAGAGGATATTTGGACAGTCATGAGTATCCAAATTTTAAAGACAACTTGAATAGGTCGAGTGTCAACAGAGAGAGCACTTGAGTAGCGGCAAACACTCGAAAACAGGGAGATGCTTGGACAATCGCAAATATCAATACTTGGAGACAACTCGAACAAGCTGAGTGTTGATAAGAGGAAGCACTTAGACGGTGGGTACTCAAAGATTATCAGACATAAAGTTCTGGGAATAGGGATGGGGATATGCTTTTCTGGCGATACCTTTGCTCTCTAAGAGTATGTCCGCTATTTACACAATATGCACACATGTACACAAAGATTGTATATGCTGTAAATTCGTAAATTTTAAATGTGACTTTTGCATGATGATCTCGTCAGTTTTGTACCATTTGAATTCCACTAGGGAAGATTTTGAAAGACAACTTTCATTTAGAATGTAGATGTCTTGAGCATGCCAGACGAGAGACTTTTAGTCTGAAATGACTTTTCACTCGCTTTCATGGGAAATGTTGTTTTATTCTAACCATTGATGCAGGATTTATAAGGACCACACTGTCTCACTGTCATCATGTCAGCAGGGGTCCGAGTATTCTCGCAAATGATACGACTTTACCAATGTAAGAGGTCTTTGTTGGAATTGTGATGAAGGCTTGGTCAATGGCTTATCAAAGGGAACCAATAAGGTCATGGCTTTGTGGGAAAGATGTTGCACGATCATCTCCAGGTTTGCAAGTCAAGAGTCATGTGAAAAGAGATAGAATAATCTTGCTCGTACTTCTTCGAGCGATGCTTATAGACATATGAAATCCTATGTTAATTGAAGTGCCCCTAGTCTAAAGAGACTTTTTACAATAGGATGCAATGTAGGCTTGACTCATGTGTAAAAGGGTGAGAGCTGGTGATTGCCTTGACATTTGTCATCGGTCTTTCCTCTCACAGTCAGATGAAGGCTCTATCAATTGAACCACAACAGCAACTTCTCTTGGGAATACAGATGGCTGCATTTTTGTTTGGGGCATCGGCCTTGCTTTTACCAGGGCACCTTTGCTTTTCTATGTCCCTATTTCTCTTTTCAATTTTTCATTCATGGGCACTGACATTGCTTTTACCAGGTACGCTGCTTTTTTTATGCCCCAACTTTGTTCTTGTTGCTTGAGGAACTGATCTTGGTAAGTTTAAGCAAACACATTTGTTAGACTATTGAGTCTTCATCTTTTGCTGGCGCTTCTGATTATGCTGCTCGAGTGGCAGCAGCTTCTGCTTTGCCTCCATGTGAGGGTGAATTTACAGACTCAATTGGGTTGTACAATGGATACAAGTGCGTAAAGAAAGAATTGCTTTTCATGACTCTAGGGCACTTAAATTAATGTGAGTGTTCATATGCAATAAAGACACTCAAAGATTGATGCAAGTGCAAGCAAGAGAATTTCTATCCCTTTTCTCACCTCGTGATGCTGACTTGCCTTCAACTTGCCCCAGTGTGGGGTGGTTCTTCGACGGGGGGGTAAGACAGAAATTTGGCCAATGTATGGGGCTCAAAGTGAGCAATGGAATGCCTCCCGCTATTTTGGTCATCGTACCATTCGCGAGAGAACTCCTTACCCTATAGTCATGGAATCTTCTGCACTCATCTCACAAGTGTATAGTTGGGGGACTGTGTGTGGGATATGGCTTGCATGTCATCATTCCGACACGCCTTATCCAGCATGCTCAATTAATCTTGTATTCTTCACTTAGCTGACTATTGTAATAGTCCTTAATAGAATCTAAGATTTAGACAGACAAAATCATCATGCAAAATTTGCCTGGAAAAATGCATGCAGTATATGATGTGAAAGAGTTTGTACATTTCAAAATAAATGAATGGCTTTTTACTCAAGAAAAACCTATTAACAACTTTAGGGGTGCTTACTCGGTGGAATGGTATTCACAGGTGTGTTGTATTTAGAATATCAAAAGAGTTATTCACAAACAACTATTTACAAATGGGTGTCAATAGATTGCTCATATTGGTTAGGGACATGACACATGAATAATCAGCTAAAGGTCGAGAATCTGATAAGGAATTTCTACTCATGTTTCTTGCGGAAGAGAAGCTGTGGAAATAGCTCAATCAGTGGGGCTAAGACTATAAGTGACTTGAGGCCTAAAGGATCTCTATCGTTTGCTTTGAGACGTTATTTCATTTGGGAAAGCTTATCAAAGTCTGACATGCCTTTCATTGATTTGTTTTCCGCATCTTTGATGATTAGGTGATCCTATGAAAGACAAGAGAGAGCGTATTAGTCACGAATTTTTTGAAGTCAAACAACTGGAAGCGATACAACATTACTCTTCACTGGTTTGCAAATGATTAGATGGACGAGGAGGACATGAAGTCTCATGTTTCCCACTTCGTCAGGTCAATTATTCTCCTTAATTGGCTTGTGGATGACACGTCCCTTTACACGAAGTCAAGTGTATTTGATGCAAGTCATTTCCGTACACTAGCTTGGCTAGTATTGATTTTGTCAAACCTAACCGTTGAGTTTGGTTCTTGAGTTGTGATGCTTCCTGTCAAATAGGGAAAATATGTCAAAAGGGGGTTCAGATAGTGTGAGTATTGGAAACGATACCAAACTACCATTCCCCAGAGTTTGTCTGTGCTAGCTCCTAAGGATATTTGAATGTCGATGATGGCCTCTTTATCTTGGCATAGTTCAATGTTTCCTCTAATTGGCATTCCTCTCTTGTGACCATGTATGCATGATTACTAGTCGTTGATTCATCCTCAATGCCTTCCTTCTGTGGAATTTCTCTTTCTGTCTTTGACTATAACATTATTGAGCAAAGGTCATGTATCTCAAGCTTCTATGAAATTTGGGATGGACAATCAAAAACCTCAAGTTATCCGATGGCAACTACTCCTTGGAAAAATATGCGTCTAGAGTGAAGCTTCTAAATTCCAAAGTCATTGTCCAGGGTGGGGGCTATAAAATTGCCTTGACTGTTTAGATTTTCTCCCTGTTGACAGTAATCACTTCTTAAAGGAAGAGAATGAATTTCTTCCTTATGCTTCTGGGCTTGTCGAAGTTGAAACTGTAACATCTAGCTGTTTGGGCGCGTCACGCGACAAGATAGTCTTTCGGCTTAGGAGGGAGCTAGGCAAGAGTAAGGCATGTCATGGATGCTTCGATTTTAACTGTATGCATGTACCTATTATGTCTCGTCTTTTGTATCCTGTAAATAGAAGAGAGGAGTTGTCATTCTTAATATTATATTAAGGGAATAAGGCTTACATTTTTTTGAAACGGGATGATCATTTCTGTTTGCCTCTACTTTCTTGGAAATGTGTCTTCATGTTTGGTTTGCTCACACGATGTGCCGTTTCAAATGCCTTGTCATATTAAGTCAAAAGGGGTGATATTCTGAAACATGAAGTGAGTGAGTCAAAAAGACAAACATGATTAAAATTAACATTTTATTTTGACAAAAGCTTTTGGTGATGAAAGTCTTTGGGGGGAAAAAGCATAAGGAAGCCCAGCCCTCAGTATTCTCCTTGGATGATATTTTCTTTTCATGGTTGGATAACATCATTGGGCAGTTTTGGAATACTGCCTCATGCTCTCAAAACAAAATATTAGAACCGTTCATTAAAGTACTTGGAATGGAAAATACAACAGTAGCACACTAGACAAGATAAGAAACACAAAATTATAAAAACAAGTAAAACCCATGAAAATTCTTATGTAAAGGAGCGCTTTGATAGTGTTGGTCTTGAAGCTAAGCATCTTTGAATTCCTTGCCTTTAGTAAACTCGAAGTATTCGCATGCGATGACTACTTCGTTGAAGCTACGGAAGTGTAACCCATGCAGCCAACAGCGATGCTCGCAGGACAAGGCTTCTATAAACTGTTCTATCAAATCTTCCTCGGTCAGTTCAGGGTGGGTTTGCATCATGAATGCCTTCAACCTCCCTGCATACGTTCGGAAATCCTCCATTGGTCTTCTTCTGAAGTGGGCCAAATTCTCGTACGGCAGCTCAATTCCAATCTGGTTTTGGTACTGATGCAAGAATGTGGAAGTCAGCTCGTTCCAATCCTTTATGAGGTAAATATTTACTATGAAGAACCATTGTAATGCAGACCTCATAAGAGTTTCTTGGAACGCCTGAGTTGTAAATAACATCAGGCCATAATACCGACTCATTTCAGCGTGGCGATACTGCAAGTGAGCCACAGGGCAAGTTGTACCGTTATACTTGTGGAGGCTAGGTATCCACATTTCTATAGGGGTCAAGATCCTACGAGGGCGAGACGGGCCTAATAGGTCTTGGTTAGGCCACTGGTTTTCCCACTGTATATTCGTTGTAATGGTGAATTTTTCTGTTTCAGGGAAGTTGGACTCTACCGAGATTACCTCATTACTTTCTTCTGGGTTAAAATTTCCGAATGGGGATGAAGTATTGAAGCTATCCTCATGGTCAGAGGATGAGCTTAGTAGTTCATTAGGATCGTAGCGGATAAAGACGTACGTTTCCTCTTCTGATAGGCCTTCATCCCCGGGTGAGAGTAGGAAACAGTTATACGATGAATCGTCAGTTTCATCGAAATAACGCTGGAAGTCCTTGGGATTGTATTCTAGGGACGGGAAATCTTCAGGGTTGTACTCTAGGGGATGGTAGCCTTCAAAGCTACATTCTTGAGAATGCTCGAAGCTTTGGTGCGGTGGCTTGTCGGCAGATGCTGAATTGATTTGTTTAGGCTTTCTTCTCTTGGCTTCTGGTCCAAACCTTTTGAGTAAGGCCCTTCGTTTTGCCAGCTCGATTCTGTCAAGGGAAGTGAGAGACATTAGAGTTTCACTGTCTGATTCACTTTCCAGGTTGATAGGGGTTAGTATTCTTTGGACCCTAGCTTTTAGAGTAAGTTTGGGGAGTTGTCCAGTTGTGCCCCGCTTTTGAACAGGCTCTGAGTCTATGATCTCGTACAAAGGCTCCTTACCTTTCCTAATGGGAAATTTTTCAATAACAGGATGCTGCTCAGTTGCCCATTTATTATGCAAGGCTTCATTGACACGTTTCTCTCCTATCTCAGCAACTAACGGCTCCTTGTGTTCTACGATCATCGGCTCTTCGTAGGGCAAGGCGTTGTCAAGGATGATGTCAATATCATATTCTTGATGGAAAACATGAATTAATTCCTTCCAGGTTTTAAGGGGACTAATCCTCCTGACAATGTACCAACGCAAGGCGGGGCGGTCGGGTTTGATTAGTATGATTGAATCATCCTTTGGACCAAGTAGGCTGTAAGTAGGTCTCGGGGCGAAGGTATCAGCATACCTTTTGCATTCAGGCATTCTGAGCTCTTCAGGGATCTCAAAACTGGAGTAATCGGACAAGTCCATTGGATCTTGCCCTTGCAACTGGTTTAACTTTTTCATGATCTTTTCAAATTGTCTATGGTGTTGGTTATTCTCTGGCAAATTCGCAGGTGTCATGATGGTGCTTAAAGCAGCTACGGAGTTGGGCTCAGTTTGAGCGGATTCCATTTTCCTCAAGAGTTGTCGAAGGACAATGGACATCTGTCCTACGCCGTTTTCAATGTTGGCGAGGCGATTTTGTACATCATTCTGATCAGCCCCTATCACATGAGGCCATTCGCGGGTAGCTGATAGTTGGCAATTCATAATTACTTGTCGTTGTGAAAATAATGAATGAGCACGAAAGTAAACAGAGATTGACCCATGGCAATGGTCTAACCGCTTTTTATTTATCAAAAGAGGATTTATAGACCACCAACTTCTGACATCTAAAACTTGAAATTGAAATGACAAAATGAAATACTAGATTTTAAACAAAAGTCCCTAAACAATGGGACAAAACTTTCACAATTTTAACACTAAGGGGCACACGATTGCCAATTTATATGCGACGGGGAGCCTTGTTCTTGCGAGGATGCCTGCTTCCTTGGACTGGCTCTGAGATATGTATCCAGTCTATTCCCAAATCCCTTTGCATAAGCTCTGCTTGCTCATGCTGGCTGCTCTCGCTGATTGGGTGAGGGACCAACGGCTTCCATTTTGTCGGGATACAATGGTTGTGGATGTAGGACGTAGAGGCGTGGTGGGCTTTTTCTTCTCTCTCAAGCCCTTCAGGTATCACGATCCTTTTGCGATGGCACTTGTCCCAGGTTTCCTCATCGATAGAAATTTCGAATGCGTAGTCACGGTTTGTGTTGAAAAGAACTTGAGGGATCATCCTCTTAAAAGGTGGTGGGATCTCCTGAAGGGCTCTATATTGTCGTGCCACCCGATATGGGTAATAAGGAATGGCACCGGTGAGGCCGAGCAACGGGATTGGGCGGCAACGTTTGTAAGCGAAGCGAGCTCTCTTTTCATAAAACCAACCAGCACACCATTGGAATGCCTCAGAGCTGGGTATCTTAGGAAGTTTATCCAATTTAAACAGCTTTGATTGAGAATGTATGGTCCTAAAACCATAAATTTTTGTAATAGATTCTCGAAAGTATTTATTTCAGTCGATCGCATGAAGTCTCGAAATTCACTTAGGTGAGAAAAAAACCAGACTTGTAAAATTTCAGGAGAGACTCGCATGATTTTCTCCGTGTTATCTTTAAAACGATTAAAGGACGAGAATGTTTCAGTTAAAATCATGTTGACATAATTTTGCCCCTTTAAGATCTGATCAACTATCCATGCTATCTTAGGACTTATGACATTTCTTTGATGGGGGAAAATGATGAACCCAAAAAAGGCTAGGAGGAAAATCTCACTTTTTGGGTCATAGGCTGATTTTGAAAACAGGCATTCATAAATTCTAGTGGGCAGGTATTATGGTTGTTTTCAAAAATTTGCCTCATAACATGAATTTCAGTTCTTAAAAATCGCGCTAACCCACGCAACGGGATGATGCCTGTTGATGGTCTGACAAGCTTATTCTCGAGAGGCATTCCAGTGATGATATTGTATTCTTCCGAGTTGGGGTTAGCTCAAACCTACCAAATATGAAAGTAGTCGTTTTCGGACACCTTAAATGCGCCATGGCTTGTATGACTTCGGGACAAACAAAGTGATTTGAATCAATGATAGGAGATGACCGACTTTGGCTTTCACGCGCTCTTGGGCATACTGGTCCAGTTGACCCCACCATCTGAAGAGCTCCGCTTTGGGGGCAGGAATAAACTGGATATCATCTTCTCCCATCGCATATAAACTAGGACTTCGAAAAACCTACCTTAAATTGCCATGGGCCAATAAAAAGACTGAGTAAAAGTAAAGAAATTATTTTGCTTTTAAAGAAAATGGCAAACACAAGGACATGCGCATGGAATGTGCGGCTCGATTTCTAACTGAGACAGTTTATTGAAATTAAAAGGGTATCCGCCTGTCGCAGTCTCGCATTAGCAGCATACCCCTTAACCTCAGCTAAGAAATTCGGGGAAAAGAAATGTAACCTCTACATCGCAGTCTCGCGTTCAAGGTCGTATCTTTCTTAGCACCATCCTAAATATCCTATGGCGGCCCAGGTCCGGCGGCCGAGTTGTGTGTGCCATGTGTAATGTTTAAAACAATAAAGCATGCACAACAGTTTATAATCACAAGATAATCTATTTTAAGCAAAATTAAAATAAATTTATAAGCTTTTGACCTGCATAAAGAAAAAAAACCTAAGTTAGTAAAGAATTTAAACAAGACAAAAAAGGCCTAAGTCTACAAAATTCCCAGCGGAGTCGTCAAGCTGTCGCAACCTCTTTTTTTGGCGCCCGCAATCGGGTACGAGCGCCTAAGGAGGCTAATGGCTCGACTGAAATTAGTTATGCCCGACTCTCCCAAGTCCACCAATTCACGACTTTAATAGTCTAAGTTTTTAACTTGTAAATCAATTTTTAAAATGGAGTCGCCACTAATCGATTTGGGGTGGGTTGATTAGAAACCCAAGCGAAGTATCTAGAGAAATACTCACTCTTGCGCAACCAGAAAAATTAGAATCGGGGACTTGATTACACTAATTAATCACTAATATCCTTTCGGTACTTAATCTTGTTTAAACCTTGAGGTTTTTTGGATGTTCGAGGGATTTTCCATGCATTTTTGGGAGGAAAAACATTTTTGAGTCTTTTTCTAATTTTTTTGGACATAAAAGGGATTTTTTGGATTTTTGGGTATTTTTGGAAAAATATAAGTCTTTTTGGCTTTTTCATGAATTTTTGGTTTTTTTGGATTTTTGCCATTTTTTGGCGAGACCCACGCGAACCTCCTTCCCCCCGCCAGTCTCTGTCTCTCTCTTTCTCTACTTCCGGCGGGGCTCAGATCTGCGGCCGCGAGTCCTCGGACCCCCCTAAAGTCTCTCAGTGGGGTGCCCGAGGCCTGCGACTTCGAATCGTCCCCCTCTCTCTCTACCCTCTCCTCCGACGAGCCTCGGATCCTTGGCCATTCGACCTCGGACCTCCCCTGAAGTCTCTCAATGGGTTGTCCGAGGTTTGCAAGCCCTAGATTCGACTCTCCCTCTCTCGATCTGTCTGTGTGTTCTTCATCGTCAACATCGGGGGCTATTTATAGGCGAGGGGGTAGCCGGTCGACAAAACTTCGACCGCCGGTCCCCCTCGCGCGCCGAACGCTCCCCCGACGGCCGAACCAGTGTCCCATCCGACGCTTTCCAGCGAAGCCCGCTTAGCATTAATGGCGCATGAGATCTTATCCTCTCCGACCGACGTCGGCCTATTCTCCTCGGCCGTAGGCCGTCCTTCGCGCGTCAGTGTCCTCTGTGCGCGTGAGCTATAGAGGCGTAGGGGAAGATGGAAGAAGGAAGAAGGAGAAGGAGGAAAAAGGAAGTAGGAGGGGGAAGGGGTTAGGTCGTGCGGGCTGGGCCGTGGGGCCCGCGCGAGGGAGAGAAAAAAATGGGCTACTTCTTTTTTTATTTTTTAGTTTTTGTTTTGCTGTTTTGTTGTTTTTATAAGGTTTTTTTAATCCGAAAAAGACAAAATAAATAATAATAAGAATCTAATTAATTAAAAAAAGAAATTTAGGCGTCAACAGACACAATGTCATTTGGTTTTACGGATAAGTGAAGAACAACAAACATGTGACGCCCAAATTCTAATCTCTTCACTCGTTAGTTAGAATGGGCATGTTTGAGGCTAACTAAAATTTATTCTGGTAAAGACCTACTTCGTACATGAGAGAATGGAAGGGGGAGGGATTATTTTAAGAAGAAATTTTCCTTTTTCCCCCACGTTGCAGCCAAGTGGAGTTGAGAAGGAAAGGGGAGGCAACACTTGTACATCTTATATTATATTTTTTATCATTCTCCTTCCTTGAAACGTTCGATACCTTTTCCCCAACAGACCCGCGTCTTCTCTTCTTCTCTCTATCGAAACACCCACATCTTTTCTCCCCTGTTCTTGCTTCGTTCCACCAAAAACCCGACCTCATCTCGGCCTCTCACGACCGGTGCCTCCATCCAGCAGCGAAATCTTCTGTTCGGAGCTCCGCCGCCGACCGTGGAACCCTAGCTCGCCCGACGCCTCCTCCCTTCCCCACCGGTGAAAGATCCAGGCAAGTGGGGCGGTGATTAAGGTTCTGGGTTCGTGTAATGGTTGTGCCTAGCTGTGCATGTGAAAATCAGGGTAGAGTTTGGGGTTGAATGTGAAAATTTGGGAACTAAAGCTCTGTTCGGAGCTGGGATGTGGTTGCTTTGTTAATGAAGCCACGGTGGCGAGAGGCCGTGGGTTTGCTGGGTGAGCCATCCAGTTGATTGGGGGTGGGAAGGGGAGTCGCAACCTATTTTGGGTCGTTTCGCTGTGCAGGTCGGCGAGAACGCGACATTGAAGGGGGCCGCGAGCTCGGCTCGCCCCTCTATCTTCTTTATTTCCCATATGCATGATGAAGTGCGGTTCTTATCACGCTGTAGTTACCTTGGATGCTTTAGAAGAGTGCCGAGATACTACAAAAATGTTTGGTAGAGAAACTCACGGTTTAGTTGAGCTAAGATGAAGAAAAACGGTGCAACACTCTCTGTTTTAGAGAATTAGAGATGGAAAACCTTTTGTTTTGGTGTCGCCTTAAATTCTGATGATGTAGATAAGGAGAAGAACAAGTTTACTTGAGAGAACATCCATTGGATTAGGTTCGACATCTAGTTATAGTAAGATTGATGAGAAAATGTGTTGGTAAGAGCATTTACCTTGAACTAGTAAGCTGTACTTTAGGAAACAGCAATACTTTAGGTGATCCCACGAATTTTCTGTAATTTTCTAGAAAGAATTGGACCTTAAAATTTTAATGAAAGTTGTAGGTCACATCCTTAGGAATGACATATCAAAATTTGAGAGCAAATGGTTAAGGTTAAGGTGGTGAAACAATATTTCTTCTGTAAGTACTAAATCTGAGAGTTGCTGCAGAATTTTGAGGAGAAGACAGCAAATTACTGCTCTTAATACACTGAGATTTAGGTTTAGGTTTTTCACGGAAAATGTTAATCTAGGTCTCTTCTATAACATACTGAAATTTCATAACATTCGGATAAGGTTGAATATACTTTCTGTGTCTGTGATTGAAACTGCTCATTTCAGTCTATAGACTGCTTTGATCCGAGAATGTGCAGCAGTTGCTGTGTCGCCCTTAAAGAGATTTCCTATATACTTTGAATTATTTAATGATGTGTGTTTAGACCTGTTTGTGGTTGTTCACATGCTGAGGTTGTTGGTGTTGCAACAAGGGAACTGTGAATGTGTGAAGTTGGCTAAGAGCCAATGTGAGACCCCGGGTGTCGGGATGCTTGGAGAGGGGTGACGAAGAGTAGCAGTATTCTCTCCAGAGATCTGAGAAGGGCTGAATAGCTTCTCAGGGGACCTCGTGATGCCAGGTTGGGTGCGAGGGGGACAGGGTGGAGTGTCATCTCCCCCTGGGTGATTGTGGACATTGTGATGCCAGGATGGGTGCGAGGGGACAGGGTGGAGTGTCATCTCCCCCCGGGTGATTGTGGACCTCGTGATGCCAGGTTGGGTGCGAGGGGTTCAGGGCGGAGTGTCGTCTCCCCCTGGGTGATTGTTGCAGCTAGATTTATGTGGATTCAGCAAATTGATGACTTATTTACCTATTTGTCTTGTTATTGGCCAAATCCAAGTTAGGACTAACCACCCACTTGCTAAGTTTTTATTTTAAAAACTCATTCTTGTTTATTGTGTCTTTTCTTCAGATTAGAAGGTGACCGAGGAGCGCTCGAAGTGTGGGAGAGTTTTGTTTTTGTCGATCTATGTACATACTCGATAGGAGGTGGGATATTTAGTGTTTGTGGCTCCTATTGTTTTTTTGTAGAAATCCCCCTCCTTAGCCTCATCTCCTGATGTATACGTAAACAAAGTTTTTGATAAATATAGTCAAGTGCAGCTCAGTTTCTTATGACTCAACTTAGAATGAAATTTATTTTATTCCTGAAATTAATATCTCCACTAATTTATAAAGCAAGTCATGTGAGTTGATCTCAGATAATGGTTTAACAAAACATGAGATGGATTTCGTGTGAACAATTTGTGGAAAGACAAAATTTGTCTCTGGACAATGATCCACATGCTGAAACATATAAGAAAGAAGCAGGTTTGTGATGATTTTGCAATCTTACTGCTTGGGAATAGTTGCATTTGGAGAAGATGCGAAAGGTAGATCTCACAAAATAAGGTGCAATCGTAGCAGTGGTGTGTTTTATTAAATTATTTTACAATGTTTAGCACAACGACCACTAATTGCGATGAAGCAATACAAATAATACTGAGAAGACTTGCATTCTAGACCTTTGGAGTTCGGAAGAACTTGGCCTTCATTTTGGCAACCAGCTCGTCATGTGGTGGGAAATTCTCGCTCATAAAAGGGTGTGCCTTCAATTCATCCACCCAAGAGAAGAACAATTCATTCCTCTTTCGGTCGGTGATCTTGCCAGTGGCCTCCTCAGTGGCTTGGTAGTTGCAAGCACTTACACCGACCACTATGCCCAAAAAGCTCAAGTTCTCACCATTGAAGAATGGAGATTTTGTAGGAAAGTCCCTCTGAATGCCCTCCTCGAACACCCCCAGCAGCTCAACGAGGTCTTCTCGAGCCTTACCTGGATCCTTCCCTTTGGTCTGGAGGACGAGGTACGTTGCCCGCTTCACCTTTGACACCAAAACATCGAACCGTTAGAACTCAAGCAAAGCGATTGCTTGCCCCTTCCTACTTTAGTTAGAATCATCGGAGTTCATGTTTTCTGTAGGCAATTGCCGAATTTAGCCCATAAAATTGAGACTCCAGTGAATACCTTCTGATCGTAGAAATCCGCCCAAAAGCGGATTCGTGATCTAGTGTAAGGATCCTCAGGGAGGAGCTTGGGGGCATTGCTCCAGTACTCCTCGATGTATTCGAGGATGAGAAGCGACTCGCAGATCGGGCGGCCGTCGTGCAGGAGCACTGGCACTTTCTGGTGGACGGGGTTGGAGCGGAGCAGCAAGTCGCTCTTGTTCGTCAGGTCTTCCTCCACGTACGCGAAAGGAATGCCCTTAAGTTTAAGGGCGAGCTCGACCCGCTTGCAGGAACTACCAAACGTCCCTAGCAATACAACCTCGCTGTTCTCGTCCATCTCTCTCTCTCTCTCTCTCGGTGTGTTCTGCTGAATGCCAATGCAGCAATTTATAGTCTTTTCGAACTCTCCCTCTTGATGAACACACCAGGCACTCCAAATTGGACTCGGTCAAAAGCTCAATAGTCGTGGTTGGAAAGGATTGAGACTATTCGGTTAAAAAATTGTAAATGTTGGGATGCTGAGCAGAGCACAGATCTCGAGTATCGTTTTTCGAGTTAGGAAAACTTTTTATATTCGCTTGGCTTGGAGAGCACGCCGAGGACCAGAGACTTTGCTGGTTGGGGTCACGCGGTTTGACCGAAGGAGATTGCCTCGTAAAGAAAACTTATCCGCACCGTGGCTCGTTAACTGATGGAGGACTTCGTTTAAATTGAGTACACTACACAAACACAACACAAAATCTCCAAATTTTACTGTGATTTGTAAGTGACAGAAAAAAACCATGAATGAATTCCATATCGTTGTGTTGCAGTGCCCGCCGCAGTTCGACCGCAACTTAATCTTTCCCTCAATGGTCACATAGGTGATGTGGAGTGGCCCATACCCTTGAAGAAAGTACGATAAGTGAATGAATCTATTGAGGGAACATGTGGTAACTAACAAGTAGAGAGATGGAGACAGCCTAGACAACTCGAGGATAAAACTGAAGAATCATTTCATAAATACGACATGTGAAAAAAGCAGAAGATTTGGCTTCAGTTACTGTAACGAAAATACTGTTCATGGTACTGTCGCAATATTGTTCATCACTAAGTGTAGAACTAGGTTAGTTGCAACTTGATTTTTCATCGTCAATTCAATAAATAAAAATAAAAAGTCGTTCACATTTCAATTCAGATTTCGGACTCCTGAACACTAAATATCGTCAAGAAACCTCTCAGGCACACCTACTGAAGAAATTACTCCAAGACGACGTGAAGCAACGCTCCATCAGAAGCGAGCTCGACGACGACGCCCGCCAATTCTCGACGTTCAAACCCTTCTGCACCACCACCGTCTCTCCTCCGTCCGCTCCGACCCTCTGCGCAGGCTCCGGCTGTAGGTTGACGAACGAGAAGGCGCAGTCTCCGAACACCGACGAAGGGAGGTTGAACACAGCGGAAGCGAGGTCGGGCGATGCTGACGAATGCGTTACGTCGGGAGAACGCATGAACTTGTCTTGCGGAGATGGGCTGGGAATGTGGTGGTGGTGGTGGTGATCCGACGGAGGTGGGGTTGCTGATGGGGGGGAGAGGCAGAGGGAGTGCGAGAGGGCTTTTTGGGTGGTGGACTTGGGTTTCTTGAAAATCCTGCATATGGCCCATGAGTCCTGCAAAGCTCCAAACGTAAATTTAATCAGCAAAAGCTGAGTTTATGGCCGCGTTCTGCTCTTCGGCCTACTAATGAAAACTGGCCCGAGTTTGCTAACTTCATCTACCAATATATATGTATATAAAGAGCTCTTGCGTTGGGTTGGACTTTTCTTTTCTTTTCTTTTGCCATTTTACTTCTTTCTTTTAAACTTGGAAAAAAGAAAAAAGCTATTCCATAGTGTTAATTTTTCTTTTCTAGAGGAATTATATTCAAATTTACGATTTTGAATGATTTCGAGTTTTACCGTCAAAGTGCATGAACAGCAATATTTGAAAGTAATAAAAGTTGCTCTAAAATAAATCGCGACAAGGAACTTGAAAATATGATCAGGTTTTAGATTACTAATCCTTTTTTGTTTTTGTTTGCCAGAGGGAGTCCATTATTGTTCATTTGTTGGGTTATGGATTTTTATTTTCCTCCTCATATAGTCATTTTCGACGTGTATGTGAAACTGTGTATATTTATCTGTCAAACATGATACTAAATACGCAAGAAAAATGAACACAGCAAGAAAACATCATAGAAAAAGGGTGCTTACATTGGTGGGGAGGCTCTTCCTCGATTGGAGTGGAGTTGCAGCTAGATCAGAGAGAGAAGGCAGCCGAAACTCGTGCATCATCCAGTCGGTCTTCACCCCTTTCCCAGCTCTGCCTTTGTAGAACACCAGCGATTTCTTCAGCCCTATTATGTTATTGCTGCACTTGATGCTGGTGACATCGACGTTGCTACTGTTGAGCTGCTGAGATGAGGAGTAGATGGGTCGATCGGTGCCCGTGGCTTTCCAAAAGCCACTTCTGGTCACTCTGTTGGGCCTCGCGCTGTTCCTGTATTTCCTGTCCCTCGGGCAGTAGAAGTACCACTCCTTTTCCCCGAGAGTCGTCGCCAACTCTATATGAAATCACATGAAAATTGCCAGAAAGAATCAGTTTTGCAATCTAGTCATAGGAAAGTCAAGCATGCATCGAGGGGTGAGATGAAAACAGTGGTTCCTCAACGAGTTCAGGAAAGAGTAAACGAAAAATTTCTTACAAGTAGAAACACTTGAGATTATGCGCATTTGAAGCAAACAAAAGCAAAACCCATGTCTTTTTTAACCTTGACCATCACGTCTTTAAGCAGTTCAGGAAAGAGTAAGCTAAAAATTTCTTCAAGTAGAAACTCGAGATTATGCGCATATAAACCAAACAAAAGCACCTTTTTACCCTCGACCATCCTCATGTCTTTTTATCATATTTTCTCTCTCTCTCTCATATCCAAGCATTCGGCACATGCATCCAAATGATCAAACTCATCTTACTTGGGAGATCCCATGGATCATATTTGTAGATATCAAGTTGCTTGATGATCTCAACACAAATGGCTTGCTTTTGAATCTTCCTCTTCAGGTAAAACCCCACAAGCTCCTCATCTGTCGGATGGAACCTAAACCCTGGCATTATCAACTCCTCCACTGTCTCTCCTTCATGTCTCTCCTCCATCTCTCTCTCTCTCTCTCTCTCTCTCTCTCTCTCTCCCCCTCTCTCTCTCTCTGTGACTAACTCTTAAGAAGATATGAAAGCAGATGCAAGAACTCCAAGGTGCTCTTTTTCAGAAACCCTGGAAGTTACGTGCACAAAATGATGAACACTACTAACCAAAAGGTCAAGTTTTAAGAAGCGAAGCTTCGCCTGTATGAAGTACAAAATCTTAATATGACGTGAAATTTAGCCCCATTAATTTGTTTCACTGACCGAGGACCGAAGGATAAGCCGCCAATCATGGTGGGGTGTGCGACTTTGAGAAGCAAAATTGTTTTTGCCAGGAACGTGGTGGATCCTCCGATTCCGTGAAGCTCTCAAGCAAAGCAAGCGAACAGGGAACTACTACCGAGAAAACTACTGTCTTGTAAAAGAATCTGAATTTTCCTTTTCTTTTTTTTTTCTTTTTGGTGAGTAATTGATACATCAAAGAATATTTAATCTTCTCATGGTTTGATTGAAGACCATCTCAAGTGGCTATTTTCGAGATGAGCACTTCTCAGAAGGCCTGTCCATTGAAGGAAAATCTGTCTTTATAGACGTTTTTGGCGTCAGCTTAACAAGTCTTCAGGGCATGACCTTGTTAATTTTGTCACTTCGAAGGAAAACAAGTAAGCGGTCATAGCATTACACACCCTACGGTGAGGTTTCGAGGAGAATACATATTCAATTTTGGTCCACGATTGGGACGGAACCAAGTAGATTGGATCGGCAATTTCTGGACCAAAAAAATAAATTTACTGGGAGCTGATATGATTCTACATCCAAATAAAAATGGGGTTAAGGAAATGAAGGACCATTAATTGCTGCCTTCCACTTAATTAATTCATCAGGCAAGGGGGTGTCTGGTCTGGTCCAAATTGAGGAATCTCAAGAACTGCAACATCAATGTGTTATGGGGATATGGACTCAGAAGCTTGTAAAAAAAGCATGGTGTTCGAGACCAGTGCTACTAGGTTGATTATTTTAGGGTTTTCGGGTCGTGGGAATCAGGAAATGCAGTTTCTATTCCATTCCTCCAAGCTTCTATTCCACTGGACTTGTCAGGTTCCAATGCATTTTAAAATAAGTCGGAAGATACCATCAAATCGAGAGACCGTGCATTGTAGCTTGCTTGTGTTGGACTTTATTGCAAAGATTCGTTGACCTTGATGAATTGCATTAGTAATTGCGACTAAGGTCACCTTGGGTTTCCCAAAGAGAGCAAGACCAGTTTTATTAATTTATCATTTAGATTTGTCGTTTTTCCCTTTCTTTTTTCACGAGGGACATAAAAAATACGGTAACGTATGCAGAATAGTAGGTTCCAAACGTACATATAGTCAAATGTCATTACATAGTGGTCAATAAAAAAGAGCCCACATTATAAAATTACCAAACAGGCCGAGGGAGGATGGATTGACATTTGAGTTATGTCCATATTCAATTGCCAATCTCAACTCTTTGGGAAATTAGAGGAAAGAATCCAAGACTACATTCAGGCTTTAGCTACAGATGAAATTTCCGAATTTCCGATGGTTCCTTATTGCGCGAATCAATTTTGTAAATCGTTTTGAGCATTCCCAGCATTTCTGAAGTCACGTTAGATGCTTTCACTTGAAGAGTTAGAACCGTTCTCTAACTCGGTTGCCTCCCCCAGCATAGCCAAGAGATGGAGTTCCAAAAAAGAAGGTATTAAGGAAGTTTCAAGAAAGGCTAGTAGATTTTTCACATGGCTCGGATTGCTAAGTTGAGTTGTGCCAGGTAAATCTAATAGATTTAGGTCCACATGCCATGCAATTGCCAGTCGCCAACCAGTATGAACAGACGAAAGATCTGCAGCGATTCGTTTCATATAATAAAATCATAATAAGCCAACGTTGTTTCCCAAATTTTTGCCACAGAAATAGACAAATGCTGTCCCTCGTAATCGGAAAAGGCAGCTTTAGTTTTACTCCTTTGATCCGAGCTTCTAATTCATCTTCTCTATATCCTCATTTATAACGAGTTTTAAACGTCTTGACCAAAAGGACTTGTTATTTGCATCAAAATAACGTCACATGTGAATATCACACGACATATATTTGCCAAAAAGGGGTGGGAAGATAACAAGAGACCATGCATTATATCTCTCCTGTGTTCCAACTTGATTACAAAGAGTGTGTACTGTCCCAGCGAGAAATAGTAGTGATAGACATGGTTTCCGTCTTCGTTGCCAGCAAGTATCGCCAACAAGTGGAGCACATATAATCACCTCACGATCTCACTGGCTGTTACGGGACACAGAAATCAGCTCAAGTATACAACACCAGATATTATATCTACATAAAACACCCGAATGGCCTAAGCGCTTTCTTGCTGAGGAAACATTGAAACCCAAATTTTAGCTCTTTGCATATTGCATAAACTACCGAATCCTTTTTTCATGGCTAACCAAATTTCGGGAGAAAAGCAGCCGACCTGCTCTGCATCAGTTGGCTATGATGTCGCCTTGCTCCACATATTGACTTAGCTTTTCATGGAACGAAGGAAAAGAACAGAAGTTGCCGATGGTGCACTTGGAGGAAACAAAGCGAAGAAATTATATGGCTTCATGGTCTTAAGAAGAAAACTCTATCAACTTGCCTGCAACAATTCCTTTATATCGTATCCTTGCAGCTATAGAAGAAGAACGAGCCAGGAAAACAGTTTTAGCATGTTGAAGAGGATAGAACAGGCTGGTTAAAACATCAGAGCCACAGCATGCCTGTATGTGCAGTACAAACGTAAATGTGTTACCTGAAGGAAGGTAAGAAGTAGAATGACTCCAGAATTCCAAAGAGAATGGATTGTGATGGGTGTGATGAGGTTGCGAGTCTGAGCATAGGAAAGTCCTAAAGCCGTCCCTGCCACACCATGAAGTACATAATTCAAGAGACCAAGATGAAGGAAACTGAGAAAAGTGATGCTGATCATATTTGAGCAGCCATGGTATCATTTCTTTTGACCATATCATAGAATATCAAATCACTACCTAGAACAAAGAGTTGAGGAAACTCTCCAGGAGTGAGGTGTGCAAGCGCAAACACAGCAGCACTTATTAGGACAGCCACTGGAGTAGGAACCCTGTGGAAGAAGCAAGGGCAGACCCAAAGTTAAAATTACTTCCACAATAAAGAGAATGAATATTTAGTTTTGATTAATTTTGCACCTTAAAAGACAAGCATAAGAAACGATCATGCATTAGCAAGAAATCATGCATCTTTATACAAAACCAGCCACAGGAGTAAGATGAGAGATTTAACAATATAAGGATGAATTGTCAACTGACAAACCAGAAGAAAACACAAAAATTAGACAATCAGAACTAAGAAGAGACATAACAGTTTCCACTTTGACACATGAGCAAGCATTATTGAGCTTTTAATCACGCGAATGATGAGAAGTTTCAGACATATTAGGACCATAAAAAAAAAAAAAAAAAAGGCAAGCTTTATATTCTATAATCTAACAAACTACATGCAAACCCTAACAGAAACTAATACCATTTGGCCCAACAAACTTTCCAAGGTACTTCACCAGCCACGGTGAAACTTGTTAGGATCACAATGCATGCACCATTATTGTTAGCTAAATACAACACGTCTCTCCACTAGACTGGGAAAAGCCCACCTCAATCTTTTTAGGAATGTGTTAATGAGCATCTTTAGCTGCAAATATCATCCTCATCCTGCCTTTGCTGTTATAGACTGTTAAGTTCCCACAATAGCAGTAAGAAGATTTACAAATAATTTTCTGCATGACCCTCTACAATGATATATAAAGTGGTGTCTTTCAATTTATAGGAATTCTTTGCTTTTTCAAGAAAACAAAATTGAGATAGAACTGATGACAGGGCAGCACACAAAAAATCCAACAATCCAAATCCAACATCTTAAGTAAATAACAAAATAATAATAATAAGTTGTATATTCCTCCTTCTCTGCAGCATTATGGTCTCACAACACATGATCCCTCATGAAACTCAAAGAAAGCTGAGTAATGAATCCAGAAGATAGAACAAGTTATGGAATTGCGAAACCAAAATACAGCACTTTTGGAGAATAAAACAAGGTAATGAGGATTGAGAAGCCATACCATTTTGTTAGGGACAACATGAAAAATCCTCGGAATATAGTCTCTTCGAGGAATGGAGCAAGGACGCCTGTGATGCCTAACAGGCAAGCAGTGCTACACAATGGAATAAAATTAGCAAATTCCCAAAGCGCATTAAGGAATCTACCAGCTTATTCTGAAAGTACCTGACACCTGATGAACCAATCAACGGAAGCAAGCGAACCAGAGCATCTGTCTGAAACCAAGTAAACATGGTTCACCAACTCTCAAATTAGGAAGGAACATGACTGGAAGGAGAGACCAAGAACTTATGAAGAAGGTCCACAAACTTTTTTCATATTAATGAACCTTAATATAACAGGATTCTTTCGATTAAGTTATCTAATGAAGGAAATAAAGCTAACTTATCCACATTCCAGCATGGTATACTTAAACTTGATCTGCGAGTAAATTGTCCTCTGCATCTTGATACAAATTATTTACACACACAAAAAAATATAGAAAGCTTTATTCAGATTCTAACCTCTCTTTGAGGGGTCTCTCCACTAAACAAGGACATAGCATACCCTGTTACTGCTACAGCAAGTATGGCACCAATAAGACCAATTCCAGCCCACAAGAGCCAACCTCTCTGCAAATTGAAAGGCTCCTTCAAATCTGAAGCAGCAACATAAAATGCTAGTCAGTATTCACCCCCGAGGACACATATTAGAGACTCACAAAAGTAGTAAAGCTCCCAAAAAATATATCCACTGTACAGGTGGTCAGGCATTTCTGTTTGTAATCAGTGAATTTAAGCTTCTTAACATAATATAATAGCTTATGATGATGGATGCCAGTAGTGTATCTTGGAACAATACCATAGCGGAAAAGATCTTCAGGAACTGGTTGAAAGGTCCGAGTGATGCCATAAAGAACTCCAAGTACTGCTGCAGTTGTAATACTGCCAAATAATAATATTCAAAAGTAAACCTCCAAACCACATTTATAAACAACAATTATTATTTTTATTTTTTTTCATGTTCATCTCACATCTCTTATGCAACGGAAGAGCATGGATCACTGACAAGCCAGACTAAAAGAAAGTAATTTTCTCCCATGATTATGGAAATACTATGGTTGATCATGCCAATTTATCAGTCAGCAGGCTCAATTATTTCCATGAATTCCTCTCCCCCTTTATCATACAGACAATCGCGAGCACAATCGCCAGAGCGCCACATACACGCAGAGATTGTGACTATTCATCACAACATTTGTCTTTTCCTTATCTCCTTTTATCATCTCAGTAACAGTTACCAGAAACAAAAGAATTGGAAAGAACGAATCAGTACCTTTGGTCAAGAAAGAGGATCTCTGCCTTCTCATCTAAGCTCAGCTCCTCGAGTCGAAGCCCGAGGTACGGTATCGCGGCGGTCTCCACCAATCCTGTCAAAACAAAACTGCCTGGGGAAAATGATCAAATTCAATTTCCTTACCAGCTCCTGCAACATTTCATCAACCGTATCACAAAACAGAAAATTCTTTGCACCCTAGCCCAAAGTCCGATTCACCGAATGAACCAGCGAAAAAACCGAATTTCGTCATCAATGATACCACTACCAGAATCTGGCTTATATTCCAGCATACAAAGGAACTACTAAAGCCACAATATCATCAAAGATAAAAGAAAAAAAAGAACGGAGCCGGGCACCTTACTCCACAGGCGAGCGAGGTGAGAGAAACAGTCTGCCATTGCCACGGCACGTCCCACCGCTTGAGTATCGGCCAGTTCGGGCCACTTCCCTGCGTGCAAACCAGAAACATGAGACCGGCTGCGGCGAATTCCGGCGGAATCGGGAAGCTAACGCTCCACGATCCGATCACCTGTTCCCGAAAGCTGCCTCCGGGTTCGTCCCTGGCGTCCTGAGCGCAAACCGGAGAGAGCCTCCAGCGGTCCGAGAGCCCGCTCCGGCGACGGCGAGGAGAGACGAAGAGGCGAGAGCCGGCGAGGAGCGAGCGGGCTCGGCTGAGCGGAGGAAACTCCGGAGAGGTGGAGAAGAGACGGAGCGGAGATTGAGCTAGCGAGCTGAGAATAATCATCGAGGCCATTTCCAGGTGGAGCTTGAGAGGATAAGGCTTTGAGTTGCGAAAACAGCAGGTGGTTGCAGAAGGAGGAGGAGGAGGAGAAGGAGAAGGAGAAACGGGTGGGCTCAGTTTCGGGCCTCCTTGTATCATGGGCCGACCCAAAATTTCGGAGTCCGATTGGATTGGATTTGGGCTCCGTTTGTCTTCACTAAAAATGAATAATTTGAAAAACATTTCTTTAAATAAAAATGCTCGAATCACTTATAATAATTAGTTAAATATTCCATCATGGACAAAAAAATATGTCTACACATTTTCATAGACAATGAAAATAATCTCTGTTCATTTATTTTTGTGAACAATACAAGCGGTCATTATTAAAATAATATCTTCAAAATTATTCATTCTTCGCAAAATAATACCGTAACTTCAATTTCTTTATTCTCGAATTTGGTGCTTTTAAATTAGTGAATCTCTGTAATCAAGTCCCCGTACCAAAATTTGGATGGAGAGGGACCAAAGAGATAAAGGCGATTGAAGTAGTAGTCACATGCGATGTAAGCACCAAAGGCCCCCCTCGTCGACGGCAGCTTCAACCACCGCCTCTCCCTCCACGGCGGAGTGAAATTATTTTGTCCATCAACTTGTCGTTTCTGTATTATCAGAAAATGTGTCAGGGCTTATTGAATTTGCTATGAGAAATGTAGATTGCAGAGTAATTCAATTTACTGCCTTTTTTTTCCCAACAATTGCAAAAGGGTATTCATTATCTAGATTTTTATAGCTATGGTTAAGGTCATGTTAACATATTCCATGAGGGTATTTGTCAAGCATTTTTTTTGTCAAAAAAAAAAAAAAAGAGTTTAGGAGAAGGAGAGGTTACCTCATGCTAAGGCATGGTCTTGTAGTGGATTATAAGACTATTGGCGGCGGAATTCAAACCTGACACGATGCATAGAAAATTCAAACTTTATCACCCAAGCCAACTCAGGCTTGTCAAGCTTATTTAATGAAAAAAAGTTCACTTTTGTTCAATACATTGATTATAAATTATAATTGTGGCGAGAGAATTATTTAACGGTCCCAATTCTGTTCAATCTGATTAAGGGCATCTTCCGGAAGGAGAAAATCTCTCTCGTCATTGCTATTTAGTTTTATTAGTAGACTTGATTGCAAATCTAGCTTGATGCAAACTTTTGCGGGGTAGAAAGAGCTTGAAGGTCTACTTTTTTTTTCCTGTGGATCGAGAAGGATGCGTTTGGTCATTATTCGATTCCCGAAAATAATTTTTCCGCATAAATACTTTTTTTTTTTTCAGTAAACGAGTTTCTAAGTATTCAAAAGGTATTTGATAACTACACAAAATTTTTATTTTTAAAATAGAAATTTGTTTGATACGACTATTAAAATTTTGTTTTGATTTAGAATTTCTTATAATTTTTTAATAATTTATTCATTTTTTCTTTTCTTCTTCTTTCTTTCGTCGATCACAAGCCTTGGTCATGGTGAGCGATTGGCCAAATCTAGCAAGGCCGAGCTCGCCAATTGCCAGCCATCGTCAAGGTTGGCGACCGACTAGAGGAAAAAGAAGAAAAAATGAAAATAAGTAAAAAAAAAATAAAAGGAAAGGAAAAATTTAATTATAAAATTATTATCAAGAACAAAGAAACAATTTTATTATTTATTTATTTATTCTGTTTCAAATCTATTAGCAAGAACAAAAACGTTACCGAATGAATTCCTATTTACATTTTTTTCTGACAAAATAAAATAAAAATAGGTATTATCTGTGCATTACCAAACAATTGGCGATAAAGTTACAAAAGCCCGACGAGGCCCAATTGGGTGCAAACCAAGTTCGCTCGACCAAAATAAAGTAACCTATCCTTTCACATTGATGGGCAGACGCTGACAAATTAGGCTGGTGCCCTCTCAAATGATCCCTCTCGGTTAAATGGCCATTCACGACCAAACGTGTAGCCATGATGACCATAATGTCTGCGGAAATGTTCGCCTTGTATGCGGATTTCTAGGTTTTGGAAGTGATACAGCAAGCCCGGAACACAAAACAACGTGCTGCCATTGGGAAAGCAAGAAAACCAGCCGCGCCAACCCTCGCCCCATCTTCAATTCAGCGTGCCTCTTCTGGCCAATTGGCTTTGACTTTTCTCTATTCATTTCTATAAATGCAAAACGATTTTCGTTTGCTTTCTCGGCTTTGTTAATAATTCTTTACGCCGCTGAAATTTCACGTGGAAACACTTTCCAAGTACCTGTCGACCAGATTACTATAAAAACAAGGGAGGAAAGGGTCTGTCTGTCCTCCCAAAACGACAGCCTGCACTGCACTTCCCCGATGTAAAGCAATTTAGAGACTATTTCTTCCTCTTAGAGAAAATAAATATACAAAGAGGATTTTGAGGGTATTAGACGAGCGAACACTAACACATTAAAATAAAAAATAGTACGTTGGCTATCGCTTTCTCTATCCATTTCTATAAATGTACAATGATCTTAATTTATTTTCAGGGCTTTGTTAAGAAGGCTAATTAAAGACAAATTTGTCATTTTTGAGGCTATTGATTTCTCTCACGTGGAAACACTTTCTAAGTACCCGTCAGCCAGATTATTATAAAAAACAGGGGAGAAAAGGATCTGCACAACCCTGCATTGCTCTGCGCACGCTCGCCCTCCCAACCTTCAAAACCCAAAACCTCTTCCCTCCCCAAAAGCCTACCCTCGCCGCCGCCGCCGCCGCCGCCGGAGACCTGTCCCAGCGTCGAAGCGAGACCCGACCATCCAACCCATTTCCCTCCATATCCTCCCCCTTGAGTAAAGAAGGAACCTTGCGAGATCTCTGAATCTCAGAAGTCTACTTTCTACTTGGGCGCACATCCGCAATGGCGACGCTGACTCGCATCACCCACAAAGCCCACCTCCCGTTCCCCGCCGCCACGGCCGCCGGCGGTGGCAGGAGGCCGCGCGCCCCAAGGATCCGCATGTCCCTCCAGGAGAACGGCCCCTCCCTCGCCGTCGTCGGCGTCACTGGCGCCGTCGGCCAGGAGTTCCTCTCCGTCCTCTCCGACCGCGACTTCCCCTACCGCTCCATCAAGATGCTCGCCTCCAAGCGCTCCGCGGGCAAGCGCATGACCTTCGAGGACCGGGACTACGTCGTCGAGGAGCTCAAAGCTGACAGCTTTGAGAGCGTCGACATCGCTCTGTTCAGTGCTGGCGGGTCGATAAGCAAGGAGTTGGGGCCCATCGCCGTCGAGAAGGGGACGATCGTGGTGGACAACAGCTCGGCCTTCAGGATGGTCGAGGGCGTGCCTTTGGTCATACCCGAGGTGAATCCTGGAAGCCATGGAGGGTATTAGGCTCGGGACGGGAAAGGGGGCTCTCATTGCGAACCCCAATTGCTCGACCATCATTTGCTTGATGGCTGCCACACCGCTGCATCGACGCGCCAAGGTGGGGCAAAAGTCTTGTTTTGAATTTGATTGTGGTGTGTCCGTGTGTGCGTATTTGATGGGACGTGTCACCTGAAAAGTTTTGATCTTCTGCATTGTCTTTGAGTTCTAGGTGTTCAGGAAGTTGTGTTTTGCATTGTGAGGGTACTGCATTTGGTGTCTCGATACACGTTTTCTTTCCGTGAGGCAGAGTAGATGTGTGCGAATGGCCTTGTGTCTTTGTAGACAGGAATGGAGGAGCTCTCAGTGAGGAAATCAATGGGTATATGAAAGTTGAATTTGATGTAATGGAGTTGTTATAAGTCTTGTTAGCATCGATAATCTCAAATGGATGTTTAATAGTTAAGACGAAGCATTGATAAAATCTGCTCTTCGTGTGCTAATGTCCCCTTTACAATTGAAGGGAACATGGCATAAATACTATATTTCTGCTCATGCCTTGAGGTTTGTATAGCAGCATATCCCTAAATATCAGGTTTTGCCTAGAAGGGCAATCAGACTGACCCTGTTTGTGACCTGTTGCAGGTGGTTCGCATGGTTGTTAGCACTTATCAAGCAGCAAGTGGTGCTGGAGCTGCTGCAATGGAAGAGCTTGAGCTTCAGACTCGTGAGGTCATCTGTTTTTATTGGAACCGCTCTCATTGCAGAGCATCAAATTTACGCATGTCCTCTGGGAATTTACCCTCTCTCGTTCTGTCAGCAGGTTCTTGAAGGGAAGCCACCAACTTGTAATATCTTTAAGTTACAGGTTCATTTACAACATGTTTTCTATTATTGGAACTCTTTTGTGCTCCATTTGGTTGCTGGGATCATTTAATTAAGAGCTGTTTCTCCATTTTGTAGTATGCCTTCAATTTGTTCTCTCACAATGCTCCTGTTCTCTCGAATGGGTACAACGAAGAGGAAATGAAACTAGTGAAGGAAACTAGAAAAATCTGGGTAAGTGCGTGACCCGATCCTTTTGTAGTTATTTCCTTTGATAGTATATATTTATGGTACTCTTCATTGTAGTCCACATTTGAATATGCCATTGAGAATGGCATTCACTTCATTCTAACATTTCTTCACACCAATTACCTTGTAGAATGACACAAATGTCAAAGTGACTGCTACTTGCATACGAGTTCCTGTCATGCGCGCTCACGCCGAGAGCGTTAATCTCCAGTTTGAGAATCCACTAGATGAGGTAAGTTTCCTATTCAGAGTAGTGCTGTGGCGTTTTGTTTAACTACTTACTCCAATGTATCGTGTCCATGTTTGGCACAATGCAGCATATGTTTGGCTTTCCAAGGCTGGGCTTATTATATTGGTCATCTCTATGTCATGACTAAAGGTTCTTGTCACCTATTCTGTTGATGGAAGCTATTTAAGAAAATTAACTGTTGGACTGTTAACTTCTTATAAAGCTTCTTGTCCTTGACATGGAAGGTCTGCACGCATTATTTAGATTATTTGAAGTGAAGTAGAGGAGGCAATATATATTATAATAAGTTAACATACATGTGCATTTGTCTTGTTCTTTTACTCTATGACAGGATCTTGCTTTTACATCTGATATCAAAGCCAGAGATTTGATTCAAGATGTCTGATTAAGCCAATTAAACAAAATTACCACTATCTTCACTGCATTTTTACCTCGTCATCTAGAAGTTAAGAAAATCCGGTCGTTAAGAATATACAGTTTGTGACCTGAGGAATTTTAACTTAAGGGGATCATATCAGTATTAAAAATAACGCATAAGTTAGCATAGTAATTTTCCTACATTGCAGGGCTTCCAGAATCAGTTATGCATATTCTTCAAAATATGTTACTTTTAGATTCTTCTTTCCATTTGAGTCATGGATCTCTTATGGCTCATTGATACTGATGGATGATCTGCATAGTAATGAACATTTCATGGTTTATAGGAAGTATACTCATGAATGACTTGATTGTGTTCATTTTTGCTAAAGCTGTTTTGGCACATTCAAAAAGAAACATTGGATCAAGTGCATCCTAATAGTAAGGTTTCCTTACATATGTACCTATAATACTTTCAAGTCGGGATTTTGCCACATCAGTTAAAATTCGCATAGTAGCTGTACTTGAGAATGTTCTGGGTGAGTTCTGGTCACACGTGGCAGTAATTCAGCATTTTCTACTGTGACAGATACGCACTAAGTTGGGTTTATGCTATAATGCAAATCTTGTGACAGCTTGGTAACTAATTCCAGTTTGCAAATTTTCAATTGTCTCCTTGACTCTCACTGAAGCTGAACTATGCACATTCTCTTTGTCCTTTGGTCATAAACATATTAAGTAAGCATATATCGTGTGTCCATGGCTTCTCCCTGTAAAATGGGGAGCTAGATTTCAAGGTTGAATCAGGAGTTCTTATGACACATTCCAACTCATTCTGGTAAACGAGGTTATGCAGAAATAGGACACTAACCTCTTCCGTTTTTGGGGAGTTTCTTGGGCTGACTTAGTCTTTTGTGGTCTTTTTTTTTTACGCAGGAGACTGCGAAGGATATACTCAAGAATGCTCCTGGTGTTGTGGTTATCGATGATAGGGCAGCGAATCACTTCCCTACACCATTGGAGGTGTCAAATAAGGATGATGTAGCGGTTGGGAGGATACGTCGTGATGTTTCACAAGATGGGAATTATGGGTGAGTTGGTTTTGCGTCAATTACTCTTTTGTGCATTCATCTCATTTTCGTTGTTATAACGACTTTCTTGGAGTTGATTTGTCAACTGTGGAACTCTGTACAGATTGGATATCTTTGTCTGCGGTGATCAAATACGCAAGGGAGCAGCACTCAATGCTGTTCAAATTGCTGAGATGCTCTTATAATTTGGAATTTCTTCATGATAGCGAGGCTTTAGATCTTAGGCTTTTCAAGTACTCAGGTGGAGATTTTTCCTCGTGATATGTCACCGTTGTAAGAGTGCTGTTCATTCTTGGTGTGGAGTACAATAAGCTGGAGTAGGAGTTGATTTTGCCCAGCACGAACAGATAGGCTCATTAGATCATATTTAAAAACTCCCTTTGGGATTTTTTGCTATGACTGGCCTGATTGTTTATTTGGAATTTGTTTACCTTGAGTTCTAAAAGCTGTATTTTGTCATTCGCATGTCGGCTGCATTCTCCTAACGAGCACCTCGTTCTTGATCGTCAACAACCTTCTTGTTCCTTCTTTCGTCCTCTTTCAGCCCTATCTAGTTGTCATCTGGAGTATTCATACATTGACAAGCATACTTGGGTGTGTTTTACCCGGGTATTATGAATCTTTGTACTTTTCAGGCAATTTATTCTACCGCGTGGATTTCAAGGTTAAGAGTGCTAAATGCCTACCCTTATTAGCCATTAGTGACAATAATACAGTCACAAGAGACATGAAGAACTTACGAGTTACCCCCAAGTGAAATCATTTTGCTTCATTTATTGATTTGGGGATAGGGTTGGCGATTTAGAACACAAAGTGAAATATGATCACATAAGATTCACAGTTTCGGACACAATGTCAAAGATGCTCATACATGATTCAAGCACAAGACAATTTACTGAGGTAAATGTGATTCCAGCAAGATTAGGAATAGTTCCTCCTGAAAGGTTGGAGATAATGTGATGCCAAGGCAAAATGGATTGAATCAGTGATGGATTTTCTACGAAGAAATGCCAAAAGTATCTAAAATTAGATTCATAAAAAACACGATCACAGCTAAACGACCTCTTCCACTCAAAACAGCAGGATATTGGCACGATCTGCATCTTCATCACCTGTAATTTAATCTGTCAAGATGAATAGCTCGGTGGACAAAAGGACGTTCCAGATCTCAATTTCTTAAGAGAGGTTGCCAGTTTTGCAAGAAAGGTTCAAATGGAGGACATACAGGTTCTGGTGTGCGGAGAGAGTCCCACGTGCTACGTGCTCCTCCTAATCCTTAGAAATGGAAATCGCTAGTTAAATACCTTCCCCTTAGACATCTCCAATGCCCATTCTTCTTTCAGCATGAGGGTTAAGAGAAGATTAAAGAAATAGATACAAATTGAGAGAGAGATAGCGAGAGAGAGAGTCATAATGGTACCAATTGGGCAGCCAATTCTTTTTTACTTACCCCAGGTACAACTTAGGACAGCCAATCAAAGCAAAGGGATCTCAAGATTTCCACAATATTTCCATTATCCAAAAAAAAATAATACAGTAGTAGAACAGTAAGACAGAAGATACAGCTCACAGCAGTATATATACACCAACTATATCGGAAGAGTGGCACCAAAGGGGCAGAAAACATGGAACAACTCATTACAAAACAAAACGCTCAGATTAGGGAAAATTCAAATGTCCTTGTACTCCTTAGTTGGTCGCGCCTCAAAGCCGCCACCTTTTCTCTTCTCTAATGTGTATGGCATATAGGTGCCGAGAATTCTATCCCACATGACGAAAAATGGCTGAGAGAAGTTGTACTTGTTACCATATAGTTGGTGGTGGACATCATGATAAGCTGTGTTGTTCTTGAAGAAAAGATGGAAGAGATTCCCAGGAAGCCACAGACCACAGTGGTCGTCAACAGTTTTTATGGTTGCGAAAGAGAAGAAGAAAATGGATGCTCGAGGGCTCATCCCAGACAAGAGGAAAGACAACGCACCCCCGATTGTGTCTAGAAGAAGACCCTCCAAAGGATGGTTGTAGAGAGCGCCAAAGGCATAGGGCACAACGAGCCGGTGATGTTGAGAATGGATGTGCTTATATAGAAACTTGTTATGGTGCATATATCTATGCATGAAGTATTGCCAAGTATCCAATACCACCATTGCAGTGATAAATTGACTTGCTAATACAATCACAGAATTGTTCACGCCTGCAGAAGCCCCAGCATCATCTCCAGTAACCTACACGACTCAAAATGACAAGACAATCAGATACTATCGAAAATATGGACATGTTTTTATAATGAAGTGAACATCTTATAAACCATAAACAGATCAAATAAATTGAGCACAGAACTGGGAGAATAAACAACACAACTTGTGTTGGAACTTAAAATGTGCCCATTCCATCTTAGAATCAGAATTCAATTCACTTGGGAAATTGAGAATAGCCAATTAAGTGATATCTCTACAGAAAGGGGATTTACTCCCTTTTCCATGCATCATGTTGGACTCCAATAACCAGAAGCGACCTACTAAATGGCATGAGCCCTGCCATTCAGGGCAATGACAAGTGCATGAGATTTGCACTATACTAGTCATGCATAAATTCATGATTAATCCGTTGCCTGCAGCAACAAGCTGCACTTTACAGCTTTCTCGTTGATGGAAATCTGACACCCAATTATAAAAACAACTTTCTTTCTCAATCACGTTAAAAGAAACAAAGTCTCAGACCATTTGTTACGTTCACACGTAGGCAGGTCAAGAGGAAGTGGAAAGGACAAGGCGTTTCATTGCGGATTCTTCTTATCGGTATCAAGCATGATCAAAACAGATTACCCCATAAACAAGTCATTTCCCATCATCTTAACTTCGTTGAGCTACCAGATTTTGCTTATAGGCGACAAAGCACAGACCAACCATTCACAACCCAATAACGAAATTGAAGAACACATGATTAACGGCTCGCGGAGGAAAGGACAATCCAAAAGTAAATATCATCCACCAGATTTAGGCAAGACCAATACTTCCCAAGCCTAACGTACCTCCGCAGACTTCTAATCGTAAAAAAAAAAACAAAAGATTCACAAGGCGACAGGCAAACATATGCACAACCTCTCAGGGTCTAGAGGCGGCACATGCCGACAGCAATTCAAGACCAGAAAAAGCAGGCGACACGACCAGACTCGTCCATGAAAATCCTCTAATTAAAACACCTCAAGCTAATAAAAAAAAGTCGCAATCAATCAATCAAATTAAACCAATCGCTGCGGGCGACCGACCAACGAATTCCCTGGCAAGAAACCACGCACCGTGAACAAGAGGATGGCGACGACAGCCTGAACCGCCTGTTGGAGGAGGACCCCTTTCACCACCGTCGCTTTGGACACCAAATTCTTGTCGTCCTCGTCCTTCTTCGAGTGCAGCCGGTAATTCTCGAACGATCCCAGGGAGATGTATATCCCGGAATACACCCAATACACCACGATCGGAGCGAACGTCCCCAGCATCTCGTCCGACATACCGAAGGCCATGTTCAAATTTTTTTTTCTCTTTTTAAGGAAAAAAAAAAAAAAAAAAAAGGCCCCCCCACCGAAATTATAAAATCACGAGGTGAATGCTGAAATCACAGAGATCGCAATGAGACGAGAACCGCCCCGGGCCTTTCGAAACAACACAGACGGCTAACGTCGCCTCTTCCCCCGCCGAACCCCCCTGCGTCCTCGAGCTTGACAGAAAAATCCTCCCTTCCCTCCCCAATAAAATCAAACGAAGAAAGAGAGAGAGAGAGAGAGAAGCGATTAGGTCAAAACAAAGGAAAATAGGGGTCGCGATGGCGAAGATTCGTCGCGATGGGGGAGAAAGGGAGAAAGAGAGAGAGAGAAAGAGAGAGAGTGGCTGGGGCAGGGCGTTGTTGACGATAGAGACGGAAGAAAAATCAAACTACCCACTTCTTGTTCCAGAACCCGGAGGAGGGCCGGGGCCCGCTGCGGGCAGGTTTACTTTTCCGTTATCCGTCTCGCCACGTGGGCTTCTTCGGTCTGCTCGATCCATGAGGGACGTACTCAACGGACGGCGGATCTTTCGCGAGGCGAATGGCGAAGGGGCAGCTCGGGTTGACCTATCGTTGGCAACTGGTGGTGGGGCCCGCGGGGGTGGGGGCGATGCGCTCCCAGAAATATCGCCAGTCGCGTCGCGGTTTTGTGTTGCAGGGGGTTTCGGGTCGTTGTCCGCTTGGTCGGGGTCAAAAACGACGACAATCACGCGCGTGGCGCGAGCCTGCGCGTGGGCGGAGCGAGCCCTGGAGCTTCCCGACACGAGAGGGGAGCGAAAGGCGCCGTCGTTGGCCTAGTCGTCGAGCGCACGTGGAGGCGCTTTCGCGGAGCGCAGAGGATTTCCCCCTTTTTCTCTCTCTTCTGACGGCCAACCAATAATCATAGGTTAGAGAGGCACGTTCAGCCACGCATTGAACTCGCGGTGTTTTCTTTATTTGCATGAAAACGAATGTTTTCAGTGATTAGTTATTCAATCTTATCTCTCTCTATTAGAGAGACTCTACTCTTCATTCCGTGATTAATCCTTTTTTTTTTTTGTGGTAGTTTCACTTATGAGCAATTTGCCCACGGAAGATCCTATAGATCCGAGACAACTAAGTTGAGTTATTCAGTATTTTTTTTTTTATGACCGAGGGATCGACTGCCAAAGATTACCCTTCGGGAATCACAAGTTATTCAATATTTTCACCCCTCAAGCATCCAAGAATTCTCTGACAGAGAGTGAGAAAGCAGTGTTGATGTTTCCTGATTTTATACAAGATTTGATGATTAATTGAGCAAACTATGATTTTTCTGTATAATGAACCACTTTGCAATTGAGAACCTTCCGTTTGCCGGAGTTTCATAGGCAGTCGTTCCAGCTCATGCAACTGATAATTTCAGCATTACTGGCAAGGGTCGTTGACAGAAATCCAAAAGTGCTTTGTATGATCCTCATGTTGCCTCCAGATCTTGGGCTTCCGGAACCTTTTTGACAAAGTTGATTTGCGCTTGTTTGGTCCGCTTGCATGAAACTAAGAAGAAAATTAGAGATATGATCAGATAATGCAGCCTAACATTTTCTGGGGGCACGGGATGGGGAAGCTAAAAGATGATTCGCTAAACCTTCGCTCTTTTCATTAGATGCAAGGACGGAGGATTTCCACTGCTCGTAATCCCGCTTCTCCATCTTCTTGCGCTTCTGGTAGCATGAAGACTGAACAAAAGGCGCACGTATAGTTAGCAAACTCATGTGTGAACTCAGCTTCCTATATGCACTTTGAATGTCGGCGTGAATTTTGATCAGCTAAATTCCAGAATTCTTATCACTTAGCAACAAGTATAACATCAAGCATTGAACGCTAATATCTGTAATGGAAGATTTCCCTTCAGCCACTTTCTTGCTATGGAAACAGGGATTGCTGTGAACACACCTACAGGGTACTTAGAGGTTTCACTTTTTCATTGCAACAGAGATTCGCTTTCGTTTGAAATCAAAACCAGAGGAGCACATGTGAACAAAAAGCAAGTATTAGCAAATAACGGAGGTTCATCTCATGTAAAGTCGGTGACCTCGATGTAGGTCGGCAAATTTTAGACTGGTATAGAGTTAGTTGGGGATGTTTCATGTCCCTATGATACATCTATGAGTCCTACGTGCTAAAGCTTATGGACCATCATAAATCTACACATTGAAATGGCTAAAATAGTTTACAGAACTCTTCTCAATTTAACTTGACAGACATGACTCAATCAAAAGTGACTCTCCATCGCTTGAAGTCCATAGGCGAAAATATAATGATTGGAAAGCCACATGTGCTAACAGATTTTAAGAACTGGTAGTTGTTTCGGTGAACCTCTCTCCTTACACATATTAGCTTTGCATGTGGAAAATGCCAGTGCAAAATCTTGCACAAGCGAATTAAAGAACTCTTAAGTGATACGACTTTTCGATGCAGCCTTGAGATTGAAATGATATAGAAGTCGGTCCTCCAACATGCAAACAAATGTGCAATCGTGTTTTCATGAGGTTTTTCTTTTGGCCTGAATCGGATAAGATTAAATACCAACACTACAAAAGATTGAGCATAAAGGAGCAATGGCTGAAACGGTCACAATCCATACACTCGTCTGAATTCCGAAACCATAAAGAAATCTTCCACGAAACAAAACGAAAAGGTATGCCTATATCATACCTCTGGTCCCTCATCAGATAGATGCCCACCATCCTCCAGTTGCCTCTTTTCAGGTACTACGTCAAGCAGATCTAGATGCCAAATGATAGTTGATCAGGAAAGGCTCCCAAACTATGATACAGTCAAAAACTAATCAACAAGAACGTTATAGTTCTTCAGACCAGGTAATTATAGGCAGGACTGGATATGGGTACAAAACAAATGAAGTGTTTTAAGAATGTTGAGCCGTCATATTATTCACCTCGGTTTCCTTTGACCTCTCGTGGATCTTTCTTTTCCTTTGAGACACCAAAAGTGTCATGGCATAGATCCTTCATTGAATTGGCGACCTGAAAGAGCAGTTGAGCGTCACCATATGTCATAACAGCAAAACACAGGTGTCATTAGATTGTTCTGGAGGGCAAGGCATAGCAAGAATGAAGCTATCTTACAGAAGCGAACTCAGTTTCGGATGTCCCACAAAGTTCAATCAACTTGATCTTGTCTACCTTGAGCTGCAAAATCAATTTAATCTTTCACTGGAATGTTTAAGATGTAATAGCCCATTACACAACAAAAGGTAGTAGCTATTCAGAAGATCATAGTCAAAAATACCTTTTGTTTCTTCGCACATAAGTAGAATGCTACGGCAACAAAACAGGTCGAGTAAAATCAGCAGTTGCCCTTCTTGAAGCGGGCAATGATGTGAGGAACCTGTCCTTGTATCTGGTAAAGACGGACATCATGATTACATCTCAAGTCACAAAATATCATTTGAGGCCAAAGAAATTGATAATCCTACTAATTCAAAGTCGGGGCTTGTTAAAACACGGCATCTCATGATTGCTTAGAACACTGGAGAAATCACACGGCGAATCTTTCTACATCATCTATAATCAGTGTAATGCCGAGTGAAAAATGAACAAGGATGGCTTTTCTTGCAGCAACACACTCGTAAACCTCTCACGGGCAATCCAGCACACATTTGGTAATGAAAAATCAACAAGTCTCTAGAGCCAATCCAGAGCAATGACAAGATGACCGAGCCTTACAGAGATAGGCCCTTCTTCACGAGCGGAATCAGCCTGACGCAACCGAACTGAATCGCGAGCTCTCTGATATCCAACGTATTCCTGTAACACCAATGCATCGGTGCCGATCAAAATTCTGAACGGATAACGCTAGCTAAAATCAGCTTCTAAGGAGAACGAAGCGCTACTCACTTGAGGCCCAGTCCGTTCTGCATTGAAATGAACGATCTATTGTACGCTTTCTCCGACAATCCGCTGAGCTTCACCGCGGCCTGCCTATCGAATATCACCTGCAATCTGTAGAATTCCATAGCATCCTATCAACACGACCGATCACTTAGAAGCCGAAATCGAAGATCGACCCAAAAAAGGAGAGTCCGAGCAAACCTGTTCGCGGCGATTTCCAAGCAGATCACGGCCTTGCAGCCCTCTCCCTACGAGAAACAAAAGAATCGAATCTCAGAAATCCGACCACGAACGAACGCGCACCCGAACTTCCGCCGTCGAGCGAGGAGAAGGAGGAGGAGGGGAAAAAAAAAAGAGAGGGGAGGATACCACGCCGATGATGGAGGAATCGAACTGGACGTCGCAGAGGCGGCGGAGCTCGGCCGCCTTGCGGAGGAGGTGCTTGGGCTCCGACAGGCCGAGCTTCCTGGCGATCTCGGAGAGGTCCATTCCGGCGACGGCGTTTTCTCCTCCCTTTCGAGACGAGAGCGAGAGCGAGGGGCTGCGGTCGAGGCGTCGCGATTGGAGAAGATGGAGGGAGGGAGGGAGGGAAGATTAATTCGCCTCTGAAAATGGCGGGAACGAAAGCCGGTGATTTTTTCGTTCGCGCTGCCGTTCGAGCTTTCCCCCTTTCTTTATTCCTTTTTTAAAATTAATTTTCTTTTTTTGTGTTTATTTTTTTCCTTTTTTTGTTTCGAACGGTTGGCGCGTAAAAGAGGTTTTTCCCCGGGAACTAAATTGGAGTGGCGCCAGAGAAACGAATTTGTTACGGCCCCAAAAAAAAAAATAGGAGAGAGAAAATAATGGGAATTGTTTGATTTGAAATTTTTCCCTTTTCTGGATTTTCCGTAACAGTGACCGTCCAGGGAAATTATTTTAATTAATGACTAATGAAAAAGGAACAAAATTAAATGATTGATGCGTGGGAAGAGATAGAAAATTAGATGGACAATTGAAATGTCCAACTTCGAATGAAATTAAATTAAATGCAAAGGAATAAAATGCGTTTGTTGAAGAAACTAAGGGCCTGTTTGGGAATATTTTTGCTCTTTTGTTTTTTTATTCTTGTTTCACGGAACAAAAAAAAAAAAAAAAAAAATCCGTTTGCTAACGTTAACTTATTTTTCTAATTTTCAAAATAGAAAAGTAGCTAGAAAATAGATTTAACAGAAATAAGAAAAAAAAAAAAAAAATTATTTATTGTTCTTAAGAATAATTTCTATAAATAAGTCAAATTTCTTTTTTATTTTTCTTTTGTTATTTTCTCTTGCCGCGGCCACTGCAAGCCACCTTCGGCCACCCAGTACCACCACCAACCGCTGACCACCAACCATCGACTGCCAACTGACGCCACCATTCTCGGCGATTGTCGTTGGCCGCCTCCACCACTTGTCGACCACCGCCAACCGCTGATTGTCGCGCCAACCACCGCCATCCTCCAACCGCCTACCGTTGCCGCCGCCACTGCCGACCGCCTGTCGCCTTTGCCCAACCATCGCCCACGGCGCACCGGCCCGCCACCCCCTCCCGCGGCCGCTCATTCATGAGTAAGAAGAAAAAAAACGAAAAAAATACAAAAATTTGTGGATCATACCAAATGCGTTCCTATTTTTTTTCTATTTCAAGAATATAAATTTTTTATAGTTACCAAACGCCTTATTTTACTTATATATTATTACCGGGAATAGAAATATAAAATAATTATCTCCGAAAAAAAATCGTTTTCCATAATAAAAGCATTACCAAGTGAAACTTTACCAAATGCATACTTTTGCTCAAAAATTGTTCTCGATAACGGAAACAAAAAAAATAATTTCTCATCAAAAATTGTTCTCCGGAACGGTTACCAAACACTCCCTAAGTTTCCGTGACTAGTGAAAGCTTGCAATCATATTTGATAAATGAAAAATCAAAATTTCTTTGTTGTAAGATGGTATAGCTACGGAAATAGGAAAATATACAACATGTCCAAGCTTGACAAATTATATGATTCGCCAACTTTCGGCTTTTTCTAATGAAAAAACTTCCAAAGCTCTCGTGGAAATCAAATATAGGCTTGTGCTAATTTCTGAAATTTGAATAATATTTAAAACTTTTGACCAAAAAAAAGGGCACTTCCTTGCATTTTCCGTGGTCAAAACAAGTGTGCTTAATTCAGGAAATATTTTATGAAAAACCAAATACTAAAATATTGGTTTTTCCTTTTTAAGTTAGAGAATTCACTTTCATAGCTTTGAATGTGCAAATTTTCTTCAACCAAATATGGTTTTTCTTTGCTCGATTGTTTTCAACAAACCAATGTGCGAAAGTTTAGAAAATTAATTTGCGAAAAATTCGTTGAATCAAATAGACACGTATTGAATGTCCATTTGAAAGAGATGCCAAAAGAGTATTGAATAAAGGTGAGGATAGAGCAATTAATCTGTTTGGTGTAGATGTAGTCGAGTTGTAGCTGTGTTTTGCTTTAATATGGTTTTGCCGTGAGATGTCATAGCTAGTGAGGTCAACCATAAATGTCCAAAAGTCATGGCATTTGAAAAAGCAAAAGAATGAAGCAATATTCTGTAAATTTCTATGAGTTATTGCAGCTTTGACGGTACTGTAACCGCGAGGAGTCCCTCGAACATTTACGAAAGCTCATACCTCTTTTTCAAAGCTATGGTTTTTATAACAAAGCTATGATTGTCGCAGCAGCCTCGTCTCTCTCATGTTTAAGACAACGAAAGCTGCTATTTTATAGCTATGGTGTCGACGTAGCCACGAAGGTCACCTAACTCAGACCTTGGCAAATCCCTAAAAGGCCCCATCTAGGGCAGGCGCATTTTTTGATCTGAGTCGTTGGCCTATATGTAAACTTATAATATTTATATGTATTTAACACGCCCCTCGGACTAAAGTTGGTTGCGAAGACAGTACTCTGAGCTTGTAAGCAATATCTATTAGGATGTAATTCATATCCCTTATCAATAGGAAGGCACGGGTGAGTTGTTCGAAAGCTGCCTAATAGGGGTTGTAGGATAGCGCCCTAAGTTGCTATAGGGTTTTTATAGTTTTGACTCATATTTTACTGGTAAATGAAGCTGGAGCACACAAATAGCTATTAGGAATATGCAATATTTTTCTTTTATAATCGAGGGTTGTCACAAAAAATATGCGATGCGCTAATTATAGTGAAATTTTCTATTGAATGTAATCCTAATTTAAAATATATTGAAATAAATCTTCCATCTTGATTTCTCTCTCTGTTCCTACTCTATTTTTCATTGTGTCTTGAGCACCTAATTCTAGCTATTTGAAAAAAAAAAAACATGCTAATCTGTGTATTTTTTGGATAAATGGTGCCTTGACACCTTGGAAAGAAAAAAAAAAAAAAACGTATCGCGTAAGACCCACCTTACATTAATTTTCCCCTCTCTCCGCATTACTTTTTTCCTCGGAGCATCCATGGACACGTGCCCGAAGCTCCAACGGCCATGGCTTCCGCAAGCTTGAGCTCAAGTGACACCGTGGCGGCAGGATGTCAAAGCTCAAGCAGCCATGGCTGTAAGCTCAAGATATAACAACCATGGTTGTGACCTCACGCTCAAGTGGCCATTGCCACGAGCTTGAGGCTAAGGTCAAAACTCAAGTGACTAAGGCTACATTTTGTAAGGGGTTTTGAATTTAATACAAATGCTAAAAGCTCAAAACTATCTGGGGAAATGCGATTGTCTTTGATAAAAAAATTTTGCAAATGAATTTTGAGTTGAATGTGCAATTGGTAAAAAAAACATTCGCAATAGGCTTTGATGGGTATAATATATATATATATATATATATATATATATATCTCCCCTTTTTTTTTTTTGAAAATTGAACTAAATCCTTCACTAGACCGGCGAAGGTCGCTCGACCTCGGGCGACCCAAGGGTTGCGCGACCTCGGGCGACCCAACGGTTGCGCGACCTCGGGCAACCATCGCCTGGGTCAGGCAACCTCTGGCGAGGGTCGCGTGACCCAACTAAGGGCCGTCGGAGGTTGCGACCTCGGGGACCCTTGGCGAGGGCGACCTAGAGGTTGCGCAACCTAGGTGACCACCGCTTGGGTCTCACAACCGCAGGCGGCCCTTGCCTAGGTCTCATGAGGGTTGCGTGACTCCGTTCGCCGTGTCACGCGACCCTCGCGAGACCTAGGTGGCGGTCACCGGGGTCGCGTGGCCCCTAGGTCGAGTGACCCTCGCCGAGGGTCGCCAGAGGTTAGGCAACCTCTAGCGGCCCTCGATTATGTCGCACAACCCTCGTCGGCACCAGATTTGGCTCGCCGACGACCATAGCTTTTCGCTAGTTCGGCGAAGGGCTGCCTCCTTTTTCAATTAAAAAAATAATAATAATCATGGGCAAAATCGAAAATATGAATAATTAGTGAGGGTAGTTTTGAAAGGGAAAAAATAATTTCAGCATTTTGAAGGTAAGTCGAAAGTTGAAAGCCGGCTTCAAAGTTGAATCAAACGGTTTAGCATTTAAGTTCTTTGGAAATGCTGAACAAAAAACGCACCCTAAGGCTATCCCAAGTTTCGGTTTCGAGGTCTAGCCATGGCAGATGCTAAAGGAAGTAAAAAAAGGCCTAAAGAGATAAGATGATGGACCAAGAAGGTGAGGTAAAGAGAATAGAGAGGAGAGAGGAAAATTAATGTGAGGAGGGCTAGATGCGGCCCATGTTTTCCAATGGATGGACTGATAATTTACTGAGTTGGCCTCTTTAGTGTACCCAATATTTTCTCATGCAGTGAGGCCCTTTGCGGAAAGGGAAAAAATTGATTTGACGATGGCAAATGTATGTGGGTGAAAGGGTGTCTGCATCTAACGCACCAGAAGAGAATTCTATTTGAAAACACAGCGATAAAGATATAATATATGGAATGTTTAATTTCGGCACGACAATCCATGGCCTATTTAGGGTGTGCATAACAAAATTTATAGAACAAAAATTGATTTATAGCCAGAAATTGAGGAAACAGTTAAAAATTTTAGCTTTTAATTTCTTTTCAAATATATTTATGGAATAGAAATCTGTTTAAGAAATAGAAAAATCAAATTGCGTTACCAAACGGATTTCTGTTCCAAACCTATTTCGGGGAATAGAGAAATAAAGAAATAGAGAAGTAAAAATTTTATCACACGTGTTCTTATTGGTTTCAAACCATATCATTATTGATCCGATTAATTATGGAGTGATCAATTTCAAATTGGCTAAGTTCTAGATCTATAGATTTAGTTTCCGGTTTTTTGAATCTAAAGCCTACCATGTTTGTTCTAAAACTGATCTTATAACCCACCCCGTCCTTTTCGGTTTAGTTTCAGGATTTACAGAGAACTCGGTTTTCTTTTATTTCTTTTATTGTTGATTTAATTTTTTATAGCAAAATAATACAAATCAAAGTAAAAGATAAACGAGGGCAAGCAAGTAAAGGCGAGTCAGGAACGAGTGAGGGTGAGTCACGAGCTAGTGGAAAGGAAGGTGAGTCACGAGCAAAGAGATAGAGAGTTGAGGCGATTGAATGAGGTTGGGGAGAACACAAGAGCAAAAAAAGAAAAAGAAAGAGACAAAAAGATGCTGAGAGAAAAACTAGAGTCTCTGGCTTTATGGAACCAGTTCCAAAATCATTTCGATTTTCAAACAGTTCTTTACTCAAAACCGTGAATCAGACCGGTTTTAACATGAATCTGAAATTGAATCAATTTTTAGGGCAGTCTAGTCTGAATGCGCAAGGTTATGATCTACCGTACCATAATTGAACTTTCGTTCCTGTTGCGCGTTTAAATCACATTCATGCCAAAGTACGTAACCGGATTTGCAAAAGAGGAAAAATAATGCACATCGGTAAATGCTCCCCCCCTCAGACCAGATTTCAGTTGCCAAAAACAGCGAGGAACGAAACCCAACTGAATCCGATAGAAGTACAAAACCCACGAAGAAAAGGAGGAAAAGGAAACCGAACCGGTTCGGATCCCAAATCGCCTTTTCCCGCTCGGGAACGCGCTCGGTCCGCCCGCCAGATCTATCAAGCTCGGGCCTTCGCCTCGTCGCCGACAAACCGGGGAATCGCGCGATCGAGTCGGACGCCGTCGATTCCGCGTTCTTCAATCTGCATTCGCGCGAGTTCAGCTGGACAGGAGCTCCACACGCCGCGGCCAATCCCAAGGCGGCCGACGCCCGTTGCCGAATTCCGATGCCGGACGCCGCGGCTCGCGGGGGAGCGTGATGCGGCGGGTCGGGGACAATGGCCGCGAGCGGGGACGGCGACGAGCGAGCTCGCTAGCTGTTTAGCCGAAGGGAGGAGTTCGCGATTGCCGGAACCGCGGGGGAGGAAGAGATAGGGATAGAAATAGTTCGGCGTCGCGATACGGGGAGGGGTTTTGGCGAAGATGGGCCTGGATAGGCGCGGCGACGAGATGTTCGTCGTCGAGAGGAGGGGTTTGATCGGCGCGTTCCTGCGTTCGTTGAGGCGGGGCCGGGATCGGCTCCGGGCCGCTCGCCGGGGGCGGAGGAGTTATAAGCTGAGATTCTCGCGCTTGGCGTCTCTGCTGGCCGCTATCTTCCTGTTTTGCCTCGTGGCTTTCGGCCTCAACATGTTCCTGCACGGTGAGGCATTTGCGCCCGGAGTTTTTTCTGATCGCGAGGAACGGTCGTGTAACTCCGTTTCGTTCGCGGAATCCGTGTTGGTCGACGCATTGGTTTGGTTGTAGCTGGTTTAACTTCAGAGCTTTGCCATTGCGCGAGCACCAAGCTAGGCAGACGAACAATTGTGCTTATGGCATTTTAAGTGCATAGAATAGAACATATGGCATGCTCCTTCTTTCTTTCTTTTTGTTAGTTCTGATGTTCGGTTTTCCTTTTTCTCTTCGGGGCATGGGGGAGGAATGGATTTAGTTAGTAGCAACAAGGGGTTCATGAAAGTTGGGATTTATATATTCTCGTTTTCCAACTCTTGTCCTTTCCATCGTATTCAGACCAAGATAGCAATGTTTCTTCTCCATTCAGTAGTAGTTTCACAAGGCGGTTTCTTTGTATTTTATTGTGAAACTCCTCTTGTAGTTACTATAGGTACTTTAAATTGTCTTCCTTAGTTGATGTTGTTCGTGTTTGCTATGCTTCTAGAGCTTGCAAGAGACCTCATCTTTATCGACTTTACTCTTCAATATTGCTGAATAAGATCCCCTCTACCATATGGTCATAATCTGTTGCAATTTGATTAGACTATGTATAACTATGCTGCTTAAAGAGGGGGTGGGTGCTAGGTGTTGCTTTCTTGTTTTCCTGTCCATATTACTTCCTTAACTTTAGTACGGCACACAATGCAGGAAAGATGGAAGGCAGAACTTCATCTGCTGATAGAGTAAAAGTAGCAGACACAGTAAAAGATGCAGACGCGGTGAAAGAAGCAGACACAGTGAAAGAAGCAAACTCAGTACAAGAAGCAAACATAGGGTCGGATGTTGGGAAAAAACCAACAAGCAAGCATCGCAAACGGCGTAAGTAATTTTCTTGCATAGCTTAATCCTCTATTTCAGGCCTTAGTCCGGCCTTTACATGATTAGGTAATGGACATGACGTGTCGTCTTGCGTTAGCAGACGTATTAAACTAAACTGTGCCCTTGCTTGTTCTAAGTAAAGCAGATGATACTCAAGCAAATACATTTTGATATCTACAGATTCACTCTTAACAGCTTTGGAATTTTTGCACCTTTATTGACATCATAAATTGTGTTTTAAAAACTTTTCAAGCTTAAGTCTGATTTGATGCTTGTTAGCTGCCTCCATTTAAATATTGCACTGTATTCAAACCTGTGCAAAGACGAGCATTGCTTATTCATTTTCATGTCACATGCTTATTCTGTACTCTGTTTATATACCTTCATCTTTTCTACGTTGATATTTCAGATCTTCCTTGTGAAGTAACTTTATCAGAGTCAGTCAACAATCTAGTTGAACCCAGCAGTTTCATGAATTTCGCGCAGTTTTCACTGGATTTCATTGAAAAGGAGGAAAATAGTTTTTCCATCCCTAGATTTGGTGGACATCAGACCCTTGGTGAAAGAGAGAACTCCTTTCATGCGATAAGCCAAAAACTTCATTGTGGTTTTGTCAAGGGGCCAGCGAGCACTGGATTTGATTTGGATGAAAAGGACAGGATATATATGAATACATGTAAAGTTGCGGTGTCTTCTTGCATTTTCGGAAGTTCTGATTTTCTGAGGCGGCCAACAAGCAAGCGGGTACGTATACTTGATCGATTCTCTATTGCCACATACTAGAAAGCAAAACTTATTAACAACTTTAGTTAAGTCATTCTGTTGTAATTAGTGTTTCTCTAAGTTTGAAGTCGATTTCTAAATCTGCAAAATTTAAATGATCAGTGGTGTTCCTTCAAGTTTGCCCTTAAGTAAATGTTAACATTGTTTGAATGAGGCATAGGCAGTACTCCTCATCCAACATCTTCAATTTATGTAATGTCCTACCTGATGTGGAAGTTCTTGTGTTGCAGACAGTAATCTGACAATATTACTTGGGATCTTTTCCCACGAAACATTTGAATTCTAGTTGCTACCTCCTGCTCTAGCAAATTCATTTATATTTTGCATGCTTTTTGCCAGGAATTGTGAAATACATTTAGGTCTTGGGCCCGAGTTTTGCAAACTTTGGATCTCTAAGTCTAAGGCAAATAGATACTTGTATGCTTAGACAATATTTTTTATTGGCATCACCAATGTATTTTAATTATCTGAGATTTTTAAAGAAAGTATGTAGGCAAATGTAAGATGCTTGCTATCTTCCTAGTGATCTTATGTACCACACACATATACTGCAGATAACTGAGTATTCCAAGAAAAATGTCTGCTTTGTTATGTTTGTGGATGACGAGACACTATCAACTCTGTCATCAGAAGGGAATACTCCTGATGATAGAGGTCATATTGGGCTATGGAAAATAGTTGTCGTCAAGAACTTACCATACAAAGACATGCGTCGAACTGGAAAAGTGCCTAAACTCCTATCTCATCGGCTCTTCCCTTCTTCTAGGTAATATAGTTTATTTATTCAAGCGTTCTCTGCTGGAGGCATCTATGGGTTCTTCTAAATCGCGACCTTGTAAATTGCATTTTCTTTTTTCTTTTTACTAGGTATTCAATATGGCTTGACAGCAAAATGCGTCTGAATACTGATCCGATGCTTATCATCGAGTACTTCTTGTGGCGAACAAAGTCAGAGTATGCCATTTCAAACCACTATGATCGTCACTGTGTCTGGGAGGAGGTTCTCCAAAACAAACGCCTAAACAAGTACAATCACACGGCCATTGATGAGCAGTTTCTGTTTTACCAATCTGATGGCCTCACCAAGTTTGATCCCACTGATCCAAATACTCCTCTTCCTAGTTGTGCGTGCAATTCCAATTTTCCCTTTTTGACATTTGCATCCACCATTTCCCTTGGTTCTCACAATAATTTTGTCTCTAATTTACAGATGTGCCTGAAGGCTCCTTCATTGTGCGGGCCCATACACCAATGTCAAACTTATTTTCATGTCTTTGGTTCAATGAGGTCGATCGATTCACATCACGTGATCAACTAAGCTTTGCATACACTTACCTCAAATTGAGGAGATTAAATCCTGACAGACAGTTCTATTTACATATGTTCAAGGTGATGCATATCTTCTCTTATTCCTCTGCATTTATCTGAGTTGCCATTATGTACTTGGAAGTAGTATATGGCTAGCGATTCGAGATTATACATTTTTTTTTTCCGAGTGTGTAATTCAATATGATTGATTCAGTGCATCCTCTTCCCTAATACCAGTCATTCAAGCTCAAAATCCCTTCTTTATCAGATGATTGGTTTCTTGTGATACACCTGAAAAACTGCAATGCTTCTGTTCATTACTGTTGGAAATCATCGCAAAGCTGAAATCGGGTTACTTCCATGATCTCCCACTGACTTCAGGAAATAAGAAGTCATGGTTCTAATGTTCATAAATGACACTTACATCCAGAATTGTCATTATGCAGCTTCTTGAGCCTATGTGGGAGCTGTATAGCGCTTCTTGGGGCTGGGAAACCTTTTGAGCCTGGCAACATGGTAGACTAAATTCATTTGATGCCCATAGCGACTTCCTAAATCCTTCTTAATCATTCTAGGGCACCACTCAGATATCGTTGAGTTGATGTAACCAGTACACTGGTTCCGGCGACTGTTCTGGGTTCTGCTTCACAAAATTAGCTGCATATAGTCACAAAAAGCTATTTGGCAATATGCAGCGTGTCTGTGTGTAGCGCTTCCTTTTCTAGTTGCATCAATAAGCATAGTGTTTAGGGGTCGATGGTAGGTATAGGATGGTGAGGAATTTTGTGGAACGTAGTTGTCCTGTGTAATGGCATGATCAGCCCGAAGTTCACCAGCAAATACTGACTATTGTATCGATTGAAACTTGTGCTCATAATAAATTGGACTACTTTAATCTTATTACTGAATATCTTTTCTCCAGGATTGTGAGCGCAGAGCGATAGTAAAGCTATTCCATCACAGGGAGCTTCCTCTTCCAGTATCACCTTGAGTTTCACTGGTGTTTTTAGCTGGTAAGGTAGATTTGACTTATGCAAACCTGTCGTTGTCTTTCCACCTGCAGAGAATATGACTTTGTCAAGCTCCCGAAATTTCTTCAAAATGAAAATTTTTATGGAATTATGCATCCACCCTAGCACTCTGTTGGAAATGCAATAGAAAATTATGTTATTGAATTTGCTTTAATAAACACTGAGTCGGACCAATATTAGTATACTTACCTATAATAGAGCTGTTCTGGGTTTTAACATGGGTTTTAAGAGTTAATCTGTCTGGTTCGTAATGGCAGGTTCCACCAAATGTTTCCTGGCTCATTGCTCTATTTTCAATTTGTGGTTGGATGAAGATACACTCATCATTCTAGAGTGAATCATCAATTGGGAATTGATCTCAAAGTCAATATGTTGGTTCACCAAAGGGATCTCCAATATCTTGTGTGGTGAGTCTATGATTTCACAGTAATTGTTCATGGAGTTCCCGGATATGCATCTACTTTCGTTTTTTTTTGCACTGGTTGATTTGCTTCCTAGTCAGTTGTGTAATTCAGATATTATCTCTCTTTCACCAATCAGATGCTAAGCTTGGTTCATTTTTGATATAGCTGGCATTACTTTCAGACAATTAGTCTATGTGAACTCTTGTAAAAAATAAGCAAGGACATGCAATGGAATGACAGAAATTGAAGGAGTAAAAAAAGGGTAGAATGGGGTTACGAAAGTAAAGATTCCTAGCAAAGTTTATTCTATCTGTTCTTGCCTGCAGGTGGTGATGCTTGAACAGTTTCTGCAGGAATTGTTGGATCCTTGTAGTCAGATCTACACGAAGTGCTCTCGGTTGATCTTGAGACAGGAAGAAATAATTGGACCTCATTCGCTTGCTCAGTTCAAATGTATTGATTGCTGGATGTAAACTGTTGAGAGTGAGCAAGGCCAGGTGACTCGAGAGTGAATCTCCCGTTCAATAAGGGTTTAGTTATGAATCGTCGTAAGACTCAGTTTGCTGATCAGACGAAATGTTTGCCCTTTGAAGTGAACAGGTGACTTTTTACCTTTTCTTCTATTTCCTGGAGAGGGAAAAGCTCATTTTAATTCAGCTTCTTGTCTCTCACTTGGTAACTAGAAGACTAAACTGTCTCGATAATGTTCTTGGAAGCAACAGTGAAAAGGCCAATTTACGGTGATAAGGTTGCCTTTCTATCATCAATTTTTGTCATCCTTTTTTGCTGTTAAGGCAAAGAGACAAGGTTTGTGCTTATATTCTGTGGTGAAGTGAACTTCAGCTGGCATATGTTTTGATCCCTGGTTCTTGATCCGTAGTTCTTTCAACTTCGCGGGCAAGAAGGATCTTCCTCTTGTTTAGCCACTTTTACCATATAACTAGAAGAATATATATGTTTTTTTTGGCCAAAATATGGCTAGAAGGAATTGCTATAGAAAGAAAAGATGTCATCATATCGAAAAGAGGAAAATGTCGATGAAAGGCGGGAGAACTGCTCGATCCAGGTGAAAAATCATGGTCAAGGAGTCGAGAGAAGAGGCTTGATAAAGTATAATGCGGAGCAGCTATCAAATGGCCTGATTACCGGTTGTAAGCGGAATTCAAAAATTCACTTTCGTTTTTCCTCCCCGACAATAAATTTGTGCCCGCGTCGTCGCCGAGGGCGTGCTGGCAAAGCAGATGAGCATGCTTCTCAAAGACCCATGCTGAGTGCATGCATTTCTTTTCAGATTCTAGTCCTTAATGAAACTAGATTAGCCAACTTCCGACAGAAACAGAATGAATGGAACAGGATGTAATGAATAACATCCACAATACTGATAAAAAAGACAAGGCGGAGATCCAAGGACATACTACAATGAAATTGTCAAAATTGTTCATACGGGAGAGATGAAGGTAATCCATGCGTTTTCAAGAGGAATCGAACAGGCACCCTTTCCAATTCAAATGCCTTAACCAAATGCGAGAAAAGGAATAAAGGCCGAATTTGCAATTCCGTTCGAGCCTTCGTTCCCGTACTCAAAGCGGCATCCCTCCAATGGCAAGAGGCCTAGTTCAGGAATTTGAAGAAATCGATCATTGTGCCAGTATACAAACTGGAGAGAGGAATTCGTACTCAACTTCAACAACCCCACCTAAAATCTGGTAAATCAGCATAGAAACTTTGGGGACCACAAGATTTATGGTTGCAAAACTAACCTTCATAGGGCAGACTTTCCGATTCAATTTCTCCCAATCCAGCTTCCATGCTTTCAGCCAAGTGAAAAATTTTCTTTTCAGAAGGAAAAAGGGGATATCGCAGTGCTCTTACAAGAATCCATGAAAAAATCATGCGTGCCTATTTTTGATAATGAACCTTTGCTCTAAATAAATTTTAAGATACCGTTATCTCGTATAATGAAGGGTGAAAAAGCGAAAAGCATTAGCTACCCTGGAGATGCTCCCATAAAGTTCCAAACTCGCTACATATCATTCAATTCAATCAATAACCATAGCTTATTTGACAATTCAGTTGCTAGTTGCTACCGCATCACAACCATGCTCAAAAAAGACATCCGGATATCAAGGAATATAACTCAAGGATTCGCACTTGTAGCGGAGTTTGCTGTTAAACCCCCTAGGAGTTAACCTAGTTTGCTTTTAATTGGAATTGAGGAATTGCAAATCCGGATTGATGTGTTCAGAGTTGGGTCCCAGAACAATGAATCAAATGAAACCATGGATGCTGCATTCACAGATTCTGCAAACTCACCCTATTTCTACTACATTTTGGGAGGTTCGTCCTCCACTATTTTGACATAGATGATGAACAGAACAGCCCCAGAGACACCTTCTTGACATCCAAACATGTTGCTGGCTGATCTGATATTACATGCCAAACGACGAAATGATGTCGTCACTACCATCAACAACCATTTAGATAGAAACACAAAATTGTCAGACTTGTTGAAAAAGTGATGAAAGGAGCACTAGATATATGTTTCAACCAGCCCAAGAAAAGGCAAAATCAAATCCAACAACTCATTACTGTCAAGAATTCAAACGCCAAAATTACTCTCAAAGTGCCAAAAGCACTGTGGTATAACAATCTCAGCTCTTAGAGGCTAGCTTTTCCTTAGCCTTCTGAATCTTCAAAACCTTCTTCACGATCTTTTGCTCTTCCACCAAAAAGGCACGAATGATCCTACATGACAAATCATAATCAGGATGTGCAACTCTTAGTATAGCATGGAAGATGAATAGGAAATAATAATCCCAAGACACGGTGAAAGATACAGACCTCTCACGGACAGCTCCTCCAGATAATACTCCACCGTATGGACGGTTCACAGTACGGCGGTTTCTTGATAATCTCGATCTCTTGTATTCAGCAGGTCTCAAATGAGGAATCTGCACATAAATCAGGATGTATCATGCTAATGCACTCCACAAGTAAATGAAGACTATTGCACAAACATCAACATTATTTACCAATAAAAGACTTCAAAGCAAGCAAGAAGTTAAGACACTGACGGATGTGAGTGCAGTGAAGAGAATTGCATATCTTGGATCATCATCTTTCACACTCCCTCAACTTTTACCACCCCCTTCAGCTGAAGGCAAAAACAAAACTAAAAATCCTCTGACAACTTAAGAGAAGCCTTCATGAGGCCAGCTCAACGACAGCAGTACCAAGTGGCCAGGAAGTTAACAAATGACATCTAGACCACATTACTAACATACATCACAACTGGGATTGTCTCAGAAAACCTATTTACTGTTTTGCCATGAGCCACCCTATTTATTCCACATAGGAAACTGGCAATGGACTGACAAGAGAGATTAAAATTTAGGTACACCTAACAAGATCGCTACCAACTCGCAAGAGTTTGGTCAGGCACGCAAGCCATCCTTAACCAGCAATTCAATTAAAGTTGGATTTGGCCATTTACGTGAGAAAGTGAAAGCAACACTACCGTAACAAACCAATGAATACTACAATCTGCAAGAACACAAAAAAATTGCACCTACAAATTATTTCCAGCAATGTACTCTCCCTAAAGGTACCAGATTGTGTTGCACCAGAATTTTTATCTGGGGGATCAGAAAACACTTTTCACATTGGCACTAAAATCTTTCTCGAATTGTTCTAGCTTAACTCATATAATTACTCAAGAAACTTGCAATCAATCTGGAAACAATCACCAGATGACACTCCCTAGTCCTCCCCCCCTGGGACAAAGAACCCAGCACGAATACGATGCTCGAATAGCAACACGACAAGGAATCAGGGCGAAAAATGCTATAGCACTGCCCAACTGGCTCGTAGAGGAACATAAGAGTCGAAATACGCCACAGCAAGAGATGTCGAGTGTGCACAATCACCGCTTCATCCCGTTACATACGATCCTCTCACCATCAAACCACATTAGCAATCCAATGCAGCTCCGAAGAGGAAATTTTTCCCATTCGCTATATAAATCAGCCGCCTCGTGCAGCAACTGTAGTTGCCAAAGCATGAACTTGATTCAACATTGACTGCAGGTGTTCCCAATTACCCGATCGCAACACGCATAGAAAAGTACGAATCGCCACATCTCAAAATCACATAGCTCGCCGCTAATCTCAACGAAACCCGAATCAATCAATTCACGAAAAGAGAATGGAAGGAGAAAAGAGAAAGCGGTACCCCTTGAATCCTCTTGCCGGTGACGGGACATTTGGGGCCGCTGGCTCTCTTCTTCGTGGTCTGGTACACTAGCTTCCCACCTGCATCACCAAAACCACAAAGCCACGCACACTCAAACTCACACTCCGAATCAAATCGCAGTAAGACCAGAAGAAGAAGGAGGAGGAATGGGATGGAGGAAGGAATACCAGGGGTTTTGACGACCCTGTGCTGGTTGGACTTGGTGGCGTAGCTGTGCCGCTTCCTGTACGTGAGACGCTGCACCATTTCTCCCCGCTTCTCTCTCTGCTTCTCTCTCTAGGGTTTTCCCTCTCGTTCACCGACCTCGGCAACCACCTTTTAGCAGAGAGAGAGAGGAGAGGATAGCAACCCTAGGGTTTGGGTTTTGGGTTTGGAGAGAAACGGAGAGGGAGCGTTCCACCGTGAATAGATCCGACGGCTGAAAAACGAGCTCGAGATCAACGGGTCGGGCCCATGTCATGAACTTCTGTATGGGCCAAAAGCCCACCATCGTTGCTCGTCAGCCCGTACCGGTCGGGCCATCTCACACTTACGATTTAACCCTGCCCGGCCCGGCCCGCCTCATATATATATATATATATTATGTTTCTTTCTTTTTAGTTTTTTTGTCGGTTTTCTTTTTGGGAAAATGTCACAAATGGTCTATGAACTTCTACTTAATGTGCAATCTCGTCCCTGAGCTTTTGATTTGCTCAATTTGGTCCATGAATTATTAATAAATGTCCGATCTAGTCCCTAACTATTTGAAAATTAACCAATTTCATCATTCCGTTAGTTAAAGTTAATGGAATTTAGCATTTTGGTCTTTTTTTTTTTTTTTTTTTCTTCTTCTTCATGGCAAAGGGAAGTCGGTGTTCGGTGAGGGTTGCCCTTGCCTGGGCTGGCTAGGGCCACCCTTGCTAGCATTTGGCGAGGATGGCCCTTGCTTGTGTCAGGCGAGGATGGCTCTTGCCCAACGCTGGCAAGGGCGACCCTCGCTAGATCTGGCGAGGGAGGCCCTCATCTGCGTCGAGCGAGGGCCACCCTTGCCGGTGTCGAGCGAGGGGTGCCCTCGCTAGATCTGGCGAGGGCCGTCCTCGCCAGACACAGGCAAGGGCGGCCCTCGTCGGCATTGGGGGAGGGGTGCCCTTGCTCGACCTAGTCGAAGTCTGTCCTCGCTTGACGCTAGCGAGGGCGGCCCTAGCCAACCCAGGGTCACCTTTCCCTTTGCGATGGTCAACGGAGGGAGAGAGAAGGAAAAAAAAAGAAAGGAAAAATAGTTATTACTTAACCATTTGAATGGAATGACTAAATTAAACATTTGTTAATAATTCATAAATCAAATTGAACAAATTGAAAGATGAGATTGCACGTTAAGTAAGGGCCCGTTTGTTTTCGTTTTTTTTTTTTGTTTTTAAACACTTTTTTTTTTTTTTGTTCAGGAACAAAAAGAATGTAAACGCGTTTGGTTGCGTTTTGTTAAAACACATTTGGAACAGTAAACAAAAAAAAAAAGAAAAAAAAAAAATTGTTTCTTGTTTTAACAACTTTTTGGAACAACTTCTCTCTCTCTCTCTTTTTCTTCTTTTTTCTTTCTCTTTTCTTTGGCGGCGGCCTCGCCCGCCCACGGCGAGGCCGAGCTCGCTCGGCCCGTAGCGAGGTCGGCCTCGCCTCGGCCGGGCGAGCTCGAGCTCGCCCGGAGGCGAGGCCGACCCTCACCCCACGACGGCGAGGCTCGGCCTCGCCCCACGACGGCGAGCCTCGCCATGGCCGGGCGAGGCGGCGGGGCTCGTCGGCCGGGTCGCCGGCCATGGTCGAGGCCGGCGACCGGCCAAAAGAAGGAAAAAAAAAAAAAAGAAAAAAAAAAAAAATAAGAAAAAAATAGAAAATAAAATAAAAATATTAAAAAATTAAAAGAAATAAAAAAATTATACAAATTTACCAAACTTGTTTCTATTCTTTTTATATTTCAAAACAGATTTACCAAACGTGTTTTTTGTTCAAAAATTGTTAGAAATGTAAATCGGAACGATTTTTAAACGAAAATATTCCGATCGCAGTAATAGTCTAATTATTTATGACATTTTCCCTTTCTTTTTCTGTGAGTTAGTTAGCAACGCCGTGATTAGGCTTCGTCGAGCAGGCGAGAGCAGAGCAGAGGAAGAAAGCCATGGAAGGTGGCTTGGCGAAGTTCGGGCGATCCAGCCTTCTCTCCTTCACCGCTCGAAACAGCCTCGCTCTCCATCGCTCCAGGCGAGTTCGCGTCCCTTCCGTGCTCCTCCATTCAGGTCCCGCTCGACGTGCAGTCGCTCCATAATTTTCTCCGCTTCGATCGTCGGCGATTCCCTCGATTGAGACTCGATTCGATCTTTCTTTCTTTCTTTTTTTTCCCTTCGCAATTTCCGGCGGCTCTTGTGGATGCAGGGAGGGATGCGAGGAGAGCGGCGTACGACGCGCTGTTGCTCGACGCGGGCGGCACCCTGCTTCAGCTTGCGAAGCCGGTGGAGGAGACTTACGCCTCCATCGGAGCCAAATACGGTCGGTCTCTCGACTCCTCCGCCCCGCCGTTCTCGTCGGCTCGCGTGTTCGCGTGCTGAATTGCGGCTTTTGGGAATGTGGGCAGATCGCGGTCAATTGCAAGTTTCGATTTTTAGGTAGGAATGCGTATGATGCGGTGATGAGCGGATGGTTATGCTCACTTCGCAGGTCTTACCGCGACTCCTGCTGATATCAAGCGAGGATTCAAGAGGGCCTTTTCTGCTCCCTGGCCTGAGAAGCTTCGTTACCAGGTACTATTATAGTTCTCTTTTTCTGGTGAGGTATGCATTTGAATTTCTTTTCTCCCTTTTCCCAGGTTTTCCACATGCTCTTGCTCCGAGAGAATCCTTCTTCGTACTTAGGTATACATGCATTTTTACTGATTTTGTTCTGTTTATCAGGGAGATGGGAGGCCGTTCTGGAGACTTGTCGTGTCGGAAGCTACCGGTTGTGTAGAACACGACTATTTTGAAGAAGTTTACCAGGTAAAGTTTTTAGAGACAAGAATGTCCAGCATGTTTTCTTCTATCTTTCCCTTCTTTCTTAGCATCTCCAATAGATACTCGAAATACAAACGATGTAGGCCACCCACACCACATTGCATTCGACTTGAGCAAGAATGAGTTAACTTACTTTCAAAACTTGTTGAGTGCATTACTTCTCAAAGAATACTAGAAATATTTCTAGGTAGATTAAATAGCTTTCGACTTGTATGGGAATTACCTTTCACTATATCAAATTTTGGTCCTCGTGGGTGATATCTAAATGAACTTGCTTCACAGTACTATGCAGACGGTAATGCATGGCACCTTCCTGCTGGAGCTTATGAGACAATGAGTACTCTGAAAGATGCTGGAGGTCATATTCATCAAGTATTCTTCTTCATCTTCTGCTAAGATAAGAACCATTAGCCACGATTTCTTGCAGCCTTCCTCACTAGTGTGGTTGGTGGAATTACAGTTAAGTTGGCTGTCGTGTCCAACTTTGACATCCGGTTGAGGAAGCTACTGAAGGACTTAAACATCGTGGACCTGTGAGCATTAGGCTTCTCTTCATCTTTTGATTTTGCAATAACTTATTAAACAAGATGGTTCTTAAGATTAGGTTATGCACTACTGTAAGCATTTATTTGGTTGATAATGTTTCAGGTTTGATGCTGTAATTGTATCCTCAGAAGTGGGATATGAGAAGCCAGATCCTGGAATATTCAAAGCTGCTCTAGGTATGTATCTAGTTGGAGAATTTCATTTGCAATCCTAGTGAAATTATGAAAGCAACAATTCATAATCTTGAGTAACGGTTAATTAATCTTGTGTTTCCCTTTTTATTCTCAACCTTTAAACAGCACACGCAAGTCTTGGCTGGAAATTTTCAGTCATCTACTTTGCATTATGACCTTTTCTTGCCATCACATGACGTCTTTGTTCAGCATAGTTATTGTCTAAAATGAGTTGAAGGAGTCAAAAGTCTTTTTTTTTTGGTCGAAGGATTGAATATGTTATTGAACAGTTCCTTTGTGGCCTTATGAAGTGACAGTTCACGAATATCAGTGTGGCATGAATTGCATAGAGTTCCTGCTCGATTGGTAGTACTATGCCATCATGACAGTATTTAGTATGATCATTCGGCTTTTTAGTTTCTTGGCCTTTTGGTTTCACACTAATGTTTGGCATGATATTCTTCCAAAAGGAAGAAGTCTAAATTGAAAACCGAATCATGTCGGGTTGTCTTCTTGAGGATGTCAAAGGTTACCATCTATTCTGTTGCAGATTCCCCCACCCGGGGGGTGTGGTGGGTGTTCTGTTCTTCTTTGTTTCAGCAGGACTCTTATGAGCATTAAATCTATGCTACAAACCTTTTTTTGTGTATGAATCTCCTGCTTTTTTGGCTGATCTAGAAGGCTGGGAAGGGGCGAGTGGCGGTGGCTCCCCTTTTAGGTGTATAGGTATTTATGAAAACTTGCATGTACTAAAAACAGTAGAGTTTTAAAGATTGTAACTTTGTCATTGTCATTCAATCGACTTTTCTTACTCCTTGTTTCATGTCTGTGCTACAATTTCTGTATGAATCTCTTAGGAGTTAGGCTTTCATGAAACTCATACGCATTGTATACGCTGGAATTATTCTCTATTACCATGGAATATAAGTTGTGCATCTGGATCCTTATAATGCCTGATGATCTTTCAGATCAACTTCAAGTGGAACCTAGTAGAGCAATACATATAGGGGATGATGAAAAGGCTGACAAATACGGTGCTGCTGTCGTGGGGATTGAGTGCTGGTAAGCCTTCTGTGACTTAGTACAGATTAAATCATGCATCGTTCTCGAAAATTTTCCATCCCTTTGTTAGCAGCTTTATTTTGTGTACCGATGAAACTGATGCTTATCATTCTCATCAATTGTTTTCTTGATCAGGTTGTGGGGCAGAGATGTGAAGACATTCTCAGATATATTAAACCGCATGCTCATTCACGTCTAAATGATATCAAGGAATTAATTGTTCTTCAACATCGTTCTAGTTGTACCAATCTTTTCTGTGCTTTTGGCTGCTGAAATGTTCCCATAACGAGGATGGCCATCTTGTCATTGGAAAATTGAAATATTTAGGAGCACGAGTGATGGAAGCATCAGAAGCTTGATATTTTGGGGAATGGCTTCTTATGAATTATGTGGCTTTTTGTCGCTCCCAATTGCCAATGGTCCTTTAACAATTTACGCAACAGTGTCTTCTTTTGTCATTGGTGATTATGAATAAAATGTTCAATGGCCTTTGGGTGTCCACCGTGTTAGACATGCATTCTGACAATTGAGTGTTCGAGAAACATGGCGATATGCAAATTAAGATGCAGATATTTTTTGTTTTGATACAGTTCAAACATTCTATTAGCTTCTTAGGAATCTTTGATACTGTCAGATGGAGTGAAGCTAAGGTCGAGACTGCAGCATGTGCCGTGAGCAAGGCCAAAAGACGAAGTTAACTTAATTGGCTGTGATTAATTTCTTCTCAAATTACAACTTGTATTCAGCCAATCTTACGTCTATGATCATTTTCATTTCATGGCGACTATCTCGCAGAACTGACTATTATCAGCCAACGGTCGCGACTGTGAAGATTTTCAGTGGTATCCTCAACTTCGGACTTAGATTGTTCCTCTTAATGACTAATCCACGTAGACTCGACCATGTCGCCAGCTCCATGAAGCGCAAAGCCTGGAGGTCTAGTATTTAGACTATACTCGGCATTGCCATGATCAAAGATTCGGCGGCCATTAGTACGAATGGCAGAACATGGGAACGGTTTTGGTATCAGCTTTTTAAATATATCTTAGCTAGACCGTACGGACTTGCATTAGGGCAAGCGATGTGGATGCTGCCTAAGAACATTGGTAGTGTAGTAGGGACGGGGTGCACAAAATCAAGCTCTTTGGGAGCTAGAATCCGAAATTAATCTTGAAGCGTTTGCATTGAGAGGTGACAGCCAGCGCACATCCGGCAGCAAATTATCACACAAATGAGCACACTACTCATACATCTTGCCAGTCCGCCAAGATGCAGAACTCAAATATGGCAAAAAGAAGAAGAGATGCAGAACTCAAATCCCTTGAATTCTCGACGTTCTTGTCCTTCAGACCTTGGTTCAAATTATTGAATTGCAGTTCAAAGTAAAAAAGCAAAACTACGCATCCATCAATAAAACTTAACCTCTTGGATGGGGCTGAAATCTGCCTTAGAGGTCACAGGAAGTAAAGTATTGCAATAAAAATGCATTCTTTTTGATTTCTTCTCCTGGAGGGAAGAGAAAGGAGGAGGGGGGCCTAAAGTAGTCTGACCAAATTGAGCAACTCAAATTTTGAAACTAAATGGAACCTCTTGAAGTTTCAAAATAATTTTTCCACTGAGCGAATAGAGTACAAACCATTTGCAAATTCCAGCATTCCCAAAAGCGAAAATGTAATCTGCTCAAACCACTTCATCTAAGCCAAGTAGCGGTACAGCTTCCTATCCACATTATCTCTCTCCAAGAAATCACGCTCGATGAGAGACTCGATCCGCTTCTTTATCTCAGTGGGATTGGCCAAAAACCTTGACTGCAGCTGCTTCGTTACCTCTGTTATTATATTATTATGATCCAACACCCTCCTTGATTTCATGATTCTCACTATTGCAGCCTCAATTTGGGGCTTCCGGTCCTCCTCCACTCTTTGTCGGGTTTCCTGTTTTTCGGGTTCTGACTCTTTCTGTGCAACAACTGTTCCTATCTTGACCTTGTAAAACTTACTTGTAAACTTATCATTGACGAAGAACGCATCATCCTCGCCTATATCTTTACTCATAGGCTCCTTTCTTAGAACATTCTTTCCCTTGACGCATGCCAAAGATTGCAGGCACCGCTTTAAGTCTGAAGCGGGGATCTCTGTAGCTTGTTCAATCTCTTTATAGCTCAATCGGTCAGAATTGTTGAATAACATCAGTACACACATCTGGTATGTGGAAACGTTCAACTCATGCTTCTGCCCTTTCCCAAAAGTTGCTTTTATGTCTGCAGTTCCCATATTTGTTTGCCAAGACAATCTCCGACCAGTGTGTGTCCCAAGGTAATATGAGCGGAACTTCTCACAGAGAGCCGACATCTCAGCCGGCAAGTTACACGTCACACTAGGTTGTGTAGGCCACGAGCCTGTTGTTAGAACCTGAACAGTTAATGTCGGGCCCTCTCCTAGCTCGGGGTGGCTTGTGTAGAAACCCTGCATTGTATCTTGTGAGGTTTTCATATCAGTGAACATGCCTTCTAGCTTTGAAGTGAATTGATATCCACATTCAGTCTTGAGCTTAACAATGAGACTCCGTTCTGCATCATCTGAAACAGTTTTTCCAGACAGAAGCCTTTTTGCCAAATGCTGTTTATAATACTTCTCAAAAACATCCTTTTCTTGCAAGTAGCGGAACAACATCATCACCTTATCAAGAATAACCTCCACATCCTCCTCACTGACGCCCTTCAAGCCTTTGCGTAATTTATCATCAACAAACAACGAAATGAATTCGGGAGAACGAGCATTCAAGTTGATGAAGTATTCAAAGGATGAATTCAAAGCATTCTGAAACGTCTTATCGTTGTTAAAAGCAGAACTTATGATCTTATCATACTTATCCTTTTCATCCAAAAGCCGCTGAACAAATTCAACAGGGTCTTTCAACCTCTCAGGATCGGTAACTAACTGCTTGCCAATATCCCTTATATGAGAAGTCATCACGTCTCGAACAGTTGAGAGACCATTGGTAACCCGACGAAACAAGTTGTACATCCTTCCCAAGTCTTCATACTTATCGTCAAGAAGCATGTTCACCAATCCCGAATTCTCCATGTGCACCAATGCCAGCATGTGATTTGCAATCATCTCCTTCTCCACGACGCTTGTGATCTTAGCTTCACTCTTGGCATCCAAGTAGTGCGTTACCCTCTCCATTTCTTCATTAAGACGCCTCTCAGCTTTCTTCAGATACTCACCACAATCGCAACACTCGATAAACTTCTGGGATTCGCCTTTGTAAAACTCGGCTGAAACCTCCAGAAATGGCTGTTCGAATTCTTCTTGATAAACTGAAGAACCTAAATCCATCAGCATTTTAATTATATTCCTCATCAAACCCCGATTGATGACCTCGCCAGTCCGTTCTCTAAGTACTAGTTCTAGTAACGTATCCAGAAGCCTACTGCGGATCTTGGTGGAGTAGATAACATTATCCCTCCATAGTATCAACCCAAGCTCATGAACTGGGGTTTTGCGGGTACTTTGGATGAAAGTTCTATCCATGTACATGAGAATGTCCCGGATCATTTGCAATGCTTTATTATGATCGTTCCATTTCCTGTTTAGTTCCTCCAGAAACAAACCTCCTTGGGCATCTTCGATGGATTTTGATATAACCTTTAGGTGAGCCGTCATGGTTGTCACCAGTCCAGAGTACAGTTTCTCACCAAACTTGTGCAGAACCATGTTGTAGGCGTTCCTATATAAGAAGGCACATCAAAATATTACAATCTCACAACTTTACGACCGTCACCCGCACACAATGCAACTCAATACCAACGCATGAAAGAGGAAGAGTGTGGATGCATCATCACCTCGATGCCGTTTCCAAAACAGCACCAAACCAATTGGCATCAGACCAATACAAAAGGGGAGTTTTGTAATCCAGTCAAAAGGCCACAGCCTATAGGGGGAGGCGGAACAAACAGTTGGACAGCGACCGTTAATCTCGATGCTTATCGTACTCAATAAAGGATAACCCGACAAAGTCTATATCTCCTTTCAAAGTGCAACTTAGCAGATCATAAACCGAAAAGGTACTCCCACAATAGTACAGCTAACAAACAAACCAAAAAAATAGCTCTGTTTAAAGGAGCATAATTTTTAGAGATGTCTATGAGGCGAAATACCGAACATAAAGAGACCGGCGCATCACGCGAAAAAATAGCGCAATCAGAGTCAATATCGCATCAACGAGTAAACGGACTAATCTTCCATAATAGGCCGCGAGGGGCTTTCAAAGAACACACGTCTAGCTCAACCTCGGTAACTAGGGAATTCCCACCTCCAAGAAAAGTAAACCAGTATACCCCAAACCGTCCAATCAACCCATACGCACATACATCCGATTAACAAGCCTCGAGCCGCCGCCGCAAACCGCACATCCGATGCAGGGACGGCACGCGGCAGGCAGATCATCCGCCCCGCCGCAATCGGCACGGAACACTGATCACAACGGAACCGATACGGACAGATAAATCGAAAGGCGTTCAAGAAAAAGAAAGGGAGAGAAAGAGAGGACCTGTAGAGCTCCTCGAAGCTGAGGCCACTGGCATTATGATTGTAAATCTCGTGGATGGCGTGCTCCAGGATCTTCCACGTCTTGTCGGCGTACTTGGGATCCACCACCACCTTGTGCTTGAACGCCTCTATCTGGAAGTTCCTCTTCTTCTGCGGATTGCTCATCCTTCCTTCCTTCCTTCCTTCCTTCCTTCCTTCTTCCCCCACCCAACCACCACAACCCCGACCACGAATCGGCGGGACCCCCCACTCCCGGAGACGGGACGTCCAACAAAGGTCGCCGCGCGGCGCGAATCGGCGAGATTGCTTCGACGACGGCGAGCCCTAAAAGATCGAGAGCAGTCCCCGAAATCGGAACGGCGGATTCTCGACCCTCGATTAGGGATTGCGAAATCAGGAAGAGATATAGAGAGAGAGAGAGAGAGAGAGAGAGAGAGAGAGAGAGAAAGGGGGAAAGAAGGGATGGGGGGATTTGGGGAGGTTTCCTGGGAGTGATGAATTCGAATGAAATGGAGGATTTGTGGGTGGAGAAGAATAAGGGAAGGAGCGAAGCAAAGGAAGCGAAGGGGAGGAAGCGAAGGAAAGATATGAGAATGGAACCCCTTATTTTAATTTTATTTTATTATTTTTATTATTTGTATTATTTGTATTTGTATTTTTCTTTTTTTGGTCGTCTACAGTTGGTATTGACATGTTTGGCCTCATCTGTGATAAAAAAGTCTCGTTTCCCAACCGTGATTTAACTTAGGAATCGGATTTGGCCAATTTGATCGGAATGCTGAGTCCTTTGCGGACCGCCTTAATGTCGACATGGATGGCCTGCGTTTGATTGACCGCGGGGGAGAGCGATGGTTTTTGAACGAACGTAGGAGAAGAACGAGAGAAATATAAGGTCGAGAGCAGGGCCAAATGAATGTTTACTGACAATTTTTTTTAATCTTTTTAAAGATGGCGGTTTTAAGATTGTGAAAAGTACAATGTAAATTGACTGTAAATCATATTGACATGATTGGGTATTTGTGGTTTTCATTATATATATCGAGTCGTTTTTTATCAATTATATTTGAATTTGGAATCGAGTTTAACAAATTGGTTGAAACGTGACCTATCGTGTCTAATTGGGTTGCTTCATGAATGAAGTTTGATTTATATTAAAAGTAAGGAGATTCCTTTTCTTTCCCTTTTGATGTCATGCACTTCCGGCTTGACGCCATTAATGGCAAGTGCAAATTTTAGTATGGCAGCATACGTGTAGCGTCGTCGGTCTTTAAAAGTTTCACATATTTGTATTAATTACTTTCTTTTAATTATAAGGTCCAACTGCACGCTGACTCATGAGTCATGACTCTATAAAGATGCACAGTGTTGAGGCGTGTTGCGACGGTGGATCAGGATTTAGGGCAAAATGAAAGCTTTCATTCGTCAACTAGTCCTTTCATGGAATTACGAGAACGGGCCTCTAAATGAAGGATGGCCTGAAGGAGTTCGGGTGTGGGTTGTTAACCAAACGGTTACCGAGAATGATTTTTTTTTTTTTCGATCTCTAGGCCATCGCAAGCCGGTCTACTAGTTTATTGGCCTCTCAATAGCAATTAGGACTGAGTATGTCGGACCATCCAAATTAGGAATCGCCCAAACCGGACTTGATGGGCTGGTTCGGTTCGGTTCCCAAATGGATGTATGTGCGTATGTTGTTCTGGTTCCCGGTTCCAATGGGGGAACCACACCGGACAAGACCGATGGACCGGACCGACCTTTTCTTTTTTTTTAATTGCTTAAAAATAGCAATAAAACTTAAAAATAGTAACAATTTTTTTTTTAAATTGAATTTTTTTGTTAAGTGATCGATTCCATGGGACTGGATTGGACTTGTCAATTCGATTCGATTCCCGGTTGTAGGACACTCTGATACGGTTCCTAGTCCCAAGAATTGAGAATTGGAAACCGATCACTCCTAATAGCAATGGATAAGTTAAGCTTAACGGAAATGACCTAGTCAAATTTTCGGAAGAGTCGCGATAAATGCTTGCAATTGCGACTTCGCTCGTTCCTTCAACCAATTATCTGTTGATGTTTCTCTTCAAGGAGCCTCTCTTCGATGGATTTCGCACGGCTGATTAGTCACCTCGTTCTTTGGCCAAAGTTTGTTACTTTGGGTGCATCTTCTAAAGTAATTGATTTTGAGCAAGGGTGGTTTCAATGATCATCAGCGGTTCTAAGTTCCAACGGCGAAATGCAAAGTCATTCCTTGCTTTCCATAGATTCAAAGGATTCTCGTGATTACTTTCAGAGTTGGTGAATTTGAGTCGGATTTTTTAAATTGCATCAACCATTTCCCCTATTTTGATTATTTCTCTAGGCCGGATTTGAATTTATAGTTTAGGGTTTGACCTTACTTTCCTTATCCAACGACACTAAAGGAATAAATGCTCTATTGACTTATGAAATTTTTGGCACCGACGGCAAATTATTACAGGTGTGACTTTTTATCGAACAAATTGTCTCTCGTAGGCAAGACATTTTGACACACACTTCACTTAAAAATCTTGATATTTGGGAAGGTATTCACTTTCCAGATATGCGACCATAGAGCCTTAGGAGCGTAGTAGTAGGAAGACAAAGCACAATGAATACTCCGTCGTTACTCCGTTTGTCAAATTCGATTATATATATTCTTCACAGTGTAATCACCTAATTTGTTATCAGTCTTAGACCAAGCAACCTTTTTCTGAGTTCCTACCTTGGTAAATTGTAAGTATTTCTTCTACAATCTACTCATCGAAGAAGTTGTACGACGTTGACTCCTTCCATTCCTTATTTTCCTCATAAGGTTCATCATAATTCATTGGGTCACCTGCAACTCCTTTCTTTAGCCATCTATCTTCATGAATACGAATACTTTCTCCATACCATTACCAACTGACCATCTCGCTTCCTGAGCCATGGCCTCCCTGTCTACAATTAAGCCTTTACCATCTCTGTGATGGGACGGGAACCTTATCTACATGCCGGAAATTCCCATTGGGAAAGTGGATCTCTTTTAAAACCCAGCTCCAAATGGTAAAGGGTGTTTTTGCTAGTCTCCATGTTTACCAAACTTTGCTTTGCTAAAAGAGATTGAGTCCTAAAGCGCAATCTGCCACAGTCTTTTCTCATTTTTAGCACTTCCCACTTTCTCTAGTGCATTCTACTTTAAATTCATTGTTTTTCCACCCAAAGGATGCCGGTTGCTTTTCTACAGTTCTACGAGTGAAAATGGGGATTTTATATATCAACATTGCATATTCGGGCAAGGAAGGCTTGCGCCATTGTTTTATTATTATTTGGAACGAGTCGGAGTTTAAATCTAAGTGCTCAATTTCAGTGTGCCATAGTACAATAATTTATTTTGATCAATTTCATCTCCATTCATTATGAATTATCTCGATTTCTTCTATACTATTTAAGTTGTCTTGTTCGTGTTAAGCAAATAAAGCTATGCTGGGTAGTCGGGATAGATAATTTATATTCTATCCCATGTTTGGGTGTTGTTAAAAACAAGATATAACTCGATATAAGATAGCTATAGCTCATATAAAAATATTCCATATGAGAAATGGGATAAAAGTGGATAGGGTTTTTTTTATGTCCATATTATAAGCTTTTTTATGATAACCTTACCGGCTCCTTCTCCTCTATAACTCTTATTCATGTTAATGCTTTACGACTTCTTCATAACTCTTCGATTCCCATCGAAACGTCATAGAAGTAGCAAGAGGGTCAAATCTCCTTCTCCTTTTGTAACTCTCTATTTCACATTGAAGCCTCATCAAAACAGCAAGGGATCCTCCATGACTCTCTAGCTTGAGTTGAAGTTTCATGAAAGCAACGAAGAAGTCAAAACACTATATCTTTCAGAATTGTGAAGGTAAATAATCATGCTATTTCTCTCTTACTAGATATGTTATTCTTTGGCCAATCTATCTCATTGATATCATTGTTACCTATTTACATTTCTTGTCATAGTTGAATTTGTGGCTCTAAAATGCTATAATAATCTCTTTTGCCATTTAAACTTTAGATTGTACAGTAATCATAGATTGATTGTCAAAGTTTGTTTTTGTTTTCTTTGGTGGTGAATTGCGAGAGATTCTTACCATTTCCTTTTATGCTATTTACACCAAAATGGCAATTCCTAGCGATTAATAGACACGATAGGAATATTTAGCTATCATTGCGATTCATCAAACAATCAACATGATAAAGTAAAATTTCAATTTTATATCTTATCTTATCTAGTTTTGTTTTTGTCACCAATCTTTTAACTGCTTTCAATTCGACACAAATCAACGAGGTGACATGTGGATGATGGAATTCAATCCCATTTTTTTTTTTTATTGTTCTCTGATATGCAATATGGCATTTTGTACAATGGTCACACCATGTAACAATAATGCATGGAATAAATTGATTAACAAGAAATGAAAATTTCAAAATTCAAACATGAAAGCTTCTTCGAATGCATATTATGCGGTCCATGCAACCCATCGTTACACTAGACAAGCCATCTAATATAAGGGGAGCAAAATGGACTGATCAAATTGGGAACTGCTTAGATCGGATCTTAAAAGTGAAATCGATGTCCGGACGATTCGATTCTTGGTTCTAAGGAGGAAGTGGACCCATTATTTATTTATTTATTTATTAAATGTAAACCTCATAATCTAAAATCCTTCACACATGCCTCCTCTTGCTCTCCTATTTCGGTCTTTTCAAATTTCACCCATGATGCTCATGCCTCCTCTTTAGATGAACTCACATGGGGCACGTTTGACCAAATTATGCGTTTAATTAGAGTAAGTTTATTGATTGGAATGTATTTTAGATATAAGTGATAAATGCAAAATACTCATTAACGAGGGAAATCCATTTGGGTAACATGAGATTTTGTTTTATACCTTTTCAAAGTTTTCATAGTGAGATGAGAATATGGTGGTTATGTTTTGCACAGGCTTGTTTATTTCAATCGTGATATTTCATTGCAAAATAAAGGCTTAAAATGATTGGTTCCATTGGACCGCTTGGGAATCGGATCGGACTAGTCGGTCTAGTTAGATTTGGTTCCAAGGACCTATGGTTTGGTCATCGATTTAGGAAATTGGGAATCGATCCCTTCGATTCGATTCCCAATTCTTGGATGGGATTAGACTAGTCAAGGAATTGATCACCTTTAATTTAATTGATATACAAATATATTCTTTCTTACTTTCATACAAGCTTGAAAAGATGATTTCAAGGTCAAAATTTTCACTTCAATTCTATGACGATCTACATGTGTTATTAAAGTAAACTTTTTTTTTTTTTCCTTATACGGTGGATAATAATACAATATCCTATAGAATCATCAAGAGAACTCCTATATGATCACGTCTCTCACATTGACAATTAGTATTTCGGTCAATTTCGTCCCACAGCTATTAATAATTTTGTATTTCACTTCCTACGGGGCCACTCGTTGCGATTTATTTATTGATTTCTATCTTTCTTTTTGGGCCGAAAACATGGCCTCATTGCATCAACAACTAGACGCACAGTTTAAAGAGGCATTGCTTTTACACCGGCCCAAAAAAAAAACCTTTCATTAAAAAGTAAAATCGAGTTTTAAATTTTTAATTTGATGTAGTTTTCAAATGTTTATAAAAACAAGAAAACGTGATTGAATCCCGAACCCACATCGTAAGAGTGAAATTTAAGACGGTTCACTTAAATAAATTTTCAGTGCAACAGAAAAAATCTTTAGTGTTATTTGCTGAAAATGTGTGATTTGTGTCTTTTCAAAAGAGGTTAGAGATTTGATTATATAAATAAAAAAAATTAAGAAATTTTGTTTAATTATATGTATAAGGTTTAAGAATGCGGATATACTCATTTCCTCTATTAAAATAGGAGGAGTCGTCGGTATTTAAATCAACTCATGGAGGCACCATCCTCTTCGGTGTCATTTCCAATCATGGAAGCCCAGACAGATATTTTAGTTATATAAATAAAAATTGAGCGAGTATCAGCAACAATCAGAGTGGCGCAGCGGAAGCGTGGTGGGCCCATAACCCACAGGTCCCAGGATCGAAACCTGGCTCTGATATGAAAATTCAGAAGTAGCTTCCATACACTCCTTTTTTTTTTCCCCTTTTTTTTTTCCTTCGCTAAACTGCCGAGTTTGCCCTCGCCTTCCCTCTCCGAATTTACGGAGGTGACCCCCGGTTTCCTTCCTCTTCTCGACGTTCCCATTCTGCCGTCTCGCCAGAAACAGAGTCTGCTTCGATATCAAGCGGAGCGCGTGCCATAGATAAACCGCGAAGCTTCCGAAACTTACGATTCCGCCCTCTCTCTCTCGCACTTTCTGGCTCTCTCCTTCAGTCGCTCGGCGATTTTGCTGTGGTTCAGGCCTCTGCGCTTTCCCGGCGGCGCGATTGTCGGTGGTCCGAAATGCCGGAGGAGTTGTGCTCGGAGCGGCCGTTGTTCGGCGGCGCAATCAGCAGCAAATTTCCCAACAGATTCGAGGTCTTTCGTTCTCTCCAATCTCGCCGCCGCTTCCGATTATTTATTAATTAATTAATTTATTTATTTTGAATACGGAGTGAAACGGCCTTTGCTGAAATATGTAGGACGTGAGCAACATCAGGCAAGTCCCTGACCACCAGGTTCGGATTTATTCAGTGCATGAAGCGTCTTACGTCTGGGTTTAAGTTCGATGTCGATAAGGTTACCGAGTGATTTTGTGCTGTGGAAATGTGTTTTTATTTTTATTTTTTATTTTTGAAGGAGGTGTTTGTGGACCCGTCGAGGGATGAGAGCTTGTTTTTCGAGCTCTTGGATTTCAAGCATGAAGTGGGAGATAGCGGAGGTGCGGTGTGGTTTCTACAAGACCTTGCCACCGAACAAGACGCGGAACAAGACGTGGTATTAGGCTTCCTGTGCTTGATTTTTGTATTTTGCCCTCTTTTGCACTCGGTTGGTTATATATCAGGCTGCAAGTTATGACTTTCTGTTTGTCTCTCTTTTCCCACTGCCACTCGATCACAGTTCTTGGTCTTCTATAGATCTTAGCATAAAGTTTCTTGGTATGTTTCAGTTCAACATTATATTCATTCGGTTTTGATTGCATTGTACTTCTATAGTGCGTGCGTGCGTGCGTGTTAATGTTGAAATTTTCTTTTCATGGTCGTTTTACTTATCTATATTAATTCAGACCAGTCAGTTGTTATCTTCCATCCATGTTGTGCAAGTGCATTTAGTAGTCATAATGCATACGTCCAATGAGAGTGTTCTGGCATCTCCTTTAATTGCAGTTTTTCCACCTCAATGTTCATCAGGTGATCGAACGGTCGGGAGTGGTTGAGGCCCCTGGGTTGACTTACAGAAACATACCTGCTGTCGTTACCACCGCAGTTGGACAGATGGTATAGTTTTAGAACTCTATGTTGTTTCTTATAACCCACTTTCTTTGTAGTCACAAGGGCCTAATATGTATTGAATATCACAAGTTCCCATCGGAACATCTCCTCTCTTCTGCATGGTTTTTGATGATAGGAAATTTGTTGTGGAACTATCTTCTGCGTGAATCGTCAAGTTTTGGAATCACAAATATTTAATTGTTTGCTGTAGTATTCGTTTGCTTTTCTTTCAATCATTTATGTTCTACTTTTTTCTATCTTAGGTGGCTTTTCCTTTTGTCTAAGAATTGTTTCACGTTGCTTTTGTCCTCTAATTTGTGGAAACCCATACAGGCTATCTCCAAGGGACGGCAAGGAAGGGAAGCACAAAATATAGTGAGGGTCAGTCTCTTATCTCCATTATCCTTTTTAGACACTGTTTAGGTCTCTTAGAGGGGAGGGTCAAATTGATGTGATGATTCTTGTACAGGTCTATTTGGCCAATTTGCGCCTGAAGGAAGTTGGGACAGATGTATTAATTGCTGCATATGAGCCTATATTAATAAAGTAAGTATTAAAAAAGACTGCTATCAGTATGATCATTTTCCTGATATTTTTTGTTTAGACGGTGTAGTAAAAGCACTAAGATCTAACAAATTATGTGCGATAAGAAACTTGCCATTCACTGCTTCTAGATTAAGCATCCTTTACCGTGTAGCTAAAAGCTAATAGATTACATGTGATAGGAAATTTGCCATTCACTTCTTCTAAATTAAGCATCTTTTACCATGCATAGTCTGGGCATCTCAATTAGTTTTTTGATGCTACAGTTTAAGAGAAAACTGGAGGATTATATTTAGTGGACCAAATGAATAAGCATAGACAGTGTCCCATCAGCTTCTTGTTGCTTGATATGGAGATTTTGAGATTCTCAGCTAGAAAGGCCGGAATGAAAGAAACTGGGTTAGAACTGAAGGCTGTAGAGATCTTGATTGAGGAGTGATTCCAACCTTGGATTTGGTGGATCTATAACTTGAGGGTGATTAGGTTCTTTTGATTGTTCTTTAATGGACGTGATTTGCTGAACCAACTGCTTGTGAGATGTCCCTTTGAGTTTGCTTACTGGCACTTTTTGTAGCTGGAAATGTAATGCTCATGCTGATGGGAAGGCGTTGTGACCTTGACTGTCTGTTTACCTCCTCAGATCTTGGATGTTCAGATAAATCCCTAAAAATGGTTCTGAGTGGTGGTTTTCTACTCCATGTATATTTCAAAATTTTTGTTTGATTATGTCTGGTAAATAGTAAAAGTGAGACAGGAATATTCTCACTTTACGATTTACTATTTAATTGTTCCCTAGATCTCCTTTTCCTTATTTCTCCAATCTGAACTTGACTTATTACTTAACACAAGTCTGTAGTCGCATAGTCTAGGAGATATTGGACTTAAAGATTATGTTGCTCCCCCTCTGGTGAATTTCTTCCACCCCAGCATTGGCATGACAGACCTTTTGGCTTTTCTTTTCTGGAAGTTGGCATGAGGGAGCTCGATTGCCCTTGAGATGTTTTTGGTGAGAGTAGCTGTCAGAATGGATGAAAACATAAAATTGCTTTGGCTCAGTTTTCCTTGAAAAACTTTTGTTGATGTACTAACTTTAGCAGTAAGATACCTAAATCTGGCTGAATCCTTTCATTAATGGGTCATTTTGTACTTGTGCTAGTTGATTGTGTATGTACCTTTCCCCTTTTTTCTTGCCGTGGATTTGTTGTTTGGAAAATCTGACCCGTCATCCCGCCCATATTTTGGGGCCAAGTGCCTAACGCATCTGCACATGCATAGAAAAATAATACTCAATTAATTTTTTTAACGTTGCCCTGGTTCACACAAAAACTCAATTTGCTTGCAGCCCTTTGAGTGAAAGTGCAAGAACAGTTGGTGCTGGATTAACTGCCCCTGCATCTCAATCTGGATACATGCCCATGGCTGAGGTCTTTAAACTTGCAGTCTCTAGCTTCAAAGTCAATGATTGGAGCCTGTTTGGTCCTCCTGCTTGAAATCATATCCATGCATAGTTTGTACCAAATTGGCATTTCTGGATATAAGGTAGATAAATTGCAGGTCCCAGTACTTCTTCGGAGTCTCCTGACTTAATGGCTAGTTTTTGTCGGGAATATGTGTCCATCAACTTATGGCTAGAATCTCTCAAATGTGTCTACGAGAAGGGTTTGCAAAAAGCATTGTTCGATGATTTTCCAGCCGAGGCTAGTTGGCCTTGTTGGTTTTCCTTTCATCTGGTTGATATTTATTGGGAGGCACGCAATTCTAGTCAATGTATGTCCGGGACAACTCGATCTCGCATGCTAAACATAAGACAAATATCTTCGAGTTGCACTGTGGCGGCGGCAACCAATTCATTTTTTTATGTGAATTGTTGAGCTTATGACGGTGAACATGTCTCGAGAACCCCTATTTTGATAGAATAACCGAGAAGGCTAATCCTTATGGTATCTGAAGTGGCTGAACCCTGAAGAATATAGGGATCTGTGCTTTCGGCTCCGAACTAAAAACATAAATCTTAGCCCAACCTCAGGATACGATATGGAAGTAGTGCATCTCGTTATCAGCGAACTATATGTCAACTGAATTGGTAATAGTTCTGCAGAAAGCGGGAGGACGATGTCTGAAGCATAGCCGAGGATGTTCTTGGTTCATATTAATTATCATGATGTCTGAACGATCCATTCTTCATGTAAATGCACGAGGTCAGATTATCCGTTTTGAGTGTCATGAGTTGTGAAAATTGCGATGCCCATCTTGTTTGTTTGATTAATAGTGTTCGAGTCTTCTATGGGCCCAAGCCTCGAATAATTTGGTTGGCCGTTGTTGCTCATGTCAAACTGCCCATGTTCAATTCCTCATTATCCTGTCGTTCATATTCTAGTTTCGAGGGAAATAAGATCGCGAAATTATCGAAGAAAAAGCACATCCATTCTGAGAATAGATTCTGTCCATCGAGACGATCTCTCTTCTTTTATCACTATCATTGGGGTAGCAAGAGGATCAAATCAGCTTAACTTTCTTGCGCAGAATGTTGGCTCAACTAATTTTAGGGTAGTGGGGGAAACTACTTAATTAGGAGTAGATGACAATGTAGATAACTAGGCTTGTCACGGAAACTACTTCCGTGAAACACTATTAGATTGATGGAGAATGGATACTATAATGAGGAGATCCGTATATTCTTCGAGAGAGTTTTCCACATATTTTTGGGATAGTTCCTTATAGAGAAAACTGCTGTTTATGTGACTAACAATCTAATTTGACAAACGGGTCAATTTCTTCATAAGGGAAGGATCGATTATGGGTTGGTTGGTATTGAAACCCGGGTAGGTCACAGGTCATTGTCACCTCTCTATCCATTTCCATCATTGAAGCGACAGGGTCTTTTCAATTGAAGCAACCGGGTCTTTTCATATTGAATCCCAATCTACTCTCTCTCTTCATAGTATGATGTTGCTTGAGCAGGTGATGTATTCTAATTTCACGCATTGTCTATTGGAGTTCGAATCCAAGGGGATCTGGAAGATCCTAGGCCGTGTGACAACGAGCTATTCTTGACCCCATGGAGATGGTGGGGTCATGAAGATGCTGTGTGCATATTATATAATCGTAGATAATGCACACAGATTATATATATGTGTGTGCATATTTATAAGATCTTTGTCCACTTACATTATTGAGGAGGACAGCCGCTTTGGTACACCATTCACATCTTTACAGTGCGTTTCATTGTCAATCTCATCGTTCGTGAGTGGAACTTCGATATTATTGTCGTTGTTTTGCTATCGGTTAACAACTTAATAGTTGTAGTGTCGGGGCTGTCATGATCTAGCTGTTCTCTTGGCACGTTGCTCCGAGATCAGAGGTGATAACGAAGAGTGCCAAGACAGTTTGAAGATTCAGATTCACATGTTCTCCAAGATATAAGGAAATGCAGTGCAAAGAAACCATGGCTGTTCGCAGTGAGGCCGTACGTAAGTGTGTACATGTCGAAGTCTTTTTAGGATGAGCTGATCATCCTGTTCCTGCACACGAGACGCTTCTTCATGTTGCGTCTGGGAGCCGTCGCACAACATTTTTTTTGCATCATGCTAAGTTCACTTCTCTAATTCAATCGAATGAGCATTGATCCTTATAAGAAAATCGATCAAATTAATTTCAATATAATCTTTATGTCAATTTTCAATGAAAATCACTAACGTGGCAATATGCCACGTAAGACAGCCAATGATGAATGAATTGAAAAACCCGACCAAACCAACCTGCATAACCCTGCCAACCACTTTGCAAGCATGCCACCACCTCGAGCCACCCGTGACCCATCTGGTCGATTGTTGCACTGCTCGCCCAGCAGTTGTCGTCTCCTCTTTCTCTTTTCCCCTCTCTTGTCATCTCCATCTCCACGCCAACTCCCCCAACGAACTTCCTCTCTCTGCTCACTCGTCCCTTCACCACACGCAATCCTCCATACTACCCTCGTCATTGTCGACCCCTCGCCCAAGTACTCCAGAGTCGGGGAGGGGAAGAGTGGGGGAGAGAGAGAGAGAGAGAGCGAGGTATTGGCCTTAGCAAACCCAAGGACATCCGTCCTTCATCGAGGTGAGGCGACAATATTTGGGCACAAGTTTGAGCACAATACCACCACTCCCACCTAGAGGGGCCAGTAGCATCGCTAGATGTTCACCAGCATTCTTTCTAGGATTTTAGTATCAGGCGTAGGTTTCGGGAGGGAGAGGGAGAGGAGAGAGAGATCTTATGCAATTAGGGGAAAATGGGGCAAATGACCAAAGTCTCGATATGTCTAGAGGAATGTCCCTAAGGTATCTCTTTTTAGTTATTCTATCCATTCTTTTTAACGGAACGATTGGTAGAGGGATGCCCGCGATTCATATTGCCTCCAAAATCAATCTCCTCTGAAATCTTCATTTACATTGTTTCATCTATATAATTAATTACCTTGACCAGCAAACCTCTAAATGCCTTTTCTCATACGTGTAATACTAACTCCTAAGATGGTTACATCTTTATAATTTTTGTACTTCCGATCGTGGGCTGTCGTGGCATGATTATTTTGCATTAAATGCGCCAAGACCCCACTCAAGGGGGTGCAGTTGCTGTCGTCCTCCCTTTTTCTTTCGGTCTCTCCTTCCCGAGCTTTCAATTTCATGCACGGACACTCCCATGTGTGTGTCTAAATATGACCAAACCTCGATAACGTGTGATTGGTGAGGGGGTACCACAGTAACAACGAGGAACGGTCAATGTCAATTACTGCCTTTAGAACTGGCTATCCCTGATGATGACACGCCCTTCTCTCTCTCTCTCTCTCTCTCTCTCTCTCTACTTTAGAGAAATATATATATGCATGGCAACCTGTCATTCCTTTTTACCATCTTCTGGGTCTGATCTGGCTATGGAGTATAAGCGTTGATCTTCATGCCATTTGGGAAGGTGGGAGTTTGGCACTCTCTCTCTCATTATCGAGGTGGAGATGATTCATCTGAAGAAGATGAAAACATGGAAATTCGCAACTTGGCAAGCTGAACCTTCTCGCCATTCCTAGTTGGAATTGTTTCCGATTGATTGTTGGAAGTTTCAAATATTAGTCACACGTAGACTTACCTGAAAAATACAAGTAATTAGTGCCCATGTTCGCAATTTACCATTTAGAGTTATGGTTCAATGAAGGTTGCCTTCGATTGGGGATTGAAAATACCGGCTTTATTCGCCAGTCCTAGTACACTCAGCATCGTTCTTCCTAGAGACCCAATAATGAGAAACTTTGGACCCTAGGTCACAAGAAGAAATTCGATCGGAGAACTTGTGAAATGACGAGGTCAAAGACACGTATTGCGATAACTCGGGTTACAAAGCTCAATGCCCAAACATATCGAGAGCAATATCCGGGTATGTTGGATATATGTGCACTTAATACAGCGCAACCGTGGTTTCTAATGGGACTCATCTAATCAATGACTCGTGCTTTAGGTGCACATGCACCTGATATATATGTAAGGAAACAGATCATCCAAACATAGTGAGCCAATTGGATTCAAACCGTAACAATCCAATTTATATAGGCCGCCCCATTTATTTCCCAAAAGATATCAAAGTTGGATAGAGTTCCACAGTTCACATATCTATATAAGCGAGCTTTCCAGTTTTGACAACTGCTTCAATTATTGATAAATCATAAGAGTGTATCCGTATCGAAGAACGTAGCTTCCCTTGAAGTTTGTGTTTAATTTATCGACCTTACTTAGTCTAAGCATTGGATGCCACATAACTAGACACATCGTGTTTGAATATCAGGTGCCCTCGAGCTCTCAATCTAGTAATCTCCTCCATGTTTTAGATGAAGAAGCAGAACGCCAGCCTTCGAGGCGGAAATCATTTGAGGTATGCTTAGGCAATTACTCGCATTTTGATTCTTAGTTTAAACTCTCGTTGGTTAAGGACAATTCCACACTTGGATGTAGCAAAGGTCGCAAAGTTTCAACTAGCTAATTCGTTTGAACGTAGAAGATCGAAAATCTTAGGGTTCTAGAAATTTTCTCAAAGCGTGATGGCTTATGATACACACACGAGCGACACTAAGCCCTTGATTCTCGAATCGGTCTCTTAGGGTGCGTTTGGTAACATTTATGTTTAAAAATTGTTCATGGGAATAAAAATAGAAAAAAGTATTTACATTTTAGGGAACAATTTTTGAACAAAAAAAATGCGTTTGGTAAACTGTTCGAAATATAAAAAAAAATAGAAATATGTTTGGTAAATTTGTATAATTTTATTTATTTATTTTAATTTTTTAATATTTTATTTTATTTTTTCTATTTTCTTTCTTATTTTCTTATTTATTTTTCCTTTTTTTCTTTTTTTCTTCTTTTGGCCGGTTGCCGGCCTCGGCCATGGTTGGCGACCGGCCGACGAGGGTCGGCGGCCTCGCCCGGCCACGGCGAGGGTCGGCGTCGGCGAGGGGCCATCGCCGGCCGGGCCGGGCGAGCTCGAGCTCGCCCGGACGGCGAGGCCGAGCTCGCCCGCCGCCTGGCGATGGCCTCGCCCGCCGACGGCGAGGCTCGAGCCTCGGCTGGGGCCGGCGAGCCTTGTCGTCGCCGGGAGAGGCCACCGGTCCTCGTCGCCGGCCGCCGCGCCGGCCAAAGCCAAAAAAAAAAAAAAAAAGAAGAAGAAAAGAAGAAGAAAAAAAGAGAGAAGAAAATGGAAGAGAGAGAAAAATTGTTTCAAAATTTTGTTTCGAAACAAGAAACAACTTTTTTTTTTCTTGTTTTGTTCCAAATGTGTTTCGGGAACAAAAAAACACTTTTGGAACAAAAAAGAAATTTTTGTTCCTGGGAACAAAATAAACAAGTTGCAAACAAACAGGCCCTTAGCTTCCCCACATACAACACATAGTTCAGGAATCCAACCATACCACATGAACACAAGGACGGCCTGCAAACCCCAAATTGATGCAAACCCCCCATTTGGATTGCAAGAAAATGGTTAGAAGAATAGTAAATGAAATTGAAAAGTGACAGTATAGCTTGGCCTAAAAAATGGTCGTTCTTTACCTTATTTATACAGCCCTAGTAAGCAACATAATTACGACAAATTGTTTGTATGATTAGCATAAAAGGATGGTGAGCTATCTTCGTTAATCAAAAGCATACATAAAAATGATATAATATGGATATTCATATATGTGTAAATCCTTAGGTGTCAAAGCACATGATATCTAAGCAAGTGGGGTGGGCGGTTCTAGGTTTCAAGTGGAACCTCAAATCCGTTGAACAGGTGCCTTAATATTTGAAATATTAAATCTATTCTGCATACCTAAGAACTTGGAACCTATCCTATCACGGGTTCCAAGATCTACTCAAGTTTTAACTGTACTCTTAATTGAATGATTGCAATGTTTCAACACTTCTATTGACCACTATTTGCTACAATTTACCGATCACAATTCATATTTAAACATATCAAGATTATTAAATATTAACAAAGTAAAAATCTCAATCATGAATATTGTCGGAAATGGAAGTATAGACTAATAGCTTCAGATTACATAGTCATCATTGGATGTCATGGAATGCCGTAAGATTGCCTGAAAATAGAGGACAAGAAAAATATGAAAGTTTATTCTCGGTTATACTTTCTAGGTTCTAGGTTTCCATCTAGAACCCGACACCTACCTGTTGAAATAGGTTCTCCAATTTTTGAAAGTTGAAACCTACCCAACATGTCCTAGAACTTGATGCTTACCCCTATTAGCAAGCAAGAGTAGTGAGATCCAATAGCAAAAGGTGGGTGTCAATTCTTTTGTGGCTTTTCCATTATTGATTCCGGCTAGGGGTAGTGGCCAAAAGGTGTGGACGAAGCTCTCTCTTTTCCCATATTACTCTCCATTCTCATTGGGTTTTTGATAGAAGTTGTATGGGTAGATTCAAGTAAGGGGTATTGATGTTTGGCATGCGGTATTTACGTCATTTGTGCTTTTATTTAACTTGAGATGTGAAAGTTTAGAGATCCATTTTGGCAATTGCCACGTGTTTGAATCGTGGTAATGGACACTCATGCAATAATCAATAATTACGTCAGGTTGATCTCGCATATGATACAAATCAAATTTTAAATTCACGGAAAAAGTGGAAGGGAAGCGGAAGAACTACATAGTTCATTAGAGACAACGTACATTACAAGGATTTGATTAACAAGCCAACACTGAAAAAAGTACACATTATGGTTGGCCATACTTTTATACTTTTCTAGTGAAGTGCCTCGTGCATGATCGGTATTCCGATCATCGATACTTTCGTTCAATGCATAAACTAACAAATGCTTCAAAGGCACTCGTTGACAAACTGTCTCGTGCAAGGGACAGCAGCCGGCGTGAGCTCATTGGCTTCCGTAGAGCCCCTGCGTCGTATCTTGGGAGATTTTCATATCAGCAAGCATGCGTTCCAGCTTCGAACTGAATTGACATCCGCATTCAGTCTTGAGCTTGGCCATGAGACTCTCTCTGCGTAATCAGAAACAGTTTTTCCGGACAGAAGCCTTTCCGCCAAATGCTGTTCATAGTACTTCTCGAACACATCCTTTTCTTGCAAGGAGCGGAACAACATCATCACCTTGTCAAGAATGACCTCCACGTCCTCCTCGCCGACGCCTTCCAAGCCATTGCGTAGTTTATCATCAACAAACAAGGAAATGAGTTCAGGAGAACGAGCATTCAAGTTGATGAAGTACTCAAAGGATGAATTCAAAGCATTCTGGAACGTCTGATTGTTGTCAAATGCAGAACTTATGATCTTATCATACTTATCCTTTTCATCCAGTAGCCAGTGAACAAATTTAACAGGGTCTTCCAACCTCTCGGGATCAGTAACAGACTGCTCGCCAATCGCCCTTATATGAGAAGTCATCGCCTCTCGAACGGTCGAGAGGCCGTTGGGGACTCGACGAAACAAGTTGTACATCCTTCCCAAGTCTTCATACTTATCGTCACGAAGCATGCTCACCAAGCCCGAATTCTCCATGCGCACCAGTACCATCATGCGATCTGCAATCATCTCTTCTCCACGACGTTTATGATCTTAGCTTCGCTTGTGGCGTCCAAGTAGTGCATTACTCTCTCCATTTCTTCATTAAGACGCCTCTCGGCTTCCTTCAGATACTCGCCACAATCGCAACACTCGATGAACTTCTGGGATTCGCCTCTGTAAAACTCGGCTGAGACCTCCAGAAATGGCCGTTCGAATTCTTCCTGATAAACGGAAGAACCTAAATCCATCAGCATTTTAGTTACGTTCCTCATAATCCCTCGATTGATGACCTCACCAGTTCTTTCTCTAAGCACTAGTTCTAGCAATGTATCTTGAAGCCTGGTGCGGATCTTGCTGGAGTAGATGACATTATCCCTCCAAAGAATCAACCCAAGCTCATGAACTGGGGTTTTGCGGGTACTTTGGACGAAAGTTCTATCCATGTACATGAGCACGTCCCCGATCGTTTGCAGTGCTTTATTATGATTGTTCCATTTCCTGTTTAGTTCCTCCAGAAACGAACCTCCTCGGGCATCTTCGATGGATTTCGATATTTCCTTTAGGTGAGCAGTCATGGTTGTCACCAATCCAGAGTACAGCTTCTCACCGAACTTGTGCAGAACCATGCTGTAGGCGCTCCTATAGATGAAGGCGCATCAAAACATTATGATCCCACGACCCTACAACCGTCGCCCACAGACAATGCAACTCAATGCCGACGCATAAAAGAGGACGAGTGCAGGTGCATTATGGCCTCGACGCTTTTTACGAAACGACACAAAAACCAATTGGTGGCATTAGACCCATACAAAAGGGAGTTTCGTTATCCAATCAGATGGCCGCAGCCTCGACTGGAAACATCATTGCTAATCGTACTCAATAAAAGATAACACGACTAGATCTATACCTCCATACAAAGAGCCACTCAGTATAAAACAAAGAAGTACTTCCCCAACAGAGCATCTGAAACAAACGAAGGGCATAGCTCTGTTCTAAGACGCATAATTGTTAAAGATTTCTAACCAAGGAAAGAAGCACCATGAAGAACGACCAAAGGTCATATACACGAGGTGAAATACCTAACATTAAAGAGTCAAATTATCGTGCGTAACATAGCAAAATGGAAAGCTCCGTTTATTTCACGTAAAATGAATAATTTAAAAATATTTTTTTCAAAATCAATTGTTTGTATCACTCGAAATAATTAGGCAATAATTTTTTTTTGACAACTCGTGGATAATAATAGTATTTTTCATTCATTTATTTTTGTATGCGATTTTTGTAGGAAAAATAAATAATTATTTTTAAGAAAATATTTTTTAGATCATTCACTCTTTGCAAAATAAATGGAGCAAAGTCAATATCCACTGCGATATAGAACATGAAAGAATTGAAAAAGCACGTCTGAACTGGGAAATCCTTAGACAAAAAAAAAAAAATTAGAAAGGAAATCGAAATCCGCAGTTCAAAGGAAAAGAAACGAGGCTAGCAGTTTTGAGAGAACCAAGATGGACAGATCAGTCAAAAGCCAGATGAACTTCAAGAGATAGAGAGAGAGAGAGAGAGAACCTGTAGAGCTCCTCGAAGTTAAGGCAACTGGCATTGTGATTGTAAATCTCGTGAATGGCGCGTTCCAATTTCTCCCACGTCCGGTCGGCGTACTTCGGATCCACACCCACCTGCTGGAACGCGATCGCCTGCGTACTGCCCATGCTACCCGCCGAGGAACCCCGACACTCATGCCCCGAAACGGGAAGTTTCTGCTCGCTGATCGCGGCAAAAGCTAGCAGAAAGACCAGGCCGAATCGCGAGATTGGACGACGAGCCATCCAACTGAGAGAAGTCGCAACTGAGCAGAGATGATTCGATTGGTGATTCGGACAGAAGAGAGAGTAACCCAGAGAAGATTTGATAGTGATGATTTTGAACGATGTCCATGTCGTTGACTTTTGTTTTTTCTTTATTTTTTGGGATCAAAACGATAGCTTTTGTTTCGTATCTACTAGCGCTATTGGAACGGTAAGGACGAGTTCTTCAGATCATACAACCAGTTACCACTTAAATTATATTTTAAGTGGCCGATGTCGTCATGAATAATTATTTTAAGTTATCAGTTCTTGAATGATGTCGTTGTGGCCGGCAGCCGGTCAAAAAAGAAGAAGAACCAAAAAGAAAAAAGAAACTTATATTTTAAAAATATTTTAAAAATAATTAAAATTCGATTTTTAAAAATAATTTTTTTAAAAATTATAAAAATTGTCCATTAAATTTGTGTTGTATAAAATTATTTTAGCAATACCATTTTAAAAAAAAATAATATATATATATAAAAGAAATAAGCTTGGAAGTTTTTTAGTAATATAATCTTTAAAAAAAAATCATAAGAATAAGTTTTCCTAAATTTGGTTAAATATGAAAATATTTTATTAATATGGGTCGGGTCGGGTATGGGTCGATAAATTTACGTTAAACTTAAATGGGTCATAAATGGGTTAATGGGTCAATTTGGGTCGACTCATTAATGACCCGACCACCCGTTTGACACCTCTAGTTACCAGGAAGGGCTTTAGTTCTCCAGGCCTTGGGGACCGAATCTGCCAACCGGTCGGTCTCGCGATAATAGGAGGAAATGGGGGTAGACGCGATCTGCACTGTTCGATAATGGCCCGCAACTCCCACCGGGCCTGAACAGAACCCGCAAGAAGGCCTCCCAGCGAACTGCAGAGGAAGCTCTCGGTTTCCAAACACACTTGCTGATCAATTCTAGCTTCCAAGTACTTCAGCGACTCTGGCAAACTCAGGGCTCCAGCGTGAATTGCAGAGGAAGCTTGACCGATACTTGCTGTTGCACCTTCCATCGTGTCCCTCCAACGAACGATCCATTGAAAATTTATCTTCAGGGAGCCTCCTCGTCGGTGGACTCCATATGGCTGGTGAGTTACCTCGTTCATCATCTGAAGTTTTCTTTTTTGGATGCCTTTTATGAAGAATCTGGTTCTGGGCAAGGGCTTGTCTCAACAATATCGCCAGATACGGGCGCCGAGGGCGGAAAACGAAATTGTTTCTTGCTTTCCATAAATTCCAAAGGATCCCCCACAAGTACTTCCAAGGAGGGTAAGTTGAAGCTGGGTTTTTACGATTGCAACGACCATTCCTCTATTCTGGTGATTTCTCTATATCGAGCGACACTTCCTTTGGCCAGCGACACTGAAGGAATTTGTCCTCTGTTGTTTCCAGGAATTTTTGGCAAAGGGGGCCAATTGATTCAGGCATGACTTTCTGTTTAAACAGATTTGCTCTCGTAGGTAGGTATCCAGTTTCCATATTCATGTCCATGAAGTCCTAGAAGTCTGGTAAGAAGATGAACCTTGGTCGACATTCTGTCACTGTTCTGTATCTCGGATTCGATTAAACCCACTATTCATTGAGTAATGTCCTGATTTATTGTCAGTCCAGACCAAGCTATCCTTCTGGGAGCTCATACTTAAGTGATGCAAGTATTTCATCTAGAGTTCGCTCATCGAATAAACTCCGTAGATCTTGCTCTTTCCAAGTACTATACTCCTTATTAATCAAGTCAGCCACTGTCTGAGGTTTATCACGATTCGATGGCGCTCCTGTAACTTCTTTTTCTTTTTGTACGATCTATCTTCACGAATGGGAATATTCTCCCCCTTACCACCTGCTGACTAATAGCTTCTGTACCCACGATTAATCTTTGCCATCCCCAAAAAGGGCAGGAGCCCTTTTCTGGTTGCCAAATATTAGCATGGGGAAAATAAATTCCCTTTAACGCCTGAGTGCATATAGCTAAAAAGGTCTTTACTAATCTCCATGCATCTAACATTCCCTTCTTAAAAGAAATTAAGTCCTTTAAACCTAACCCCCCACTATCTTTTCTCGTTTTCCGCACTTTCCATCTTATTGAGTGCATATCTAATTTGGATTTACTATTTCTCCACTTAAAAGAAATTACTCTATTTTTCATAACTTTGTTGATATCTAAATTTTAGTAACCATGTTTATTGTATAGAAAAATTAGAGATCAATCCCAACCCCTAAACAAAAAAATTTTAAATTACATATGCAAATTTGGGGCATTGTTATTTAGTAATAATAAGCCCACATAAATTGCACTATAATTGGACTGAGTTAAGCAAGTATGCTTTAAACTTAATTGGTTAATCTGAACTAAGCTCAAGAGAATGCAAAATTTGGCCAAGCCCATAGCAGCCAAAAATTTCACATAAGGGATGCACATGAGGAAAGTTAAAGTAGAAAAGATTGCGCTCTTTAATTGAAGAACAATAAAACATATTGAGCTCAAAATTTCAGTTATTGGATCAGGAGTGAAAGAGATATTTTATTTTCCTATCTTGAATATATCACACAATTTTTTTGTTTCAATTTAGAAAAGAGATATCTCAGGAAAAGTTTTAATCTTTACCTATATAAAGCACATTGTTCTTTTGAGGTTAAGAAAGCTGTTCACGAGAGGGCTTCACAATACACAATAGAAAAGAAAAAAGGACCCAGGAGAGCACAAAAAATAAAATAAAACATATACGCACGAGCTCTTTCTCTCTCCTACGGCCCCCTAAAAAGATTCCCGTGTATCGTTGGATCACGCTCAAATTTTGTGGAGAGTTTGGTAATACGTTGTTCTTGGATTTGTCTAGTCAAGATGGTGAAATGATATTTGAAAGTATGTCTATGAAGGAAAAAATAGACTGATTGGATTGCTAGAGAGTCCAACGCGCGATCATTCGAAATGGTGAATATGCATTTGTTCTAAGTCGAAATGTGTGGAAATTTTGACAAGACCTCTTCGACACCTATTTTTCAACTTAACCAAAAGAATCAAGCATCAACGGTCCAAAAATCCCCTTGTGATGTCCACAGCCTCCTAAATGAATTAAAATTTGCATGTTTAATTAGTTAAATTCAGAACTTCAAAATTGCGATTGGTATGGGTTTGAAAAAGTTCATACTAAATGTTTATTTAGTAATCCATTAGGTTTGTCTTAGTAGTTCATCTTTGGGAAGGTCGCAGCAAGCCTTATAATTGGAAATTGGGATTTTGAGTATTAGCATAGTGTATTGGATAAGGCTCATGCAACTATTTTAATTAATAATCTATTTCTTCTATAGACTGCAATATGATGGAACACCCAGGTATTTTCCTGTCTTTTCTATATTTGACTCTTAGTTTATAAGCCATATTTCGTTTGAGAAATTGTGAACAACCACTGCTGAACAAATTCCATATTTGTCAAGATTGATGGCTTGGCCTTTAGCAAGACTATATTGATTCAAAACAACAGCTAGCTTCTAACACTCTTTAATCTTCCTATCAAGAAAGAAGATAAAGTCATCTGTAAATTGATGATTAGACAAAGTTGAGCAATGTCTATTCAATTTAATCTTTGTAATGCTTCCATCTTTCACTGCTTTCTTCAAGAAATGAAGCAAAATAAAATACGTTCACTTACTTCGTTCACTTAAACCGTACTTCTTGAAGGTTGGGAGATAGAGTCAAAAATTCACCATTAAGTTCACACTAAGAAGACAAAGGTGACAATACATAATTAATGAAAGCCATTCCGTTTGGAAACCCATTTTTAACATGCAAGCCCTCAAAAAATCACATGACACCCTATCATCTGCCTTATGTATATCCAATTTCTACACTGCTCGGAACTTTTACCTTCTTTTTGTAACCCTCAACTGATGCAACAACTCTTGAACAAGCAAGATGTTATTTTGAATCAATCTACTACTCACAAAGGGACCGTGCTCCAAAGCAATCAACTCAAGAAGCCAAGGTTTAAGGCGATTAACCATTACCTTAGAAATAATCTTGTCATCAAAGTTGCATAAACTTATTGGTCTGAATTGGATCAAGCTTTTTGGGTTTGACACTTTTGGGACAAGGGATATATGAGATCTATTTAAATTGGGATAAAAGATAACTGAATCAAAGAAGCTTTTTACCATGATTGAATATGTCTTGTTGATTTTCATCCCAGCAATGATGATAAAATTGATCATTGAGTCCATATGGTCTTGGAGTCTTCATTATTCCCAATTGAAACAACGCCTCCTTTACTTCCTTCACATACACTTCAATTATCAAAATGATTTACATCATCCAAAACCCAGGTAGGGTATTGATCTAGAACTTGTTGAAAATTTCCCGATTGAGTCATACAGGGACTGAAAATAATCCATATTGTTTACTTCATTAATAGTATTCGAGTCTTCGATGGGCCCAATCCTTAAAAAAAGTTGCTTAATTATTTAAGGAGAGTACATCTGTGTTAAAAAAGAAATATATTTATTGAAACGGTCTATCATTATTAATATTATTAGCGTTGTTGTTGCTACTGCTACTACTAAGTATTATTCTTGCGTGGGACGTTGGTTCAATGAATTTAAGGCTAATGAGGGTAAAAACTAAATAGGCTTGTCGTGGGAGCTATTCGGGCGAAACCCTATTAGATTGATGGAGGAGGAAGATTTGAGAAGACACAGTCAACAGTAGAATGGATGCTCTAATGAGGAGATTAATAATGATTAACGTTGGAACACAGTACATTCTTGGAGAGAGTTTGCACACATTTTTTGACATAGTTTCCTATAGAGGAGACTCTTGTTAATGTACTTTGACAACCTAATTAGTCAAAGGGGTCAATTTCTTCGTTAGGGAAGGAGGTTGTTGGTCTTGAAAGCTGGGTAATTCCCCAGTTACTGTCACCTCTCTACCCGTTTCCATTATTGAATCAAGTGGGTCATCCTATACTGAAACCCAATCTCTCTCTCTCTCTCTCTCTCTCTCTCTCTCTCTCTCTCTCTCCCTCTCTCCTCCCCCAAAGTATGGTGTTGATCTCAATGTTACGTGTTGTTTATTATGGTTCGAATCGAAGAGGATTTGGAAGATCCTACGCTGAATGACGACGACCTATTCTTGACCCTATTTGAATGGTGGGGTCATGAAGATGCTGAGTGCATATTATATAATCATAGATAATGCACATAGGTTTTACAAATATTTGCGTATTTAGAAGATTTTGTCCACTTACATTATTGATGAGGATAGCCGTTTTGGTACGCCATTCACATCATAATCATGATCCCCTTATCTTGATAATAAAGTTCTATGATGGAGACACCAATTTCCTATTTGAATATTCAACCCTATCTGAGGTAATTGACCCGCAATTTCTTCACTTTCCCAAAATTTCATGGCTACCCAACCTAATTCTTCATCTTCCAATAGACGAAATTCTCGGGATTTCTTCCTACATCATGTCAACACGGATCGTTTTGTCCTAAAGGGTCGATTTATCTTTACATGATGACAATGGAGTGTTTCGGTGTCAATGCCATCATTCTCGAATTGAACTTTGATATTATAAATGTGGCTTTGGTATGGGTTCAATGTAGTTGGATCGGGGCTGTCATGGTCTGGCAATTTCTCTTGGCAATCCATGGAGCTTTTACATGACAAAACCCTATAATGGACCATAGTTAATGGCGAAGAGTGCCAAAACGTGTCGTGATAGGTACTGTTCCCAGATCATGTGACCTATGTACCATCACAACTTGATGGGCCATTGAATTTGCGCCACCTATTCTTTAAGACCGAAAAAGAAATATCTCTCACTCTCTCCTCTCCTCTGGCTTTCGGTCTCATACCAACCTACAGAACTCCGACGACCACCGTTGCATGTGCGAAGCCAACTCAATCCACTCGAGGAAATAATTCAAATAGTCATAAACTTTAATATAAATCTTAAATCTTTTAATTGTGTCAAATTTAATTATAAACCTTTTGACGATAACCTTTTAATTGTGCTAATTTAGTCTTAGATATTTCGACGATTTGTCAATTTTAATTGTAAATATTTTGATAAATGTCAATTTAGTCATTTCAATTAATTTTAGTTGAAATTGCCAACGTGAATATCAGTCATCCTACGTGGTATGATAAACGCCAACGTCTACTTTTTTTTAAAATTTTTATGATTTTCTAAATAATTTTTTGAATTCTTTCTTTTCCTTTCTTCCTCCGTTGTTGTTGCCCATCGCCAAGGTCCAATGACCAACGGAGAAAAAAGAGAAAAAGAAAGAAAAGAAAAGAAGTTCAAAAATATTTTAAAAAATTACCAAAAATTATCCCAATCCGCCTTGGTTATGCCATGTGATTCCTAGCAAAAATAAATTGGCAATTCGTCAATAGGTTTAATATTAAATCAGCAAATCGTCAATAGATTGAGAACTAAAGTAGTACAATTGAAATATTTAGAATTAAACTGAAGAATCTTTAATGTGTTTAAGACCGAATATGTAAAATTAAAAGGTTTGTTAATGAATTAACTATTGCACAATAAGTTTAAGATGTCTTGTACTATTTTTCCCAAGCCACCCATTGTCGTCATTCATCGCACCGCCCATCCTCCAGTTGTCGAAGCCTCTCTCTCTTCCCCTCACTTGGAGTCCCCATCTCCACTCGAAATCCCCTGACCGGCACCCTCTCTCCGCTCACTCATCTCGTCGCCATGCCTGACCAATCCAAGCCGCTCCCCCGTCGCTGTCGACGCCTCGCGACGAGGGTGCCACAGGCGACATAGAGTGACTGGCCCTGGCAACTCCAAGGACATGATGCGTCCTTCATCAAATTGAGGTGATGGCATCCGGATATGGTTTGCGAGTACGATACCACCACCTCCACTTTGAGCGGCTAGTAGCTCCGCGAGATGTTCACCAGCTTTACATGCGTTTGCAAGATAGAGAATCTTCTCTGATTAATGATAAATGGGGTGTGCAGCTGTCCTCAAATGACCGAAATGTCCCCTAGATATCATCAAATCTCTTCTTACGATACTGTCATCTGCTTCTTCATTCATATTGTACTATCAGATTTGATTAGCCACCGGCCCCAAGACCTCTCAATGCCTTTCTCATACACGTAATATGAACTACAAAGACGGTTGTTTACATCTCATGATTCTTGTACTACCGATCGTGAGCTGTCGTTTCATAATTGTCTCGCATTAAGTACGTCGAAATCGTCAAGGTGGGGGCAGAGTCACCTTCGTGCTCTCTCTTTCAGTCCCTCCCCTTCTCGAGCTTTCGATTCCATGCACACCTCATATTTGCTTGGATGATCTCGAAAAGGCGTGACGAGCGGACCTTCAATTACATGTGATTGAACCCCTCGCGGCGGTGCGGTACCACGGTATACAACGAGGAAAGGTCAAGGTCAATTACAAAAGAGGAAGAGAGAAGTAAGGGGAGACCGCACCAACTGTCGCTGCAGAGACATTTTTCGTAAAATGAATACGAATGCATTATTTTTGGTGCAGTTTGCAGGAGAGAGGGTACAAAAAAGCGATAGCCTTTAGATTTAGAAATGGCGAGACCTGATGACACGCCCTTTTGTTTACCTCTCTCTCTCTCTTTCTATACTCTGAAAAAGCATATAAGGTGCATGCGAACCTGTCATTCCTTTCTTTTATCTTCTTGTTCTGATCTGGCTGTTAAGTATAAGCAGTGATATCCATCTTATTTGGAGGTATTTGGAGGTGAGAGTTTGGCGCCCTCCTCTCTCTCTCTCTCTCTCATCATTCGGGTGGAGATAATTCATTTGCAAGCCAATTTTTTTCTCCATTCGCCCTCGAAATATCTCTCGTTGGTATGAATATTACTCACATATAAATTTAAATAATAAATGATCAGTTTTCATATTCATAATTTACTACATAAAAATATGGTTGGATGGAAGTTGCGATCAATATCGGATTAAAGAAAGCACGATCCCTTTGTGATTTAAGCTAACCTTCAATGAAATTGCGGGAGGGCTCTTTGAAGGTTGTCCCATTGTATAACATGAGAAAATTTAAAGTCCAACTGAGATATTTTCATTAGAGCTGATGTTTATTTGGATCGAATCTGACCGTACCTCTCAATACTGTTATCCAATTATGGCCTAAACAAATTATCTGGATATATGGAGTGGGTTGTTTCATCCACAAAAAAAAAAAAAAGAGAGAGAGAGAGAAAATTTTATGGAATTCCAAATTGTAAGTTTAGAGAAGGACATGGGTCAGGGAGGGAGGAAACAATGGGAGGCACCATGCCCCGATTGTTTAATTTTCTATCTCAAAAAGAAAAATGGGCTAGTCGGGCGAAGAATTTTTAGGCTCGGAACACAACTCCCCTCTCCCCCATCGTAAGATCTACAATAATCACGACCACACTGTCCCATCAATCTAGTTTTTATTTCTCTTTCCAATTCCAAATATTTTGATCAAAATTAACCTGATCCCACGAAATCCTACTACTCATATGATTAGAACCATTGACTCCTCACATCATGTCCGGTGTCATTTCCAGACTAATGTCTAAATGTCTAGAGGTAGCATGTGAGAAATCATATCTTATCTCATTGAAATCTTTTTATTTCATCCGACCAAATAATTTGGATAACAAACTCAATTCTCACATACGGGCTTTATTCACCAATCCCAGTATTCTCAGCATAGACCCAACAATGAGAAACTTTGGACCCTAGGTCACAAGAAGAAATTCGATCGGAGAACTTGAGGAACGATGAGGGCAAAGACACGCACACGTTGTAACAACTCGGTGTACAGAGCACCGAGGCCAAATACATTGAGAGTAATATTTGGGTATGTTAGATGTATGAGCACTTAATACAACTCCACCGTTGTTTCTAATGGGGCTTGCCTGATCAGAGGCTTGTGGTTGCTAGGTGCACATGCACGTGACGCACACGTGAGAAAATATATTACCTAAATTAAAGGTAATCAATTTCAGGTGGATTGGTTCCTGTCCTAGAACCGGGAACCATCCATGGAGGGCCGGCTCCACACATTGAGAATTGTAAACCATCCACTGATTCCAAGACCCAATTGGGAACTGCTGGTTCGGTCTAATTCTCTGATGGGTCTAAAAAACCAACGTCCACCACATACGTAAGCTCGGCGACTCTCCGTCTTCATCATCTACGGACGCCGACTACTGACGCAATGAAAGGAAAGCTTGAAAAATTTCCATTTCATTTACCAAAAACAAGCTTCTCTCTTCTTTACGTGCGCGATCTAGTTCACCATCATTACCTTATCATCGTAGTATTCACGTTCCTCATGCTTGCTTGCTTCCTTCGGTTCGCTCTCTCTCCGAGAAGTCAAGCGGCTGGAAAGCATCCAAGCCCCTCTCTCCTATATGATATCGCTCTCAAAGTCTCGTCTTACCTCAAGATATCAGAATACTTCATACTCGATTCAACACTTTTATGGCTGTTATCTTCTCAAATCGATCAAGAGGAAGACATCAAGCATGCGTTGTGACTAATTAGGGTTTGTGAATAATGGGCAAACTAATAAGCATTTTCAGGCTTGTAAGGATTAAAAAAATAAAATTGGTCCAACCCAGATGATTCGAATGGGTGGTTCCACACTTCAAACTGGAAATCAGGTCAACATTCACCGGTTCCAATTTTATGGAACTGGAAATCGGCCGATTCGGTTCGGTTCGGTTCAAGCAGTTCACAATTTGGACTGTTCCTTTTATTCATCCCTAATCAAATATACTAATCCACTTGGACTAAAATCATGTCAATCCATTTTATATAGGCTACATTTATTTCCTAAGACATATCGATGCAACCAGTTACAATATTCCAATAATATCAACCCTAAACCAGTAAATGTAGTGCGGAAGAATTACAGTCAAAGTAGAAAAACACCACTCACAAATTTTATATGGAAAACCCAATGCAAGAAAGATTATAGGATCACAAAATATTTTTCACCAATCACAAAGACTAGTAGGATATATTATTCATTATTAAACTAAATGCTTAACATCAATAATATCTCATCACCATAAAAGTGGATTAACGAAGGGATAAGAAAACTCCGACCGGTGTTAGAGAAGTTAAGAGACAATTTGGAAAAGGATTTCAAAGAACAATGAATAACATATAAAAATTTCAGTCAATTTCAATAAAGTTTCATAGTCGAATCCGGACTGCCTCTACTCCTATGAAATGTTGCTCCCTGCCTCTTTCTTTTTTTTTTGTTTTTTCCTTTTGTGTAAATGCTCCTTTTTCTCTCTTCACTGTCAAGAATGTCCAGCCCTCCTTTTCTTTTCCTTTTTTGACTTTTCTTCTTCTTCTTCTTCTTTCCAAGATGTGCTGGGCCCAAGAGGCGGACCTCGCACATTAAATCCCCTTCCACCTCGTGACAGAAGCTCCATCATGTTCCTTTATCTCTACAGAAATCAAGTTGCACCATGGACAAGGTTTTAGTCATTATATTGGTTCCATTATCATTGGTGTGAACTCCCACAAGGAAAAAGAGTTTCTTCTTTAATTTCTTTCCAATCAAATGATATTTCACATCAATCTACTTCAACTTGAATTCAACACTGGGTTTTTAATAATATAGATAGCACTCATATCACAATACAAAACAAAACAAAGTTATCTTATTTCAAAGCCAACTCTTGTGAGAATTTCTTCATCTAATACCTTCTCAATAATAGAAATATACTCTATTTCAGTTGTAGACAAAGTAACATGTTTTTGCAATCTTGATTGCCACTAAATTATCCCCCCTGCAAGAGTCATTACATAACCCAATGTCGATTTTCGAGAGTCAATATCACTGACATAACTTGCATCTGAGCAGCCATTCAACTCGAGCTTCCCATTTCCATGGCACAAGCAAACTTTAGAAGTACCTCTAAGATACCTCAAAATCCATTTTATGGCGACTCGATACTCTTTACTTGGACTTGAAAGAAACCTATTCACAACACCAACTGCATGAGTAATATCCAATCTTGTACAAACCATGGCATACATCAAACTATCCATAGTTAACGCATAAGGAATTTTTATCATCTCTTCATTTTCTTTCTCACTTGTGGTACACTCTTTACTACTCAACTTCAAGTGGCTAGCAAGTGTAGTGCATATTGGTTTGCATTTGCTCATATGGAATCTCTCCGGCACTTTTTCATTGTACTTCTCTTAAGATTGTCAAAGTTTCATGCTCTTCTTAACATGAGTGATTCTCATGCCAAGGATTTTCTAAGCAAGCCTTAAATATTTCATTGCAAAAATTTTACTCAACTCATTTTCAAGTTTTAAATTTTCCCAATATCATGACTAACTGTCAACATGTCATTCACACAGAGTATGAGGATAAAATTGTTATCTGAAAATATTCTCAAAAGATACAAGAATCAAAAAAATTTCCACCATATCCATGATCTTCCATGGATGATTTAAACTTTGTGTACCATTACCTTGACACTTGCTTGAGACTACACACAAGATGCTTTTTACCTTCAACTTTAAAACCCTATGACTACTCTATACATATTTCTTCTTTGAAGTCTTCATAAAGTAAAGTTTTCTTTCCATCAAGCTACTTAATTTATGAATCCAAGCTACTTGTCAAACCTAAAACAATTCAAATAGAAAGCAACTTTACCACTAGTGAAAAATCTCTTCAAAATCAATTCCTTTTTTTTTATTACAAAAGCCTTTCACACTAAACGTATCCTTGCATCGAGGTTGCAAGTTATTTTCTTCCATCTTTAACCTATACACGCACTTGTTTTTTAGTGTTGTCTTAGAATAAGTAGGTTCACTAATTCAAATGTGTGGTTCTCATGCAAGGATTTGTGCTCCTCTTGCATGGCTTCATGCCACTTGACTAACTAAATCGGTTGCATGTTGTTTTGCCAAAATTGAATTGATGACAAAAAACTTTTCGATATATCCAAAAAGATGTTCCACCAGAATTTAATCAACAATGAAATACCTTTCAATTATATCTGGATTAATGAGTAAATTGACAAAGGTTGTAAAATCGTGTCAAGCAATCTAAATTGCGGAAAATTAAATTATAGAAAAGTAAAGATAAAGATAAGGAGGTTGAGTTTTGTGATGAAATGGGGCCTTACAAAGAGTATAAAGTGGCTATTTAAAGCCTACAATTGATGGTCACAAACAATTATTAAATCTAAAAAGATAACTTTTTTATCATATCTTCAAAACAAATAACTTCCTAATCATATCTACATTTACAAGAAGTCATAACAACACTTATGAACAAGAAGCTAAGTTACACATTGATTGATTACTTCATCCTAAATAACCAATGTTTATTTTCGATGACTTTCTTGGCGAGTTGTCAATACTCTTCAAATTGTGGACTATTCTTTTCATCGACGACTTTTGTTGTTCACCAAATTTTGCCACTATTGACCAAGTCTACCATTTGTCGATCATAATCAAAAGTCGGTCATTTTTTGTGTCAACATATGCCCTCTTTAAAGGAATTGAATGATTCATCGATCATTTGATTATTTTAAATTAAATAATCAAGAATCATCGTGCCCTCTCATCGTAAGCATAAATATTATTTTTATCGAATTGCCTCTTGATGGTGATGAGGATTTGGTGCAACTTCTCTCGACTGCCCTTTAGTGAGACATTGAGAAAGGTATTGTCCCCTTGTGTTGGCCTTCTTCTAGCGTTCTGTTAATGCTGATTTAGAGTCTGCAGAAATTTGGTCACCAATTTTTGGCACTAGATTGTTGTTGCTCATAGTATTATCAAACTTTTGTTGTTTTGGTTCTTTTCATTGTAGTCTCCTCGAATTAACAAAATGCGTCCCACTTGTGGGAATTAAATCGAAGATGCAATACCTTATGTAGATGGATCGATGAGTGAATCGACAAAGGTTACAAAGGGTCATTTTCTGATTTTAGATAGGAAAGTAAATGATGAGAAATTTAAAGGCACAATAATTAAAGATAATCGTGTCCATTCATGTAAATTGCAGAAAAATAAATAATAGGGAAGTAAAGATAAAGATAAAGATAAAGAACATTGAGTTCTGTGATTAATCGAAGGTAAAACAAATAGTATGATGTAGTTATTTAAAACCCATAATCGACAATTACAAATGGTTGTCGAATTTGAACAAATATTTTTTAACCCTATTCTCAAAACAAATAACTTCTTAATCCTATATGCATTTACAAGAAGTTACAAAAATACTTATCCACAAGAATTACAAATCTAAAAGCATCGGTATTTGGCAATTACACTTCGATGTCGATGACTTCATAGATAACTAATATTCAATGTTGATAACTTTCTTGGTGAGTTGTCTATGCTAATCGAGTTATAGACACTGTTCAATTTATGTACTATTCTCTTCACCGAGGGCTTTTGTTGTTCACCAAATTCTACTACAATTGACTAAGTCTATCACTTGTAGATTATAACCAAAAGTTAATCATTTTCTGGTGTCGACATATGCCATTTTTAAAAGAGTTGAATGATTCATTGATCATTTGATTTTTTTAAATAAGATAATCAAGAGTCATTATGCCCCATTAACGAGTTGTCGATGCTCTTCAAATTGTCGTTGTTCTTCAAACAGCTGACTATTCTTTTCATTGATGACTTTTATTGTTCACCAAACTTTACTACTCTCAACTAAGTTCGTCATTTTTTGATTTTAACCAAAAGTTCGAAATTCTAGGGTTCTAGAAATTTTCTGGTTCTTATCAGGTATCTTCAAAAGCGTAATGGTTTACTGTATAAAGTGTAAGGTTCATATCTACCCTATAAATTATCTGTTGAAAAAAGTTACTGATTTTCCATATGGCACTTTGTGTGTGTGTGTATATATATATATTAGCCCAAGATGCTTGAATCGGCCTCCTAGCTTCCAGACGTACAACACACAGCTTAGGAATCCAACCGTACCAAAGGACCACAAGGACGGCCTCCAAACCCTAAATTGATGCAAACCCCCCATTTGGATCGCAAGAAACTGGTTAGAAGAATAGTAAATGAATTTTAAAAAGTGACCCTATAGCTTGGCCTCAGAATGGTTTTTCTTTAATTTATCTAATATAGAGAGCCCTAATAACTACCAACATTCCGACAAAATTGTTTGTATGATTAGCCCAAATGGATGGTGAGCTATCTTTATCAATCAAAAGCATACAATAAAAATAATATATATTGATATTCATATATGTGTAAATCCTTAGGTCTCAAAGCACGTGATATCTCAGCGAGTAAGAACAGTGAGATATAAGAGCAAAAGGTGGCTGTCAATTCCTTGGTGGCTTTTTTGGGTCCATTATTGATTCCGGGAGATTGTGGCCAAAAGGTGTGGACGGAGGGTCTCTCTTTTCCCATTTTGCTCTGCATTTGAAGTAGGGTTTCTGATGAAAGTTAGTGTGTGGGGGTAGATTCGACTTGGAAAATTGATGTTGGGCATGTGATGTTCGTGTTATTTGTACTTTTGTTTAATTTGGGATGTGAAAGTTTAGAGAGCTGTGATGTATAAATTTTTCGTGGTTGAAACGTGTTTGACTTGTGGTAATAGACATGCATGTAGTTATCAATAATTGTAATATATCCATTGGGGTGTGATCAATACTCTCCATCAATAGAAATGTACGGAATGTTTTATTGCTCCACATGTATATAATTTCTTTCTCTTGTGATTGAGTGTGATAACATAAAGGTTGGAAGTGCTATCATCTGCTGGATATAGCGTTAGTTAAAGGTGAACCAGAATGAACTCTATGTCTCGATTTTTGTTTTTTGCCTTACTCTATTTTGTTGTGTTTGTACGCCTAACTTTAACATTATCGATCTCGTATATGCATACAAACCCATTTTCAAATTCACGAAAAAAGTGGATGGTAATTGGGAAATTATATAGACAACATCTATTCCAAGGATATGATTAACAAGCCGAACTAAATAAAGTACATATTATGATTTTTCATACTTTAACTTCTCTTGTGAAGTGTGTGGTGCATATAATATCTCAAGAGCAATCATCGACATGTTGGTAATTGGTCATGTAGTGCCACATTAATTATGATGTGATTTATAAACGATGATCATAATACAGTGCACAAATAGATTTGTTTTGAAAGACTTCGCGCGTTGACAAGTCCAGCTGCCCTTGGATGATCTTTTAATGATGCATGGTCCAGAATTGCCGAAGTCTCTGTCACCAAACATTGGCTACAGCAGCTCTAGCAAACTCTTATCGTCCCTTGCTAGCCCGAAATAATACAATGGAAAAAGGGAAACCCCTATTATACTTCTTTGTCCCCATTGGTTCGAGTAGGCAACTACCCAGAAATAAGGAGATTGAGATGTGATACTAATGCGAACTAGGAAAATTTCCCTTTAAACTATCATTTTCAGGAAGGATTTCTCAGGTCCAAAAGTATGGCAGATAGAGACGCCCACATCTTAGAGAGACGAGACCCCTAGTCTCTATAACGTAGCCCAATTATTGTCTCGATTTTTCGTTCGATATACTAAATGGCGACAAACTATTCCGCCAGCACAATTCGGATGTCGATACATTCATATAATTTTTGATTTTAGGGAAACGAATTCGTTCCAATAGTAGATTAAAATTTCCATGGATGTTGATCGGTGCCGACTAGCTCGATCTTTATTTCATTTCATTTCATTTTGCGAGCAAAAAAAGTCCTTTCAGAATTCCAACCTGGGCTGTCACCATCTTTGCAAATACGGAAAGAGCGATCCCAATCGAGGACCATGGCTCACACATAGTGGCAACATATCCACAAGCACAATTATTGCCCGTCCTCCAAAGGCGATTGTAGCGGAACGTGATCGTGTCGCTGGCTTTGGTGACATCCCACATTTGAGACAACCACCCCTATAATTATTTGCCTTCCCTCTCGCAATTATTTGTGTGGGGGGAAAAGGAGCTATATACGAATTTTCAGCAGTTCGGACAAGCTACAACAAATTTCGATCGATAGATTGTGTCGTGCAAGTTCGGACGAAATAAGCAGCATGACGCACTTTGTGCTAATGCGCAGGGAAATGACGTGACTAAGTGTCACTTGAGATCAGCTTAAGTACACATGTGAGGGTTTCCCTAATGATATAAGGTGGTTATCAACCAGCTCCCGACGGGCCGACTAAGTGTCATTTGCGCTATAATGATTACGGATGTTCCCAAATTGTTTTCATCATTGGTGCGTGCGCTTTTTATTTATAAGTGTCGGTTGTTGGAAGTACTTATCGAAACTGTTCCTAAGCTGCACGAAGTTGCTCCCACATGTTTATCGTTAATCTTCATCAATTCATGACGAAGTTGGTAAATTAGAACTTCCGTCGAGCTTAGCTTTAAAGGGTTCGATTGACGAAACGGTTTGAAAACGTGGGAGATCCTTGTATCTTGCCACGGAATCGTGTCCTGGACGTTGGAGATCCTTCAAACTGTAACTATGTTGTCCGAATAAATATCAGTCAAAGATAGCTTAATCGAAATGTGACTGTGTCATGCTTTTGATGGATGAACTGCATAGAAAAGTGGCATCGCTGGCCGATTGATGGGTCTTGATTGAAAAAGGGAGTGTCATCATGACCTGCACTCGGTGCATGATGCATAGAGAACCCTCGCGACCTTATACGAATTTGTCAAGGTTAAGGTTTTTTCTTCTTCCTTCTCAGCTGAAAAATTTTATATCTGAAGACCAATTTAAAAAAAAAAATTATATAGCATGGGTAATTCTTTTGCATTTAAAGTAAAATATCTCGACCGACCAAAAAAAAGGGGTAAAATATCTCCACGGTGTCTTTCTTATGCTTTTTAACTTTGCCTCCTAATCAAATGATTTGGCTGATCAGCTGAGTGGTGGATCTAAGCGGATTAAATAGGAGATATTCCTCTAGCAACATAAAAAGTGAAATAATAATAATAACGCTGAGATATTCCATTTTCGTATTCTCCTGAACTAACTACTTTTACAAAACAAGGTGGGATTTTTTTTATCACAATCTACATTTGGGTGTAGATGGTGGATCTTTTACAAGTAAGAGGTAACCAAACATTATCTGAAATAAATTTGCCCATAAATAAAACTCACGCAATGTCCTATGAAACCCTAACTCTTTCCTCTGTCACCCTCTTCTTCCTCAGCTATTCGCCTGACCGGACATCTCTTGGCTCGTTGTCGCCGCTCCTAGCCGCCATCCTGAAGCAAATTCTCTATGAGGTCTCGACCTCAGGGAGGTAGGGAGAGAGAGACAGATTAATGTGGTAGTCTAAATCACGATAGCTGGCGCAAGACGTGAAGAGCAATCGGAACGGTGGCGCGCTGGCATATGGAGGCGGAACATAAAGGAAGAAGGAGCAATAGGGAGAGAATTAATAAAAAAGAGAAAAAAGGAAAAAGAAAATGAGAAACTACCACATCTCAATCATCAAAAATCAATGTATATTCTAGTCCATTCGATATTTCGCATTATTCTTTTCAAATACAATAAATGCATATGATGCAACGACCAAGGGAGAATACAAATCAAATTTTGTGATACACATACGTACAAAGGGTCAAAATCATAGATGAAACTCTCAACTTAGATCTATTCTCGACTCATCAATAAACAAGATATCTAATAAGCTAAGCACATTAAACTTGGAAAACTCGTGGAAAACCCTAATTAAATCAGGTAGTCGCAAGCGCAAAGTAAGATAGTTGTATGTAAGCTCTAAGAGTATTGAAATAAGAAGAACATAAACTTTTCTATGGCTTATGTATTATGCAAAAGAGAAACAGAATCCCCATAAACCACTACAATCACAATACTGACGAGGGATGTGCATCGATTCCAATCCACTAGGGGAATTGAAACGAACCAATCAAATCTAGGTGTTTCCCACGAAATAGGTTCGGTTTCAAATTTTTAGAACTAAGAATAACTGGAAATCATATCAACTAGATCGAATTGGTAAAATGGGTCCAAATATATATTTTTATTTTTATAGCCAAAATCATCATTAAAAAAGTTAAAGACAAAGTATCTATAGCAAAAATTATAAAAGAAAAAATAACATCACCAGTTCACAATCGATCTAATTTTAGGGTGAACATGGTCATTTTTCCATTTGAAAGATTAATATTTAATCCTGTTTGATCTGACTTTTGATTTCAAAATGAGAATTCACCCATTCTCAAATCGATCATCCTTAATATTTATCTCTTTGGAACATAACTCGTGAGAAGAGCAAAAAAAGAAAAACAAAAAGCAATATGTCTTCTCGGAATGAGATGGGAACCCACTTCATCATCCTTTTTTCTCTTTTTTTTTTTTTATTACAATTCTCTTTTTTTATCAGAATGATCATCTTCTCTTCTTTTTATTTAATTTATTTACCAAAAAAAATATTTGGGAAATTTCCATTTTCTTTCTTTTTTGACTTGTGGGGGGGGGAGAAAAAGGCGGGGAGAGGATGGGACCCACGCGCTCAGGGTCTCCACTGTCTTTATAGCTTGAATGATAAGGAGCACCGCACGTGGATTCTGAACCGAGGGGCTCTGTCCTCAACCCCCACACACGTTATCAAAGCAACAGCATTAACCCCCCCCCAAAAAAGAAACGATAATAATAAAAATAGCAACTTTAGAACATAAATAAATAAATAAACCTACCCAGGAAACCGGGAATTTTTTTTTTTTTTTTTTTTTTGTGGTGGGGGTCGGAAGGAAAGCGGAATTCCCCCAACGGATCTTCCCCCCAGTGAAAGAGAATTTTCTATTTTTTTTTTAAAGAAGAAATAATCATTTTTCCCCTTCATGATTCTCGTTCTTGCGTTTTGGTTGAATACCCTTAATGATTCTTTCTCATTATGTATTTGTTGCTTCAAGCTTTTGCCCTCCCTTCTCTCTCTCTCCCTCTCTCGCTCGCGCCCCCTCCTTATCCTCTCTCTGTAGACAGAGAAAACAACTCATTTTTGCCAGCTCCCATCCGAAAGGAAAGGAACCTTGTATATCCCTCTGAAAGAGAGAGAAAGAGAGAGAAGAGAGAGAGACCCACTAGGGCAACAAAGTTCACTGAGTAGCTGGGTCATCTACAGATACCCACACACACACACCCACACAGAGCAGAGAGAAAGAGAGAGAGAGAAGTGGGGGAGAGAAAAAGGGAAGAGGGGGAGGAAACAGTCCAACATAGTGTGTGTAGTATAGTCCACCACCACCGCCATCACCACCATATTATATTATTATGATCCAGACATGGATGATGATCATAGCTTCCGCAGACCTAATTTTCCCCTCCAATTGCTCGAGAGAAGCAACGACCACCACCGCCAGCCGCCCCCTCCCCCTCCTTCCTCCGCTCCCTCCTACGCCTCCCTCGCCATCTCTGGCGGCGACGGCGGTGGCGAGCCCAGCACCGGCCGCCCCAATTCCAACCACCTCCAGGCCCCCGACCTCCCCAAGAAACCCCTTCCCAAGCGGACCTCCACCAAGGACCGGCACACCAAGGTCGATGGCCGGGGCCGCCGCATCCGTATGCCTGCCCAGTGCGCCGCACGGGTCTTCCAGCTCACCCGTGAGCTCGGCCACAAAACCGACGGCGAGACCATCGAGTGGCTCCTCCAGCAGGCCGAGCCCGCCGTGATCGCCGCCACCGGCACCGGCACCATCCCCGCCAACTTCACCTCCCTCAACATCTCCCTCCGCAGCAGCGGCTCCAGCATGTCTGCCCCTTCCCACTTCCGCAGCGGCTACTTCAGCCCCGCCTCCACCAGCTTCGCCGCCGCATCCCCGCACCTGAGGAGCATGATGTTGCACGGCGTCAGTCAGTGGGAGCGGAGCATCGCCGCCGCCGTCGACGAGCCTGTGACCGCCTCCCAGCACAGAATTCTGTTCCCTGGAGTTGGCCTGTCGTCGGATAATTCGTTTAACGCGAACAGCAGCGCCATGTCGGAAGCGAAGCAAGAGCTGCGCGATACCGATGCCCCGGCAGTGGCAGAGGAAGAGGGAGAGGAGGCAAGCTTAGGGAGGAAGCGGAGGCCAGAGCAGCCGGAATTCAGTAATCAGAGCATGATGATGGGGAACTATCTGTTGCAGCCGCCAGGCGCCGTGGCGGGATCATCGAGCTCTGCGGGCAGCCCGACGACGTTTTGGATGATGCCGAATTCAAGTAGTCAAGTGATAAGTGGCGATCCCTTGTGGACGCTCCCTTCTGGAGCCAGCAACAGCAACGCTTCCATGTACAGAGGCTCCATCTCTAGTGGCCTTCATCTCATGAACTTCCCAATCCCAATGACCCTCTTGTCTAACCAACAATTGGGCCCGGGAATCAGTGGCAGCGGTGGAGTGACGGTGGCCGACAGCCACTTGGGCATGCTGGCGGCGCTGAACACCTTTCGGCCAGGCGGCGGAGGTTCGGAATCTCAGGCCAGCGGTTCACAGCCGCATCATCATGGCGGTGATCAAGATGGCCGCGACACAGCCAGCCATCATTCTCATCACCATCACCATCAACATTGACGTCATAATTAAAAAATGTATGACCTTTTGATCTTCTCTGGCCTTTCTCTTCGCCCTACTTTTCTTATATATATGTATGAGCATTTTTTTTTCCTTTGGGGCAAGGCAGACGTCGGGATATTTGTTTCTGATTAGGGACTGGCGAGATTGATGTTCGATTTTTTGGTGTGAGACCGACTGTGAAATTTAGGGTTTTTAATGCATAAGTGTTAATATGAGTATCGATTGGTTTTCTTTTTGATTTTCTGATGAAGTTTCCTGTTCAAGGTACGTATGTCATTGATCTCCAAGTCTGAATGATCGAAACTGCTATAAATTTTTTGGTTATCTGTTCCATTTTGAAGTTTGAACTATCGCCAATAGCCAAGACATATCTTTGAATTGAAGAAGAAGACTCGTATCATGCAATGTTAGTGCATTATCAATGTCCTCTAACTTGCACTTTTATCAGCTTAGATGCAACAAACACCTAATGATAACTCTCTCTCTCTCCCTCTCCCTCTCCCTCTCCCTCTCCTTCTCCCTCTCCCTCTCTCTCGCTCTCTCTCTCTCTCTGAACCACATTAAATTCTTCCGTGTGGAGATCATCATGTCCATGGCATTATTGCGCTTTTCACATATCAATGCTCCACATTTTGTTGGCATTTTTTATCTTATATATGTCGTCTTCCTCAATCCGAAACTGGTGAAAGGAAAAAAGAAAAGGTTATTCTTCCCCATGAAACATGCTATATAGCTGGGGATGATGAAGTATCAGATATTGACAGAGATTGGTCGAGATCTGATCTTTCAGGTGACCCTCATATGTTAAATTTAATAGACCCACCAACGCACTTCAATTTCATCAGTCCTCCTTTCCTTGCATAAGTTGTCGGCTCTCTTGCAGAACTGAATGAGAAAACTGGTGAGTTTTCAGGACCCCACACAAGAAAAAGAAAAATTGCTTCTTTCTATTTTCTATTTTATCAACTTTTATATCAAAACCCACCGAAGCCATTTGTTGGTTTGCCATATATTAATCTCCATCCACCATCCCTAATTAGTGTCCTCCAGCCTGTGTTACCGCATTCATGACAGATCAGAAACCATGACATATATACCATTTGAAACAACGTTTGAGATGAACATATGTCGATTTTATATTCCCGGCGCAGCCGAGTTCAAATTCACCCTTTTCCTTGTTGAAACAAAACTGCTTCGCGACTAACAAATTCAGCTGAGTTCTTGTCGAGCGTTAAGAGCAGCGTTTGCGTTTTCATTCATGACATCTCTCATGCAGATTCTTGTAAGTTTTCGGAGACCAGTATAAAAGGCACTCAGTTTCTGTGACTTCGGTTGCAAATGAGATGTTAAATTCATTTTGAAGAAAAAGGACATCACGTGCATCTGCCCCAAGTTCACCGACCGGGTTGATCAGACTGCGCATCAGGAACTGTTAATGCACTTCTGAAGCGCTAGAAGTTATGTCTTTCCTCTCATCGTCATCGTCGTATCTCAGTCGTGTTTCATGCAACGTCTGGAGTTGTCATCGTCTACACGTGCTTTGGGTCCTTCTGATGCTGCAGATTGTTGGGTGAGTTTTCATCGCTCAGTTTCTTGATGATTTTATGCTGCGACTCTTCCTCGAGACCTAGCTATCATCAGAGACTGTCTGTTCTGAGCATGTGTATGTGTGGACTAAAAGCCATGTTCACGTGATCCCAAGTTGTATGAGCAGAAGGGCGTCTGTAGCTGTGCCTAGATTTAACTGGTAGAAATGGTGCTTCGGTTTATTGTCGTCGAGCAATGACCAATCATCAGGAGCTGAAAGTCATTCGCGATTGCTTGAAGTGGACTTCGTGCACTCGGTCATTGACTTAGCTTTGTTCATGGAACTATATTCCTTTACTAGAGGGTACTTAGTAGAAATTAATTCTATATCTTTGAAAAATAGCGTTGCACAGTTTCAGATCTTAGAAAATAAGGGGAAAATATTAAAAGAAAACATATGTCTTCAAACTTAGATATATACAGCAAGAAAATGTGAAAAAAACATAAACTAGACTCCCAAGGTGCGTGTTTGGTGTATCGCTACAAATTTTAGAGTCATTCTTACCAATATTTTAAGAGGTTGTTGATACAACAATTTTAGAGTCATTCTTACCAATATTTTAAGAGGTTGATACAACTTTTGTTTCAACGTTGTCCCTGTGAAATCCTTTCTACTAACTGAGGATTCTTCTTAGCATAGCAGGGTTGCAATACAGCTATACAAACTATCATACCAAGCGAACAGGAGGGTGGATAGAGTGTATCGATGATTGACATGTTGCGATTGATTTCTATAGATCAAATCAAGAAAAAGTACGTGGGAATGTCCTAAAATTATCGTAACACAGAGTACACATATTGGTCCTACAACTTTTCATGTGTAGCGTTAGATTTTTCTCATATTTAAAATGGGTAGCGTTGGCAATCTGATCTTAAAATGCACGAAATGATATCTTAGAGGCTAAAATTTGATAGAGTGCACATAACAAATGATGTGAATTTGGAAGATAAGATAATGTTGTTTCCATCCTTCGCTGCTCAAGTCTTCGTTGCAAAGTCCAAGATCGGAAGATCAAGCGGAGCCTTCATCGTTTCGAGTGTATTATTTGCTTTCAATGACAAACAATCGGATTACTCGATTGAGGTGATCTTGTTGAACTCCTGCCCGCCGTTAGAGATTTATCTTCAATTAGGAATTAGGATTTGTGCATGAAATGATTTGCACTGAAATATCTTCGATTTAGGACAACTCGAGGACCAAAATATACCATGTTTGGCCGACAATTCTCCCAACGATATAAATAGTCTGAAATAATTCATTAAGCTACTTTAAAAAGTTTTGGAAGTCAAATCATTAGAGAGAAATTTGCTTCAGACCTTTTTTTGTCAAAAAATATCCTTAACTTTCACTCAGATCTCAAATCTACATGTGCATCCAAAAATTGCTACTTGATTTCTCGAGATCATCAACATCATGAAGCAACTATTGTTTTATGTAAAGGGGAGGGTGTTGATGAGAACGTGGGTTTTAATAAAGAACCTTTAGCTACTCTAATATTGATAATTTTTTTTACAAATCAATGACAATATTTGGATGCATGAACAAATTTGGGTCTAGAGTAAAAGTTTCAAAAAAAAAAAAATTAGAGAAAAGAAAAGTTAGGGACAAAATTGGGATTGGATATAAAATTAAGGGATTTTCAGAAAATGAGGCCAATGATTGATGAAAAAGTTATTATACTCTGCCTAATAGTCCTACTTAAGACTTTAATGCACTTTTCCCATTTCAAATGCGAAGGGGGAGACAATAATCAGTTTAGTAAATTAAGATTCGCTTATGCTTCAGCTGAGAACATAGACATAAAGAGAATCAGGAAATTTTGGCACAATACATTCGTTTATGAGAGAGGAAGTGGGTATACATAGCGAAATGAGCAACTTTAGGAATATCAATTGAGACCATTTTATGAAATCGACTTTCAAAATTATGTGATAATTAGCCGCAAGTGAGGGTTTAAAAAACGTTGTTTTCTGGGAGAACCAAAAGGAACTTCAGTTTCCATTCTACAAGTGAGATCATATGCCCGATATTCAATAAGAGTACATAGATTATAAATTGGTCCTGGAAGTTTATTATTCTAGCAGAAAATGGAAACAAACCCTTAAGTCCTTTTGAATCAGAATAGCTCATTTGCCTGATGAGTACTAGCTCTTATGCGTCAAAAGGGAAAGCACAAGAGGATGGCCACGAGCTGAGTTCATTTCTTGGAGGAGGAAAAAGGACAAGCAACCGTGTCGAAGTCCTCCTCTTTTGAATTCAAAAACTTAGCGCTGAGAATATGTGCAGAACAGTGAAACTCTTCAATCATCCATTTTTGAAGATATGTCAAATGGAATGGGGGGGATCCGGGTCCCGTGATGGGAACTTTATCACTGTTATAATCTGTCCAATCAGAACATGCAAAGGAGGAAAAAGAAAAGTTGAATTTTTTTTAGAAGAATATTAAGCTGATATCGTGTAACAGTACTGGTAGATCGCCACGAGTAACCCTCGTGGACCCTGAAATTTACGTTCTTATTTCGTCATATTCACCACCGACCATCAATACTCTTTTCTTTCTAGGGTAAGTCAAGCATTGAAAAACATGGGGCAAACCCCGCTACAAGCCCAGCAACCTTGATGCCACGGAACAAACCGTAAACAACGCTATTTACAGCCCGGCAACAATTGGCTACACCAGCAACCAAACGATGGATTAAGAAACGTCTCAAGAAGAATGCTCCAAGCAGTAGATAATTAAGGAGACCATTAGAGGAAGCAGTAGGGACTACTTTGTCAGCGAAGAAGTATTTGGCGATAAGGCAAGAGACTTGTACAGCAACAAGTTCTTCTGATCTAACAGAGGGCCAAGTCTAAACAGATTCAGATAAAACAGCAGCCAGTTTTGCATTTAGAGAGAGAGAGAGAGAGCTGACTCATAAACAACCCTCTCAGGATAAGCTTCAAGAAGAATGCCATGGGGATGCCAATTACCAAACGACAAGTAGGTAGCCTTAACATCACCAACTACATGCTTAATAAATGGTTTGTGGATGCTCCTGACCTTCAATAACTTTCTCTGAGCAAAGGTAGATGTACAAGATGCCTGAACGGCCCAAATACTACCTTTGCTTATGAATGACTGGGAAAACAAGCAATCCAAGGGAACCAGACATTGATTAACTGTCTCCAGAGGCATTTGAGAATACAAGCAACATTCCAAAGATGCAATCTTCGAAGACCAAGTCCTCCTTCCAGTTCAGGAAGAAATATTTTGTCCCATTGAAGCTCGACCCGGGGCGTTCAAGAAACCTTTCCAGAGAAATGACAGGCATTTTTGCTCTATTGCTATAAAATCACTTTCTTAGGGAGAAGACAGATATGGGACCAGTAATTGAAAAGGCCTTAGGTGACAGATTTGATCGACTTTAATCTCCGATTATAGGGAAGCTTATTCACAGTCCATCCATTAAACTTTGAAGTAATCCTTTCGATAAGTGGTTCACGCTCTTTGTCTGTTAGTCTACCTGAAATAAGTGGTACTACAAGGATATCAAACAGGCAATTGGCCCCTTGCGAAACCACTACTGTTCGCCAACTCAGCCACTTGATCAACAGAAGAGCCAGCAATGAAGATTTCTGTTTCAAGTGGATTCACTTGAAGACCAGAAATAAATCTGAAAAACTGTAAATCGGAAGAACCTCGTTTAAAGAGGCGGGATCACCTTTAGAAAATCAACAAAGCATCAACAAAGCATCAGCAGAGCACGACTGAGCTAGACTGATGATGGTGAAGCAAAGAGGGTGGTACTGAATTCTCACATTTGTTGCAGCAGAATTTAGCAATCTTGAGAGCAGACTTCCATGACTAAAACCTATATATTGTTTTTGACCTACAGTGATTATATGCCCTACTTATTTTACAACGAAGAAGGTTTTCCCTTCTCACTACCTTTTAATCGGACGATTGACCCCCTTCGGATTTGTTTTTTGTCCCAAAAGTTCATGATCTGAATTATGTGAGTTGTCTTTGCTGAAAAACACACGTAGAAAGCGAGAGATGCCTAACCTTTTTCGTATTGAATTGACGTAGTACTTTGGTAGCTTATTTACATTTATAGCACCATGAAAGGACGACAGAATGAGTGTCAGCCTGGCTGGCTTATTAAAGCACGTACAATAATTGATTTGATTCCGTCAGGACTAACTACACAAGGGCGTCGAACTGATTAAGTATTTTTTTTTTTTTTTTTTTGAACAAAACTGATTAAGTATTTAGGGCGCGTTTTTTTTTTTCAATGAAAGTATTCTGTAAAAATAAATTTTCCCAACTTTCATCCATTTAATTTATCAAAACTAACTAATCCATCAAAAACACTTTCCGATTAATAAAAATATTCATTCATAATATTATAAAAGTGGACTCATAAATCTTAAAAAGGTGAAAACACTTTCCAAAAATTGCTCCTCTCAATTTTTAAATTTTTAATTCTTTTCTTTTTCTTTTTTTTTCTCTTATTTGTTCCTTTTTCCTCTGCCAGTCACCATGCCTCCACATCATCTAGCCATGGGCGCAGCGAGCCTCAACCTTGCCAAATCCCAGCAGGGCTTAGGCTCGCCTGCCTGCACTTGTGGTTGGTCGTTGAGGCTTTGACGGAGGAAGAACTTAAAAGGAAAAAATATATATTTTTTTTTTTAAAATTCGAATTTTTTATGGCTTGAGAAAAAGCCATAAGATTAAAATCATTTTCCAAATAAGATATAAACACTAGAAAACATTTCCTGTCATATATCACCAAATAAAGAAAAATTAATCATATTCCTGAAAAATGATTTCCCATAAAGCATTTTCCTTTATCGTGAAGTATTCCCCAAAACAAACGCACCCTAAGAGTTTGTTTGTTTTGCAAAAAATAAATGATTTGATAAACATTTTTCTAATAATGACCATTTGTATTGCAAACAAAAATGAACAAACGAAAAATATATATTATCCATGAAAATATGAAGATATGGATTTTTTTCTATAATAAAAACATTTCTTATTGACTAATTATTTCAATCGATACAAACGGTCATTTTAGGAAAATAAGAAAATATTTTCCAAGTCATTCATTTTCAATAAAATAAATCGAACCTTATTTCATTGCATCGATTCCCCGAGGCCATCACAATTGGATAATCTCTTAGAGGGGAGAGAACTTAAAAGTGACCTCAAAAGAAGTTGTCTTCACCAAGACTTGAAGCCATGATCCGTGCAATCTATCGCGATTGCTACATGCATCGAAGCAAAGTATAAATCTGATTTTAGTTAAGGAAATGAAAAGGGAATAAACTATTTTCAACATTCCACCTCAAACGACATTGAATGGCTTCTTGACCTTTTGCTTAGCATATGTTGTCTTTCGAGCAAGCATGAAAGGAGAATGCATCGTGAGACTTGTAATTAAGGGCGAGCAGTTTCAGGTTGCGTACAAGTTTCACTTGAATCTAGAATTTCCTCGTTAGAACATGTTCCTTATTTTTTGGAAGCTAAGACCTACTCAGCAAACTATGGAAGCTACAACTTATCCATCACCGGTTCCATGATCAGTTTCAAATTTTACCTAGGTTCCACATATATTATTAATTGAACTATTGCAATGAATCAAAGTATTTAATGATCATCACTAGCTGCTTCATTCCACTTACTATAACTTATATTTAGACACACGAAGAATACAATCATCAAATGGAACTTCAAATTAGTAATTCCAAATTATATAATCATCATTTGACGCCATGAAATATTGTAAGATCACGCAAAGACGTAGACCAAGAAAAACACAAAATCTTATTTTAAGTTTCAGGTACAAGATTCCCTAATTTTTTGAACCTGTAACATATCCTACATACCTTAGACATTAAAATGGGACAGGTTCCCACCGGTTTGGTTATTCGGTTCTAGGTTATGCTCACCTCTACTTGTAATAAGAACTTTTCACCTTGCCAAAAATTATTGTCTAAGTTTACCCAATCTTTCTTAATATAGCATATGAAAGTTTCAGTACTCATGTTATGAAGCAAAAAAAAAAAAAAGAATCATAAGTTTAGATCGATGGAAATTAACTGAAATACGCTTGAGCACATCAATGCGTGAAATAAATAAACAAACAAATAAATAAAAGTCTATTTAGAATGACAAAAATCAACCTTAACATACATCAAACCCTTTAGGGCATGAAACAAATAAACAAACAAACAAATAAAACTCTATTTTTAAGATGAACCTTTTTTGTCTATCCTACAACTCCACATCCAAAACTAAATATTCCTACTCTCAATTGGTTTAAGTTAAAAACGTCGATATGGCAAAAAACAGACTATTGTGTTACCATAGACAAAAAGACATTCTAGTGTGCACCAGCTAAAACACATGCCGTTTGCCTGAACTAGGAAACATGTAAATCAAGAGAATTTATGAAATCTTATGAGTTATAGCTTACCTTAATCAGAAGAAAACTAAAATGAGCAATTACCAGTAAAAGATCTCTAGAGCTCTAAAGACAGCAAACACCCAAAAAGGAAAAATAACTAAATCTCGAAAACCAATCACCCGTACTTCGTATTATTACCATATAATTTCAGAGTAAATGTATATTTTCCAAACGTGTGGAGGCGTGCAGTCAAGCTGACCGATACCGACGAGGCCAAGCGGGTCGGGACGGGAGGGCCGCGAGCTGACGTGGCGCGCAGCGATTGGGGGAGGCCGTGCGGGTACGCGGTAGGCCGTCGAGCAGCGGATTAAATTTCAAAAATTCGGTGCCCCCTTTCGCTTCGTGTACCCTCGGCCAAAGATTCCCCGGAAAATCAGCCTCGTTCGCTCTGCAACACTTCCCGCCTCTCTTTCCAAGTGCTCCTCTGTTTTTTCTTCTTCTCCCTGCAGCCTTTCTCGCTTTTCGAAGTCGCTTTTTCGCCTTTTCCAGCTTTCACTGTTCACTCGAAAACTCGACCCCTTTTTTCCTCTCCGCGTGAAGAAAGCAGGAACCCCCGAAGAACCGCCCCCGGAGCTCGCGGCGGTAGCGGAGATGGGTTCCGGGAATTTCCTCCAGGTCGTGGCCAAGAACTTCGATGTCCTCGCGCTGTACGTGTCTTGCTGTTTCCTTGTGTTTCGAGCTTGTTGGTTGTGCCGTGTGCTTTGCTTTCGAGGAAGTAAAAGTTGGGTTTCTCTTTGTGCTTGATTCGCAGGCCTGTCGTCACTCTCGTTTACCCTCTGTAAGTTTGGGTTTGAGCTACATTACTTTCGGTTCGAGGGTCTTTTGATTTCTTTTCGGATTTATGGAGCCTGGTTTCATCTGTCTCTCTGCTTCTGTCTCTGTCTCTGGCTCTCTTTTCTTTTCTTTGTTTTTGGGTTTTTACTCAGGTATGCTTCGATCAAGGCGATAGAGACCAGGTCCCGCTCGGATGATCAGCAGTGGCTCACTTACTGGGTTCTCTATTCCTTGATTACCCTCTTCGAGCTTACTTTTGCCAAGCTCCTCGAATGGTAATCCGATCTTGTTCTTTCTTTTAACCTTTTTCACGAAGATAAACACATGTCGGTGGCGCAGTTAAAACTTTGGTTGTCGTCATATAATGTTAAAATAGAGGAGCGATTTTTTTTTTTTAGGTGTAGTATAATTTCTATGTACACGAGTGCATCCGTACATTTTTCATGAAAAATTAGATGCAGTAATCTCCATTCAAACTCTCTTTATGGGGGGGAAAAAGGCAGTGAACTGAAGAAGTCCAAAAGGTCATCCCCGTTTTGGCTCAGTGATTTCTCAAAAGATCCGGGCTTTAACTTTTAATCTTATTTTAATTTTTTGGTCTGTCCTATTGTATGCTCTACACTGTCGCTCTCTCGCTTTTGCGATTTCCGGGATTTGAACACTGGACCTCTTGCGAGTGTGCCCCCTCTCGGCCCAGTGTTTGGGCTTTTAATTGATCTAGCACACTTTTGACTTGGGCTTTTTGGAAGGAGTCTGATGAACTTGCAATGGAAGGAAGGAGTGGCTGCTATATAGCAAACATAGCAGAAATAACTTCTAGAATAATGCAATCGAGCTTGCGGCACTTGGCCTAGTTAGGACCGGTGCTTTATAGTAGCATAATCAGAATAAGTTTTGCTTTGAAATAGCTAATGTGCATCATTCATCTGATAAAACTATCGCCAATTTAACACGAGCGGCATATTCATTTATATATGGAAGCAATATCCTTTCAAACTAGAATGGTGCTGCTGCCAGATTCAACTCAGACTTGTTCATTATTCATCTATGCTCTGATTAATGATGATGATATGGGAATGATACGTGATAATCTGCTTATTAGGAAAAAAAATTTGAATATATAGTTGCGTCGCCAAAAAAATTTTAATCTTGTCCCTTGCTAAAGTGTCACTAAGCCGCAGTTGCACCAGAATATGCATCTGCTCGCTAGCATCTTTCTGATTGGTGTAGTTTTCTTCTCCATTTCAGGTTTCCTATATGGCCTTATGCAAAGCTGATATTTGTCTGCTGGTTGGTCTTGCCACACTTCAACGGCGCGGCTTATGTGTATAAGCACTACATCAGACGCTTTTATATGAATCCTCATTCTACTACAATGTGGTATATTCCACGGAAGGGCCTTTTTCAAAAGCAAGACGATGTGCTCACGGCTGCTGAGAGGTACATGGAAGAACACGGGACCGAAGCATTTGAAAGGCTCATTTCCAAGGTACGCAGGCTCTTACATGATGCAATTTTAGTTTTGGGACTCACAAGACCTGATCCGCTTGTCTGATATGTCAAGCCAACGTCGTGTGAATTGCTAAGGCCTCATGGTCCTGTCTCTACATTTTACAATTGATTCGATTGTCATCGACAAAGAATCCGTTCTCACTGGGGAACTGAAGAACTTGGGGTTCATGTTCCTACTAAAAAACATCATCGGGGATTTGATTTGAATATAATATCTCTTATCCATGCTAGGCTTCTTTCTGGAACATGAGGATGAGCACTTGCATTGGCATTTAGGATTTACTCTTTTAATCATTTGGAACCGAAAGAACCGAAAAGATACACTTCAAAATGGGATCTCATGGGGGTGGATGACACTTTGTATAGGGAATTTATCTAAGTATGCTTTACTTGTCTCTACTTGTCTATCATGAATGTTTATGATGTGGTAATTTGCATATCCAAAGTAGTCCAACCAAGCAGTTTGTCGATTCTCCACGGTTCACTTTCCCTACATTCGAATTCGAAGTAATACCCAGGTTCAACTTTATCCTCACGGTGGTTCATGCTCCGAAAATATTTGCCTTGATACATTTAATCGTGTATGATTTGCAGGCTGATCGAGAACCTCGAGCTAGAAGAAAGAACAACCACATAATATATGACGATGACTACAGATATTGAAGAAGAACGTGGCTTTTTGCCAGCCGAAGCTGTGAGGAACCCGGATATCAACAGAGTAGGCAATTACAATCCCCCCTCCTGTCCATCTTTTTTCTTAATTCGTGTTGCGGTAATTCCTCGCAGCTGAGACCCGAACATGATGCTGAGTTTGTAAAGGGTTGCCTGTGTACTGGAGGAGTTTGATGCTACTTTCCTAACGATATGCTTGTGAATACTAGTTTCCGTAATCTTCTGGATGGTGTAATGAATCTTTTGAGCTTGTTTGACACTGCAATTCTTCTTTTAGTTGGCAACTTGATGCTTAAAGCTTATGGCGAAAGTTTATAATTTGAATCATTCTCAGATCAATCTATTACTTTGTCATAAATAATTCTAATACTTTGTTAAGTGGTAACAATGATTGGAAGCTGTCATCTTCACGCATAATACAGTACTATTATATAGACAATTTAAATTAATTAAGTCAATATAAGTCAGGTTGTTAATGAGGTCGAATGACCTATTTAACCAAATAAGTCAAATGGATCGATTTCCAGTTGCACAAGTTGGAACCCGAATACTGTTGATTTATTAATCTTATCTTACAAGATGACCCAATCATGACAAGAACGCGATTGACTTAAATCCAACCCCGTTAATCTATCATATCATGTTTGAGTCGTGATATCATGTTGTGAGAATGATTGCCACCCACTAGCTACAATGTGTTGTAACTCGTGCACCCGCATGCTTCAAAACCTCAACGCATGCTTAAACAGGGGCAGCTCTCTAGAGGTTGCCGTGCAAATACCTTACGAAGACACCCGTCCGCACGGTGAAACTACTACGAGATTGCGGTGCCAAACAACCTCATAGCATCAGATATAAAACACGTTTTGTGCAAATCATAAATATCACTAGGGACCTAAATCAAAACCAAACAAAATGAAGCTAACTATATGGCATGAATTATGAACAAAATGAAACGAGCGACTAAAGTTATTGACATTGGGCCTCTTTCTTTTTCGTGTAATGTCTGAAAATTGTGTTGGTCCACGGGCTTCGCCTATGACAAATGGGTCATAAACAAATGGCCTTCGATGAAGTCCAAAAGGAGGGACGAAAAAATTTAATCTTGGGATGAATGAAACATAACAATTGACTATCGACGTCGGGATGATTCAGACGCAGAAGGAAAAGTCAAATCTCAGCTTCACAAACTGATTCGAATGAGTATGCAAAAAAGGATCTTGGAAGCACTTTATCTTCGTGGTTGTTCCCCTAAATTGCACCACGGGATGGATAATTGCAAATTCTTCTTTCACGAGAAAGCCAACTTTAGGTAGGTGAAATGTCGAGCTTGTGAAATGCCTAACTGATATCGTGAACGGGTAAAACGGGTAAAACACAAGTCAAACCTCAGATGAGTAAAGAGATGGTGAAATTCTCTAATGTTTTACAGTGTTGGAGACTTGGGATCAATATTGTGCACCTAAACCATACGCATGAATTCGCTACTCAAATCATTAAGACACTCATGAGGTTAATACTTTTCTTATTATTGAGCGTAGATATAGATGTTGTGTATGTTAGATTTTGCGAAGGGTTATTGATGGAAAGGAGAGTAGAACAAGCAAAACCTTGCTTGGGTCGAACATGGCTCGATAATCTTCTCCCTCGACGACCCAGATGCGATGATAAACAATAGAGAAACTTAGAGTGAATTTTCAAAATTTATTTTTTCCAGCAGTTGCCAATCGCTGGTATTTGCGTAATACTTGTAGTAACTTCTATTCCCTTCCTTTCTGCTTATTTTACTTTAGCTCCCAAACGAAGATATACGGCAACTTCGTCATCGTCTTCCCATATAGACAGGCTGTGTTTTACGAAATCGATTGCATATGGACGAAGTCAATAACCATCTTACACGTACTAACTTGGGTCCGTCCGTCACGAGAGCTTCGGATATGATGCGGACATCGAGCCAATCGCGGTTTCTTTGAGTCGATTCTTCTGTATTATTGGCATAATATATACAAAACTAGTTGACGTGTATTGAATTGAATTCACCACAAATTTCCGTCAATCATTGCATGTCACTGTCGATCTCCCTTTGATCGTATGGTGTGTTTGGAGAATAATCAAACGTTCGAGATGTAATGCTCGGATATTAATGTGGGTTGATTCTTGGGCCAGATTTATTGATCAAAGCCCTACTTGCTTGAAAGATTACCTGGAACGGCCGGCGATCTTGCTCGATGACGATGCGCACCGGCTGAGGGACGTAAACCCTAGAATAACGTTTGCTTCTTTTCATGCACAGGCTAGGACAACATCTTAAGCGAAAGACTGGAATACAAGAAGGGCGTGGGGTGTTGCCCTAAAAGAGAGCGAGAGAGAGAGAGAGAGGGTGTTGAGTAAAGAGAGACGTGAATGTGAACTCTTTCTTGGACGGCGAAATTCAAACACTCATCTATTTCTTTTCTGTTCCTACTTGGTGAACGAACCGGACTTACTTTCGTGTCATGATATTGGTGTTATGAATTTTTTTTTTCCCGGTACCTAAGATTTCGAAGCAAATTATTGACATGAACAGAGCCTTGTTCGTCTTTTATATGGTTCTACCGATCAGAGACATGATTGGTGGGAGCTTCGGAAACATGGCCCTCTTCGAGAATTACTACACACCATTCGTCAAGATTGATTCGTCTTCTATCTAGATATGATTGAAGCCCATATCTGTTACCTTCTTAAATGTATTCGCTCTCAATGATTGGACTCGTCGACTCCTTTGATTTTAAACGTCCTCCTCCTTTGTCTCTTCTTTGGCTTTAGTCTTTTTCTACCATTTGTTCACACTAGAATCATAAAGGTTCGCTGGTAATGCAACAAGCAAATTTTTTAGCTTAGTCTTTATTTCTTTGACTAAGCAAAATTATATTGGTGTAAAATAAACTACTATATGTGTGCAACTCTGTGAAATTGCTATCTACTGTTCTAAATATTTAAACTGACAGATCAAGTAATGACAATATTCCTTTCATGTATGTGCATTCACCCCACCAGTCAAATTTCACATGCAGCGGTCAAAATTTCATATGCCGCTTTTGATCCAACTTGTAGGGGATGTTGAAAATATTTTCTCACATTGTCTGGCAACAAGTTTAATGTGCTCTTTATATTCATGTAGTTTTACTTCACCTTTAAGTTTAGGTTATTCAATTGGACTTCCCAACTATAATAATGAACTTAACTTGCAATATCCTTCTACGTTATCCACTCGATTGATAAGAAATCACTTATTCTCATAGTCATCAAAAGAATTCCATACTAATATGCAATTGAATATTTTATGACTCATCCATACCTCTCCAAATAAGGAAAATAACTCAAGAAAACAATACTTCAAGAATCGCAAGATTAATAGAAGAAAAAAATTACTCTATAAACACATTATAACTTCTTCTTTTTTGCCACAGTGAAAAGCGCGGCATTCTAATTAACTATATATGTGAAATTCATTTTTTAATTAAAAATTATAAAGAAAAGTCCGCGCAACACAAGGACAAGCAAGCTAGCTTGGGTTTGATAAGCAATCTCGATGTTGCCCACCTGTTCCCAGTGAATTGCGCACCGAATTTACAAATCAAACAAAGTCTTATTGATTGGTGGGGTTCCGCAATCGATGACCAAGTTGCACCTAGAAAAACCAAATAGACTATTCAATTCGAGATGCAACTTGGTTTTTCTAGATGCGAAATTATTCAATTCAAAAGCCAAGAAATTTGAAAAAAAAAACAAAAGAAAGCAATTGCGGATGAGGCACGCCCGCCCTTTCGCTTTCAATCCCCATTAATTTCGGTCAATTTCTTTCTTAAAAAAAAAAAACAAAGCTTTTAATATATAATACGAAATGGAGCCGTTGAATTCGATAGGGACGTAGATCAGCTGATTGGCTTGCAAAAGCCCGTAAATCAAATTGTTTTCCGTCTAATTGGTTAGCTAACCTCTTGCCTGCTCTATTTGACTTATTATGTGCCGATACTTTTGATGTATTTCCTCCGAACTTGACTAAGTAAATCAATAGTAGTCATATTTTCGTTAAAAAAATAATAATAATCGATAGGGACGCATCCAAACCCAGGTCAATCGTGCCGGCTTCGAAGAAAAAGCATATGGCCATGGCCACGGCGGAGGTATACTATTTTGAAGTGAATTCAACCTCGCATCCTTTTTGCCCTTTTCTACGTCTTTAATTTGCCGAGCTTTCCGACCGAAAAAGAAAAGCTTGCCAAGCTTTTGTCCTTGCCAAGGCATCTTTTCTCATGCTTACACCAAACATCGGCGGCAGTTCATGTTGTCTTTTCTTACAAGGCAAAAGAAAAGTCTTGCACGGCACAGATACGGTGAAAGAAAAGTCGGTTCTTCACTGTCGATTTCTCATTTTTCCAAAAGAGAGAATCACTTATTATTTTCGACTGAGAAGGTTACGAAAACGATAATGGAAAATGACTATTTCTTGCGCATGATGAGATGGAAACCTAAGCATGAAAAGACTATTTTGATTAAGGTTTCAATTCGTCGTATTGCCTAATCGAACTAGTTTCACGAGCCGAGTTGAATGTATCTGATATTACCCAGAAGTCAATAACTTCTTTTTAGGGGAAATCACGAGCAAAGAGGGTTCTCAAAGACAGTGCCTTCCCCTCCTTTAATTGATTTCGAGAGAAATTCTCTCTTTTGGCCATGCCTATCCAGGTCGATTACACACAAAAAAAATATTAAAAAATAAATAAAAAGGAGGAGCTTTATCGAAAGTACCAATTCGTTGCATTGCGGCATCTTCAATGTCGAAAAAAAAATTGCCTTATCATCATCGAAAAAAAAAAAAAAAAAAAAACAGAGATGGAGATGCCATATTTGCTTATTTATCCGTCCCACATTGCACGTAGGAAAAGGCTATTGCTTATCCAACATTTGTGGCCAAGCTTTCGTATAGAATTTATTCTATAACAGGTGCCGGCTTTCTTTTCTTCTTTGACATTCTCATTTAGCATCACACTTCTTAGATGGCTGCTTCCGACCGCCCATGTCGACAACCGACGACTTTAACCATACCAGAAGAATGAAAAGAAAAATCCTCAAAAAATTATAAAAGTATTGACTTGACTAATGTTAATTGCGCGCGTCACTTTTTTTTTATTTTTCCCTATAAATTTAATGACCTTCTTAGAAACTACAACTATCAATTCTAGTTAGTCAATCGTTGAATTCCTTAAATTTGTAATTTTAAGGACCCTCCGAGAAACTACAACTCTCCATCCTAGAAACTTACCCTGTTTTGTTTATAGGGTTAATCAATCTTTAAATTCCTTATAAAAAATCTGGAAACTTAATGACCATCCTAGAAACTACAACTATCCGTAAAATAATTTTTAATTCCGCAATATTACCAAATTATATTATAAAAGGAAAAAGGTACAAGGTCATGTTAGAACTACAATCATCAAGTTCTAGAACTCTAATACCAATAAGATGATATTGAGTCCGGTGACAATTAATGATCAACTTGATCTTCCAAAAAGTAAGTAAAATCAATGCTCTCTCGATGAAAGATCCACTAAAATTCACGCGAAATAAGGTGATTAGGTCCCTAATCTGCGGCCTATAAATATGGAAGTGACTTCCATCGAATTGAGGTTTTTTGAAGTCCCAAGACATAACGTTATTTGTATATTCAATATCTCACATGGATAATTCATATGTAACATTTATCTTATTCACCATTGGAATATAGCAATTAAAAGCCAAGTCAGCTCAAATTAATGAAAAGATAATATTGAACATCTAACAATTTTTAAGGTACTGTGAAAATAATAATTATTGTAAATCATAAATTCTGTAATTTATAATTATTTGTGATTTGATTTTTGTAGTCCATAATATATTGTCATTTTAAAGTATATTAAAAACTATCATGCAATCATTTTTTTATTAAATTTTTGTATATTCATGAATTATATTAAATATTGAAATTTATTAAAAGTTCAAGAATGATATTATATATTAAATTAAAATTCAATAATCACTTTAAATATATTAAAAATTTAAGTTAAAAGTTGAAGGACGGTTTGTGTCCGTTTTTCTCTCGAGAAGCTTGTGGGAAACGCCGGGTGCATTTTGGGAAATTCACAGCTGGATGCGAATCCGGGGACGTACCGTGAAAACACATGGCCGACAGCTCATAGGATGGGTGATGAGGAGCTCATTATCACGTGGGTCCCCCACGTGGCCCCCCCCATCCTCGGCGTGTCCATCACGTTCTGATTCGACCGGTGGCACGGCATCTGGGTCCCACCTGTGGACCCGCCCGCCAAAAGGAAGCACGCCCGTACATGACCATCATTATTCCTCGCTCTCGAAGCTGCTTACTGTTCCGCTTTTATTTTTGTCAAAGGGGGTCGGTTTCTGTTTATTTAATTGTTCAGCGGAAGTCTCCCACTTTAAGAAAGGTTAAAAAAAGAAAAGTTAGGAAATGCGTACGCCGCAAAATTTAAATTAAGTTGTGGGTAAATTGTATCCGAAATGAGATCCGGTTTTCGTCTGACTTTGATTAGTTAAATTTGATTGCTGAAATCTCTTTCGCTATTTAATATATGATACAATCGTGTCCATTTCAAAATTTGAACGATGAAATAATATTCCATATTCCATTAGATTTCATTGTGTTGTTTAGGATATTAACATCATGACCCAGTTGTGTTTATCCTAATGTTATTGAAATTGAAAGTTGATTAGAATCTCTTTCATAATTTGTGTTTCTAAAAGTCAAAAGTCCGAACTGGTTCGTATTGGATTGAATCGAACTTGAGCCAAAAAGAAAAGAAAAGAAGAATTGAATTGATTCTTGATAATGTGACTTCAAAATTAATTGAGCTCAAGTTTATCTTTTATCTAATGTGCTGTGAAATGACGCTAGAGTTACCGGATTTTACAATTTAACATCAATTACGATAAGAGGAAAACCAAAGACATCAACAAAAATGAAAAAGGACATTAAGGATTTATGTGATATGATTCAAGTGATGATATCTATCGTCGCGAGAAAAATCAGTAACAAAAAAACCCCACTATAAATCTAGAGAATTATAATTACAATTGCTCGAGGGTTTCATAAGTTATACTAGAGCCAAAATTAATTTACAAGTATCTTCTTACAATCTCTTAAAGAGAACTCACTCGAGAAACTCTAGAGAAAATCCTCGCACTATTTTTATTTGTTGTCGAGAGGAATTTCTAAAAACGGGTTAGGAATGAGTTCTTTTTTTTTTTTTTTTTGGTCGAAAGGTCAGGAATAAGTTTTGACTCTCAAGCTTTCATGAGTTGGTTCTCCCGAGCGTTCAGTAGATGGGCGAAATCGAGAGCCCATTTTGACTAATCATAGAAAATTGCACTAGAACCATATATAATCCCGAACAATTGAAACGTAAGAGATCTCCACTAGTCGACAAATCCGGGCTGTGATTTTTTTGCTTGTCCAGCCGATAGTAAAAATCCATGGGGACACAACATCCACGCGACCGTAGACTCGTCCACCATCCAGTAGGATCGTCTCGCCATCTTAGAAACTCGAGATGAACTCATCTGTAAACAACATTATTGTGTATTATATTTAGAAAATTCTTATTATAATATTTATTTGATTAGCAATAGAGAATAAGGTGAAGTGGATCGGAACTGTTCGGTTTGGGCACAAGTTTTTTCTGGGCCAGCGTGGGTACAATCTCCACTTCCTTGCTTTCCGACAACCAAGGCAAAATATCCGACAGACGAAAAGAAATAGGAATGCTTTCTCACACCGCACTTCCCGCAAATTTAAATCATTTCCCATGGAAATGTCCGTTGTCCAACATAGACATTGAATAGAGTCAAATTTGGGAGCCGTTTGGTTCGAGAAATTTAACCATAAAAAATTATAAAAAGATTTCCCACTTGTGACGGGGGTTAAATTGTAAGAAATTGAACAACGAAGGTGATTCTGCTAATTGCTGTTTTGCACTTAAAACAAATATCAATGATCTTTTTTGTCCATTCACAGTTCATGTCTTCTAAAGTCTAAGAGTTTCCCAACAGCTTCTCCTACCACTAAGCTTTAATCCACTGCAGAGTGCACAAAACGAAAGAAAAACAAATTACTTTTTTCCCTTCACTTTGCAGCAACCCCCTCCCCACTAATTTTTTCTTTTCTTTTTTCACTTCCACCCCACACGGTGTAGTCTAATTTTGCAAATTCGCCCTCCTACATGAAGAGCTCGGACTGCAACAAGGTGTAGTAATTTGCGGCCTCGTCTTCCAGCTCCCACAGGCCGTCGCAAGACAAGAACTCGACGCCGAACGCCCCCGCTTCCGGCCCTTCGCCGTCCTCCCTGCTGGGCAGGCCGAGCTCGTCGTCGGAGGCCACGAGCAGGTGTCTCAACACCTTCTCCTTGTCCTCGTCGCCGTCGCTCTCTTCCTCCGGAGAGGAGGAGGAGGAGGAGGAGGAAGAAGGCGACGCGAGGAGCTCCGGCTCGGAGGAAGGGGGAAGGCCGGGCTCGGAGTCGGAGGCGAGCTCGTCCTGGAGGGCGGAGATGAGGGAGGAGAGTTCCTGGCTGGAGATCTGGCCGTCGTCTAATTGGTCGTCGAGGAAGGAGAGGACTTGGGGTTGCGGCGACGGCTTGAGGCGCTTCGATTGGTCTTCCCCCAGCCCGTTGACATGGGTTTCTTCCGTTTCTTCTCTTTGGCGCTTCAACGGTCCATCCGCCATTGTTGTGCTTCTAGGTTTTTCTGAGCTAGAGAGAGAGAGAGAAGGAAGAAAGGATGACAAGTGCACGAGGGTTGAGGATGAGGAGAGAGAGTGGGGGCTCGAGAGGGTTATATAGAGGAGAAAACCAAAGTGCTTGGCGGGGTTGCGGTCAAAATGGGGTTCGAAGAAAAAATAAAGGAAAAGAAAAAATTATTAAATATATGTTTAAAAAAAGTTGGAAATTGTTCTAGTGCAGGGTTCATGTCGGGAAGAGAGAGAGAGAGTGAGAGATGCTTGGGAAAGAGAAAGCAAGGAGGGTCAGAATCGGGATTTCACCACCGGGCACATGTGGGGGACGGTCCACCCATTTTGTTTCGACCGTTGGATTCGCCTTTCGTGGGAGATCGCGCTGTGATCGAGCGGCTCGTGGCCAGAGGTCGAGCGCATCGGGTGAAATGCGAATGACAAAATTTCGTTTCTGGGGGAGATGTATGAGTAGCGCGGTCTTTACATTTTATGGACCGACCCCGTTTAAACCGTTGATCACGCAAACTCCATATGATTGACAGCCTAGGTCAACTACAAATCAAGCAATTCTAGCTCAAGTAAATTCTCCATCGGCAGAGCGCTATCGAAGTTCACGAGATTTGAATCGAGGGTGTTGAGACAGTCACGGGTCAATTTTAAATTAACGTCCGAGCGAGGACCCTAACGCTATTCTCCGACAAATGGAGCCTAAGTCATCGCCAACCCATTATGGAATTTCGTCGGTCGCATCCAGATAATGTATCTGACAGCACGCTCCGGCCTTTGTCCTCCCTGGTCCAACTAGTGCTCGCGGAATTAAATAAATTAACTCCTCGACCGTTGATTAAACACGATGCGCGACGGACGGCCACGATCGTCCCGATGACGGTGGCGAGAGAGAGAGAGAGAGAAAAGTAGAGGAAAAAGGTGGAGGGGGGAGGCGTGAGGAAGAATCAAAGATCTAAGAAGATGGATGGAGGCAAGGGAGGAGGGATCTGGCGTTGGAGATATTGTCCTGTTTTTTAATGACAATGGCATCGGCAGCCACGCACGACCGTACAGGTACAGCCACTGCTCTCTCTCTCCATTATGGGGCGTGTCCGAATCGAACGAGAGAGACCCTCTTTTCTTATTTTAATTCGAATTTTGATATTTCCTCGTTCCTGTGTGCGAAATTGCTAGCAAGTTGTAGCCGAACTGCTCCTCCCCCGACGGAAAAATGAATGATAATAATTATAATAATAACTGTCTCGATGCGGTCCAACCTCATTCATCCATCTCCGCCTTCTTGTCGTACGAGCATTTTGGACGTGGCATTTTCATGGGTCCAGCATAATTAGGGGAATTATGCTGTCCTTATTTCGTGTTGACACCCCCCCATCTGCAGAAGAATCTATCTTTCCTCTATGCTTTATTCATGCCCCCTTTCCTTTTACAACGACGAGGAAGCGAATTATAGGCTCGCGCTATATCGATATTTTGCCTCGTTATAATACACCCTAATTTATTGAGCTTATGAATATAACCCCGAAGATTATTAATTTGATTAAGACGGCGGATTGAAGATGTGAAATTCATTATTTATTAAAAAAGCGGAAATCGCATATTGTTATGAAAGTAGAGGGTTATCTGTATTTATCACAATAATATTATTTTGTGCCTTTGCCTTTTGTTATTGTCCGTTCATTTTTAAACAAGCGTCATTTTTTTTCTCTCTTGTACTCACTAGTGTGCTTGACCTAAATTCCATGGAGGATTTTTGGAATGAGTTTGAACATTGTTCGCACTCTTTGTTGATTAACACATGCCGTGTCTTGGACCCCCCCTCCCTCTCTCGTTGACTTTGTTCATGATTTTCTTTTCTTTTTCTTTTTTCTTCTCTCTTGATCGATGTTTGAGAGCTCTATTCTCCCGGTCTAGTTTTAGATCTGAGAGTTTGAAATCTCACGATCTAGTTCTGAGTTTAGGGGTTATCCTCTCCCAATTTGGATTTAAGACTACGTTTAGTTGTAGCTTTATTAACATTCATTTAAAATAGAATTCCAGTCATTAAATTTGCTAAAATACTAAAACATTAGAGGATTTTGTTCAAAAAACGATGAATTTGTAAATTTCTCCGATTTGAATACATAAGAAGAGGAAACAACAATTAAGGAAATGTGTATAAAAGCGAGATCATTGATCCACATTAAAAGTATGTTTTTTTTTTCCTCCTTTATCAATATTACCATTAATACTATACCAACTAAGGTTTTTTTGGATTATTCAAATTTCAGGGTGTATCCAAAGCTATTCGAGAATGGAAATACCACGAATCAAATTATATCGTATTTGTGAATACTTTACCTTTATCTTTTTAATAAGAAAAAGACATGAGCTGGAATTTAAATAGGCAACATAAATGTGGAATGGTACAATATGATGGTACGATTAATTGAATCTCCATTTAATTAGCATACATGTTAGTTCTTCAAAACTTCAAATCGTTATTGGTTGTCAAGTTTACGTGCATAGTAACATGTGCTGAGACATTCTTTATCTGACTTTTAATTAGTAAATAACCCGTGCATGTTATGGTTATTTTTGTGCGTGAGAACTTTTATATTACCGACCCTCAAACACCATTTGAGTGTGCACAAATGAGGCCTCATATGACCATGATTCCGAATAATACGAGGTCAATCACATATATCTTCTTTAGACATGCTGCACTTTATATTAGCACTTCACCTCTATCTATCGAACTTGTTCCCATTTTATATTGGGTACCCAAAACTTTTGTGCCTTTGATGCGATAATAATTAGTTAATGCAAAGATAACATGTAATATATTTTCCTTTGTTCCCTCGATATTTTAGTGATTAAGGACATGTTTATAGTGCAATTCCGAGTCAAGTCATGAAAAGATTCCTCCTTTCAAAACAAAAGGCTTTGATAACATGTCAAGGCTCAAGGAGACCTAGACCGAAATAGCAGCAGCAAATGCGGTGCCGACAATTGGAGTTGTGCTTTTGTAGTTGGAAAGCAGCACGACACTTTTCATGTTGACATGGAATTTTGACATTGGATGATTTTTTTTTTCATATAATTACTCAAATTAGGCCTAAGATTCATTCAATATATATATAATACACTCCAGCATTGTAAGTAGACTTTAATATAGAATTGCACAAGCCTCCAACCTCGGATTCTATGTAAAAGAAAAAGTTTCGTCAAAAGCTAATTTAATTCATGGGTGTGATCATTCAAAAGCACCAATTGCATAGACCGACGAGAAAAAGTTAAGTGCACATAGGGTAAAGCACACGAGGCGACCATCGATTGGCAAACCGGGCCAACATGACCAACTAGTCGATTATAGTGAAATTTAGGCATGAATTTCGAGAAACTTCATGACCTAAAGTACTCACATTAATTTCTTTCACTGCATAATTATTTATAAGAAAAATTGCCAAGTTGTCGTGACATAAAAAAAAAAAATTCTAAGTGTCCTAGAAAAATCAAAAGCCTCTCGACAAGAATAGTCAGTTTCTTAGACGGAGTAAATTGATTCCCATGGGAGAATGAGTTGTGTTGTTACCGAAATGTCCATGGATTGGACCGACTGAGCTATTTTTATCCTTTTTATCTTGCCGTACTTATGAAGAATAAACTTAAAAAATCCATAAATTAAATTAAAACTAATAAGGTTTTTGTTTTTGTTTTTTTTTTTCCATAAAACAAGGAGGTCCTCGAGAGCAACGAGGAACTAAAGAAGTCGGCCCACGAGCTCCAGCTAAGAAGACAAAATTGAAAATTCGATGCCGCTTTTAATTGCTAAAAAAAGGGTTTTAATTATATATTTTAATTCTATTATATCCGTAAGCTGACACGACTTGCCTGGCTTTAAGGCTTCTAGGCTTTTAAATTAAATTATGAAGTTTTATAATCAAGAGACTAGAGATCTTCTGAATTAGCGTCTTGATTAGTGTTTCCTATTGTCTTGTCTGTGTGGTTTTGAAGAAACCGATGGATGCATCTGCTGACCGAGACCATGAACATAATTTAGCTTTAAATCATTTTAATTAAATTAGATAGTTAATGTGGGTTTGGGATCTATTTCACGTGTACTCTTGGAAAATCAATGCCCTAAAAATTCAAAAAAACTTTATACCACCGCAAGTCACGGGAAGGAAAAAAAAAAAAAAAAGACGCCGTGCAGTCGCGAAGATGTGATTTTTTTTATTATTTTTTTGGATTTTTTAATAAATAATATTTTGGTTTTCATAAATTATGAATTTTTACATAATCAAGGGAGAAGTACGACCCCCGCCCCCCTCTAGATACTTGGGACATCAAAATGCGTGCGACTGAAAAATTCAATTATTTACAAATTTCCAGGCTCAACAAATGTAGGATTTTCTCCTTTTTAAATCAATTTTCCAGTTCGTTGCCAAAAAAAAAAAAAAAACAAATTTCCAGTTCGCAATTGCATTATACAAATCATGCCGGGTAAATTTCTCTCATAACGTAGCAACGAAACCGTCCAGACACATCGTTACCAAAAAAAAAAAACCGCCCAGACACATTAAAAACATTTGGGATAACGATTACCCCAACACATGTCCTTACAAATCAATTAAAAGCAAGAGAATTTAAAATCCAAATGCCGTTCGCAATGGTATACATATCTCGCAGATAATATGATTGGCCTTAGATTGCATCAATAGGGTAACTAGCGCGTAAAATAATTTTTCCTCATGTGGACCTCCTCGAGAAGGAATCTCAATCAACATCTCCCTTTTTTGCTTTCCTAACACATCAAATTTGGGGTCCAGACCCCATTATTGATAAGTACCATCTTCTATGTGTTTGTGTATATATATAATTGCTATTGACTTACCTTTTGAGGGAAAAGAACCATTCAGTTTGTTAGATTATGGCCGTAACAATAATTGATAGAAAAGAAAGAAAGAAACACAGAACATTTTTCACTGGTTCAATAATTGCCAAGAGAACAAGGTCATGTGGATCATGATTCAAAAGCAAAGACCATTATCTTCAATCATTTGCCAGCAATGTATTCACCTCAACCTTAATTTACACACGCAAGATAAGATGGAGACATTTCCAACGACAAATCAATCATGAATTTGTCCCGGGTAATGAATAATCCTTGAGAATGAAGTAGAGGAAATAACAAAACTGTCCCGACGATAAACCAATCAAACCCTAATTCGAGAGCTGGGCTAATTAGTCAAATCGAAGATTTAAGACCGCCATGGTCTATTCTTTTAGACACACTACATAAAAATAGTCGTTTATATTATAGAAAAATAGAAATCATGCTACATGGGAAAGTCTATTCTATCTATTCATTGCAGGTTGGTCCTGCTTTGCAACGGAAGAAACCAAAGAAGGGTCTGCTTTGAATAATGGAAAAGGAAACTGGAAAAAGTGAAATGTGGGGTCGGGAACTGTCGATTTCTCTAGTGGTTGGCTTGGCAGGATCACATCATAATTATTTCACATTGGCATTTCAGAAAATAAAAATAACGAAAATATATAAAAGACTTCCTTGATTCCTGTGAATTAAATATTGAATGAATAAACAAAAAAAAAAGTAGAGAAAAGAGCATCCAAAGTGACAGTGGACATTATATAAAACGACAACACGCACTGCATCTGCCGAAGTTGCAGGTATTGGATGGATTTTGCCGGATCCTTGATTCATGCCGACTGTCCAATATTATTTATTTTTTGCTCCTCTTTTTTTGTCTTTTTTTTTTTTGGGATGATCTTTTTTTCTTTTTTGATTTGTTGTGTGGATTCCTGCCTTTTGTTTGACCGCAAAGCTCGAACCTTTGGTGAGAGGTAAGACTTCCCCAACCCACCCCTGTTCTAGGTGAGATCAAGATGTACATTATTTGATTTTTATCACGAATAATTAATTTTAAGTATGTCGAGATTGGTTTACAAAATAAGTACATCATAAGATGAGACAAAATCTTATTGTGTTTAGAATTTAAGTAGTGTATTTAACATTCGGATATGTCATACCAAGTCTATCTGTTGATTTTAATATACCCGATATTACAGTTGTTTGTTATCAGTGCCCTTTGATGTAACATGCCATCATCAATGAAAGAATTTAGTTGTTGATTGGCCTTTAGATAAACAAAAAAATATCTCTCTCTAGACGCTTCTAAGTGGTTGCCCATCGACTTCGCATTGAAGTCATTTCCTAGGCAAATTCATGTGGGAGTTGCTTGATCCTCAAACCGATCTCGAAATGCAATGGTCCTCGGATTATCCAAGTGGGAGTTGCTTGATCCTCTCAAGTCATTTTCAGTGAACATGCCGTCTATATCGAAATAAAAGCATTTCAATGTAAGATCTCACGTCAATCTTGATACAAAGTTCCGAACGCTTTATAAATTATGTAGAACTCCGATTTAATCGGTTATTCTATATACATGGAGTGAAAAACAAAAACAAGAGAGAATGGAAGAAATAACACGTCTCTCTTGAAATCCCCCCTAAAAAATTTATCTTTTTAGTAATTCACAGAGTCGTGATTTTTTGGTGAAGATTACTCTTCCAGAAATCACAAAAAACTAGGAAAATTCACAGACGGAAGTATTAATAATTCTTTTTTTTTTGTTTTTGGTTGACGGAATATTAAGTGCCGTGAGGGAAAAAGAGCATTAGCTACTTTCATAGAAGAAAGGAAGCTGGGAAAAACAAATGAACAAAAGAAAGAAGTTGAATACTACCGGGCCACGAAAGAGTTGCATTTGCCAATTTTCAAACTTATAAAAAAAAAAAAGAGAGAGAGATTTAAGAATGACGTTTTATTCTTCCATACTGTTTATACATCAGAAAGCTTGATCCCATCAGTTTTCTTTGTCATTTAGTTCATGTGTGGCTTGTACGTATCTTCATCCCCCTCAAATCGCTTCTAGAATGAGAACTCCTGCTCCTTTTTTCTTAAAAAAAAATCCAAAAAATTATTATATAATAAAGATAGCAGCAATTAATTACATATTAAATATCTTGCGGTCCACTTGAATTAAGTAGGATTCACAACAATTTTCAACGTATATGTTCGTCAAATTCTGCTTATAATGTCTCGGATATCGCATGACAGTCCAAGAGAGTTTTCTCCGGCATTATTTCTTGTAAAGGTTTGTTCGGTAATCGATCAACTCTTGTCAATTCATATTCTCTTGTTCCTCGAAACAAAAAGAGAATAGAAACTCATTTGATAACGTCATCTAATTTTTCTACTCCCGGAAATAGATTTATTCATGAAAATATATTTGGAATAAAATAAGGAAGTAGAAAAAAGTTATTTGTTCCTGCGAACAACTCTAAAAGCAAGCCATTTTCCTTTCCTTTTATTCTTCTTCCTCCTCTAGCCGGTCGCCAAAATCTCATTGTGGTTGGGCGAGGTCGAGCCTCGCCGGTGGCTAGGTGAGGCTCTCCCGAGGCCGGCTAGAGGAGGGAAGAAGAAAAGAAAAATCTCATAAAATTATTCAAAACTAAAAGAATTTCTATGTCACAAAAATATTGAGGTTTGTATCAGACGTATTCTTATTCTTTCTCTATTCCGAAAATGGAAATTTTATACATTTTGCAAATACATTCGAATGCTCAAAGATTCGTCTAGTGAACATAATAAAAAAAACTATTTCTAAATAAAAATTATTTTCGAAAAAAAATTATGATCAGACAGGCCATAAGTGATAGCCTCGTTATCACCACCTCAAATATTACATTTATATGGCAAAAGAAAGATAGGGCCCCCTCCTAGGGTATAACATTTGAAATAATACCCAGAAAAAAGTAAAAAATAAAGAAATAAAAAGAAAGGCAGAATATTTTTTTTCTAGGGCATCGAATCCGAATAACTTTATATGAAGTAGTCATGTGCATGCGTGGCCTGAAGAGGAGCATGTGCTCATACCTAATTCTGATGACCAATCCGCGATGCATGTGGAGGGTGGCCATAACTCCTCCTCCTCCTTCTCCTCCTTTTTTTTTTTTTTTTTTTTTTTGGGGGCCATTAGTGGGTAAAAATATGAAGTGGCATGCACGTGGCTAGTGACGACTCGATGCGTGATGGATTTGGATCCACGCAACACGGATCTTCTCCAGCACATAATTACATGATCTTTTCTGGCATTTCAAAAAGCAACGGGCTCCATTTTAATACGTTAAGAGCGAATAATTCGAATAATGTTTTGGATATAAATTATTATCGACAATAAAAATATTTTTTATTGATTAATTATTTCGAGCGACATTATTTCTTTAGGAGTCGACTCAATTTGGTTGGTTGAATGACGAGAGGAGGGGCAATCATGGCGGCGCCTCAACCACAAGGCACGTGGTCCATTTGGGACATCATGGTGTTTGGTTTTTTGCATGGGGGGAGGGGGCGTTGAGGGTTGGGCTCGATCATGTTTGCTTGCGGGGGTGGTTTGATGGTGTCGCCATTCCGAGGTGTCGGTTTTTTGTCCTTGTATCGTGTGTTCGTGGCTAGGCCAATGGGAGGCTTTAAAGCTTTCGTGACGCTTTGATTAAGATATGGTTGAGATCTTGGTGCTTTTGATCTGATTTTTTCTTAACGAGAATCTGGACGTGGAAAGCCAGCTCGGAAGATGAGAGCCTAAAACCCTACTTTGATGTGTGAAAAAGCAAGAAGTGAGGCCGGCTCCGCCCGGGGAAGCTGGATTGTTGGTGAAATGGAATGGAATGGAATGAGAAATGCGTTGAAATCAAGTAATGGGGTCTAGCTGCGGAATATCGACTTTTATCTTGGCCCTAATGCGATATTTCTAAAAAATGTTATAAAGGAAGTTATTTATGAGGAAAATAATAATATTTTTTTAATATTTAGTAGAGATCTGAGAATGAATAGGAAAATATTTTCAATGATTTGATAATGAATATTTCGTTTGGTTTGAGATTGTTGACATGGATACCAACCACACTAACGTGGACAATTTTCGTAATTAATTTTTTTTTTTTTTCCTTTTCTTCTTCCTTCGCCAGTCATAGGACCTCAATGATGGCTAGCAACAAAACACAGGCAAGGGTTGACATTGTGCAAGTGCAACTAGTGGAGGAAGAAGGAAAAAGGAAAGGAAAGGAAATCAAATCAAATCAAATCAAAAATATTACAATATTTTAAAGAATTGGCCATGATAGACCCAAGCATCAACATTGAGGACTTGAGCACTCTTGATATTATCGGGCTTAACATCTCGGGCACAGGTGTCGGAGTCCTAGATTCGACCTCAATAGACTCAAGCGTGGCAGCAAGGGTGTCGAGTGTGACCTAGATGGAACTAGGCTAGGGTGCTAGAGTCCTAGGCTCAACCTCAATGAATTTGAGCCTGAGCACTAAGGACTCAACCCTATTATCAAGGGCTTGAGAATGAGTGTTGAGGTTCCTATTTCCAAGTGCAAAATTTATGGTCCAAACGATGATACCTAGTCATACTTAGAAAAATAATTTCTGAAATTTAAAAAATAAATCATTTTTCTAAATTTAAAGTCTAGGACGAAAACCCTTTACGTTGACCCACTTTCCTCAACAATCCAAACATTGAAAAATGAGGAAAATGTTTTTTTTTGCATAACAAATGAAGCCTTGGTACGCTAATAGTGTAATAATATGGTTATACGAGCAAGGTTCAAGCATTGACGTGGGTACAGTTCTTAATTTTGATCAATGGATTCGTCCAACTGGTAGATGAGAAAATTCATTTCTTTAGATGAGAATTTCCACTTCCTGACCTCTGGTATAAGAAATACTTTATATTGGTGATTGTGAGGAAATCTGACTTAAAAGTTTAAGATAGATGAAGGAAGACCATATATATATATAAATCATGTAAACCTTATTATCAAGTGATGTGAAAAATTTTCTACATCTTTTTTTCACATGCTGAATTAGGAATAACACGTAGAACTTGAATAATAGGATGGACTCACACATGAAAGGGGCAAAATGCGAAGGTTTTGTGAGATCTAAAGACCTAAACTTTTGGGTTAAATTTTTTAAAATGTTATGGAGTCAAGTTCTATCCGTTTTGGGTGTACATCTACCCTTGTTAGTCAAATTCCACGTCCTGCTCTTAAACCGACTTACACGTACCTCGTGTCACTTGATGACACGATTTATATGTTTTTTGTATATACGTGGTTTCTCTCCATTCAAAAATATAAACTTTGGGGTTTGGCTTTTTATCGGTGGCATGCCTAATGATTCCACAAAAAAACCTTGCTCGTTTGAAGCCACGATGAACAATAGTTAGCGAAAACCATACTTCCAAGGACAAAGATGGCGTCATAACCCACTAAATGAAGAGCTCATCCTGATGATAAACCTACTAATGCATATAAATGTTAAACGCACAATTGGAAAATACGAGAGAGAGAGGGGGGGGGGGGGACATGATAGCAAAAAAAAATTGTATCATAGCCTAATGGGAGCGAGATACATTATTTGTTAATAAAACATAAACATAGTATATACTCACCATATATGTACACACCAAGCATTAAGCGCCTAAAGGAGGGACAACGGTCCCGCAAACCCACCCCTTCCACATCGGTTAATTTGATTATAGGATCTTTTTGCGAATCGGAACCTCGAAAGTTACAAAGTAGAAAGGGCGAGAAAAAGGAAGGATGCTCCACGCATTAAAATGGCGTTTTGATTGATTAGTGGGATGCGTAGGATCACCACACTTTGCTCCAAAAGGGGCGGCTCGCAGATCTCGCGATTGTCCTCATTTCATGATCTCCGAAGTGACCAGCCAACTAAACTTAGGAAAAAGACGCACCTTTCTTTATCTTGGGCCTCGATTAGGGGCCGATAAAAAAGAAAGTTATGCCCCATTAGCGAAGCACCGAAGGTGCAAGATATGGTTGTACAAAATATCCATAATTCCTAATCAAACATCGGAAGCTTAATGCGCCACCTTCTCCAGGCACTTTGCTCCGACCAAAGGCCGAAGAGAAATGGAGGAGAAAAATCAAAAGAGGGTATCATGAGAGTCGTGATGGGATTGGATTCGATGCGAAGGAATCGACGGGTGGAACCGAAGATTTTTTGTGCGCTTTTGATTCGACAGCTTTGTCTGAGTCGGGTGTCGTTCGTGTATTTTAGTTAGTACACCAAACATGCTTTGCTTTTGCCGGGCTTAAATGATAGTGGAGACCACGCACTCGTTTGTATTGCCATCGCTTTCCGAATTCTGTTGGTGGTGGTGGTTGCTCTGTTTCCATCCCTTCTGTTGAACGACATGTCCCGAAATGTCTCGTGGATCCATTTGAGGTAAACGAGGTGGGGGCAAATCGATCATGTTGTCCGAAAGATCTGCTCGGTCCTACTGTCACTATGAAAAATTCAGCGTATCAAGAGGAATAGAAACAACTTTTCCCAAAGGTCCTTATGGAATATGGAGAAGCATCACGAGACAATGAACTGCATTAATTCGATGCCGGCTTCTTAAATGAAATTCTGTCCGGACTAATTTCAATTTGGCATTGTATTTCAATCGGAACTAAAAGTTCATACCCGCGTCGGGCGTAAAACTAGCATCCTTGCACGGGCACCCGACAGTGTGAAGATTGTACTACGCAAAATATCGGGTTTCCCTGGATCAACACAGTAGGAGTCCGTGGATGAAGAGTAGGAACATGTGCTGTTACATCACCGATTCGATAAGAGCGAGCAGCTAGAATAAATAGAGAAAGCGAAGATTTGACAAGTCTAATCACCTGACGTGATACCATGAGATTCAACTAATACTGCAGCTTCGACACAAGTACTTTGAATCAAGCAAAGGAAATAGTCAGGTTTGAGAACGTCACACCGAGAAACAAAAGAATAAAATATTCAAAGGGCGCACGTACCAGAAACCAAAGATGACTGCCAATCAAATGCCCAGTTGACAGAAAATGCACACCGCAGCACAAAAGACTTCGGCAACAAGAAAAAGGAACGAGCAAGCACTCTCCTACCTCCGTTCACGCTGCCTAAAACATCGACACCGTTTCAAGACTTTAGACCTATTCTAGTCACGTGAGGAAACCATCTGAAACGAGTTCACATATGAATCCTTTCAAACCTAATCAACACCAATGCATCAAATGGTGCAAACTCTCTTTATTATTACAATGACGATAACGGTGACTAAGCCTTTTTCCACAGACCCAAGTAAGGGCAAAGCAAAAACTGCACAGCCCTAATTGAAGAGAATCTAAAAACTCTCATGCCATCTAAGAACTTTAGCTGACCTGGTTACTCGATCATTACATCAAGCCAAAATTTCACCCATGTGATGCTACATGACTTTCAAAGAAGTCACTTCCCATCAATGTCAACGCTCCTAGCATAATGGCTTGAATAGGTAGTAACCCTCCTCGTGAGAGTTTACCATCCTCTTATGCATAGCCCAACAATCAAAACTGCGAAAGCTTTCTAAAGCTTTGCTAGCCTCAATTCATAGGGGCAGGTTTGTCTGTCCTCCGATAGATAAAAAAATATCCACAAAACTAAAAGCATGACCAAAAGAAAGATCATATGACAAGAAAAACAAAAATCACCCAAAGATGATCTCTATCTATAGCCAGACAGGCCAAAATTTACACGAATACTTGAGGTAACCCAAGAAGAAGACCAACCGAAGCTATTGGGTAGACAGCAGAAAATCAACACGCTATTTGGAACCACCAACTTCAGGTCAAATCTAAATGTTGCGAATCCTTTAGCCAAAGTCTAGCATCAATGCATTGACGCAATCATAAGCCAACTACCCAAAGAAAGATTATCAAACTGCTGATATCAGTTTACAGCACTAGCAATGGCAAGTTAAGCCCAGTAAGAGACAGAGAATGAAAGCCATTTGCCTACATCCGACCCACCTACCCATGCCTTGATCCATATCAAGCACCAAAAAGTAACTACAAGTAAACCATAAAATAAACTCAAGGAAGACAGCCAGTTAGCTTTCCACAGGCATCAGCCCAACAATTTTTAAGCTTGTGTGTAATTGAACTGTTGCAATATTATTCCTTTCTATTCCCCCTGCCACAATCAAGTGTGAGTCACAATTTTGTGTCCCCACTCATCAATTGCAAAGGATACTTACTCCTCAGCCACCTCAAGTTAGCCCCTCACCTTGTCTATCCCTAGTAAAAACCAACAGTATGAGTTACAAACATAGAGCACACAACCAATCTGCTCTGTTGTAAAGATGCAATTCAAACCCTCAGGGAAAAATTGCCATAAAATCCAAATTCCTACGGCTCTGACAATCACTCCACACAAGTTTATAATGGATGTTACATACCCTGCAAAAACTCGGTGCTCATTGCATAAGGTGTTTCCACCAGCACACCACAAGGGCAAGCACAATATGACTAGGGCAAGGACACAATAGGGATGACAGACACTTCTCAAGTTCATATCAATGCACAAGTGAGCTCTGTCACACATACATACAAAGCCAGAGCTTTTCAAGATACATTCAAGAGATTTGCCAACAAACTCATAACAGCGCACACCTCTGAAGGAATAATATGAGGCATGACCAACAGGGTTTATGGAGAAAACTTAAGGCGTTAAGAATCTCTACCTTTAGCTTATGACTTCTATTTTAGGATTTGTGTTTGGAGGGTGTTTTGCCTTTCCCATGTCACCTTTACTGTGTTTTTGATTCTATATAGTGCCGAATACCTGAAACCTCTTAAAATATATGAACATTGACCAATACAATCAGTTAGATATTTTTCATAATCTACATATGCAATTTTTTCTTTCAATTTCAAAATTTAAGAAGGAAGGCAAAAGGCACTAAGAGAAAGACAGGACAGACTAAACTCAAATAATAAAATTTAAAAATCACAGTTTTTGTTAATATTGAATCCTAAAATATTTCAAAAACAATTGAATTTCAACATTTAAGGTCAATCTAAAATTTGTTAACCTTTTGATTTTAAATACCTTTTGGTTCATGCCAAAAACGTTTATACCCAAACCAAACAACCCTAGCACTACCAGAAACAAACAACCGTGCTTAATCGGAAAATTTTACCTACTGCTGAGAAAGCCAAAGTATAACATTGATCATCCAATCTTTTCCAATCTCAAAGGAGAACAGTAGGCACTGTCAATTACATGCTCTTCCTGTTTACATATGTATATAAGACAGGGCACTGTCATCCATGTCACGATATTATTAATGTCCATCACAAGAACTTTGCTGTGCACTCTACTTAAGGGAGCAGCCCCATTTATGTTTATAAATGAGAGTCTAGTCACCATTTGTGTGCATCATAAAAAAATGTGAGTTTTGGCAAGGAAACCTATCCGACATGGTGAGCCTCTACTGCTGCCAGGATGATGAACATCAATAACGTCAGAGGTACATTGTCATGCATACTGCTAAATGGATGCAACAGCCAAAAGTAACTGCCAGTACTGTCAACGCCTAACATCGGATTCCATATAATATTTCACCCACAAGTCATTTCTCCCACTCTAGGTGACATCTTTCTTGTTGGACGATTATCATTAAAACAATAGCCCCATTATCAACTCCACTAGTAGTTGACCACAAATACACAATCTCTTATTATTGATACTTTTCAACCAAATTGCACACATGCCTGGCATAAAGAAATTTCATTAACTGTTAGCCTGGAAACTTGTCCAGTTCAAAAGCATCTTCATCCACAGAGTTTTGAATATGTCTGCGGTCGTTCTTTTCGTCTCACACATATCAACCCGGACATCTTGTCCTAATACGTGAATGTTGCCCAACTCAGCAAAGGAAGTCTGCTATTCCACAACTGGATTTCTCAGCAACAATGATAAATTATAATAAATGACATGTTAAAGCTTATTAAACATTTTCTGCAATTCTCTGATTTTGTGAGATATTATGGCAAAGAAGTGCCCATTATGACCAATACGCATGCACAAAACACAAAACTAGAAATAGGACAATTAAGTTGTTCCAGATTAAATTCTCAATTAACTTCGTGTAGACAACTAATTATATACAAGATCGTCAGGATTGGGATGAAAATCATAAAATCCTACAATTTCAATTATTGAAGTCCAAAATGTGAAAATTTCATTATGCTTTATTCAATTGCATATGCATTAACGTGAAAAAGAGAGAATAAACCTGAAAGTAGTCCAACTTAATAGAAGGTCATTACTGAACTTTTGCTGTCTCTACATTCAACTTAAACATAAATAATATCCTGTCATATTGTTCAAAGTTCAAACAAAGCAGTACTTTAAGTGGGCCAATCAAGTTTCACATGGTAATTCAACAAACACCCTGTAACATCACAAGAAAACATGCAAACATCCGGTGATTAATAACCATCATTTATGGGCACATCCACTGTGACCCTTACCCAAAAAAGAATCCACATTCCATGCTGATCATTGCTCTCACTAACTAAGCTAATTTTGGTTGAACGAAGAGGAAAATTGGGCCCAATTTTAAGTGATTTGTTTACTGAGTGGTCATACTATCACAACCCTACAATCTGAGTCGCTGTCCGGAAAGCTATCACATCCTATAGAAGATGTGAAGAGCCAGTACAAAGATGTTCTCATAGTGTACAGATCATTATATCAATGAAATAAAGGACAAACTGTTGGAAAAAAATTCGTTTTCATCAGTCAAATGAATATTACTGCCCACAGAACTCCAGAAACGCTTGCCCCACAATAATATTAAAGCTACGTCTGATTAAATTCGAGATTGTCAAGCACAAAGATTCCCCTCTCAACGCAACATATTATACCGCTGTACTCATCTAATTGACTTGAACGATACCCACTACAGCAGAATTCCACAAAGATATACAGTATAGAAATGAAGAGAAGCAACAAACCAAGATCTGGGAAAAGCTCTACTGATCAGAGCAACACTAAAGTCAACAAATGACATGCAAGTGAACCATTAAGAATACTGAATAAACCCACTTTTTAGTGCCTTTTTTTTTAATTAAAGCCAATTCCAAGGACGGCAAAGAATTTGACACTTATGTCTGGTCTGTATCCTGAGAAGATAAAACTCAGAACTTGTTGCAGCTAAAAGATTGCCGACAATTAGATGTTCCAATCTTTACAAGAAAGGAGGAAAGTACCGACTCAAAGGTGGAAATGAAACTTAATGTATTGAAGATGAAAGTGAAACCATGACCTCCTCTTTTGGGAAAAAAATTTCTATAATTCTTGAAGAAGGAAATCTGAAATTATTCCCCGTTCTTCCCTAGTCCCAATGGGGAAGAGAAATGAAAAGAAAGAGGGGAAAAATACCCGTTAGCAAGAATCCTGTGTTGAAGGAGAAGCCAATCTTGTACAATCCTTGGGAGGGAGGAACTGCTAAAGTACACAAGATGCTGAAATACCCAACTGTTTAGCATCCCATCACGGCACAATTATACACAAAGTTACTCGAACTCTTTCTGGCAAGCAAGTTCCAAAGCGGAGGACCTTCACTTGGAACCCATGAATTGATCTCTATGAAAACTTCACCTGGCGTCCTAGGTCCACCAATGACGATAAGACTATCTCCACAAGCCCTGAAGGCAATACCCCAACCATTCATTGAGTCTGCACGTTCAGGCAATCTCCCAACTGTAAACCACACCCTGCTTTCCTTATCATACTTTCTCACCTCCATGTCAGCATAATCAGCTGCATACAGCTCATTGTTGACCACTGCAACTAGAGGAGGTGCTTCCGCCGCTGCAGGCACCTCAGCCTCCCTCGCAGCACCTCCCCTCACAGGCGACATATTAGGAATTACGGTCCAAGTTTGTGTCCTTAGATCATACTCCTCCCCACATGTGAGAACTCTTGGCTGACCCGTTTCGCTTCTACCGATACCACCGATGACATAAAACTTGTCATCCATAAACACTCCTGAGCACATCTTTCTGGGCGTGTGCATGTTACTAAGAGGCAACCACCTCTGAGTCTCGGAATTGTACATCTCTGCAGAGTTAAAAATGTTGCCCTGCGAATCACAACCGCCGGCTAATATTGCTTTCTCCCCAAGGCTCGCAGACCCAAATAAGCATCTCGGAGCATTCATCCTCATTCCAGAAGTCCATGAATGTGTTAGAAGGCTATATTTGTATATCACATGCGAATTTGTCATATCCTTAGTGAACACAAGAAGCTCTGTACCCACTGCTAAGGATTCCTTATCAGGAAATATGACATATTCGTTGGAGATCATTCTGGGTAAATGCATCCACCGACTGCGAACAGGATCAAAAGCTTCCCATTCGAGTAAATGGCAAGAAAAATAAATCCAGTGCTCAATCACACGATTCTGCTTACGCAATCTATAAAGCTCACCGCTCTTGATCAAATTCCGAAAGCTCGAATTCAACAAGGCTAAGGAACCATAATCAGATCTCGAGCAGCGGATGAGACAGCTGATCGAGTTGTCCCTCCCAATGGCACCTATGAGGGATTCCAAATGCGAATTATCCCCAGCATGACGTTGATCACTGGATTGTTTTCCCGAATCCTGAGCGAGCTGATCTATTTCTTGCAACTCGGAGGCTTCAGAAAGCCTTAATGACTTCCTGCGTAGGTGATCTTCGTTGCTGTCGATATCCCGAGAATGCTTACTACTCCCGATGCCGTTTTCAAGCCGGCAACTCATGCAACCTGCCCAACTGCTTTCTGACTGGCAAGAGTTTGCAAGCACCCTCGGGATCAGACAGGACCGACCTTCCAACATGTCTCTGTTATTCTACTGGGGAGAACCCGAAAAACACTAAAACACTCGCCCTCCGATTTATCAGCCCCGCCGTTCTTTCTTCGTTTCTTTCTCTCTTTTTTTCGCCCTTACACCCAGAAAAATGAAGACGCCCTAATCAAAATTGCGACTTGCGAGCACAGAATGTCCCAGCAAAGTCTGTTTACACACAGAAAGCACCTGTGTTAGGGGCCAAAGAAAGAAGAAATTGAAGTCGATACAATTCAATCCAACTAAGCTAGTCCTATCGATTTCGCATGGAAAAATTTGAAAAAAGACAGAATCCTCTTCTCCATCGCGATCCTTTGTTAATAAATGCCATGCACCAAAACGCGATTCAATTCAGTAAAAGAGAAACCAGAGAAACAAATCGGACCGGACAGCAAACGAAACGGAATCGCTGGATTCGTTTCAAAAAAATCGAAAGAACCTGCACACGGCAATCCACGCCGGCTCGAAAATTCGATTGAAAAAAAAGAAGAAGAAATTAGCTGGAGCAGCCCGCCCGGTATTCCGAAGACGAAGCTGCAGATCTATTTCGCTTTGCGCACCACAAAAGGGACGCACATAGAGATTGAGAAAGACGAAGAAGCCGCCCAAACCCAAAAGAAGAAGAAGAAGAAGAGGAAGAAGCGAAAAAACTCACGAGAGCAAGAATTAGAGAGCTAGACTAGATCCGCCACTAATCTCTACGAGAAGGAACACAATGCTTCCTCCCTAAACCCCACACAAAAGGAATAAGAAGAAGAAGAAGAAGAAGAAGAAGAAGAAACGAAACTTCAGAGGGGCATCGGAGGAAGAACGCAAACCAAAAAAAAAAAAAAAAGGAGGAGGAGGAGGAGGAGGATTTGGACGAGAGCGAGAGAGAAAAGCGCGGCGAGGGAGAGATAACAGCAAAACGGGAATGGAAGGGAGAACTTACAGGGGATTGGATAAGGAGCGGCGCAGGAAGGTGAAAAGGGAAGCGCAACTTTATTGGGCGGTAATTATAATTATTAAGTTTTTAAGCTCCTCCAAACAATCATCAATCTCCCCTCCCCTCCCTCCCCTCCCCTCCTCTCTCTCTCTCTCTCTCTCTCTAGGCAGCTTCTGTTCTTCGCGTTCTCCGACTTCTTCTCCCCTCTCTGCAAATCAGAGCAAAACTTTGGCTTCGCCTCTGGCTGGAGCGAACCGAAGGAGGACCCCCCCCTCCTGCCCTCTCTCTCTCTCTCTCTCTCTCTCTCTCCTCTCTCTCTCTCTCTCTCTCTCTCTCTCTCTTCTCTCGCTCGGCTCGCTTTAATATTTTAATCGCGGTCCTAACAATGTATAACCACGACAAAGCCCTCGCAAATCGCCGGATCTTTTTTCCTCTTTTCCTCCTCTTTTTTTTTCCCCCCGCCTTCCCCACACCACTTTTCCTTGATATAATAACGAGAAGAAAATAAAATAAAATAAAATAACCCCGCAATCCGCCAAAATTTACCTCGATTAAATCCCTTCGGAATAATATCTATAACGAGAAGGGAAATAAAAAACCAAAAAAAAAAAGGAGAAGAAGGAGAAGAAAATCTCTCCCCCCCGCCGCCCCCGAAATTCATCCATCATCGTGTGCGTCATACCTTAAGCATCGTTAAAACCGCAGAGCCTCTCGATCGATCCGATGATGGACGATGCGCTTCTCCGCCCTCTCGAATCGGAAGAAAGCGGCCGTCGCCGTCGTCGTCGCCGTTGAGTGGCTCAGCAAAGCTGGTGGCGGGAGGCGAGCGCAGAGTTTGTGTGCGCGCGTGTTTGTGGGGAAGGGAGGCTCTCTGAGGCCAATCGAATTCGGATTTAATAAACGATGCATCTTGGCTCGCCTTTTTCCATTTCGGCCGAATTATTCTCCCCCTTTTTTTTCAAATTGGATTTTATTTTATTCTGTTATGCTCTGCTTTTGGTTCTCCTCGGTGATCGTTGACGTGGAGGGGGGGAGAGGAGGATGTGGCGGGAAGGGGGTGGGGTGGTGGTGGCGGCGGCGGCGGCGACGGCGGGAGCGGGACCTTTTCCTCTCGTTGTCTTGTTCGGTTTTCCCTCCGTTTTGGCAACCCGCGGGCGCCGTTTTAGCTGGCCACCGGTGGTAGCCGGTGGTGCGGACACGTGTTGACCGGGTAAAACGAAACTGTCCCTGTCGCGAGGGAAGACCCCCGCGCCCGGCTGGGCCGTTCCCAGGGCGCCTTTCGGGCCGTTGGATCGTCGACCGGTCCAACGGATCGTGCGGTCGATTTCCGCCCCCCGCTCTCTCTCTCTCTCTTTCTCTCTCTCTCTCTATCTGCATTCTTCGCTTTTTCGCTTTACGGTCAGCGGTCAACGGGCGGAGGGGGTTAACAGGTTCGTATCGGCTTCTTAGGGGAAATGATTGTGTGCGACGCGGCGTAGGTGAGGGTTTAGTTTGTAGCTGTTGCCGCCCTTTCGGGCCAACCCGTTGCGTTGCTGTAATGATGCCCGTGTTGACCGGTCAAATTCATATTTCCGTAATTGTTGAACATGAATCACATGATCGTTTTTGATTTCCCAATCGCCATCGCCTAACCCTCCCAGAAAAAGAACAAATGCAAATTAAAAAATAAATAAATAATACTTGTGGAAAAATATGTAATGATTTGTATCGATTTTCTTTGTGATTTGATAAATTTCTAAATATTTCTCATCAATTAAAATGCAAAATTTTAGAATCCTAGAAGATTAGAAAACGATCTTAACCAAAACGATGGCAAAGTTTTGGGATATTCAAACTTTCAAAACAATGGCATATGTAACTTTCATAGCAAATGAAAATAGACAATCAATTATGTCAAAATCTTTGCATTGTTTTAAAAGCACTGTACATTTCCAATTATGTTAGAAGGAATCGACTTCGAGACATGACTCGACAGAAACAAGGTGCTAGACAATCCATGTGGATCAAGCTCATGATCTCCGACACGTATTTGAGCCCATCATCTCGAACGTAAGAATCTTACACGCACACGTAAGACATAATCCTTCTCCCTAGAGAAATTCTTAGGATGAGAAAATCTCGAGAGACATGCTTGGAGTAGGTGGATAGAGAAAGAGAGAGAGAGATCATAATGACAACAACTTCATTAGTTATCTATTGGTGAAGAGATTCTACGCAATAATGTAATCTCCCCCTCCCTCCACAATTAGGCTTTGATCTGGCTTACATGGGGATGGCGCGATGTGTATGTACGTGGAATACTTATCTTAGTCGGAGATGGGGTCGGCCACGATACTTTTCAGCCTATCATCATGGAAAAAACTAATCATATCACACCACCACCCTATTACCATTTCGTCTCTTTCCATCGCCCGCCGTGGGACCCGCCAATCTCTCTCCTTCCGATTTTCCCGTCGAAGCATCCGTCGAAGCATATTAGTTGTACAAGCTCTCGCGCTTCTGCGTGTGTACGCGTTCGTGTACTTTGTCTGCTTATTTCAATTTGAAGATGTCAATGAAGAGAAAAATAGGTCCGTAAGACACGATCCACCGCCATCGCCTTGTTATTTTATGCGTGAAATTTTGTGATATTGATGCTAATCAATCTAAAAACTTAAGTTATTATATGAATGCGTGGTTTAATATTTAAGTATTTCAATATTCCATCTTATGCATAATCTGAACTTTGGTCCGATACTAGAACATGAAAATATGCGATGGGAGTGGTAAATAGGGCTTTGAAAAAGTTGAATTTAAGACCAACTATTCTAAAGATTTAAAATATTAAATAAATGTGTGATTTGATATATAATTATGCAAGCATAACAAGAGCCGCTGTAAATATACCATAAGCTAATGAACTCGAACTGGGTAAGGTCCAAGATCGGGTACGAGCATGAGCTACTTTGAAGATTGGTCCAGGAATCATATCCTCGCCCATCTCTTCTTTGCATGAACTAACAGAGAACTTACGACTTCCATAAGCAGACTCCCAAAGGCCCGAATATTCAAGCTCTCCTCAAAAGTGAAAAATCATTGCAAAAGCATAAAGTCATGTGCAATTCATGCTCGATCTTTTTGCACTGCCTACATAAATTTTGTCACGTTCCTTCATGTGATCTGACACAAAACAACATAATATAGATTTGGAACGTCAAACAACTTTATCTCGTGCACGCTTCCAATATCTAGTAAAATCGAAGCATTTGACAATTACATTCGTAAGAAGCGACGGATCCTAAAAATAAAAAACAAGATGAACAATACGTTAAAACATCAACCCAATAATTTAATCAGCCAAAAGATCTTCATAAGCGTGGTCAAATTATTTTAATGCTAATTTACAATCACAACCGCGGGCACGCCCGTACGGACGGTCCCCGTGGCGGTTATGGTTCGTGATACGATTACGTGTGCGGATTTCGGTCGTAACCTTTGAATGTTTTTCGACGCGAAGGAGGCTTTTACGGTCTGGTCCAAAAAGACGGGGGGCCCCCACCCACCCGCCCTCCCGTGCTTCAGATGGGAAGAAAATCGAAACGCCGTTCTCGAGCGAAATCCCGAGAATGCCCTCCCCGCCGTAATCGCCGTCCAATTTTCCCCGGGGAAAAAGACCCGCGCGCCGCGTTCCGTTTCGTGGGGGCGGTGGCGTGCGGGGACCCACCCCCCGCCCGTCGCTACTGACCGCGTCAACACGTGCGAAGCCCACGTCCCCCTTCGATGATCTCAAAAAAGAAAAAGGCATTATATCATATTATATTTTATTATATGGTCTATTCACATTATGGAAACTATAATTTTTTTCAACGGGGAGGTGAACCGATTAGATTTTGGGGACACGTCGAAATCCGATGGCTGAAAACGACCCCCTATCCTCTCAGTCGCCAATCACCGTGCATCGAATGATAAGGGACCATTTCTCATTTTTATATTCCTCTTCGCTTGTTCTGTTTTTATCGTCATTATCATTTAAGCCTACACTTAACATAATACTATGGCCAAAAAGACTTTCGTAGTGCCACATCGCGGCACTCGTATAATATAAGCAATATGAAATGGCCGACTATTATTCGGTGCTGTCGAAGAATTGTAAATTAAAAGAATGAAATACAATTTAACGATTAATCGTCACCCATCCCTCTTTAAATTAAGTCTATTGCTATGCTCACGGGCCTAATAGTTGCTACTACACATTTTCTTTAAAGAGAATGAATGAGGACCTATTACTTTCAAGATAGTTGTTTAATTATCAACACTTCGAATACGGTGAATTGGAAAAGACATATGGCTAATCTATGATTTGAAAACTAAAATAAAACCCAATAATTATGGTCTGGTAATTTCCCTTAATGGTTTGATTTTCTACGGATAAGATCACGTGGCTTGGTGGCGCTTGTGGACGAGGTAGCCCGCCGGGCGACTTTTTATGGAGTCCTTGATTAATTGGCAAGCATTGAAGTTTACGTGCGCATCAAACTCGTTTACTGATGAACGGGCGGATGCGGCCCAGATTTAGTCGGTGGTCCCCACCGTCTTTTGCTCTCCTATTACGTCTTTCCCGATTCGAACCAACGGCCCACGATCGGCCACACCATCCCAGTTTGACCCCTCGACCCCATCACCCCGAGAAAAGGGAAAAAAAAGAAATTAGAAATACCCACTATTTATCTTCTCCTCCCCTAACCCAAAAAAAGAAAAACAAAAAAAGTCTTCTCCTCCTCTCTTTTTATTGGAGAATAAAAACGTGTCACCAACCCAAGGACCCGTTCATTTCCTTAATTCATCAAGACAAGACAACATGAGAAAAAAAACCCCTCCCTTCGTTCTCTAAAACAGCTAAACCACATTATTTTATCAATTTGTCCATCGAGTAATATAATAAAACGCGAGGGGAAAATAATAAAATGAGTCAATTTTGATCGTATTATCGGCGTCGTCGTATGATTTAGTAAATTGATATCGACGAGCTGGACGGCCATAAATATTTAAACCCATCGATGGATCCATCCATCCATCGTTATCATTTAAATATACAGTAACCCAGCGATCTAATGACGCCCCGATTAAATTAGTAGGCCTCAATCGATGGGGATGCGCATTGCACGTGCTGCCTGGAGGCATGTGTGCGTGTGTGCAGCGAAATGAAGACACCCGTCTCGGAATCCGAGTCACGTGTCCGTGCACGTGGGGAGCTATTCATGGCACGGCGCATGGTTCCTTGTAAAAAAAAAAAAAAAGAGTTAAAAAAGAGAGAGAGGGACATTGATAAATAAATAAAAGAGGAAAAGAAGAAGGGAAAAGAAAAGGAGAGCGCACTTCGTTTTTCGTCCAAAGGAAGGCGGTATTAATTAAAAAGGGAGATTAGGCAGCCGCCTAAGCTGCATGAACGAGAAAAGAGGGGGGATTAATTTAGTCGGAGGGATTGATGAGCGCGTGCCACGTGGAGGGATGTCCGCCCGTGCCGGCTTTTTCCTTCCAATCGAGATTGAGGTGATAATCTAGATTAATTAGCGGCGACATGATTCATGTGCTTATGTTCTTAACTTTAGCTTTTGGCAGTATTTATTGAAAGGGGGAAGAAGATCGAAAAGGTGGTGGAGAGCCAGAGGGCATGGGATTTTGGGAAGACCCAATTTATGTCGGTAAAAGACCTTGTGCTCCATTGGGAAAAAAGTTGATCGAATGAGCTGGCCTTTTCTTTCTTGATGGGTATTTTTTTATTTTATTCATTTACTTTGTGAATCCTCTTGTTCTTGGTCAAATTAAAGAAAAAATTAATTAATTTTTATTTTTAGTTTTGAGTGGTTAAATTTTCGAGATGAATGTTTTTCTCGTTTAGAAAGTTACGCCTAGTTGTGCGCAGGTTCCGATGTCCTTTTTGAATAAATTGAGAAAGAATCGTCGGAATTTTTCGTCGGTACTTCCCTATTTTAATAAATCTTTCTTTTACCTCTCCTTTTTACAAGACAATGATTCCGAAGATTGATTCGCGCCTGTCTTGTAAGTGCTGGCCAAATTTTAATATATCGATCTTGGGTGAGTCTCGGAATGAGATGATTTTATCTTTAATCCGGTGATTTGTAACCTAATTCTGCTTAGACGTGGCCAATTGACACCAGGCATATGCATGGAAATTGCTTGTGAAAGAGATTGATCGGACAAGATTCCCTCTTGCCTTTTTTCCCCCGCTCCCTGTAAGCCCATTAGAAGGAAACTTCAATATGAAGTATAAGAAATTAGCAATATATTCTTTATTCTTTTTTTTTGGTCGGTAAAATATTCTTCTATTCAAAATAATGAAAAATATCTATATTATAAAGCAAGTTTTTGAAATCTCTTTCTAAACTATTTGAAAAAGTTTCAACAGAGCTCATCCTTGCAATGAAATCGCTTGTAGCAATGGAAGGCGAACAAATGACATATAAGATAATCATTTACAATTTCCAAATACAATTTCATATTATTATTATTATTATTATTATTATTATTATTATTATTATTATTATACAAACTAATATTATTTGGCATGGGAATTATATGTCGAAACTTTTTGAAAATTTTATGAATATTTAAAACCGCTTCATCACTCTTGCAGATGTAACTCATATGGAAATTTAGCATTTTGAAATAGTCTATTTTATTTGGAAAATAATTAAATACTGCAAGTTCATTTGTCTCATACATGTAAATTCATTTTACCATTTCATACATATCTTACTTCCATTTTCACAAAAAAAAATTAAACTCATCACTGGCCATTTTTATTCTTTTCGATTGTTCAATAATTTCTTCTAAATAATTATCAGCTTTGAGTAATACTAAATTAAATATTGTATATTACTATGCTTTGTATCGAATCAAACCAAAGCTACCCTAATTGTCTATAATGTATTGTCTCGTTCTCATAAAGTTGATATTCATACTTATAATCCTGAGATATTTCCTCTACAACTTTTCTATTTTCTCTGGCAAAACCTTAAGAAAAAAAAAGGTTATTCCAAGAAGCCATTTAATTAAAATTCGCCAATAAACACGAGAAAAGATTCTGGCGTGCGATAAACACCACAATTATATTTATCCTCCACCGGTCCCACTTCAGAACTGGGAGGCGATGCCTCACCCAATGATGTCCAGACACGTATCGACCGTACGCGATCGAGGCCCTGCGATGCAGCGAAGAATTATTTTTGGACGGCGCCACCTGGCAGCGCCCATTACACAAGTGGCAAAACCACAGCTGGCGCGGACACCTCCATGATTCACATAAAAAAATGTTAATTACAAAAAACAAAACAAAAAAACAGAGAATAATTCGGAAATCAACCGCAACTAGAAAAAGCAGCCACAAGCTTCCAAAATCCCATTTAAGCCGAGACACGTCATCCCTCATTGACTTGTAATTTTTCTATTGCAACGCAAGGCCTTCAGCGTGTGTAGTACAACGCTTGCATGTACGTATCTCAATAATTAACAATTTACAAAAGCGATTGGGGGCGATTCGCTTTGGATCCGATCCGAATCCGATCGTTGTTTTCCGCCGTATTTTATTTGTTATTTATACGGCAAAGATGAACTTCCAATTTCTACCGATTCCTCGGATGAAAAGCGAATAAAATTGGGGGAAATTGCCTCTTTTTCGCGGCTCTAATTAATTTCGTCTGGGTGGACAGCTTGCGAGAAAGCATTGCACGCAAAGGTTTCTCTCTCTCTCTAAACCGGACACAATAATTGAGAGAAAGAAGAAGAAAGGGGACATTACGCACATTAAAAGAGCGTATGCTTAAGACAACAGGAATTGCATTGTGTCCCTATCGTACAATTAAAGTTCGATTCTTTTGTTTTTCTCTTTTTCCCTTTTCCTTTTCCTTTTTTCCCCTTTCTCTTTTCTTTTGGGTTCTTAGCGGTGCTGTTTTGTATCTTGCTTTGGATTTGCTAATAAGGGAGAGGGGGAGGGGGAGGGGGGTAAAATTGGGAGAGGACTTCCTCACCCTTGCGACATGTATGGTTGTTCAATTACATATATGTTTGCTTTTCTTTTTTTTGCACTTTGGAAAATATAGGGTTAGAGGTCCCCATTCCCCAATGACAAAGTGGGTTCAAATCAAATGAGAATAAAAGCTTGTTCTAATGCTCTTTTGCTTTTTTAGTTTCCACATCAATCACATACTTAGGATCAAAGCATAAGCATATAGTGGAAAAAGCTAGTTGAAGACCAATTAAAGTCATCCCCCACGAATTCAGGAGAAATTATCCCATCAGTCGTATGCCTATTGCGCGAATGTCACATCGTCGTAAACTGTTCGTAAAATTCTAAATGCAAGTGAACGTGTCAAACAAGTAATATAATGATAAGAAAGAGTATTGTCCCACAAATATCGATGATTAATAAACTAATTAAATACTAAAATAAATTAATTCTAAAATTTATCTAACAGATCAAAATATAATTGTGAATAAATTTAAAACAAAATTTGGAGACTAAATGCAATAAACCAATCAGATAAATATGTTAGAGCATCTGATTTCACCATAACCACTAAATATGAATTTCATATTGTTGTGGGTATAAGAACAATATCAAACATGTGATAGCTGAATTTTCTAATATATTTACTATCCTATTTATAGGTATAGCAAACCTACTCAGTTTATTAATCAATTATATCTCTATGTGAATTAAAAAAAATATAAGTACATTAAAAATTATGAATATTACCGGCTTACAATGAGTCTTTTGAATCACATTATCAACAAAAGCTACACAAATAACGCGGTATATTTACATCAATGTTTAATTCATGATTATATATTATAATGAACAATTGCATATTATCACTTATCAGTCTCAAATATATACATCAGATCATTGAAATTGTGACTAGTCACTCAAAAGCATTATGGACAATAATATAAAACTCACATGAATAAAATCAATTGCAAAACATAAATATCATGAAATTCATATCATCATGGTTATGCTATATCGTAGCCCTAACAAAAGAAAATTATAACATAGCAGAAGAAAAAATAAAAATATAAATCAAACCCAACATCTTGAATTAAAGAACAAGAATTTTGTAACCACTTTTGTCTTTTCTCCAAAATACTTAAAAAAATTTAAGAACAATAAAAAATGATCTAATAAAAACCTAATTGCTGCCTCAAGCTCTCAATGTTATTCTATTTATAGGATATATCCAAAATCCTTATCTCCAAGCAATTGCGCATAAAATTAGGAAGTAAATCAAAAGATCTTTGATTTGATATATATCTCCCACTGCTTTTTTTATTTGAATTCTTGATTTTTGCCTTTCTTTTCCTTATTTTCTCCATATTTCATTATTTTGCATAAACAAGGAAAATTCGAATAATCAGAAAGAGATCCAAATATTTGCTCATAGATATTGTATTATTTGTTGCCTAAAATAGATAAAACAAGTCTATTTTTATAGAGTTATCATAAACTTTTCGGTTTTTACCAATTTATTTTGATCCTTCTACACGAAATTCTAATGTGCTAATGTAGCAATGTATCACGTAAGACGACCAGCAGTGACTAAACCGCTAAGATACAAAGTGGATTGGCGGTGAAATCTATAGTAGCTTTGTGAAATCAAGGCCGACTACACTCCCGCTTTCTTGAAAAAGCAAAAAGACGTAAAGCCATCGGTTTCGAGGTTCTTATCATCCATTATAGACCACAGAGCCAACTTAACTTCAGCTCCAGTACCAGGGGCCAATAAACAGCTCACGTCTTCTTCGGGAAGATGGAAAATTGAGGCACGTTCTTCAAGCGTTCAATGGAACTGCCATGGAAAACGGGGTATTATGCTACCCAACACGTGTTGATGAGAAGATATTGCTTTAGTTCTAGCAACATCAAACTTTTCTAACCTTCCACCTTTAGATAGGTCATATGGTGGGTCTATTTTTCCTGACGAAAAAATGTCCAAAAAATCAAAATCTTTTATACGATGGCTAATTCAATTTTAAAATTTTCAATTGTACCAATTTAGTTCTATATATTTTGATTATTTGTCCATTTTCTCATTTCAATCAATTTTGACAAGAAATTAATGACGACTATTTTACGTGACATGAACGACGTTGACTTTGGCAAATTTGGCAAATTTTTATTTTCTAAATATTTTATTATATTTATATTTTAGTAATGAACGAGACATTTCAACTTGATCGTTATGAAGATATCGAGTCCATTGCTGGTGAAGAAAATCGATGTATATGATTTTGTTTTATATATAATTTTCCCTTTTTTTTTTTTTTTTTTTTATAATGATAAGGGTTTGCGGCCATTGGTTGAGGCTCATAGAGGGCTTGCAAAGCCCTCGTCCCGTGGCTAGAGGGGCTTGCCAAGGCCGCTAGCCCTTAATGGTAAAAAAAAAAGTAAAACCAAAGAAAATAAAGGAAAGAAAATAAATAAGTAAAATTCAAATAGTTTTAAAAAATTAAAATTATATATATATATATACCAGTGCAGATCGTGTTACATAGGACGATCGACATCAACGCCAATAATTTTTTACCAAATTTGGCCAAGATGACTACATTAGCAAATTATTAAAATGTTTATGACTAAATTTTCTTTAGCCGGATTTGATATAATTAAAAAGTTTTGGAATTAATTAACCATCGTAAATCACTAACGAAGATGTCAATTATCCTATGTCATATGATCGGTACTGACATATAAAATATTTATAGTTTTCGAAAAAATTAATTAACCACCGTAAATCACTAACGAAGATGTCAATCATCCTATGTCATATGATCGGTACTGACATAGAAAATATTTATATTTTTTTAAATTATTATTTATTATTTTTGTTGTTATTATTATTTTGTTTATCGTCGTGGCTGATGAACCCTAGACAAGGGCCTGCAAGCCCTTACCATCGTTAGCAAGGGTCGTGGCCCTCACTTAGGCCCTCGCAACCCATAATGGGAAAAAAAAAACTATAAAAAGTTCAAAATAATTGTAAAATTGTTCATGTTGTCACTAGCTGTCGTCACTAGTGTCCACATGAATCTATGGCCAAAATTGATCGAGAATGCTAAATTTACAAATTGTTAATATATATATCTATTTAAATTGGTCAAATTGAAACATTTAGAATCGAATAGCATCGATATAATAGATTTAAGATTTCTTTTGTAATTTTCTCAAACATCACTTACTATTCATCGTGATTTTAAGGTCAAGGCTATATTGAAGTATGGAAAAACATAATGATTCTTACGAAAGAAGTGTTGAAATAGTCCTTTGTGATACTTTTACTTTGAATTGCATTCGTTTGTATAAATTTCTTAAAGGCGCGAATAATAATCATTCTGTTCAATAAATCAATTTTTAGAAATTGATTTTTTATTATTATTTCCATTTAGTGAATGGGTTTTTGAGCAAAAATACGTATTTAATAATGACATAGAATTTCTATTTCCAGAGTCGAAATTCGTTTGATAATGACATGAAATTTCTCCCTTTCGAGCATCGATGGGAGACGAATGTTGGATGATGGGCGGCTAGTAGATGGGTGGCTAGTAGCAAGAACAAGCAATGAGAAAATTTTTTATTTCTTATTTTTATTCGAAATATAGAATAGTAAAAAAGTCTTACTCCTCATTTATGTTCTAAATCTATTTTTGAGTTAAAAATTTGTTTAAAAAAAATAAAAGTGAAATTACATTACTAAATAAATTTCTATTCCAAGCTGTTACCGAAAATAGAAAAATTAAAACTTAGAAAAAACAAAATAGTTACCATACGTGCTCTTATTAACCAAAGTGTTTCAAGGTATAAACAAGACCCTTCTAATTTGTCCGTAGCTTCTTATATTTCATCCACATGCATTAGACATAAACACAAGAATAAGCATCTATCACATCGATACGCCCAACTCTCATGCTTGATGATTTTCGACACATGATTTCGACATATCCAAGTGAATGCATGTGTCCATGGCATGTGAATAAAAATACATTTCCTTTAACTAAGAGGAGGGTATATATTCCATCTTTATTTAATGTTATTTAAAACCAAAAAAGAATTACATAAACTCGTTCGAGGGCTATATGATTGATAGAATCGGTCGGCACCAAAAATATAAAGTTATGTTGGAAGTCGGAACAGATGCCTTTTTTTTAGGGATCTCTATGCATTTCAATTTCATTGTGTTCTTGACGAATTATTGGAGAACATATTCAATTATTTTCCTCTGAAAGGAATGGCCAGTCGCAACGGCCACCTTTTGAACCAGAGCATTAAAGTCAATTTAGCAAAAAATAGCCAATTCGATAGGTCAGTAGAAGAGACGTATTCCTTGTTCCCACCCTCCATTTCAACAAGAACATATCTCCGAGACACTTTTAGGCATACGTCAACTTCAAAAGTCTCTCTCCCTTTCTCTCTCTCCCTCTCCCTCTCCGTCTCCCTCTCCCTCTCTCGCTCTCACGCGTACAAAGATAACCTTGATATGCACAACACCTTGCTATTCTTGTTTTTCTAGGTAATATGCTCAAGATCTGAGATAAACCCTAATTCCAGAATTTTAATTATAATTAGCATTGAAAATACGGTTTTGAATCTTCTTGTTACGCCGTGCATACCATGACGTCTTCATCGCTCTTGCTTGAGGTAAATATATATCCTTCCCTTTTAATCCAAAGAAAAGAAGAAGAAAAATTGCTCGGGCTTGCATATATTCGTCGTCGGCCTAAGGAACACGAACATCTAAGCCTGGTTAGAGGGACAAGAAAAGCACATGCATAACATCCGTGATTTTCGCCCAACCCAAAAGGATGGCTTTTGATTGAATGGAAACCCTAATGCCCATTTAATCAACCAGGTTCATGATGGCGACGCCCCCTCCATTAGGGCACCCCAATGGTCTTCACAGAGGCATTTTGCCCCTCAGTTTTTGCCCCCCAGTTTTTTTCTTCACAACCTTTCATTTCCGAAAAAGAAAAGCCTAAAGATCAGCTGCCTTTGTTTTCCCCCCTTCCCTGTTCACGACATGACCTCACTGAATGAAGTCGGCTCGCACAACGACCTATCAAGAACCCCTCCCCATTAAACAAAACTTAGGGTTTTGTTCGCAAAACGGGGAGAGCTCCCCTTCTTTAGGCCTCGCAGCTCCTGATCGTGGCCTGTTTCACCTGTGCAAATAATAACAAGTGGGGGAAAGGGCATCTCTCCTTTTAGGGTTTTGCGTCCGAGAGTTTCGATCCGATGGGTCCATCGATTGATGATGGATTCCCTTGCTTGTTCCTCCTCCTTTCTTGTGCTCGGAGAATCTTTGCAACCGGGGGTTCGTCTTCTTTTGTTTTTATTCTCATTCGCAAATTCTCTCGGCAATTTTCTTTGCGAGGATGCTTGGGAATAGGTGGAGCGATCCATGAGCATGGAAGATCGCAGCTCTCGTCATGGACAGGAAAAGTTGGAGGGCGAATAAGTAGCCAGATCTAGACCTATAAGACCTTGGGAATAATTCGCGTCACCTTATTGCATCTCGACCTTTATTTCCCATTCCGAACGTAATTAATTGCCAATACACAGATTGGGAGCGATGCTTTCTATTAAAGACATCGTCAGGATGTAAACGTAGATTAAAATAATTGCCTCGTCCTTTGATAATTTACTCATCTATACCTACGTAGGCCTATTGCGATTAGACGATGTTCGAGACGTTTTAAGTGGCAAGAGAAAGGTATTCAAAAGATGGGGATGTCAAATACAGAAGTCAAAAGCATGACTTGTTCGATTCTCCTCATTAGTCATGTAAGAAAATGGAGAGATCCAAAATAAATCCCCCCAGAAAACGGGATCGATAGACCCGATCACAAGCTTGATCCGTTGGGCGTCCCAAGCCTATGCTAGTCTTGAAATGCAAATGGGCAAGTCTATACGGGGATTTCCTTTCTCACGTCAATTATCAATCCCGACCCAATCAAACACGTTACATCTTTCTTTTTTTTTGACGAAAACACGTTACATCTCACTCTTTCAAATTTAGACGGTTTAACGTAGGTTGAATACTTTCGGCCGATTCAGGGGTTGTTTCTTCTCCACATCTTCGTTAATTCTCCTCGAACACACAACTAAAGCGCAATTGCCACGTACCTGCCGCAATTAGAAAAAGCTCATTTCCTAGAACCACCAAATGGTTGCTGTCGCGTATTCTGCACCGATGCATGTCTTCGACTGATGTATACACATGCTCCACTTTTCCTCCTTTGATCAAAACGTTTCCTTAGTGGAATCCGGATGAGCTTGCGTGCGGGCTTTCTCCGGTAGTTGGAAGTGTCACGTACATTGCTATTATCCTACTGAAGTCTTTGCGGGTTTCAACCCTCCCAACCTTTGTCATCTTATGAAACTTTCGTGCGCAATCGAATGGGCGTCGACCTCACACATGCGTCTTGCCTCTCGTCACGATGTTATCAGTGGGGGCACCTCATGCGGTTCCGCTGTCACATGATGTGGGCTATCAAATTAAGTGATGCCTGATCTGAAGTGTCGAATTTAAGTGGCCGCCCAAGCCTAGACACAGAGAGAGAGAGAGAGAGAGAGAGAGAGAGAGAGAGAGATTTTAGGACCTATTTGTAGGGCTTGGAAAGCATGAGACAGCTCTTGTTTGATCAATAAAGGGAAACTCTGTGCATCCGCATGTTGAAAGACCATGATTTGTCGCCAGAATTGGTGGGTTTCGAGTGGTTTTTGTCCCATGCAGAAAACTCCCTCGTTTATCAGATGAGACTAGGCTGGGTCGCGTGGGTTATCAAGAAATCGCACGCGATCTTACCCGAGACCGATGGGCGGAGGAATAGATGATTTTGTAACGGACTGAGCGCTCGATTTTCTTAGCCCAATTTATTTTATTTATTTATTTATTTTTTTACAGAATAGCAAAATTTGACTTGATAAGAGAGGATGGGATTCTTGTGACATCAGGAAAGGAATCCTCAATTGGACATTTCCTTTCTTGAAGTAGAAATCGGGTTTGGCCTCGCCTCGAGATGATCGCCAAAACCAAATCACCGATGTCCCGCAAACAGAAATGTGCCGTATTATCACAGGGCAAAATTATCCCCTTTAATTCACCTCCTTAGTTTGATAGATAAAAAGGAAATTTCCGATCAGTCTTAAATCGGGAAAAGTATAAAAAAGTCAAAAATCTATTATATTGATATCAATTCAGTCATAAACCTTTCGATTAGATCAATTTAGTCATATTAGTATCAATTTAGTCCATTCAATTAATTTAGGCTGGAAATCATTGACTTGTATATTAGCCGCCTTATGTAGCACAGCCGGCCCTAATGTGAACATTTTATTAATTTTTTGATTTTTTATTATATATATTTAATTTTTTCCTTTTTTCTTATTTTTCTTATAATATTAAAAAGCACTTTAAAAATATTAATGTTAGCATCGGCCGTGTCATATAGGACAGCCGGCATACACGTCAGCGATATCCAACCTAAATTGACTGGATGGATAGAATTGGTACCACTACGAAAAGATTTAGAATTAGATTGGTTCAAATGAAATATTTATGACTGAATTAGTATAAATGTAATAAGTTTATGAATTTTTTGGTGTCTTCTCATCTTAAACCTATTGTCCTGATGTCAAACCAGTTATAGACTTGAATATATTTCTAAACCTTTATACGTAATTCAAATATAGTAATTCTGACTAATTTTCATTAGGAATTGCTAACGTGGCAATGCGCTGTATGGAATAGTGCGCTATGTGGAATGGTTGGCCAGGAATAGATCACTTTTTGTTGATATTTTGCGCGACAGAAGGGGAGGGGGGGGAGGTGGTTTAATTTTGGGTCTCCTACATTATCATGTGCCTGTTGACATTAACGTTTTACCGTGCCCGTCCCTTCTAGAGATTTGGTCGGCTGAATAGTGATTACGATAATATCTCGTGTCACTAAAACTAATTGCCAGTACAAGACAAAAGGTGAAAACATTGACCATCATTAAGTTTTGCTCTTTTCCCTCTAACTCAAACCTAACCTGTGCGGCTTTTGCCTCCGTTGTCTCGCCGGCCCCACGTGAAAAGCCAGTCATGGGGAGGTGTCGGTCATTCGAACAGGATGAAAACCAAATCGGTTCCTTCCTTTTCCCTTCTTCTTCTTCGGATTTATTGAGGACCGTTTAAAAATTCGACTTTTACTTTTGATTTAGCGCATTTTTTTTCCCTATGGATCACCAACTTAAATTAGAGGTTAAAATCTTTTTGGAGAATGGAATGATGTTAAGTAATATTAACCCATTCGAAAGAAAGATAATGACATGATAGGGATTGGTAATTTGTCAAGAATAGAGCAGTTGCTTATTTTCTTTGTTTTTCGTTTTCTTTTGGGCCAAGCAAATGAACCATTCAATCACTAGAATCGATTGCAACATCAGTTTCCACACGGAATAGAAGAACGAGAGGAAATAAAAAAAGACATGAGCATCCATGTTGTTAAGTCGTTTTCAATCACGTGAGACTGGTTGCTGTCAATGGCTATTAGGGTTTTGAGTTTTGGACTAATCATTTATGTTCGAGAGAGAGAGAGAGAGAGAGAGAGAGAACTATTTGGGAGTCCACTTTAGCATACTAAATGAATAGGCGCTGCCGTGGCAATCTAATGACCACACTAGGAACGGTCATGAAATGATGTCCTCGGAAGATATTAGGGATTTAAGAAGGGGTCGAAAGCCTGTAAGACCGGCTTTGCTTTTTCTTTTCCATTTAGCTTCCATCATGCAGAGTCATAATGTCTTGATATATTTTGATTCCCCACGCTTTCGGTTCTTCATCAGAACCACGCCTAAAAGTGGAAGCCTGTATCTCTCTGGGGCTTACGTGAAATCTCATTTTCCTATGTTCGGTCGTGTTTTTACAAATGATATGGAAACCATTTTCAGATGCTTTGGGACAGGAAATTTTGAAGCGTAGAATAATCTCAACTATAATCCTGGGTTTCGGGTCCGGGGTCCGAGCCTAGTTCTCGGAGGACCTGACCTTGGCTGCCGAGAATTAAGCATGTTTGTCAGGTCCTAAGCACGATTGTTAGGGACCCGAGCACAGGTACAAGGTTTTTGGGCCATGGTATCGAGGTCTTAGGATTGAATCTCAAGGGACCCAAATACTAGCGTTGTGGTCCAAATCCCAAACTTTGGAAACCAAGAGCAAGTGCCAGAAACTCAAGCATTTGAGCCTAATAGCCAGAGTCCCAAGCACGGGTGTCAGGGACCCTAACCCTCCCGAGGCGGTCCAAAGCCCTAGTGCTATGGTCCCTAGCCTAGCCTCGAGGGGACCTAGGCCTCAGTGCTAGGTTCCACTTGTATTCTTAGAAATGATTTTTAACTTTTAAAAGAGGTCATCATTTTTCTGAATTTATACATAGATTCATCAACTCAATGTTTTAATGTTTTGAGACAATAAATCCTCGACGAAACTAATGGACCGCAAGTCTCTGTGGGTTTTGTGTATGTGATATCGTGGAACCATTTACTGCTTCACATTGTCCATCACATTGTCCATGGGATGCAAAATTCACCAAACCAACAACTCTATAGTCTATCCTCGATCGATTTATACTAATTTTGGTACATAGCTGTGTGGATTTTAATTTACTAGTAGTTGATACTCCACTGTATTGGACCGACCATTGCTCCCGTCATCATTTATTTCTCATTTAAAAGTTTTATGTACAAAGTCAGAGTCTTATGGGCATTTTCGATGCATTTGTTTTCTCATCTAGAGACAAATTGATCATACAAATTAACTTCTTGCGGACCTATGGGTGCTTGAATCCAAGGGTACTTTGGATCTATAGGTTGGGCTCATGGGCCAAGAATCTAGTCTGTTTCAACCTACGTGGGCTCGTCCCCCACCATCATGGAAAAAAAGAAAACTTGCATCCGCATATGTTTCTAGAAACATTTTCACATAGGAAATGGATAATAAAGCTCTATTTCAAAAGGAAATCGTTGAAGCTAACAAGAACAACTTAAATTCGTGTGGGGGTAAAGGATACAAATAGTCTTTCAAATTTGGTTCAATGTGTAAGTCATTTGTCGATTTTTAATTCGTTCAATGTAATCCCAAACTTATTAGTAATATTCAACTTAATCGTTAAATTTATTATATGAATATTAATTCAATTAAATTTTCTATCATATGTGGCATAACTGGCATTAATGTGGACAATTTTTTTCATTTTTATAAGTATATATTTTATTTTATTTCAATTTTTCCTTTTTCCTTTTTTATTTTTTAAATCTACTACCCTTAGTTGGTCATTGAGGCCTTGATGATCGTCGCAAAGGTTGTCGGTTACAAATGAGGGCTAGATTTAGCTAGGGTGACACTCACCAAACTCTTGCAAGCCTGTGGTGAGCTTGGTGAGCATTGCCTTGCTTGTGAGGGCGATCTTCTCTAGCCATCATTGAGGCCCCGCAGCCAATGAAGGGAAGTAGGGAAAAAAGAGAAAAGAAAAAGAAAAATGATTAGTACTACGAAAAACCTTAACTTAGTACATTTATGACAAATACACAAAAAAATAATTTTTTGACTATTAAAAACCCAAACTGTTATAGCTGTGATAAATTAACCTTCCATTAATTTCCGTTAAATTTTATCATTGACACTTGGCAATTGATTGGTATACCAATTTGGAGTTTTACCTTTCGTATGTCACTAATGTACTGTGTTTGTGGTTTTTCGTGATATTAATATAATTTAATGGAAACCAACGGATGGTAAATTCATCATAAATTTACCAATTTAGGGTTTTGGTGGTAAAAAAAATAGTTTGGGGTTTTTTGCGGTATTAGCCCAAAAGAAAAGAAATAAAAAATAAAATTAAAAGAAATTGTAAAAATTGTTCACATTAGTACTGGTCATGCAATATATAGGACAGTTAGCACTAACTAGATCGCAACATCAATTATTTCGTCCAAATTGAAATGAAAGAAGACAAGAAGCTAAGGGAAGACAAGAAGAATTGTAAAGGAGAAGAGAAACTTTTGGGAGAATTTTTGTATATTCTATTGCATCTTTTACTGATGTACAAAGCTGTGCAAATATAGTATAAGATGTATACAAAAGAAAGGAAAATATATTCAATGAATCAAATCTAATATTTAATTGATCTGGTCTAATTCTTGATTGATTTAATGAATCAATCTCAATCTGAATGGATTTCGTCTAGCTCGAGCATATCTTCCAATACTCCCTCTTAAGTTGGTAGCTTGTAGATGTCCAAGACACCTAACTTGCTCAATAGATACGTGTGTTGTCTCTGACGGAGAGTTTTGATGAAAATATCTACTAATTGTTTTGTGGTCCCAATTCCTCTTGTTTCGATCACTCCTTCTTGAATCTTGTCTTGAGTGAAATGGTAGTCCACTTCTAAATGTTTTGTTCTTTTATGCACTATGGGATTTACTGTAAGTTTGGGAGCCACATCATTGTCGCAAAATAATTTTGTTGGTCCCTTCACTTACATCCCAAGGTCTTGAAGTAAGCCTCGTATTCAGACTATCTCGCAAGTGGTCTTTGCCATGGCTTGTTATTCGACTTCAGCTAAGGATAGTGAGACAGTTTTTTTTTTTTTTTTTTTTTGTGTCTTCAATGAAAGTAGAGACTCCCCCAACTTAATGTAGAAACTAGTGATGGATCTTCAATTCATGAGAAAATTTGCATAGTTTCCATCGCAATAGGCCGTTATTTCCATGTTACATTTCCTATAGAGAAGTATCCCAAGTCTTGGACATTTTTTCAAATATTTTACAACCTTTAGAGCAGCATTCATATAAGATTGTTTTGAACTATGCATAAACTGGCTCAACGTCTATAATGCACAACATATATCGGGCTTGGTCATAGTCAAGTATATGAGTTTTCCAATGAGCTTCTAATAACTTGACGGATCTCTAAGTATGGGATCTTTATTTTGAGATGATCTTGTATCATGTTTTGCTGTAGTTAATTTGATGTTCTACTCGATTGGAATAACAGCTGGTTTGCACCCTTATAGCCTCGCTTCTGATGTGATTTCTAATACAAATTTCCTTTGGCTAAGAGAGTTTCCTTGGTCGGACTGAGCAATCTCAATCCCAAGAAAAATATTTAAGTGATTTCGAGTTCTTTATATGGATTGTGGAATTCAAATACTCCTTAAGGCTCTCTATGACAATTTTGTCATTCCCCATAATGAGAATGTCATCAACATACATCATCAAGTAAATAGACGATATATCTTGCGTCAATGTGAATAGGGCATAATCATATCTGGAATGCTTGCATCCTACTATTATGAGAGCATGGGCAAACTTGGCGTACCACTATCTGAAAGCTTGTTTGAAACCATATAGGGATTTGCTGAGACGACATACTCTATTCTCCCCATCTCCGTAAACCCTGAGGAGCATCCATATAAATTTCTTCATCTAGATCGCCGTGAAGAAAAGCATTGTGTATGTCCATTTGGTGTAGTGGCCAATTGCAGAGAGCAACGACTATTAAGAAGGAATGAACTATCACATCTTTGGCTAGTGGAGAAGAATTTTCATGGTAGTCGAAACCTTCCCATGGTCTAAAATCTTTAGCCACCAATCGAGCCTTGTATGGTTCAATTGATTCGTCTACTTGATACTTAATTTTATACATCTATTTGTAGTCAAGGTTTCCGATTTGGAGGTGGTGTCATATGCTCCCATGTTTGATTTTCAATTAAGGCTTGCAATTAAGCTTCCATAGCTTTTGGCCATCGCAGATTGGTAGATGCTTTATCATAGCTAGATGGTTCTCATGCTTCCAATATACAGCTAATACAGCATCAATGTTCTGGAGAGAGTTGATAGAAAGAAACATAGGATGAGATTGGATAAAGAATACCCGGTGCATTGACTGTTGCACAAACGTAATCCTTAGTTTATGTTGGTGGATGGGTGATTCAACCAAAGACTCATGGAGGATCTTGTTGCGGTGGAGGTGATGAAGATTCCTTCGTAGTAGGACTCGATGAAGGACTAGATGTGACATCCCGATTTCTCCAATTCTAATTTCATCAAATTGAGACGGGTATTTCATTGGCACGCATATAGTTCCTTTCCTTGAGTCGGCCACTCATGTGAAACTTAGTCTATCAGGTGAAGCCGTTAAGAGGTTTTAGTGCATTAGACTCGAGAATTTGATCAAGAAGCGATCTTTCGACCGAGATAATCTGCAGGGGTCATTACGGCACAAATAAAAATCGATTAGAAATCGGAGATAGGTCGGCTCGACAAAGACATGTGATCAGGCGTGGGTGATTCCACTGGATCGCACAATTCTTGTCGATCGAAACTGGACCGACTTTTCTATCGATTGGGTACCCTGTGCCCGTATTTAAAACCTTGAGATTACCCCGACAACCGAGAGTTTCCAATGTATCAAAGATGTACATTGTGGCTTGAATTAATCAACCACAGGTCAAATGCATGAAAATTTCTAAAAGCTACCTGGTAGATTAAGTCGCGCTAGTATTGTGCCAAAGTGAAATTAACCGTGAAATTGAGATTGAATCATGAAATTGGAAGTCATGGTGTGTCACAAATCTTATTAAGATTATTGGATTAAATTTATGGACTTTAATTTGGACTCAATTGGAAGAGAATTGATGAGAATTGAAGTAATTGGATGTACAAAGATTTGGACCCCGGTGGAAAATGAAATTGAACCTATTGGACTAAAGTTGTGGAAGGATGGAGTTAGTGGATAGTGACATCACCTGTGATGTCATGGAGGAGGCAAGATTGGCTAGGGTGGTGACAAGTGGAAGGTGAGGATGAGCCCTTGGAAAGGAGATGTCTCCATCATCTTCAAGCTTGGGAAGAGAGAGAGAGGAGAGGGAAAAACTGAAGAGGAAAACCAGCGAAGCCCCCCTCGTTCGTCCGCCTTCGTTGCCCGCTCGATGCCGCTCGCCGTTCGCCGTCGGAGCTCGCCGTCGCCGCTCGTCCGCGTGCAACCGCGCGCTGTCCTGTGTGCGAGCTGCTCCGCCTCCACTGAGCCTCCCGCGTCGTCGTCTCTCCAAGCCAGCAGCTTCTCGTTGTCGCCGGAGCCTCCATCACCGCCGTCCATCGCCGTTAGCTGCCGTCCCGAGCCCTAGCTGCTTTCGCCGGTCTTCCTTCAACCTTCCTCCGCTCATTCAGCAGTCGTGCCGCCTTCTTCCAAGCTCGGTTTGTCGACGGCGTCGTCGTGCTCTTTGCCGAAGACTCATCGGAGAGCGATTCCGGTGAGTTTAGCTCACTAAACCCCGATTAGCGGGTTAATGATGCCTTAATTGTGTTTAACTTAGGTTGATTGAGATTTAGTGATTAGATTAGTTTATTTAAATGTGGATTAGATTTAGGTGATTAATTAAGATAAAGTATGTTTAGTTTAAAGGTTAAGTAGGTTTATTTTTAATATAAGCCTTGATGTGACATAATAGGGTTTTATTTTTGAATTATTTAATGATTTCGAATTCTGGAATTTATAATATTATATTATATTCCGAAATTATTAAAATATTATTATTTAAAAAAAAAAAACTCGAAACATTATTTTTAATCCTAATTGCTCGAATTTCGTGCCGATCATTTCTTTGTTTAGTTAGAATTTGAAATTGATGAGTGGTTAATGCAAATTGAGTGTTAAATGTGGAAAACATGGATTTTAATTAGAAAATCTCAAATGTCGGGTTTGACATTGAAATTGGATGTTTAAAGATTAATGTTGTGATTGGGGTATGTGAGTGATGTGCAAAGTGCCTTGAGTTGATTATGAATTGTTGCATGATAATTAAGAGGAATTGTCTTGAGCTATTGAGTTGGAATTGCCCCTATATGGGATGCCCCATACAACGGATGTGGGTCGCAATCGATTCTGGGCCCATGCTCCTTCGGGAACGCCGTCGATGTACTGACGAAGCCGCGCTCCAAGGTGGGGAGGCGATGCCTCGGCTATGTATCGCAGAGATAGCCGAACTGTGAGTAGGCTATGCCCTTGTGTGGCAGTGAATAATAATTTGAAATGCTTGCTGTGATTTCGAAATTAAATGAAATTGATTGGGTTTCGATGGCTTACATTCTTATTATTATTATTTGTGCTTGAGTGTTATGAATTGTACTAATCTGCAGGAAAGGTAAGAAGGCGAGGTAAGTCTTCTGTGCTATGTGGTTAGACCACTATGGGGCGTATTTTCTTTCTAATAGGGGTTTAGGAGGGGTGAACTTGCTGAGACAAAGTCTCATCCCGGTTTGGGGAAAATATTTCAGGGCCATAGACGGTGGTACCTTCGGAGCAGAGTGGCATGCCGACGGATATTCACCAGACGACAGAGAGTGCTCCTAACCCTGGAAGTCCTTGGGTCTACCAGTTGGTTAGGATCCTTATCTGGGTTGAGGTGTCTGTGGATGTCAGAGTACCTTATAGGTTTAGGGCTTGGTTTCGTTTTGGAGTCGATGGCATTAGGGTTGGACCACTGGATAGCATGGACGTTCCGTTGGCCGTGATGGACGCCATTTTGGGTGTAGGCGTGGCGATCTTCCCGACGGTGGAGTGATCAACGCACGCCCCGGCCTCTTGGGTGACCGATCCCGAGGATGTGGGATCGTCGAACGGGGCCGACTAGTGGTCTTATGACTGATCCTCTTTTTGGCGGACCGATTCATGTTGTGTAGACTAACCCCTTTTTGATGCACATAAACTCTGACCCATTTTTGGTGCATATAGTCTCTGGATCCTATTGGTGTATGTAAACCCTGGAATGTTGATGTATGGAAGTATGTTTGTTGATTTTGAATTGATTTTCCTGCTGTCCTATCCCGTATGTTTTTGTCAGGGGTTTCTTAGCACGTTCCGCATGCGCATAATAAATTTAATGGGGTCGGCGACACTACTTGGGATTGTCGCATTTACATGACCATGGCGGGTTGCTCATGTGTCTCGGGGTTCGGGGCGTGACACTAGAAGCTTCTTCAATGGGCATAATGTTGTCGGATGATGGTTTTGCGGTTGTTGCAGGAGTGATAACCTCATCTAAAGTTGAAGTTGATGTTGGAGCGAACTTTGAAATCTCCGGAGGTGCAGCAAGTATATACTCAAGATCTAGAGATAATGCTTACTTAGATAATAAATAATGTGAATTAAGTCATGGTGTTCGAATCTTCATTTGATGACCCCTCTTCATGGAATGGAAATACGTCTTCATGAAAAACAACATCTCTGCTCATGAGAAATTCACCTGTAGAAATTTCAAGGAGACGATATCCTTTTTGCAAATTTGGGTAGCCCATGAATATACAACGTCAGGCGTGGGGACCCATTTTGTCCTGAGGGCCCATTGTGATGGCATAGCATAAATAACCAAAGATCCTTAAGTGTTCTAGCTTTAGTTTCTTCCCATAAAGTAGTTCAAGCAAAGTTCGTCTATCAAGAACTTGAGTAGGCATGCGATTGATTAGGTAAGTTGCCGTGATCACACATCTCCCCAAAATTTTTCTAGAATAGACGCTTGGAATTTTAGTGCACGCGCTACTTCCATAAGATGGCAATATTTATGCTCTACCACCCTATTCAGTTGTGGGGTGTAGGTGAAGGAGCTCTCATGTAATATGCAATTAAATAAAAATAAGGAAGCATAATCACTGTTAAAAAATTCTTTTTTGTTATCAGTGAGAATTTGCTTAATAGACTTTCCAAATTGATTTTTTGATAGGACAAGAAATAGTTTTAAATGAGAAATAGCTTGACTCTTTGACTGCATTAGAAAAACCCACGTGGCACGAGAATAATCGTCCACAATTAATAGAAAGAAATGGGAGCCATCACGGTTTGCATGATAGGGTCCCTAGATATCAACATGAATCAATGAAAAAACATTGTTGCTACGAGTTTTGCTAGAAAGAAAAAAGTGATTGTGATTGCTTTGCAAGAGCACAAATGTGACACTGAACGTATGGAAAAGAAGCACCGTGACCCATTCTTGAATGTAAAAGGAAATTTTTATCATTGGTAGTTATGTTACACAATGATTTTTTATTCAAAGGAATGCAAGACAAATCAAGACTATTTGAAAAGTTGGTCCAAAAAAATAATCCTTCGGAGAGTTTACCAAAACCCATCAGTCTATCAGTCAAAGGGGCTTGAAAGAAACAAATATCAGAATCAAATAAGACCTGGTAGGAATTTTCTTCGCAAACTTTGGACACAGAAATGAGGTTAAAATGAAATTATGGGACATAGATGACATTTTTTAGAGTGATCTAAGGACTAAGATTGATTGTTCTTGTCAATGTGACAGATGTGACATTTCCATTTGGAAGTTGTATGAAAATAGGATAGTTTGTCCCTTTGTGTATAACAGAAAAGAACCTTTTGTCACACACAACATAATCACTTACTTTCGAGTCAACTATCTATGCATTTCTTGAAATAGAGTTTATCGGACAATTCATATACTAGAAAAACTCCCTCCTCTATTGGAAGTGTCCAATTTCTACAATGCCTATATAAGTTGTTGATATTGTCCATGTGTAATGGGCTGATCACTTGTATTAGCATTCAGACTAGTCGGGCTAATGACTTGACAGGTTGCTGAAAAATTCTTTTTTTTTTTTTCCTTTTTCTCTAGGTTTACCATGTAATTTCCAGCAATTACCTTTTCCTTTGGAATTTTGCCCATAATTCATGGATGACATGGTAAAAATCTGGCAGTTAGATGTTTTAGTCGTTCCTTCATGTCCACTGTCCGATTCGGTTGATGGGTTGATAGATCGTGGGTCATCTGATTACAAGGCATAGGCATTGATCAATCGTGAACTGTTCAATCACAAGGAGTAATTTGGGCCGTCCATTCCACTCTTCTTATAAAGTCCTTCTCCATTTCTTATGAAACCTAGCGCCGCTACTCCTCTTTCTTCTTCCTGCTGTTAAAACTTTGTTGCGAGCTGTGAGTCGTGAGCAAGATGCTATCATTTCCTTTGGCATTTTCTAGTGAGGAGAGTTGTTGACTCTCTTCCTGAACCGTAAGCTGGTAGATGTAGCCAAGTGGTGGTATAAGGTCCACGGCTAGAATCTATGATCGGAATGTGAGGTATGAATCGTTTAAAATCAAGAGAAATCCCATTACTTTTCTTTGTCCTTTATTGCCTTATACTGCTGTAAAGTGGCTTCGAGCCCTTCAAGTTTCTCTTCTACCGCCTCCAGTTCATTCTAGAATGCGGATAGCTTGTTGAAGCATGCCGCAACGGACATGCTTCCTTGCTTCAACTCTGTAAGTGTCTGGGTGAGAGAGAATATCTTCGCTCTATCTAATTTCCCATATATCTCTTTTATATTCTCCCACATAGTTTTTGAATTCTTTGTCGAGGGTAATCCATCTGTGACTTCCATGTAGTTGCCATCTAGGTTCTCATCAATTGGTCATATTTTCTCTGCTATCGCGCCATTCTTGGATCTGTTGGAATTGGGATGGTTCCATCAAAAAACTCATCTTTATCCTTTGTAACTAGAGCTTGCTGAAACTCCTATGCCCAAGTCAAGTAACTCTCAAATTCGGAAAGTTGATGAGCAATAAGTTGCAGCTCTGGTTCATCAACGGTGGAGACGAATAGTGGATTGCCGGGCTCCGAGCAACCACTAGTGGCCACCATGGAGTATGGTAGAAATCCCGATTGGAAAAATCGGGTAGGCATTTGTCCTCATACTCGAATTACTTGACCCAATTCCTGGCCCCGCGTTGAAAAAAGTCGACTCGGTTTCTTGCCCCACATTGGGAAATCTCAAGTAGGGAATTGGTCCCATACTTGGGTCATTTGACCCAATCGATTGCCTTGCATTGATTGCATCCGACTCAATGGCTATGTTTGCCCCGTTTATGGTTGGTGGGCTGCCATTAGGTTGGGCGTTGCTTTGTTGACCCTAATTTCCTAGCAATGATGCATTTGGGCTCGGTCGAAAGTATCATGAATTAAATGGTACCCATCGATAAGGATGGCCTGCGAAGGGCTAGCCCACGATGGGCTGCCCCAAATTTGACTGAGCTCGGATGGGATGCCAATGCACTTGTTAGGCTTGAATAAGTTGGTTTTGAGATCTAGGAATAACAACAAATGGGTCCAGGATTGGATCCTGAACTTTTGAGGTTTGAGGCGTGATTTCTTCGAGGGAATGCTCTTTTGAGGCTGATGGCAGAATCTGACTCATGTGGGTATAGAAAAAAATTTCTTCACTTGTTTCTTCTCTTTTTTGAAAACCGATTCCTACGCTGGAGGATTAACTTTGTTTTGCAGGTTAAAGTCCCTTCAGTAGGCAATCGTTTGATGTATGCAGAAGCTAAATCAAGAGCTTAATGAGCTTTAATACCATGAAAGAAGACAAGAAGCTAAGGGAAGACAAGGAGAATCGTAAAAGTTTAGGACTGAATTGATATCCGTTTCTTTTGGGATAAGTACAATAGAAGTCCTAAAACTTGTTAGGAAAATGCAATTGAGTTCTAAAAATTATTAAAAGTGCAATCAAGTCTTAAGACGTATTAAATTGGTTCAATCAAGTTCTAAATTTAATACCGTTAAACTTTTTAACGGAAAATCCTGACATGGCGTGAATGTCACAATTTAAATGAATTTTTATTTCCCATGTGGCTTTTTTAAAATTATTTTTTATTCAAATTTTTTAAGATTAGATTTAAAAACTAGAAAAGAAAAGCTAAAATTTATTTAAAAAACAAAACAATTCAAAAAAATAAATAAAATGGCGGGCGTTTTTTTACGCCGTTGCCCATCGTTGGAGGGGCCAGCGACTTGGGCGGGGGTGGCTAGCCCTCGCCTGGGGCAGGCGAGGGCCGGCCACCCTCGCCAAGCTCGGATGAGGGTTCCCAGAGTTGGGCATGTTGGCCCGCATAAGGGGTCGACGACCATCACCCACCCATGGGGGCTGGTGAGCCACATCGGCCCCGAGTGATGGCGGACGAGACTTCACCCAAGGCAAACAACGATTGTCGGCCCCCAGTGGGGATCGGCGTGCCCAAATCTTGGCACCCTTGCCCTCGCCAGGCGAGGTTCGCCGGCCCCTTTGGCGATGGGCGGCGGCGGCGAAAGCGCTTGCCATTTTCTTTTTCTTTGTTTTTTGAACTGTTTTGTTTTTTAAATAAATTTTAGCTTTTATTTTCTAGTTTTTAAATCTAATTTTTAAAAAATTGAATAAAAAATAATTTTAAAAAAGCCACATAGAAAATAAAAATTCACTTAAAATGCCACATTCGCGCCACGTAAGCATTTTCCGTTAAAAAGTTTGACGGTATTAATTTTAGAACTCAATTGAATCAATTTGACAAGTTTTTGAATCTTGATTATACTTTTTATAAGTTTTATAACTCAATTGTATCTTCCTGACAAACTTTAAGACTTTTATTGCACTTATCCCTTTTCTTTTTTATAATGTTTCCCGTTCTTCCGTTAGTTCAAATTAACAATATCTGTTAATACGACTTCCAATCTGTAAAGTTTGAACAGTGAAAGATGAAGTTACTCAATTATGAATACCAATGATAAGGCCGCTCATGAAATGAAGAAGAGAAAGATGGCGTGGATATATGGAAAGATCTCCCGCAATGGGACTCCACGATCACATGCGTAGAGACTGACCCACCAATCCGTCCGTATTGACGAACCAAGGTTCCATGAATGAAGCACCGATTCATGTTTTCTCCAACGTTAGTCCACAACAAACATGCACGACATCTGCTACTTCTTGTCGTCTTGCGATGTTCGTTCAACCCAAAACGTCTTCTCTGTCCATTGAATCTGAATCTCTTGCTGCACAATGTGATAATAAGAGCTATTCTACAAGCCAGCGGGAGGCGAGGCCCTTAAAAGTCGCTGCCTAGATGAGTACGAGGATGTTGTACCAGCAAAAAGTGCTTGTGAGATGACAGCTCCGGGTATCGTCCATGAGGATTTGCCTATAACTTTGACATGAACATTTACTGGGCGATGCTCTTGTTTTGGTGAGTTTTGCCCTCACCACATCAAGCCAAATTTCCATCAAACTGTAACCAACGACGTCCCTCCCTCCCTCCCTCCTTCCTTGACGATGCGTCAAACTCCATGTTTAGCCGACAAGTGCGAGCCTTTAGACCTTTTGAGACTTGATGTTGACGTTGAGATCTCGACCTTCATGGAGGGATGAAAGGTAATTAGAGAGAGAGAGAGAGAGATATGCTCAAACGACGTTCCCATTTGATAAAAGTGGTATTTTGATTGTCAATAGACATGCCCAATCGACAGACGTAGGACCTCGGCGCCTGAAGAGCTCGTACCTGTGTCTTCCTCATGTCTTCCTCATCCGAACCCGCGAAAACTGATGCTTCAAACTGGATCCCCCGCACTCGGACTCGAATTTGCACAGCCGGGACCCAGGTCATCGATGCCCGGACGTGGGTACTGGCGCCTAGACATAGGCACCGGTGGTTTGGACTTGACAACCCCGACGCCATGACTGTGGACCTCGACATGCGGATGCAGTCCTTGGTAGCGAAACCGAGCCCTCAAAGCTGTACTTGAGTGTTTCTCTCAAAACCCCGTTTCATAGTTTTTTTGGTACAAATATAAGATAATGGATTCTATCTCATTTGCCGAAAAAAAAGAAGAAGGCCAAACACAGAAAATTTAAACCACCTTCCTTTTGAGAAGAACTTAATTTGAAAATATGTTCAAGCGAAGTGCATGTATCATCAAACAAACGGAGCTTCAATATCATCTCATGAATTTAGGGCCATTTTCCTTGGGACGGACGCTGATGAAGGTCGGACCACTTGGGCATGGTGGTCGGGCCCAACCTCCATGACCGAAACCAAAGAACCCATCCTAACTAACAACAAGCAGAAGAAAAAAAAACGATAAAATAGTTGAATAGCAGGGATAAAACCCAAAGCACCTAATCAAAGGCCATAAAAGAAAATTCGAAATTCCTCGGACAACGAACATCCGAACGCAAAGAAAACGTGACGGATTGCAATGAAAACTCGAACATGGTCTCTGTCTCTCTGTCCCCTCTCTCTCTCTCTCTCTCTCTCTCTCTCTCTCTCTGTGGTGTCGCGTTCCCACCGTCGGCTTCGGCTAGGATCCGAATTCGGGGGGTTCGGGGTGGGGCGAGTTTGACTTCGGGAGCGGAAAAGGACCGGTGTTCCAGTTCCGGAATGCGTTTTCCAGGGGGACCCTCGATGGGACACCCCCACATGGCTCGCACACTGGCTAACATGTGTCTGCGATCTCGGCCCGGCATACGACCTCGTGGTCTCATGTTGTTTCTTTTATTGCCCCTGCGTGGGTTGTTGCCATTGCCATGATGTGGTTGGGTTTGTTTCATGGAATATGCCAGAAAATCCAAACTCGGTTGATCGGCATCGTGGCAGATATTAATGCCCCCGGACCTAACCATCACATGAGCGTGAGAGGAGGCGAAACACGGCGTCCGGTCTGGTTAGGAACTCGTCGTTTTATGTTTCGTCCTTCTCCTCTTCTTCTGGAATGATTACTTGGGAGAGTCGAGAGTGAGCGAGTCGAAGTCGGGACCATCTGCGATGGGCAGAGAATTAGATTCTGCGATATCCGGTGAAACTCGCTCCGTCGCCCGAGACACTCACGATCCTTCAAGTTGCAGAGCCCTTTTTTCAAGATTATCCTGGTCTTTGGTTATGTCTTGGATTATTGTTCGATCCCGACGAAATAGCCACGGACTCCGTATATTGACATTGCGTTATACGTCTTGAATCCACTGATACAACACGAAGCTCGCTTTGCATGAGAGGAGGGAAGCGTGCTTGTCGGAGATATGATAGGCACGGACTTATCCGTTCATGAGGAGGCAAAGCAGTTCTCCATGGAGTGCGGCGCATTTTTCCAATGTCCCATTTTCAATTGACGAAAAAAATGGCATCTAACACGTTCATCACGAAGAACAGAAAGCTAGGAAGAATTAAAATCGCGATATCCAGACTCATCTTAGTAAATCAAGTAACTAAAATTTACAGAGGATGTATTGACGGGTTTAGATTTAATCCTCTCTCTTGGTGATCCCTTGTTGAAGGCGTTGCATCTCCTCTGCATCTCCCCTAAATTTAAATCGATCCGCTAGGGTAGCCATATCCAAACTTCGGACTTTCATAATGTTCCTCAAGTTAATTTAGTCTGGGGGCCCCGGAGGAGAGGAAGGTTGGGGGGGGGGGGTCCTTCCTCTCTGGGACAGGCGAGAGTAAATGCAAACAAATGGCAACACAAGAGGGTCACAGCGGCGGCTCTGTCGGGACAGGGGCGAGTCTGCGTCGCTATGGGCCATGCGAAGTTCTGGGGTCGGCCATGGATTATGGTCTTTCGAGAGGCTGTGGCTTTTGATGTGGCTTGCAGCTTGAAGACGAGACAGTGGCGACGGAGGATCTTCCGTCACGTGACTCGTTCTTGGATCGATCTTCATGTGGACTGAGACCCCTATATGAAGGTTTTGGAGTTTACCGGGAAATCAAGAACCGATGATCTTGCGGCCAATATGTTTGAAAAAAACAAATGACGAAACCCTACTTCACAAGAACACATCTATTCAACGAAGTCTGTGGTCATGTTCGAGAAACACGGGCAGGCAGACAAAGTTCTCGTTATCCTTTCGATCCCCTTTGTTACAACATTGACTTGCATTACGTTGATGTCTTGATTTCTCTTTCTTGAATTCTTTTGGCCTTTGGTTGTCATTTCGATCGGAAATGGCGCGGAGTAGCTTTGTAGTGGAAATCATAGAATGCCACGCTACTTCCCACGAGAAGCACAGGAGGATGACTGAGGGGTTATATGAAGGTTTTGGAGTTTACCGGGAAATCAAGAACCGATGATCTTGCGGCCAATATGTTTGAAAAAACAAATGACGAAACCCTACTTCACAAGAACACATCTATTCAACGAAGTCTGTGGTCATGTTCGAGAAACACGGGCAGGCAGACAAAGTTCTCGTTATCCTTTCGATCCCCTTTGTTACAACATTGACTTGCATTACGTTGATGTCTTGATTTCTCTTTCTTGAATTCTTTTGGCCTTCGGTTGTCTTTTCGATCGGAAATGGCGCGGAGTAGCTTTGTAGTGGAAATTATAGAATGCCACGCTACTTCCCACGAGAAGCACAGGAGGATGACTGAGGGGTTATATGAAGGTTTTGGAGTTTACCGGGAAATCAAGAACCGATGATCTTGCGGCCAATATGTTTGAAAAAAACAAATGACGAAACCCTACTTCACAAGAACACATCTATTCAACGAAGTCTGTGGTCATGTTCGAGAAACACGGGCAGGCAGACAAAGTTCTCGTTATCCTTTCGATCCCCTTTGTTACAACATTGACTTGCATTACGTTGATGTCTTGATTTCTCTTTCTTGAATTCTTTTGGCCTTCGGTTGTCTTTTCGATCGGAAATGGCGCGGAGTAGCTTTGTAGTGGAAATTATAGAATGCCACGCTACTTCCCACGAGAAGCACAGGAGGATGACTGAGGGGTTACATAAGTCATTTCAACTTCATGTGCGAGATCTCTCGAGATTAGAACCGATCGCGGAGCAATTCTAGTTTAGTATGGTAAGCTAATCAGCATCGATTGAATCTGGATCCCAACATTGACTAGTCAAAGTTCCTAGGATTCTGGCGTCACATGAATTACGTTTTGATTCCGGAATCTTGCTACGCAACTTCAAACCCTGAGATGTCTCCAGGTCTCTAAACAAAGACTCCTCGTGAAACTTCTGAAATCAACACGACAGGAGCCAGCCTGTACCAAGTAATCCTGGCATCTTCGGGATCAATCGGTTACGTGATCTCTAAAGCATTGGTTCTGATTCTGAAAATTTCGCAATCCCTAGAACACTCTCGAGTTAAACTAGCGGTGTTTGTTGAAGTATAAAAGCAATTGAAAGGATCGCAAGTTAAATCATGTGAAGGAACCAGTGATTGCTGACTTCAACGGCTAAAGTTGAGGCCGTCCACCCAATCGAAGGGATCGTACGTCGATTAGTTTTTATACATAGCATATTGTCTTCTGACATAATAAGATAATCTCCCATGTGCTTAAATGTCTATCACGTTCGCCATGCATGTGATGGCTAATAGGTAGAAAATCCGAAGCACGAAGTCGAGACTGAAGAACTATCAGCAAATGGTGGACCAGGAATTATATATTTTTCTAGTATCATTTTAATTATTTTCCTCAAGGTTTATATGTCTGATTGTGACCAAAACCGACAAACGGAATAGAAGAGAGAGAAAAACTGTATAAGGAATTTACAAGGTTTCACTGAAGTAAGCTGTGCCAACTAAGGAAGTAAGAGCAAATATTTTGTTGTGTAATAACGGCAACAGATTTTACAATTTGATGCGTGACGCAATAAAAAGAAATCATCATGGAAATTCATGTGAAATAATAAGAATATAAGAGATTTACATGATTTGGTCAGGAAAATTACAGCATGCATCGCCTGAGTGTCTAAGTGTATTTGAGCCCTAGATTACATCCAAACTAAAGTCATAAGTGTTAATCTCACAATTTCTCATAAAGGGCTCACTTAAAGAAAATATAGAGAGAAAACTCTGACATTTCTGTTGTTTGTTCCAATAGGCAACTTATGGAAATAGGTCAAAAACAAACCTTATTCGATGTTTTCGAGGTCGATGCAATACTAGGGCACTCGCCTAGCTTGGACCAGGTGCTCGGAACTTGTAGGTAGCTGAAAGGCTTATTTGGACCTCCGGCCTAGCATAGCCTGCCAAGGTTGATCCACGGCCGATTGGTTACCGAGCTCCTCATACAATGGGCACCTCAAAACACGTATTTGACTTATCTCGATCTCCAAGCTCGATTTAAACTCCAAATTTAGCAACTTTGAGATGTAAATTCAATACATTTTTTTATATGTTAAAGTAGTAGAAGCCTGACATCTTCAACCACAAACATCACTAAAAGGGAGGGTAATTTTGAAACCGTTAACATATCTAATTGGACCTATCTTGACTAAAAAACTTAAGCCACTTAGATTTGGCCGACTTGAAGATATTAATTGTTACATATAACACAAAATCCTCCAATGCAGGACTTCTTTTACCTATGATCCTCACATGCATACATTAACAAATCTCCTCTCTAAGTGTGAACCGCCTGTAGCCCGCTGCACCTTAATTTAGGTGTCTTTCCACAACACAATTTCAGCTCGAGCACTCCACCCTGCTTTAGCCAAGTTTGGCAAATGTTGGTGAGGACAACATCGAACCTATAAATTTCACCTCATCAATAGTGCTTTTACATCATGATCGATGATGGTTACTATAGGAAGGAAATAAATCCCACCTAAATGCAATGTCAAACATTAAGTACACATCGGGTTATGATATTGACATGTTGAGTTCTCCATGATCAACCTAGAAATAGAAATCATCACCAAACATGGTGAAGACTGACAACGGTAACAGGTGGACAAAAAATAAAATAAAAGTTAAAAGAGTTTGATCATGCCATACGGTTAATTTCCACCAGATTCATTTCGATCTCGCCATAAAAGTCCGATATTCTCTTGCTCGATTTCTTCAAAGCTATGGCCAAATTCACTATTTAAAAGACGACGCATGCGTGCTTTTGCCAACCAGACAATTTCTAGATTGATTCGCGCCATGACATTCTCGGCTAACTACCTGAATTTTTCGGAAAAAAATGATTGTCTGCCATTATCTAAGACAAGGAAGTCCACCCCTAATTTAGTCTTAGGACGCATTCTATCATATGTACGAGAGCTCATTGCTACATTTAAACACCGAACCACACTTTCATTTATCTTCAAATTCAACCTTTTATGAACAATTAGCTATCCATGAGGAATAACCTTTTGTGAACAATTAGCTATCAATGAGGAATAATTTTACCTCATAGTTTATGAGCGACATGACGCAGAATATCTCGACAAAATGGAAGATTACACGACAGCGTAAATCGTACTATCCGATTTTTCAAAGTTTCGCGAGCCTCATGTTTTTTTTTTTTTTTTTTTTTTTGCCGTATGGCTAACGTGTGCATGCGATCACGAGGCTGGAGAAGCTCGACGAAATCGCATGGGGATTGCTTATGGCCATGGCATACGGGTTAAACCCTAGATGTAGGGCGTTGACCGCATTCTTGAATACAGTAACCCTAGCACGAGTTCAAATCGAAACGTCGCCACGTGCGTACACGAACAGTAACATCGACCGCCTTCTCGGTGGAGCTCGCCGCGACCGTATATGATCGGATTTCGGATTCGGTGGAGAGTCGTTTTTACTCGATTTCCCATGCTTGTGAGTTACGATAACTCGATGACCTATCTCGCCGCACGTTGAGAGGTTTGGATTTCCGATATCTCGTGCGTCGAACATGTGATCGAATAGTGGCAGACAGGAAAAATAGGAATTTATGGATATGGAACAGCACCACCGATCCCTCTCATGGGATTTGATCCAAGAAGATATAGAAGAGCGAAAACTGATAACAAGGGAGAAAATAATAGGTATATAGAAATTCCAATATGTAATTTCTTGCTCTGATATCATGTTCACAAGTTTTTTTCTGATCACATAATCTTTTAACGAACATATGGAAGAAGTGAAAACACCTAACATGAATATTGACTAATTTCGAATTGTGCTTAGTAGCAAGTTCAACTGTTTGGCTTGATTTTTGGCTTTCAGATTGTCTTCTTGACAATCTTTTTTTTTCTTTTTCTTTTTTTTTTCACAATTAGTTTCTATGTTTTAAGTGTGACGTTTTTTTACACTAAAACACAAAAATCTTTTAATATATATAACTATTAACACCCCATAATTTTTTGTTCGTTTTTCTAAATTAAACTAATATTTAGTAGGCTTGCGAGATATATGTGGCTAATTGATGTAAGGCCAACCGAATAAGCCCTAATTTTTTTGAAAGAAGTGGTTACACTCTCGATTTACTAGAGAAAAACGATGGAATTTCATAATTTATACTCCTATTTCAAGATGGACCAACATATGATTACAAGGGTCAGGTTAGAGCCATTGATCATTGGTAGAATCAGGAACCATTAAGATTGTTTGGTTGGTTTGAGTTGAGATACTTTAATCTTATTTCGCATCCAGAGAAAGGTCGTTTCGATCCAAATTTCTAACAATTCCCAAATCTGGGGCAACAACTGAGGATCTCAAATCGCTTGGTTCCAAATCCGGCCGGTCCCCATCTTGGCAATCCGATAGCGCCGATCAAGTAGGGTTCTCGTTCCACCTCTAAACCGGACCGCTCAACCACGAACAGCCCCAGCATGGGAGCGAAGGCATATTTAACCTAACCCTCCTCGATCTAGTTTCTGACCATCGTCATCTTTTAATGTCGCCTGCAACGGTTAGATTACTCGATCAAGCGTACGTCAACGGACTGACCAAAACCCTACCAAGAATCTCGCCGAAAAAATTTGCTGGTCCAACCCCGTCACGTGCAGACACGCCACGCCCGCCATTTGCGATGATGATGCATCACTCTACTAGAGATTTCGAGCAGAGGGACAATCTTCTAGGATGCTGATCTATCTTCAGTCTTCTGATTACTGTCTCTCTAAGCCATTAAAAGGCTCTCCGCCGTTTTGTTTCTTCATCGGGTCTGATTGCATATAGAAAAAGACTCGGAACGATGGATAGGTCAAACGGGATCCAGATTCTGTTTTGTACTCGATTAATCGATTGAAAATTTTTTCAGAAAATCTTCTGGTGTAATTGAGGTCGCTGATCGTGATCGCATGTCAAGTCGGACGTAGAAATTTCGACCCTCGTCTCTTTTAATCGAGGGCGTTAAATATGGAAATTTCTTATCCTATTCTCCGTGACTATAGGGATGCAAATTTTCTCTAATACGGCCTACGATATTTTTATATATTATAAAGTCATTTATGCAAATTTAACAATCCAGCCAAGAAAAACAGGTCTTGAGCAGAGTTCACGAGACGACACGTGCCATGTCAGGTCCCGGGATGTGCATGAGGGGTCAAATGGCATCGCTCGCGGTCCTCTTGCATAGCTGCATCGACGAATCTCTCGCTTACAATTATTATGTGAACGCAAAACCTATGTACCAAAATATCAATAAACTAGTTTCGCAAGCCCTGACAGTCTTTGTTTTAAAGAATAAACTAGAGTCTACAGCATACAAATATACATTTTCCTGACCTTCTCTGACAGTTTACAATTCATGAGGAAGGTGATTGCAAGCCTTGAGCTTGATTTGGCACTCCAGTCAGAAATCTCAGTTTCTTGATTCCCCACGCTCCACGCATATCCCATTTATGAGCTCCCTGCTGCATAGCCTTGAGTGTAAATGTACGAATTATTCCAACACATCTTATTGAAGTCACAAGCATCGGGATTCCGAACATAGTGTATCAGTGCATCTCCAGTCATTCTCTAACGATTTAAATTCGAAAAGATAGTTTACCACTTAAGCTTTAATGTAATGGTATTTTCAATAAATACCAAGAATGCTTTCCAGTACTTATTTCTTTATGGGTTGTGTTTTCCTTCAACCTAGTTGGTGGATATATTCTTAAAAGAGTTTTACTTTCCTCCATTCCATGGGGAAGGGTTTTTCCTTCGATCAGCCTTTTGATTGGTGAATTACCCATATAGAAATCATGCACATTTAAATATATTAGGTTTGTATATACGTGAAATCCAAAACTTGTAACACAATAATAAAAAATGTAGTTAAAAGGAGATTTCTCTAATTATAGCATTCTTTTTCATGGAAGTGTTCCTTCTTTCCATTTTCCCTTTGGAATTAGAGAGAGGCTACACTACACATATGGACGGGTTGGGGGTTCTATTAAGAGGGCCAAATGACAGGGAGTGTCATTAGATAACATGGGCATGCATGGCGGGGCTGACACAAATAGGGCCACTACGTCGTCTGATGAAGAGGCACATTTCCTATTTCCACTTGAGCTCTTAACCCAATTTGCAGGCACTTAGAGAGGGACATCTCTCTCTGCCCCTTAAGCTCTCCCTCTCTCTCTCTCTCTCTCTCTCTCTCTCTCTCTCTCTCTCTTCCCTATTTAAAGACAACCGTAGCCCACTGCTTTCTCCCATGCACTTTGTCTTCTTCAACCCCAACACCCCCCTCCTTCTTCTTCTCTCTCTCTCTCTCTCTCTCTCTCTCTCTCTCTCTCTCACATTCATTATTATTTCACTTCTTGATGTTTTCATGGCTCCCTTATCTCTCTGTCCATAGCTTGTCTGAAGAATTATTTCCCTCACCTTTATAAGTACTCGCCATCCACAATCTCCTTCCCTCCATAACCCCTCTTCCCAGAACTAAAGCCCCATTTCTCCCCGACTCCCCTCTGACACACACCAAAAAAAAAACTCATTATCTCTCTCTCCATCTGTCTTTCTCTCCCTCTCTCTTATTATTCTATCTGAATCTTGTTCCTGAGAGATCACCACCGCCTTCCTCTTAGCTTCGCTTCTCGTCATTTATTTCTCATCTCTCTCTCTCTCTCTCTCTCTCACTGCTCAACAATGTCTAGCAGAAGATCCCGCTCGAGGCAGTCTGAAGGAGGTTCAAGAATCAGCGATGACCAGATCGCTGACCTCGTGTCCAAGTTACAGCGTCTCATTCCTGAAATCCGCAACAGGCGCTCCGACAAGGTAAAAAATAAAACACACACACAAAACAACAGAAAAAATTTATTAACAGCTCTGTGTTTCCTCTCTCTCTCTCTCTCTCTCTCCATCTCTCTCTCGCTCTCTCTCTCTACCCACTTGTGACTCCTAAAGTTTTGTGTGGTCTTCATTTCGCGGTTTCGAGTACAAGATAAAGTCATTCAAGAAAATATAGAACCCACACATAGCCCTCTCATTTATTTTCTTGTTGGGTTGCTTAATGCTGTCTCCGCAACTTGAGTGGTGTGGGACTCATTGTTGTTCCCCCTCTCATTAACTTCGTTTTGTACTTACAGAGAATATCTGTAGGTATAGCTCTCATTATTCACTCCATCTCTAACATAAACACTCCAGATATTATCTATCGGTCATTGCCTAGCTCATAGGTCCATGATAAATACTCACACGTCAATAATAGCTTCTTCCACAACCACTATGAGGGAACATACTAAAACATCAAGTTGTAAACATCATCGCAGGAGAAGCTAATATCGCTAGATAGCTTTATTTTAATGTACCTTGTGGAATGTATATGCAGGTATCGGCTTCCAAGGTGTTGCAGGAGACTTGCAACTACATCAGAAGCCTGCACAGAGAAGTAGACGATCTCAGTGAGCGGCTGTCTGAGCTCTTGGCGGACTCCGATAGCGAGCAAGCGGCGATTATTAGGAGCCTGCTCATGTAACAATAGTAGCTAAATAAGCAATTGATACACTCCCCCTATCATAATTTTCCTCTCCTGATTCCCTACTTTCTTGTACCGTTCTTATATTATTCTTGATGATCTTCTAGTTCTAGCTAGCGCTAGGGTTTGGTCAATATGTAGGCCTCGGAGAATGAGAGCTAACATGAGCTAATGCCCATGTCTCTCTTCCCAAAAAAAGACCTTTGTTTGTAGTAATTTAACTTCCATATATGTTATTAATAAGAAGGGTATTTCTTTTGTAGTTTTAACGCGTTCTTAACATTTCGTGTCCTAGCAATTTACGTTTTGTCTGCATTTTTCCGGAAGACGCAATATTTTATATTATCTTCCTTCCTGTTGTCCTTTTCCCACTCTTGATTGCGACACTTGCTAGCAATAATATTCTAATTTTTGAACAGTTAAGTTTGAAATGTTAGGGTTGTGAAGGCTACATAATGCCATGGGGTTCTTCGGTTGTTGAATCGGGTTCACAGGGTTTCCCCGTTATTTCAGGAAACAGTGTGGACCCAATTCGGGTCAACCTTGAAACTCACAAAACCTTAACACGGATAGTACTGTATGAAGGCGATGATCTTGACTCCACAGACACGGATTCAATATTTAGGTTCAAGATATATTCCTATGCCTAGGTATATCTCATGAAATTACATAATCTCAGCGACCTCATATTAGCTAGCACACTTATTTACATCTAAACGACCAAGTAATTGTATAAGCCGAAAAGAAAGAAATGCAAAAAAATAATATCGAGCATAACTTAAAAATGTTAAACCCATCAATCCCTCAAGTACATGATTGTTAATGTAGTAGGACAAATTTTACGGATGCATGCATGCATAGGTGTAAATTTTATCTGCATTAAACAGGATTCAAACCACATAACTTCGGAAATAGCTTGCGTTCTTTACGTAGGCCAGCGAATATTGAGGTGTTACATCCAAATCATATGTCGTTAATCATCTTATGAATTACGGAATGATGAACACAGTGCCTTAAATAAACAAGATAGTAGGCGGTGTTCTGTTGTGGTCTCTGTCAATCAGCAATGGGGGCCTAATAGTTACTGTTTACAGTCAAAATTCAAACCCGTCGAAACCGAATCCTGTCATGCGGTGGGTGATGACCGGGCTTGACATTTCCTGGGACATGTCCGCAGCGAGTGTGCAATCTTGTCGTGACATATCACCCCCCTCCTCTGTGTTTTTTTTTTTTTTACCCTTTTCCCTTGGATTGTTCTGCAAGACTTTGTGGGTTCGGTCTCATCCAGCTGGTCAAACAGTCTCGTTATAACCCGAATTATTTTAAGACCGATTATTAGAGCTTGATCTTCTTCGAGAGCATTAATAATTGTGCTATCGTCATTGGCCACGATTTGTTTGGACCAGAGATTGATTTTTAAGTGGGAGGGGAACGATGAATCGGATGAGATCCCTAGTATTTGAGCTCCTAATTAAGATTAGGGGCCAAGTCAAATCGAATATAGAAGTTAACTTACGTAAATCGGGGTAAATAGTAAAAGCCATTTCGATAGATTGACATCGACTTATGGAGACAAAAGTCAATGGAAATCATGCGGTCAAGTCGATCGGGGAGTTACATAAATATGAATAACCCATATTCCTATGTACGTATATGTAATTGTCAATCAAGTCTTAGATAAAAAATTAATGTTTTTCCCATGTTAACCAATTATCATGATGGTTGTATTAATTCGAAATCCTATTTCACTGCAATTTATCGTGATTTATATGTATTATTTTGCATGCAGATTGCAGCACAATGGAAATGGCCTTATTCCTTTAAAAAAAAAAATCAAACTTTAAGTTCAATTCCAATTTTGCTTCGAAGTTTTTTTGTCTAAAAAAAATAACTTTAAGTTCAATCCAAATTTGCCTTGAACTTTTTTGTCTAAAAAAAACCTTAATTTTAGGTTCAATCCCATATCTATCCTTAAAATGTAACTCTAGTCACAAATTTACCCCCATTAGCTCTTTGTCCGAAAAATCGCCGTTAGTTGTTCTTAATTTTCTACATTTTGGAGATAATTTTCCATGCCATTTTATCGATACAGATTTGTTACCAACGTGGAAAATATCACATCAAACAACTTATGACAATTTTTGGACAGAAGGTTAACGAAGGCAAATTCGAAACTAAACTAAAAGTTTGTGATTTTTTTTAGATAAAGAATGTTCGGGCAGATTTGAGACTGAACCATATAGTTGAGTTTCTCTTTTAGAAAAGAAAAGGTTTAAGGTAAAATTAGGATTGGACCTAAAATTTATGATTTTTCTTTTTCAGTCAATAAAAAGTTGGGGACGAAAGTTTGGGGTTTATGAGAGGATTAGGCCCAATGGAAAGCAATTGTTTGGGTCTGCATAAGTTTAATTCTACGCTTCATGGGCCTTGGCATCATTCCGGATCGGAAAGAAGGCCACCGGAACCGAGTCCGGAACATCAAATCCGGATTCGCAGTTGTATTGTTGATCCATCGCCGTCGAGCGGGCCAACCCGAAACTTCGATCCGAGAAAGTGGAGAACTCACTGACCCGATGGTGTCCCGTCCATGACGACGACCGGCCGTTACTTTCGAAGAAATCAAGAAACCGTTTCACACGAAAAAACCAAACCACCTCAACGCGAGAGAGAGAGAGAGAGAGAGAGAGAGTCGTGTCTCGAAGTTTCTCCATTTCTTCACCTTCTTCGATTCCAATCCGAGGTCTCTACTCGCGATCCGCAGCAGCTTCGGAGGTATGCGAATCGGGGAATCTTCCCTTCCCATCTCTTCTTTTTTTTCCGATCCTTGAATCGTCGGGATCTTCGCGGGTATCCCTTGTGTGAAAACCACTCCTTTTTGCAGAACCTTTGTTGATACGCACGTGCGAGGGAACGGTGCGCGAGCTTGCGGTTTGGACTTGGGAGTGATTTGTCGAGATGATTGGCCCCGTGGTGTGCTCTGCTCAGGACTAGCTGGTCGGAGCCGGGGAGAGAAGAGCCGCGATTTTTTTGGGGGATTTCTGGGTGAAGAAGATGAGCTCCGAACGATATTCAGTTGAAGTCACTGGCCTGTCTCCCAGAGCCACCGAGCAGGACCTCAGCGATTTCTTCGGTTTCTCCGGCGCGATCCTCCATGTCGAGATCGTCAGGTTCGTTTCTCGCCCCCCTGATTCCTTGCTCGTCCGGGATCGTGGCATCTTGTTTTGACGTCGACTGTCGTGCTTGGTAACTGTTCCGTGAGCATTTTCGCACAAGGTGTTTGTTTTTTTGTTGGGTTCTCGGAAGGGTTGTTGAGCTTGAGGCTGGAGTCTTCCTTTCCAGCTCACGGTTTGTTTATGCCTCGATTGATGAATTTTGATCTCGGCTATATTGCACCTCGACTGAGATTGCAGTGGGATCGGATCACCGTCCTCTGGATTTTTCTGATGATAAACGTTGATTACTAATGGTTTGATTAGGTGGAGTTTATTTTTGCTGATGGTGGTCCAGTATTGTTGTTTGTGAGAATTGGTGGACCACCATGGATTATTTTAAAAACTTAAGCTGCTAGATAAATGTGCAGTATAATATATGACTATTTTAATACTCCTACTCACGCTTACTCTGTTCTTTATTGTACCAATAATGGAAATTTAATTGGAGAGACAATGGGCTTGGAAAGATTTGAATTTAGGACCTCCAGCTCTGATACCATGTGAAAATTTGTGAAACCACCGCCAATTATTGTAAAAGTAAACGGTTAGGTGAAGGTGTGGTTTAGTAATTAATTATTCCAACACTCTTCCTTATCCTTGGTCTGTTCTTTTTAGTACTAAGTGTAGAGATTTAATTGGGGAGACAAGTGGGGTCTACAAAGATCTTAACTTAGAACCTCCAGCTTTGATACCATGTGAGAATTTGTGAGACCATTGTCGACTAATCTAAAAGTTTAAGCTGTTAGATGAAGGTGTAGTTTAGTATTTAATTATTATGACATTGTTAAAGATTGTTCTTTTTGATAGGTCTTCTCATCGATCGTGCTATTAGTGCATTCACTTTTTGCCCCTGCAACATGATATAATGCATTCCCTTGTGTTTCTTTTTTTCCTGATATTTGCATTATGTCTGTGTCCGTTGATAGGTCTGGAGATTGTGCGTGTACAGGCTATGTGACATTCAAAGATGCTTATTCTCAGGAAACTGCCGTCTTGCTCAGTGTAAGTTATTATCCATCCAACACCTAAGAGTTTTGAAATTGGATAAGTAATGCAGGAGTAGAGGTCTTCTGATGTAATGTTCTTTAATCATTGTTGACTGAACTCATGTATCTTTCTGCTTGGAGAAGAACATCGTGGTGAAGTGACTAACCTACATGCAATACATGCACATAGCTTGGCCTTTCTTCTAAAAGATGTTATACTGCAACTATTTACATGATGTGGCATGAGAACAGCTGAGAGGTTCCGTATTTCTTGCTGCTTAGCTGAGGGGAACAGCTGCTTCTACATAACCGATGTTGCATCAGTTACAAACAAATTCTAGCGTTTCCAAATCTCTCCCTTTTCCCTTGTTGCATTCTTTTTTGATCTTTTCAGCTGTTACTGGTTAGGGGCTTAGGATATGTCTAGTTCGCTTGCTGCTGTGTCAGTTCCTTCCATTTGTGTTTTGAGCCTGGCATTTATCATTCCATGTGATTGCAAACAATAAAAGAGAAAGGTTAGGCTGAGGAAAGTATTTTTTTTTAAGCAACTTCAAGTAAAATTCTGCACTCAATACCAAGCTGCTCCGTATCTACTGTTAGGGGCCATCAACATGTTGCTATTCACAAATTTGTGGACCAAAGCAGGGGACTTCTAAGGTCAAACGACAGATTGTAAAACCAATGTTCACTATCACAACAACCTTAGAAGTTGCTTTCTTTTAGCCTATGCTATGGAATTGTTGTTTCTTTTTCCTTTTGCTCATCTCCAGCTGAGTTTTTCCATCAGCACATCTTCCTCTCTGCCTGCGATTCCTTTCTCCTAACGTCACTTTGTCCTTCATATTACGCCTCTAATTTTCACTCACCCGAGTTGAGACCATCACCATCTCCTCTCTTACAGATCTCTCTCTCTCTCTCTCTCTCTCTCCCCCATATGACAGCCAAAATATTACTTTATCCTCTTAATTTATAACTTTCAACATGTATTAAAGAATACAGCGAGATTTTGTTAGAATTTTCATGTAGTCTTCTCTTTTTTCAGGGTGCGACCATTGTGGATCAGCGTGTCTGCATAACACGCTGGGGACATTATGAAGATGAATTTGATTTCTGGAACAGGTCTTCCTCAAGTCATGAAGACGAAAGCAACTCAACTGTAAGCGTTTCTCTGCACCAGAGTTGTGATATTATCTGCTGCCATTGTTAAGAGTTTTTGCTAAGGAGTTCCCTTCTTTCCTGCCCTATGCAGAGCCCAAATGGAAGCCGATATGTGCCCAGTCCTGGTGAAGTAGTGACCGTGGCTCAGGATGTAGTGAAAACTATGCTATCCAAGGGATATACGCTCGGAAAGGATGCCTTAACCAAGGCAAAAGCTTATGATGAGTCTAATCAAGTTTCGGCGACTGCAATGGCAAAGGTTGCTGAGCTGACTGAGAGAGTCGGCCTCGCCGATAAGATCTGCGCTGGGGTTGAAGCTGTTAAATCAGTGGATGAGAGGTACCGCGTTACAGAGTACACGAGATCTGCTGTATCGGCCACGGGAAGAACAGCTGCGGCAGCTGCAAACACTGTGGTAAACAGTAGCTACTTCTCCAGAGGTGCATTTTGGGTGTCGGATGCATTGAATCGTGCAGCTAAAGTAGCCGCAGATTTGGGTAGTCACGGGGCAAGGCAATGAGTTCGCATGACTTGTTACGTCGGCAGCTATTTAGAGCGTTATGATGGGGCTTCTGCGATGATTGCTACTTCAACTTCAAAGGGGATGTTCAGTGTATTTTACTAGCGCAGGAAGTGACTTGAGAGCGACTATGTTGTGAATTCTCCTTCGCTTTACCTGTCTTTGCTCATTCTCTTTGTGAAATTATCAGAAGACGAGGATTTGTACATAGTTTGAATGACCGGGCTAGATGATGTATTGATCTGTTTTAGGGTAACTCACCCTTAAAGTTTCCCAATACCCTTAAAAATTCTTGAAAAATATTACAAAAATAACATTTGGCCAAATTAGGTAACAATCAGAGAAGTCTAAACTTGCATTTTTTGGTTTCCATTATATATTAGTTATGATTTATGGATTAGTAATTTCTTTTTATTATTTTCTTCTAGTATGATCTATCGCTGTTAGTGTCATAGATAATATGTATATTTCTTAAATGAAGTTGTATTTTTTTAGCTTCATTTTATATATTGAAAATTATGACCTACAAAACAAACAAATATATATGTCTCGATATTTTTAACCAAACATACGTTTATTATAGTTAAGTGGATGTGTTTTTTATTGCGATTTATTCACTTAATTTAATGAGTTATGTCATTTTAATAGTTCTTTGTTTTTTGCTTTTACTTAATTTTCCTATTAAGAATGTATTTATCAACTGCGATTTATTTACATAATCAAATAATTTATATTTCAACCTAAAAATAATAATAATTCAGCAACAAATTATGTTCTTTTTAAGTTTACTGATTTTTCATTTTAATCTAATAAATGCATATTGTTCATTTGTTCAACAATTAATTTTATTAAGATTTTTAAAAGTATATCAAAATAAATTTTTTCATGTCATGAACTAAGGTATATAAGGGAAAAGGAGAAGAAGTGAGCTATAATTCAAGCTACAAATAATCTACTCATAAGTTGAATTTCTTATCATATTTTATGCTGCATTTTACTTTAATTATAAATTTAATAGAATTCTTAATTTTATTTTAATAGATTATTTTCAAAAAGGCTATATTATCTAAGAATATTGCTGATGACATTGTATATATATAATTTTTTTCTAGTTTTTTTTTAGATTCAATAATTCATTTTAAATATTTTTTTCATATTTTATTTCCTTCTTCATCCTCTTTCGACAGGGATACCCACAACCCCCTCTTCCCCTCCTCCTTCCTCTCTCCATTGGCTGCCTCCGCAATACCTCGTAGTCCTGTCAATTTTGGTGGTGAATTTGCGATCTCCATCTTCTCGCCCGGTTGGATCGAATGATGAACTACCGAAAACACTTTGTGCAAACTCTCTGTTCTTCGAGAAACCGTTCTTCGCTCCTCTTCTCAGCCTTAGGTTCCACGGCCTCCGCATGACTTCAACTTCTTCATTGCCGTCACGGTTGCTCTTGTGATTGGCACCGTCGCTCGGTGACCAATAGAGTAGGAAGAAGGAAAAGGAAAAAAAAAGAAAAGAAAAAGAAATAAAGAAATAAAAAATAATAAAAAATATAATTTTAAAAATTCAATACGAACAATTTCAAACAATATTTTCACATTTCTAGATTTAAGAATTCACTTTTCTGATTTTATGCATAAATATTTTTCTCGATTGGAAAGTGTTTTCGGTTAATTAATCATTTTCGATGAACCAAACTGGTGAAAATTTTGGAAAAATAATTTTAGAAAAGTACTTTCTCTCAAATACACACACCCCTAAAGTGAAAAAGCAAAGTGGGATTAAGTTTCTTGACATGGAAGAAAGAAAACGGCGAATTTTTATTTATTTAATCAATTCTTTATTTTTTAGAGGGTAGAAGTCCTTAGGAGATTGGGACTGAATTACTGAGGATAAATTAATCCACCTAATTTATAGAATAAGAAAAGTTGTGAAAAATTAGTTTTTGGCTGTGGAAATATCACTTTCCAAACTTTTAAAGTGCTGCTTTTGTGACTATTATTTTGACAAGTCAGATATGTCTCTCTCTCGTATGTTATATTATCGAATTATGAATACAATGGCAGCAAACGTGACTTCATAATTATTGTAATGGCATGTTGTTTCTAAAGCAGAACACTCTTATCATGCATAACTCTATCGGGAATAGGTCGAATAATCTTCTTCTTTGTAAATTCAATACGAAAAACAAAAATTATGTAAAAATTACTTGTGTGATTGTCAAGAAAATTAAGTCCATCCAAAACACATGCAAAAAAATAAAAATAAATAAAGCAGGCTATATAACATAAACTCGGGAAAAGCTCTCTATTCATCAATGTCTTCAAAAAATCCCATGTTGGAAGTCAATCGCTTTCTATGTGTTGGGCGCGTCCGGATTTTTTTAATTAACTTAAACCATGCAACTACCGCATTTTAACTCTTTTTAACTCTTAAACAATTTGATTATTTTATGATATACAAAAGACGACAAAGAAGTTGATGTATGCTTTTATTTTCTTTAATTTAGAGGATGTCAGCAGAAAGTAAACAAATGACTTTTCTCACTTTGATTATAATCGAAGGTCCCTGTGTACACGTGTCCGGCCCAGATTTTTTTTTATTACGTAGACTTGACTCTAAACCAATTCCCCCCCGCGTCGGTGGAGGCGCCGCGCCCTCCCTTGGATGAGAAGGCACGATCCGGAGAGCTGTCTACCGACTCGACGGTCCCGATCCGATCGCGTCCCGGGTTCACGCGGTTCGTCCGAACCGACGGCCCTGATCCGCGAGCGGCCCGGTCAACTACTGCTCATCGATCGTCACTCCCCATCTTCTTTCCGCACAGTAGTAAAACATTCCCCCGCCCCATCACCGAAGCCCAGATAATCCGCCAGCGAACGGCGCCCACCGTCACCGCGCGCCCAAATTTGACCGGCCTTCCCTTCCGCGAGTTGCTCTTTGCCGACTGCAGATCTCGCGCTCGCTCCGCTCGTTCGAACCGGATCTGCGCATCGGATCGGCGCGCGACGTGCTAATGCTGCGGTGAAGAGGAAGGCGAGTGGTGAAGGAGGATCGGGGCGGTGAATTTTCGCGATCGGAACGGAGTCATGGCGGGGAAGGCGGACTCGGCGTCGTCCATCAGGGTGCCGTACCGGAACCTCAGGGACGACCAGGAAGTGGAGATGGTGTCCGTGGACGACGACGCGCACCACCGGATCGAGCTCGATTCTCCCCCCTCTGCCGCCGCCGCCGCCGCGGCGCCGTCCGCTAGGGCTCCGAATGGCGCCGGCGGCGACTTCAGGCCGGCGCACTGTAGCCTCGTGACTCTGATCCTCAGCTGCACGGTCGCCGCCGGTGTCCAATTCGGCTGGGCTTTGCAGCTCTCTCTGCTGACTCCGTATATTCAGGTGCGTGTTTGCGCCGACACAGTCTCCGTGGTTCGTTTTAGCGCGTTCCGGTTCGCGGTCGTTGGTTCTCGGGTTTGTTAATGCGCGTTTAAAGCTGTTGATTAATGTACTTCTGGTATTGCATGAGATCGTTGTGGAGTCGATACTGTATTCGAATTTGATATTTCGTAACTGAGTTCTGCCGGGCAAAATGCCGATTCAGATGTGTGCCCTGGGGAAATTGGATGATAGACTGTTGAGCCGATAGTGTATTTAATAGGATCGGGGCCTCTTGTTTATTGCAAAAGATAGACCTATATAGAAAGACTTTGATTTAGAGATTGCATTTTCGATCTAAATATTGTTGTGCATTAGTATTGCTCTTTGGGACTTAGATTTTTAGTAGAGTTATCATCACTTGTCAGTAATTAACTTAAGGAGACTCTCAGGATGGTCCTACTATAGTGGCTCGTGGGTGAGTGTAATATCGTCACGATTATGCATGTTGCGATCATGAATTAGATGGGAATGAGAACTATTGTGGTGTCGTTCTAGTAGTTTATAATAGAGCTGTATTATGAACTCATAGTTGGGCAGAGCTTCTCTGGTCTGTACTTTTGGCTGATTCTTGCTCTCAGTTGTACTTGAGAATCGAGATGAAGTTCCTTCTCATAGCGTTTAGTTAACTCAATATTACTATTTGTGAACTTAATAGAAGTCATTTTGAAGCCAGTGTAAAGAACAAAACATCAACATTGTCATGTGGTGATTATTAGCCTGAACACTGATGATAACAGGAACACTGCCCTACTGAATTTTCTGCTTCCTTTTTGTCATTGTTTATGGTGATGAGAGTACTGTTAGCTTTTCTATCCGGAGCAGAATAGCAGGAGAAAAGTGAGGTTATGTGCAGTTATCCTACCTTTTGTTTTGGAAGGATAGTACTTCCGAGATAATGCATTGTGAGTTTGAAATATGTTCGTTGAGTTGGTTGCAATTAATTTGTATCTTGGTAGCTTGACATTTTCTTCAAAAGCCTACAGTTATTGGAATGTCCCATACATTTATTGATTGCTTTGTGAAGAATTTTTAGACTGCTAATGATGCGTGGCTTTACAATTTGATGCAGACACTTGGCATACAGCACGCTTTCTCTTCATTCATATGGCTTTGTGGCCCCATTACAGGTCTTGTGGTATGTGATGTCATTTCTGCCTTGCTAAACCAATCTTCCTAAATCTTTCTTAAACAAATCTCATTCATGGAATAGTGCCAGGTTTGATTATGTCTTCCAGCAACTTATTTGTTGCTGGAACTCCACGGTTTAACACCGATGTTAATTATGACAACATCCACTGCACTTGCAAGTTTACCATCCTGCTTCTTCTAAAACAAATGGATGAGCAAGTAAACAAATCACATCATATGTGCAACTCCAGGAGTTAATTTTAATTCACTATTCAGGTTCAACCTTTTGTGGGGATATGGAGTGATAAGTGCAAATCAAAATATGGGAGAAGACGGCCATTTATTCTTGCTGGATCTCTGATGATCTGCATTGCTGTGAGCATCAATAATTCTGATTCTCTTTATTGGGGGTGCAGATTTTGTTGTTCTATACATTTCCTAAATTATGCCTTGTAATTTAGGTGATATTAATCGGATTTTCTGCAGACGTTGGATATTTATTGGGTGATACAAAGGAGCATTGCAGGTTCTCTTTCCTTCCTTTTATTTTGGAGAAGTTAGTTGGATAATGGAAATAAACAACCTTTTTTGGATACACAGGACATTTAAAGGTACTAGAGCAAGGGCAGCTTTTGTCTTTATCATAGGCTTTTGGTTGCTGGACCTAGCGAACAACACGGTTCAGGTGAAGTTGTGGACAATTGATCTTACCAATCAGTCTTGGCACATAGAAAATTGCATTTTTCACATTTCCTCAAAAGAATCTGAACATTTTTGTATTTTAGGGTCCAGCTCGCGCTCTTCTGGCTGATCTATCAGGTTGTCACTATGCTTTTTAAGTTTTAGCAACAGAAATTCATTTATTATCCTTGCCACTCATTCGTTTCAATTTGCATCATTTTCAACTGATGTGCATTGTTTTTCAATGATCATGAATGCATGCTAATGCTGATTATATATCTTCACATGTCGCCGCAGGACCTGACCAGAGAAATTCAGCCAATGCTGTTTTTTGCTCTTGGATGGCTGTTGGAAATATTCTTGGTTTTTCCTCTGGTGCTAGTGGGAATTGGCATAGGTTAATATTTCTGACTTGGCTTTAAGACAACATGCTTCTGAGATCATTGCAGATGTGCGAAATGTTTCCTTGTTTATTGAGATTATGTTCCTTTCATAAATGTGGTCTCTTTGTCATTTTATCCTCTGACATATTGTATTGAGGGAAAAGTATATTCAGTGTTGCCTTATCAAATATTTTTTCCTCTTGCATTTGGGTTCTGCTTTTGTGTTTTTATTTGTTATTTTCGTTTTGCTGATATCTTACTTTCGACGCAGATGGTTTCCTTTCCTGACCAGTAGAGCTTGTTGTGAATCTTGTGGGAATCTCAAAGCTGCATTTCTTGTTGCTGTGGTAATGTTCTAAATTGAATGCATTACTTCTTTAACCTGTCTGCTGTGCTTACGCTTGTGGAAATATATGCCTTGTTTCATGATTAACTGTCTGGGATTTGTGACTGCATTTTCTTTATTGAGCTTCCTTTTAATCAAACTATACCTTGTGAAATACTGCTTTTAGGGTATCAATTTTGGAAAGCGGATGGGAAACATAGTGCCATAGTTTTATTATATCCCTTTTTCATCAGTTCGTTCTTGCATATTATATGTTTACTAAAATTGTCATGAAGAGGTTTCCTTTGGCTGAGTCTCTCACTAACATCAGACACTGTCCCTGCCAAATATCTGCTGAATCCAATTTGTTCATGAACAATCAACACATCCAATAACATTTGTTGCTTGATGCTGATGGCTGACTTTTGTTTTTTTGACTCATGAGAGATGAAGGTTGTGAGTGTATGAGAGGATAATAATTTAATTTTAGTGATAAGGTTTTGCATACACCGTACTAGAAGCTATGAAAACAGACAGTATTGTTCTCAGCGCACGGTAATTTGTCTTCTTACCCATGAAGCGATACATATGATTGGTATAGATTTTGGTTCAGTGAAGGAACAGTATATCTATCACCCACCTTAAGTAAGCATGAGGAAAACCAACCTTCTACAGGTTTGTTAGGAATCACACAAACAATTTTTGCAAGGGTTAGAAATGATCTGCTTCGCCTGCTTGGTTATATGGATGGAAAGTTGATTTAAGCATAAGGAATGTCTTGCCGGAGAGATTCGCTTAATTCTTGTCCATGAGATGAAACCAACAAGTGATGAAAAGACAATGCTGTCGATAATTTTAGTAGTTTGAGTTATGTATTAGACTTGGCTTATGCATTAAATGCCAGTGTTTAGTTAGATCTTTTTAGTAGGGGAAAAGTTGAATTTATTGAGAGGCCAGGACCCTGACGCTTTACATAAGCACCAAATTGGACACCCAATTTATATTTAGTTCAGCTTAGTGCGTGCTGGTAGAATTTTGGCAGTTCTTCGTCTGGTCAGATTTAAGCAAGTTTTTGACCCAAAAAAAAAAAAAAAACTTTAAGTTTATGCAACTGTAGAAGTCATGTTTGGTCATGTGCAGGTTTTCCTTACATTGTGTACCTTGGTGACTCTGTACTTTGCTGAGGAGGTTCCTCTTTCTATGAATGAGCATCAACGTTTATCAGATGTGGCTCCTTTGTTGGATGATCCCAAGCAAAATGGTCTGGAACTGTCCAAGATGAAATCAGACATCCCAGGTGTTCACAATGCCCAAGCTATCAATGGGGAGAGATTTCATGAAAGAGAGCTTGCTGATAATCATTCGAGCCCAGAAACTAATGGTGGACAAACTGAAAATTTTGATGATGGCCCTGGGGCTGTATTAGTGAAGTTGTTGACCAGTTTAAGGCATTTACCCCTTGCAATGCATTCAGTGCTTCTTGTTATGGCTCTAACCTGGGTATGATCCACAACTTCAATAATCCTGCACTTTCATAAGTAAAAACTCAGTGCTCTCACGTCTTGGTCAATTTTAGCAGCAATTACTTAAACCCGGTTCCTATATACGGCACTTGCCTCTATGATAGGGTTTTCTTTTTCCTTATTCATAGTCTGGATTTACTTTTGCTGACATATGCATTGATGGTGAAATGCAGTTGTCATGGTTTCCTTTCTTTCTTTTTGACACTGATTGGATGGGGAGAGAAGTGTATCATGGTGATCCAAAGGGGGATGATTCTGCAGTAAAACTTTACGATCAAGGTGTCAGAGAAGGTGCTTTTGGTTTGCTATTGAATTCAGTAAGACTCAAAATTGATTTTCATCATTCATTTGTAGCCTGAACTTGTCCGGATTTACCATATTTCTGCTTTTTTTCCCCTCGACAGTACCAGTCTACTACTTGTTGTAATGGAAAACGTATGTGATGGAATATTAGCTCTCATTCTTTTTCTCTTAACTTCCCTTGTTTCTTTCTATAGGTGGTTCTTGGCATCAGTTCCTTCCTTATCGAACCAATGTGCAAGCGATTTGGGCCACGGCTTGTGTGGGCTTTGAGTAATTTTATCGTGTTTGCCTGCATGGCAGGCACTGCTATCATCAGTTCCATATCCATTTTAGAAAATTCTAAAGGAGCTGAAGTTGTCGCTGGAGGGATTAAAGCAGTTGAAGTGGCGTCTCTTGTTGTATTTGCTATCCTTGGTTTTCCCCTTGCTGTAAGAAGCATTCCTTGACTTAATTGTTCTCATATGAGAGAATTCATGCACTAATCTCATGAGGTTGGTTTTGTAGATTACATACAGTGTTCCCTTTTCCGTCACAGCAGAGTTGACTGCTGATTCTGGTGGTGGCCAAGGTATGTGATCTTGGATTGCCTTTACTCTTTAAAATTAATTAATTATTTTTCTCAAACTCAACATTCTTCTCTATGCAATTCTCCAGGTCTAGCTATAGGAGTTCTTAATCTGGCAATTGTTATTCCACAGGTAGTTCTACTTTCTTAGCTCTCTTAAATTGGAATTCAAGGCCTTACATATTTTCCCCTACCGTAGAGACCAGATTAGTTTGCATTTGAAAGGATAAGTGTAGTGTCATTTTGTAATTGTTAGGATGCATATGATTACTGCTAGCTGGAGTTTCTTGATTTTGGAAGATCATTTGGTCATGATCTTCATATCAGTGAATGCACTAACTATCTCTCTCTCTCACTCTCTGTGTGCTATGAACAAAATAGTGGACGATGACCATTGCATTGACTAATGCTAGAGATATTAAAACTGGTATACAAATTCAGTTTAGAAAACTACATGATGGACTCAGTAGCATTCAGACAACAAGTGGATCTTATTCAGTATCCAATAGGAGCATGCAACGTTATTATTTAGTAAACAATTTTCCAAATTTGTCTTTGTATTTATAGCATCCCTCGTGATAAAATTGATGCTGATTTTTTGTGCATCCCGTTTTTCCTTTTCAGATGATAGTATCGATAGGAGCAGGTCCATGGGATGCTCTGTTTGGTGGGGGTAACATACCCGCCTTTGTTTTGGCTTCCATTGCTGCTCTTTCAGCTGGCGTAATTGCCGTTCGTAAACTGCCGAACCTTTCGAGTAGTGGGTTCAAATCATCCGGTTTTCATTTTGGGTGAGCGCAGAAGCGGCCTCGACTTGGTCCGAGACACCCCTTCGAATGTTTGATCTCCTTATAGCTCAACAGAATGCGTCGCGGCTCGCTCAATAGAGGCAAAGGGTTCGTTGACAGCGCAACAGCACCGTGATTTTTCCCAGGGTTACACATTTCATATTCAAATTAATTCATTTTTCCCCCACCCGGTGTGGGCATTTGTAATCTACGTAGATTGTAAATCAGCATATAATACGATGAGAGGCTTATACGAGCAGATATCATGACAATTTTGGACTTGCTCCCAGCGTGGCACTAATATTTAGAATAATCTATCCCGTCTCCTCTGTGCTCCCTTTTTTCTGCCCCCTCTCTTCTGACCTGTCTTCTCGTCGTGCTGCTCCGTTTTTTGTACACACCGAAAATCGTGTTTCAAGGCCTGACTTTTACTTAGAGGCTTCGCACTCCTGGTTTTGGACTAGGAAGTTTTTGTTTAAGACCAGTTTTACGCTTTTACCTTTTCTTTTATATACCGACTCGTGGAATTATAGTCGGCGGAGAGTCATTTAAACAGAGAATATAGCATGCACCAGACATGGCAAAAAGCAAAATTTACGTAAACGACTCCATCCACTATTGCTTTGAGAGAGCGCCTTATGCTTCTCTCTTCCATAAGATGAAGAAAGGAGGGAGCCACAAACTAGAAAAACAAGTCATGGTAGGGTCCCCCACTCGAGAACGTGGGAGGAATGCACAACCAAAACCTCTGCTTCCCCAACTTTCTCGTGAGCACAAGTTTTCACTCATTTGAATCTTGGACAAAACACCATATCTGTAAAAGTGTGCAGTCATCTCACGATAGCCCCATATCTTGCCACCCTTGTTACGAACCAGCCACCCTCCCTTTGGTACATCATCCATCACTTCGTTCCTTGTTCATCTGTGCTAGAACATGCGGCGACACGTGGCATGTGCTATCGCCAATACAAAGCTGAGGCACTAAAGATTGAACTTTCAATCTAACAAGCACAACGAACACTTGCTGTCCTACCTAGCATCAAGTGAAAAACGCCGATTATCCTGCGCGATCTTTAAGATATATAACCACGCGTGCAGATGATGAGACTCATGGAATAAAATGATTAGATTTCCCTGCAAAATGTCCAATCTCGATATCGCATGCACGTAGGAATCGCTTTCCCACTTGTGTGTGGGCACGGCGAGTTCTCTCTGTATAAATTAGACCCTCGAAAGGCTTTGTTTTTTTCACCTAGAAGAGAGACGAGAGAACTATGACTCGATTGTTTAAAGAATTCGTTGCGAGATGATACTAATGAAAGAAGGTAGGGGCGGTGTACATGGAAACCTACAAAGTCAGGTCTTCAGCAGATATTAGAGAACACAAAGTTTCGAAATCTAAAGGCAACGTGAACCACCGAAAGCACCTAGTAAAATTCTTCTGTAGAGGTGGAATCATACCCGCCTGTTCATAACCTATCTTTCGTTGCAAATCATACGATAAATAGAAGCATTCGATACCGCTAAATCTAGATTAGACTCGTGTGCCTAGTGAGGTCCAAGCGTTTAAACTAGTGACTGGCTCAGTCTTTACTTTTGTCAGGTACCCCATCTTCGCAGTCTCTCCCCCACACCAACTCATCATCTATAATAAGCCATTAGTGTCATTGAAATCCGCTGCAACTCCGGGCAGAGCAAAAGAAAAGGAGGGAAAAGGAAGAACGACTCTGAACCCATCATACGACCCTTTTGACCGTGTTTCAGCTTCGCTCAGAGGCTTTAGCTCCTTTTTCTCTGTTACACGTTGTTGTTATTGTCTTCGTCAGAAGAAAGGAAAAAAAAGCCAAGACAATGAGAATTAAGAGTGGCATGGAGGGATCACAGGGAGGGAATGAACTGGCATGCCCCAGGAGGTTGTGGTGTCTCTCCTCATTGGGAGAAATGATAATAAAAATAAAAGGAAAAATGGAAAAGGAAAGTTGTGCAGGGCCTGCATATTTGGCCAAGCCAGTTGGTGAGCGAGGCCGTCCCATGGAGTGCCTGTATCTTTATCAAAAGGTATCAAAAGAGGAGAGATGGAAGTGATCAGGGTCAGCATTTTTTCAAAGAGAATGAACAGGTCGTGATGTCTTTTCAACCTCTCTTAGTTCCCTCCCCGCTGCTGCGATGTACTCTTTTCTTCTGTGGCTGGATTGCTATTCGATATGTTGTTGTATCGTTTGGATGGTCTTGAATGGACCTTTGTATTGTTTTGAACGATGAGTAGGTGTTTTCTTTTTACAAAGAAAAGAACACGGTGCTCATCGTAGGATTTTGGCTAGCTTTTATTGATCGGCTATTTCGAGCATATTGATTCTTTAAATGCAACACAGTCCATTCGTGATTCGCGAGTGTAGACCAAACTCCGAAATGAATCAAGGCCTTGGCTGGAGTTTTGAGTTAGAGGCAACTCCATCTTATAAAAATTGACCTCCAAGTGAATTCGTCTGGACTTGGTAGGTAATTTAATTACATGACTCTTAAGTTTTCAAGGGGAATGAATTTATAAGAGTGAACAAAACACATCAAAAGATGAATTCGACTGATTACATATCTTGAAGTTTGGACGAATATAAAAATGATTATATAGTTCGCACGGCTCCATGCCCATGATGAGTAGATACATGAGTGCATATAAGAATGTATTGAGCCAGTACCTAGAAGAAATGATAGCGAAAAATATCAAATAAATAGCTATATGGCAATGATGTAATGGACCATGCATATCAATCAACAGCAAGAATAATTTTAATCCCAAAATTTGGAAAAGGATTTTGCCACGCGAGGTGGGATCCAAGCGCTGTTGTCATGGCGGGAAAATTAGATGGTCGTGCAACAAAATCTTGTTTTGGCCAGTAGGGGTTTATAGGGTCATAGCCCAATCTCAAGCCGCTATTGGATCATTCTGATAATTTTCTGAGGATGAATCAACACCCTTTTAGACAACAAAATCATTGCTAAAGTTCATATTAATCTCCTAGGGTCTACAACGATCTCTCATGATGATCTTATTCCAAAATTCTCTTATCTAAATCATTCATTAAGTGTATACTTTGAGAAAGTAGCAACTTTGACAGGTTGCTGGCTAAAATAGATTTATTATCAAGCTCATATGAGAAAGTTCCGTTCATGCTTATTATGTGATCAAGAATGAGTTGATATGCATGTGAGTTTTGTAATTTAACCCTTTGCTCTCTTTCTTTCTTAAGGTTATTCATTCCTTAAGCACTTGACCCTCGATTTAAGCAAAGAATGGAGAGAGAACATCATCTCATTTAGATTGCTCTGCACTGTTTTCCCGCACAGAAAGGTTAATATCTGGAACAGTTATTGCGTTTGAAAACAAGTACATTGAAGCAATGATAACAAGATCTAGTCATCCATCACAATGGGAGATTGGAGAGAAAAAGGAAAACCAAGTGATGACAATATGAATGGAGCATAGGATTCCCCAAAGCTTTCTCTTTTATGAGAGCGTGGCTTTTTGCAGAAAAGATGGGGGAAAATAAGAGAGAGAGAGAGATATCTAAAACCTTTGTCAAGAAAAGTTGCCCTAATATCTAAAAGAGACCCACAAAGGAAATAGGAATCCCAGGCAAAGAGAGACTCCAACACCCACACATCAAGTTAAAAAATTGATACGGTGTTATCTTTTGTCACATAAGCTCCAAAGTTGATTTCTTTCCACACGTGGGGCCTTTTCTCCTTGCTCTTTTAGGGTTTCTTTCTACTTGCTTCTTTCTATTTTTTTTACATGGGATCAAAGGAATAAATTTTTTCCAAGCCCTCAAAGCATAAGTGCGTTGTGAGGAAAGAGGATAGCCATCGTCACCCCACATACACCAAAAGGAAAAGGCAAAGGGCGAAAGCCGGGAGAGCAAAACTTGTCTGTGGTGTACGTGTACTTCAAATCATGTATCTCCATCTCATTCACACTGTTTTTTTAATAAGTAGAATTTCTTGTGATCGTGATCGTGACCGTGAGGGAGCTCGAAAGTTAAATCACCCGCGGATAAAACTCTTCCCCATTTCATCCAAAATAGGATCTAAAGTAGCTCTCACATACTATTAGGCTTAGAAATTACCCATCAAGTTAGACTCAACTGCCGCACTAGTAACTACTATATACCAAAGTATAGTGACAAAAATATCTGCATTTACGGGAATGTGAGAATATCACAATAAATAGAAAATGGCCTGTTTTAGTGACATTCGATGTTAAATTGGATATAGTTTTTCCTTAGGCACGACAAGAATTCGGCAATCAACGTCACCGAATGACATTTCGTGTAAAATTTGGTCTGAATTGGATAGAATTAACTTAATTCAATTAAGCTTACAAGCCTGCTAATCCATTCATCTTGTCAAATCCTGTTGGCTGCTGTCAAAATAGGAGCTACTAATTCAAACAATCCCAAGTCCAAGATATGAAATTTAAAATTTAATCAATATGGAGCCAAAAACCAACCCTTGTATGCACCCAACTTTCAATTCCTATTGCAAACCAGATGTGCCAAAATTGCAATACGAACTAGGTTAAAGGAAAAAAAAAACAAATGTAACAACCCTAAAGGAGCGTATGGATGCATGAATCTTTTTTATGTTGCACATCAAACTTTGCTTTTGTAGGGTAAATCGTGCTCTCTTTTTCAGCCTTCTTTTTCGACCTTCTTGCCCACCTTTTGTGCTAGTGTCCCTGATTTTAGTGAAAAAGGATATGATTAGGGAGCGTGAAACCAGCCCCATTTCGGGACCCTTTTGTTGATAAGAAAGGTTTGGACCCGTTTCGTGTTGCTAATCTAATTGCCCACGTGAAAGGGAATGCACTCACAACAAGACAAATTGATTATGTGCTTCGCACATAATCTGAACAGGGTTTTCGCATTGTTATTCCTAACGAAAAAGAGCTATCTCGCTTGATAAAGTTGGGGAGACCGGCCGGTAATTGACTAGGGCAAAGTATACTTTGAGTTTTCCTTTTTCTTTTTGATTTATAATAAATAAAATGAAGAGCACGCTCTGTTTTTTTTTTTTTTTTCCTTTGTGGCCCAATGCATAATCTGAAATTTGAACGCATCGTTTTTAATGATAACGACTAAGGAGAGGTCACTTCGTCTATAATTTCTCAAACGAAAAATAATATTTTAAAATAAGGTTATAATTGATAAAAAAGGCCCCATGAACCACATCGCTATGCTTTTCAAAGCTAAATTAATGGGTGGCGCATGTTCTCTTTTCTATTTTCTTTCCGTTACACTATTATTTTCCCTCTCTTCATGTGTCTTATCCTTCTACGCGTTTCTCTTATGTCTTTAGCGTAAGGAAAGCATAGCTTCAAGGTCAAACATCGGGAGAGAATCATCTCCGTGAACGATTTCAATCTGTTAGATGTGTAAATAACAAACTTATTGATACAGAAATTAGAAGATTTGGTGATTTAAAGGAGGATTATTATTAAATCGATCATCGATAATAAGCTTTATGCCTAAATATTTTAGAGTGAACGATGAAAATAGTTATCTTTATATTCATTTTTGTATGTGATACGAGAGATCAATTTTATGAAAATATTTTTCAAATCGTTTGTTTCGCGAAATAAATGAAGCGCTAAAAGTCAACTAAAGAAATGGCGTTAGATGGAACATTCGATTAATAAATAGAAATACTTATAATCTCAAATTTTAAAGAACTTACATGAAGGATAAAAATGTTATGGGTGAGGTTACCTTTTCCAACTCATGTAGGCGTGTTTAGTGAGCAGATAAATTTCTTCGACATGACATGTCGTGAGTGTTGTATAATTATTTTAATACCTATCTCGAATTAGACTTAACACGACTAAGAAATGTGTCTTGTCTAGGTTGAATAAATGTGACACATAGAAGGGAATTTTAATGGTTCTGATAAATAAATAAAAAGAGGAGAAAATCAACGATAATTTGGAGCGATACGTGCACGCCAAAGAGTTTTTGTTCTTCTAAT